>CM073750.1:15859888-18762819 GCA_037127355.1 Schoenoplectus tabernaemontani | reverse complement strand
TTTTTATGAAATATTAAGTGACTTACATCACATAAAATTTGGAACTCAATCTATCTAATAAAGTTCAAAGATATATCTATAATTTTTGTACTAGGAACATTATTATTAAATTATCAAATTAACCATTGTCAATAGACCTGCCCATAAAATAAGCAAGATACTATTTCTAGTTGAAGTGCACGCCTTTACCATAGCATTACTTATTCTATTTCAGAGGGCAGTTAACATAAAAAGAAGTATTTGACAGAAGCATTTTATATTTGGTTTATAATCATGCTGGAGTCATCCATCAATCAGGAATTGTAATAAAATTCAGAAAAGCATAAATTTTACTTAAATTTTTTGAATATCTTATATAAAATTTGCACATGTGTGAGTTCCTAATTGATGGAGGAGCAAATCGTGTTCCAGATAATTAAATGTAAGTAAAGCCTCATACAAAATATTAACTCGCAAATTATGTGACAAATTGACAATGTTACAATGAGATCAATGCATTAAATAGCAGTATAAGTTAGAAGGATATATTTCAAATACAATAAAAAGCAACACTATTTGGGAGACTACCAGATTGCGATCTACCTTATTACACACCTGCAATTAATTGCTCCCGACCCCATCACAACTCGGTCAGATGAGATGATAATAATAAAAAAAAAATGAAAGGTACATAAAGAAAGTGCTCCACGTTATATTTTTATATATACATTTTTTTTCCTTCATGCAGGGCGTCACAAATGTTTTAAAATTATCACTCCACAACTAAATTGCAAAGTTACTTATTGTAATCATTTCAGATTTAATTAAAAAGATATAATAGTTAAAAAAAATGTTCATATGCAAAAAATTTCCGATGTAAATAGCGCCTCTCTATTTTTTAGAACTCGAGCCTCGAAGGAAATTGGCCAATCATTACTCTTTTGTTGGCACGAATATTTATGCAAATGGACTAGTCAGGCAATGTTTTCCATCCGTATATATAGTGACTCCAATTTTTTTATTTTTGAAATTTATATTATTCTTAAACAATCATCACTGCCTTCGCACAATGATGTTAGAATTTTCAAAATCACCGGACTAAAACTTTTCAAATTAAATGTAAAAGTCTCCAAATTCTGTATTGTGTTTGCGTTTAATGATTATTTGAGGAGGTGGTAACTATTTAATTCAAAAATGTTGGCACCATAACTTCATTTTTTTCACCTTTGAACCCATAGAAAGTAATCCCTCAAATTTCAACTTAATTAATGTTTACCAGCATATCAGCTTGCTCGCGCCGAAACTGAACTATTGATGCCACCTTTGTCATTATGTCTGTTAATCAACCATCTTGTACAGTCTGTTATCAACCAACTATTTTTTTTAATAAAAATGAGAGTCTAATTTATTTAATTTTAATTTTTACAAAATATCTTTATTCAAATTTTAAATATATAATTTTTTATACAAATGACATTATTCACTTTTTCACTCAAATCAAATATTAATTTTCATCAACCAACTACCTTGAAGATAATTTGTGGCTTAATAAGTCGATGACGTGTGTATTTTCTATACTGCCAGCATGTACAAGTATTCGAAGAAATGAAATGAGATTTTACACATTCTGTTACAATTCCATAATGTTGAAAAAAGACAAGTTTTATTTATATTTTGATGCATGAGGGGAATTAATTGCAAATACATCCAGGCCCCCGTCCGCCACCAAAACTCGGTCAACTATTATTTTTGACTTATTGGTAAATATAAGTGCAGCTTAAATACGGGATTTGATTAAAAAGATGAGTTCTTAATTTTCAATTATAAAGTAATTTAAATTATACCCTCCTCAAACTATCAATTTTGGATATGTACAAAATTCAATAAATAAATAATTAAATAAATGTAATGAGTAAATCCAACATTGCTTTTAACCTCACAACGATTTTCTTTATGAACTTATGAAAACAATCTACGAATCATAAATCTTTAAATTGGTTAAATCAATCTACTTTGCGAGTGATGCATTTATATGATAAAAATTTTGAAAGTTGAATTATTTTTGCGTGAAATCAAGTGGTAGAAAACGACAAAAATGATTGCGCTTTGTAAATACGTTTATAAACATTTGGGCATTTTTTGACCGCTTGACTTTATACTAAACGAATGCTAAAATCTAAAAAATTTAATGCCTGTAATACTCATAGTGTTTGGTTTTAATAGTTTGAAAATTTAGTTTTGGTACAACTATTTTGCTATCGAATTTCTTTATTTTTTTTTCTCTTTAAGAGAAAATTGATTAAGGGCACTTCATTTCGTGTCAAGCTGGTTTTTGGACCAATTCATAGCATTAGTATCTGCATGCTTAAATCAATGCTATTGAATTTGATTTTGCGTCGAAGGCTATATATATGTCAGCAATTGGTTTTAAGTCCGAATTGTCAGGTCCACATTCAGGCCCATAAGTATGAGACCTTGATTCGTGGAAGTTCTAATTCATTTTGCCATCAATTTCAAGAGATTGAAGGGCGTTTTTTTTCTTGTTCGGACAAATTTCCTCTAGAAAAATTACACCTTGGAGTTGGAGGCTTTCTGGAGCCGTTAGAAAGAAAACTGACTTTTTATTAGCATTACAGAAAAGAATCTTGAAATTAATGTTTTTGTTTTATTTCTTAAATACTACCTTATTATAATTTGTTCTCCTTGCCTTGTTTTACTCTTCTTTTTTCAAGTAACGCATTTATTTATCTTATTCTTACATAACTTATGTGATTTAGTATTGGTGATGTAATCCTGCAATGATTTTGAAATCTTAATCAGATCATAGGTATCGTATAATTTCAATTTAATTTTCTTTTCTCTGGTCCAATCAAATTAATAATAAGAAAATAATATATTTGTGATTCAATTAACTTTCTTAATTTAATTCAAATAATAGATAGAAACTATGGCAGAAAGAAGAACATAGGTATAGAACGCCAACTTGGACAAGAGAGAACTTCAGTGCTACACCTGCAATACACCACAAATCCAACTTGAACTAATAAACTCCATACAATTATATCTAAGAGAGAGCATAGACTATTATTTCATGGTAAAAAGAAAATCAGTTCAGACTTCCCAATTTATAACTTGAACTCATTTGGCGAGCTTCTAGCTAATGCATACTGGAACCAATCATTTGCAAATTAATCAAAGACAATTAGCAAAAGAAATTATGTCTCAAGACAAGAATGTAACGCAATATTTAAATGCATATTCTCAATATACTAAAGATCGGACTGTCCTGCAAATAAGATACAAATAGAATTTTGTTTGTATTTTGCAATCCGCTGATAATCTTGAGAGCAGTAAACATTATTATTTTCAATAATTCAAAACCAAAGTCGAATTGAATCTACCATTTCCCCCATTATTTTTACGGATATGAGATGTTGTACTTTTTAAATGCTATAACTAAATAAATCATTTAGCCTTAAGCTTCTTTGAAGTGTTATTTGTGCATAATCAAAGCGACTTCAATCTAATAAATCATAACAACAATATTTTAGATCGATTTTTCATTTTTTTTAGTAAAAGATGAAAGTGTCATCAATTATTCAACTTTTAAATGTCTATAAATGATCTCATCTCGTGATTTTTTCATATTTTTAAACATTATAAATTATTTTTATCAGAAAAATATTATAAATTATGAATATGGTATCGACATAGTAAATAACATAGTGGTACCACTTGACTCATTGTAAAGTTCTAACTTAAAACTTAAATGTTATTTTCCATGTCTCTTCTCTCTCTCTTATTTTGTTTCGTAAAAATTGTTCGTCAAATGAAATAGGTGAGGGAGAAAAATATGAACATAATTCCTAATCACAAAAAAATAATTTGGTAAATTTTATTTGATTTTAATAATAAGTTATAAGCAGTTTTTACAAAATTTGGTCTTCTAATAAGATAAAATGAACACATGCTAATATGTATGTATTTAAGTTTATATTCTCAATTTCTTAAGCTTTCTGTATTCTACAAGATTATTTTATTATAATAACATTAAATGCTGTTTTAGTGTATGTGTTTAGTATAAAAAGTCAAGGGATAAAAAATTAAATGTTTATAAACTATTTTCACGCGATCATTTTTTTTAAATAGAGGTTAGCGCTATTTAGATCGGAAATTTCATTTTTTCGTATGAATGTGCAAAACAAATTTAAAACTATATCTCTTTTAATTAAATCTGAAATGATGACAATAATAACTTTTAAATTTAAATTGTGGAGTGATAATTGTTAAAACATTTGTTTGTATAATTTTGTCCGATGTGCGAGAGATAATTATTTTATATAAATAACGCCTCCCTGGAAAAAATAACATCAAAAAAGAGAGAGGAAAGAAAAAAGAAAAAAGTGAGCGCGCTTTAGTTCTGAGTCTGGGAAGTATTCTTCCACCCACTAATGAATTGATAAAAGTATCGTATAAGCACGTAACGTGTTTAGCATGAAAATATATAGTAATAAGTGTTAATATATTTAGATGTGTGTGCTTTAATGTATTAAAATTTTAAAATTTGAACACATATTTAAAAATATATGATAATATTTAACACACCATACAAGAGTGTGTTAGTTTTTGTATATACTTATCAACGATTATATAACGCTTATAAATTCGAAAAAAATGCTAACTAACAATAATTTCATATCGTGACATCAGATAATTAATAACAGTAAGTAGTAAACCCATTGAAATTGGGAAGTCTGAGAGACCATAGACTCTCTTATCTGACGTCACGATTTGATAGACATGATACATTTACTACTATTAATTAATTAATTATCTGATGTAAACTTTGACTTAAATCGTGAAGGTTTTTACTGTTTTGAGTTATATGAATTTTATCTTTTTTATATGAGAGTAACTTAAAAATGATATTTAGCTTCCTCCTCCATATTCAAATTCTACTCGTCTCTTTACAACTATATCTTTAACTTGCTTTAATAATATGCTCTTCTTGCATTATCATCAACAGAGCTTTGAGGCTTTGTCAATTTTTTTCTCTTTTTAGGATGGCGAGTTAGCGACCATTATTTTGTCTCGTACGACTTCATCGATAGATAAACTCAATTTAGCACATGAATTCAATATCAACTGTTCTAATAATTATGACTTGCGTTTCGGCATGTAGTCGTTGGGCAAATCATGAATTAGAAAAGACTATCAATAGTTAGAATTAAAATTTATTTTTCATGAGTGAGACACCTACTATCTTATTCATATTTTCGTGACTTCTGTTGCTTAATTAATTTTATTTATAAATTCATTTTTTTTAATTTATTCTTCGTAAATTTATTTACAAATTTAAATTTTCTAAAAATATTTTTTGGTTAAGTTATCTACCATTTTACATTTTTTTTTAATTTGTGGCATCTTGAATTTCAAAGTATTCATATATTGTTGAAACACCTCACTGGCTATTTGAGCAAATAAATATAGTTTTATTTTGTTCAGTTAATGTTCGCCCACGTCCCAGAACAACAAAGTATTAGCAAATAAAATTTTCTGTTTCTTTACAATGGATAATTGGATATGGCGTGCGCCACTTTCTTTCCCTGGGAGGATTCTGAGATGACAATCGGGTGAATCGGATCGGATCTTGACCATTCGAAAGGATAGTTGTTCTTGGATCAATCAGATCGAATCGGATTAATTTTAAATATAAATTGATTTGATGTTAAATTACTATTTATTTAATCTTAATTTGATTGAATTAGTTGGATTAATTTAATTTACAGTAACTGTAAGTCAGCTTTGTTAAAATCTCAATCAGCGACGATGAATTTAACAGATCCGATCAAATTTTTCCTTATTACCTCTAAATCAACGAATAGCGGAGAGTCTAATTAAATTCTGTGCAAGACTAAAAGAAATTTAAATTACCTCCATATTCTAACATTTACCGCATTTTCCAAACTCTGTATGAGACTGTATGCCGTCGGATAGGGTCCGATTACAAACGGGTCAACACAATTTTTTTATATTCCTTAACGGGTCAAATCCGACTCGACTCTACACATGGCTCGGGAATTTTACCGAACTCCAAGTTTTAAAATACAATAATTGTTTATGTTGAACAAATAAATAATTCGGCCTTAGTGTTAGTGATCACTATATGTTACCTTCAAACCCAACAACATATACAAATAATTCGAGAATTCATTTGAATAATTAGAATAATATGAAAAAAAAGGTATCGGACCCTTGATCAACTTATGACGGTGAACCATATATACATTACATCCCATAAATATTTTTCTAATAAAAAATTTACCTATAAATTATTTACGGCAATTAAATCAGACCCAACGTCCGAATTAACATCTTATTTTACATTTGGAAAATGCGCAATTCGATATGCAAATTGATACGAACTGTTATGCATATTATAATGAGTAATTGGGTATCCATTGACAATGGGTTATTTTGATAACCTTCACAAAAGACTTTTAAAAAAAAAAAAAAATTATAGATGTGTTCTTCAATCTATAGATTGATGGTCATTCAAATTTCATTTAATTTCATTATCGCTTGATAGTCCATCAAAGACCATTAAATTGGAACTCACATAAATTGCATGAAAATTTGATGGTCTTTGATGGACTATCAAACGATAATGAAATTATATGAAATTTGAATGACCATCAATCCATAGGTAGAAGAAAATATCTATAAACTTTTTCTATTTTAAGATTTTTTATTTATTTAAAGGTCAATTGTCAAGGTTGTCAAAATAAGCCATTATCAATGACCCCCTCTTTATTATAATTATGTACATTAATGATTTTATTATAGTATTTTATATAGTATTAATCGATACTGATAATATACGTAAAAATTCATTTAATATACATAATAATGATGCTATAAAATAAATGAATAACCATTGATATGTATAATAACTCTAGGGGTGTAAACGGATCGATTCGATAGATAATGGTTTTTCTTGTCATCAGATCCGTTATAATTTTTCATATATGGATTTAGATATGGATAGTCCGATATGGATTGTATATTCGACGGATATTACATGGATACGGATCGGATATCGGATGGATATAAATATGAATATGGATATATTTC
Organism: Schoenoplectus tabernaemontani; assembly: GCA_037127355.1. Taxonomy (NCBI): domain Eukaryota; kingdom Viridiplantae; phylum Streptophyta; class Magnoliopsida; order Poales; family Cyperaceae; genus Schoenoplectus; species Schoenoplectus tabernaemontani. The sequence goes on along the minus strand of CM073750.1, from coordinate 18,755,706 downwards.
GGATATAAATAAAAATATTATATTTATTATTAGAAAATATTTGTATACTATTTTCCTCGATAGAACCATTAATTATAAAAAAATAAATATTAATTATAGAAGTTAAATACTAATTATTATATTAATAGTTCAAATGTATCAATGAATTATAAAAAAATATGGTACATTAACACAAATTGGATATAAAATAAATTAGATTTATAATGTATATAAAAAATCTAATTAAAATATATAATAGAAATATTTTGATACTTATTCGGATAAAATCGGATAATATCATATCGATATATTCGAATAGTGTAATATTGATGAATAATAGTTAAATGGTCGAATACGGACAGTAATAGCCAATCGTATTCTTATCCGTAAAAAAATTCGGATACGGATACGAATACACGGGTTACGGATGCGTAAAGCTTACTAGGGGGTCAAATGACCCCACTGGATTTTAAAAAATAGTGTTTTAGGCTAAGATTTTGTTAATTTGACCTCCTACTGAATTGTCGGATTATTTTTATTGAGAAAAAATATTTAATATCGTGGATAATGATAAAGAATTATATAAAAGTTTTAAAATATAAAGTCTCATAGAGGAATTTTTTTATCGCTATGATTATTTATTATTTTGACTTTTATTTTTTATTATTTTTAATATATAAAATATATTATTTTAATAGTTTTATTTAATACTAGATTAGTTAATGGGTTTGAACCCGATAAGCTATTGAATCGATTAGTGACCCTCACATTCAAGTATTGTATCTACCCTCTAGGATACGAATATCTTGAGATATGGATACGGATCGGATATTTTTTACTATTTCTTGGATAATATCACGGATAAAATTGGATATTATCGATCCGGGTCTAACACCTTTAATAATAGCCATGTATATAATATGCAAAATAATACTATATGAATAACGACATCAATGATCACGTATCTCTGTGTTACACGCAGCGTGTGGGTGTGAATATCGTATATGAAACGGTGTGGATGCGAGTGATATGTCAATTTAAAAAAAAGGAAGATTCGAGATGTGGGGATATATAATATTTCTTATATAAAAATAAATATATAAAATTAAAAATTAATAAGTACACCATTTATGTTAATGAATATAATATATATGTCAAACCCATCATTGATATAAGTGAAGAGATGATGTGGTAGTCTCATGTATTGGTGGGCACTCACACATACATAGATGAGTTTGAATGCACTTTGACTTGACTTTTGTGCATTATCGAACTAGTCGATCAAATCGATTGAAATAATTGAGTACGTCATATGGCGCATTCGATATGCATCCCATGATAATTGAAGCTTCACGTGAAATTAAGGAGGGATTAATGATATTTTATTACTTATATCAAGTGATTAAAAAAATTAATTATATATCTCAAATATAATTTTACTTCAAAAATAAATACTAGCTTTGTTATTTTGAGATTTATATTAAGGTCATGACTTAATTTGCTTAAAGAAAGCCTCGAGTCATTTGTGCATTAGTACTCAATACTTAGTTAGGCATGTAATATATAAGAACCCATATTTATTAATATATAATAAGAGAGATCAACTAACTGTACTTTCAGAGATCGTACCCCGATTTGTACTTAACTGAAAAAATCATTGATCACATTCTCGAACATCAACGGACCATCAAAATCACGGACGATCATCGAAGTCTTAAACTCGGAAGTCTTAAGTCTTAATAATGGAGAAACAAAGTCCTAATATCAAATATATCAAGTCATATTTTAAACTTAAAATTTATATTTGGACGACAGTCAAGATATGGACAAGTATTTATATATGAACATCAATGTCTTAATACTGAATGTCTCAAGTCTAAATAAGAGAAATATGATGTCTTAATATCTAATATTATAAATTATATTTTGAACTAAACTTTATATTTGGACGACAATCAGGATATTAACATATATTTATATTTGAACCTCATTATCTTAAAAATAAATATTTCAAATCTTAACACGAGAAATACGACGTCTTAATATTTAATATTATAAATCATATTTTGAACTTAAAATGTGTATTTGAGAATCCATCAGGATATGAACAAGTCTATATACTTAAACTTTAATATGCTAAAATCAAATGCTCTATATCTTAACACATAAAAAATGACGTCTTAATATCAAATATTATAAGTCATAATTTTGAACTTCAAATTTATATTTAAACGGTCATCAAGATATGAACATGTATGTATCCCTAAACTATAATGTCTTAAAATATAAGTTAACAATAATTATTTACTCTCTTGTTTGGATATCAATGAGAGTTATACAATTTAATTTATATCTTGTATAAGCCGATAACAATAAGAATATAATGTCCACTATTACACAAAGACAGAAACAAGCATCTAATGAAGTCAAACTGCTCACTAACTAATAGCGGTTCTTCTGAAACTCTCTAGACCATTCTATGGACGATATTCAAAAATCTTAATATCTAATATTTAAAGTATTAAGAGTTGTCATATGATATTGTGCGACCCTTTTTCGCGCGCTCATACCACGCCATCGGGCGATGGGTTGCGGAAGAAGGACACGGAGATCCCTCCCGAGCGTGCATCTGCTTTGGGTGTCGGCCGATCTGCCGTTTAGAGATATTTGGATGCACATTCGGGGGTTTTTAGTGATTGTGAGTTCTTGTAGATTCGGTGGCGCAAGCCCCATGCATTAATTACCACCCGGCTACGAACCTCGAGGCACCTCTGGATCTTTGAAAGAGAGAAGCAAATAGTATAGTTAAGAGATGGGCAAGTGGTCGTCTAAGTTTATAAAAAAGGGGATCTACGGAAGATGAACCTACAAACGGATCGGTTCATCTAGGGGGGGACAAAACCTACAAACGGATCGGTTTTATCTGTGGGGACGAACCTACAAACGAGCCGGTTCGATCCATGCCTCCTCGAGATGTAACCTTACCAACGAGACCGGGTTAATCTCTTCATAGGGGCTTGAGGTGAGTCTACATACGGGCCAGAGCTCGACCTCCCGTTGATCTAGAAGATAAACCTACAAACAGACCAAGTTCAATCTTAACTAGTCAACAACCATCACACAAAATACAACTCGAAGCACCGAGGCCGGTTGATCTTGAGGTTGGTGAATCGGGAGAAGGGTGGCTATGGCTCACGTATTTCTTCTCAGCGATCTTCTAGATCATGAATTCGTAGCACTAAGCGATTCATAAACCTAGGAAACACAATTGCACACAATGTCAAACATGAAGCGGCGGGCCGGTTCAACATTGAAGCATGTGTTAGTGAAGGAACCTACTACGAACGGTTCACGTTCATTTGTTTTGTGGATGAATCTACCAATGACCGATTCAATCTCACGTCTCGGAAAATGAGTCGAGAGACAAACTCATCGATGGACGAGTTCGGTCTTGCCGGCTCAAATGGTCATGAATTACTTGTTCATGACAGAGTCATTAGGATGTCACTTCGTTCGGACATCGTAATGTTCTTCTTCTTCAAAGTCGACATATCTCTCCATGCGATGTCATGGCTGCGGTCATTCTTCGGCGAACGTCAAGATGTTCTTGTTTCGACTAATCATTCTATGGGTTGCATTACTTGTGCAAAATTACTATGTAGCCCTACACCCGCTTGTGTGAGCATATTCATCATGAGTTACTTGCTCGTGGCGTAGCGAATCATTAAGATGTCACCTCTCTAGGACATCTTAATGTTCTTCTTCTTGAGTCAACGTATATCTTCATGTTAGTATCGTAGCTCGGTTATTCTTCATCAAACATCAAGATGTTCCTGTCTCGATGTATCTTCTCGTATTGCTATCAGTTCTTATTGAAGCCTTAATCTTCTCACGTCAAGATGTTCTTGTCTCAACGCATCTTCTTCATATTGCTATCGAAGCCTTAATCATCCCACGTCAAGATGTTCGTGTCTCAACGTATCTTATTATTCTTCATCAAGTGTCGAGATTTTCTTGTCTCGACGTATCTTTCTAAATGTTGTGCAAATATTCTCATGTGACTCTACACTCCTTGTGTGAGCATATTTATTCATTTCTTAAAATGCACAAAGTCTATCATGTAATATCTTTCATTATTATAAAGATGCATTTATTTACTATTATTATTACTATTATTATTATATTTATTACTATTATTATTACTATTATTATTATTTTTTTATTACTATTATTTTTATTTCTTAAACTCTATTTATCTATGTAGAAAATTATTTACAAAATAATAGAAAAGGGGTTAGCTATTTAACTAGACTTTTATTTATATTTTTGGGATTTTTATAATAGCTAAAATAGTAGAATTTTATTTCTTATTATTTCTAAACTCTATTTATTCTATAGAAAATCACTTACTAAAATAATAGAAAATAAAATGGCAATGATTTTATTTGTATTATTTTTAAAATGTTTATAATAGCTAAAGTAATAGGATTTTATTATTATATTCTATTATATTGAAATACTATTCATTATATAAGAATTATTTACAAAATCAAAAGATGGTTAGCTATACTATTTTACTATTATTATTTTTATTATTATATTTTTATTATTATTACTTTTTTTTTTTTTAATATCTATAATAGCTAAAAGAAATCATTACTAATATTCTATTCTATTTATTATACTATTCATTATGTCTATTCTTATTATTTCTATTTATTATCTATAGAAAAGTATAAGATTTTTTTTATTACTAGTCATAAGAGATGAAATTCATTATGTTTTTATTACAACTATTATTTTATTACATTTTATTCATCAAAGTATATTTTTGTATATTTGTATAGAAATAACAAAAGAAATACAATTCATATTATAAAACTATATTATCATTCTTTATTATGAAAGAAAATGCATAGTAGTATATTTTGTATATTTTGTGCTATTTATTTTTATTATTCTTTTTACAGGAAAATATCAAAAAAATATCAATATAATATCTATTATTATTCATATATTTTTTTTATTTATCAAAGAATATAGCTAATCTCATTATTTATTATAGTATATTACTATCACTATTATTATTTCATGGAAAATCACTTGAAAAATTACTAAAATATATCTAGTTATTATTTATGATTTTATTTGTATTTTTGGAATTTTTATAGTATTTAAAATGACAAGTCAAATCTAGGTCAACTATATCAATATATGTAATGTATTTTGCTTTTAAATTGTTTTATCATGATTATATTTCTAAAACTGAAATATTATTGTACAGAAAAATAGTATGAAAAATAAGAAAATTTTAGAAACAAATTTGAGTTAATTTGGAATTCAATAGCATTTTCAAATCATTTATTTATTCTATATTATTATTATTCAGTTATTATCTAATTAATGGGCCTAATGCGGGCATGAGATCTGTATCAAGATCAGCGCCTATCTTTTATTTAACTCTGTTCTTACTTGGGCCGCCAGATTAGTTTGAGATACGTATTTAATGGATCTACGGCCCATTAGCACGAGTTATTATTTAAATGTTTAAACATATACGGGCGCTTGATTTAATTAAGATGCGTGTTTAATATGTATAAGGCCCGGATCTTCTTAGTTTAAATTTTCGAACTATCACCAAATCTCACTCATTGAAGATTCTCCAAGATTAGCGAACGCTTGAGAATCGTGCGAAGATCTCTTCTCGGTCCACGACCTCTGTTGCGTTGAGATTCGCGTGTAATGGCGTTCCCAGAAGCGACCCAGGAGCTCTCCTTCTCCGATCGGACACATGCCCTAGCGTCGCCTCACTTCGGTGAGCCTCTCGTAGTCTTTGATTGGAAATCCATGCGGTAACGGGCTTCGCGTGATAGTGCGATGAGTATGTCGGTTAAAGTCGATGCAGAAATGCTTTCTTCATCAAATTCGACGAGAATTAATCAAAGTTCTTGATGATTACAAGGCGAGGAGCATCGTCTAAACATGAATATGCGATATAGGATGGGCGAAGGGCTTCCTTTCGTTCTTGAAGGTCTTGAAGCAAACTCACCACAGCGATGCATGGTGCCGGCTGATGCAGATCTTAATTGACTCGATTCATGGCCCTTATTCATCCAATTAGCACTCATCGGGTCTAAAGGCACACTAGGCATAGCTAGGGCCGGTGGCCTAATGTGTTATGAAGTGTTTAAGGCATGATGCTTACATTGTACACGGAATCGATCAATACCGAGTTCATTCTTGACAATTATCGTATTATTGTATTCAAATCATCTTTCTTAGGCCTAAAGGCTCGCTTGAGTGTTATTGGGGCCGGTGGCTCGCTAAGATGATGATGAATTATCCTACGACTTGATAGCTTTATTGATTTGTGTCGAGAATTAGACAATTATAAGAATTAAGCGATGCACCCTATTTGAGATTATACCATTGACATGACTAGAAGACAGAAGATCATCATCTCCTATCTCATTATGCAAATACAAGCAAGGAGATTGAATAGAAAATGAAAAATCACAAAGAAACAGTATAATAGAAATTGAATTATGATTTCTTGATGCTTCTCTTGAGCGATCCAGGCCTAAAGGCTCACCAATCACTTTGTGATTGGGCGATAACTCACTTGGATTCATCAATTGCTATTGATTAGGGTTATTAAAAGAAAGAACAAGAAAATGCGAGAAAAGAAAATATAAAAGGATAGAACAAATTCTTAAAGAAAAGTAGCAAGAAACGAGAAAAGAAATCAATTGTTGTTTACCTAGCTATATCGAAATTCTAAATTCATTTACGAGAGATTAAAAGAATTGCCAATTGAATGCATGAACAACTAACCTCTCAATCTGAATAGTAATCTAAATCAATTGATTTCTTTGTAATCTCTCTTCTTCTTTGTAATTGGCGGCTTTGCTAGTGTATATCCTCTCTCGATTGCTCTACTAATGGATGTATATGAATGTACGTATGTATCTCCTCTTTCACTTTGTTGCCAATTTTCAGTTTATATAGGCTAATTAAATTTGATTAATCACAATTGTGATTGGTTAATTGCCTTTCACTCGGATTGCCACCTTGGGTTCATCTTCGCCCTCCGTTCTAATTCAATTAACGGTCCAGGATAAGTTTGTGTTTGTTCTTTACTGCGTAGTATACTTAGTTTACATTAGGATTTTTGTCTTAGCGACTTGGTTTGACTCACACTCTCGATTACTCACATAACTCAATAATGACAAGCGGGCTGAGGCTATTACTTGCTATTTAAACACTCCACGATCACTCTTAACGCCATTTTATTCATTCACCATTTCCAATTTCACTAATCCCTTTTACTTTGCCTCATTTTCTTCTTTTGATCAATTAGCATCTCACACTTCAAATTGCCTCGTCAATTCACCTCCATTGGCGTCGCCTTGCCCTAAAGGGTCCATCTTGTCACGCATTTTATCTCGTAGTGTCGATTCATCCATTCTTCTTCGGCTTGTTTTCGGGTATCACTTAATTCGACTCTCGATTCACCTCATATTACTAATTAATTCATCAAAGCCTTTGTCTTATCATCGCTTTGATCATCATCATCTCCTTGATCACCTACGGTCATGGTGAGACGCCGCGAGAAGCGAAAAACGCGAGATGTGCTTGAATCGGGCGATGGCGAGAAGAAGAGGGAGGAGAAGGTTCTTCGCCGGCTTGGATGCACACGGCACACACGCACACCGACACGCGGGGAGAGAAAGGGCGGTGGTCTAGAGCTCATGCACGGGTTCACCTTCCTTTTCTTCCTTTGTTTAAATTCATTTGCGTTTGAGTTGGATAGATAGGATGAATAGACTCGGTTTATATCTATAGCTTGTGATCTAGCCTTATCCACTTTTGACTCTTGGGTCCCGTCTGCAAGGTTTAAGCGTTTAAACATTTGTGAGGTTAACAAGCGATTAATGTAAATATCTTTGAGGTGGCTCTTCTGATTGGTTGATTGTTTGTTAAACAAATCCTTAACACTAATGATCTGTAAATGGTGGGTGATGTGGCTACTGCTTTAGTAATGCCATGTGTGTTGTCATCTGCGACTTGTACGATCATAGGAAGCCATCTGTCCCTTCTTGTACATCTTGTGTGATGACATGGCACCGGTGAGTGCATGCCATGTGGCATCCGGTGGGGCCCAGCTTGTCGATCGCCTTATAGCGTAGTGGGATTCATAGTGGTGAGGTGGACGATGAGGGAAGGCGCGTAGCGATGGGTGCATGAGGTGGCCTTATAGCATCTTGCCATTTGTCTTCTTCTTTGGATGAGGTGGGCTGACGATGTGGACCAATGGTGGCGACCCGCCACGTGGCATAGGTGGGGCCCAGCTTGTCGGTGCACGTAGGGGTGTGGGGCCCGCATAGGTGAGGTGGACGATGGGGTCTTGTGACACGTGGCGTGAGGTGGCCGATGAGGTCTTGACACGTGTCACACCCCTCTCTCTCTCGATTCGGTATAGGTGTGCTTAGGATCCCAGGTTTGCACCCGGATGTGTCTCTGTCCCCAGTTGCACCCGGATGAACCCTTGATTGAATCTCGACCTTTGATTAATCCATTTATTCTGTCTTTATTTTCCCTGAATTTATTTTAATAGCTCCACTTATCCAAAAATCATGAAAATTTCACCAAAAATCCTAAATTCATGATGATCATCCCTGTAATTTTTAATTCCATTTTTGCCTACCTCTCTGAATTAAAAATTCTTTTATCCATAAAACCACTAATATTCCTTATGAATTAATCCACGATCTCAATTGTAGCTCGTGTCTCTGCGATTATCTCCCTCTTGCAGAAACCACCCTTTATCTAAATACCAATTAGACTTATATTGATATCCATTAGGGCTTGATTTGATCAAATCTTGACTACTTATCAATGATTAATACAAATCTAGACTTGATCAGGTGGTTGCTCCCGACTTTGGCTTTGATCAGTCTTGTGAAATTGACTTTCAATCCCTTAACATGAGGGTGACTTGGTCAAAGAAGCTGACTACTTATCGATAATTGACACAAATCAAAGCATGGTTAGGTGGTTGCTTTCATGACTTTGGCACCGAGTCGACCTTGAAAGCAAAATCACATTTAGAATTTCTCATGACTAGTTGCATCAAAATGCTAGCTTGGCATTGACATCATTTCATGTAGCATAGGGATTATCTTGCTTGACTCCTTTCTAGGGTTAGCTTCAAAGGCGATTTCTAGGGTTCGATTCGACTCCTTGATAGATCAGGCTTGAGGTGTGGGGTCCACTTTGTCGGTGAAAATAGTCACATGGTGACTCATCGGATAGACTATGTTGTTAGATTCATCTACAAGGGATTTTTAGGTGGGTCCCACTTGTCGAGATAAAATGTAATCAAATGGTGACCCGTCGAGAGATTTTCTCTCTCAAATCTCTCGAGGTCGGCCACCTCGAATGAATAGGAGGTGGTGGGGTATTTATATCCTCGTCTTTCACCATATTATTCCATTGTGGGATTAATGCTTAACCTCTGTTCGGGTTGGTTAGCTTTCTTAGCAAAATAGGCTAGGTTCATATCATTGGAGAGCACTCGTAATGGGAGGCTTTGCCATGTGGGTCCCACTTGTCGAGAAAAGATATAATCACATGGTGACACCCGAGAGGTCTCCTCTCTCCCTCGATCTTCTTGGGTGTCACTCATGCTTTGAGTGGATAGAGAATAGCGGGGGTATTTATACTCTTCACTTCATACCCGTTCCGTTGTGGGACTAATGGATTTGTTCGGGGTTATGCGACGACCTTTCTGATCGGTGGGCCACCTTTCCCTTGCTCTCTCTCTCTCTTCCCCTTTCTTATGATTTATCATCAATTTATTTCATTTATTCATCTACTCATCCTTGAAATTTTCAAGGGTAAACAAAAACCGCCCCTTGAAGCGAGTCTTGAACACTCGAAAGCTTGTCTTGGTGCATTATTCCTCATTATTCATCACTTCATTTCTCATGACGTCTTCTTTTCTTCGGGTATTGTAGTTTCATCTCATGACGCCATTCGCGTCGCCCCTTGAGTCATTATCATTCTTTCTACGAGGATCTAGCGATTGGACTCCTCTCGTCTCGGCCATCCGGCGACTCACAATGTCTACCGCGAGCGCGGTTTATTCTTCGGGGATGATCGGCCTCGCTGACATCATACCCCCCCGGCTTTGGCGATGCTTCCACGGCTCGCTTTGACACATCTCACAGGCAAGGAGATTATCGACGGGGAGGCTTACGGATGGACTACTTGCTCCCTTCGTCACTCCCTTGGAGTGCCATGGATATCGGTAGAGTGGACCGGTATGTGCTCGTGCGGGAGGGGACTCTGCTCGAGCGGCCGGGATATATGACTCGGTTTTCTTGTCGATGTTTCATTATCATATCGACACACCACAGCTACGGGCCTTTTGTGAGAGGTGGAACTATTCCACGAATACTCTGTTCATTGACGATCGGGAGGCGACTCAGGCCACTCACAGAGATACGACGATTGGCCAAGGCTGCCGTCTTCGGTCATTTCTATGACGAGTTCATGGTCTCGCCGTGACTCGGGGGATTTCACTCGATTCCCGCCTTCTTTGCATGGGATTTATGAGATTTACCATTATTTACGGAGGGGCATCCGGAGTTCCATTCGAACATTGGATCGCTTTATTTCACCGATCGGGTCCACACTCGCCTACGGTCGGCTTCCACAGAGAGATCCATTTGGTACAGGTCGGCTCGAGATACATCATGACGGCCCTATCCCTTCTCGGGATACCCTGTGTTCACATGACGTGGATCGGGAGACTTATCGCGACGACTTTCATCTCTTGGTGGATTCTTATTTCTTATTACCTAGCTCCCCAACGCATACACCATTCGACCTTCGGTGTTCGTTATGGCGAGCACGATCGCGCGTGGCGACGAGGATTTCTTTGGCGTGCTGTCTTGCGCCAACATTTATAGGTGTCTCCGCGGTTTGACTTCATCTCGTAGTCCTTCACGGTGCCGAGGCGATCCGTGGCATCGATTAGTGGATGGCTCCATTTGCATTAGTCGCTCATATGATCCGGCATGGCGGTCACGCTACGAGATCGTTTACCTTATTGAGTGACTTAGGCGGGGTGCGGCCGACTTCATTGACTCCGGAGGCTTTGCTCGGTATAGATTCTTCGGGAGTCGAGACCATCTGCGCTTCTCTCGAGAGAACGGATCGGTGGCCGTGGGACGGTAGGGTTCTTGATAGGATGGTGGTTGACGACGAGGGTCCCTCTTCGACTCTTCTAGCATTCGAGCCGGGCTATTGATTTGGAGTACACGATCGGTATTCGTCGGGGCTTTCTTCCTCTTAGATTGGGCGATTATATGTTTATCGAGCCTGTTCGCCACGTCGATGCGCACGTCGGTTTGGCTTGGATCGGGATATTCCGGCGCCTTTTCTCAGCCACCTATATCATTGACGGCGATTTGGAGGGTATCGGATGGTGCTACGCTCGCCTCTTCCGACTAGGTACGGGCACTCGCTATCGGATGGTATCCACCTCAGGACTTCCACCTTCACGAGCGTTATCGGCGGTGGTATTACGAGACCATTCGCTCTTACCGAGTCGTATACTCCTCGGTGGTCGTCGGAGTACATGTCATGAGATGGCCGACCTTTATTAGATGGCACCGTTTCGCGTGATCGCGATCCTTTCCGACCATTGCGCGAGCTGTCGACTTTCGGGGTTTAGATAGCCGGTTTTCTCATGCTCCTGTTAGGACCGTTCTCGCGGTATGCTTCATCATCCCTTTAGGTTATTTCTTTTCGATAAGCCTCATCTCATTTCGACCAATTCTTCTTTGATTCGGGCGCGCTTATGAGTATGATCACGCGGAGCCGGGTTCTCGGTCCCTCGTCCACGAGTAGTTGGCGTTCATTCTCGGCCACATGTCGAGCCACCGGCTCCAGTACCACGGGGAGAGATCGAGACGGCGCCTCTCGGCCGTCTTCTCCATCTTCTTTTCCTTCTCCCGCTCAGGGTGATTTTCTTTCTTGACTCGCTTTATCCTTATTCGGGCGCACTTCATTTACATCTACGATTAGGGTTTATTTTTCGCTCATGGGACATCTCCTGTGGAGGCTACCGAGAACGATATCATAAGCGATTTATCGGCGCTGCGGCTTTGCTATTCCGGGGTTTTGCAGGCCTTGCGTCGCGAGGTTCGTGTGCTTCATTTAATACCTGGTTGCCGGCATGCACTAGTATTTTCATTCTTACATGTATATTTTACAGACCACACGAGGCCGATGACATGGCATCTCCACACCGCTCGGAGCCTTTCTTTCATGACGGTCTGCTTCGCGTCGATTTTATTGGTGCCTACAGGGATGGTGACTCGTTCGATGTGGTTTTGGGGCCGGTGCTCACTCTTGCACGACCGAGAGGAGGCTTCTTTAGAGCGGGGGAGTCCATTGGCATCGTGCCGCGAGCGGCGAGCCATTATTGATTGAGGGAGGGCCGTCTCATGCTTCTTCGTCTCCCAGACGGGGCGGCCTCTCATGGCCACAGATAGCGAGTCTCGGCGAGCGGGTTGCGGTCGATTACGACTGAGAGTTGGATGAGAGTTGGCCCGTGGTGGTGGAGCAATGTATTCCACGGCCAGAGACGGGATTTCGGCTAGCGAGGGTCTCGCCAGAGCCTCATCTTCTCCCGGTGCCTTACATTTCCTTTTGTCATTTGCCGTATTTTTCTTTTCCATGTATTTATGCTTTTCATTTTATTTTGTAGCGGGTCTAGTGCACTGCAGTCCTCCTGAGGCGGCCAGAGCATCCTATTCCGACTCGGTCCCGCTTTGTCTCGGGCGACGAGGCGATAGGTTAGATCTTTTCTTCCTTATTTCTTCTTTGGTTATAACAATTCGTCTAACCCATTTATTTTACTTGCAGATGTTTCATCTAGGGATGTGCGGCTCGCCTTGGCCGGCGGCGGATGCGCTCGGGATACCTTCTTCGGAGGCTATCCGCTAGATTTCGAATCTTGGACTCTCTGCCCGGTGGTTTCTCTTTTGGCGGTATGGGCGATGCGGGATACCATCGCGCCGGCTCTACTCGTTGCACCTCGTCTCGAGAGCACTTTCATTTCTAGGAGGTGTGAGGAGGCGCTCGGGGCTTACCGGGATGCGAGCTCTCTCGTTTATCGGCACGAGTTGGAGATTCATGAGCTACGCGGGCATTTGGAGGCGCTCGACTCCCTACCTTCGCGGCTCTCTTCTTGTGCCACTCTCGCTCCATGGGAGTCGGTGGTGGGCCGCTCGGCTTGCTCGTGCGGGAGCTAGAGGACCACGATTGTCGGTGGAGGGCTTCTCTCGACATTTGGCGGGACGTCTCCCAGTAGCTGCGATTCACACGAGCGTCGGGATAGTGCCTTCGCTCGATTTTGGATTTTGAGACGGCTTCGGAGGAGGACGAGGCACTCCCTCCATGATTATCTGGAGACTATTAGTCTTGTGCTATTAGAGTTGGAGTCCCGCTTTTTGGGCCCATAGTTGTACTTTTCATTTCTTCTTTTCTCCTTTTCTTTTACTATACTTGATATAGGATGCATTGACATTTATCATTTTGATCTCTTGTTGTGGATGATGCTTGTTTCTATTATTATCCTTTCGTCGCTTCCTCTGCGTAGCGAGGAAGTATTCTATTGATTTCATGTTGTGCACCTCCAATCTTATTTGCAAAAGCGCCTATTACAATGCGCGCGTCTAATCATAATAAAAGGAAAATCTTACAACATCCTATTACATTCATTCTATACATCATTTCTCTTTATTTATGGCAATACAAAACTCAAGTAATCGTGGTATTTTACGGATCTTAGAACACATCTGTATTGACCTCAGGCGGGCACGAGAATAAACCCGTTTATCCCTTTATTAACTTGATGGATAAACTTACCGGTATCAATTGGATTATGGATGCAATTGATAACACCATTTGTGGATGTTCCTTGTATATTTAGTTGACGTTTATTTGTGGAAGCTCACCCACTCTCCCTCGTTTGTGCCGTTGTGTGCGAAGTGAAACTCACATTCACTCATCTCCACTCGATTTGTTTTGTAGAGTACTACCTCGAACATCCATCACGCATCCTGCGAGACGAGGCTTTCATCGGGTAGGTCCGCTCTCCATGACTGAGTCACTTCTTTAAGCGAATTACTTTATTTGACACTTGAATGTCGGGCAAAAGCATAAACCCTTAGTCGACCCTCCATGATCTATTTTGGGATTAGAAACGGATCACCTCCTTGGGCGTGTGGTACTTTTGCGGATGAATGTACCCAACCTGGTTTTTTATATTTTGGCTACCCTCGAACATCCATCACGCGTCCACTGCCGCGAGACGGGCTTTCATCGGGTAGGTCCGCTCTCCATGACTGAGTCACTTCTTTAAGCGAGCGCTTTGTTTAACATGAAATGTCGGGTACAAGCGTAAACCCTTGGTCCCACCCCTCCATGATATGTCGTGGGATTATGACACACCATTTCTTCGGGCGTGTGGTGCTTTTACGGATGAATGCACCCACCTGGCTTTGTATAACACTCGTGGTGTCGGGGACAAAGGTGGCACCCCTTATTGAAAAGATTTTATTATTTTTATTATCATCATTTTTTTTATGAGTAGGAAAGTAGGTTTTTATTGTTTTACTTATATATCCTTTCATTTTATTAGAAGAAGGCATATTTTTGGTTATTAGTGATACATGTTACTAATAGTACGAGAGTTATTTATTTATATGCCCTCGAGCGACTATATACTAGCCACCAATTTGCTCGACCTATCCCTTGGCTTGCGCGCGTGACCAATATGAGCAACTTTCGTCATTGGGCGACGATGGTTTGAGGACAAGCGCAAACCTTACCCGTTTTTGTGTTTATTACGTATCAAATGGACAAACCCGTGGTATTTGTATTGTGAGCCCAAACACCAAAGCTCTCGCCTTACATTCTCGCGTGGTTTTGGCGTTGTATTCCCTTATTCTATTTTTTATTTTGTTATAGGGCTAAATGTATTTGTGTGGTTTTGGATTTTTAGATGCATTCTATTTACAGATGCACAAGTAGGGTTTTTGGGATTTTTATGCAAAAGTGGAGGTTAGACATGGGTTTGTGTTTCGTGCACGTGTGTGTAAGCGAACACTTATCCCCTCCTTATTTATTTACAATAGATACTACTCGGTTGGCCCCTCTCTGGGCTAGGTGTAGTACTTCTTCAGATATCGCCCATTAATCGGTGGCATGGGCCTTTCACCTTCATGGTCTATGAGTTGGTATGCGCCGCCCCGTACACCTTCTCATTACGTATGGCCCTTCCCATTCGGGGAGAATTTTGGGCGATGTGCGAATAATCGGCCTCACAAGGACAAGAACAAGCTCCCTTGTTGAAATGCACGACTCGCGCCATCTTATCATATGCCTTGCCATTTTGCACGATATATTTCAAGGTTCTGTTTGGCTATGATGCGGTCTCTTCTCGTCCATGGCATCCAACTCGTCCGAGTCTAAGTTGTTGGCATTCGTCCATGGTCATATCATTTTGCATAGCCACCGCAATGACGGTAATTCCACCTCAGAGGGAGAACGGCTTCAACCCCAAAAGCCAAAGAATACGGGGTAGCTTGCGTAGGCGTTCGGTATGTGGTTCGATAAGCCCATAATGCCTCTTGTAGACGATTATCCCGGTCTCGTTGGTTGCGAGTCTACGGTCTTTTTCATGATATTGATCGGGGGTTTTGTTAAAGGCTTCGGCCGCCGTTGGCTCTCGGATTATAAATGGACGAGAATCTCCAATCGATGTTAAATTGCTCGCGCCAGGCATAGACTTTGGAGCTCTTGAAGGCGATCCCATTGTCGGATATTATCCGTTGTGGTGTGCCGAATCGGTAAAGGATGTGTGTCTTGAAGAACTTAACCACATCGGATGCTTTAACTTCTTTAAGCGGAACGCCTCGGCCCATTTTGTAAAAATGTCTGTCGCGCCAGGGATGAGCCGTGACTCTCGACGTCGGAGGGTCTATGGGCCCCACATTAATTTCGCTAACTCATCGTACCGTGTTAGGCTCCTTTTCTAGCAAATTTGTTTCAAAGCATTTTTCGGGGCCGGGTATTGTCCTCTTACATTTCATTATCGGCATTTCGACGAAGTCATGCAACGACTTTCTTCCATACGGTACTCGTTGAGAGACCCTCGAAACACGCTGCGTCATCGCGATTATACCCTAACCCCCGGGTATTTTATTTTACCATCCAGGGCCTGGACTTTATTCGCGCCATTCCGGAAGTTCATCGAAGCGCTTGGCCTCGGCCTTGGATATGTCTCTTAGACATTTCGCCCTTTTGCCGGTTTATACGACTCTTTCCAAAGGGATGAGATGCGGCGTCATCGCTCGTTGCATTCTCGATTCTTGTCCTATCACCCACTTTTTCCAAGTGTTGTGGTCGGGGTTCTTCGAGAGGCGGGTTGAGTCGCTCGATAGAAAATTATAGCCTTGTGGATGATAGTTTTCCCTTTGAATGCGCTCTACCTTTGCTCGGTATAACAAAGGTTTTCGGGGTTTGGATGTGGTTCACTTCCCTCGGTATGAGGTCTTTAAAATGCCTTTCGGGAACCACGGTAATCTCTACTGCCGCCATCTCTTCTTCTATTTCAATGTTCATGACCGAGTTGGAGCGGTAGATTTCTTTGATCGGCTTACTTCTCGCAACCTTAGGTTTACTAGGTACGGGAGTGTGCGAGATCGTATAAACCCCTTTGCCTTTGTTATTCAAGTTATGCGGAGAGTGGGTCTTGTTGAAAGCTCTTCGGGAGTTGGATCGTCCCATTTCATGCCCTTCTTCTATTAGGTCTTTGAATACCCAACATTCTTCAATAGTATGACCCAATATGCGATGATAAGGGCAGAATTCACCTTCACCGGCTCTTTCATGTACGCGGGTCTTTTACGGGCGGGAAGTGTCAATCCGCTCTTTAGGGCTGCTCAAATATCCGAGAAATTTGTTTTATTTTTTAGAAAAGAGTATGGTTTACTCTTCTTGACCTTGAGGGTTTGCATGACGGTCGATTGTTTAGCTTTCGTTTCTTCCTTTTGATTCATCTACTATTACAATTACCGTTTGCCGCTATCGGGTGCTTGTCTTTCGGGTCCGGAACGGGGTTCACTCGTCACTTCTTTGAGTAGCTCGGAGTTATAAATCGCGGTTTGGGTTTTCAATCATTATCATGATTTCATTGTGTTGCACTTTAATATCCCGCATCACTTCCCATTGTTCGACACCTCTCTTCTATTATTTTCAACTTGGTGCCTTATTTCGTCGATCGCATTCCGGACGCGACCTTCAAAATTTTCCCGCCACGAGCGTTCTTCATTTATAGGCCTCGGCCTAACAGGGTTATCCCTTCCGCTACCGGGTCCGTGTTGATCATACATGACTCCTCACTTTCATTGTCCGTTTCGGGCCCTTTATATGGCTTCTTGAGGATGTGATAGATGATCTCTTCGTCGATTCTTCTTCCCGGGGTTGACGATCATGGCGGATTCTTCTCCCGAGGTGGTATTGCCCGAGTTATCGGAATCTTCGAGTCTTCTCCCGGGAAGTTGCCTCTATGATCTGAATTTGAGGGGTGTTGGCGGGCTTAAAATTGAAAATGACCTCCTCTTCGAAATCACTTGCATTTATTTCGTTCGGTGTTATTTGGGCCTTATACGCAGCCACCTGTTTGAAGCGGAAGGTTGCTTCTTCACCCGACTTTCTTCCGGGTCTTTGGGCTCGAACACCTCGGGGTTTAATATTAAATTTGACCTCTTCTTCTTCTTCGGATGAGGTATCAAATTTAGGGCCTTTGTTGAAGGGTTTCTGACCTGCTTTAGTTATAGGCCGGCTTGGCGCCACAGTAGATTTAGGTAGAAAATATTGGGCGTCATTGAATTTAATCTCATGCACCCCGAATGGCTTGACATCTCCATCAATTCTCTTTTGCTTACCATTCTCGATATATTTCGAACATTGGTGCGAGTAGAGGTATGACTTGATTCTTTGTGAAGCCACGGGCGACCCAATGAACGCCCGATAAGAGGTTTCGGCGTCAATGACATAGAATTTAGTAGGCGCCCTTAGGCTTCCGCATTGCAGGTTCAGAGTTATAGCTCCCAGGGCCTTTTGGGAGTTTTGATTGAAGCCATGAATAATCACCTTTTCATCAGATAGATTCTTTACGTCTAAGGTGATGGTCTTCAAAGTTTTGAGCGGCATGATATTGATCGAAGACCTGCGTCGACCAGGATGCGACCAATCTTTTGTCCTCCGCGGATTTCCGGTAATGTATAGCGGGCGGTTGTGGTCGACGGTGCCTATTAGGAGGTCGTCGTCGTGCATGAAAATTTATACGGCGGCCGCTTGGCGGTGAATAGGGCTCACTGCATATTTTGCTCGATGAAATATGACTTGTACTTCTCGGGATCTTGCGGGGCCGGATTAGTACCTCCCTTAGGTCTTGTGACATCATCAATGCGTCGAATATGCTTAATAGCGGCGGGAATCTTACGCGGATGTGCCAACACATTATATTCTTCGCCGTCGGCCGGTCCTTTCTGGGTTCTTGCTTAGGCTCTCGACCTCTTTTCCTTTATTCAGGGCCTTATCCTTTCCCTTATCGGAATCCTTGGGAGCTTGTCTCTCAGGTACGTAAGTCCCGGACCGGAGCACGGCTTTGCACTCTTCATTCTTGGTCCCAGAGGTGCTTGCTTCTCCTTCGTTATTCGGGAAGAACATCTCCTCTAATGTTGGCATATCTTCGTCGTGAGAAGAATATACCATATTGCACGAAGCACCCCAGATCTCTTCGCTTTCTTCTTTATTTATTTCTTCATTTACATCTTCTTCTTTTGGCCTAGGGTTAACTTCTCCCAGTCTTCTTTGGAGATGAAGTGTTGAAGGGTAATCACCTCGGGACTGCTCTGCTCGCATTCTTCAATTTTATTCTTTCTGGACTTGTTGCTTCTATGCTTCTTTCTCTTCTTAAGAACCTGGTCTTGGCTTTGGTCCACCTTATAATATACCCTGGGTTTTGGTGGGACCACTGGCGTAATGTCGTCTTTCCATCTCATACCAGGTCCTTTCTTAAGAGTTTTAAGCATTTTAATCGACTTCTTCGATAAGTGCGTAGTCCATTGTTCTTCCTGATCTTCACTTAACTGGTCCGGGATCTTCTCTTCCTCGTGAGAGATCATATTGGCCTGTTCATGGGCTGATGGGCTTTGCAAGAACCCTTTAGGTAAAGTAATTTCACCATTTTTATACGCCTTCTCGACCCAATCTTTGAAGACCCAGCAATCTTCAATTGAGTGCCCTATTATTCTGTGGTATGGGCAAAAGTTGGGTTCGTCCGATTTATCGGCATCTTCCGGGCGTTTACTGGCCGGCAGGGTTAGGCCATTCTTCAGTGCCCCTCTGAAGATTTGGGCAACTTTATCTTTCCTGAAGGAGTACGGTTTAGTCTTCTTTTGTTTAAGGGATTCAAAACTCCGTGAACTCCCTCCTGATTGGGCACTGGGTCCCTTGTTGTAATTATTGCCATTTGTGCTACTGCTGCTTTGCCTTGGGTGTCGCGTTGGCAACCATCTTATCTTTTAGCGAGGTGAATGCCACTTTGGTTTCACTCGGGCTCTCGTTGCGCCTATTATTCATGAAGTTCGGCACGGTGTGTGGTGACATTCTTTCCATGTTGGATACCGACCGAGCAAGTCTTTAAATGTGTTGACCTTTGTCACACCAAGAAGCATGCCCATCCACCCGTCAATGTTTTTCATGATTAGGTTGACGGCCTCATCTTCGGTTAATGTGCGGTCGCATTTAATGCGAGGTTCCGCCATCCGTTGATAAAATCATCATTGACTCCCCTTTCTTGGGTTTGGTGCTTGCCGGATCGGCTATGTTTATTTTATCGAGACACCATGACAAATCGTGCCCGAATGAGTCCGCCATCTCGTCCCAGGTCCTGATGCTGTTGTTTTCTAATGAATAATACCATTGGAAAGCGGTTCCCACCAAGCTTTGAGGGAATTGTCTCAACAACGATGCATCATTGCGCCGTGTTACCGCACGAGGCTACAAAATGGGCCAGGTGTTGTTCGGGGTTCAGGTCTTTATTGCCTTCCCCGGAGAAGGTCCTGAAGCGGGGGATCACATACCCTTTAGGATATTCTTCTAAATCGTATATGGCAGGGTATGGATGTCCACGGTTTTTAACGGGAGGGATAGCGTATCCACCTCCAGCTATTTGCATTTGTTGGGCAATCATGGCTTGAATCTCTTTCCGGGATATTCCCGTTGGTTCAGCCTCCACATCTATTGTTCTGTGTGGATGGGGTTTAGAATCGACAGGTTGTTTCCCCTTATGATTGCTTTTGGTACTGTGGACCCCTTCTTGACGGGAGCTACCAGCTTTGAAATTGGCGTCTTGTGATTCTTGCAATGATTTGACCGCCTTAATTAATTCTTCATTTTGTTTCAGCATGGTAGCGATTAGCTCTCGTTGCCTAATCAGCTCTTCATCCCGTGCCTCGATGTGGCCTTTTAATATTTCAATTTCATCGATAGGCATTTCGGGACGTGCTTCAACGTCATCTTCATTGTCAAAGAGATCAGGGTTTTCGTTGTGGTCTTCCCCTTCCCTGCTGTTGCCCTCGGGGTTGACTCTCTTTGGGGGTCTCCCTTTTCTACCATTATTTTTGTTGGTGTTTGTGACGTGAGCTTGATTAGGCGGAGGCGGGTCATCTGGGTCATATTCACCTCGACGTCGGTGTCGGATCGATTGTCGTAGCTTATGCGATGGTGTTGACCGAGAAGTGCTCTTCATAGCGAGCGGTTCTTCTCTTCTTCTTCGTTTGGTCGGGGGCGGTTATTTTTAGACTATTGAGTGGTATTCTCGAGCCTAATCGGTGAATACACTCTTCGACCTAGACGGTGAACACGCTCTCGGGCGGAGCGTTAGACTTGCCGGCCTCCCAGGTTGGGCTTGAGGCTGGGGTTTTGTTGGTGGGAACCCTTCGGGACCCACACTGCTGGGTGCTAGGCGTTACCTTTGGTATAGACCTCCTTGTGTTCGGAGTGGAGACAATGGCTTGCGGGCCGAGCCATGTCTTGAGATTGACCGGAGCGGGAGACGTATTGTCTCGACTGGCGTTTCTCACGCTCTTCCTGCAGCGAGGGCCACTGTGAGCCTTGTAGATGGCTTGCGGGGGCTTGAGACTTGTCTGGCGGCGGCGAGGCCTTTGAGTTAGGCGAAGTGTGGGCTTAGGCACCTCCCATGCACAGCGGAGGCGGCTTTGTGGGCGAGTTCTTGGCCACTATGCGGAGGGCTGTGAATTTGTTGGAGGCCGGGATGGGCGGCCTAGCCACCGGTGGTTACAGTATGCATCAGGGCCCTCTTCTGGACGCTTGAGAGTTGCGGGTAGTTTGGGCTGCGCGTAGTTGGGGCTGTCCTCTTGGACGGTCGCCTTCTCCTCTTTGGGGAGGTAGTAGGAGAGGCCATTACGTTGTTGGAGATCCCCTTGGGAGTCGGGGTGATCGATTCTTCCTCTCGTCGGGATGGAGATCCCGACGGTTGCGAAGTGATCGTGGCCAGCTTTGGAGTTGGGCGTAGATGGTGAGTTCTTGCGGGATGGTCCCGAAGAACATGAAGAGCTTGCCTCCGGCTCTGTGCGAGAGTGACGGTGTAGGGAGCGAGGTTGAAATTTCCAAAGTATGCCATTTCTGCAAAAACAAAAACACTTGAAAATTATTAGTCATTTTTAGCGCATAGAAGACTACTTGTATCTCTTAACTATTCTATTTGACTCTCTCTTTCGGAGATAAGAGGAGAATCTAGGTCCCACCGGGCGTGCCGAATCTGTGCGACCCTTTTTCGCGCGCTCGCGCCGCCGCCGGGCGATGGGTTGCGGAAGAAGGACACGGAGATCCCTCCCGAGCGTGCATCTGTTGGGTGTCGGCCGGTCTGCCGTTTAGAGATATTTGGATGCACGTTCGGGGGTTTTTAGTGATTGTGAGTTCTTGTAGATTCGGTGGCGCAAGCCCCAGTTAATTACCACAGGCTACGAACCTCGAGGCACCTCTGGATCTTTGAAAGAGAGAAGCAAATAGTATAGTTAAGAGATGGGCAAGTGGTCGTCTAAGTTTATAAAAAGGGGATCTACGGAAGATGAACCTACAAACGATCGGTTCATCTAGGGGGGACAAAACCTACAAACGGATCGGTTTTATCTGTGGGGGACGAACCTACAAACGGGGTTCGGTCCATGCCTCCTCGAGATGTAACCTTACCAACGAGACAGGGTTAATCTCTTCATAGGGGGCTTGAGGTGAGTCTACATACGAGGCCAGGCTCGACCTCAGTTGATCTAGAAGATAAACCTACAAACGAGCCCAGGTTCAATCTTAACTAGTCAACAACAATCACACAAAATACAACTCGAAGCAACGGCGGTTGATCTTGAGGTTGGTGAATCAGGAGAAGGGTGGCTATGGCTCACGTATTTCTTCTCACTGATCTTCTAGATCATGAATTCGTAGCACTAAGCCGATTCATAAACCTAGGAAACACAATTGCACACAATGTCAAACATGAAGCGGGGCCGATTCAACATTGAAGCATGTGTTAGTGAAGGAACCTACCTACGAACGGTTCGCATTCAACATTTTTTGTGGATGAATCTACCAACGACCGATTCAATCTCACGGTCTCGGAAAATGAGTCGGGAGACAAACTCATCGACGGACGAGTTCGGTCTTGCCGGCTCGAAATGGTCATGAATTACTTGTTCATGACAGAGTCATTAGGATGTCACTTCGTTCGGACATCGTAATGTTCTTCTTCTTCAAAGTCGACATATCTCTCCATGCTGATGTCATGGCTCTGGTCATTCTTCGGCGAACGTCAAGATGTTCTTGTTTCGACTAATCATTCTATGGGTTGCATTACTTGTGCAAAATTACTATGTAGCCTACACCCCTTGTGTGAGCATATTCAATCATGAGTTACTTGCTCGTGCGGCGAATCATTAAGATGTCACCTCTACAGGACATCTTAATGTTCTTCTTCTTCGAGTCAACGTATATCTTCATGTTAGTATCGTAGCTCGGTTATTCTTCATCAAACATCAAGATGTTCCTGTCTCGATGTATCTTCTCAGGTTGCTATTGAAGCCTTAATCTTCTCACGTCAAGATGTTCTTGTCTCAACGCATCTTCTTCATATTGCTATCGAAGCCTTAATCATCCCACGTCAAGATGTTCGTGTCTCGCGTATCTTATTATTCTTCATCAAGTGTCGAGATTTTCTTGTCTCGACGTATCTTTCTAAATGTTGTGCAAATATTCTCATGTGACTCTACACTCCTTGTGTGAGCATATTTATTCATTTCTTAAAATGCACAAAGTCTATCATATAATATCTTTCATTATTATAAAGATGCATTTATTTACTATTATTATTACTATTATTATTATATTTATTATTACTATTATTATTACTATTATTATTATTTTTTTATTACTATTATTTTTATTTCTTAAACTCTATTTATCTATGTAGAAAATTATTTACAAAATAATAGAAAAGGGGTTAGCTATTTAACTAGACTTTTATTTATATTTTTGGGATTTTTATAATAGCTAAAATAGTAGAATTTTATTTCTTATTATTTCTAAACTCTATTTATTCTATAGAAAATCACTTACTAAAATAATAGAAAATAAAATGGCAATGATTTTATTTGTATTATTTTTAAAATGTTTATAATAGCTAAAGTAATAGGATTTTATTATTATATTCTATTATATTGAAATACTATTCATTATATAAGAATTATTTACAAAATCAAAAGATGGTTAGCTATACTATTTTACTATTATTATTTTTATTATTATATTTTTATTATTATTACTTTTTTTTTTTAATATCTATAATAGCTAAAAGAAATCATTACTAATATTCTATTCTATTTATTATACTATTCATTATGTCTATTCTTATTATTTCTATTTATTATCTATAGAAAAGTATAAGATTTTTTTTTATTACTAGTCATAAGAGATGAAATTCATTATGTTTTTATTACAACTATTATTTTATTACATTTTATTCATCAAAGTATATTTTTGTATATTTGTATAGAAATAACAAAAGAAATACAATTCATATTATAAAACTATATTATCATTCTTTATTATGAAAGAAAATGCATAGTAGTATATTTTGTATATTTTGTGCTATTTATTTTATTATTCTTTTTACAGGAAAATATCAAAAAAATATCAATATAATATCTATTATTATTCATATATTTTTTTATTTATCAAAGAATATAGCTAATCTCATTATTTATTATAGTATATTACTATCACTATTATTATTTCATGGAAAATCACTTGAAAAATTACTAAAATATATCTAGTTATTATTTATGATTTTATTTGTATTTTTGGAATTTTTATAGTATTTAAAATGACAAGTCAAATCTAGGTCAACTATATCGATATATGTAATGTATTTTGCTTTTAAATTGTTTTATCATGATTATATTTCTAAAACTGAAATATTATTGTACAGAAAAATAGTATGAAAAATAAGAAAATTTTAGAAACAAATTTGAGTTAATTTGGAATTCAATAGCATTTTCAAATCATTTATTTATTCTATATTATTATTATTCTGTTATTATCTAATTAATGGGCCTAATGGGCCGCCAGATCTGTATCAAGATCAGCGCCTATCTTTTATTTAACTCTCTTCTTACTTGGGCCGCAGATTAGTTTGAGATACGTATTTAATGGATCTACGGCCCCGGATTAGCACGAGTTATTATTTAAATGTTTAAACATATACGGGGCTTGATTTAATTAAGATGCGTGTTTAATATGTATAAGGCCCGGATCTTCTTAGTTTAAATTTTCGAACTATCACCAAATCTCACTCATTGAAGATTCTCCAAGATTAGCGAACGCTTGAGAATCGTGCGAGAAGATCTCTTCTCGGTCCACGACCTCTGTTGCGTTGAGATTCGCGTGTAATGGCGTTCCCGACGGCCGGAGCTCTCCTTCTCCGATCGGACACATGCCCAGCGTCGCCTCGCTTCGGTGAGCCTCTCGTAGTCTTTGATTGGAAATCCATGCGGTAACGAGGCTTCGCATGATAGTGCGATGAGTATGTCGGTTAAAGTCGATGCTTAGAAATGCTTTCTTCATCAAATTCGACGAGAATTAATCAAAGTTCTTGATGATTACAAGGTCGAGGAGCATCGTCTAAACATGAATATGCGATATAGGATGGGCGAGAGGGCTTCCCTTTCGTTCTTGAAGGTCTTGAAACAACTCGCACACGCAGACGATGCATGGTGCACAGAGGTGATGCAGATCTTAATTGACTCGATTCATGGCCCTTATTCATCCAATTAGCACTCCTCGGGTCTAAAGGCACACTAGGCATAGCTAGGGCCGGTGGCCTAATGTGTTATGAAGTGTTTAAGGCATGATGCTTACAGTTGTACACGGAATCGATCAATACCGATTCATTCTTGACAATTATCGTATTATTGTATTCAAATCATCTTTCTTAGGCACAAAGGCTCGCTTTGAGTGTTATTGGGGCCGGTGGCTCGCTAAGATGATGATGAATTATCCTACAACTTCAATAGCCTATTGATTTGTGTCGAAATTAGAACAATTATAAGAATTAGCGATGCACCCAATGAGATTATACCATTGACATGACTAGAAGACGAAGATCATCATCTCACATCATTATGCAAATACGAAGCAAGGAGATTGAATAGAAAATGAAAAATCACAAAGAAACAGATATAATAGAAATTGAATTATGATTTCTTGATGCTCTCTTGATGATCCAGGCCTAAAGGCTCACCAATCACTTTGTGATTGGGCGATGCTTCACTTTGGATTCGATCAATTGCTATTGATTAGGGTTATTAAAGAAAGAACAAGAAAATGCAGAAAAGAAAATATAAAAGGATAGAACAAATTCTTAAAGAAAAAGTAGCAAGAACAGAAAAGAAATCAATTGACTGTTTACCTAGCTATATCAGAATTCTAAATTCATTTACAGAGATTAAAAGAATTGCCAATTGAATGCATGAACAACTAACCTCTCGATCTGAATAGTAATCTAAATCAATTGATTTCTTTGTAATCTCTCTTCTTCTTTGTAATTGGCGGCTAGCTTTAGTGTATATCCTCTCTCGATTGCTCTACTAATGGATGTATATGAATGTCGTATGTATCTCCCTTTTCAGCATTGTTGCCAATTTTCAGTTTATATAGGCTAATTAGGTGATTAATCACAATTGTGATTGGTTAATTGCCTTTCACTCGGATTGCCACCTTGGGTTCATCTTCACCCTCGTTCTAATTCAATTAACGGTCCAGGATAAGTTTGTGTTTGTTCTTTGCACCGGTATATACTTTTTACATTAGGATTTTTGACGTCGCGATTTGGTTTGACTCCACGCTCTCGATTACTCACATAACTCAATGACAAGCGGGCCCAACTGAGAGCTATTACTTGCTATTTAAACACTCCACGATCACTCTTAACGCCATTTTATTCATTCACCATTTCCATTTCACTAATCCCTTTTACTGCCTCATTTTCTTCTTTTGATCAATTAGCATCTCACACTTCAAATTGCCTCGTCAATTCACCTCCATTGGCGTCGCCTTGCCACTAAAGGGTCCGTCTTGTCACGCGATTTTATCTCGTAGTGTCGATTCATCCATTCTTCTTCGGCTTGTTTTCGGGTATCACTTAATTCGACTCTCGATTCACCTCATATTACTAATTAATTCATCAAAGCCTTTGTCTTATCATCGCGATCATCATCATCTCCTTGATCACCTACGGTCATGGTGAGGCGCGGGGGAAGCGAAAAACGCGAGATGTGCTTGAATCGGGCAATGGCGAGAAGAAGAGGGAGGAGAAGGTTCTTCCGCCCGGCTTGGATGCACACGGCACACACACACCACACGCGGGAGAGAAAGGGGGCGGTGGTCTAGAGCTCATGCACCGGGTTCGCCTTCCTTTTCTTCCTTTGTTTAAATTCATTTGCGGCGAGTTGGATAGATAGGATGAATAGACTCGGTTTATATCTATAGCTTGTGATCTAGCCTTATCCACTTTGACTCTTTGGGTCCCATCAATGTAAGGTTTAAGCGTTTAAAAGTTTGTGAGGTTAGCAAGCGATTAATGCTAATATCTTTGAGGTGGCTCTTCTGATTGGTTGATTGCTTGTTAAACAAATCCTTAACACTAATGATCTGTAAATGGTGGGTGATGTGGCTGCTTTAGTAATGCCATGTGTGTTGTCATCTGTGACTTGTACCCGATCATAGGAAGCCATCTGTCCCTTCTTGTACATCTTGTGTGATGACATGGCACCGGTGAGTGCATGCCATGTGGCATCCGGTGGGGCCCAGCTTGTCGGTCGCCTTATAGCGTAGTGGGATTCATAGTGGTGAGGTGGACCCGATGAGGGAAGGCCGCGTAGCGATGGTGTTGAGGTGGCCTTATAGCATGCTTGCCATTTGTCTTCTTCTTTGGATGAGGTGGGCTGCGATGTGGACCAATGGTGCGCCCACGTGGCATAGGTGGGGCCCTTGTCGGGTGCGTAGGGGTGTGGGGCCAGCGTGGTGAGGTGGACCCGATGGGGTCTTGACACGTGGCATGAGGTGGCCGATGAGGTCTTGACACGTGTCACACCTCTCTCTTCTACGATTCGGTATAGGTGTGCTTAGGATCCCCGGTTGCACCCGGATGTGTCTCTGTCCCCAGTTGCACCCGGATGAACCCTTGATTGAATCTCGGCTTTGATTAATCCATTTATTAAATCTTTATTTTCCACTGAATTTATTTTAATAGCTCCACTTATCCAAAAATCATGAAAATTTCACCAAAAATCCCTAAATTCATGATGATCATCCCTGTAATTTTTAATTCCATTTTTGCCCCTGCCTCTCTGAATTAAAAATTCTTTTATCCATAAAACCTAATATTCCTTATGAATTAATCCACGATCTCAATTGTAGCTACGTGTCTGCGATTATCTCCCTCTTGCAGAAACCACCCTATCTAAATACCAATTAGACTTATATTGATATCCATTAGGGCTTGATTTGATCAAATCTTGACTACTTATCGACGATTAATACAAATCTAGACTTGATCAGGTGGTTGCTCCCGACTTTGGCTTTGATCAGTCTTGTGAAATTGACTTTCAATCCCTTAACATGAGGGTGACTTGGTCAAAAAGCCGACTACTTATCGATAATTGACACAAATCAAAGCATGGTTAGGTGGTTGCTCGCGACTTTGGCACCGAGTCGACCTTGAAAGCAAAATCACATTTAGAATTTCTCATGACTAGTTGCATCAAAATGCTAGCTTGGCATTGACATCATTTCATGTAGCATAGGGATTATCTTTGCTTGACTCCTTTCTAGGGTTAGCTTCAAAGCGATTTCTAGGGTTGATTCGACTCCTTGATAGATCGGCTGAGGTGTGGGGTCCACTTTGTCGGTGAAAATAGTCACGTGGTGACTCGTCGAGATAGACTATGTTGTTAGATTCATCTACAAGGAATTTGCTAGGTGGGTCCCACTTGTCGGATAAAATGTAATCAAATGGTGACCCATCAAGAGATTTTCTCTCTCTGCTAAATCTCTCGAGGGTCGGCCACCTCAAATGAATAGGAGGTGGTGGGGTATTTATATCCTCGTCTTTCACCATATTATTCCATTGTGGGATTAATGCTTAACCTACTGTTAGGGTTGGTTAGCTTTCTTAGCAAAATAGGCTAGGTTCATATCATTGGAGGTACTCATAAGGAATTTGCCATGTGGGTCGCTTGTCGAAAAAGATATAATCACATGGTGACACCGATATCTTAATAAATAATGCTATAAGTCATTTTCAGCTTTAAAAGATATAAAAATCTCGAATATTTATTCAACATTAGTTAAATCAAATCTATATATCTAATGTAACAGCTAAGAAATAAAGTCTTAATAAACTTTTTCTAAAATGATATTTTTATGTAATTTATATTCGATATAAAATTTCATAAATAAAATCTTAAAATTTAGTATTAGAAATTTTAAGATCATTCATATGATGTTTTAATATATATTAACATAAATTTTATTTTTAACTTTTAATAATATATAATTCAAAAAATATTTATCGAACACTCTTAGAGCCAAATCTCTATACATAATTTTCCTCGTCTTAATACTTAACAATTAAATTCTTAATACTGATTAATAAGTCATATTTAACTTTAAAGGATATAAAATTTTATAATATTTTCTGAATATAGATATTCTTATTATCTTAACTAAGGTATTACAATTGATAAATTTATATTTAGTATTTTTTAATATCTTAAGACCTTATAATTTATATTCATAAAAAAAATAATCTCAATAAATAATATAAATAATTATGACAAAAATAAGTTTAATATTTAATATAAATAAGTCTTAATATCTACCATAACACATCTTAATTAATGTATCATTCAAAATATAAATATATATTACATACACACTTCAATATGTAGTGTATATTTACTGACTAAATATAATTTATAGTTTAGTTTTAATTTTCATTAGTACAAATAATATAGTCTCTGTAATTTTGTGTTGAAGTTCCTTCAATCTCAATTCTCAATATTATGATTCAAGTCTTTATAGTTTTGTATAATAATACTTTATACCTAGTACAATTAAATCTTCATATCTATTATATTAAGTCTGACGTACATATATTTAGTGTAACAAATTATTTTTTGTGTTCTCTCTTATCTCTTAACAAATTCATTCAAATGAATACTCAAAATTTATCTTTTTAATCTCAGAAATTGATCTAATTTCACTTCTTGATCAACTGAACTTCAAAATATGAGTTTCAATACATTCTTTTGTGCATGAGAAATAAAATGGTGATCTAAACACTTAAAACATTAGAGCACTTGTTTAAATCTTCACATATCATCTCCTTGACTTAGAGAAAATATTTGATCCATCGATTGAGATTCACCCGAACTAAATCGCTCCAATCAAATTTCTAACTGAGATATTTTCTTCCTTGATTTCTCTCAAATCATTGATCCATTTCATGTGTAATTTAGCTCATGTGTTCTCCTCATCGCTAGCTCTTCAACGATATATAGCATGAAAGGTAACTCTCAAAGATGAAAGAGATATCATTGAAACTTTTGTTCAAACAGGTCAAGTACGTGGCCCGCATTTTTTTATTTTTCTTTCAAATCTAAATTGAATAACAGTTCAAAAATAATTAGATTAGTTAAGATAGTTGAAATATATAATAGAATATTAAAGTTGAGGTGTAGAAAATTTTTCTCAATAATAATATAAAAATCACCTGTACTCATACTTATTCAGTTATGTATATAATATATAAAGAACCAGTAACATACCTTATCTATGTGTCAGGTCCTTTTACATTTTTTTTTTACTCTCAGCGTGTAGCCTCGGAGACTAATTAATTACAGGACTTTATGGTCATGGAAAAACTGCGGTGCCAACTGCCAAACTAGAACATACTTCCTCATTCCTTATGGCCTTATGGGCTTTAATCGGTGGTATACGTTTTCAGCCAATAGAAACTTGACGCGACAAAGAGGCAAATAGGAAACAATATTCTCCCCCTGCCGCCCCACCTCTCTCTAATGAAAGGAAAGCGAGGCGCAACTGGAGATATATTATTGGTTACACATGGAGCCACAAATTTATAAAATTGAATTGCTTCCCTTCCCTTGTTTCTACCCCAGATTCACTGGATCCTGATCCTCTGCTGCGCGGCACGTAGACCGTTGGATCACTTTGAGATCCATACCGACTCAAATCACGAGAAAATTCAACGGTCCATGTATTATGTTGTACGGTGCAGCGCAGCAGAGAATATGAATTCCAGATTCACTAGTTTATACTTAGCTATTTTTTTAAAGAAAAGTTCCAAAACCAAATATAATAATAATAGTTTTTTTTTTATCAAATTCAATATCATAAATAATTAAATATTGTCATGCATTTTCAGAGTTAAAATCATTTATTGAATTGATTAATCGCTATCTTTTTATAATGGACATGACAATTATAACAATTTAATATATAAAGTTCAATTAGAATTAGTGCATTATAAATGAGGTCCAATTTGTCATGTATATTATTGATGATTTATTATTTTTTAGCTCTAATAATTATTGTACTAAATAATTTTTTTGATTTATCAATTTATAAAATAATAAATATGAATTTTATATTTTTTGTGAGATATTTTGTAGAATTCTTTAAAAGCTACAAGATCAAGATGGATGCTTAAGAGCAGAAAAAAGAAGCATGTGATGATTTAGGACTATGATATATATTATATATATTTAGAAAGGTAAATTTAAATTTTATCAGTAAAATTAGCAAGGAAAAATAGTTCCACGAACTAAGTCACTGGTACGGCTCAAGTTAAATATAAGATAGACAAAAATGCAGAAACCTAGAAAATTCTCAGTGAAATACGTTGTGTAACGAATTAGAAAGCATTGTAATGACTTTGTAGCCATTATAAAGGCTCAAAAAATACTAGAACAACTTTGAAGAAGCCTTAACCAAGTCAAACTCTAAACTTTAAAAAGAAAAACTTAAGAAAGCCATTATAGCAAATCATTGGTAACGTCTCAATATCATTTGTGAGCTGTTACAATGTTTCATCTCAAAGAAGCTTTTTTAAATTAGTTAAGGACATTCTTGAAAAAATAATGCTAAAACTATTTAAGTCGTTACAACTGTTTAGGAACTGTTGGTAATGACTTAGATTGAGAATTATCCAGCGTTCTGATCTTGAGTTCTATTTAAAGGATCTACTTTGTACTCTAAAAAAAATAAATTCTCTCAACAATACTCCTACTTACAAGTAGCCTTAAATTTTCAATAGAGCACTAAGATTTATTTTCTTACTAGATTATTCATCAAGAAACTCAAGTTCATCTTAGTCAAATCCTTAGATTATTGAACAAGCTTGTTTCTTTTAGAGCCATTAGTACTCATAATTTTTGAGCTATTTGCCCATTATTTTTCTAGAGTCTTGAGTGCTCATAATTTATTTTTATTTGGTTTGAGCCTCCTCTTTACTTGTGTTGTAAAGGAGCCTAATTCAACTTTATTATTGATAATTATTGTCTTAATAAATCGGCAAATCATTTATGGCGTGAGACTAATAAAACATAGGTATATTGTCAAACTCCATTTAAAATTATTATGTTCATTTTCTTTTAATCTCTGTCTACTTATATCTCATTCTTGTCTATTCTTATTTAGTAAGACTTAATCTTGTGATTGTTTGATAGTTTATTGTGTCTAATACTTACACTTTAGCAAATTCGTTCATATCTTGTCCCTTAAATTCAACAAGAGTATTTACTATGGTGTCTTTTATTCTTTTTTAAATCAACTAACGATTTTAAATTTTTATTTGCAGAAATAAAATTTTCTATGCATTATTTAATTGTCATACATAATTGCCCATTTTTTATAGAAAAAAATATAATAATTATAGAACATAAATACATATTGAATTTATATTGTCTAGTTCTATTATTTGATTTAAGATGTATTGACCATATTTTCTTTTTGTCGAGCCATCAACGTTGTACAAAAAAAATTACAATATTAGTTAATAAACTGCAATATAAAGTTGATCTTTATCACTAACAATGTTACATAAAACATAAACTAAAAAATTTCAACTTTTATAAGGATCATTGAACACAATTATCACAATTTATAGAAGCAATTTCTTTTTCTCTTTTCATATATTTTGATTTTTTTTTTATAATTATCATGGATCTGCTACCATACATTTCACACATAATTGAGGGAAGACCAAAGTATCCTCCAAAAGTAAATAGAAGACAAACACTTAGAGCATCTCTGATGGAAGTTTCTATTCCTATGTGTTACTGTTTATTTTTTATTTTAGCGTTGAAGAAGCAGTTTCTAATTTAAAAATTTAATCACAGTTTCTAATTTAGTAATTTAATTCTAATTGTCACGTTAGGGCGCAAATTTTTTCTTATAATTATTGTTTGGCACGAGTGATAATTATTTATTTTGCACAAAAACTGTCATTACACGATTTTAGCGTTGGAGAAGATTAATTGTAATTAGTAACTTTTCTGACGTGGCTTAACTAAGAGTTTAAAAATAATTTTAGCGTTAAAAATATTTTTAGAAGTACATATTTTATTAACAACAAGTAATTTAAAGAGACAAATGGAAAAAGAAAACATTGGTTACTATTCATGCGACTTATGTTGGGGTCAGGAGTCATTTTCTCAATTTTATCATTTTCTTATGCTGTCATTTTTATGTTTGTCTATGGCTGCACCTTCAAACATCATTTCATTTTCTGCATCTCCTGAGCCGAGAAAACAATTCCATGGGTCCCGCAATCCATTTTGCAGACTTTCACATACGGTTTGCTCCAGGTGCAGCAAGGAAATTTTCCTGTGCCAGAGGCGAGCGTCCTTGGTTGGAACCAAAGACAAGGCGCGCATAAAAGGAAAAAGAAAGCCAATAGTTTGCTAGAAGAAATGCCTTTTTTCTACTTGACCCCCTTAGATTTGACTGAATTAGTAGCTTCCCCTCGGTTGCAACTTGCAATTGCATCTCCCTCTCTCCTTCCTTCCAGTCTTCCGGACAGTGAGATTAATTAACAATATAAATAATTCGTTTTTCCTCCCGCTTTATGCGCACAAAAAGGAGAACTTGTAGTTGCAAATAAAATATTATATTTTGCAGCTATGCTTTGAATTAGTTTTCCATTAACCCGTTCAAATCCACCTCTTCTTCTTCTCATAGAGAGAGAGAGAGAGAGAGAGAGAGAGGTACGAATACTGAATAGCAACTCTGCTACTTCGCGTACTAGTCGTCGTACAAGAGAGGATCTTCGACTTCTTTCCCTAATTCCACATTGTCGCGCCTCTGGGATCTATTGCCAGCTCAGCAATACGAGGTAATTCGCTAGCAGTTGGCATTCTGTTGTTTTGTCGATTTGATTTGATCTGGAACAAAATTACGAAAAATTTATTTATTTTTCCTTGATCAACATTGATCGTCTCATCTTTTATCTAAATATTTACTTTTTTCGTGATTTTGGCTTTTTTTTCAGCGAGGGGACATCAAATTTCGATAATCTGTGAGCTGATTCTTTGCGGTTTTAGTTTTCTAAAGGGGCTACATGTAACCTAAATAGAGGACAGAGATAACTAATATTGCCAGCTCTTCAATTGAAGGTAACGAAATTCTTATCCAAGATTCCGATTTTAAGCAAACATTTCATTATGAAAAGAAAAACATATTTCTCATTGTTTGCTAGGATTGCAATTGTTGAAAACTATGACCATAAGTAAATTGAAAATGTTTTGTGTACTTTATTAATTATGCGTAAATTTGTCCTAATAAAAGGTTCTTTTTTTTGCACAGATTGACATTTCCCCTTGTTTTTTACTCTTCTTTCCTCTAATTTGACTAGTTGGTAAAGGAAATCTACATATTAAAGTTTATTCACATAGTTATATTTCGTATCCTAATACTAAAATTTCTTTAGCTTGAAAATATTGATTTGGTTGCTTAATTCCTATAGTTCCCAAAATTTGTTTAGTACCTTACTTTGTTCTGCTAGAAAAGATGTCAACTATTTTGTGTTCAAAAAGGGGATTTCGTAGATTACAGGGTTGACTCAGAATCACCTGATTAATCAAATCAGGAGAAGAGTCATGAAGATGATTAGCTTTCTTTTCTTTATTTCTTGTTTATATTTAGTTTATATTTTTTTTGTTTTGAGGGCGGCAAATCAAGTTGAGAGAACAAATCCTTCATTCGCATCCTATCATAATCTTTTTTTTTAATCGGGGAGCAACATTGCTCAATTCTGATGGAATGATTTTCCATTCATCTTTACAGAGATCCTTTATTCACTAATTGTTGTTGGGGTCCCCATGGAAGTGCGACACTAAAAACCAAAAAAAAAAAGGAAGAAGAAAGAAAAAGGAAACAGAGAATAGGTGGGACTAACTGCCTAAATCAATCACTCAGTTGAAATACGGACATTCATACATTAGTAGAAATACGAACAACCATGAAGGTTTCTCAGGTATGGCAGCGTGCCCCGAAAGATGTAGCACTAATGCTGGCTAATGGGACCCGACAGCACCGCAGCTTCCAGACCAAGCGACCAATGTGGATTATGGTCCTTCTGGCACTGGTGTGCTTCTCTCTGATTGGAGCCTACGTGTACCCTCCACGGCACTACTCAGCATGCTACTTCTTCGCCTCAAGCGTATGCACACCGTTCAAGGACTGGTTGCCAGCACGGCCCGCCAGAGAGAAGACTGATGAGGAATTGGCAGCTAGTGTTGTCATCCGAGACCTGCTGACAATGCCCATGCCCCAGCCAAGAACTGCCAAGATTGCTTTCATGTTTCTCAGCCCTGGTTCTCTCCCATTTGAAAAGCTGTGGGAGAAGTTTTTCTCGGTTAGTTTTTTTTTTTATTTCTTTTCTCAAGGAATAATCACATTAGAGCATTAGGATTCAGTTGTGGTGCCATCAGATTTAATTATATTATTATTATGTGTTTCTATTGGTTGCCATATATGCTTCTACTAACATATGTTGTTATAGAATTGGTAGAATAGAAAAACTGCAAGTCTAACTAGTTACTGATATGTTAAACAGGTATGTTATAAGCAAAGTCTGTGACTGTCACATGCTAGTTTCTAGGTATGTTTTGGGAGTGCAATGCAGTTTGAGACATAAAGGACAAAAAAGTGGGTTTCTCCTTCATAAGATCTTTGATACCAGGATAGATGGGTCGGGGTAGGATGTGATTTTAAACTACCAGATCAGTCTGGCACTTATCATTGACAATTGGTTTATCGTACTGTTAATATACAACAGACACTGGCTATTGGTTGTTTTCAATTTGCTTTGCTAGGTCTTTTGTGCTATAGAACTCGTAAAAATATTCTGAAAACTGAAAATGCTGAACTATCATTTTGTAGGGACATGAGGGGAGATTCAACATCTATGTACATGCTTCAAGAGAGAAACCTGTGCATGTTAGTCCTTTGTTCATTGGCCGAGACATTCGCAGTGACAAGGTACTTTTCTCTTAGTCCTTAAGGAAATAAAAAAGGTTCTGATGACTTTTCAGGGACTGTTCCACTTAATTTTGTGGTTATGTTATTTTAAGTGGCAAGATTATGGCATTAATTATATATTATAAGTTATGATACACTAGCTTGTTAAAAGGAACCGAGTCAGTATTAAGTTACTAACATCTAGGGACACTAAGCCATCTTTGACTTGCTGGATTCTCTTATATATACCTCTGAACCTGACAAGTCATCGCATTCAACCCTGCTATCAACATGATATGCTTTTACGGGTTGTAGCAAATTATGTTTTGACCAAAAACGTGATAAAAACAAATGAGAAACTGATTCTGTATTGCACTGTACAAATTCAGTGTTGATATGTATGTGGCAAATGTTGTTACTTGGTAGTATTAGCACACAGTGTTCACAGGACATTTAGCCACAAAGGATCTCAGAGATAAGGTGTTTCAAGATCAGAGATTAATTCAAGATTAGTTCAATTGCATTGAATGCTTGTATGACGAAATAGGTTCTAGAAACAATTGTAACAGAATGAGTCTAGTCAGATACGGTGTATTTAGTTGCAAGGGTTATTATACATATAAGGACATGTATCATACTCCTTGAATCGATGAGAAACATTACATTTCAATCTACTCTCTCTCTATCTATTCTGTTTCTTTTATGGTATCGAGCTTCTTGCTGCGGCTCGAAGATCCAAATTAAGACTCTTTCGCCTTCCTCAAACAACCATTTCTCATCTCCATCTAAACCTATGCTTCTCTTTAACCATGTCGATTTCCACCGATGATAACACTTCAGCTACTCGACACCGTAACGATCGATCAAATTGTTCACATCAACACACCACTCTCCATCAAGCTCAACGATTCCAACTTCTCATGGAAATCCCAAGTTCTACTCATTGTTGAAGGTTACGATCTTGTTTCTTACCTTCTCAATGACCCACCTGATCCTGCCACTCGTAATGACAAAGGAGAGACAGTGATAAACCCTACCTATCTCTTCTGGAAGCGTCAAGACAAGCTTCTCCATGCCTGGGTCAGATCTTATCTTTCTGACTCTATCTTGGCACAGGTCATGTCTTACAAGACTTGCGAAGAACTATGGCTAGCTCTTGAGAGCTTCTTCTCCTCTAATTCACGAGCAAGACTCCAGGAATTGAAGAGGCAACTGCAAAATATGAAGAAAGGGGATTTGAATTGCACAAACTATTTGTTGAAGATTCGACAGCTTGCTGATGAACTTTCATTCATTGGGAACCCTGAGTCAGATGATGATCTAGTCACAACTGCAGTAAATGGTCTAGGCTCAGACTTTGCCTCAATCAAGTCTTCCATTTTAACAGTAAGATGTCATCAGTCCTTTTCCCTTTCTGACTTGAGAGGACTGCTTCTGGCCCATGAATCCAGCAACTAAACTCAATCAGAACCAGCTACATTCCTTGCTAGTAAACCCAATTTTAACAACAAAAAGGGTAACAACAACTCTTCTCAGACTAGACCATCAAACAACTACAACAACAACTCCTTTAATCCAAGAACCAATACCAACTCTGGTAAATCTCCCCTTGGCACTCGGTGGATCCTAAATTCCCAATTACGTGATTCAAGAGATTCTTGCTTTGATTGCCTCGGGTAAAATCAGGATCCCTTGTCAAATTTGCCAAAGAATGGGTCATCCTACTAAGAAATGTTACAAGAGATATGATAAGGACCCTGATTGGAGACCTCGACCTCAGATGAATGCCTACAACTCCTATGTCTCCTCCAATTCCTCTCAAGAACCCGATGCAAGTAACTGGATCCTGGACTCGGGTACCAATAATCATGTGACCAATGACCTCAACAGCCTCAACTCTTTCTCGTACAAAGGGGCGACAAGCTCCAATAGGTAATGGTCTTGGCTTAGAAATTTCTCACATCGGTTCTCGACAATTTCACGTTGCAAATTATACAATAAAACTCAAAAATGTGTTGTGTTCCTAAATTTTCAACAAATTTGATAAGCTTATCCCAATTACTCTTAGATAATCTGCTTTGTGTTAACTTCACTTCGTCCTCTTGTGTTATCAAGGATCTTCAAAACAAGAACCCTCCACTTCACATAATTAGCTCCATTGGCCTTTACCACCTCAAGATGCAATCTCTCTACACACCTCCAGGTTCTCAAGCTCTCGCGTTACTTCATCCTCTTCTAAAGCTTCTACTTACTACTTGGCACGCAAGACTTGGCCATCCTTCCACTCAAACAACAATTAAAGTCATTAATTCCAATAGATTGTCTTGTATTAGGAACCATTTTACTTTTTGCAAAGATTGCATTCAAGCTAAGGCGCATGTTTTGTCTTTTTCTCTTTCTTAACTTCTACAAAATAAGCCCTTGGAATTAGTTCATAGTGATTTGTGGGGGCCTAGTCCCATTGTATTTTACAACGGATATAAATATTATGTGTCTTTCATTGATGACTATTCTAGTTTCACATGGATTTATTATCTTAAAAATAAGAGTGATGCTTTGCTTGCTTTTACACGATTCAAATTACAAGTTGAAAATTTATTGAACACAACAATAAAAATATTGAGAACCAGATGGTGGTGGGGAATTTCTACCCGTTGCAAAAGCCTTTCCTCAAATTATGCACCAAACTAGTGCCCCATACACCCCAACAAAATGGGGCGAAGTGAAAAAAACATCGCCAAATAGTTGAGTTATCTCTTCTTCTGATGTCTCGCTCCTCGATCCCATACGGTATTGGGATGAGATATTCAACAAACATAGTTTATCTCATTAATAGATTACCTCTCAAAATTTAGTGCCATATAAAACATTGTTTAACAAAGATGTTGATTATGATTTCTTGAGGGTTTTGGGTTGTCTTTGCTACCACTTTAACAAGGCCATATAATAAAAACAAGCTATAGTTGAGATCTCAACCATGCGTCTTTATCGGATATGGTACCAACCATAAAGGATATTGATGCCTTCATGTGCCCAGAGGACGAGTTAATGTATCTAGAAATGTTCAATTTATTGAACATGAGTTCCCCTTTGCAAAGCCTTCAGTTACTATTCAAGAGATTCCCTCAGATGCACAACTGTCAGACCCTCTCTCCATTCTAGCTTTAGCACAAAATAAAAAAGAGCAGCAGGGCAGACGAAACGCCCAACTGCGCGACCAACCTGTTCTAAATTTGAATTCAAAAGCCCAGGCCCATATTGATGCGGTTTCGGACCCGATCCACTTTTTAAATGGCGCACGATCTCCTCCTTTGGTTTACAAACGAAGGGCTCACAATGTGCCACTTGTTCTTCCTTTGGATCCGACTCCGACAACCAACAGTACACAAAATTTAAACGCTCCCTCTCTCTCTCAGGCATAACCACCAGCACCTGTTGTGCATGAACCTCCACCTGCTCCTCTTGTCGATCAACATGTGCTTCCTTCTCACTCTATGATTACTCGCACCAGAGATCGCACCTACAAAAAGAGAGTATCCAGAATTCGTTTCTTTTCATGTTCTATCTCGAATCGGATCTACCACATTTCATCAAGCTAATAAATCACCTCAATAGCGCACAACCATGGCAGAAGAGATAAATGCACTTGCAAAGAATAACACTTGGACCTTGGTACCCCTTCCTCCTGATAAAATGGTCATAGGATGTAAATGGGTTTTTAAAACCAAGAGAAATGCTGATGGATCCATTGAAAGACATAAAGCTCGTTTGATTGCTAAGGGTTTCAATCAAATATCTGGTGTGGATTTTGAAGAGACTTACAGCCCCGTAGTGAGACCAACAACAATCAGAGTCACCATTTTTCTTGCTCTGACCTTGCATTGGCCTATAAGGCAATTAGATGTGTCAAATGCATTTTTAAATGGTGCTTTGAATGAGTGTTTACATGAGTCAACCTCCTGGATTTATTGACACAACTAACCCTGATCTTATCTGTCTTTTACACAAATCCCTTTATGGACTTCGACGGGCTCACAGGGCATGGTTTGAGAAACTCGGTTCTCTACTCTAATTGGTTTTGGTTTCAAACCTTGCACCTATGATCCTTGATGTTTATTGCTTTCATCATAAAGGTCATATTCTTACATTATTGGTATATGTGAATGATATTGTGGTCACAGACCCTGTCCAGTTGATCAATGCATTTACCAACTCAAATCAAGGTTTGCAATAAGAGATCTTGGTCCCCTCCACTTTTTCCTAGGACTTGAAGCAACCAGTAACAATGATGGGTTATGTTTTACTCAAACAAAGTACCTCACAAACTTGCTAAAAAGGGTAAACATGATGAATTGCATACTAATTCTTTCTCCTATGGCTTCTGGCACCAATTTCTCAACTACAGGGTCTTCACCTTGCAAGGATCCACATTTATACAGAAGCGTCATTGGCGCATTGCAATATGCAACACTGACTAGACCTAATTTATCTTACTCTGTCAACAAACTTTCTCAATTTATGCATTCACCATCTGAAGAGCATTGGACAGCTGCCAAAAGAGTACTTCGTTACATTGCTGGCACTCTTAATTATGGGATTCAATTTTACAAGACCTCCTCGATTCATGCGTTTTCAGACTCTAACTGGGCTAGTGACTCCTCTGACAGAAGGTCTACATCGGGTTACTTGTGTCTACTTAGGGAAAATTTTGATATCATGGTGTACTAAAAAGCAACCTACAGTCTCTCGTTCTAGTACTGAGGCAGAGTACAGAAGTTTGACGCTTTGCAACCAAGAGGTGATGTGGTTAGAACACTTGTTAAAAGAGTTAGGTGTTTTTCCAAAGCAAAAATCAATTTTATGGTGTGATAATATAGGGGCTACATTCTTAGCGCCCAATCCACAATTCCATGCCCGTACTAAACATATAGAAATTGATTATCATTTTGTGAGGGAAAGGGTTCAATCAAACCAATTACAAGTTAAATTTGTGTGTTCTAAAGATCGGATTGCGATCGCTTTACTAAGCCTTTGCCTTTGTCACATTTTGAATTTTTGCGAGCCAAGCTGAATGTGATCCAGATCAGTTCAGCTTGAGGGGGTGTATTAGCACACAGTGTTCACAGGACATTTAGCCACAAAGTATCTCAGAGATAAGGCGTTTCAAGATCAGAGATTAATTCAAGATTAGTTCAATTGCATTGAATGCTTGTAACATAAATAGGTTCTAGAAACAATTGTAACAGAACGAGTCTAGATACAGCTATACTTAGTTGCAAGGGTTATTGCTCTATATAAGGACATGTATCATAATCCTTGAATCCTTGAATCAATGAGAAACATTACATTTCAATCTTCTCTCTCTATCTATTCTGTTTCTTTTAGGTAGGAAGTCAACAAGAAGCTATCTAAGAAATTACTTTTTTTTTTTAAGAACATTTTTATCATTTCTTTGTAAAATAGGTTGTATGGGGAAAGATTTCTATGGTCGATGCAGAGAAGAGACTCTTAGCAAATGCACTTGAAGACCCTGATAACCAGTTTTTTGTGTTGCTTTCTGACAGGTTTTACTATAATCCTAAATTTTGTTGGTTATTTTCCATCACATCATTTTAATCAGTATACTGAAAGCTCTGTTATTTTCCTTGGCAGTTGTGTCCCCTTGCACAATTTTGATTATGTATATAATTATCTGATGGGGTCTAATGTCAGCTATGTTGACTGGTAAGACTAAGCATTTTTTTTTGTCAGTCACCTTCCTTGATAACTGCAGACTATAATTGATAATACATTTCAATTCGGTGTTGGTGCTTTTTGGCACATCTAACCATTAAAAGTCTTCTACATGGAGGGGATCAGGTTAAAAATTTTGAACTTTTATTGTTGTTTATTCATTGTCTTATTGAATTGTTATCTTTTTTTCCCTAGTTTCCTAGATCCAGGCCCACATGGTAATGGCAGATACTCTAATGATTTCCTCCCGGAGGTTGAAGGATCCCAATTTAGGAAAGGCGCACAGGTTGGATAATTATTATATTATTACTCTAGTAAATTTACAGAGTGGTATTGATACTCTGTAAAGTAAATGCAAATGACCTTCCATAAGTATTCATTTCTCGTTCCACATACTTGTTGCAGTGGTTTGCCATCAAGAGAAGGCATGCTCTTTTGATTCTTGCCGATAGCCTTTATTACACCAAATTTAAGCTTTATTGCAAGGTAATACTATATTTCAAGCAGATAGCGTTCATCTTTGTCCCTACTAAATCCCAAAATATATGTTTGTCTTCTGAAGGAAGACGTCTCATCCATATGTGAATGTCGGACATATCATAGGGCACAATTTTCTTGTTTTTATGTGCACAGACAATTAGAAATCCTTTATTGTTCACTTTTTGATATTTATTGTTAGCAGTTGTTAATGGATGTTTTCTGGTTTTACAGAAGTTCACATAAATTTTCCTTCTTAACATTGTGTCTGTTTATTTTTATTTTTTATTTTTTATTTCAGCCAGGGGATGGACGCAACTGCATTGCTGATGAGCATTACCTGCCAACCTTATTTTATGTTAGTCCCTGAATATTTTTCTATTCGTTCTTTTGTCCAATTTTGTAAGGTTGGAGAAAAGGGCTTCCATCTCCGGCCCAATATTTTTATATTTTTAGCAAAAATCATGTTCATTCTGTTGGGAATCAACTTTTCTTGCTTGCTAGAATAGCTCACCAAAATATTTGATTTGGGTGCTTTTTTAATAAGTTGAATATTTATTTGCAAGAAGAGAGCAGAAATTGTACCATTTTATTGTAGCTGCAATACTAACTTTAGGGGAAAAAAATTGCATGTCTTGACAGATTGTTGATCCACATGGGATAGCTAACTGGTCTGTGACACATGTTGACTGGTCTGAAGGGAAATGGCATCCTAAGTCATACAGGGCTCGAGATGTTACTTACGAGCTCCTAAAGAATATTACTGTAAGTTTTTTGCATTGCCTTTCTGAAATTATGGACAACCTGTACCATCTTGGTAATGGTTCCACAGCTGGAATTGCCGCAATAAAACTTGTGTACTGTTTGTTCTTCAGCCTGGTACCATAATAAGTGGTGTACTGTTTTAGTTTGATGGTACTACTAGTAGGACACTAAAAGATGAACGATAAAAAATTCTCAGCCAGCATAATATGGTTCCAACATCTACTTCTTCAGGGCCACTTTAGCAACTGACTACATACAGTAAATATGACTTTTTTTGGTATGAAATCTGGTGATGCTTAACATCTGACCTTCTATACATGATTTTTGCAGTCAATTGATGAGAGTTTTCATGTAACAAGTGATGAGAAGGTGCCAACTTCCATTCTCTTTGTTTCTTTATATGACTTAACAAGTCCTTTGTGCATCCTCATTTTCTTCCTTTTGTCAGACTATCAACACATCTTCCCATAGCCCATTAAGTTTACACTAATAAGGCAGTAATTACAACTGTTGCACGTCATATAGTAGGACAATGGAAATGAAAAAAATGGGGCACTGCTAAATATCTGCAGATCCAAGATTCAGCAAAGATCTTGGATGATTAAGGATGGAAGTT
Organism: Schoenoplectus tabernaemontani; assembly: GCA_037127355.1. NCBI lineage: Eukaryota > Viridiplantae > Streptophyta > Magnoliopsida > Poales > Cyperaceae > Schoenoplectus > Schoenoplectus tabernaemontani. Next base: position 18,711,869 of record CM073750.1, on the reverse strand, counting down.
ACCACTGTCGACTAAATTCTCTTGTTAAAGTATCAAATTCATGTGCAGCTTTAAATCAGATGACAAATTATGATGATGGTAAGAGAAGAATAAAAAAATACTTAATTTGCAAAACATTTTTATCTGGTCCATGTATTTGGGGTTGGTTAGTTTGGATACGGAGAAAATCGCATTTTGCACCTTGCATGCTTCATATATTGTATAAAATGTACTTACCTATCCTTTTGGTTAGTGAACTAATAATTTTTTTGTGACAGAAAGTGGTAACGTGGGACCCTTGCTTGTGGAATGGATTGAAGAGACCATGCTACTTATTTGCTCGCAAGTTTTATCCTGAGGCCCTTGACAATGTGCTTAATCTCTTTTCCAATTATACGGCAGTATGAGACTCTAAAGGAAGAATACTAAAGTTTTTTTTTCTTTTTTCCTGCTCATTTTTGTAAATTGTCAAACAAAGAAGAGCACTTATGGGGCTTTGGGTGACTAACTAGTGCACCCCAAATCCTTGTGATGTAATTTATTCTTATTTTTTTTTTCCAATTTTTCTTCTTTGCTTTAGTTTTCTAGAAGCAATCTGTGAACAGTGAAAATTTTGTTAAGTAATGAATTTTTTTGTAGACTTGATGGGGTTATTTGAATGTACATCATATCTCTGTTCATGTGCTCAGTAATTTTCCATGATTGCTTGAGCCAATGTGTAATTCTTCCATGATTGTAGCCTGCAGGCTGAATTTTTATTTCTTAATTTAAGCCCTATAGATGGCCCAATTTTAATTCTATGTTGGTCAAACATAAATTTCGAATTTTAACCTACACACCAGCATTCTTATAATTTAGGAGACATCGTTACATTGAGGCGTTCTATAAAACAGTAGAATAGTTTTATTCTTATTTTTATTTTTTTGCACACAATACGTGCATTTGAAGAAAAACAATGTTTTCTGACGCTATAAATTAATGATGTCCAATGCTTTTTGTAGACGTCGTTATGAAAAGTAGATGTTATTGTTCACAAACTTCCAGCGTAAAATTTAAAATTCACATTTAACTAGCTTCGAAATTAAAATTTTGATCATTTACGGGACTTAAATTAAAAGTTGGAGCTGTAGCTGATAGCTACTTCTGGTTTAACGGAAAAAAAATACTCCAGAAAACAATAAACGTGGCAAGAAATATAAAAAAGTAGCACTATATTTGCCTCGCACCTCTCCCTCGTTTCTCTTAAACAATCTCACTAAAACACTAATTCCCTAACTTGAAAAACATTACAATGACGATATAAATCGCTACAATTAATTTCATAGTGGTTCGGTGGCAACATACTTGTAAATAAAAAGATATTATGATGCGTGTTTGTTATGGTTTTCGTTTCGAGTTTTTAGTTCTTTTTTCAACAAAAGGAAAAGGATACAAAATAGTTTGTACGTTTGATCCTTGTTTTTCGTTTCCTTTCTTTCCTAAATATTTCATCTTTCTTTATAATTTCCCCAACAAATATGGCTACCACGACTTGAGCATCAAGTGGATGAATACTGAATACTGAATAGAAACCAGCAGCTCATCTCTCTGATCCCCTTCCCCACTCACAATCTCTCCAGTGCACATCTCTTTCTTTTTTTTTGTTCATGTGATGTAATTAAATCTCCAATAAGTCAAATGACCCATGAACACAGTTGGGTGCTTTCTTTTGCCAATTGAATCTAACAATGAAACTAGATTCATAAATATGATCTGGATCTAGAACACGACATTAACAATATACACCATCCAAACTGTTAGAATATATCTGTAATATTAAGTAACCGAATGGCCTTAAATTGATATAAGACATCAAATTATGCACAAGCTCAAATTGATTATTTTTACATAGCGATATTCCTAAACTAAGTATTTGCGGTTACTTATAAAACACTAAGTCAAATTTAAGAATCACAAATTTGTCGTCCATTACATATTTGCATAACTAATTTTCATACTAGTGTAAGAAAATGTCAGAATCAAAAATTAATTTAGACATAAACTTCACCACATTACATTAGATTTTGCATCAATAGATGTGATCAACAGGAAAACATCAATCAAGCCATAGAAAACAAGAATAAAGAAAGTTAATTTTAAAAATGTAAGTTACTACAAGAAGAAAAACCACGGTCAAAATTGCTAGAAAGAGAGTGACTTCATTCAATTAAGCGATAGTATTTTTTTTAGGAAATGAGGTCTCGATAACAAAAGACTTGAGTTTGTAGAACCTAGCATAATACTTGTCTTTTTTTTAAATCGTTTTTATCATTGTATGGGCTATCCATATCCTGAGTATTTTTAGTCTGACAAGTTTTATAAGTTGTCTCAATAATAAAATTATCAATAAAAACAATATTGTCTTCGACCTTGCATGTTTTAAGAGCGGGATAGGTTTTAGTTCTGCTTGCCAACTAAATCTCTCACATTGTTGATAGTTTTTAAAATGAATTTTCTTTTGACATGGTTACCCTTATTTTATACGCGTCTCTAACCAACTTGCAGATGGTGTAGATATGAATCTTCTTATACATATCACCAACATTTTTTAGTGCAAACTTCACCCTAAGTAAACAAAATCTACCTCAGCATTTATAAACACCTGTATTTTGATCTACTTTCTAATGATGTTTCGTAAAATTATAAACAGAATGCACAATCAATTTGAATGACAATGTTTTTTTTTTGTATTTGAAACCTATAAATAGAACTCAGTAAGTTAGTTTAGATAACAATATAGAGGTATACACCATAATATTATAAATGCATATATTTGAGATAAAAATATTGAGATAGATGCCAATTTTTTTTTTAAATTGTATATGTCATTACAACCATATTATTTTTATGATTGTGGTAAGAAAAATGCTCAATTTTAACTGGTTTCCTAAATTTTTTAATATCAATTATTTTGCTCTATTTTTTTGATAAAATATAGATAGATTCTTGTCTCAAACTAAACATTTTTTTCTTAACATAAAAAAATTGATTGCAATTGAGACACCTATACTATAGTACCATTATCATTGACAAATTAAGGCTCTCTGCTTTGTTAGTTGCAATGCAACTTTGCCCTCTTCTATATTGGAAGCACCTCTATATGGTTTTCTCAAATATCTTAGATTATTGACTTGACAACTCTAGAGTAACATAATCTTTTTATTTTCTTATTCTAGGCTTAGATACGTGAATATATATATAGAGGGAGAGTAAAGATACCGTGAGCTTAAGCTCACAAAAACCTTCTATGAATTTAACTCAAAAAATATATCAAATTATCTTCAAATTTTAATTTATCATTCTCATTAAATTATTTATATGAAAATCTCATGAGATGTAAAAATTTAGAGCGTTTTGAGCTTTTTAAGTCATGATTTTTAGTTTTTAATATTTGAACATCATTTTAAAAAATTAAAAATGATGGGATAAAAAACTCAAAACACTCTAAATTTTTATATCCCATGAGATTTTCATATAAAGAATTTATATGAGAATGAGAAACCAATTTTATAAAAACCAAAGGTCGCAACGGAAATGCTCCACAAATTTTATAAATACCAAAATGTTGGTTGGTACGAAAAGAATATTTACACAATTTAGTTATTCATTTTTTATTTCACTTTTGCAAAGTGCCAACGGCAACGAAAAGGAATTTGTGGCTTATCTTCCCCAAAATAGTGATAACTATCGATACGCTCAACCTCTATTCAGAGTGCAGTACTTTTTCTTCAAGTAATCGTAGCCCAACACAACCAAAACGCCTATGAACTTCTTTCCCCTCACAGACAAGTATTCTTTTCTTTACCATTCGATTGAAAGCCATTCCTAACCCCATGTGAGCAACCAATTTTTCATCAAGACATCAAATTGCAAAATACTAGAAGGATACAAGCATACAGAAATCACATGTCTAATCGAGAATTCTGAGTTCGAACCATCTTTAGTAAAATGGGTTGTTCTTCTTCTAAAACTGAAGAAGCTGCCTCAGTTCAAATTTGCAAAGACCGAAAGAATTTTATCAAGCAAGCAATAAAACACCGAAACCAGCTAGCTTCTTCTCACATTGCCTATGTACAATCTCTAAGACGAGTCTCTGCAGCTCTTTGTACCTATGTAGATGAAAACCGTTACCAGTATTTGTTAGACTCATACATGTACCATCCATATAGATATAATAAAGTTTTTATAGAACCTGATATAACAAATGCTTCTGTTACGGCTCACTACTCAATATCACAGCCTAATTTGCCTAAAACTGGTATCATTAAGCCAGAAACGATGATCATCAAATTTGTTGATGATCTTTTCACAACAAATGTATATCAGAATCCTTTGACATCAATGGATAAAAATGAATACATGGACATGGAGGAAGGCAATTTTTTTCTGGGGAAAGAAAGTAGGCAGGAAGACGACAACAAAAGTGCAAGTGTATACAGCACGTTGGTGGAGGAAGAGAAAGGAAGAGTCTTACAGGAGAGAAGAAATAGAGTTGTGATTGGAAATGGAGATTTGGGAGAACAGACTCCGGGTTTCACAGTGCACTTAAGTAGAATTCCAGCGAGTATGTTAGAGGTGATGAAGGACGTTGAGGCACAGTTTATGGCAATTTGTGATGCAGCAAATGAAGTCAGCAAACTTTTAGAGGTTAACATTACATATAACCATTCCAATAGAGGTATGTTTAGATGATATTCACTTAATTAATATTTATTAAGTTTCTGAACTAATTTTCCGAACCATTTTGCTGGACTAGATCTTGGTAATGTTTCATTCATACCCAATACAATTGGAATAATATTTCGCATTATATGAATTCTGCAACATGACCAACATTGACCTTTTTGTTTATTTTTTCCCCTTTTCATCCATATTACATTTTGGCTAGTCCTAGCTTGGTCCAAGCTAATGAAGGCTACAAAGTTATTATAATGATGCCTGATTTAGGTATTAATTGCACAATTGGGGGTACAATAAGAAAATATGGAATATTGATCCAGAAAGGGGCATAAATAAGGAGTAAATACATAGCTGGGGTTAATTTAGTCTTAATCGGGCTAATGTCAAGTAATGATTACTTCGAAGTCGAATGAAGCTTGATTAAGTCCGGTTATGCTGAAAATCTAACCACAATGTACCGGTTAAGATAGAGATCCACAAATGCATAGGTCAGGTAGCAGTACTAGTGACTTGAAACCTTACAAAATGACAGGCTTCTTTTAAAAAAAAAAAACTACTTGATGATAAGTGGTTCTGATAAACAGATCGGAGGAATCGGCTAACTGAAATTTCCAATACAACACTAACAGATGGGTCAAACTCAAATGGTGAGATGTCAGACGAACCATTTGAATTGTTCAAAAGTCACAAAGCAAGTCTTGCAAGGCTTTATGAATGGGAGAAGAAGCTATATGAGGAAGTCAAGGTAGTAATTTAATCTCTCCTTAATCATGAAGTTGAATCCAAATGTGGTCTGTCATTGTCCCCTTTTTTGTCTTATCTTTATTAGACTTTTAGTGGGCCATCTATTTTCCCTTTTTTTCTCTTTTGTGCAAACATTTATTCCAAATACTACACCTTGTTCAGGAGAAACGTGAAATGCGAAATGAGGATAATGCGCCGACCAAAACAAGCCTTCCAAAAGAATTTACCACAGTAATATATGTTAAAAAAAAAAAATAATATATGGTAGACCAATGTGGTAAGGTGGAAGCATCAAATTAAGTAGATAAATAATTTGAACTTTCCAGATGCAAATGCCCTAAACATCACCTATCAATAAAAAAATGTTGGTGCAGTCAGGAGAGAGAATCAGATTATCATACGAGAAGAAATTTACTCAACTGAAGAACCAAGATTTAACTGGTGCTGAGCCTTCTTTTGTGGAAAGAACTAGGGCATCCATCAGAGATTTACGTACAAGAGTAGATCTCTCCTTCGCCTCAGTTGAGTCTGTATCAAAAAGGATTGAGGCCCTGAGAGATGAGGAGTTGCACCCACGGATCACAGAACTGGTTCAAGGGTAAGCTTTAGATTTCTTATTTTTATCATAGGTACCTGCAAACTCAGTGCACTTTCAAATTTTCTGTTCAAAGCCTATTCGATATATATTGCAAATTGCAAGGTAAAGTGAAACCAAATTGTGTTTTTTTTTTCTGAGAGTCAACTTGATTGACTATCATCAAGTAAATGTTATTGAGGCTGAATTGAAGAGAATTATTGAATCTTGAGTAAACTCCACTCAGCTTTATTGAACACAGATGGCAAAACTTATATTCAACTAAATTTTCAACCTTTAACCTGTTTCTTTCTTTTTGAAAAGCTTATAAACAATTCAGTAAATTTTATCTGTTGAAATATACCCAAAAGCACAAGAACCTAACACTTAAACACTATTATACCTCCTTGACAGTCTCGCGAAGCTCTGGCAAGCCATGGCAAATGCGCACAGGATACAAAAACACACATTAAGCCAAGCAAAACTACTCCTCCAGCTCCTCACCTCGACTACCTCGCCACCTCCACCAGTGGCCGCTGCTGCCAGTCTGGCATCCGAGCTCCGATACTGGCGTCTCGCTCTCTCCGACTGGACTGCCTCCCAGCGCGCCTACGCCACCTCTCTCTCGAACTGGGCCCACAGCTGCGTCTCAGTCTCAGATCCGGTCCGTGGTGGTCCTCTTCTTGAAAATTGCACGAAATGGGCCAAGGCGATGGAAACGGTGGATGAAAAGAAGGCCGGGGAGGGGATTGGGCGTTTGGAGGAGCGAATGAAGACGATGGCAGCGAGAGGGAGGAGGAGGCAGAGGGGAGGTGAGGAATGGGAAGAGGAGGATTGGAGACGGGCAATTTGCGAAGGGGTGGCGGGGGTGGTGGCGGGGGTGGAGGAAGTGGCGGCCGCAGCGGCGGAGGCGTACGAGGATTTGGAGAGGGAGTGGAGAGGAGACGAGAGGAGGGAGTAATTAAATGAGAAATTTGGTTTAGTTGGTAATATTGGAAATGTAAATATATATATATTAAGAAAGGAATGTAAATACCTATATATGAAAAAAAAAAATGTAAATATGTCAATAAAATAGACGGAGGCTGCTGGATAAAATAAGTAAAGTGAAAATTAAAGTGGGGTGAATATTAAATTATTTTAGAGTAATTTTTTTATAAATAATTTTAAAAAATAAATAAAGTAGTTTGAGTAAAAATATGATTTAATTTTAAAATATACCTTAAAGGACTTTAACTTAATTTTTAAATTATTTTTATGTGGTACTTCAAAGTGTTTGAGGATATTTAAATTATTTTTATTTTACTTTTACTTCGTTGCCAAACAGAGAGATAAGTTAAACTAATGATGCTTAAGAAGCTTGAACAACTAACAACAACGAGGAGAATTGATGATTCCGATTCTTGATTTTTTTTTCTAGAATTCTAATTCCAGTTTTGAACATGCATTTGTATCCCACAATTAGATTAAAAAACTAATTTTCCTTCGCTAACATTGTTTTTTGATAATGTCTGTCCCGCAATTTTATACTTTATGTACTGTTTTATGTTTTCTGCTAGCACTGTGATTTGATATTAGTACTCTGTATAGTTTGACATAGTGGTTTGCCGGCGGGTAGACGGGTACGGCGGGCGCGGGTAGACGAGTTTTTTTTTTCAAAACCGTACCCGTCGCGGGTACACGGGTACGGGGGGTACGCGGGCACAAGTAGAAGGGTACGGGTACGGGTACAAATTTTTTTTTTTTGCTGTTTTTGTTTTATAAATATATTTTTTATTTTGGAATGTCGTAAAATCTGAATAATATCAACTGAAAAAAAAATTAAGCTCATGTATTTTTCTCCATTTTCAATTGAACCGGAGAAATCCCGGGCTTCGACTGAGAAACGGGGTCGGAGAGTAAATCTGAGAAGTTGATTTTTCTACTGATTTTTGAACGTTTACTAGATCAGTATTGATTCTTTCTATTAAGCATTTCTGTTACCAAATTAATAGTATATTTGATAAAAATTTACAACCTTTGTAAATGACAAATATAATAGTAGTCAAAAAACTGATACCATTCACAACAGTTTAGTAATTTAATCTATTGCTTAGTTAGTATGAATATTTAAAATGAGAAATTATGTTAATTTTATTTATTTATTAGTATTTATATTAAAATTATGCATATACTTCATAGTGTGAACAATCAACTTTTATTTATTTTTAATTCTTTTTACTAATTATTTTCTTGAGAAAATGGTGGTTTTTGAAAATCAATGGTTGTATTCCTATGAAAGAAATAATATGGACTGTGCGGATAAGTTCTGTATTACGAATTGGAGATGTCCATACAAAACTAACTGCAGACAAATGATCGTTTAGGTTGGGACTTGAGACTGACAACAGAGTTGCACCGACAGTGGCAAGGCATGAAGGCAAGTAGGCAACCAGCGAGCTCTTGGGTCCAGGTACGCGGGTACGGGCGGCGGGTACGGGTACACGGGTACGGGTTGTACCTGGCGGGTTTTAGCAAACCACTAGTTTGACATGTGATGTTTGGTTGTAATACAATAACAATAAATTTTTTAATCTCAAATAAATTAGATAGATCAAAAATAAAATAAAATTTGAATGCATAGATATCTCAGATATAAAAGAAAATGACAATGATGAGAATACTGATGAGAATAATGAAAATGATAATGATGATAATGATAATGGTAATATAGATATTCATAATAATAATAGTATTAATAATATTATATATTCATAATAGTACTTTTAATAATAATAATAGTTCTAATACCAATGATCATATTTAATTGCAATGAAAATAAAAATAAAAATAAAATAAATTTTACATTTTATTCTGATCACATTCGGTAAGGGTGGAATATACTCGGTCAGGCCATTAGCGCATAATTTCGGGGTGTTCTTACCAATTCTCTATTTTTTATTTTATTTACCAAAATAAAAAAAATATGTATGTTAGTTGCCCCGATTTCTATAAGTTAGTTAATAAGAATTATAATTATTATTTTTTCCAAATCTAACCATCTTATAAATTATAATGTTTGAATAATATTTAGTAGAATACTTCTTAAAATAATTTAATGAGACAATATTATATTTTATTTTAGATAAGATGTTAATTTTACTTTTAATATATTTTATTTTCTACTTAAAAGGTTTGACAAGAGATGCTTATTTTTTTAATTTATTTATTTTGAAATGACTCAAGTTAGAATTGATTGCATAGTTATATTTTTATTTCATACTAATAAAATAAAGATGTATTTATATGAACAGAATGAGTTTATATTTTTTTATAAATAATAATAAACTAAGTTATACATTAGTATTATTCGTTAGCACTTGTTATCGTTTTGTTAACCGTTTATTTTAACGGGTAAGGGTAGGGTATGAGTAAATCTAATTTTAATGGGTAAGGGTAGGATATAGATAAGAATGATTTAAAATGTGTATAATAATAAAAATACCTCCATCCGATCCATATCGTATTCATTGACACCTCTACTTGAGTGCGCTTTTCTTCTCTCCCTCCTTTTCATTTTACTCCTGTGATTCACCGATTCATCGCGGTCAGCTTCAAATTGATTTCCGATTGCAAGAGGTGCTAATTCTGATCTATTTTAAGATAAAAATAGGAACAACTTCGCATCCGGATAGGGCTGCAAATGAGTCGAGTTCGAGCGAGCCGAACTTAACTCAAATTCGATTTATGAAAATTTAAGTCAAATCGAGCTGATAAATCTAACTCAAACTCGGCTCATTACTATTCAAACTAGCTCACGAGACAATACATATACGTTGACTAGGTTTGATATTTAGATTTAATACAACTATAAACTATAAAGTTGATATATTTACAAGACTGGTATATGAATTGGTACAAAATTAATATATCAGCAAATTATATTTTCAATAACATCTTTACTGCACTAATATAAACAGATGGGCTAGCAAAATACTATCGAGTCAAGTCACTAGCGAGTAAGAAAAATCCTTAAACTGCTAAGATATTGAGATGATGAAAGTTAATGAGAGATTATTATCAAATTAAGGTTTGGCAGAAAAAAAAAATATAAACTATTATTATTCGAGCCACAAGCTGAGTCAATCCCAACTCAAACTCGGATTATTTAACGATCGAATCGATTAGCCCGAACCCCAAACCGAGTCATGAACCCGAATTTTTTCATACAGCCCTACATCTGAATAACAATGCATACAACCTTCCACCAACACTACATCAAACTGGTAGCAGCCGCTGCTCCTCGGCTCCACCAAACTCTGGGGAACACCTTCAACGACCCGCTTCACAGCTATGCATATTGCTAAAGAAACATGCTCCTGAGTCCCAGCTTAATAGTTGCGACAGCCAAACGGGAATATCATATGACAGAATTGTAAAGTTAAACAGTATCTCAACTGAACAAATATTTAGATTTAACCACTCCAACAAGCCATCCATCCATCACTCTCGTTCGACTCCTTGTGCTGTCCCACCTTTGCTTTCCCCTGGTGCTTGGTATACATGTGATGTGACCTTCTGACCTTGACCCAGAAAGCAAATCCAGAACACCAAGGCGGAAGCAAAGATTATCCTGATTGATTAAAGCAATCCAATCTTTTCTTCCCCTTCTTACTTGCCATCTATTTATTGATTGATTAAAAGAGTTTCTGGTTAGGTGCTCAATGTCGATGCTCATGGCGTCATGCTTGCCTAGGCTATTAATGGATAGGGTTAGATATTTTTATATTTATATTCATTAAAAATATTTATGTTTATATTTATTATAATTTCTTTTATTCATATTTTATTTTTATTCATTAAAGTTTTTGGATAACGAATAAATAACAATAGATAATTGATAAAAATAAAAAAATTTAATGAAAAAAATTATATAATTTAGATAAATAAATGACATTAAATAAATACAATAATAAAATACAATAATAATTAACATTTTAGATATAATAAAAATCATATAATTTTTACATGTCAATTATCATATAAAATATATACTAATTATTATATATATATTTATATAATTTAACTATATATATATTTATTAAAAATATAAAATAATTATATTTATATATATTTAACTATGTATAAATTTATATAATTTATTCAATGAATAAGGGATAATGAAAATTCCTTACACATATTTATATCCAATAAATTAACGAAATTTTATTTTTACTCATATCCATATCTGATGACCTAACGAAAATAAAATTTTACCCAAACCCGTCTTATCAGGTACAATACGAATCAGATAAACGACCAAAATGATGCTATTGACATCTCTATGCTTGCTCCAAGAGCTAAATCAGATATATATACATTAGATTGTTTGTACAAACAATGATATTAACAAAATTTTGGTTGGCACCAAACCATGTGGTTGTCACCGGCCTGAGAAGGCCCATGAACAGTTGAGAGAACAAAAAGGAAACATTTGCCATTTCTCTAAAATATGAAAAACCTAAAGATTGAACCCCAGCCATATAAGCAAACAATACTTGCATAATTCAACCGCACTTTTTCACCTTTTCCCTTCCAATTTTTACAGCTAAAGCCCCAAAATACAAAAGAAGCAAAAAAAAAATGAAACCAAAGAGACCTATTTCCTTGCCCTCTCCCTCCCTCTCTACACCTTTAAAATTAACACACCTACCACTGGAACAAACTAAAGAGACTACGATCTACACACTATGCATATCAAATTTCTTTTGTATTATCTCTCTAGGCTGCACAAAGTTAGCTTCTCGGAGAAGATCTAGAACCTACTGGAGCTGGTGAGTGGGTGCCCGACTCATCAGAACCACTCGAAGAGGAAGAGCTTGAGTCCGAATCTGTACCAATCAAAGCACGACATGAAAAATTACTTGGCAGACAGGAAATCCAGATTATTAAATGACCTATGCAGCTACCTTATTCGTTTACTGAAGGTTCTCTATTCATATAACAGTTTTGTGTGGTAATTTTCATACTTGAAATTTCTCAAATAGTTGTGGTCAAAACCAGTTGACAAAAGGTAGAGTGGTATGACATCATAACATAATCCTGCTATTATTTGAATATTATTGGCCTTAATTAGGGCTGAAATGGCTGTGTTTAATCTTTTGAGCAGCCAAATGATCTAAATGCACCAAATCAAACAAGGCTCAAACTAATAATTTTCACACTGATGCTCCTTTGACTATTAGCAAACCAGTGTTTCCAAGTTAACCTTATTTCCCCAAAATAAATCATCCGGTTGCACATCTACACCAATCATCCACAAGACCAAACCAGTATTCCCAGTTCTACAACATTTCATCAAAGCTAAAAGTGCATAAGCTGTCCTCGATTGCACATCTACATCACCAATTTTCCCTCAGTGTAGGATTATGCCATAACCCCAAATTAACATAGTCAAATTTCACTTTGGACATACATAAGCTTCACCAGAATTAGGTTGGGAGTTACCACCAAAAAACAATTGTGGCCAAATTCCACAAATATAACCCAACAGAAAAGCATCAATCAAGAAAGCCCCAGTTGAACTTCAAAATCATGAGCACATCTTTATTTGCTCATTCTGTATATCAACCAAGTGCACTGTTCTATACTAACTCCAATCTAGTAGCCATCTCTCAAACTACGTAAATATGCATCACTGAAGAGATGATTTCATCAAAATTAACTACTTGGTACTTACTGTCCAATTATGCAAAATACTAGCAAATGTAAATAAAAAAAAAATCAAAACTGCAAATGGCACATACCACTAGATGAAGAGCCACTGTCAGAACTGCTGGAGCTATTTGCTTGTGTGGCTTCTCTCTGGATCTCAACAGGTGGGTATTGCATAGCTGGCATTTCATCTCCAATGTCCACATCCTCTTCTCCCATCTCATTCTGATTCAGAACCACAATGTTTTCACATTATAAAGATATTCATAGAAACAAATTTTGTTTGGATACCTTTTGTTAGAATAAACTAAAAATATCTTGCAAAGCTACTTTCACAAATCTTTTACAGTCAATATCAAGGCCCTCAAGTTATATACCATACCCAAACATGAATTATTATGTAAACTAGCAGCATGTACCATGTACCCTAAATAACACAATCAAATAATTTATGGTGGCTTTGAATCTGGTAATGCTTACACAAGCTAACTTACAACCTGCTTAGGAATTATATTTCCAAGACTATAGTATAGTGTTCATAAATCCATACCATTTGTGCCTATTGCTGATCACACATAACTCATAACATTGTAGCTGAATGTTTCTAACAAACTGATCAGAAGCCCCTAAAATTTACATGGTTGTAGAGGCTGTGGTTTCTAATGCAAAGGTTAGAAAAGTAGGAAACTTAAAAAAGAGTAAGTGATATACCTTATCTTGTAGTCTATCAGTGACCCCGCTCCCAGCAACTGTCAGTACAGCTGTTCCAGCATCACTAGATGCTGCCATGTCGGCGGTACTCGTTGCCACGCCTTCAGTTTCACGAGCACCTGCAAGATCAACATTGCCCATGCTCTCACCTTCACCTTCTTTCCTCCTATTTTTAGACTTTTTGCAATTACTCACAAAACGATCTAACTCCCATAAGGTCTCATTATCCATGGAATCTATATCAAGCTCAATCTCATCTCCATGCTGTGTAGTGTCAAGATTTCTTTTTCTGACAATGCCAACCAGTTGGGTCATCTTATCATCTGCCAAGCTCTGTAGACCTTCGCTCAATCTCTGTTTCTCTTCATAGGTCATTGATCTTTTGATTGGGTCCCGTGCCTTCGGTTTTGGTTGTTTACCAACTGGTCTTGCCGCAACTGGAGTTGTTGTGACTGGAGTTATGTGTGCTTGGGCTTGCAATTGAGGTTGCGATCGTAGGTGATTTACTGAGGCCTGCTTTTCCGATATTGCATCTAATTGGAGCTTGTGAGACTCAAATATGGGGGAAAATAGTTTCTCAAATAGGCCCAGTAATTCTTCAGCTAATCCATGAACTACATGGCCTCTGGGATTGTATAACAAGGCGTTGTTGAAAGTTTGTCTGACGTCAGATGCAAATTCCGAAAGATTTGCATAAGAACCCTTGGATAACTTAGATTTGACGGTTCCCAAATCCATTGGTTGTTTCACGATCTGGTGGTAATCATGCAAACCCATCTTGAGAGCATCCACGGGGAATTGAACCAGACGTTCTTCTTGTGCTTCATCAAACGGGTCAAGATCTGGCCACACTTCTTCAAACTGGCTGATACAAGTGCTGAGGCAGCAGGGCTTGAGACCTTCTCAACCCGAGTTGAATTCAGGCCACGTGAGGGGCTGTTAGGATGCACCACCGTAGCGGATCCGGGTTGTACGGACTCAATTCTGGCGAGGAGAGAGCGCACCTGCTCGAGCTCGGAAACAAGGCGCCGCTTCAGCTCACGGAGCTCCGCACGAGAGTAGGACGCCACGTGGAAGGTGACGCGGCCGTCCAAGGTGACGCCAACTGTACTATGGTTGGGGTTAGCCGGACTAGGGTTAGGGTTAGGGTTAAAAGGGGGGTGTTTCTTCATGTAAACGGCAGGTTCAGGCCAGCGAGGCTCATCGCGTCGACTGGAGAGAACCGCCGAGGCCATGGCGATTAGAACTGACCGGGTAGCCGATCGACGACGCGATCAAAAAAACTTCCCATTCTATTTTCAAAATAGTGAAAAATAGAAGGGTCAAAGTGCATAAATTAAAAAGAAAGACTTTGGGGAGGTTGGGACCTATAAATGGATTGGGATTTGAGAGCTAGGCCGAGGCGTGAGAGGAGAGGCAAGGGGCATGGTCTCTTTTAAAGGCGCGAGGCGCTGCCCGGACACGTCACGGGTAGGTCGGAGACCGTTGATATGACCTCACTGTTTCATCGGACGGATGGGAATAAGCCAGAAACTGACCAGACAACTGGCATGGACGGCGCTGATAGAGCGGTCACTTGCACGTGGCGGTGATCCGCGCGGTGACTGTAACGGTTGGAGCTTTTTTTATTTATGTTCGGATAGAATGGGCTTTTCTTCGAAAAATGCTATAAGAACTCCTATGTGTACCCAAGCATTGGCGGAGTATTAAAGATGGAAAGGTCCATTGCACCTCGTTCACATAACAATTATAACCATTGAGAATATTTGCATCTCTTTGTATCTCCATATATTTAAGGCTGTTTTTGTTTTGTTCGTTTAACTATAAAGATTGCCAGAGAACAATATAAATTTACCAAATATCTTTATTCAACTAAGTGAATATTTTATTTCATGTTAATTTGACTGATGACACTAATTGCAGACATCTTAGAAAAATTAATCAAGATAACTTGATATTTGGAAAGTAACAAAATTACGTTGATGAGTCATACTTATATCTATAGTTATCGCTTTAGTTATTTACTTATTTTACATGTGCAATAATTTATTTGTAAGATATATACTATCCAAAATTGTCTCATTTCTTTCGGACTAACTTTTAGAAACATCTTAAATTTTAATTAAAAAAGTGTAATAATTTAACTATTTTTTAACTTGTGGAGTGATTAATATGATAGGCGGATGAAAAATACTTATGAAAAAGAATTGAATGGTAAATAAAAATAATTCAAACCCTAAAGAAAGAAGAAATTAAGAACGCACATAAAAAATAATCCAATTAGAAATCTATAAAATTTCTACCCCCTACTTATATTGAGTTTTGAATAAATCGAGTATTTGTTTAAAACACAACTTTAAATTGTTCGATGAGGAGGATTTGGCAATTTTGCTTTTGTTAGCAATAGCTACAAATTAGAACTATTTGCGAAATAAACCTGATGAGCTCAACATTAAAAACAATTAAATTTACAAGTTCAAGTCTAAGGCGAAAATGCAAAATTATCTTGCTGGGCGTACTGAGTCCGACTTGAAATAACTTTATATATAATATTATGATATTCGATTTAATGACTTAAAGTATCTAAAATAATAACTGGTAATTATATTTGTAAAATTTCTCAATTTTAAGTATAAGTCAACAAAAAAGAGAGAAAGATTCCAATGTCACAAGTTTTGTGTATAGTAAGATGTCATCAACTCATTTTTAATTCATATTTTAAATTTTAAAATTCTAATTCTAAATCTAAATCATTCATTTTATAAAACTTTTATAGTAGATTCATGCTCCTAAAACTTATGATTTTTAGAGCTCATTTGATTTTTTTTTTTATAAAGTAGGATAAATACCTGTATGTTTCCAACAACTTATAAAATGGAAGAGTAATAGAAAAAATAGAGTCTATCTATTACATGCCATCCAGCCAGCAGGTTTAACAAAAAAAACATTAATCGTTAAGAGAAAGCTAAAATATACTAATATCACTTCATAAAGCTCATTTGATATTAGATCAAATGAGAATAAAATGAATGCATAATAATTAATTAGATTCATTCATTTTATTCTCATCTGATCTAGTATCAAATGTGCTCCAAAAATCATAAAGTTTTAGGAGTATACATCTACTATAATAATTAATAAGATGAATGGTTTGAATTTAAAATTTGAGTTTTAAATTTTAAAATATAAATTTAAAAATGAATTGATGGCATCATGTGGCCACAAAACTTGTGGCTGAAATCCTCCTAAAAAAATTGGTAAGCAAACAATAACATATAAATATAGTGGAATGGCAGATGCTTCATCCCGCTATATAGGAGCACATGTTCAAATTCTGTGAATGAGATATGCAAAAAATACATGCCAAGATTAATGGGAGCACTATTTTCAAAGAAAAACAAAGATGAATGAGAAAACACAGTCATTAAGAAATGCTTATTATTTAAAATGTAACAAGAAAATTCTATATTAACATAACCAAATATAGTAAGTGATATATGTAATTGTGAAAAGAAATTGGCATAAAATATTTAAGATAATATAAAAACAGACGTAAAAAAATCATGATAATCAAGCTTGTATAGAGCTTGAACTTGAAGAGTTTGAATAAATTTGAACTCAATGACTCTATCGATTTTTAACCCGATTGATTTATAATCTAATTAAATAGAGTTAGAATCAGTCTGCTTCAGAAATTCACATGCAAGCCTACGAGATTTTTTATTGAACCTGAATATAGGCTATAGTGAATTGTCCTTATAATATGATCAAAATAATTTAAAAAATAAACCGATGGAGACACGTACCACAGTACGGTAGGTAACTTGTACAAGTGACAACACAGCATCGCTTTCAAAAGTGAAAATTGCGGGTACTCAAGAAGGGACGCGTAGCAATTGCACTCTGAATGTCTGATACTTTGATCGCAGTCGCAGTGGTTCGTGTTTGGTTCAGGGTCAGGTGCGTCCGCACACAACTCGCGCATTCACTTTTTTTTTTTTTTTGATTGAAAGCCCGTGGGCATTTTACTCTAAACTCATACTGGTGTTACATCAAGGAGAACTTAAGAAAAACCTTAAAATCTAAGTAGCTTCTGCCTACAATCCTAAAAACTCTGCCTTGCAATGTGTTACCTAGATGAAAAGTCTTAAAAATCCTTACAAAACCTACTAATTTAAAATATTACATCGTACGATGTCTTATGGTACGCTACTTGGAAACCTTATGTTAAAACCTAAATTTGTTTGAGATCCTCAGACTTGCGGTATTCGAATAAACATGTCTGCTCAACTTGTGCTGATAGCCACTACATCCTTTTGAGGATTCCTGAGTCGAATATCCTTACATTTTCGTCTGGTGCAATAATGTCAACATAATTCAGGCCCACTCTATGCTCACCCTTAACCCTTGCCCAATTTGCTAATCGGTGTGCTGGCTCCACTCCCTTTCTGCCTGCACAATCAATTTTCAATCTCCCTTGCAATTGTTGCATCTCCTCTGCGATGTTTAACACCGTTTTCACAGCCCTTCACGATGGGATATCTACTTGGTCTCCGGATAGGATTGCCCTCAACAATGCTCGACTGTCCGTGACAATTACTACCCCTTCCCAGTTTGGTTGTAGTCTGTTGTGCCTGCACCATTGTATTGCCTGGTGCACTGCGTCGGCCTCCGCCTGAAAAAGGATCCGCTGCTTGGATTGGTTGGCATAGTGTTGTGAGGAGGTCCCCTTCCCTGTTGTATATTACCATGTCGACTCCTGCCCGTCCTTCTTGATCCCAGGATCCATCTACCAGCACCAAATCATATTCCGAAGGTATCTCGACAGCAAGCTGTCGATTTTGTTGCTGCAGAGCTAGCTCCATCAATGTTAATTCCCGATCTATGCTCATCTATGTTACCTTTCGTTGTACCTGCAAAGGGTTAAATTTTATACCTTCGAATATTTCTTCATTTTGCGCTTTCCAAACACACCATAGCATTCACTTTCCACTTCCAAGGAGCAAGGTCCAACCTCAAACATATCGAATGCCCGCTATTTGCTTCAACCCCTTCACATTTCTTAGAATTTTTAACAGAAAGGCTAATGACTCTTTAAAAATTTCACAAAGAGCCAAGGATGCAAGTAATACTTGCGCCTTTAAGAAGATTTTTTTTCTGATTTTCAGACACTTTTTGTCCAGCCTTTGCAGGTGTGGAGCCCAGTTTTCTGAAAATATTATAAGATGTATAAGTAAAATATATGTCTCATACATTATGAGAAATAACAATAACCTAGTGGCAGAGGGGGATGGATTAGAGACGCTGAGTTTAAGAGAGGGCATGAGTTCAATTCTCTATCGATTTGTTACAGATAGCATTTATTCCTCACCTTTATGTTCCAACCCATGACTTGTGGGCCCACATTTCTCAGAAAATTTTATTTCTGCCCGAATCACCCCTTCTCTCCCTTCTAATTTTTTCACTTGCGCCACCTTCTCTTCAAACTCGGGCAAAGACTTTCTCCTCTTCTCTCCAAACTCACCCCCACTTTTTATCCATTATCTCCCGAAATTTCTCTTTCTCTCCACAAACCCTAAACTCTAATTTCACATTTCTCCTCCAAAAACTCACCAACACAATATTTATTGTTAGTTTTTACACTGGAGGATCTATCCAAAATGGGTCGCATGATATTCATTACTCGAAAAAAGCTATCGGTATTTTTACGATGCATACCGACATAACACTCGGCGAATTGGAGATTGAGCTCTATCGGTGGATGGAAATTTTTAGTTCAACAAATGATTTAGAGATATCAGCGAGGTTCAATGTCAAATTATAACTTACTCCTCCGGTAATATTCTATATCGAGTTACAACTTTTGAGTAATGATACTTAAAGACTTATGGTTAACCATTTGGTCCAATCAGATACTTTTACAATGATTGAATTGTATGTTGAGCTTAAATCTCGTTGGAATACACCAAACTTAGATTGTGCGAGTGGTAGTCGAGGTCATGAAATCCTAAACGCATATGTTGAGCCAATACTAAGTATAATACCCGATAGAAATCATTTGATACCAATAGAAATCAATCGGTCCCAAAATAAAAAAAATAATATTGAGGATTTATAATTTAATATTGGATTGAATAACATTAATCCAGAGAAACAGGTAGAGAATTTAGTAAGCTAAGATACAACTTCAATTGGCAATACGTGTGATAATGATGGTTTCATGAATATAGATTTCACACATTTCGAATATCTGAATTATAATTCAGAAGAGGAATCGTATCAGACCATGACATCATGACCATTAACAGACCGTTGGATTCACATCCGGTTGCTTCCTGGAATAATATTAATGCGATCGTCGATATAATTGGTTATTGTAATTACTTCGACGACGAAGGGTATGTAATGGAAGATGGTTTGGCACTGAGACGGTAATTTCGATCGAAGGATCATCTCAAATAGGTTGTGCATGATTTTCACATCATAACAAACCACACGTTTAAGAAAAGAAAGTCAAATAAAAGTATGTATACGATCGAATGCACCGACCAAAATTATCATCGGAGGTTGTATGCATCAAGAAGGATAAGTGATGATACTTTTATAATTAATACAAGATAAGATCATCATGAATGCGTTATATCGAGGATAGATTGGAGCATCCGCACTTAAACGTCCTCATTCATGGCTTCTTTAATTCGAGAAAGTGTAAAAGACAATGTTTAGTTTCAAGGCACCCTACCTGAAGTGTTGGCGGGCAAAGGAGATCACAATCGCACAATTATTCGGAGGATCGAGACAAACTTATGATTTAATCATGTCATTGCTCCATGCCGTATAAAAAATAAATTCGGGTACATTGATTGAGTGGTTTACCGCACTAACAAATGACCCTAATGAAAGATTATTTCAAGCAATGTGTTGGGAATATGGTCCGGCAATAAAGGCCTTCAAACACTGCAAAACCGTCATAAGAATTGATGGTACACATTTATCTAGAAGGTATAAGGGGAAGATATTAGTTGCATGTGGCTTCGATACGGAAGATCAGTTGGTGCCCCTTGCATTCGTCTTGGTTGACACCGAGAATAATAAATTTGTGCGTAGAAAAGTGGTTGGATCACGAGTTGTGATGATACTCTCAGATCGTCATAAGCGTATCTTGTGGGTTTTCAGTCAGTCAGACCTAGGATGGAGTACCCAAGATGAACAGACCTTCCATCGACATTGTTCAAGGCACATATGTCAAAATTTCATAAAAGAATTTATGAACAAAAATTAACAGCGAGTTTGAGACAAGCAATGAAATAAAATCAAAATAGCAAATTTCTCACGAGGCTTGGCTGTATTCGCCAAAAATGCCCCGACGCGGCAACATGACTTGAGGATATCGATAAGAACAATCGACCACGATATGATTTATGAGCTCTTTCATTCGATGAGCGAGGTCATAGATTCAACATGATAACAACAAATGGACCGGAGTCCCTTAATAATATTTTTAAAGAAACACGTGAGTTATCCGTAACTTCGCTTGTCAAAATATATTTTACAAGTCGGTAAAATATTTTGCTGAGAGAAGGACAAAAACTGAAATAACGGTTCAACAACGATTCCTCTTCTCCCCTAAAATCCAAGCTCTATTGGAAGAGATGAGATTAAGGGAAAATACACATACTGTCACACCCCAGAATAATTAAAACGGATTAGGGGTGCTAAATCCCGCCACGTACGCACGACGAGACGTGCGTACGAAAGGCTAAATGAATAAAATAAATAAATCTCAGAATAAACAAAACAATAATAATATAATATACATGACTATACAAATCCGTAATGAACAAAGAGAAATACAACGCCGACATCGGCGGGCTAGCTCCATCGGAATGGGCGACAAAATCTCTCAAAGAAAAACCCAAAAGAATAAATAAAACTCGAAACCCGATAAATCCTAATCCACTACCCCGCTCACATGCGGAAGCGCGAAGCACCTCTCGTCACCACGCAGACCGCACCTAGCACTCTCATCAAATACTCGATCCCGCTCCCGTAAAACCCGGACCCCACAACCACCGTGGAAACGTGAGTGATAAATCACTCGGTGCGGTTTTAGGTCCAAAGACCGAGATGTTACAAATCTCTAGGCTTAGACTTAAAACCATTACAAATTTATTTTTATAATAAATATTACGAAACATGAAATTTAATGTTTAAATAATTAAATTGATTAAATTTTGTTCTGAGTAGAGTATAAAAGAATCCAAAAGAGTTTAATAAAATGCATTACTTGAAATCATGAATATTTTAAATCAAGGATAAACCCAAAATGAATCATTCTGAGATATTATAATATAGAAGGTACGGGTTCAAACTCCCATATCACACGAATGACTTTGCGGGATAAATTCTTTTCAGAAAGAACCGACCTCAACCAGTGCTCTATAGAAGAGAGCCCGCTCTATAGAAGAGAGCGTCATTCACTATCAAAACCATCCCTAATTTATCCCGCTCGGTCCCTTACTATAATGAAACGAACAACGACTCGATTTTTATCAATATATAATTCGATTGAAGGAGACTATCCGAAAATAATATAAAATGAAGTGAATCAATCACGAACAAATATAAAGTGACAAAATAGTCAACTGGTAAATATAAAGTGATAAAATAATCACTATAACCACGGAATAGCTCCTCAATAATAAATTTAAAGTGTATTTTATTATAAAATCGAGTCGATGATCGACACTCTTCCCAAACCCAAATTTGGATATTCATTTTTAACTTAAAATTTTCCTTGAGTTTCATAATATCATACAAATTATAGAAAACGGATAATATGCAAATTCAAATCTTAATTCAATTTAGTTATGTCTCGCTTAATTTGATCAATATAACAATCGATTAATTATAATCTAAAAATCACATTATTTATATAATAAAAATTTCAAGATACTTAATTAATACTAATATAATTTATTAAATACTAATTAATCTATCTAAGATAATCTATCCTAGATAATCTATCATGTAACTACTTATATTAGATTATTAAATACTACTTCCTCTATCTAGGATATTCTATCCTATAACTAATTATATTAAATTATTAAATACTAATTACTCTATCTAAGATAATCTATCCTAGATAATCTATCATGTAACTGATTAAATTAAATTATTAAATACTACTTCCTCTATCTAGGATAATCTATCCTATAACTAATTAACTTAAAATATTAATCTAATTAATGATCAAATGAAATGCATATAAAATGAAATGCGGATGATATGAACAAGTTTCAATATCAAAAGAAAAGAAAATATAATTTAAAGTCATATCCTAAGAAATCGTAAATCTCAGTGCAATCCGCACCTGAATATTTTGGCAAGGCTGATAGCGTCTGATTGCTCGGTCTCCGGTGGGGCCCACGATCTCGTCAACCGTCTCATCCTGAGAGTACTCGTCGGTCGGCTTGTCACGATAATATTCGAGAACCTATGAAGTCAAAATAAATTAAATTTGCGAGTATCCCATTCACGCTGGGTCTGGTTAGGTCAGGGTGTATCGGACTCGGAGACGGGAGTATTATTATTTGGAATTTATAATCATATTATATTTATTTTGAGAAATGAAATTAATTTAATTTAATTTAGATTGATTTAGTTAACTTAACGTTATCGCGCAATTATTTTAATTAGGATAATTAATTCATTAAAAATAGAGAAATTAATTAATATAATATTATATAATTAATGTTCTTCTTATTAAAATAGAGAAATTGATTAATATATATATTTATACATTTATTAATATTATTCCATTATTAAATAGAGAAATTGATTAATATATATTTTATATTATAAATTATTATTATACTTTATTTATTATTTTATAACCCTTAATTATTCATTTTATATTCTTTAATTATATCCCAATTCATATTTTAATATTATTTCCATAAATTTGAAAATATGAAATATATTATATAAAACTAGAATTACATATTTTAAAGAGATAAGAGAAATTGATTTATATATATTATATTATATATATTCTTTATTTCTAATATTCTTATAGTTTAAAAATAAAGATATTATTTTATATATTTATTTATATATTTATTAATATTATCTCATTATTAAATAGATGAATTGATTAATAAGTATTTATATTTATTAATTAATATTATTTCATTATAAAAATAGAGAAATTAATTAATATATATACTTATATATATATATATATATTAATATTATTCAATTTTCCTAAATAGAAAAATTGATTAATATATATTTAAGATTTTTATTATTATTCTTGTTATTTCATAACTCTTAATTATTTATTTTACATTCTTTAATTATAGTTCATTTATATCCTAATATTATTTTATAAATTAGAAAATATATAATATAAGCTAGAATTGAAATAAGAACAAAATGAAAGAAAAAGTAATCAATTTCAATTAAACTTAAACTTAATTAAACATTTTTATTTAATTAAATGTGTTGGTGTTTTAATGTTCAATCTTTATTTAATTTAATTCTTAATTATTTTTATTGAACTAAACACTTTTATTATTTAACTTAATCGAATTAATGTATTCTAACAAATGTGATGCTAATTGCATATCCAATCTTCGATCATTACTCGTTAAAGTTGTTACTTATATCATTTTGAATAAAAACAGTGAAGCATGAATTGAAGTTAATCATATATATATTATTTTTAAATGAATTCAAACAGCCAATTAGAACATACAAGGAAAAATTATTTCATTAGAAAATTAATATAATACCACGTAATATAGCATGTGTATGAGGCTTATACCAAGTTGTGCATGCCAATTTTGTAATTGTAAGACGACAAAGATGCATCAACGGAAGTGAGAACAAAACAAAAATTGATTGAAACTTTGGTGAATTGAGTAATTCAAATCAGAGTGATACTCTCGTCCAAGATAAGTTAGATACAAATACACATCACTTTCATGCACTTGCACCATATACGTCTAGTGAATTCAATAGAGGGGCCAGATGAGAATATAATAATTTCTTAATTTTTCTCTTTAAATATTAATTAATTAATTAATTATTAGAATTTTTCATTTTAATTTATGACATTTGACTAACCATTTCATTAAACTTTTAGCGCACACATATATTCTACAATTGGTCCAAGTATAGTACGTGTTCTTTTTTTAAGCTAAAACCCCAACCAAAGATACAACAACAAGGCCCGTTAAATTATTTCATCATAATTTAATTTCATATTTCAATTAAAAGCTTGTTAATCCAACGCATAAACTATTAGGTTACCACGTTGGTCCCAATATCGCTTTTGATTGACAATATGAAGAACCCAACCCAACAAACACAACAGGGGGGATAACAACACGATACAAGATTGCACAAGGTTTAAAATTAAACGAGCACACTAGTAATAATAAGCAACGAAGACACGAGTTTAGCCGGCACATGGCTCACACGCCAAGAGAGGGAAAAGATATTACCAACTCGACAAAGGCAAAGTGGGACGGTGGTTCGACAAATTCAACACAGAGATGAGGCTCGACCGGTGTGCTCCTGTGGCTATCTCGGCTAGTGCCGTGGGCGGTGAGCAGCGACGATGAGGCGTGTAGAGAATAAAAAGGCGAGAGGTGCTCCACCAGGAGGTTGTTGAGAGGTGTAAACTCCACCTCTTGGTTCTAAGGCGCCCCAGTTCGCGAGCCAAGGCGGGGGCAAGATACGCACAAATGGGGAGGGGTGAGTGGGTGTGGGGCTTCTCGATTGTGGGGCTCTCGGTTACGAAGATGAGAAGGGGAAATAGATTCCGAGTGAGAGGGGGCCTAACTCTTGGCCTCGGTTTGAGAGAGGAGGTAAGGAGGCTGTCAAAGGGAAGTTTGGTGGTAAGTTACGGATGGACAGGGAGGAGGGAACTTGAGGAAGAAAGATGGGATGGGTGAGAGACAGCAGGAGAGAGAAGAAAGAAAAGAAAGGGAGAGAAATTTTTTTTTTTTTTTTTTTTTTTTTTGAGGCCGGTCAGATTTTTCGTGATCGAATTTGTACGACCATTCGCGCGTCCGATTTATTCTCTCTTTTAATCATTTAAATGTAATTATTTTCAGGACCAATTTGATTCTTATATTTTTATCGTATCAAATAAATAAATTTAATATCATTTAAATTGTTAA
Source organism: Schoenoplectus tabernaemontani (assembly GCA_037127355.1). NCBI lineage: Eukaryota > Viridiplantae > Streptophyta > Magnoliopsida > Poales > Cyperaceae > Schoenoplectus > Schoenoplectus tabernaemontani. Next base: position 18,686,255 of record CM073750.1, on the reverse strand, counting down.
TCATTATTACCCTCATCATGAAAATTATTGTAAATTTCTTAAATCAATCGTTGTTAATTATTTCATCGAATTTCAACATATTAAGGTTTTTTTTTTTCTATCTGCTCAATTTAATTAAGATTTCTTCTTTCCAAATTATAAATTTTACTATATGTTTTTTTTTCTCAATAATTTTTCTTAATTATATATTTATAGATTTTATTATTTAAAAAGTTACGAGGTTTCACATCCAACCCCCCTTAAAATGACGTTTCGTCCTCGAAACGAAAATCTATGTGAGAGTGACAAAATTCCATGATATTTTTCATCGATGTCACTAATTTTTTTTTTTGCTTAATTATCTTATGTTTTACTTTGCATTCGAGTTAGTATATCTAAGTTAAATGCTAATTATATATTTTTAGAACATAGATGATTGTATAACCTTGGGATAAAATTTTCATTAGGAATTTAGTGAATGACAATTATATAAATTAGTGCATGAATTATTATTTTGGCTTGATCTATTATTGTAGAAAATTTTAATTATATTTTATTTATATATAACATATACTATCATTGTCATTTTTATTTCATTTATTATCTTGTTATTATCTATATATATTGCTATGTTAGTTCACAATTTCATGTATCACTATTATTATCATTGTTTAATCTTAAACTCAAAATTTTAAGATTTTCATTAACTATATAATCAGGTCAAATTTCATGTATACAAAATTTAGAATTTTTTTTTTGACACGTTATCATTTTAATTATGTTATTTCTTCCTATTATTATTATTATTATTATTATTATTATTATTATCACTGTTTTCACTTTTGAATCTTAGGGGTCAATTATTTACTTATTTATTTTGTCCATTCGATTTACTGATGTTATTAATTTCATGTCATATGTCCAAAGAAAAATTTTCAATTGATAAAATCAATGGTTTTATTCAGTTGGGAATCGATTTACTTATAATTCGATAATTTCAATCTTGACATGTTGTTTTTTTTTTTTTTTTCAAGGACATAATTTTCAAAGTCAGATTGGGTCAAGATTCTACTTGAAATACAAACCGACTGCAACTAACTCAATAGACCAGGAAAACACAACTGGACCAATAGACCGAATAAAATCTTATGCTTGATATGTGGAAACAACCTTGATTCCTAATTTTTAATTCGAAATAAATATCAATAATGATGCATATTAACGACGTCATGGATTGAAAACACCTGAGGGTTCAAAGGGAGATTTGAGTATAATGTAGGTAAAGATTTAACTGAAGTACGTGTGGTCAAATAACGGTTGGTGTAAGACTCTCAAATCAGGGGTGGAATTAACTTGCCATTTTATTTATTTTATTTTTATTATTATATACATTTTTTTTCAAACTTATAATAATTTAGAACTTAGTTTTAGTGTACTTCACGTTTTATTTTAATTTGACATTATGGTCAAGGGTATTTCAACTTAATCATTTGAAGTTTTAATTTGTCTTGAGATATGTTTATATGTAGGTCATCAATCACACGTTATTTTATTGGTTAATGATTTTTGAATTGTTGTGTTTTGTTTTTGATTTGACTTTTTGAAACTTTTAATTTGTATTAGTTTGAGTTTTATCACTTATAAATTTTCACGATCCAACATTGCGTAAGGGATGCAAGGGATAGCGCGAGATAAATTCGGTGTTTTTTTTTTTTTTTTTTTTTTTTTTTTTTTTGAAACTAAATGAGTTAGGAGGGAGTCAGGTTGGTCAAATGCAGGTCAGCCAAGATTAGCATAAGTTTTTACTAAGGACGTTTATTTAGACCATACTATATTGAAGGTCTTCATGAAGTAAGATTCCAAAAACAAATAAATCGAATAGATCAAATTACATAGTTCGACAAAGGATTGGATACAATAAAGCTACCTATAGGGAAGCCCTTGCGTTGGTTTTTGGATCTGGAATCAGCATAGACCATGCTAAGGGTACAAGTTGACGATCTGATACACTTCAAGGGTAAATGATGATGAAAATGGACATTAAGTTTATTATAGATAACACAACCTTCAGAATTACGTACAGTTAAACGACGGTGGGTGCATTAATTTATTTCGAAGTATGATTTCTTTAATTTGATTGATCGGCTACTCAGAGTCAACCGTGACTATGGAACCCACCAACTGATTAGACGTAAATGAAAATCATACCAACTACAAAACATAACTTGCCGTGCTAGAACTAATTAATTTTATATTAAATCAATTTGGGTTGAATCGACTAGACGATTCGATGGGAGAAAATTAACAATTTCATAATAGAAAAGCTAGGTTCAATTTTATAAAATTTAAATGAATGATTTATCATTAACAAATGCCTAAAGATCTACTCCGAGTTAATTCGGATATGAGAATTAATTCGGACAAAAACTATAGTTGTTAATTATTATTATTAATTAATTTAAATTTAAATTTTTGCATTCTAATTATTTATATTCCTATTTTGAATTTATAAATATTGCCAGTTATACATATATATATATATATATTTAGTTAAGTTATCGTTTGCCAGAAGACTGGGCCGAGATGGAATGACGAATTTTGGGAGAAGTTAAAACAATGGACAATTTCAAATTTAACATTATTAATATTTTTGTGACTGCATTTATAAATTTTAGTTTCCTCACGTTCGAGTAGTGGGATCCGTAGGGACAATGACGAAGTCACGCATGTACTAACGTGCAACGCTTGTCCCGTCATTCTCCTAGACATACCCCTCACAAACCTATGTCAAGTACATATTATTGTTTTATTTATTTATTCATCTTTTCGGGATTTTCTAGATGTTACCCCAGCATGATTTATATGAAATCGGATTATAAATTTCATGCTCTGATACCACCGAAGGATGTCACACCCCGAAATAAAAAAACGGATTAGGGGTGCTAAATCCGCCACGTACGCACGACGAGACGTGCGTACGAAAAACTAAATGAATAAAATAAATAAATCTCGGAATAAACAAAACAATAATAATATAATATACATGACTATACGATCCCGGAATGAACAAAGAGAAATACAACGCCGACATCGGCGGGCTAGCTCCATCGGAATGGGCGCAAAATCTCTCAAAGAAAAACCCAAAAGAAAGAAATAAAACTCGAAACCCGATAGATCCTAATCCACTACCACCTGCTCACATGCGGAAGCGGCGAAGCATCCTCTGTCATCACGCGAATTTGCACCTAGCACTCTCATCAAATACTCGATCCGCTCCCGTAAAACCTGGACCCCACAACCACCGTGGAAACGTGAGTGATAAATCACTCGGTGCGGTTTTAGGTCCGAACAGAGATGTTATAAATCTCTAGGCTTAGACTTAAAACCATTACAAATTTATTTTTATAATAAATATTACGAAACATAATAATACATAAAATTTGATGTTTAAATAATTAAATTGAATTAATTTTGTTACGAGTATAGTATAAAAGAATCCAAAAGAGTTTAATAAAATGCATTACTTGAAATGTCATGAATATTTTAAATCAAGGATAAACCCAAAATGAATCATTACGAGATATTATAATATAAAAGGTACGGATTCAAACTCCCATATCACACGAATGACTTTGCGGGATAAATTCTTTTCGAAAGAACAGACCTCAACCGATTGCTCTATAGAAGAGAGCCGCTCTATAGAAGAGAGCGTCATTCACTATCAAAACCATCCCTAATTTATCCCGCTCGGTCCCTTACTATAATGAAACGAACAACGACTCGATTTTTATCAATATATAATTCAAATTGAAGGAGACTATCAGAAAATAATATAAAATGAAGTGAATCAATCACGAACAAATATAAAGTGACAAAATAGTCAACTTTGCTAAATATAAAGTGATAAAATAATCACTATAACCACGGAATAGCTCCTCGAATAATAAATTTAAAGTGTATTTTATTATAAAATCGAGTCGATCTTGACACTCTTCCCAAACCCAAATTTGGATATTCATTTTTAACTTAAAATTTTCCTTGAGTTTCATAATATCATACAAATTATAGAAAACGGATAATATGCAAATTCAAATCTTAATTCAATTTAGTTATGTCTCGCTTAATTTGATCAATATAACAATCGATTAATTATAATCTAAAAATCACATTATTTATATAATAAAAATTTCAAGATACTTAATTAATACTAATATAATTTATTAAATACTAATTAATCTATCTAAGATAATCTATCCTAGATAATATATCATGTAACTAATTATATTAGATTATTAAATACTACTTCCTCTATCTAGGATATTCTATCCTATAACTAATTATATTAAATTATTAAATACTAATTACTCTATCTAAGATAATCTATCCTAGATAATCTATCATGTAACTAATTATATTATATTATTAAATACTACTTACATCTATCTAGGATAATCTATCCTATAACTAATTAACTTAAAATATTAATCTAATTAATGATCAAATGAAATGCATATAAAAAAATGATGATATGAACAAGTTTCAATATCAAAAGAAAAGAAAATATAATTTAAAGTCATATCCTAAGAAATCGTAAATCTCGGTGCAATCCGCACTTTGAATATTTTAGCAAGTGATAGCGTACGATTGCTCGGTCTCGGTGGGGCCCACGATCTCGTCAACCGTCTCATCCCGAGAGTACTTGATTGTCGGTCGGCTTGTCACGATAATATTCGAACCTATGAAGTCAAAATAAATTAAATTTGCGAGTATCCCATTCACGTTGGGTGCAGTTAGGTCGGGGTGTATCGGACTCGGAGACGGGAGTATTATTATTTGGAATTTATAATCATATTATATTTATTTTGAGAAATGAAATTAATTTAATTTAATTTAGATTGATTTAGTTAACTTAACGTTATCGCGCAATTATTTTAATTAGGATAATTAATTCATTAAAAATAGAGAAATTAATTAATATAATATTATATAATTAATGTTCTTCTTATTAAAATAGAGAAATTGATTAATATATATATTTATACATTTATTAATATTATTCCATTATTAAATAGAGAAATTGATTAATATATATTTTATATTATAAATTATTATTATACTTTATTTATTATTTTATAACCCTTAATTATTCATTTTATATTCTTTAATTATATCCCAATTCATATTTTAATATTATTTCCATAAATTTGAAAATATGAAATATATTATATAAAACTAGAATTACATATTTTAAAGAGATAGAAAATTGATTTATATATATTATATTATATATATTCTTTATTTCTAATATTCTTATAGTTTAAAAATAAAGATATTATTTTATATATTTATTTATATATTTATTAATATTATCTCATTATTAAATAGATGAATTGATTAATAAGTATTTATATTTATTAATTAATATTATTTCATTATAAAAATAGAGAAATTAATTAATATATATACTTATATATATATATATATATTAATATTATTCAATTTTCCTAAATAGAAAAATTGATTAATATATATTTAAGATTTTTATTATTATTCTTGTTATTTCATAACTCTTAATTATTTATTTTACATTCTTTAATTATAGTTCATTTATATCCTAATATTATTTTATAAATTAGAAAATATATAATATAAGCTAGAATTGAAATAAGAACAAAATGAAAGAAAAGTAATCAATTTCAATTAAACTTAAACTTAATTATTTTTTATTTAATTAAATGTGTTGGTGTTTTAATGTTCAATCTTTATTTAATTTAATTCTTAATTATTTTTATTGAACTAAACACTTTTATTATTTAACTTAATCGAATTAATGTATTCTAACAAATGTGATGCTAATTGCATATCCAATCTTCGATCATTACTCGTTAAAGTTGTTACTTATATCATTTTGAATAAAAACAGTGAAGCATGAATTGAAGTTAATCATATATATATTATTTTTAAATGAATTCAAACAGCCAATTAGAACATACAAGGAAAAATTATTTCATTAGAAAATTAATATAATACCACGTAATATAGCATGTGTATGAGGCTTATACCAAGTTGTGCATGCCAATTTTGTAATTGTAAGACGACAGTATGCATCAACGGAAGTGAGAACAAAACAAAAATTGATTGAAACTTTGGTGAATTGAGTAATTCAAATCAGAGTGATACTCTCGTCCAAGATAAGTTAGATACAAATACACATCACTTTCATGCACTTGCACCATATACGTCTAGTGAATTCAATAGATGGGGCCAGACTGAGAATATAATAATTTCTTAATTTTTCTCTTTAAATATTAATTAATTAATTAATTATTAGAATTTTTCATTTTAATTTATGACATTTGACTAACCATTTCATTAAACTTTTAGCGCACACATATATTCTACAATTGGTCCAAGTATAGTACGTGTTCTTTTTTTTAAGCTAAAACCCCAACCAGCATACAACAACAAGGCCCGTTAAATTATTTCATCATAATTTAATTTCATATTTCAATTAAAAGCTTGTTAATCCAACGCATAAACTATTAGGTTACCACGTTGGTCCCAATATCGATTTTGATTGACAATATGAAGAACCCAACCCAACAAACACAACAGGGGGATAACAACACGATACAAGATTGCACAAGGTTTAAAATTAAACGAGCACACTAGTAATAATAAGCAACGAAGACACGAGTTTAGCCGGCACATGGCTCACACGGCCAAGAGAGGGGAAATATTACCAACTCGACAAAGCGACAAAGTGGGGACGGTGGTTCGACAAATTCAACACGGAGATGAGGCTCGGCGGTGTGCTCCTGTGGCTATCTCGGCTAGTGCGTGGGCGGTGAGCGGCGATGAGGCGTGTAGAGAATAAAAGGCGAGAGGTGCTCCACCGGGAGGTTGTTGAGAGGTGTAAACTCCACCTCTTGGTTCTAAGGCGCCCCAGTTCGCGAGCCAAGGCGGGGGCAAGATACGCACAAATGGGGAGGGGTGAGTGGGTGTGGGGCTTCTCGATTGTGGGGCTCTCGGTTACGAAGATGAGAAGGGGAAATAGATTCCGAGTGAGAGGGGCCTAACTCTTGGCCTCGGTTTGAGAGAGGAGGTAAGGAGGTCAGTCAAAGGGAAGTTTGGTGGTAAGTTACGGATGGACGGGGAGGAGGGAACTTGAGGAAGAAAGATGGGATGGGTGAGAGACAAGCGGAGAGAGAAGAAAGAAAAGAAAGGGAGAGAAATTTTTTTTTTTTTTTTTTTTTTTTTTTTTTTTGAGGCGGTCGCCGATTTTTCGTGATCGAATTTGTACGACCATTCGCGCGTCCGATTTATTCTCTCTTTTAATCATTTAAATGTAATTATTTTCAGGACCAATTTGATTCTTATATTTTTATCGTATCAAATAAATAAATTTAATATCATTTAAATTGTTAATCATTATTACCCTCATCATGAAAATTATTGTAAATTTCTTAAATCAATCGTTGTTAATTATTTCATCGAATTTCAACATATTAAGGTTTTTTTTTTTCTATCTGCTCAATTTAATTAAGATTTCTTCTTTCCAAATTATAAATTTTACTATATGTTTTTTTTTCTCAATAATTTTTCTTAATTATATATTTATAGATTTTATTATTTAAAAAGTTACGAGGTTTCACACATACGGTAAGAGCGTACCGAAACGAGCGAAAAATATGAGATTCAAACTGGTCAAAGATTTGTGGACAACAAGATTAAAGGAAACCAAATACATACGGTTCAGATGGAAGTGCCCGGAGGTACATGTACTTGTCAAAAACCGCAACTAACAAGTATACATTGTTCTCATATCTTAGCATATTATGCGCAAGGGGGCATAAGTAGTAACATGTATGTAGTTTTTTTTATCGTGTTAATGAGTTGCTAGCAACGTGAATACCCGAATTTGAGCCCTTTGACAATTCTGACACTTGGCCTGAAATCTGGCGACCCAAACTAGTACCAGACCCGACAAGATATGTTGTTAAGAAGGGCCGACGTCAACATTTAAGGATTCGAAATGAGATGGATGAACGTAATACACAACAAACATATACTTGTGGACAATACAAACAAGCAGGACACAACATGCGCACATGTACCGCACCCTCCAACAACGAAGGTAATACTATACTATTTTTTTATCAAATTGACAATTGTGACTTCTATCACTCATTTACGGTTTCTAATTTTATTAACACAGGTAATTAGCACGGAGCTGGTCCTCAAGAAAATGAAACTTGATCTATTAAAAATTACATGTGTTATCTTTTTTTTTGTATCACCCTATTAGAAATTGCGTGTATTTTTTTATGGAGCTTGATGTAGGATTAAATGTACTATTTTATGGAGCTTAATGTACAATTAAATGTACTCTTTTATGAAGTTTGATTGTAGGATTAAATAAATATTTTCTTTGGTTGAGATCTTCTTTAAAAAAGAGGTAAATTATAATCAGATATAAACTAGGGGCGCAAGTAAAATGCATTCACAACCTGAAACTTCTCTGGCGCCCCAAAAAATTAAAAAAAAATTCTAGCAGAGAGAATCGAACTCATGCATTCTCTCTCAAACTCAGCGCCTCTAACTCAACCTCCTACCGCTAGACCATTGTTATTTCTCATAATGCATGAGATAAATATTCTACTAACACATCTTGTAATATTTCTAGAAATAAGCTTAGGGGCATAAGTATTACTTGCGCCCCTAAGTTTCAACTATAATTGGGCCCCACACCTGCAAAGGCTGGGCAAAAAATGCCTGAGAATAAGGGAAAAAAGTTAATCTTCTTAGGGGCGCAAGTAATACTTACGTCTTTGACCCTCTGTGAAATTTTTAGGGGGTCATTGACCCACTCTATTAAATGGAGAGCACTTATTTTCATTGACCCTTTATGAAAAATTTTAAAGTCCTAAGTTCGTAAGTGAATGAAGAGCACTTATTTTCTCTACCTGAATGGATAGCATTTATTTTCATTGACCCTTTATGAAAATTTTTTCATCTCCGAGCCTATTTTCGTCACATTGAATCCTCACAATTTCCACTTGAATAAGTGCTCTCCATTCAATGAAATAGCGCGGTCACTGAGAATGTTAAATTTCCAAAAGAAATCTGATAAGATCTCATATGTCACCATCTATGTAATCACAAATTCGTATTGTCTGCAACGTCGCACCATGCAGCACGGTTTGGAGACCGTCCAGTCGGCATCAAAATTCGTGTTTCACCGATCTCAATAAACCCTTGTGAATCTAAGAGCTATCGTGCACGCTACAAGCTTGCCGTGCAGCAGAAGATCATGGTCTATGTAATCACATATAACGTCACTTTTTTAATCTTATTTTATGAGTCGCCTCGTCAGGTTTCAGCATATTTGCTGCCAATATAAACATATTTAATAATGCATTAACTCATCATATTATATTTAATAATATATTAATTCCTTATATTATATATGTAAAATACATTAATTCATTATATTTGTAGTGCCGATCTTTTTATTAATAATAAAATAAAAATAATAATTCACGAGCATAACAACGAATGACCAGATTTGATGAAAATAATAAAGATGGATATACGATTTCCGTCGTCCGGACGAAAATGGGGTTTACGTCCCTGACCCACATCACCGCACACTTTACGATACTTTTATTTTTAATTTGGTATCATACATTTTTATTTTTTTGATCGATTTCATGTTGTTAACCAATTGAATAAAATAGCAAAATTTTATTTAAGCATATTTCTAGCCGCAATAACTATTAGAATTTTATAAATTATCAAGTTAATCACATATTAAATATAAATTATCAATTATATATCAAATATTTAATTAAAAATAAATTAATTAATAATTAATAATCATACTAAATAATAAGCATTAATATTAAAAAAATAATAATAACTAATAAGAAAAATCTTTATCCATAATAATATACAAAATAATAATAATTGGTATTAAATAAAATAAATTAATAATTAATAATAAATTAATTAATAATTAATAATAAATAGAATAATTTATAGATTAATTAAAATAATAATTAAAAAATAATTAATAATTAATAATCATACAAAATAATAAGCATTAATATAAAAATAATAATAATTAATAATAATTATTTTATTTTATTTAATATTTTTGTACTATTATTAATTATTATTTTATTTAATACCAATGATTATTATTTTGTATCTTATTATGGATAAAGATTTTTTGTTATTACTTATTATTTTAATTATAATTAATTAAATATATGACATATAATTAATAATTTATTGTTTAATATGTGATTAACTTGATAATTTATAAAATTTTAATAGATGTTGCGTTAGAAATATGCTTAATTAAGATTTTGATATCTTATTCAATTGATTAACAATATGATATCGAACAAAAAAATAAAAATACATGATACCGAAATAAAAATCTCGTAAAGTGTGCGGCGATGTGGGCCAGGGACGGAAGCCCCATTTTCGTCCGAGGGACAGAAACTGTATATTCGTCTTTATTATTTTCGTCAAATCTAATCATTCTCTGTTATTCTCGTGTATTATTATTTTTATTTTGTTATTAACAAAAAAATCGGTTTGCAGTGCACCATCGTAACAAAACGAAAATCACGATGTTTGTGCCTCTATGCAAATGTTTGCTATTGGATAAGAAAAAGGTTGAAAGAAAATAAAACTATAAGATATAGATATTTTTATGGTCGATGATTTTTTTCTATATATATGCATAAATTATATATTCAGCTTATCAATTTTAAATATAATTAAAGAAATGTATATGTATGTCACTGATATAATATAGTAATAATTAAATTTCATGATGATGGAGGCTGAGAGGTGAAAGGACGGGCTGCACAACAGTAGATGGATGAGCATAGACATGAACCCTAAACTCTAAATTCTCGATTAAATGGTTCATATCGAGTTGGGTCAATAAAAATTATTTATTAATATCTATCAAATTGATTAAAATTAATTTAATTTTGTGAATAAATATAAAAAATTATAGTTAGAAATTATCATAAATAACTATTGAGTATATATAAAAAATTCATCAATATATATGAGCAAATAACTAAAGGGAAAGGATCAGTTGACAATGGTTATCTTGACAATCTTGATAACAGATTTTTAAATAAGTATGAAAGAAATTTTAAAAATAGATTTTTTTTATGAATATGTTTTTCTACTTATAAATTGATGGTGATTCAAATTTCATGCGATTTCATTATCGTTTGATACTCCATCAAAAGTCGTCAAATTATGACCGTTGCAAATTATAAAATTTTTGATGGTCTTTAATGGAGTATCAAACGATAATGAAATCGTATGAAATTTGAATCACCATCAATCTATAAGTAGAAGAACATATTCATAAGTTTATTCTATTTTTAAGATTTTTTAATATTTATTTTTTAAAATTATTTTGTCAAAATTATCAAAATAATTCATTGTCAAGTGATCCTCACCCATAACTTAAATATAAAAAATTTTAAAAGTTAATGGATAAATATCATATATTAAAAGTTAAGGGGTAATATATGAAATAGAAGAAGAGAAATATAATATTTATAAAAAAAAATAATAGTGACAGTTGGCACTTGGCGAAACAGAGCGGGAAAGAGAAAATATCTCTTTTTTGGAAAATACTTTCTGCACGAAGGAAAATTCACGCTGAGACGCTCATTCTTACTAAATGGCTCTTGAAATAACAGGCCCGCCAGCCACTGGCAGTGAGACACTTCGAATTGTGAATGAATTTTCACGTGCAAATAAGGTGCATTGGAAAGTTAATCTCCCGCCAAAAAAAAAAATTGTGGGTGGGGTTACCGCCTGATGAAATGCAAAATCTGAGATGAAAAATAGAAAAATTTGCCTAATGACCTTGAAATTTAATTAAGACCACTAGACTGTTTTTATTTCTAAAGTTTGCGAGTTACGACACATAATGTTGAGGAGTAAATTAATATTTATAAAAAAATTAACCTCTAATAACATCTCCAATCAGAGACGGATCCAAAGTATACCAGGGGGTCAACTGACTCCATTGAATTTAAAAAATTAGTGTTTTTAAGTTAAAATTTTATTAATCTGACCCTCTGGATTAAATTTTTGACCCTTCTGAATTGTCCGATTATTTTTCAATGAGAAAAAATATTTTATATCGTGGATAATGAAAGAATTATGTAAAAATTTTAAAATATGAAGTCTCGTAGAGGTAAAAATTTTCTTTATCGCTATGATTATTTATTATTTTTAATATATAAAAAAATATTATTTTAATAGTTTTATTTAATATCCGATTAGTTAATGAGTTTTAACCCGATAAGCTATTGAATCCGATTACTGACCCCCTTAATCAAAATCCTGCGTCCGCTCCTGTCTCCAACGCATATCTAATTTCTAAATATTTATTTAGCCAATGGTTTCTAATCTTTATATTTTTTCACTCCAACGCGGAAAATTGCTTCTGTAAAATTATTTTCAGAAAGATTAATAAATTATCTATTTCCCCTTTAACGCTGAATTTGCTGGATTGCTAATTTGACGCGCTTTAATGCTGAAATCGCTGAATTGCTAATTTGACGTGGCTTTTAGAATCTAATTTCTAATTTAGTAACTCTTCTCTATAGTTTCTAAATTAGAAATCTTCCTCTAACTTACAAATTAAAATAACAACTGATACATAAGATTTAACAACTAATTATAAACACTCATTGAAAATTCTCAATGTTGTGTATTTAAGTCAAGGTTCTATGTTGTGTATTTAAGTCAAGGTTCTTTGCTAATTATTTGAATGTTTTTTATTGAAAAGATGAGAGTCAAGCTCTCAAATTTTATAATTGTCTATAAACACTTTTCATCCGGGTTTTAAACCCACGACCTTTCACACAGAGTGTGTTGCCTTTTGCCACTAGATCAAATGTTGATTCTCATTATTTGTAAGGAGTTCATTTTTAACTGGTATATACAACTTATGATTTAATTTGCATATAAATTATGGATGCAAACTTGTTTTGTATTTGTATTTTTTTTAATCTTGTGCTGAAACTAGTTTTAAGTTGGGGCCATTACGATTTACTAGTAATTTTAGCATTCTTCTTTTCAAAAAAAAAAAAAACTACAATTCCCTGTCAAATGATAATTTCGCTGCTTTAGTTAATTATCAAGTCTCATTTCATTTTCTAGGTACAAACTCATAGGTAGGGGTGTAAAAAATATTTGTGATTTGTAATTCATTAGTGTTCAATTCGGCAAAAGTTCATAAACAATTCGTTCGAATTTCAAATCGAATTGACTCTATTCGAATCAAATTCAAATCGAATTTGAATTAAGTGTAATTCAATTGAAATAGATTCATGAATTTAATGAGTTCGAATCTCAATAACTTTTTAGTCGTTTGATCAGTTAAAACAAAGATCTATATAAACATCCAAACTCTATCCGACTCCATCTCAGCCGACTCATACTAATCTTTCTCTCTCATTAAAAAATCACCATCGCAGCCCTTTCTCTTCTCAGGCCAGCATTCGCCTAGCGGACCAGCACCAGATCTATTCGTCGCCAGCATCAGATCTCTCTATTGCCAACACCAGTACCCGGCCAGCACCAGTACCGGCCAACACCAGTACCAGCCCAACATCAGGCGCACAAATTCGAATTTGCTCTCTCTGTTGTTTCTGTTTTTGTTTTTTATTTTTGGATGATTAAGAAATATTCTCGTTGTTCTTTCATTCTCCTTCATTTTCTATTTACATGGTTGCTCTCTTAAGTGTTTATAATCCAGCAACCTACAATAACTTACAATACATTTTTACTATCTTCGTGCTAACCGAAAAAATTATTATTTTTTCACTATTTTCATTTGCTATTCTTAATTCCTCTATTCTTACGCTATTCTTTGCACAATCCAAACACACCCCTACTAAAGTACTAGACGGTCATCTTAGTTATCACTAAGGAATAAGGATTCGAACGTACCAAATGAAGGAACTGCAAAGCACATGTTTATGCAAAGAGAAATATTTTACATCCATTCAAAAATAGTTATAACTTTTCTCACTCTATGTGTAGTATAAAATTTGAACGACTGACATAATTAATGATAATTATATATTTATTAAATCGAACAAATATATTTATTAAACGCAACACATAATTATTAACTATAATTTATCAACCTCAAAATTAGTTATACTTTCACTCCACATGCAACATAAAAATTGAACGGTTGACATAATTATTAATGATAGTTATATATTTATTAAAAAAAAATACATAATTATTAAGTGCAAAAACTGAATAATTTTTTAACAAATTTATATTATATTTAATTTTTTTTAACAAATATAAGTTCAACTTAATAGATATGATAATTTTTATAGTTAATAATTATATATCCCATTTAATAAATATTTGTTTCATTTAATAATATATATTTCGTTTAACAATCTTTAATGTTAGCTATTCAATTTTTACATTGCGTGTGAGTGCAAAAGTTGCAACTGTTTTATGATGAATAAATTACAGTTAATAATTATGTGTTATATCTGATAAGTATTTATATTTAATTTAATGATTATGTAACTGCCGTTAATAATTATGTCTGCTGTTAAAATTTTATACTTGAAGGGAAGTGAAAAAAAAAATGTAATTGCTTTTTGATAAACAGCTCTAAACGCTTTTATGCAGAAGGAGCTCTACCTTTTAAAAGCGTCGATTGCCCGAGGTGAGAATTATCAACCCATTCGTGTTGCGAATGACTCAATTGGACCAAATTTCAGCCTTAGCAAGCGCAGAAGATGCGAGTCGTGGCGGGTCCCAGTGCACACACTAGCCACATGATTACTCCAGTGTTACTTCAGTGCATTTTTTAAAATGCACTGAAGTAACACTGGAGCATGGTAAAAAAAATAAATGAAAGGATAACTCAGGTGAAACATTTCTATGTTAATTCGAGCGATACGACTAAATTTTTAACTATATTATTTGCCATTTTTTGTTGTTGTCTGCATCTGTTTTACCATTAAATAAGACTGGGATTGTAAGATTTAGTAACCATGAACAGTTGAAAAGATGCTGGTGACATAATTTTTTTTTCTATTAGGAGGCCATCTTGATTTTTAATTTTCTATTGGGGAAAACGCGTTGGGAAAAAGGCACATCATCAACTATTTAATATCCACTCATTATTATATTATATTATATTAATAGTTAGAGAGGAGATTGCATGATTGTGACCAGACAATCAACCATCTTATATGTTATATCCCTTCGTCTGTTAATTAGCTAGGTGGTAGTTTTCATGCATGTGATCAGACAATTGGAGGTCATAATCATTACTGTTATTTTATTGATGAAAATATTTCTCTTTCGGGTAAAAAAAAAATCTTTCAAATTTAAAAATGACCTCTAGAATGTTTGTTAAATAAAATAACTGAATACACAAACATGATGTTCAACACATATAATCAATGACACTGCAGCTATCGTAAAAATCGCGGATTCAAATTCTAGTGGACTCTGAGAGAACATTGATAAGAATTAAATGTTGGACAGCCCTTTAATTAAAAAGGGACTACAATAAAAAATATTTGAATATGCACGTGCTATTTTGATCGAAATAAGCTCATCACATTATCATACTTGTATCTCCATTAGAAAGAAAGAAGTTCTAAAAATGATTCGATTATTCGAGACGAACTATTTTTGTAAAGAAAGAATTTAAGAGATTAGAAGCGCTGCTGTGCACATTCGTTAATTATTGGTGCAAGAACAAGGTTGTACGCAATTGACATAATTTGGACCTATTACGATTGATATAATTCATATTTATTAAAAAGTCATGATTGGATTCGTTGCTACAATTATAACATAGAAAATGAGAAATGGAAACAGAATTTTCTAATCCATCAGTATGTATAGTGAAGTTGTTCTTAAATTCTTTTTGGTAACTAAATTTGTGACAAGTTCAAACTTGGAAGGCGTACGACAAAATGAAGGTTTGTGAGACATTTTGTCATGCTAAGTATTAGGAACTTTTTTTTTAAAGTTATAATTCTCATCTCTCTCTCTATCTCTCTCTTTTGAAACATTCCGCAGTAAACATGTTTTATAATATAAATTTAAATCATTATTCTTAATGAAACTTATATCGTTCATCAATGTTACAATAAAGAACATCTCTAAATTTAGTTGCAACATGGCTATCTTTTGGAAAAAAAATGTTATTTCTTTTAGTTAATTTTTTATACTATTTCAATCTTCTAACATGTATTATTTTCATATTTTATACATTAATATTACTTTTTTTTTCTAAATAAGAGGTCTTGCTAATTTCAACATTTATTACATTTTTAAATGTCTTCCATGGACTTAAAGATCTACGTTTCTCCCAATCTGCAGTTCAACACATAATATTAGTCAATTTGTTGGAAACTATATTTGAATTATTCATATTATATATACAGATAGACACCAGGACGCATTCAGATTTGGACTTGATAAGTGAACTAAAATTATACATTATACTTATCCATAACAAAATTAGGCACGAATGGTATTGTGGTCAAATATAAAAAAATAATATTCTAACAGTATCCATAATTATCGATTGTGATTGTAAAATCATATCCTATCCATTAAATTTGACCAATCCGGTTTTGAACTTAATCCAGACCAGCTAAATATGTTTTCTTTGTGGGCCATTCTTTCTCTTGCTTGTTGGGAGTGGGGCATAGCCGCATAGGTTGCTATTCCAAATTTCCAATGGACGTGGGCTTCTATTTAGTTGAATTTTACAGGCCAGCCATCACAAAAGATGTGCTTCTATTTAGTTCTACACTTTTGTTCTTTGAGGATATTGATGGGCCTTCATAACGAATACACACCGCCTAGAACACTGTACATGTAAAATAACTATCCAAGTTATTTATCGCGTGAATCTAAAGGACATCGTTATGACTGTTTTGTCTGCGGTTCAAATCTGACAGTCGTTGTGAATTTGAACAATTACTGTACGAGTATAATACTAGAGTTTGACCCCACGGCCTTGGTAACTTGGCAGCAAGCAGTGATGTTTGACATGCCAATAGCTTCACGATGCACTGATGCTTCACAAATAAATACATTTTATATCCTAACTTGAGTGAAAGTTTTAGGATTTCCTTTTCTTGTTTTCTTAAAAAAAATGTAATTTTCGTTTAATAATCTTTGATGCACATTGATAAATGAGTAAAGATTTCATTATCACAGCACCCTTGCTGCCATTGATAATAAAAATAAGATAAAATGAAAATTAGTAAGCTTGCATCTGTTACATATTGTTTGTCCTGCCCCTGACCAAAATGAATGTGGTATTATATAAAATATACCAAAACCCGAGAGGCACAATCCTTGTTCCAAAAGTATTTCATACTTCTTCCCACCCTTTGTTGTTACAAGACAATACATAATCAGATGATGTTAATTATACATAGACAGTTTGATCAACAAAAAAAAATATACATAGATAGAAAGCGTCATGCAGTGTGATTGTTGTCACAAGAAGATTAAATACAAATATTTATTACAGCAACTTCAAGCCATTCAGTCACTAGCCACTAACAAATTTTATAACTAACAGAATACACTAGAAGTCTAGAATACACCATGACAGAACTAGATTTGAAATTTAAATATTACTTCAAATCTGTTTGGAGATCAAGTTTGGTTGTGTATCACAAGGCCAGATATCATAGACATCAAGGTTTGGCAACGGGGAGTTCTGCACATGCTCTGCCACAGACAATCTGGGATAGCAATTCTCTCCCCCATTGAAATTGGCAGTGCCATTGATGTTGTTATTGAGAGAGGGAAGGATGTCACACGAGGCTCGGTGTGTGGTCATCATCTGAGGGGATTCAATATGGCTTTGAAGTAGGCGGTCTAGGCCGCATGTGAGTGCACCTCTTGCCACCATGTCTTCAGCCAGCTTCACCTGTGATTGTCAATGTTCCACAGCATGAGGAAATTTTATCACTCTCTTTATATCTATCTCGCGCATGCGCACACAGACATAATACTTCCATTGCACACAACTCTTTCTCTCTATCATACTCAAAAGTGTTTATCACTTTTTCCTCGAATAATCAATCGATCATATAAAATACCAAGTTAAAGATTCCATTCTTTGAATTTTCCATATACTAGCGATGCAAGATATAAACATTTCTATAAATTAATATAAACAGTTTCTGTGAAAAATGTAAAATATATCCGTGTGGACGAGTGCAGATAAAGATTTATCCATCACAAAATATTAAAACTGCATTTTACATAACTCACAGTAAAGATCTCCTATATCCTTTTATCACGTCTTGGAGTTCAAAATTTAGATCTTGAAATAGTAAAATATGTTATTCTGGATTCAGAAATGTATGATAAATTTATGTCCACCACAAAAAAATAGCAGTTTTTGTTCAATCTGAATCTATTAAAACTGCATTTTACCTTGGCCCGCAGACTTTCCACATCAGATTTAAGAATTCTATTATCGGTGACAGCAGTCGAGAACTGATGATTGGCATCGGTTAGCTGCTTGAACAGAGTTGAGTGTTCTCCCCTTAGTTGTTCCACCTAATTAAATCATTTGGCATATATGTTAGTATATTACTCCACTTGCAATTCAATGGCAAAGCAGTTCCTACTTCAAGTATTCTCCTTTGTGTTTAGTATTACATTTGGGGATTTACCTTTTTTTTTTTTTTGAAGTAGTAGGCGAATAACCTACTATAAAATTTCATTAAATCTAATAGAAAAAGAGGTACAAATTCGATTGGAGAAAAGAAGAAAAAAAAAAGCATAAAAAACTCAGTCAAAATTGAAATACAAGCATCATCCTTTTATAAGATCTTTCCCAATATAAGGTAGAATTCTTAGCTTGTACCTGCTCTTTAGAATATTTAAAGCAACTCAGTGACTGAAGATTTTATAGTTTCACTTGGCATATAGTTGTATATTCCAGTATCTCCAGCAGTTGGGGAGAATCATTACAAAGATGAGGTTGCAAATAGAAATCTTAAAGATGTAAGAAACTGAACCCATTAAGATCATATTAAAGCAATGCAGGGCTTTGGGCCTTTCTTCCACAAAAAGGAAATGTACCTGTTGTTCAAGATCAGCCAAATGTGCTTGCTTTCGCTTCCTTGATCTTCTAGCTGATTCTCGATTAGACACCATCCTACAAAATTCAGAACATTTGAAGCATGCTTTAGAAGAATTTTGGTTTTAATTTAGCAAATTACATTAATAGTTTTACAATACTTTAGGGTAACTGCTAACAATAATGAAATTTCCTTCGAGAGGGAAGTTCACATCTACCACCATAGTTGCAACAGTTTGCAGCTATGGCATACAATCTGGTTTGAATCTGCCTCAGATCCTAAACCCCCCAACAAAAACCACATTTAGACTTGCAGTTTGGTCTGAATTAGATGAACCAAATAGTGTGCCTTAGTATATGGCCATAAAAGGAAAAGGCTGGAGTGAAAATCAACAATTTATTTGCAATACTACAAAAACTTTGTTTCATAATTGCAAATTTGATAGCTGGAAGGATGAATAGTAAATATGAAAGATATATAATTTTAAGAAGAGTGGTACAACATAGTGCCTGTTCCATTATATTCATGAAACGCCATAGAAATAAAAGATATGGGGAGAAAAAATTCAGATAACCAACAAAACCCCTTCCATTTCTAATTTCTTTGATGTACTTCTTTCTTTGAAAATGAGAATCTTCTGGTAATGCACAATCCACTGAAAGCACATGATTTATTTTAACCATTCAACTAAGCAAGAATAACAAATTTTAATTAAAGGAAAACGAAATAGAGAAAAACTAAGACCAAACCTTCTCATGCGTTTTATATCAACATTACCGCCGCTCTGCTCACATGGACCCATCTCTTCTAATGATTCACCATCAGATTGATCTGAGTCACTAGTCACACCTGGTGCATGGTTTTCTTTCCCAGTTGATTTGTTAAACGAGTTCGGGCTCTCAGCTGTGCACAAATTTTATTTGAAGTTTCAGGGTGATTGCTATCTTGAGTTCCGAAAGTTACCAAATAGATTTTAAATTGTTATAAAACAAAAAAAAAAAACTCCATTCATGTCCCCAAGAGAACTTGAAATATCATATGTTTTATACTATTCCCTTGTTAATTAAGAATTTGTTTAATTTAGGGTGCACAACAAATATGTTGATTTGTAAAATATCTCGTCTAATCTGCACATTTTTCTCCTTCCCTGAAATTGCTCTGCCAAACTACGATCAAATGCTTGGGTTGGTCAGTTTTTTTCCTTCACACAGAGATAAACAGCAAAACAGGACAGCGAATTTGAGAAACATCTGATTTCAAATGAAGAAGGAAATAGCAAAATGTTTTCTCATGTATTCCATAGCTATAATTGTTGTTCCCTTGTTTTGATTGGCATACATGTAGCACGGTTATGAGTTTCTTGTTTCTTATTTCTCTATGAATATGTGTTTGGTGCCTTTTTTTTTTTTGCTTCTTTGTTTCTTTTTTCCTTTTCTCAAGATTTTCACATAATATAAGAAAAAACACCAATGCTTCATGAAATGAATCATGATCATGTATTCTTAAGACATTTTCAATTATTCATGAAAACATTTCATTTACTAATTTCTTTGAGTGAGTCCGTGGTATAACATAGATCTGATAAACTGGCCTTCAAATCTTGAATTTTGAAATCCAAACCATTGATCCAAGCAACTCAATTTGATCTATGTATATTTTAGTTTTTCACTATTCTTCAGAAAACAATTCCTGTTAAAAATTCTAGAATTTAAAAATATATGGTTTTTACCCTATTTAAAAATAGTGAAAAGTTAAAAATCTAAAAGAAATATCCTACAGAATGAATATGTTTATTTTTCAAGTAATTCATATAATCAAGTGTACAAATTCATATAACAAAAATATATTGTTTTGAGATATATCAAGATTTAGACTTCAATTCATATTTCGTTGACCAATCCTTCCTAATTTAGTTTCCTATATGATTCTAATATATAGATCAAATTGAGAGGTTCAGATAAACCATTTGAATCTTAAAACTCAAGATTTGGAGCCATACTACTGATGACCAATACTGTGCTTAGTTACATAAGACATACAATTTCTTTAGTGTCGTCAATAATTTCAAATTCAAAAGCAAAACAAAGATATATATAGATGCTAACATACCACAAATAGATGATTGTGATTCCATAGTTGTTGAGATGGCAGGATGAGGGATTGGGTTGGGGTTTGATGACCAAATTTGCTGCTCTCCGCTTCCATTCAGGATATCCTATGATCAATTGAACAAGAGCAACACATTAATAATCACAATGTTCTTAAGGCTTCAATTTACATGCATTTGTCATGTTTTAAAGAGAGCCCTGTTATTCAATTTTCCACAAACTGTCATGCAAACCTACAGATCCATTTTCTTCTTTTTACTTTTCTCTGAAGAAGTAGAGTCAAACACGCACCGTCTCAATGCACATTGGCTCATAGACAATTTATTTTCTCTCTTTTCTTTCTTTTTTAATAATAGTGTGCCACGCTCAGAGTTTATCTCCATGGTTATACTAAAATACAACAAAAATTTTGGTGTTGCCACACTTATTGAAAAGAGTACAATTTTCATGCTAGAAATGGAGGAAGATTCATGCTGATAAGTGGTTAACATTCATCATATTCATCCCTCATGGCTCATGTATAGGCGGAGCTAGAAATTTTTTGTATGGAGTTTACTATTTTTCATAAAATAAATAATATTATATGAGTAAAACTAAAATGCTTCTCAAATTTCTTTTTTCAAATTAACATAAGATAACACCGTTGGTAACTCCTTTAAGAATCATTTTCTCAACATAAATCAACAAACAATCAATCATGCATTGGTACCACATTTTATTCCATAAATAATTCTTGATGTAATTCACTGATGAAAAAAACTCTGTTGACTAATGTCATTGTAACCTATAAGATTAATGCTAATTTTGACAACATGTACACTTAAAGATGCACCCTATAGCTAGCTTTTTGATCTCAAGTACTACATAACAAATATTCTAAAGATTTTATATACAAATATATATTCAGAGTAAATATATTATGAGTTTAACTCAAAAAGTACATCAAATCATCTTCAAATTTATATTTATCATGTTCATTAAATCATTCATATGAAAACCTTGTGAGATACAATAATATGGGATTTTGATGTTTCAAATTTTCTAAGTCATTATTTTCAATTTTTGAAAATAATATACAAATATTGAATATTTTTTTTTTATTTATAGAGATGATTTTTTAAAAATTGAAAAACGTGACGTAAAAAACTCAAAACACAAAGTTTTGTATCTCACAAGGTTTTCATATGAAGAATTTAATAAGCATGATAAATCAAAATTTAGAAATGATTTGATGTATTTTTTGAATTAAGCTCACATAAGATTTTTGTGAGCTTAAATTTATGCCATCTTTACTCTATATAGTCATATTATATAACTAATAACTATTTAAGCCTAAGTAATTTTTAATTTTGCTAATACTAAAATTAATTAAGAAGAACAAAAAAAAACAATCCAATCATTGTTTGAAATCATATTGGATGTTTAATTTGAATTCACTTACAATAATGGCACCAAATTCTCTGTTATATCCTGTTTGTTTTGTCACTTTTGTATTTTATTGGAGCAATGAAACTAACATAAAAGAAACTCAAGACAATAAAATTGGAAGTTTAGACAAATTTTCTTGAGGATCAACAAAATTCTTGTAAAAATATTTTTCTATTAATCTTAGTTGGAATTCATTAGCTATATTTTATTATCTCTCTTGAGTTTTATCTTATGGAAAAAAAATGAGTGGTTTCCGTCATTCTGATTTTGTTGGGAATTAGATGCTAAAAGTACACGACAAGTCTTTACAAAATTATATGAGAATGAAGTTCTATACTAGAAAATCAATCCATTTTAATGGACTTCACTTACGTGGATATATAGAAATATTAATGACCTATAATGTAAATTGATGTACAAAATAAGTGTGTTAAAAAAAGGGCTCAGTGAACCCCGTTCTCCCCTCCTAAATCCGTCAAGTGGGGCTCATGCCGATATGAATATACTATTAGATATATTAACTATTAAGAAAATTAAATTTGCAGATTGCAGATTGCAGATTTCTGAATACAAGAATGTCTTTCAACTAATTTGGTATTTTCAGAGCACAAGTAATTTAGTAAAGAACAGGATCCTCTCCCCATGAATCGAAGAATAGTTTTAGATTGCCTGTGGCAAATTTGGCGCAGCGAACTGTGTGCCGTGACGTTTTACGACTCCAGGATCCACAGTAAATTGAGACCGCACAGTTCGCATCACTCAATTGCCACAGAGATTTCAGTTTAAGAAACAAATTTAAAAAAGTTTAGTTTCGTACCAAATCATAAGCAAAATTAACTTCTAATAATCAGAAATTGCACAAGTACAGTCGGAAAAGAAACTCACCCTCTCTCCAAATCCAAAACCGATATCAGCAGTCCACACATCCGCAAAGGATGGCGTCACATCAGGCTTCCTCTCAGCTGCCGGAGTCGAAGGCGGAATGAGCATCTCCCCTAGCGCCGCCGAGGCCGGAGAACGGCCTCCGGTGGTCCCCCCAGAGTTGATAAAAGCATCGAAATCGGCCTCGGACTGACACTTCTTCATCGCTAAACAACCTCGCCTGATCGCTCCGACGCTAGTGGTTTTCTCAATTCCAGTGGGGCGTAGGTGTGTCGTCCTTTCTTGGGTCCCCTTCTTTCCTGAATAGTTTAATGAGATCAAAAGAGAAAAAAGGAACGCGAAAGAGATCTCGGCTGAGGGAAAACGACACCCAGTTATATACTTGCCACTGGGAGCAGGGTTATATACGAAAATGCCATCCAGGATAGGTTGCGTAACATACGGATATATGATATATCATATATGATTAGGGGCCGACCGAGATAACCCGGTTAATTATAATTTTTGAATTTTGTCATTTAGTATTAATTAAAACTTAAATTTACATTAATTATATACTAATTAAAATTAATTATAAAATAATTAATATTTATTTTCTTAAAATTATATAAAAATATATAATTATTTTACACGGGTTGGATCGGGTCGACCCGTGATCCGATCGGATCGGGTATGGGTTAAGATTTTTTGACCCAAATTTAATCAGGTTGGGTCAAAAAAAATAAAATAAAATAATATGATCCGATCCGAACCCGACCCAATCTGACTCATTGACACCCCTATATATGATGGTGTGTATAAACTTGGGGAATGGATTTGGCGGATTAAAATTTGGTGATTCAATTTAGAAATATTTTTTGATTTAAATTAAATAGAAAAATTCAGCTAAAATATTTTGGAAAGAATATAAGACTTATATAAAATATTATTATGTTTGTTACTGATTTTTTTTGTAAAATTTAATTGGTCATTTAGGATATTTTAAATAAATAAGATCAATAATAAAAGCATTTATCATCAGCATTTAGAATGAGAAGTATAATTTTTAATTAAGCTTGTAGTTATATAAGATTTAACTTCCTATACTTGATTTGATGGTTATATTAGATGGGACATGAAATGAGTGCCTCTATTGAGAGAGAACAATGTGATAATTTATAGGGTCCTTCTTATAAACTTTTTTTTTTATTATTGTGTCATTCACAAAGTTCTTTATCTAGACTTTCTAATTTGTACAATTGGTCAATTAGTCATCGGCCACTAACTTACATATTTAAATTCACTTCTAGAACTGATTAGACCGGAATATTATTTGTAAAATTATTCTTATTTAAATACTTTGATTAACTTATATGCATTTTTAATAAAAAAAGTTCTGTTACTTCATATTGTTTCCATTTTATGTACAATAATATAATAAAATATGTTTTGTTATTTAATTATTTTTTATAAAACCGTATCTGTCGTAGTAAAATAAACATAAAATGCGTAAACAAACATGGAGAAGGGTATTTTAGGCAATCGGAAAGCAAAGTAATGGTAATGGAGGTCGATATGGATTCAGTGGCACCGGCCACAAGGGAAAAGGTTGCTGTCATATGAACTCCACGTTTGAAAGCTTACTCTGATACACTCCCTTCCACGTCAGCTCATCAAGATCCGCTGTTCCCCTACGAACACCGAGTTCTCCCCATCTCCGACATCTGTTGCTTCTCCTCTCCATCCGCCGAATAGTTCACGCTTTGAAATAGATCGGACGGTTCAATTCGTTCCGGACCGATCCGTGATCGTGGACCGGACCGTAGCTGAACTCGTATCCGTTCCGTGCCTTATTTCGATCCGGTCCAATGATAAGTCAGTTCTCTTTTTATCCGAAAATAGACCGTAACGATTCGTCTCATGCAGACTCATGTACTGACCCGGACCTCACGAATTAAGTCTGGAATTCTTTATGGTGTTTGCTGTTCGGATGGAAAGAGCTAGCTTTAGCCTTTAAGAGTGACGCACTCTATCTTGTCTTCTTGCCCTTCATGGTAGTTTCCTCATGGTACTTCCCATCTCTCCTGGGGTCCACTGGAATATTTAAGAACAGTCAACTTTTAGGATTTAAGAAATTTGTTTAGCAGCTCAAGTTATTTACATACAAAAAGTTGGATAAAAAATGGTTTTATCGAGTCATTTGATTTGGTCCATGTCAATAAACCTAACTCTAAAGGTGCAAGAAAAATTTAATTGGTTCGGTATTCGATTTGTTTTTAGCTCGACTTCGTTTAGTTTGATTAGATTTTCCAAATCGTTCGATTTGAGTTTAGATTGATAATTTTTTAATAAACTAGTTTGGATTCAATTCATAATGATTTGATATACAATTATTTGTATATATTTTGAGCTATTTATAGTATATGTCATAATTATTTAGTATAAAATTGATAAGATATTATTAATTTATTAAAAATAATAAATAATTATTATTTTTAAAATTTTAGTATAGAAATAATAAAATGTTATTTATTTTAGTTATAATTATTTAAGATAACATGAAAATAAATACAAAAATCAAAATAATGAGTTCAATTTATTTTGAGCTCGATTTAGTTTGAATTTAATTTAATTTAAACTTAATTTAGCTCGAGTTTGATTTAGCTCCTACTTGCTCGCGTACACGCTAATGTATAGAACTTATATTTTAATTTTAATTTTAATCATAAAGGCGGGCACCACAACTCTCGTCAAGTATTTTCCTACAAAAAAAAAACTCTTTTCAAGCATTGGAATTTTTAATCATTTAACATGTTACTTCTTAATAAGTATTTTCCTAAAAAAACTATCTTCAACTATTAAATTTTTTAATAATTAAACATATTTTCTCCATTTTATGAACATTTTAATACTTGCTGATTTTACTAAAATCCTAATATCAATATTTATACTATATTAGAAAGATTATATGTATTAGAGATGTCCGTTAATGTTATTTGATAACGTGTAATGGCTGAAATACCCATATTCAATTTATGATTGAGATTGATTGATTTTAAAAAAATGACGATTCAAATTTCAGTAAGACATATTTTTTCTCTCCATTTTATTTGCTAAATTTTACCATGTATTTATAAAAGGTCTAAAAAAGTTATATATCAAATAAATTAAACATCAACTGTTATTAAATTTTATTATAAAAAAACTATGAATTATACAACATTACTCGGAAAAAATACTATATTTTATACATTATATTTTATTAAATAATAAATTAATTTTATTTAAAATTTTAAGAGCATTTATAATTGATTTACATATAAATCATATCTAAGTAAAATATATTATTTTTATAATAAAATTAGTTTTAAATATAATTATTTTATTAAAAAATATATATATATATATTGAATAATTAAATATAAAATATTATTAAGTTCTATTGTAAAGAAACTGCATATTGTATGACATTACTCAATTTTTTTTATTATATTTTATACGCCGTCTTTTATTAAATATTAAATTTAATTATTTAAAAATTTAAGGGTCTTTGTTATTGATTTAGATATTAATTATATTTAAGTAAAATTTATTATTTAATTATAATAAAATTAGTATTATATATATATATTTTAAATTAAGAGGACCCATATAACGGACGGATTGTATACTAGTTTTAAAAATAAGCATATACGTGTAAGCATATACAAGCATGAATGCTACTTTTACCTGATAACACAATTAATACCGAATCAGAATCGATTTTCCGATTAATTTAGAGAGGACATGATTTAAAAAATATATCCAATTCAATTACGGATAATATTTCATACTTAATATGTTAATATCTTATCTGTCTATGATGTTATAGAGGATCAGATAGAACTAGTATTTTGTCCGTGTATTGCTACGATGTTTTTAAAAATATAAAAAATTATATCTTCATGTGAAAAAAGAAATAAAAATAAAAATAAAGATATTTTAGTAATTAATATAAATTTCAATCATGAATACATAATTAATATAAAATAAATACAGAATTGAGATGAAAATTATCATTCAGAATTAAAAAAAAATTAAAATTCATAATTATTGACAATCTAAGAAAAAAAAGAGTAGAGCAATTATATTCATAAATTATGCAGTATTTCGTGTAACAATCAAAATTGAGAGAAAATTATAACTTCAACACGAATGATCATAGATATAATAATATTATTTGACGAATAACTCAATCCGATGATTGATATTAGCTCTAAAAATTTAACAAAAAATATAAACCATTATAAAATCAGAAAACTTACGTGCTTAATAAGGAGTAAAGATCAAGATATGTATTTGTTTAATTAAAGATATGTATTTGTTTAATTATTTTACTCCAAACCAAACCGTTCAGATGTCCATCAATATCTGATATGTACCATGCTAATACGAATTTGTATAATTAGTCGATATATACTATGGTAATACAAATATGTATATATATATATATATATATATTTTAAAAATAGAGAAACCATAGATCCAACATATATTATTTTTCACGCATCGCTTCGTAGAGGGACATATTCTTAAAAAATTGAACTATTATCTGTACTAAACTTGTGATATATTTTTTTAGGAAAAAACTCGCGAGTGACATATTCCTTGTGGAAAGAAATATTTTCATCGACAATCGGTGGATTAGCTATGACAATATCTTCATATTACCTACCTTTTAGTTTTCAAACATTATGGTTTTCTTCCTCTTAGTCCTCTGCTCTGAATTCAAACTTAATCAATGAAATTGCTTTAATAAAGAGCCCCTCAATATCCGTACCTGCTGCGATATCCGGACTGAACATGATAATTCCCAAATAAGTTATGGATATCTATCTACAAAAAAAAACAAAATATTAAATATAAAATATCTAATTAGTTGTGGTATATGAATTCAAATTCAATTCAATTTAAACATAATAAATATATAAATCTAAATTTAAACCTGAATATGAGTTTAAATATAATAATATCCGGACCTCCAGTAACACCTCATAGAAACGGCATGCTATGTTGCTAAAAGTACTCTATTCTCAACTCCCTCGTAGAAGAACTACCTCCAAATAATTGTGGTACATTTGCCAGGGCCCTCATAAAGCAAAATTATATGCTATCCACACATTCAATTCCTTTTTTTTTTTTTTTTTTGCAGATTCCTCTTGGCCCAAATTAGTCCATGAATGTTATAACGTAGCCCAGCGCCTGATGAGATGCTCTCTATTATATTTTGGTTGAGAAATGAGAACAGATAAATACAATTTGTACATCTATTAATTGGAGTTCAATTGGAGTAATAAATAAAAAACAAATAAATACAATTTTTACATCTACTAATTGAAGTTCACATTCCAACAAATCCATGCGTCTTTGCAACTTTTGTCAATCTCTAATAATTTCTGGCTTTATTGCTGTCTAATCTTCAAAAATTAAATTTGTACATGTTACACTTTTTTGTTCATTGCAGAGTTAATTCACTTTTTCTGCAAGAATACATTTTTTTTATGGTTAAAAGTATATGTACACAAATTAAAAAAAATATATTGAAGAATTTTATGGCGCCCTTTGTATTTGTACCCTATCCTATTTGTATGCGATTTACTTTTCTTAATTTATTTAAAATTTGTTTTCATTTAAATTAAAACAAAGACTTGCCTCATCTTTTCAAAAAAATGTTAAAAACATTGAAGTTGAGTGGGTCGGTCTGCATGGACACTCTTTTGGTCATATCTTTTGGTCATAGCCAAATCAGGATTTAAATATGGAGGGCTGTATTGATGGGAACTCAATTTTTAATACATAGGTTAAGTTTTTAAAATTTTTAAATATGTCACATCGTCATTTTTTTCACTATTGATTTTATTTAATTTTTTTCATTTTCTTAAATCTAAGGTTTTGTATAAAATAGTTTCTCTATACTCATTTAAAATATTATGTATAATATATTTAAGGTAAAACTTAATTTTTAAAATGATATAATATTTTTATATGATCATTTATAAATTATTATGTATTTAATTATATAATTTATTATTATAGCAATGATTATAATTATCATTATTACTTAGTATTTAAAAATATTGTGTCTAAATTTTCTTTAATGCGAAATTTTTATTAAATATATTTAAAATTTTATATTATTAATTATTTATTTGAGGACTTTGTCGGAGAGAAACCCGAGTTACAACTCTAGTATATTAAATGATTGAAACAAATCAAGAGGATCAATAACTCTGAAACTCTTATACAAATATAATAAATTTTCATAACCTCTTTGCACATTTACATAAATTATGGAGATCAAACCCCGGATCTCTTCTTTCCGCCCCTGATTTCGGTTAGACAGATCAAAATACAAATATTTTCAAATATGTGAGTTGATAAAATATAAAATTCTACATTTTCTTTTTCCCGTCTCATTTTTTGCCGCTCACTTCCGAGGAGGTTCCGGCATTTTTAGTTATAGGTACATATGAGGTATAAGAAGGGAGGTACCTAACAAAATGTTGAATAATAATTTTAGAACAATAATCTTTAAGAGAAAGGGAGATGCAAATACATCTCTTTCCAAAAAAGAAAAGAAAAAAGTAGATAGAGAGAGAGATAAAGAGAGACGTAAATATATCTCTTTCCAAAAAAGAAAAGAAAAAAAAGTAGATAGAGAGATAGTTAAAACTATTGTTTGTACATGAATAAAATCTAACACTAAAACTTTAGTAGATACACGCCTTTATGAAAACAAATGGTTGTGCCTAATTGATACATTATAATCTAGGAGTTTAGGCTCTATGTTGGAAATAAAGCATAAGAGGTGTGTAGGATGTGTACTAGAACTATTATGATCTATATACTCTGTATCAGTGTAAAAATTGTGATCTCTTTTTTAGTCCTTGATAAAGTCTGTGTACATAATCATGTTTGGTTATTCATAACTGTTGTATGTGATCGTGATTGGTTACTCATAACCGCTGTGCATGATCGTGTCTGGTTATGAATAACAGTTATATTCGAAATATATCGAGTAGTTCTCGAGCTCGAAAATGTCCAGCTCGAAAATTACTCAAGATGAATTTTGGATGAGTTAGCTTAGCAAACTAGCATTTTAGGACTAAATATTTTGCCCTAAGTTAATTAAATTTTCAGAAACACAATCCTATCACTAACAATGCTAGGTTGTTTGTGTAGCTAGGGATATATTGTTTAGTTTAATTGTTTCTCAGTTTGCATCAAAATTGAATCACGAATAATTCATAAGTTTACAAATACATTTTAAAGTTTTTTCAAGATTTTTTTGATTTATATGAAATTAATTTTCGAAAAAAAAAAGTTGTCAAGGACTAATTAAAGATACAAAGAAAATTTCACAAAAGTAAGAAATAAAGGCGATATTAATTGTAATATTTTGGAGCAATGATGTCAGAAGAAACATAAAAAAACATACTTGTTAATGAAGGATAAAAGGGCGATTAAATATATTTATGACTTTATAAATTAAAAACGATTGGAGTGATGGGAACCTATATTTAGTATTTATTACAAAAGTTAAAATGGAAAAAAAATCGGACTAAATCCATGCTTAAAATTGGAGCAAAGGTAACAAAATCTGATTAGATGTGATAAACTCACTTGATCTATTTTGATTCAAATCTGATCTGAGATGACTCAAAATCTAAGATCTAAATCTATCTACAATTGGTTAATCCAATATCCACATCGATCTGACCCTAACTCAATCCATAATCGAACAATCTGTTTAGTCAAACTAATCTGATTCAAAATGCTCAATCATCACCTCCAAATTAATTTGGACCAAAGTAAAATATATTTTGCTTTTGGAGTCCTTAATCTTGCGGTATTGATGCTTCAGCTAAAAAAGACTAGTCATGTGCTTGGATTATGCGTTTTTTCTTCTCATAGTGAAATTGCTTTAATTAAAGTTTGATACGAGTATAATTTAATGGGAATGGATCCATTGTTATCTTGACGCTGAATTTAAAAAAATATATATATAGATATATTTTTTTACTTATAGATAGTAATTTAAATTTCACGTTTGATAGTTCATCAAAAACCATCAAAATATTATGTAATTTATAATAATTTTAATTTAATAGTTTTTAATAAACTATCAAACGATAATAAAATTAAATAAAATTTGAATCACCATTAAGTAAAAAAAAAATATATCTATAATTCTTTTTATTTTTAATTTTTTTCATATTTATTTGAAAAAGATTGTGAAAATAGCGACCGTCAAAGTGATCTCTTCCTCTGAGCTCAGATTATTTTTTACTTGAACTCGATCGGTTGTTGGACAATTTGTCTCATTTTGGAAAGAGATAACTTTAAATAAGTAAAAAGAATAATGTAGAAGAATATTTACTAGAACTGATTCGAGATATGGGGTCCACAAAAGAGGGATCCGAATATGCTCGTTATTTTTCGGGATAATTGATGAATTGACACGTGTGAGTAGACTCCGTTCAGCTTTTCTATTTTTTTCCCTTTTATGTCATGTAAAAATCAGGTGAAATACTTGAACAATATTTGGACTTTGAGTCCACATTGTCGGAAACAAATTTACTTAATAAAAAAAGTTCTAAACAAAATGTAGACAAATAAACAGATATATTTCAAGAAATATGAACGAATGAGTCTTTTATTTCTAACACGAACAATAACAAAAAGAAAATTATATATAGAGACATAATAATGTTTTCTATGCCTCCATCTTTTTAAATTGGCACGCGAGGTGAAATACTAGTGTTTTCAGTTTTGGAAATTTGTAGCATTTCTAATCCTCAATTATTTTTTTTTTTGTATTTTTCATGTCATTAAGAGGTTATCATCTGTATTTTTTTAAAACTTTAAATTTAATTCTGATATAAGCTTCTACTAAATAAAATAAAATACAATACTTCGATTCAAAGATGGCTCGGATGCTGTACCATGCTGAAAAATTGCAGCATGGTTTGTTTGTGCTCCTCCCAATTTTTCTTTTAATTGGGTGTTTACTAATTTCAATATTAGTTGCATGCATGAATCATTGAATCATGATATATAAAATAAAATAAACATCTCTTCGTCAATTTTTAAAAAATAGAAAATAAATTTC
Organism: Schoenoplectus tabernaemontani; assembly: GCA_037127355.1. Lineage (NCBI taxonomy): Eukaryota > Viridiplantae > Streptophyta > Magnoliopsida > Poales > Cyperaceae > Schoenoplectus > Schoenoplectus tabernaemontani. The sequence goes on along the minus strand of CM073750.1, from coordinate 18,653,556 downwards.
ACCTATAACATGAGTGCACAATTTTTGACACCATACCTGATCTAGAAAAAAATCTGGATCAGATTTGTTTTACTGTCGAGTACCTGGCCCATTTCCGGTCTCGAGATTTTTTTATATATTTTTTAAATAATCACACTAATTATATTTATAAGTAAATTAAATAATTATCATATTATTATACTAAATAAAAAAATTAATTATCATTAAAAATTAAATATGAAAAGTTCATACAAACATAAAAGTTAAATATGATTAACATTTATAAATGATTGACAATTGTCTAAATATAAGTTCTCATCATGTCACGTGATTACCAATTGTCAAAATATGATTGGCATTTATAAATTAGAAATAAATATAATCGACAAATGTTCAAAAATAGATTGACAAGAGATAAAATAAAATATTTGCATAGTTGACACTTATTCAAAAATATTTTCATGTTTGTATGAATTTTTCATGTTTAATTTTTAATGGTAATTGATTTTCTTTGGTGTGATAACATGATAATTATTTAATTTACTTAAATACAATTAGTGTGATAACATAAAAAATAAATGTTTGAATGATAATTCTCTTCTGTATAAAAAAACTGATTTGGAATATTTTTATGATCTAGATAGTCAGTTAAAAAAAAAGGCCTAGTTCGGAATATTTTTATAGGCTAGATACTCAACAGTAAAAAAATGGTCCGGAAAAAAAATTCCGGACCATATGTGATTTTTTTTCTATTTTAAAAAAAAATTGTCAAAAAATTTGCAATTTGCACAACAAGATATATATAAAAATTATAAATAAAAGAACCGTATCTGCTACGATCCCGAACTCGATCGCAGTGCTCTGAGATCCCAAAAAGAACCGTCCAATCAGAAATGAACAAACGAGATCGATTCAATTTATCTCAATTTAATTTTTGGAGTCGAATTTCTAAAGAAATCTCATCCGTTCAGATTGAATCAGATAGCCTGAAATCGAATTTCAGTCCCCTACGATCGGATTCCGATTTTAGACAATTTTATCGTTAAAAATAAAAGACATCACACCGCTCCAAGCTTAATCATGCATCTCTTGTTCTCTACTTACTAGAAATCAGAGGAAACTGGAAATGCAATATGCGAATATTATAATGTAGTTTGTGCTTTCGAATATGGGGTCGGAGTATATCTGCAGTTCTTCGAACTCAAAATTGATTAGAAGAGTTTTCGGATCGTTTATTTTGTATCGAGATTCATATTTTTAATAAATTCTGAAGTCAAGACTCATATTTTTAATAATTATTATGAATTATGATACAAAATTAACGGTTTGAAAATAATTCAAACTAATTTTTAAATTCGATGAGCTGAGTATTTACCCGAGCGCTTCGAATATCGTTGGTAGAAAGTAATATACTGCTCTTACTTTTATTAAATATCACCTCACTAGGCGTCTAGGCCTATCAGCCTATCATCATATCACCTCACCAGGTGAATATTATAAATCAGTGGAGATAGTCGGATATATATAACTTTTGCGTCAAAGCATGGGAGTATTTGAATCATCTTTTCATATTTGAGATAATCAATAATTAATTGGCAAAAGCCACTTTTGAGAGGATGACTTGTCAATTTATAATTGGGTGGGGTTCTGTTGACAATGGGTTATCTTGACGATCTTGATAATGGATGTTTAAATAAATAAATAAATTTTTAATATTTTTTTATAAATATGTTATTCTACTTATAGATTATAGATATAGATTGATGATTATTTAAAATTTATATAATTTCAAATGTTGTTGAATTAGAGTCATTACAAATTATATAAAAATTTGATGGTCTTTAACAGATTATCAAATGATAATAAAATTACATGAAATTTAAATGATCATCAATCTATAGACAGAAAAATATATCTATAATTTTTTTATTTTTAATATTTTTTTGTATTTATTTGAACATCTATATTTGTCAAGATTATCAACATAACTCAGTTGTCAACCGATGCTTCTCTTATGATTATGAGTTGAGCATAGTTAGCCTAGTTAGTACAGATGGTAACTAGACTCGGTCTTTTTTTAGAATGGCACAAATTCAATTTTTAAGAATATAATAACATGTGAAAAGTAATATAACTGGAGTGTATGAGACCCCTATTGATTTAAAAAAAATCTTCCAATTGGGGTTGAGTTCGTAGGCCGAAAGGGTATATATATTTTATACATTTGAATTAATCTTTTATTAGTAACTATGATGCAAATACGTAGAGGTACTACTGTGGTATGCACAGCACAACTTGACGATGGCGCTCCCAGTCTCAGAGATTTCATTGTTGCGAATATACATAACACCATAATATTTTTATGGTGGCTGTGGTGAGTATGTGCGCCAATTACATACTATTATAATAGTTGTTGCCATTATTATGCATGATGATAGCAATAAGGAAGTACTCTGCTCCCTTAATGAATTACAGTTCTACGTACGTATATAGACAATCAGTCAACCAAACATAAACATAGATACTAACCACTTTACACAAAACACACACACACACACACTCTTTGTGAACATGATCAAGCCACTATTAGCGACACATGTCATCATCATTTCATCATGTTAGATTCCATGCCTTGCCACCATCAAGACTTAACTTCTTTAGCCTGCCAAAGAACATGACTGCCAGCAGCACAACCTTTCCTTCGCTGCTCCATCTCCCCGAAAAGCCCGTCCATGCATCATTGCACATGCCGTCGTGCTTCAGCCTGCGTTTGCAGCTGTATCCAGTTGAGAATCCAACGTTGCCATAAGCACTGCAACCAAAGGTAGTTATAATTAATCATCTGATTGATAAAAGGTGGAAGAACAGAGCATGACCTCTGATTTAAGTGGTGGTTGATTAGACTAGAAATTTGTAGGAAAAAAATGGGCAATCGGCTTATATTTTCTCAGACTTTCAGAGAACAGAGCATGTTTCAGACTTTCAGTACGTGCGTGTTATACTTTTAGTAGCAATTAATTTATTTTCTTTCAAAATTAAATTACAATAATATATATAAACTTTTGAAGGTCAATCTACATGTTCGTGTAGCTCGGGATTTTATTATTCGGTTTAGTTGATTCTGTGGTATCTACTCTCTAACACGTACACTCGACAAAATAAAGTCGTATATAATGCTTTCACGCCCCCACACAATTTCTAGCACTCAAAAGACAGCTTTTGATGTATTGTATTATGTTGGTTTGTGACAAGGTGTCCACTACATAAGTAAAATACCACTATTTGATCTTGTGTTGCAACAAAAGGATGTCAAGGACACGTACCTATATTGGTCAAATAGAAGTACGTTTTATTTGAAAAATGCAAGCGCGCGTCAATCATAGTGCTGTGTAATTAGAATATATATAGAGGAAACAAATAAAGAACAATTAATTAAGAACGTTACCTCAGAAATAACATATAGGAAACAAATAATTAATTAATTGTCCAGTAGATCTAGTACCGCACAAATTCAGAATTGACTCAAGCTATAAATTATATATATATATATATATATATATATATATATATATATATTATATAGGAAGAGAGTAAAGCTAGCGTGCTTCTAGAAGTACGGAGCCTCTTCGTGATCTTAACTCAAAAAATATACAATAAATGATATCCAAATTTTAATTTATCACTCTCATTAAATTATTCATATGAAAATCTTATGGGATACAAAAATTTAGAGTGTTTTGAATTTTCTAAGTCATTCTTTTTAATTTTTGAAAATCAGCTCTAAAAATAATAATAAAATATTTAATTTTTGTACATATTTTTAAAAATTAAAAATAGTGACTTAGAAAACTCAAAACATCCCAAAATTTTGTATCCTATAAGATTTCAATATGAAGAATTTAATGAGAGTGATAAATTAAAATTTGAATATAATTTGCTATATTTTTTTGAGCTAAGATCACGGAGGGACTTCGTCCTCCTAGGAGCATGCTAGCTTTACTCATATATATATATATATATATATATATATAGAGAGAGAGAGAGAGGGGTTATGGTGCTTCGCGAAGTACAAAATCTCCTGTGTTTCGCATCTGTATCTTGAATTTGAAAGTTTAAACGTCCGATTCAAACCGTTGAACATCATCTTCATATTGAAATATCCTTAGAGGTCAAAATTTATATTTTTTGATTTTTTATTATTTTTTAAATGAGTACAAAATTTGCTGATTTAATGATTTCTGCATCATCCAAAACTAGCGATTTTGTACTTCGCGAATGGTTGAGTTTCTTTAAAAATAATTATTCAATAATCAGTGTCGAATAATTAGAAAATTTTAGAGACTATATAATTATGGTTTTGAAAAAAAATATTAATCAGTACATTATAGCGTCATATTTCCCATATCTCCGACAATATCAATATCTACTCTATCAGTGTATTAGCATCCGAAAGCCAACACTTTGATTGTCATTTCTGTACTAGTGCTTTATCGCGTTTCACTTATTTTGGCCATCTTATCAACCACGATTTACTTATTTTTAATTGTTCAATAAGTTAAATTGGTACTAATTTTTTTTTGGACCTTTCAAAATTCAACACTAGTGTGAGTTCAAACTCATGAAAACCTCATATAAGCTTAAATAAAAATATCAAATTAACTTCAAATTTTAATTTAAATTGCTCGATAAATTATCAAAATCTTATTGGATATAAAAAAATTCTATTTTTGATTTTTTTCACTATTCATTTAAAAATTGTTAAGATAATTTTAAAAATGTCACTTTTAAAATTCAAAAAATACTTAAAATTAAAAAATAACTTTTTATCCCATATGATTTTAATATATTAGCAACATAAATTAAAATTCAGAAGTCATTTATTATATTTTCTAATAAGTTCGCAAGAGATCTCCGTGAGCTTAAACTCATACTAGTTTCACTAATCTATATATAAAAAATAAGGCTGGCGTACAATTATTTGTATCGTCTGAAATATAAATGTCGCAAACTTTACTTTACCATGCCTAGAATTTAAATTCAAGTTCTAAATAAATCCTACATATCAAAATATTATGGAATATCAAAATTTACCATTTTTTAATGTTTTTAGCTTTTTTTTTAGAATGTTCAAATATGAGTCAATTTGGTATACAAATAATTTATTTTCTTTTTATTTTGTGCTCAACTTTGAAAAATCTGAAAAAATAGATAAAAAATCTTAAATATTGTAAAATTTGTTTTTCCTATATTTGTATGCTGGCCCAATTTATATAGTTATATTAAGAAGCAATATAGAGAGGATAAATTGGGTATTAAGTGTCTGAAATAACATCTTTGATCTTCCTAAGTTTCTACTTATACGAAATAAGTTAATATTAATAGATATGAAAATTAAGAAACTAAAGGTGTATGAGAATTAGTTTTTTATCCAGTGGTAATGATAGTAACTTAGTGCGAGTGTGAGAGGTTGCAACTTCAAAATCTGCACCAGTAAACTTGGAGTCTTGGACTCCCATAATTCTAAAATAAATAAATAGATAAACGTACAAATGCACCAGGTAAACTGTTACATCCGTAATGAAATTAAAAATTTCTTCCAGAAATGATGCATACCTTGTCACCTCAATGACAATATTCAATACATTGAAATTGAGAGGATCTTCACGCAGCTGCCTCCTCTCAGTGATGCAAATAAGGATCACAAAAATGGCCAAGTAGGATAGTTGTGACATAAGTACATTTCGCCACCTCCAAACAATTTTCTTGTTATCACCTTCTAAATTAGAAGGGTCGTTTGCAAATTTTTGCCACTCTTGCTTAGGTAAAAAGCATGTGTAAGGTGGTAGATACCTGATCCAAATTGTATGTGATAGCTTATCATTATCAACGTATAGAATATTTAATGGTTGTCATCAAACATTCAATTAAATTATGTACATGAATTATGTAATAACTTAATGCACCATAATAGACTGGGATGCTACACTAGACAAAAAATAATGTTTTATAGTGAAATAAGATGATTACTTACATCATAACCACAAAAAGCACCAACACTGCTGGTGAGACCACTGATAGGTCAACCACAGACTCGCCCGCATGCCGCGAATTAACTGACATAAATAATCCACCTACAAGCTTCTGGTAAGATCCCAATCCCTCTAACCCCTCAGACCACCATTCCATTGAGCAGAGAAGCACAAGCTGGATCAATGTAAAAGCCACCACATAGATGGCTACAGAGAGAGCGTGTGAACCGGATAACAAATGATCATAACGAATTTGTTCATGGTTGCTTAACATGTACTCAAATTCTTGTCGCTTAGTCACTTTCTTAAAGACCCATATTACGAATCTAAGTGTGGAGGCAAACAAAGTGTTCCCTAGAAGAATTTGAGTTACAACTATGAACAAAAGCCCAGAGCAAGCCTTAAACACTATCATATTTTCATTTGTTGGTACAAAGCCACAATTTGCGAAAGATGAGACAACGGTGAAGAAGGAAAATATTTGCAAACTGATCCCTTTTCCCTCAAGAACAACTTTTGCACTTGGAAAAATGTTTAGATACATTAACATCGAAGTGTAACCAGTAAAGTGCACTAATATGAGATAGCCTAAAACCAAGAGGCTCAAATACCTTACTGAGTTCTGTTTCAGATAATTTGGGGACATTGGAGCTTGGGGAATATCGGATAATTTGGTATTCAATATCCCCATTTCGATTTGATTTTGGAGATTGGTATTTGGGTCATCACTTGTTGTGAGTTCTAGGAGTTGTGATTTTTGAGCTATTAGTTCTTCTTCTTTCCTGATCCTGATGTTTTGGAACTGTAAACCAAGCATGGAGGTGAAAACCTCACCTCCAAGAAGCATCAAAAGAGTTATGACTATGAGTTGTGAGTTTGAAAATGATTCTAATTCAATTGAATCCATGCTTGACACGGTTGTGGCTGAGACCGATGTGAAAAAAAGATCTAATTTGCTCGGCTGATATGCAAAATCTCTCATGGGAGAGACCTTCAATATTAGAAACCCAAACACAGAGACAAAAATGAAGTAAACAAGTTGGATCCAAAAAGCATGCACATGGAATAACAAGAAATGGTACATTGACCTGATGAGGTCAAGAAAATTTCCTGCATGGTTTGATTTTTGCATTGAGGAATTCATGCGATAGGAAGCTTTTGTCTTAATATAGGATGGCAATGCATGGAGGATATGAATAGGCAACATATATATATAAATACACCCGGAGAAGAACACCAGAAAGTTCTCTCATAATGGGCATATATACCGGCCATTTAAAATGTTTCAATATAAAATGAAACTAGCAACATCAAGGGCATATGAGTATTGAGTAGTTGTTGTATATATGTTTATATCTAGTTTAACTAAATTAATATGTTTGTTGTTTCCCCATTATAGTTTGTCGATGATTCTACAAGCGCCCCGCATGCAGCTGTCTTTCTCAAGCAGTCATCTAGTACTTGATTCTGAGAGTAACGACTAGTAATTAATATATATCTAATCATATACATAAATATGTCTTGCAAATTAGTAAGTAAAGTTTTGTGGTGGGACAGTACTAAGTAAACCCGATTGGCTGAAATCATCCACTTATCTTGCCATCATTGATGTATACATGCACCAGTACTAATTCACAAAATTAATTAAAACGATCAATTCGCGTGATCAATATTGCCCAAAGAGGAAATTCGAAGAAGAATATTAATTAACAGACGTTTTGACAGTTTCAACTAGAAAATTATTAAAAATAGGATTATAAGATGTTCTTTTTTTTTTTTAAGAAAAGGATGCTCTTCCGTTCTAAGTTCCAGTAACATTAATTTATTTTCCGTGTCGGACTCTCTTATCATATGCATTGCAAATATGATGCGTCAGTGAGACTAGATCATGGGCGAGTTACTCATAAACTCCACCAAATTTTCAAGTTTTTAATATTCGTCATTAGTTTCCAAAATAAAAATAATAGAAAACAGATCAGCTGCCATAGTTAATATAGCAGCCGACTGCCCTTGTCTCCATGAACAGTGGGACTTATCAAAATAAAAATAAAAATACATTTTTATTAGCTAAATATGGACCATTTATATTGAAATAGGCCGTTTAGATTAAAAAATAATAGTCCAGAAGTGAGTGGGACTAGATCGATGAAATACAGAGAGCTCGAGAAACGTACATTGCGCACTTGCAATGTATCTTTAGTTTGCCAAAACCACCAATGGTAATTGAGGATTCTCATATCTTTATCATTTCTATACGGATCTAATATGCATGGTGAGGATTTATTTCCAGAAGTTATTATATATGATACTGTTGATAATGTTTTTAAAAAATAATCCAAAAAAATATATAGATATATATGAATAAAGATAATATGAGTTTAAGCTCATATTCGTGAACTCAACTTAAAAAATATATTAAATAATTTTTAATTTTTAATTTATATTGTTCAATAAATTATTTATACTAAAATTTTATGGGATACACATTTTTTTTTCAAAACATCTAAGTATTTATTTAAATTTTTTTAAAAAACTTTTAAATATTAATAAAATGATCAATATTTATATATGAAAATAGGTCACCTTTTAAAAAAATTTAAATAAATACTTAAACATCTCAAAACTGATTTTTTTTGTATAACATAAGATTTTGATATAATTTATTTATTTATATAATATAAATTAAAATTTAAAAATAGTTTGAAATATTTTTATAGTTAAGCTCACACAAAGTGAGCTGCTCAAACTATCTTTAACTCTTGGTGTATTAATAAACTTATAGACTGATTTTAATATGATATAATTAAACATCATTTGATATTCCGTTAAGGTATTAAACTTTCAAATAAATTTGTAATGATTCAATTATAGTGATTTTTTATAGAATATCAAATAATATTTAAGTTGTATGGCATTTAAAACACAATCAGTTTAGAAGTTGAAAAACATGTCTACAAGCTATATTCTATATATATATATATATATTTAAAATCTTTTCAGATTTATTTGAAATATCATTACCAACTCAAAATCATCAAATTAGTCATTGTCGATGGATCTTCACGGATTAAAACATTACGAATCCATTAGTATTCAGGTTTCAGGGAATGGTCTATTAATTATCATTCAACCAATAAAAAATATTTTTCTACAAATTTATTTAGAATGATAAGAGAGGTGAGAAGAAAAATAAGAAGAGTTGGAATAATAAGGAAGGTAAAAACTAACGCTCCATAAATAAATTGATTAATGACCTAAAACACCTAGATCCTCTAGAATCTCCTAGCAATGAATCATGAATCTTTTATAGGATTGGCGTATCATGTTGTTCATCTTTTTCCAAACCCAATATTTTTTGAGAAAATCCAAATCCAATATCATAGATCCATGATTTAGATGCACGAAATTTATAATTGGAACCATAAACGGAGAAGCCGAAAGCAGCACATTGTACAATTCAAGATAAGAAATAAGAGATTTTGAATCTGCTGTTATCCGAACAGGATCATATTATTCCGATTAGGACCATTGATTCAAAATGGATGGTTTTGATTTATTCGAAGAGAAAGCAAAGAAGGAGACTCAAGAGAGTTAAATCCGATTCATTTATTCTTCATCTCGCGGTCGGCATGAGAATAACAGAGTCCTCTTATTACCTAAAAATAACATCAAATTTGAATGCGAAACGAGAAACATGATTAGAAAGGAATATTTTCAACCCATTTGCATAGTTTACCGTTCCAATTTGAACGAATTACTATAAATAGGTCGCGGGGTCATTTATGAATTGTCCCAATCGATTTGCATAGTTTTCTATGAATTGTATACTTTATATTTGACAGAATTTGATTTAGTGTAAATAGTTCTAACTTTTTGTTTTTGCAGGGTCGACAAAATAAGAATAACATTAAAATAGTACTACTCAAATGTATACAAAAATATAATAGTAATAGTGCTATTTAAATAGGGCATATAATTATGTTATTCTGCATTGTTTGGAAAACAAAAAAAATATTGTTTGATAAATTATCAATTCGTATAATGAAGGATAAAAATAATGATGGTGATATAAAAAGAAATATTACACTACAAATAATTATAATAAATCCAATTACAATACGACGAAACAATAATTATAGTGATTCTGTAATTTTGATGAAATTAAACGCTGATAATGACAGCATAGAATAATAATAATAATTTTTATTTTTCAAAATAAAATTCTCACTAAAAATAATCTTTCAAGGAGAGGATGGGAGGATATATGTCATGTGTTTTTTGTGACTCTGTGGAAATCATTCAACATTTGTTTATCGACTACCCTTTGTTGTATCTTTTTGGGTTAATTTTAATACACTCATTAGGAGGATTATTTCCTGGCTCCAAATCTGCTAGTTATTTTAGTAGAAGAATAGGATCTTATTATTTATTTCAAAAAAATAGAAAAACAATTTATAGATTTTTTTTTATTTGTAGATTGATAGTCCGTTAAATTTTATGTAATTTCATTAATATTTAATACTTCATCAAAGATTATCAAATTTAATGATCTTTCACTAATTTTTGCAATTGTTTTAAATTAACGGTCTTTAATGGACTATCAAATATTAATGAAATTTAACAGACTATTAATATATAAGTAAAATAACATATCTATAAACTTTTTTCTATTTTTAGAATTTTTTTCTATTTTTTTAGAATAAATAACAAAAGTTACAAAACCCTAATCTTCTACAAGAATAACAGCAGATTTAGAGCCCTATTTCCTTATCTTTGGTTTCAATGGATGATCTATGGTTGTGTGCATGGGCTCTCTCGGGTTCTGATAAGTTGTATGTTTTATCTTTGATTTCAGTGGTATGTTGGATTAGATGAAATGATCGCAATTAGGCAATAATTTTACAAATCAGTGCTACTAATTATACAGATTTGGTTATGAAAATTTCACATTTGTTTACTATTTAGATAGGTATATCGAGTTCTTTAGAACCGATGTATGGTATGGATGACACTCTTGACTATGCTCAAGGACAAGAACTGTGGTTTAGTTGTTCTCCTTTCTAGTCATATATTTTAGTTTCATTAATTTGGAATGTATTTCGGTTTTGGTGCTGGTTATATTAGTATTGGTTGTGTATTTTTCTTTTAGGACGCTGAACTTGTTTATTTTTTTTCTGATATTTCAAAAAGTAATAAAAAAATGACAAGTTTTTTGTGTGCTTTTGTCAAAAAAAAATATTATAAATTTTATTCCATGCACCACCAATCAGTTATTCGGCCTATTTTATAGAATACATAATCAGCCTACTTTAACGCTATTTTGTTATTCCTTACAAATATTCCACGTACGATAGCCCTTAATTTTTATATGAATATTAATACCTCTCCCACAAAAATCATAACCATTAGATCTGATTGACAGAACTTTCAATAACAAAACACATTAATTTGGTGACCTTAGTGTGAAATATAATAGCAATATATATACATATATAGATAGGTGGCTAACCATGCCAATACGCACTTACCTGTTGACATGACAGGCACCATTGCCCTCTCCGTCCAATTAAGCTAAATGCTCAAACTTTGCTAGTGTTATCTTTTATCAAAGATGGAAGTATAAATTATCTATTTTTTAATTATTTATAAAAGATCTCATTTAGATTTCGGAAGTGCGACCTCCCACACGCAAAACGATAGTATTATATTGTCCTCCACTATTTTTGGAAAATTTATCTGACAGGAATTCAAATCGAATGTAGAAGGCAAGTGTTTTTTCTCTAGCTATGTTCACCATACATTAAAAATTAGTCTTTTTATACAAAAATATTTTTTTCCCGATTACGTAAGTACATGAATGTAGAAAAATAGTAAAAATCTTATGTATGCATATCCTTTTTATCATTCTCCTAGGATTTGATGAGATCAGAGAGGGGAGACCGATACTTCTCATTGTGAAGAATGTAGTTAATTTAACAGTATGGTTATTTAGAAGGATAAATATAAACAATTAGAACTTTCGAGAAAACTATGAAATTTCGAAATTTTTAGACAGTTAATAACTTAATATTATAACTTTTACATTTAAAGAGAGATTTACTGCTCGTGGTCAATATATAGTCACATGCAGTTATTAATTATGCAAATAATCGATATATATATATATATATATATATATATATAGACTTATAGAGTAAAGATACCGTGAGTTTAACACAAAAAGTATATATCAAATCGTCTCCAAATTTTAATTTATCATGCTCATTAAATTCTTTATATAAAAATCTCATGGGATGCAAAAATTTGGAGTGTTTTGAGTTTTTTAAGTCACCGTTTTTATTTTTTTAAAATGATGTTCAAGTATTGAATATATTATTATTATTTTTAGAGCTGATTTTCAAAAATTAAAAATCATGATTTAAAAAGCTCAAAACACTTTAAATTTTTGTATCCCATAAGATTTTCATATAAAGAATTTAATGAACATGATAAATAAAAATTTGGAGATGATTTGATGTATTTTTTGAGTTAAACTCACGGTATCTTTACTCATATATATATATATAAATATATATGGTTATAAATAATAATTTTATTACTTAAATGAATTACTATTTATGTTAATGTCTTTATTACTCAACTTTATCTTGTAGTTTTTACAATACTTCTATTATTTAATTTAAGTGAGTTATTATTTAGAATAGCAGTATTTAAGTTGTATTTAAGTTGAATAATACAAATATTGTATAATAAGTTGTATAATAAAGTCATTAATACAAATAATAACTTATATAACTTAAAAAATAAAATTTCTATATCAATTATAGTACGTATCTAACTAAGATTTTCATAGTAAAATTAAAATTTAAATAACAATATATCTTTGTATTTTATCTAACAAAGCAAGTAATTGGATATCTATAGGTAATCACGCAAGTTATGCATATAAAAAATTAAAAGATAATACATATTTTTTATCTTTTCTGTTTGTTTGCCTCTAGTTCTAAGAAAATTAACAAACTAAAATTTGATAGTTAGTCCTCTCTTTCGAGTTTAGGTGGGTTAGAATGGGTCAGTTTGACCTTGTGGAAGAAATAATGTCGGTCGATCGAATTAGGTCGATCAATATATATTGACTTTCTTTTTAGATTTTAAATTGATTTTAGTTGAGTTGCAAGTTATTTAATCTCGAGTAGGGTCATGTCAGATTATATTCGGATTCAGATAGTCCGGACGGATTTCTCGAGTCAGATCGGATTTTGCCACCATTACAATATTACTGTAATGATTATTGAATAATTGTACTGGTGTTAGATTTGTCTGAATGTTTAATTATTTACTATATTAATTATCATATATAATCATGATCTTTCGGTTCCGATCGAATGTATTCAAGTTGGATATAAAGATATCAATTGTATATCATATCCTTATATTAGCCGCAGATCTATTTGAAATTATATATTCTAGTCATTTCAATCAGATTAATTTGCATCTTGTTTCTATATGTATAAGTCACAACTCGGATCAATGCCAGACAACAGAATGAATCACTACCTCTAGGGTAGGCCTGAACTTTTAGTAAAAGAAAAAAAAAATGATATTGTTGTCAACCTCTTGGGACAATGCATCATATATTTATACATAATATGCTCAGCTTAGTGGTTGATTAGCCGGACACCTCTCTCCACTCTCCAATGCAGCAGGTACAAAAAGTTCCAGCAAGTGGAGAAGACATACATGTTCAGTTTTTGGTAAAGACTAAAGAGGATTATTGATAATTACCATAGTTATCACCTCCAACGGAAAATTCATATGCTTAATTTTACTTGGTGTATGCATTAAAAAAATTTATAGGGGATTAATTCTTTTTTATGTATAAAAAATTCATATGCGAGATGGGTATCAGAAGATACAACGGAGACTTCTAATTAGCGGTTTTTATGGAACAATATAAGATTATCTATGCACGAATTTAAATTTAAATATGGTTCAAACTTTTTTGGTGCATCAAAAAGTTCGTGCTAAAGTCCGGATGAGTGATAGGCAATTAATCCTCGTGCGATTTTTTTTTTAATAAGAAACCTAATTCAACATGGTAAAATAATGATGGACCAAAACAAGGCTAATATACGTACAGATAGGAGACAGGTTTGAAACACCAACCCTTGTGAAAATTAGGACGAGATTTTTCTTTGGGCATTTTAATTAAGGCATCTGGAATTAATTTATGGCCAATTTTGCTATGGATCAAATTTCATATTACGAAAAGAAAATAAGATTGAGACAGTTGTGATTCATCTAAAATAATAACTTAATTATCCGCTTCTCATAGGTCATAATAGCTCCTTTAAAAATCCCCCCAACCACCCTGCTCTGTCCTGTGTTGTTTGCGTCTTCCCCACTCTGTCCTTCCGAAGCATTACTCCATTATAAAGTACTCCCAACTATCAAAAGTGTTTATACTAAATGTTGACACTGATTATATATAACTAAAAAAAAAATCTATACCAAATATTAGCTGATTATATGGCATTAAAAATATTTATAATAAATATTTACAATGATTATATTAGAATAAAAGTGTTTATATTAAATGTTTGTACTTATTATATAACATGTTAAAAATTATTTATACTGCTGGTACCGATTATAGCAGGCTCATATTATAACTACAAATAGCTAACTCTAAATGATGATATCGTACTCGGACAGATGTGAACGCTCTTCGTGTCTTTTTTTGGGATAATTGTTTGGGGACTGTTATTGGTCCTATTTTTCAATTCCCTCTATTATTATCAAGCAATTTCATGACTTTTTAGTTGATACCGAGACCGAGTGGAATAAAGGTCGAGAGAAAACTTTATGAAGAATGGGCTTCTATCACCATCATCATTCTTCAATCATTTTTTTCCATTTTAAACAGACATCTGATAGATTATTAACTATAAACCAACGTAGCTAGTTTTAAGTTCGAAAAAAAAGGGAGGAATGATTGAATAAACTATTTTATTTACAAAATTATTATATAACTATTATTAATTGTTTTTTATGTTGTAGTTAATCCCTCACCCCGTTTTCATGATGGTAACATCGAATACTTGGATTATATTGCATAAATCATGTGGATTTTATTTGTATATGTACAGTATCAAAATTATTTACATTAGTTCAATTTGAAATATATTTTTTAAAATTTCCTTCATGCCTCCATAAAAAATGAAGTTATCCCAAGTAGGGGAGTCAAAACTAACTCGACCCAATTCAATCTGACTAAAAATGATTCGAAAATAAATGGATTAGATATGAATCAAATTTTTTAACTCGTCACGCATTGGATCAGGTACGAATTGACCCGATTCGACCCATTTAATTATACTATTTATTTATTTATTTTGTGATTTAACATTAATTAAAATTTTATATACACTAATTAAAATTAATTATCTATTAATTAATATTAAATTATTTCAATAATTAAAAATTATATATAACTAATTAATAAATATTTAATTATTTTATTATGGTCGGGTTGGATCATCATGTGATCCATTTGAATCGGATTGGGTCAAATAAATATTGATATGATTTTGAATAGATCGGATCAAATCAGATTGGGTCAAAAAATAATAAAATAATGATAATCTGGCCAAAATCGACCAGATATATTGATGACTCTAAATCTATTATTATTCTTGTAGAAGAATAATGTCCTATTATTTATTCTAAAAAAATTTAAAATATCCTAAAAAAATATAGATATGTTCTGTTACTTATAGATTAATAACCTGTCAAATTTCATGCAACTTCATTAATATTTGATAGTCCATCAAAGATCATTAATTTGAAACCGTTGTAAATATTAATGAAAGACGTTAAATTTGATAATCTTTGATAAAATATCAAACGTTAATAAAATTACATAAAATTTGACGAACTATCAATCTAAAAAGTAAAAGAACATATTTATAAACTTTTTTATTTTTAAAATTTTTATATTTATTAAAATAAATAATAAGACAAGAATAACAACCGTTAGACACCTCCATTCCCAAGTTAAGCTGGCTTTCAGAGTTTTAGTCCTCTTGATCCCAGTGCCTGACAAAAAAATTTGCGCATTTTTTATTATAATCTGAAATTGAACATAGCAATTATGCATGAGGCGAAGGACCATATTGGAAATATTATTTTAATTGAAATAAAATATTCCAGAACATCAAATTCTGCGTACCTTGCGTATACTTCAGTATAAAATATATATTTCAAAATTTAAATTA
The DNA here is from genome assembly GCA_037127355.1 of Schoenoplectus tabernaemontani. Lineage (NCBI taxonomy): Eukaryota > Viridiplantae > Streptophyta > Magnoliopsida > Poales > Cyperaceae > Schoenoplectus > Schoenoplectus tabernaemontani. Next base: position 18,637,271 of record CM073750.1, on the reverse strand, counting down.
AAGCTTACGTTGAATAACTCAAATACATGTTTTATACTTTTTAACTTTAATAATGTAAAATATAAATACTTTTACTATTAATTAAATATATATACATTCCAATAAAAATATAAACATATCTAATACTGTAAGATAAGAGAGATAAGAAATAAACTTATCACTCCTGAAAGCAAAATTTGAATAACTGAACAAATTTGAAATGGAATAGAAATACAGATATATAGCGGTGCAAGCCCGTTGCTAATTACGCCAATCTTTCGCTGACTAGACAAATTTTTTATAAGAAAAATAAAAAAAGAAACCCTTAAATTTTATAAAATTTTCATATATTTATAAAGACTCTTCATTTTGAGTTTTAAATTCGCAACCTCCCATATAGAAAATATTGCCTTTATTATTATATCAAAGACGGATTAATTTCGACTAGACAAAATTTCTGTTTGTCTGTCTCCAGACTCTAGTATAATTCTTATTTGCGGAGCAACGAAATGTGCACAATTATTAATCTTCAGAAACAATTTTTATATTTTCTTTTATCGAAATTTGGAGGAACTTCGACATAATTATTTTGTAATGTTGAAGATGACATGTCATGTGCCACAAAATATATAGGATGGGGATCACTTAATAATGGGTTATTTTTGACAATCTTAACAATGGATTTTAAATAAATATTAAATAAAATAAATTTTTTTTATGAATATGTTCTTGTACTTTTAGATAGATGGTGAATCAAATTTTATGTAATTTCATTATCGTTTGATACTCTATCAAGAACTATCAAAATTATATATAATTTGCAATGTTTATAATTTGATAGTCTTTTATAGGCTATCAAACAATAATAAAATTATATAAAATTTAAATCACCATTAAGTAGAAAAATATATTCATCAGATTTTTTTATTTATAATTTTTTCATATTTATATAAAAATTTATTATCAAGATTATCAACAATACGCACAGACGTGACATACTATTCCGCACGTGGTTTGCAAACGTGTTAGCACAACAGTGAATACATGTCATGCTTATTGGCTGTTCGATCAGATCAGTCATCAGACGATCCATTTTGATAGAATATTTAATCACATGCTCGATATCAGGTGGCCGAATTATATGGAGCCTCGTGGGAATGTCATCTAAAGATCAAAATATTTTTTTGAATTAAATAGAGTTTTCATAAATTTTTATATATATTATTTTTAATATGTTTTTTTTTCGGATTTAAACCTGTTACTCCGTAAAGATATTTATGCCATCGTACAAATCCTGCAATTTATGATCAAAATAATTTTAAAAATAAGCTTATATTCATATAGCTCATTCAGACAAAAAAATAAATAAATAAATTCAATTACAATTCAAAATAATTGTACAGTCATTCTATTTCAGATTTTGATTCTGGACCTGTTGATATTCCCTCACCTTAATAGTTCTAGACTATTTAGAGGCGAAGTAAAGAACCACAATAACGCGCCCTCTTTAATAAAAAAAATATTCCCTCACCTTCGAGTTATTCTCTAATCCCCATAACTATATTCTAAAACCACAATAACGTACCATCATTAACAAAAAATAAGTATAACCACAATTAATACTTTAATAGTTCTAGACTGTTTTGAATCGAAGTAAAGAACCACATCCACAAGCATGCATCTTATCCATCTTTAATAAATTATTATTATTATTAGTAAATAATGGTTACTCGACATCTTATCAAAATAAAATAGATAATTAAAATGTACTTTCAAACTCAATCTTACCTCTCTTATCGTTTTTAGTGGTGTTAGATATGTGACTGCAGCTTTCATAACACATACTTTTGATTTTAAGAGGTGGTGTTGTAACTACCTCCAACATGCATAAATTAATTAATTACTGCTCTATGGACTTATATTGATCATACATTTGCGTGGACATGCATATAATAAGTTATCTCCTAATTAAAATCGGATTATATATACTTTCTCCAACTATCAATGTACCCGCAAGTTGCACGTATATATATTTTTATTTTTTATATCCATTTTAATTTTACATTAAACTAAAAATATATGATATCACAAATTTATAAAAATAATATAATTTTTAAATGTGTTGTATTATAACAATCACAAAATCGATATAATTTCAGAGTAAAGTACAGCTGCTTTATAACTTGATGCCATGTACAAAAAAATAAAAATAAAATTATAAAACAAAAACGTTTTTATTAACAACATAATATAAATTAATTAATAGTTTCTTAATTTTTTAATAATAGTTGATGGTTTATTATTTGATGGGGAAGTTTCTTTTAGATGTCATGTTAATGCATAATAAAGTAGCGAACAAATGAAAAAAAATAATATTGACTTAAATATGAACTGTTAGTTTTTAAAAATATTTATTCATATCATTCAATGTGGGGTATCTTAATCAATAAAAAAATCTAAAAAAGATATAAATCAGTAGACGTATCTGATACATAAGCTCTTTATGGTATAGATATAGATATACGCCAAAAAATTCAAATGTCTAAATTCATGATACAGCGCGGCCCGTTGTCCATCTATTGTCCACCCGTCATTTATCTTAAATTTATCTTTTCATTTTTCAATTATAATTATATATTTATTAACTAAAAATATTCAATTGATGACTAATAAAATTAAAATATTGTGTATTCAAATTATATACAGATTATTGAACTTTATACTTATAATTGTATATTTTAATTAACTGATATATAATTATAACTAATAAATAAAGGAGTGGATAGATGAGAATAAACATTGAAAACTTAATATTTTTCTATAGCATATGTGCATATTATGTTTGAGTTGTCAACTGCCGATTTATTTGTGCTGCAACCGATTAAAATATCTTCGACATCAGCTAATTTGATGCGATAAAAATATACAATTATGTTATTGCATAAGAATATATAAGTAGATCTAAACTTCTTACTAATAAACGTGCATGTTGACATGTTGTCCATGTTTGGATCAGCAACAAATCCTACTAGAACAACAACAATAATATATAATAAATACAAATATAATTTTTCCAAATATGATATATATATTTTTTTTAATAAAGGAAAGTTTCAGGCTCCCCCTTTACCATTGATACTGAAAATATTAGAAAGTAATATGTCAATATTCCAATTCCTTTAATGAAGTACTGATGAAATGACGAAAAAGAACCCTGAACAGTTCCATTTAAAAGAAAAAGAAAATCATTAGAAATACGAAAGGAGAAAAAAATGTGAAAAACAGAATACAATGTAGTTTATATCTCCTCCTCTTCCCCCACCCGTCCCGCAACCCCTTCGCACAATTCGGTGATTCGTATTATAAATAACATAGTTAGCGAGTTATTCGTGTATAAACGTTGACCAGGTTTAATATTTTATTCATGAATTATTAGTGAATGAAATATTTTATACATGAAAAAAATATATTATATTAAATTTTAAATGAAATTATGTATTTTTTTATCTAATATATTTTTATGAATTTGACCACGGCGCTATATATGATATAAAATACGGTGCTATATATGATATAAAATACGTTTAAACATAATATATTTTATATTAAATTAAAGCCCAAGAACACTAAAATAATAAAAATAATTAGTTAGAACTCACAGTTCTGAATAGCAGATATCTTGAAGCGGAATTGAGCGGAAGCATAAGTACTGATCTTCAGAGATTTTTCTCAGATATGATGATGATTAATTAGGCATTATTCCTTCAATTCTTTTCTAATTTTCTTTAGTGGACGAAATTGTCAAGTATATAGAAATATCAGAACATGAGTCCTTTTATAATTTCTGAGGCAACCTCTGGGATCTAATACAATGAATTTGGATAAAGTTCTAAATTTTTTCCATCAAAAATATAAATGCACTCTTTAAATGCACCCTCTAGATGCACTCTTTAGATGCACCCATTAATTAATTATTCGTAAATGAACTTGACTCATAATTATTAGTAGTAGGCCACACATTAAATATTAGAATATTTAAATATTCTAACATTCTCCCACTTGGTCTAAATTTTAAACATTAGAATATTTAAATATTCTAACATTCTCCCACTTGGTCTAAACTTTAAACATTATAATGAAGCACATGTTCAAAATTGACCAATATAATTATCCAGTGGCGGAGCTTCTTTACTGAAAATTGGGTTGTGGCCCCCCTTAAATTTAAAACATAATACAATTAGAGTAGATTATTTATATTTATTTGGGAATGAATTAATGACCGGTCCTCCCTCTAATACTCAGGCATCCCTCTCTTATCATTTTTTTTTATAACTTTCCCACTGTTATTAAAAAAAGAAAGACTACTTTTGCATCATTTTATGTCGTGAAAATCGAACTCTCTCTTTGTGTTAGATTTTTTTTTAAAATATGAAAACTTAGTTCTCATAGGTAGCAACCTAGTTCAGTGGCCCTCCCTATGTTATAGCTGAAGCTCCGCTACTGTAATTATCATTAACTTAAACCATGTTCAGTTAGAAATACCAAACCAAACTAATGTAATCATAAATAACTATTATCGTTATTTGATCCCAATTAATTATAGTAGTGGTATTCTTTCCAACGAATGGTTGATAAAATTCATTCAATCCTCATAAGTCAAAAATTACTTAAATTCAATAAGTAAAAATAATAATAATACACAACATAAGACAAGCAAATATTATTAATTCAAAGTCAATATACATAAATGATTTAGTTTGTAATAATCTTGAAGTCAATAATACGATAAATTGGTTATATAAAGCTTTGTTCATGAATTGGATATTTAAACGATATTTTGTTTCCTTGAGTATTATTGAATTTATGAATCATTCCGAGTTCATGACTGGAATTGTGAAACTTCATAATATAGAATATACTCTTAAAAGTCACTAACCAGGTAATTAGCGGGAACACTAATTAACAGTTATCGAGTTTAGTATGTGGATTAAATGATGGTCAAGTTTTACGGACCATAGACAAAGAGTTGTCATTTTAATCACATAGATAGATGTTCTAGGAACATCGTATTTGATAGACCCGAATGAAACATTAAATGGAATTGTGTTCGTGTCATTAATGTTTTCGTTCGGTATTAAATTCTAAAGTATGAGGTATTCATCTTTCCTACATAAGATATGTATGTGTGTGATTTCTACCAAACGTTATCAAGTAAAGGTGGCTATAAAGGTAGCTCTTCGGTATACATAACTTATGCGGAGGAAGAGATGGTTTGCCAAAAGTACTATTGTCCCTCGTATTTCTATACGAGTTATAGCATCATTTGGGCCCCTTGATAGAGTAAGATTATCGCTAGCGGTATAATTACAAGAGTAATTATATTTGATAATTTACTCGGGATCAAAAAAGATTAAGTTTGCAAGGATGACACATACTACCTTGAAAGCGATCGATAGCTATGAGACAAAAGAATTAAACACAAGTAAATAGTTCTTGGATCATGATATTATACGATACATCATCATCTGTGTAATTGGATGGTCATAGTGCATTACGCCGGATGCCTCACTATGATTATAGAAGTTAAAACGGTTTTAACTCTATTTACCAACATAACACGGATCTGTCGGGTCACATTACGTATATAGGAGTTAATCGGAGAATCTTATTGATTAATTATGAATTGTTTATAATTAATAATAAGATGGTTATAATTAATTATATATGATATAATTATATTTGTCATAGAGATGACAAGAAGCAAAAATCGAGATTGAATTTATAACGTGTTGGACACGTCGTATAAATTAATAAAACAACAATAGAAAAATATAATTGTAGATGACAATTATATATATTTGATTTGGATTTTAAATGTTAATTATGGATTTGAATTATGGGCCAAAGCCCATTTATAATTAAAGTCTTAATTAATAATTAAAAGCCCAAAAAAGCCAAAAAAACCCAAAAAAAAAAGCCCAAAATCAGAAAAGCCCAAAAAGGCCCATGAAAAGCCCATGATGACCTCCAAGGGTATTTTGGTAATTTGTCCAAAAGCCCAAGGGTATTTCGGTAATTTGGCCAAAAAGCCCATGGCGTTTTGGTAAATTGGATGAACTTTAAGGGTATTTTGGTCTTTTCACTTTGAAACCTCCCTACTATTCATGAGGGTATTTTGGTAATTTGCCAATCTCACATTTTCTATAAATAGAGGGGTAGGGTGAGAGAAAACTTCCACCAAATCGGTTCTACTTTCTCTCTCGGTATACGGTTGTTTCAAATTCACGGGATCGGTGAATAGTGTTTTTACGAAAGTTGCGGTATTTACGCACATTTGTGAAACGAAATTCTTGCGAGTCGTGAATAGTACTATTTCGTCTTTTCTCGGGTGAATAGTGTTTTTGCGAAAAACGCGGTTTGATATTTACGGCAAAAGAAATAAGCGCTCTGGTTAGTCCTGGTGGATAACCTACGAGGCATCGGACGTTTGGTGCTCGAGACAAGCCAATAGATTTTCATTCCAATTAAAATTTGGAAGCGAGGTATAACATCTTATATTAATCTATTTAATTGTTAAGTAGATTAATATTTTAGAAATCAATCATGGAGTAGATCAATAAAGGTTTAAAGAGGTGTGTATCTCTCGGTAATCATCAGACACATCACTTTAACCCTAAGCTTAAGTTAGAAGTAAAATAATATTTTACCGTCTTTTGTAAAGGATTAAATGTACGTAACTCTCGGTTATTATCAGACATACTTTAATCCCTAACTTAAAGTAAGTAAAATTTTTGTTCTACGGTCTTTCGCGACTTGAGCATTAATGGGATTTGGGCATTAGAATCCTACGGTGGTATCGAGCAAAGGCTCTCCCGTGATTGATTTTCTATAAGGTTATATCTTATGCAAATAAGATGCATATACCCGTATCGGTTTAATTCTTAGATTTGCGACTTAAAGTCCAAACCAAATAAAATTGGATTTTCTTGGTTCGAACTCATCGACTAAGAAAGTTAAATTAGATTTAAGCTTTCTTTATACTTTCTTTACGCTTTCTTTTCGAAAACTTTCGATTGTGTTAAAGTATATCTAAGAATGTGATGAAGCGATAAAGTACACGAGTAAAAATTTGTTGATCTCCACACATAAAAGATAAGGTGATGTCAAAGAAAGATGGGAAGTGGATACCTTCGGTATTCTTTACGACAAGCTCTTTTACGTGTCACGATAAGCGGCCCCAAAGGAACTTTGTCACGTTACCAAATTACTTTTGCGCTTTCGAAGCATGGCAAATGTAACTCTTTTGCTTTTTCGGAAATATTTGGTTATGAAAAGTATATCTAAGAATGTGATGAAGCGATAAAGTACACGAGTAAGAGCTTGTTGATCTCCACACATAAAAGATAAGGTGATGTCAAAGAAAGATGGGAAGTGGATACCTTCGGTATTCTTTACGACATGCCCTTTTACGTGTCTGATAAGCGGCCCAAAAGGAACTTTGTCACGTTACCAAATTACTTTTGCGCTTTCGAAGCATGGCAAATGTAACTCTTTTGTTTTTTTCGAAAATTTTTGGTTATGAGAAGTATATCTATGAATGTGATGAAGCGATAAAGTACACGAGTAAGAAATTTGTTGATCTCCACACCCGAAAGAGATGGTTACTGTCTAGGAAAGATTGAATTTAAAGTGGTCCTCGTGACCCAGATCTTTCTGGGAGCCCCTTTTACGTGTCACGATAAGCGGCGAAAAGGAACTTTGTCACGTTATCAAATTACTTTATCGTACCGAAGGAATTAAGCTGTTTTGAAATCATATAAAATGTTTATATGCTTTTTACGGTATAAATAAAGAACAAAGATGTAGTTGCAAAATAAAGAATTGAGAGCGATAGTTATATATGTGGTGATTCACATATATATATACAAAATGTTTGTATGAGCGGGTAAATTAGATTCTTGCTTTGATATGAAATGTATCTTATCATAGATGCAAAGCTACTTATTGGATAGATAGTAGTTATATACGTGAGTGATTCATGTATATATACAAAATGTTTGTATGAAATTTGGTAAATTGGATTTACCGCTTTGATAATAAATGAGTAAATTAGATTTATCATTTTAAGGAGCAGTGAAAGAATGTTATGTCAAAGAAAAGGCGGAAAAGGAACTTTCAATGGTCTTTACGCGACGTCTTTTCACGTGTTCATAAGTCTGTTTAAAGTCGGCTTAATAAAGCGACTAATTATAAATGTGTAAATTAGATTTATCATTTTTAAGAAACCGTGAAGGAAGGTTGTGTCAAAGAAAGGCGGAAAAGGAACTTTCGGTGGTCTTTACGCGGACATCTTTTACGTGTTCGTAAGTCATTTAAAGTCGGTTTAACAAGCGGCGCTTACGATGTTAAACCCGAAAAATTAAGTAATATGCCCTACCTACTACTGTCCTCGCATATCATTGTTCATTGGCGGACGTGACCTACTCGGTGGCGTCACCTTTTACCTTTGGTTTTCGAGGGTTATGTCAGGCATAACGAACGAAATAGAGTGAGGTTACTTACCATGATTTCCAAAACAGTTTTGGGCTTGGGGCAAAGTTTCGTTAAAACATATGATGTTTAGCGAAACCAAGAATCACATAGAGATGTGATTAGCAAAGAGTTGCTTACCTAAGATAATTAATAAACGAGTTATTCAACGATAACTTGATTATCGATGAAAATAGGGATCTTGGTCCTAACTACAAACGGGAATAGAACAAATTTGTAGTGGGAGTTTTATTTGGAATAAAACATTACATGAACAAAGCTAAAAATCTTTACATTTTACGTTGTAGCACATGGCTAAAGAAACTCTTACTAATACGTTAAGTGCGCTCATACTAAGACATGAGAAACTCGAGTATGTCCTTAACACACCAATCCTGCACGACTGCGATGGGGCTGCACAAATGAAGTCACCATGTACAACAAGCACAAAGAACATGAGCTTGATGTACAAAGTTTCTTGGTCAAGAAATTTAAGGTGACTAAATCTCTGTTGAGTCATAAGATGACTGAGGGCGGCTCTCTTGACACTCGCATGCTCAGTATGACGAGCGATGTTGAGCGATTGGAGAAGCTTAACGATCAGTTGAGCAAAGAGTTTGCTATGGATGTTATCCTAAACTCTTTCCTCTAGCTATTCTAATTTCATCGGGAATTATCATATGCTAGGAATGGATAAGAGCTTGCGGGAGCTCAAAGGGATGTTGAGGATCGGCGATGGGGAGATGAAGAAGAGTTCTTCTAACCTCATGATCCAAGAAGGTGGAAGTAGGATTAAAAGATGAAACACAAAGCGACTCCCAAAGTGGCATTTAAGTACAAGAGCAAAGGGAAAATGGTTTCTAATCGAACACTCCCTAGGCAAAAACCTCTTCTACATCATCATTGCTTTTTTTGTCAAAGCAAGGGTCATTGGAAGAGGAAGCGCCTAAGTATCTAGAGGTTGTGAGGACAAGAAATGTTCTCGAGAATTCAACCTCGGATATTTTTGTTGTTGAAGTTAACGTTGTTATCTCTATTCATGATTGGGTATTGGATCTTGGATCATGTGCTCATATTTGTTCAAATATAGAGGCACTAAAGAATAGGAGAAAACTACGTAATAAGGAAATACAACTCGAGTTGGAAACGGTGCACAAGTTGCGGCCATAACGATCGGAAGTATAGAGTTGTGTTTGCACTAGCGGGTTTATAATGGAACTTGAAAATGTATATTTTGTTCCAAGTATTTTCGAAACATCATTTCAATCTCATGTTTAGAAATGAATGGTTTCTCTTTTGTTATAAAGGACAATGGTTGTTCTATATACAAAGATGAGTTATATTATGGATCTTCTTTTATGATGAATGATCTTTATATCTTGGAAATAGACAAACCTATATTTAACATCAATAAACGACTCAAAACATCTCATGAAAGTATGACTTTCATATGGCATTATCGCCTTGGTCATATAAACGAGAAACACATCAAAAGTTACATGAAGTTGGACTTCTTGGTAATTTTAATATTGTGAATCTTGTTTACGTGAAAAATGACCAAATTGCCTTTCTCCAAGAAGGGCGAAAGGACAAGTGACTTATTAGCCCTTATACACACGGATGTATGCGGACCAATGAGTACTTGTACAAGAAACGGTGATCGCTACTTTATCACATTTATTGATGATTACGGTAGATATGGTTATGTCTACTTGATGAGACATAAGTCGAATCTTTTGAAAAGTTCAAGGAATTCAAGGCGAAAGTAGAAAATCAAGCGAATAAAAGTATTAAGACCTTACGGTCGGGCCGTAGAGCGAATACTTAAGTTATGAGTTTATAATGTACTTAAAAGAATGTGGGATAGTCTCACAACTCACACCTCAGGAAACGCCACAATGGAATGGTGTTTACGAGAGGAGGAATCGAACTACTGTTAGACATGGTTCGTTCCATGATGAGTAATACCACACTCCCAAAAATATTTTGGGGACACGCACTAAAAGCTTTTGCACTAATAATAAATAGGGTTTCATCCAAGTCGGTAGAAAAGACTCCATATGAGTTATGGTTTGGTAAGGTACCAAATATGTCTTATCTTAAAATTTGGGGTTGCAAGGTATTTGTCAAACGTTCGACTTCGACAAACTTGGACCCAAAGGCGACAAATGTTTTTTCGTAGGGTATCTAAGGAAACGAAAGGATATTACTTCTATTATCGGTCAGAGAACAAGATAATTGTTGCTCGTCATAGTATATTTTTGGAGAAAGAGTTTCTCGCAAAAGGAAGTAGTGGGAGTAATGTAATACTTGAAGAAATTCAAGATACATCACACAATACAATATCGATGCGATCGGATAAACCCACCACTTGATTCTTCGGCTAATGAGCATTTGGAAGAACGAAATCTACAAATAGTTGTGGAAGAAGTTCTAGTCCGAGCTCATCTACTTCAACGCAAGTTGAAATAGAACTAAATCAGCATCTTGATGTGGATGAAGTTCGACGACTGAAGAACAAGTGCTACGAAGGTCACATAGGACGATCAGTGCACACGAAAGGTACATGGGAGCATGAAGTCTCGGTATTTGATCTTGAAGATCCTCGACCTATGCGGAAGCGATGGATAGACCGACTACGATAAATGGTTGGAGGCCATGAGATCGAAATACGATCCATGTATGACAACAAGGTTTGGAACACAGTTGCACCACTTGTTGGGGTAAAATCCATAGCTAACAAGTGGGTTTTTTAAAAGAAAAACGAGGCATGGATGATAATATGACTTTTTACAAAGTACGGCTAGTAGCGAAAGGTTTCAAGCAAATTCTCGACGTAGATTATGATGAAACTTTTTTGCCGTAGCTATGTTTAAGTCAATTCGGATGCTCTAGCAATTGTCGTATTTCATGATTATGAAATATGGCGGATGGATGTCAAAACCGTCTTCCTAAATGGAAATTTGGAAGAGGACGTGTATATGATACGACCCATAAGTTTTGAGGATCCAAAGAATCTTTGAGAAGGTATGCAAGCTTCTCAAATCCATTATGGATTGAAGCAAGCATTATGGAGTTGGAATCTTTGATTTGGCGAAGAAGTCAAACGGTTTGACTTCGTCGGATGCGAAGAAGAACCTTGTGTATACGGGAAAACTAGTGGGAGTGTCATCGCTTTTTAATCCTCTATATGGACGATATACTCTAAATGGGAAATGATATTCCCTTATTGCAATTAGCCAAATCTTCATTAAAGAAAGTGTTCTCAATGGAAGATTTGGGCGAGGCTGTCTATATACTAGGCATAGAGATCTATAGAGATAGATCTAAAAGACTTATTGGATTAAGTCAAAGCACATACATTGATAAAGTGTTGAATCGGTTCAGCATGTAGAATTTCAAGAAAGAATTTCTATCGATGAATCATGGTGCACGACTTAGCAAGACTCGGTGTCCTTTGACAAGCGATGAGCAAAGCATAATGAGTAGAGAATCATATGCTTCGGCTATTGGCTCTATCATGTACGTCATGTTGTGCACTCGCCACGATGTCTCGTACGCTTGGAGTGTGACGAGTAGATATCGAGCTAATCCGAGCTAGAGCACTTTGGAATCTTTGAAAGAATATCCTTAAGTACTTAAGAAGAACTAAGGATATGTTTCTCATCTACGGTGTTGACTCGGAGCTCGTGGTAAGTGGTTACACGGACGTTATCACCTCATATGAAAAATCATAAATAGAGCGACGTAAAGATTTGTAAAATTGACACGATCGGCAACACGGTGATCCACTTACAAGATCTCTACCTCAAACCAAGCACTAGTTGCACATATCTTCTATGGGTTTGAGACACATAGGAGATTGGGTTTGTGAGATTTTTCTTTAAATCTTAGAGATTTATAGAATAAAGAGATTTGTATAAGGCATGACTCGATATGATTGACTCTCCAAGCTTAAGTGGGAGATTGTTAGTTTGTAATAATCTTGAAGTCAATAATACGATAAATTGGTTATATAAAGCTTTGTTCATGAATTGGATATTTAAACGATATTTTGTTTCCTTGAGTATTATTGAATTTATGAATCATTCGAGTTCATGGTTGGAATTGTGAAACTTCATAATATAGAATATACTCTTAAAAGTCACTAACCAAGGTAATTAGCGGGAACACTAATTAACTTAGTTATCGAGTTAGTATGTGGATTAAATGATGGTCAAGTTTTACGGACCATAGACAAAGAGTTGTCATTTTAATCACATAGATAGATGTTCTAGGAACATCGTATTTGATAGACCCGAATGAAACATTAAATGGAATTGTGTTCGTGTCATTAATGTTTTCGTTCGGTATTAAATTCTAAAGTATGAGGTATTCATCTTTCCTACATAAGATATGTATGTGTGTGATTTCTACCAAACGTTATCAAGTAAAGGTGGCTATAAAGGTAGCTCTTCGGTATACATAACTTATGCGGAGGAAGAGATGGTTTGCCAAAAGTACTATTGTCCTCGTATTTCTATACGAGTTATAGCATCATTGGGCCCCTTGATAGAGTAAGATTATCGCTAGCGGTATAATTACAAGAGTAATTATATTTGATAATTTACTCGGGATCAAAAAAGATTAAGTTTGCAAGGATGACACATACTACCTTGAAAGCGATCGATAGTATGAGACAAAAGAATTAAACACAAGTAAATAGTTCTTGGATCATGATATTATACGTACATCATCATCATGTGTAATTGGATGGTCATAGTGCATTACGCGGATGCCTCCTATGATTATAGAAGTTAAAATGGTTTTAACTCATTTACCAACATAACACGGATCTGTCGGGTCACACCGTATAGGAGTTAATCGGAGAATCTTATTGATTAATTATGAATTGTTTATAATTAATAATAAGATGGTTATAATTAATTATATATGATATAATTATATTTGTCATAGAGATGACAAGAAGCAAAAATCGATTGAATTTATAACGTGTTGGACACGTCGTATAAATTAATAAAACAACAATGAGAAAAATATAATTGTAGATGACAATTATATATATTTGATTTGGATTTTAAATGTTAATTATGGATTTGAATTATGGGCCAAAGCCCATTTATAATTAAAGTCTTAATTAATAATTAAAAGCCCAAAAAAAAGCGAAAAAACCCAAAAATTGAAAAAGCCCAAAAAGCCGAAAAGCCCAAAAGGCCCATGAAAAGCCCATGACGACCTCCAAGGGTATTTTGGTAATTTGTCCAAAAGCCCAAGGGTATTTCGGTAATTTGGCCAAAAAGCCCAATGGCGTTTTGGTAAATTGGATGAACTTTAAGGGTATTTTGGTCTTTTCACTTTGAAACCTCCCTACTATTCACGAGGGTATTTTGGTAATTTGCCAATCTCACATTTTCTATAAATAGAGGGGTAGGGTGAGAGAGAAACTTCCACCAAATCGGTTCTACTTTCTCTCTCCGGTATACGGTTGTTTCGAAATTCACGGGATCGGTGAATAGTGTTTTTACGAAAGTTGCGGTATTTACGCACATTTGTGAAACGAAATTCTGCGAGTCGTGAATAGTACTATTTCGTCTTTTCTCGGGTGAATAGTGTTTTTGCGAAAAACGCGGTTCTGATATTTACGGCAAAAAAATAAGCCATTCTCTACAGTTAGTCCTGGTGGATAACCTACGAGAGCATCGGACGTTTGGTGCTCAGAGACAAGCCGATTTTCATTCCAATTAAAATTTGGAAGCGAGGTATAACATCTTATATTAATCTATTTAATTGTTAAGTAGATTAATATTTTAGAAATCAATCATGGAGTAGATCAATAAAGGTTTAAAGAGGTGTGTATCTCTCGGTAATCATCAGACACATCACTTTAACCCTAAAGCTTAAGTTAGAAGTAAAATAATATTTTACAGTCTTTTGTAAAGGATTAAATGTACGTAACTCTCGGTTATTATCCGACATACTTTAATCCCTAACTTAAGTAGAAGTAAAATTTTTGTTCTACGGTCTTTTCCGCGACTTGAGCATTAATGGGATTTGGGCATTCCGAATCCCTAAGCGTAAGAAATTTGCTTCATCTGTGCACGTTCTAAATCATTTTTAGGACATTAAAACTTACTAAATTTGTCATCCTTGACAAGTCATCCTTGACAATAGGATCAACACTTGGAGAATAATTTTACATGTTGTAACACTTAAGCATTTTATCAATATATGCTTTCTGTGATAAACCTAAGATCCCACGAGACCGATCTTGGTGAATTTCAATGTCTACAACATAAGAGACTTCATCAAGATCCTTTATTTCAAAATTTTTTGATAGAAAATATTTTATCTCATACAATATGTCTAAATTACTACTTGCTAATAAAATATCATCAACATATAAAATAAGAATGATAAATTTGTTCCTACTAATTTTGAGATATATGCATTATGAATAGTATTTTTCTTAAATCCAAACTCAGATATAACTTGATTAAACTTAAAATACCACTGTCTTGAAACTTATTTGAACCCATAAATTGATCGTTTCAACAAACATCCCATATATTCTTTGCCTTTAAATTTTGCGGCCATATCATTCATCATCATAATATGTTCACGTACATCTTTTGTCTCATTATACTTGAAAGTGAGTATTTTCATTATGATAGCATTTGCATTAGTCTTAGAAGTACTCTTAAATTGCTCTTCAACAAAAAATAAATATTCTTTAGCAGTGAAAAAATTACTTTCTGCATCCTTCTCAGGAATATCTGCTCTTATTGCGACGTAATAGTATTTTTCATAATCAGGAGAGACATATGAATAGAACGCTCTCATTTAGCAAAATTAGCCTTATCATCAGCACTATTTTCGTTTGTTAAAATAGCAGGTTTATTTACACATAAAGCCTGGTCAATTTTCAGAAGATTGAGATAAATCTCAATTTGCCCTTTTCAAGTTGAGAAATTAGTTCCATTCAATGGTGTTTTTTCAGAGATTTGAGTACTAATACTATTCATTGCTGCATTAAATTTAGAAAAAAATTAAAATGCTTACTATTATAAACTAAATATCCATAAAAAATAATAAAATTAGATCAACTATAAGGGGTAATAATTAATTGATCTGAAATAAATAATATAACGCCTAATAATATTTTAGTTCTAACATAATAGTTGATCCATAAACAAAATTAATTCATATCACCGTTGGCCAGAAATGAAATGAACTATAAAACATAATTCATTTAATAAACTATATTGACAAATAAAGTTGATAAAATTGACAATAATAATTTATTAAATATAAAACATAATAGTAATACAAACATAATGTAAAATATATTTCCTTTTAATAAAATGACTGTCACAATTAAAGTTTATAAAATTGATAACAATTAAATATTAAAAGTAAATTGATATACAATAACATAAATTATATATAATAAACTTTCGTTGGGCCGTTTAATATATATAACGTATTTTGGATAAATAAAACAGAATAATATATATATATATATAGCATAAAATACAAAAAAAAATCAAGATTGTAGCATAAAAGAAGTACTCACTTGAAAAATTACATAAAAAAAGATTCATAATTATAACATAAAAGAGTATTAATTATAAAAAATCACATCAAAAATATAATGAGATTCTATACAAACCCCTTAGCAAAAATCCGGTCATACCCAATTATAGACTCCTAGATCAATTTTCTGAAATAAAGGATTTTGATGGGATTTGAATCAAAAAATCATGCTTTTATGTTGTATTCGATTAAAATATATAGAAAAAAGTTACCCTATGATCATGTGCACATGTTGATGATAAAAAGTAAATTCATAACCATCTCTAATTTGTACACAAGGAAGTAAACTAATTTGATACAAAACTCCAACGTACATACACAGTTTACATTAGTAATTGTATACGAAAATAATAATATTGTATCTTATATGAAAATATGTTTGGCTCTGATACCAAATGATAATAAAATATGTTTAAATATAATATATTTTATTATTAAATTAAAGCCCAAGAACACATAATTCATATAAAATAACAAAAATAATTAGTTAGAACTCACAGTTCCGAAGAGCAAACATTTTGAAGCAGATATAAACGGAAGCGTAAGTACTGATCTTCAGAGATTTTCCTCAGACGTGATGATAGTTAATTAGGCATTATTCCTTCAACTCTTTTCTGATTTTATTTAGTGGACGAAATTGTCAAGTATATAGAAATATCAGAACATGATTCCTTTTATAATATTTGAGGCAACCCCTGAGATCTAATATAATGAATTTGGATAAAGTTTTGAAATTTTCCATCAAAAATACAGATACACCCTCTAGATGCACTCTTTAGATGCACCCATTAATTAATTATTTATAAATAAACTTGGCTCATAATTATTAGTAGTAGGCCACACATTAAATATTAGAATATTTAAATATTCTAACAATATATGCATAACACGGATGACTAGTGTGTTATGAATCATTATCTATCTTCAAATTTTAAATGGTCGATCCGACTGGTTAAAATATTTTTCATATGAAAATCTAATTGATGATCAAATTTTATATTTATTAGATTTTTTTTTACTATTTTTAAAATAGTTAGAAAATCACTTCTTTTAAATGGCTCATAATAATTAAATCAAATGATTTTCTAACTGATGCTAGTCTTTTGTATATGTATAGCATACCGAAGGCTTGAATAATCTTTTTAGTGTGACCAAACGGTTAGGCTTTGTACTTATTATCATGGTTAGATATCCAAGGCCCACGATGATGAGCTGATTTTGAGCCGGTACTAGGCCCAATACTATTGAGCCCTATCACTGACCATCTTAAAAATAGTTAAAATTTTTAAAAAATATAAAATTTGATCTACACTAGAGTTTCATATAAAAATCATTTTAACCAATGGGATTAATCCTTCGAACTTTAAAGACAGAAAAACAATTCGTAGAACACAAATCATTCGTGCTATGAATAACATCATAATAAAACTCTCTTTTTATTATATTATATAAAACGAAATATATCTTTATTTGAACCTTCGGGCCTCATCACCAATGAGATTACTATTTTTATTTATTCGAATAAAATGTAAGGGACGCATAATCCAGTTTTGATGGTTCAATTTGCACCAACTGACAGTCAATGTTAGTCAAGTGATGGTTCGACTGGTAGATCAAGATTGGGGTTCCCTTTAAAGGCTACAAACTTTTTTGTTTTCAAAGACCTGGACTTTTCGATATGCCATCTGTTTTTCACCATTGGGAACCCAGAAATTCTCTCTTAATTCTTCTTCATTTGATTGAAAGGTGAATTGTTACGGTGAATCATTCAGACCTGCATATGCATGTTCCATGATAATTGAGAATATACACTTGATACCACAATCTGAAAATAATTAACCCCAAATCCAATATAATAATCATAATAAGGATATATTCACAATTTAAGTAAGAACAATAGAGTGAGTATTACCTGAAACATGCCCCCGTCTTTTGCACTCTACTTATAACAACTCAACTCTCATAGAATAAGTAAAAAACATAAAATATGCTGAGGTTCAGATAGTAATGTTGAATCAAGGTAAAATGTATGGCCAAGATAACCATTCTTTCAAATACTAATTAAAGTTAATTATTTGTTTCATACCAGATGCATAAAAGTGAACAAAAAATAACTTTTAGCACGCATAAACATACAATCATCACTAGATTATCTTAGGATCCAGTCAACCTATTCTTCTTTTGCATTTGCCCCTTTCTATGGCACTAACACTCAGCAATTTTTTTATTTAATAATTTAGTTAATCAAATTATTAATAATAAGATTTTTAAAAAAATATAATTCTAACACTAAGAATGGCAACGCGTCAGTTGCAATGGTGCTTGGCAAATACGCCAGTGAGACTGATGTGTTTGTACAAAAATATCACTCTCTGTGACATCTTTTATTTTTTTTATTAGCAAAAGTTTGAATACGTTGAATGTAATTTGTTTGTCTGCCGGAGTTGACGTATTTTTTTTGCTAAAAGTAATTATAAAATAAAAAAGATGTCACTTCTAGTGACATCTTTGCATAGCGCTACTATCACTGACGCGCTGTCATTTTTAATATTCAAATTATGATTTTTTTTAATCTTATTATTAAAAATTTGATGAATTAAATTATTAAATAAAAAATCACTGCACTACACTCATATTCTATCTTTTGTCAAAGGTTATCTTGAAATTTGACAACCATACATGATACATCAACCACATCAACCACATTATATTACATAAATCCTAATTTTGTCATTAATTTTTTTCTCAATAAATGAGAATATAAATCTCACATCAGACCCTAGGTTTTGAACAAACGTTTGTAAGAAACAAGACGTACAATTGCTCACAACAAGCGCAAATCATATCAAAAATTGCTTTTCGAGGAGAATTGTAACTTGTAAGATATATTTGTACCAAATAGAGAGCGTGGAATAAATTTCATTACATTCATGTAGGGATTTTTAGTAGTATTTTTTTTTAAGATCACAGGTTTTAATCTAACAAAATACAATATATATATATATATATATATATATATATATATATAGTAAATCTACGATGAGCTTAAGCTCACGGAAGACTTCCGTGAGATTAGCTCAAAAAATATATCAATGATCTCCAAATTTTGATTTTTTAATCTCATTAAATTTTTCATATTGAAATCTTATGGGGTACAAAATTTTGGAATGTTTCGAGTTTATTAAGTCACTTTTTTCAATTTTTAAAAATAATGTACAAACATTGAATATATTATTATTATTTTTGGAGCTGATTTTCAAAAACTGAAAAGAGTGACTTAGAAAACTCAAAACATCCTAAATTTTTGTACTCCATAAGATTTCAATATGAAGAATTTAATGAGAGTGAAAAATCAAAATTTGGAAATCATTTGATATATTTTTTGAGCTAAACTCATAGAGGTCTTCCGTGATGTTAAGCTTACTGTAGATTTACTCATATATATATATATAGAGTAAAGATACTGTGAGCTTAAGCTCACGGAGGCCATTCGTGAGCTTAATTCAAAAAATATATCAAATCATCTCCAAATTTTAATTTATCATTTTCATTAAATTCTTTATATAAAAATCTCATGGGATGAAAAAATTTGGAGCGTTTTGAGTTTTTTAAGTCGTGATTTTTTATTTTTGAAAATCAGCTCTAAAAATAATAATAAAATATTTAATATTTGAACATCATTTTAGAAAATTAAAAACGGTGGGTTAAAAAGCTCAAAACACTCCAAAATTTTTGCATCCCACAAGATTTTCATATAAAAAATTTAATGAGCATGATAAATTAAAATTTGGAGATGATTTGATATACTTTTTGAGTTAAGCTCACGGTATATCCACTCTATATATCTATCTATATATATATATATATATATATATATATATATATAATAGACAATTCTCATAGTTAAAAATAATTAACTCATTGAGAATCTTCTAAATTTTAAATAGATGATCCTCGAAATTGACAGTATATTGAAATTAAAATTTTCTTTTCCTCGTTCCACTTGAAAAATGAATCAATACAAAAATAAAAATAAAATGGATTGTAGTTTTTTATGAGGGTATTTTACTCTATATTGCTTCACTGATTCGCACAGTTGTATTCCATTATTTTGGCTAACAATAAAACTTGAAAACAGAAAATCATAAAATATATTTGCAAGAAAACAACCTTATTTTGGATTCGCACATTGAGAAATCAGTCTTTGCTGAAGTCTGGAGGACTTGTAGCTATTTAATCAGGAATTCAGGATCGTGCAAATATTAGATCAAACGGTTCTTATAAACATAATTACGGGTCTGCATAATATATTAAATTATTAATATTGTAGGTTTTGTCAGTTTTTTCTTTTCTTTTTACAGTAGTACACTAGTACATAAGTAGATTTACACATGAAGGACTTTTCCATAAATAATATTTTTAGGGGGTTTATTGGAAGTATGTTTCCCTCCTTTTACCAGTTCAGCTTCAGCCTTTCCCAAAAACAACAAGCAACAAATGTCTTATGTCTACGGCAGGTCGTGATTCCTGCGTAATAATTCTTCCCTTCCCTTTCTCCTCCTTTT
Organism: Schoenoplectus tabernaemontani; assembly: GCA_037127355.1. Lineage (NCBI taxonomy): Eukaryota > Viridiplantae > Streptophyta > Magnoliopsida > Poales > Cyperaceae > Schoenoplectus > Schoenoplectus tabernaemontani. Next base: position 18,616,605 of record CM073750.1, on the reverse strand, counting down.
TTTCATCATCTTCTTCTTCCCTTTCTCCTCCTCTTTTTCGTTATCATCTTCTTCCGATCACCAAGTATACCTGACAATTTTTCGTTATCTTCTTCTTCCTGCTATGCATTTCGGCTTTTCTGTCTCCAACTTTAGTTCACATATATTTCAGTTCAGTTTTGTTTTGTTTAAACCCAAAAGGAACTTGCCCTTTTCTCTTCTTAGAATGTGCCATTGAATTTTAGTCTTTCTTCTCCTTTCAACCCTTCTTACTTCCGCATAAACACTGATTGGTGATCTGATCTGTATCTTCAAATTCGAGCAGGAGACCGTTGTCGACCTTCTTTGGAGGTCACAATTGTGATCCTTCTCTCTCTAGTGAACGATCTCTCATTTGCATTTGTATTCTTTTTATCTCGCTAGATATCGATCGCCTGCAATAGCTATTTTGATCAAAACCCATTGATGGGAGAAACTCCAGCTCCAGCTTTTACCAGAGAGAGATTTCTAAATCTTCGAGGGGTCAGGTGGAGAATTGATCTGGGCATTTTGCCAAGCGCTCCTCGTTCAATTGAAGAATTTAGAAGAGTGGCCGCTGATTCTAGGAGGAGGTGAGAATCGTAACCTTTTATTATTATTATTTTTCAGTTTTCGTACATCATTTTTTAGGTTCTAGCTTTTGAGCGTTGCTTCCTGGGACATTAAATTCATAGTAACATTGGTAGAAGTTGATCTATTATCCCAATATCAAAGTTTCCTTTTTTCATGAACACATTTTTGTTAGTCAAAATTTCATCTTGTGTATTATTCTGTTTTAGGGTGCTTGACTTGAGTGTTTCCCAGTATTAATTTCTTTTTTTTCCATGTATGGTTATGTGAATGCTCCAATTTCAGTGCATTTTTCAATCAGTAGCTCAATTATTGCTTCATCTGAAAATTAAGTTAAGCCAACTGTTACATAACTTCGCAAATGACCGGACATAGAGCAAGAAACAATCTAATTGCATTGGAAAAAGTAAACTTGAGCTATAATAAAATCCAACATCTCAGTTAACCGAACCTATTTATGTATTTATTGTCCCCATTTCTCTGTTTCTCCAGTCACTTGTTTTCAAACAATCACTGAATTTTGGTTTGATTAGCACAAAAAAGGCAGTTCTTGTTTACAATTGTGAATTTGTGACTCCAGTTCTTGAATAAGAGTAAGCAAAAAAAGTCTTAAGAATGCCCCCTCCCCTCCACCACACCAAAATCACTGTGTCTGGACGTGTCTGGTTCAGTTAAATCCCTTCAAGTTTTGTCCATTTATCAATTTTATCAAGCATTCCCTCTAAAAAGTAGCGAACGTTAGAACATTGCACTCAGTTCTTTACCCTCAGGTCATGATCACTCTATCAGTCTCTCTTCTTATTCTTTCTACTGATGATCCCTTTAAAAAAGTTGAACAAATTTTATCTGCCTTGTTGCTGAGTAATCTAAATATTCTCTCACCAAACTCACATCCCATCTTGAACTCTTGGATCAGTACCAGCTTTCTTCCAGTAGCTGTCACATGCAAGGTTGGTAAATGCAATAATATAAGGCCCCGCACTGGGTGCCTTGCCAATGCTTACAAAAAATAGCAATATGTAAAATGAGGCCATACTGGGGGATCAAACACAGCAAGTCAGTCAAGAAATATATATAACAGTGAGGTATGGCAGTGCTTTAAAACTGAGGAAGATGCATGATATTTGTATTATTATTATTACTATCATCATCATCATTATTATTTTCATTATCATTATCATCGTCATCATTACTTTCATTATCATCATCATTATTTTCATTCTCATCATCATCATTTTCATTATCATCATTATTTTTTTTTTCATTTGAGATCTATGAACTCTATACTTTCAGATTGGGTTTCATTTCTAGCCTACCCCAATTTATTTGGGATTAAAGGCTTTGTTGTTGTTGTTGCTGTTGTATTGAATTTAGCTCAAAAGTCTCCAGCATAGCCAGTATCACAATAATATCTTCATTAATTAATTATTTACATAAAAAGATGGATTATTTTTTTTATTGAATTCAGCTCAACAGTCTCCAGCATAGCCAGCATCACAATAATATCATAATTAATTAATTATGCTAAAAAATCCAAGGATGGTAAAAGGAATTCCTCTAAATACATATTAATATATTATATATGCCCTAGGTTTCATCTTTTGCATTCTTTTTTTTTTGGGTGGGGGAGTAAAGCTGATAGTATTGCATACAAATACTAATATTTGCATTTTGGTAGGTATGTGATTTTAAGGCGACAACTTTTAATTGATCCCCATCTTTTAAAGGATGAAAGTATTATTCCTGATCCTGCTGTTGAAAATCCTCTTTCCCAAAATCCAGGTAAATGTATATACGCCACATAAGAAGTCCTTTATTCAAATTTAGTAGGGAATGGGACTATCTGCCAGTTATTCCTGTTAGGTGATATTATAGTATGCATATACCAAGAACAAGACCAGACAACACAGTAAGATAGGATAGTATGGTACATAGTCTCGAGACACCTATACCAACATAAAAATCTTTGTCTCATGTCTTAAATTCTCATTTGGTTCAAGAAGATATTGGTTATTTGCACAGTTCAAGGGCACTTTCATGTTTAACTTTAGAAGTTTCCAAATATCAACATCAAGTATGCCTATGCATAGAATGAAGAACATGGCAAGTGTCTAGTGTGTCATTTCTGTCTTAGCTCTCAACTTCACTAGCATAATAGGAAGAATAGAAGGAAGAAATGAGGGGTAGCTTGGATATTCTTCGTGCTTGAAAGAAAAAAAGATAGATGTAGCTGAGATTTTCTTGTTCTAATTTTTATTGGTGCAATTATGAAATTACAAATTAACTGTTTCTGATACAAAATCTGTATTTCCTTCCCTTTTTTTTCTGGTGCACAGAGAGCACATGGGGCCAATTTTTCAGAAATGCTGAATTAGAGAGAGAGGTCAGCCAAGATTTGTCACGTCTTTATCCGGAAATAGGCGACTTTTTCCACGATAACTCGAGCCAATCCATGCTTGGTCGGATCCTCTTGGTTTGGTGCCTTACACACCCTGATTTCGGATATCGTCAAGGCAAGTTTTATACCATTTTATAGCAACACCCCAAATAAAGGCATATTTGACTAGTTGTAACTTTCAACTAGTATATGCTGTGATCATATACTTGCGTTCCAATGATGCTCAATTAAGATCACGTTTGGCTGATCAAGTGTCGGTTATTGTACATTATGAGATTAAGAAGCAGCTGCATCTCAATTGTGCAATCAAAGATCAATGTAACATCATTTACCTCAATGAATCCTTAATATAGAACAATGCATGCTCAATTTCAAAGTTTGTATTAGATAAGTCAGAAATTTTCAACAGTATTACATAAAGGGGCTGGAGAGTGCAGTCAATACAGTTCTTCACCAATATGCCCCTTGCTTCATGCTAAGATTTATCTTTCTGTTTCCTGTGGAATTGCATGATATATTTTTTTTGTTTCATTCTATAGATTATAGAAGTTCAAGAAACTTCAATGGAAATTCAAAAGTTCCAATTTTCCTGCAGGGATGCACGAACTACTGGCCCCTTTGTTATACGTGCTCCACATCGACCTTGAATTCTTCTCCGAAATCCGTAACCTACATGAGAAATATTTCTTGACTGAGTTCAGCTCCTCAACACTTCAAAAGAAGAATGCAGATAACCCTACTGCAAGAATGTTAGACCCTGAAATTCATGAACTTTTCCTCTTAAATGACACTTATGGAGCGGAAGGTGAACTGGGAATTATCCTTTCTGACAAGTTCATGGAGCATGATGCTTTTTCCATGTTTGACACAATGATGAATGGCTTGAATGGACCTGTTGCCATAGCAGAGTTTTACTCAATGGACTCCTTAGCAAATTCTAATGCAGGTTTGACACCAGTTAGAGAGGCCGCTCTCTCACTATACCACCTCCTTTCTTTAGTTGACTCTTCTCTGCATTCACATTTGTGTGAATTGGGGGTGGAGCCTCAATATTTCGCAATGAGGTGGCTTCGAGTTTTATTCGGCCGTGAGTTCTCTTTAGTAAATCTTTTAACCATTTGGGATGAGATTTTTATTTACACCAATGAGACCCCAAAAGGATACCTAACACGGGACCTTGACCATATATCTAGGGTTCTGTGCTCATCCCCTCGTGGTTTGATTATTTTATCTATGGCTGTGGCAATGCTTTTGTACCTCAGGCCTCAGCTACTATCAAGTGAACATGCTACAACTTGTTTACAGAGGCTTATGAACTTCCCAAATGACATACATGTTAAAAAAATTATTGAAAAGGCAAGGTCCATACAGGAGTTCGCCCTTGATGTTTATCTCACTTCAGAGAATCAGCTGGATAAGAGAAAGAGTGGGATCTTTCTGAACTCTCCTAATTTCTGGGAGGAAAAATGGAGAGTATTTCAGGAGAATGAAATTGTGCATGGAAAGAAAAATGACAGTGAATTGATAACTGAGAAAGTTAAGAAGGTGTCAATAATTGAGAAATTGAAAAGTGGGTTCTTGAAAGAGAAAGATGGAGGCAAAAATAACAAGGAGAGAAAGGATCGCTGGGACACCATAAGGCGTGTTATTTTAGATGAGAATGTGGTGTTTGATGATAATTCAGTCACAAGATGTGAACCCAGTATGGATGATGAGATCATTGCAAGTCAAGTTACATGCAACTTAAATGGCAGTGCAGAGATCTCTGACAGCAGCAAGCAGTCTTCTGGTGTGAAGAATGAAGGAGAGGGGGAATTGGAGGGTGAAGACTACAAAAGTGTCCTTTCAGGAATTGAAGAGGTGTACAACCAAATTATGGCAAACAGCACAGAACCCAGCAGCCATAATTGTCCCTACTGTGAGGTAGGTGGTAACTTAGAAGTGGTTGATAAAGAGTTAATGGCTAAATTAAGAAGTCTTGGGCAATCAATGTTAGAGAATATTCAGGTTTGAAACTTTTCTCTCTTTGTTTTTACTTTATTTATTCATTCATTAATTTGCTTACTTATTTTGAAACAAGGCCAAAATTGTCTAGTGTTTTTTCATCTTGGATGGATCTGAACGTATGACACAAGACTATAATAATTGGTACACGATCATTTAAGTTGTTAGTAGCCAAAATGTCTGCCTTTTTATTCAATTGAAGCGAAAAGTCTATTCTGACCAGATACAGCTTTGATTTTGAGGGTACTCTTTGGCTCTTTGCTAGCTTATTTCTTGCTTGAATAAGATGAAGGATGTTTTGCATAAAAAAAAAAAACATAAGGGGAGAAAATTCAGGATGTCTCAGTCAGTACATTCAGCCAATCACGAGCATAAATCTGATACTTGGTTGATTTTGCATGAATATTAGGTGTTCTGTAATGCACTAGTGAGATAATTAAAGGTGTGGTTCATTGAATCCAATTAGCATATTTAAAAATATCAAGTCAGGTTGCATTGTGCCAATTCGTCTGTTCTGTTTCAATATGGAAATTCCTGATCTTACACCATTATGGAAAATCAGTGTTGACTGCAGATAGCTGATGATATCACTCTTTTTTTTTTGTACATGTAGGTAATTGAATTGGCGTTTGAGCTAAGTAAAGGTTTTATTCCAGAGAATTTAAATGGTACCGCCGGGGAAGGAGGTGACAAGAAAAAGGAAGCAGCAACTGCTCTCAAGGAACTAAGAAAAATCAGTAGCTTCCTATCTGAAATTTGAGGGGTTCATGTGTGCGTGTGACTTCTTGTAAATAGGATTGTGTTTGTCTTCATGGCTCAAATTTGAGTGTTCTCCTTTTTCTTTTATTGTTTTATACCTCTATATTGTATAGTCAATTGTCATTTGTAAAGAAATAAAAGAAATTTGGTTGTTTTCTGCATGGACGGATGTAGCTTAGGTCCACGGGTCAGCTAACCCGTGAATTTTGAAAAATAGTGTTTTGTGTTATATTTTTGTTAATTTATCTCTTTTAAATTTTATTTTTGATCCTTTCTAAATTATTTGATTATTATCATTGAGAAAAAATATTTAATACCGTAAATAATGAAAGAATTATATAAAAATTCTCAATGTAAAGTTTTGTAGTGGAATTTTTTTTCAATGACTTGATTATTTATTATTTGAGTTTTATATTTTTATTATTTTAATATATAAAAGGATATTATTTTAATATTTTTTTATTAGATATGAATTTATATTGAATTGTTGATTTTTATTTAGTACTCGATTAATTAATGAATTTTGAATCCGATAAACTATTGTGATCTGATTACTTACTCTCTCGGATCAAAATTCTGTATCAGTCCATGATTGTCTATATATCCAATGGAAGTTATTGTAGTCAGTTTGTTATGTGGAAAGAATAATTGCAATTTTTGCTCTAAAAAATATTTAATTATTTATGAATAATATTTTTCTCTTATAAGGTGAAGTTTAACTTTAAAAGACAAAGCGCACTTTTCTTTGTATATCAGATTTTATAATTCACGTCTGTTGACGATCTTTTACATAAATGGGCGCTGGTCCTGCTGGAAATTATAATGTCATGTGTGTGCTATATAATTTCCATTTCATATCATCAGCTATGCAAATGGAAGGTAGGATTGCAGCATTCATGTTGTGACTGGCCTGACATTTTTTCATTCCTTCAAGGCTATAAGCCCTATATCTCACATACCTTCTAAATTAAACCTTTAACACGGTCCCTATTGTGATTTCATCTTGACCTTGATCTAGACCGAGATTATATTACGCAATAACCTCGGTGCTTAACTAACCTGATATTGTTAGCTTAGTAGATATAACAATAATACAGGGATGCAAAAATGAAGTCCCTGATGTCTTCATCGCACCTGGTACCATTAAGAGCTTTCAACAAGTCCAACAGGCCTTCAACAAATTAGCTCAACTTAACATCACAGGAGAGGCAGCTTCAAAGCTGAGTACAGAGTAGAGCACTTCGGCTCATTTAACCCTTCAAATACAACCATCGCTTTATTAACAAAAGAAATAAGAAACAAATGGAGTCTAAAACCATCAACCAATCAATTGAGTAATAATTAAAAAAAAAACACTTGACATAAAAAATGCTTTAAATTATTGTAACCAGGCGACAGAATGTATCCTAGAAATCATGAATATCATGCATTTTTTATGAGATCTTACAAAATCCAAATACAAGATGTATTCTAATATAACACTATTATATTGATTTCAAGAGATTGCATGCAGGACTTCCTCCACATCCATAAATTTGTTAGATCCAAAACTGTTTCCTCATCTGCTGTTCAATAAGAAAAGGCGACTCAAATTAAAAAAATAAACAAATATTGCAATTAACAACTAAAGGTGCAAATATTGAACTCAGAATCAGCAGATTGGGTCAACACAGGAGAAACTATTTATTTTAGTGTTTTAATATAGATTTCCAAAAGCTGTCCCGATCAGTGTGTTCCGTGTGCATACAATTAACTCTGATAAAGCATTGGTATATCACCGCAGTTGCCAATACAGGTACTAGTCAATCATAAATACTATCAAATTAAATATTTGAAACAATTATTTTTTTCCACATGAGTTGTTGTTTAGGTCTAACTCATTTGGATAAATTTCTCCAACACTGGTGACCTGTGCTAACCCCAGCCCAAAAGAGTGAAGTTCTCATCTTTGAGTCCTCAATGAATTTGGTTTGATCCTAATTATTTGACTTCAAACTAAATCGATTTGAATTCGAGTTTTACAAATACAGCCAATTACACAGCAACATAGTATAAACTAATCGTTTTACAACTCAATTCGAAGGTATTTACCATAATCCACTTCTTATTTTAATAAAAAAAAGGTATCAGCACACCGTAATAGCGTTCATACATACGCCTGGAGAAGGAAAAGAGATGAAGAAGAAGGAAAAAAACAAAAACTGAGGTGTGAAATCAAACAACTCAAGCCACAAGGATGGGTTGCGGATTGGGCTTGTTGCTAGGCGGAGGGTCCTTAGACGGAGAGAAATCCTCAGGGTTGTAAATGACGGTGATGAAGAGAGAACAGGAGGGGCATCGCGCAATCTCCTCTCCGAGTCGGAGGTCGTCGAGCGAGATTTGAAAGAGATCGCCGCAGGGGCAGGGATAGGTGTAGGCCTTGAGTTCCTCCCGCCACTCCATGTCCTCTATCTCCACGTCGTCGTACGACATCGCCGCAACACTAGGTCTGAGTTAGGGTTCTGGCGGCGCTTCCTCTAGAGCCTAGTCTAAGGTGTCCTTCCCAGGAACGATGGGGAACATGGACACGGAACTATAAATTAGGACATAAGGTCAGGGCGGGTAGCCTTCGGTCTTCTGTGATACGGTTTGTTTTAATCTGAACGGTTGTAAAAATGTCTACAAAAACTATTTATTATTGTTAAATCACATCCATTGATGAGATGATCAGACGGTATAAAATCAAAAACCGTACAACCCCGCAGAGGGCTATTCTGAGAATACCGATTCATAAGGTCAAAGGTGGTTCCATTAGTTCTATTCATTACGGGTTCGTTTGGTAAATCATAATTTTAATAATATAATATAACATAATCAAATAATAATAAAATAATATCATAATTATGATCATGATAATAATAATCATAGTTATAATCATAATAATATAATAATATAATCATAATCATAATCATAATATAATATAATAAATAAATTATAATCATAATAATATAATCATAACTATAATTATAATATAATTATAATATAATTATATAATATAATATAATATAATAATAATAATAATATAACAATAATCATAATATAATAATAAAATTTTAATAAAATTTTAATAATATGATAATAAATAATAATAATCATAATAATAATAAATAATAACAAAATTAATAATATAATAATAAATCATAATCATAATATAATAATATAATAATAATAAATCATAATATAATCATAATATAATAATATAATATATTATAACATAATCAAATAATAATCTCTATTCCGATTTAGAGGGCTAATCCGGTATACCACTTATAGCTTGGTATACCGAATTAGCACTCTTTCGCACTCTTCTACTTAGTATTAAATTCGTTTGACAAATTAATTCATCTGAATAGTAATTCTATTCCTACTTTTTGTTATTCCGTGGAGTGCCAAACAAACCCATAGGGTTACAGAATAGCAAAAAGTAGGAATAAAATTGCTATTCTGACGAATTACTTTGCCAAACAAATTTTAAACTAAGTAAAAGAGTGCTAATCCGGTATACCAAGCTATAGGTTGTATACTGGATTAGCTCTCGTCGGAATAACGATTATTGTCTGATTATGTTATATTATATTATTATATTATGATTATAATTATGATTATGATTTATTATTATATTAATATTATGATGATTATTTATTATTATTATAGTATATTATGATAATAATAATTATTATATAATTAATTTTATTATTATTTATTATTATATCATAATAATTATGATTATAATTTTTCTTATTATATTATTATATTATTTATTATTTGATTATGTTGTATTGTATTATTATATTATTATTTGATTATTAGTTATGTATTGTATTATTATATTATGATTATATTATTAGAATTATGATTATTTATTATTATATTATGATTATGTTTATATTTCTATTATATTATTATGATTACATTATTCTATAACTCTTTCAAAATTATCATTCTTCCAAAGTTATTCCTTAATTTGCCAAACGAACCAATATAGTAGTTGATTAAATGTACTGACCCAATATGATGATCATTATTTAAAAGAAAAAGAAAATGTAAAATTTTATTTATAATGTAACAATACTAATGAATGATGACGATGATGATAGGTGTTATGCAGCGGTTTGAATTTTTTAACTTGGTTTTATTTTGATAAATCATAGTCACTAATTTCGACCAGAGGTCTCTTTGATACACATTCTGATTCAAAAAAAATTATTAAGAAAATAAATTCCACTTATGTACTAATGCTGAATTTAGTAGATCTAAGAAAAATAAATGTCAATTGGTGTCACAAATGCATTTATTATAGAGTTAGATTATAGTGTTATGCGTAATTAATGATCAAATTTGCTACGAACTTAAAAATATAGATTATTTTTAAATCTTGATTTATGAGTCTCAATAAAAAAATTATATAAAAATATGATGGAATATAAAAAAAATTCTAAGTATTCATTTTCTAATTTTTAAGATGATTCAATAATAATAAAAAAATAATACATATTTTGTAAGTCATTTTTAAAAATTCAAAACTAATACTTAAATTTTTTTATATTTCATCATATTTTAATATAAAAAAATTATTAAGACTAATAAATTAAAATTTAAAAATAATTTAATTTTTTTTTTTGAGTCCGTAATAAATTTGTTAATTAACTACGCGTACCACCATAAATAACTCTTTATTGTATATCCAATAAAAATATTTAAACATAGTCGGCCCAGTACTACTTCGACCCGGCCCAAAAGCGATCTGCTGCTGCTCTGGTAAACCCTTGAGCCAGAACGCTCGACCTCTCTCCCTTCCTCTCAGCACCGATTTAGCGCCGGAGAGAACCTTCGGATCTTCCATCTGTAATGGCGGTAATTTCCCTCCCTCTCTCTCTCCCTCCTCTTTCCTCCTCTTGTTTCTATGCGCCGTTTCGTGTTTGAGTCGGCCATATCAAAACCCAGAATTACATTTTTTTTTTATCCTTATTCTCTTTTCTCTTTTATATATTTTTTCTCATTTTTTCCGTAAGTTTCTTGGAATCGTTAAATTGATTTCTTCCATCTATTTGTTCTTTGAACGTAGCGCTACATTGTTTGTATAGAAGCAATTGTTGAGAATACTTTTTTAGACTACCCCTAAGCCTCCTATAGTCATGTGGTTAAAAGTTAAAGATAGCATTCAAATATTTTATTAAATGACAGATCCGATTTCCCCACACATAAATAGAAATAAATAATTAGAAAAGAGGTCATGTTTGGTTTTTGTACACATTGTCATGTTTGGTTTTCAGTGTTATCTTAGTGACCTAAACACAATAATCATTTATTTTTATTTTTCATTCATTAAATGAAAACAGAACTGATTACATTGGGGTAATGAGTATCTGAAGATAGATGTTGACTGAGCAACTAATTTGTAAAATACTTTTTCAATGTATTTGCAGACTGTACCAGTCAACCCAAAGCCTTTCTTGACCAACCTCACAGGGAAGCCGGTAATGGTAAAACTTAAGTGGGGAATGGAGTACAAAGGTGACTTCATCATCTTTTTTTTTTTTCCTTCCTGTTTTGTTTTAATTTCTCATTTTCTTCCACAGATATCTGTTACCATAGAATGGATATATACCTGATGTGCCTTTATATCTGTGAATTAATATTAGGAAAGACTGCTAGCCTAGGGCTTATTTAATTAACAATGAAGAAATCTTGAGATGTACTGCTTATTCACTGGGGGATTTATTTTGAGTTTTTGAGTCTTTTTCACTTGTTTGATGAAATTGAAGCATTATATATTCCCCTACTTATATTACCATATCTATTGTGACAGGTTTTCTTGTCTCAGTCGATTCATACATGAATCTGCAGGTATCTTTATGTTTCTTTTTCCAGTTTTTGTTCTTATGTTGTAACTTATGACATAATAACTGACCAACTTAATTTCCATAAAAAGTACCAAAATTTTGTTTTTTTCTGCAACCATTTACCAGAAAAATATATTGTTTGCAAGTTGCTATCGGCAGTTTCCTTTTTATATTAATGAAACATATCTAGCAAGTAATCAAGTATTAGGTATTGAAATACAACTTATTAAAAAAAATCCACACATGTTTGGTCTTAAATTTAATTGAGCTATTATGGTAGGGTATGATTTACCCCTCAGATTTTATGAAAGAACTCATTTGAATTAGCTGATTGTAGAAGCTTCTTGAGTTTTGATAGTGATATTTTCTAGAACTGTGATTGATGCAGTCAGGTGTAAAAATTTATTTATAGTTTGTTGGTCTTTATAAATTCTTTAGCTTATTTTAAATAAAACATAACAAGGAGATTTGATTTTTTAATTGCAGCTTGCTAATGCAGAAGAGTACATAGATGGACAGTTCTCTGGAAATCTTGGTGAAATTCTCATTAGGTAGGTATTTTGGTACCCTTATGATCTAATTTTTTTCCTTGTTCAAAATTGTACTGAACCTTTGGGTTACCAAACCTTTAATTTAATATGATGGAATGGTGTATTCTGTTAGATGCTGACAATTTGCTTCTTCTAATGATCTGTAAGAATTATGCTGCAAATAAGGCTAAGTGTAGAACAGGAGTTCTGCTTGTTGGGTTTCAGCTTTTGTGTTTATTCAACTGGCTATAAGTGTAGTTAAGAGGAATAGGTCAGGAATATTTAGCTATGTTTTGTCAACCTATCTTTCTGTTTAATTCTTCTTTTTGGCAAATAATTTATAATGCCATGGGTGTTTGGTGCAAACTTGAACTGCATGTATTTTTTTTTTCCCAAACACAGTAAAATGCCATAGGTGAACCATAGGGTGCATGATTTGGGAAGCACCACTGCACTTCAATCTGATTTCTTTACTTTCCAAAATATACTTTTACTCCTGATTTGTACAGGCGGCAAAACTCTACTTCATTTTAATTTTGAATTATTTTTGTTGTTTAAGCGGGGTGAAATACCCACTGCTGTTTTATATGGTATTATTGCACTGCACTCCGTGAAATGTTATTGCAAGCATTGATTTTGCAGACATTCATTGATTGTAACTCAAGTATGCAAATTGTAATGCTATTTTTTTGACGCAGGTGTAACAATGTTCTGTACCTACGTGGTGTCCCAGAGGATGAGGACATTGAAGATGCTGAGTGAAAATGTGTTTATGTTTTTGGGGGGGGGGGGGGAGGGGGTAAGGAATGCAAACTACTTTGTTTTACTTGGAGAATATGATTTTTAGCCAGAATTTTCTTAATCTATATTCTTGTTTGAAATTTAGCTTATATGTTGACTGTTTGTTGTGATTATGCTCAAACAAGTAGCATCCATTGCTTAATTTGTACCAAAGTAGTTAGTTATGATTATTATCTTGATGCATTTTGATTTGTTTCTTTAAAAGTTTAAACTTTAAAGCATCTGCAGCTTGATTGGTTTCCTAGCTTGAAATTCATTTTGACTGGGTTTTGGGTGAGATATGCTGCTGCTAGATATATATAGGTCAAAGGTGCTGCGTTCTAACTTCGCAGAACAACTCTGCGTTTAGGAAAATGTTTGGAATCCATATAATATTGATCGATATTGTATTATTGTTCAAGTAAAATGAGTGATTATTCAAAAAAGCGACTTAATTTATTTAACTTATTTTGTATAATGTTCTGTTTTTAAATTCAAATATTATAATTTTGAATAATAATATATTAACTTATTTAAGTTGAATAACAAAATACTATACAATATAAATTGAATAAATTAAATTATTGTGAATGAATAACTCGTTCATCTTGAATAATAAGACGGTATCGATTTATGGTATCAACTCCTATAATGTGTGTGTTGCAATTGACTCGGTTTTAAGCCTTCTAATGTGTGTGTGTTGCAATTGACTCTTGGTAGTTTGTACCGTACTATGGGGGGTTATGAAACAAAAAAAAAAGTCTACGTTATATAGTTTACACTGCATGAATGACGATATCACATGAAAGAAACATGATCAAGTGACATAGCAAAAATTACAAGTTTGTTACAGACTAAAAATATATTGAGGTGGTTCAAATGTCTCAATTTTTTGTGTCTCAATTATGTCTTCACTTTTTAATTTTTAATAACTCAAAATTTAATTTTAAAATATTAAAATAAAACCACTAGATTTGATGTGGGTCATTTTATTTATGTATAGATTTTAAATTGTGACATTTGGAGTTTATTATATGCGACATCAAAAGTTTGTAAAAGATACACTAATATTTAATTTCTAGACATTGATTTTATAATTTATTATTTACATAAAATGAAAGTGAAAATGAATAATTTTTTATATGATTAAGTTTTAGACGTTGATTTTATAACTTATTATTTACATTAAATCTATCGGTTTTATTTTCATATTTCAGTTTTTAATTTTGAGCTATTAAAAAATTAAAAAAATAAAGATATGATTGAGGCTTCTCAAATATATTATATATTTTATCGTCCAAGTGCATTCAGAAAATTTTGTGTGGCCCTCACTGAAAGAAAATTCTTTATTTGACACAAGAATTCGAGTCTTCTAACGATTTGTTTAGTAAAATTTAAGACTGATTTTGCTGTGAAGCAAAATTGTATTGTTATAAAAGGATCCGCTTGTGATTGACAATAATTCTAAGATAATAATTGTAAATTTGTAAAGATGATTCATCGGAACAATTTAGACCATTCAATTTTAAAATTAGATAGCTAAAATATTTTTTTTGACGCGACTAGAAAAAAGTTCATCAGCGAAAAGCATTTATCATTGACTAATAATTAACAAAAATGTTTCTGATCCATAACAAACTTATATTATAATGTTTTTCTCAAACTTTAATATTACACCGGACTCATTTAATATCCAAATATTCTTTAACCACTAACAAATTGACAACAATACATAAATTTTACTTCTGCCCGTAGGTACATTGAAACAATACTTTCTATTAAAAAAGTCGCAAGTCTGAAATTTCAGTTGAAAAATGTCATGTGAATATACAAAATTATAAAATTTGACTTAATTTTTATCTAAAAACATATTGGACACAAGTAGACTGCTAGAGAACTGCCCACTATCCATGCTGCTCCGCAAATAAATTGCATCACAAAAAAAAACGACGACTCTTTTAGCTGAAAAATCCTCCAAAGCTTTTGTTCACACGAGTTGTCATTATCCTTTTTCATGTTTGCCCCTCAAATAAGAATCCGGATCCACTCCAAAGCTTTTGTTCACACGAGTTGTCATTATCCTTTTTCATGTTTGCCCCTCAAATAATGTCTTTTCTGTGTTTTATCATAGTAGATAGAACCATTAAACGTACAAGGTGACGTTTTCAAATTTGGTAACAATAAAAAAAAATAATATATTTATTGAAGATGTTTACAAACACAAAAATAACAACAAAACAGATATTTTATTGTTGATGTTTTTGTCCTAATTTTTTTAGCATGGAAATAGAACTAATATCTTTCTACTCGTTTCAGTACGAGAACCACGTCTAATTCAAATATTATTTCTGTAGAAGATTGTATGTTATAAGGCTAAACTCCATTAAACAATATACTGTATATATATAATAAATATAATAGATGTAAGTTCTGCATTTAAATACAGCTTTTTAGAAATAAAAGGCACTAAACGAAATGCATGCACAACTTGGACCGTTAATATCTAGCTCTTACTCAGTTCTTCCATAATTCCATACTTCCATACTTCCATCATGAGTCATGACCATAATAACAAATTTGGAATTCGAGAATAATTCGGTAAGTTCAAAAAATTATGATTCAAGTATAATATGAGTATAATTCAGAAATAATTTATTTTATATAATATAAAAAAATATATATTATATTGATAAAATTTTAAAAATATATTAAAAACTATAAAATTCTAATGAAAGTAATATATAATGTGTTTTTGTTTGCCGAATAATTCACGAATTAAGTATTTTTTTAACCAAAAAGCACATTATATATTAAACGAATAAATTAATCATGAAACATCTGGTAATGAATAAAAAAAATTATTCATAAATAATGCGCTTTGTGACTATGTGACTATGTGACTATGGCCATGAGCCTCATGAGTCATGACTAGAAGTTCTAGAACCAAATTGTACACAAATGGAAACACATGAAATGCCACAAAAGATATTATGAATTAAGTATAAACCTGGCTTGTTACGGTCCACAATCACCATCCCTTTTGCAGGAGATATTTCATTTGTTTTCCATTCTCCTCTGTTAAAACCAGCGTTGAACCCGGTGTAGACGCAAAAGATCATTCTTCCACCCCTTCCTCTCTCTCTCTATCGGTCCATCTCCTTTTCCATTCTCTTTTTCATTTTTTTCTCCTCCTACCCTCCTTCCTAAAACCCTCTCTCATGGCGGCCTCCTCCCTGGCGAGCACAGTCCCGCAATTCTACTCCCCGGCGAGTGGGACCCACCGCCGTTCCCAACGGCGGCGGTCGTTAGTGTCTCTCCCGGCCTCCGCCGCCTTTACAGGAGCCGCCTCTTCTCTCCGTTTAAATCGTTCCCAGCGTTCCTCTCCAGTTCTCCAGCACAGGTAAAAGTTGAAGCCTGTAACTATTACATGGGATTTTATTGGCAGCTGAAACTGAGAAGAAATATGTCTATTACTTTGTTGTGCCAGTATTTGCCTCTGAATTGAAATTTCTTTTATCCAATTAGGTTACATTTTTGTCTCCTGAAAGCAATACTAAGTAGCATACATTTATCTTACTTCTAGCTGGTAATCTGGATCAAGTAGAATTTCCATGTTCTGTTATTAGGCACTTCTTATGTGTTTCAGATTTTAGAATGTTATATGAATACGTCTATGTGTTTTTTTAATCATTTCGGTTTCTGTCAAATTCTAGCCTAAGAAACGGACCTGGTTCTGTACCAGTCTCAAGGATGCATACTTCATGGAAAGATCGTAGTGTTGCAACTGGTACAAAAACTAGCTGCATTTCTTGCTTCAAGAGCAATGTAAGAGTCGCTGGCAGTTCGTCGAATCTTAGAAGATTCACACCTGGAGCCTTCTCTGACAAGTCGACCTTCCCTTTACGTAGCCATCTTTTTGGTGGCAGGATATCTGTAAGTGCATGCATGTGATTGTTTGAATTTGTTCGTATGAATTTAAAAATATTTGAATGCAGTATTTGAGTATCTTGTATGCTGCCAATTTATAACCTCAATTAGAGTGTTCTAGGAGTAGTGCTATAACTAGTGATTAGGATTTAGATAATTAAATTATGGATGATTGTATTTTCTATATATTTTTTTTAAAGAAATCTCTTTCATATTTTTTTTGAAAGAAGTTTTTTTTTAGAGAAAAGTGGCTATAAAGCCACCGGTTTCATTGAAACCAGAGCCAAGTAACATAGTCAGGAAGAAAGTAAGTACTGAACATCTAGTACTTGTTTCTTCATAGAGAACATATCATTACAAAACAACCTAAAGTCTCAATTAAAACCTAAGAGAACAACAACTAATGACCAAGTCTAGAGCAACAAACAACATAGAGCATCAGAACAACCATACAACAAACAAGTTTTAGCACAGCAGGCTTTCAACAAAGCAGTTTATCAAAATGTATTATATCCTAATAGTCAATTAGGGCGCATCCACACTCTTCCTCTATTAAATCTATCTCCTCTGCCAAATCGACTGACTGGTGCTTTTCTACCTGAAAAGGAAGATCCTCTACCCCTTGGGGTAATGTCAAGGTAAGTTTTAAACTTTTAATAATTGAGAAGCATTACGTGCAGTACACCAAAAGGTAGTGATATGAATAATTTTGAGACCTAGGGACTTAAGTGAAGAGGGAGAAGCCTGATTAAAAATAATATTGTTCCGTTCTAACCAAAGTATCCAACAAACTGCACTTCTAATCATTTCAACTAACTGTTTATCTTTCAAAGGAATATTGCAATCAATCAACCATAAATCTTGCAAAGACTGACAATCAAAATGAAAAGTATTATGAGAAGCAATCCACTACCAAATAATTTTTGCCACCGATCATTGGACAAATAAGTGATCTGCACTTTCAAATTGACCACAAAAGACACTCATGAATCACCTTTCCACCTTTTCTTAATTAACTGATCTTTTGTAAGAATGTTTTGTTTCCTTACCAACCACATAAAGATCCTTATCTTAAAAGGAATTTTAGAGTTCCCAACTACATCATAATCAGAGTTTATGACTCCCCCAAAGTCAAGCCACTGATAAAAAGAGTGCACAGAAAAAAATATACTAGAAGAATGCCGTCTCCAACGATTAATATCAGAATCCAGGGGGTAAATTGTAAAAGAACCTACATGTTTGTACTAACTGATTCCAATTAACTAAATAATCTCCTACAAGTTGCCTTTTAAAATCTAAACATAATGTACCAGTTATTAAAGCATCATGTACTGTAATATTAGGTTTAACAGTAATTGAAAATAGTAAAGGATAGTAACTAGACAAAGCACATTCATCCAATCATCAATCATTCCAAAAAGAGACAGTAGTACCATCAAAGTAGGACTTCCAGAACTGCTACTGATATTTCATTTTTCTCCAAATATCTGAATATCTTCTACGGCGTGCACAAATTTTCTTGTCCAATATACATTCTATTCCTTTTGTACATCATGTGTGACATTTCTGTAATTGTTTGAAGCTTTTGGCTTGCTTTTGTGATTCTTGAGGCCACTTTAATTAAGCCAAAATGATATGTGTATTATAGAATTAGCATGCCCAGATGAATTAAAACTTGGAATTGGATAAAAGGGACTGGAAGAGCATCAGCATATTTTACATCTTTGCAGCGGCATACATGATATCTGATATGTTCCAGGACATGCAATTTGAATTTATTATTTTTTTATTTTTTTTTCCAGGGGAGGGCTTTTCATCTGACACGTGCAAGTGTTGGGCCTAATGAGCCCCATGCAGCAAGCCCCACACTGTCTGATACATTACTTGAGAAACCAGGTATGAATTTTCTGGACCAGGAAGACGGAAGGGCAGAGCTGGAGAGGTTATTGAATGATCGGCTTCCAACTCACCCAAAACTGCACAGAGGCCAATTGAAGAATGGTCTTCGTTACATCATTCTCCCTAATAAAAATCCAGCAAATAGGTAGAATTTGTACCAAATTGTATTTAGTAGAGATTGTTTACTACTTCCTATGGAAAATAGCATCCAATATTATAAGTTCTTGTATGTGCAAGAAGTTTCTGACCTTCTTAGTTTGCTTGAGTGAGGAATGGTAGTTTGTAAAACCCAAGAGGTTAAGGCGATAAAGATAGATTTAACAACATGTAAGATGACTCATGATATCATATGTAAACCAGCCAAAGGAAGGAAATATAGTGCATTTCACAAACCCGCACCCCTTCCCTCTTCAGTTCTTTCTTTGTCTCTACAAGAAAAAAATGTGGCATTAGACGTGAAATTGGAACATTTGATGAGGCATTTCTCCTTTTTCAAATTTACGCATGATATTCTGGTTCTTTGTAGGGCTAAACATGAAACAATTTGTAAAAATAGTCATAACAATTTGAAAATGTTGTTAAGATGTTTGGTGTAATTATGCTCAAGGTTCGAGGCACACATGGAGGTGCATGTGGGGTCAGTTGATGAGGAGGAGGATGAGCAGGGAATAGCACATATGATAGAGCATGTGACTTTTCTCGGGAGCAAGAAGAGAGAGAAGCTTCTTGGTACCGGTGCCAGGTCAAATGCTTATACTGACTTCCACCATACCGTTTTCCACATCCACTCCCCCACCTATTCCAAGGTACTAATTAAGCTTTCCTTCTTACTTTTTATTATCCTTAGTGACAAATATGAAAATGTCATTATTTTCTGCCAATTATTTAAGATGCGGGGTATAGGTATACAATGCGTTTTAATTTATTTTCTGCAGAAAATATTTTTTTCTTACTTTATTGTACTGAAGAAAATCAAATGCTAATTGTTGGCAGGAATCTGGTGAATATTTGCTTTCTTCTGTTCTGGACGCCTTAAATGAGGTGCATCTCTCTCTCTCTTTCTCGACTGTCTATCCATTTTACCTAGTGTGTCTTACAAATGTCCAAGAATTTTGTTGATTATGCTCATGATAGAGCATTCTAGGAATGCTTGCAAAAACACTTGTGGCTTTTGGTTAAAAATGATATAGAAAATGCTTGTTTGCATTTAGAAAAGCCTTGTTTAAAACATGTATATATTGTTACGACAATAAAAGGTTTGTTGCCTGGGTTTGTCATCTTAAGTTATTATCTTTCTGTCATATCTATAACTTCACGAGGTGTTTAGTGATCACTGCTTTGCTTTAAAACTTTTTTATTTTGCAATATCTTTTTGGCAGATTGCATTCCGTCCCAAATTTCTGCCTTCTCGTGTGGAAAAGGAAAGAAAAGCTATACTTTCTGAACTCCAAATGATGAACACAATTGATTATCGCATTGATTGTCAGGCAAGTGACTTTATATCTTTTCTGAAGTTTTCATTTTTCTTATCATGTCAATTAATTAAAATGAGAAATTCTTTAGGTACATTAGGTCATTAGCATCTTGTCAAATACCCAATATGACCCTGCATTCCCTCACTATTCTGTAATAGTTAGTTACTACAAAATATTCCCAGATGCTAGATTATTCTCTATTGATCAAAGTAATGGAAGCAAAGGGCCAAAATGAAAAGGGAATTGTTCTGTTATAATGTACGCTTTTTGTTATTTTAGATGTGATGCAGCAGAAGTATGTTGTTATTAATGTACATGGGTTGAAGATGACACTTAAAATGGAAAAGAAATATCACCAAAGCCACTAAGAAGCAGCTCTTTGTAATCCATTTGATTGAAAGACAATGAATGAGAAAATAAGAACATATAATTGACCAGAAAAGGTAATATACGGCAAAATGACTATACACTCAGTATGTCTGATGATACTATACTCTTGGCAAATTAATTCTGTTATTTACTTGTTTGTTTTGCCGGAGATACAGTTGTTGCAACATTTGCATGCCGACAACAAGCTAAGTCAGCGGTTCCCAATTGGGCTGGAGGAGCAGATTAAGAAGTGGGACCCAGAAACAATCCAACGGTTCCATGAGCGCTGGTACTACCCTGCGAATGCCACCTTCTACCTGGTTGGTGACATTCCCAGCATCTCTGATGCCGTTCATCACATTGAGGCTGTCTTCGATAGCAATCCTACTCCCCCTCCATCTCCTCACTCACCCCTTCAGAACTCCATGGCAAAACTTTTTGGAAACAATTTTGTCCGCGGTGCCATGGCTCCCAACTTGTCCAAAGAAAGAGAGAATGCTGAAAAATCTAAACAACTCGAAAATAAGAATGCTTTGAAGAGGCAGAGACAGGTGATTCGTCCACCAGTGGAGCATGAGTGGTCTTTGCGTGGCTCAGCTTCTACACCTAAACCACCACAGATTTTCCAGCATGAGCTGATTCCAAATTTCTCTCTGAATATGTTCGCCAAGGTATTTGGTAGCATTTGATTTTTGTATGCTGAGTTAATTGCTTATAGTTATTACATGAAATTGTGATCCTTTTTGTATTCTGGTGACAGGTTCCTGTCACTAAGGGATCAACGTACCGGGACCTGCGAGAGATGTTGATGAAGAGAATTTTTGTTTCTGCTCTCCATTTTCGTATCAATACCAGATACAAGGTTATTACTTTTAAAACCTTTATCACATTCTTTAATGCTTTGCATTAATTTAAGGTTTTATTATTTATAAATTGCATTTATGTGGATTGTAGAGCTCAAATCCACAATTCACCTCTATAGACCTGGACCACAGTGATTCTGCAAGAGAAGGCTGTGCAGTAACTACACTTACGATAACTTCTGAACCCAAGAATTGGCAGGACGCTATAAAAGTTGCTGTTCATGAGGTTTTTATTGTTCCATTTGTCTTGGTCCTTTCTTTATATGCATTTGCTTTTTCAGACTTGTCTTAAAAAAAATGGGGTTTCTTACTTCTTACATAACTGGAACATGTTTCTTTGCACAACACAACATGGTACATTACGCACTAGCTGTAAAAGTGGAAACTCCAAATTGTTTCAGTTTGGATTTATGCAATCCTAGGCTTGAATGTTGAATTTATTCTGACTTTGTAATTTTAGGTAAGAAGACTGAAAGAATTTGGTGTGACCAAAGGCGAGATGACCCGATACATGGAAGCTTTAATTAAAGATAGTGAGCAACTGGCTTCCATGATTGATAACATACCATCACTGGATAATTTGGATTTTATAATGGAGAGTGATGCATTAGGTCATACCATCATGGATCAAACACAGGGTTATGAGTGCTTGATTGCTGTGGCTGAAACTGTAACACTGGAGGAGGTATGTTCCTCTTGGTTTCTTACTACAGACCATCGTTTCCCCATTTGTTTAGCACCTAATGCTCCAACTGTTAATTGCAAGATCCCACCAGCTATTAAGAATAAAATAATAGTTCATAAAAAGCTGGATACCAACCAGAAGGTTCATTGAAAACTGTTATTTGCAAGATCCCACAAACTGTTATTTGTTTGGCAGGTTATCATTTTTTAAGGAGATTACCTGCTCTGATAACAGGGTTTTTATTCACAATTATCTGAAAGGATTTTAAGTGTTTGTTATGAACTTATGATTATGAATGACTTGTGTGTTTTATTTCATTGTATATAATTTCTCTTTTCTTTCTGTGGTTGGTGTTGAGTGGGGGTTGATTTTTTATCAGATGATGTAGCCTGCTATATTTTATCTCTGTTAAACTACTTTGATAACAACTTTCCTAACATATGCTGTAAATATGAGTGTATGGTTGTACATTGTATGCTTCCTAAACCATAAACCATAAACCCAGAAAAATCATATGCTTCCTTCTCTTTCCCATTGCAAGCGATAGTCAAAGTACCTCTTCATTGTCACTTTTATCTCTGTTCAAATGATCCAGAAAAGAGGAGTGATTTGTGGATTTTAGAAAAGCCTAGTGGAGAATATGATATTTTCAAGTTTTACATGGGTGCTTAAGGGGTGTTTTTTTATTTGCTGGATAAACATGCTGTTTGGTCATACAAGACTCATCACATCCATTTGATGCAAACTATACTAGAATGAGCTGCTTTATTACAGCATTTTTGTAACCTTCCAGTATTTGGATTCCTTCTTTCTTATGATCAGGTCAATATGGTGGGCAAACAAATGTTGGAGTTCATTTCAGACTATGACAAACCCTTGTCCCCACCTCCTACTGCAATTGTTGCCTGTGTCCCAAAGAATGTCCATGTCGATGGTGCCGGCAAAGCCGACTTTGTGATTACTTCAGAAGAAATCACAGATGCCATAAAAGAAGGGCTCCAGGAACCTATTTATCCAGAGCCAGAGGTATTTTTATAAGACCAAACTGAATTGAAACTATAGAAAGATTGCATCACCAAAGTGGTCTGTCAGTTCTCTTTTTATTGAATTTTCTGTGTGCTTGGTAGTTAACATTACCTGCATCATTAATTTTGTTACTGCTATTATCATTTAAATGTTCCATGTATGTTGCTTGATTGAGACTAAATCAATGCTTGAACATCAGTTAAGCTTTTATAATACTTGAGACTACCACTGTTGATCATGTGAGGACTGTTACTCTTGTATACCTGAGCAATTTTCAGCTCTCTGACCAAGACTACAAATCTCAATTGGACTGTGATCTATATCTTCAGCACTAAAATTTGTTATTTTGTTTGTGCAATTCATTTTTGACAGCTTGAGGTGCCGACAGAGCTTATAAGCATTGAACAGCTGGAGGAAATGAAACTTGAACGGAAGCCATCATTTGTTGCATTGAATGGGAAAGAGAACACCACAAAGTTGTTTGATGAGGAGACTGGTATAGTGCAGAGGCGGCTTGCCAATGGGATTTCAATCAACTACAAGGTCATTGGGTTCATTGATTAGTCTTATTCAAGAACTAGTTTTCTTGTTGTCTTAGAACATTGTGAAGAAGTCCTATCTTTTTAGAAAAGAGCAGAAAAATTCCCATCTATCTGGCATTTAGAAAACTGTTAATTCTTAACTCAGTCAATAGCAGTACTTTTTTTTGAAGTAGTAGGCGAAAAGCCTGCTATAAATTTTCATTAAATTAAATTGAAATAGAGTTGATACAGATTATAAAGAAAAGAAGAAGACAAAGACAATAGATAAGAGAATGAAATACAAGCATAGCCCTAAAAAGAAAAGTAAAATAAAATGAAATGAAAAAAAATGCTCCATCTGTCCACCGACCAGCTCATTGCAGCTGTACACCCTTGGAAGTTGAGATAGATCGGAAAAGCAGAGGAAGAGTCAGGGTCGGGGTAGGTGGAAGAGAGAATGAAACTGAGACAGATGAGAGGCGGCTGCTGGGAGAAACCAAAAAACTGGATTCCCTCCTCTCTCCTGACAGTAGTAGCACTTATATTTCTCTCCTTGGCGAGTGTTAAGATGAGAAGAACAATGGGGATCCTGTGAAGAGCCACGACACCATAAATTGAGGGATGTTCGATTCTGATGAGAAGAGTGGTGTCTAGGGTTTAAGGGATGCCTAGGTCCGGCCATAGTGGATTTGAGGCTTACCGACAACGAAGAAGGGCAAGATTGCGAGTTAGGGTTTAGGTGACATTTACCCCTCATCGTAGATGGAGTGACTAGGTGTGAGGAGGGATGCTTGGGCCCAACAAGCAGGACGGCGGCTAGGGTTCGGAGGAGTTCTCGGAGGCGGCACTACGAGAGGTGGAAGACGACTAAGGCTGAGAGAAGGTAGAGGGTCGGATCTGACCTGGCAAGGTGCTGACCCGCTTGAAGACGACGGAGGCTGAGAGGAGGGTAGAGAGTAAGATCTGACCCGACAAGGTGCTACAAGATGAAAAAGGAGAGGGGGATAGAGGGTCGAGAATGGTGGCGAATCTTGGCACGGTTGTTGTCATGGCCTTGTCACAGAAATGATGGCAGCGGGAGAGAGACCCTAGGGTTTCGGGTAGAAGGGGATCATGAAGGAAAATGGGAGGAGGACGAGAGGTCGGAGAAGGAGAAGGAGGCGGGGGAGGCCGGCGACGCAGCCTCCCAACCTGAGGCTTTTCAAATTTCGCCCTTTTCGCCTTTTTTTCACAGGAGCGACTTTCGCTGCGAGGACTCTTTAAACTCGTCAAAGAGAGCAGTCAATAGCAGTATTAGACTGATATTTTTAATTAAGCTCTTTTTTCCCCAAATATGAATGTTGGGCAGGTTATGATTGACATAATTTTTCCATTGTTGCTTTATTTCTTTACATTTGGAAGCTGGGGACACTAAACAATAACTTACATTAAACCTAAATTGAAATGTTCGATAACTGTAGGTCTTTTCTCAGTTTCTAGATAATATAGGGTTCTTGTCCTTATGTCCTTTTCTTTTGAGAAAAATAAAAGATTTTTGCTTTGAGGAGTGATCCAGTGTCAGCAGTCATCGTTGCCAACTTCTTTATTTATACCAGAATTTACAAATTTGGACGTTACATTTGTTTCATATCATTTCAATTACTTCTATAGCCATCGGGGGGGGGGGGAAGATTCCAAAATTTATGTAATCTTTTGTGTGTGTGCATGTGTAGGTTATATATACTATTAGTTGGTTTTTGTTATTTAAATTCTAATATATAGTTCTTTGAGATTTATATTCCATTGACACCAATTTGGCAGTAGAACCTTTGGCATTCCATCCTCTTTTATTTTTCGTTCTTTTTAAAATATACTTAATACTTATAATTGTTCTACTGCATGTAGATCACGCCTTTTGAGAAGAATGTAGGTGTCATGCGACTCATTGTCTGTGGAGGGCGGGCAACTGAAACAGCTGATTCAAAAGGATCACTCATTGTAGGTGTACGTGCTTTAAGTGAAGGAGGTTGTGTTGGCAATTTCTCTAGAGAACAGGTATTTGTTTTTCTCTCTCCAAGTAAATAAACAAAACCTAATTGTTTTTTTATCTTGTTGGCGTCCCTTGAAATATCGAAATGTAATTATGCCTTAGAAATGAGAATATTTTGAGTGCTCTTGAAAAATGTTCTTCAAATACTACATCTAACCACGTCTTTATTTACTATTATTGTTATTCTTTATGATTTCAGACCAGGATTCATTTCTAGCCTACCCCAATTTATTTGGAATTAAAGGCTTTGTGTTTTGTTGCTGCTGCTGTTGTTGTTGTATTATTTGATATGTTGGCATTTGTACCAGTAAACAATATATTTAGAAATAAGGTTTGAAGCAAGAATTGTGATGCTATTTTATCAATGTGTTGTGATGAGTGCAGGTAGAGCTGTTCTGTGTGAACAATTTGATAAACTGCTCACTAGAGTGCACAGAGGAGTGTGTTTATATTGAATTCAGGTTTTCCCTTCGTGACAATGGCATGCGTGCTGCCTTTCAACTTCTTCATATGGTTCTGGAGGTACTTGATTTTGAATAATGTTCTAAAATAAAGATTCAAACTGTGCCAAAAATGGTATTTTTAATCAGAAGTCTACTATTGAGCTCATTTGAACTGTCATTTTTATAAAGGCTACAGATCATGATTTTCCTTTAGAGCAAGCATTGTTTCATAGCTAGTATGTTTAATGGTGGTAGAAATGTTGCAACATTTAGTGAAATGTGTTAATATCAAAATAGAATGCGCGATTTTGCAAAATATGAACAACCTCTATGATGCTCAAGATCATAGGCTTTGTTCGTGCATTTTGAAAGAAACTTATTGGTAGAGACTAGAGAGATAGGTGCGTACATGGAGAGAGTTCTCATGTCTTAAGAGGGTATCAGGTGTAGGTGTTAACAAGAGTTCTTATGTCCTAATAGAGATGTGTAGGTATCATGGAGAAAAAGAGTTCTCTCATGTCTTAATGAGGTTTTGTTGGGTACATAAACTTGGCCTATGATGTTGTAAAAAGGAGCAGTTTCTATGTGTAACTGTACTCCTGCCAAATGACTACTATAGCTGCAGAACTTTGTAGTATTTCAAATGTCTGACAAATCAATATAGATGGGAGATTGGAGACACAGTTATGTTCATAATAACGAAGATGCTAGAGATAAATTCATGATATGCCAATGATTTTGAAATGTTATCAAGTCTTCTTGTCTATATGGTAAATTATGTTTGTATGGCAGGCACAACAGTTTTTTTGGTATATTTGTAATGTTCTCTTTTTTTATGGTATGACAGCACAATGTGTGGTTAGAGGATGCATTTCATCGGGCAAGACAGCTATACCTGTCATTTTACCATTCCATCCCTAAGAGCTTAGAACGGTCTACAGCGCACAGGCTCATGAAGGCCATGCTGAATGGCGATGAACGCTTCGTGGAACCTACACCTGAATCCCTACAGGAACTCACTGTGGAGTCTGTCAAGGATGCTGTGATGAGCCACTTCTTTGGGGACAATATGGAGGTGCCTATGCTACCATTTATATAATTTAAATTATTTTAACTATGTATAGTATCTAACGGTATAAAGCATGGCATGATTTTCTTTTGGATTTGTCACACTTATGTCCTTTTTTAGATCTGGTGTCACTAAGAGTGCACTAAATCTAAATAGTTTGTATATGAAGGCTTCTCTTAAAATGGCATTTGCAATGGAAAAGGCAACAATAGTTGGCTATTTAATGAGATTGGACTGGAGGATTTGGAAATGAAAATACTAAAATTGAAAGTTAAAATTAGTCTATCACTTTCATTAGGTGTTGATAAATTTGTATTACTAAATTTATTCTTGTACATATCAGATAATAATATGTTTATTGTGATTATTCTTATTAGGATTATTATTATTATTGTTATTATTAGCATTACTATTATTATTGTGATGTCCTTATTATTATTATATTATATTATTATTACTGTTATTACTATTATTAGTATTATCATTATCATATTATCATCACCAGTATTGTCATCATCATCTTCATTGTCATTCTTATCATCATCATTACTAGCATTATCATTATCACTATTATTATCATTTTTTCCCTTTGAGATCTATGATCTTTGTGATTTCGGATTGGGTTTCATTTCTAGCCTACCCCAATTTATTTGGGATTAAAGGCTTTGTGTTGTTGTTGTATTCTTCTTTTGTAGAGAAACTATAATTAGAAATTTTAAATATCTCACTTCTATAATATGGCAGTTGAGCATAGCTGGAGATTTCACCGAGGAGGAGTTAGAGTCCTGTATTTTGGATTATCTGGGTACAGTTCGTGCAACTCCAAAATCCGGCTTGAAGAACCTAGACACCATTGATCCCTTTGTGTTCCGGCCTTTCCCTTCTGATCTCCACTTTCAGCAAGTATGCACCCTATATATATATATATATAGAGAGAGAGAGAGAGAGAGAGTTGAGCTATGGTGCTATGCATAGCACGGACCCTCGTGCTATTGATTGGTTATTCGTTATCAAAGTGCAAATGGTCGATCCAACCATACAAAATGATTTTTGTATGAATATCTAGATGTAAACCAAAATTTATATTTTTTAGAATTTTTTTACTATTTTTTAAGATAGTTAGAAAATCACTTGATTTAGTTATTATGAGCCATTAAAAAGAAGCGATTTTCTAACTATCTTAAAAAATAGTAAAAAAAATCTAAAAAATATAAATTTTGGTTTACATCTAGTATTCATACAAAAATCATTTTGTACGGTTGGATCGACCATTTGCACTTTGATAACGAAGAACCGATCCATAGCACGGAGTGATCCGTGCTACGCATAGCACCATAGCCCAACTCTCTCTCTATATATAGAGGAAGTCTAAAATGAAACGCGTTGCACGAATATGTTCGTGCACCACGTTAAAATCTCAAAGTTCAAGTTAAAAATACCGATCCAAACCGTTCAATTTATTCTCTATATCAAACTCTTGTAGAAAATCAAATTTTATATTTATAAAAAAAAATTTGGGCCAAGAGAAAGTTATTTGATTTAAGGATTTTGGATCGTCCAACAGTGATGATTTTCTTCCTACCCAAAAAAATAGCAAACAAATTTCAAAAAATATAAAATTTGATTTTCTACAAGAGTTTGATATGGAGCATAAATTGAACAGATCGGATCGGTCATTTTTAACTTGAACTTTGAGATTTTAACGTGTTGTACGAACGCATACGTGCAACACGTTGCATTTTACTTCCTCATATATATATTTGAAAACTTGGTAGAGGCTGCCACATCTCTCTCTCTCTCTCTCTCTCTCTCTATCTATCTATCTAGATATACATTTGTCCCCCTCCATACATAACATATATTTGCCCTAATTTGATTTTCTTATTATCTTATGCCATCCAGATACGGATAAATGATACAGATGAAAGGGCCTGTGCATATATTGCGGGCCCAGCTCCTAATCGCTGGGGATTTACACATGATGGGAAGGACCTCTTTCAAACTATTAAGGACTCTTCTTCAAATGGTAATTTTTAATTGTTCTACTTGGATTCATTACTAATAATGATTTTATTGTCGTTACTAGGAGGGCTGCAATGAGCCAATGACTGTAAATCTGAAAAATGCTACTTCATGAAAATTGTGTCATATCATGTATTTAATTGTTCATTGTCAAAGAAAAATGCAATTTATGTACAAACAAAATGGTAAAGGTTCTCAGAAGATGATACCATTCCTTTGAAATGAATGGTGCTGTGGAGTAGCAGCGGAATTGTAGTTTACATATTTTTCCATCCTTTTAATACCAGAAGAACTTCTGTATCTTGCCTCATGTTTTGCGGTGGATAAATGATTTTACCGAGGCTCAAAATGTTTGTTTTGTTGTTATAATTGTTGTTTGCAATTTTGGTGGCACTTTTTCTAATGGATGTCCTCATTTCAGGGGAACAATCACAACTTGCAGGTGTCAATATCCGTAACCACCCTCTATTTTTTGGTGTCAGTTTGAGCTTGCTCGCTGAGATCATCAATTCTAGGTAACTGGAACCCAAATCTTCCATTCCACAAAATCTCCTTTTTGTTCTTTTATTATTTATTGGAGTACATAGTTCTTTATGCCATATTTATTCTATAACAGGCTGTTCACAACTGTGAGGGACTCCCTTGGGTTAACATATGATGTGTCATTTGAAGTCCACCTTTTTGACAAATTAGGCCTAGGGTGGTATGTTATCTCTGTAACCTCTACTCCTGAGAGGGTCCAAGAGGCAGTAGATGCGTGCAAGGGTGTTCTTAGGGGGCTCAACCACAACAAAATTTCCCAACGTGAGCTTGATCGGGTAATGACACTTGACGAATCATACTCATGGGTGGTGTGGAGTATAGAGTTACATATTAGTAAATGGTGTACATTGGTTGACTGGTATTTTTTTCACTTTTCTAGAAATGTGATCTAATTCTCTGTATCATCCCAAGTAAATTTGAAAAATAAAATGGATATACATTGAGACAGTTGACATGGTTGACAGATTCTCATAACCCATATTACACATGAGCAATGATCAAGTTGGTATGGTATTTAAAAATAGCAGTCTCAACATGTTTGCAGTCCACGTGATATTAGAATAGAACTGTAAAAAGTAACATATTATGTAATACAAATTTTATGATGCAGGCAAAGAGGACAGTGTTGATGAAACATATACAAGACTGTGAGTCCAACAACGTGTATTGGCTTGCTCTGATGGCTCACTTGCAGGCTAAATCTGTTCCTCGAAAGGTATGAATCCTCAAGTTTGTTCGTCTACCTAGTCGTGGCTGTGGATCATGCCGACTCTTTTTTTATCCCAAGGGTGGGCTGAGTTGTCAGCTGATCAAGAAATCAAAATTCTCGCAGTCTTCCAGATTCATGTAAAGTATCAGGCTAGATTGGTTTATTGTTACCAAAGATGATACTCGGTGTCAAACTGTCATGCTCTCTGTTAGAAGAACATCGAATGAAATCTAAACTGTGCTGAGTTTGGTCAGCATGACCTGCTAACCTGGATCCAATGTGATGCACCTGAGAAGTCCTGAATCTATCTGACCAACCAACAACTCACTATAAACCTGCCAGTTTGGATAAAGTTTGTTTGGTCTGGGTCAACATCAACCCCAGTTCCTGAACCCCCCTCCATACTTGGTAGCAACTAATGGTGGTTTTATCTGACTGAATGCATCATGAAAAAAAAACAGGATGTATCATGTATTAGGGACTTGAGCACTCTGTATGAAGGGGCGACTGTAGATGATATCTACTTGGCATACAAGCATCTTGGAATCGACGAATCCTCTTTGTTTGCATGCATCGGCATCTCTGGTGCCAACCAACCTTACTATGATGTAGCTGGTACATGTCCCAACATACCTGACTCCCTTTCTACTGATTGAATGGATGCTTATTTCCTCTATTTTTCTGTGTTTTAATGTTAAGTTGTTTTTTTGCACATAACACCCTTGTATAATTTACTTTACAAATAGCACATAGTATGTTTATAATGTTTGTATCCGGCACTCAGACATCGATTGAGACACATGGAAACAGCTCTAAATGAACATTACAGGTGACGGAAAAATGTACTGTTGAATTCTAACAGACTTTTGTCTGACTCCTGAGTTCTTTCTTTGCTTGAACCCAAATGAAATTAGAATCAAGCCAAGTGTTATGGGATGTAGGTTTCTAGTCCTCAAAGATTTCTATGAAGATTTCTGGTTTTATTATATAGGATAATATATATATATATATAACCCTTTTATATAGTGTATGCTGAACCCCTTTATATGGAGATTAATCTACCTAGTCATGACTTGAATTTTGTGACTGCAGAGGATGAAGTGGAGATGGAACATCACGGGACAATGCCAACCGGCAGAGGTCGATCCACCATGACAAGACCTACCACTTAATAACTTATTATTAGGTATATTTTTTATTAATTTTTAGACAGATTCTTTTAGCATAGCATGGAATACTCAAGTATTTATTTCTAGATTTTGATATCTTCCATAGGCAGTTTTGTATATTCTTCTTTTTTTCAGTGTAATTCACTGAATAATAAATAGTTTGATGGTAATTTGATATCTAATTTAATATTGTAACCACTTTTTCATGCCTTGTGGTCCGACTCAAAGTTGATGGTACCAGTGATACTAATATCTCACACTTCATTGTAAAAAAAAAAAGAAGCCTAATTAAAAGTGAACCCAGTCTTGTTTGTGTTAATCAGGCG
This sequence comes from Schoenoplectus tabernaemontani, assembly GCA_037127355.1. NCBI lineage: Eukaryota > Viridiplantae > Streptophyta > Magnoliopsida > Poales > Cyperaceae > Schoenoplectus > Schoenoplectus tabernaemontani. The sequence goes on along the minus strand of CM073750.1, from coordinate 18,584,589 downwards.
AACCATGTGTCTGCCCGTCTGCTCATTGTGAATTACTACTTCCCAACTGCCTTGTGAAGATCCTTGGATCAAAGACTCATATCTCTTGAAACTTGGTGGCATGACCTTCATTTTTCCGATTAAAAAACGAGTCGTATCTTCACATCAGGTGGAATTATGTCAGAAAATTGTGTGCCATCCAGTGTGCTGCTGTAACTACTGGTCGATTAACATGCAGCAATGTAATGCGTACTGGGTCTGCCTTTATTGCATCCACAATTCGTACCACTGGTACTGTTTCCAACGCTCTCCAGGATGGCAATTTCTCTCGTCCACACTCCACTGGCCTTAACCGCCTGCACTAGTGTCTTGCTATCTGTGAGCTGTGATTATTGCTACTCCTTGCCATTCTGAATTCTGATTGCAACCTTACTTGGCTCCACTGTACCGTCTTCAGTACCGCCACTGCCTCTGCGTAATAGGGGTAATGTCCTCCCATTTCTTGAAGTGATGCTCAGTACAGCGAAACGAACACATGAAAATAAAAACCAATAAGTCCTGCTAAAAAAATTGGAGAAAAATCTAAAGCACTTTAGTTGACTTATAGTGCCGTCGCTAGAAAAAGTTTGATGAAAGCATTAAACCCGTCTCGATAGAAAAGTTCCTGATTAAAAAATTTATTGAAAAAAAATCAGATTCAAACTAGACGCGTGATGAGAGAAGGCAATAACGAGTCAAAATTTTATGCATCAGATTTAACCACATCACAGGACACTCCATAATCGCCATAGAGAATCTGTGCTCCATTAAGTCCAGATCCATCAAGTCTACTATTAGAATGTCAGAATTTAGACACATAGAAGTCAAAGTCAAAGTTCAACTTATTGTTGCTTGCTTCAATTTCTAAGCTTCATGGCCGACTTTTCAAAACCTCATAGCTTCCCCCGACGAGAGAGAGAGAGGTGAGAACAATTGCTCTCTCTTTCCTTTCCGGATCAATCATGGCAGCAAGCAATCGCCACCTCGGCCTCCTCCTCCTCCTCCCCGTTCTCCCCTTCTTCACGCTTTGCCTCCCAATCAAAGCGCAGCAAGAGTACGAAAACAACAAGCAACTGAACTGCACCGACGTCAGCTCGACCACGCTCGGTTACAGCTGTAATGGAGCTCGCCAGTGCACCTCTTTTCTCACTTTCCGATCTTCCTCCCCCTACTACCAATCGCCTGTCCAGATCTCCTATCTCTTTAACACCTCCGCTACCAACGTGTCAGCCATTAATTCGGTGACTGATGTGGTCGCTATCCCTGACGGAGACCTTGTTTTGGTTCCCATCCCCTGCTCCTGCTCCGGACAGTAAGTTTACTCTTCTGTCTATATTTTCTATTGCTCTTGAATTTTGTAATTGCCTTACACGGTGGTTCTATTACCGGAAAAAGACTACTCAATATGAACTTAGTTTCATATAAATGTTTTATAGTTTATTGCTGTATTGAAAACTTTATTTGGGTAAACTGAGATTCCTGAGCCCATGATCAAAATTAGGCCAATTCGAATCCACCGTATCTATAATAAGGAATTTTATTTTATTATGTTTGTGTTACAGTTAAAATTTGTTCAAAAATAACCTCATCATTGACTTCTCTTTATGCTCTATTTGAAATGTAGAAATGCCCAATAAAACAAAATAGTCCCAGTGCCAGTATTTCCTCCCCTATAACTTTACCTGGCCTCCCTTATAGTCAAGTATGGCTTAACACATAAAATAAGATAAGAACAATTCCATCGAACACAAAGGCCTAATGACAGATCTGTGTCCACTGTCCACTAATGGTTTATCGTTCCAGTGCCAGCGCCATTTTGTCAGTATTGGTACAGAAATTCTTTTTGCCAGGTCTCAATAAATCTTGCCAATTGAAAATATCAATTATTTCCGTTTAACAGGTATTACCAGCACAATGTCACCTATGTCCTCAAGTTTGAGGGCGAGACCTATTTCAGTGTAGCCAACAACACATACCAGGGCCTCTCCACATGCCAGTCCCTGATTGCCCAAAACCCGTATGCTAGCAATAACCTATCTACGGGCTTCTCTCTTCTGGTTCCAGTCCGATGTGCATGCCCCACTGCCAACCAGACAGCAGCCGGCATAAAGTACCTCCTCAACTATCTCATAACCTGGGGTGATGACCCCCCAACCATAGCTAGTCGATTTGGCATCTCAGAACAATCTCTTCGAGATGCTAATAAGCTTACCGCCAGCTCCACTATTTTCCCATTTACTACTTTGCTGGTCCCACTCCAGACAGAGCCCACAAAGAATGAGATAGCCAGCCCTCCCCCACCTAGTTCAGCTCCACCGCCACCTAAACAGCCTACTAGCAACTCTAGTAAAACAGGGATTTATGTCGGTGTTGGTGTTGGTGTAGGCTTTGTGGTTCTAGCTGGGTTATTAGTATTTGTGCTATGCTGTTTCCGCCGCAGGCGCAAGGGACAGTCGAAGAAATTTTCTGAGGAATCAGCATCAGCTGAAGCAATCTTGGAATCAGGAGATGTGACAAATACTAAATTAGCTACCCCCTTTATCTCTGATGATGTACGCACAATGATAGAATCTCTAACATTATACAAATTTGAAGAGCTGAACGGTGCAACAGCTAATTTTGCTGATGACCGCCGGATCAATGGATCATCAGTGTACTGTGGTACAATCAATGGAGATGAGGCTGCCATAAAGAGATTGAAGGGGGATGTGTCAAATGAGATCAATATATTAAAGAAAATCAACCACTCCAGCATAGTACGTTTATCTGGATTTTGCATCCATGCAGGAAACACATACTTGGTGTACCAGTTTGCAGGTAACGGGTCCCTCTATGAATGGATCCATGGAACAAAGCCTGACCCAGTATCTGGAGGGCCATACTGCCTTTCATGGAAGCACCGTGTGCAATTAGCCTTTGATGTAGCTGATGGGTTAAATTATCTCCACAACTACACAAAACCACCATACGTGCACAAGAATTTAAACAGCCAAAATGTGTTATTGGATAGGGATTTTAGAGCCAAGCTATCAAATTTTGGTCTTGCCAGAGCTGTCAACGAAGAGGTCTTCACTGGGGAATCAGGTGTGCAACCACAACTTACTCGACATGTGGTTGGCACACAGGGCTACATGGCGCCAGAGTACATGGAACACGGCCTGATCATGACCCAATTAGATGTTTTTGCATTTGGTGTTCTGTTGCTAGAGCTATTGTCAGGTAAAGAGCCAGTTCTGTGGTCAGAAAAAGAGGGAGATGCAAAACAGCCACAGTTGCTGTCGGAGATGATCAGAAACGTGCTTTCTGGGGAGGATGTGAGGAGCAAATTAAGGGAATTCATTGATCCATGTCTTGAGAGTGACTACCCATTTGACTTGGCATTTGCAATGGCTGAGCTGGCGGTGCAGTGCGTGGCACGTGAACCCGGTTCACGACCCGGAATGGGTGAGGTGTTGGTTTCCTTGTCAGGCATATACAATTCAACTTTTGATTGGGACCCATCCGATTATGGGAAATCAAGTGGTTCTACTACGATTGATGCTAGGCAATAAGAATGGAAGCGGAATTAGATGATGGGTTTGATTCAACTGTCCGATATTTTCATTAAATGATGGAATGAACCGTAATTGATCAAATATGGAAAGAATGCTTACCGTTTTTATATAAAATATTTGCATCATTACTATTTTGGAACTCTCCGGGCACCACATGAATGGAGATCTCTCCACTGTCTCTTCCAATTGATCACCAACAAAAACAAAAATATAACAAACGCACAAAGAGAAACTCAAGTACGTTAGTTGTTGTTCTTTATACAAAAAAATAAAGTTGATTACTACCGTTCCAGTTCCTGTAGTTCTTTTAGTTATCTAATTCTTACTTGAAGCCGAATGAAAGCATCATCAAAATTGAAATTTTCAATTGGGAAAAAAAAGACGAGAACAATTTTCATGCAGCGAAATAAAATTTTACATTTTCCAACGAAAAAGAGGAGATAAATATGTGCTTCAGGAGTTCAGATTGTTTAAGAATCTTGTATTTCACGTTTGCTTTTAGAACGAAATGAAAGATGATGTTCACTATCTCAATTTTGTTCTATTCGGTTCAAACGCAAAAAACTGGAAGTTTTTCACTTGATAAATATTAAATGCGCCCAAATTGTTTCCACTTTTGAGTTTAGACGGTTACTGTTATATCGGCTCCATTAATTAATCAAAATACCAGCTGAATCGGACGGTTTAAACAGTCCTTCGGATGCTGATGGTCCAAATGATGTGTGTGTGTATAACTGTATATATATAGAGAGAATTATATATATTTATATATATATATATATTGGTTGACTAAAATACAACATGTTGTACGGATGCACCCGTGCAACGCGTTAAAATCTCAAAATTTAAGTTAAAAATGACTGATTCAAACCGTTCAATTTGTTTTTCATATCAAATTCTTGTAGAAAAACGAATTTTATATTTTTTAAAAAAATTTTGCTATTTTTTTGGGTAAGAAGAAAGATGCTTGATTTAAGGAATTTGGATCGTCCAATAGTGATGATTTTCTTCTTACTAAAAAATTTTCAAAAAATATAAAATTTGATTTTTTTTTTGCAAAAATTTTATATGAAAAATAAATTGAACGGTTTGGATCGGTCATTTTTAACTTAAATTTTGAGATTTTAACGCGTTGTATTTTAGTCAACCTATATATATATATATATATATATATATTAAATAGTCTTTCGGATGTACACAACGTTCTTGTAATTTGCAAAGTACCATAGCCTAATTCTCTCTCTATATATATAGAGAGAATTTGACTATGGTGTTTTTCAAAGTACAAGAGCGTTATGTGCTTTGCGTTCTATTATTAATTTTAAGTCAGAAATAATCGATCCAAATCGCTCAATTTAATCTCCATATTAAAATCTATTAGAAACCAAATTTTATATTTTTTGAAATTCATTTGCTATTTTTTTGGATAGAGAGAAAACCGTCATTTTTGAATGAATCAGAATTCTCAGTTCAAGTTATTTTCTCCTCATAAAAAAATAACAAAAAAATATAAAATTTGGTTTACTAATAGATTTTGATATAAAGATTAGATTGAACAATTTAAATTGATTATTTCTAACTTAAAATTAAAAATATAACGCAAAATACACAACATTTCTGTATTTTATAAAGCACTATAGTAGAACTCTCTCTATATATATTCCTTTATTTTATTGTAATTTATTACCTTAAACTGAGAAATGTTATCAAGGTTGCGAATTTAATTCGTTGTCGATGTATACAAGTGAAACCAAGTTGCAGCTTGTAAGGTGTGAGTTGTAAATATTAAAAGGAATTTTCTATTATCCTTCGAGTTGAAATGATCCAACTGGCGTCGCGCAAAGGAAAATTGTTTTGAAGTAAATTATTGTAGGATTTTACTACAGTTTTCAGTTTTGTATGATCTGTGTCCATATGTGGTGTAACTGTTCGTGCACTAATCTGACTGTTTATTTCAGACTACAGACAACACAAAACAGGATGGTAAATATAGTGCGGTTTGCTGAGTACCCCACGCGTGATGTATCTATCATGTACCACAGGCAATCCGAATTTGAAAAAAAAATGCAAGATTAAAGACTCATTCATCGTCCTCAGAAGTTTGTTTTTAATTTTTTTTTTTTGAAAACGGAGCCGTGGTTATGACTTACGAAGAGACACTTAAATTTATGGTAATAATTATTAGATTCGTCCTCTATTATGTTCGCCTAGTGTGACAGCGATTTTTATGTTAGTTGTTAGATAATTCTAATTTCTACATTGATAGTTCCAAGAAAGCTAAGCTTGATATTTATCAACTAAATCAAGGTCAGAAAAATATCGAAAGTAGAGAGTTGAAACTTCTAAGGACTCTAGCTTCCATAGTTCATATTCAACAACAATCCAATTATATTTACAAGAATTATAAATTACTGTTTTAAAAAATAAAAATTATAGCGTCTTTCGCCTAGAGTTAGTATTTTTTTTTCTTTTTCTAAATCTAGGGCGCGAAATCTTGATTTTAAATCAAGGGAAACTATTGATTGTACCACAGAAAAATACTGGTACAACAAAATTCCCCAAAATGCCAGCAGTCCTAATGCCTACCAAAAAAGGGGGAAAAAAATCATTCAACCACCTCCATGATAATGCTAAGTTGTCTCCTCAGGGCCTTTGGCCCCTTCCTACCCGGAGCACTCGCCTTCTTGACCGCCTTAACAGCTGCCGGTGCTGACAACCGGGACCCACCAACCATCACTGTATCCTCATTAATTCTTTGATTCAACCTTGCATTCTTGGAAGCATCTTTATACTCATTCAATTGAGCTGAATCCGGCGCCACTCGTACCCTCCTGGCCCCGGTTCGCCTTCTAGGCTTAGGCTGCTGTGCCAATGCAGAGCTTGCCTTGACTGCCAAGGCTGCCATGTCAAGACCTGACAAAACACTTCCCCGCATGGAAATGGGCAGCATGAAGTACAGCTGTCCTGGCTGGAGCAGCTCGGTGGAGCCCACTTCTGATATCTCCGAGTCGAAATAGAGCATGTCAGAGTTGCAGAGAAAATGGGTTTCGCCGGTATTTACCAGCACGCTCGAGGCTTTTACCGGGGCAGCAAATTCTTGGAGAGAGCCGTCAGGTGTGATGACACGCATCGTCGGCTGGCCGGTGACAGAGGAGCACTTGGTGTTTTCACTGGAAATCGTTAATCCCATTAACAATTTGACAGCTTTCTATATGATTGTGTGTGTGAGAGAGAACAGAGAGAAGAAGAAGCCTGATTGATTGAGAAAGAAAGAGAAAGGCAGACGAGGTTTTGACACGGTAGTTTTGGAATGGTGTATATATAAACATAAAAGAAACATATGATAAGAAAAAAAGAGAATAATGCGCAACAAACCGACTAATCCGGGGGCTGCTGCCTTTGAATGGAATTGCGGTGTATGTGTAAACTGCTGACGCAAAACCAGATAACCAATCGGATAACTTTCTGGGTTCTAGACGCGTTCTGTTTCTTTTCTCCTATTCTAGAATATGCTAGAGCCTGGAGGTATCCATTTCTCCCATCGGCTTATCTAACTTTTGCACGAGTATTGAGGCATATACATTCTTTTCGGAAAAAAAAAACTGGAGAGGTTGTGGTTTTGTAGATGAGTCAGAAGAAGGTTCCTTTCTTTCTGCCTTTCTGCCATCGACGAGAAGCACAGAGCACCTGGCGCTGTCACGGTGTCACCGACAAGTAACAAATAGAAAAAATGTTATTACTCCTCTTAACTTGAGGTTAATTAGTCAAATTATTTACAAATATGATTGTGTCATACTTGGATTGCTCTTCAGTTCAAATTTAAACCGCGTAATTTAGCCATATCCTTCAACTTAGCTAAATATAATTTTGTGTTGTTTAACGAGCTTTCCGGATTGTATTATGTCTAAATTAGTGTTTTTTTTTTTATCAAAAGTTATACTCATTTGAACTTTAAATTATTCACCAGTAAGATTTGCGGAATTTTTGTTATAATATTTTATTTTTATATGTATGAAATAAACTTTTTTTCAATGTCTGCTCATTATATATAAAATTATTAAAGTTATTTCTAAAAGTTTTAAATATTAAGATTATATTTTGTTAGTTTGCACATATATAACGTATCTCCATATAAAATTATCAAGAGATGTCCTCACAATTTTTACGAGATACTGAGATAGTACATGTATAAAGACAGATATATAGTAAGTGCTGAGCTTTTACATAGTATATACAATAAAAATTACTAAAATATATACTTAGGATAGTGATTTTGGTCATCTAAAACGTTCGCCCAGCACTTGATTCATCATTTTCTTTTTTGATCTGAAAAGAATATATAATGTGCATTCGAAGAATGAATTTATGTGATTTTAAAGCGAAAAGGGTTAATAATGAGCGAAATCTAGATGAAATTGTTTAGACATAATTAGCACCTCCTGTACATTTATCATACAATTGCACTTAAATATACGTTTAATTGTGAGTTATTGGGTAGTTACATTCTAAGTAGGCAAAGCCTACTTCATCAAAAAAAGATTTATTGGGTAGTTATAATTGTTACTTTTCAGGTAGTATATATGGAGTTTTGATTTAAAAAATGGAACTCATTCTCGACAGGATCGTTGAGACATTTTGAAAACTTCATCTTAATTATGTCTACGGGCTTAATTTGTGTTTAAAATTTTCAAAAATGATAAATTTATTTCTTTTTTGTTTCCTTAACCAATTAAGTAACGGTGCTTATTGGAATTAGTAATGGAAGCTTCCGGTTGTTAATTGGCTGGAGACCACAATCACCCAATCAGAGCGCGTCTGACACTGACATACGAAACTTCTCTTTTGTTCTATTATTAAATCTTTACATATGTCAACGATATACAAATTCATAATTTGCCTAAATTCATACAACAATAAAATAGTGTCACTTGTTTCATACATTCATGTCCTCCGAAGCATAACATAACACCGAAGAAACAACAAATTAATAATCGTCTTGCAATTGGCAGTTAATTAGCGTAATAAAATATCCAAAGTGTTTTAATTCTTGTCCCTCTTCAGCTAGATCAGCTTTTAAAATATAATTATATATAGTTGTCAAACATGAACAGATAGGATTAAAAATTAGTTCAAATATAAGAGACGTTCTGGAGGAACAATTCGCTTTCCAATTAATTATCTATTTAGTTTAAGTTTAATATCAAATATTTATTAATATCATTTTTTTAAAATATTAAGCTTGACATTGGCACTCAGTTACTGAAATATGTATCAACGTCAGTTTAAAAATTCATGTAAAGTTATATAATTTTAAGAGTTAGGCTATGGTGCAACGCGTAGTTAATGATTAAATTTATTACGGACTCAAAAATATAGTTAAGTCATCTCCAAATCTTAATTTATGGGTCTCAATAAATTCTTTATATCAAAATATGATGGGATATAAAAAAAATATTTAAAATTTTTTTTAAGTATTAGTTTTAGATTTTAAAAAATGACTTAGAAAATATGTATTATTTTTTTATTATTATTGAATCATCTTAAAAAATCCAAAATTAATACTTAGAAAATTTTAAAAATATTTTTTTTATCCCATCATATTTTGATATAAAGAATTTATTGAGAGCCATAAATCAAGATTTGGAGATAAGTTACCTATATTTTTTAGTCCATTGTAAATTTGATTCTTTAACTACGCGTAGCACTATAGCCTAACTCTAATTTAAATATGTAATTGCCAGTATATATATATGAGTGGATATACCGTGAGCTTAAGCTCACGGAGCCCTTCCGTGAACTTAACTCAAAAAGTATATCAAATCATCTCCAAATTTGAATTTTTTCACTCTCATTAAATTCTTCATATTGAAATCTTATGGGGTACAAAATTTTGGAATGTTTTGAGTTTTCTAAGTCACTTTTTTTAATTTTTGAAAATCGGCTCTAAAAATAATAATAAAATATTCAATGTTTGTACATTATTTTCAAAAATTAAAAAGAGCGACTTAGAAAACTCGAAATATCTTAAAATTTTGTACCCCATAATATTTCAATATGAAAAATTTAATGAAAGTGAAAAATCAAAATTTAAAAATGATTTGATATATTTTTTGAATTAACTTCACGGAAAATCTCCGTGAGCTTAAGCTCACAGTATCTTTACTATATATATATATACATTGCATGACGTTAATCAGCATCCATACATGCTAGCTGTCAGTAGTTACTATCGTCGAATGACATTAAAACCTACATATACATCAAATCATTGATTGTTACAATGGCAAATTACAAAATTAGGCCGTTAGTAGAGATAACGCACAATTTCTATGAATTTATTACTTCTTCTAAATCACCAACGTGTCCCGATTCATTACCGATAACAATTATTTGAAATCAATGAAAAATGGTGTAAAGACGTGAGCTTAAACTCATGAAAATATTTTATGAACTTAATCAAAAAATATATTAAATTATTTTTAAATTTTGATTTATCATTGCTATTAAAATCTTTATATAAAACCTTGAGAGATACAAAAAATTGGGGAGTTTTTAATTTTCTATGTCTCCATTTTTAATTTTTTAAAAATTAACTCTAAAATAATAATAAAATGTAATATTTGTACATTATTTTTAAAAATTCAAAATAATATCTTAGAAAATTCAAAGCAACTCAAATTTTTGTGTCTCACAAGTTTTTCATATGAAGAATTTATGCATGATAAATTTGACATATTATTTTAGTTAAAACTGACGAAAAACCTCTGTGAGTTTAAACTCATATTATATTTACTTTGAAAAATGACATAAAAGTATAAATAATACATTAACATGATGTTAACTTAACAATTTAGTATTTTGTATTAATTTTTAGGCAATCAGAATATTAATGTTATTCAGTTACTAAGATGCCATCCCTTTGATATATATGGACCGCTTTTAAATTTTAAATAATTGGATAATGGCGAAATTAGAACAAATCGCATCCACTTTTGATGTTTTAGTAACAATTATTTTGAAATTGAAATATCAAAATAAAAATATTGGATATGATTTATGTTTTTTATCCATGCGTGTAAAATTTGAAAAAAAAAATAAAAGCACAAAAAATTTATAAATTATCCTTGATCGATGACATATCTAAAAGTTTAACAAGGGAGAGGCAAACATGTTAGGGACACATTGGCATGACGTGCGAACACGTTCCATGACATATTATTTTGATAGTGTTTAAATAACCAAGCAATATTTAAAATGTGAAAAATATGCAAAATAAGGAAAATCATAAAAAAAAAACTGTACAATATTTTTTGTGAAACTCCTTTTTAATTTTTAAAATTATTTTCAACAACTATTTAATTGCAAATGTTAAATTGGAACAAGAATGTTCAAAATTACAGGATAGTTCTAGTGAATTTTCTCGTATTTTCTTATTTTTCTATTTTTTTTCCTTTAATTTGTAAAAGACAAGGCATTCTAGAATCAATGTCACGTACGTACTGTTGTCTGGCACATAGTCAAAACTTGCTGATAATTTTTTTAATTAATTATATCACTGTCTAACATGTTTTTAGCACTCCTTTCCGAATTATTCCAATTCCTAGTTGTGATGTAAATAAGAATTTCATTCTTGGACATGATATAATTATACTATTTTCTTCAAATTGGCGTGTACCCATGTGCAAGTTTAATTATAGTTTTGGTTATGGTGAATGGATAAGATGTCCAGCACAGTTCCAATGTGTAATTTCTAACACGTGAGAAATACAGTTTTATGATGTATGTGGTAGAATATTTTTTAGATAAATTTATGTAAAAGATTAACAAATTAATCTCATCCACGCAAATTATGTCCGTATTATAATATCACATGATTGGTCATCCAAGGAATACCTTAAAGTTTTCATTGAAGAGACCACTCTCAACTCATCATTAAACAAATTAGGACTGTAACTCAAGGTTTGATCGAACAAGACAGTTTTTGAATAAATAATTAAAATAAAGTATATTTTTAAATATACTTAATAAAAAATTTACATTAAAAAATTAAATATATTTTAATTTTTTTTTTAAAATATATAATAATAATAATAATTTCCTCTAAAATGGGGAAATTAGTTTGGTGTCACTTTAAAATCTTAAAATTAGCAAAATGCCACTCTAAAGTTGAAGCTCTTCTAAATGCCACTTCAAAACAAATTTATTTAGTTATTTACCATTTTTATACATTTTTAATATAAAAAGAGAAAAAATTCACTGTGTTTTGAGTTGTATTTTTATAATTACCAAAATACCCCTGTCTCTTCCCATCGTTGTATACACCTTCCTTCCGATCTAATAAGCTTTGTCCATGAACGAGAAGAGTCATTCTCAGTACCTAGGACTAGTAGCATCCTGAGAGGAATAAAATAACTGATTTGGTCTAGTAAGTAGTCTAATGGGTAGGAGATAAAAGAATGTTTTCAGATAATGTGATCTGGAAGGGGGTAAAGTTCCCATTTAGTCTGATTCTCAATGCTCAGGTCAGCAAGACCAATCATAAGTTGTCAAGTAAGGGTTGTTGAGGTCTATTGGTGTTTTATTTCTGTTCCAGGTAAATTCTCATCAAATTCTCTAACATTTTGGATTTTTGCTTGGTACAGATGTGAGACCTGTAAAGTTCCCTTTTGTGGAAATTGAGACATTGAATTGAAAGAAGAAAATGGATTTTTGTTATATGCTTTACAGAGGAGATTTACACCTATATACTGGACAAGCTAGCCGTTTTCTAGTTGCTAAATTTACATAGATTCTAATTATATCCTGATTACATTCTAATTCCCTAATTATAGCCTAATTCTAAATATGCACAATACTAGCCGTTGCTATGTACAATCTATGACAGCCTGTGATGATTTGGACAATCTGAGGCCATTAGTATTAATCTCAATACCTTTGAAGGGGGCTGCTGGTACACTACTGGCACGATTCTTCTATTTAAGAGCTTTAGTTTTCTAGCAATCTTTTGAGGATTAGTTTTCAAATAACTCTGCATTGAGAATATTTATTGCTCTGGTAGAGATAGGAGAATGGATAGCTTTTCACCCATCGATGAGCTGGAGCACTGGGAAAAAACTTGCATCCCCTCACTCACATAGTTCATGAAGTCAAAGCATCATCAATACCAGTCCCTGCTCCTTGTCCAATTAATTACTTATGGTGAGTAATTTCATTCCGGGGGAAGACAGAAGAGATAAGCAAAGAGTGTATTTTGAGTAGAATGAATAATATTTTATTTTTATTTAATAATTTAATATTTATACACTATAGATGATAAATGACTAAATAAATTAGTTTTGAAATGATATTTAGAGAAATTTAAATTTTAGAGTGATATTTTATTAATTTTGAGGTTTTGAGGTGGTACCAAGCTAATTTCCTCTAAAATACTATTATTATTAAACATGATAATTTATAATGAATAATATTAAAAAGTTGGATCATTTTAAGAATTGAAATTTCACCTCAAGTACATCATACCCATTTATTTTAAATGAGGAGAGAGAAAAATTATATATGAATTATTAGATTAAGTATATAAAAAGATTTAAATAAAATCAATAATGTAGAATAGTGATGATAATGAGTTTGAAAACTTTAACCGTCTTTAACATAAAAATTATTAGTTAACGACTTGGGCATGTGCGAAACAGTTATTTCTTGTCAAAGTTTCACCTTTTCCATTAAAAGATATAAATTAATTGAATATCGTAATTTAGCCGTTCCAATCCAACCGATGTGTTAATTGATTACTTGACATTTACAGAAATAACAAATTTGTTGTGCCAATTCATGCTCCAGAGTCGTTAATTATACTTTTTTCCCTCCGCAGTTGCACAAAATTGACCGATATTTGAAACCTTCAAGTGAAGAAGTAATGACATGAGTCAATTCATTGCGAGAAATATTACATCAGAAGTACCGATATTTTGTTAAATGAGTATTTAATAAATTATAATTTTAATAATAAATATTAAATAATTAAAATTTTAAATAGATATAACATCACGTAAGTTCCACTGGCGCGTTATAAATGCGTCAGTGGGATTAATATCATTTCACATATATATTTTTTAATATTTTTATGAAAAGAAATTATTTTGAGTAAATCATGAGAACCGGCGTGTTTGAAGAAAGTCATTGACTGATGCGTTTGGATAAAAACGTAAGTACTATTATCATGTTTGTGAAAAAAACACCAATATGACTAGCGCATTGTCATATTTATTATTAAAATTTAGATTATTTAATATTTATTATTAAAATTATGATATATTTAATACTTTTTAAAAAATCATCTCCAGAAGTATATCTACATAAAATCCGATACAAATCTTCCTAGCCTGACAATCTGGAAGAAGTCTGTATCTAGACAACTTTGTTGCACTTTTAAACTAGTTTTTAGCTTGTTTGTCCTCCAATAAATAAGTCAACTATGGTACACATTTATTCACATAACATTAAGAGGATCTTGCAAGTAGGGTCGGATTTTAGGAACCATAATATCAATTGTTGAATGCCAACCAAACATTTTTTTTTCCTCTTTTTTAGACCAAGCTTTCTAGAAACGTGTTGAATATGAAAATAGTAATTTCATTTGTTTAGGAAAAGAATTTGACAGCAAAACTAAAATAAAACTATGATATGAGTATTATTTTTGTATTGAAAAAAAGAAAATATCAATGAAAGAAAAGTAGAGATTGGAATTGTCATGTTCAAAATTTGATAAGCTGCTCTTCTATTCAACAATTCTCAAGTCAAAATTGCACAAATTGTCAAGCAAAATAAATAAATAAAAAATCAGCAAAATTTCATGAATCTGGTCAGAACATTTGTACAGATGACCACCAATTTAAGTGAAATTATTGATTGTACCACAAATCAACATGGATTCCCGGTACAAGAAATAATTTCTGAAAAATTGTAACTCATATCAGCATCACACCATAAATTAAGCATTCATTTAGTTAGTTAGCTCGTTTCCTCGATGATGCTAAGCCGCCGCCTGATAACCCGAGGCCTCCTGTTACTTGTCAAACCCCTCCTGGACGGCCTACGACCCACTGATAATCTGATCCCACCAGCTCTCAAGGTGTCCTCGTTTAGTCGTTGGTTCAGTTTTTCGTTCTCTTCATATGGTTCAGAACTGTTACCAACCTGTAGCCTTCTGACCCCCTTACCAGTTCGCCTCTTTGGATACGAAGGTGCCAATGCAGAGCTTGCCTTCACTGCCAACGCCGCCATGTCAGCAGATGACAATGTATTTCCCAACATGGAATCAGGCAGCATGAAGTAAAGCTGTCCTGGCTGAAGCAACTCGTCAGGGCCCACGGCTGATACCTCCGAGTCAAAATAGAGCGTGTCAGAGTTGCAGAGGAAATGGGTTTTGCCGGTACTTAGTGACATGTCAGATGCAAAGATAGGTGTATTGAATTCTCGAACAAACCCCTCGGGTGTAATCACAGTCACGTTTGGCCGGGTGGTGGCACCGGAGAGTTTTCTGCTATCACAAGAAAACCTCAATCCCATGAAGTAATTGCTTGATTGAGAGAGATGAAAATAAAACGAAGGAGAGATGATCGTTGACAAAGAATAGAGAGACAGGTATGTGCCAACTAGGGTTAAAGATGTTGGGTATTTAAGAAGTGGGTATATGATGTACGGAGTAAAGAAAGGAGAAAATGTAGGAGCTGACTAACTGAATCTAGTTCTAATATCTAAATCAGCGGTTTTTCATTCAAAGGGTCTATTTCTGGTGTGTGTAGGTGCTGACGCAGTATTCCTATCTGTGTTTACGCCTTTACGCAGTTACGCTAATCCTATATGTGCTTCTTCAACTCTATGAAGAAAAGCAAAGCATCTTTAGTAGTGTTTCTCTCGTCGTAATTTATACATAGTACCCTTATAATCTTATTACAATAGTATATAATCCGTACAGAAAATGCCTAATTTGTTGTAATTGCTGATATGAAAATATAAGTGAAAATCGAAATCTGACTTTAATGCAGAATACATCTTTTTAATTGTTTTACTGCATGTTTTCATTAGTTAAAACAAAGAAAAAGCATATACGAATATTCAGTTGAAGCCATATAAAACGTTATAATTACTGTCGTTGACAAAGTAATTATAATGTTCCATATGGTTTTCTTTTTGTTATCATTTGTTATGCTATTATTTTTGCACTATAAATTAATTAGATTAAATGGTCAATGGACCTACTATTTTCCTTCTTTTTGGAAAGTTACAATGGGCGTATTAAACTAAGGAACAGAAACATTTGTGTACCGTCAAAATTGCGCGTACAACTGTCTTCAGTACAATGCCACCTTGAAAAAGTTTCTTTTTGTTTTTGACCAAAGCCACCTTCGAGACTTTCTTTTCAGAGATTTTTTTTTTAAATAATTATTAAAATTATTTTTAATAATGATTATTATTAAATTAAAATCTTGAAAATATAAATAACAGCGCGCCAATGAATATGACGTTTTGAAAAGACATCATCACTATCACTGACGTCTTTTTAATTTTTACTTTTTTTAATTACTCTCCTAAGAAAAAATATTAGCGGCATTAGGAGTCTCATTCTCCCATTAATAATTTAAAAATTGCATTTGTGAAAAAATTGTGCAAAATATATAAAAAAAGAAAGACGTCAGTGGCGGAAGCGTTTTCTACAAACACACAAGTTGGATTGGCGTGTTTACAAAACGTCAATGATATTTCTAGGAGTGTCAATGGGTTGGGTCTAGGGGTGTGCAAACAGATTGATTTAATTGGTTTTGAACCAAACCGTTAAATTTGGACTATTTGGTTCGGTTTTTTGGTTTAAAATTTTCGATTCAGTTGAAAATTTTAGTTAATTCGGTTCTTGTTCATTGGTTCGGTTTTTGTTTTTCTAAATCGGATAAACCGAATAGTCCAAAATTTATCAAACAATTTTATTTTACTTAGTATAAATAAAGATTATAACAAAAATAATTTAAATATATTTATTTCCTATATATTTTATTTAGTTTTTTATTTAGTTTTTTAAATTATTTGTTTCTTCAATCAATTTTTATCATTTTTGATATTTTTATTCCTCTTTAAATAATATAATTTCGGTTTTTGGTTTATTCGGTTGATATTTTTAAAAGTTTGGTTTGGTTCATAATTTGATAAACCGTAAAAAACTTCAAATACATATATTTATTTCGGTTTGAACCGAACCGACCGTTTGCACACCCCTAGTCGGCTCATCATTATTTTATTTTTTTTAACCGACCCGAACATGACCCATTTAAATTCGGTCAAAAAATCTTAACCCATACTTGATCATAACGGGTCACGGGTCGACTTTACCGACCATCATAAAATATTTAAATATTTATTAATTATTGTTATATAATTTTAGGTAATTTAATATTAATTAATTTATAATTAATCTTAATTAATATATATTTAAACTTTAATTAGTACTAAATTATAAAATTACTTCAAAAAATTAATCAAGTCATATCGGCTTGATCTGAACCGAACCCGACCCGATTTGAGTCAAAAAATTAGACTCATACCCGACTCGGGTTATGCCGGGTCAGATTGGGTTAATCTGTTGGATCGGATCAATAATTGACACCCCTACAAGATGCCATTTGTATTTATAAATTTTAATTTAATAATATTTGTTATTAAAAATAGAATTATTTTTGTAATTATTTTAAAAAGTCTCTGCTCCTTTGTAGCATATATATAATTAGGTATATGATAATGGAACCAACAAACGATACATGTCTTTTCCATTATACTAAAAGTGTCAGAAAATGCTGTGCTGTATGCTTAATTAGGATAAAAAATATTACAATCTGCGACAAAAAAAATATAATAGGAACTGCATAGAAAAATAAAAATAAAACAAAACATATGAAGTCATCTTACGTCAGCCTCACATATTGCATATTTGTAAATTGATAGACGCTAGCTAAATGGCGAATAAAATCTCATCCCAATGGACGTCTCCAGTTTATTAAACTGGAGAGTATCAGGACCTAACCAATGATGGGTTTAATTACTTAATTAGGTAACAAAAAGAGGAGATCGGAACGCAGAAGAGGGTATAAAATAGTGGACGGCGCGTTTGACCTACGCAGTCCTTTAAACAACATATTAAATTTGATCACATGATCTAACAAGGCAACCCAAGGAGCTAGCGCTTGGATTGTGAAAGTAAGACGATGCATTTAACCTGGACGACTTTACAACGCCCAATTGTAATTAACTAATGATAATCAATTCTCAAGTTGAGACATTTATCACCAATAACGCCAATTGGAAAAAAATCGTTTCTGAAGCGCCACTTGATTATAGTACCGACTTATTTATATATTTTAATTGATCGTTATTTACATGTACTAATATTGGTACTTGATCTCCATATTGTTTATATCATTTTTTTTTTTGGATAACCGCTACAACACTTGGTACAAAACTGCCAATTATACTTGCATCTACTATTTGTGCTATTTACATCTATTTATTTAGTTGTTAATATTAATCCCAATAATTCTTGTTATTTATATTAAACTATTTATACAAAGATTTACACAAATGTTTAGTGTTATTTATATTAAAATATATGATTATTTAGATACGACTCAAAAAAATCTATGCTCCAAAACTATTTATATCAATTACTGGGATTAATTACATATAACATAATAATTATTTATATTAATAATATATTATATTTTATTTATTAGAGGGTGCATGAAACTTTTGACTAAGATACTATTTATAGAAATATTTATGATAATTAACAAAAAAATAAAAAATGAAGCAACTACCACTTCGTTGATTTTAAAAGAAAATTAATATTAACTAAAAGTGTATGTAATAAATCCTAAACAATCATTTTTTATATGTGTTATGATCAATCAAATCGTGACTAAGTGTTATGTGATAAATTCTTATCAATAATTTTTTTATAAACTAGGTTTCAATACTGAAATTTAATATTTTATGAGAGAAAAAAAATGATGATCATATTATAAAAATTAGATAAATTATGAATTACGAATCAAACGTCTAATGAAAAGATAACGACAAGAAATAAAAAAAAAAGATAGACGGTAAAAAAGAATTTCATGAACATAAGGGTGAGAGAGAAGAGGATTATAACTTTGTAAGATGACGTTATTTCATAATGGAAATGAATACATAATTTTCAATTTTCTCTCATGTTTCTTATTAGCTTAGGAGAAGTTTAAAAAGTGTGGAACCGTTCATGATATGGTATTTTGTAATTAACTAATTATAATTATGGGAATTAATCAATGAATCTGGTCCGCGGATGAAGTTCATTATGACTATTTTTTATTATTTTTAATATATAAAAGATATTATTTTAATATTTTTATTTAATGAAATAATTAGTTAATGAGTTTGAAAATTTTCTTTATCGCTATGATAAACTTTTATTTTTTATTATTTTTAATATATAAAAGATATTATTTTAATATTTTTATTTAATACCTCATTAGTTAATCGATTACTAATCCATCACTAGGGGTGTGCAAACGGTCGGTTTGGTTCAAACCGAAATAATTATATGCATCCAAAGTTTTTTCGGTTTGTCAAATTATGAACCGAACCAAACTTCTAAAAATATCAACCGAATAAACCGAAAACCAATAAACCAAATTTTTTTCGGTCTATTTGGTGAAACCGAAATTATATCATTTAAAGAGAAAAAAATCAAAAGTTATAAAAATTGATAGAAGAAATAAATAGTTAAAAGGATAAAATAAATAACTAAATAAAACTTATAGAAAATAAATATATTCGGATTATCTTTGATATAATCCTTATTTTTATATCAAGTAAAATAAAATTATTTAAAATTTTTGGACTATTCGGTTTATCCGATTTAGAAAAAAGCAAAACCGAACCAAAATCTAAAAACCGAATTAACTAAAATTTTCAACCGAACCGAAAAATTTGAACCGAACCAAACAATCTAAAATTTAACGATTCGATTCAAAACCAATTAAACCGATCCATTTGCACACCCCCACCCCTCCCTAATCAAAATCCTGCATCCACCTCTAAACTTGAGGACTACTTTTGTATGTGCGTGTATATAATATACACACATATATTTCAATGAAACCATCGAATTTGAAAATGTCCTAATTAATTTTGGAATATTTCCATTTCCATGTGCAATTTGGCTTAATTAAAAAATTTGTGGTCAGGGAATAACGTGGCCAACACATTCCGACGTGTAGTTTTCGATGAGGAGCAACGGAATTTTATCGTCTCACCTTCCACAACAAAAATTTACAATCGTCAAAGTGACATGTCATTAATTATGAAATAATCAGACATGTCACATTCGCTAAGAGTATATATACAACCAATTGATGTCAAGAAAAAAAAGATCTACTTATGAATTTGTATGTTATTTAGGCATGTGTTAAATCAACTTGAGACGTCAAATTTTCAAGATATTCTTTTCTCTTTTACAAACATTTTCAGTCTTTCAATTTTAATAAATAGGAACATGTATCATATAAAGAGTCTTAACAAATTTTTAATTCTGCCCAAAAGAATAATTATTTTGAGGATGGAGATTCCTTGACAATTAATGGCTTTTACAACCGCCATAACAATTGCTCAAATTAATAGATTGGAGGCAAATTAATACTCATGAAAGCTAAATATTATTGATGTTCCATCAAAATGTAGCTAAATACAAATTGTTGCATATTTTTATCATTGTTTATGTGCATGAATAAAATTACACTAAAATTACGTTATGAAAGCTTTTAAACATACGGTCAGGATCGTTCTTAAATTGATTGACATTTCGTTTTGGTCCATGATTTAAATTAATCGTATGGAACAAACTAGTCATTTTAATATGTTGGGCATGAATAAGGATTTCTAGGCACATTTACTAATTGGTTTTATGATTTTAAATTTTTGATCGAAATTGATGCAATAGATTTTGAGAATCATTTTACTAAGCATCTTATTAAGTTGAATTATATATGTACTAGTTTTACTAGAAGAAAGATGTTTTTTTGTGAATCCTTATTATTTACTATTTGTTGTGCAGCAATGCAACATATAGGTCATTAGATCGCCTCGTAATTCGATTTATCATAAAATTTAAAGTGATCCAACGGTTCACCTAGGCTGCACAGATAATCAGCTCTAATTTTTATGGGGTTTTCCGAAAATGCGAAGGTTCGAGGTACTGCTAATGGGCCTTGACAACAGAGCCCACAACATGAAAAAGCTTCATTCCCATCCCATGATTCCCATCCCAACCCATCCCATGACCCACCCTCGCCCCTCGGACGCTATGGGGCGCTATACAAGAGGAGCACTGTAGGGACAATTCTCCTCTGTCCTCTCTATCATATTAGTTCGTTACCAGTTACCACCAACACCAAGTCACCACTCTAACTTTTCTACGAGTGTGAAACGCTCCTAGTTGACTAGGTTAAGGAAGACCCCATCTCCGTACAGTTTCAGAGCACCTAGCGACGTTATTGCGTCCTCTTCCTCTTCCCTGTCGCATCAATTGGATGCGCGTCCTGGTGAGGATCTGAGAAGATGCTTTTGGGGGATGTGAGGAGAACGCGATCGGGTACTGGAGCCAACCTGATAGCCCAATAACGACGGCCTTTTTTTCAATGTCATCGCCTCCGATGCTGCTGAATCCCGCCATTTCCTCCATTGCTTTTGAGAGCTTTGTTGAAAGCTCCATTGATCTGAAGTAAGCCAACATCGCCACTCTAGTTTCCTGCGCTCTCTTTTGAATGCAGCAATTCTACCTTAGCATTACAACCATTTTGCCTTCACCATACAGTCTTTATTTTAGCTGAATAATATTGTGATAAGCAAATTAGAGAAATGTATGTATTTCTGATGTACAGATTTAGCAATAACATTATTTTCTGCCCGTTAGGAAAATAATATATTGAGCTATTTGTTTTTAAATAAATAAAAGTTCATATTTATTTTACCCTTCAATCTCTCTAATTGCTTCCTGCTAAATAATTTTTGCATGTCAAAGAATAATCTGGCTCATTATCTCAAAACACAGTAAAATAAGAACAGTATACTTGCAAGCAATCTTACAGATATGAAATCAATGTGTATGGAGGGAAAAAATGAAAAAAGAAGTGAGTAGTGAGTACAACTATTAATTTTTCAAGAACAGTACATAGGCTTTCTATCACAGTTATTTGTGATAGAAAGATATTTGTGCCTTTGAAATAACCTAAAATAACATAATGCATATATAAATTCATTTTGGGTAGTAGATTAGGTTTGAGGTGGGAGCCAAACTGGCCCGATCATCTCTTCTTCAAACCGCTTGATTGTAGGAGCCAACTTTTTCATGTTATCATCATAGACATATGGTATCTCCTCAAACCATGTTGGATTGCCTTCCGCTGGTATAGGTCTATATTCTTGGCATGGCTCACCTAATACATTAATGGAATTGTGGTAGTGGTAGTACCGAATTAAGTGTTCTGTCTTGTGTGTGGTGTTCCCTATAACGTTTTCTGACATGTGGATCCCAGTTGCATATGCATTCTGAGCTTGGATGGCATACTTGCGGTCACGACGGATCCCAGTGATGGAGTCGCGATAAACTAGCTTCTCAAAACCCCATTCACTGTTTGGCATGACAGAAAGATTCAAATGACTAGTTAGCAGACTGAAGTACCAGCTTTTATTTTCTTATGTTGAAGAACCAAAAAAGAACTTTGTAAATATTGACATCACACTGGAACCAATGCAAACAAGCAGTGGTGGAACCATGTGTAGGCAGAGGGGCACTTACCCCTCAGATTTTTTTAAATATAATAATTATAAAAATCATATTATTAATAATAAGAGTGATAAAAGCAAAATTTTAAATCTACGAATGGCAGCGCCACTGCCAGTGGCGCGGAGCAAACGCGCCACTGCCAGTAACGTCTTTACTGAAACGCGTCACTGACAGTGGCGCGTTTGTCTCCTACAAGTACCAACCGCGCAGGTATCTATGTATTTATAAAACCCGTTTTTAGGCAAACGCGCCACTGACAGTGGCGCGCTGCCATTCGTAGATTTAAAATTTTGTTTTTATCACTCTTATTATTAATAATATGATTTTTATAATTATTATATATAACAAAATCTGCTTACCCCTCTTAAAATATTTTTGAAACTATACCTATATAATTATGCTTCTGAATATTAATGATTGCAAAAATATATTTGAGTTTTAAAAATAATTATTATTGATTGCGCTCTATGTGAGAAAATATTTTTTAAAACACACTTAAAAAACTATGCTTCTAAGAATTAAGGAATTACAAAAATATGCTTAGGCTTTGAAAATAAGTACAAAATTATGCCTTACACTAAGCTTTTGATCCACCCCATCCCATGCCTTATGCTTTACAGTAAGTACAAAATTATTTATATTAATGATATATAAAAAAAGATAATTGAAAGAAATAGATGTCCATTGTTTGTTAGATTGACAAAAATTAATGGAATGCTCCCTCGGTCATAGATGAATTTGTTAGGATTACAAAAACAATATCTAAAAACCCCCTCTTCCACCACACATGCACTCCAAAGAACAAAAAAGTACATCATACTCATTCCTAGCACACTGTAAAGTTTTAAAGCCTTATTGTCTATGCTGAATAATCATGGATCTATTTTGTACAACTACAATTATCCCCAGGTGATGAGAAAGAGAATAGAACATACTTGGCATAATCTTCTTTGGGATCAAGCACGCAAAGCTGGCTAGACATTGAATTTTGTTCAATGGTAAATTGAGTATAAGGTAACAACTCAGCTAGCACGCCCTCTAGAGTATAACCTTCAGGCAAGTATATGTACTCATCCACATCGAAGAAAAATGTCCAATTCGCCGCATGCCGGTACCTATTAGAAGTGGAAATCGAATTTTCTTCATCAAAATCTGATCAAATTATATATAACACTTTCAGATACCCAGTTGAAGTATCATTCAAACTTTTTCTTTCTTTTTTCAATGTACAGAAAACCAAGTAGTTTTTGATAATTATATTGGTACTTCATTATGTAGAAAGGAAAAAACTGAAATTACAAACTTTTCCTCACTTGTGCAAGCAATCATTGACCACAAGGAATTGGTTGTAGTAATATCAATCGTACTCAGCTTGACCTCTTATATCTTGTAGCGTGACCCGTCCAGCTCGTATCCAGGGGTCCAGAGCAGCTTGTACCGCAGGGGTGACCCCACCGGCATCATGCAAGACAAAATGGGATCTTGGGCCAAAAAAATGCATGTGGTATGCCATCCATTCGCGTATGCGAGATGCACTCAGGTTTCCATATAGAGATGAGCCACAATACAAGTACTCATATGGGAAGGGAGGTTTAAACTTTGACTCATTGTATGAACCAGGTGCCTCTGTCACATCAGCATTTAAAATTTTAATATTTTGATTGGCAAAAAGATGTGCATTACTTATTTTCTTAAGCAGAAGTTAGTTGAAGGTATGAAGATCAAACCTTCTAATGCAACAATCTTCTCATTTCTTTTTGAGGATTTAGAATAATATGCATGTAGAATTAACTTCCCCCCTTTATTGTCATAATTGGGTATCTCATAGAAGGTGCAATTCACAACTACAACTGTGTACACACGGCCGTATCCCCAATCCGGCAGCATCCAGTATGCCTCAGAGAGGATTTTGTTTGTTGAATTTGAATTCGATACCCACTGACACTTGTACCTGATTCAGAAATAAAGTTTAAGAAATTAGCATTGTTTCTAAATAGGAAGAGATTAATGTAGTTTGGATATCCAACAGTTTATTATTGGGTATAGATATGTCATATCAACTGCCATTATTGTGATGGCACAGGTGCCATTATTGGAATATTAGCTAGCATAACAGGCTAAGTTAATTGCATGGTCCTTTCACTACAATGGCAGTGCATGCCAATGAAGGATAGATGTGCAGTTATGTTTGGAGAATCTAGTATATTGTCAACACTTCTAATTTATTTGAAAGCCTAGTTAAGTGGAATCACTATAAGATGGAGAAATCACAATGTCCCCTGTATTTTGATTTACTTATTCTAATTATTTCTTCTTTTTTTAAGCAGTCTAATGTTTTCTTCAATAAATGCTTGCTCCAAGTTTTGGTTGCTAAATAATTTGCATAGTAAGCTCAAGCAAATTTAAATAACAGAATAAAAGAAAACAGTACCGTGGCTCTCCATAAACATGGAGTGGCTTTGAGGCAAGTCCAATTACAGCAAACGTGTAGGACCCACCTCGGTACGCCCCCATTTGAACAAACAATGCCGCCGCATTTCCATAAGGCTTGAATTCTCTCTTATTTGGGTCAGTTGCAACTGGTATGGTGTTGGTTTTGCTAACTCTGAAGGTATTTGTTGTGCAATTTTCAGGATCAGGGCAGGACAGAGTGTTGTTGTATGAATGTGGGATTTGAAAGAAGACAACAACAAGGGTTATGAGGAAGAGTATGGAAGTAATTTTTTTTTTATCAGTGTCCAATAGGCTGTATGTGCCGCCATTTGGGCCACAGGAGAATGCAAAACCATTCTTCATTGGTTGTACTTCTTGCGTTCTCTCTTTGTAGCAAGATAACGAGTGTGGTTTCAACATTTCAAGCTTAAGCTAGTTGGAGAATCTCTCTCTTTCTCTCTCTCTTATAGCCTCTAGAAGAATTATGTCAGAGGATTCTTCTTTCTTCCAATTTCTTTATTGTTTGACATAAGAAGTGCAACTTGGCTAGTTAAAAATGATATAACAACTCCAACACAATGCAACATCCAATTTCTGTGGCAAATGATTGGATGAACTTCAATTTTCGTTTTTACTTCTTTTCGCATCATGCACAACACTACTAGAAAACTAGCACATTTCATTTATCAGCTGGTCATCATTTAGACTCGATCATAAAGGGATATCTCAGTGAAACATAAATTATATTAGTCGGGTTATTGTGCTTTGCACGATTAAGTTATGTACAGTGTTTTTATATCCCCTATAGTTATCAATTATCTTGGTACAAGTGATATTAAATTTTGTGTTTTATCCACTTTTCTTTATTTTGTCCTGTGTGATTCATTTCTTTTTCATCTACTAAAAATATTTCATCATTGGAATAATCCTGTACCAAACTTCAACAGTTGAATTTGTGAATCAACTAATGGTAATTTTGTTATTTTGTGGTTAATGCTTAACATGTCCAGATCTTACACAGAGTTACCTTCTCCCAAGATACTTGGACACAAATCACATCGTTATCCTCTTCTTTCCTTTGGGAATTTCTTTGGTAATTGGCATGAGGCTAGAGGCACTTGTTGGATCAGAGGAATAGGATCCACGAAGTTTCCATACCGGTACAGGTGATCTTGAAACTTAATTTAGTGTGGTCTGACTGGGTATTATTTTTTTTTCCTTACCTCATAACCAACATGCACACGTGACATACCCTGCTGCACCTTCAACAGGGGAACATGAATCTTTGCTGAATTTGTTTCTTAAGTTCTTCTTTTTGCTATATGATTGAGATTTTATTCGTCTGTCATCCTTGAGTTGTTTGATGGATTCAACAAACAGGATGAATTTACTCCTGAAATTTACCTCTTTTAAAATTTTACCCTTGGGAATTCTTGGACGGTTAAATGCTTGCTTTTCAATTTCTGCACTAAATCTATTAAACTGCCCTGTAACATATTTGCTTCACTGAGAACCATTTTTTGGTCTAGTGGCAAAAGGCAATGCCCTCACAGATTCAAAACCCGGTTGAGGGGTCTTTTATGGTCATTTATAAAATTTGAGAGCTCGTTGAAATCGAGTAGGATGATCAAGATGCATGCCATAGTTTCCTTGCCATCACAACCATAGCAGCAGATTTAGACTCTTTGTTTTGACTTATTTAATTCTGATACTTTTGTAGCTTTATGTATTCAGTAAGAGAATTTTTAGGTGAAATGGGAGATGCATTCTACCTTATTTCTTATATATAAAAAAAGAAGGAATGTCAGTGCCATGGGCATTTTTGTTCGTTCTTTTTCATTTTTTCTTTCTGCAATTGGAAAATTCGCCAAAAAAAAAAAATGTTAACCTGTTTGCTATTACTGGTACATTGTGCTACGAGACCTTTTTTCTTAAATAATTTCTTGTTTTCTTTTTCAAATCGGTGAATTATATTTTATTTGTCTTTTATTATAAAATTACTGAAGTAAAAACACCTACTCTATTTTTGTTGTTCTTTTAAGCGTTTTGAGGTTCAAGACGAGACGACGCAAATGTTCAATGCTACTTCTAATGCGCCCTGATAAGCAGTGCACCACTAACCTTCATTGCTAACTTTTTATTAGATTTCAATTTTTAAAATATGTATGTTGATAGATATTGCACACCGTATATACAATATCACATGCAGATCTGGATTAGTACATCACGTTATATATATAAATACATATAAAAATTGTAGTATGTATTAATTATACCAACAAGTTGGTCTCGTAATGGGGCTCTCGCGCAATGAATAATTGAATTGGAGGTTGCCTTGATGCCTTCCCGGTTCTATTTCCAACTGCAAGAAGAGTTCACACAAGAATGAATTTGCTCTGTGACCACTTTTTTTTTTCATTATGTGGCTGCGCACAAACAAATGCTATCCATGTGTCAATATTTTAGAATTCTTTCAGTACAACCCCACCAAGACCTGACCTGTTACTGTTGTAATATGTTACTTGAACTTCACTGCTCACAATTGAGTATCAACTCATCCACAAGCAACCATTACATTAGCTGCCAAATGGGATTGTACCTGTATGTGTGGAATGATGTAGCATCTCTAGTTCCTACTTCCTACACCTCTACTCATAACATCTCCATCTGCAGGTAGCTGTAAAATTAGGTTTGACATCAACTGACAAAAAATAATAAATAAATAATGTCAATGACAAGAAGTAATATTAAATAAATAAAATAAATTTGGTTTTGCTATCTTTCTGTCCTGTATTTGGGAGACGGCACATCTAGCATCACATTGCAACCATATCGGTTAAAAAAAGATAATTTCGGAATGGGCTCTGCATAATAATTCTATGGTCCCTAAAATACTAAAATATTTGATGGAGTCTTTAGATGGGAGAGAGGGAGGCACGTTCAAAATGTTAGCTAGCCCTGATTCAGCCCTGTTGAGATGAATAATAATATATTGTGAACACTAGGGAAAATAAAATGTACTTTTCTGTCCTGTGAGCAAAAAAAAAATGTGTCGTCTATTCTACAATATAAAAGTTCACATATATTTTAGTCCAATTTCCTAAAGAAACGAAATCACTCCATAATTATTTAGGGGAGGGAGCATATAACAATGCTTATCTTGACAACGTTGAGAACCAAGTTCTAAATAAATTAAGAAAATAAAAAAAGATCATAAAATGGAAATATTTATAAAAATATTGTTGAATTCATAGATTGATTATGTTTTGAAATTTTATATAATGTAAGTATCATTTGATAATCCATAAAAGATTATTAAATTGAAACTGTTGCATTGTATAAAATTTTGTGATTATTTGATGGATTATCAAATAACACCTATATTTTATCGAATTTGAATCATTATCTACCTACAAGTTCAGGAATATATTTACAATTTTTTATTTATTCAAAATCTTACTGTCAAAATAAACATTGTCAAGAAATCCGTACCCAATTATTTATTCTGAAAATCAGATAATGCTACAATACAAAAGATAATAAATTTGAAATGGAACATTATAAGTATTTTTTATATTATTTAGATATTATTTATATGAAATATGATAAGATTTCTTGTATGTTTCACAGGACGATTCAAGTTTTAATATATCACCAAGAAAAAACTTAAATTACATAAAATTAAATTAATTTTCCTCTCTATATGTGTGCAATTAAATACATATGTAACATATTTTATTAATTATCATTTTAATTAAAAGTATTTCTTCCTAAATTATAGTGAACGCCAATGCATGTTCGGACTCTCAAAACACTCTTTTTTTTTCAATTTGAATCCAAAAAATAGAAAATTTTAATTCGGGTCCATATAACCATATATTTCAAAATCCAACCTGTTTAAAAGTCTGGACACAATTAATAGGCAGGTTTTAGATCTCAAATATATTAATATGATAGGTTTAATTTTTCAATTAAGCATAAACATTCATATATTTTTTAATTATATTATTTTAATCATAAAAAATACTATTCTGTACATACATACTTTTGAAAATCAAATTTGAACACTGAGCTTAGCTTGACCTTAGCTTGCCACTATATAGATCCGCCCTAGTTTCGAAATCTAAAAGGGATTCTAGTGCATCAGCAATATGTAAGATGGACACCATCAATGAAGGACTTTGACCAAAATTTGAGGATGCCACCATTTGACGGCATTCAAACATGATATTTTCAAGAAAGAAGAAGGAAAGGATTAAAAAAAAATAGATCTAAAAGTTTTGCCAATTGGCAACGTCAAGATTGGATGTTGTCATTTAATAGAATCAAACCATTATAGACCTTAATATCTAGAGTTTATTGACTTGATATTAAAAAAGAGTGATTCTTCTGTGAATCAAAAATTTTAGCGGTTATTAAATTTGAGTAAATCTCAACTTATTCTCTACATCTCCAATACAGATTTAATCCATTTTAGAATTTGCCTTTGCCTTGAAAAAAAAAAAGCCTTTCCGGGCTCAAATTAAAAAAGTTCAGCTAGCAAACAATATATAGAATAGTAATCACTGTACTGTAGAGTACGAAGAAAATGATTAAAAAAACATGTACAACTATTAGTTAACTATAAAGTTCAACAGATTGTCTCTCTATTATAACTACAAAAGAATATGGCCGGCACATCGCCTATTGACAGATTATGTATAAGCTCAGCAATGAATATTTTATCAACAATATAAAGGAAATTTAATTTTGCATCTTATTTTAACAACTTCAAAACCACCAAACAAACTTTCGAATTATCGAGCCGAAAGATGCTGAGCGCTTTTTGAAATATACTAAAATCACATGGATGCGAAAGGTAGATTCATCGAGGACGAACTAGATTTGAGGTGGAATCTGAACTGGCCCGATCATCTCTTCTTCAAACCGCTTGATTGTAGGAGCCAAGTTTTTCATGTTATCATCATAGACAAAAGGTATTTTCTCAAACCATGTTGCAGTACCATTAGGTGGTATCGGTCTAAATTCTCGGCAGGGCTCACCTAATACATTAATGGAGTTGTGGTAGTGGTAGTATCGAATTAAGTGTTCTGTCTTGTGAGTGGTATTTCCTATGACATTTTCTGACATGTGGATCCCAGTTGCATATACATTCTGAGCTTGGATCGCATACTTGCGGTCACGGCGGATCCCTGTGATTGAGTCACGGAAAACCAGCTTCTCAAACCCCCATTCACTGTTTGGCAAGATAGATAAGTTAGAATGAGAAAAGAAATAATAATAACAAGCTTATTTCTCCTTAATACGGACTAGTCAGCAGACTGAAGTGCCAGCTTTTGTTTTCTTTCTTATATTGAACTTAAGTAATGAACTAAAAACAAACTTTGCATGAAATACTGATGTGACATTGGAACCAATTAATCTAGTTCCATGAGTTGGCATCAGATAGAACACTAATAAACCCGATACTAAAAAAATTCAAACAAAAAGATCTTCATTAATTATTTGGATTGTAAGAAATTAATGGAAGGTTCCATGGTATATAAATGAATTTTATTAGGATTACAAAAAGGAACATTTACAACCCCCCACCGCCCACCCATGTTTAAGGTGTTATTGTGGATAATCATAGTTTTATTATCTTGTGCGACTACAATGACTTCCAATCAACCAGTATCACATAGAATAATTTAATAAATGATGACAATGAGAGAGTAGAAACATACTTGGCATGATTCTCTTTGGGATCGAGCACACAAAGCTTGCTAGACATTGGGTTTTGTTCAATGGTAAATTGAGTATAAGGAGACAACTCTTCAAGCACTGCCTCTAGACTTCGACCATCTGGCAGGTATATGTACTCATCCACATCGAAGAAAAATGTCCACTTAGCAGCATGTCGGTACCTATGGAAGAGGAAATATCAAGCTCAAAGAGACCAAAACTACTAAAACTATCACTGAAAATTTAAAACCCTTCTATATTTTTGCAATTTACAGAAAAAACTCAAGAAGTTTTGCTAATGATATCAGTACTTTTATTGCAAAAAAATGGGGAAAAAAGGTATGAATTACAAATCTATCCTCACCTGTGCAGGCAATCATTGACCACAAGGAATTGGTTGTAGTAATAACTATCATACTCAGCCTGGCCTCTTATATCCTGCAATGTGGCCCGTCCAGCTCGTATCCATGGGTCCAGAGCAGTCCGTACTGCTGGGCTGACCCCACCAGCATCATGAAAGATAAAATGAGATTTTGGTCCGAAAAAGTGCACATGGTACGCCATCCACTCACGTATGCGGGATGCACTCAGGTTGCCATACAGAGATGAGCCACAGTACAAGTACTCATATGGAAAGGGAGGTTTGAATTTTGACTCGTTGTATGATCCCGGTGCCTCTGTTATATCAGAATTCAGAAATTTCAATACTTCGGTTGACACAAAAACGTACTATATATATATATATATATTTAGGTAATTAGTCAAAACAATGAGTGTTAAACCTTCTAGTGCGACAATTTTCTCATATCTCTTTGGGGATGTTGAATAGTAAGCATACAGCATCAACTTCCCTCCATTATTGTCGTAGTTGGGTATCTCAGAGAAGGTACAATTAACAACTACAACTGTGTACACACGGCCATACCCCCAATCTGGTAGCATCTTGTATGCCTTTGCTCGGATTGTGTTTGAGGAATTTGAATTTGGCACCCACTCACATTTGTACCTGATTCAAAAAAAATAAAGGTAAGAATATTAGCTTCCTTCCTGAACAGCAGAAAATTCAGGTTAGTGTGGATTGCCAAAGTGTACTCTTGTTTAGAGTGATGGAACAACTGTGTCAATGTTCATTCTTGGCCATCTAATTAAAATAATAAGGAGGAATTAGCTAGTATTGGCAGATTAAGTTGATTAATTGCATAGTCCTGCAATTCTCTACAATGGCAGTGGATGCTGATGAAGATGGATGTGTAAATGTCAAATCTTTACCTGTTTACTACCTCAAAGAATCTAGTATATCGTTAACCACCTTTATTTTGTTTGTCAGCTTAGTTAAATCGAATCAATATAAGATGAATAAATTACAATGTGCCCCCTAAAAATTGTTGGTTTAGTAATTTTAATGTTATATCTGTTAAATGCATGCTCCAAGTTCTCAGGTTATTCAAAATCAGCAAGATCAATTGAACTGCAGAAAAATTGAGCAAATTTTAACATCCAAATTAAAGGAAAATAGTACCATGGTTTTCCAAAAACATGGATCGGCTTCGATGCCAGGCCAATTACAGCAAATGTGTAGGGCCCACCTCTATACGCCCCCATTTGAACGAACAATGCTGCTGCATTTCCATATGGCTTGAATTCTCTCTTATTTGGGTCACTTGCAATGGCCTTGGTGGCACTAAAGGTGGCAATTTTCTTCTTCTGTACTGGTATAGCGCTGGTTTTGCTAACTGTTAGAGTGTTAGTGGTTAAATTCTCAGGATTGGGGCAAGAGAGAGAGGATTTAGTGGCAGGAACTAGAAAGATAGAGGGATTGTACGGATGTGGGATTTGGAAGAAGGCAATGACAAGGGTTACTAGAAAGAGTGTTGCTATGAATGGTTTTAGATCGATGCCGAATAGGCTGTATGTGCCGGTAACAGTACCGGTACCGCCTGAGTACGAATAGTCTTTCTTCATTGGTTGTGCTTCTTGCTTCCTCTCTTTCCGGAGAGTGTATTTCCAATATTTTGAGTTTATGCTTTCTTAAGAAGAAGAAGCTCTCTGTTTCTCTGAGCCTCTAGAAGACTACTAATGTAGAGAGGGTTCTTTCTTTATCTCCTCCTCCTCCTCTCTCCTTGTTCTTTGTCTTTAATCATTTCCCTTTTGAAATGGGAAAATAGAGAGTGAGTGGTTTTTGCTTCTGAGGTCTCTTTTGGTGGAAGAAGCTTCTTCTCTCCCCGTCTCCTCTCTCTCTCTCACATTGAGTAGTGAGTGGCTTTAATAGTGGGGAGCTAGGGAAGAGGAAGTGATTAACTTCTCACAGTGTGGTTCCAACTTTTAAGCGTGTGGCTTTTGGGCTTTTGTGTTGCTTTATAGTTTACAAGTGGTATTTACTATTGAGAAGGGATGAGTTGACAATAGGTTATTTTGATAACTTTGACAATGGATTTTTAAAAAAATACAAAAAAAAAATTAAAAATAGAAAAAAATTTATAGATCTGTTCTTCTAATTTTATATTGATGATCATTAAAATTTCATATAATTTCATTATCGTTTGATAGCTCATCAAAGACCATCAAATTTTCATATAATTTACAACGGCTCCAATTTAATGATCTTTGATGGACTATCAAACTATAATGAAATTGCATGAAATTTGAATGGTCATCAATCTAAAGGTAGAAGAACATATCTATAAACTTTTTTCTATTTTTTCTATTTTTTTTATATTTTTTTAAAGACTCATTGTCAAGATTGTTAAAATAACCCATTGTCAACTTATCCCTTCTCCTACTATTTACTATTTAGTACACATTTTAATGCGAAACTCTTCATCTAACTTGGTCAAATTTTCCTAACCAACTCTTAGAAAGGTATGAAAAATAAAGAACCAACAGTGCCGATTAAACAGTAATACATTTAATACGATTTAATTTATGCCAATACTTTTGCTGTGCCAAGTACAGTCAATTCAAAAATATAATCTTACCTATGATTTATTTTTTATTTGAAAAGATAAAAATTAAACTCTCAAATTTCATAATTATTTATAAATATCTCTCATTCAGATTTTAAACCCAGACTTCTTACATAGAGGATGTTATCTTTTATCACCGCATCAAATACTAGTTCTATCTTACCTATGGTTTTACGAACAATGTAGAATGACTAACATCTTTCATCTCGAATTGAATGTAAATTCTTACAGTTAATTTAAGGACTTTACTTCTCTCATATTAACATGAAATAACATTTTTTTCCAGCAAAGCTCTTTTCATATATAATGCACAAATTTAAATAATAATCAATATGAATGTACTTTTTTGTAGCAATTTTAACTTCTTTTTGCCACTTTATTTTTTCTACTTTATTTTTTTCTTTATACTGTCAGCCTATTATGAGTGTACTTTTTTCTATAGTAATTTTGACTTCTTTTTGCTACTTTAATTTTTTTTTTTCTACCGTCAGCCTATCAAAATAAAACTAATATTTTTGTTTAAAATACCTGAAGTGTAAACAAAATAATAGTTTCCCGGCGTATACGACCAATAATTACAAGTGAGATGTCCATTTCAGTGATGAAACATTGGTATTAATTCGGCCAGGCGTACACCAAATTTGACCTATGTGTTTCATGGTGCATTAGTTTTATTTCGGGACAGAATGATCAGAGAATGCTAGATTAGTTTAATACTCTGTGGCAGTACAAAAATGAGTATTGTGGAATAGTTTGGTTATTTTATTCAATCCAGCCAATCTCAAACAACCACGTGGCATTCATGTTTCATTAATTAATGAGCTTTAACGCTGTTAATTTTCTTCGCGGTAAATCATAAATTTTCAATTATGGAAATTTTGTTTTACCAAATCAATTGATTTCATTTTTCTCTGTACGGTCTCTTCACCTTCCCTTTCATTAAAAATTTGTTTATTGATGGTTAATAAAATCTTAAATATATACATAATTAAATATGAAAGCCGATATCTGTTCTAAGTGTTTTTCCCCCTCAAAATTGTCCATAACTACTGGGATCAAATCTTTAATGTTTTTACACCAGTAGACCTTTTTAGTTCTAACAAAAAAGTAGTCATTTAGATCTGATGTTAGACATCCTATCAGCTATTTATAGCAAATGTATAATTATTAAATTTAATAAATTAGTTTATTATAAGGTTGATAATAATCCTAAGTGTTGTTATATCTTAAATAAAATATTGGATCTAATTCATAAAAGAAAAATTATTGAGTGTAGAAACAAAAAGCAAGCAACACATATATGATTTATTAATTTAAAAAAAATGAGATACATAAAGTTGTAACAGGAACTATAAAAAAATTACAAGTAAAACATTTGCAGTACGATTCAACTTAAGAAATTCTAATGATAAAAAATTGCGTAAACCTTTAATATTCAGAAGATAAACTACTTGCTTTTTCATTAGTTCTGAAGAGACAAGTACATAGGAAAAAAAATCAAACCAACTGATTTAATCTGTTAATGAAAATATTATAATTTAGAAATTTAATTTGTTAATGAAAATATTATGATTTGGAACCGACAAGAAGTTAACAGCGTTAAAAGCTCATTAATTAATGAAAGATGGGTGCGAGATTGATTGGATTCCATTGTGAGCAGGAAAATCCTGCTCATAGGTTAGCAGGCAGTTTTTAATGAAAATAATTATTAGTAAATTAATATTGTTAAAAATAAGAGTGAAAACCGTAAAATTTCAAATATACGAATGGCGCGCGCCACTCATCTGTCGATGCATGCGGATTTAAATGCGCCATCGCCGGTGGCGCGTTTCATAAAAATAATGAAACGCGCCCTTTGCGCCGGGCGTTTCGTCCAAACCCGCGCAGCGACTCCATCTCACTCGCGCGCAGAGTATATATAAGAAGGAAACGCGCCACTGGCAGTGGCGCGTTTCGTAAAAAAAAAAAAAAAAAAAAAAAAAATTGAAACGCGCGCATCGCGCATGGCGCGCGTTTCGCAGAAAAAAAAAAAAAAAAAAAAAAAAGTGAGCGCGCACGCGCGATCGCGCGCGCGTTGCTATTCGTATTTTTAAACTTATCCGTTTCTCACTCTTATTTTTAATAATATTAATTTACTAATAATTATTTTCATTGGTTAGCAGGAGATCCGATTACTTCTATTTTTTTGCTTAGCTTGACATACAACAATGTTTATTGCCACAAATCAATACAATAATCACCGCATTAATACCAATAAAAACATATTAATGATGATTTCGATATATGGTACCTTATAGTTTTATTTTGATTTTTTTAACGATCTGAAAGTTTGATTTTGATATTACCTGGTCAGAAGCAAGCTTAAAAGTAGAAAATATGTCTATTTTAGTTTATTGATTTAAAGACGATTTTTTTTTTTGTTTATCCTCATTTCTCAAGAACAACGTAGAATTTTATTAGTTTGACAATATTTTCTAAAACGGAAATAGAAATTTCAGATTTAGTTCGGCGAAATATTTTTTTTTTCAAGGATTAGATGAATGAAGCAAGCTTTCTCACAAGTCACAAATGCGTCCAGAATTGTTTAAAATATATTATTATGCATTTATAAGGTTTAATTGAATACTTGTATAGTTGTATTCAGAAAATCCAAAACAAAATGCTTATATTTGCTTCGATATCTCATACTTGTAATTTCTTTTGAAAATATTATACAAATACGTTCAAAAACGAGACACAATTTTGTCAATTTAAAATCAAGAACATCACTGTTATTTTATATTTTAAGTTGTAAAGAGTAACTGAGATACACTAATAAAAAAATTCAATGTGACGTGACAATTGTAAATTTTTGTTATTTTTTTATGCATGGGAGAATCTTTCTCATATTTAACATGAAGAAAATTAATTTGTCACCATCAACGCGTCCAGATTTAAAGAACAGGCACAGCTGTGCGCCGAATTTAAGAGCAGTCCTCATTATTTATATAAAATATTTACATTCTCAGAAATATTCATTGTCTAGAAATATGATGGATTTTGTCCTCTGAGAAATAATTACGTAAGTAAAATGAAGATGTGCACTGAAGTTACTTATATCGATAATCATTTTTTTATCATACTTGTTTTTGTATTTTTTTTCCCTCGTCAATTGCATGCCATGTATAGATCAACCTTATGAAATTCATCTATGAATTGTTGATAATGAAAGGTTTGCTCTGGAAAATTTCTCAAAGGAAAAAGGTAGAAGAGTTTCCATTGGTCCCACCAGTCAAAATCCAAGAATTCAACGTAGTCTAAAGCAAATCAAACAAATTTTACATTATTATTATATAAGAATATCAAAGCAGAGATGCGTGAAACATGCATCGGCTTTTGAAGGAAAATGATACGGGCAATTTTACGATATGATGGCTTTGGATTTACAGAGCCCTTCCATTTTTAGGGACGGACAATACTTTATCCTCTTAATGATAATAGATTTACATAATTCTTTTTAATTTTAAGAAACGGATAACACTATCCTTTCTGTATATTTCAAAAATAGTCCTCTGTTCCCACAACTTTTGAGGGTTTATTTTATAAAAAAAGCAAAATTGATCCCAAATTAGTATTGAGAATAATACCAATATATTTGTATATATATATATAGAGAGACTATTGTATGAAAACGTTTGTATTTCAGCTGATATACAAATGCATCAAAAAATATTTTAAAATCTAAAAAAATAATTTATCATTTTCATTAAATTTTTCATATAAAAATCTTGTAGGATACAAAAATTTGGATCATTTTGAGTTTTCTAAGTTACTTTTTTGAATTAAAAAAAAACAACACAAATATTAAATATTATTATTATTTTTAGGGCTGTTTTTTCAAAAATTCAAAAGAGTAGCTTAAAAAACTCAAAATGCTCTAAATTTTTATTTTCCACAAGGTTTTCATATGAAGAATTTAATGAAAATCATAAATTAAAATTTTTGAAGATTTTAAATATATTTTTTGATGCGTTTGCATATCAGTTGAAATGTAAACGTTTTTACAATAGTCTCTCTATATATATAGAGAGAGAGAGATAGACTATTGTGAAAACATTTACATTTCAGCCGATATGCAAACACATCAAAAAATATATATATTCTCGGTAGAATTATACTTTTTGCTCCATCTAGTTATATTTATTTATTTGTTTTTTTTCTTAGAATGTTGTTTTGACGTGCAACCAATCAATTAAGAATTATTATTTGTTAATTCTAATTTCTAAATAATAGTAGCAATAATACATTGATGCTAAATGTTTGAAACACTGTTTCAGTTTCTGAGCTCACTCATTCACGTCTTATTGCACATCAAATATCACAAAATATTGAATTAAGAGTATTATCGCGTACCAATTTACAAAAAATGTACAAAAATGCAATTTTTTATTTCGTATACGCTCTGAAAAGTCTTTATTGAATGTAATTTTTTTAATTGATGTATGAATCGAACACATTTGGTTTATAACTCAAATAAAAATAGAAATACATGACACATTGAATAGAATTTTACAAAATAAATATAGAATTCACAATAATTTGTAGCGAGAATATTAATATAACAAAAATGTAAAAACTGGAATACGCATACGGTAAAAAAAAAACTTTTCACCTTATTTTACTATTGGCACTTTGGCAGGCTCCACACGCATGGCGCATTCACATATGCCACAGAGAACCTGAGGGACAAAATATAATCACCAACGAAAGGCAAAGGTGCCTTTCATCAAAAAAGAAAAAAGAAAGGCAAAAGTGCCAAAAGATTTTGTGGGAAACCAAATGCAAGGTCCCCTTCGTTTCTGGCCTCAAGCCTCTGTCGGCAGCTTAGTTTATTAATTACGAATATTCTTTTTCCCCAACATACAAACTTGTTATTCTGGGAATATGTTAAATATGTTGTTTTACATTAGTTACAACACATGTGAAATGTTTGTATTCCTAATGAGTTTCCGATTGTATTAACTTCGAGGACATTTATCAGAAAAAAAAATACAAAAGTAAGGGGTTATGACTAATAATATGTCAAGGACTCAAGATAGAAAAATGTGGAACCGGTGATACACAAACCTTATTTAACAGAAATTTCATATTAAAATTTTAACACATTTTTAAATACTATATATATATATATATATATATATAATTAAAATATAAAATTTTGAATATATTTAACAAAAAATTCACATTAAAATTTTAACACATTTTAAAAGTTCACATGGCCGATCTAAACCGTTAAATATCATCTTCATATTGAACTATCTTTGGAGATCAAAATATATATATTTTTGAAATCTTTTATTATTTTTTAGATAGATACAAAATCGCTAGTTTTGGATGGTGTAGAAATCGTTAGATCAGCAAACTTTGTACCCATTTAAAAAATAGCAAAAAATTTTCAAAAAAAATATAAAATTTGATCTCCAAGGATATTTCAATATGAAGATGATGTTCAACGGTTTGGATCGACCGCTTGAACTTTTAATTTTGAGATATGGACGCGAAACACGAGAGGTTTTGTGTTTCGCGAAACACCATAAAAAAATATATAAAATTTTGAATATATTTAACAAAATTTTCATATTAAAATTTTAACACGTTTTTTAAATATTAAAAATATATAGTATTAATAATTACTATTAATTGTATTATTATAAATAATATTATTAAATACATGATAATTAATAAAGAACCATAAAAAAATTAAATCAGTTTAAAAATTAAGTTTCACCTTAAATATATTATCTATCTTATTTTAAATGACAAAGAAAGAAATATATATAGACCATTAAGTTTGGATAGATAAAAAATATTTAAAATTAAAAACTAGCTTTAGAGAAATTTTGATGATATAACCTATATAAACATAGACACAAAAGACTCGTCCGAAGTATCCTTTGTAGTTTAATTCGTACGTTCATAGAAACTGTGGTTGGCAACAAGGCACCAACCAGAAACAGGCTCACGGTTGGGTCCTACGCTAGCTAGGTTGATTGATTGAGTGCCTGAAATCCAATCATCTCCAGTGCATTCATGAATTGTAGAAATAAGTGCTGCCAAAAAATGTAAAAACAGCGGTGCATCCATTGTAGACATGAAAAAAAAGAATTGGATATAATAATTGGTAATTTGGTATCTAGAAGGTTCGCCAATAGACTGGAGACCGAAACGAATTCCAGCAAACTGGAAAAAAGGAAATTTCAGCGTACGACAACATTGGTCGGGTTTTGTGTGACCCTTTTGGTGTATGGATCATTGTGTTGCTGACTTGCTGGCAAGTTCACAATTAATTTCCTATGATTTTTTTTTTCGCTGCCATATTTGCCAAATAAGTGTGCAGGTGGTGTGTGGTGGCTTCACAAGATTGATATCATCTGCTAAAATGAAAAAAAAAACAGAATTTTTTTTAATCTAGATTGTAGGATAGAAAATTAATTTATCAAGTTTATTTAAATCGAATTAATTTTCTGTTATCCAATCTAGATTATAATAACAGAGTTTTTTTTTAAAAAGAAGCAACATAAATTTGCTTCTCAAAAGTTTTGAATCGAATTAGTTTGTTATGTTCATTTTAATCCAACATCTCATAATGGAATAATTAATAATGTCTTACTTTTTTTTCATTTATAAAAGTATATATATGAACTCGTACTTTATATCCATCACAAATAATTATAATATTTTGAAAAAAAAATTAGACAAGGAAAGCAATCATTTATTGACAACTATGCTCAAATAGGGTAGCTGCATTTTGCAAAGACTTGTTCCTTATAAATGTCTACTTTTCTCTCAAAATCATAATCAACATTATTAATTAATTGTATATGGAGATTGTATAGAGTTATGTCGCATGTAATCAGGAGCAGAATCAAAAAATAGAATTAGGGGTCCAATTTTTAACTATAGTACAATTTTACTTTTATAAGGGAGGTCAAATAAAATTTGCATTTGAAAATATATAAAATTAAAAAGATGAAAAATATAAAATTTCAATTTATAGGGGGGCTGACACCTTGCTTGGCTTTGTTCCACTATTGCATGTAGTACAATGCACTGCTCATATATAAAATCATACCCCCCTTCTAAAATCCGATTTTTTTTAATAAGCTTATGGAAATAACAATTCTTAAATGTAAATCCGAACTCACAGATTTTTAAAAAACCTTAATGTAATACTAATTTCACTTAAATTGTTTGCTTTTGAAATACAATATACCTAAGAATATCTTTATAATTTTGTTTTCTATTTTTTTTTATTTTGAATTATTGAAATTTTTTTTGACAAGATTGCCAAGGGATCCCCTTCGAATTTAATTCGCTGAATTGATTTGATTCCTTCATTTTAATCCAACAATCTTAAATGAAATAATATAAATTTTCATTTGAATAAGTAGAATAAATTGATCTTAATTTTCAGCAACAGAATAGGTTAATACTCAACAGATGTGGCACATTAAGAAATTCTAAATTGATAATTTTAATCTTGTTCCAAAATATCATATTTAATGTAAAAGTTTGAAGCAGTGTTTATTTTTTATTTAAAAATGTTAAAATATCATTCTTGTTATTCTAGAATCGAATACTCTGTTACAATGAAATTTAGGAACTTTTTCACAATTATTTCATAATAATTTTCATACTCGATTCGAAAAATAAAAAAATCTTTATAATTGTAGAGATGAAAACTTTAATTTACTGTCTGTCAGAGATTGTATCTCTCCAGTCTTGTACCTTAGGAAGTCATAATGCCCACATCTTTAGGTGGAATTACTGAATACTTTATAAAGCAAATCACATAACAATATATGAAATCTATGTTATGGTAACTAGGCGTCTAAGCCGCCATAGATCCGTGGCGTCCTGGAGAAAACTGCACAAAGGCAGTCATCAATTAATAGCGTCAGGTTTACAAAGACCGTCATTAATCAGCGTCAGGTTTAAAAATATTAATTTAATGGCAGGCCAGTTCTTCACGGACGCTAAAGATTGGTGACGTCCCTGTTATTTTCGTACTTTCATTTAACAATAAATATTTTTAGGGGCTTATTTAAAAAATCGGTTCTAAAACCGTTTGCCCGTTAGGACTATAAACGAGTCGGATGAGTTGAGTCATGTTAGAGCATCCGCATTCCATTATCAAATTGATTGTCAAATCTCATTTGACAATTGTCATTTGAATTTCAGGGATGTAGAAACTAGACAAAATTAAACAATTGTTTAAATTTGACAATCCATTTGACAAGCCACGTCGGCAAAAAAATAAAAAATTAATTACGAAAGTGCCATTTTGACAATTTCGTTCTATTCAGGGATGTTACTCTTAAAATAAATTGTCAATTGATGACATGGCATAAAAATTTAATTTTGACAGTCGACACCAAGCTTAAAATTGACTTATTAACTTAATGAGTCAAAATTACTGATTTAAAATTGATTCGTTAAGTTAATAAATAAGTTGAGTTAGCTTATTCATAACTCATTTAATAAGTAATAATATTTTATACAAATGCTTTATATCATTTTTTAAATAATAAGAATTAATGACGATAAAATTTAAATTTGTACATATTTCATAGAATCATTTCATATATATTTCATCATGACTTATAATATATCCTAAAATTTATAATATAATAATAATATAATAAATATTAATAGTTTAATGTATCTAATGAGGTTAATAAGCTGAGTAAGATCTAATTTAAATTTAATTTATTAACTTAATGAGTGAGCCAAATTCGAGTCCATCAGCCGAGCCACAAGCAATCCATGAACTACAAATTTTTGTGAAAATTTTCTTACAGCTATTGCCCGTTTTTCTAAAATGTTGACTCTGCCTACGATTCGTTTCGACGATTTGCATTGATTTTTTTTTGCCCACAAAACCGAGGATGACAATAAATCACACTAAATTCTAATTTTTAGTGAGACCCACTGTCAGAAAGAACACTGAAGAGCATTGGATTCTGACTCACATAACCGTGTGCAATAATACTAAGGACGCTTGGATTGTATAGTACTGGGTATATATATATATTTTTTTTTAAAGTCTGATGGGTCGAAAATAACCCGCGTCAACCCGGCCTACTCGTGGAGATGCCACAAATTATTTAATTAGATTAAGTGTTAATGGTGGGACCAGATTGTGTGCCGTTCACAATCAGATTGATCTGTAGTATTCTTTGTTCTTCGTCTTTTTGAAGGATTCATTCAACTATTTATTGAATTTTCTGATAAATGATTTAATTTTATTTGTTAATTTATAAGTACGAGATAAAGACTTAAAGTTAAAATTTTGCAAAGGGTTAATAATATGGGAGATACTCAGACACATATAATTAATTTTTTTTTTTTGGAAAAAGAAATATTGAGATCAATTAATCCACTTTGGACCCACAGTCACACATAAATCCGTCCCTTATTTTATAAAGGTAAAAATGTGCATGTTGATGTTGCTAGGATGTGTTTAAGACTTTAAGTTAATATCCTCCCGGAAAAAAATGCATAATGTAACTTGTCTTTTTCTTTTGTCTTATATCATGTAATTACTATTATAGTTGTTCCATAAAAGATGTATGTCTTTCAATGTTGATAATTATGACTAATAAATATTAATTCTCAAACGTTCAATTTATACCAAGTGTCAGATTTTTTTTTTTCTTTTGAGATAAAATATGATTAAGTCATCCAATATAAAATATCTATAAATTATCCTCCATTCCGATTTTAAATCTATAACCTCTCACATAGAAAATATGGCATTTTACCACTAAACTAAATATCGGTTATCCCATAAACCATATGTCAATATATAGAAATCAATAAAAATTAAGAATTCAAATGCCAGATGATATATAACCAAAATATCGAGAGGGCTTGCTGCTCAAGCACTTTTATATGGAGTATAATTTTTTTTAATATTTAATAAACACCAATAAGTGTTTATATCTATTATTATAAATATTAATGAAAACTTTGTGACAGGATGTTATATAAGTCGCTCTCCATTTGTAAAATACAAAACTACTATTCAAACAGCAAATCAATTAGGCGATGCTTCTTATTCATGGAATGAAGTATCCTCGTTCTTTTGCGACACTTCTTGTGCGGCCTTGCGTGATGCAATGTTATGCCCATGAGTCATGACATTGTAGTAATTATAATAAATAATATAGTATGCAGTATCTTGATTATTGATTGATTAATTAACTAATTATTATAATAATAAAATAATATATTTTCTTTATTAATATCATCACGGTTAACATAAATTTTTTAAATTCCAGATGCCTTAGAGGTTTAGCAAACATATAGATTGAAGGTATTAAACAATGTAATAGTACTTCCATGGCAAAATAAAGTGATTGAAT
This sequence comes from Schoenoplectus tabernaemontani, assembly GCA_037127355.1. Lineage (NCBI taxonomy): Eukaryota > Viridiplantae > Streptophyta > Magnoliopsida > Poales > Cyperaceae > Schoenoplectus > Schoenoplectus tabernaemontani. Next base: position 18,540,623 of record CM073750.1, on the reverse strand, counting down.
AATAAAGCAAGTACGTTTTTTTTTACAATAAGCAAATATATATTCAAGAATAATTCTACAAGACAACATACAAATTGTAGACTATTAATGAGAGTACCGTTGTGTACCCATAGAGAAGCCCAAATTGAACAAAACAAACGGACAAATACTCAACAGAAGTCCCTAACGGGGCTGTGGGCCCATGAGCGACCTCTCTTGATTGGGTCATTTTAACCAGAGCAACCTTCCAAACTACGGGCAAAAAAACAAGCGAAGTGCATATTGTCTAGCACTGTTTATGTATGTATGTATGTATATATGTATATATGTATGTATGTATGTATGTATATATGTATATATGTATGTATGTATGTATGCATGCATGCATTATTATTATTATGATATATATTTTTACCTGATATGATGTAAAGTTTGTTCATGCGTGGGGACCAAAAGTTTGGAAACGCATGCATGTCTCCTCCTCTTCATTAATGGCCCTTTCATTTTTACATTTTTTTTTTTGCTTCTCATTCAGAATTTCATTTGTGCAACTATAGGCCGAGTGCCTCAGTTCAGAAATTTTATTAAGGTGGGAGACTGGACAAAATATACATGTAGAACCAACAATCTTTTATTATTTTGTGGGCGCTATACTAGATATCATATGAATCCAATTCCAATACTTGATGGCGCACTTTTATTAATAAGAATTTTTGTCAATTCGATATTCATTTCATTTTAAATATTTTGTTGAAATTGATATTGCGTTTTCTTTAAAAAGGTCAAACATATTACTATTTGTGTCGGAGCTAAGTTTTTCTTGAGTCTCCTCAGTGACGGAGCTTAATTCAAAATTATGAAGGCTAAATAAATTTTATATACAATCTTAAATTTTGAAAAACTAAAATAGAAAATTATTATAATTATACTATAAAATAACATAAATCTTTAATATAGTATTAATTTCTAAAAGGTCAAACATATTGCTTCTAGCTGCTCTCAGTTTTGACTGCTAATCAATACAAATATTTGAAATGACAGAAACTAGAAGCATTCCTTTTGTATGAATTATAATAATCCCTTTCACAACAGTATCAGAAGTTCAATCATCATCTGATTGGATTCGACTAAAATAAGAAGTTCAATTATCATATGATTCAATTATTCTAGTACGCCAGGAAAGGAAAAAATATATAAATAAATGTAGAGCGGGTACCAATGAAATATAATGCGTGACTATCTGGCATCGCCTTGTTGGCCAGTTGTCACTTCCAAATTTCCAGTGTCCAATTATTCTAGAAAACAAGCTCTACAGTCTACAGTATGATTTTCTACTGTTGGTACAGAAATTTGGGACCAAAATTAAACTACTTCGGATCATTTTCAAAGACTATTGTCGCGTGACAAAAAGCTATGTTTAGTTTCTTGGGAGGTCTTGAAATTGTTCTCTTAAATTGATAATAAAATATGTTTGCCTTCAAGTCAACCCATGAAATTAAAATATACTGAATAAATTTGTCAAAAAGTAAATGGCCCAAAATCAGAGCATGATATGCAATCATTCCATAATCCCACGGAGAGAAAAATGTGGTAAGTATTCTCTCTATTACTCTGTGGTAGAGTAAATACTCCAATCAATCGTCAGATTTTTTTTATCGAAAAAAATGATAGTTAATCTCTCAAATTTTATAATTATTCATAAAAAAAATTCATTCAAATTTCAAATTCATGATTTTTAGAAGATGTTGTCTTTTGCCACTAAATCAAATATTAGTTCTTAACAATCTTCAAATTTAAACTGCGGATAATAACACTCACACCGGCTCCTTAAATTCACGGGTCCAATCTTTTACTGGCGCTTTAAATCTTTAGAGTATTTCAGAAGATGTGAATTCGAGAAAATAACGCAATAGCTTTGCATATGATGTGTGAGAATGAAATCTACTCTTATTCCATGTTATGTTATTTCAATTTTAACTGTTAGATTCCGTGCGGGAGATAGTAAATTCGAAATCCAATGAGATTCTTTATAAATAATTAATTTTTTACTATTAGATTAAAACGAATGGATAAAATTTATTTTAGAAGAGACCCGCTAAATCGAAGCTGTATCAATTTGATTTAACGGTCCAAATTGAAATAAAAAAATCCTATTATATCTTGATGGAGTAACAACAAATGCGGACTCTGCCGCGTTATATTTATTTCTCAGTAACTAATAATATCATCCCTCCATATATATATATATAGAGTGGAGATACCGTGAGCTTAAGCTCACGGAGGCCTTCAGTGAGCTTAACTCAAAAAACATATTAAATCATCTCGAAATTTTAATTTATCATTCTCATTAAATTTTTTATATAAAATCTTGTGGGATGCAAAAAATTGGAGTGTTTTGAGCTTTTTAAGTCACCGTTTTTAATTTTTTAAAATGATATTCAAGTATTCAATATATTATTATTATTTTTAGAGCTGATTTTCAAAAATTAAAAACCACAACTTAAAAAGCTCAAAACGCTCCAAATTTTTGCATCCCATGAGATTTTCATATAAATAATTTAATATATAAATATTTTGAAATATTTGTTATATTTTTTGATATATATATATATATATATATATATATATATATATAGTGTGAAAACATTTGCATTTCAATCGATATATAAATGCGCCAAAAAAAAATATTTTAAGGTCTTAAAAATTTTAATTTATGATTTTCATTAAATTCATCATATGAAAACCTTATGGGATATCTAAATTTAGAGTGTTTTGACTTTTTTAAGCCACTCTTTTGAATTTTTGAAAAAAATAGATCTAAAAAAATAATAAATATTTAATGTTTATGTTATTTTTTCAAAAATTCAAAAGAGCGACTTAAAAAACTAAAAACACTCAAATTTTTCTATCCTACAAAGTTTTAATATGAAAAATTTAATGAAAATCATAAATTAAAATTTTTGATATTTTAAAATATTTTTTGACGTATTTATATATCAGCTGAAATGCAAACGTTTTCACAATAATCTATCTCTCTCTATATATATTATTTTCTTTCATTTTGCACGTAGTTAAATATCAGATTCTTATACTGAACAAATATTATTAAAACGAAGACGGCCATGATATAGACAGCAATTAATAATCAAATTTCTGCATTGAATTGACATTGACGCCACGTTTGTCATCAGTCATTTTTGTTTAGTTATAATGAGTTAACGACAAAATGGATAAGAGCTATTAATTAATTTAAGTGATCATAGAGCGGGAGAGAGAATGTGGGTAGTCATGTCTAAGACATTATCAACTAAATGCATGGTTCAGAAAAAATAATGGAGAATCAATTGATGTATATCTTCGTACCAAACACTTTAATTAGAGCCACGCCATCAAAGGATTTTTGGGTCTGTTACTTTATTTTAAGGGTCCTTTAAGTGATAAAAAGCCTATAGCCCTACATACAGTGGGGATACTACAGAAGGATAATGTTAAGGACAAAAAAAATGACTTGTTTTATGTAGAAAATTATTAGTTTTAGATAGAAATGAAAGCGAAACTACACAAATTTATATATATTTATAAAGGACCTGCAATCAGATGTAATGATTTGATTCTATGTTGCAAGGATTATCATGATATTTTCAATTATTTGGCCAGTTACATCGATTATATGGATGTAACATTTATTTGTAAACATTTATCCAAATCGTTGTAATGTTTATCTTATATTGTGACTTTTTCATACTTGAAACTGGTACCAAAAAAAAAATCTGAAAATTATCAGAAAATTGTAAATTAGATTATTAAAATCTAATTATGAAAGTTAACTTGAATATTGAAAATTCATAAAAATTCTCAAACCAGCGATATTCTGATTAAGGTTCTCAAAATTTGAATTAAATATATACCATAAAATTAGCATGATTGATACTATAATATCAGTATTGTTAGCTAGGGGAGAGCGCCACATGCAGATAGTTAAAGGACGACACTTGCGTCCCTCCGTCAAAATATTTTTCAAAGTATATATTTGAGAAGATATTTATAATTCAAAACTATAAAAATATGTTTAGGCTTTGAACTTATTATCCAGTTATTTTCTTTCCTTAATTTTTATCCGATTTGTCACGTGCACAGACATAATCCCGTGAGTCCGCCTCTGAGCAGTATCATTCTATATCTTGTCACTTTACTGGTTACTTCACAAAAAATATTAAGAAAAAATATTTTTAGACACCAAATTTTGCACACTACATTTTTTCACACAGTATTAAGTATAAATACTATATATATATATATAAGAATTTAAGTTAAATACTTTGTATTTTATGAAAAATATTTATACTTAGCATTGTGTATAAAAAAATGAATATTAGGGATGTAATTATCACATCTTTAATATTAAGAGTGGGTTCTATTGAGAACTATTTATTTCACGTAATATCAATTTTTCATTGTATGACGCTGGGAAAATATATAGAAATGTCATAAATAAATAAATAATGCGTATGCCTAAACAATTAGGATGTCTATGTAAATTTACTTGAGTTGGAATACATATATGAATATTTCATTTCTACTAATAATGGTGATGGTGGTGGAAGCCGGTATATCCTAATTAATTATAACAGCTCTTAGAATATTTTGATAGTATTAGATTTAAAATCCACTGACAATTGGTAACACGGTTTGCACTTTTCGACAAGGAGACAATTGACGCCTTTATTTTTATTTTAATTTTTTTAAAAGATAACATGAAAGCACATTGTTATTTGTCAAATCATGAATGCTCCAGATGACCAGATCAAAGGCAATGACAACAATATTTGGAATTCAGCCACAAAAAACATTGACATTTTTAAATTTTTATATGAAAACTACGCAGTTAATTAAGCGATTAAAAAACTGAAAAAGAGATGCTAATTTCAAGTGGCAGAGCATGCTTAAATACAAAGGTAGTTGCATGGCTCCAGTCATGTGGGCCATCTCTGAGCCTGGTCCACAAACGCACAACAAGGCCAGATCTTGTGAATTTGCGCAGGGCCCACTGGTCATAGATGAGGCTCCTGTACTCACTAGTTGGCGACTTGGCGTTTGCGAAGAGAATTCCAATGGATTTTGTTTTTATTGAATGGAGAGGAATGCGAGGGGTTCCGAAAATTACATCTTCCCAAATAATTGTTGTAGACTATAATGGAACGATTTTATATTTGATTTTATTAGTTCAATAAATTATGATGAGATGCTAAATTGATAACGATAATGATTGTAGTTTTTTTTAAGGATAGTGACCAAAGTGTATAATTAGAGATATAATCAGGAGAAAATGATAAAGTGGATTTCTGTAACTCAAGTATTTTTATGATTTTTTTCCTTAAAATCAGAATAATATATTTTATTAAAATATTTTCGACCGAGAGGAAACGAACAGACACTGCCCAGTTCTATCTCCCGTTTAATTAATTATGTCCTGCTAACAATTGTATTAAACTTAAAAAACGTTACAGCTTTCAAATATAATATGTATTGATATTGCAGTTTAATAGTTTATATCCATGTTAATTTTGGTGATTTTTTTTATGGATTCAAGGTTCTAGGTGCTAAATAAACTCAGAGCACAAGAATTAATTAAATTCGAGGTGAAATTCGGGAGGCAGACAGGGAGATAAAAAGAGGCTTACTCATTTTCACCATGAATTGTAATTAAATCGATGATGAAGAAAGATAATTCAAATCCTAGTAATTTTCTTCATTTTGACAAACTTCAGAATACGGATCTGAAATAAGAGCAATAAAAAAGCGCTTTGATGAAAATTACTTTTAAAAGTGGTTGAGAATTTGAGATATGGAAGGGGGAGATGAGAATTGAGAAATCAAAGAAGAGCAAAATGATGGATAAAATGGGCTTTGGGCCATTTTTGAGCTCGCTCCAGTGTCATGTCTTCAGCTGTAAACTAAAAGTAAAACACACGAGAGAGGAAAGAGCAAGAGGCGGAAAAGAGATTCGGTCAGATTGAGAATACATCTGGGCAATCCATCCGTCAGTCGAGATCAAATCCAAACCGTCAAATAACCCTAAATGGATTATCTATACCTGGTACAAACTGGTACAAACTGAGACACTGATACATCCGTCAGGCGAATGGCGATCATCTATACCTGGTACAAACTGAGACACTGGTACGAGTTCCTTCCATTCCCCGGTAATAGCTGCACAAAATAAAGGAGTTATATCTAGACCTTATAAAAGCTTGACTTTATATCTAGACCTTTGACAAATTAGAGATATCGTGCGTGCATTCTTTCTCAGACGAGAAAGTACAATGTAAACCAATGAGGTAATTGTAGTATCGGATTTTCAGGCTTTTGCTAAATTTGCCGTTGATAGGCATTTCAACTGACATTTGAACTAGTATCTTCTCCATCTTTATTTTTGGTTTTACCAATTTATTTCTTGCATGCACTACAATGTGGTAATGCAACTGGTCACTTGATTTAGTTGTGTGTTTTTCTTTAATTTGTGTTTTAATGTTGCTTTGTTTTCAAAGGGCCAGTTGAGATTCAAGTTATGCATGATTGCTCAACGTAGGATTATTCCAGTTATTTTAGATTATCCAGTCTAATCACGCGTTGAGACCTTGAGGGTAAATTGTTAAACAATCTGCTTCTGTGGTTTTATTTTTCATTGTCAAATCCATGTGGGGAATGGATGAATGGGCATTTTGGGATGGGATTGATGTATTATTTTAGTGCAGTGGTGTTCCAGCTCTGAAGGATAATCAAAATAGTGTTAGGTTTTGTAGTTATATTAAGGTACTTGTTAGTTTTTGTTTCTATCATTGGCATTTCATAATTACAGTTTTTATGCGGGCTGTAAGCCTGTAACAATCTTCAAGTAGAATAATTGAAGGTGCTAGACGTTAGTCCATTCACATAGTTTGAACTTGGGGAACAGAACATAAGGGATACTATAACCCAAGTATCTCTTTATGTATCAAACAAATCTGTACCTGTAACAGTGTTTATCAGTGAGTGGTGTTTGGGGGGGGGATTGTTTAAAGTATTACAGCTGTACCTATGAATATTTTCTGACAAGAAGAGGTAGCAATTAACTTCTACAAAGAGATCAATCTCTCTTTAAAAATAAACCCTGCATCACTTCATTCAATTTTAACTACCAATGGTACTCGTACCAAATTCTTCTTTCCTTTCCATAAAATGGAACCAAACATATAATCTTTGAAATTTAGATCTACAATCCTAAGATATACTGTGAAATTCTTACTTGAACCATAACTTTGGAAATCAAGAACCTTAGGCACAACTGTCACTTTCACACCCTTGGGTGCATTGACCAAAACCTGGTACATACTCCGGGGCTCACCCACATTTGTCATGGTACGGATTACCTGATAAGTTCCCTTAAGATTTGGTACTGTGATTGATGCATAGTTCAGGTCACTGGCCAGCGGAGCTGGTTTTATACAGATATTGCTATCTCCAGTTATTATTTGCAGAGAATGGTTGTCATAGCCTACAGAACAGAGGAATGATTTGTAGTCCTGCTGGGATGAATTGAAAACAAGACCTGGGTTTAGAATGTGGGTCAGGTCTACAAAGCCAGACCCAAAGTCAAATGGATTTGCTGGATATCCTTCTGGATCAGAAACTATAGTGTTGCCCTTCTTATCCAAAATTGTTGCTGTAAAAGAAATATTAAACATGCATGAGAGCTTTTTCCTTGACATATAACAAAGTGGCTTAATATATACACAAATGGTGAAGTAATGCTAAAACATTAGTTGTCTATAAATTACAGAAATGAGTACATGATGTAACATCTAATTACTCCAACAAAATGACATATATGCAACATAGTTACATGCCAAAAAAAAGAAGGAAAAATCTGCACAGCTGGGATCAAATTTTACCAGATATCCTAATCACATTTTGGTTTTGGTATTAAAATTAAGGTGAACTTAAACATATAATTTTTAAATTGAACCAAAATACTAGAAACTTTAGTAGCTGATATAATAACTAAAAAGATAGTTATCTGCAAATGAAAGGAAAAATTGTCTGCTAACCTGTAGTCATTATGGAGGATTTGATTGCTGAAGGGGACCATGTAGGATAAACTGCTTTTATTAAAGCTGCAATGCCTGTGACATGGGGACATGCCATTGAAGTTCCCGACAGAACATTAAATTGCATATGCTTATTTTTTGCTGGAGACCATGCTGCCAGTATGTTTAATCCTGGCGCTGCCACATCAGGCTACAGCTATGCCCAAAATAAGTAAGCTTATGTATTCAAATGTTGGTTTGTGGCCTCTGATTAACTTTTAAAGGTATTGTACCTTTAGAATTTGTGGTGTTAGTGAATTGGGTCCTCTTGAAGAGAATGCTGACACACGAGGAGCTAGTCGGGATCCCAATATGGTACTTGCTGGTAATATTATTGACTTCGGCCTCCTACAATAATTTTTGTTTTTTATAATACCAAGTTTATTCGTTCATGTTAAAGAAAAAAATAACAATACGAGCCTAATTCCTGTTGCTGAAGTTCACTCTGAGTATGCCCAGCCTAACCTGGTGGTATTAAGGTAGGAGATGATTTTATCGCCTGCTTCTCTATCAACTGAAGTTGCTGGTAGAACAAAAGGAGCAGCAACCTGGTAGTTAGTTGCATCTATAAGTATCATGCCAGAAGCACCTGCTCTTTTAACAATCTCGCTCTTTTGGACCCTTGAGTCTGGCGAGCTTTCGCTATGCCGGCACACTAGTATTTTACCTTTCACCTTTGTCTCATTTAGCGAGCTATCCAAGCAAAAGCTAAATGCACCAGAGAAGAAGAGCATTAATTAGAAAAATAAGGCCCTTTATTTTGTATTTTCTTCTTCTTACAATGTGCATAATTTAAGGTTCAACTGGTACCATCTAGGATTACTGGTGTAAAGTGTGACTGCCATTTGTAGAAGGCTTTATTTTATCGAAATTTTATTCTAATAAAAAATATACATTATATATGAAAATCATCTGTAGCTTAGTTTTTTTTGTTCTACATCTACCTTCATTCTAGATTCAGTTTTAATTGATTACCTAGATTGGTCAGGGGTGAAATAGATGGCATTGGCTTCAGAAGCAGATATGGTGCTGATTGATGAGTTCATGTTAAATATGGTCAAGCTATCACCCTGAACTTCAACAAACAGAACAACATAAGAACATTACAAGCATATATTCATTTCTGACATATATGTGCATTTGGTGTTATGTAAACACTGCATTCAATTCATTCATCTCTGTATGAAATTCATCCACACACAAGTTTACCATTATCTTAGTGCCATCACCGAGCACAACTGAAGATGCAAAATTGCGGTCTGTGGACCCTGCTGCAACAGTGAGCAACCATGGAGCAATATTAGTAGCAGTTCCATGACCACCGGCATTCCCAGCAGAAGAGATTACCAAAATACCCTTACTAACTGCATGAAAGGATCCTATGGATATCGGGTCACTGAAATAGTCATCTTGTGGTGGATCTGGCCCTAGTGAGACTGAAATAATATCAACTCCATCTTTTATAGCATCATCAAATGCTGCAAGGAGATCTGCATCGTAGCAGCCTGTTTCCCAACATGCTTTGTAGATGGCTATCCGTGCCATCTGAGCCCCGCCTCGACCCCCACCAGCACCCAATCCTTTGTAGTTCATATTTCTCACATAACGACCAGCGGCAGTTGAGGCAGTGTGGGTCCCATGACCCAAGGTATCCCTTGGTGACTTGGATTTGATTGTTTCTTCTATTTTGGTGTCTTCATCTTGACCTACTTGATACTTTTTGTGCTGCTGTTCTTCTGCTTCATAGCCAGATAAATAGTATCTAGCTCCAATTATTTTCCTGTTTTGTATGTTGGTTGTTAAGTAATTTGTTAAGACATTAATCCATAACCCGATGACAGGCCTGATGACTGTCAATCATGGTATAAATAACAAAAATCATGGCCTTGAAAAAGGATATACTGGATTAAGAGTTATATATGGAAATTATGTTTTCAGCAGTAATGTTCTTTTTTTTTTGTTTTACCTTGGTGTCTTTTACTCGATACATCTTTAATTATTTTCAGTGATATATTTTATGTTTTCTTAGTGTAAGTCTAAACATGTTAGTCTAATCTTCATGCCATGTAGATCTAACAAATGGAGTACAAAACTGTTGTTTTACTTGTTACAAGTGAAATTTGAAGAAAGCTCTCCAACTTGGCAACTGCCTTTCCATCTTGAGGGAACTGGAGGCATCCCTACGTCATGAAAGCTTGGAGATTCTGGCCATATTCCTACAATAGAATATATTGATTAAGTTTTCATCCACAACATTCTAATAAAAGAAAAGAAAAAGTAGATATTTAACACATGAACTCTATGCCAGATAAGAATAGGATAGTAATGTTTTTTTACTGGTTGCGATTCAAAAGGTACATTAAGAAGCTTAGATCATTTTTTAACCAATTCTCAGGTGTATATACGCAACTATGCAAGTACAAAATTGTTGATCATACAAGTGTAAACATTGGAGAATGCCAGGGTGAAAAAGTAGAAACTAAATTTAAAAAGAAACAAATGAACTCTCATTGGTATCTACAGCTCTAGTATATAACTTAATTCCAAAAAAAAAATAGAAAAAAATAGTAGTGTGATGACCCACCGGATAAATAACAGAATAAAAGAACGTGACGCTCTAATAAGGTCAAGAGGGAGCACAATGAGCCAAAATTGTTCACATGATCGATATGCTCATCTGTCAATTAGCTAAACTCCAATCAGAAAAAAAAAAAACCTATATGTTTGATTGGAAGCTTCTACACCATATTATTATCGCCAACCTCTATGTTCTAATTTCTCTAAGTAATACTTAAAGGCACTATTAATGTGAAGCTGATACAATCATTCTAATCATATGTGATTAGCATCACCGGGAAAGCAATCTTGGCAACAGAGCGAAAGACTCCTGTGTTGGGTATTAAGAAATGAAAAATTGAAAACTGAAATAGTTCCTATACCAGTATCAATGAACCCAATTATGACATTTGCTTGGTTCTTTGTGGAGTATCCAGGTATTTCCATTCCTTCATTAGCATTTAATCCCATGAAGTCCCATGAATGTGTTGTGTGAGCTTTCTTTTCAAATTTGGTAGAACTGACACCACACCAGGCATCTCTGTTTGTCACAATACAAAAATTGGATTTAAGTGGTACTAAAAAAATGAATACATTGTTCACAACCGAGATAGCATGTGACCATGTCTGTATATTTATATAACTAGCTAATTACCGGCCAATGCTGAAGCCTGCTTTTCGGTTAATTTTGCAGCGAAACCCCTAAAACCTTCTTGATAAGTATACATATGGGATGCTTGTGCCTTCTCTAAACTGAATAATAAACAATTATAATTTTGATACTTCCAATTGGAATCTGAATACTAAAAGTAATACTGCATTTTTATCTCTTTGAAAAGATAAATTTTCAATGGAGTACTACAATAAACAAAATTAACTTTTGTTTTTCTTATTACCTTCCATCATGAACAGAAGCTAGTATTTGGTTGTCATGGTTCAATGCATCATCACTGATAATAACTTCATTTCCACTTTTTGTAGCACTTCCCATATAAACCACATAAACCTTGTGATTTTGAGAAAAATAATGAATACCAAGTAGAGAAGTGATAAATATTTCATATTAAACTCTGAATACACATCTTAACTTCTAAAATAAGTAAAATAAATATGTAACAGCAACATAAAAAGAATTCTAGACAGAGAACTAAAAATGGGAGAACTATTGATATTTTGCAAGAACTGCCATTAATCTATAATTAGAAACTCAGGAGCCTTCTGTATCCGTCTCTGTTTATGTACATGGGAAGAGAGAGAGAGAGAGAGAGGAAGAAGTATGAACTATATAACCTGAGAAGCTGAAGAGAAATCCAACTTTACAAGTACTATGGAGAGAAGAAAAAGGATGATTGTGGTGGCAGAGAGAGAAGCCATGAGAGTTCACTGAGAGGGAGAATGGAGAGGAGGATTAGATCAATTAGATATTTCACAATGGTTGTGCTTAAGGTAAACTGCCAGGTTTTCTGCATGAACAAACAAAAGTAACCAACTAATTGAAGCAAAAGCAAAAGGGCCCTTGAAAGAGAGATATAGAGGTTGGTGGCAGACCTGGCGGTTATCTAACTACTAGCATAATAGTCAATAGAGTCGCCCAGGGATTACATGCCTCATTAGTCATTCGTCAATCGTCATTTCATTCAAGGCTTCAACAAAAAGCGAAGCCTTGGGAGTTTATTTATTTGATAGGCCTGGTCTAAAAAAGTTTTGGGTTATATTCGTTTAATGTGTGCTTGGTATATTGGTAATCCGCATCTGCTGCCATAAAAGAGATGAGAGACTTTTATCATGGTTTAATCTGGACGGCTATAAAAGTTTAAAAGGCTCAGATTTGATCAATAAAGATAAATTTTTATTTTTTTATTTTGTAGGTCTCACCTGCCATAGAAACAATGGTAGGCTCCTGCCATCACACCTATGGCAGGTGATGTGAATCCGGTTCTTATGTAACTGGCTCAAAATCAATGGATCACCAATGACGGAGAGTAATTAGGGATGACAATTTCCTCAGTGGCTCATGGTATTCGCCGGCCGTCCGTCCAGAAGACCAAACTAAGTAGGGTCATCTGACAAGTCGGCTCCGATGCGGATTTAAAGTTAGATCAGTCTGTCTAATTCAGAGGCCTTACGTGAACTTAACTCAAAAAGTACATCAAATTATCTCCAAATTTTAATTTATCATTCTCATTAAATTCATTATATGAAAATTTTATGGGATGCAAAAATTTGGAGTGTTTTGAGCTTTTTAAGTTATCATTTTTAATTTTTTAAAATGATATTCAAATATTGAATATATTATTATTATTTTTAAAGCTAATTTTCAAAAATTAAAAACCATAACTTAAAAAACTCAAAACACTTCAAATTTTTGCATCCCATAAGATTTTCATATAAAGAATTTAATGAGAATGATAAATTAGAATTTGAAGATGATTTAATCTGCTTTTTAAGTTAAGCTCACGGAAGATGAAGTTAAGTTAAATACTTTATGTAAATAAGATTTTATTAATTTTAATTTATTTTCATTTTTTACTCACTTTGACATTCATGAAATTATATATTTTTTTCAAAATGACTGAAAAAGACCATGGATTTGATAATTTATAAAATAAAACCAATAAATAAAAATATTATTAAGTGTATAAAACTATAAATAAATGACTTTTGTTGAAATTATTAGTATTTTCTATATTTAAATCCGACTAATTGACCTCATGATGATTAATCGCTTAACGTTTTCCCCATCCGCACGGCAGACATGTTTCATTATTTACAAGTTACAACACTACGAACAAACCCCACTATCAGTCATTGCAGCTAACCAAGTACCGATCGGCCCCGCTTGCAATGGAGTTACATGTTGGACTGTACCAAAGAAGCAACAGAGAATCTACATATTCGTACCCCGCCCGCTTTATGTCTAACCCATAAAAAAATAAGTACTAAATATATATTCTTTTAAATTTTTAATACGAATATATCTATTTTCTAATTGTCAGCCTTTACAACTCAATCTAAATGTCACCGTTCAGAAAAATAGAAAATTATGCTTTTGCATAAAATTAAATAAGTTTTGAAACATTATTCGAGTTTAGATCAGACTAAATAGGTAAACGCTAGAGTTCAAAATCTAGAGTTTGGACTTGAGTGTTCAACAATGTTTAAAAAAATTATCCAATTTTCTATTAAGCTAAATGTTCAAATCTAGATTACAGAGTCTGAATTATAGTGTTCAATTATTCGGTCTAAATGTCAGAATTCAGATTTTGGATTCTAAACTTAGACATGCAGCAGTATTTAGAAAATTTCTTCAATTATTTTCTGTTTGATATGAGCCTCAAAAGTCTCCCTAAACGGTGGTATTTGAATTGATTTGTGAAACGATGACGTTTAAGTTGAGTTGTAAACACCCATATTTAAAAAAAAAACATATTTATATTTAATTTTTGAAACCAAAAAAATATATATTACTTCTTCTTTTTTTAACAAAATTAGACAGAAAAAATTCGCCCAATTGGGACTTTGGGCCTTTGACAGCAGTTGCACGATATATTCGTTTTTTTTTAATTCTTTTAGGAAACGCGCCACTTGCAAAAAATTCGTTTTTTCTTTCTTTTTTGAAACGCGCCAATCCACTGACTTTGGGCCTTTGACAGCAGTTGCACGATATATTCGTTTCCCTTCAACCAGCGGTCAAAAGCGGCTAGCGAATAGGTCCCACTTGTGAGTTACAATTGCAAAATATTCCAGCTGTTCATATCCTCTCCAAACTCCAGCACAGAACAGGTTCAGCATCAAGTTCCGGATACGGTGTTATGTGAAAACTAATAAAATATAAACAACAAAATTAAAAAAATTATCTATGAGAAGGAATCGAATCTTCTGTAAGATCAACCGATCATTTCTTTCCATTCAGGTGAGTAAGCTTACTTAAATATTTTTTGTGTTCTATATTTTATAAATTAATTCAATATATTTTACAGATTAATTTAACATTTTGAGTTTAGAGTAAATATTTGTTTAACAATGATTAATTAAATTTGCAGATTTAGTTCCCTATCAGAAATCGAGTTCTCGTGAATTATAATGGACTGGGTAGACAAACTATTTATCAATTTCAGAGCCCAACTTATCCTTCAACATTTACGGCCCATCTCGCTTTGCCTATGTTAATGGGTCTTAAGTACCCGATCCGCTCATGGACCATTAAATCCTGACCCAACTCAGCTCTTTCCGACCTAGCAATTTCTTATTTAATTATTTATTAACGCCATTTCAATACAATTTTGTTATAACATTTAGATAATATAAATGTGTAAAATTATTGCGAGCACGAATGCTTTCTATGAGCTAATTAACTCAAAAATATTTTAAATCAAATTTAAATTTTGATTTAAATTACTCAATAATTTTTTTTGTATCAAAATCTTATGAGATATAAAAATTCTATATATTTTGAATTGTTATGTATTTATTTCGGCTTTTTAAAGTGACCAATATTCATATAAAAATATTTATTATTTTATTAATTTTTTAGAGTCATTTTAAAAATTTTAAATAAATACTTAAAAATAACTAAAAATAGAAAAAAATATATCCCATAAGATTTTAATAAAAATAACATTTTGAAGAATATAAATTGAAATTTGGAGATAGTTTGATATATTTTTTGAGTTAACTTCACCATAGTACTGTAAATAACGGTGCTTGACGAACGAATGAGACACTATCAAGTGATTTATTGTTATGCGGTTGATTGATCGGATTTTTGCGTACAATTTGACGTTAATAATTTAATATATTAAAATATTATTTATTCAATCAAAAATGAGTTACATCCATATTTTTTTGTATTTTGTATCTTGATTTTATTTTAGAAATGATAAATGCAAATTAAAAATATGAATTTATGTTTCTTTCACTCATTTTGAAAAATAATATTATAATTTTATAAATGCCCAATTGAGTAAAAAATAATAAAGTCTAATTTATATAAAAATTTAATTATTAACATAGAGTAGGTTGAAAAATATATAACTTAAATATAGAATATTATAGCCTAAAAAAATAATCAGTAATAACTTACTATCGATTACCATTAATGGGCCGACCTCGGCAGCAGTCAGGAGCGGATTCAAGATAAACGCCGGAGCGTCCGGACACCCTCTCAGTTTGAAAAATAAAGATCATATAGAAAAAATATTTTTTTTTAACTCGAATATTCTATTTATTTAAACTGCACACGCCGTATTGATTTTTTCAGACTCCGACACTCACAGCAGTACCAACACTGCTTGGTCGTCAGGTTCTTCAGACATGAAAAATTTCAGATAATGTCGAACCCATTGTAATATCCCATATCACCGACTTGTGGGACCCGCCCCACACCTAGGTCTTCTATCGGCAACCAGTCTTACGAACCGGGTTTCCGAAAGACCGAGACCGGGAGAGCTGAGAGAGCGGTCGCTGGGACCTACCACTTCTTCCAACGGTCATATTCTAGAAATTTGAATCGATTCAAAACAAAACGGGTATCTAAAGCGAAGAGATGCTAGAATTAAATACCCTTGTTTTCTTCCCAAATGCTGTCTTAGACTTCTTCCCTCCGTTCGCCATTATTATCATCAGAGTTAAATTACTGTAACCCGCCTCCGAACTAATTGGAGAAGTAGAGGTCGGCTCTCCCCCAGTTCGCACTGCAAAGGTCCGTGCTTACTGTCTCTCTCTCTCTCTCTCTCAGCTCTTACTCGGATTTCGTTGCTTTCTTATGCTTCATTATCTTATAGTTCCAGTTCTACAAGAAAATGGAGATCTTGAATGATGAAGATGTTAGAACGATGATGAATGACGAGGTTGTCCAAATGAAACTGGGAAATGTGGAGCTGGGGACCGAGTGGGAGATGTTCAAGGAAAACATTCGACCTCTCAAGCGTGGTCGTAATATCTCTATACTCAATCGCTCTTTGAAAGCTCAGACCGATCCCAAGTTCAAATCAGAACTTATTCAGACAAGAAGGTACTTTTAAATATACCAGTTTTCTTCCAATTTGTGGCCCAATATTGAATTCTCATGTTCAATGTGTTCTTTTTGTGCTTTTGAAATCGGATTTTCAGTGCAAATTGTCTTCACTTCTGGCTTCCAGCTGAACCTTTGTTTCCGGACTTTTCTCTCTCCCCTTGTCCTTACCTTATTATTTACTTTTTTTGTCCCTGAACTTGACAGTACCAAATTTTAAGAAAATTCCCTCCAGAATAGCTCTAACTAATGTTCTAACGCTTCTTTCTTTAATTTTCTTGTTTGTTATTTTTACAAATCGAATTGATGTACCAAAATACAAGCTCTAACTAATGTTCTAACTTTTTTATACAGACAAATTTAATTACAGTTCTCTTTTTTTCACAAATAGGAGAATGATGGAAGCAATAGAAGAGTACCAAGGAGAAGACCCACTTCAACCATGGATTCAGTAAGACCTCTAATTCAGAAAAAAAAAATCACTTTTGTCCCTACAATACCTTACAAATAAACTTTATCAAGCAGTTGGTTAATTTGTTTATTATGTTGACAAAAAGGTGCATTAAATGGGTGCAAGAATCATTTCCAAGTGGTGGTGACTGCTCAGGTCTAATTGTGATATATGAGCAGTGTGTCCGGTCCTTCTGGCATGAACCTCGATACAAGGATGATTTGCGGTACCTGAAAATTTGGTTGGAATATGTAGGTTACACACCCTTCATTTTGCCTCTAGATATTTACAGAAAGCACACCTCAGTGAATAAATAGTCCTTTTTTTTCCTTGAAAATATTAAAAGAATTTTCCTGCCACATTTAGTTAGATTGAAATAGTAAATATGACTGTTATGTTACTGAGATAATATATTTTTGTAATTATAATAATATAGGCTAGCAACTGCTTGGATTCTGAGGTCATCTACCAGTTTCTGGAGGCAAATGAAATAGGCCAGAATCATGCAGCTTTCTATTCTTCTTATGCCCTCCATATGGAAAAGAAGAACAAATTTAGAAAGGCCGATGAGATCTTTAATCTTGGCATTGCTAGGTATTTACACCTACTTACTCTCTTAAATTGCGCAGATGGCTATTTGTTATACTTAACAATATGAACTAGTTCTGTACTGATCTAGCATGTTTAAGCTCCTAGAAGCTATATTCCCTTTTGGTAATATGCATATGTGTCTGTGTCTGTGTCTGTGTGCACTGAGATGAGAAAAGTTTGTGTCTCTCTAACAGTGTATTGTTACTAAATTAATAAGAGAAACTGGAAATACTAACTCAAATCATATTAAATTGCAGGAAGGCAGTGCCATTGGAAAAATTAGAAGAAATGTATCGCCCTTTTCTCTCTCGGTTGATTCGGAGAAAGCAACAGAAGGAAGGAGAGGTTCTTATCTATTGTTTACCTGTATTTCAATTGTAACTAGGAGCTATATTTTCAGTATTTGCATATTTAACCAAGCAATTCTCATATATGTATATATAGGAGAACTCAACCAATGATGATGTTCCGCCAGTGAATCGTAGCTTTGGAACCATCTTAAATGCTGGAGGTGGTAACTATTCTGCATTTGATCAATAATTACCTTTTGTACTCTTCATATCTCGCTCTATAACATCTCTTTTTATTTTGATTAATGAAAATCACATAGTAGGTCTTTTGCCTATTTCAAAAATATATATTTATATTTTATATTCAGGTTGAATACATAAAATGAGCATACTATATTCTTGAAATGAGCTTGGAAATCTCAAGCATACTATATTCTTGAACATAACTATAGCAGTTCTAATTTAGGAATAAAAAAAAAAACTTCTCCATTAACTACCTTTTGGTGTTCATATAGTTGCAGCAACGGCTCCTGGACAAAATTTGAAACTCAGTACACCGCGCCCATTACAAAAGTGAGGCAATTCTTTTACTAGTTTTATAGTATAAGTATTATAATTAAATTCAACTTGACTGATGTATGAATGCTAACTAAACTTTTAGGATTGATGGAAACACAAGGAAGCCGCTTGCAATATACAATGATGAGAATAGCTTGGCAAGTGGACAAAAAAATGAGAAAATGAAGTCTGCTGATACCAACTCTAAGAAGCCGTCTTGGTACAATTTAGGCACACAAGCTGTCCGAAATAAGGAGAACAACCCTATTCCTTCTAAATGGACTTCTTATAAGGTTTATTTTTGCTTTTTTTGAGTTTCTTACTTCATATTGAAAACTTTGTGATATGATTTTTGATCTCGTTATTTTAACATTTATTCTATTAAAAGATGGAAAAAGGTTCTTTCAATAAAGAAAATTCGAGTCAACACATTTTCCAAATTGGTCATCTCATTTCATGGATGTATTGAAAACTTTGTGATATTATTTTTGATTTCGTTATTTTAACATTTATTCTATTAAAAGATGGAAAAGGGTTCTTTCAATAAAGAAAATTTGAGTCAACACATTTTCCAAATTGGTCATCTCATTTCATGGAAAAGGGTTCAATAAAGAAAATTCGAGTCAACACATTTCATGGAATTGCCATCCTGATATATGTGCTTTTGTTAGGGTTTCTTTTTGCAATTATAGACAATCAAATTGGAGAAAGTTGGCTAGGCTTGCAACATATTTGTGTTGGTACCTTTTTATGTGGATGCAGAAGAATTCCAAACATATTTTATACGTAGGAAGATACCTTATTAACTTTAATTTCTAATTGAGATATAAACTCGGGTAAGGTTCAGTGAGTGGTGAAATAATCAATTACTATTCTCACTTCTATTAGGTCCCTCCAAGAGTAGGAGCTGTTACATGCATAATTGAGATCTATCCTGATGAAGAATGTAAAGAGTAAGTGAAGCACTTTATTCTGACCTTGCTGTCCTGAATTCAATGCCTGGAAGCTTATTTTAGCACTGGAAAATAGTACATCCAAGATTGTCAACATAGCCAGCTAATTTTTTCCATTGTGTCATTCAAAGTTTCATTTCAAGAAAAAAAATTTTTGCCCTTATCATCCTTTTGGTGCAATTGACATACTCATTTCCCTAATTTGCATCTCTCTCTATGCTGGTTTATCATTGTCTGATCAGGCCTTAATTTAGGTTCTACATTTTTTTTCCATTTTATTGTTAGGTCACCAAAATCAGGGAATGAGAAAAACTCGAAGCAATCTGGTGCTGGGCTGAAGCTCAGAAAAGCAACCAGAAAAAACTTGAAAACGTAAGCGTTTTATATCAATATTTATTTCTTTTAGTTAACTTGACATGATATTTCGTTCTTAGCCTAATTGAGGAAAAATATTTATTGCACAGAAAAATAATAAATTTTTAATTCCATGTAGTTGATGACTGATAATGACAAATATTTTTAATTTCTAACAATGTAGGGTCGTTCCTTAATGCGTTTATTTCAACATAATGTAGGGTCGTTCCTTAATGCCAAATAATATTTTTAACCAGCAAAATAATGTGTTTTGTTGAACTAGAATAGAATTATTAACTACAAAACAAAAAATTGGCATTTCTTTACATTTAGAATTGCAATCTCTTAATGCATTTTCGGATTTTCAACATGAAAAAATGCTTTCCTGTAATACTCGTGACACTTTCCTTATATCAGATCTCTTCTAATTCTTTTGTCTAGATTTTGCTTATAAAAGCTTAACCCATCCTTTTTTTTGCTTTGGCATCCAGGGAAACGGAATTGCTGAGGGAGAACCCCTTGCGTAACTTTCCTCCGAGCAGCTTTAGATAAGTATTGTTGATTTGTTGCACATTTTTATTTTTTATTTTTTTCCCCGTGTTTGTGGGTTGTATTTGGCTATTTGCTTTTACCTTGTTGTAAGCTTTCATCTGCAAAGCTTGTTATGTTTGCATTTGTTCCAAACAAACTGTCTGTATGCCTGTTTGAAAATATGTGGTTTTGTTCCATTAAATTTATTTAAATTTATGAAAACCGGGTATGATAGAGGCTGGAGATGAAACTAGATACTTTTAGGAAAAAATTTAACTTTTTACCTCGGTTGATTTTTGATAGCTCTAGGATGGTGGTATAAGGTTAAAATAATGTAAGATTGTAAATAATCTAATGTAGAAATGTATAAACCGATTTGGGGCTTAGTACTCAAGTGTAATGGCAGCGAATAATGAAGTTCGGCTAAAACCTTTATAGAATTTCATCCCTTACACAACAATTGAGGTTGAGCCGAAACACTAAAAAATAATTTTACATTTATAGAATTTGATCCCTTACACAAAAATGGGCTGCCAAGATCGATAACAAGAGTGACAACACACTCAAAAATAAGAAGTGAGTGACAACACACGCAAGAAATGTGAACATTATAATTCAAGAAATGTGAGCACTACAAGAAGATCACGAAGGATTAAATTGGGAGAATAGAGAGAAACTAGATTGATGTAAATAAGAATTTGGCTAATTTGGTATTTTTATCTCACTTTGTATATGACTAGTAAACTCTCTGGAGTAATGACTAGTTAGTTAGATGGATCAGATTAATTATCAGTGAAAGAGGTTATCCTTTAAAATAGATCTTCTCAAATAACTGAAAAATTATTTTCGGCATGAACCGTTATAACGGCTTAAAAAGAATAGTTGTTGGATCTGATTGAGTTGAAATGTTTGAAAGAATAGTCGTTGCAACGAATTTTTCCGCCTTAGCATATTTTTGAGTATAATGATTCACCGGGCAAAAATATTTTTCTTTGTTGTTTAAGCTTAATTTACTAAACATAAGCCTAATGCAGTCTTGATTCTCATCATTAGTCTTAGTTCTTGTGCACTAATCCATTTGCATTTCAATCTCTGAACAAAACTCAAACAAGGTAAATTATAAAATTCAAGATTATTTTGTAAATAGATAACTTAAAGAAGATGTTTAGTGTAACAATCTTTCTCTTTTATCGATTTGCAAAACATACATAGGTGCATAGATATAACATATGATATGTGGATTTCACCCAAAAATTTCTCCCTCTTTTTAGAAATCGGACAAAAGAGTGTGAATAAAAAATTATTTCAATTTACCTCCCCCTAAATTGATTGCACCATCTTAATGTATGCACCGTGTATAAGATAAATAATTTAAAATACTTTCAAAAGTAAAACAAAACAAAAAAAATGCAATTCATTCAAAAAGAAATTAGCTAACTCCCCCTAAGTATGTGGCATATACGGTTTGAAGGAAAAATTAAGCATTGAGGTTTCTAATTTTTCATTTCTAAGTTTACAATCAAATGAGATATGACCAATATAACAACAATAATTGTAAAATACACATGTTTGAGACTTCTTATTACTTTTAACAAAAGTTTTTGATATTTTTCTTTTAATCCTTAAGCTTGAGTCTTAAGTTTTTGAGTTTTGGTTTGAAAATCATTTTGATTTTTAAACTCATAAAATCATTCATCGAGTCCTTTAAAATACAATTTGTTTGATCAACTAGGATTGAAAAATGTTGCATTGAAAATTCTTTTGTTCTTTGTTAATCTTTTTATCAAATTACTTATATTGAAATGCATAATTATATTTTTTATTCAAAGATTTAGCATTACTAAGTTTTACAATTTTTGCATTCGATCCTTGACCTTGTTTCTCTTTTAATTTTGGGCAATTTGAAGTCTTAGAAGATTTTTCATATCCAAGACCCGACTTTACAATCTTGTCTAAATCCATTGAGGTGATACTTGTTAAAGTACATGAGAACCTTAGTGCCCTATTTTTAGTTTCTAAAGTTTACACTTTCACTTTTAATGTTGCAACTTCATTTAAATGTATTTGATAATTTTTTTCCAGATTTTACAATTTAGACTCATAAGATTGAATTTTTAACTCAAACTTTGAAATTTTATTTTCAAGTCTCTCAATTATCTCTTTTTTAGATGATGAAACATGAATAGAACTCTCTAACCTAGATAAAAAGATTCAATTTCAGCCTCATCGTCCAAATTATTTGCATTTTCAATATAAAATTCATCATTCTCAATAAAATCATCATCACTATTATCCCAAGTGGATATAGTGCAAGGTACTATTTAATTGTGCAATTGAAATTCTTGAGAAAATTATACTTAGATGCAAATGAGTTCATCTTCATATTCTTGGATATGGTAATGTCATGTAGGATCTCCAATGTACACTAGTCGGTGATGTTGTTTCTTGCTACAATCTCATCAACATCCATCATAGATGAGCTCTCCTCTACTTTCACAATTAGAGCAAGGTTGAGTGAATTTCTTTCATCTTTTTTTCTCTCAATATGGTTGTTTGTAACTAGCATAACATTAATTCTCTCAAAGTTTCGCTTCTTCTTATGTGAAAAGACCAAAGAACAATCGTGTGTTGTGTGACTTTCCTTATGGCATGAGAAGTATATGCATGTCATTTTTTCTCATCTCGCTCATTCTTGTGCTCCTTCTCTAGATTTAGCATTTTTCAAACATCTTTGTGATGATTTGATCGTTCATAGAAGATGAACTAGATGATGTCTTGCTCGAATAGTAGCGCGATGTAGATTTTTGAGCTTGAAGTGCAGTTTCTTTGAGATTTGGTGCGAGCTCCCCATTTTTTCGTAGTTTCTCCTCAAAACATAAAAGATGAGTGAACACTTCTTCATGTGTGAATTCATCAATAGTACCTTTGCATTGCTTCTAGAGTGTTTATCATGCTCTCTCATCTTGATATTCTCATCATTGCCCTAAAAATCTTGTCTACAATCTTAAAGTTAGATAAAAATTCTTCCAACTTCATCAAATTCATTTAGAATATGCATTAATCTTGAATAAAAAATTTTTAAATTCAGACTCTAGACCCATTAGTTTTGTTCATTTCATTTGAGAGTTGCTCTCAAATTTATTCAATAGGGTCTCCCATATTTCACTAACAATTTTGGTAGTACCAAATAATATAACAATTATTTCACTAACCGAATTTAAAATAACATTGATGGCATAATCATTTTGAGATTTCAGTTCATTGACCTTTTGTGTCAATGTGAGGTTGCTAGGTTGTGATACATAACCATGTTGGATAACATCCCAAAAGTCTAGTATGTTGAGATAGTTCACCATACATTTCTTTCAAAAGCTGAAATTTTTACAATTAAGATCTAGAATTGGAGGTTCTTTTACATGCATCAAAGAAATCATCTTGGACCAAAAATACCATAAATAGAGCAATTAAAATTGAGCTTCCGCTCTTATACCACTTTGATAGCACTAGAATGGTGATATTTAAAGTCTAAAAGAGTGCAATATTGTAAAGAACCTAAGGTAGAAAATGTATAAACCAATTTGGGACTTAGTGTTTAAGTGTAATGACAGCGGAAATACAATTCAATTCGATTCAATTCTCACAAGAATATAGCAATCAAAGAAATGTGAGAAAAAAAAAATAAAAGATCAAACAAGAACACAAAATATAATGGAGTTCAGCTTAAAAAATCCCTGTCTCCGGGACTCTCAACATCTAATAATTGAGGTTGAACTGAAATACTAAAAAATAGTTTTACACTTATAGAACTTGGTCCCTTACACAAAAATGGACTCACAAGCCTATCGGTAACAAGAGTGACAACACACTTAAAAATGTGAGTGACAACACACTAAAAAAAAAATGAGTGACAACACACTCAAGAAATGTGAACACTACAACTCAAAAATGCGAGCAATATGACTCAAGAAACAGATTACAAGAATATCACGAAGGATCAAGTTGGGAGAATAGAGAAAAACTAGTTTGAGTTTAAACAAGAATTTGGCTAATTGAGTGTTTTTATCTTTTGAATTTCTCTCACACTTTGTATATGGCTAGTAATCTCTTTGGAGTAATGATTTAGCTAGATGGATCAGATTAATTATCAGTGAGAGAGGTGATCCTTTAAAAATAGATCTTCTGAAACAGTGAAGAAACTATTTTCGGCCTGAATCGTTATAACAACTTAGAAAGAATAACCGTTGAATCTGATTGAGCTGAAACGTTATAACGATTCATAAATCGTTACAATGATTATTGAATCGTTACATAACGATACGCTCTGGTTTCTATACGAACTTTTCTACCTTAGAATATTTTTTAGTATTGAGATGAACCGTTATAACGATTACTGAACCGTTATAATGATTCACTGGGCAAAAATATTTTTCTTTGTTGTTTAAGCTCAATTTATCTTAAATAATTCAACAAAGTTTGAATCTAACTAAACCTAAGCCTAATGGAATCTTGATTAAGCTCTTGTATCTCATCATTAGTCTTGGTTCTTGTGCACTAATTCATTTACATTTCAATCACTGCACAAAACTCAAATAAGACAAATTATAAAATTTAAAATTATTTTACAAATCGATAAATTAAAAAAGATGTTTTGTGTAACAATTTCATTTCGGTCCTTCGTTGAGTGATGGACTTTGTTTATTTAGGCTTTGGGCTCATATGCCTGTAACTTGTTAGAATATTTCTATCAAACAAAAAGGAGCTCATTCCTGTTCTGACATTTTGTTTGCCCCAATGTATAGTGTGACATTTTTGTTCGGCTCATTTGCCAGCAATTATTTAGATGTTCAACGATAGCAATGAATATCTGAATTTTCATCAAATGATACCTACCTATTTGCACGAAAATTTATAGAATATCTGAATTCTCATCAATTGATATCATTTCTTATGTACTTTTATGTTTCATTCGAGGAAATTATACAAATAATTTTTAACTTTTTTTTTTAATTTCATGTACAGCTTTGTTCCAATCAAGCTAATCATCTATTAGCATAATTTGAATATAAATACAGTATCCGTACAATTACAATACTGTTTCTAGATATCATTTCTTATGTACTTTTATGTTTCATTCGATGAAATTATACAAATAATTTTTCACTTTTTTTTATTTCATGTACAGCTTTGTTCCAATCAAGCTAATCATCTATTAGCATAATTTGGATATAAATACAGTATCCGTACAATTACAATACTGTTTCTATCTATTATTTCTTTTGGAATTTATTTATCATATCAAATATGACCAATTAGAATTGAACAGTAATACCAAATCCTTTTAAAAGATAGCAACTTATTATTGGATGATTTTCTTTTGCAATAAAATCCATTAATTATTTTTCTGTTCAGCTTTGGATAAAAGCTGAGCTCTCACACAATAGTATCTTGATGCAGCGTTAAACTGTTACTTATTGACTAATTCGTATCCCAGGGGCATGTTCATCTCAAGTAGGGCCGCATAAAAAAGTTCGGACTTTCAGTTTGGATTCGATTCAGACTCGAACTAATCTGACTCGATAGTTAAATGAGCCGAGTTTGAGTTTGAGTTTGAGTTTGGGTTGGTTCGACTAGGCTCGAATAATAATAGTTTATATATTTTTTCTGCTAAATTCTAATTCGATAATCTATCTTTCATTATCTCTCATCATCTCACAATCTCAACAGTTTAACAACTTCTCGTACTCGCTCAAGACCCGACTCATATATCTGACTCGGTAGTTTTTTTGTTGGTTCATCCATCCAAATAAGCGCAATAAAATTTTTATTGAAAATATAATTTGTTAATATATCAATTTTGTACTAATTTATATACTATTTTTATAGATATAGTGAATTTACAGTTTGTAGATATACTAAATATAAATATCAAATTGAATCATCATACATGCATTGGCTCATAAGCCAGCTCGTGAGCTAGCTCGAATAGTAATGAGTCGAGCTTGAGCTAGACTTTTAGCTCGAAGCATTTCACGAGCTCGACTCGACTCGACTCGACTCGAATTTTCATGAGCTGAGCTTGAGTTAAGCCCGATTATTTTGCAACCCTCAAGCTGTCAAGCAAGTGGCAGTGGAGCCGGTAGGTACACGTGTCCGGCAAGGTTTAATCACTTGATTCCTTCTATAAGTGGATAATTAATGACTACTTGATATTTTTGTGTTCCATGTGTTATTGTTCAAGGAATTTTCAATTTCCGTACGATATTAGATAAATTAATTAATGAGGAAGGTTCCTTTCAATTTTGTGCCTCCGTCATACCTCTATGTTTTGAATTTTTAATAATTCAAAATGTAAAACTAAAATATTGAAATAAAAGCTCAGAAATTATTCATTGACACATTTTTTGTAAGCTTTTGATGTTATATAAAATGATATTAAAAAAATCTATATATAAATAAAATGATATAGATCAAATTTGACAGTTTTGTTTTAATATTTCAGTTTTAAATTTTAAGTTATTAGAATTTTAAAAAGTGAAAGTATAATAGAGAGACAAAAAAAAAATAAAAACATTGGAACCTTCTCTAAATTAATTTAATTTCTCTAAGTTAAAAAATATATACGGACCGGACTAAAAATCCCTTTGGAATCAAGCTCCCAAACAACACTTGAAAAAAAGGAAAGGATCACTTGACAATGGTTATATTGATAAGACAATGAATTTTTAAATAAATATGAAAAATATCTTAAAAATAGAAAAAAAAAACTTTTATGGATATGTTCTTCTAATTATAGATTGATGGTGATTCAAATTTCATGTAATTTTATTATCATTTGATAGTCCATCAAGGACCGTCAAATTATAACCGTTACAAATTATATAAAATTTTGATGGTCCTTAATAGAGTATGAAATGATAATGAAATTACATAAAATTTGAATCACCATCAATCTATAAAGTTAGAAGAACATATTCATAAAGTTTTTTATTTTTAATTTGTTTTCGTATTTATTTGAAAATTTATTATCAAGATTGTCAAAATAACACATTGTCAAGTGATCCCCACCCTATAAAAACATATAAATATTGTACTATAATTTCAAATAAGAGTAAACAAAATAGATAAATATTGTCGCGTAGAAAATATCTAAGATAAACTTTTTAAATATATAATTTGTAAAACAGAAAAAAATAATACTAAATTTCAGATGTTAATCTTATCATACACAAATAGGGGCGGATCTACAGTACTTCAGGGTCAGGCAAGTGTCTGACTCTGAATTCTGATATTTTTCAGAAGTTAAATAGTATTTGCTGATTGTGCCTGACTCTGAATTCAAATTAGGCCTACATTGGACCCAAAATAAACTTTGGATGGAAAAATTCGGCCTAGAATCTAAATTGCGTCGCGGATCTATCTGTTGGAGTTAACGGGTATGTTAACGGGTGCACCAAACTAAAAAAAATAGATCGATTGAGTCGCAAACCCAATTCACGCGAACGGCGAAACTAACCTGACGATTCGGGAATCACGAATTTGCTCGCACCTCCGCCGCTCGCTAGTCATCAACTCGCTTGTCTGGTCTCGCTGATCTCCGCGCTTCGCCCGTCTCTTTGATCTCCACCCTCTCTCAATCTCTCTGATCTCCGCTCGAACCGTTCAATAGATCCAGTGTCTAACTCTGGATGAAATCCTGATCGCCACTGTACACAAAGCAATGGCTCGTATTTAAAGGCTATCAGCCTATCGCATATGTGTTCTGTGATTCTTATCGGAAGTTTAGAACAAAGTTTGTTGGAATTCATTTAGGCTAATATATTGGAATAAGATAAACAATTGTTTGTAAAAAAATTAAAGTATTGTGTTTTACTTCTATTGTGGTCTAAATTAACGCGAAAGACATTCTCATTAGTTGTACAAACTCGTGTTTGTAAATCTGCCTTTGTCAATACAACAAAATAAAATATGTACAGTAGCGGAGCTTGGGAGGAAATTAAGGAAGAGCTAATGAGATTTAATTATTTATATTAAGTGAATAGAGGGATCAATTATATATTTTAAGTACATTTTCAATTAGAAAATTAATACTAAATAAATTATTTTGAGTTTGAAAGGGGTCATGACCCAATTTATTACAGGAAAGCTCCGCCCCTCGAATATATATATAGATTCTACAAAGTAAATAAATGTTCGGTAGAACCACTTTACGTGGGTATGGGTTCAGTTGAGTTTGGGTTCCGCCAAGATCATTTTATGGGTTCTCAATTAAGAAAATTGAGAGAAAATAAATGAATACAAGTATTTGGCAGTCACAATGGGAAATTTCATGGGATGTTTTTTTTTTTTTTACATTCATTTCTATCTAATCATTTATTTAACTATCAAAACTATTACTATTATTCAACCGATCTATTCATGTAATCCTGCCAACTTTTGATCCACAAACTTACACTATAATAATTAAAGAAATAACAAAAAATAATTAAGAAAATAAGACATAATTTTTCTATTAGTAGTTTATGCTGATACAATTTAACATAAGAAACTTTTCTTTAATTAATATTAAAGCTATTTTCTTTAATAAAATAATTTAAAATTTTCTGAATTATGGTAGATATTAAAGAATAAAGAAAAAAATAAAAATTCTAAGGGTGAGATAACAAGAAAATTAAAAATTAAACATAAGGAATTCAACATCTTTTTAAACAGATCAAATTAAAATTTTTGAAATAAAGGGTGAGATAACAAGATTTTTTTTATTAATTTAATCAACAGTTTGTGGCTAAAAGAACTAAAGTTAGGTCAAAGAATAAATTAAGATTGTCCTCCATTACTGTCTAAAGCGCATACAACACAATTTGGAGATGTTGTCTTTAGTTTAAACGATATAAATATATATTTTTTTCTTAGTTACTTTCTGCTGAAATCTCGTAGGGCTCTCTTCGTACAAAGAGCTGGGAAGAAAATAATTCCATCTCACCAAATTGTGAAGAGTTGGGATTGGAGATGGGAAAAAAAAAGTAAATTCTCATGCTAAAGAATTGAGCAGCCGAACGGTTCATGGGTAGATTCTCCCAATCAGTGAACAATCCCATGAAATCCTACGACGCAGGAAGCATCCGAACAGGGCCAGCGTTTATGCCGATTGAAATTTACAACTTCCGGAAAAAATGTTTGGTTAGACTAGGCACATCATGTCAAGATTTTAAAATACAGATTTTGTGCAGTTGCGCATATGCTTTAGTTTTGGTATTGGTCCACTTGATGGCGCCTTTCAGGCTTTCTCCTCCTCTTAATTTATATTGACAGCCGCTGTCATGCTTTCAAAAAGAAAAAAAATAAAAATAAAAATAAATATAAAAAAATATCCGAGTGAGAATGGAAGGCACAGAGAGAAGGAGGGTATGCGTGACTGGAGCGGGAGGTTTTGCTGCTTCATGGCTGGTGAAGCTGCTACTCTCCGAAGGATACGTCGTCCATGGCACTGTCAGAGACCCTTGTCAGTTTCTTCTCCTTTTCTATGTCTGTTATGCACTATCCCCCAATTCCATCTCTAATTGGTTAGTTTGAACTTTAAAGCACCGGCCTTGTTTCCAGTACCATTCTCTGTCGATTATTTTCGGTTTTATCCTTAGACTTATCAATTTCACCATTGATACCATGTAACAGCAGACTTGTTTCCAATTCGAATAATTCTTAGTGCATAACGTGAGATTTTGTACTTGAATGGTCAAATTCCCTGCAGGTTTGTCAGTTAAAGATACTGCAATGTCAATAATTTATGATTTTACTGATGTCATGTTAGTTGTTTTATATGGAGTTCTTATTCATTTGAATTGTTAGCTCCTGAACCAAATATTTTGTTTCAATTTGGATCTCTAGCTGATGATGAGAAGAATGCACACCTGAAAAGCCTGGAGAATGCCACTGACAATCTCAAGCTTTTTAAGGCCGATTTACTCGACTATGACAGCATTGTATCGGCTGTGGTGGGCTGTGATGGCGTCTTTCATGTGGCTAGTCCTGTTCCTTCTACCAAAGTTTCTAACCCAGAGGTACTTCTGCATTATGTATACCACTGCACCAGCAATTATTTGGATTCCAATCTAGTTTTATCCACATTACTGCTGGCCACCGACAAGAAAATGAACCCTGGATCATGATAATTTCAAAAGATATTATATTATCAACTGATACAATAGAATGCCCGTCATCAGTGGCGGATGCAGGCTAGTGAGGAAGCCCAGGCACAAACTCAGGGGAAAGAATCAAGCCCAGGCACAATACCTCATGATATACTAAATAGATCAAATTTAAAGGAAAAAAATAATAATTTAGAAGTGCTTTTATAAATCAAGCCTAGACATTTGACTGGGCTTGCCCCTGAAGAGCTCCACCCCTGCCCGTCATGATGGTTGCACAAGCTGTTCTCTGTACCTGAAAGAGAAAATCAAATGATGGTTAGAAAATATACAAGAGATGTGTAACTGGACATCCACAACATGATCCGGACCAAGATTAACTAAAAAACTTAAAAGGTTGATCAAATATGAACCTATTCTTGTACCGAAATGAACTTGATCAATCAAAAGCACAGAGAAAAATCACTCTGAAGTGACCATAGCAGTTTGAAATCGATTTACATACTAATTTGTGCATTCAATTATGTTCAATATGAGAACTGTAGGTAGAGGTGCTCGAACCAGCAGTGACTGGTACGAAAAACGTATTAAAAGCTAGTCTTGAGGCAAAAGTGAAGAGAGTCATTGTGGTGTCATCTGGGACTTCTGTTTACATGAGACCTGATTGGTCAAGAGGTCAGGTCTTGGATGAATCATGCTGGTCTGATGAACAGTACTGTAAAAACATCGGGGTTGCCTTTTCTTTTTCTCTGTGTTTCTCTTCTTTTGAATTTTTTTCCAAACTAAAAACAATATCTTTACAGTATCGACAAATTGAATAAATTTTTTCATCATCTGAAAACAAATCTACACTTATGTTGTTTTATTGCAAGTTAAATCCAATACGAAAACCTTTTTGTACCTTAGTTAAATTGCTTACGATTGACACAACTGCATTTTTCATATGCTGGTTGTGAGCAACTTATTAGCTTCATGCTATGGGAACTGGGATTTGAAATTTTGAAGATTATGTTCCCTATTTAATATAATCTGCAAAGGGAAAATATTGTCAATGACTTCAAAAATACCAAAATATTTATCTAAATTATTTTTTTATATGAGAAATACCATCTTTACACTTTGTTTTGTGTTTTTCCAGAATTGGTATCGGCTGTCAAAGACAGTTGCAGAGAAAGAAGCAATTGATTTTGCTTCCAAGAATGCACTAGATGTCATAACTCTTTGTCCAACAGTTATATTTGGGCCGATGCTTCAATCAACTGTGAATGCTAGCAGTTTGGTGATTATCAATCTATTGAAAGGTAACAACAGTTTTAAGAGAAATACTTTCACTTTTACCCCTGCAGAACTTCAAGATGTCATGCATACATATGCAAAAGGAATTTTAAATATATGCATTATCTATGGGTTGCCTTATTAAAGGTTGAGGGATATCGCTTTGATCCTATGTTCAACCCCAGTGCCAAAACTTCCAAGAAAATATTGATAAAATTATCCTAGGTCTTGTAGCCCTCTGTTGTTATATTGTCAATACAATACCAAATTTGACCTCATAAATCAATGCCTATTGCCTGTATGTTGATAAATACAGCATGGTCCTATTATTATCTTCTAAGATGGTCAAAAAGAAAAAAAATTTAAGACTTTTAAGTATCCTTTTTGCAAAAAATCATTATCATTTTGCTGTGAACTTCAACAGGGGTCTGTGAATCAGTAGAAAATATAACTAGAAATACAGTGGATGTGAGAGATCTGGCAGATGCTTTACTTTTGGTGTATGAGAAAAAGGAGGCATCAGGTCGGTACATTGCCAGCTCAGACTGTGTTACCACAAGCCAGTTTATAAGCCTTCTCAAGGATCATTTTCCAAATTACAATTATCCTAAAAAGTAAGTTTCACAGGCTAGGCTTTTACAGTTCTTGTGTTTTACAGACAAGAAAAAGAATCTGAAGATTTTGCAAATTATGTGCAATATTTTGAGGTGTGTACAAAATAGACTCCGGGAACTGAACCCAATTACTCTGCATGCATTCAAAAAACAATGACATTATATTTGGGTGGAAAATGCTTCTTTGTTTAATATTGGCAAATATGACCCTATATTGAAGTCATTTAGTTTAAGAGGATTTAGGAGTTTGGTTCCAAGATGTTTTGAACTACAAATCAATCTCATCTCAGTCAAATAGAAGTCAACTTTTCAAATAACTTGAACTCAAAACGGGATGCTTACTTTTCATACATGTCAAAAGATCTTGGTTATTCATCTCAAAGATTAATCTTGAAGCATGGATTTGAAAAACAACTTTCACTATTTGGATCACCTACATTTGAAATATATCTTATTTTCTTTTTTAATTTTCCTGGTACCTCAGTATCATAGAAGCAAAGGAAGGAAATGTGCTAAGTTCCAAGAAGCTCCAATTGCTTGGATGGAGATACAGGCCATTAGAGCAGACCCTTGTGGATTCTGTCAGTTGCTATCAAAGTGCACACCTTTTGGATTAAATTCTCAGAAATTACACTTGTTGCGTCATTTCTCTCCGTATGCGACCTTGCTGATAGCTGCGTCAATCCAAATTATCTATGTATATAAATAATGCTGGCTCTGCTCGCTTCATTTGGAAACAGTGGGTTTCAGTTCTTTGAGCAGAGGAAGCAAATTTGTTTGAAACCCAAGTAGGTACAAACAGTTTGTGTTTGAATTTAACCTCAAATGGGAATAAATGTAATTTCCTCGATTATATTCGAGCTTGCCCTTTCTTGAAAAGTTCAGAAATGTTAAAACAATTATTATTTCAAAGCCGGATAATAATAATTCCAAACACTTGGGTTCTTTTTTCTTTGACAAAAGATTAGAGCATTGTTGATATATCTTTTTTTTAGTTGCTGTAAATTTGCTTCATTTTTTTTCAGAAAAGAAATAATATAACGTCTTCAAATCTGTCTTTCATTTATTTTTGTGTGTTAAAATAAATATATTCATAATTCATCTGTATCAATTTTATGTGTTGTTGCAAAATACATGATGTAAATTACAAAATCCGTTTTGTTTTTTCATTAGAGGTTATCCTAAAAGAAGAGCATCATATGTTGGGCCATAAATCTGAATACCCACAAACTCTTCACACCGAATCCGAAGTACTTCATTTTTCTCAATATAATATGACAATATGACATTATATTTTATGATACCAAAACGATATCACGTTTCTCGAGTTTGCTTCTAATATCCTTAAATTCAAATGCGTGATGACTAATGAGTCGGTGGCTAAGAAACATTTTTAGTAGACAACAGATATTTCGTATATTATAGTACTAATTTGGGTTTCGATAAAATAACTTTTAAATAATTAAAAATATAAAAATTAAATATATTCAATAAAAAAATTATATTAAAAAATTTAAATATATATTTTTAAAAATACTAAAGATATATAATAACATAATTAAATATGATAATTTAAAAAATAATACTAAAAATATGAATCATGTTAAGAGTTAAATTTCATTTCAAGTATATCACACTCATCTATTTTAAATAAGGAGAGAGAAATTATATATAAATCATTAAATTCATATAGATAAAAATATTTAAACAAAAGTAATGATGGAGAAGTGATGATGTTACATGTTTAAAAAAACTTAGAAACTTAATATCTTTATGTATTAATAATATTTTCTTTGTTTTGTAATTTGAACCTTCATCTCTGTGCTCTATTTTTATGCAAAGATGTGAAACAATATGTTATGCCTACATTATTATTGGATCAAATAAGCTCTAAACTCTCTTTTGTTGGATCATTATTGTCCTGCATCCTTAAAACTACATTCAGATAAAATAACAAACACGATCCATTAATATGAATTTAGTACGGCATTGAGTTTTTTTAGAAACAAAACTGTAATAAACTGTTTCAGCTTTTGATAAGGGCTTATCCATTCAACATTGTTTTATTTCAACCATATGAACAATTCTGTTTACTAGGGCTATCATCCAGGCTTCATTCCGAAAATAAAAATATGTATAAATGAAAATTTAATTTTATAATTCATAAAATCAAAATATATCGAATGAAATAAATATTATTAGTTACATCAAAATTATTAGCAGCAAATCAAAAGATCATAATAAATGCTCATGCAAATTTAATGTTGCGACTTATTATATTCTTTATTTTTTTCTAATAAAAACTTTTAATAATTAATAACTATTGGATCAGCATAAATTAATAATCAATACAAATTGAATAATCAATAACACAGAAATGTAGCATACTAAAGAGGTTTAAAGACTCAGCATAACTGGTTATATAGAGTAAGGAGGGGGGGGGGATAAGAAAGATTCTGTATTGAAATATTTTTCCATTCAATTTTGAGTATTTGATGGTTAAGATAAACTTCTCTGATATGATCAAAGAAGAAAAGTTGATGAGTAAAAATTACTACCGTCGTTCAATAAATTAACGTCGTTCCTTCCTAACTTATAGTACAATTAGCCAATAGATATTGTTAGACATGTTTAGAAATTATGTAAATATCTTCTTTCAATTACTTGTGAGACTAACATATATTTCTTTCATATTTAGCCAATAAATATTGTTAGACATGTTTAGAAATTATGTAAACCTCTTATTTCTTACTTGTGAGACTAACATATATTTATTTCATATCTTGTTGTCCGTTAAAATCTAGTGAACCAAATTCATCTACGTTCCATAGTTTTCTTTGACTTTTTTTTTTCAATCAAAAATCAACTATCACGTGTAAACATCTCTAGCCAAGGAAAAGGATATTCTTTTATAATTTAGGATATGCTAATGATCCCATTACAAATAGGAAATTCTTTATTTTTTTCCGATTGCCCAAAGTATTTAGTGAGTTCAACAGTGAGAATCAAATTAAATATTTCAGGGTTTTTAACTATAGAAACATAAAACCAGAAAGATAAAACCATACTTTTAGAAAAAATATTTTGAATTTAATTAAAAGATTTTGGTGCGAACTAAACTACTAAAGGCACGAAGAATAGATGTCAAAGAAAATCAATAATTTATGACTAAACCTTCAACTTTTCATAATTTAACGAAAAAATATTCAAAATGGTAAAAATGCAATCAGCTTCGTCATTTTTAAATATTGGTGTCTCCGTTACTCTATATCTTGGTCTTTGGATAATCCATACCTGATCCTGCCCGTTTGTTCTTTGATCGAACGGTTCAGATTAAAACACATACAGATGCCACTACCAGTCTACCACACTGTCTGTTCCGGACAAATTAATTTCTAACGTCCGATCTAAAATTGAAGGTGGAGATATTTCCACCGCCAATGGATTTCTGGGTCATACGAGACTGGAGAGACGCGGCGCCGCCGTACTAAATAAGAAAAGCACGGGTTGGTACTTCGTAAGAAACGAATTGGGAAGATGAGAGTGTGCGTGACAGGAGCAGGAGGCTTTGCTGCTTCATGGCTTGTGAAGCTTCTTCTCTCCAAAGGATTCATCGTTCATGGCACCGTTAGAGATCCCTGTTAGTGTTTCTTTTTTCTTATGATGCACAAGTGCCCTCAAATTTTCTGACATGTCAGTTCTATTTTTCACCTAGCTACTCATGAAGCATTTTATCAGCACCTTTTGTTACTCTTCTTGATTGTACTGAGTTTGTGTAGGATGTATCATGGAATTTTGTTAAAGCTGCTTTCAGTTTTATATAATCTCTTTTACTGGTTTATGCCCATGCTTAGGACCGCTATTTTTTCTCTGTTCCATTCTGCGTAATTGATCCTAGGAAATACAAATTCTATCTTAACTTGTAGCATGTCTGAAAACCAACGTTTTATTTTTAGAGTTCCTTTGTTTATTTAAAGAGAGCTTTTTGTTTTAATTTGGTTCTGCAGCTGATGAGAAGTATTCGCACCTTAAGAAACTGGAGAACGCTACACAAAACCTCATACTTTTTAAGGCTGATTTACTTGACTATGTTAGCATTGCATCCGCCGTGGCAGGTTGCGAAGGGATCTTCCATGTGGCTAGTCCTGTTCCCTCTACCAAAGTTCCCAATCCAGAGGTATGTGTAGACTGTGCCATGAGGTGCATGGCATTATTGATACAAGTTGTAAACCATAAGCTGTATTTTACTGGTCTAGGACTAGCATATATGAACTTCTAGCTAGTCTCATGATCCTGCTAATATACACGTTAGACCTTCAGCCTTCCTGTCCTGGTATCGACCAGGCCAGGAAAGATCGAGTCCATACATATTGAGTAGAAACTGAGCCTATTACCCCATACATGAGCTTTGATGTTATATGCTTGTTTTTCATTATGCACGGTGCCATACTAAATACAATACAAACAATAGGGTATGATATATGTTGAACAAGAAGAAGAACCTAAAATAATAAAAAAAATCATATTATAGCTGGAAAATGTAACCTGATGGAAGCATAATTGTTCTGATTTGGCTGGCAAATATTGGAACTTCAAACAACACCAGCCTGACAGATAATCTTTTAAAAGTTGATTGGTCTTAAATCAAATGCTTGTCAACTTGAATTTTTGAAAAACAGAATTTGAAATTGATGGATAGAGCTGCCAAAAATAAACAACTCCAGAATTTAAAAATAGGAACCAGAGCTAACCTTTCAAGTACGAACTGACCTGCCTTTTTAAAAATCTAATCTCTCTCACTCAAACCTGTTTGACTTAAGACTAGAGTAACCCTAGGCTGAGATATTGGGAACACAATTTTTACCCTGATTCACCCACAAATTTGTCTTTATCCTTGTATGAACGAAGGTAGAAGTGATTGAACCAGCAGTGACTGGTACAAATAATGTACTGAAGGCAAGTGTCGAGGCAAAAGTGAAGAGAGTTGTTGTGGTGTCATCTGCATCTGCCATATCAATGAGACCTGATTGGGATAGGGAGATCATGGATGAGTCATGCTGGTCTGATGAGCAATATTGTAGAACCACTGAGGTTGTTTATCTGTTTCGTAATTTAAGTTGAAATGAATTTTGTAGATTTTCCCAACAATCTATGACACCTACAAATTAAACTCAATCTAACATTCATCTGCATGCAGTACTCAATGTTATACTTGTAATTTGCAGTGAGGCTTCTGTGATCTTTTCTTTTGCTTTTACTTTTACCTCTGTAAACTTTTTGGGCACTGAAGGTAGATTGATTGCTTTCAAATGGCATAACTCTCTTCTTTTAGAAGGGTTATTTATTATTTTTTTTCTAGCCAATAAATTGTATTTAGACAGCATTTAGTTGGTTTTTTGGGCATGAATATTCATGTAGTTAGTGTGGGGTTATTTACAAGATCTAATGTTAGTAAAATAATTTTGGTTAAAAACACAATCTTCACATTTTTCTTTTTCTGTTATAAGAATTGGTATTGCCTATCAAAGACAATTGCTGAGAGAGAGGCTCTTGATTTTGCTTCAAAGACTGGACTGGACTTGGTGACAGTTTGCCCAACCCTTGTTATTGGTCCAATGCTTCAATCAACCATTAATGCTAGCAGTTTGGTTCTAATCAACCTTCTGGAAGGTAAAAGGGAATTTTGTTTTTTTTTTTCACTGTAAAGCTTCAAAAACTAATGTATGGTCCAGGAAAACATCTACAGATAAAGTTCTGAGGTATAAAATATATGGACAGTTATGCTTTCTTGATGAAATGTTAATTGACATCACCTATATTACATCAATTTACAATTTAATCGACAATATGACAAAATTATCCCACAAAGAACAAAATTATGGAAAAATGTCACTTTGTTCCTCCATGTCCATACTTGTAAGAACAATAGCTAGCCTTCTCTTTTTTCTACACCTTGTTTTTGTAGAGTAGAATAGAGCGAAAGAAGGGTTTCCAGTTACTCTGTGGGGAAAGGTGGTGTATGCATAATTCATGGAGTACAAAAAAAGTTTTGCACTTACGGTTTTGAGGGGTTTAACATGAAAATGCCAAACTTGCAAAGGCATGCAAGTAAAAATGCCCTTCTTCCAGCAACAAAAATTAACTAGAGTTTTATTTTTCTTTTGAATTGTGAACTGGGACAGGGACCCGTGAAACAGTAGAAAATACCACTAGAAATGTAGTGGATGTAAGAGATTTGGCAGAGGCATTGCTTTTGGTATATGAAAAAAAGGAGGCATCAGGTCGTTACATTGCCAGCTCACATGTGACTAATACTCGTGACTTGATTGGGCTTCTCAAGCACCTATTTCCAAATTATAATTATCCTAAAAAGTAAGTTCTGAAACTATCATGGCTTCATAATTTTTTAGTGTTTCAATGACACAAAAGAAGATATGATATGGTTTTTTTTTTGTGAATTTCTCTATGAGTGGCTCAGAAGATGTTCAGTGGTATTTACAAGGAGTGTATACTTGTGAAAGCTCATGATGTTTACTTAATTAATGATACACAATTCTCTAATTTAGCATTGTAGAAGTAAAGAATGGGAAGACTTATAGTTCCGAGAAGCTTCAACTGCTAGGATGGAAATTCAGACCATTAGAAGAGACTCTCAAGGATGCTGTCAATTACTACCAAAGTGCACATCTTTTGGAATGAATATTTCAAAATACAGAAACCATTGTGGTTACAGATGTAGTTTCTTTTGTTTGGTCCAATAAGTAGAGAATCTGCGTTGGGTACTTTTGCTGGTACTTGCTATGATCTTCAAAATGAAATCTATGTATCCGCTCATGCCTTGTTTTTCTCTTTTGCTGCAATAAAAGGTTATCCTTGGTTTCAGACCTTACATTGAAATAAAGCTTGTTATACCTAATAATTTAATTGAATTGCCATATTTTCCTTGTTTGTAGCTCTTTGCTTGCGGATTGTAAAAAAAATTCATGGAGATTAGGTTTAGAAACAAGTATATATTTGCATTCTGAAATGAGGTTGCTAGTTGAGAAAGACTGTTGGACGTGGCAGGACTTTTATGTCCGGCTACATTTTACAATTTTACAAGTTGAACAAGTTGGTTGTACTTGCAAGTTGAATTCTACTGAAATGTTAGCTTAATGACAAAATTTTGTCAAAATCAAAAGTCATAAGAAGTTATTAATTTGATTATATGGGCCCTATTTCAGAACCCAAAACACTGATCTGAAAAGGATGGTAATATCTGTTAAATAAAGATCGTCTTAGCTAATACAGAGGTGCACCCTGTATTAAATTAAAAAATATTAATTGAACGACATTCTAGAAAAGACACATTTTTCTTACCTAACTGTGATGCGTTGAACTCTGCTGCTGTTCGGTATGGAGAGGAGGATCCTGCTCTTGTGCTCCAGTGATTTATTCTTTGATATTTTTTAATCGTTGCATCGAAAAAACAAGGTCCTGCTCTTCCCTTGAAAACATCAGATTTTCACCTAACGGTGCTCATGCTCACTGCATCAACAACTTCAATTTCATCCGAAAATATAATATTTTTTGGCAGCAATTTACAAGATAGCACAGCCCAACATTGCGCTTGAAGTACAACATGCGGTATATTTTCTCACTTGATGAACATTGACATACATGTAATTCATAATTTTCCGAAGGGGATCAAACTTTCTGTTGGCCAATGTTGGTTCAAAAACTCCTGGTTTTCTTTTTGAACTCCGTGTAGATGTAATTGGTACTTTATTTTCTTGACAAGTTGTTGGCAGTCATGTGCACAAGCTTGGGTATCCCGTTAATTGCTCCTTTTGGGCACATCATTGGCAGTCACGAGCTCAAGTTAAGGCACGGATTTGGCACCTCTCATGTCAGGAAAAAAATAATTGGGGCACGGAAGTAACAATATCATGCTTTTCCATATATCAAAATTAGTATTTTAAAAATATATATATATATATATATATATATATATATATATTATGAACTCAATATTTCTTGTAATAAAAAAAAAATGGAGGTAGGTCCTCGGTTTGAAATCTAGTCTTCATAAAGTTGAGAACTATTTGAAGATATTTTGACCCTTTGTCTCATACTTAAGAAAAAAATTAAAAAGAAAACAAAGACTTTTAACTCATCAAATTGCTTCCATTGTTGTTATTTTAATAACATGGGTACTTAATTATCATTCACCAATTATGGCAATTTGGAATACATAGGCAATTGACAGGGAGTTGATTCCTTTCATTCCTGAGTCCTGACTGAAGTTGGTGTCCAAATTGAGTTCATATCCTCTCTAAATTTTTTAATTGATACAACATTGTGCCGCTAATTGTTTAAAAGGGCGTACAGGTGGATGGACAACCTAACTAATTTACAAGATAATTTCTATGCAATAAACCAGGGATACTACCTGTAGTTTTGAATGAATAATAAATGGATTAGTGCTCTCTGCAAATTAAAAACGAAAGAAAAATAAAAGCAAGTCACTGATTCTGTAATGCAACTTCCTCAAGAAATATTTCCACTATATATATGTATCTAACAAAATCTATATATATATATATCGTCTTTATAAGCAGGAATCGCGGTGCAAATTAATATATATTTACTTTCTCCATATTGTACAATTGTGATGATAATTCTAATAGCAGGAAAAAAATTAAATGATTAGAAAGATTTTTTTTAAATGAACAAAATATAAAATAAAATTTACGTATAGTACTGAAGATTTCGTTAATTAGTAGTACTGCCTTTTAGCAAGGGACAAGATACACATGGTAGAGAAACATGAGAGTATTTTGTTATGTTCTAATTAACAGGTCCAAGTGTTTCATTACAAATAATTTAACAAGAAAACATATGTCAATTTGAGTCAAAAGTATACTGCATCGTGTATAAAGAAATAAATGTCAACATCAAATATGTATAAATATGTGCATTCTTTAACATTGATTAAGTATATATAAAGGCCTAGCATCCACATAAACCCAACACACATGCAGACAACTCCTCCCTTCAGACAGCAAGAATAACACTACATACAAAAAAAAGGTATATATAAAATGAACACTACTACTATAAAGAGTCCCTACAGAAGAATTCGCCGGAGTCGACGCAGCAGCGCAAAGATTTTCTTCCCCTTGCAATTACATTACAAGGTGCTCGGCTTCATTCGCAACGTTTTGAGATGCATGCAAGGGAATCGCCGGCGAAAAAGCAAAATCAACTGCAAAAACAGTAAGAGCAGCAACTGCAGCTACTACATTGAAAGAGAGAGTTTGTTCTACAAAGTGGCAATTGAGGACTGTCTTGAGTTCATCAAGCAGTCACACCAGCATTATTCATCCCATGGTAGCAACCAAAATTAGTGAAAGATTTTGGTTTTGGATGTTTTGAATGTCTTGCACAAGAAAACTTTCAATTTCTTTCTTCTTTTTTTTTCCTTTTTTGGTTTCGTTTCCTTCTTTTGCAGTTTTAATTGCTTCATTGAAGCAATATAATTTTGTAAATGCTTTTCTAATGTATATTGTGTTTTTGATTTTATGATGAAAATCCTGCTTAATTTGTCATATGTTCCTATTTAAGTATTAATAAAAAAAATGGGGCTTATTCATCGAATAAATGAAAATGTCAAATATGCAAAATTCACAAAAAAAAAGGAACTAACTGCATGAATGAATGAATTGATTAATTATTTAATTTACCCACCACCATGCGTTATATTCACCATTTACCAGGCAGCTCTCTCTCTCTCTCTCTCTCTCTCTCTCGAAGACATGGAACAAAGATTAGACGCGAGTGGTCAAACATGCATATTAAGCTAGATCATGATAAGCCAAACTATATGAAAGTTGTGATAATTAGATACATCTGAAGTGCTTCCATTTTTTATTTAACTCCAAAACAGGAAAGGTCAATAATCCTTGTAATATTTACGTTTTTACGAACTTTTACCTTACACGAAATTTATAATTATTTCAAAAAAAATTGGCATGTAATTAAATATTTATAATATATATCATATTTGCTATTTCATTTGTAGTTTGGTTCTATATGCTTTTCGTAAAATAATATATTTATGTTTCATTTGTAATTTTTAAGAGTTCGGAAAGATAATAGGTGACACATTTTTATGTTGTCTGATACGTATATATGATCAATATTTAGATCATTTTTTAGTAGAAATTGTTAAGTTTTAGCTAGAGTAAATTATACAAATGATTACTACAATATCTGTTAAACCAGGAAAAATTTATTAAATAGTAATAACGATTAAAACAGTAATCACCAATCTTAATTACAATTAAGAAATAACGTAACGCAATAGTTGACAAAATTTAAATATAATAATCTAAATTAAGTATTTTATGACTTATAAATAAATAAATAAAGATAAATCTTAATTACTACTTTATCCAAGGATCGAATAAGTAATCGCTTAAGATAAATTAAATTAAAGAATTTAAGTTATTAAATAAATATAATCGTAATATTATTAACGGTTTCTGGATTTAACCCAATTTTGATTTAACAAAAAAATAATAATAATAAATAAATAAATAAATGATTACAATAACAAAATAGTCAAATTTCCCAAATTAATAACCAGAAAATGAGTAGAAATCAGAATTTCCACACCAAAGGCCACAGAACCCTTGCCACAAAGAATCCTATACCGCCTAACATTTTCTCTCTCTCTCTCTCTCTCTCTCCCTCTTACTTCTCTCTCTTTCCCCATTTAATGCATCTGAGGCTCTCTCTCCTCATTCAATACCCCGCTCGGGCATTTATTGCCCCTGCGCCTATCTTTATATTTTCCTCCGCCCCCTTCCGTTGTCGCCTCTCCCTTTTCCCTGGTTTTCCACGACACCGCCTTGACCGCTTCTTCTCCACCCGGTTTTCTTCCCCACACCATCATTTCGCCTCTGGGAAACCCTTCTCCGAGGCTAACTTGCACCCACTTCCCCTGCAAGTGGTCTTGTCGCCCGAACCATAGGGGCTACCCCTTCCCCGCCGCGCTAGCTACCCTATTCCCCGTCACTTTCCCCTATCCGACCGTTGTTCGAAATGTGTCGCCTCGCACCCTACCCCCTCCTGCTATAAGACCTCGCTCCCGGGTGACTCCTCTCTCTCTCGTTCGTTGGTTTTCTCATGTCTTTGAGACTTAGCCTCTAATTCGATAAGAACGAATTGATACTTGTAAAGGCACTTTGGTTCTGTTATTTGAGAAAGGGAGGAGGCACCGGAGTGGAGGTGGTGACCTTAGACCCCTGTTGCCTCGGTTTGTGCCTCTTGCGCCGCCTGTTACACTCTTATATTCTGGTAAAAACCCTAGCCTAACCCTATTTTCTTTGCTGTGCCCATGAAATGCATGCACTGTTTGGGTTGATTTCTGGATTGTTTGTTTTTCTCCATGGTTTCTGGTTTGCTTACTGGGTTATTAACGATACTGGTACAAACACTGGTACACTGGGACCTAGGGTATCAGTGACGCGGTGGATGGCCAAACCCATTGTGGGATATATCTTTGGTACACCGCACCCTTTTTAACCGTGCTCGCTTGAATTTCTAATTTGTGTTGTTTGTAGTTTTGGGGCTGGTGTTGGGGTGGGTATAGTCCCTGGTACGCTGGTACCTACTGGTACCAGTGATGCAGGTGTGTACCAACCCTTTTGCTTTTGGCTGGTAACTACTTGAACTGTTGTGTGTATTTTTGATTCTCGACTGGTGAGTTGATTAGTTCTAAAATTTTCTGGTTAACGACCCAATTTTGATATGCCTTGGGTATGTTACAGTGTTGCCTCTTATGTTAATTAATCCTCCGGGCTGTGTTGTTTTCTGATATTTGGTACTGATGTTGATGCCTGCCCCTTTTTTTGTTGTGGCTTTCGAGTCTTTGATGCTTGGGATAATTGTTGGTTATCAATTCTTTTCATTGCTTGTTGGGTTGTGATGTTGTGGGATCTTGGGAGTTCTGGTATGCCCTAAAAATTTTTGTCCTTGTTCTGTTCGGCCTGACTCTTTACTATACCTTGTTCGTTTGCTAAGTTGACCACTTCATCGCCTTTATTTTTCTTTGGTATGTTGGGTGACTTGTGGCTTTGCCTATTCTGTTTCGTTGTCCGCCCTTGTATACGTATGCATTACTCCTCTGTTGTTGTTGTAGCGGTCTTCTTGTGATTGTTGCCTTAATCGATTTGTTACCATTGATGGAAACTAGATAGTGGCGATTGGATTAA
Organism: Schoenoplectus tabernaemontani; assembly: GCA_037127355.1. Taxonomy (NCBI): domain Eukaryota; kingdom Viridiplantae; phylum Streptophyta; class Magnoliopsida; order Poales; family Cyperaceae; genus Schoenoplectus; species Schoenoplectus tabernaemontani. The sequence continues at coordinate 18,495,930 of CM073750.1, read as the reverse complement.
TATGGGCTTTAGAATTTAAGGGACAAAATCAGTAATGTAGTAAAATGGGCCCACAATTTATAATCAATATTAAGTAGAGTATATTGGTAGATAAATTGACCTAACTTTGGATAAATGCTAATTAGGATTAGTAATGAATAATTAAAGCCCAATAATTAAAAGTCCCAAGATGAAAAGTGACTAAACTAAAATATGACTAATTAATTGGAAGCCGCCCCAAAAGGTTTGGCGGTATCCATGGACTAGAACGTAAACTTAAACATCGGGAAATGATTATATTCCCTGACTGCCCCCGATTTTGGGATATCGGTGCATTGGCACCAATGATTTGGTAGTCAGCGTATGATCCCGAACATTAAAACACCAACACATATTAATATAATAACTTTTTCTTTATTTTGCTTTTGTTTTATTCATTTTTCTTTATTAAATTTATTTCTTTTTAATCCTTTTCATTTTACTTTTGATTTTAAAATTATTTTCTAACTTATAAAATCTATTAATCAATTTCTCTATTTTTAACAAATTAATTATTATAATTAAAATTAAGTCAATTAAGAAATAACATTAAGTTAACTTATTTAACTTAAGTAAATTAAATTAGTTACATTACTCAAAGTAAATATAATCACTAGATTATAAAAATAATACTAGAACAACTAAAATAAAACATAATTAAATAATGGATTATAAAAAATTAAGAGTCATAAAATAATAGCTTAAATTATAATAACAATTTAGATTTTTAAATTATATATATTAATCAATTTCTCTATTTTAAATTAATTGGTTTAGGAATTAAATCCGTAAACTTGAAACTAAAATAAAGATTAAACGTATAAAAACGATCTAGAACGATAAACATAAGTTAACAAAATCAGTATGCGAACAACGAAAATTTCCGGCACCGCATAGATGTAGCAGAAATGTTGCCGAAATTTTCAAGAAAAGACGATAAAACCGGAACAACCGTTTAATTAATTATCAATCTAATTTAGTTAGTAATTGTTAAGTAAATCAAGTAAAACTAATAAACATCTAATTTAAATTAAAATAGGTGATACAGTCGACTCGGATCCACTCGCGGAGTACGAGGTCATTCCCGACCCGACGTACGCGGACACCGACCCCGAGGCCGGTGTTCTACCTCCGGAGTAGAGCGACTCCGCGATCCTCACCAGCACTCCCAGGTACGGTTTCCTGGGATTTGATTTCCTTTCTTCAGAATTAGGAATCCAAACCGAAAATAAAACTGTTTTTAAAATAAATCTGAATTGCGGTGTTTTTGTCCAAAAATAACTAGAGGATCGAATCGACTGTCATTGCATCCGGTAAATTGACCAGCATTTTCGAGACATACCCGCATTCGCATGTCATATCATGTCATATTGCACGTAGACAGGATAGGAGTAGGATTCGGGAAATAGTCCCGAGATAGGATCAGATAGAATTAAATAATTCAAGTTGTAGATTATATTTATTAGGAAAATATTATTATTATTACTAATTGTTAATTAAGCTAAGTAGTTAATCATGCATTTAATGCATGGGAGTGCTGAGAGGCGGACCGGGTAATTCCCAGTCTGAGTTGTCTTGCATAACCGCACCAGTTTGTGGTTACGTACGGTGACCCATAGGCCGTGGGACCCACCGGTCTGTATATGTACTGCGCATCTGTGCTGTCGGATTATCCACCGATCCCGTCATTTGGCGGTTTCGGCTGTGTCAGAGTGTTTTCTTTTGACCTTTATTATATTTTATTATTATTCTTTATATGATTAAATTTTTAATCCAAATTTGAGCGTTTTAGGATACCGTGTACTTTAGTGTTTAGTGTGGGCGGCCATATCCGAGATTGAAATCTAGTTCGTGATACTATATTATTATATTTATCCGGCTTATTTAGGATCCTAATATTGTCCGAAGGGCTTTCTCCTTTGGCCCGTAGTTGGTATAGAGAAAGTCGGGATGCGGTCCACTGGCCTTAGTGGGTACAGTGTAGGCTCCCATTTGTTTATATTTCGCTTTGATACTTTTACGGGATGCGGTCCTCTGACCCTTGGTTGGTACAGTGTAGGCTCCCATTTGATTTCGATTTGTTAATTCACGAGTAGTTATCCCCTTTTGGTGATATGGCAACTGAAGACATATTTATCCGTTTGCTTTTATTTTGTAAGGTGAGTTACCAGATCTAGCAGACCAGAGTACGTGCTTATGCACGCTCACTCTCCTAGGGCGTTATCGCCTCGGGAGCCCGAATTATCGTTTATGCGGCATTGGCGCCGCATAAACATAAAGTCCTGAGTTCGTAAGTTGGGTCGCCGGTGGCGCCCGCTTAGCAAGCAGTTCGTAAGTTGCCCAAGTTCGTAAGTTGGGACGCCGGGTGTTTGTTTACCCGCTTGGGATAGATCTGGTGATTTGCAAATTGGGATATTTATTTCGGGTGTTTGTTTACTCGTACCTTATATTTATTATTATATTACTATTTCCTCAGATTTTCTATTTCAGGGTTAATTGTCATTTCATGTCATTCATGTAGAGGTGTTCTCGAAATGTATAAAATAATAATACATTAACATATATTTAAATAATTCATTGCATTTAAATTCGGTATCGGTATTTGGGTCCAGTCTAGAAAAGAAGATCAAATCTTAAGGCTAGATCTAAATCCGTACTGAGTAATTTTTAAAATTACTCACGTTTCCACGGTGGTTGTGGGATCCAGGGTTTACGGTGTATGGGCTCGAGTTTTGATGAGAGTGCTAGGTGCGCACGATCTCTGCGTGATATCGAGAGGTGCTTCGCCGCATCGGACAAAGATGAGGCGGGTAGTTGATTAGGGCTTATCAGGCATCGGGTTTTTGGTTTCTTTCTTTGGGCTTTATTTGAGAGATTTTGCTACCCATTCCGATGGTGTTAGCCCCGCCGGTGTCTGGCGTTGTATTATCTGTATATTCGGACTGTTTGTTTGGTATTATTATTATTGTTTTGTTTATTCTGGGATTTTCTTTATTTTTATTCACTTAGCCTTTCGTACGCACGTCTCGTCGTGCGTACGTGGCGGGATTAAGCACCCCTAATCCGATTTAATTATTCTGGGGTGTGACAATATCACCCATTTATCATTTTGATTCTAAATATTTTAATAGTATAAATTTGTGTCTTATATTAACATTTGATTAATTACCATTCAAATTCTTAATATTTTATCGATATCAGTTTCGTTCTTTGAAAAAAATATATATCCCTACCAAAAAATTAATTCAATGTAGGTATTAAAACAGTTGAAAAATATAACATTACAAAAAACTAAAAACAATATTTGTACAAAAAGGTGTCGAAAATATATAATAAGCGGGTGTAATATATGTGCAAAATGTTCTAAGTTTTTCTGAAATGAAATATGTTGCTCTTCGGTTCGTCGAGAAGGATCATATTTTTCGGGATACGAATTCATTTATCTTCTTTGAGATTCGCGCAATTATTCTTCTTTACTTTTCAACCGTCCAATTTGAAAAGTAGTGTCGTGCTCGCAGGCCGAAATATTCTGTTACAGCTTTGCCCGCAAAAAAAAAAATAATTAAAGCCCGATGCTTGAAAATGTTGTTGACTCACTTTTGCAACTTTTCACGTGACATAAAAAAGAAACAAAATTTTGAGCTTCATTAGAGGCGGAGAAAAAACATACAAATAGCAAACTATAATAGATGATTGAGAACAAACAGAGCGTTAGAGAAATCTGCCTCCAATTGAAAACAACAAAGTGCCCATAAAAGAGCGACTCCTCTCAGCGCTGCCCAAAAAGGTTTTTTATTTTTTTCGGAATATAGCTTGATTTCTTTTTTACACGAACTAAAAGGTTTTTTAATTTTTAATTTTTATATTATTTTGTATTTGTGAAATGAGATAAAAATATAAAATGACTGTATTTTATTGCGGTTTTAAAAAAATATTATGTTAGATTCCGAGAAAAAAAAATGACTTTTCTTATGAAAAAACTGGTTGCGGTTCAATTTCCTAAGCTAGGCCCTACAGCTTGCACAGCATTGATATATTTTAAGAGCAATTTAATTTTCAAATAAAATTGATCTTTTTGTATTTTTTTATAGAAAATATTGGGCTCTTAATCATGCTGTTAGTATTATAAACAAAAGTTTGATATTTTTTTTTGGAAACCGGTTAGCAATGAATTATTTTTTGTATCGCATATTAATTTTGATAAAAAAAGTTTTCAATTCGAAATTAACTCTTTTTTAATTTTACTGAAGTGTTGAAGATTCTCTGATTCCAATCAGACTAAGCCTAACATTTTATTTCTTTAATGGGTACTGAACCAAGTTTTGATGAGTAATGAAGAAGAAAGTGAAGACAAATTACATATTACAATTGGCGCACCAATTTATGATCCTCGTTGCTTCCACCAAAGAAGTGCCTAAAAATGGTTGCACAAGTAGAAAGCCAATCCTTCTGAGGTTTCTATGTTTATGTAAATTATTTGCACACAAAATTGATGGAAAAATACAATAGATAGTTTTAACAACTTCTTGCTTACTAAACGTTTAATATATAAAATAGTTCTACGAGCGTATTTGCTAATCAGGAGGAAGAACAGAGAATCATGGATATGGATGTGGAGATGTTCAAAGTCTTTAAATTAAAAAATTGGTTCAAAGCTTTTTTGAGCCGTTGATTTTGCATCGAGATTCATACTTTTAATAAATTTTAAAATTTAAGATTCATACTTTCAATGATCATTATGAATTTCGATGCAAAAATCAACGACTCAAAAATACTTCAAATTAACTTTTTAATTCAAAAGACTTTAAACCTCCCACATTTCTGAGAATTATTACATGACAGGTGCCAAAAGATATATTCATCATCAACAGAAAAAGAAGTTTATAAATATGAGAGTATTTTTTTTATTAAGTACAGCAATATACTATGGTGTTTCATTCACCATGCACTGCCCACTTATAAGCTGCCATCAGGTTAAGGAATTTTGAAAATCATGCAACTTTGGAAATCCACTGCTTTCTCAATGTCATTCTTTTGCACGACCAAAGCAACAAAAGCCTTTTACCGACCGAAGTCAGGTGAACCCAAAGGGGAACAACTGACTGAGGAGAAGGGCTGCCCCTGTCCCGACCTTAGGACAAAGGACAGGGCTCGCTCGTTCAATCGGCACTTGGCCTCGCTGCTAAGGGGAAGGTTACCTCAAGCGCCGGTGGGCTCAGTGCTCATTTTTAGAAATCAGATCCCTCACAACCTATTAAAAAATGTTGTGACTTGTGAGTCACAACTCCAAAGTAATTAACATCAGGCTATGGCCTTTTCAAAACATTTGTTCTAGAAAATCCAACGCCTTTCAATTTCACCATTCTTGCATAGCCTGCCATAAGAATTCTGTAGGTCACAACATCAGTTTTTGCATCCCATGAGATTTTCATATAAAGAATTTAATGAGAATGATAAATTAAAATTTCGAGATGATTTAATATGTTTTTTGAGTTAAGCTCACGGAAGGCCTCCGTGAGCTTAAGCTCACGCTATCTCCACTATATATATATATACTAACTTCTTATCAGGATCAACAGTGAGGAGATCAGTAAACTATGCAGCAAGAAAATGCTTCACTTGAGAGAATTACAACCGGCCACTAATTTAGTACCTTACTGTAATTTCTGCGTGCTGGCACTGAGTGAAAATACTAATTAGTACAGAATAGCACCTGCAGGTCCAGTACAATAACAATAACAACTTACCAGTCAACAACATTTAGTAAAGCAACAAGACTAAGGACCAAAATACACCAATAAAATTGGGAATATAAAAGATGATTAAAATATTTAATCACCAAGAATTAGCAAACTCAGTCATAATAGACAATTTCAGCTTTTATGCACATCCCACTTATATACAATTCAAATTGCCTTTGAAATTTCAGGCTTTATGCACATCCCACTTATACGTCGACATCAGGATCATAGCCTTTAGAAATCAAGTAATGTCGGAATTTCATTGCCTTCTCAATTTCACCTTTCTTCCATAGCCATTGTATAGGAATGTTGTAGGTCACAACATCAGGCTTTAGCCCTTTAGAAATCATATCATGTAGAAAACCCATTGCCTTCTCAATTTCACCTTTCTTGCACAGCCCATCTATAAGAGCGTTGTAGGTCACAACATTAGGCTCAAGCCCTTTGGAAATCATCATATCTAGACAGTCAATTGCCTTTTCAATTTCACCTTCCATGCACAGCCCGTTTATAAGACTGGTACAGGTCAGTACATTAGGTTCATACCCTTTAGAAATCATTACACCTAAAAAATCCATGGCCTTCTCAATTTCACATTTCTTGCAAAGCCCGTCTATAATACTGCTATAGGTCACAACATCAAGCTTATGGCCCTTACAAATCATGGCATCTAAATAATCCACTGCCTTCTCCATTTCACCTTTCTTGCACAGCTCGTATATAAGAGTTTCGAAGGTCACAACATTAGGCTCATGCCCTTTGAAAATCATGACATTTAGGTAATCAACAGCCTTCTCTAGTTCACCTTTCTTGCATAGCCAGTGTATAAGAATGCTGTAGGTGACAACATTAGGATTATGCCCTTTACAAATCATGTTATCCAGAAAACCTAATGCCTTCTCAATTTCACCTTTCTTGCACAGTCCATCTATAAGAGTGTTGAAGGTCACAACATTAGGTTCATGCCCTCTGGATATCATGACATGTAGGAAATCAATTGCCTTCCCAATTTCACCGTTCTTGCATAGCCCATGTATAAGAATACTGTAGGTGAAAACATCAGGATTATGCCCTTTACAAATCATGCCATCTAGAAAATCTGATGCCTTTTCAATTTCACCTTTCTTGCACAGCCCGTCTATAAGAGCGTTGTAGGTCACAACATTAGGCTTATGCCCTTTTGAAATCATTACATCTAGTAAATGAATCGCCTTCTCAGTTTTACCTTCTCTGCATAGCCCCCGTATAAGCATGTTGTAGGTTAAAACATCAGGGTTTTGCCGTTTAGAAATCATGTCATTGAGGAAATCTAATGCCTTTTGAATTTTACCTTTCTTGCATAGCCCCTCTATAAGTGTGTTGTAGGTCACAACATCAGGCTCATGTCCTTCAGAAACCATTACATCTAAAATATCAATTGCCTTCTCAATTTCACCTTTGCTGCATAGCCCGTATATAAGAATTTTGTAGGTTACAATATCAGGCCTTTGCCCTTTACAAATCATATCATCTAGAAAATCTAATGCCTTCTGAATTTCACCTATGTTGCATAGCCTATATATAAGAACTTTGTAGGTTACAATATCAGGCCTTTGCCCTTTACAAATCATATCATCTAGAAAATCTAATGCCTTCTGAATTTCACCTTTCTTGCACAGCCCATCTATAATCATGTTGTAGGTCACATAATTAGGCTTGTGCCCTTTGGAAACCATTACATCCAGGAAATCAATTGCCTTCTCAAGTTTACCCTTTTTGCATAGTCCATGTATAAGAATTTCATAGGTTACAGCATCAGGCTTTTGCCCTTTACATATCATCTTATCTAGAAAATCCGATGCCTTTTCAATTTCACCTTTCTTGCACAGCCCACCTATAAGAGCGTTGTAGGTCACAACATTAGGCTCATGCCCTTTGGAAATCATTACATTTAGGAAATGAATTGCCTTCTCAGTTTCACCTTTTGTGCCTAGCCCGTGTATAAGAATGTTATAGGTCACAACATCCGGCTTTTGCCCTTTACAAATCATATCATCTAGAATATCTAATGCCTTATCAATTTCACCTTTTGTGCATAGCCCATTTATAAGAATGTTGTAGGTCACAACATCAGCTTTTTGCCCTTTACAAATCATGTCATCCAGAATATCTAATGCCTTCTCAATTTCACCTTTCTTGCAGAGCCCGTATATGAGAGTTCTATATGCCACTAGGGGAAAGGAAGTGTGGTGAGGGTTGCTTGAGGTTTCAGTGTAGGCAGTGAGGTACCGATTGATTTGACGAATGGATGTTGGCCGGTTCCTTGCAGCCAAAAGCTGATAGAACAGGTAAAGCGCATCCTTGTCAGAAATGGCATCCACCTTATGCTGTTTCCTTCTCTCTGGCTGCTGCTTCCCCTTCCTCTTCCCCTTCCAATGAACATGTCGCAATCTTCCAATTTTTTGAAGAAAGTCCTCAAAATTGTTATTGTTTGGGATTGCGCAGCAGACAAGGCAGGAGCCTCGGCGAGCAACAAAGAGAGATAGGGATTGGGATTGGAAAGCTGAAGGTGAAGGTGAAAGCGAAGAGGAGGAGGCAGCAGACAAGGCACAAGCCATCTGATTCATATTTGTTCTTATTTGGTTTTTACAATCTCTTTGTTCTTTCACCTTTCTAAAATCTTATCTAGCAAGGATGAGTGTTGCTTTGCGCTCAAATGTTGAACTTCTGCGTTCAAAATTAGCACATAATCAAGACAGGTTGTCAGGTTGTAAGCATTAATGCAATCTGGTTTCAAAATTGTTCATCATTATATGAAAAAAATGTGAATCTAGCATTAAAATTCAAAATTGAAGAACGAAAAGGAAAAAGAAAAGGAGAAAGAACTCCAAACCGGGATAAGAAGAGAAGCGAAGCAGGGAGCATGGACGGTCGGGCGGGCATATGAAGAGAGGATGTCTCCTGCGTCGACGCTCTGCTATTTCCTTGACGAACCGGCACCGGCAGAGAGCAAAGAGAAAAGCGCAATCAATGGAAGAAGAAAAGATGAAGAATCAATGGAGAAATCGAGGATGGTTTGGATGCTGATTTGGCTAAGGGAGCGGGAAGGAAGAGTGGTGGAGTGACCGAGGGAGGAAGCTGTAGAGACTGGAGCGTTCGTTCTATTTTCTCGGCTACGATCCCAATCGCGATAGCAGAATCCGCGATCCGATCATAACCGTACGATCGTTAACGAACAGTCAAAATTGATTCGATTTATTCCGATTTAATTTTTAGAGATCGAATTTGAAAAAGATCTCAGCCGCTGGGTTAAATCGGACAGGCAATCTCGAATCTCCGGTCTTAAATGATTTTGTCGCGCGGAGATGCTTCATCAAAACGGGTGGACAAAAAGGCCCTTTTGATCCTTCCTATGGCAACCTTCGTTATTACTGATCATTGTAAAGATTGTAGCATATCCATACTTAATTTGTTTATTAGGGTTAATTTCTTGTGTCTATCAAAAACTTTAAAAATTATCAATATTTCATTAGGATATCATAATTTCTTATTTTCCATCAAAACCAATTATTATCTTTCGTATCCCTTTTAAGCATTTGATTAATATTTCTATTAAAAATTGTCTTGACTATTTTACCCTCGTCTTCAAGTGAGACTTCCGTCGGCAACATAAATCAAAACAGAAGTTGCAATGGCGATGATGCTTTGTGATAATGACAAGGTGAAATTTGCTTATGGACGAGATTAAGAATGAAAATCAATTCGAATCTAATCTTGCAAATGCCAGCCAGAAAGTTGGAGGACACAACTGCGTGTTCTTTTCCGAAGCAAGGGATTTGACATTTGAGACTCCTGAACTCCTTATCTAAAGTATCTAACGAAGATTATAGTTGGGGGATCCTTTGACAATGTCTATTTTGAATAATGAACGTTAAAACAATATCAAAGAAAAAAAATTAAGTATGTTATTTTATTTATACATCAATAGTATTTCAAATTTCAAATAATTTCATTATCATTTGATACCATCAAAATTCATTACAAATTACATAAAATTTTGATGACTATCAGACATTAATAAATTTCATAAAATTCAAAACACTAGGAAAAAAAACCATATGTATAAATTACATAATCATTGCCTTCTCAATTTCACCTTTCTTGCACAGCCCATCCATAAGAGTGCTGTAGGTCATGACATCAGACTCATTACCTGCATAAATCATGACTTTTAGATAATCCATTGCCTTCTCAATTTCACCTTTCTTGCATAGCCCTTTTAAAAGAGTGTTATAGGTCAGAACATCAAGCTCATGCCCTTTACGAATCATTCCAGCCAGAAAATCTAATGCCTTCTTAATTTCACCATTCTCGCACAGCGCATCTATAAGAGGGTTGTACGTCGCAACAACAGGCTTGTGCCCTGCAGAAATCATGACAGTTAGAAAATCCATTGCCTTCTCAATTTCACCTTTCTGGCACAGCCATTTTATAAGAGTGCAATAGGTGACGACATCAGGTTCATGCCCTTTACAAATCATGCCATCAAAAAAATCTAGTGCGTTCTCAATTTCACCATTCTTGCACAGCCCATCTATAAGAGTGTTGTAGGTCACGACATTAGGCTCATGCCCTTTAGAAATCATTACATCCAGCAAATCAATACCCTGCCCAGTTTCACCTATCTTGCACAGCCCATCTATAAGTGTGCTATAGGTTATGACATTAGGTTCATGCCCTTTAGAAATCATTACATATAAAAATTGTCTGGCTTTCTCAATTTCACCTCTCTTGCATAGCCCATCTATAAGAGTGTTGTAGGTCATAACATGAGGCTCAAGACCTTTAGAAATCATGACATCTAGAAAATCCATTGCCTTCTCAATTTCTCTTTTCTTGCACAGTCCTTTGATAAGAGTTGTATAAGTCACAACATCAGGCTCATGCCCTTTATAAATCATGACATCTAAAAGATCCATTGCCTTCTTAATCTCACCTTGCTCAGACATCCCATCAATAAGTGTGTTGTAGGTCACAACATTAGGCCCATGGCCTTTGGAAATCATGATATCTAGAAAATCAATTGACTTCTCAATTTCACCTTTCTTGTACAGCCCATCTATAAGGCTGCGGTAGGCCATGACATCAGGCTCACGCCTTGTAGAAATCATGACATCTAGAAAATCCACTGCCTTCTCAATTTCACCTTTCTTGCACAGCCCTTTTATAAGAATGGTATAGGTCACGACATCTGGCTCATACCCTTTACAAACCATGACATCTAATAAATCCATTGCCTTCTTAATTTCACCTTCCTTGCACAGCCCTTCTATAAGAGTGTTGTAGGTCACATTATTAGGCTCATACCCTTTGGAAATCATGCCATCTCGAAAATCAATTGCCTTCTCAATTTCACCATTCTTGCATAGGCAGCGTATAAGAATGTTGTAAGTGACAACATCAGGCTCCTGCCCTTTTGAAATCATGACACCAAGAAAACCCATTGCCTTATCTATTTCACCTTTCTTGCACAGCCCATCTATAATAATGTTATATGAAAATATATTCGGTACACATCCCAGCTTAGGCATTCTGTCGAGCACCATAATTGTGGCCTCACTGAATCTGTTCTTCTCACAAAGGCATTTCAAGATTGGACTGAAGATCACTGGATGAGCTCTACGACCCTCCTTTAGAAACCGTCCCATAAAACCAAACATTAGGCTGACCTGATTCGTTTGTGCACAGCAGTCCATCATGATTGCATAGGTATGTTCATTAGGATCAATTCCTTCAGCTTGGATTATGCGGATGAAGAGGGAAAAGGCAGTGGGGTAACCGCTACTTCTGGTTTCGGTGTAGGCGGTGAGATGCTGATTAATTTGACGGATGGGCGTTGGAGGGTTCTTGGCAGCCAGCAGCTGATCAAACAGGTGAAACGCCTCTTGGTCAGAAATGGTATCTGCCTTCCGATGTCGCCTTCCCTCCTCCTGCTGCTGCTGCTTCCCCTTCCAGTGCGGCTGATTCAGCCTTGGAATTTTTCTGAAAGGGTCCTCAAAATTAATGTTGCTGAGCTTCGCGTAGCAAACAATGCAGGGGACTCGGAGAGTAGCAAATGGGGATGGGCATTGGGATTGAGGTTGGAAAACTGAAGGTGAAAATGTAAAATGGTGAGGAATAGGTAATGTACATGTCATCTGATTTTATTTATTATTTTTTAGTTTTGTCACATTCTCTTTCTGCCTCTTTGTAAGAATTTTATCTCAATGGTTGAGCGGTGCTTCCAAGAGATAAATTGTGCCTCTACGTTCCACTACTTCCTTCAAAAATAGCACATAAATAATTATGTCAGATTGTAAGCAATAATGCAATGTGGTTATGAAAATTGTGCAGCCTTGCCATACTCTGAAGTTTGGAAGACTAATCTATAAACTTTGAAAAGCAGTTGAAAAGGAAGAATTATAATCAGTCGAAGGTAACTCCAGACTGGAGTTGTTTTACTACTATGCACACTGTACCAATGGAACTCTAGCAAGCCCGAGAATTAAAATTAAGTAACGAAAATAGAGAAGATGGAAGAGAGAAAAATCCCAAACCAGAATCAGATGCGAAGCTAAGCAGCAGGTTCGGACAGTCGAGAAAAAGAAGAGAGGAGAAAAAAACGAACACTCTGCTAAATCTGCTGTCGACCGGATGAAACAACAAAAAGGAAAGAGAAAAGAAGAAAAGGTGAAAAATGAAGGGAGAAATTGAGGATAGCGTCGCTGTGTCGGTCTCAAATTTGGCAATCGGACTGAGAGAGAAGAGCTAGCAGTAGTCTGTAGAGATGGTAGCGTTCTAGTTTGAAGAGATAGATACTTCATCAAAACGGGTGGACAAAAAAGCCCTTTTGATCCTTCCTATTGCAACTTCTCGCAATTAATTTGTAAACATACCCATATTTTTTTCTTTTTTCTTTTTACATGAAATGTCTTGATTCTTCGCAGTTCCCACGTGACTCCTCAAAATCTTCAGCTTGCATTATTCTTGTTCACAACGTTAAATTTTCTTTTAGTTTCTTATTTTTCTGAATAATTATGAACAAATTTCTGTAATTTTGTGCTAAATATTAGCATGATGAAGTTCTATATCGGATGTCTTGTCATTGACTTTCATAGTAATTTGTATAATTCTCATTTCTCAAGTGACAATGGGTGAAAAGGAAAAAACTGTACGGTGCTTACCAATTGAATTGACCATGGAAATCTACTAGAATGCATAATATAACTTCCAATTGCAAAACCATCTTAGTGCTCAATTGCAATTCGGGCAGCCCTCTCCTGCAGGGACTTCACAATTCACACGTACTTCACTGCCCGCTACATAATCTGAACGTTTTGGATCGGATGTTCCAGCTGCCGGTCAGCTACCCAAAGTGAATCCGATCGAACAGTCGAATTTTATTTTCTTTCCGGTCTATGTAGTATACTAGTATGTAGAGTAAGGTCTCTAAATACATTAGATTAGCTATTGCATATGATATATACGATATGCGAGTGTATATGGTTTAATATGTGAATATATATTTTTAAAAAATAAAATATTTAAATTGATCATTTATTTTTAAAGAATTTTAATATAAAATAAAAATATAATAATATTAATATAATTTTAATTTTTTTTACATGAAATATATGATATAATTAATTTTATAGATTTAATACAATAAAAACTCAAAAAAATATCACGTACTATTAAATATATAAATGTATATTCTCATTCATGCGACATTATACGGTATAAACATAAACGGACCCCATATATAATCATACGGTTGTATTTTAAAACAACAGAGCACATTCATGCAAGTCCTTTGTGTCGTGTTCTCCAATATATACTGAATTTAGTGCAAAATCCTCCTATCATATTTCTTTCTTAGTTTTTTTTTTTAAAAAGTTATTTTATGTTATTTAACAATTCAATGTTTTTCACTACCGATTTCATTACAAAACCTAACATCGTATTCTACAGAATATGCTAACAACAAATGAAGGATTTTGAATCTTTTGATACAGTGCTGATAAAAAATTTAAATGCTATATTTTAGATGTGATTTAATCTCAAAATTTAGCTTTTTAAGCTTAATTAGAGTTAATTAGATTTAATTTAGGATTTAAATTATCAAGTTCAAGGTACTATAGATTTTGTTGATTTTTTAGGTTTAGATTGAAATTCATTAAAAATAAAGAAGAACGACGCAAATCGGACAACGAACAATCAAAATACAAACAAAAGAGTAAAATCAGATGCCAAAACCCCTATATGTGGGCCACATGATTCCATTTCAAACAACAAAAGCGCAGAACCGTGTTTCAGAACAATACATGCTGACTGCAAAGTGGTCATTGCAGACTGAAGCCTAGTCAGGAAGTTTCAGTTTGTCCTCCTGACAATTATTTTCAATGTTTGGAAATTTATTTGGAGATTTTCAGTGTTTTTGAGCTCATTTATCTCGAGACAATAAGGAGAATATAATTCTTAGGGCTTCACAACCGAAATAAATCATGATAGAGACAAAATATAAAAGACTTGACGATTTTCTATTTTACTTATTCAATTTTATAGTTTTTGCTATTTTTACACCACTTTCTTATAAAATGAGGCTCCATAATTAGATTTAGAATTATTCTGACATATCTTAGGCAGATTCAAGAGAGAGAATTTAGTTTTAGAGAGAGGAGAGAATAAAGCATTGGAGGAAGATCGGATTCGGACATAACTTTCATCTCTTTTTATGATCCTTCTCTCATTTTTAATTATATTTTTTATGATTCTCTCTCCCACATGGAAGAATAGACTTTGTTCTAAGACAAAAAACATATAAACTTAAAACTTAATTGCATTTAATCATACTTGTTCGTTTGTTTGATCTTAATTTCTGTGAATTAGTTTTATGATTGAATTGTTTGTGCATGAACTGAATTTCTATGTTTATATTAGTAATCTACTTATGATTAGAAATCCTAAATAACGTAGATTTATAAATTATAAATAACCCTTAGATTGCATATATTTGAGAGAAATTATTTAGGCTTCTAACTCAAATCTAACTGCACTTTGACTCAAAAGCGATATCTAGTCCTAAACCAAGTACCTAACCATTGTTTACCCCTAAAATATTCAGAAAAAAATCATACAAAATTTCGATAACATGTCCCCTAGAACAAGAGCATTTTCGAAAATATCCTAGTACTAATTGTACTCAGAATTTAAAGGTCAGCTCCAGCACAAGCTGTAATCAAGGTGTGTGAACCAAGTCCTATACCTCTCCAAAAATCTCCATAATAGCCGCATGCAGGATTTAAAAAAAAACACGGAACTCAAACAATGTGAAGTGTGAACTAAGTCTTATGCATTCTTAAAAATCCTCATACTAACCGCTTGAAGGACTCACGAAAATCACAAGGCTTAGAGAATGCAATGCAAATAAAATGAATGAAGAAATTTTCCAATTAAAGTTCATCGATTTTAACTAATCAAGAGCATTAAATATTTTATTTATGCTTGAAGTATGGGTGAACAAAATTTTCCATAAATACAACATGATTTTTTTATTTTTTTATAAAATTTCATGAATTTTGGACAAAGGAATTAATGAGAAATAATTTAAGACTAAATTCAATTGAAATGAATTTTCCTGATTGGTTGGAGAGCCTTTGGGGTACAAGTTAAAGGGCTGGTCAAAGGAATTTGCGCAAAGCTGGAGAGGCTTAGTTGTCCATATGGGTTTAATTACCGTTAATCAATAATTGAATGGTAGCATTTAAATGTGAAGATGACATGTCGGCTTAACTCTAATTAATTTCACTTAATCCTGTTTAAGCCCAATGCTTAAGCCATGAGCCAAACTGTCTCGGACCCACAAAATAAAAAAGGAAAGGATTTTGGTGTACATTTATTGTTATAAACCGAGAGCAATTAAGGAAAGGGATCATTCACTAAGAACAAAACAAAAAAGGAGCTTTACTGTCGTTATCTTCTCCTCCTGACAACGAAAGAGAAAAAGGAGATTAATTAATCTTGGCTGACTACCGCCTTTGTGCCACAGCACCAGTTTATCTAAGTTCAGGAAAGGAGCTCACCTTGGTTAAGTCGGAAAGATGAAATTGATTAACCGAAGGGTTTAGTTAAATCAAGGCGAAGCTGACAGGGCTGCTAGTTTAGTCAATTCGACGATGGAGGGTGATATGTCGCAGAAGGAGAAATGAGCCGTCAACGAATCAGGCGATATAAAAAAAAAAGAGAAAAAGGGCGAATTTGAAATGTGAATGAGAATATACTGAGAACTATAGTGGTATGCCTCAGATAATTGATTCTAAATAATAAAGAAGGCTGGAAAATGGAAAAGAGCATAACTAGCCTGTTAGACAGGCGACAAGAATTAAAAAGAAAGTGACAAGTAGTGCAGCAAATGGAGGTGATATTTGATGATGGTAACCGTATACTGGTGTATTCAAAAGAGAATATCTGCAATACTAGAATATCGGTGTAGGCTAGCTGAGAAGGGATAAGTCTATGCCATAGACTGTAAAGATGAATTATTGATGGTTAATTCTACCAAAAATCCAGGGGAAATTCAGAAGCACGATGCATCACACCTGTAACTGATTTTGGTTATTCGGCAAAATTAAAACAATTCTCAGTGAACCCGGTGCACAACACCTAAGACAGTAAATTGGTTAAAAGTTCCATGGTGTATCAAAGGTTTGTCAGAATAACCGTTGGAAGAGGAGAATCTCTCAGGCACAAGTTTTATTGGCTGAACTTGGTACAAGACACCACAGACTCAATGCAAATACATCTTCATAATCTACAAGGCACTACTAATACAAAATGTTGAATAGACCAAATACAAAGGAGACCTATGATACATTAGCTATCCAAAAAATGAATAAAAAGAAGACTAATCTCATGGGATCCACATTTTGAAAGGAAAAAAAAATCATCAGGGAAGAAATGGAGACTATAGTCACTATACAATAAACTGAGGGAAACAATACTTTACACGTTACTGCAAAACTGACATCTCTACTGGGGCTTATTATTTTATATCACCTTTTGAGAGAGGATGACACCTTTCTTGCCTACTTCAAAACCTACAATACATTAAATAATTAAATTGATAGATAGATTAATAAAAAAGAAGAACTGCAACAGGAGCAATGAGGAATTACCTTTGTAAAATAATTCTTCTTGCCAAGCCTTCATAACCGTAACAATCTAATTAACATGATCATTTATTTTCACTCTCTTAACAGCTCTATGCACAAAACCACTAATTGAAGCACACCTCCTTAAAGCCTATTGTATTATTGCATTTTCTCTTCTTATGAACAAGAGGAAATCACTATCGGCCCAATTGAAAATTCAAATATCTCACGCAAGACCCTTTGTACTTCCCCTGAGCCATGTTCACACCTAACAAGACTCACAAACAAGGGGAAAAAGGATGTTAAATTTCTTTCAAAAACATCCCTCTCAAAACCATTAATAAGTTTCATCACCATAAGTACTAGAGAGGTACGTGCCGCCAGCTCTTCCTTTTTATCTCCAACTGGAAGTACCCAGTGCAATGTTTTCCGCTTGCCATTTTCATCTTCTTCTTCAGGCTCAGTTGCACAATTGAGATACATTTTAAGAACCTTTTCACAGATGGAGATTATTTTGGGCTCAATTTGCATCTCTACAGAGAGAGGATGGTTGTTTCGAAGGATGGATTGGAGGAGTTTCAGGTAATTATGGTACGAGTCATTTTCAAAATGGATAGATGCTGGCTCAGCAACCTCTAGAAGAGTGCATGCCTCGTGGAACTTATGTAGCAGAGAGGTCTCACTTGTGATCTTGCTCGCATGTGAGGTAATAGAAGCAAGGATTTCTGTGAGGAGAGAGATGTGAGGCAACAAGAAGTGCCGGTGGTACGTGTCGTACAGTGTAGAAATAAACTAGTAAAAAGAAAAGACAAAAAGAAAGAACAGAGCATCAGTTAGGCTTGTTTACAGATTGTGCTCTGATATCTGACTCTTTCAAAGATCAATTTCTAAGAATTTTAAGCTAAATATTTTTTCCTCACTATTACTACATTGATTTTTGATATTTGAGATCTATGATCTCTATGATTTCGGATTGGGTTTCATATCGAGCATATCCCAATTTATTTGGGATTAAAGGCTTTGTTGTTGTATTGGTTTTAAGTCTAGAATGGTACAACAGGTACAGTTTCACTTGATACTCTAACCAGATAAAGGTCATAGTGGAATTGAGAATCACTTCCAAATTTTTGTAATATAACAACAGTCAGGTTCTATTTCTTGGATGGCACAACGGCCAATCAGGCAACAGGGTCACCCAAATGTGGATTCCTACAAATTTTCTTTGTAGTCGTCCTATTTACGAAAGAGCTCTAAGCTAAACTTACTTTGCAATACATTGTGTATTATTTTTTATTAACGACAAAAGACAACTTGTTCCTTTGTTTGGGAAAGGGTTACATATGCCCCAACAAAAAACCAACATACAGGCGTTTCTGCAAAAGGGAACTTGTTATATGCTCCATCAAAACCTTTGAAATATCACCTGCCTCTCCTCAAACATTTTTTTCTAAATCACTCACAATGCCTTTAGTTTCCCGTATGCTGATCCAATAAGCAATAAATGAGATCAGATCAGATATATTAAAAAAAATGAGCAGATAAGAAATTTTGAAGCAGGTTCACAACAAGTAGATTGCTGCTATTTAACCCTTCATACTAAATGATACCTGGACAATGGACAGAAGGAGAGCAAGGTGACCCTTCATCTTGATAATGGCATAAGATGCAGTTTCCATGTTGGCCTCTTCTTCCTCATTGATAAGCTCACTTTCTGAGTATATCTCTTCCTCCGCATACCCCTCCACCTTGTCCTCAGGGATCTCCACATCTTGCATCATCCGCACAATTTTAGTAAAAACCTCAGAGTTTGCCTCCACTGCCTCCTTCAGACGTCCCAGGATCATCTCCCATTCTCCTGCATGGTTCATATATGAGATGCAGTACAGGACGATTTGTTTTCTCTGTTCATTTTTCCTTCTCTTCCATTTTTAGACCCCCCCCCCCCCATTTAATATGTACAAGCGGAAGCTTCCGGAACTGATATAAACCTACTACATTTGTTTGGGTCTTTTAATTGTTTTCTTATCTTGGATTTTTAACTGAAAGAATACCAGCGCAGAAAAATATGGTCAGCATAAAAGTTATCTGGACTCCTACATATCCAATAGATTTTGGGATTTCACAGCACCTCCATAACAGAAAAAAAAAGATCTAAATAAATGACTCACTTCCATTGAGTTCGCCACCTAGATTTTCCGTTAGGCGCTGCAACTGGGCCACCCCAGCAGTAGCGGCCTGTTGGTATGGGCTCTTGATGAAACCAACCACTATTGACATGACCTGACTCAATTCAGGTCGGATTGCGTCAAAAACCTCACAGTAGAGATCCACCAGGCACCTTGAAGCCAATATCTGGGTCTCTAGAGCTCCAGTAGGTTCTTCAGACTTACTATCAGATCCAGCATCAGACTTGTTCGTAAATATTGGGTAAATAACCGATTCAAAAATACTGGCCCAGAATGGGGGAGAAAAGTTTTGGCCGTGGTCCTTTAATATGTCAAAAAGAACCTCTAAGGCTCCTTTTCGGATGGTTAATCTTGAATCAGTTGTCAGCTTCGCCAAACCTAAAAATAATAACAATAAAAATGCATAATCAATGAAAGAGCCAACAAACAAATAACCATTCAAATCCAATAGTGGCAGCAGCAATTAGAAACAATAGTAAATTGAAAAGAACAATACAATATGATCTTTACCAACAAAATGCAAATCAAAACAAAAATTAACAAGTGTATATTGATCAATCAACATACAGAAGTCAAATTACGTAAGAAATAATTAAAGAGTACCATCAAGAAGAGGGACCCAGAAGTAAACATGGTCATCCTTGCTTAGAATACCATTCACTTCTGGAAGATGTCGACTGTTTTTCATCACCTCCGGATCTGTACTGAATCCCTCCTCAGCCAACTTCACCGCACAAAATCTCAGAAAAGCAATAGCATTCAAACTTGCATCATTACTAAATTTACTGCTAGTGAAAGTGATCAGACATTTTACACAATCAGTAAAGGTAGCGGTCTCGGTCTCTGTTATGTAAGGGAAGTAATCTCTAACTATTTTCTCCATTGTTTCAAATGCTAGTAATACTATGGTCTTCCTTTCATCAGCTGCAGCCATCGTAAACACCTATAAAAACAAAAACAAAAAATCAAGCAAGAAAAAAAAAACTTATCTCAAATTCCAGTACACAGTAATCAAATTTTCATTGTTAAATGACACTATTTGGGGGCTAAAGCTAACCAAAATAATAAAATTGAAAGAAGGAACCTACCTTTACCTACAATACCAATGAGGGATTTCATCATAGTATGGGTAAAAGTTTAGCCAAGGCTCAACACAAACAATGCCAGTAACAGCTAAGAAGCAAAAAAAGAAAGAAAGAAGTGGAACAATCCCAGGCAGATAACTTGCTACTGAGATCCATTACCAGACATCTTTTTTAAAAAAAAAAATTCTTTCGAAGAATATATTTCAAATAAGATCTTTCAAAGCAGCTAAAGTTGTAGTTATTACCGTTGAAGTATTAAAACATATAGAAGATCTTTCAGAATAATACCGAAATAAAAAAATTGCAAAAGCATTATCTAGCATACCGTGAAAACACTCTTCCATCCAGATTTTATATTATTTACACGACTAAGCACCATCTGGGAAACACAGCGCACAATCAGTTCCCGCACCTCCGGTGAAGAGCTCTTTTGCATGACAATCACAAAGGGCCTCAGGAACTCATTCTGGAAGTTGTAATTCGCAAGCTCCTCCCTTTCCAGAAATTTCATCGCCAGCTGGCGCAACGAGTCCATCACAAAGATGGCCACTGAGAGGCTCTCTAAGAGACCAACTGATACAAAGAAATCAGAGAGAACCTTCCATATGCGGGACCAGACCAGCCGTATTCGATTCATGTTGTAATGGCTACAGAGTTAGATAATGAATATAGACTGAGTTGTTTGGTTAAAGTGAAACATTTCCAAACAAGGAAGCTGTAGTAATACATGAAACATACAATTATTTTGGTTCATGATGTCAAATATATAATTTGTCTGTAAATAAGCTTGCTATTTTTTTAATAGCTTTTCATCAACAGATGCCGAGCTGAAGAGTTCACGCAAGCACATTTTAAAAATATCCTCAACCAGTTCATGTACAATCCAAAAGTTATTTGGCACAAATAAACTGTAAGACTAGTCTCCTTTCTGATATTCTTTTTTTTTTGGGTGGGGATACATTGACAACTAATTAGTTTCACAACAATGACAACATAAAAAATAATCTGTTTTGTAATTCAACAAATATATACTTCATTCATTCATAATGTATAAATGAAAATTTATGAAAATTTATGCAAGTTTCACCATTAGACAATAAACATAAAATTTGTAATGGTTCATTTTTTT
Source organism: Schoenoplectus tabernaemontani (assembly GCA_037127355.1). Taxonomy (NCBI): domain Eukaryota; kingdom Viridiplantae; phylum Streptophyta; class Magnoliopsida; order Poales; family Cyperaceae; genus Schoenoplectus; species Schoenoplectus tabernaemontani. The sequence continues at coordinate 18,474,603 of CM073750.1, read as the reverse complement.
TTTTGAAATCTTGGCAGTGGCTGCCAAGCGATTGCAATGGTCCATTTTGAACAATATTTGATGAAATATCAAATGATTTTTAAATTATATGAAAGTTGATACACTACAAATCTTTAAGGAATACAACATGGCTATAACTTTTTTTCTAATATTGTTTTGGCATGGAGAAAGGTTGTCAAAACAATATTAGGAACAGAAGTTATATAGTTGTAAAGGATTCCCGCCTTTTTAATTTTTTGGCATGATGTTTAGTATGACCTTACATATTTGGAAGTCCATATTTTTATTAGTGAATGTTACAACTATTACTTTGCCAGTTATATATATATATATAGTAAAGATAGTGTGCTCCTAAAAGCACGGAACCCTCCATAATCCTAATTCAAAAAGTGCATCAAATGATCTCTAAATTTTGATTTATTACTCTCATTAAATTCTTCATATGAAAATCTCGTGGGATACAAAAATTTGGAATGTTTCGAGTTTTCTATGTTACTCTTTTCAATTTTTGAAATCAGCTCTAAGAATAATAATAAAATATTCAACATTTGTACTTTATTTTCAAAAATTAAAAAAAGTGACTTAGAAACATCCCAAACTTTTGTACCCCATAAGATTTCAATATAAAAAACTTAATGAGAATGATAAATCAAAATTTGGAGATGATTTGATATATATATAGAGTTGGGCTAGAATCACGGAGGAGCTCTGTGCTCCTAAGAGCACGCTAATGTTACTATATATATATATATATAGTTGGGTTATGGTGTTGTGCATAGCACGGATCGCTCATGTGCTATGGATCAGTTTTTTTTTGTTTTGAAAGTCTAAATGGTCGATCCAAGCCGCTCAAAATGATTTCCATATGAATATCTAGTTGGTGACCAAATTTTATATTTTTTTGAATTTTGTTACTATTTTTTTAGATAGTTGCAAAATCACTTGATTTAGTTATCATGAGATCTAAAAGAGGTGATTTTTTAATAACTATCTAAATAAATAGTTAAAATTTTCAAAAAAATATAAAATTTGGTTTATGTTGAAATATAGAAAGTATTAATTAGTATCAATTAGAGATTTTTTATTGATTTTTTTCCTATTGTATTCTTTCCTACTTTACTCCATTGTATGCCTATATAATAGGTTTCCTAATGATTGAATAAGAACGAATTCAGATTTCTACTTTTATAACTAGATATTTATATGAAAATCATTTTGAACAGTTTAGATCGATAATTTTGATTCTGAAAACAAAAACCGATCCATAGCATGGAGCGATCCGTGCTATGCATAGCACTGTAGTCCAACTTTATATATATAGAGAGAGAGAGTTAGGCTATGGTGCTTCGCGTCTGTATCTCGAATTTGAAAGTTCAAATGACTGATCCAAACCCTTGAATGATTTTCATATTAAAATATCCTTGGAGATCAAAATTTATATTTTTTTTTAATTTTTTTGCTACTTTTTAGATGAGTGCCCTGACTCACAGCTGAACTGGATGAATTAATATTGGATTTCTTTCTGATGTTATAAATTGGAGTGTAGATACAGATTGATACGCAAGTTGACTTGGAGTCCATGACAGCTTGAGCACTTACATAGATTCAATCAACATTGGAAAGCAAATTATTAGCTTGAGCATTTCTTGTAACTCGTGTAAGGTGAAAATCGTGGATCTTTTTACATTGATTGTTTCAAAATGATGAAGTTTTGATCTTAATTAAAATATGGAAAACGAATTAGGAAAACGAATTAGGAACTACTGAGAGGAAATGAAAGTTATTTGATAACAGGTAATTGATCTCTTCTGTCAGTACCATGTGGACTGTGATTTTGTACCCATCTAAAAAATAGCAAAATAATTTCAATTATATATATATATATATATAGAGTGATGCTATGGTGCTTCGCGAAGCAAAAAAAAATTTGTGCTTCGCGTCCGTATCTCGAATTTAAAAGTTCAAACGGCCGATCCAAACCGTTGAACATCATCTTCATATTGAATTATCCTTGGAGATCAAATTTTATATTTTTTTGAATTTTTTGATATTTTTTAGATGGGTACAAAGTCGCTAGTTTTGGATGGTGCAGAAATCTTTAGATCAACAAACTTTGTACCCATTTAAAAAATAGCAAAAAATTTCAAACAAATATAAAATTTGATCTCCAAGGATATTTCAATATGAAGATGATGTTCAACGGTTTGGATCGGCCGTTTGAACTTTTAAATTCGAGATACGGACGCGAAGCACAAATTTTTTTTTGCTTCGCGAAGCACCATAGCATCACTCTATATATATATATATATATTTTAATATGAAGATCATGTTCAACGGTTTGGATCGACCATTTGGACTTTCAAATTCGAGATATGGACGCGAAGCACGAAATTTTTTGTGCTTCGCAAAGTACCATAGCCTTACTCTCTCTCTCTCTCTCTCTCTATATATATATATATATATATTAAAAGAGGCAATGCACACGACAATGCAAAGTTCTACTCATTAAGAAATTAAATGAAAAGATATCCTTACGCAATTTCAACTATTTTTGTGAGGCAAAAGATTTGTGGATCAGTGGGAGATTTTAGCTCAGCCATGGAAACTTTACAGAGAGCTTTAACAAAAGCCACAATTGCATCACCATTCAATCTCTGACTATGTGCAAATATATGGTTCAGCTCATAACTCCCAATCTGTTCCAACAGATTCAGCTTTGAAACAAAGATGTTTATCTGCTCTGGTGTCACCAATGGAGGTGCACCCCCTGCACCAGTTGGACCCACACTATCGTATGATCCACCACGTATCGCAGCCATGACAGAAGGATTTTGGAGGGCTCGTTGTTTCGACGAGGGCTGGTTTTGGGGCATAGTGGGTTTGTTCTGAGGGTTTTTCTCGTCAGTCAAAAAAGAGGCATCAGGAGGAGACCCCTCACCTAGGAGATGTAGGTGCTCAAAACGGGAGAGGCATGTCAATACATGTTCCCAGGAGTCTTGAAGGAAGTCTCCATCTTCCAAAGCAGTTAGTATTATTGCCTATTTGAAACCCACAAAACACCATATAATGTAAGAAGAGGAAAATATTCTAAGAATGATTGCAAAAAATTATTTCATGAAACATGATGCATATATGCACAAAACATGCAACAAGAATTGTCTTAGAAGAATAGGTAAATATACAAGGGCCCTAGCCCCCCCCCAAACACCCAACACACATGACACATGTTAAAGATACTTTGATTTGATATGAAAATAAGTCAAGATTTTGAGTGTACCTTCACAGCATCAATGTTTTTCTGCTTCATGTCAGCAGCACAGTGTAGGTAGGTGAACTTGGCAATGGAGGTGACAAAGGCATCACGCTGAGTCTGCATGCACAGGACGGCAGTGACATGGATCGCACCTCGGAACCCAAGAAGGCACTGAGCGACAGCTGCACGGTCATCAGAGCGGTCGAGGGTGACACTGAATGCAGCCATCAGCGGGGCCCAGCATACCTCCACCATGTGACGAAGAATGCCAGTGTCCATTATTGAATAAAATACAGACCTATAATCAGTGAGAGAGGGAGGGAGAGAGGATTAGCAACAAAGAACATCCCATATCCTGGGTCACAGTACTGTAGAGTAACAATGCAATTCATCTTACTGGCTTTTATTTATCCTATCATAGTGATGAGAATGATCGACAATGCAATTCATTTAGAAGCACTTCAGGTTAACCCAACTTACAAGCACTCTCATCTGCTCCAGTTCAAAATATATATTGTGTAATCTAGCGTTCAACATGCTAGGACAATCTTGAATTATTGTATCAAACTAATGCCAAAGACATGAAAAGACAGACAAAAGGTAGGTTGATATGTTTTATATCCACGAGGACCACAGAAGCTTTGATGAGTTTGGTAAGTGGGTACAATTGTAGTCACTTTTTCTGCTGTCATGATCACAAGCAATTCTAAAGCTTTATTTGCAGTCTGCCAAGTTTATTAAATTCAAAAGTTAATTAGGCTTTTCTCACGAAAACAATTTTAAAAGCATTTTGTAGTTGTTGTAATTAAACCTGGCAGATTTTGAGCTCTCAGTAGTCATGAAGACTTTAAGTTACTTAAAACCAACTTACTCAGATTTGCCACTCTTTGCCTTGAACTGCTCTTGAATATGCTTGATAAGCAAATCATTCGCGCCAACAGCCTTCTCTTGGGTCTGACCCCAGTTGACAAGACTGATAATATTATCCAACCCTAATAGTTTGCTAATGCTGTTATTTGTCTGCTTATTTTGTGTGACTGATGAATCAGCTTTCATCTTTATCTCATTCTTAACAATCTGATCATAGAGAGAGGAAAGGTACTCTTCTGGCAGATCCTTCCCATCATCAATACCTCTGTTGTTTCGAATGAAATCAGCTTTTGACATCTGCAATGAATAATGAAAAACTGGTGTTAGGGTTCATAACCTTTTTGTTTACTTGAATAGTGGCAAAATACCCTGAACTATTTCAAAAAATCACAAAGATGAAGAATTCCATTTGCTTCTAATGAAAACAAGCACAAAATGCTTTATTTTTTTCTGAAGGAATGTAAATTGCATTGTTTTACAACTGGCAATTCATTTGCAATTAAGTAATAATGCAGTTCTGATGAATGTATTCAAATTTCGCACATCCAAGAGAAGAAATTTTCAAAGAAGGCAAAAGAACATACATAAAGAGAAAATTGTACTTGCCTTATCTTTCACCATCATATTGTGGGCATCAGTATTCAGCATGATTACTGAATAAGCAAGCACGTATGCCGTATCAGCACTTGTAAATGCATCGGAACTACATTTACAATACCTCTCAGCAAACTTCTCCATTATCCTATCAATCTTCTGTGCCTCTCCAGGCAGCCTAAATCCTCTCAGAAAATACCTGATTGCCTCACCAAAATCCATCTTCTCAAAATCAAATGCATCAACATAGGCATGCATGACCTTTATGGGGAAGTCTTCACGGTCACCAAGGTAATCCCCGATCATGGTTGGATTGAGACCACTAGAGGATTTAAGAAAGGCTGCCACTGACTCAGGACTAGAAGATATCTTTTTTGTGTTGATAAGGAAATCTATCCCCTTTGAGGGTTTCCGGTTGAACAAGGAGATACCTTTCTGAAACATAAGAAGAAAGAAATAAGTAATGGCATCAAGGGTTCAAATACAAGTCTTTACAGGCCACCCCAATTGGACATGTCCTTATATAATGTGTTTTCAAACTAAATTATTGAGCTTTAAATTTTTCATCTCACTGAAACACAATTTTCCTTTATTTCTAAAATCTGGAATATATTTGTAGAAGTATTGAGAAAATAAGGATAGTTCATGGCTTATAGCTGCTGTATATACAAGATCATTGTGTGAAGGTGTCTGCAAAAAGTTTCTACTATCAATTCATTTCTTGTTTGTTCATAATTATCCATCTTCAATACTAGGAAAAAACAAAGGCTAATAAAGATTACTTACCTGAAGCTCAAGCTTATATACACGCCTTTGCTCAAGGGTCGTTGTGTCAGACAACTCCGAACCAGAATCTGATATGCTCGAGTCAAAATCACTTCCACTTCCTTCCTCTACAGAGAAAGAACCAAAACCATCCACTGAATGTGCACCATCATTCTCAATACTTTTGGGATTGAAGTCGCCAATTTTCAGTTGCTGGTCCATCCAAAGACCCATTGACTTGATAACAGTAGCCAGGCATTTAACCGACTCAATGCGAAATGTCTGGTCTTGTGCTGGGGAAAGAGAGGTTGCAGTTCCTGGTGGGACGCCCAATGCAGTTTTCACCAACCCATTCACAATCCTAAAGGATTTAAATGTTGAAGTTCAATAATGTTTAGTTGTGGGACAGAAATTAGTTTGATTAGATAAACATCTAGGAGACTGGTGAAGTGTGGTACCTGTCAGTTCAATAAAAGTCAGGTCATTGTGACCGTCCACAGTTATACAAGCCAGCTAATGTGTGGTAACAAAATTGATCAGCTTTTTTTATGGATGGATTCATTTCTGCTGTATTCCTTGAAAAGAAGTACCCTGCATTTCATATCATCTAGCCAATCTAAAGCAGAATGGCAGACCCTGCTTTGCAAGGCTTCAGTAATAGTGAATTCAGTTCCATATCTGGGTATCTTTCCTTAGACTTTACTTAGAAATTTACAATACTGTAATTTTTTCTATACATTAATAATTTAAAGTGCGTAGCATTACAGAACAGGAGGCCTCGTACACTGAATACTGCATGGAGTCCAAGCAGCCACTGACATACAAAATAAAGTAAAATTATAGTTCTTGTAAGGGGGTTTCATACCGCTCAAAGATATTAGGTGCATCCACATCACAATCATAATTCACAAAAATATCAACAATGGCTTGTGAATCCTGGCATATCTTGTCTAGCAGGTTCAAGACGGTCATTTTCTGAAGGAAGCTAGGCTGGGGTACATTTTCAAGTACCCGCAGAACAAGCATGGGGAAAAAGATGCCTACCTCCTCTTTCAACCCCGACCGAAATCTCAAGACCAACCCCATAAAAATGGAGCATAGAAGCTGGAACACACTCATAACTGTTAATGCACTGTTTTTCAAAAGGGATAGACAAAGATACTGCTTGACTGCTCCAAGATACCTGTTCCAGGAAGCCAACAAATAAATAATTAATGGAAGCTGGTACAAGTAACCCTTGTTTAAGAAAGGTCTTCAAGCTCCTCACTCCACAAAAATTATTACGATGTTCTCACATGACTCAGCTATAGACATACTAACATGATAACTGGCTTTATAATTTCTTCCAAACATTACCAGACTCTTGGTATCATATTGGCATACAGTGAAACACTTAAAAATGGATTAAAAAAGTAAAAGCAAATTGTCTCATTGATGTGCCAGCAGGAACGACTATGTTTATAATTTTCATTCAAGCATTTGTATATTCCATTAATCTAGACTCGGGGTATTGAATTGGCATCAAGTGAAACACATAAAGAGAACAAAAATAATAAAAGAAAACAAACTTTTCATTGTTGCGCCAGAAGGAACCAGCATTCTCCACCACCATTCGAAGCAATTCCAAGCTGAGCAACTTCCCTCTCATCAAAACTGGGTCATCAGTATTCTCCTGACCTGAATTTGAGCCGGTACCCGCATTCGAGAACTTCATTGACAATTTACACAAGTTCTTAAACACCACTAGTCCATCCTCTGCTGCCAAATCAGCATCTGGTCCTGCCATGTCAGCATCAGCCCCACTCCAATCCATTGCCTCATTAATGAAATTCTGTGCAAAATTGGACAGACTGGAGTCGTTCAGGCTCTTATCTGACAAATCCATCATGTCCATAATAGACAAAGTGCGTGCCTTCACGCGCTCAGCACGTGCAAATAGAATAGCTAGCGTTTGTGCAAGAACCATCTTAGCGCAAATCTGGTTTGCTGAACTGTGACTTCCTAAATAGATGTTGAAGCAGCATTTCACGAACTGATTAAGGACTTCGCCCCTCAGCCCAACAGAAGGTGCCCGCACGGCAGATATCAGAACCTTTAAAACACCTAGTTCAATCGATTCATCAGAGAGGGACGCGGGCAGCTTGAGGACGGAGGCGATCAGCTTTGGAACGGGTGCAGATGAATCCTGCCCGTCGATCTCGCCGCGTAAGAGGTTGTGAGAAAGAAGCTTCTGGAAGCATTCAAGAGAGATCAAGGCGAGTTTCGGAGGAGTGGTAGGGTCAAGGGAGATGATCAACGGGTCAAGCAATGACGGGTCGGAATCGAGCGGGTCCGAGTCGGAGATGGATGGAAGCTGGTCCAGCGAGTGCTTGCATGCGGAGACGAGGGCTGGGTAGCGCCGCCACGTGGCGTTTTTCTGGAGCTTGTCAAAAGCAGGGCCCAGCACGCGGCCGAGTCGCGACGGCCCGCCCAAGGCGGTGGGTCCCGTCATTGTGAAATCGGATCAGTAGCAAGCTAGTCAGATCCGATTAGGGAACAGGAAACATGGAGGCAAGGGGAGGGAAGGTCTCTGGCCTCTCTTTTTGAGTTGTGCGCGAACATTGAACAAGAGGAGAATACAAGGTAAAGAGGGGGGTATTTTAGTAATTTGCGGAAAATTGGGAGACAGTAGTCCGTAGAGTCGTAGACCGACATGGTAAAAGAAAGACTCGCGTTTGTGTTATTGTAGACCACGTCTTGGGAGGATAACGCACGGTCAATGAAGAGCTCATGGCTCAAGTTGAATTTTTCTTTTCATGTCCGCTGGATTTTCAAATATTTGACAAAGACATTTTAGTTTTAATGCATTTGACGACTTCATAGGCAATTTATATATTGAGAGGTTTAAAAATTATCAATAAATAATTTCAAAAACACAAATAATTAAAATGAGGAGTAATGTTCGGATGAGGCTGAGCCATAAGATAGAGATCATCGAACTATATTAACAATCATGATTCATTTAAATACAACAAATAATAAAAACTTTGATACCTAATGAAAGGACTATATTCCCGAAAACTTTATTGTATGATATCATACAATATTATGATTTATTTTTAAACCAGAACGTATCACATAACTAGACATCTCTTGATTAACGATTATCAAATACAAACAATATTGTAAATGCATTGTTTACAGAATAAAAATTATTGCGTATTAAGGAAAGCATTAGACAGACAATTATGTGTTGAATGAAGAAAAGTAGAAAACAAATAGGAAATGATTGTAATGACATTGTAGGGAACTAATACATAAATAAAAGCTGTGTATTTCACAGTGCATGTGTAACATCAATAAAAGCTGTTTATCTCTGTTCGCTTTTTCTTCGTTTTTAGTGATGAAGAAGGCTTATTATAACCTGAATTTAATATTTTCAAAAGTAGATAGGTTATCACTCAAATTGCAAATTGAATTCTTTAATTAATGTTCTCTCTTGGGCGATTTCTAATTGTGCATTATCCGTTCAATGGAATAGTATAAATTTGTCTCTCTTTCTACTTGTTTCTTTGTATCTGGGTGCTAAATTAGCTCTTTTAAGACTCACAAAAGATTAAACTATACCGCAACTCAAATTTAATGTATAAAACTGCGATCTTATGGACCCAAAATATGTGTTAAGCTTGTTGTTCGTTAATCTTTTTTTTAGGGTAGTATTTATGTAATCTGGGCTTTGTAGCACTGATGATAATAGTGAAGTTCCAACCCATCTGACAAATAACATTAAAAAAACATAAACAGAACTATAATATTTATCACCGGTATCCTATCACGAATGTGTGTCATGCTTTTATTATCTGTATCCTATCACGAAATGCATGGGATGTATACGATGGGCAAAATTAGGTGCTCCTTCAAAGCACGAGACCTCTTTAACTTGACATTTTTAATGCATAAAAGAGTTAAAGTTTTCGATATTTTTAAGTATGTTATATTATTATTTTTTATATCATTAATTTTATTTAATTTTTTTTATCCAGCTAGAATTTAATAGTTCATATATAGTTTTTCTCTCTTCATTTAAAATAGATGAATTTAATATACATGAAGTGAATTATAACTCTTAAAATGATCTAATTTTTATTATCTTTTATAAATTATTATATTTCATTGCATTATTATTGTATACATCTTTAGTATTTAAAAAATAGTTTAATTTTTCTTAATGTGAATTTTTTTATTGAATTTGTTTAAATTTTTTTATATTTTTAATTAGTAATTTGAGAACTATCATGTCAAGGTGAAGTTCGAGTTATGATTCTAGTATAAGTAATTATGTTTAAATTTTAATTTATGTTCTTCACTAGAATATACTTTATATCAAGATCTTTGAGGGTACACAATTTTCTTATTTTTCATTTTTTAAGTATTTTACTCAAAAAAACTTAATCAAGTATTTGTTTTTGTGTTTTTTGATGATGGATTTAAAATATTAATAAAACAACGTATGTTTGTGTATAAAAAAAGGTCATTTTTCAACTACATAAATAACTCAAAAAGATAGAAATATTTTAACCCAAAAAATTGCATGTAAAGAGTTTATTAAGCAATATAAATCAAGATTTAGATATAACTGGAGTCTTTAACTCGGGTTTTGATCCAACAATATAGTTTTAAATAATTAATTAATAATATAAATTTTAAATATATTTAATAAAAAAATTATGAAAGAAATTTTAGACATAATATTTTTAAATGGTAAGTAATAATATAATTATAATAATAAATAATATAATTAAATAAATAATAATTTATAAATGATCATATAAAAAAGTTAGATCATTTTAAGAGTTAAGTTTCATCTTAAACATATTACATACATTATTTTAAATGAGAAGAGAGAAACTATTTTATATGAACTTTTGGATTCAAAATATGAAAAGATCAAAATAAAATCAATGGTAGAGAAAAGTAATAATGTGGCATGCTTGAAAAGTTTAAAATTTTAACTCTATTTATGTATTATGAATTATGAATTAGATATATATTTTGAATTGAAGAGCACGGGCTCTAGGCTCTTAGACACGTAGTTTTACTATTCGAGGGCATGTAAATTCAAGAAAAAAAATTTATTATAGCTTATTTAGTTTTTAAGGAACTTGTTGGAATAAATATGTTCCTTTGACCGTTTAATCAATTTGAAACTCTCTTTTTTTTTGTCAAGAGGGATATATTAGAGTTAACACTATAACTCCAATTAGGACGCAAAGGGCTAGAATGTAGATAAGATTATGGACATTATCATACCGAGAAAATTTTAAAAAGTTAGATCGGATCAAAGAAAATAAAAATAATCACGCATACGTGTTTGAAGTTCAATAAAAGAAAAAGGTAATGAAGCAAACTTAAATTAATTAATTAATTTTTTTCAGGCTAGCGTTGAGAGTTATCCATCTAAACCGGAAGTGAGACGCCGAGTAACGAGGTTGATGAAGAATGAAATCCACCCACGCAAAATGAGAGAGAATTCTCTTTCGCGTCAATTTTGTAATCAAAACGCATTGAGAAAACAGAATAAAATTGATTCAACGGGAATTCAGAAGTCCCAAATGTGAAGAAAAAAAAGTTGTGAGCGAAAGATTGGATTTGACGAGAGAAGTTCGTCGGGGGTGAAAAGACGCTGATACCTTTATTTCTCTTTTTTGTTCCGAGCAAACAACGAATATAATTAGCAGCGATAAGAGAGTATCAAGCTCCAACGAGGTAAGTCTCAGTTACTCATTGTCAAAATCTTCTTCTTTATTTTTGGACCATCATCTTCTTCCACAAATCAAACTCTAGTTTTAAAGCTTCAATGACAAACTTTATAAATAAGATAAAAACGAAAGTGCATTTCAATATACTCTCAAATATGTTAACCATCTCGATCATGAAAATGAGAATTCATCTCTTATCTATTTTATTCTATTCTACTTTATTTGATTGAATTCTCTTGTGTTTCTTGTTTTGATCGAAGTGGAAGTTAAAGCAATTATAATTTTTTCACTCAAGTATAATATAATATTTGAACGGCTGATATAATTATTAATGGCTATGATATATTTATTAAATTAACACCTATATTCATTAAATATAATATATAATTTATTCATCCAAAGATAGTTATATTTTTTACACCCCACATGCAGTGTAAAAATTAAATTATTGACATAAAAATTATTAAATGGAATACATATTTATTTAACTTTGTAGTTAATAATTATGTTTTACATTTAACAAATAGTTATGTTGGATTTAACAAATATATAATTGTGTTAATAATTATGTCAGTATTTTATACTACACGTGAATATGATAAGGGTGTTTGTTTGCATCATGCCGCCTATTGTAGCTGCAACTAGCACGTGTTCTCTCGCACTGAAATTTATCTACAAAATTTGCTCGTGTTGTCCGTGAATTTGTAGAGTAGAAAATGTGGGGCGAGATCCATGATAAGCATGCATCAAAATAAAGATGGTATGACAATATGGGCTGATATTCTTGGTGGTTTGAGTAAGGATGTCAAAGTTGTGACATCGTCCGATGGGTTAACATGATATTTTTTGGGGCTGATAATAATCTCTAAGTTTTTGTCTCCATAAATTATCCCCATATATGACCACCCATGTTCAACCTTTGACTAGCGAATTCATCAAATATTTGACTAGCGAATTCATCACTTTAAGCGCGAACAATCATAATGCTTGAAGTGCTACTTTGGTCTCCAGTACTATTCACATTGAATAATGACTTGTATACAATTATTGCAGTAGATTTTTACCCATATATATAACTGGAGGGGGAATCATCTTCTAGAATGTCTTTTGGAGCAAATTGTTTAGATGGCCCTTTCTCTGAGGCTGATAATTACATATAAATTTAGTCATTCCATAATAGTTATAATTAAAATTTATCATAATTTGTTGTCGATGATCCGTCTTGATGCCATTTGTGTTTGAGTGTTTCTCAATCATGTTCAATTACTTCATTTTGCTCCACTTATCACTTTAATTGTATGATTCTTGTAATTGTAAATAAAACATAACAATATCTTAATCTCGAAATATAAATGCAAGCACATTGACTAAATTATCTTAAAAATTGACTTCCGTGAGATTAACCATACTAAAAATATATAAAATTAAGTCATATCAACTTAACAAGATATGTTATTTGAAGTTCAAATTTCTAGTAACAATAAAATATTGTTATTAGCATCGTTAAATTTTTTTTCCTTAAAAAATCGTTAAATTTTAAAACCTAATTATTAATTAATTTTCTTATTACTTTGACTAAGTCAACGGTGTGAGAAATTAAGATATTTGTTTGAGGTAGAATTTTGTGACGAATAATTAATTTTATTTAGTATATAATTACTTTTTTAGTATTAAATCATAAATAAATACGAAAAATATATTAAGCGAATTGGATCATATAAATCCGTACTTGACTTGAAATAGATCAAAAGATCTTGATCCGTACTCGATCTATTTATTTATAGATTATTTCAGAGCGGATCAGATATCTTAGTTAAAAAAATTGGACATTCCTATTGAATGTCATTCTCATAAGAGATTTATTTTTATAATCATAGGGGTGAGATGTTCATGCAACTTGTAAAAGCAATTACATAAATTTATCTGATATTTAAAAATAATTTACTATATTAGAGAGTATTTCGTCATACATGTATTAGTCGAATGAAGTTGAAAAAGTTATACATATATATTAGGAGAAGGATATAAACATTTTTTCCCCACGATTGCAGAAACACTCGTTTAGTAACTTCTTTGGGTATATTTGGACGGAATTAATACGATTAAAGTTATGAATGAAACCACTCAATAATAAATTTTCGGAATTTAATCTGAACCATTTAAACTCATCTAACGTTCATCCAACGGGTGCCATGCTTTTTGCTATAGAGAAAAGTATGGCAGCGGATACGGTCCCTTTCTTTCCTTTCACTTGGCTTGTCGCCCTCCTCCTCCTCTCTGGACGGACGACAGAGAGCACACCAAACCACCTCTCTCTCTCTCTGCCCGAACGAGATCAGGTAGTGGCTGGCTCCTCCGGCCAGAACGTCCTGTCGGTGACTCGCCTCTCCTTCTCGCTGATTTGGGTCTGTATTCTTTTAATTTTTTTCCATATCGTTGTTTTTTTGTTGTTGTGGTTTTTGAATGGACTGAATTACCGTCCCAATAGGACTACTGCTGAAATTTGTTTGCGATGATCTGTTGCAATGTTTATCAGAATTGAAAAAAAAATGCGATGCTTGTTGCTTGAGTTGTATTGTGATGTATGAGTAATTACGGTTTACTGATATGTGTTCATAAATTTTCAAATTATGGATAAGTCCAGATTTGATCAATGGATGCAATTTTGAGGCTATAAGTTTTCGTGTTTGTATTAGATACATTTAGAATATAAGCCGTAATTAGCTGATTTTGTATAAATTTTGTTTCATTTGTTATAACTGTTGTTTGGAATTCAAATACATACAATTAGTGTTTCCTATGAAATCTGTATTGCTTGTTTGCAATGCAATGTATTTTTCTTGATATTGAGTCCTTGCGCTCTCTCTCTCTCTCTCTCTCTATCTCTATCTCAACTCAATTTCATACAGAGATGGTAAGAAAAAAGTATAATTATTTGCTTACTACGAGTATGGTTCTATATCCTAAATATTATCAACACTGACTATCTTGGTCAATGAAACCCCTATTTCTATTTCTAATATTGTTGTGAGTTAATGGGGATTTTTTGCCAAAAAAGATTTTTTTGAGACTGTTTTGGAGTATCCAATTGACAGTTCCCAGTCAAAGTAGGTCAGTGATTGGATGAATTGCAAAACCCACCAAATGCAAGCAAAATCAGTATGTGTACTAGATATGCTTATCTGAATTAATCCTGATCTACCTGGCTTCTTAAGGACATAGTTTTTTGTTGATGGTAGGCTTCTAAGAGAGATTTGGAGAATAAAATAACAAATGGAATGTATTGTGCAAGGTATCATTGAGACTCAGGTATACAATTATTAGCTTATCCCGATCATATTACTGCCTCAAAATCATCATTATGCATTCACATGTATTGTCATTCTACCCAAATTTGTGTAGTTTCTGTAAGCAGTTTAAATCTTGCCAGTTATGTAATGTTCTCAATAGAAAGCCTTCAGATCCTTATGCAAAAAAAATATATAAAGAAGATGAGATAAAGTTGGATAAAATTCTATTAAAATACATCATTTACAACTGTGCTGTGGTAGCTTTTTTCCTGCAATAGAAAGCCTTCAGATCCTTAAGCAAAAAAATATATATAAAGAAGATGAGACAAAGTTGGATAAAATTCTATTAAAATACATCATTTACAACTCTGCTGTGGTAGCATTTTTCCTGCATGGCCACCTGGTACTTGCTGTGACAAACTAATTGTTTTTCATCTTTAATTTATAGCATGTGGAAGCGGTAGAGATACTTCTAGTCGGGTTATGTGGTGCACCTAAACAGCGGGTCAGAGTACATGAATTGTGCCTTAAAAGTGGGCCTAATATAGGTCTGTATTCCATGTGGTATCTAAATTCATGTGATGCATGTTTGTGTAGATTCATTGTTGCATGCACCATGTGAAATTTCTGTTTGCAATCTTTATTAATTATTGTGTAAAGGTAATGTGGTTAGGACGTCCATGAAAACAAAAAACTTTTACTGGGCATTAATTCAGCGCTTAGCTTTTTTCTATGCTTTGTGGTTTACGAAATTTACTGATCTAAATTTTGTTTTTTTTTCTTTATTCTGATGAGTACAGTGTCATCTGAGGTCAGACTCCTTTGTGACTTGGCACAGCCAACTCCATCTTGGTACTTCTTAATATCTTTTTGAATATTGTCTTGCATACATATTCATGTGTATGAGTACAACCTACTGCAGGTTATATATATTTCTGAGTGTTACCTTACCTGTTTATCCTAGCATTCATGTTTAAGATATTCCATGTCATGTAATTCCTAGCATTCTAGTCGTGAATTTTGGTTCTCTCTGAGTGCATTAAACAATTGAGAGCAGCAAGATAATAAAAAAAAAGGAGATAGTAAGCCTGGATTCTTGATGAACTTCTTCATGCAGAACAATTGTTTCCAAATTCCTCTGTGGGTTTCCTCATTTTCAGATAACACCCCATGTTTGTTGAGACAAAACAGATAAGAGAGTATGTCTGAGGTAGAAATATACCTTTTTAGTAGGTAGATTGTTATTCTAGCATGTTGGTTCTGTTATATGGAAAATGCGGTGGAAATGTTCCTACATCCTGCTCGATTTAAGCTTAAATTTAATATTTTGTTCTGTTATCTAAACCAAGAGCTATTTGCTAGTGGTGCATACAAGAAACGTACGCTGTGTGTTATTTGCTCATGTAGTGAAATATTGGTGAAGGTTTCATAAGATAGTAAACTGGAATACTTGTTTTAGGACTATAAGACATGTTGGTGGAGCCATGCGTGGGGCTGGGGCCGATCAGCTATCAGTACTGGTACGACCCATTGCAGAATCCAAGGCAAGCAGTACAGCACTTCGCTTTTTCTATGCAATAGGATACAAGCTGGACAATGAGGTGCTGAAAACTGGCTTCTCTTTCCAGTTCCAGAATCGTGGTGCTAACTTGACAATGAGTGTGACCTCTGTCAATAGGATGCCACGGCTACATGCAACTGATGAAGCTGTGCCCATCACACCTGGCATACTACTGGTCGAAATTACTGCACCAGCTGCGCCAGAGAATTATACTGAGGTGGCATCAGCAATCACGTCCTTTTGTGAATATCTCTCCCCGTAAGTAATTTGCTTCTCTATTTATGAGTTTGCTCGGGAATACTGGTAGCTTGCATGTGGCATGGTAAGGGCAGTACCAAGGAAGACCTGTGTTAGGCTTTTCTTAAGAGAAATGAGACCATGTTTTCTGCCCGGTGTGCCTGTAGTGGCAAGATAAAGGTCAAAGTCACTCAGAGTCTTGGACCAATTAATTCATGTCCTACTTGCAGAAATAATGCAAAATAAGATTAGAAAAGAGAGAAAAAAGAACATTTTTACCAGTATGCTACATTAATTTGTGCTTAGTCAAATTGTGTAACTAGTAAGGTGAGGCCAATAGGTAAACGTTAGACTCGTATTTCGGAAGGTGGTTAGTGAGAAACAAGAGTAGACGCCCCGTAACTATTAAGGGGCAGAGTCTTCGGGACGGCGATTTTTTCCTTTGCAAATAAATTCATTTTTTTATTTTCTGTAATTTAGGCTGATGCATTTGTCGAAGCCTGGCATTTCTACTGGTATTGCGCCAACTGCAGCATCAGCGGCTGCGTCTCTTATGTCCAGCGGTGGGGGCAGCATGACCTTTTAAGATCAAGCTTCAGTTTATTATCTTGATTTGTTAGATTATTTTTGTTTTCTTCTTGTGCTATAGTTAAGACCTAGTAAAATTTTGTAGCCGAGAATTTGGTCAGTGCACTAGATATACAGTTTTCATCTAAGCACGTCTCTCTTAGGCTCAAGCATGACAATGTTGAGATTTAATTGATGTCTCATGTGCAGCATGATGGAGATTAAAATAGTGTAAAGAGAGCACTAAAAGATAGTGTGATTAAAAGAATACTAGCAAGCTGCGAAACTAGTTGGAGAGACGCAGGTAGTCCAGTTAAGAAGATTTAGCTAGCTCGTCAGGCGTTAGAAAGCGGAGTATAATTTGTACTTAAATTTCTCTCCATTACTTCGATATTCGTTCACTTCGTCAGATTTGAAAATCCAGAAGTATATACCGCCCATTTAACCATAATTGGTCCGATGGACCTCCCCTCTTTGCGTTCGTTGTGCGAATAGGTCGGGGCTGTCATCAGACGAAATTAATATCAGAAAAACCCATTTTATCACTCCATTTTATAAAAAGAGTTGCAGCTGTGCGTGTGGTTTATTTTTCATAAAGAAGAGAGTTAAGAGGCGTGAGATAAACTGGCATGCTGACAAGTGACAAACACAGAAAATTGATAACAATAAGAAAAGATTCAATCGTAGATGCAACAACGGATTCAAATCACCTGTTATCTGAATTCCCTGTTATTCATGTTATCATCGGAGAACAGAAGATTTAAATCCCAACAACAACAACAAATCTTTAATTTCAAATAAATTGAAATTTACTAGAAATGAAATCCAATCTAATCACAAAAGATCAATGATAATAATAGTGATAATGATAATAATAACATGATGATGATGATGATGATGATGATGATCTATGACAACAATAATAATAATAATAATAATAAAATAAATAATTCAGTACTAGATAGTTGGAAATTAAAAGAAATACACGGCAAGTACAAATATTTCACAATACAGTCCCAACACAATTTCTCTCTGTCACGAGTCAGAACAAATACTTCACAACCCTAACAGACCTCTAGACCAGTGAATGCACAATGCACCTGCTTCATTCTAGATCTTAACCATTTGCAATGCCATCGCAAAAGAAAAAGCTGCTCTGATCGATATCTCAGATCAATTTCCCCTTTTGGATTTTTTGAGACCATGACCAGATTTGGTACTGGAGCTGGACCTCTTCTTTGACTTGTCGGAGTCCTTGGAGGAGCTTGGTGCAGTGTTAGGAGGGAATATAAGAGGTACCACACAATGCTGACTAGCCAATGCAGGGAACCCAACTGCCGGGATTCTGTTAGATAAAATAAGAAAGAAAAGCTCAGTTTCACATTATTTTGCAATAGCTGCAGAAGCCACAGCTTTCAGAAAGACAGAAACTACCAAAATAAGAACCTTATTTGGTTATACAAGAAAATACCCATGATACAAAAAAATAACTAGGTTACACCATAGGAGTTTTCTCACAATAAATTTAATTTGTGTTTAGTTGCAGCCCAATTACAAACCCAGGGGGTTCTGATAGGAGCAACCATACGTGTAAAACAGTACATAAAAAGCATATGATAAATATTTATGTTTAATTAACTCACCCAAGAAGAGTACTGCTGACTCCCGCATTGCCACATCAGCACGGTGGGGCTTCTTGTTCTTTCCTGCTGCGATTTCCTTAGAGTGCAAGGTCTGACGAAGGGCCATATTCTCAGATATGAAACACTGGAGAGAGTAGTTGAGGCGCTTGCACTCGGATTCTAGGAATCTGGTTTTCATTTCTAGATCCTTTATGTATTGTTTCTTTCTATCTCTTGATGACTTTGCAGAATCTCTGTTCCTCATTTGTCTTAAAATACAGTATAAAACATCCTTAATTAAACATTTAATATTATTTATCGAGTTAAATAGGACCTTTGGATTTACTTCGTAATTTATGGGTGAAGTTGGATTAATTGATACTGAACCCACTTAGAAGTTATGGCACCCTTTCAGACAGCTGGTACATGCATGCACCCCCCAGCTTTAAATTTTCATACTTAGCGTGCTATATTTTTTACTCATTAAAATAACCAAGCTAGACTGATTTTTTTATTCATACACAGTTCACAAGTACCTTAAACAAGATGCAACCGCTACACTGGTTCTAATTCAGACTGACAGTCTGCCAATACAGGTAATCAACATAAAAATGATGTTACAACGAAAGACACCAAATTGACTGGAGAGCCATACAGAGGATCTATAGCATACATCAAATTAAGCCGATTTTCAAGCAAAATTCGTACCATATGCAAAGGACGGGATAAATTTCCTCAAAATAAAAAATAGTACCTTCTAATTTTCTGAGCCACGGGATCGTCATCGGAATCTCTCTCCTTCTCTTGAGCCTTCTCCACTGAATCGTCCCCGTCGGTTCTCACCTGATTGCTACCATCGCTCTCCGTCGCTAACTCGTGCACAAACAACCCATCGAAGAAATTTTCTTCAATTCTATCTGCGGCCGCTTGATTCTCTTCTCCATCTGACATTAGAAACCGCTCCAAATCACCCATGGAAGCCGCTATCGGTTCGGGCTCGGCGATCGGGTCGGAGGAAATCGAGACCGGCGAACCCGAGTCCGTTATAGGAAGCAGCGGCAGCTGATGGTCGGAGAAGGAAGATAAAAGATGGTCGATATCGTACTCGTCGAGTAGAACACCTTGTAATTCTTCCATTAGAGAGAGCTTTTCTTAAGATTTAAAAAAAGAGAGAGAGAGAGAGGGAAAGAGAAAGAGAAATCGTTTCCCGAATCAAAGAAATTGGAGGGAGATTTAATGTTTCTTCGTCCAGAAGGCTGTGAACTTGTAATGAAAAGCTTTTAACCCGTTCTCACATAAATTCCTTACAGTCTGTTGATATGATTAATAACTAATTTATTATTGTACATAGTTGCCATCTGTATCGATCTCGCCCAACTTCAGATATATTTTGTAAGTTGTCGTGAATTTTTGAAGTTGAGCGTAAATCTGGCTGTATTTGCACGGTCCACGAGATAAATCCGCGTTTGGAGATGTACTTCAAATGGGGCCGTCTTTCAGTCACGTTAAAATGTAATCCAGGTGGTTTGGAATAATTATTTGAAGGGAGAGGAATTTCGTCGTCACCCGGCCAATAGGATTGCGGGGATTAGCCGATTAGGATTTAGGAACGAAGGTTAATCCGGAAATAATAGAATTAGCTAGATCGGCCAATTGACCCACTTGCAAGTTGCAAGTAGAAACATACAAAGATGGTAAAAACAAGAATATAGTTCCATTTGTTAGTTCTATTGTTTAATTTTTAAAAAAGAAGACGTGAAATAAAAAATAAACAAAACACAGGAATAATTCAATGGCGGAGCTAGAGCTCCGCACAAGTGGTGTCAAATTTTTAATTTATTAATATAGACTTAATTTAATTAATAATTTAAACAATATTTTATATTTATATATCTATATTAATGCATTAAATTTCAATTTTTTTTATATCTTAGATATTAATTTAAATAATTATATAATAATTTTATTTCAAAATCTTATACGGATACCATTTGTTACTTTTTTAGAATTTTAAAAAAATCATTCTAAAGATAATAAAAAATATTAATATTTGTGTGTTAAATGGACATGTTTCAAAAATTGTTAAGATATATGGAACATGCTAATGATCTTTCCATTATAAAATAAAAATATATAGTTTCTTATTTTTCATTGTCCAAAAAAAATAAATGGGTTCAATAATGTTAATGTAAATGATATTTTTGTGGGTTCAAACTACTAGAGAGATAATAAATATCAATATAAATATTTCAATATCTTTGAATGTGTCAAAAGCAATTTGAAAATTTAGTAACGTCAATTGAATCCACAGTCATAAATATACCTCCGCCACTAAAAATAAACATATGGATATTTGTTTTTAAAAAATGTTTAAAAACTTTTGTGAACTAAGAGGAATTATTTAGAGGGCTACGACGGATCAAGCCTTTTTGGTCTTTGATTTTTTTAATTATGGTGCTAGATTATAGATATCTATATGATATCGGACTTCATTGATTGAGCAAAATAAAAAGGAATGATTTTCCAGTTATATTATGTAACGTAACTGTGTATAGATTTATACTTCTATATACTATTATATAAAGCATCTAAGAATTGGAGGGTCTATTTTTTGTCATGATAATTTTTTATTATACCTATTTTATCCCTCAATTAGACGGATAATATTTATTTTTGGTTGATTGAACGTATATGATCGCGTCCATTGATCCCCTTTTTCTCTCCATTTCTTTCCCCTATATATTATTATTTTCATAATATTATTTTTTTATTTAGCAACCTTGTGCATATTTGGTATGAAATTAATGGTGATAATATATGTTAGAATAATTTACTTTTCTTGCTATAAAAATCATGAATCATTAACTCATATTGTGCAAAAATCTCATCCAAGATTAAATATAGTCTTTATTATAGGTTTTCTCTATAATTTGGTGAATTTATAATTTAATATTAGATAAATATGAAAAATTTTATCTTATAATATTTTAATGTTTAAATAAAAGAGTTTGGTCCAACACGCGGGTATATAGCTAGTCTTTTTGAATCCACCGTTAGACTTCGTCGGGTATAAGAAAAATGAAGTATCTTTGAAATTTATATGTTTAGTAAAATGTAACTTTCTGAAAAAAATATTATTATTAACGCGGTGCATAACTATGCATGTTATTTTCTAAAGCAAAAACAGTATGCCAACTACATTTAAATATTAATAAGTTACCGATATTTAAGTTCATCAAAATTACATAGATTATTTTTCGTCACTAACGCCTGAATAAATGCTACTTGGTATTTTTGGTAATCCATATTTGATGATGAAAAAATTATAACGTGCTGGCTTATTTAGTTATTCGTAGTTTAGATTCAAGTAGTGATTTGAAAACGGTCCAGTTCGGTTCAAATCCGGACGGTTCACACGGGCCGGTCCTAAACGGTCCAAATTTGAAAAAACCGAACCCGTCCCACCGTTGGTCTCGAGGGCCGGACCCCCACGGGACGGGCACGGTCCGGTTTGGACTGATCCGATTTTTTTTTTATGAATTGGGAAATTAATAATTTATCATATTTTTTAATAATAATTTTCAACTAATTCGAATTATTATTTTTAATTGTTTAAAAATATAATAGCACTAAAAATTTAAAAAAAATCAAAAAAATAAATTTTCAGAAAATTATAAAAAATAATAAAAGTTCAAAAATAAATTTATCAATTTTTAAATAATAATTTTCATCGAATTAATTACATATTTTTTAATAATTTAAAAATCAAATAATACTAAAAATATTATAAAAATAACAAAAATTATAAAAAATTATAAAATAAATTTTGGATATTATTTTGAGTTACCCTCCTCTTTTAACCCGGGCTTGAGACCGGCTATGTAAAAAGAACATAGACGGAGTTATAATTTTTTTGTTAGTAATGTTCTTTAAAAAAAATTAAAATATTTAAAATTAGATAAAAAGATTGATATGGTAAGAAATATCAAACTCCTAGAAGTCGTTGTGCATATACCATAAAGTCGTTGTCTTGAATGTCGTATGGGTCATCAGAATCATCTTCTAGAGAGATATCGGGGATATTGGTATCGCTTTCTTGAGTTTCTATGACGGATGTTGTTGCCACAAATGTGGTATCATGTTACATTCGACTTTCAGCATCAATCCAATCTTTATTGCACACAAGTTGCTCGAAAAATTTTGAACCCAATTTGATACGCTTATCTGTTAGAATCATATTTGCCGAACTAAAATATAATTCAGAATAAACGATTGACACAGGCCCTGTAAATACGTCACGCACCATCATCAATCCAATCTAATAACATAAAACTAAAATGTAATATTCTAAGAAAAAATGAATTTCTACAAATAAAAAAAATACAAATAAAAAATTAGATTTTACAAATAAACTAATTTTTATAATTTTCAAATAAAAATTATAAATGAAATCTAACAACATAACTAATTTCTATAAATAAAAATTATAACTAATTAAAATTAAAAACTAACCTTGAAGATCGCAACGATGGAATTGAGAAATGACGAATATCGAATATTATCCTTCTAGTCTTCTACCTTCTTCGATTAGATAATTTTTTCAACGGACTAACAATAAATTAATAAATCTAAACTATTTTTTTATTTTTTGGAATAAGAAAATTAAATTTGAGAATTTGAGATTAAATGAAAATTTGAGAATGTGATAGTTTGAGAAGAGAGGGAGAATGAGATTTTGATGTTTTTTGAGATGTAAATGATTTGACCGCCTTAATCAACTCTTCATTTTGTTTTAGCACGGTAACTATCGCTTCCTGCGATTAGCTCTTCATCCCGTGCCTCGATGTGGCCTTTTAATTTTTAATTTCATCGATAGGCACTTCATGACGGACTTCGCCGTCATCTTCATTATCGAAGAGATCGGGGTTTTCATTGTTGTCTTCCCCTTCCCTACTGTTACCTTCGAGATTTTCAAAGAATATCATTTCCTACGAGATGAAAACACTTGAACTTCATTAGTTATTTTTAGCGCTTAAAAGACCACTTGTATCTTTTAGCTATTCTATTTACTTCCATCTTTCAAAGATAAAAGGAGAATCTAAGTCCCACCGGGCGTGCCAGATCCTGTGCGACCCTTTTTCGCGCGCTCCTCACCGCTGCGGGCGATGGAATATGGAAGAAGGACACGGAGATCCCTCCTAAACATGCATTTATTTAATGCCGGTTATTTCTACCGTTCAAACCCATTGGAATGCACATTTTTGGGTTTTTCAGTGATTATGAGTCCTTGTAGATTCCTTTGGGTACAAGCCCCCACCGTTAATTACCCTGGGCTATTAACCTCGTGGCACCTCTGAATCTCGAAAGGGGAAGCAAATACTATAGCTAAATAATAGTCAAGTGATCGAGTGGTCAAGTGTTCAAGTGATCGGAATCACTACGAAACACCCTGGACTTACAATCGATCAGTCCAGTGAGGCAGGAATGACAGAAGATGAACTTACCAACAGATCAGTTCTACCTTTGGGGTACAGTGTAAATTGAATCTACAAACAGATCGATTCAACTTACATAGAGTGCTGACAAATGAACTTACTAACAGATCAGTTCGGGGTTTAGAAACAGGTGAAAATGAACTTACAAACAGATTAGTTCAGATTCAAAGATAGAAGAAATGAACTTACAAACAGAGCAGTTCAATTCAAAACAGATGCAAATGCAGTAAAAGATGAATTTATACACAGATCAGTTCGCTTGAGTTCAGATAACAGAGATATAGATGAACTTACTAACTGATTAGTTCGCTTGATGCAGAGTAGTAGAAGTAGGTCGATAGGAAATGAACTTACAGACATATAAGTTCATTTTAGGGTAGAGAAAGATGAACTTACAAACATATCAGTTCAATCTTGGCAGCTCCGAGAGACGATCTTACAAACATATCAGATCAACCTCTACGAAGAGATAAAAGATGAGTCTACAAATAGATCAACTCAATCTTAATTGATCTAGAAGATGAACTTACAAATAGATCAGTTCTATCTTGACTAGTCAATGACCAATCACACAAAATACAACCTGAAGCACTAAGCCAATTGATCTTGATGTTGGTGAATCAGAAGATTAGTGGATTAGAAGACATACTTACAAATAGATCAGTTTAGTCTTACTAGCATGTTAAGTCAAGAACAGTTGTTCAAGACACAGAATCAGTAGACAGTGGACAGAGTACCTACATTTGTCTTACTTGATTTTTCAAATCATGAATTCCGAGCACTTGCCAGATTCACAGATTTAGGGTTACCTTGTACACAAAATTAGACTCGGAGCTCTTGGCTAGTCTAATATTGAGGCATGTTTTTTAGAGAGTGAGTTTCTAGACAGTTCAGCTCGACTCATCTAATCAAGTCAGATTATGAGTTTATAAGCAGATCAATCCCATATCTGCGCATCACTAGTCTTGGGAGGCAACTAGTGTATTGATGATCACTGAATCATCAATCTAAGTATCATGATGTCACCTCTTCAGACATCATGATGTTCTTCTTTGAAGTCAACACACTCACTGTGTTGATGTTGCAGTCTCACTTATCTACTTGGCAGGTGTCAGGATGTTCTTGTCATAACTATTGTTAACTAACTGTTCTGAGTGTTGCATTACTTGTGCAAAAATATCCTACTACTCTACACCCCTTGTGTGAGTTTATTTAATCACCTATAAAAATGCAAAGAATTATTGTATTTATTATTGACTTTTATTGTGTGCGCGTCGGGTCTCGTTTTCATGTTTTGCACGTCCGGACTCATTTTCGGCGGTACTTAGGGTGTTAGGTCCCATTTTCATGTTTTGCGCGCCCGAACTCATTTTCGGCGGTACCGAGGGCGTCTGATCCCGTTTTCATATTTTGCGCTCCCAAATATGTTTTTGGCGGTGCGGAGGGCGTAGGCTCCTATTTTCAAGTTTTGCGCTTCAGAACTCATTTTTGACGGTATCGAGGGCATCAGATCCCATTTTGTTTTGCTCTCCCGGACTCATTTTCGGCGGTAACGAGGGCATCGGCTCCTGATTTCTTATTTTGAGCTCCCGGAGTCGTTTCCCGCAATAGCGAGGGCGTCGGGTCCTATTTTCATGTTTTGCGCTCCCGAACTCGTTATAGGCGATACAGAGGGCGTCGGGTCCCATTTTCATATTTTAAGCTCCCTGACTCATTTTCGGCGGTACCGGGTGCCACGCATCCCGTTTTCATGTTTTGCGCTCCCGCACTCGTTTTCGGCGGTACCGAGGGCGTGGGGTCCCGTTTTCATGTTTTGAGCTCCCAGAGTCGTTTCCCGCGATACCGAGGGCGTCAGAACCCGTTTTCATATTTTGCGCTCCTAAACTCATTTTCGACGGTATTAAGGGTGATGGGTCTCGTTTTCGACGGTACCGTGGTCGTCGGGTCCGGTTTTCATGTTTTGCGCTCTTGGACTCATTTTCGGCGGCATCGGGAGTGGCGAGTCCCTTTTTCATGTTTTGCGCTCCCGGACTCATTTTCGGTGGTACCGGGTGCAACGTATCCCATTTTCATGTTTTACGCTCCCGCACTCGTTTTCGACGATACCGAGGGCATCGGGTCCCATTTTCATATTTTGCGCTCCCGGACTCATTTTAGGCAGTACCGAGGGCGTCGGGTCTCGTTTTAATATTTTGCGCTCTTGGACTCGTTTTCGGCGGTATTGAGGGCGACGAGTCCCATTTTCGACGCTACCGAGGTCATCTGGTCCGGTTTTCATATTTTGCGCACCCGGACTCATTTTCGGCGGCACCGAGAGTGGCGGGCCCCTTTTTCATGTTTTGCGCTCCCGAGCTCATTTTCGGCGGAACCGGGTGCGACGTGTCCCATTTTCATGTTTTGCGCTCCCGCACTCCTTTCGGCAGCACCGGGAGCGTCAGGTCCTGTTTTCATGTTTTGCGCTCCCGCACTCTTTTTCGGCGGTATCGAGGGCGTCGAGTCCCGTTAACATGTTTTGCGCGCCCAGACTTTTTTTCGGCGGTACCGAGGGCGTCGGCTCCCGTTTTCATGTTTTGCGCCCCCGGACTCGTTTCCCGTGGTACCGAGGGCGTCGGGTCCCATTTTCATGTTTTGAGCTCTCAGACTCGTTTTCGGCGGTAATGAGGCGTCGGGTCCCGTTTTCATGTTTTGCGCGCCCCGGACTCATTTTCGGCGGTGCAGGGGCGTCGGGTCCGTTTTCATGTTTTGCACTCCGGACCGGGTTTTCGGCGGTGCATCGAGGCGTCGGGTCATGTTTTCATGTTTTGCGCTCGTCGAACTCATTTTCGGCGGTATTGAGGGCGACGGTCCCGTTTCGACGATGCATCGAGGTCGTCGGGTCCCGTTTTCATGTTTTGCGCTCTCGGACTCATTTTCGGCGGCACCGGGAGTGGCGGGTTCCTTTTTCATGTTTTGCGCTCCCGGACTCGTTTTCGACGGTACCGAATACGACAGGTCCTTTTTTCATGTTTTGCACTCTTGGACTAATTTTCAACGGTACGAGGTGCGACATGTCTCGTTTTCATATTTTGCGCTCCCACACTCATTTTCGGCGGACTGAGGGCGCCGAGTCCCGTTTTCATATCTTGCGCTACCGGACACATTTTAGGCGGTACCGAGGGCGTCGGGTCCCGTTTTCATGTTTTGCGCTACCGGACACGTTTTAGCCGGTACCGAGGGCGTCGGGTCCCGTTTTCATGTTTTGCGCTCCCGGACTCATTTTCGGCGGTATTGAGGGCGACAAGTCTCATTTTCAGCGGTACCGAGGGCGTCAGCTCCCATTTTCATATTTTTGCGCTCCCGGACTCGATTTTGACGGTAACGAGGGCGTCGACTCCTGATTTCATGTTGTGAGCTCAAAGAGTCGTTTCCATGTTTTGCGCTCCTGAACTCGTTTTCGGTGGTAATGAGGGCGACGAGTCCCATTTTCGACGGTACCGAGGTCGTCGGGTCCCGATTTCATGTTTTGCGCTCCCGGACTCATTTTCGGCCGTACCGAGGGCGTCAGGTCCCGTTTTCATGTTTTGCTCGCCCAGACTCATTTTCGGCGGTAGTTAGGGCGTCGGGTCCCATTTTCATGTTCTGCGCGCCCTGACTCATTTTTGGCGCTACCGAGGGCGTCCGGTCCCGTTCTCATATTTTGCGCTCCTAAAGATGTTTTTGGCGGTGCGGAGGGCGTAGGCTACTATTTTCATGTTTTGCGCTCCCAGACTCATTTTCGGCGGTATCGGGGGAGTTAAGTCCTGTTTTCATGTTTTGCGCTCCCGGACTCGTTTTCGGCGGTAACGAGAGCGACGACTCCTGATTTCATGTTTTGAGCTCCAGGAGTTGTTTCCCGCAATACGGAGGGTGTCTGGTCCTTTTTTCATGTTTTGCGCTTCCGAACTCGTTTTAGGCGGTACGGAGGGCGTCGGGTCCCGTTTTCATGTTTTACGCTCCCAGACTCATTTTCGGTAGCACCGGGAGTGGCGGGTCCCTTTTTCATGTTTTGTGCTTCCGGACTCATTTCCGGTGGTACCGGGTGCCACGTGTCCCGTTTTCATGTTTTGCGCTCCTGCACTCATTTTCGGCGATACCGTCGGTGTCGGGTCCCGTTTTCATTTTTTGAGCTCCCGGAGTCGTTTCCCGCGATACCGAGGGCGTCAGAACCCGTTTTTATGTTTTGCTCTTCCGGACTCATTTTCGATGGTATTGAGGGGGCGTTTAGACGTGTGTGGGTTGGATGGTGAAAGGATTAGTGTAAGAATAATAATTTTTGGGTTAGTAGTTGAGAATAGTGTGAGGTTAGTGATATCTCGAGAAATGTGAGAAGAGTGCTAATTTTTACTATTTCGGTTTAGTAAAATGTTATTTGGTTAGTAACTTGAGAATAATGAAGAAAATAGTTAAAATAATTAATTATTTTTTAGTATTTTATTTAATAATAATATTTATTTAATATTATTTCATACTAATATAAAAAAAAAAATTAAATTTTTATTATTTTCACTATTTTTATAGATATTAATTCGTTAATCCAACATTTTCTATGAATTAACGAATTAATACTATTTTACTGTTATTCTCAATTTTATTTTTATATTTAAATAATTACTAACTCGAAAATAATATTATTCGGAGAACGTCACTTTTCTACATCATCCAAACACAAAGCAAAGTTTTTCTTTTTTTTTAAGAAAATTGTTCTCAGGTTCTTAAAAGGAAGCTGGGGAGCCGAGCCCTATCTGGCGATCCTGAAGCCCCAATCTGATTGACAGACCGGTCCCACTTCTCCTCGCTACCTATCACATCAAATCAAAGTAGAATTAAAAATAGAGTACCCAGTCGGTGAAATCAAATTTCAAATCGATCGATCCGTTCTTCTGTTTTAGAACAAAGCAATTGCTATTAGAATATAGAAAAGAAATCCCCAACTCCTAAATCCTAATAGATAGAAAACCCGACCTTGTCTCTGCTTGAGTTCCCTGCTATCTGCCGCCATAGGAATTCAAGAAATTGGTTCTGTGCGCTTGTGCAGAGTTGGGCTCAGTTGATGCTTTAGTCTGCGAGAAAGAAGAGATGGAGGCGTTAATGGTGGAGAAGGTCCAGAGCAGCTTGGGGCAATTCATGCCTCGCAATGCGCTTTTTCTCTGCGAGCGGCTCTGTGCGCAGTTTCCTTCTGAGGTTCCTCTTACTGTTCACCACCCTGTTCTTTATCTTTTTTCTTTACCTATTCTTAGGGTTTTGTAGGAGTCGGAAAGACTATGTTTTCTGTGAGCTCTTATTCCCTTTTTTTGTTTCTCTAATTTTACGATTTCAACAAAACTGAGGAATCTAATCCCCTTTTCTCTATTTTCTTCTTAAACGGCTGAAATGATGTGTATCTTTAGGAATAATGTGACAATAATTTGAGGTCAATCTGAAAAAAAATGTATCAATTTTGTAAGGCATCTGAGAGAAATCTAAACTGCTACTATGCATAGGTTTTTAGGGAGATTCTGATTTGTATCTGTTGTGAATTTCAGATAAACCAGCAACTTCTGGCAGCTTGTTACCTTCATAATAACCAAGCTTATGGGGCTTATAATATATTAAAAGGTACCACTTGCTGCTTATTTATTATGCTTTTTCTATTTTCTTTTCTGTAGAACTAATTAGTTCTTATTAGAAATAATAATTAATGATTTACTTATTTGAAACAACATTGAACTGTTAAAATGGAGGTCAAATTAATAAAACATGGCTATACTATGTCCAACTCTGAACCAATTTGCTCAAGTACCAGTGCATTAGATTACAAACCTACCATCATTTTTCTCTCAGTTGGTACAATTAGTTTTATTTGAACTAAAGAAGAAATTTTACTCGTGAAAGTAAGGGCAGGTTTGCACTTTGTGTTGACCAATACAGCGGCGAGGGCTACCACAATGTTTTAAGATCAGCTGGTTCTTAGTTTGACATGTCAATCATGTTCGGTATACTATTATGATAGAAAATATCAGGTAAAGTTCTAGTAAGACCTAGTCAGTATCCCCTTTTTTACTTTCAGGTAAACTTCTTGTAAGACCTAGTCAGTATTCCCTTTTTACTTTCACTTGAGTTTTTGTTGTTGGTTTTACAATTTATTGGGAGTTTTATTTTCTTGAGTTTATATGACTGTATTTCTTTTTAAATGATCAAGGTTTAAAAATGCCACAGTCGAGGTATCTATTTGCGTTATCATGTTATAGAATGGATCTGCTCAAGGAAGCAGAGGCAGCTCTATGCCCCTCTAATGAAACCAATTCAGAGGTACTTATTTCTGCACGACAATATGTATGTTTTCTAGTACCATAATGGTATTGCAAACAGTTGCTCGCGGTGTTTTGTGGATTTTATTGCACAATTTTGGGCAATTGTTGGTCAAAAATACTTCACTGATCTTCTGATTTTATTTATATTTTTCTTATTATTTGGTGTTGTTTTAGTTCGATATTTAATTATGTGTAAGCATATGGTGCATGCTTGTTATTTCACCTGGTTGGCGTTTTTTTCTTCAAGTATTTATTATTTTTGAAAGTTCTTTTAAATTGTGTATTGGTAGGTTCCAAATGGCGCAGCTGGGCACTATCTTCTTGGGCTGGTTTACAGGTTACTTTTTAGTTCTCCATATTAGTAATTTGTATGTATGTATATATAGGAAGTTTAAAATACAACGCGTTGCACGGATGCGTTCATACACCATGTTAAAACTCAAGTTTCAAGTTAAAAATGACCGATCCGATTCATTCAATTTATTTTTCATATCAAACTCTTGTAGAAAATCAAATTTTATATTTTTTGAAAAAAATTGCTATTTTTTTGTGTACGAAGAAGATGGTCACTATTGGATGATCCAAAATCCTTAAATCAAGCAACTTTCTCTTGGCCCAAAAAATAGCAAAATTTTTTAAAAATATAAAATTTGATTTTATACAAGAGTTTGATATAGAGAATAAATTGAACGGTTTGGATCGGTTATTTTTAACTTGAAATTTGAGATTTTGACGTGGTGCACGGCTGCATCCGTGCAACGCATTGCATTTTAGACCTACTCTCTCTCTCTCTCTCTCTATATATATATATATATATAGAGTTTGTTGGCTACAATGCTATGCATAGCACGGGTCGTCATGTGTTATGGATCGGTTCTTCATTATCAAAGTGCAAATGACCGATCCAACCGTACAAAATAATTTTCTTATGAATATCTAGACGTAGACCAAATTTTATATTTTTTAGAATATTTTTATTATTTTTAAGATAGTTAGAAAATCGCTTCTTTTGAATGGCTCATAATAACTAAATCAAGTGATTTTTTAACTATCTTAAAAAATAATAAAAAATTCTAAAAAATATAAAATTTGGTCTACTTCTAGATATTCACACGAAAATCATTTTGTATGGTTGGATCGACCATTTGAATTTTGAAGATGAACAACCGATCCGTAGTACGGGGGCGATCCGTGCTATGCATAACACCATAGCCTAATTCTCTCTCTCTCTCTATATATATATAGAGAGAGTAAAGTTAGCGTGCTCCTAGGAGCACAGAGCCCCTTCGTGATCCTAGCTCAAAAAATATATCAAATGATCTTCAAATTTTGATTTGTCACTCTTATTAAATTTTTCACATTGAAATCTTATGGGGTACAAAAATTTGGGGTGTTTCAAGTTTTCTAAGTCACTCTTTTTAATTTTTGAAAATCAACTCTAAAAATAATAATAATATATTCAATGTTTGTACATTATTTTCAAAAATTGAAAAGAGCGACTTAGAAAACTAAAAACACCCCAAATTTTTGTACCCCACAAGATTTCAATATGAAGAATTTAATGAGAGTGATAAATCAAAATTTGGAGATCATTTGATATATTTTTTGAGTTAGGATCACGGAGGGGCTCGCTAGTTTTACTCTCTCTCTCTCTCTATATATATATATAGTTGTGTTATGATGCTTCAGACTCAAATCTATAATTTCAAATAAGAAATGAACGATCCGAACTTTTCAATCTAATCTCAATATCAAAATGTGTTAGCAAACCAAATATTTAGTTTTTTAATTTTTGTTATTTTTTCTGATGGGGAGAGAATCGTTGTTTTTGGATGAACTAGAATTCTCTGATTAAGTCATTTTCTCCCTATCAGAAAAAATAGCAAAAAAATATTTTTTTTTTTTTTTTGGTTTTCTAGCACATTTTCATATGGATATTAGATTGAATGGTTCGATCTTTTATTTCTGATTTGAAATTATAGATTTGAGCTCGAAGCAACCATAACACAACTCTCTCTCTCTCTCTCTCTATATATATATATAAATATTAAGAATGTCATGATCACTGCATGGGTTCTGAATGTGTTTATCCTATTGGCATTCTGAATATTTGTTAACAGTTTTAATATTTATTAATCATAGGTATACAGGTAGAAAAAAGGCTGCAATAGAGCATTGCACACAAGCTTTGGCAGCTGACCCCCTTTTATGGGTTGCATATGAAGAACTCTGTGCTTTAGGTTAGTGCGTGCAAACATTGAACTTCTAATTTTTAACAACAAGGATTATGTTTTGAATATTAGCCTAAAACTTAATTTGGGTTGCAAACATTGAACTTCTAATTTTTTAACAACAAGGATTATTTTTTGAATATTAGCCTATAACTTAATATTTTCACAAATCAAACAATCAAGTGATGATTTTGATCATTTGTGAATGACACCTAACCTTAGAAGTGGAAGAGGTATTTTAAATGTCAGTCGCATAATGTGTACATGAACAAGTTTGTGTTTGTATGCCTAAACTGAGATTCCAGCGCAATAAGGTTTAGCTATCATTCAAGTTTGCTGGAATAGTTTGTGAAAGTGTAAGAATTAGGTAAATGTAGAAGGGTGATCTGATACTGTTTGTTGGGTGAAGATTGACATAGTAGGCTGGTTATGCATCACAGAAATGTTTGGAGTTCTCTCTCATTATTAATTTGGAATTTCAGGAAGGGCATAAGATCCGTTGTGAAGTACTATCTTGACAACCTTAAAAGATATCTTAAATCTAGATATAAAGATGCAGAAATGAAAATGTATTCATTGTTTTGCTGCACATCTCAAAAGATATCTCTTTATGAATGTTCAGTTCAGTTTGGTCATCCATTTGTGTTGTTAAATAATAATTATACACCTTTGTATCAAGTGCTTAATTAATGGTAAAACATATGTCAAATGTCAATGAACATTGTATATTTATTACATTGATAATGTTAGATTTTTATTCTTTTATAGCAGAAGTTTCTTTATGGCAGAAGCAATTTATCAAGTTAGTTTCTATATTATTCAGGCGCAGCCAAAGAAGCCAAGGAATGCTTCAGTGATGATGTGGCTGCACGCGTACATCAGCAGCATTTTTCAGATGTGACCTCAAAAAACCTAAATATTTCTATTGATAAACGGGGTTTATCGTCAAATGTGGAGACAGAACAGCCACTTTCTTCTTCTCATTGCACAACAGTAAGTGGTAGCATGCCATCCAATCATTTCACGCCATATGATACCCCTTCACCAACTGGTCTTCAGGTTAGCATCTTTGCTATCCTTAGTTTTTAAATTTTAATTAATAGTATTTTTCCACTTTCAGTATGGAACATAGATCAGAAATTGTAAGGTAATTTCAGTTATGCTTGAATATGGAGAATTCACATGAATTCTGTAAATATTATTTAGCAGTGCCATAATGTGTGATTGTAAGGTCAATTTGTAAGCGCCTTGTTATGAAGTGGATGATTTCACATATGCATAGTATGAAGCGGGTTTGAGAAAGTTATTAAAATTGATAGCTTGTATGCCAGGTCACCTAGACTTTACAAAGTAAGGAAAGTATTGTTTAGAAATATATATTTATCAATATAAAATAATTCACATGATTATTTTTTCTTCTTTACAAAACTTTCAGATATCAGGGAATGCAGCTGCCCCACCGCCACTTAATAGGAATCTCATGTACTTGAACAACAATGCATTAGGTGCAGATACTCCCACAAAGTCAAATTCAAATGCAACAGGTCAAGTTCATAGGAGAAAATATGTGGATGAGTCCAAGCTAAGAAAGGTATCTTTTGCTCTTTTGATCTGTATAGACCTATGACGCAAGGAACCACATCCGATATGATACAGATATGATAGTTTATTCGCCACAATATGGATACGAATGACGAGATCAAAACTGTAGGATAGATATATGTATCAAATTATATTTTGGAGCATGAGAAACAACAACAACAACAACAACAACAAAGCCTTTAATCACAAATAAATTGGGGTAGGCTAGAAATGAAACCCAATCTGAAAACATAAGATCAGAGATCTCAAATATCAATGATAATAATGATGATGGAAAAAAATACTACTACTAATAAATAAATAAATACTACTACTACTAATAATAAATAAATACATAAAATAAAAATAAATAAAAATGATAATAATAATGATGATGACAATATGATAATAATAATGATAATGATGCTAATAATAATAAAATAGTATAATAAACCTACATTATAAAACATATTTCTAAATTCTTACTTCTAAATCCTAAGATTCTAAAATTTAGGAACTGAAAAACTAAGAATCTGAAATCTACAACTCTACTATTAGACTCTAACTCCTAAATCATGGTTCTATTACATGGATCACCGTCTTTCAAGCACTCCTATCCAAAATAAGCTCTTTGGATATATTTCATTCCTTCAAATCCCTTTTTATTGCTTCCTCCCATATCAGTCTCGGTCGACCTATTCCTCTTCTTGTGTTTTCATGACAACTTAGAATACCATTGCTTTCAGGACAACTTAGCAACAATGCACTTTAAATTCACTGGCCTTGAATTATTCATCAAAATGAAAGGTGTAAAATCTGAAAGTAGGAATGTAGAAGCTTCCTATTATTGAATAATATGCTATTGTTGATACATACAGTGGTTGAATTAAATGAATATTTTGACAAAAAGATTATAGTAAAACAGCTTAACTGAAAATATTTTTAGGTAAAAGTAGTATTTGCATGTATATCAATAGTTCCAGTAAAAGATTGTTTGACTTAAGAGTTGATATATGTTGGTATTATATTTGCTAATCAAAACATATTTCCTACACTAATAGACTCGTCGCAGCCGCACAACCAATTAATGCAGTGTTTTAGGTATCAGTCCACGGGGGAACAAGGCAAGTGTTGATTCATGCAATTTCTGTAACACATATAGAATGATACAATAGCGTGAAATTCGTAAGTAAATAACAGATAAATCTATATTACACCAAATACTGGGCTACAACCATTTGCCAGAGAATTTAGCCTCTCATGTCAATTTCACAAGCAACGGGGGATTTGAATAAATTAAAAGCACAACTACAAAAAGAAAAATATTAAGGTTGTAGATAAAAACGTTAATCTTCTGTGGGATCCCGTGCTTGACCTTCCTTGATGAGCCATATTTTCTTCTTGAAGCTCTCGTAGTGCTTTAGGATGACTTCAGTATGAGAGGGAGTAAAGAAAACACGAGTAGGGGTTACTTTATTAATGGAGAAGAGAATGCCTTTTTATGCCTTCAATAGTAGAACATTATGTTCTGAAATTATCCCTTCAATTTACCCCAAGAAAGCACAATTAAATCCCTTCAATTTTGCCAAACCTGAAAAAATGGAACATAAAATGGCAAGAAAATGGCTGCAATTCCCAGGTCAGGGGGTTGACTGTGGGTACCAGGAACACAGTTGTGGTCTGCAGGGACCCCTTGAGTCTGGTACATACCATTCAGTCCTGGTTGTTGCCTGCTGACAACTGGCAATGATTGGTTTGTAAAAGTGCTCCATTTTACTTGGTTATTTTAAATTTCTCAACTCAAACACTTGATTTCTGTTTGTTGCTTCCTGCATGAAATTGAGAAAATCTATACAGTAATACTATTTTGGATAATGTTCAAAGTAAAATGTCAAAAGTTGGTCAAATAGAATTATTTATTGGATCCTACATAGGTCGAAATACCATTTATTTTATGGTTACTAGTAATCTAGTATATCGAGTAAAATTGAATTAGCAAAATGTAGAGAGTGTGGAAGCAAATTTTCCTCAATTGGACAAAAATCAGACCAAGTTCTGTATGCTTTAGTCTACGTTGCCTCCTTTTATGTTAAGATCCAGTCTGCCCTCCATCTCCATATAACCCACCCACAGTGTTGTTTCCTGCATGCTCCTCTTGCCCTCCATCTCCATATAACCCACCCACAGTGTTGTTTCCTACATGCTGCTCTTGTCCATGCATAGAAATTCTGAGGTTGGATCCTGGATATTCATATTTTTAGCATATACTGTTCAAAATTTATATTTAAATATGGGATACACCAGATGGCATGTCTTGATACATACGGTATGTGTATTGTATGCACGGATGTATCAGATAAGTGTGTAATGAGGGTATGTCAGCTCAGCTGGCAGATCTGGGCCACATAGGTGCAGATAATTTGATTTCTACTTTGTTTTCATTTGAGCTGTTAGCCATAGAATGCAAATTGACACAATAGAACCTTTTGAATTGGCACTGAGATATGCATTTGAGGATTAGGAAATGGTTTTGCAGAAGGCAGTGCATCTAATGGTGAAAGTGAATACTTTTGCAGGTCTCAGAGAGACTGTTTGAAAGTGGAACCAGACGAATCACAAGGAATTCAAACAAGGATTCTACACCAAATCCAAACCCTAGCACCACTGTTAACGGCCCTCATCATTCTCTTTCGGGGAATAGGCTGTTTGGGAGTTACAATTCGACAAGTAGGAGTCTCAATGCTTTTCGTTCTGTAACTCTTAGGCGGGGTCCAAATCGATCATTGGAGAATTTTGATGAAGGTATCTGCCATGACTTGGCATGATTGAATGAATAGCTTTGGTCTAGAATTGCTAACCCGATGATTGTTTCATACCAGGTCTGGTCAATACTGAGACAGTGCCAGTACCTTCTCTGTCATTATTTCATAAAAATAGAACTGACGCAAAGTATCTGATGCTGGAATATGCTAGTAGCTCATGTGTCGCATTTGTTAATAACAAGAAATTTTAAAATCTAAATTTAGGAAGAAGACAAGACTTGTATGAAGAAATGTGGACGCCATCTGAAAACAATCTGGCAACCACAAATCCATGTTCCACATCTCCTTTGTCTGAGGTGAGATCCACTGAGCAGGAGAGGGTTGGTGGTGTTTCTGTTATTTCCACCCATGAGTCGAGGCTTTTATCTGGCATAAAGGAGCTTTTAGATCTTTTAAGAATACTTGGTGAAGGCTATCGGCTATCTTGCTCATACAAATCCCAGGTCTGTCCGTGTTCATTTGTTGCAGTTTTGCTTTATAAAGTGTATATGCTGGTCCTGGATGGATGTGGCCACCAACGTGGAGAAGACCCGTCTCCTGATATGGTCCAAAAAGAACATGGGACCTAATAAATAACCTTTTGTCAGGCTACTCCCCTCTGCCCCTTAAAAAAATGAACAAGAAAATAAAACCCGAGTTTAATACAATCTTAAGTATCATGGAACACCTGCAACACAACACATTGGCGCATGCACACAACCTGCCAAACAAGAGGACCTGCAACTTGACCTGAGAAGAGAGAGATACAGAGAGAGATCGTGGGGTTTCATATCGGGGAATGATTTTACTCCTTCGGGCAAATTTTGACAAGGTCTGCCTACCGACCCACTTGTGCTACAAGTGTATCCTGTACAATTCCAACAGATGTGAATCCCATATTAATTTAAACCTTTGTACATGGTTCACATTTATGGATGAGGATGACATGGCTCAATAGCTTTAGGTGGCAAGCCTGGGACAAAATTTTCCAGGGTAATCGCTAGAGGCATATGTGAGAACTAAAGTCACATGTGAATTGTTGTTTTGCCTCAGACCCTAATTACTCAAAGCACTGTTAAGTGTATGTGTGGACGCACACTCATTCACAAGACTAGTCTCGTATCATAGCCTATTTGATAGAGTACACAACTGGAATATCTTTTCTTGAAAGATGCTGTACTTGTTATAGGTATACAAAACTATTCTGGTATCATAGCCTATGTGGTAGAGTACACAACTGGAATATCTTTTCTTGAAAGATGCTGTACATGTTATAGGTTTCTAATGTCCTCTCAAGATAGATGAATCATTGTTAATAATTGTTATTTGCTAATTAGCAGGAAGCATTGGAAGTTTATCAGACACTTTCTGAACAACATTTTAATACTGGATGGGTGCTTATTCAGGTAATATTCTATTTATTATTACTTTTTTTTTTTTTTTTTTTTTTTTTTTTTTTTTTTTTTTTTTTTGAGGAAGTAGGCGAATGGCCTACTATGGGATTTTTATTAATGCAAAATAAGAAGAGTTTACAGATAGAGATGAGAAAAAATTACAAATAAAAACACAGCTCAATTATGTACTTTTATCATTATTATTTTGTTATTTTTGTTTATTTTTTTTGTTTGTAATGTTGTTTTTCTTTTTGGTTGTCTGTTGTGGAGTTGTTTATCAATTTGTTTTCTCCATTTGGCCCTAAACTTTTAGTCTCCAGCTTGTACATTCTTTTCTATTACACTATTCCATGGGTTATTCATCACATATAAAAAAATCCTGCTTGTTGATCATTTAGGAAGGATAGAGAGTTTCAAATTTTTGAAAGAAACGAGAAAAGGGAAGTGCAAAGGATATATGTTGCACTCTGGATGGTCAACATGACACTCTTCACTTTTCAGGAGTATGTTTTGCTTCGAGGTTCTGAAGTTTCTCTCATAAAAAAAAAGAAATAATTATTAATTTATGTAGGTTGGCAAGGCATACTCTGAATTGTTTGAGTATGCAGAGGCTGATCGTTTCTTTGACTTGGCACATCGACTGTCACCACACACCCTAGAGGGAATGGATGTCTACTCCACTGTTCTTTTTGTAAGCTTCTTCTTCACCTTACAATAAAAAACTGCACTTACCGGAGACATGTCACACATAAAATACGTCATGATTGAACATGCTTCCACCCATCCCTTCAAATGATCAGATTAATGAAAACAAATGTAATTTTGGTTGAATTGCAAATGAACAAACGTATTCATTTGCTCTCACCTTCAAATTATGCTATTGGTTTGTTGCAAATTACTCCCAACAGTTAAAAACAGGGAAAAGAGAGGCAGACAGTGTCTAAATGGTTAATTATATAGCCAATTGATATTATTTGGAGGTTATAAATTAGTACAACCTGCTTTGGCTGAATGGCTGTTCAATGTTTTGGATCGAGGCTGATTGTTGATGTTAATTAAAATAATGCAGATGTGAGAAAACTGTAATTCTTAGTTCAAATTGTCAAGAGCTTAATGGCTGTACTATTGCAAACCATCTTATGCAAGCATAATTGCTTCGTTTTGTTTGCAGCATAGGAAGGAGGAAATGCGGCTAAGTTATCTTGCCCGTGAACTTGCTTCAATTGACCGCTTGTCTCCTCAAACCTGGTATTTACTATGTATTTATGTGGCGATTTTGTTTTACCTGTGTAAAACCTCAAAACCTTTTCCACTAGAGAGTCTTCATGTGAATTCTAACAAACCATAGGAATAGAGTATATTTATGTGGTGATTTTGTTTTACCTGTGCTTGCTTCAATTGACCGCTTGTCTCCTCAAACCTGGTATTTACTATGTATTTATGTGGCGATTTTGTTTTACCTGTGTAAAACCTCAAAACCTTTTCCACTAGAGAGTCTTCATGTGAATTCTAACAAACCATAGGAATAGAGTATATTTATGTGGTGATTTTGTTTTACCTGTGTATAGCTCCATAGACGTAATCTATAACTTGTACTAATTTCATTCAAACGAATGGCCCGCCTGTAAAAGTTCTTTTGGTATTTATTTTTGGAGGAATTAGCTCAGAAGGGCATACATTACATAACCATACTTACAAGGGGTAGGCATGAAAATTTCTTCTTTTCTGGGGTCACATGGAAACCTGAAATTTTGTTGAGGCATAGATGTAACTTTTGTTTAACGCTTCTTTTAATGTTCCATTGAATTACCTTTATAATTAAAGAATGTCATTAAATCTCACATATTTTGTCATGTTTGTCTGGGAACAATGAAAATATTATAGGTGTGCTGTTGGGAATTGTTATAGCATACTGAAGGACCATGAAACTGCTCTGAAAACATTTCAACGTGCTGTACAACTTGATCCAAGATTTGCTTATGCTCATACTCTTTGTGGCCATGAGTATACTTCTCTCTCTACCTCTCAAATTTCAGACATATTTTATTTTTTCACCTATTTTTGCAAATTTGGTAAGACAGTAACGGTAACTAACAAGTTCTGTGGTCAGTTACTGGTATGAACACCAAAATCATTGATCCAGATATGAACCCGAACTTAAACAGAAACCAAATAAATGTGATGCCTGTTGTAGTCCTTGTATTTTAATTTTACTTATTTATATATTTTAGTTTTTTTTTTCCTGTATTTAAATGCATTAAAATGAAATAAAAAGCAAAATAAAAAAGAAATTAGAACGAACTGGCAAATCTTTTTACTGCCAAAGGAGTACACTGGTATGCAGGACTTGGAAGTTTGGTTATGATTGCTTTTAATGCTCAAAATCCTTCATTTCATTTATTTAACAAATTTTCTGTGTTTGTGATGAGATAGGTACACTGCAATGGAGGATTACGAGAATGGAATAAAATGCTACATGAGTGCTTTGCAAGTGGATGAGCGTCACTATAATGCCTGGTATGGTCTGGGTGTTGTGTATCTTCGCCAGGAGAAGTTTGAGTTTGCTGAGCACCATTTCAGATTTGCATACCGCATTAATCCTATGTCGTCTGTCCTTTTGTGCTACCTTGGCATGGCCTTGCATTCTTTGAAGGTATGCATATTTTTGTTGAGTGACACTGTCATATGTACCCTAAAAAAATGGGAAATATAATGGATACCCTCAAAAGTTGCTGAAAGGATCATTTTGTACTTCTGTAGCTGTCAACTATCAGACACATTCATCAAAGATGAAAATACAAGGAAGAAACAGTGCTTGTGAGATTTGAATTTTTGATGGATATTTGTGATATAATGTTTCAAAGGCTAACTTGGAGCAAGTTCTTCTTAAATTCACAACAAAGGACTTCCTTTTGTGAATTGTGATCTTGGTACAAACCAAAGCTGCTTTTCAGCACAAACTAAGTTTCTGTGGTAATATTTAAACTTTTCAGAGAGACATGGAAGCACTGGAGATGATAGACAGGGCAATGGAGGCTGATCCCAAGAATGTTCTTCCCATCTACCAGAAAGCGCAGATAATGATATCACTTGAACGGTACGACTTAGCACTGGAGGAGCTGCACCAGCTAGAGGGGCTGGTGCCAAAGGAGAGCACCATATTTGCACTGATGGGGAAGATCTACAAGCACCTTAACATGCACCACAAGGCCATGTACTATTTTGGTATTGCCTTGGATTTGAAGCCTCCTGCTGCTGACATAGCAGCCATCAAGGTACCTCGTCTTTACTCTGTATCAGTTACTTTTGGCTGATGATTCTGATGATGATGATATCTTGGGGTTTGATTCTTTTTTATAAAAGCATAAGTTGGGAGATTTCTGTGGGATCTTCTCTTGGGGTTTTGAATCAGGTTAGCCATTAGGTCTAATATTTTGAGCTCATATTGGCTTACCATTTGTGAAATGATGGTTGACTGTCATGACTCCTGTATCATTTCTGTGAGAGTTAAGTTCAGGTTATCAGCCTATCCAGTTATAGGGTTTGGGCACTTGATTCGGATTCAGGTTTGATCCTGATTGTTGGTCTTTCTGGGCATTTCAGGCCAGTTAGTTGGCAACTTTCCTTAAGTAACAGGTGAGGTTTTGGTTAAAACTGGCATAATTTCCACCTTAAACAATATGCCCAACTCATTAGGAGACCAGCCTAATATGAGATTTCTTGACAGGAACAAGACCAAATCTACTTGGGTAAATTTTATGAGAGGTCACTCAATTTCATATGGAATTTATATTTGGTCAGTGCAACTTGAACATATATTCAGTTTTAGCCACTCTTGTCATAATTTTTAGTCAGTGCAACTTGAACATATATTCAGTTTTAGCCACTCTTGTCATATATTTTATCCAGCATTTTAACTGTACTGACATTACATCTCATGTGGACTATATATTTGTATGGTCAGACTATAATAAAAGTTTATTGTTTAAATTGGGTATATAAATTTGCACTTCTAGTAATAAGAAATAAACATTTCTTCTCTTTTCTTACCTAATTTAGTCATTTATTGATACTGTTAATCTTTATTGGCAATATGGCATAGCTTACGGAGGATGTCATGTGCATTGTTAGGATTGTAATCGAAAAAATTAATAGAGTGATTAAATTTGAATATATGTTAAAATTTAGTGACTAAATATGAATTTCATTTTAGATTGAGTGACCTCGTAGAAAATTTACCCAAATCTACTCATAACCTCATACTGCATTCCAAGTTAACCTGAACCTGATTCTAATGAATTTGAGACCTGAGCTTGAGCACCTGAAAATTTGGCCCATAACCCAGAACAATGATCAACCCTGTGACCTGTTCTTCCAGACTTATATTCTGATATAGTTCCGAGAATAATTTAATTGGTAACTATAACAGTAGCAATTCTGTCTTAATGGTGACTTGTGATACAAGAAGCTTGAACTTTCACAGACCACCACCACCAACAAAAAAAATACCGCAGGCTTTAGTCACAAACAAATTGGGAGTAGGCTATAAATGAAACCCAACCAGAGTCACAGACTTGAAAGATCAAAACCCTATTGAACTTTCACAGACCCAAGATTGAAGTGATCGCAATCTCAAAATTGCCTGCTCTGAATGTTCCAACACCAGAATTACCTGAATTCGAGTAATTGTAGCACAAAATGACCAGAATTATCTGAATGATCCAACACCAGGATTACCTGAATTCAGCTGAGTTGAATTTGAGCCTGTCCAACCTGTGCAAGTTGCCACCACTAGGTAAAGTAGGATTAGTCAAGGATCTGTATACTGGTAGTACAAGTATCAGGTGTTTTTGGTGGACTGAACCACCTTAATGAATCTGATTGGTAATGTTAGGTTGTAGCTTTATTAACTTGTATCGTTTTATATAAGTTCTTTTTTTAAAAAAAAGG
This sequence comes from Schoenoplectus tabernaemontani, assembly GCA_037127355.1. Taxonomy (NCBI): domain Eukaryota; kingdom Viridiplantae; phylum Streptophyta; class Magnoliopsida; order Poales; family Cyperaceae; genus Schoenoplectus; species Schoenoplectus tabernaemontani. The sequence continues at coordinate 18,431,346 of CM073750.1, read as the reverse complement.
TTGTCTGCAAACTATATATTGAACTCTTTTTTTTTTTTTTTCCATTTGCTCTACTTCCAGGCTGCAATGGAGAAACTATATCTGCCTGATGAAATGGATGACGAGTAAGAACACCTTTATGAATGTTAAGAGGAGACCTTCAAAATTACAGCTCCTCCGCACTTTGCTCAAGTCATGAAGCGGCTTAATGATGTAGATTGCACATAATTCGTCGTACAGAGGTGGAGGGAAATAAAAGGAAGAAAAGCCTCCCTTTCTGATATTTTGCAGGTTTAGATTTATATTATTTTATTTGTATGATTAGGCTTTAGGAGGCTAGAAATTATTGAGGCAAAGAGAAGTGAGATATGTATATTATCTCATAGTTTTGGCCTGGAAGTATCCTGTTTTATGAACTAGTCACTATGTAACAAAATATCTCTTGTTTTAAAATAAGCATAATTATGTGCAATCGGTTGAATTAATTTATTTTTACTGTCATGTGTCTGTAGGACACTATAACCTTGTTCTCTTTTAAAAAAAATATGTTTCTGATAAACACTCTTTCCTTGTTGTCTTTCTTTGCTATGGCTCTGATCTGGTAGTTCAGGGATTCGTATCTTCTGCCACATAGTTGTCCATAACTTTAATCTCGTTACGTCCAAATCAATCAACGGCGTACATTTCTTTCTCTATGAATTTAGTTTGTGGGAAGATGTGAATAGACTGTCCAATTAGGGATGATAATGGGTTGGGTAGACAGATAAAACGTTAATTCCGTGGCTTAGTTTGTCCATCAAAATCTTGCATGTCCGGTCTATATCTTAGGGCTTGAAAATTCTGGTCCGTTTTGTTTGCGGGCTAATTTTTTTGGTCCGGTCCGACCCGTCCAGGCTCATCTTGCAGTGTAGTTTTTTAAAATCGGTTAAAAACGTATTTTTTGTGCATTTTAGGTTTTGAATTTGAAAAAATTTTAAAATATCAAAATTATAGATTTTATTGTTATGAATCTATAAAATTTTACCTCATCTTAATATGACCTTTTAGTACAAAATTATGATTAAAAAAATATTTAAAAGTCTAAAATTTTTTCAACGGTTAATCTTCACAAATATGAATTTTTGAGATTGATATGTTTTATTTTTGAAAGAGCTCAAAATATAAAAATGGTAGATATAATTGTTATGATTTTAGAGAATTTGATTTTGTATTCATTGGATTTTCGAGTTAAAAGATATGGTTAAAAATGTATTAAGATGTCTGTTAAATTATATTGTTCATATTTAGACGTCCAAAAAATATTAATGCTTATATTCATATAATAATATCATAACTAAATACTTAATATAATTTAAGTGATATTAGTGTTATATTAAGATTCTGCATGAATTTTAAAATATATTTTTAGTCGATATGCAAACACATAAAAAATATTTTAAAATCTCAAAAATTTTAATTTATAGTTTTCATTAAATTCATCATATGAAAACTTTGTGGGATACAAAAATTTGAAAAATTTTTTGAAAAAATAGTTCTAAAAATAATAATAAATATTCAATATTTGTGTTGTTTTTTAAAAAAATTAAAAGAGTGACTTAAAAAATTTAAAATACTCTAAATTTTTGTATTCCATAAGGTTTTCATGAAGAATTTAATGAAAATCATAAATTAAAATCTCTGAGATTTTAAAATATATTTTTTGATACGTTTGCATATCGGCTGAAATGCAATTGTTTTCACAATACACACACACACAACTACGACCGGACCGGATGAATTGACGTCGGGCCGAAACGGATCCGAGCGGATCCAGCTGACCGCGGACTAAATTTCCATACCTATGCCAACAAGTAACATATCAACATCACCAAATATTCTCCACTTCACCCCCAGCCACTCTTTATCTGATGATGTAATTTCGGCTGAACCAAATAAATTGAATAAAATTTTGATTTATTCGATTAATATTTTTATAAATTTAATTCATAATTTAATAAACCAAATATAATTTTAAATATATGTATTTATTTTGATTTGAACTCGACCGAGACCGATTGCACACCCTTATGTAGCACTGAATCTCCTCGTAATTTGTGCCAGTTCAAATTCTTAAATGATCTAACAAACTACATGCCACATAGACCATAGTAGCATACTACTACAGTTTACACTCTATGCAATACTTAGAAAAATCAAGCTGTATATAGCGCCATAGATTTCCAAGAAGTACATCTGCTCCCCAAACAACTAAGCTAGAGACCCTGAATAGGTTAAGTGGCCCGTAAAATCTCCCAATATGTGGCATGATCATGTGTCATGATCTTCTCCTTTGCTTCAATCTATATCAGTCAAGTCAATCTAAACTGGTCAAGTCAAAATTAAACTCATGCAGTCTATATTCTCCTGAATCGATTTTTCCAAATATTTGAAAATAGCAGAATTAGCACATTTCGAATATTAACAAATATATGAGTTTTTTTTTCAAAACATTCAATTTTCACCTTAACAATTAATGGTTTTTAAATTCCTTTTCACACTGGCTGGAGTCATTAAAGAACTTTTTTTTCACGGATGACTACTTCAGTGAGTTAGAAAGTAAAACAATCATATATTATATCTCATTTTTTTTTTTGGATCACATATGATGTCTCAATTTAACCCTATTTCCTGCTGCTCCAACTTGAGGACAACAGTTTGAGCTAGAGAATGAGGAAATAAGCACACTGGGTGAAAACTTAGTCGCCAAATGCAGTACCTCAAGTAATTCGGGCTTCAAATACACAACAAAGAAATTAATTGACTTAAACTAACAGCTCAACAAATATCCGGAATAAAACACAGAAAAGAGTCGTGAGAGGGTGATCGGAAGAAGGCAAAAGGGCATTTCTGAATTTTAGCGTCCAAGTGAAGAGCGGAAAATGAGTGATAGTCGTCGGAGAAGACGGAGAGGAAGAGGAGAAAGCAATTTTCTTTCGAAAAGATGTGAGGTCGAGAATGACATTGTGCTGCGTGCTGAAGGAAGGCATTTGTCAGGATTGCTGATTCTGTGCTGCAGTGCTGTATGTGAATCATACTTCAGTTTACAAAACAAATAAAATTATATTGCAGTTTACAAAACAAATAAAATTATATAAATTTTAGGGTTTTGTCCGGAAAATATATTTACTAATTTTAAAATTAAACAGTTTACAAAATAAATAAATACCTTTTTGAAATACTAATGCTATATATAATGAAAAATAATATAATTTATTGCTTGAACTTTCTATCTAAAAAATACAGTACATAAGTTATTCAGTCATAAATCATAATATTGGAAAAAAAATAACTCAAGTGAAGATAATACTTTTCTTTGTTTTTCTTTTTCGTTTTTTGAGATCAAGTTTCTATCTAAACGTGACATGATCAAATGATAGTGATGGGACGGAATCACATCCTCTAACGCCACAACTGCAGCTGCAGTGCACAATACGTTCTTTAAATTTTCAAGGGGTGTTTTGAGATTGGTGAGGGAAATTTCAAAATAAATTTGATGAATGAGATTGTGCACTATAACTTTACATGATTCATGATGAGATAGATGTTCGAAAAAAAGTTTAATATCATATTTATCTTTCAACTCTTCATTAATTTTATATTTATCCATGAACTTTTTAATATATTATATTTACCTATCAACTCTTTAGATCTTTTCATATTTATCCATATACTCTTTAACATATCTAATACATCCTTAAACATTTTAAATTCTTTCATATTTACCTATGAACTCTCAAATATATCATTAAATTTAGATATATTCATCTATCATTAAAATAATTATTTACTAAAATATTTTTATATATATCTAATAATTATTTATAATAACTTATAAATTTTTAACTTTTTATATTTATTCATAAAATTAAATTTATTTAAATCAATTTAGGTAGAAGTTATTTAATTATTTTTCTTGATCTAACCGGATGTGACCTATTTAGAAAAAAATAAATAATGCCAATCAAAATGAATTTAAATTAAATTAATTTTATGAATAAATATAAAATACTTAAAGAGTTAAATATTAAATATTAAATAATTATTGAGTATATATGAATATATTTTGTATGATGTATTTGAATTTATGAATAAAAATATGAAAGAATTTAAAGTGTTTCAGGATATATTTAATATATTAAGGAGTATATGGATAAATATAATTTTTTTAAATAATCGATGAATAAATATAATACGTTAAAGAATTGATGGTAAATATAAAACAAAAAAATAATTATAATATTAACCCTCGAAAATATCACATCTTCTCTCGGCACATTACAATTGGCGATACTAGCAAAACCTCTTCACGGAAAATTTCCGAGCTGCGATGCTTCCCTGCCGCCATGAAAAAATCGCACATCAAATTTCTCTCTGAAAGTCTGAATTCTTTTAACCTTCTCTCCCGCAAAACCCTCTCCACCTCCACCTTCCCCTCCCACTCATCTTCCTCCGTGGCTCTTTTCTGGGACCTCAATTCCATACCGCCTACTACCACCTATCGCCACCTCTCTCTGTACGATGCCGCTGTGCGCCTCCGCCTCGCCGCATCCTCATTCGGTCACCTCCTCTCTCCTTCCCTCGCCTTCTCCCCTTCTCATCGCATTTCCCTCTACCGACCTCTCCAGCCCCCCTTCGCTTGCCGCCTGTGCAGCCGTGCCTTCCCCTCACACGAAACCCTGACCCAGCATTTTACCTCGGTTCACTCGCCTGAGTACGAGAGCCGATTGAAACGGCTTGAATCTGCCACTGGCCGCCGTCGGTGCATCCTGTACGGTCAACTCTCGTTAAATTTGTCCAGATACGAGAAGGCGCACAGGGAGCTGTTCGGTCAGTGCGAGAGCTCTATTGATGAGGTAAAGCGGGCTGGCTTTAGGGTTTTAGTGGGAGGAGACAAGACTGTGCATTTTTGTAGAGAATTGGAGAACCAGCAGAGGGTTAACTGTGCAGTTATTGTTTCAGATCATTTAGAATTTGTGAGGGTTTTGGGAGAAATGAGGCAAAAGGGTGTGAAGAGTGTGGTGATCGGAGAATTGAAAGGAGATAGTGGTGTTAAGAGGCATGGAGATGTGGGGTTTTGTTGGAGGGATGTTTTGGCTGGGAAGGTGAGAGAGGAGGGCCTGAAGGTGGTTGTGCGGTGGAGGGAAAAGGAGTTATTGGAGAGGTTGGAATGGAGATATGATCCAATCCAAGATAATGATAATGAAGGAACTTTGATTTGCAATACTGGAGAGGAGAAGGCAAAGGATAAACCTTGGTGGAAGCTCGGCAACAATTTTAGTAATCAGGAATGCCTATGAGGTGTTTGATAAAAAAGCTGGATGTATATATACATACAAAATTTTCAGTAATATTGTTATGATTCATTGTAGTAAGGGTAGTAGCTGGGGAAGGTGGAAATAATTTGATTGTATTGGATTTTTCTTATCCAACCTTATGCAACCTTCTTTGGGCAATTTTGTATGGCCGAGTATTTCAAAAGACAATACTGAAAATTTGATAATTTTACTGGATTACTGGGGCTAATTTGATACACGTTATATACTGTAAACTTGATTGTATGATAAATATCCGAAATTTGATGACAACTTAGTTCAAGATAGGTATGTTACTTGTCTCCAAAAATTGATGATGACGACTTAGTTCTAGATAAGCATCCAATTTATGTGTGTCCAATGAATTTATACTAGATGGTCAATGAAAGAAGAATGCTCTAATAACTCCGAAATTTTAAATGGTTGAAATTTAGATAGAGATTGACCAACAATTTAAAATTACTTCTCTTGTGCAAACGATCTTGGCAATCACATGATAGCATGCTTTCTGCCATAATAATATAAGAATTTGGAATTTTTGCTGCTTCATATATCAATGATTCAATATAATAATACCTCTCTTCTTCCAAGTTCACCTTCTTTCCATACTGCTTTATTGATAACAATGGCCTCATCAAATGAATACCTGAACAACTCAAATAATGGAAACAGGAAAAAGTGGCGTGTGTTCTTGATCCCATATTTTGCAAGAGGTCACATCATCCCGATGACAGACTTCGCTCGCCTCCTTTCAGCATCCCATCCTGACATGGAACCAACCATGTTCGTGACCCCTAGAAATGCAAATTTTGTCGCCTCTTCCCTTGGTAAATCCAATAACTCTACACAACAGCTAGTGATGATCCTCACCTATCCATTCCCTTCCTTGGATATGGATGGTGTTATTGAACGTGGAGGCAAAGGTGACACTAGCTGTTTGAGGTGGCTTGATAACAAAGATGCGCGGTCGGTGATTTTGTCAGCTTCGGTAGTTAGTGCTACTTCAAATCGGCACGACTCCATGAGCTAACCATGGGTTTAGAGGAAAGCAGACAAAATTTCCTATGGGTTGTTAGAGGGGTTGATAAGTCAGAGAAAGCAGATAAAATCAACGGACCAAATTTTATAATTTAGACACGTTATTTGATGACTATTCAAATACAGTTATTTTTTTTATTTTTCATATACATACAATTGAGATGATATAGAATACATCTAACGGTTCACATTTTTAAATTTATACATAAATAAACAAATAGGCACAATGGGCACAAAAAATAGTAATTGGATCCCTTCTCTTTTTTTTATTTACATATAAAAAAAATCACATAATAATATATACGTCATTCTAATATGAAAAAAATCAATAAATGCAAGATAAATTACAGATGCTATATCAGATATGATTTCGCATGATTTATCTCAATCTTTAATTTCTTTCCTCATATATGGCAAAGAAATGGAGATGAATACAAAATAATGAATGCTATTGTGTTCGTTTGATTAGTCAAAATTAATATAAATCATTAGATGAGAGGTATTTTGGGATATAAAAAATTTGAAGGAAATGATAAAAAATGGACTCATTTAATTCTTAGTTGTTTTATATAATAGTATAGATATAGATATAGAAAAAAATACCAATTGCCCCATGTTTTAAATATTTTGAAATTCTTTTTTCCCTATTTGTCAGTTGAGGGAAAATGGATGACATTCAACATAGTTTCATTTTTTTCCATTAAAAACTCTTGTATTAAACATTTTCTAAATTTTTCTTCAATCAACAAAATAACTCTAATATAACTTTTTGTACCAATTGAAGAAAAATCCTGTTTTACATCACATTACGTCACTTCACATATGTTAAAGAAGAATAAAGTGATTTAATAGGCCTTAACTCATTTTTACTATCAGTTGGTGGTTTCTTTTCAGAAAAGGTGCTGTGAAATGTAGTCACCAAATGTTGGATACGCGGAACGGTGACAGGTATAAGTTTTATAATTCTGCTAATATAATTATATTCGAGACAAATTCTTCTTTAAGAATATTTCAATTTTAGAGGAGAATAATATACATTAGTTTATTAATTTAGATAAAAATCATTTAGATGTGACAGAGATGCAAATCGAATCAATTATTGGTTCAATAGCACAAGATTCAAACACATCTGAGGGTTTACTACAAACACATAGTGAATCCCATACAGAAAATTTTGCGGACCGTACAGGACGACATACATACCGTAGAAGATCATGTGCGGACTGTACGGAATGCATAATGGATAGATAGATAATAATGATGTAATTGAGAAACCTTTAATATCTCAAGAACATGTGCCTTGAAAGTGTTCCACTCGTGAACGAAGAAAAATTATAATAGATGATTATATAGTTTAGTTTTAAGAACATAAATTTGACATTAGTATAATGAAAGAAGATTATGAAAATATCCATCAAGCAATAAAACATCAAAATTAAAAAAATGGATTGAAATTATAAATGATGAAACAAAATCTATGCATGACAATAAAATTTTGGGATATTGTACCACTATCTGAAGGTGAGAAAACTGTTGTTGTAAATGGATATTTAAAATCAAATAAAATTTGAAAGGTAATATGAAATGATATAAAACATGACTTGTTGCTAATGTCGTGCTCCCAAATGGACGGTGAAAAGGAAGACCATAGAATGGAAGATCAGAAGAAAGATGAGAGGCTTCTAACCCTCTGATTTGGGGGTGAACAATTTTGCTCAAAATCAACACGCTACTCTTCTTTTTAACCCTCTCGCACCCCTCTAATCTCTTTCGATATTTGCTCGGGAGCGAGGTGACGAACAATTTTTCTCCTCTTTTTTTTTTCTTCTTCCACTTTGTCACCCGCTCTATCTGACTCTGGAACACAACATAAGGGTTTTAGCCAAAAGAAAGACATTGACTATAAAGAGACTTTCTCGTCTATCTCGATGAAAGATTCTTTTCAGATCATCATAGCTCTGGTGATATATTTGGATCTTGAGTTACATCAAATAAATATTAAAATCACTTTTCTAAATGATAAACTTGATGAAACCGTTTATATGGTTCAACCGCCTCAATTTGAGATGGGAGATCAAAAGAGTATGGTTTTTCAATTAAATAAATTCATTTATGGACTTAAATAAGTATCCCGACAGTGGTATTTTAGATTCCTCAAGTTATTGTCTCATTTGGTTTCGGGACAAATTAGATGATGAATGTATATATCATAAGTTCAGTGAGAGTAAAATTATATTTCTGATTTTATATATTGATGACATATTGCTCGCTACAAATAATATAAATATATTGTGAAAAATTAAGAAATTTCTATACAGATATTTTCAGATGAAAGATATTGGTAAAACATCATATGTGTTAGGATTAAAGATACATCGAGATCGTTCTCAAGGCATCTTGGATCTTTCACAATAAATATATATTGATAAAGTTCTTAAGTGATATGACATGAAACATTACAAACCAGGAGACACCACAGTGACAAAATGAGATAAGTTTAGTCTCAATCAATGCTCAAGGTAAGAGTTGAAAAGTAAAAAATATAAAATATTTCTTATGCTTCGGTAGTTGGGAGTGTTATATATGCTCAAGTATGTTCGCGTTCAGATATTGCGTACATTACTGAAATGTTAGGCAAGTACCTAAGTAATCTTGGATTGAATCATTGAAAAATAGCCAAAATGGTACTATGATATTTGCAAAGAACGAAATATCATATGCTAATATATCGGAGATCTGATAGACTTGAGATCATTGAATAATCTGACTCTGATTTTTCGGGATGCCAAGATAGCATGAAATCCACTGTCGGTTATATTTTTATGTTGGTCGGAGAAACGTTTCATGGAAGAGTACAAAACAGTCATTGATTACATCTTCTACCATAGAAATAAAATTCATTGCATGTTTTCAAGCATCAAATCAGGTTATGTGGCTACACAATTTTATCACAGAGCTACGGTTAGTGGAGACTATCCAGTCACCACTAAATATTTATTGTGACAACAAATCTGTGGTGTTATATTCAAATAACAATATAAACTTAACCAAGTCGAAACACACATATATATATATATATATATATATATATTAAGTTACTGGCTGCTAGAGAAAAAGTCTAGAATGGTTTGATGAGTATTGAAACACATAGTGACAAGTTTCATGATAGGTGACATACTGATTAAAGGTTTGATATTCAAAGTGTTTTATGAGCATGTTGCTCATATGAGTATAGTTGACCATCCGTTCTAGTGGGAGTTTGATATGTTGTTGTAGTGTTTGATATATTACTTGTATTTTATATGTATTGACAATTTATATACATTTATTCATATAATATCATTTATGAAGTTTATACAGTTATATTATGTATGGATATTATTCAGCTTCAGTTTTATCTGAATTTGTTTGTTCTCAAATAATATTTGGAGACCAAGTTAGAAATAAACCCATAAATCACATTTTGTGTAATTTTCATATTATACATCAATTTCATTATTTACATCATTCAGTTATGTTAGCATCATGATTTATGTTAATTTAATCACTCATAAATGTGATGAATGCTATTTAAGTCTTTTGTTAATACAGTTGATGGATGAAATTATTTAATAACACTTAAAATGACATTAAGTTAAAAAGAGATATTAAAGATAATATATAATTAAAAGATTCCGCGGAGTTTATCAGTGAAAGATTATTGGTGGAAGTGATGGGTTGTGCTGCTAGGGTGTGATATAGAGGAAAGAGGAGCACTAAAGAGGACGAGCACGAATTTGTGCTGGGAGGCGCATGCAATAGCTCACGCCGTGTCGAAATTCATGGAGCCCGGTGGTGAATATGTGACGATGCGTTCCAAAGCTCAGAATATTGCAACCTTGGCACCAGCTGCCGTGCAAGAGGGTGATAGTTCTCGTAGCGACATGAAGAAACTGGTTAATGATTTGATTGGATTAATGGGAAAAATGTGATGCAGACTAATCGAAGTGTTTATGAGAAAATTAATAAAGCCCTGTGTGGACTTGCCATGTAGCAGCTAATTTGTAAAATATTTTTCTTTCTGATTGCAATACTTTCCATTAATCCTTAAAATTGAAGTATTTCTTTGTGGTAGTCTTATTTACTGGAGCTATCACAAATCTGCTCCAATCATAACCATGGTTATTTTTAACAATATCCACAATCAAATTTCAAACAAATTAGAGAAAAATATTAAAAAGAAAAAGTAAAATATATAGAACTTATAGATTAATAGTGTTTTAATTCATGCAATATAAATTTTGTCCGGTTGTCTATTAATTAAACATCATCAAAATTTTACAATTTGTGAATGTTGTAATTTATTGGACCATCAAATAAAACAATTAAACTATATGAAACTTGAAACATAAATCAACCTAGAATTTCAACTACTTGTCTGTAAATACAGGCAAGTAGTGTTTCCACAACCATTAACAAAATACAACAATGTTTTGTGTTTTAGGAAATTAGCAAATGTGGAGAAGAAGGCTATCTGGATTTATTTCCCTTGATTTCTAATAATTTGCACACGTACCAACAACTACATTGATTTTCTAAAACACAATTTATTATTATTATTTTTAATTTATTGAGATTTGTAAAAAGAATTAATTTGCAGTCTTTATTTATTTTTTATTTTTTTTGGATAAAAATGAGGATCCAGTCACCCATTTTTAAACAATAATTAAGTCAGCATTTAAATGATTCAATGGAACAAAAATCTGGAAATGGATGCGAGAGCTTTGCATTTATAAAAATCATATTTGCTAGATTTGCTGCTAAATAAAGAAGATAAAATTTTGAAATTATCCATTTCACCCTTTGTCCATCAACAGTCAAAATCAATTCAAAATTAATTTTATTTTAGAATTCATATCCTGGAGGTGTGCTTCGAAAGAAAAATATCCAATTCAATATACAATGAGAATGGTATTAAAATTTCAGATAAATAAAATATCCTCGTGTGATCATGAATAATAACGTAATTATTTTTTCCATTTAGATTAAACGAGTACGCATCTGAGAATTTAACTCTTATTGGAAATTGGAAATGAGAGGACATATTAATTAGCGTATCATTTTTCTGTATTTTTTAATTTAAATTTTATCTTTTTCCAAAGCTACCGTTGGCACCAATTTCACTATTTCAGTGTATCTTCAAGACAATTCACATGAAAAAATGATAGTACAAGCTCTTAAACGACCAACTATTTATCAAAGACAAAGCCATAAATCATTCTCTAATTTCTTGCAATCATACAATTTCAATAAGCCGCTTCCTCATACAAGCCCATGGCGCTCAATACCAGCAAGTTCAACAAAAAATGTCATGTGTTCTTGATTCCGTATTTCGCAAGAGGCCACCTTATTCCGTTGAGCGACTTCGCCAAGCTTCTTGTGGCGGCTCATCCGGATGTAGAACCCACCATACTCGTAACACCGGGCAACGCAAAACTCGTCGACTCGTCAAAGAGCCAGGTGAAAATTCTCACCTACCCCTTCCCATCTGAAGGTCCAAAGCCCAGTTCTGAGACTGTCGGAATCGGCTCAAAGGAGTCATTGCTGATCATTGAAAAGTCATGGTTGATTCGTCCTGCTGTGGAAGAGCTTATCAGTAAGTACAAGCCAGATGCTGTGGTGACAGATGCTCTATTTTCCTGGGCACCTAATGTTGCTGCTAGACATGGAATCCCTTGCCTTCTTTTCTTTTGTAGTGGCATTTTCCCTCTTGTTGTTTATCGACATATTAATGAGATGAAACCCGACATGGTCACCGATAACATCATAATGGTTTCAGATCTACCAGGCCCCAAAATAGTGATGCCTGTTCGTGAGTTACCAAATTATCCCCTCGGTGAAGATGCAGCGTCAAACCAAATTCTTGATAGTATGTTTGGATGTCAGCCTAATACTGTTGGCATTGTGTTCAACACATTCCGTGAGTTCGAAAGTGAGTACTGCAAGGTGTACGAAAGGGCTCAGGCAAAAAAGGCCTACTTCATAGGTCCAGTCTCCTCTTCCTACAACAACAGTGGAGATAAAGCTATCCGACGTGGAGGTGAGGGAGATGCTGCTTGCTTGAAATGGCTCGATGACAAGGAGGATGGATCGGTAGTTTTTGTCAGTTTTGGTAGCCAATGCTATTTCAAATCCAAACAGCTTCGTGAGTTGGCTATCGGTTTAGAAGATTCTAAAAAGAATTTCCTTTGGATTGTTAGAGGAGATAACTTGGAGGAGTGGATGCCTGATGGATGGGAGGATAGGATAGCAGGACGGGGACTCGTTGTGAAAGGTTGGGGCCCTCAAGTGTCAATCCTTGCGCACCCGGCAACTGGGGCTTTCATGACTCATTGCGGGTGGAATTCAGTCCTAGAAGGAGTCACTGCTGGCAAGCCAATGCTGACATGGCCCTTTTATGCCGAACAATTTATCAATGAAAGACTGTTAGTGGAGGTGATTGGTTGTGCTGTGAGGGTGTGGCATGGAAAAAGGAGCACCGTAGAGGAAGAGAATGAGCTCGTGTCCAGGAGCGCAATAGCTCGTGCCGTGTCGAAATTCATGGATCCTTGTGGTGAGTATGAGGTAATTCGTTCTAAAGCACAGCATGTTGCAACCTTGGCACAGGCTGCCATGCAAGAGGGCGGGAGTTCTAGAGACGACATCAATAGTCTAGTTAATGATTTGATTGGATTAGTGGGAACAAAGTGATGCAGATTGATTAATTGACATCAAGTGCTTTATGGGAAATTAAGAAATGGGTGTGGCTATGTGCATGTAAGAGTTAATTAATAAATTCTTCTCGATTGATTCTATTAATCCTGAAATTTGGAATTAAGTTCCTTAGTGGTAGTCTTATGTACCAGACACAGTGTGCTCTTATCGTGCTATCTAAAAGTGATTAAATCATGCTAATTAGAAGTTTCAGATCTGACTGAAATACACAAGTAGTCTATTGACTGGGTACTTATCTTTTACTGTGAAACATAATCCAAAAATAAACAGTGTTTGGCTGTTTTTGATATTGCTTTAACAAGCCAGAAAATCTGCTTTTCATTTTAATCTAATTATTGAGATAGTTTCTGACCGACCTTATATTATATATATACTGAAATTCTGAATTAAGTTCTTTCATGCACATTAATTATTTAGTCTGATGTATAAGACTGATTGTCTGATATTTGATTTGGTGGCGTCCCTAATTCTCCTCCTCTGGTGAATTGTATTCTCTCTCTTGATCTGATCCGTTCTCTTGTTTTCACCCTCGTACTTACATGCTTATTATGAATATCAAGTAATATTTACATATCTATTACAAAATTTATAGTATTAAACTTTTATATTATTATTATTCCAGAATTTTATTTTTATAATTTATATTATTTATGAAAAATATTGGTATATATTTGTGTCATATTCTTATCATATTTCGGATCAGTGAAAGACTGATCCACAATAAAACTTCAATAAAACCCTTTTATTTGTTTAGTCACATTTGATAAAGTGGGTATAGAATCTGATATTGAATCTTATTTATTTGAAAATTTACTCATACACACTTTAAAAAAAAATTTGAACTCCAACCTAGTTTTGAAAAACCGATGGGATTCTTGAATTGTGTTTCTATGTGCGCGTTCCTCTTTTCCAAATCCCCACTTTCCTCTCTTTTTGAGGTTCACTAATTTCGTCAACGTGATTCCCATGCAAAATTATGGGCTTGGGCCTTTATCCAAATTTATTCATACAACAGTAAACTAGTTTTTGTTGCTTTCCGAAATGGAACTGGGAGAGGTTCGAAGCTTTGAACCAAAATTTAGTTTAAAATCTCTATTTTTGTATTGAGATTTATATTTTTCATTTGTTCAAAGTTGTTATCTCATTTCTTTATAAATCTCAATACAAAATCAATGAGTAAGAGGAACTTTGAATCAAATTTTAGATTCAAAGCTGTTTGAACCTCCGTCCCCTCCGAAATTGAATCCAAGCCACAATGATGCTTTTGATGTTTCAGGCAGCGCTGCCAACTAAAAAATATCGTATGATACGGAGTTTGGGAAAATATTGAAGCCCGGAGCATCTTTATTATCGTTATTGCATTTTTCAATTGATTTTGCATGTGTGAGGGCTAGTAAATTTGAGCACCAACAAATGGATTTGTAATCTCTGACCGTTCAATATTCTTTTTCTGTAATATATATATTCTTTGAATATATCATGTTCTTGTATTTGTTGGTTTCAATTGTACATACATAACATGGCTGAAGTTTGAACTGTACTCTAGATTTTTTTTCTTTTTGTCAGAGGGCGTGGCATTGACCCAATCAGACAATACCGCTGCTGTTACACAGGTCCGTTGACTAGTCAAACTGAAATGTTGTATGCACAATTTTCATCTGTTTGCCTGCTCAATCCTATTGACAGGACCTTTGTATATGTATGTATACATATTTTTTTACACTGACTTTCTGATTAGCCATTTCCCTTTTTTAGTGCCAAATAGGTGTGACATGCATGCATGCTTCTTACATAATCATATTATCTTAAAGATATGAATATCTCATATTCCTCAATATGTTGTTTGAAGAAATGAATATCAGGACAAATCATGCACTCAAATAATTTTCCTATCCTTCATTGATTTCATGAGGCTATGTTCCCTCTCAAAATAAGAATAAACGCCTTACTCATACAAAATATATATGATCAACATCACTGTCTGAAACAAAAATTGACATCCTGAAAGAAAAAAAGTAGCTCACATGATAATCTAAACCTCCTTAATTCTTCCTACTACTTTGATCAAAATGTCCAAACCAGCCTCAGGACATCATAATGATTTTGAAAACATTAATTAGTTAGGGGAATGCTGCACACATGATTTGTTTTTCTTGAGTTTCTTACTTTCTGTTTCCTTGAGTTTCTTAGGTTTAATTGACCTTAACCCATCCTTGTTCTTCCTCTCTTTACTGTGAGCGCTCATATGTCCTCCTAGTGCTTGCGGGTTGGTGAATTCCGCATCGCAGACAGCACAATGAAATACATGGGTCACGTCAGCGCCGGGACAGGATACGGCAGGCCAAAAATGCACTGATTGCATCCCAGTTCGGATCCAGCAGGTTGCCATCACCTGCATCTGAAAAGTTAGCAAGCTCTTGTAACAGCACATGTGAATTGTCGCCATTTGTGATATAGTATTGAAAGGGGAATGATTCAGGGGGCATCATGGAAGGATAATTATTTGCAGTGGTAGGGCTCATTTCAGAACCGTTTATCGGTGCCACTGGTTGAAGATACTGTGGGTCCCAAGCAGCCATTTCGCATGTCAGATCATCATTGTTGGTATTGGTGATGTTGGAATTGTATAAAGGAAAAGGATTTGTTTGATGATGATAGTAACTCTGGTTAAGGAGGAGGTTGATTTGATCTGGAAGTTTCTCATTATCATCCATCGAATTTGTCAGCCAGTTCATGAAAAAAAAAAAAAAAAAAGAATGGGCAGAGGGTTTAACAATAGAGGGAGGGAGGAAAAAGAGATGAATCGACCGATAACTTGAAACATATGACATCAAATGAGAAGAAACAATGCTGATTTTATAGATGGGTAGATCAAATCTTAATGGATCTTGAAGAATAATTTCATCTAGAATCAAGTCAAAGGGAAAGCAAGTCAGGGAATAATGCAACAATTAATTCACTAGATTTTTTTTTTTGTAGTTTTTGCATAACGAAACTCGAAAATTCAATGTTCCAAATAATTCATTTTGCACGGAAGATTCAGGCAAGTGGTTTAACATAGACATTCTTTGGGTGGAAAAAAGGTTTAAATATCTTTTCTAGTTGAAACTTCAACAAAAAAATATTTTCATTTTCTTTGATTGAAGAATTAGAATAATCAATGCACATGCAATTTATATGGTAAGATCGCATGAAAAATACACTAGTTGCGGGTTTTAAACTTTTAATTACGTGTTACAACTAAAATGCAAACACGTACGGAAATATGATAATAGTTTTATGAAAGATCATATGTTTTATGTTCATGAAATGTAATCTCTTGCTGATTTGACACAATTGGCCACAAGCAAATAGGATAGGTCTTTGTATGAATGAATTCATGTGCATACGCATTTACAAAAGGTAATTTTGTATAATAAAATTTTTGGACAAACCAGGGGCGGATTTAAGGGGGAGGGGAGCTGTGGGGGACTCACTCCCTCTAATTTTACACAAGTTACACGGTAGAATTTAAATTTATAATATATTTTTGATTCATGAGATATACTGACTTTCTAATTTATCAATTTTAATGCTTTAACGATATAACCCTACCTCCATATTAAAATTTTGATTCCACCCTATATACTTCCTCAAAAAAAGAAAAAAAGAAAATGTTGGAGGCAATCACATAAGAACTAGTGCTGCTATCTCATAAGAACTAAATTGGGAGGCCATCACTATATCTTTGCATGACCAAGTAAGGCCTGGAGCAAAACATGTTTTCAAATGTGCTGTGTGGTATAGAGTTTGTAAATGCACAGGCATTAGAAGGACACATGAGGTGTCATAGCAAAAATAAGAAGAAAAAAAAGAAAGTATAACTTATTTCAGTCAAAATAAGGCAATTCCAGAAAGCTAGGCCTTCTTAGAAAAATCTTATTTAACTACTGAGAAATTTGAATAGGAGAGAAGTATATTAGAGCATGAAAAATTAATTGGAATAGATTTGTATTGAAAAAAGATTTTGGAGCAATAAGACAAAATTTATTTGTTCGTTTTGTAGTTCTAATATATTTTAATTCATACTCTGCTTAAATATCATCAGAAATTTTCAAGATTTTAAAAATGAAAGTTTTAACCATTTTAACGGTTTTGACAGACCCTGTCGTTAAGTTTTTAGATTTAACAGGTTTTGTGTGATTTAACCGTTTTATTTCACGTTAAATCCATTAAAACCGTTAAATTAAAAAAAAAACTTCATTTAACGATAGCAATTTTTGTTTTGTTTTAAATCTTAATAGTTTGTGACTCTAAAATTTTATTTTCTTTTTATTTTTTGGAGTTAAATTAAGGCCCTAATAAAAATAGAAAGCAAATACATCACAAATATATCATGTAATAGTTTAATATAATTTAAAATTTTTAACTTTTAAGTACTTAATTAATATTATAATTATTATTTGTACTTAATTATTAAGTACTAATGATATGAGAATGCATTTTTTAGCCTTTTTAAATATTAATTAATAGGTAAAAAATGATTGACCATTTTTTAATTTAACGACTGTATAAAACCGTTAAAATCGTTAACTGATCACCTCATCGTTAAGAGCCGTTAAGTATTTTTTAAAAACTTGGAAATTTTAGATATAAGGTTTTGATTTAGATATCATTTGATTATTTCATTTATATTACTTATTATATTTTTATTTATACTACTTATTACATTTCAAAAGATTTTTTTGAAATTATCTAGTTAATAGCTAAAAATCCTTCTTCTTTATTAAGAATATCCATTATTCTAGAACATAATTTGATAAAAGAAGCTCTTTTGCAATAGAAACAAATATGGGGAAGGAGTTACCTCTTGCTAAGGCAAAGTCTTTATTTAATGAAATTATTTATTCTTTCATTAAGAACTAATCCAATCTCCCCAAGTAGGATTCGAATTATTTTCACTGTGTAACAGCCATTTATGTTCATTTCTGTTGCTGAAATGAACTCAAGCTAGAAGACATGTTGCTTTTCTGTTTGTTGCAGTATACAAGAGACAGTTTCATGTTTCAAACTCCTTACTGAATGTGCCTACTCAGAAGGATAGAAAAAAAAATTGAACTAACCAAATTTATACATTGACCAATCCAAAATTAATTTTGCTAATCTAACCGGGTTATTTTGTACATTTTATTGATTTCTGCGGTGGATTATATGAAAAAAATTCAGTGGTGAATTAAAAAGTATATTAAAATCATGATTTAATTTTTGGATAAGATAATCTTTCATGTAATTTCTTTTTCTATTTTTTTAAGAATAAAACAATCCTGATCAGCCAGTTTCTACCAAGTCATCTGATTCCAATTTCACAGACGACGTGCTGATTCGGATTATGATTATGAGTTTCAGATCCATTTGTCTTTGCATATAAAGTTACGTGGATCCTAAAGTATTAGATTGCATAGAATTACAAGATTTTATATGGCGCACGATGTTCTTTAAAAAAAGAGCATTGAATGTCCATATTGACTGGAATATCGCCAATTGATAGAAACATAATACAAAACTGCAGGCTTGTAGATATTAAAAATCTGAAAACTAGCTATTTTGAAAAATTGCTCTGTTTTCACACTTCTTACTGATTTTTATTCGTCTAGCTGTATAGCTTACTTCTTTATAATGACTAAATTTGTTTAAAAGAAATTCGCATAGTTTTTTTCTTTATATGACTAACTAAGGATTCTTGAAATTGCGAGATTTTATTTCTATGCCCAGAAATTTTATGTTGTGAGACAAGAACCATTCTATTTCTTAGGACTGAATGCTGCCACAAAATTTCTGTTGCTGCAAAAAAAAATCCAAGCAGTTACTCGTCTTATAATATTTGGCATATATAATTCTTCAACTCAAGGACACTTTTGTTGTGATTACATCAAGGTTTGAAACCAAGTTCTTGGAAGATTGAAAGAAAATTTCAATACGTTGTATTTAATTTTTTTAACTGTGCATATACACTGCAAATTAAAGCTGTTGGTTCTCTATAATGAAATTCAGCATTCCAGATACAATGTTGGTTCTCTTAGCTAGTACCATATGATCTACAGCCACTAAATTTTAGATTCCTTATATGCAATGAGTACTGTATATATCAAAAGCCATAGCAATAGAAATATTGAACCGATAAAAACAATCTTTTTATTTACTCACTGAATCGTTCCAAAAATACACTAACAGCGCCTAGTGAATGAATTTAGTCATTTTCAATTCTATATATTCATATCCCATCCTAATTATTTGCAACTCCCAACATCGGCGTACCCTCGTCCCGATTCCCAAATCAATCGCAAATATGCGAAGCAAGAAAAATAATACCCCGAATCTCAAACTAAGAGAGATGATGTTGTTACCAATTCAACCTAGAAATTATTACAAATCATACTCCTGCTCTCTCTGTGAAAAATCATTCAGCAGTCCACAAGCATTAGGAGGACACAAGAGAGCACACCGAAAGAAGATGGAGGAGATGCGAACGAACCCAGTGGTTGAACAACCTGTACAGCCTAGTGGCGATTATGTGAAGACAAATGGTGGAGGACAAGTCGCCATGGCTAGTAAAGCCCAAAGAATGATGAAGTGTCAATTGACTTAGAGTTGAGTTTGAAACCTTGTGGTGTAGACGACCACCTTACCCTAAGACTTTAAATCTATTTCAATGCATTATTTTAGCAGTTAATTGTAATTTATTTTTTTTGATTGATGAAGGACAAAAATTTACCAACATTTTATGCTTAACTAATTAAAAATGTCTTTAGTATATGGGTAAAAGTAAAAAGTTTTCCAATTCTTAATTAATTCAAAAAATTAACACTAATTGGTAAGGAAGTTCTTGTTTCAGATGATATATATTTGTTTAAGTTTTCATTTCTTGGTTGAACAACCTAACTTCCAGATAACCCTACATTATGATGTATTCAAAGATCAATATCCTGGAGGAATTATTTTCTTTTAAGGATTTGTGCCCTGTGCTGGAGATTCGTTGGCGGTCATCAACACAACAACAACAAAGTCTTTAATCTCAAATTCATTAGCTGTCATGCATTAGATATTCCATACTTACCTACTAGAGATGGCAAAAGAAACTGTAACCGTGTGATGACTGTGAGTATCAAACTTTTGTCAAGCTCAGGCAAAATTAGTGCATTGAGATCAGAATTGCGGGGTTCCAGTCTATAGATACTTACAGTTGAGTTGGTGCTGTTTGATTAGCAGTGGTCAGGCAGGCGAGATAAAATAAATTGGAAAAAGTGAGAGGAAGTGACAAATGCACCTTGATCCATCGGTTTAAATGAAGTGGAAGTGGAGGGGAAACAATCTGTGAGAGAATTACAGTAAGAAGTTTCTGGTGAGCCATAATCCAATAGTTACACTCTGATTATTTGCTTTATATGTGTTGACAATACTTGTAGTTATATATGGAACGGGTTGAACAATATACATGTGCTTAGCATATAAAGATTCTAGCCTCTCCTGCAACTATTGTGGGATGAGGTGAGTTTTTGAATTGATAGTATGGATAGCCTATACAGAGCAATGGTGTGTGTTTGTACTTTGCATCATAATTCATAAGAATTTGGGACAACCATATATTTTTCAAAATAAAACAAATTAATATTTTTAATAATACTTGCATTATCTTTATGGATTCCACATTTATTTTTGAAATTGTGTTTTATGCTTCCTTGTTACAATATTTTGAATTAAATATTATTGTGTAAATGTGCTAGAGAAACCACATTCTTTTGTTAGAATAATATCTCATACTATTATTATTTCTCAATATTTTCTCAATTTATTTTTGTCAAATACAGACATCGCTAGCTGTACGTTGGATCTATGTCAGGTACTCAGATTAATTAAGGAACAAGCTTTTTATATCCTCGTCTAATTGCGTCCTGGACTTGCTTGAAGCATTGTTTGTACGGGTCTCTTTACTGATACCCTTATACTACTGTAACATGTGTGAGGGCATCAAAGAAAGCATGCCCAATTAAGTTCAATATTTCAGGAAAAAAATTAATGTTATATAGGACATTAAACTCTGATGGTGATTAAACAAAATTTTTAATTAAAATATCCATATGGTCTTTTATCTCCATAAATAACCGTTTTCTTCAAATTGATTCTTTTTTTCAATTAATGAAGTACACACTTAATTTATTAATTCTATATCAGAAATCATACGATGAATTATATATAGTTAATCCTGTTTCCCCAGCAGTCAATTTTCATACTATCATATGAAGGTCTGGACATTTCTCTATTTGAATGATAATAAGGTACAGCATCCTCATAAGATGACCAATGTTTCAGTATGTTCAGCCATGTTTTGAGTGGTTCTATCGGACTAACTCTCGGGTCATAAGTTTATCTCAAGACCACAGTTTTTAATTTGGATTCCTTTAATTAAGAACTGATAAGACTTGGATCTCAAAGAACTTGTCGTGTCTAAGAACAGGCTTTTTAAATAAATTAATGCAGTCTATCCATAATTCAGAAACGTGCATATAGATTTTTCACTGGATCCAAATGGTGACAGTGTCTTTATTAGGTTCACACGCTCAAGAACACACGTCCAGTGACATCTACATCTTGCGCTGGCAAACTGTTCATAACAGCATGCTATATATAGATATCCCATCTTGCACCCACACACCGGCAACCACATCAAACTGCCCGGCGGCAATCTCTCAGCCTCTTTCTCCCCTGTAGTGGATCACAAGAAACTCCTTAAGAGTATGTATAACCTTGCCTGTAACACAGATAGACATAGTCGACATTACATACTCATCTATAATTCAGTGCTATGTGTTCTCGTGGCCACCTATCGCTTCAAAATATGGTTCAGTTATTCAACTCATTTATTATTTTTATTTGTCTCTATTGTTCAAATTTCCCTTGTTGTACTGTTGTTCTGGAAAATATTTGAAATCCCTTTTTGCTATTTTTTCTGATGCTTCTGAGTTCATTGTATTACTGACCTTAGATGAACAATTTATTTCCTTAAATTCCATGAATCATTTTTAGTCTTTGAAATATACTTAAATGGCAAACTTACTCATTTTCGATGTTCCGTAGTATCTTTCTTTCATACTTATAATAAACAATCAAAAGAGTTGGAAGAGAAGCTTTCAACACTTAGTGGGTATGTCTATAGTAGCACAATGTATGTCTGTAAGAGAAATTATTGGTTGAAGAATTGTATTCTTGTTCAGAATTGAAGGCTAACTTAAAAATCTTTGTATATAGAACTACATTTGATTAATGATATTAATGCCAATTAAAAACATAAGGACCATCTGAAAAGCATTCACTAAATTTCTTATGTTGTTTTTCTCACTACAATTCACAAAGTCAGGGACGAAGACAGATTTCGGTGTAGGGGGTCAAAAATTAAATTTTCTTTAGGGAGTCAAAATTTAATTTTTTTTCCCAATATAAGCATTTTTATCTATTTTTTCTTAAATTTACATAATTATAAGAGTTTTTTAAGAAAAATCTGATCATGGGGTCAACTGACCCTGTAATTGACCCCCGCCACAATGTAGATCTGCCCTTTGCACAAAACCTCATCTAGAATACCTTCAGCCAGAAGGAGCCTGAGCATTTGTCCAGTTTACAACCGGAAGGTAAGATAGATATATTATGAAATAGCAAAACGTGTGTTGTTTCAGTTAACCTTTCCCTGAAAATTAGCTTCGTCGTATTAACATTATAAGATTTAACATCTCGAGGATAGAATTTATCTAATTTTTTTTATTAGATTTACTCCATTGAAATTTTTTCAACAGTACGTACGCTTTAATGGATCAATTTAATTTGCGCAAAGTATGAATTCATATTTGATAAAGGAACGAAGTGTATGATTAATTATGAAAATTAATGCTCTAAAAATAAAGCCATTATTAGCAGAACAGAAAATTGGTTCATAATATCTGTGAAACTCAATCATTGAGTGAGAACAAAGGAACACCTAAATTACATAGCTTGTATAGACTTTCACATATCTACTGAATCTAATTTTGGATAGATTTTGTTAATGTTCATTAATTTCGATTATACAATTATACTTCAGTAACTTAGATCAAGAAAACTACGTTATAAAGGGCCCTTATCACTGCTATGTAATTCATAACAACTGCAACGCTCCTAAAAGCCTCTCATCCTTGTCTTGGTTGTACCTCTGATGTACCTCCACCAGTAAACATACCCATAAATCCTAGAACCAGCAATGTGGTACCAGCCATGATTCCTGCAACTTCTATTCCAATCCAAACCTCACTTTTCGGACATGTGTGTGCATACAGAGAACACCCAAAATAAATTAAAGGAAAGGTGCATTCATGAGTTTTGTTCAGCAATTCTAAAGTACGAAAAAAACATAGAAATATTGAACTTAACTTTTGAGTACACTCCGACTCCGTCTTCTATCCGCTTCAAAGTGGCAGCGAATGCAGAGTCGGAATGGTGCTACTATGAAAGTTTGTGTGGGCGGGTCGTTTTTTGGAGCTTCGGGAAATGGCCCAAACCAAATGGGAGTTGGGAAAGTGGTGAAAGAAATAGAAAAATAGCAAAAAAAAAAAAACATTGTTGTAGAAAACGGCCGCCAAACCGATTAGTCAGCCATTATAATTGTAATTGATGGACAAATCCCTATATATCGTTATTGATTGATTATTTTTTTTCATAATT
The DNA here is from genome assembly GCA_037127355.1 of Schoenoplectus tabernaemontani. Classification (NCBI taxonomy): domain Eukaryota; kingdom Viridiplantae; phylum Streptophyta; class Magnoliopsida; order Poales; family Cyperaceae; genus Schoenoplectus; species Schoenoplectus tabernaemontani. The sequence goes on along the minus strand of CM073750.1, from coordinate 18,407,500 downwards.
TGAGACTTCCATATACATTATATTTCATCCAACTATGTTTTTGACCAGTATTTCTTGGCGTGCCATAGTAAATGCCGCACAATTACCCAGCTACAATCAAGTGAATCAAGTTTTAAATGGAAAAAGTTAATTGTTTATTTTGTTTTATCAGACAATGTCATTATTTTATAATTTACTTTGTTATGTTGATGGCGGACAATATCGAAGCTTCCCGGGGCGGGTAAGGGAATTCTTTTGTCTATCATTAAAAAAATTACAATATTATACATGTTCGCAAATGAATAACATAAGTACATAACTACATGGTTACAGACACTTGCAGTTGCAGTTAAATATGACCGCACGCGATCAACATTATGAAAAACTGATAAATTTGTTGTGATTAGAGGTGTGCAAAAAGATCGGTTTGATTTAAATCGAAATAAATATATATATTTGAAGTTTTTTTTGGTTTATAAAATATGAAATAAATTAAACTTTTAAAATCAACTGGATAATAAAAAAATTGAATAAACTAAAATTTTATTTGATTAGACAAATTATATTATTTAAAGAGGAAATAAAACCTATAGAAAATAAATATATTATAAAAATTGATAGAAGAAATAAATATTTAAAAAATAATAACTAAATAAAACCTATAGAAAATAAATATATTCGGATTAACTTTGATACAATCATTATTTATACCAAGTCAAATAAATTTATTTGATAAATTTTGGATTATTTGGTTTATCCGATTTAGAAAAAAACCGAACCAAATAATAAAAATCGAATTAGCTAAAATTTTCAACCGAAGTAAAATTTTTAAATTGAAAAACTAATCTAAATAGTATAAAATTTAACGGTTCAGTTTAAAACCAATTAAATCGATCCATTTACACCCCTAGTTGTGACTGCATATGCTAACTGCAGCATCAGTGGCGGAGTTTAACTCAAATCTTAGAAGGAGCTAGTTAATATGTATAATAAAATATTATTTATTTTATAAGATTTAGCATTAATTTTTCATAAATTATACTAAAAATAGAACATGTTTATTTTGATATTAATTTAATTTTTCATTTAACGGAATGATGAGGAATTTGTATAAGATATTTAGATGGAATTATTTTTTTCTCTTTTCAAAATAGATGAAAATTAAATATTTCTTTACTAAAAACATGAAATATTCTACTATGAAAATGAAGAAAAATGAACAACGATAAAAAATAAGGTTTACTATAAGTACATTTTGATGTTTAAAAAAATAAAAGGGAAAAAAAATCAGAAAAACTATTTATAATTTTCTCTTTTGATTCATGCTTATTATATAATTAAATTAAAGTGTAAATATTACAATTAGGTAGAATGATCATATCAAGAAAATAATGGTTGACAACTTTAATGGCACTCTTCTCTCTCTTACTTTTTATTAATGAAAGTAAAAGGAGAGTTACAGATTGGAGAAGTTACAGGAGATAAATTTTAAAAAATAGGAGATGCTATTAGTTGCGAAAGGCCTACTATTTAATTATGCTCTTTTACTTTCTTATTATTTCTTTTTATATGAATTGCTAATTTGAGACTGAAATTGTGCTATAAAGCTAAAATTTACAAAACAGTCCAAAAAGGTCTAGTATTCGAATTATTGATTCGACTTCCTCCAGACCTTAGCACTATTATTTACCACTCTTTATATAGATTGATTTCTTAATGAAAAATTGAAGAAGCAAGTATATTAAATTAGAACATCATAATAAGTTAAAATAAAAACAAAATTTATATAATAACTAAAATTATAAATTTTACAAGTAGATAATTAGCAATGTCAATTGTTAAAATCTCCGATAAGTTTTAAGGTTCAAGGAGATTAAAAAATTGTGAATTTTATTTTAAATACATTATATTTATATTTTTTAAACTAATATTGATGGTTCATTTAATATCATTAAATTGAAACAAATTGTATAAAATTTTAATGGTCTTCAATGAGGGAGCGTATTCTCTACGGAAAATTTTCATGCTTCAATGGGGGAGCGTATTCTCTATGGAAAATTTTCATGCGGAGATCTCCGTAGAGAAATCACAACGGCTCAAGGAAATCACAATGACTGTGAGGAAATCTAAACACAAATTTTGATACACGTGGTTATTTATTACTGTTAAATCAAAATCATTGATAGATGATTCAACCGTCCAAATCAAAAGAACCGCATCTCTTTTTGAATCCTTCAATGGACTATTAAACGATGAAATTACATAAAATTTGAATTACTATCAATTTATATGTAAATAAATATATTATAATTTTTATTCTATTTTTAATTTCTTTTATATTTTAAATTTTTTATATTTATTTAAAATATATTGTCAAGATTGTAAAAAAAATCAGCATGCATTTCTTTGTCGGATATTATATACCACAGAGTATTAAGTAGCAGAAGATCAGAAAGTCAGTTTCCACAAGAGTACGCTTTTTAATCTCCTCACACCTGCAAACAATCAAGCATATATAGCATAATATAATAGCCACTGGATTTTCAATTAACAATCAAACGTGTAATTTTCAAGAGAGAAAAGAGTGAGGCACATACTGTGGGGAGACATGCATTGCATCATCTGTGCACGGTACAGATATCCCTGAGTTTCCATGTCCTAATGTAAGTGTTTGAAACCAACAGCAAAAATCCTGCAATTTACAATTCCATAAGAGTAAAATTAATTAAATAACAGAAACAAAGATCATTACTGTAAGACCATACCATTATGAGACTCAAATTGATCATTTCTACATCAAAACAGATATATTTCAACCAGTGGAAGAGAACCTATTTTCACAAAAAAAAAATCGGCTCCAGTATCACCAAACTCGCTTGGGTAGGCACAAACTTAGTTATATTTTCACACAACTGTAATTTATCAAAATGCAACCAACTCTAATATAGGGGCCTGTTTGATATGCAAGGAATGTAAGAACCCTGAAAGTATGGAATAGTAGCTAAAACAACTATTGGTTGGCTTAGTCAACTGATCCAACAAGCATAATATTTATAAGCCACAGTACAGGAAATAATTTTTGCCATAATCAATCCTTCAAAAATCTCAAATTTCACATCTGACCAAAGAGAAGCTAAAAACCAATCTGAGATAGACTTGACAAGAAATGATAACTAGAAACAAGTTCCTAACATAAAGCATATTATTATTTATTAATAAACCTTAAATTTTATTTCTTTCTCAACACCAGTTGCTGCACAACCAGGGTAAGTGGGCCAAATTTCAGTTTGAGTTCAGGCTAAACCAGGTGTCTAACAGCACGGATATGCTGGAAACAGGACACAGAAAGTCATGCTTAACAAACCTTCAGTGGCAAAAATATGCAGCTGTTTGAAACCTGTAGTTACAAAAAAAAAAAAAAAAAGATCAGTGAGTGTAACACATAATGTGTCAAATTATCATAAATCATAAAGAGTTGAAAATGACGCAATCTCTCATCAGATGCCTGGTTCTTCTTTTTTCTACTGCCAGATACAGTAAGTTATCAGGCAAAATTGATGATCGGATATCAAACACACATAATCAATAACAGAATCTCACATCATTTGTGGATTTATAACCTTATTATGAGGTAACAGCAAAACTGATGATCTAGATACAGCTACGGAACCATACCAGACCAGCACACAATAGAGATGTATTATGAATAAAATGTATCAGAATCCCATTGATAATTATTTGAAGTACTTGTTGATTATTCCAGTATCAATTAACTGGAACCAAAATAATTCGTAGCTTTACTGGTAGATAATAAAGGAACCAAAATAACCAAGTTCTCACAGTTAGAACAAATTAAAGGAACCAGAAGGAGAAGGAAAAGATTTTAAATCCGGAGAAAATTGGGGATAACAAAAAGAAAAGAAGCAAATGTTTCTGTCGGAAAAATGGACCATCAAACAGGTTCTAATTAGATTGTCTTAATCTTAAACGGATCTTCAAATTGGAAATGAGAACTACCTTCAAGATCGGATATAAGGGAAAATAACCATAGAGAATTGAAATAAACTAAGCGAAGCTAGCGATTTAGATTCAGCATAGGTGACTGTCTGAAAGTACCTGAACCCTCGAATGGCCGCCGCGTTGGGAGGAGGGAAGGTGCAACGAGCTTGCAGAAGGGAATAGAACATTAGAACGGGACCAGACCACGATCCGATTTTTTTTTCTATTTAAGCCCTGAAAAAATCGATTTTATAAAATAATAAGCGTATCAGAGTACATAATTTGTACGAGATGCTCCCAATTTTTGACGTGCGGATGATTAACTGAACTCTCTTTATACGGCGTTCAGTTTATTTGGCTGGACTCTGCCAAATGAAACGCTCGCACCCTCTGCCTCTCGATTTAATTCTCTCTGACCCTCTCGACTAAGAACTCTGGAGCACCTCCGTTACCTGCACAGTAGTCGCCCCTCCCCCTCCGCTATCTCTCTCTTCAGTGCCAGTCCATCCGCTGCCTCCTCCGATTTCCCCCCATCACCAGGTTTTGAGGTTAGTATTCCTCTCCCTCCCTCCGTCATTTCCCACCGTCTCGCTAAACCGGGGTTTAGGGTTTAGAATTAGAGCACATTTTATGAAATTAGTTGGATTTAGCCTCTACTGCCCTCTAGGATATTTGCGAAAGATAATACACAAGAAAATGTTTAACGCTAACTTTCAATCCGAAATTTTATATTCAAGTAAACTTAATTTAAAATGAAATATTTGAGGAATTTGAAAATGAACTGTAGGATCATAGAACTGTGCTTTCATTTTATGAGATTATCATCTGTGGTGTGCCCTACTTTACGGACAATTCAAACTCGTGATGTGATATATAATTAAATTCCGGGGCGGAGACAAGGGGGATTGGGGGGTGTCCGGCCCTCCAATCGCATAGAAATTATATATCAGAATTAAAATTTATTATATATTTTTATTTTGTGAGATGTAATACTATAGTAATGTAATTTATATTTTGATCGTCTTATATAAAAATTCTGACTCTGCCTTGATAAAACCTTTACCCATCTCTCTCATGGTTGACTCAAAAAAAAAAAAATAACACTTTAACCGCTCATTCCTCATCTTCTGACAACTTAATCCCTAACTCTCAGATCGGTAGACTCCACACAACTAGTACTTTTGTAGAGTGCAAAACCTAACAACCTCACCAAATTAGAACCTCAATTTCTTCAGCTTCCTATTAAGATATTTTTTCCTTTTCAAAAATATATAATAATATTAGATCTAATTTTATTATTTAAAAGATTTTTTTTTAAAAAATGGATGGTTTATTTTGGTAGTATATTTACATAATATTTTAGGAATTTAAGTTAGAACATTTTACAAAATAGATGATAAAATTTTAGAAATTGATGGAATAATTTAGAGATATTTTGCTATATATATGTATATATATTATGATGTTATACATAACACAGATCATCTTTATGTTATAAATAGTTTCTTTGATCTCAAAATCTAAATGATCGATCCGAAGCGTTCAAAACGATTTACATATGAAAATTTAGTTGAGATTAAATTTTATATTTTTAATTTTTTTACTATTTTTAAGATAGTTTCAAAATTATTTTTTGAACGGCTCATAATATATATATTGTCACACCCCAAAATAAATAAAACGGATTAGGGGTGCATAATCCCGCCACGTACGCACGACGAGACGTGCGTACGGAAGGCTAAATGAATAAAATAAGGCAATCACAGAATAAACAAAATAATAATAATAAGAGTACATGACCATACAACCAGAATGAACAAAGAGAATACAACGCCTACATAAAGGCGGGGGCTAGCTCCATCGGAATGGGCAATCTCTCAAAATAAAAACCCAAAAGAAAGAAATAAGACTCAAAAACCCGATGGATCCTAATCGACTACCCAACTCACATGCCATTGCAAATAAGCATCCTCGTCATCGCTACAGACTGGTCCCTAGCCCTCACTCTAGCCAAAAATCCCGTACCAAAATACCCGAATCCCACATCCACCGTGGAAACGTGAGTAATTTTATAAATTACTCAGTACGGATTTAGATCCAGCCTTAAGATTTAATCTTCTTTCCTAGACTGGACCCAAAAACCGATACTGATGTTTGAAATGCAATATAACATTGATGAGTAAATATAATAATATTATTATGCACATTGACCTACATGATATGATATGATATGGTAAAGAAAACCCGAAATAGAAAATTTTGTGGAAATAATAATATAATATACAATATAAGATACGAGAGTCAAACACCCGTAATAAATATCCGTTTGTAAATTTACCGCACTCATCCCGAGCGGCACTACTACCAGGGCCCAACTTACTAACTCGGGCCTTGCCTAAGCGGGCACTACCAGGGCCCAACTTACTAACTTAGGACTTTATGTTTGTGCAGCAATGACAACGCCGCACAAACGACAATTCGGCTCCCGGGCGATAACGCCTAGAGAGTGAACGCTATAAAGCACGTACTCGGTCCGCCGAATCTGTAATTCACCTTTCAAAATATAAACAAATGGATATAATATGTCTTCAGCTTGCCATATCGTAAAAAGGAGATAACTACCCATGAATTAACAAAATGGAAACAAATGGGAGCCTACACTGGACCAACCAAGGGTCGAGGGACCGCATCCCGTAAAAGTATCAAAGCGAAATATAAACAAATGGGAGCCTACACTGTACCCACTAAGGTCGGGGCCGTACGGACCGCATCCCGACTTTCTCAGTACTAACTAAGGGCCAAAGGAGAAAACCCTGACAATATTATACAAATGGATCCTAAATACGCACGGGTAAATATAATAATATAGTATCACGAAATAGATTCCGGTCTCGATATGGCCGCCCACACTAAATACTCGAAGTACACGGTATCCTAAATCACTCAAATTTGGATTGAAAATTTAATCATATAAAGAATAATAATAAAATATAGTAAAGATCAAAGAAAACACTCCGACACAAATAGAACCCGCCAAATGACGGGATCGGTGGATAACCCGACAAAGCAGAAGGATGCGCAGTGCATATACGGCTGCAGGTGGGTCCCACGGCCTATGGGTCACCGTACGTAACCACAACGGTCCGGTTATGCAAGGCAACTCCGACCGAGAATTACCCGTCCCGCTTCTCAAGACTCCCATGCATTTAATGCATGATTAACTACCCTACTTAATTAATAATTAGTGATAATAATAATATTTTCCTAATAATTATAATCTACAACTTGAATTATTTAAATCTATCCTGTTCCTATCTCGGACTATTTCCCGAGATCCTACCCCTATCCCGTCTACGTGCGTATGACATGATATGACATGTAAATGCGGGTATGTCTCAAATATGTCGGTCAATTTACCTGGGATGCATATGACAGTCGATTTAGACTCTACAAATTTTTGGTCGAAAATACCGCAATTCGTATATATTTTAAAAACGGTTTATTTTCTTTGGGTTCCTATTTCTCGAAGAAAGAAAATTAAATCCCAGAAACCGTACTGGGAGTGCGGGTGAGGATCGCGAGTCGCTCTACTCCGGAGGTAGAACACCGCCCTGGGCTCGGTGTCCGCGTACGTCGGTCGGGAATGACCTCGTACTCATGAGTGGATCCGAGTCGACGTATCACCTATTTTAATTTAATTAGATGTTTATTAGTTTTAACTTGACTTACTTAATATTTAATAATTAATTTAGATTGATAATTAATCTAAACGTTGTTCGGTTTTATCGTTTTTCCCTAAAATTTCAAAAGATTTTCTTTGCATCTACGCGTGTCGGTAATTTTAGTTGCTCGCATATTAATTTTGTTAACTTATGATTATCGTTCCAGATCGTTTTTATACATCCATTCTTTATTTTAGTTTCGAGTTTATGGATTTTCTTTCTAAACCCATTTAATTTAAAATAGAGAAATTGATTAATATATAAAATTTAAAAATCTAAATCATTATTATAAATTTAAGTTATTATTTTATAACTCTTAATTATTTATAATCTATTATTTAATTATGTGTTATTTTAGTTATATTAGTATTGTTTTTATAATTTAGAGATTATATATATTTAGTAACGTAATTTATTTAATTTACTTAAATTAAATAAGTTAACTTAATGTTAACCCTTAATTGACTTAATTATAATTAGGATAATTAATTTGTTAAAAATAGAGAGATTGATTAATATATAATAATTATATAGTTAATATTGTTCTTATTTATAATCGAGAAATTGATTAATAGGTTTTATCAGTTAGAAAAATAATTTCAAAAGTAAAAGTAAAATGAAAAGGATTAAAAAGAAATAAATAAAATAAAATAAAGAAAAATGAATAAAACAAAAAACAAAATAAAGAAAAGTATTTATATTAACATGTGTTGGTGTTTTAATGTTCGGGATCATACGCTGACTACCAAATCATTGGTGCCAATGCACCGATATCCCGAAATCGGGGGCAGTCAGGGAATATAATCATTTCCCATCTTTAAATTTACGTGATTAGTCCATGAATACCGCCAACCTTTCTAGGCGCTCCAATTAATTAAACACATTTTTAATTTAGTCATTTTATTTTCTTAAGACTTTTAATTACCGGGCCTTATGTTACTTTGCTAATCCTAATTGTATTTAAGTTAATTAAGACCCATTTGTCGGCCCAATATAAATTCATTGTAAATCTTATTTCTATTTATATATGGGCCCATATTCATTTTCTATCAACTTATTCTCATTCAACATTCCAAGTTATAACTTAGCCCATATACCAATTTAAATTCCTAAATCCAATATTTTCATACAAAATTTCAAATATAGTTAACAGAGGGAAACAGTGGTCATCTACCAAAAAAGGCCAAGGTGACCAAGCAAATTTCAAAGGTGACAGAGGACAAACCAAAGACATGTTCAGTGGATTAAATAGTAACCTAAGGACAAGCCCCAACAAGGCCACAGTAACAGAGAAACAGCACAGGGGATAGAAACAAACCCGTAAGCCAAGAACCAAATCGTATCAGCTTCCCAGATCGTACTACGATTGCTTGTACATAATTAAACCAATATCCAAGGCACAAACACACTAGGCATCATACAATCAAGAAGAGGAATCGAAATTACTGTAACAGATCACACAAGGGCAAAGCAACATCAAGGCAAAGAATAAATTCCATAACAGAAACCAACCCAACCAACAACCATCATGACACATGACACGTAATACTGTAGTCAACAGCAAAGACAGATAGAGGTAATAGGGTCACAGATCAAAGAATGCCGCACCAAAGATCGTAAGGATCAAATAGCAAAAAACCAATTTCAAGCAAATGCACCACATAAGAAAAGAAAAGAGTACCAAGATATATCCCACAACGGGTTTGGCTATCCACCACGTCATCGATACCATAGTACCAAATGTACCAGTGTTTATACCAAGATCGTTAGTATCCCAAAGAAGCAAACCCGAAACCATCGAGGAAAACAAACAATCCAAAAATCAACCAAATAAAGACATACATTTCACGGGCATAGCAAAGAAACGAGGTTAGACTAGGGTTTTTACCGTAATGCAAGAGACAACCAAAGCGACAACACAAAGCCACATCAATGGGTCTAGGTCATCCTCCATCAAGTTTTCGACCTTCCCCTCCTTTCTTTTCGCTTCAAATCCCTTACTCAGTTGGGCACCTGTTCTTATCAATTTAATTCATGGCGGACTCAACTCATGAGTAAAGGATGAGCAAAAATAGGAGAGGGGGAGCGATCGGGCTTTTATACGGGAAGTAGGAGGGCCGTCAGAGTTTACGATCAGAGAATTGGGTGAGAGGAACGAGCCATAGTCAGAGGACCGTACTGAGGTGATGGGGGACGGAGCGCGCGCGCTCTCGTCGAGATAGAGGGCGAGGGTTGACGAGAGTCGTCGGAAGAGAGTCCGTGAGAGTACTTGTCGAGAGAGCGAGAGGCGAGGGAACAAAGCAGAAGAGGGACAAGAGCGAAAGAGAGCAAGGCTCTCTCCTCGCAGAGTCAAGAGCGGAGAGAGTGGGGTATCGCGCAGAGACAGAGAGAGAATGGAAAGGACGAGGAGAGAGAGCGGCCATGTCGTGAGACAGAGAGAGAGAAATGGAAAGGACGGGAGAGAGACAGATGATAGAGAGACAAAGGAGAGCATTAAATGTTCCATTTAATGAGAGAGAGAGAGAGAGATTTAGGATTTTCTCAGGGCACATAATCCATGGCACTTGGTGTGGTGAGGCCATAGGTATGATGAGTCATTTCCTTTGGGTAAATTTAAGTTTTACAATTTATTTTATTTTGACTTAATTTGTATTGTTATTCCTGTTTGTATCTATTGCCTTTGAGTCAATATTATGTCATATTTAGTTTCTGTAGTATTTCGCTTTATTTAATTTCTAGCGTGACCGATGTATTATCTCGTTTCAAACTTATATTTTACTTTTATTTGTTTAGTTATTAGTCTAACTATTTTAGTCTATTTAGAAATTTGAGCTTTCATTTACTAATTTACTTAAGTCATCATTTACTGATATTTATATATTTATTATTGTCAATTATGGTTAGCTTTATTTATTTATTTGTTTATATATAAAATTCTTTAATTGTCTATTTACGTTATTTTAAACCCATATGTTAATTTTCATTATTATTTTTCAAATTAATTTTTTCGTGGTTTGACATATATAGTCCGGTTATGGTGCTTTGCAAAGTACATAACGCCTCTGTGCTTTGCGCTCTATTTTTAATTTCAAGTTAGATATAATCGATCTGAACCGTTCAGTCTAATATTCATATCAAAATCTATTAGTAAACCAAATTTTATATTTTTTAGAATTTTTTTTCTATTTTTTCTGCTGAGAAGAAAATGACTTGATCTGAGAATTCTGGTTCATCCAAAAATGATGGTTTCCCCCTATCCAAAAAAATAGCAAATGGATTCCAAAAAATATAAAATTTGATTTACTAATAGATTTTGATATGCAGATTAGATTGAGCGGTTTGGATCGATCATTTTTGACTTAAAATTAATAATAGAGCGCAAAGCACACAACACACTTGTACTTTACAAAGCACCATAGCCTAATTATATGGTGCTTTGCAAAGCACAGAGGCGTTGTGTGCTTTGCGTTCTATTTTTAATTTCAAGTCAGAAATGATCGATCCGAACCGTTCAATCTAATCTTAATATAAAAATCTATTAGTAAATCAAATTTTATATTTTTTTAGAATTTTTTGCTATTTTTTCTGAAGAGAAGAAAATGACTTGATCTGAGAATTCTGGTTCATCCAAAAATGTTGATTTTCCCCCTATTCAAAAAATAACAAATAAATTCTAAAAAATATAAAATTTGGTTTACTAATAGATTTTGATATGGAGATTAGATTGAGCGGTTTGGATCGATCATTTTTTTACTTAAAATTAAAAATAGAGCGTAAAACACATAACGCTTTTGTACTTTGTAAAGTACCATAGCCTAATTATATATATATATATATATATATATATATATATATATATATATATAGAAAGTTAGGCTATGGTGCTACGCATAGTTAATGATCAAATTTGCTACGGACTAAAAAATATAGTTAAATTATTTTCAAATCTTGATTCACAGGTCTCAATAAATTCTTTATATCAAAATATGATGAGATATAAAAATTTTCTATTTTTTGAATTTTCTAAGTATTAATTTTGGATTTTTAAAAATGACTTAGAAGAAATATTTTATTATTATTATTATTATTATTGAATCATCTTAAAAATCCAAAATTAATACTTAAAAATTTTAAATTTTTTTATATCCATCATATTTTGATATAAAGAATTTATTGAGATTTATAAATCAAGATTTTGAGATGATTTACCAATATTTTTTAGTCCATAGCAAATTTGATCATTAACTACGCGTAGCACCATAGCCTAACTATATATATATATATATATAGTAAAGATACCGTGAACTTAAACTCACGGAGACCTTCCGTGAACTTAACTCAAAAAATACATCAAATCATTTCAAAATTTTAATTTATCATCTTCATTAAATTATTTATATGAAAATCTTGTGGGTTGTAAAAATTTGGAGTGTTTTGAGTTTTTTAAGTTATTGTTTTTAATTTTTAAAAATGATGTTCAAATATTAAATATTTTATTATTATTTTTAGAGATGATTTTTAAAAATTAAAAACTATGGCTTAAAAAGCTCAAAACACTCCAAATTTTTGCATCCCAACTGATTTTCATATAAAATTTTTAATGAGAATGATAAATTAAAATTTTGATATAATTTGATGTACTTTTTGAGTTAAACTCACGAAGACCTCCGTTAGTTTAAGCCATGATATCTCTACTCATATATATATATATATATGTATGTATGTATGTATAAATGGGTGGTAGCTCGAGTTGGTTAGGAAAAAATTCTAAGGTTGTTTTACCCAAAGGTTGAGAGTTCAATACTCACCCACGACTTGGCAGCTTCTGCAAAGATTTCAAATATATATATATATATATATATATACTATTATATAAAGCATCTAAAAATTAGAGGGTCCATTTTTTATCATGGTAAATTTTTATTATACACATTTTATCCCTCAATTAGACGGATAATATTTATTGTTGATTGATCGAACGTTTGTGATCGCGTCCATTAATCCCCTCTTTCTCTCCATTTTTCCCTTATATACTATTATTTTCATAATTTTTTTTATTTAGCAACATTGTGCATATTTGGTAAGAAATTAATGGTGTTAATATATGTTAGAATAATTTACTTTTCTTGCCATAAAAATCATGAATCATTAACTCATATTGTGCAAAAATCTCATCCATGATTAAATATAGTCTTTATTATATATTTTCTCTATAATTTGATGAATTTATAATTTAATATTAGATAAACGTGAATTTTTATTATCTTATAATATTTTAATGTTTAAATAAAAAAATTCTGCTGCAACGCGCGAGTATATAGCTAGTATATATATATATATATATAGAGAGGAGATACCGTGAGCTTAAGCTCACGGAGGCCTTCCGTGAGCTTAACTCAAAAAATATATTAAATCATTTTGAAATTTTAATTTATCATTCTCATTAAATTCTTTATATGAAAATCTCATGGGATGCAAAAATTTGGAGCGTTTTGAACTTTTTAAGTCACCGTTTTTAATTTTTTAAAATGATGTTCAAGTATTGAATATATTATTATTATTTTTAGAGCTGATTTTCAAAAATAAAAAACGGTGACTTAAAAAGCTCAAAACGCTCCAAATTTTTGCATCCCATGAGATTTTCATATAAAGAATTTAATGAGAATGATAAATTAAAATTTCGAGATGATTTGATATATTTTTTTGAGTTAAGTTAAGCAAACTTTGTATATATATATATATATATATATATATATATATATATATATAGTGGAGATAGCGTGAGCTTAAGCTCACGGAGGCTTCCGTGAGCTTAACTCAAAAAATATATTAAATGATCTTCAAATTTTAATTTATCATTTTCATTAAATTCTTTATATGAAAATCTCATGGGATGCAAAAATTTGGAGCGTTTTGAGCTTTTTAAGTCGCCGTTTTTAATTTTTGAAAATCATTCTAAAAATAATAATAATATATTCAATACTTGAACATCATTTTCAAAAATTAAAAACGGCGACTTAAAAAACTCAAAACACTCCAAATTTTTGCATCCCATGAGATTTTCATATAAAGAATTTAATGAGAATGATAAATTAAAATTTTAAGATCATTTAATATGTTTTTTTGAGTTAAGCTCACGAAAGCCTCCGTGAGCTTAAGCTCACGCTATCTCCACTATATATATATATAGTGAGGTTATGGTGTTTCATGAAGCACAAAACTTCCCGTGCTTCGCATCCGTATATTGAAATTGAAAGTTCAAACAGACGATCCAAACCGTTGAATATCATCTTCCTATTGAAATATTTTTGTTGATCAAATTTTATATATTTTTTTAATTTTTGCTATTTTTTAAATGGGTAAAAAATTTGCTGATCTAACGATTTCTGCACCATCCAAAACTAACGATTTTGTACCCATCTAAAAAATAGCAAAAATTAAAAAAATATATAAATTTTGATCTCCAAAGATAGTTCAATATAAAGAGAGAGAGAGAGTTATTAAGAGTCATTCAAAAGAAGTGAATTCCTAACTATCTTAAAAAATAATAATAAAAATTTAAAAATATAAAATTTTGATCTATGTCTAGATATTCATATGAAAATTATGTTGTACAGTCAGATCGATCATTTACGCATTGATAACGAAGAACTGATCCATAGTACGAAAATGATCCTCAAAGCCCAACTCTCTCTCTCTCCCTCCCTATATATATATATATATGATATTTTAGAAATTGCACGTTCAACATGCATGATATTTTGCATGTTGAATCTTTCAACTTCAACTCCAACAACAAAGTCTTTAATTTTATTTGGAGTAGGCTATAAATGAAACTCAATCGGAAAAGAATATTTTGCATGTTGAATATTTTAGAAAAATTGATGTTATAAATTTTTGTATGATATTTTAGTAGTTGATGGTATAATTTCTTTGAAATCTATGATTTTGGATTGGATTTTATTTCTAGTCTACCTTAATTTATTTGAGTTGCATGTTGTATATTTTAGAAAAATTGATGATATAATTTTTTACATGATATTTTAAGAATTGATGGTATAATTTCTTTGATTTTAGATTGGATTTCACTTCTAGTCTACTTTAATTTTTTTAGGATTAAATATTTTATTATTGTTGTATATTTTAGTAATTTATGGTATAATTTTAGAAATTATTGGAATATTTTGAAAATTTTAGGAATATTTAAGGAATTGATGGTTTAATTGTTTGCATGATATTTATTGTAATTTTTTATTTAATGATTTATTTATTTATGCTATTAATAGATTCGAGATGACAAATGTGGATTCAAATAATGTTAGTGGGTCTCATGGTCAAGATGAACGTGACGTTGATTATGCAATTGATCAACAGTGTATTTCTGAACTCCTTGGCATACCGAATTGTATGTTTAGAGTGAATGACATTCTCGCAAATGTAAGTTCAAACAAAAATTCATAGTTTACTTTAATATGAAATACATTTTTTTGTTGTAGTATTGATGAAATTTTTTAATGTATTGTAGCCAGAAAATGTGTTGGATTGTCGAGCACATCGACCTGTTATTGAATTTGACGATAGATGTGGTCCAACATTAAAGAAGTTAGGACTATATCAGCTCGCTCAAATAAAACACACAAAAACTGATCACAGGCTAGTAACTGCGTTGGTCGAACGTTGGCGACCTGAGACCAACACTTTTCATTTGCCAGTTGGCGAGATTACAGTGACATTACAAGACGTGAGTTGTTTGTGGGGGTTACCTATCAGTGGTCCTCCGATAATCGGACCCAGTGATCGAGATACTGCCAAATTAATCAATGATGCTTTTGGCATGAATATTAATAATAACATGATGAAGAAAAATACAAAGAAGAAAGGGGGAGAAAATGGGGAAGATTATGTTGGACAATCATCATTTCGAATTAACTTAAAGTGGTTACGGATGACTTTTTCGAAGTTGGCTGAGAATGCAACGGACGAGGAGGTGGCTCGGTACACACGGGCTTTTGTGTTAGATATGTTCGCATCTTTGGTTTTTCCTGACACTTCTGGAGATAGCGTTCCAGCGATGTTTTTGAGATTTTTACAGAATCTTATTGATCCACCGGTGTATAATTGGGGTGCGGCGGTACTTTCTTGTTTGTATCGAAACTTATCAATTTCATGTCAAAGCGAAAAGAAGACAATTGCAGGGCCATTGTTACTCGTCCAACACTGGGCTTGGACTCGGTTCCCTATCGCACGACCGAGACATGCTGGCACTGTTCCACTTCTAGGTGGGGATGACCCGGAGGCCAGACCTCCATTTGCTATTAGGTGGCAGTACTATCAAACTTATGAAGTTAGCCCCGCACATTCAAGTCTTACTTTTTATAGAAATGAGTTTGAAAGTATTGTGGATGATCATGTGAATTGGTGTCCATACTATGATTATTTGGATTTACTTCCTGGGCGAGTTCGTCACGAGGAGAAAAATTGGTTTGCGAAAGTGCCTATGATTAATTTTTGGATGGTGTCTTGGCATTATCCGGATAGGGTTATGAAACAACTTGGACGCTTTCAGAAGATACCTCCTCCAGAGCCTCACCACTGGACAGAGTTAAAGAGACTCAATAAGATAGTTCATGCAGCTCGTCAGGGTGATGATTGGTCAACAAAGCATCAAGCTTACATCAAGATGTGGGATGATCCTGAGATCATTCAGGAGCCTCGACCGTACGATCCGAGCCAGTACCACACATATCGCCAGTGGTTTCAGATGTTTGGCATGTACACCGTGTACATTCAAGGTCAGATAGAGGCCGGTCTAGATAGACCATTACCACCTCCAAGAGATTCAATTGAGGTGATGGGTTATGTTCCTGGTGGACCACGACTTCGACGAGTGGTATGTCTTCAAAATATAAACTAGTTATTATAAATTCTATAATATTATTTTTTTTTTGCAATAATATGATTTTTACAATAATATTATTTCAGGGTTTGCGGAACTTACAACGTGTGTCATTCATTATCAAGAAGTTGTTCAAACGTGGTACAAAACAAATATGTAAGGATTTGTTGAAGAGTCACCGAGACGATGCTGAGGATACTGGTGTCGCTTACGAGTTTGAAAGAGTGTTGATAGATGCTGGACTACCTGCAAATCTTGATGAATTTCCTATTGATGACGATGATGAGGTTCCAACTCATGGTATGATACAACATGAGACACCATAGGAGGCATGAAGAAAGTACAATTTCTACACACCGAGTTATCCTTAGTTTATGGTTTATTTTAATATATGTTATTTTTATTATTGTGATGGAACCTTAATTCTTGTTATGTTGTATGAGTTGTATGATATTTTATTATTGTAAAACATATGGTATGATACTTTATGGTTGTATGGTACTTTATTATTGTGACGTTACTTTAATTATTCTATTTTAGGATATTTTATTATGGTCCAAGTCATAGAAATTGGAATGCTCGCACTCATGTAGTTTCAACCTTAATTTAAGCAATTCATTTAAAACTAAAAAAATATGAAGAGGTGGTTTCTTTTAGAATGATATCGGGTCCGATCCTATTTTTCTTTAATTAATGAAAGATGAAACATCTGGTACCTATTTTCACTCAAATTGAAAAACAAAGAATATCTACAAATTAAAAAAAATTGCAAATTAATTGAAAACACGGCCTAAATAAAAGATATGTAAATTCAAACTAAATAAATGTTCAAACGACATCGATTACAATTAAACAAAAGTCCATATCACATCAATTCAAACTAAATAAAAGTACATATGATATCAATTCAAACTAAATAAAAGTACACACGATATCAATTCATCCTTGTTGACTTGCTTCCGTATGGCTTTGAAGAACTTGTCTGGATCGTTCCTAAAATTGAAAATAGGTTTTATAATTAATTAGATTTTAATTATTTTAACTTTTAAAAAAAATAGAATTTATAATTAATTAAACAAATCATATCGGCTTTCATATTTGATCGTTTGCAATTATCATTTGGCATGTGTTTGGATTTTCTTCTTTCTTTTTTCAGTAATGAGTGATCGGGTATGATTCCACTACCATTGTAGAGTGACCTATCCTTTTTCTTGTCAAAAATCTCAAAATGATCCTCCCATGTGTGCACCAATACTTATAAACTGTAGAAACTGATGTGAGTGTATATTGGAATTATAGTTTCGAGCGACACACTGCCAAAACATATTTGGAAGCTATGAATAAATTTAAGTTTCCTGACACTTACATTTTTGGGCCGTGACCTATGCTAAAATCACTTTATAACTATGATCTTGTTTGACATCATGTTTTCTGACAAGCTCATGTTTGACTGCCTCCTCGCCAGCTTCAAAAAAACTCATCATCCTCATCAACCTCATCATTCGCCAAGTCAATATTCTCTTTCGAATAGACCATCTCATATGCTATTCTCCAAGAGCCATCATCATATATATACATCACATTAAAAAAAAGGCTCCATATAGATACAATGTTGATCTGACACTGAATATTAATCGAGTACTAAAATTCTTCGATCCTCAAACCTCGGTAAATCACACCCTTAAATTCTTCTAGAGTGACATTGTGTCAACCTTGAGCCTATTATGTACTCTACACCAATTCATACAATTTGAATTATATAACTGCCAAAATAGATACATAATCATACTCACCAATTTTGCAACAATACAATTTTTTTATCAATTTCAGTAAAAAAGTGTTTAAATTTTAAAAAATATATTATTTAATAATAATAATAATAATAATAATTTATACCAAATAAATAAATAAAAAACTAACCTCAAATTTTAGTTAAAGAGTTGAAGAAAAATAAATTGATGACTGGTGCAGAAATTTACTCTTAATTAGATCTAAATCACACCTTGAAAGACTGCTCTGTGATTCTAAAAATTTTGACTATGGGAGAGCTGCCACGATAATGAATATCTCGGTTACATCATGTGTTTGGGCGGTCCGTGGAGTGGGGCTCGTCATGAGCAGAGTGGGGCTAGTCATGAGCAGGGGCGGATCAGATTACATAGGGGCAAAAATTAAAAAAAATTTAGAAGACAAAAAATAAGTATATTTTTATTTTTTTCTGAAAATATACATAAAAACAAAAATACTAGTACAAAAGAAATTTTCAGGGCACAAGTGCTGCCTCTCTGGCTCTGGCCACAATGGTGTCAAATCTAATGAAATGAGAGTATTTCATACGGTGTCAGGCCCGTAAAGTGGTTTGACTTCACGTGGTTCACAATTTCATGGAGTTTAAATCCCAATTCATTTTTAATTTATCCAAATATTTAATTTTGGTTTAAGTTTTACTTAAATATGAAATGTTCAGACTTTCTATAGAGCTATTTGAGTAATTTTCACTGATAATTTTTTTTATGTGTGCTTCGTCAAATCTTGGTGTGCAGGAAAGGAACTCCATCTATATCACATTATTTTTTTTGTTGGCACACTCATCAAAGTTTTGAAATTTAAAATTTTCTCATCCAAACATTATTGTTTCTTATTTACTTGTCTAAACAAACAATCTCTCTTATGTTACATACTCTTCATTTATTCTAATAATATTGGATCGATTTTTTATCGGAGTCATAGTAGAGCGTTGGTGATTAGTGGTTTGCCGGCGGGTACCACGGGTACGGGCCGGGTACATCCGCGGCGGGTAGGACGGGTACGGGCACGGTGGGTAGATGGTTTTTTTTTCAAAATCGTATCTTATTTGTCTCATACCCGTGCCCGTCGCGGATACACGGGTACCACGGGCACGGGTACGGATATGGGGGTACTCGGGCACGGGTACGGATATGGGGGTACTCGGGCACGGATAGACGGGTACGGGATTTTTGTTTTTTTTGCTGTTTTTTTTTCCAACGGGTTCATGGGTCGGCGGGTACAGTGGGTTCGGCGGGTACGGGTATTGATTTGATGTGAACTGGGGGGGAAATTTTTTAAATTTGAATTTCACGGGGCGGCGGGCGGCGGGTAAACGGGTACGGGTACAACGGGTTTTTTCCAAAAAAATGTGACCGACCCTTCTCAAACCCGTACCCGTGTATCCGCCTATACCCGGGCACAGATACGGATACTGCGGGTACCGAACACGGGTACACGGGTACGGATTATACCCGGCGGGTTTTAGCAAACCACTATTGGTGACTGGAGAGACGCACCTATCATTTGGGGGAGATGACAGTGGTCCTGAAGACATGATGTATTTACAGTTTTTGGAGGATTTGGTACATCCGAAGGAGTACAATAGGGGCAGGGGCGGCAAATATAGTCTTCTTTTCTCGTACTAACAGTTGTGCCACTAACGCTAGCTTCTGCAGTGGTGGTCATGGCCGAGGCTTCCTCCGGGTCGAGTGGTCGACCAGTCGATAAGTTGGAGAATGGTTTTGGGTAATTCGGATCTTGATATGGGGTAGGGCATAATGGTGTGGCCGACTGTTTGATTTGAGGCAAACCATTCCACCTCTACCACTGCAATCACAGAATGGAGCACATCAAGCTTCATGGACCTCCTATTTGAATATTTTTAATATTGGAGAATCTGCTACGACCCAACTAATTTTAGACGGTTAAAGTTTGAGCATTCAATAATTAAGATAAATTTTCTTTCATGTGAATAGAGAAAGGAGATTAATAAGTGAAAATTATTGTCAATGATTAATAAATTAATGATATTTTTTTCAAGTATAATTGTCTTAAAAATATTTATTTTTTCCGATAAAACCATGCGTGTTTTTTCATTTTTGGCAACTTAAGAATATGAATATGCTTGTTAAAACAGAAATATTTATGAAATTGTATTTGTCATATAGAATAGTATTAGTCTCTTTAATGTAAAATCTGGAGATGCTTCTCTTTTTTTCATAATTAGTTATTTCCTTAATTTTCAATTTCCGTAAATGAGTACCTATATGTTAAATTTATGCATTATAAAAGAGGTGACTCATCATTTACATTAAACTTTGTTGAATATATAGTATTTGGCTTCATTTAAGTGAATTATAGACCCCCCTATTAATAAAAAAAAAGGAAGTTGAGATGTACATCAAAGCGAGCGGAGTTGATTCAAAATCATTTGAACTGTCTGTCATCCGAATAATAAATTGAATGATTATTAGTACACAAATAAAAATTATATAATCACATTATTGTCCGATTAAAAATATGATAAAAACTAAGAGAAAAATATTAGTATCGATTTACAAAAAATGTGATAATCAGTGTGGGTTTCGCAAAAGACAGACGCTGAAATTTTAGTACTGATTCTTTAAAAAACAATCCGACATTAGTACACCAACAATATCGACTTTTCATAAAAGACCGATATTCCGGACAGCAAATTGATGAAGTTTAATTCATAAATCGTCATTGGATATGGAAATTATTTGTCCATATTTGATAAGTAATTAATTCATCATTATTACAATCATTGATTTTCAATATTTGATATCTATGATCTCTGTAATTTCGGATTGGATTGCATTTTTAGGCTTGTAGCAAACAATTTCACGGAGAACAATGTCCTTACTAACCAGGGCAATCACCACGATCACCAAGATGTATTTAGTTAATCCAATTGCTAACCTACAAGCAAGTGTTGTGGCACTCTTCAGGAGCTCCCAGCCCCATTTTTGTATTACTCCCTCGTATAGGAAAAAAAAAAACGTCGCAAAAGTAGCGTGCGCTTATTACAAAATTGCCATGTGCAATCAAACATTAAATATCTCCGAAAATATTGAAAAAGAAGAAAGGAACGGGAATCAGGCGGATTTTGCACAATGCTTCTCAAGCCAGTCCATGGACACACTCTTTGGCCTCTCCAATGGCAGACCAAGAGCACGGTCCCACACCAACTGGAAACAAAGATAATTCAACAAGGTAAGTCATCTTGTTTCACACTTTCTTTTTCTGTTTTTGAAATGACAGTGACTTGTAATACAAGATAAAATAATATCAGATATTATGCCCCATCAAACCCCCCCCCCCCCCCTGACAGCAAGGCAGCAACATCCCACACCAGCATACCTCAGATCTAAAACAGCGCATTGTTCGCTATGATGGTTCGCACTTTCACTTCAGCATTATTTTGACTTGACATTATTTTGAACAACTAGAGGAATTGTACAAGGTTGTAAATGGTAGGGTTATGAAAGAAAAGTCTGACCTGAGATCCTATTCCAATGCTTCGTGAAACGCCAAAGAGAACTGTGTAATACCTGCAGAAAGAATGTAACAAAACATTAGAGTAACATATGAAGGTTCTGTACCATATGCATTCTCATGCTAATGCTAATGCATTAAGGCAAAGTTCAGTCAAGACTCACCTATAATAATAAAAATGACAAATGGATTAACCAATGAATGCATAGTTCAATTTAAAATACTGACCTGGCTTCAGAGAGACCGAAGTGGTTCAAGAGAACACCACTATGGGCGTCTACATTGGGCCATGGATTCTTGACCTGAACAATTAAATAGAAACAGGTATTTATTTATTTGATCACATGGTCCAATTCCACCTAAAAGTTATTGCTTTGCAATTACTTGTAATAAATGTTTACAAAAAGAATATGAATAATTTATTTAAATTCATTTATTTTATTAACAATGTTATCAGATTTATATTCTGAAGGAAAATTTTGATTAACAACAGTTCATTGAAATTAAACTGCATATCTATATCTACTAATGTGTTTTTTTAATCCAACTATCAGCAACTACTTACCATATGACGAAAAACAATTACTTGTTATTTAATGACTATATTTGCATTGGTTTATCACAGACCAGAAATAAATGAAAGAATGAGATGGTCTAGTAAAGGAATAGTTCAATTATATTACGAGGATAAAATAAACTTATAAAAATAGAGTAAACTTCATATCAACATTAAATAAGATGGAAAAGAGATTAAAATTATTAGAGGATGTCATTCAATCTACCTTGCCAAGCTCTGTGAGAACAGGGGGGACAACTTCATACAACTTTGAGACCTGAAAAATATGATATCCAGAGTAAGGCATACTTAAAAATAAAAAATAATGTGTTGAATATTATATATTTATTGTTAGAATATTTAGATGAAAGTGTGAATAGAATAGTTGTAGGCACTAAAGTGTAAAAGTAAATTGTATATGTATTCAGTTTACCGATGAATGAAGTTATCAAACTATCAAATTAAACTCTTTATGCTATCAGAGCGGGAGACGAAACTCACCGCCGCTGAACTCGTTGCACCGTGCTGTCATCGCGAACTCGGTGCGAGTCGCGAACTCGGTGCGAGTTGCACATAGTTCCCTTCGCGTCGCCTGGTCGCGTGTGTCGCGGGGGCGCTTCTGCCGCGCGTGTTCTCCCTCTCGCGTGTGTCGCGAGGTACAGAGAGGTACAGGCTGCCTGATCGCTGGCGAGTGCTAAGGGAGAGAGGTACATAGTGGTTCTCTGTACCGTGTGCTAAGGTGGTTGTAGTCGAGTGAAAATGGCAGAAGATAGAAATTTCTCTAAATCCTCTCAAATTATTTCAGTGAGATTAAATGGAGCTGAAAATTATTTATTGTGGTCAAAACAGATACTTATGTATTTAAGAGGTCAGAGATTAACCAATTATGTTACCGGTACAATGAAAAAACTAGAAGCAACAACAGAGAAAATAGTTGAGCTTTAGAAATGGGAGGCAGATGATGGACAGGTTATGTTGTGGCTTATTAACTCGATGGAAGTGAGACTACAAAATCAATTCATGATGTTAGATATTGTCCTACAAGTGTGGGATCGAGCAGCAGAGATATATTCTCAAAAGGGGAATTATGAACAAATCTATCACCTTCAAACCAAGTCAGATTGTCTGATAAAGGGGAAATGAGTGTGATTGAGTTTTTCTCATAATTAAATAATATATGGGAACAGATAGATTTCTTTGACCCTTTGGCTATAACATGCACGGTAGATGCACTTGCTTTTAAAACGGTTAGAGAAAAGAAGAACCTTTCGCATCCTAGCTGGCCTCAACTCCGAGTTGAGCAAATTCGTCAGAGTCTCTGGCAAAGGGATCCACTACCTACTCTTCGTGATACATATGCAGTAGTGGTTCAGGAGGAAAGCAGGAGAAAGACAATGACATCTGTGCCAATGCAAGAGGGGTCAACCATGTTGAGCCAACCACCCACAACCTCGTCTCAAGGTGACAAAGTTTGTGATTACTGTCATAGAAAGAATCACACGAGACTTGTTGGGACCTACACGGAAGACCAACCAGAGGTCGAGATCGTGATGGTGGTCGTGGCAGGAGCTAAGGTAGAGGTCGTGGACTGGGGCGTAATGGATTAGATACAAGCAAGCACATGTGGCTAACACAGCTGGTCAATCGGGTTCAAGCTCCGATAACATGTTGACCCAATTGATGACTCAGCTTGCACGCAGACTCTCATCCACCACCCAGGCTAGTGCCACTACATCAGTTGCTTCCCATTAGGGGGTGACGGTTACAATCTTTCTTCTCTTCTTACTACTGTAATTAAGTCAGTTGGCACTACTATGAAAGCCCTAATAGCTGAGCCTAGCCTTGATAAGTCCTGAATTGTAGATTCAGGAGCATCTAAACACGACTCTTTATCCCATAATGTTCAAAACCTATAAACCTATGTCTGGAAAAGACAAAGTGCAAACAGACGATGGCTCATTATGCCCAATAGCAGGAGTTGGGATGTAACATGTAATTCTGAACTTCAACTATCATCAGTTTTACATGTTCCTAACTTCACCAACAACCTCTTATCAGTCAGTCAATTGGTAGATGATCTTAACTGTGTGGTTTCTTTGTTTCCTACTCATGTTGTGTTGCAGGAGCTGAAGACAAGAAGTGTAATTGGTATTGGGAAGATGAGTGAAGGCTTGTACCGACTCAAGCAAGAAGAGGAAAAAACGAAGCAAAGAGTTTGCTTGGCAGAAACTCCGGAATTAGAGTTATTTTTATTGCATTGTCGTTTAGGCCATATACCATTTAATGTGTTTGGAAGGTTGTACCCCAAGTTGCATTCTAGGTGTAGCAAGAATAAATTAGTATGTGATGCATGTGAATTTGCTAAGCACACAAGAACAATGTACCCCTCTTTTGATAATAGAAGTAATTCTTGTTTTGATATTGTTCATTTGGATGTTTAGGGCCCTTCGAAGGTTACTTCTCTTTTTGGTTCTAGGTGGTTTGTTATTTTTATTGATTGCCATAGTCGGATGACTTGGTTGTACTTGTTGAAGAGGAAGGATTAAGTTTTTGAGTGTTTCAAGGGTTTTCACAAGATGGTGGAAACGTAATTTGAAAAAAAAAATGAAGGTGTTACGCTCGAATAATGACACCGAATACACAAATAGAGCAATGCAGGACTTCTTACGAGATAATGACATTGTACATCAAACTACATGTGTGAGTACACTTGAACAAAATGGTATTGCAGAAAGGAAGAACAGACACATTCTTGAGGTGACAAGGTGTCTTCTCTTTGCCATGAATGTCCCGAAATATCTATGGGGGGAGGCAGCACAGACTGCTACATATCTAATCAACAAAATGCCGTTGAGGGCGGTGGACTTCGATGACAATCGATTGAGATGCTCACAAGTGTGCATAACATAAGTCCGAGTACCAGTAAACTTGATGTAAAGTCTCATAAATGCGTGCTTGTTGGGTATTCGAGTGGAAAAAAAAGGGTATAAGTGTTATGACCCCGTAAAGAAAAGAATGCTTGAGAGCTTGGATGTGACATTTAGAGAGACGAAACCCTACTTTGTACTCTTGAATACACAGTCAAATGCATCTGCCGTGACATTCTAAGATACTCTGGAGGTGGTTGTCACTTCCCTCGGACCGGATTGACCGAGAGGGGGAGCATAGGGTATCGGACAATGGTATGGAAGATACTATGGATGTGAGCTCAAATACAAGTTCAAATACAAGTATGGATTCGAGAGCGGATCTGAACCTACCGCCTCCAACCAGGCAGATCCATAAAGTGTACACTCGAAAATCTCGTCATGAGAATATTGAACAACTGCCTATCCAAGATCAATATCAATTACTCGTACCTGTCGACGGCTCTCCCATATCACAACCTCCAAATAACTTAGAGTTACTCTTAGATACTAATCTTCTCTCTGATCTTGATCTTCCTATTGCGGTACGCAAAGGAGTTTGATTAGTTGTGTTGGAACAAAAGGAAGATGCCTCAACATCTCATCCTATTTCTCATTATGTTTCATTTGAGACACTGTCACCTGCATACAAAGCATTTGTTACCTCATTGCATTCTAATTCTGCTCCATGTGAGTGGAGAAAAGCAATGCAGGACCCGAAGTGGAAGAATGCTATGTTTGAGAAAATGAGGGCATTAATCAAGAATGCTATGTTTGACATGTGGGATATAGTCCCGAGACCGTCCGGGAAGAACACTGTGGGATGCAAGTGGGTATACTCATTAGAACATACTCCTGAAGGGAAGGTCGAAAAGATTCAAGGCGAGATTAGTGGCTAAGAGCTACACACAAACATATAGTGTGGACTATGAAGAGACCTTTGCTCTCGTTGCGAAGATGAATACTGTCCGAACATTGATTTCATGTGCTGTAAACTTCGGGTGGGACTTATGCCAGCTAGATGTGAAGAATGCTTTTCTTCGTGGGGATCTAAAGAAAGAGGTGTATATGGAGATCCCACCTAGTTTTGCAAATGAACAACTGAAAGGCAAAGTGTGTCGTCTGAAACGTTCTTTGTATGGATTGAAACAATCGCCACGTGCATGGTTTGATAGGTTCTCCATGACAATGAAAAAACTTAGCTATCAACAAAGCAATATCGATCATACTATATTCATCCAGTGGAAAGGTGAGAAAATTTGCATTCTAGTTGTGTATGTGGATGATATAGTGTTGATGGATAATGATCCCGTGGAGATGAAGAGGTTCAAGGCTAATCTAGCCAAGGAATTTGAAATGAAAGATCTAGGTGAATTGCGTTACTTTCTTGGCATTGAGGTTGTTCGGTCGAAAAAAGAGTAATTCTATCACAACAGAAGTATGTTTTAGATCTACTAAGTGATACAGGGATGTTAGGGTGTAGACCTGTCAATACATCAATAGATCCCAACCACAAGTTGAATGAGGAAATTGGCGATCAAGTGGAGAAAGGATAATATCAACGCTTGGTAGGCAAGCTAATTTACTTGACTCACACTCGACCTAACATCTCTTATGTCGTGAGCATGGTCAGCAGGTATATGCATGATCCTAGAGTATCACACCAGGAGACCGTGTATCGAATCTTGAGGTATCTCAAGGGTTGTCCTGGAAAAATGGTGTTCTTCGGTAAAATAAAGACATGAGGGTCAAAGTCTATACCGATGCTGATTGGGCTGGGTGTCTCGATGATAGAAAGTCTACTTCTGACTATTGTGCATTTGTGGGAGGTAATTTGGTTTCTTGGAGAAGCAAAAAATAAAATGTGGTGGCAAAGTCTACGGCTGAGGCTGAGTATAGAGCCATGGCCCATGGTGTGAGTTAAGGATTGTGGCTACGGAGATTGCTACTGGAGTTAGGATTGTTTGAAGATAAACCCATTATGCTATACTGTTATAACAAGGCGGCTATAAACATAGCAAACAACCTAATAAAACACGATAGAACTAAACATGTGGAGATTGATCGACATTTCATTTCATTAAGGATAAACTCGATGAGGGCATTATGTGTATGTCGTTCGTTAGGACCAAGGAACAAATTGCGGATGTCTTCACAAAAGGGTTGAGTATCACCGACTTCTCCAATGTAATAGACAAGATGAGCATGATAAATATCTATGCATCATCTTGAGGGGAGTGTTAAATATTATATATTTATTGTTAGAATATTTAGATGAAAGTGTGAATAGAATAGTTGTAGGGACTAAAGTGTAAAAGTAAATTGTATATGTACTCAGTTTACCGATGAATGAAGTTATCAAACTATCAAATTAAACTCTTTATAATGGAATCTCCAAATTGGATCCCTATAATTGATTTAAAGGAACATACCAGCTGGAACAAAGGATCATCCGGTAAATGCTTCAAAGCAAACTCTCTTTGGCATGTGTATCGGGGGTCAGTTTTGCGTAGCACTCCATGACCAAATCCAGGTACCACCTGAAAGTGGTAAATGAATAATCAATCATAATATATCATAGGATTTTTTTTTCAGATTACACCCAAAACATATTTCCCAGTCCAGTATTTTTCACACCATGATTAGAATAAAACTGAAACCATTATATCAGTGAGATTGAAAAACTTATTCCATTTGTTTCTTCAAAATATTTCTTACTTGATTAAAATTGCTTTTGGTTTAGTAAAAAATGAGTTGAATCAATTCACATGGGTGAAACATGTTTAAAATAGTTACAGTCCAATTAATTTGAAATGAAGGGTCGAGGTTGGTACATAAAATTTTATTGCAATACCTTGGTTCTGCAAGTTAAGACTCATTTGTAAGTAACCAAAAGTATTGTTGCAGTTAGTTACATACATGTGTAATGCTGAATATTACTCGAGAGAACAGACAGAGGTTGGACGATTCATAAAATTCATAATAAATAGGTGAAACAAATAGATTTCACAAAGATGAGTACCAACCTTGCCACTATTGAGGGTTTTCCATACATAATCCTTAAGCTGCTCCTTGCTTATGTTCTCACCACACTCTTCTACTACTGATTTTATCCACAGCAGCACCTCCTACGCAATCAGACACAGAAATCCAGGCAAGTAAACACCCATACAAATAAACATATTATTTTTTACTCTTAAGATAATAGCACAAGAACTTAATGAGATGAAGCCATGAATCAGTTGAAAAATTATAATTCTAAAAGGCAGCTGATTCTTATACTAGAGAAATGTCAGTAACTCAAAATATGTACCTGGTTGGCGAGGCCATGGAGGGGCCCAGCCAAGCCATTCAGTGCAGCTGCAAAAGAAAGGTACGGGTCTGATAAAGCACTTCCAACCTGAAACCAAATTTTCATATATGCATGTTAGTTACTGTACATCTCTCGTTTCAATCTTTACAACAAATGAAACAAAGTTTGTTGCTAACATTCAAAATGATAAAGCTCTTTTTATTGGCATATACATCTCTAATAAAATCAATAGAAGCTATTCTGAAAACCTGAGCATCTCCGGTAAAAAAAAAAATGATCCCACAATTGATCTATTGTTTTTGAAACAAGAAAATATGCAGAACTGACAATTGACCCATGCATTAAGTTAAGGCCAATGCTGACCGAAACCCTTCAGAAGTTGATCCTAGTGAAGCACACACCCCATCTATACTCTTTAAAAATACCTTTCTCAGCAAGATATTGAAAATTTACAAAACTTACTAGATGAGCTGTATGTGCACTGACATTTCCACCTTCATGGTCACTAGAGAAATTGTTCAAAATACAAATAGTCATGATCTCTACAAAATTAAAATAATTGGGGCAGTTACATTTGCCTTTATAAGATCTCCACATTAGATAATTCTTGTACCATTAATTCCCTACTCTTGACAAAAGATAAGCTAGTGCCGCTTTTAGTCAATCTCAGTGCATACAGGGTGAAAATGATCAGTTTGTGGATATAGTGAAGAACATATATTACGGTTATATATTATACTTTCTTGCTTTTTCGACACAACTTTATATTTTAGGCTTTGTGGGCACACAAGAAACAGTGCCAAAATAAATAAATACAAATCTTTTAGCAAAGTTGCAGAAAGATTACGTGTGAATAGTGACATAAAGCCTCATTAATTCAAGCATTTTGGGGTCATCAAAACCTAGCATGTGAGAGAAATTTGCGCCATAGTCTAGAGATTTGTCTGATGGAATAACTTTCCCATCCTTGAATATCCTATGACAAAAAATAATAGAGTTAATAATGTGTATACAAAGAACACAAAATTCAAGCATCTGACAATCATAGTCCTTTCCATCATTAAAATTGCTTCAACAAAGTCTGCACATCAAACCTACCAAAAGTAACCATATACCAGCATCACCCTTTTCTAATCACCTGAGTGTTATGGCCTGGACTTTTTGGTGAAATTTTTAACACAAACTCCAAGAAGAAATTACACCAGATAATTCTAAATCTCACCAAAAAGTGGTAACTAACAAATATATAAGGATCAGAATACAATATTAGGAGCAAATTCAGTTAGCACCTTCTATAAACATATGAAGCCACAACTGGAAGGCGGGCAATCAAATTCATGACATCCTCATATGTTGGTTCCCAAAACCTATAGTATGCAAAAAGTTGTAAAGAGTTCTATCAATTATAATGGCATGATCAAAAGAAATAAAGAAAATAGTAAAGGGATTTTATATATATGCAAGAATATTACTTGGTCTTGTTTATGCCCTTGTCATAGGCCTTCTGGAATTCACTCTCCACCTACAAAAAAAAGCCACATTTTTTTCTTTGTAAATAAAATGCTCAAAAAGAAGGGTCGTGATTATCAAAAGGTACATCGACATTTATATAAGAGAAGTCTAAACTTAAAAGAGTGTCCTCGAGGAATAAAAAATCAAATAAACAAAATGCAAGATAGAAATGTCAGAGATTGCTCCTAAATCTCTAACAAATAAAATATAAAAAAGATTAGGGAATTAGTAATTCCCATTCTGGTACTTCCTCTTGCTGGTTCCACGACTCTTATTTTGTTGTTGAACAATTCATCATAAAAGAAAAGAAAAAGAAGCATCAGAACTAATGAACTTCCGGCGTCCGTAGAAACCAACAACTCTGCCGTTGATATTTTGAATGGGTCTTGCATTGTCCTTCAAACTCTGTAAATATCGATCAATAAGAACTCAGTCACTAATATTTCAGATATTTTATATGAAAATAGCTACAAACCGGTGATTCTTCGCTCCGGTGATTCTTCCTCCGGCGATTAATCGCTCTTTTCCTCTGACGATTCCTCCTCTTGACATCGATGATGGAGTGCCAAGGTGATCATAAAATTCTCCAAGATCTTGAATGTACTTTTGCACGAGTTATAGAGCTGGTCAAAGCATCTACACAGTCACAATATGCTATCTCCTCTCAAGCCAAACTTGGTCCATCAGTCTTTACTGATCAGATGGGTCCCACAAACGGAGATTCAAGAAATAGAGTTCAAGAAATTAATGCGGCGACGAGTCTATATTCATCTCTTTCAAGGAATATGAAGTCTTTTGCGGCCAAAGTTAAAGAACCAATCTTGAAGTTCAATAACTGTAGGGCTGAACCTTCAATTACACAAGTGACTACACAATTAGAGACACACAAAACCCTGCAACCCACTCAGAACAAACAAACCCTAAATCATCCCCTTTGTTCTCATCGCTCGAAAGCCTCCACAAAAATATCCCAAATTAGATCTGATAAGGAGAAAGGGATTGTTACCTGCTATAGGTGCGGAGAGAAAAATCACTTATCAAGAGATTGCCGTAACTCATTAGTTTGTTTCGAGTGCGGTAAAATTGGTCACCGTTCCAGAGATTGTCGTTCAGTTCCAAAGTTACATAATCCACCAATTTCTAATTTTCCGATCCAAAAACCTAACCAAGAAATGGAGAAACATTGTTCGGCGGATGAGTATGCGGTGATTCGATTGGTCACAAATGAAGAGAATAAGGATCTTCAAGAGGTTCTGTTCCGAAGCATTGTTATTGTTGATGAGAGGAAACTCGGAGCACTGTACATTCAAGCTCATCTTCAACAACGCTTTCCCTTTCCCGGTTTTGCTTGGGTAGCAAGAGCTATACCAAATGATCGATACCTTGTAGATCCACCTAATCCGGCTTGGAGAATGACTACTATAGAGCTAGGAGGGTTAGATCTAGGAGGTATACGGTTTCCGGTCGAGGGTTACGGCGAGAATGCGACATGATATTCAAGGTCATCCTCCGATTCCATTGTGGATAAAGATTAAGGGTCTTCCTATCGTTTCTTTAAGAGATCGAGTTTGAAAGGCTAGTGATGATTTAGGTGGAGGTATTTTGATGGAAGTTGATCCAAGATCGGTAACCATTATGATTTTTGTGTGTTGAGGATGAGAGTTGGTGTGATCGTGAAATTATACCTCCTTATCGTAAAATGAAGTTCACGGATGTTAATGGGATAGCTACGTTTTATACCTTGTTCTATGAGGTAGAAGACGATCGAATATGGAATTACTTAAAGAACGGGAGTTAGGTGCTAAAAGAAAAGTTTATTGGAGAGAAAAACCAAATGAGGATGGCCTAAACCAACGATTACCTAATCATCACACTTTGGATTAAGTAATAATGAGGCCAAGAGAGGTAGATATGGAGAAACTCAAACTCGGGGGAGACACACATCAAGATAAACCAACCGACAATGTTAGTTTAGTAAGAGATGAGTTACCGTCATTATTTCATTAGATATCTTGAACTAGAAAAAGTCAACGAAGAGCGACTAAGCATCTCCCACAGGATACAACATCAAGCCATTTAGTGCACGAAGGAGATAATACAATTATGGAGGCTTGTTGAGATAGAAGATGTAACTATAATTCCCCTCCCAAAACATATGAACTGAGAAAACAGTTGAATATGATAACAACAACAAATTGGCCATTGTAACTTTCAATCTTGATCCTTCTAAACTTAAGGAAGACAAAAACCAAAAAATCCTAGATATTGAACCTATCAACCATACAAATCCAATACTTCCAATACCATCCAATTCGATTTCAGACTAACCAAACAGCTAGACAAAGTACAAGACTGAAAGGGAAGGTACCAGTGCAATATGTGACTGGTTCTCCAGTACAAGCTCCTCATCAAAACAGGATCTCACTTTTTAGAGCAGGTATTGACTCTTTAATACATCAATTTCCATATCCACATTATGAAGATAAGGAAATAATGACAATGTTCTGATTGTGGTTTTTCTTTAGGTTCTAATGAAAAGACAAGATTAAAAGTTATCAAACATTTTAGGTCTTTATCTAAACAACAATTATCATTTGTGTTACATGGTATTTTAGATAAATTAGACAATAACATTAGTGAAGTAGATCTAAGCACCGAATCATTGTTACTTTTGGGAACATTAATGGCATCATGAATATTTTAAGTTGGAATATTAGAGGATTAGGACAATCTAAAAGAAGAAGATTAGTTAGAGATGTCTTATTAGAACATAAGATAGATATAGTTAGTTTACAAGAAACTAAAAAAGAAGAATTTAAGAGCAATACACTTAATAATTTAAGTAAAGATATTAATAAATGGATAATTTTACCTTGATAGGTAATTAGGAGGTATTTTAGTAGGACTAAATGATGGTAAATTTGAATTACTAGACTCATGGATCTTATTATTTTCAATTACTCTTATGATTAAAAATAAAGATTGATTTTATTTGGATGTTTACATCATTATATGCACCAACATCAATTGGCATGAGAAAATTCTTCTGGAAAGAATTAACAGATATAAGAGAATTATCTAATGTTCCATGGTTAATAGGGGGTGATTTTAATATGGTTAGAAATAGATTAGAACGTAAAGGCAAAACTTATAATCATTCTATTAGTAGAAAATTTAATTCTTTTATATCTACAAATATGTTGATAGATTTTAGACCAAAGGATAGACTTTACACATGGTCCAATTTAAGGGTTAATCCATCATTAGCATGCTTAGATAGATTCTTATGTTCAATAACATGGGAGAGAGAATTTCCATTAAGTGTTAGTAAATCATTACCTAGGTTTCAATCAGATCATAATGCTATTATTCTTAAATCTAATATTAATATATCTTATACTAATAATAATATAAAAAACTTTGATAAAATTTGGATAAAACAAGCAGATTTTAATGAACTAATGATTAATTGGTGGAAGTCCTTTCCTCTAGATATCAATGATATAGGTATGAGTTGGAAAATGAAAATGCAATATCTAAGGAGAAAATTTAGAGGCGGAACATTAATTTTAGAGAGCGTGAAAAAAAGAAAAAAAGAAATGTTTAGAAAAAATTAATGAGATAGATTTAATACAAGAACTTAGGGATATTAATGATTTGGAATTCCGATATGGTTAGATAATACTAATAAATTAGATCAAATTTATACGAAAGAAGATACTTATTAGCGACAAAAAAATCAAAAATTAATTGGTTATTAGAAGGGGATTTGAATACAAAATTCTTTCATACAATTGCAAATAATAGAGCTAGGAAGAATTATATTTTTTCATTGGAAATAGATGGTCGATTATATATGATCGGGAAAGGATTAGGAGATTTATTTACAATCATTTTAAAACTCTTTTAGGATCAGAACTTAATAGATTAGTTACTTTAGATCCTAACTTATGGAATGAGAATGAGAGACTATCCTTAAATTCATCTTATTCTTTAGAATCTGTTTTCACTATAGAAGAAATTAAAAATGCAATATTTGAAGCAGAAGGTAATAAATCTCCAGGACCTGATGGGTTAACTTTTACCTTTTATCAAAAGTATTGGGATTTAATTAAAGATGAATTAGTACTCATTGTTAATGCTTTTTATAATCATAACTTAGATCTTTCTAAATTAAATTTAGCTACAATAGTTTTAATTCCTAAAAAGAAAGATAGTATAGCTATAAATCAGTTTAGACCTATCGATCGATAAATTGTAGTTCAAAAATCATTTCAAAAATTCTAGCTAATAGATTAGCACAAAAAATGGATGTATTAATAGATTATTCTCAAACGACTTTCATAAAAGGTAGATGTATATTTGATAATATAGTATGTGCTCAAGAAATTTTACACCAAGTCGACAAACAAAAACTAAAGGTATATTACTTAAGTTAGACTATGAAAAAGCATTTGATAATGTAAATTGGAATTTCTGATAGAAGTTTTAAAAGCTAGAGGATTTGGTAAAAAGTGGATTGATTGGATAATGAACATACTAGTTAGTGGACAAACTAGTATAAATATAAATGGATATATAACTCCATATTTTAAATATAAAAAAGGGTTGAGACAAGGTGATCCATTATCTCCATTTTTATTTAATTTAGTAGCAGATACTCTTTCTAAAATTTTAAATAAAGCTAAAACTCTAGGATATATTAAAGGTTTAGGGAATTTTGAAGAAAATAATTTAATCAATCTTAATTTTGCTGATGATACTTTGATTTTTTTAGAAGCTGATAGTAAAATAATTGATGCTTTTAAATTACTTTTATTAGGTTTTGAAAATTTATCAGGTCTTAAAATAAACTTTGTAAAAAGTGAAATAGTGCCTTTAAATTTAACTAAGGAAGAGGGAATACAATATGCTAATATTTTAGGATGCAAAGTTTCATCATTTCCTATTACTTATTTAGGGGTCCCTTTACATTGGCATAAATTAAAGAATAAGGATTTGGGATTTTCTTATTAGTAAAATAGAAAATAAATTAGAGAATTGGAAAGGGAAATTGCTATCTATAGGTGGTCGGTTAACTTTAATTAAATCGTTCTAAGTGCTATGCCTTTATATTGGATGTCTATATTTAGACTTCTGTACAAGTTAGAAAAAAAATAGATAAAATATGTAGAAAATTTTTATGGTCTGGTGGTAATATTAGAAAAAAGAAATATAATTTAGTTAATTGGAAGCAAATTTGTAACAGTTTTGAACAAGGAGGCTTAGGAATTTGTAATTTAAAAAGTATGAATAAAGCACTATTATGTAAATGGTTATGGAGGTATAATAATCCAAATGATAAGGGTTTGTGGAAAAGAATAATTAAATCCAAATATCATTTTAGAAGATCTTTAATAAATGCCTCTAATTTTTGGAAAGAAATCAATAAAGAATTACAAATTTTTAATATTAGTGTAGACAAAAAATTAGGTAATGGGAAGAATATTTATTTCTGGAAGGATAGATGGTTAACAAATAATGCATTACAATCTCAATTTCCACTATTATTTGATTTAGCTACAGATCAAAATATTACAGTTTCTCATGTTATAGGATATAATAGATTTTATCTAAATTTTAATAGAGGTTTTAATACTACATTGAGAGATCAATTACATAATTTATATTCTCAATTAGAAAATATTAGATTAGATGATAATGAGGATTCTATAATTTGGCGATGGTCGATATGTGGGTCTTTACCACTAATTCATGCTATAATTGGTTAGAATTTGGAGGAATTAAAAATAGTCAATTTAGTCTCACATGGTCAGCTTATATACCTTTAAAAATTAAAATTTTTCTTTGGTTAGTTCAAAACAATAAGATACTTACAAAAGACAATTTAAAAAAAAAAGGATGGCAAGGAGAGGATAAATGTATATTTTGTAATGCTGCTGAAACTGTAGATCATTTATTTTTGAAATGTTCTATTTCTGTATGTTTATGGAATTGGATAGCTAGTTATAATAATTTCAATTTCAATTGTAATACAATATTAGACATATGGCAATTAGAGGCGTATACCTTATAAAGATTCAAAACTCGTGAATTGATAAGAGGAGCATTTTTGTGGATTGTGTGGAATGAAAGAAATAGAATAATTTTCAATGGAGGTCAAGTAAGAACTATTAGACAATTAGGAGGTTCAATTATAGCTTTATCTAGATATTGGTGTTTATTAAAAGGTAATGAATTTTTGAATGCTTTACATAATATTTTACCATCTAATGTCAACTCATTACCAGTCAGGATCGGAGAAAATACCTTAGATTTAATGCTTTCGAGAGGAAGGGGATTAGTTTGGAAGAGATTTAACAATGAATAATGATGGTTGGAAAGTTAATTAGTATTATCTTTGGTAAACATGCTATGTTGTTTTGTTTTGTATGGTTGGATTATGTTTGTTTCAATTTGGAATTGAACAATTCGCTATTAGGCGCCTTTGCTGACTTGGACAAATCGAGAAGATTAAAAAGTTTCAAACATAATTTTGTGGTAGTTAAGTACTTAGATTGTAAGTCATTTTGATATTCTAGTCTTACTTCTAAACTAGTTCTAGTTGATTGTCAAATACTTTGTTCATCGAGACTAGTCTAAGAATTAGCAGATTTCATGAATATGATGTTAATTTGTTGAACTTTTAGAATTTTAATACTATTACCGCTTAGATCTTGAAATTTGTGGTATCAATTAAACTCTTTTTGTTTCTTAATGAAACTGGTGGTACAACCACTTTTTGTAAAAAAAAAAAATAAAATAAAAAAAAAAAAAAGATTAGGGAAGGATTCTAAAAAAGCCATCTTAATAACAGATGCACTCAGAGATTGCTCCCAATTACATGTATTCATAACAGATGCACTCTTAAAGGGCCATACATAAGAGCTTGAGATATGACAGACTACACAAGAAATAATTATAGATGATGATGATGATTGCAATACTAATAATAACAATAATGTTACTTTGGTAATTATAAAATAAATATACATGATTAATTCCTAATTACCTGAAGAGCCATTACTCCAGTGGCAAATTG
Source organism: Schoenoplectus tabernaemontani (assembly GCA_037127355.1). NCBI lineage: Eukaryota > Viridiplantae > Streptophyta > Magnoliopsida > Poales > Cyperaceae > Schoenoplectus > Schoenoplectus tabernaemontani. The sequence continues at coordinate 18,370,232 of CM073750.1, read as the reverse complement.
AGTCATGGGATGAGCCATAATTGGGAGAGCATCTATTGCATTGAACACATGGTCTGATCCATTACATAGTAAAAAAAAAAATCATTAGTTGCTTCAGAATTTAACAAACAGAATTCCGCAAAGAACAAAGAGAGGAAAACATAATACAACCTGGCACTCTGCGGCGGCTATGCAACTCACTGGTTAGAGCACTGGTTTGTTCCTTACTTGGTACCTATAATATGAATACATAAAATATGAACTTAATTGATTCACTCATGTAAACAATGTGTTTAGTAACAGACATAGGTGCAATATTCAGAACCAATAGTCTCACAGTTGATAAGCTAACTATAATACATATCGTTCAGAAAATGCACAAAGATAGCATTTTTACTAATTGAACCATTTTTAAATGTACCTTTCCGGTCAAGAGAAGCCAAAGGAGACCTTCGGGCAATGGTTCTCCTCCCTCAATAGCTGCAGGCAACACCTTTTGGCATTCAGGAATTGACAACCCCCTAAACCTAATACCCTTTTCTCACAACAAAACAAATAAAAATTAGAGGGCCTCTTTGCAAGAAAGGCTTGAGCTTAATGAAATTAAACAAAATGTTTGAACAACATACTTCCTCAGGGTCAAGCAAAGACGTCTCCCACAACAATCCAATCATTCCTCTCATTCCACCTATTACCTTCAAAATAAAAACACAAGATAAAATTAATATGAATTTTGTTAGGAAAAATCCATAATAGAACTTATGAAAGTAAAATAAATAAAAATGTCAAATTTAGGTTTACCATGTCAGTGGTGATGTTGCCAAGTTGGACCTTGCCATATTGAGATTTTATTTTCTTCAACCGATCCTAGAATAAAAGAATGACAAATGTATGTCATCAACTGCACAGGAGTCTGTGGATGTTTGCAACGATGAGAGAGAGAGAAGGAAAAGAGAGGGGGGGGGGTGTGAGAGTAGTAGTAAAAGTAACCTGCTGCTCAGGAATGAGTTCCTTCAATTGAGATTTCAAATCCTGGATTGATATCATACATGTTAGTTTTTTAAAATCTAAACAAGACATAAACTAAATCCATAACTGACAACCCAGCACACAATCACAAATTTACCATTATCATTATAAAACAAAATGAGAATCTAAACACAAACCAGCTCTGAAGAACTCTGCATTTGGAGCCATCTGACAGATCCCAGTGATGTAGTTTGTTCAGCCTTTGTCCAAAAGTAAAATAATCAAACATAAATTCAAATGAAGATCAACAGAAACCGTGTTGCACATAAGGCAACTTCGCTCTTATAGGTTCTTGAAAATATGCCAACTTCACTTTTTACAACTTTAAAGGTGAATGATATATTTTATGATTAAATAGACAGAATACTAGCTCATGAACTACTGCCAGGAAAAAGTGGTTCCTCTTTGGTACGAAAGATAAAGCTAGAATACATGAATGCTCAATTTCTAGCATCTTCATTTTTTCTCAACATTATCATTTAATAGGGTAACCTTTCAATTATGGAGTTACAGTGAAAAAGGTATACTGATCTATTGTTGAAATAGAACTCCTTCAGAATTTACTGAGATAATAGAGGGCGCCAAAATCCATATGTATGCATAGAGTTATCTTTATTTACTGAATTTTCAAGGCTGATTATTAAAGTCAATATTATAACATTCTTAAATCTTTTCTGATTTGAAAAATTCGGATTAAATAGGTCGCTTACAAGGCGGGAGCGATACTTAGACAGAGTAGATAAAGAACGAAAGAACGCCATTTCCGTTCAGTCAAGACCTGAATAAACACAAAAGAAAAGATTTAAAAAAAATAAGGAAACCAACCAAAGTTCAGAAACCAGGGCAGAAGTTCCAAATTGGGGCAAAATTTTGAAAATTCCTCCAGATATCTTACTCCAAGATCAAAGGGAGGGGAGGGGAGGGGAGGGGAGAGGAGAGAAGAGGTAGTTTGGGGGATGAGGCGATGGAGGAGAGGAGATCGGAATCGGATTATACGTGATATTCTGTGTGGTGTTGCAGAAAAATGCATTTTACCATTTCTCACCTGGATTTGGAAAGACGAGGGAGAGAGAAGCACAGACAAGACGAGGTTTGCTGGAATAAGAGATGACAACGCTATTTGCCTATTTGTTTGGAATAGAGAAATTTTTATGGGAAGAGGAAGAAAAGACGATGCGAAATTCGCTGATGGCTGTACCTCTTTGATCTTCCGACTCCTTTTCTCTGAAAAGACTGAAAAGTTTCTCGAAAAACCTCCGAATTCTTGGAAATTTATTCGCCTGATTCGCGATGCCATTGCACCCGATACCAAGTAGGCCAGTCCAACAGTAGCTTTAGACTGGCGCTTGGCGGCTAGATCCGGAGCACCACTGGTCCAGGACTTTAAGAGATTTCTATTTCATTTTTCTAGGAACTAGAAAATCGTCATCAATATTTAATTTTCCTTCATAAAAATATGTATTTTATTTCATTTTTAAACTTGATAATTGTGAAAATTTAATTTTCTTTATCCGGAAATTTTAAACTCAACATTGATTTCCACTCTCATTTAATTTCTTACATTTCTAATTAAATAAATAAGACCAAGTCCTTTTTTATTATTTAGGTGACTTGTTGTTGGCTTTTAATATGACTTGTATTACAAGAATTAAAAATTTATTTTAAAATAAAGTGAAATTTGATATTTCCTTTGTTGAAGAAACTATGTTTTCTTTTCAAAGTAAAGCTTCTATTGAGAATTCTTCCACGCATAATCTCAAATATAATTTCAAAAAGTGACCGTTCACATATTGTAAAATTATCCAAATATAATTTCTATACAAAAATGAAAAACAAATGAATTATCTTGGCCCTCTGTAAATTGAAAGATTGATGATAAAAAGTCAACAGAATAAAAATTAATTAAAAAACACATATCAAAAAGGTCGTAAACCGAGTCTAAAGAAACTATTCTCAGTCAAATGGAGAAAAACTTTTTTTTTGTCTATAATTATTAAACATTTAATAATAATATTTCAACTTTGAATCTTTTCATAATAGTATTTTTACTTTCTAAATGCATGAGTTCATAATTTATATGACATTTATATTCATATAGATAAAATTAGCTTTTGTGAACGTATGTGTTCATAAACGCTGGTGGTCTCGTATGTATATATATATATATAGAGAGAGAGTGGAGATACCGTGAACTTAAACTCACGGAGGTCTTTCGTGAGCTTAACTCAAAAAACATATTAAATCATCTCAAAATTTTAATTTATCATTCTCATTAAATTCTTTATATAAAAATCTTATGGGATGCAAAAATTTGGAGCGTTTTGAGTTTTTAAGTCATCGTTTTTAATTTTTTAAAATGATGTTCAAAATATTAATATATTATTATTATTTTTAGAGCATAATTTTCAAAAATTAAAAACCACAACTTAAAAAGCTCAAAACGCTCCAAATTTTTGCATCCCATGAGATTTTAATATAAAAATTTAATGAGAATGATAAATTAAAATTTCAAAATGATTTAATATATTTTTTGAGTTAAGCTCACGGAAGGCCTCCGTGAGCTTAAGCTCACGGTATCTCCACTCTATATATATATATATATATATAATAAAACTAGCATGCTCCTAGGAGTACGGAGCTTCTTCGTGATCTTAACTCAAAAAATATATCAATTGATTTTCAAATTTGATTTATCACTCTTATTAAATTCTTCATATTAAAATCATATGGGGTGCAAAAATTTGAGATGTTTTGAGTTTTCTAAGTCACTAATTTTAATTTTTGAAAATCAACTGTAAAAATAATAATTAAATATTTAATGTTTATACATTATTTTCAAAAATTAAAAAAAAAATTAAAAAAAACTCGAAACGCCCCAAATTTTTGTACTCCACAAGATTTTAATATGAAGAATTTAATGAAATGATAAATCAAAATTTAAGATTATTTAATATATTTTTTGAACTAAAATTACGGAGGGCTTCCGTACTCCTAGGAACACGCTAACTTTACTCTCTCTCTCTCTATATATATATATATATATACTCCTTTCTATTACTTAATTAGAAATTGAAAACTTAGAAAAAAATCTGAACGCATGCGTTTGACACTGTTAGCGTTTAGTTAATATGAATTAGAAGTTAAACCACTCTGGCTGCAGACGTTCATGAAAGGAAATCAAAATTGCTAAATGTTTTCAAACAGATGCGAACTCGGAAAAGAAATGAAATGTGGGAATAGACAGAAAAGTTCATGGAGAAACTTCTACATGTCAATCTGCCGAGGCCTGGCGGCAGAATAAACTGGGATTCCAGAAGAACCGGAGATAAGGACGCATTTGACATCACGTGCAAATCGAACGGTCACCATTTACCAACAATTATCGATCAGACGACGGTCTATCAACGAGAATTGGTGTAAGTATATACCGCGACGGATCAAGCGAGTCTCTGGATCTCAGCCCATGGGCCTTGCAAACATGGGCTCATCAAACCGGGATATGATTAATTTGAGCCTATTTGTAGCAGATTGCGGGCTTTATCTCTGGTCTCTTTCTGAAATTGTACATTTCAAGAGCACAACTTTTAACGTTGTAAATAGGCAATAGCAAACAGATAATTGAATCAAGCGGGCCCACGCTCTTTGTTTTTTTCCAGGATCTTTCCTTTGCAGTCCACATTCCTCTGAATATTTCAGAGAGTGGAGTATTATCGAACTTAAATATTAAAGGGTTCTGTGAATTTAAAACTGTCCGTTACACTGTAGATATTATCCGTCGTTTTTTCTTTAAAGAAATTGTCCACTTTACTTTTTATAGTACTATAAAAAAATATTGATCTGAGATCTAAGAAACAGCTAATGAACGAATAAAAATATTAAAATATTACATAAAGTCAAAATAAACATGTGGGTGATGCTAAAATCAGCAGTTGGCAAAAAGAAACACACAAAGTAGCAAAGTGTGTTTTTTTCCCTCTTTTGGTTGACAACATTTTCATATTCTATTATAATTGCACGTTTCCAGCAATTAGACTCAAATTGTACAAATGGAAAAAAATCCGTACCTCTTCTTGGATACCCCAATCATACAATATTGCATCATTATTCCTAAAAAAATTGTATCATTAGTAGCTTACAATGGCTATGTTAAAATTTGGCCTTTCTTTTATAAAGAATAAGAAAAATAGTTGACCCACCAAAGTCAACAAACCTCACCATATAATTTATTTCCTTCCTCTAAACATCAAGCTTGCAGGTATCATGTATTAACCATCTCAAACTCAGGGACAGAGACAAGAGGGAATGGGAGGGGTTCGGTCCCCTTCAATTTTACGAAAATTATATGTCGACACCAAAATTTATCATGTATTATTGACTCTTTCCTTTTTTTATTTTCTAATTTTAATGCTCTAATAACACAAACTCATATTTCTGCCCCTCTATACTAAAACTCTGTTCCGTCCTGCCCAAACTGTCCAATTAAATAAAAATATTTTGTTGGGTGCCAAAGAAGTTTTTATTTCAAAATGGGATACCCTGTAGATTAAGTACCTGCACTAATAATTGTTTTTGTATATGTCTATGTGATTATGGGTCACAACTCGCAAGACACATACAGGAAACAAGGTTTCTTGTGGATCAAATAATGCAAATGATTAAGAAATAGTTGCATTTCATTTTAAGTACCATATTCAGTACAAAGAAAGGACAAACATTTATTTTAAAGAGAAGTGGTAAATACGTACTTATACATACTAAAAATCAGGGATGAAAATTTCCAAACGAGTCAAATCATTTTTAAGAAAATTCAATATTTTCTTATTCGGTGATAGGTTGAAATAGGTTGGACGAACGAATGACCTCTTAATTTCTAAGCAATATTTTCATATCATCATTTCCTTTTATATTTTTTTCGGAAACCAAATAGCATTTTATCTAGGGTGAATGGGAAGTTAAAAAAATAATTTCTCGAAAACATAATAGAAATCTTGACTTTGGTTTCCCAAAAGAAATTTGCTCTCAACTGAAAGTAAGATTGTAATATAGCTAACTAGATGTAATTTGTAAGAATTTAAACTTGAAGAATCGCTTTTGAAAGGAGAAGGTATGGGAGATTTTGAAAATGTTGGTGCCTTCAAAACATGAAAAACGAAGACTTTAATTTGGACATTATCTTCCAATCATAGCTAAGATATAAAAGTTGCATAATGATGCTAGCGACAGCTGATAAACTGCTCATTGCTAGATGCCGTTTAGTAGATTACTATTATTTAAACGTGGATCCACATATTAATTAATCAAGAGACGTTTAGTTATTGCTTTCAAGTTTTAAATTGTCGAGTTTGTTGGTATATATCTTTATTGAGTAGTACAACAGAGATCTAAATATTACTTAAGAAACAGAAAAAAGGTAATAAATTAGAGAAGCAATTTATTTATTTTGACAATCTCAACAATTAATTAAAAATATAAATAACATTAAGATTGAAAATGAATTTAAAATTATTTGTCATATTGATAGACTAACCGTCAATTTCATGCCACTAAATACTCTCCATGTTGTATATCAAAGACTGGTGATTGAGATTATTGAAAATGAAGTTACTCGATATACGGTGTGAATACAATAAATCATATTATATATTAATAAATATGATATGCGGATATATGATTTATATTAATTTCAAATTTAGGTTTATTTTCTTAAGATTGCATTGAAATTGTCAAAGAAGACATTGTGCAAGTTATGTATAAAAATGTCTGTGTGCACAGAAGACCACGGAAGTACGAGAATTAGTTTGAAGATGAATCATATTTTCTGAGTAAATGTGCCAAAATAATTAGATTTGTTAATAATGTATATATTCTCAATCTGTTAAGGACTTTGTAATATAGCTAATTAGATGTATTAATTAAGTATATCATAAATCTGTTAATAAGTTTTTATATATCTGCAAAAATTATCTTCTTTTTTCAAAATTATGTCAAATTATTTGTATATCTCTCATCTTTTATATATATCTTATGTCAAATTATTTATTTCAAAAAAAATATATGTTAATGAAATTATTTTACAGAAGTTAAATTAAAACTATCTTTTTCCCCCTTTTATATAACAAAAATAAAAGTTACGTAATAATAAACATACAAGCTTTAATTTGGTAATAAAATTATGTAACAAAAACAAAAGAGTTGGTTTAAATTTATTTTTTGTTGCAAATTTTTTTTAGCATATATACGCCTCTAAGGATGCTCTGGTACGTATTGCCAGCCTTAATGGCACTCTCTATCTTAATGGCACTCTCTATCTTAATGGCACTCTATATTAAAGCCAGCCATCTTTATTTGAGAGTAAAGCGCTCACAAGCTATTGCTCTGGTAAAGAAAGCAGCCCTTTACTTTAGGATGATTCTTCCAGAGTAATTAAAGTACTGCTGACAGGTGACTTTTTTTTATTATAATATTGTATAATTATTTTAAAATAGCATCATATTTCAAATAAATAAAATTCTGTTAGTGAGCCATAAAAAAAGAGTCAAATATCGTTTTTTTGAATTCTGTGCTCATTCTATGTTTTGAGTTTGTTTTTCTAATTAAATGCTTATCTAGTTGAGGAATATATATTTCTTATTACATGGGAGTACAAACAAATAAATAATTCGAAGAGCATTTTGATAGTACGTAGAAAAATAGTGCAGATTAGATTAATACATACTTATAATTTAATTGTATTTCAAAATTTCTTCACATAAACAAATTAATTATATGAACATATATATGAATAACATTCAGAATATATTTCTTAGACAATTTTAATGGCTAAGTCCCACAAGGATATTTTATTAATAAATTTGGAGTAGGGGTATTTTTCTATGTTTCGAAAAAGTGGGACATTTTATAAAATTATCCGAAATTTATAAATGTCAAAAGAAAATTTGGCTCTCACTTATCCCTTCTAAAAAAGGAGTCCAATGTCAGCGAGAATTTGTTTTCCATCTTACTGCATGGATAAACAACGGCATTTAATGCTCCTCTTCTAGTATAATCAAATCAAGATTCATTGAACAGCTGAGATGTCATTCGAATAAGATCAACTAATTAATACATTGGTTTTTATATGAAAAGTCACAGACTTAAAAAAAAAAACTCATGCATGACACCCGGAAATGTTTTTAAAAAATAAATCTTCGTGTCATGATCGAAACTGCTCAATCGCTTAATTTCAACCATTTCCATTTTTAACAAATGAGAAGTTTCTAATCAACTGTTCCACCTTTTAATTCGAACTTTTTTGGCTGGTACGGACAAAATTAAGTATGGTTTGATCACTTGACAAAAGTCATAACTTAATTTTTTAACAATTTCAATTTTTTTTTTAGTTTGAACTCTGAAAATTCAGTCAAAAAATAATAACGATATTCATTCAAATTACTTAACATTCCCTTTCTTAATTTGTACATTTAAGAATTAAAAAAAATACAACTTGAAAATTTTGACATTTTTTCTTTGTTCAAAAAAGATATTTTAACGAGATGTAAAATATTGAAGATCAATGATTGTGATATAATTAATTTATTTTCAGTTTAATATATACAATTATATATTAATTGAAAATTATTTTTCATAATAAATATTTAGGAATGTACTGCTATTCTTTTGATTATACTCTAGAAGAGATTATCATATAAAAAAGAAAAATCTATTGCGTGGTAGAGTTACCCCAAAAGATATATTTGTCTACCGAAAACTAATTATGCAGACTAACTGGAAAATGGGAAAAAAACAAAAAGGACCATTGACTTTGGAGCCAACAAATGTGAGGATTTATGGTGACGGCTTTCTCTATTTTTGTTAATTGAACTATTTTAATATATATTATTTTGTGCGGAGACATAATCAGCCTCAGCCAACTATTATACATTTATCAAAAGTAAAACATCTTTAATTAATTAATCAATTAATTTTGTGTTATTTAATTAGATAGTGTTAGTGTACGCCACGACCGCAGAGTTACTGAACATACATGTCCATATATTAATTAATATGCGCTTATTTTCTGTAGCATTATGTAATGTTTTAAAAAATGGCCGTATGCCTAGTAATAATATATTATACATTAATTGTTTAAATATATAAAATGGCTGCAAGTATTAACAAGCAAAGAAAAACAATGTCATTATATTAGATGGGTATTGCATTTTAATTGAAAGTCTGAAATACTACTGATCATTTATCACGATTTAAGCACCAGAAAAAACGCCACGATACATATGTTTCTCAGCTCTGAACGTTTACTTTCTGGATAAAGATGAGTGCTTCACCAATACGGTTATTATGCATATTACATATAGTTATTATATATATATATATATATATATATATATATATATATGTGTTAATAATTTTATTATGTCATTTACTTTATATACACTATCACGGAATTGGCTTTTTATAGCTCTAATTTAATAACGGTCTTTAAAAAATAGTTAATAAATATGTTTCCTTCCGCGAATCTAAAAGAGCAACTTCTTAACGAAATTAAGGAGTTGAAGGAGATAGTGGCTCAAAAAGATCGGTTGATCTAGTCCCACAAAGATGATTTGGTTTCGGTGAACCAAACAATAACTTTATTGAATCAGACGGCGGAAAAGATCCTTGGATTGGCATTGGCTTATGAAGCCCTACGACTGGATGGCTCGGGAAAGTTAATTACATTTTTTTGGTTAATTATTTACATTTTTTTTTTATGAAAATCAAATATTTTTGTTACTTATTTCTATTTGATTTGTTTGTGTTGTAGGAATTAAGATTGCTCGGGAACTTATGTCAGCCAAGATTATGGAGTTGGAGGAAGTAGTTCGTCATCACGACAATTGAGTTCTTTTTCTAAAATATATATGTTGCAATAAATTAGTCGAACGTTGTGAAAACAACTTTTGTTTATTTTTTTATTGTTGATTTGTTTGTTGTTGTTATGATAAAAATATTGAAATAGTTTGAATATTATTTTAATATTTTTTTTAATTTTACTTAAACGAGCATGAAACTCGCCCTGTCCTTCTTAATTTTAAAGTATTAGTATCTAATACTAATTTTATTATAAATAAATAATATATTTTACTTAAATATAATTTATATCTAAATCATTAAAAAGACTCTTAAATTTATACCTTTAATTAATTTATTATTTAATAAAATATAATTTACAATAATATTTTTTTAAATAAAATTATATAGTAGATGATTATTTTAATTAAAAATAATTGATTATTAATTATTCAATGGGTAAATTTTTTTACTTCCTATTAATGCATCGTAAAAAATAAAAAATAAATTGAAGAGAAAAAAATTATATTGACCAAAATTTATACCATTAGTTTTTAAAATATTGATCCACGCCATTCGATTAGAGGTGTTTTATTAAGTAAAAAAGGCTGAAAAACTGAACATTAACTAATAAATTAATTAGATATGACCTTTATAATATAGTATAAATATGTATATTAAATCAATTATTATGTATATTAATTAGTGATATCAGTTAAATACTATACAAAATGAAATGATATAATAAAATTATTAATATGCATAATTATTATATATAATAATATATGTAACAAATTCATATGATATGTCGGATCGAATTAAATTGTGTATTAGTGAAACATTTTCCTTATTTTATTTACTTCGAGGAATTAAAGAAAAGAGAAAAAAAAATCTCATCACTGCATGTCCCTTTTGCACTTGCGTCGATACCACATCACAACGACAACCTTTCTAATAATTAAGCGTGTTAATTTTTCTCAAGTCTAATTAACTAATCAATCCACAAAAGGCTCCTCACTTTAAACCCGTTAATTATCGTTTAAGCCCTATATATAATCCTTTTTTTTTCAACAGTCCCACCCAACTTAACATCCCTCTTCTCTCTCATAACTATACATAGATCCTCCTCTCCTCTCTCTCTCTCAATCTTCATCCATTGAAAGCTCCAACAGCTCCCCGAACCATTAAAAAAAAGGAGTAAAAATAAGAGGGAGAAGGGGAATTAGAATTTAGAAGAACATGGAGGAAATCATCTCAAACCAACAAAGCCGGTATCGAGAGAGTTCCATATCGTTGCACCACAGTTCTCATACCATCTCAAAGCTAAAACCAAAGGTACGTGTCGTCCACCTAATCGCACCAGAGATCATAAAGACCGACGTCACGAACTTCCGTGATCTTGTGCAAAAGCTCACCGGCAAGCCGACCACCAACAAGAAGAGATCCAAGAGTTCGGGAAATACAAACCCTAAAAGTAATCAAGAAAGAGGAGTCAGCGATGACAACGTCAAAGAGGAGCAATTTGTGAAGTATGAGGATCAATGGATAAATATGGAGGGGAGTTCAAGTGGAGGGTATTTGAGTTATTTAGAAGAAGAGGAAGGGGAAGTTGAAGGTTTCTTTCAACCGTCATTTATGGGTGATTTATCCTCGTTATTTCATGTTAGTTCCTAGCAATTCGTTTCCTTTTTTATTGTAAGGATTTTTGTCAAAGTACCATGATGAAAAACATGGTTTAAATATCCCACCGCTTATAAATTGACTACAACTTCAATCGAGAAGTTGAAGTAATTTAGGTGGCTAATTATAAGGTCAAGAAGGACCAATAGTTTTATGGTGTTTGAAAACTGTAATTAGGTAATCTGGTTTAGTAACTAAAGGATTGGATTTGTAGATTATCTATCCGGTTAGATAGGATTTGTTTAATTGTTTGATGTTTTTTTTTTCATTTATACTGCAAATTCTTAAAATATATTTTTGTATATATGATGCGATTAATTAGTTTGTGATATATATATTGTTGGAAAATTGTTTATATGTCGTGTTATCTTTGCAATGTTCTGAAATTCATGACTTTGGATCCTGAGTTATTTGCTAGTTTGGAGTTCTGGTTAATAATATATATGTGTTGTGTTACTGTGTATGTTTCTTCCACCTCAAATTAATATGTATTCGCCTTAATTAATTAACGCGTAGAAGTCTTATGAATTTGGACTTCTATTTCCTTTTCAATCTTCACAAATTGTCTGTTGATCTAAAACTGATGTATATAACTCAACAGTTAAACAATTAATTAATATATGTGGGTTCTGTTCAAATCTGATTCAACAAGTATATAGCTAGAGAACGGTTAGATGTTTAAATTATTGAAAGTTCAAGAACTTCTAGAAGCATAATATTGTTTTTCCTAGCATATATATGATTAATTATATATTGAATATTTTTCTAATAATATATATTTCAAGTTGTAGTTACAACCAAAAGATATTTACAATTACATAATATATCGATAAGTACGTACATTGCGTTCCTTAATTCTAAAGAAAACAGTGTGAATGATAAAGTAAATAGTTGAGAATGATTGATGGCAACAAGTTGATCTCTATTTTAATTATTTAATTAGTTAAATAAGACGTGTGATGGTATGATATATTATCCGACTTATAGAAGAAAATTCGAAGCAGTTCTTTACAGTACAAAATATATTAACACTTCAACACCAAGCATTATAAAAAAATTGCAAGTAGAAATTTATTGTAGTTTAATATAGTGTGTATCATGTGGATGTCTTATTGTAGTTTAATTTGTCAGATTTCATTTCAAAGGGCACCGTGGATCTCAATACTTATTATATTGACGAAAGAATATATATCCTTTGAAGTAATTCAAAATTTGAGTTATTATGTGACAAAATCTGGGCCATGGGTGTTAAATCTCGATCAGAGCCGATCACGACGGTCAAGATTTATAGATTCACGAGACTTATTCAAAATGAAATCCGAGTAATAACTCAAAAATTGAGTTAATGTATATATAGATGTTAATTCCTATATATATATATATATATATATATATATAGTTATGCTACGGTTAGTCGTGAAGTACAAAATATTTTTGTACTTCGCGTCGTATCATCCATTTTTAAATTTAAAACACCGATCCAACCGTTAAAAATATTTTTCATATTGAAATATATTTGGAAATCAAATTTTATATTAAAAAAAATTTGAGGATTAAAAAATCATTCTTATTAAAAATGATAAACTCAATGCATTTTCATCCCCTAAAAAATAGAAATTTTTTTCTAAAAATGTAAAATTTGATCTCTAAACATATTTCAATATGGAGAATACTTTTAACGGTCGGATCGGTGTTTTGAATTCAGAAATGAAAGATACGACGTGAAGTACAAAAATATTTTGTACTTCACTAATTCGACTAACCGTAGCATAACTATATATAATATAATATATATATATATATATATATATATATATATATATACTGTTTCTGACCGAGATTCAAAAGAAACAGTCATATATGTTCTTCTAACCATGCAGTAACTGAACCACGTACACGCAAAGGATATGATTCCATATTTTCATGGAAGCTTGGCCAGTAGTAAGGGGTGGGCAAAAAGCTCGTAATTCGTGATTCATTCGTAACTCATTCGACATTCAGCTCGTAATAAACTCGTTCAAAATCAACTCGAGTTGGAACTAACTCGAGCTAGCTGGCTTGTAAAAATTATGAGCCGAGTACGAGTTATACGTAACTCGCTCGTTGACTCGCTCACATATGCTTCGGCTACCGAATTTTGCATTCAGGCATTGAGCTTTGCTCACTCGTCTCATCCATTGGGTTAATTATAAACTAGCTATGTCATCCAAGCACTTGCATGCTCTACTATCTAGCATTAAATGAAATTATGAAATAGCCCAACCAATAGTATTGAATGAAATAGACTTGGAAAGATGTAAAATGTCAAATCAAATCCATTCCTCTAAGTTGTAGTCCGTAGAAATGTCAGATCAGACCAAATGGTTGAGTTTCTCATGTGAAATATGACACCAAAATTAATGATTTTTTATCAATATATATTATATCATTCTCTTCTCTCTCTGTAATTAATTTTGGTCAGAAGTTTTTGAATCTCAACCCAATAGACGGTCACTGTTAGACATCAGTTATACCTGTTGGAATTAATTATTATTAATTACAATATGTATGGGCTTATATGTAATAAATATATTATATAATGGACTGTCAAATTATACCTATAATGAAGTGATCAAATTCTGTATCGGGTTTATTATATGTCATGAGAAGTGGGACCTTTAATGTGTAGAATGCGTATTAATGACTTTATGATTTAGTGATGGTCTCGAATTATATAAAGTCTCATAATAATACAATTATGCTATTGGTCCCTGGAGAACACAACTATAGACAACTTTCTCGATTAAGCGAATAACCCGTTAAGAGAGAATCTGGATCCGATATGGACCCGTTAAGGTATAATCGCACTATGTTATATGGACGTCCATATATATGCGAGAGATACGATTGGCTTTGGACATCTTTTCGTTTCCCCACTTTCTCGGCACCCTTTCATTTCCAACAGATCCCTCTCTCTTAACACCGTTCCGAAGAGAAGAAACGTCGACGCCGGTCCTCTCTTAACACTTGTTCCGAGAAGAGAAGAAAGCGTCGACGCCGGTCCTCTCAATCACTCCATCGGATTAGAGGAAGATCGCCGGGAAGGCTAAAGGAGTCCGGTGATCAACGGGGTTGTGTCTCTCTGGAAGACTGACGGCATGGGATCAAGGTAACTTAATTTATGTTTAGGGTTCACTAGAGGATCATGGCCATAACAGTAAATATTCTAACAATACCTTTAAATATATTGTATATTCATTTGAGCTATTTTATGGCCCGCGAGTTAGCTCGAGTTATCGCGAGTTGAGTGCGAGTTGAGATTTTAACTCGGAAATGTTTTGCTCAGCTTGCTCGAGCCAGTTCGAAAAACATGTGAGCCGAGTTCAAGTTACCTCTGACTCGACTCGAACTAGCTCGTTGAACAGCCCTAGTCAGTAGTAGTAGTATGAATATTAATGAAAGCAAATTACAGAAATAGAAACGTAACTAATACAACTAAAATTGTGCTGAAATAAGAATTATAAAAGTTGAAAGGATCAAAATAGTAGTTTAAAAGTCAAATGGTTGTCATTCTTGTTGAAGTTAATATATATTCTATAATCATACTGTTCTTTTGTTGGTCGTTTCATATGTAGAGGGTTAATTCGGATTTTATATCCTCTTTCACTTGTTAATTTTTTTTTTAGAATTCAATCAATAAATTCAAACTTGGGCTTATTTTCCTGTATATAAGCAAACAAAATTTTATTCTGGCTCCATATTCTCTCTTGTGCACGGAAATTTCTCAGGATGGAGGTAAACAATCAGTTTGATCCAGTCCATAACACTTTCACATCATAAATATATATGTATATGAAAATGTACATATGGAAAATGTAGATTATCCAAAACACTTGCCCCGCCCATGTGCAGAACGAACAACAGCAATTGAACATGTTGAAAAAATATGCGTCTATCAAAAATAATATTTGGAAATATTTTATTAAAAATTAATTTTATTGATGATATAACCTATCAAAAACACACGTCCATCTAAATGAAAATTGTAAAATTAAACCATATATTTTACCTACAATATTCAAAAGAAATATAATATCATGATGATTCACTTAAATCTACTTAAGAAGAAAAGAATTGATCAATAATTATTTTTTTTTATCATATAGAGAATTTGTTCAAAATAGATCAACCGCCTTAATTATTAATTCGCAATCACTGCCTTGCATGCATACTAAAAAAACGATGTTCTAGAACTTATCCATGTGCCCCAGGATTCTCTCAAAAATCAACTAGCGTTGTTATGGGTGTAAACACTTGTAGACCGCAACCAGCGCTATAAAGAATTCTTATTTTTGTTTTAAATGCAAAGAGAAAAGCCATTTCCAGTTGAGTATCTTTCATAATTTAGTATTTCAGAAGAATATCTAATTATTAAATTGTTGAACTGCCGCTAGAGAACTTTGACATCATGTTGCTGACGTAAGCAGACAATTTGGTACATATATAAATATAAGATTTTTTTTTCTTCACAGAAGGAAAGAGACAAAAATATAAAACAAAAAAAATCGCTGTGGCGACATTAATGGTATATGGCACAAGGTTTTTATATTGTTAAAAATGTACAGGATATTTTTATCACATTAAGGGCAATGTAATTTTTGACTTATTTTCACACGGATTGTTTAAGAAAATGTTTTTTCTCCCCCGAAGTGCGTAAGAATAATAAAAAAGAATGAATAGTATTCATTGAATACTATTCACAAATACTAAGATTATGTTTGAATAAAAAATTGTTGCATTTGCAGAGAAATGTTGCACTGTCAATTTTACATCGCTTTATAGTTTCATTTCTTTAATCACAATGACCCTACCTAATAAATTACGAATTGGTATTTTACTGATGATAAACAAACAGCAGCACAAGAAAGCCAAGTAGGAAGAAAGCATCAATTACTATTTGCTAATGTTTCTCATCTCCAACATAAAAACTGCAAGCGCAAAACAACTCACCCAGACAAAGAAACGCACCCAAAAAAGGAAAAAAAATTAGAAAAAAAAACTGTATCAATTATCAAACTATAAGCAAGAGGCTCCGTATAGTAGTAATTGTACACTACACATCTTTCCCATATATCTAAAAAAACTCCAATAATTTCAGAAAGAGGTTTGTAATGGGAATTTGTAAGCCAGTTTGCATTCTCAACCAATTTTCTCCACATGCATGAAGAAGCATCTGAAATACAAAGGGAAATTTCGTTTCAGCATCAAAATGCGCAAGGTTATCTAGCATCTGCTGGAACCTATTAGTTTCAGCTATATCCCCAAAAAGCCTTAACACGAGCAGTATCAAAGTCAAAACCCACCCTTTCTTGTCTGTTCTTATTGTTTCCAGTGAAATATTAAATTAAAATATACTTCTCTGACTTC
Source organism: Schoenoplectus tabernaemontani (assembly GCA_037127355.1). Lineage (NCBI taxonomy): Eukaryota > Viridiplantae > Streptophyta > Magnoliopsida > Poales > Cyperaceae > Schoenoplectus > Schoenoplectus tabernaemontani. The sequence continues at coordinate 18,353,312 of CM073750.1, read as the reverse complement.
TGCGAATGGTACATGTCTTACCTTCATACTTATCAGTGTTAACCTTTGACTCGTTAAACAAAGAGATCTCCAAGAGAAAACAAATATTACTAACACGAGCAATATCAAAAGTCAAAACCCACCCATTCTTACCTGGTCTTGCTGTTTTCTGTGAAATACTAAAAATAAAATCTCTTACATCTGTAAATGGTATATTTATCTTACCTTCATACTTGTCAGTGTCAACCTTTTGAATCATGAAATAAAGAGATCGCCAAGAGACAAGGATTTGTCATTTCTCGACTGTACTGCTTGCCTCCTCAAAGGAGGCGCATAGACAGTGATTGGCAGGATCCACTCACCCTTCTCTCGCGTTTCTACAAGTAGAGGATGCTCATACCTGTCAATTCATCAGAATAATTAAAAGAATGTTGAAAGTATTCGATAACTAATAAACAAAAGAACATTTCATGTATACTCCTACAAAGCCTTAAATCACCACATATATGCACCTTTTGGAAGTGTGGAACAAGAAACAACTCCTATACCACCAATAAAAAAATATCAGTAACAAGGCTGCATGGTGCAGCAGGATCATGCGACCCCACAGTTATTTGCAAAATTAAATTGCAAATATTAAAAACTAGTTAATCTTTATCATAACTGTTTTTAATTTGTTAATATTGACCCCCACTAAAGAGTATTTTCTCCTCTGCTGCTTAAGGTAAACATTAACATTTTCATCATCTCTTTATTGCTTCAAAGTTCAAACAAAATAAAGCAACCCCAATCATTCCCTGGTTTTTCATGCATTAATAAAGGTACTACGACCATGGGCATCCATTGAAAATGAGTGTGTTTTCCAAATGTATATTCTATACTTGTCCAGTTTTACTGATCTTGCATGAATAAATAAAAAAAATTACAACATGCCTAAAAAGAAGCAACTTTTCCTTATGCCCCAAAAGAAGATTTTGGAAATGAAAATATCTAATATACCCCTAGAAAGAAAATAAAATATGGCCCGTAATGGATAAAAAAATGAGGCAGAAAGGGTCATCTGGACATATATATAGAAGAGAAGGGATCAGTTGACAATGGTTTATTTTGACAACCTTGACAATGGACCTCTAAATAAATACAAAAAAAATCTTAAAAATGGAAAAAAGTTTATAGATATATTCTTCTACATTTAGATTGATGGTCATTCAAATTTCATGCAATTTCATTATCGTTTGATAGTCCATCAAAGACCATCAAATTTTCATGCAATTTGTAACGGTTCCAATTTAACGGTCTTTGATGGACTATCAAATGATAATGAAATTGCATGAAATTTGAATGACCATCAATCTAAAGGTAGAAGGATACATCTATAAACTTTTTTCCATTTTTAAATTTTTTTTTGTATTTATTTAGAAGTCCATTGTCAAGGTTGTCAAAATAACCCATTGTCAATGGATCCCCACTCTATATAGAAAGATGATGCAAAACAGGGAGATATACAACATTTCTGTTTCTATGAATTGCTAAGACTAAAAATTATAGAGTACATATGAAATTGCTCACGAGATAAAGCACAATGTAAAAATTTAAAAAAAAAAGAGGGACAAAAATGAAGTTGTTACCTTGAGATATCCAAACCCTCAGGGGTGGTGAAAAACTCAAACTTAAGAGACCATTGAACCGAGACTTTGGGAGTAGAGAAGGTCATTGGCCCATCAATTGGTACTGAAAACAGAAAACTCGTCTGGCGGATGTCAGCCACCACCACATGATGTTCACTGTGTACCTAAACCATATATGATAGCATGTCAGAGAGAGTCAACAGATCAGGCTAAACTGCAGCAATGGTCTTAAGGATTCCTTGCAATATGTTAGTGGTATTGAACATAATACAACAACAACAACAACAACAAAGCCTTTAATCCCAAATAAATTGGGGTAGGCTAGGAATGAAACCCAATCGGAAAACATAAGATCAAAGATCTCAAATATCAGTGATAAAAATGAATATGATGGAAGAAAAAATAAAATAAAATAATAATAATAATATATAAATAAAGATGATAATGATAATGATAATGATAATATGCTAATAATAGTAGCAATAATAACAATAATAATAATAGTACAATAAACCTCTATTATAAAATCTATTTCTAATTTCTAAAATCCTATTTTAAAACCTAATTCTAAATTTTAAATCCTAAAATCCTATCTAAACCTCTATTTCTGAAATCTATTTCCAAATTCTAAATCCTAAAATCCTAAAAAATCTAAGAATATGAAGTTTATAACTCTACTATTAGACTCTAACTCCTAAATCATGGTTCAGGTACATGAATCGCTATCTTCCACGCACTCCTATCCAAAGCAAGCTCTTTAGGTATATTCCATTCCTTCAAATCTCTTTTTATTGCTTCCTCCCATGTCAATCTTGGTCGACCTCTTCCTCTTCTTGTATTTTCAGGACGACTTAAAATACCGCTGCGTACTGATGCTTCAGGAGGCCTTCGCTGGATATGACCAAACCATCGCAAACGATGTTGGACTAGCTTCTCTTGAATTGGTGCTACCCCAAGTTTGTCTCTAATATCATCATTTCTGATTCGATCTTTCCTTGTGTGGCCACATATCCAACGCGACATCCGCATTTCAGCTACACTCATCTTCTGGATGTGTTGTCCTTTTGTAGCCCAACATTCTCGCGCCATACAACATCGCGGTCTAATCACCGTCCCGTAGAACTTGCCTTTTAGTTTGTTTGGGACCTTCTTGTCACAAAGAACACCGTATGCTTGTCTCCATTTTACCCATCCAAATTTCTTATTCTATGACTAACATCTTCATCGATCTCTCCTTCACTCGCAACATCGATCCCAAATACCGAAATGTGTCATTCATGGGTACTACTCGTCCATCCAAACTAACATCTCCGTCATCTAAGTTTTCCCCGCCGAATCGACACCTCATATATTCGCTTTTGTCCTACTAAGTCTAAAACCTTTCGATTCTAAAGTTTGTCTTCACAACTCTAGTTTCGATTGACTCCACCGCTCTCGTCAATCGGCACCACATCATCAAGAAAGAGCATACACCAAGAATATCTTCTTGTATGTCCTTTGTGATCTCATTCATCACTAAGGTGAAAATATATGGACTCAATGTCGACCTTGATGTAATCCTATCTTAATAGGAAATGTATCGGACTCGCCGTCACATGCTCTGACACAAGTCACAGCATTTGTGTACATATCCTTAATGAGGGTAACGTACTTTGTTGGGACTAGTTTCCTTTTGAGCGCCCACCACATGATATTTCTCGTAATTTTATCATACGTTTTCTCTAAATCAATAAATATCATATGTAAGTCTTTCTTCTGTTCTCGATGTCTCTCCATAAGTTGTCTTATTAAGAAAATCGCCTCCATAGTGCTCGATCACTCTCTCCCAAAGCTTCATGGTATGACTCATGAGCTTAATTCCTCTGTAATTAGTACAACTTTGAATATCTCCTTTATTCTTGAAGATTGGTACTAATATACTTCTTCTCCACTCATCGTGCATCTTATTGACCGAAAAATGATATTAAATAGTTTAGTGAGCCACACTATTGCTATATCTCCAAGACATCTCCATACCTCAATCGGGATGTCATCCGGTCCTAACGCCTTACCTGTTTTCATCTTTTTTAAAGCTTCTTTCACCTCAGACTCTTGAATTCTCCGAACAAATCGCCTATTGGTGTCAATTGAGTCGTTGAACTCGATCGCGTTTTTCTCACTCTCGTCGTTGAATAGCTTGTCGAAGTATGCTCTCCATCTGTTCTTAATCTCCTCATCTTTCACCAAAAGTCTATCAGCCTCATCCTTAATACATTTAACTTGGTGGAAGTCTCTTGTCTTCTTTTCTCGAAGTTTAGCCATCTTGTAGACATCATTTTCGCCCTCTTTCGTATCTAATTTTCGATACAACTCCATATATGCTCGACCCTTGCTTCGCTCACAAATTTTTTTTGCATTTCTTCTAGCTTCTTTGTACTTCTGTATGTTTTCATCACTCTTGTTGTGATGTAAACGTTTGTAACATTCTTTCTTCTCATTAATAGCCTTTTGTACTTCATCATTCCACCACCAAGTGTCTTTAGGTTCACGTTTATTTCCTCTAGTTACTCCAAACACTTCGATAGCCATCTTCCGAATGTGAGTCGCCATCTTCTTCCACATATTATCTGCATCCTCACCTTCGTTCCACGATCCTTCTGCAATAACTCTATTCTTAAACACATGAGAAACGTCCCCTTTGAGCTTCCACCACCTCGTTCTCGTTATTTTCATACCTCTATCTCGCCGAACGCATACCTGAAAACAAAAATCAGCCACCAAAAGTTTGTGTTGTGTGACAACACACTCGCCAGGTATAACCTTACAATCCATGCAGTTTGGTTTCTCCTCCTTCTAGTCGGACAAAATCGATCCGCTCGAGTGTTGGCCACTGCTGAAAGTAATTAAATGCGATTTTTTCTTTCTAAAGAAGGTGTTCGCTACCATGAGGTCATAAGCTATAGCGAAGTTCAAGATGTCTTCTCCTCTTGATTCTGTTCGCCATATCCAAAACCCTCATGTACCCTCTCAAACCCCCTCTAACTGTGCCAACATGACCATTAAGATCACCTCCAATGAAGAGTTTTTCACTGCTAGGCACTCCTCTAACCATGTCCTCTAAGTCTTCCCAGAATCGTCTCTTGACATCATCGCTCAAACCTACTTGTGGGGCATACGCACTGATGACGTTCAAGACCAAATCTCCAAAAATCAATTTGATCATGATGATCCTGTCCCCTTGTCTCCTAACTGCGACAACTTCATTCTTAAGGCTCTTATCAATTAAGATGCCTACACCATTTCTACTTCGTTCTTTTCCCGTGTACCACAATTTAAAGCCTGTATTCTCCACCTCCTTAGCCTTCTGACCCGTCCATTTAGTCTCCTGAACACATAAGATATTAACGCGTCTCTTAATCGCAGTATCAACTAACTCTCTTAGCTTACCTGTTAAGGACCCTACATTCCAACTACCTAAACGAATCCTACTTTCCCCGACTAGCTTCCTTGCCCTCGCACTCGTCGAGTCAAGTGCGAAGACCCTTGTTCATTTGACACTACATCCGGCGCCGATGCGCAGCGCGTCACTAAGGTGATGACGATCCGCCTCGCTCACTTGTCACCATATTCGGTTCCAATATGGCGCGTCACTAAGGCGGTGACGACCCGACCCTTGTTCTCTTATCACCATATCCGGTTCCAATATGGCGCGTCGCTAAGAGGGTGACGCCCAACGAAAATTGATTGGGTTTCATTTCCATAAAGATCGGGTCGTTTTAGTGCGGGGCTCGCCACACCCACCGCAACCCTCCTCCTTTATTCTGGCTTGGGACAGACTGTGTAGAAACTAGTCCACACAAGCGGAGTAGAAACTAGTCCAAACTGGTATTGAAACTAGTCCAAACTGGTATTGAACATACAATTCAATCATTTTTTGAGGGAGATGTGTTGCCTCCGCAGGTATTGGAGCAGATGACACTGCTGAACCTATGCAAAAGTGGGGCTGCTGGCAGCTGGGTGTAATTTGAAAGTGCAGATACTGGTAGACATTGTTTTTTATGTACATTGTACAATTTCGAAGTCTGGAAGCATAATATAATCTGAGTCCTATTCTAATAAAATTTAACTTAGCTGAGCCTCCCAGCTTCCAGGTAGAGAAGAGAGAGAGAGAGAACAACAATGCAAGAAGCAGGTAAAGTACAAAACCGCTACTGTTGAGGCATTACCATGACCAAGTTAGTAGCAGTTGGTTGTAATTATTGTTCAATGTGATCTGTGCTTATACTAGGGTCTATGCAAATTTTGCACCTACAACAAACCACAAAAGCACACTATTACTTAAGCAAAAGTTTACCCTTGTTATTGTAGGAGAAACCCTTCTAGAAGGATGTATGTGCTGCTGATTTATTGACTCAGATGTCTCCAATGTAATAGAAACCTGCACAAATTTTTGAAGGCCAGAACGCAATTTTGACACTTGAGAAAAAAAATAAAAAGTGGAATAAGATAAACCAAATATAATTGTTTTCTTCATTTATTTCCATTACCTCAAGGCATCGCCGGGTTGCATCTTCATGAAAAAATTTAAGCGTGCCCCCAATCTGCTTGGCAGAAAATTTTTAAAATTTAGAAAGATATAAGGAGGATACAGGTATTGAAGCAGGGAAAATTACCATATCGCCGAAGTAATAGGTAGAGTCGGAGTTTTTAGGCGAGAAACGTAGAAGGATGTTTTCATCGATTTTTATATTGTACGATCTTCCTCTAATGAACCCTTCTGCTGCACAGTAAATGTCATATAAATATCTTTATTGCTGCAATTTGGAGGATAAGCTTTCAAGCTCATCAAGAGGGACCCCCAAGCTGAAACTTAAATTGCCATTTGTGCTTCAAACAACAAACCTTAAACATTCTTCTTCTTCAAAATCTTTATTCCCAAACAAACCTTAACCATTAATCAAGATTTATTTCGACAGTGAGGCACATACACCCCAAGTTTACACTTTGGTAGCTCATTTGTACAACATGAAGTTTTCATAATTTTGAGAACTTCTTGCAGTAAACAAACATCTCAAGCTTTCATTTCTGATTATCTTAGCATGTACAAAATCAACTAAAATTACCAAGTTTTGTACGCACAAACATCAATCATGGAATATATCTTCATCAATAGTTCATCAACTAATTACTTGACAATCAACATCAAGGACCTCTTTAGTGAGCTTAGAAACTCCCCTTTAGGCTTTAGTCTTGTTATTATTGAAGTTTGTTTTCTTTTATATTTCAAAATTTCAAAAAACAATAATCCAAAATAGGGACTTTTTATTTATCAGAAAGATTTACTTTCAAAATGACTGTGAGAAAAGAAAGCAACAGTCCATTGGAAGAATTAAATTTCGACACAAGTAATGCTTCCAACAGAGGCCCAAACATAATAAGAAAATCCGAAATGCAATGAAATTCAGCATATTGACACCAAAAGTAATAGCAAGGGATTTTAGAAATAACAAGCACAAATAAATGGTATTGACCTTGCCTAGTTGTTTGTCAGATCCACCAAAAACAAAACAACTACACAAAAAAGAAAGGTATAACCAATTCCACCATTTTACTACACCATACATCAATTCAAAGTCAACATAAGTATACCAAAACATATTTTTTCAACTTCAGCGAAAGGAAAGAGAAAAAAAAAATGAATTATCAATAACTCAACTTACATGAAGCTGGATCCACATATCTAGGTGTAAAAGGGATTTTAGAAATAACAAGCACAAATAAATGGTATTGACCTTGCCTAGTTGTTTGTCAGATCCACCAAAAACAAAACAACTACACAAAAAAGAAAGGTATAACCAATTCCACCATTTTACTACACCCATACATCAATTCAAAGTCAACATAAGTATACCAAAACATATTTTTTCAACTTCAGCGAAAGGAAAGAGAAAAAAAAAATGAATTATCAATAACTCAACTTACATGAAGCTGGATCCACATATCTAGGTGTAAAAGGGAGTCCAGGATCCTCTCTAGGGAAATTAGTTGGCAAATCAAAAGAACTCCTTTCTTCATTTGAGGATATGTTAGACAGAGATATGCTCAGCTTTCTTTGAGGTGAGACTATACCTGTCAAGTCATATTTAAAAAAAAATCAAATACTAACATAATTTAATGTTTCTTAGCCGCACTGGTTTAATACTAAACTTTATACTGGTGTAATACTACACATAATGGATCAGATTTAAAGACTAAATTTTACAAGGTACCACTATTACTATTAATTCACTTGTGCTAAATTAAAACAATAGCAATGGTAATTTGATAGTGCTTGATATACTCAAGGGTAGCATATTAGTAACAATCCATTCTTTGTAGACAACAATCTGCATTAGTTTTTCTAATCAAATTATAATTTTAGTTGAAATATTATTAGAAACATCCTGGATGTTTCCTTCAAATTAAATAGGATACATACCATACAAACGTGTAGAATTGTAACAACAGAAAATTACAGTGGGAAAAGATTTGTAGCTAAAGCATTTATCAGAAATAATTTGAAAAAAGAGAACATAACATGCCCATAGGTTGATGACTGATGATTACTAATTCTAAATACTAATAGTGGTTTTACTTAAGTTATGACAAGACCAGCCAGATAGTAAACAGAGTACGCATTGATAGTTCATTTGCACTAAAGTTTCTGCTATATTTATATCTGTTTGGTGCTGACACTTTTACCTGGACCAGGTTCTTCTAAAATCTCTGAAACTGAGAGCTGAGGCAGTAGTTTGTATTGGGGAAAAACAGCGCCTGCAGAAAGCCTTGCACTAGCAAATGACTGATTTGAAAGAGAATTTCTGAGGAAAGAGAATTCAAAATTATTTGAACTTGCAGGGTTATATGAGGAAACGGATGACACCTCATCCCTTGAGCTATCATATCCTTCCTCTGCTCCCTCTCCATTATCATTAACCCTTGTCTGAACAAGACACAAGATATAGGAATTGTAAAAGCAATAACAAAGAATTATTGAAGCACACAACTCTGGAATCACATTAGTCTAGTTTGGCATTGACAACTGATCGTTTTATCAATTGCTATTTGTTGTTCTGTTCTATTGTAAATTTTATTATAAGACACAAAACACAGAAAGTGGAATATTGTAAAAACAATAATGAAGTTCTTTTTTATCCAACTGCTACTGAGACTCATTTTTTTAACAAAAAAAAAATCAACAAATGGCCGACAAAACCAATGTAAACCAGTAATGTTATTGTATGACAAATTGTTGACACAGCAAAAACATAAGAAAGTGTCTCTGTTCTAACCCATTCAGAATCTTCGTCTTTCTCTTTCCAGTATATAGACAACTGATCAGTAATTACAGGTAGATCTCCTGCATTAGGAGAAAATGAAGAAAAATCATTTATAAATCTTGCAGCTACAAGCATGGCTGGTGTTAAAATGGCAAAATATACCTTCTTCACTCAGTAAATTGATGTTTTTTTGAGAAACCCATATCTGTAATGGAGCTCTAGCCTCCTTCAAATTTAACATCCAAACCAGAAAACAAAAAGGAATTATTAAGAACCACTTAAAAAATGCAGACAGTAGTAGCACTTATTGCAGCAAAGACATCCTATTTATATATACTTCAACAACAATGCAAAAGCTAATTGAAAATCTCAATAAATAAGATGAAGAACTAACCAACTTGAATAAGTTACCCATGAACCTGGTGTTCTGTTGCTCCGCATCTGAAAGAAGCCACTTAGCATATAATGTGGCTCTAATGTAGTAAATGTATCGAATGCTGGTACCCCTGTATGATGGTGGCAGTAACTTTGGCAGCTCCACTCGTAAAATATCTAAAACAAAATGTCATTTTGATTTCTTAATAGCAATTACACCAGGTAACATCCCCTACAAGCAGCACCCCAGTTATTTATTTACTTTTTTTTGTTGATTGAACTGAGTCTTCACTTAGATACTTCAGCTAAAAATAGAATCTAGTGAAAATTAAGGGATAAAATTAGAGTAGTTACAATACAGCAATTTGTACATGTCCGTAATAGTAATAAGAATCATGACCTTGCATAAGTCAAAATGAACAAAAAAGATCGACTCACCTAAATGATGGTTAAATAACATCTTTTCTATTTTCTATCTGAGAAATAAGGATGCAAAATAGAGTACTTACAGGTTTTTGTACTTCCAGAAGAAACAATCACTTTAGAAACTAAAGATGATGCCAAAGCGTCCAAAAACACATTCTCACCTATGTTAATTTAATTAAATATTGAAACAAACACCAAATTACCACAAAATATAATAACGCATGATGGGCAAATAGTCAAATAATTAAGTACTATTTTAACCAGCAATCAAACTTTCTATTCCCATTTTCTTCCTCACATTACAGGCAACAAAAGTACACTTTGACTTCATATTGTATCTGAGCTATTTTTTCAGAGTTTGGACAATAAAGCCCGTAAACTAAAGAAAATGAAAAACAAAATGTATAAGTACCTCTTTTTTCCTTAGAACCTGGTACGGGCCTCTGAGTTGCATACCACTGGTTATCAACTTTCTCAAAGCCTTTAACCTCAAAAGAAAGCCCATCAACCAAAAGAGAGAGACCATTTTCCTCCTGTGCTTCTCTCTCCTCTCTAGGGTTAAAGATCTCTATACTGACTGTAACAGCCTCTCCCAGACGATACACGTCCTTGTCAGTGCAAAGCTTCAAAGAAGGGTGAACATCTCTCTTTTTGGAAGAATCTGTGTTGTTTTCTTCACCCCATACAACACTTCTGATAAGAGAGGAGAGCCTTACAGAAGATAATGACATTTCTATAGGAATCAAGATATACCCATTCAAAAGTGGGTCAGCTGGAAAGACAAATTATTCTGCCAATAGATAGAGGATGCTTTCCATTTTGGTGACACAGCAATCTAGAAGTGAAAATAAGAGAAATATCTATTGTCAGTCACTGCTTTTCAACCTGACAGGTAAGGAAACATGAATGAAAATATGACCTCGGGTCAGAGAACTGTACAGATAAGTAAGTAGTAATACCAGCTAACATTACACAACATATTTCCCTTCAAATGGGCAGAATTAGTGTTTAAATGAAGTTGATGAATTCAAGGCCTGTTTGGAACAATGTATTTTGCAGTACTCGGTCGGTGAAAGTACCATAATTTAGATGCTCTAGACTGCAATTCAGCATGCACCCAGTTTTGCTTTCATTTTCATGTGACTAAGGGCAGCTAATTTTAAGATCTCCAATAACATTTACCCCAATTCTAGAAAACAATAAATAATTATGTGGTCGATGCGCATTGCATCTTAATTTGAGATAACCTGAATTAAGCTCAACAATGGCATGGTAACCAAGCAGATTACAGGGATTCGGATAAACAACAAAATTACCTAAAAGGATCCGATGTCAGATGAGGAGCAAGTGAGGTCACCGGAGTAGCCTGCGACAAGAATAAACCTGGCGAGGGAGCGCGGTGTTGGTTTGGGATCCTACGAGAACGACCGGCTGTGAGATCTGCGGTAAGAGTAAGAAATGAAGTACGCACAACGGGAGGAAGGAGGAGAAGAGAGTTTTAAGGTCCTGTAGGGTCGGGTTCGGGCTAGGTTCTACGAATTCCGGATCCAGAACCCGATCGGAGAGGCGCAAATCGCCAAATCAGAGGATGAAATGAAAACTACGGATAAATCATGAAATGGCGTGCTGTTATTTCGAGAATAAAGGGGTCGGGACGTCGGGTTACCTCCTTTTCGACGATCTGGACCGTCGAATAAAGGAACGGCTCAGATCGTCGGGTTACCTCTCTTTCATTCTTTTACCATTATTTTATTGCTTAAAAGGAAGATCGAGCGCTGCGTCAAAGGCTCAAAGCCAACGCTAGTAGTATAGTAGGCTCCTACAGGCGAGAGAGCTGAGGGAAAGAGAAAATCCAAGAGAAAGGAAAAGATGATATTGATCGATAATCAACCCATCTCCTTTCCCAATTCATCCACACAATCTCAGGTTCCTTTTTTCTCCCTGTTACACTCTGCAAACTTAATTAGATTTCTGTTTTGATTATCTCGAATAAAGTGATAAAGAAAGAAGCGCATAAAGAACATTGTACATAACAGTATTTACCTGGCTTAGATCATACTGTATAAGCAGATACAGAATTGATGTTTCAGGTAAGAAGCTCGTTGTAGAAAATTAAAAACAAAATGTTAAGTCTTGTGGTGCATTTATCTTTTCTCAAATTCATACAGGAAAAGGAAATACTTGACATATTATTAGAGAATCCAATACTACTATCAGCCTCGAATCTGTTCAGATCTGAACAGGAAAGAACCATCTCTGACAGTGGAGCCCAGATGAAGCATGTCTATGTGTTCCAGAGAGAATTTGCCACTGTGGATCCTGAAACAGTTGGGGTAAGTTTTCCTCTTTCCCTCTCTGCACCGCCACCCCGACCAACCATAAAAAAGAGAGGAAAAAAGATTTGGCAAGTTCACCATTTATCATTATTTATTCCCTTTTCTTTGCAGATAGTGGGAACAGATGAGGCAACTACCTGTGTCGGTCTAGTAATTCGCAACAGAAACAACGGACTGTTAGTCATGCACCCTAATGCTCACAGTACATATTCCAATTTCCTAACAATGTAAATTATAACAAAAAGAGAAAAAAAAAAGATTTTAGGTATCAGAAGTGATGGTATTCTCACCAGCAGATTTGAAGTTTGTTCATAAAATAGAAAACTGAATTAGAACAGTAGTGCATAGTTCCTTATGCTTACAAGATTCTGGATGTTTTTTCTTATTAGTTATAAAGACTCACTTTATGAGGTTATTTAATTGATTTAGAACGAGTGTAAGCCACATGGATTTTCCAGAAGTTGTAGATCAAGGACTAAACCAAATGGTGAAATCAATTAATGACCCTGAAGCAATTTTAGATGTATGTCTTCTTCCAGAACAAATCTCTCTCTCTCTCTCACACACACACACACACACTCACTTTCAATCCATCTGAAATTGATATCTCCCTCATTCCCAATCTCTCATGTGATTATTATATTTCAGGTGTACCTTGTTGGTGGTTTTGATGATTCTCCAAGTAAAGTATGATTTCTTCAGTTTATTAACCACTTAATTTGTTTTTCGATGTTTTCTTAATGTCTCGTTCTAGCTGGAATCTGTTTAAAACCCTTAAAATCAGTAATATAATACAAAGTTTTCAATCTCTAAGACGATTGTATGGAAAAGAAAGTGAAGATATAAATGATAAAAAATAGATGTATAAGGAAGAAATATTCCTCTTTTTTATGCAGAATTGGCATGGAAGGAAAACCAAAAAGGATATGTATTCCCGTCCCTTGTGCCACAAGATAATAAAGGATCTTCTAAACAGGCCTGAAAATTTTCATCTGCGTCTGTTTTTTGTTTTGGGGCATAACACCAAGACTGACTTGTATGGCCATCAACTTCCAATTTTCAGTGGACTTTTGGTATGTTGAGTTCAGTTCAGTGCCAGTAACACCAGTGCAAAATTGCCGGACTAAAATCATGTCATTCTGACATGAAGCAGTATGAGTTACTTTGACATAGGATTGGTATTTTAAATATGATAAAGTTGCGGGCTCATAGCATTTTCAATTAAGACCATTGGCCAATACAGGTACTTGTTATGTACCGCAACGAAGTACTGGAACACTCTAGTTGTATTGATGGTTTGATACCTTATTTATTTCATTTGACCTTCTATATCATACAAGTGCTGTGATAAGGTAGCTCTTCTTGTTATTGTGCATAATCAATGCACAACGCCCCCCCCCCCCCACACACACACAACAAAAAAAAAAAAACCTAACCACGAAAAAAAAATTATGGTTGTTGCTGTAGGTGGAGACTAGAACAGGTCAGGTGTTGCCAGCATGCTTTGAAAACCATGCCAGGTCTCCTGATGAGGTTATCAGAAGGATACTTGTCAGTGTCTCTTATTATGATTTAGACCTTAAAGGAAAGCTACTGGATATATATGACACAAAGAGGGACATTTTCATTATACCATGTGTCAAATGGTACATTTTTCTTAATTATTTATTTTCTGTTAAAAGGTCTAGCAATAATTATGATTGACTTTCTAATAAGAGGCTATTTCATAGTTTTGCAACCAGTACAATATCTTATAGGGTAATTTCAACTCACACATTCCATCATGGTTCCCATGCAAAAGACAAGTGTGCATAATTAATCATCACTTCAAATTTTTGCATTGAAAGAACCATATTATTTCATTGGCAGTTCGTACAAATTAGCATCCCTCGACTTTATTTTAATTCAGCCTGAAACCGAAGTAGAATGGACCATAAATTTAAGATAAATTTGGTAGAATTTAGTGGATAGTTTTCTTTTCAGTCTCACAAATTTGTATGATCTGTGCGATTTGCAGATATCACATTAACTAATTTCAAGTCAGATATGATAATGATTAACCATATTTAGAAATAAATCATTGGTGATACAACACATTTGAATTGAAGGAACCATATGTTTCATGGCAGTTCAAACAAATTTACATCCCTTGACAGTATTTTAATTCAACCTTAAACTGAAATAGAATGGATATAAATTTAGGACAAATTTGGTAAAATTTAGTGGATTGCTTTTTTTTAGACTACAAATTTGTATGAACTGTGCGATTTGCAGATATCACATAAACTATTTTCAAGTCAGATACGATAGTGAGTGACCATGGTCACTGGTGCCACATGGGTGCCAATAAAATTAAATATCAAATAACTATTATTAAAATTATTATACAACAACTAATTGATGAAATATTTTGTACATGTCATATTACATATGAACACAAAAAAATACATTATTTCAATATTGTTATATATGCATCAGGCATTAATAAAAGCAATGGACCAAATTTTATAATTTAACTTTTTCATTTGATGACTATTGAAATGAAGTTAAAATTTCATAATTTTTTCATATAAATGCAATTGAAATGATGTAGAATACATCAATGGTTTAGATTTGTAAAATTGTGCACAAATAAATCCAATGAAGAGGCATTGCATTCCTCTTCATTTTGAAATAAGTCCTTTGGTTATACAACACATGATTGGGTAGTCTGGGGCTCTAGGCCTGCACTGGCTTTGATTCAAGGATTACGTTTCTCTGGATGTTGGAAGTTTTACCCAAAATTGTGTTACTGGAGCTTGTGATTTTGAGCCAAAACTAAATGAAAAGAAATAATACTGAGGCTGTACTCTCTGTTGTAGTTTTCTATTGCTTGTGAGTTTGTGCCATGAGATGTCATTGTTTTTCCATTTTTGCCTAACAGGAGCTTATTTTGGAGTGAACACGCATTTTCACAAGACCAGCTTTCAGATGAGGAATTTCTCTTGCAATGCTCTACATCTCCTTTTGCTGAGCCACCTCACTTCGTACAAAGCCAAAGAAGGTTGGTAGCTCATTTCAAGATTTTATGCAGTAATGTACTTAATCAAATAGATGAAATATTATTCTCAGCTTCTTGTTCGATGGTAAAACTGTAGTGTTGTAGACTGAATTTTGCTGATTTTTTATCTTCTGATATAATTATTTCAAGGCTCATTTTCTTCCCTTGTGATGGTTGGTTTGACAGGAAAGGAAGATACCTAATAGAGCATCCAGACTGGAGATATACATTTCCCAGAGGAAAGCCACGTGTCTTCCAAAGAAAGGATGATGGAACATGGTTTAAATGTGACTGATCAGTCATGTACGATTATTGAATTGCGTCCTTTGTACACGGAAAATTGAGGAGAGACATGTCCCGCATTCGATATCCCTTAAATAAACCTTTTCTTTTTCCTTTTCTGAGGAAAACCTTAATAAGCCTTGAAATCTCATTTTCTGTATATTAGCTGGATGGTTCTTAATTCTTTTAAACGCTACACGCGAGGTATAAATCATGTTCGAATAAAACAACGTTTTCAATCAGCAAGTCGATAAAAGAAACACATTTTCTCTTATTTGAAGAAACAGGCTTTGCCTGATTTTATTAAATATAAGAGAAAAGTTTTAGTATTAACAACGGAATGGTGAAATGAAAATGGAAAAGAAAACTCAGATACAAGAAAAAAACTTCTCGTTGGAGAGCATACAAAAGGCCCAAAAATAGTCTAAACCGTACATCATGCCATATTTTACTATTTTAGTGCCGAAAATTCATATAACGTGAAAGAAAAATACACTACCCACATAAACTGCCGAACAGCCTGAGATGAGCAAAACAAACATTAATCAATGTCATTCTACCTGCCAGTACAGATTGCATACAACAACGGTTAGAGAACACCCGCCTCAAGAATCATTTCATCTCCTCTCTCCTTTTTGTGTTCTCAAACTGCACAATCACTGCTCTAACGCAGCTCTCTCACTCCATGGGCAAAAAGACACTTCTCTCCACTTGTGCAAATACCCATCGGAAAATATTTACATAATTTCGTCTTATATTTGCATCCACCACCTGCCAGGTACAACCCACTTCCCTTAGAGATCAATTCTTCCAGAATCCCACCTGCAAGATTTATCTGATCAGATGTTCCCTCCAGTTCAATATTCTTCAATCTGGGGTCTGATTCATGATCACGGATCTTCAGCTTGGCGCCTGTTTCTCTAGAAATTAGTTTTGTGTTGATCCCTCCTATTCCTATGATTGCACCAGACAAGGAAGCCTTGATACTCATCTTGGCTGTCGACACTGTTCCAGGTGGCAGGGCCCCATCACGAGCTGGGACTGGCACAGGAGCCGCTGAAGGGACCATTGGTGGACCCACAGCATAATTAAGAGAGGAGGCAATTGGCCTGCCAAGTTTTGTTGCTCCACAGGCAAACCAACACTTGTCTCCAGCAAATTTGCATCCCTTAGCATTATTGAACCTTCGTCTTTAAGTAATTATAATTAACAAAAGACAAATATATATAGGAATCAGATGAAGAACACTACTGACATCATGTGATGTTGCATTTAGAAAATTATAATTTAGTATTTGTATTTTGCTTCATTTCAGTTCAGCTTAGTTTTTGTCAAAGTGTTACACTGGTCAGATATGAAAAATTGAAACCACATTATAGTAAAACACCTGCTATGAAGCTTTGACTTGACGGCTGTGGAACCAGGACCACTTGGACCTGCTTGGAATCTTCCAGAAGGAGCTGCATGATGTGATAGATGGTGTTGAACTAGCACATGAATATCAAGCATCTGTTGTGCCACAAGGCATCCGCCTGAGACGTAGTGCAGTGAATGACAATCATCTCCAAGTGAGCACCCAGACATACTACATTAATCACGTTGTCACAAGGTCGATTTGGAGTAGTAACAGTACAAATTCATATAGTTACAGGACAAAAACGAATATCCTAAAATACAACAATGCTGCTTAATTTACTGGCAAATAAGGTTTGTTTGCTTTCTTTGGTTCCTTTTTCTACTTGATAAATAAGAAGATTATCATTTGAATTAATGAAAATGAACAAAACATTGGAATCAGAAAATTTGAAGCAGCGTTTACTTATCAGCTTCAAGGTTTTCTTTATTGACATCTAGGCATGGGTTATAATTGCTCTAAAGAAACATGGTCAGTCTAGTTGTAGCTCTTGGATTGTTTTCTAAAGGGCGAGGGTTCAAGCCTTGATGGGTGTTTTTCTTTGCTTCCAAGAGATTAAAGTAGGCACCTGCCTACTTCAAGAAAATTGAACCAGAAACCAGAATATTTAACTCAATTAGGAACTTTGGAGAACCTCATTCAGTCCTCCAGACTTGAAGATGAACACGTGAGAGAATTAACCCATATGATTACAAACTGTAATTCACAAATTTTAGTAGGTTAAAACTCTGAACCTGAAAAAATGAGTGCAAGGATTCGATTTGCTTCCCCAATCAGTTGCTGTTCCATCAAATTTACATGTTAAGAATAAATCAAGTTGTGCTTCTCCAAATTAGAATGATTTTCTCAATTTTACTCATTTTATGTTTGGATAAATGAAGTTACCCGTCAAAGGAAAACAAAAATATAAAAATACTACTACACTTTTAATACTATGTAGAATTGTGGATAACACTAAACAAAACCTTGCCAGTCAAGATGAAATGACCAGTATTTGTTTTGGAAACAACAATGCAACATTTTTGAAGGAAAAACAAAAAACTACTATGAAATTAGATATAAATAATTAGCCATACATCAAGGTTTAACTAGTATTTCATCACGTATGGCCAAAATTCAGTGATTTGACATTAATTTTCTATATTACTGTTTCTGCACAAACAATTAAGTATTCCAATGACAATTTCTGATACTTTTGTCTGTGATATATAAGAAAGTATCAGTTACTATTTACAGAAATATGCACCAAAATGCGACTTCAAATAGAGTTTTCTTGATGTTAAAAAGAATGCTAATCATATCTTGACAATGAATTTTGATTTAACAATCTTGACAATCTTTCTGTATCAATTTTATTTAAAGTGAAATTTTCAAAATTAAGCTGCCCATATAGTACTTGTATCATGCCAATACAAATCGATGCACGTTCTACTGTTAATTTAAAATTTGCCCAAGGGTCTACTTTCCCTCAATTTAATAGAATATCAATTGATGAATAATAGCACAAAATCTGATAGACAAGAAAATATCTATAAGACTCTATCTTTGGCTTGATTTGACAAATGTTGTGAAGATTGCAAAAGTTTTCCATTGCCTAGATATTTCTCCTGTATAAAGAAGCCAGACTTAATCTTTATGACAGTTCTGCTCTTAAACTCTATACCTACTAAAGAAGACTGATTTAATTAAACAAACTTCTCAAAATAAAAATATGAAATTCATTCAAACATGAACCATAAAAACAAATACACACATTTCACACACGAGTCTCTGACGCTTTCCCAACGGGCTAAACTACACAAAAGGAACAAACACCACAAAATTCAAATTGAATATTTGAGGAACCAATATGGCAAACCTTTATTTTGCTTGTAGTTGCTTTGTATCGTCCCTGGCCCTTTCCTGTTGCTTGTATCCATGGTTTCGGAGACATGAAAATCCGTAATGCAAAACTAGAGCTTTGAGCCTGGACTGAGAGGGAGAAGATGGGACTCTGTTCTTAGGGTATGTTTGGCACTCAATGTAATAGCAAAAAGTTAGAATATAATTACTATTTCGACGAATTAATTTATTAAATGAATTTTAAACTAAGTAGAAGAGTGCGGAATAGTGCTAATCCGGTATACTAAGTTATAGGTAGTATACCGGATTAGCTCTCGTCGGAATAGTGATTATTATTTGATTATGTTGTATTATATTATTATATTATGATTATGATTATGATTATGGTTACGATTTATTAGTATTATTATATTATATTATATTATATTATCATTATATTATAATATATAATTTTAGTATTATATTATTATATTATGAATATCAATATGATTACTTTATTATTATATTATTATAATTATAATTATTTATTATTATGATATTATTATTATTATTATTTTATTGTATTATTATAATTATGATTATTTATTATTATGATTATTATTATTATTATTATATATATTATTATAATTATGATTATTTATTATTATATTATTTTGATTATATGATTATTATTTAATTATATTATATTATATTATTAAAATTATAATTATTTATTATTTATTATGATTATAATTATAATTTTTTATTATATTATATATTATGATTATTTTTTATTTTTATTATATTATTATGATTGCAACTATGAATATTATTATTTATTATGATTATGATTATTTTATTATTATACTATTATTATTATTTTACTATTATTTTTATTATCATCTTCATTGTTAGTATCATAATTATCAATATTTTAACTATTCTAATAACAACTGTCAAACGATATTTTCGATTCCAAATAGTCGTCTTCTAAAAAAATGCTATTCTATCACTTTTCCAAAATTATCATTATTCTAAAGTTATTCCTTAATTTGTCAAACCAACCCTTATAGAAAAGCTGAGGAATAGATGTAACGATAGTCGCTTTTACTCTCTGGCCATTTGACTTATCCTAAATTCCAAAGGCATCACTCGCTCCAGTTAAATTCGGAGTTTTTGACTGTATGAGGGAACATAAAGACCAAATGAATCGTGGTTCAAGGGGCCTCCTGATACTAATGAATAATAAGTGATCTAATTTAGAAATAAGCACTTTTGTGATACAACATATGATTTTGTCTAAGGGTCTTGCTCTATGCATGCATGGCTGAATTGCTTCAAGTGTGCACTGGATCGAGCTTGAAATTCTCCTGCTTGCTTCTTGTAGGTCATTTATTAAGTCATTGATAATGAGTTATTTTGATAATTTTGACAATGAAGTTTTAAATAAATACAAAAACTCTTAAAAATAAAAAAATATATAGATATGTTATTTTGCTTATAGATTAATAGTGTTTTAAATTTTATTTAATTTTCATTATTATTTGATAGTCTATTAAAGACATAAAATTATATACAATTTATAATAATTTTAATTTAATGATCTTTGATGGATTATCAAATGATGATAAAATTATATAAAATTTAAACAACTATCAATCTACAAGTAAAAGAATATATCTATATTTTTTCTATTTTTAAAATTCATTAATATTTACTTAAAACTCATTATCAAGATTTTCAAAAACTCAAAATATTCCATTGTCAAGGGATCCCCTTTTTATTTAAAGTTGAAACAATTGCTAGAACTAGAATGCTACGCATTTCTGACTTTTACTTTGTTTCTTCTTTTCTTTTTTCAATTTTCATTATATGCCATATTTACAGTTACAAAAATAAATGATTCCAAAAACATTCACACGGTCATAGCATAAAAACAAGCCACATGTATACAATGAGCGTCTTTCGTTATAGAAAGGGTGGTTTATCTCTATCTATTATTAAGCACGTAATTATCTTTATTTTATTACGGTCTAAATTATTTATTAAAACTCTAAATCTAATATCAATTATCGAATTGAATCATCCATCAAAATCAAATAATATTATTATCTCTATAACCATTTATATTGAAGTTATAATTTTCTCTTAATTTTAATTATTATACAAAATACTACATAATTTACAAATATAATTGCTCTACTTTATTTTTTTTTCTTTTCTTAGACTACCATCAATTATGAATTTCAGCTTTCCTTTAATTCTAAATATAAATTTTTCTCTCAATCCTACATTTATTTTATATTAATTATATATTTATGATCGAAAATTACATTAATTACTAAATTATCTCCATTTTTATTTTTTTTTTTCACATAAAGATATAAATTTTTATATTTTTAAAAGACATCCTGTTTCACGGGCAAAATACTACTAATTTACAAATGCACTGCACCTGATTCAATCACTTCCCCACACCCGACATAATTAATAAACCTTAAAACTCAATTTGTGCACTAAAGGTATAACCTAATCTCAAATAAGATAATGCTTCATAATTATTTTAAACAGCTACTAAAGGTATAACCTAATCTCAAATAAGATAATGTTTTTGAGAGCAAGTCCATAAAGAAAGATGCATTCAGAAACCACAATTTGTTAATTCTTCAGTTGCATCCTCAGATCATCAATATTCAGTTCCAGTAAAACTAATTAACTATTCAATGGTTTAACATACCAGATTTTAGTGCTAAAAATTCTAAGAACATGACAGAAACAAACATTTAACAACATAAACCACAGAGCACAGCCTGAGATGAGCAAAACAAACATCCAATGAATAACTCAAAAGGTAAAGCATCAAGTCCAAAGACATTTTACCTTAACGCCTATCCCAAGAATCAATTTTTCTCACCTCACTTTTGTCCATCTCAAACTGCACCAGTACTGCTCTGACGCAGCTCACTCGCTCCATGGGCAAAAATACACTTCTCCCCAAATGTGCAAATACCCTTTGCAAATTTGTCACACAATTTTGTCTTATAATTGCTTCCACCACCTGCTGTTTGGAACCCGCCTGGTCCTCTTACTTTCTGTCCACTCATGGACCCACTTACATTGAAGATCAGTTCTTTCACCAACCCACTTGCATGATTTATCTGATCAAATGTCCCCTCCAGTTCAATATTCTTCAAACTGGGGTCTGATTCATGATCACGGATCGCCAGCTTGGCACCTGTTGCTCTACAAATTTGTTTTGTATTGGCACCTCCTTTCCCTATGATTGCACCAGCCAAGGAGGCTTCAACACTTATCTTGGCTGTGGCTGACATGCCAAAACCTCCAGGTGGTGGGGCCCCAACACCAGCTGACATTGGTGTGGGAACCATTGGAGGGACCATTGGTGGACCGACAGAGTAGTCACCAGAGGCAACTGGCCTGCCAAGATCTCTCTCTCCATGGGCAAATCGACATCTGTCTCCAAATTTGCATCCCTCGGCAGTGTTGTACCTACATTTTTTTAAATGATGAAAATTTAAAATTACAAATATAGAAATCAGATCATTCACTATTTATATTTTGCTTTGTTTGGATTCAGCTTAGTGTTCGACAAAGTCTAACATTAGTCATGTATGAAAAATTGAAAACATGTCATAATAATACACCTGCTACAGAGTTTTGACTTGACAGATGGAGAACTGGGACCGCCCGGGCCTGCTAGGAACCTTCCGGAAGGAGCTGCATGTTGTGCCATATGGTGGTGAGCTGATGCTGCATGACTGGTCATCTGCAGTGCCACATTATATCCACCTGGAATGTGGTGCTGGAAATGACAATCGTCTCCGAATGGGCACCCAGCCGTACTACATTAATCACATCAAAAGGTCAACCGGAGGCTAAGAGTACAGTTGCAAGGCTTGGAACCATTTTGGTCAAGTTTGGTAGCAGTATACACCACTATAAAGGTTCACTGCTTTACCAGAAAACAAAATTTGTTTGGTTTCTTTGGTTCCCTTTTTCTACTTCGTGCTTTCAATCAATATTCAGTTGGAACTCTTCAATGAACGAGAAGATTATCATTTAAATAATAGAATTAAACAAAATGCAAATAACATGGGAATCAGAAAATTAGAAACAGCATCTCCATCTTCGTATCAAGGTTTTCTTTATTAACATCGTGGCTTGAGTTATAATTGCTCTATGAAGAACTGTATTCTTCACAATTACATCTTCCAAATGTTTCATAAATTAATTGAACCTGGAATCACAACCTTTAACTGATCAATAATGAATTTCAGAGCACTTCATTCTGTCATCCGGTTATTAATAGATGGACGTGAGAAATTTAACCTTAAATTAGAGACTGTAATTAAGCAATTTTAGTAGGTTAAAACTTTGAACCTGAAAAATTTAGTGCAAGGCTTCGATTTGCTTCCCACATCAGTTGCTGTTCCATCAAATTTACTTATTAATAATCAATCATTTTGTTCTTCTCCAAATTAGAACGATTTTCTGAATTTTACTCATTTTAAGTTTGGATAAATGGGTACTACCTGTTCAAAGGAAAACAAAATATTACACTTTACTGTCAGAATTACGGATAGCATTAATCAAACCTTACCAGCTAATAAGATGAATAGCATGTATCTGTTTTAAAAACTATTATGCCATTAAATATAAATTCACCATACTTCAATGTTGAACTAGTATTTCAGCACATCAGGTCATAGAACAGTAATATGACAGTAATTCTCTATATTACTGTCCCTGCACAAATAATCAAATATTCAAACCACTGCTGATTGCTGATTTGCCTGTGATAGAAACAAATCACTTACTATTCACAGAATTATGCACCAAAAATATGGCTTCAAATTAACTTTGTTTAATGGACAAAACTCGAGACACACCCTTTAGTTAACTTGCATGCATAAATTAAGTCTCAGTGTCCATTGACAACAATTTTTTTTTTGATTTGATAGTCTTAACAATCTTTTCGTATTAATTTTAATTAAGGGTGGGGATCACTTGACAATGGGTTATTTTGACAATCTTGACAATGGACTTTAGAATAAATATAAAAAAAAATTTAAAAGTAGAAAAAACTTTATAGATGTTGTTTTATTTATAGATTGATAGTGATTCAAATTTCATGCAATTTCATTATCATTTGATAGTCCATCAAAGACCGTTAAATTGTAACCGTTGCAAATTATATAAAATTTTGATGGTCCTTGATGGACTATCAAACGATAATGAAATTGCATGAAATTTAAATCACTATCAATCTAATAGTAAAAGAACATATCTACAAGGTTTTTTCTATTTTACGATTTTTTTATATTTATTCTAGAGTATTCTAGAGTCTGTTGTCAAATTTGTCAAAAAATAACCCATTGTCAAGTGATCCCCACTCTTTAATTAAAGTGAAAACTTTGAAAGCTGCCCGTACAGTATTGTAACATGCCAATATCCTTTTAAAATTTGCAAAGGATCTGGAGACCTCAAATGGAATATCAAATGATGAACTAGAAATCAATAACATTATCAACCTTTTAATAAACTTATTTTGTTTGATTATAAAATTATTTCCGTATTTTGACTTGGTTCCATAAACATTGCTAAAATTGCAAAAGTGCATCATTGTCAAGAGATTTCTCCAGTATAAAGAAAACAACCACGAACAGTCTTAAACAGTTACATGCGCTTAAAGCCCTAAACTCAACCAAAAGAAAACGAGTTTGAACAAGCTCCGAAAAATAAAAATTTGAAAAATCCACTCAGACACGAAGCGTACGAACCAATCCACAAAATTTCGCGCACGAGGATCTAATACTTTTCTACGGGCCTAAACTAAACCAAAAAAATAAACGGCACATACTCAAATCTAGCATTCCAAGATTCAAAATAGCAAACCTTTAGTCCGCTTGGCGACGCCGTTTGTCGCCAGTTGCCTCGTCCTCTTGCGCGTGTCCATGGTTTCAGATGGAAACAAAAACCTAACTCAGAACTAGGGTTTCAGCCGAGAGAGGATTTTGACTTTCCTCTAATAAAAAGCTGACGCTAGATGTGACGAAGCAAGCAGTTACGTATAGTCAGTCGGTTTTTCACTTTGGCCATTTGACTTATTCTAAATTATAAAAACATCGTTTCCCTCGAGCTAAATTCCACCCAAAATTTTTATTTATAACAAAAAATAGAAAATTACTGAAATGGACTTACGGATAAGGAAATTAGCAAAATAGGTATCGGATAATATAATTATAATATTATGTACAACAAATGAATTATCACCGCCGTGCACGATAATAAATTGTTGTTAGATACTAAACATCACTATGTAGTTTTTACTTCTTTTTAAATTAAAATTTTATTTCTATGAAAATGAGGAATTTTATTTCCATACTATGAACGAAAATTTTATTACTGTACATAGGACCATAATTTTATTATGATACAAATTATGACAAATTTATTGCTCAAATAAAAAAATTATCTACTGAGTGTTGTCATTAATAAAAAAAAAATTGGTAAATTAGGAGTTTTTCACTCCATTTGTAATTTTGTATGTATATACCTAGGGTTCGTTTGGCAAATCAAGGAATAGCTTTGGAAGAGTGGTAATTTTGGAAGAGAGCCTTGGAAGAGTGGTAATTTTGGAAGAGTGATAGAATAGTATTTTTTTGGAAGAGTGGTAGAAGAGTGGTATTCTTGACTATTCGGAAGAGTGAAAATATCGTTTGGCAGTTGTTACTCGAATAGTTAAAATATGAATAATTATGATACTAATAATGATGATGATAATAATAATAATAGTAAAATAATAATCATAATAGTAAGATAATAATAATAATAATAAAGTAATAAAAAATAATCATAATAAATAATAATATTATAATAGTAATATAATAGTAATATAATAAAAATATAAATATTATCATAATATAGTAATATAATAATAAAAAATTATGATTACAATCATAATTATATAACCAAAATCATAATCATAATAATATAATAATAAAAATATAATCATAATCATAAAAATAATTATAAATAATTAGCATTATAATAATATAATAATAAATTAATCATAACTATAATTAACATATAATAATATAATATAACATAATAAAATAATAATAAAGAAATAAAAAATAATCATAATAAATAATAATATTATAATAGTAATATAATAAAAATATAAACATAATCATAATATAGTAATATAATAATAATAAATTATAATTACAATCATAATTATAATAATATAATAATAATAAGTAATCATAATTTTAATAATAAAAATATAATCATAATCATAAAAATAATTATAAATAATTATAATTATAACAATATAATAATAAATTAATCATCACTATAATCAATATATAATAATATAATACAACATAATAAAATAATAATAAGTATTAATAATCATAATCACTAGTGAACATGATATATGTCTTCAAACAAATGCTTCCGAGCCCAAAGCCCATAAATGTTTTCTTTAGTTCCTTGCATATTACTGTATCTATAAAGCCCAATAAACCGTAGGCCCAAATAAGTATGAAAAAAGGTCTCTAAATGAAAACATATTGGCTCCTTTTCAGTTCTCTCAAGTTACTTCATCATGGAAAATCTCGTTTGCAACTGAAATATGTTTGGATGGTAAAAAAATAATGTAAGAATAAAGAATTTAGAATAATAGAAAATAGTGATTTTTAGATTAGCATAAGATCAGTAAAATATAATGTTATTTCGAATGATAATAATATTATTTAAATTATATATTTAAAATAATAATGAAAAATTGAGAATAACAATTATTTTATTTCACCTTTGAAATAACATAATATCAATTATTCTCAATGTTCTTAAACAATAAAGTTGTGTTTGAATGCACTATCGTTATTTATATTCTGAAAATAATAATTATTCTATTATTCTTGTGGCATCGAAACATACCCTAGAGACTAGTTGCCTTACAATTAATAAGGTCAGGTAATAATATTAGTCATATTCATATCTTTCTGAGGTCTGCCTAAGCACGATAAAACTATCAGCAAAATATACACCGAAATTTTTTCATTTGGACTCACCTTCAAACAAATTGATCGTCTACTGTATGAAAGAAATGTTGAAATTAAAAAAGATAAAGCGCATATAAGTGTTTAATTACAGACTTGCAGAGTTGCATTAGGTGTATAAGTCAATAAAAGGGGAGCAGGGTGGTTACACCCATAGAGTGTATCATTTGATTGTTTACTCACACTTTTAACCACTAGATTTAATTAATATTTTGAGATTATCAAAAGTAGATTAACTTTTAACCACTAGATTTAAGAGATTATCAAATTCTCAAATTCTCACTGACAGCAAGATCTTTCTTTTTTCAACGGAAACATTCAATGCTTTTGTCTCAAACGAGACCCACTGAATTAGAAGAAAATATTGAAAATGATGTGTGTTTATTCTATATGCATTTTCTGTCACGCAAATAAAAAAAATGAAGTGCTTATAAACTTATAATATCTATTATATAACAACGAATAATGTAGATATGTGTTTATTCTGCTTTAAGCTGATAAATTCAAACTGTTTGGTTATTGCTCAATTATAAATAATAGTACATCAAATAAGATTAAGCAAGGATATATTGGAAATATTGGAAAAATAATTGTCAATTAAATAATGCATATTTATAGATCAATGACATCTAAAGACAGGTTCAATATTTTGCAACGGAGTGCAAGCACCTAGTTTATTTAATTCGTTCATGTTATATACTTTCTACCCTATTCATCACACCGAATATATTTTGCCAATAAATATATAATAAATAATGAAAATATAGCTAGTGAATCGTAAGAAAATAAATTACAAGATTTTCTTAAATATCAAAGTTGGTTTTTTGCCGCAATTCGGAAACTAGTTTGATGAGAAGTTATGCCCTTAATTTCTCAATCACAAGAAATTTGTACAATTTTATCTCTTTATTTGCAAAGTTTAGGGCTAATGTCTAAACAATAAGAGCTTATTATGCATCTCTTCAAGTGTGCTAAAGATGAATTTCAATTATTAATTATGAAACAGTTTTGAATTATTAATTGTAATATATTTTTTCTATAAATCCATCTATTACATTGATACTAAATTACAAGTATATTCTTACTTTTCATCATTAACACGCAGTTCAAATAAAATACAACAAATTTGTTGTTACTAATTGCTAATGGGAAAACTTTGATGTTGAGTTACAAGTATTTGACCACTACAAATGAATGTAAATATATACTATTACTTGCTTTAAATCTCATTATGTTCTAATTTTTTTTTCTTACGATTTGCTAGTCATGTTTTCATTATTTATTATATATTTGTTGGCGCCATATATTCGGTGGGATGAATAGTATATAAAGATAGCGTGAGTTTATGTACACAAAAGTATTTTTTGAATTTAACTTTATATATATCAAATCATTTTCAAATTTTAATTTGTATAGTTCAATAAATTCTTCATATGAAAATCTTACGGGATACAAAAATTTTCTTTTTCAAACTTTTAAGTATTTATTTTAGATTTTTTTAAAATGCCTCTAAAATATTAATAAAATATCTAAGGTTTGTATTTGAAAGTAGGTCATCTTTAAAAAATACAAAATAAAAAGTTAAAAATATAAAAAAATATAAAATTTTTGTATCCCATAAGATTTTGATATAATAAATTTATTAAACAATACATTAAAATTTAAAAATAATTTGATATATTTTTTTAGTTAAGCTCTGTAAGCTTATCTTTATTCATAACAGAGTTAAATAAATTTGCGATGAAGAAAAAAATCGAAAAAGCACCAAGTAAAACAGTTTATGCAGACTCTCATTTTCGATGCTCTCTTTTAAGTCAGTGGGTCCCATTGGAGAAAAGGCATTTAATGTTTTCGTTGAAAAAATAAAATTCTTACAGTTAAGCAAGACTTTGCTCCGTTAATCTACTTGTGAAAATCTCAAAGCATTAATTAAATCTAATGGTAAAAAGTGTGAGTGAACAATCAAATGGTACACTCGTGAGTGTACCCACCCTGCTCCCCAATAAAAGTGTCGAAATTTGGTGCATTCAATATTTCCCTTGCCCAATTCCATCAGGCGTTGATTGAAAACAAGGTCTAATTTAATGATGATGGCTCTAAAATTACATCTACAATTATTTAGCACAACTTTCGGTACTATTAACAAGGCAACTGCCCATGGTACAGTGATGTTCTCAATTATTTGTGAAAAGCTTCTGCACTTCTGTAAGGTGTTGAATTTTATTTTTATTTTTTTAGAGAAAATTAGGCTGCTAAAACTTGAAACTGCATTTCTCATTATTTTAGCAATCAGTGAAAGATCTACACGGATTATATAAAGGAAAGTTTTTCTGAATGATTTGACAAAGAGTAAGACATGAGAATTAATAGCAGTAGAAACAACTTTAGAAAAAAAAAATACTTTTCTTTATGCACGATTATATGAACTCGATTGTGCATGCAACATATGTTCTTAATTATTTTATATGTACCTTCGAATTAAGAGTATGAAATATAAATAAAAAATAGATTATATTAGTTGAAACAATTCATAATTTTCATTTTGTCATATAGCCCGTTGAACTTCATTAAAAAATACAATAAGTTACAGATGGAATTTTAATTTTCAGGTCACAGGACAACAATCAAAAGGACCGGACATGAAATTTTAGATAAAGAATCAGACTTAAAACATGACACAAATCCAACCCTATTTGTTTTGTTTTCATCTATACTTGCGAAGATAAAAAAAAATTGTAAACAACGACTATCTAGGTCCATTAATCACTGATTATAGTCTCTAACGGTAGATAATTGAATTGTCATATTTACTATATCTGAAGGCCATTTTTCTGTTCAAGAGAATTAATCAACCAATTAATTGATTGAAAACCGATTAATCGTCCAACTATTTTTTCAAACTGCTCAATGTTATTTGTCGGAGTCATATATTTTTTATCCGAATTCTGTTTTTGATGATCCAAGACTCTATGTGACTTCATGATCATTAATTTTATATTAATTTTTATTCTATATATTCATCAAAATTTTAATGATTTTTAATTTTGATTGGTTAATATGTACTATAATTGATTCATAAAATAGGCCATAAAAGAGGACAAATTCTATTATTTTCTCTCATAATAGAAAAAATTAAAATTTTGAACGTCTTGTATTTTAAGAATATTTAATCTTTAATAAATTCTGGAGTTGTAATTCTTTTTTTGTCATAGCTCATAGCTCATGATGTACCTTAAATGTACATATATATTGATAGGATTTGACCACTAAAATTAATATTTTTTTACTTATATTTTATTTAATTAGTTATGTTTTACTTCTAGTTTGTTGCACTGTTGTGTTTTGGTTTTGATTTGATATATATTTGAAGAATTTGGAGTAATTTGACACATTCTGAACGATAAACTGGACAATTTAGGCACTTAAGCCAAGTGTGCAGAACACATACCACTCTCATGTGGCCCACACAAGAAGCAACATGTGGGAACAAATAATTTAAAGTTATCTGGTGACCATGCTACGCACACACCACCATTGTGTGGATGGCACAAGATAAATTAGGCAGCCGGCACAGAAAATCAACAGCTGCCTCTTTTGAGTGTTCTCTTACTACTAGAGCATGTAAATTTACAGTCTTTTCTCACATCTTCTGACATATCTCGACCAAAAGAAGTTGGGGGACAAACTAGACCAATCCTCAGGTGTTTAATTTCCATGTATTTTTAAAAAAATCGAAGATAAAAAGTTGAAATCAGAGTGGGAGACCCGAGCAACACAATAGACCAGCGGTCAAAACTCAATTTTATTGCTTTATTTTTTGCTTTTTTATGGCTGCGTATTGTTGTTATGATATTTTTTATATTATCTATCTTTGATTTGGTAGATCTAGTTATAATCGGCTAGATCCGTTAATTTATAATGCGCTAGGATGACATAAAACTTATTTTTTAAATTGATTTGATATTTTTATAAATATTATCTGTAATTTTATGTGTTGTGTATTATTTATATATTTTGATTGATTGTGTGATTGATTTGGATAACACATCAGTCGTGGTCTATTGTTGGTTTGTTTGAGCAAAATATAATCGCACCACTTAATTAAACTATAAAGATGAATTAAAAGCTAAAAGGTAAACCAAGGAGATACTCGAAAGGTGAATTTGCACATAGATTGAAAGATCAAGTGCATCTCGGAAAGACCACCAAAATTGTGAGGAGTTGACCAAATTATGAAAGTAGCGGTGCAAAAGAACTCAACCGAACTCTTCACAGACCAAAAAAAATCAAATCTGTCAGACTCTGTAAAATTTATATGTGCATTGTGTGGATTGCGCAAGCCAGAACTAGATGAAAAAGTTATTCAAATCCTAAAAATATTTATTTAATTGAACTGAAAGCCCTTTTATATTTCTCTATTTAATGTTTGATTTCAATTAAATTCTTGAATAACCAACAAAAACCCTTAAAAATTATTTTTCCTAGATTAGGAGTAGATCGAGTTCGAAAATACCTCTATCGTTGTTAATTCGACACCCACCTATACTCTTTGAGTCGTGCGCTTGCGACAAGATCTGTATATCAAATATTTAAGAGCTTTTTGACCACATCACCTCACAAGTATAATATTTCTTTTAGTGAACATAAGGAGAAATTTTTTTCAATTATTTTGAAGTTATTTTTTGCATTATAAAGGTTTCAAAAATATAAACATTAAAGATAAATTATAATGTTTATTAGGAGACTAAATATGGATTCAAGTTCCTATATATTTTTTAGCTAACAACCGCTGTAAACTTAGCAGCGGTTTGCTTTTAACAACCGTTGTAAACTCATTTATAGCGGTTTTTAACTGAAAACCGCTGTAAATAGTGCGCTACAAAAGAGATATTTTGGCGTAGTGAACATACAAAATATATTGCATATACAATCCCACCCGATAGCTTTTTCGTTCACATGTTGGTGGATTTTTTTTTTAATCAAATTAACTTGACGTTCTAATGTTCTAGCTCATTTTTAGATAGATTGCGATAAAAATCAACAAATGGCTAAGAAAAGTTTATAACATCCATACATCCATATTACTACTACCATTAGAATTTAGAGATTCATCAGTGAGAACAATTCTTCCATTCAAATTTCCAAATTTGTGGCATTCCTTCTCCTGCCCAAACTCTAACAAGGTAGTCTTCCTAGAGTTGAAATGACATATCTTGTACATTGGCTGATAGAACTAAATTCAAATTAAAATAAAATTGTGAGTCTTTAGTTGATATCCAGTAGTATACTAAAGAAATGATAGCTAATCTTATGCTTCTACTAGATTTGAAATTTTCTCCATTAAAATTTATTATGTTTCACAAATGATCTAGTAATTCAAGTGACAACTAATTAGAATAGCTTATAATAGGTCATAATTCAAGTCTCCATAAACACAAAATAAAATTTAAGAGATTAACTCTTATCTTTCTCTCGACAAAATTATTATATTTCTTTCTAATCAGACTATTCAAACCACTGCTCCCCTTACCACATCAACTACTGAGTTTTTTTATAAACTAATCAATTGATTAAACAAAATTAAATAAATAGGAAAATATGAGCAGGATTTAGAGTTTCAGGCTGGTTGGTGTTTGTATCTACAGCGCATTTTGTACTTTTGTCACCAGCATTTTGAACCGCGTTCCAAACTTGGGGCTGGAGAACCTAACACCGGCCATAAGGCTGGCCAGGGAATTGGAGACTGGCCCAAGCAATTCACGGGTGTGTTGTTGCTGGGGACAGGTCGTGGCTCAGTCCGGATTCGAGTTAATTCGGCTCGAGCTAATTTGACTTCATAGTTAAATGAGTTGAGTTTAAATTGGAGTTGGCTTATTTCGTAGCTCGATTCAGCTCGAATAATAATAGTTTATATATTTTTTCTGCTAAACTCTAATCTGATAATTCATCTCCCATTATCTCACGTAATCTCATCATCTCAGCGGCTTAATGACTTCTCGTACTTACTCATGACTCGGCTCATATATCTAACTCGATAGTTTTTTTGCTAGTCTATCCATTCAAATTAGTGCAGCAAAGATTTTACTTAAAAATATAAATTGTTGATAAATTAATTTTGTACTAACTCATGTATCATTTTATAGATATATCAAATTTACAGTTTATCGATATACTAAATATAAATATCAAACCGAGTCAACATACATGCAATGGCTCGTGAGCTAGCTCGAATAGTAATGAACTGAGCTCGAACTAGACTTTTCAGCTCGAAACGTTTCACGAGCTCGACTCGAATTTTCATGAACCGAACTTGAACTAAGCTTGACTCGCTCCAACTCAACTCGTTTGCAGCCCTAACCAACGCCATACCATCAGCCCAAACTATCACCACATATTTGTCCAAAATTGATCAGTGAAGAATAAGTTTCTGAAGCTTATAAATTATTGTTTTTTAATATAATTATTTAAAAATAGTGTGTTTTTAATTATATAATAATTTATATAATGATTTAAAAAATTGCTCCTCTCTGTTCAGATCATCAGCCTCAGTCAGCTCGGCACCAATCAACCTTCATCGAGAATTAATCAGTGAGTGTTCTTTATTTTATAATTTTTTTAATTAGATAATAAATTTATATATTTATTGGAAAAAGCTGAACTGATGTTAGTTTATGTTTTATATAGTTTTGTAGAATATATCAAAATGCTACATGTAAGTGTATATTTTGGTGGTGAAATAGTGCATGGACGATTTGGAGCAGAATACGGTATCGGTCCTCGATTGATATTTTCTATTAATGAGTCTACTATTTATGATGAATTAATAAAATATTTGCTAAGTCAATCCCTGAGGGTTTACATTGTGGAGGGTTAGTTATTTTATTCTATGCTTTGCATACTAGTGGTGTTCTCCATATAATTAATGTTTCAATTCGACGAAACAGATATTATTTTGCCTTTTGTTTTTTTTTTCTAAAAAAAAGAATCAATATTAGAGTTTATTGGTGAGGCTTCCGGGCAGACTTCTAAATTTTGTAATTAATTAATAATTAATATTAAATCAAATGTATGAATGGATATTTTGGAATCATGTATGTTCGAAGTCAGTTTTATAAAAATCGATATTTTTAAATTCGCATGTCTCTAACCTTGTAACAATATTATTTTATTCAAATGGGATAATTTATGGAATAGTAATAATTACATTCCTTAATAACATTTATCTTAACAATATATAAAACTGTCTAAAAATATTCCTCGATTATGTCACAGAATTAAAAAAAATTATATAATTCTTGAGCTATGCAATTAAATCTATCACATATGTCACGAAATAAATTCTGTACTTTCTTTATCACAAAATTTAATTTGCTAAAAGCATCGTGCAATTCACAAAAATAATGAAATTGTCTTTCTAGTTGGTGGCAGATTTAGTTTATATTCTATTAAAACAAAGTCATCATTTATATCTAACGGTCAAGAAATTGAGGTTCTATATTAGACCGAAATGAAACTTATAAACTATTTACAGTACAATCAACCAAGCTCATCAACAAACATCAAACTGCTAATTAAAGAAAGAAAAAAAATCGGGTTTATCACTTACAATCAACCTATCTCCTCTCAACTACATTAATTGTTGTAAGAATATCATGAAAATGCAACAATCAGGTCCATCACTTATTTTTACAGTAATCACATGTAGAGACCAACCGGATTAAGAAGAAGATAATAAAATTACTTAGCACTTCAGCAGTTTTGGCATTTCGGCGTTGTCCTGTTGAATTACACAGAGGGTGCACACTGGGAGGATCCAATTGTTGGGATGCGAAGAAGCAGCTTTGCTGGGAAGAAATTAAGAGAGGAGGAAGGGAAGGTGTTCATGGGGTTACATGCCGCTGAATAAAAAACCAACCAAACGTCATGGGGTCAGAATCACGGGGCACGAGCCTCACTTATTTAATTTCTTTTAATTAATTGATTAATTAAAAAAATCGGCATCAACTATGTTATCATTCTTAAATAGTATACTATACTCTATAAGTCACAAATCCTTAATGGTCTGACAAGAAAAGTAAAATTATTGTAAGTAGCAATTCAGTGCTATATCTATTTAATAAAAAGATAATTAACAAATAAGTGATCTATTGTTTCTGATTTTGAGCAAAATACACATCTACCCTCTCTCTCCACTCGTTTTTAATTAGATTATTCTTTGTTAAGATTATATTTCTTGTTGTACTTAATAATTTCTTTGATTTTATTATTTTATAAAATAAAATTGAATTTAACAAGTTCTTTTAAGATATTTTTGTAGGATCCTATTGATGCTTCAAGGAATCAAGATGCAGATAATCAAGACTATTGTAGAAGCTTTACTAAAGATATAAGATCACAAATATGTAGGGTATAATTCAAAATTTTATATTTTTAATAAATATTATAAGGAAAATGCTCTCTGTCGTAATAAATTATTATAACGTTTCATAATTCTACACTCAAAATTTTATAAGTTTTCAGAAGGCGGAGACAACACAAAATCAACATAGCGTATTGTTATGTAACGATTCATAAAGCGTTAACGTTTCAGAAACGTTCAACACTCCACTCAATCGTTATAACGATCTCGAAGTCCATTAGACCTTATCAGAGGCTGGTCAAACTAGTCAAATTATTGTTAATGTTTTGTAAGATGTTCAACGTTTCCTGCTATCATTATAATGATTTATCCTATTCATTTTTGAGCCTTATAACGTTACAAAAAGTTCTGATAAGAGATATTCTTAGAAACTCATGATTCAAGATTAAAAAATGTTATAACAGTTCTTGAACCATTATAACGGCTTCCTGTACAAGAATACTAACTATTTTTATGTTAAGAGCTCTATTTAAGAAGATATTTCAGAATTGCCCAAGCTGATCAAACTTTCACAATTCTAAGTAATCTGAGCACTCAATCCAAGCTATCAAAGATCCTTACATTCTTTTCTTACAAACACAAAAAAAAACTAAGATCTTGAATTAGTCAAAAATAATAGATTTTTATAATTTTACTGAGTATTGTTCAACATCTATCTTTGAGTTTTTGCTCAATTTCTTTACAATATCTAGTTGTTTTTTTAGCCTTGAGTGTCATTTGTTGTATTTTGATTTGTTAGGTTATTTTTAGTTTACTTGCACTTATTTTTATGAAGATGCTAAAGCTTCTAGTTATAAAATATTTTGAGTAATAAAGCGACATTCTGTTAGTGGGACGAGATCCGGAGACATAGGTTTTTATAATCGAACTTCGTTAATATATATTGTCTTCTCTAAATTTCTATACTTACATCTCTTGTACTTCACATTTCAAATTTTACAAAATTATATTTCTTGTTGAAAGTTATGATAAATTATTTTACATCAATTGTTCTTTTTGATAATTAATATTTTTTTTAATTCTCATAATATATTTTCATTACATTTGCATCTAGCATTCGACTTAGTTTATGCATTCTCTCACTATTTATTTTAAGTCGATTCTTATGTGAATTTATAAAATATTTGTTATCTATCAAACTGATCTTTCTCTATCTTATTCAAACTAGTATAAGCTTATATTTTGATAAATATCATTTAATTACCTCAGGCTATCATTTCTCTATACCAAAAAAAAAAAGATTTTTATTTTAAGTAGTATAGAGGCTTGGCAAATATTACGATATATGTCATTTTTAATCTCTTCAAATCTAGCCAAAAATAAAATGAATGTACTATAAATAATCCATAAAATGTTCAACCCCAAATGAGAGTATCCCGTGAGGGTAAGTGCAACTTGAGAAATATGAAGTAAGAAATCATGTAGACACATATTAAGTATACTTGAGATTGGTCTCTTAAATTTAAGGTTTCTGGTAGAATTACTCAGTACTAAAGTACTTAATATTATCTTTTTAGTGAGGAATTTTAATGTCATCAACTTTTGTGTCATAAAATGTCAGAAATTCAACTTTTTTTCATTTAAATTCTGAAATTTTATATTCAAATTTAAAATCAAAATTATTGATCTTATTTATATTTATGTGAGATGTATACTTGTATTTTTTTTATGATTTTTAAGTTCATATCATACTAGATCAAGTATATATTTTACTAAATAATTTATTTGATTTGTCGATTCATAAAATAACTTTAAATTTTATAATTTATCTTGTTTGAGAATTGTGCAGGGGCTAGAATGTAAAATAGATTAGGGCACAAGAATTAAGACTAATGATGTGATGTAAGAGTTTAATCAAGATTGTATTGGGATTTGATTTAGTTAAACTCAAACTAAGTTGAATTGGTTAAGATAAATTGAGTTTAAACTACAAGAAAAATAAACCAAACAGTTATAATAGCTCATGAACAGTTATAACGGCTCATATTGCTTAGCAAAAAATTTAGAAGTTATTTTTATCTATAAAATTTCAGAGTGTAACATTGTATAATGACTCATGAAGAGTTATAATGACTCATTAAGAGTTATAGCGATTCATTAAAAATGATTCATTGATGAGTTATAATGGCTCATAAGGAGTAAAGACTCGTGAGAAGATTATAACGATTCATGAAAAGTTATAACAGTTCATTCAAGAGTTATAATGGTTCATTGATGAGTTATATCAGCTCATAAGGAGTAAAGACTTATGATAAGTTATAACGGCTCATTGAAGAGTTATAACTATTGGGAAATGATTGTTTCTTAAGAGAAATAATTTTAATTATTTTTTAAAGTTCATTCATTTGATCTAGTATCAAGAGTGTTTTCAAATAGGTTTGCTTAAGCATCTAATTAATAAGGAAGATGATTAACCTTTGAGTTTATCTCTAAATCAATTTAGAAGGGAGATGACTCAATCTACAGCCCTCTTGCTTGTCTTATTTTTCCAATGGTGGTGGTGGGAAGCTTCCCATTTGTTAAACCTCTAAAGTATCAACTAAAGATTAAAGAGATGCTAATTAACATCAGCTAGAAGGTTTACTATTAGCAAAACTTTAATTCTAGCTTAACTCTTTTATAAAAATCTAAAACTTTTGAGGTGAATTTGTTCTCAACACATGAGAGGAGTTGAAGAGACAAAAAAACACTTTTAATTTTCATCCATAATAAAGGAAGATAGAGAAAGTCACACATGGAGCAATAAAACACTCCTTTAAATAGCTTAAGATTTAGGGCATCCAATATCATACATCTCCCACGGGTCATTAAATGGCCTAATTTTAGGCTCCAGTGCTTTAAATGATGCTTACTTATTTTTCTCTTATTCCATAAAATTCAATATCTAATTTATATCACATATAAACATATGAGTTTCATTTCTCTTCTTATGTGTTGATTTAAATTCATAATTATGTCACACATATTATACATTATACTAGGATTTTTTTATACTATCTAATAGTATAAAATTATTCATATATTAATATCATATAACTTACTAAAATTAATTATAACATTTATAATTAATTTAGACTATGTCATATGCATATCCGATATGCTATATTGATATATTCTCTTTCAATCTTTTATGGTGTGACCCTTTGAGATCACATCATGTTGGCAATAAAATTAAATTATTTGATTTCATTAATCAATAACACAAACTAGTCAAGGTATATTGATTACCCAAATGACGTGAACGAATATGCCAACCAATTCGTGGTCCTTGAAACATAAGAGTATATTTTATGGTAATTCTTTGCCACATGATATCTTAATAATTATAAAGTATAAATGTATCATCTTTTATCAATTATTCTTTCTTAATTTCCTAAAGATTAAATATGATATGATTAATTGTTAATCATATTGCATGCTCATAATTTATTTTCATCAAGTGACCTAGAGATATCATTATCTATATCATATATAGAAAATAATGGTATCTTGATGTGTATTATTCCTCCGCATAAGTCATATACACTGCAGTAATTGTCTGTATAAGCCCTGATTAAAGTAAGCGTTGGACAGTACCAACAATGCACGTGTCTTATGTAGGAATAATAAACATCTCAACATTATAATTTAAAACACAATGAAATATCAATGACACGTAACACAATTCATATGATATTTCATTTTGGGCCTCGGGTTACATTCATAGCCCTTCAAACAAAAAATAGTTCAAAGGGTTCTGGAATCGTCGATTTTGCATTGAGATTCGTACTTTTAACAGACATCGAGATCCGAGATTCACACTTTCAATTATCATTTCGAAACTTAATGCAAAATCGACGGTTCTCGAACCATTCGAACTATTTTTTTGGTTCGAAGGGCTGAGAATGTAACCCAACATCTTCATTTTGGGTCTGTCTAGTGCTATACAACTCTTTGTATATACTTGTGTGATTAGACCGATAACTCCTCGAGTGACCTATAGAATTTGGTCAGCATCTACCTCACACATTGATCTTATAATGGTTAATTAGTGTTCCTTACTAATTACCAAGATCAGAGATATTTAGAGTAGTCATATTATTTTATTAGTGGAGTTCTATAATTCAATCATCAACACGAATGTTCCATAAAAATATGTTAACTCAAGGAATAAAATGATATAATTATCCACTAATAAACTAAATAATTCATCTAATGATTGGATCTAGGACACATATCACTAACAATAATGACTCATGAGGAGTTATAACATTTCATGAACAATTACAACGGCTCAGAATACTTCTAGTTAAGATTCCAAGATTCAAGGCTAAGCAGTTATAATGGTTCATGAACAATTATAATGGTTTAGGTCGAAAGTTGTTTCTGATCAGATTCAGGAAATCTATATAAAGAGGTTACTCTCTCACTTTAAAATATATTGTTTCATCTAGTTAGATCATAATTTTCGGAGAGTTTACTAGCCATATACAAAGTGAGAGAGATTATCCTAAGAGATAAAATACTTAATTAGTCAAATATTTGTTTAAGTTCAATCTAGATTATCTCCATTCTCATAACTTGATCATTCATGATTAACTCTTCTCTAATTCTTTTTGAGTTATAGTACTCATCTTTTTTTTAGTGTGTTGTCACTCTTGTTATCGATAGGCTTGACAACTCATTTTTGTGTAAAAGACTAAGTTCTATAAGTATAAGATATTTTATTAGTGTATCAGCTCAACCTTAATTATTGAGAGGTTGAGAGTCACAGAGACATAGACATTGTCCAAACTTCGTTACATATTGTGTTCTTATTTGATATTTTTTTTCTCTTATTTATTTGATTGTTATATTTTTATGAGAACTGAATTGAATTAAATTATCTTCCGCTACTATTAAACTTGAACATTAAGCACCAAAATAGTTTTAAATTTCTTCTGCTTTAGATTCTTTACTTTCTTACACTACTTAGTATCTTAGGTGTCCAACTACAAGGTCCAACATGATCTAAAAATAAATTAATCTAGTTAATTATAATTGATTAATTTTATTACATCTACTTTTATGTCACTTAATTTAGCAAGGATGGAGACAGAAGGGGGCCGGAGGGATCCTACCTCTAATTCCATGAAAGTTACATGTTAAGACTAAAATTTATCATATATTTTTTTATGAGGTGTAATCCCCCAAATTTATCAATTTTAATTCTCTAATGACGTAAACCCACATCTCGACTCCTTATATTAAAATTATGATTCATCTCTGTGATCTAGTATGAAATGAACTTAAAATCATAAAATTTATAAACATGCATTTCGTATGAATACAAATAAAATCAACGGTTTTAATTTCAAACTTAAATATGAAAATTTAAAATTAAATTTGTGGCATCTGTGACCTGTGGCTTATACAAGATCTAAAATATAATATCTCCTTTCGACCTATCTTTTCAAAATATAATATCCTGATCATTATTTATTAATTAAAATAATCTTTTAATTTAAAGATACATTATCAGGATAACTTACACTTAAATTTCTCCTACTATATTTTAATTGAATTATATCTTACCAAAAGTCCTTTCACTTTAGAATTATTTAGCGTGCATTAACTCTTATTCTTTATTCTCTGAAAATATCATATCTAATTTTTTTTATTTAGCATGGACGTTGTTAAATATTTAATGGTTAGGGATGACAAAAAAACTCGGGGGTTTGTAACTCACTCAGGATCAATTTGGTATTGGTTCATTCATTAATGGATAAAGCCATTAACGAACTGGCTCGTTAAGTTAATGAACGAGCTTAATTTAGGCTGACTTGGCTCATTAGACTTGTTTGACTCAGTAAAATACTAATATTTATTATTTATATATTTTTATTATGAATTTTTAGTATAGTAAGTAGTTTATAGTATAATATATACTTAAATTATTAATCAAATTTGTGTGAAATATTTTATCATTAGTTATTATTAACTATTAAATGAGTTTTAACAAGACGCCTCGGTTAGCTCGTTAACTTAACGAGCTTATTTCAAGCCAAATTTTTTGGGTTAGAAGTAATTAGCGAATCAGCTCGAATTGGCTCGTTAAGCTAATGAGTCGAGCAAGAGCTTGATCCAGCTCAACTCGTCTACAACCCTATAATGATGACTCTAGATTTTAATCGGATGTAAATGCTCTTTCATCAATGATCGTGCAAATAAGCATATTGCGAATGTGGTCGCCCACTTCATTTTAGATTTTTTTGTACGATTCATGATTAAAATTTCTTATTGGTGCTGAAATTAAAAAAATTACAATCGACATCGACTTCCTCTTCCATATTAAAGCTCGGAATGGAATCTGCTGTTATCTGGAAGTAAACAAAATTCTGCTCTTCTCTCATTAACAGTGGATCCATTCTCATTTTAATTTATAATGTAGCTCATTATGAATAAGAGAACCTGATAACAGCAGATTCGGAGCCGTAACTCCTCTTTTTTTTTTTTTTTGATAAACTTGGCTACCAAATTAGTGTTATTCATCATAAAATCGGTTACAACCAATGAAATTACATCTGCATGCATCAGCTTATATGGTCTATCATCATGTTCTATGCTGATTGAAAGCTAGAATGAGGAGCTTAATTAAAAGGAACGCTGCAGTTATTTCTCTCATCTGGTCTTTGCATCGCGCACCACGCCTTATTCTCTCATCGGACCGCAACTCCGTAACTCAAGCAACAAAATCTATACTATTATATAAAACATCTAAAAATTTTAGATCCATTTTTTATCATGATAATTTTTTATTATATCCATTTTATCTTTCAATTAGACGGATAATATTTATTTTTAGTTAATCGAATGTATGTGATCGCGTCCATTAATCTCCTCTTTCTCTCCATTTCTTTCTCATATATACTATTATTTTCATAATATTATTTTTTTATTTAGCAACTTTGTGCATATTTGATAAGAAATTAATGATGATAATATATATTAGAATAATTTACTTTTTTTGTTATAAAAATCATGAATCATTAACTCATATTGTGCAAAAATCTCATCCAACATTAAATATAATTTTTATTATAAGTTTTCTCTATAATTTGATGAATTTATAATTTAATATTAAATAAATATAAATTTTTTTTATTTTATAATATTATAATATTTAAATAAAAAATGTGCTGCAACTCACGGATATATAAAATTTGTACGATACAACGAGAGCGGCAAGGACCTGAGCAATGGAAGGGCATTATCGGAAATTCAGATAGGGTAAATTACTCAAAAAATCTTTTCCCGAAAAGTCGTCGAGATGCGGAGTTGCGGACGCGGTGGACCGCCGAAGAAGGTATTAAAATCCAACGCAACAGGCTACAGCTATCGTATTCTCCGTATCCTCCCTCCTTACACCAAATACATGGATTTTTCCATACACCATTTCACTGACAATGGGACCCGCGATACTGATAATCTTCTGATAGAGTCATAGATATGAGATTGTATTTGTTCGATCAAGTTTCCGGAATCCCGGTGTATGGGTGATGATCGGTCAACTCAAAATCGCACATATTCTCTCCATCGCCAATAAAATAAAAGATCAAAATTTGGAGCTTCATTTTGTTCGGCTGGTGGGACCCAATGGTCACAATTTGGTCAAAGCACTTTATTTTTGGAATTCATCAAAACGCTTTTCATACGGAGGCGATGTTTGCTCAAGTACTTTATTCTGTATACAATGATTTTTGTGCAGCTTCGGCTTTAGCAGCGCTAGGATCATAGTTGCTAGCGTGCACCGTCTTCGGATAATTGTTCTCGGAAAACACTATCATACCTCTAAGGCTCAAATCAGCCGCTATAATTCAATCATTGAAGTAAGAGAATTTCACATATATAATAACATTATGGGAAAATAAAAATTATTATTTTATTTTCATAAAATAATTATGTAATAACCAACTAGTTGGTTTTCACATCACTTTCAAATATTTACCTTATTAAAATTAAAACAACGAAAT
This sequence comes from Schoenoplectus tabernaemontani, assembly GCA_037127355.1. Classification (NCBI taxonomy): domain Eukaryota; kingdom Viridiplantae; phylum Streptophyta; class Magnoliopsida; order Poales; family Cyperaceae; genus Schoenoplectus; species Schoenoplectus tabernaemontani. The sequence continues at coordinate 18,310,213 of CM073750.1, read as the reverse complement.
GAAATATTGGTAGCTGACATATATATATATATATATATATATATTCAATGAATACAATTCAAAGCAAACTACAGGGGCGGAGCTATACACAGACAAGGTTGTGCACGTGCACAAATTTGTTTTGCTTAGACTAAGAATTGAAAATGACAAGTCATTTTTCTATTTTATCTCAATAGCTATGCTTTAAAAATACAATTGCGCATGTACTTGAGTGATTGAGAACAATGCTAAGTCAATTAAAATAATTTTTTTAATATTTTAGTGTATCTATCACTAAAGCTCTTTTCATTGAAACTCCCACTTACTTGTTTCCATCACAGATAATCAATAGTCTAAGATTGTGTCTAGGTTTGTTGATGACTCTAGATACGCCACTAACAAACTATATAGAAATCTTTACATGAATACTGATATTCATTATTCTGCACTGGATGCTTAAGATTACTAATTACTTATTTTAAAGAAAATATGAAAAAAAGTTTGCGTGTTTTCTAATATAGACTTTATTATTGGAACTTTACTATTTATGATTTTCATTATTTTCTTTTACAGTTTTCATTATTTTCTTTTATAGAAATTACCTTATTAATATCGTTTCATGTTTTACTGCTTTTCCTATTGATCTTGGCACAAATATATGAACTTATGTGGAAAAATTTAGGTACATATATTACATAGATAGTGATTGGCCTTGTTATTTTACAGAGACGCCCATTCAATTTCATAAGAAACACCATAAAAGTTAAAACAATAGAAATCAAAAGTAATTAATTCTTATAAAAAAAACATTCAAATATAAATTGATTTCATCACCATAACATGGATGCCATACATCAATCTAAACCTCTTTTTGTGATGTTGATGTTCTTTTAACTGCATCTTTCTTCTAACTCATATACAATTAATGTATATGTTTTTTCCATGAAACTTACTCAATTATATATATATATATATATATTTGAGCAAAACTTACTCAATTATATGAAAACTAATTTGTAAGATTTCTGTAGTTGTAGGTACGCGACTTTTTATCAATTATATTTTTTAATTTATATTATATTTAATATAATATTTTTATGATGTAGTTCCAAACTAGGAGGTCCGAAGTTGATTTTGTTACCATCAAATAAATAATGATGATGACGATGATAATATTTTTAGGACACTTCATTTGATAGTGTTCTTAACATAAATCTTATTTAAAAGATTGCAAATTTGCAAGAAGAGTGAAAGTAAAAGAAGAAAAAAACTTCACAGTGAGAGGCTAATCTGATCTAATTGAGCATATATCAATAGATTAAAGTTTGATGAATGCTATTTTACTAACCTCTTAATTACAAGCAAGGAAAACAAATAATTAGGAACTTCTCAAGTTGATAAAATTATACATTAGTATCTATTTTTTGTTCTATGTTGTTGCCTCCTTTTAATGCCTCTCTTCCTTCACACACATAATACGGTTTATGGTGTTGATTAGATGTGCTCGGTTCAGGGAAAACAGATTTCCCGCCGAAAAAAGTACAGATAAAAAGGGAAGGTTCAAAAACACTCCTTTGTCCTTTGTCCGACTCTCTCTCTCGATCGATCGATTGCGGAGCTTTCCAAAATTCCTCAAGCCTTTGAGCCGTAACCCTAATTCCAAATTATTATCTTCCTTCGAATCGCATGGCGGCGATTGCTTTCTCTTCTCCGTCGTCTTCGTACCGAATCTTTGCTAAAGGTGGCGATGCTTCCATTCCCAAGACGCCTCGTTTGGTGTGCTGTGCAGCTATCCCTTCTCAATCACCAGTGAGTTCTCTATTTCTCTGTTTCTTTTTCGTGTGGTTACATGTTATATTGATATTTTTATATATTCTATCATGCTTCGCTCACCTGTTAGACAAGGGACGATGGCGTATTGGCGTTCCCACAGCCTTCCTTGCTTCTGATAATCTTAGTATTTTGTCATGTAATTATTCTTTTGCTTTCTTTTTGTGCCGGCCTCGAAGAAATGTGATACTACAAAATTATTTCAACTCCCAATAAACGGGAAGCCTAAATTGGCCGAGTCAAGCGGTGCTGGCTCGCTGTTCAATTTCGAGGCGCAACTGCAGGAGAGGGTGGCGGCTCAGAATCCTCATAACCGGTTGCGTGTCTTCTCTGGCACTGCTAACCCGGATCTTGCAAAGGTCAACTTTTAATGCTATCATTTGATAATAATTATTAGATGAGACATTATCCAAAATTTCTGCTGTCTATTTAATTTGGAATAGGGTTCTACCTGGTATGAGAGTTGGTCTCAGTATTCTTTTATTCATGTTCGGGCTGGTTAAAGTGAGATGTTATTCATTGGTCACGTGATCTCTGGGGTTCAGTAAGGTTGTGTTAGAAATGTTCATATTTTTCAGATTTAAATTATTTAAGAATAATCTTTTTTATTTTTTATTTTGGTCATTTGGAACTTGTAGAAAATAAGGACAGAAAAAAAATGTTAGATTTTCTTCTCAAATTCATATATAGTATTATGATCACTTCTACAATACTTGAAGTATTTCTTTTATATAAGTTAATTTATACACATCACCACTAAGGTAGGGTTCAGTAGGACTGCAGATGTCAGGTCTAGATGTGTCCCAATCCAACCCTTAACATTCAATGTCTGGTGATAATGTCTTTGATTGGTCAGGGATTTGGTCATCCAATTAGCTGGGTTACTACATCTAGCCTGATAGTTCAGCCTCCTACTTGTGCATGCCAGATAAAGGTGTTCCCAATTTAGTGGTAAAGAGAGGAAACAGAAAAAAAGAATGAAAAAAGAAACAGTTTGACCTGGATTTTTCTCTACCCGACCTGACCTATTTAATTTTCAGATAAAAAAACTGTGTTTATTATTGTATTTTGTCAGAAACTGATCTGAACTGAATGATCAATCATAACTGGTGGTCTGGTTTGAGAATTTTGGGATTGTTGAATTATCTGAACCTGACTTGATCCACATGTCCCTTAAAACACAGACAAAATGTAACAGTACGTTATCTTAAATTCCGATATCTTTTTTCATTTTTTTTGTGCTGATGGCAGGAAATAGCTTGTTACTTGGGATTGGACCTGGGGAAAATAGACATAAGTAGATTTGCAGATGGGGAAGTGAAGGTGCGACTGCAGGAGAGTGTCAGGGGATGTGATGTATTTCTGGTTCAACCCACATGTCCCCCAGTTAATGAAAACCTATTTGAGTTATTTATCATGATTGATGCATGTAGAAGGGCGTCTGCACGAACTATTACAGCTGTCTTTCCTTATTTTGGGTATGCTAGAGCAGACAGAAAGGTATGCTACTTGCTACATAGTTTATTTTGCAACTTTTTGATGAAGAATGCTACTAAAATCAGCAATGGCTACCACTTTATTCAAGGGGAGTTTGACAACGGGTTATTTTGACAATGTTGACAATGGATTTTTAAATAAATAAAAAGATCCTAAATATAGAAAAAAAATTATAGATATGTTATTTTTCTTATAGATTGGTAGTGTTTCAAGTTTCATGCAATTTCACTACCGTTTGATAGTCCATAAAAGAGACAAAGACTATCAAAATTGTATGCAATTTGCAACTGTTCCAAATTAATGGTGTTTGAAGGATTATGAAACAATAATGTAATTGCATGAAATTCGAAACACTATCAATTTATAAGTAAAAGAACACATCTATAATTTTTTTTTTCTTTTTTTAAGATTTTTTCAAATTTATTTAAAATCCATTGTTGAGATTGTCAAAATAGCTGTTGTCAAGGGATCCCTCCCCTTTATTTAAATATCCCAAACTACATTGTTATTGTCTGCTAGTGCAATGACACAATGACTATCTAGTCAGTGTGGCTTTAGAGCTATGAATATAGCTTCCTTTCGATTATATTTGTTGTTGGGTAATTTGCCCAACAACCTCAAAAAATGAAAAGGAAAGGGTGTAACTGATATCCAAGGTTCCAATTGCTTTATCTCCTGATTTTTGTTACAGTTGATCATTTCTTTGGAACTTGATGGTGGTTTACTTGTTCTATTCGAGTTATCAAATAATCCAATAAATATCTTGATGAATATGTCAAGTGTCGAGTCTCATTTGCAAAGAAAAAAGACTTCTTCTTTTTTTCCATCTGCAATATATTTTTTTGTTCTCTTGTTGTAATTTTATTTGTTTGGTGATGTAGACACAAGGACGAGAATCCATAGCAGCAAAGCTAGTTGCAAATCTTATAACTGAAGCAGGAGCTAACAGAGTTCTGGCATGTGACCTTCATTCGGGTCAATCCATGGGTTACTTTGATATTGTCGTTGACCATGTCCCTGGCCAGGTATATGAACATATTTTGTCGTACAGAACTTTTCATTATTTCAGGCTTTGACCCAAAAAAAATGATTCGGACAATTCTTGTGGAGCATGCACTCCTGCAAAATTTCTGTAGTCTCCTACAATCCACAACTAGAAATAAAATATCATGCATGCCCCCAGAAAATATATGAAATAACTAAAAGGCCATACATCAGAAAACTTGATAACCTTCATAATTGAATGGAACAAAACCTGCAAACTCCCTTCCAATTATGTTGAAAAGATACAAGTGTCTTCATATAGTCTCTCTAGATAAGTGAGGAAGAGAGGAGGGTAATTTTGACCCTGCATGTCTCTGGATCATCCTATTTTGTTGTCACAAATGAGAACTGACGCATCAATGATCTTTTATATGCTTTTTAGTTTTTATAATGCACTAGTGCTGTTCTTTTTTTATGGGTAAAGTGAGTCTTAAGCTTCTGCGGACTTTACAACAACAACAACAACAACAACAATAAAGTCTTTAATCCCAAATAAATTGGCTAGACTAGAAAATGAAACCCATCGGAAAACATAAGATCAAAGATCTCAAATATCAATGATAATAATGAGGATGATAAAAAAGAAAAAAAATAATAAAAATAATAATAATAGTAATAAAAAAAATTAAAAAAATGATAATAATAATGGTGATGACAATATGATAATAATAATGATGATAATGGTAATGACAATATGCTAATAATAATAATAATAATAATAATAATAATAATACAATAAATCTCTATTATGAAATCTATTTCTAAATCCTAAATTTTAAATCTTAAAATTCTAAAAATTTAAGAACCTGAAGGCTATACTGTACTACTAGTAACTCCTAAATTATGGTTCAGATACATGAATTGCCATCTTCCAAGCACTCCTATCCAAAAAAAAGATCTTTGGATATATTTCATTCATTTAAATCTCTTTTTATTGTTTCCTCCCATGTCAGTCTCGGTCGACCTCTTCCTCTTTTTGTGTTTTCAGGACGACTTAGAATACCATTGCGTACTGGTGTTTCAGGAGGCCTTCGTTGGATATGACCAAACCATCGCAAACGATGTTGGACTAGCTTCTTTTGAATATGTGCTACCCCAAGTTTGTCCCGAATATTATCATTTCTGATTTGATCTTTCCTTGTATGGCCACATATCCAACGCAACATCCGCATTTTAGCTACACTTATTTTCTGGATGTGTTGTCCTTTTGTAGCCTAACATTCTGCGCCATACATCATCGCGAGTCTAATCGACGTCCTGTAAAACTTGTCTTTTAGTTTGTTTGGGGCCTTCTTGTCACAGAGAATATCAGATGTTTGTTTCCATTTTACCCATTTGTTTCTTATTCTATGACTAACATCTTCATCGATCTCTCCATCACTTTGCAACATCGACCCCAAATACCGAAATGTGTCATTCATGTGTACTACTCGTCCGTCCAAACTAACATATCTATCATCTGAGTTTTCCCCGTTGAACTGACACCTCATATATTCGGTTTTGGTTCTACTAAGTTTAAAACCTTTCGATTCTAAAGTTTATCTCCACAACTCTAGTTTCTGATCGACTCCAATTCTGCTCTCGTCAATCAGCACCACATCATCAGCAAAAAACATACACCAAGGAATATTTCCTTTATGTTTTTTGTGATCTCATCTATCACTAAGGTGAAAATATATGGGCTCAATGCTGACCCTTGATGTAATCCTATCTTAATAGAAAATACATTGGATTCACCGTCACATACTCTGACACAAGTCACAACATTTGTGTACATATCCTTAATAAGGGTAACGTACTTTGTTGGGACTCGTTTCTTTTCAAGCATCCACCACATGATATTTCTTGGTACTTTATCATACGATTTCTCTAAATCAATAAATATCATATGTAGGTCCTTCTTCTGTTCTCGATGTCTTTCCATAAGTTGTCTTATCAAGAAAATCGCCTCCATGGTGGACCTCTCAGGCATAAAATCAAACTGATTTTTAGAGAAGGTTGTCAGTTTTCTTAAACGATACTCGATCACTCTCTCCCAAAGCTTCATGGTATGATTCATGAACTTAATTCCTCTGTAGTTAGTACAACTTTGAATATCTCCTTTATTCTTGAAAATTAGTACTAATATACTTTTTCGCCACTCATCAGGCATCTTATTGGACCCTAAAATAGTATTAAATAGCTTAGTGAGCCACACTTTTGTTATATTTCCAAGATATCTTCATACTTCAATCGAGATGTCATTAGGTCCTAACGCCTTACCTTTCATCTTTTTTAAAGTTTCTTTCACCTCAAACTCTTAAATTCTCCGAAAAATTGCCTGTTGGTGTCAACTGAGTCGTCAACTCGATCGCGATTTTCTTAATGGTTTTCTGCAGACTTTGACAAAGAAAAAGAAGATTAAAAGACAATTTTATCAAGGAACATTAACCTCATAAGTTTTATTCAAATATTATGTGTGAATATTTAGCCTGTTATATTGGAGTACCTGATGAAGAAGGTCAGCCCAGAGGACCTTGTTGTTGTATCACCAGATGTTGGTGGCGTGGCACGTGCCCGTGGTTTTGCCAAGAAACTGTCTGATGCACCACTAGCTATTGTTGATAAGAGGCGTCAAGGCCATAATATGGTTGAGGTACTTGTATTCATTTTTCTGGAAGGACCACACATTAAACTACATAGGACATTTGTTTCTTTTCCTGAGAAAATGGTACATAATATAGGTCATGAACTTGATTGGAGATGTGAAGGGAAAGGTTGCTGTCCTGGTCGATGACATGATCGATACTGCTGGTAAGTCAAAACACTTTTTAGTTTTCCATTCTGAATATTATGATGCCATAATTTCATGTAGCTTTGATTTTCAGAATAAGTCAATTATTATGTCATGTACTTTAATGTTAACTACTTATTGCAAATATATCGCATATTCCAGGCACTATAACAAATGCGGCAGAACTATTGAAAGAAAAGGGAGCCAAGGCGGTCTATGCCTGTTGCACCCATGCTGTTTTTAGGTATTTCAATAAATTTACATTCAATACTTGAACTGTGCTGCCTGATAATGAACCTTATTAGTATTATAGAGTATCAGTAATTTAGTACTTGTATTTGTGGTTGTGTTATTGGTGACCATTTGATAATTTATCTTTAGTGAGCATCCTCTTCTACCCTAAACCTTTAATATGTGTTGGAAGTTGAAACGCTTAATGGTTATGCTGCAAGTGTCATGTGGTACAATAATGAGGCTTGAGATATATTTTTTTACCCTTATGACCGACTGATCTTTTAGTTGGCGGATAAATGTAAAACATTGAATGTCTACTTCTTTGGTAGATTTGCTTTGGAAGTTATTGGTACTTTATTTATTGAATGAGATCTATAAACATAGTTATATTTTTTTTAAAGGAGGAAAAAAGGAGGAATGAAGACATCACAATTTTTTTTGTATTACCCTATTAAAAGCAAAAAAATATAGCACATGGGTGTAAGATTCGCTGACTAAAATATTCACTTCATTCCTACTTTTTTCCTACGTCTTATTAGTGAGGAAGATAATTTGAGTATAAGTAAAAGGCAATGGGATGTTATGTTGAACCTCACTTTGACATCATGCTTTGATTGTCATTCTTAAAAGTGGGAAATGAAAGACCACAAAAAACACATGGAAAAGTTCATTAAATTTTGTGAACAATGTTTTTGACAATGGTATACATGATTCATTGTGATGTTTGTGAATTTATGCATGGTGGTGTTTTTTTACTGGGGAACCTGATATTTCAATGTTTGTGAGGGTAGACGGGAAAATTACCTTACAAGTATAATGGCAAGACACTTAACGTGGGACTTCACTTTTATTGCAGCCCTCCAGCAATTGAAAGGTTGTCGAGTGGTGTATTTGAAGAAGTTATAGTCACAAATACAATCCCCTTATCTAAGCAACAGGAGTTCCCTCAGTTGACAGTGCTTTCAGTTGCCAATCTACTTGCTGAGATGATCTGGCGTGTCCATCGTGATAGTTCTGTTAGCAGCCTATGCCAATAGAAGGTTTAGTTTTTTAAATTCATAGTAAATTTTAAAACTGAAATGAGGCAATTCCTGAAATATTGGCTTAGGATTTGCTTGAATAAAGAAAGGTGGCTGGCTTAAAAGTGCTATCATCATTAATATGATTTGTGCTGTAGAATAAATTTAAGATTTGATCTAGTGCGTAAATTTGTTGAACGTTTGATGCTACTGCCTTTTCTTCATGACCTGCGAGTTAGTAATTATACTTCGCTCTTATAGCGCCTCTTGCCAGGTTTTAGTTGCAAAATGAATGAACCGAAACATCAATCATCAATGTCTACTTTGCTGGAAAGATTTAATATAAAAAGGCTCAATACCGTATATGTGCTATTCAAAGCCTTCTTCAGTTTATAGTTCTGTTAGCATGAACGATTTTAGGGGCAAGATGGGCCTTTTTATATATAAAAAGAAGCGCTGGTCTCTAAGACTAAGACTATTCCATTAAAAAAAGAAATACCTCAAGAAAAAAGAATCTGAACCAGTTATCAGTGGTCTGGCCGATCATTTCCCTTCTTTTATTTCATCCGAGGAACACAAAATAAGGAACACAAAATAAGGAAAAAGAAGAGTTGCATCTGCTGGGTGCAAAATCTTTCCTCATTCAAGGAATCAAGGTGATTAAAAGCCATTGTCTTACGCCGTCAATAGACCTGAACGATCCGAATCCGATGGACCCAAAAGAAAAAAAATATATTGATTTGAGACTGACAGAAATAGGAGTATCAATTAATCATGATCCAAAAAATCTCATATGAATCCGTACTAATGGATCCGTATATGAATTCATAAAATATATCCTTTAGTTCATTAGATCCACATATAAATTACTAAAAAAATGATCCGTCTAATATAATATATTCGCATTAGGACCTTATCTTATGAGGTTCGAATTTGAATCTAGAATTTGAAAACTAAACTAAAATTATATCATATATCAATTAATGAAATGAAGATGTTGAATTTATTTTAAATTGGAGAGAAAAAAATACTTTTCACAAACGAAAAAAATCATAATTGAGATAATTAACATTACTCAATACATAAATATTAGTTTTCATTATTTTACATGAGTATAAATTTGCATGAAATAAAATATTTTTAAGGGACGTGCTAACTATATCTTTGTAAACATTCTATAAAAAAATTCTCTCACTTTTTTATAAGTTGTATGAATATATGTACATAATATATGAACACCTCTCGATAGTGGTATGGACATCTTTTTTTTTTTACTTGAATGAACATTCGGGGCAGATGAAAAATCATTCTTGAAGATGATGACCACTCACCTGATCGCCCCACACACTAATTAAGTGTGTGTAAATTAATAAAGTGATATTTGGAATTAAGCATATGCTAAAATCCCTAATTTTTAATATACATAATAGTTATAAGCATATTTAATTTTTAGTATGAATACTCATTAATAAGTATGAACACCATGATAATAAGTATGAACGTCTTAAGCAGATTAAAATTCATTTTTAATAATGATAAGCGCACTAAATCCTACATGTTCAACCCCTCATTCGACAAACGTGAAATACTGATAAGGGTGTTCAAATTTGAAATGAACAATGTTCATACTTAATCAATAAGGTATTCATACTTAGTTACTGGGATGTTCATATGTCAAGCCATGAAAATAAATTAAGTACTAACGACGATCAAGTAATAATTAACAATGATAAACGTAATTAACGATTAACATAATAAAAATCAAAGAATATATATATATATATATATACCTGAACAAAATAAATAAATAAGTAAAGGGATAAAGATAATAATAATCTAAGCGATGGTTATTGTTAACAAATAATGCTGGATTGATGATTAAAATAATTACATAAATAAATACCGTCAACGCACATACGTGCTAAATGAAATTGGATGCACTAGTTAAAATTCAGATGAATTTAATGTGTAAATCATCGTAAGCAAAATAATTCAATTAAAATAAACTCGAACAGTTCTCAACAAAACGGACTAATAAAATCTTTAAACCCAATAACGAGAATCATAACTATAATTATAACACTCAAAGTACCGCAAGAGATCCGCTATATCTATTGTTGCACCACACCATGCGCTACACTCAATTGCCACAATCGATCCTAACGGACCACACCCTATTTCCTTCTCCCTCTGCATTAATTCGCCCATTTAATGCCGCCCTTTGTTTTCCTTCCTCTCTCTCTCTCTCTCTCCAGACTCTATTTCCCCAATCCCGTCATTTCCTCCGTATTCCCCCCTCTCCCACTTGCTTCGCCACATCTCTTCAGCTTGGACGCGTGCCCGCTCACCCCTAGCCGCCACTAGGCTCCTCTTACGCTACCACAACGGTGTTTTCAGCGATTTCCCTCTCTCGAAACCCCACCAGATCACTCACTCCTCTCTCTGTGATCTCTTGTGACTGATCGCTCTCTCCACTCCTCCTTGGCTGTCCCATCAGCGCCGCCTAGGCGCCTGTCCTTCTCCATTTCCCCTTGACCCCCGTCTGTCGCTTATCGCCACCCCTCTGACACTTATTCCAGTGCATGCAACCCTATCTTGTTGCCTCCCAAGACTCTGGTCCCCTCCTCTATAAAAGGCAACCCTCAGCCCCTATCGCTCCTCTTACTCAATTAGTTCTCATGTGCTGAGATTAGATTCAGAATTTTTAAGAACTGTGCTATACTTGAATTGTTCGGGTGTGGCTGGAGATTCTTGGAGGGGACCCCCAGTCTGTAACCTTACTCTGTGCTTGCTAAACTCGCTTGCATTGTGAATTTCCGTACTGGTAAACCTAGCTTGACCCTTATTCACTTGTTTGCTTGCTATGACTTTTGCTGGTTGATGCCTTGTTTGCTTGTTTGGTAGCGATGACCTTTGCTGTTACTGTGAATTTACTGTTGCTCTGGCTCTTGATACTGATATTGGTCTGACATGTTGGTATATTGTTTGGCCCTATTGAGTCGTAAACGATGGTATTCGACTGGCTTGCTATTAGTTTAAGTTTCTATGTGTTCTTGGGTTAAAATTTAGATGCATTGTTCCCTATCTGATCTGCTATATGCTCATTTTACTGGCAAACCCCTTTTTTTCTGGTTCTATCCCTATTTGGTTGCATTACCGTATCTGACCTAACTTGCCAAATTTCTATTTTTATTGAATGGGGCTGTTGCCGATAGACTTTGATTGATATTTAGAACATGATACCTATCTTGATCTAATAACACTCTCGCTCTCTCTCTGGCACTGATATGCTTGAAATGCTGTATTGTCTATGCTGGTTTATGGGAACCACCATTTGGTTCTGTTGCTGATGCTACACCTGACCTAGACCATTTACCTTGTTCCAAATTACTAGTTGGTCTATCCATACTGATTTAGTTGACTATGAGGTTTGCTTGTTGCTGGTCTACTTGGGTTATTGCTGGTACCATTGAATTCTGGCCTGATACTTACTGTTATTCTGCTGGTACTGGCCTTCCTCTATGTCTGTGCTGTTACTGGTTTGTCTGATTACTAGTGTTGTTGCTTGCTTGATTTATCTGGTTGTGATAGGCTGGTACTATGTTGCTTGTTTACTACTGTGAGGCTTGGGTTTGTACCAATGTTTGTGCTGGGTAGTTGTGCTACCACTTAGGCATCTGAACTGGTTTAGATTGGTCTATTTTGGAGCCTTAGTACACTGGTACCGACTGGTACTAGTGAAGCGAGGTTTGGGGGTTGCACTTTGTTGCCTGTTCTCGGTACTGATATCATAATGGCCCCTTTTTCTTTGTGCTTGCTGGTACCTCTGACTGCTTTTGCTGGTATAATTGTTGCTAATCATATGAACTAGTTTATGGATGAATTGGTCCCTTTTGCCTTGAAGATCCTATCTCTGTTTGGTACTGTTTGTCCCAATCCGTGCCAGCTCACTGTTCATGCTTACTAAGTTGCCCCTTTGTCCTTGTGGTTGCGCTATTATGTTGCCTTGTGTGTTATTGCCTATTGCTTGTAGCCTCTGAGGGTTGTATCTGCCTCTTTTTGCCTATGTCGATTTTGGGCTGATGAATTAGGACCTTTGGGTTATGATTAAATGGGCCAAGGAATTAGTGCTAAGGAGAAAACAAAATGGATTAGTGATTGGCCCAAAATTAGATTATATGGACTTATAAGATGCATAAAAATGACCGACTAATGGATTATAATTAATTAAAACATAACTAGGGATTAGTATCAAATTAAAATGGCCCAATATTTAAAAAGTCTCAAGAAAAATTAAAAAGGAATTAATTAAAATGTGCATAATTAATTGGAGGCCGTCCCGAAAGGTTTGGCGGTATCCATGGACTAATAATGTAAACTTGAACACTGGTAAGTAGTTAAATTCCCTGACTGTCCTCGTTACGGGATACTAGTGCACATGCACAATTGATTCGGTGGTCAGCGTATGATTTCGAACATTAAATCACCAATACGTTAAATTAAACAACGTTTTAAAAAAATTATTGAGTTTATTTTCTTTTCTTATCTTTTGTTTTCTTTTGATTTATTTTTATTTTTATTTTACTTTATTTTTGATTGATTTGAAAACCAAATTTATTTTATAAGAATACATTATGATATATATATATATATATATATATATAGACATATAAGTGAAAATAAATTATATAATTTAAGAATATAATAAAAATAATAATTATGATATTACTAATATATATTAATTAATTTTTTTATTTTTAGATAAATAAAAGAATATTAGAAATAAATAACGAGTATAATATATATTAATCAATTTCTCTATTTATTTAATTTTAACTTTTATTTCTTTTAATCAGAATGTATATGTTAATGGGTCGAAAATTAATAAAGAATTGATTCATACTTAACTTTGTGTATGATTTTGCTTATTTAATTAATTATTTACTTGTTGATTACCGAATGGTTAGGATCGAAAAATATAATTAAAACATTTAATGTAAAACATGGTACGAAGTGATAATAATAAAGGAATAATAAAGGAATTAGTAGTAAACACATTAAAACTAATAACCAACTAAAATGATAAATCCCGAACGGAAATAAGAACATAATTTTAAAGGCAACTTAAAAGTCAAACATGTTGAAAATAAACATCAATTCGTTAAATAGAATTTTCCGACACCCCTAAATGCAGTGAAAATATTGCCGAAATTTTAGAAAGGCGATAAAATCCGAACATATGTTAACTTTAAATGTCGTTATAATTGATTATTAGTTATGAATTAAATCACGTTAAAACTAATCGACACATAATATTAAATTAATAATAGGTGATATAGTCGACTCGTATCCACTCGCGAAGCTCGAGGCTGATCCTGTCCTCGCGTATGCTGACACCGATCCCGAGGCAGGCGTACCACCTTCGGAGTAGAGCAACTTCGTGATCCTCACTAGCGCTCTCAGGTACGGGTTCCTGGGATTTGATTTTCTCTCTTTAGAAATAACAATCCAAACTGAAAATAAAACTGTTTTCAAAAATTATTTGAACTGCGGTATTTTTTATCCAAACATATCATTAGAGACTCAATTTAAATTTCCATATGCATCCGGTAAATTAACCAGTATATTTGAGACCAATCCGCATTTGCATGTCATAAGTATGTCATTTTGCATGTAGATAGGATAGGGGTAGGACTCGGGAACTAGTCCCGATAGAGGATCAAATTAGAAGTAAACTAGGCATAAATTAATAAAAAGTTGTAGGTTATAAATATTAGGGAAATACTATTATTATCATTAATTTAAAATTTTGTTAGGTAGTTGAACATGCATTAAATGCATGGGAAAGTGTTGAGATGCGGGCTGGGTGATCTCAGTCTGATGTTATCTTGTATAACCAGACCAACATGTTACGTTCGGTAAATCGGTTGGCACGTGGGGCCCTTTGGTCTAATTATACACTGCGCACCTTTATCTGTCAGTCATTCACCGATCTCGTCACTTGACGAGTTCGGCAGTGCCAAAGTGTTTTACTTTTGATCAATATTATCTATTATTATTCTATATATAATTTGATTTCAAATTTAATTGAGCGATTATGATGGACATGACTTTCAGTATTTAGTGTGGGTTGCCATATTCGAGTCTGGAGCCTATCCTGATTTATTATATTATTTTATTTAGCCGGCTTATTTGAGATCTCAGTATGTTCGAAGGATGCAGTCCTTTGGCCACTAGTTGGTTCAGTGTAGGCTCTCATTTATTATTATATTCTGTTTTGTGATTATGGGTAGTCAACTCCTTTTGGCGATATGGCAACTGAGGTCATATTATATCCATTTGTTTTTTATTTTTGTGAGCTGAGTTACCCGATTTAGCAGACCAGAGTATGTGCCTTCGCACGCTCACTCTCCTAGGGCGTTATCGCCTCAGGAGCATGAATTATCGTTTGTGCGGTGTTGTCGCCGTACAAACATAAAGTCCTAAGTTGTAAGTTGGGTCGCTGGTGGCGCCCGCTTAGGCAAGACCCAAGTTCGTAAGGTAGGACACTGGTGGCGCCCGCTTGAGATAGATCTGGTAACTTATAAACTGGACATTTATTTCGAGTGATTGTTTCTCATATCTTATATTATATATTATTATTATTTCTCAGATTTTCTATTTTGGGATCCTTTATCATTTCATGTCATAGCATTTAGGTATTTTCATAAAAACATGCATAATTTATTTATTATATTTTATATGTTAATCGAAGTGCATTTAAAACACCAGTATCGATATTTGGGGTCCAATCTAGGAAAGAAAATCAAATCTTAAGGCTGGATCTAAATCCGTACTAAGTAATTTTTAAATTACTCATGTTTCCATGGTGGTTGTGAGATCCAGGTTTTATAAGTTCGGGATCTTCCTTGGAGAGAGTGCTTGGGACAGTCCATGAGTAGGCCTGCTAATGGACGAATATCAGCTCAATATCCTGTTCAGTTCAAAAGAGTGGACTGAAGTTCAAACTCATATTCAGTTCATTATGCTTTAAGAAAAATCGAACTCAGCTCATTTCAATTGACGTTCAATATAATATCAATTTGATAAAAGCCCGTTATCCGAAAAGCTCAAACGAGCTAAGCTCGAAAAAGCTCAAATGGACCAATATATGACTTTTACGCTTCCAAAGAATCCAAACCATGCTCTTTCTAGTCCAACTGCCACATCAAGCAATTATTTATTGGAAAAATATTGACTTGTTCCTAATTTACTTGTATCTTGTATGAAATTTAACCATCTTATAATCTCAATTTTGAACTATCTACGAATCGAACCGAACAAATTTGAATTTTAATGAATCAAATTATAAATTATTATTTGAGTTTGAAACTATCTATCTATTTCGAATCAAATTATTTCAAAATAGATTTCAAAACAAACTCTAACACAGCCCTAGATCCAATTGACTATTTAATTACTAAAAACAAAAATATTTAATACAAAGTTCACAGTTGAAAAAGATGAACATCCCTAATAGCGAGAGTACAAGAATTCATAAATGCCTATAAAAGTGGCTAAACAAATAGAAATTCATACATGCGTACAATATGGCAATTCATATAACCATCTAAGCAACAACAAAAAGAATACAAAATAATTAGTAAAGCGAACACATATCATATCTAATTTTTGTCATTGCCATGCTGCATGCTTCTCTAGTCCTCCTCCTCTGACTTGAATGCAGCCAATTGCATAGTACCACCAATCCTGCGTGTTAGGAAATAAATTTGATTAAACTAGCATGCCTAATCAAATACCTTTTGTTGGTGTACCAATTAATACTATGGCATTATGTGTATATCACGACTACACAACTTTTGTGATCTCTAGATGATAATAAATGTCATTGTCTTTATTTGACTTTGAACAATCTTGATTCCCCAATTCACATACATACCAATAGTTCTCTTCTTCTTTTTCTTAATAAGGTCTGTCGTAAAAGAATTAACAAGACATACACCACAGATACATACTGGTATGTACAAGCACTAGTACTGGAAGTCATGGGATAGCTACAGACTAGTACTGACCCAAAACTGAAAAGCACAAAGAACATAGTCTGATAAATCTGATATATGTAAACAAAAACAAACATCAATACCAATGAAAGGAAATTACATTTCAAAATTTATCAATGAACTAATAGTTTGATAAATCTCTCATAGTACCACCAATCGTGTATGTACCATGAATAGTACCAATTTCAACTCGAAATCCAGAAAATTGAACAAAAAAGAATGAAATAATATTTACCTCAAATAAATTAGGATTTTGGCATAAATTGACGAAAGTAGTCCAAGTCAAAATTACCCTCGTCCGAACCAAACCAATCTTTTGAGCAAACAAGAGCCTCGATGGTTTCAGCTGACATGGAGCTCCACAAGTGGTCTGTTAGCCTACCCGCGGCACTAAAGGCCTACTCAGATGCAACACTTGAAACTTGCACAGCCAAACAATCCCTAGCCATATTTGCTAAAGTAGGATATAATTCTAAATTTCTTTTCCACCATTACAAAATATCAAAGTTTTCTTCATGAAAGCTCACTAATTCTTTCTCCAAATAAGTATCTCACTCAGAATTTCTTGACATAACGCGTTGGTTTTGAGATTGAAATTGAGAAAACCTCATCTCAAGTTTTCTTTTTCCATATATTCTACCTTCTACTTGAGGAGACCCATTACTCGTCGCCCGGTCTATATTACCAATCACATTCTCATAATCCTAGTAGAACTCCTTAAGCGTCGAATGCACACTTTCTAAATTTTTATTGTATATATCGGTTACATCACCATATGCGGCTCTGAAGCAAAATTTCACAAACGCTAACTTACACCGGGGATCAAAAACACATGCTAGTGTATGGATCAAGTTCGGGTTTTCCCAATATTTATCAAATTTCTTTTGCATTGCTTTTGTTAAATCTCATAAAATTAAATTTAGTGCAATATCATCCTCCAATAATAAACTACGGATAACCCATACCTCCTTAACATATGTATGAGATGATGACCGTCTAGCACTTGAAAAAACCTTTGTGGCATCAAGAAATACTTTAAGAAAATTTGCCACCTCTTGCGCTTCCTTCCACTCTTCAAAACTAGGGATATCTATTGAATATTCATCTCCACATCTAGATAGAGCATCCTTGTAAATCAAAGCTTCACTCACCATCTCATATGTTGAATTCCATCTAGTTGGGCAATCTAGTGTCAAACCCCTTTTAGAATCCATGTTGAGATCTTTTAAGATGAAATTAAACATTTGAAGCTTAGGACCACTTGAAGCTATGTGGCGAATAAGATCCCTAATCCGACTCAAAGCCGGTTGAATTACTTTCATATCATCTTGCACCATGAGATTTAAGATGTGGGCTGCACATCTCATGTGCATGTGTTTTACTCCAAGAATGATTCTATTCCAAAGTCTATTCTCTAGAAATTTTATTGCATTAACAAAATAATTATCTAAAGTAAGTATAAATATCTTGTTATCTAACTTCCACTCAACCAAAATTTTCTCGACCAAGTTTGCAACAGCCAAACCAGTATGTGGATAAGGTATTTGTCTAAAAGCAATGATTTTCTTGTGAAACTTGAAGTCATTATCAATATAATGTGTCGTCAGGCACAAATACCCTAAATTCACGCTTGAAGTCCAAATATCGCTTGTAAAACAAACCCGTGAATTTAATCCTTCAAACTCCGTCAATGACACATCAGTGCCCATTTTAAATACCTCTATGCAATCATTTCTCAAAGTTTGATGTTTAACAGATTTGTACGCTGGGTTAAGCGATCTCATCGTAGGTTCCCATAATTGGGTGTCAATGACATAAAATGTAACTTGGCATCGATAAAAAGTAACGTGATAAGATTGCGAGACAACTCTGGATCAAATCTAAAATTGGATGATTGAAAAAATCATCAACTTTACCCGACATGTACATATCTCTTTCTTCTTTAGTGATATCCTTACAACCACTTTCAAGATGTCGGTGCAAATGTGTAGTTCCCATTTTAGGACCATAAACAAAAATATTGTGACAATGCTTACATTTTACTTTTATGGGTTCAGCTTCATTAAAATGCTTTCAGACTTCAAATCTCTTTCTTGATCGTTTTTGTATTCGTTGAACCAATTTGCTTTCGAAACGATCCTCTTTCAGAATCATCTATGAAAACATCAACCGCACGATTATCTTGAGTTTGTGATTGTGACATAACTATATAAAAAAAAAGATTTCAATACAACTTACCTAGTATTAATTAACATAACAGAACATAGATAAAATACTAAAACATACAAAATCTAATTTGCAGATAAAGCATTTGATTGATGAAACAATGTCTATGAAATCTGATAATCTTAATTGGATTCGTTAACTAATTAGTTATTTGGGTCTTTTGTGCTTATTAAGATGTAACTACATACTAACAGTCTCACACAGTGTGTTTGGAAATTATAACTTGGTACGACCAGGTACACCTATTGTCATAAAGAACCCACCAAAGAATACAAAAACTAGAAAATTGGCATACAAGAGGAGAAACAAACAATTTTGTTTTATTAGGCGCTAGTTGTCTAGTTGACATGATGTAATGGGGCCCCTGAACTTACTGTTCTTCAACCTGACAATTAATTGAAGGTCGAGCATAGCATAGCAGGGATCCAATCATTTTTCTTGCCTTTTCACAGAAAAGACGTCTCGTCACTTTTTTTTAACATAGTTATGCTGGTCTAATCTGGTAACAAATCATCTCCCAATTTTAGAAACCCTAATTGTAAATTTAGGCAAAGAGAAAAAAGAAGAGAGGAGGATAGCACGGGAAGCTTACCAGTTGCTAATTGAATCAAATGGCCAATCGCTCCAAATTGGGTAAAGAGAGAAATAAATAAATAAATAAACCAATCGCGGAAAGGGAAAGACACTTACTACTTCCAAGCAAGAGGAAGTATTGGAAGCTAGTCGAAGGTCAGTGACAGAAGCGGGAGGATTGAAAGGGCGAGCGACAAGAGCGGCAACGTTTGCACGAGAGATTGGGGGAGGTAATCGTTCTAGGTCATGAGCTCGCGAGTCAAGGAATGATTGGGAGAGGTGATCATTCTGTGTTTGAGTATAACCGAATGGTCTTTTCCAAATGAGCCTGTGTTTGAGCTGCTCAACGGGCCGTCCAGGAGTTCATTCAAGTTCAGCCCATTCTTTTTATAAAATTTGAGTTGAGCTGAGTTTTAAGTCCAACTCATATCTGAACTCATTCAATGTCTATTCATTTATTGTTCGGCCGGCTGATTTGTGGATATGTCCTGTTCATTAGCACCCTTATCCATGAGAAGACAGAGACACTTCGCCGCATCGCTATGAGCTGGGTAGTTGTTAGAATTTCATTGGGTTTTATCGAGCTTTTGCTTTTTGCTTTTATTTTGAGAGTTTGTTGCCCATTCCGATGGAGACAACCCCCGTCGATGCGGGCGTTGTATTGTGTTACTGTTATTCTGGATTGTACTGTCATGTATATTATATTTATTATTGTTTTGTTTATTCTGTGATGATTTATTTATTTTATTTTAGCCTTCCATACGCACGTCTTGTAGTGCGTACGTGGCGAGATTGTCACTCCTAATTTCGATTAATTTATTTAGGGCGTGACATCATATCTAATCATGGAATATTTTTTTTTTATTAAAAATAGAAAATTGAAAAAAAAAGTTGAGATACATATTTGAGAATAGAAATATTACTGAAATAAAAAAAGTTAAAAAAATAGCTGAGAGACAAATTTGAAAGATTTTTATCTGGGACAAAAAAATTTCTTTACTTTTAATATTGTTATGCATGATTTGCAAATCTATTATAACAATAAGTATGATTTGCACTTGCATTCTTAAAATTTTATTGACAAGCGAAATGAGTTTTAACATGTATATAAATCGATAAATATCATCGTATCAATAATTCAATACACATCAGCTGAGCTCCCTATGAAATCCAAGATAGCGATGCATGCGATTAGAGATGACATTGGGCTAGATAGGCGGGTAAAACATCAATCCTGTGGTCCAGCCCGTCTATTAAAATCATATACACGTCCTGCTCGGCCCATAAATTCAGGCTTGAAAATTCCAGCCCGTCCGGCTTGCGGGCCAAGTTTTTCTCGGCCTGGCCCATTCGGACCCGTTCTATAGTGTAGTTTTTTAAAATCGGCTGAGAAATATTGTTTTTAGCATCTTAGATTATGATTTTGAAAAATTTTAAAATATCAAAATTATAATTTTTATTGTTATGAATCTATAAAATTTTAGTTCATCTTAATATGATCTTTCAGTATAAAATTATGATTAAAAATTGTATCTAGAGGCCTAAAATTTGTCAGTAGTTAATCTTCATAATATGAATTTTTGAGATTGATATGTTCTGTTTTTTGAAAGAGATCAAAATATAAAAATGATAGTAGTTGTCATGATTTTAGAGAAATTAATTTTGTATTGATTGAATTTTCGAGTTAAATGATATGATTAAAAAAGAACCAAAATGTCTATTGAATTACATTATTCATATTTTATAAATTTCAAAAATATTAGTGTTTCTACTTATATAATAATATCATAACTAAATGCTTAACATGATTTAAATGATATTAATGTTATATTAAGATTCTACATAACTTTTAAAATATATTGATATATAATATGTATAAATATATATAATATAAGTATAAATAAAAATAAATTATATATATAAATTACTTCGGAGTAGACAGACGGATCTAACTCCAAATTCGTACCTGTCCCGGTCCATAGGATGACATGATTCGGCTTTACTTATTCATTGACCGGACTAGATGAGTTAACGTCAAATCGGAACGAATCCAATCGGATCTACCGAGCCGCGGCTAAATTGCCATCCCTACATGCAATTGAGGTGAAGAGACGATGCCCAAAATCACCACCACGAGATATGGAGAAACCTTTACTTTACTCAGCAGTCGACATCAAGATGGCATGGGTTTCTATAGAGGGGTCGGGGGTGAGCACACCCAGGGGCGGAAGCTACCCCCTCTGGATTTTGAAAAATAATGTTTTTGGTAATGCTTTCGGTAATTTGTCCCCCCCCCGAAATTTTTTTCCCCCTTTGGATTGTCTAATTAATTTTATTGAGAAAAAAATATTTAATATTGTGCATAATAAAATAATTATACAAAGATATCAAAATATAAAGTTCCGTAGATGAAAACTTTCTTCATCAACTTGATTATCTATTACTTTAAGCTTTATTTTATTATTATTTTTAATATATAAAATATTATTATTTTAATAAATTTTTTATTAGATAAAAATATATATTAAATTATTAATTTTTTATTTAGTACCCGATTAGTTAATGAATTTGAACCCAATAAACTATTACAATCCAATAATTACCCCGACCAAAATCCTGCATCCGTCCCTGAGCACACCCATGAGTGTGCCTTTTCATTGTCCACTCACAACAACAACCATTGGATTCAAACATTAATTAAAAACTTTTGAAATTTTAATCTTCATCTCTCACTCCTTTTTAATGAGCGTTCTCTCTCTCCTTAATTTAAGCAGAGCCAATGTTATATGGGCCAATTTTCTTTATTTTTTATTCGACCAACCTTAATAAATTATGAAATAGTAAAGATTATATAATTAATTTAATTATCAATTAAAAAAATCAAATTCCGACTTACCAACAAATAAATATCATCAATGTCACTCAAAAAAAATTTATGATAAATTTAATTTAAATACATTATTCAAAATTAAAAAAAAAAACTAGAAACATAAATGTATTTTCAATTATTTAAAAGGAACTTATCGGATGAATGAGCATTAATCAGTACTGGTGATATGTGCCGACAGCATAACGACCCCCACCTATACCAGAGTTCCACGTGTGAGTGTCTGCTCTGCGTAACGGCCATCACGTGAGTCGCACGGGGTCTCCCTGTAGCAAGGTACGTAGTTCATTTCAGTATTAAACAGCAAGTAAACACTTTCTTCAATCTTCGAGCTCCAAATTCGAAATATTCTAGAAACATCGGAGAACAACACTTGCGCGACTGCCATCTTCTCTCTATTTCCTCTGATCGGAGTTTTGTCTGAGCTCGATTGATGTTTGAATCCGGCTGCTCACAGAGTCTTTATTCATTGAGTGTTCCTTCTCTGTTTGTGGTCGGCTTGACCTGGCTTTTGTTTTGAGGCAAGTTCTTGAATCTCACCTTCGTATTCTTCTTCTTTTTCTTCTAATTCTAGCTGTAAATGATCCAGCTTTCATTGATTTCTTTTTATTTGAATCAATTTTTAGTTTAATTGATGAAAAATAACTTAATTTCGTTTTGAAAGAACATGAATAGGGTAACTGATGCTTCTTGTTCCGCATTTTCTTTGAAACTGAGCCTTAATTCGGCTAAATATCATTATTTATCATTCTCTTTACCTTAACTGGACATAAGATGTAATGACCCGTTTGGGATCAATTACGAGTTTTGAGTATAAATTTGAAGAAAGGAAGAAAGAATCGAAGTAATTTGAGTATAAAATAGATTTATTGAATAACTGGATAAGAACGATAAGAGAAGATAAGAGTTTTGTTTGAGCGTTACAATTTCATCGACAAAAAACAAATCAGGCACACTCGCCTATTTAAAGTAAAATTAACTAAGTAAAATGGAAATTATACTGAGATATAATCGGTAATTTCCTTCTGAGTCCAGCGCTAACTTCTTATCTTATGTTATCGCTAAAGCTTGATCTTCTGTGGCGTGATTGTGGTAGATTCTGCTGACATATAAGTATGGGCCAGCCTCTATGCTCAGTGCCACTCTTCTCAGTAGATTAATACTGTGATCAAAATAAATATTATGTAAGAATTCAATCGAATTCAATGGAATAGAGATGATTGGAGTTCAATTTATAATTCAATTTTCATGATCAGAATGAGAAGAAAGAAATGGAGAATTCATTTTGTACTATCTAAAAAAAAACCCATGTAATTATCATAAAATAACTCATTTTGCCATTTATCTAGGATTGCAAAATCAGATCAGAATTGATTGAATTAAATTGTGAGAAAAGAAAAAATGACGATTAGTGAACAAGAGAGAGGGGATTATTATCATGT
Source organism: Schoenoplectus tabernaemontani (assembly GCA_037127355.1). NCBI lineage: Eukaryota > Viridiplantae > Streptophyta > Magnoliopsida > Poales > Cyperaceae > Schoenoplectus > Schoenoplectus tabernaemontani. Next base: position 18,286,649 of record CM073750.1, on the reverse strand, counting down.
CAGCTCCAATGACCGACTTGAACAAGCTGAGACGGAGAAGAAGAAGAAGGAAGTAGGTGAAAGTCGAGGGCAAGGAAGAGTTTTCACGGTGACCAGATCAACTCCTGTCGATTCCAAATCGTGTTGTCTCTACAGCTCGTTCTAATCACGGAAAACGTGATTTCTTCAATTCCATTTCGTGTTTTCCCCTTCGAGAATCTATTTTGATCACAGGTTAACTTCTTTCATGTCTAATACATTAATTTTCCAGCTAAAGCCCATATCTACTTTCAGCTCTTCAGTGCATCCTTGTGCCAATCCATTCTCTGATAGCTCTCTCTCCCGATCTCTTGTCACGTCATGATAATACTTCCCCCTTCTGAAAAGCTTGTCCTCAAGCTTTTGATTATAGAACTGAATAAGCCAAAATTCATAACTCTTCAATGTAACCTCTTCCTCAGTCTTCATGTTAAACTGTCCCGAGCCTTCAGAATTTCAGTTGTCATCCCTCTCAACCACATTGAAAAATTGTATCAGCTTCCTTGTAGTGGTAGCAATCTCCCTCTTTGTCAGCATACCTACTAAACTTATAGGCGCTAGTGGCATTTTATCCTCAGACTGTATCTAGGTACCGCTGTACCAGTACTTGTATAGTACCACTGTATCCGTACAGACTCTTTCCGAGTCAATTTGTAACCTTGTTGGTAGTTCACCACCCAGAGTGCTTGCATAAGCTCCATTGCTCTACAGATTGGCTTCTTAGCAGGATCGATCATCTCACACTTGTTCACAAGTTGTGGCCTTACTATATCTAGCGTGCACCAGTGCATTGTATATTTCACTCCAATTTGGAGTGTGGCTAGCTCCCAAATCTCTACTGAGAAAGAAATTAACTCCACCTCAAAATGGACCTTCTGCTCACTACTCTTCAGATGTACATGGTGACCATGTAGTGCAAGTGTACCCTTCAACTTCTGAATAGTATTCACATAGGTATTTTCCTTGTGACCCCTACACCCTTCACAAGCCTTCTATTTTCTTTTGGAAGAAGCAGGTCAGCACTACTGTCGTTGTCAGCTGAGTAATTCAACTCCATGGGCAGATATCCCTCTTCTCAATGCATTGAAAGGTTGTCACTTCGTTATTTGCAAAACTAACCCACTGTACTAGCTCTTCTTCTACTATTTGCTTTTTCTTTTTGACAAAACACTTAGAGCGCCACATGAAGAATTTGTGCCACATGTTGCTGATTTTGGCTTAACCATGCTTCCTCACATAATCTCCGCCACAAGTGGGGTATTGCCCATTTATGTCCTAACCAAATTTTCTGCTTTTGTTCCATTTTGGATTGATTATAAACCATCTTTGTTTTTCTGTGCAACAAGATTTTAAAATGTTTGATGGTTCAAAAGGGTAGACAGCACCGGAGATGAATATACCGGGTTCAGACATGATAAATTTAGCTTTGGTGTTCTTTTATTTGAACTACTGAAAGGACTTAAGGCCTTTGATAGGTAACCCCTTTAATTTCTAATTATTCAAACTTATAACCAATATTTTCATACAAAAACTCAAAGCTTAAAAAATGTGCAAGCAGGTCAAATCCATATTCATTTATTGTAAAAGTTGATCTAATCCTTTCTTTTGCCCAACAAATTGTATTCTGATCAAAATAGTAGTAAACTGGGGAAGAGTAGTAGTATCTAGTCCAGTATGCATCTGCACATCTCCATGACCTGGAATCTTTACAAAGAATAGCTGATCCCACCATAAGTGATACGATTCCCTCACACTCTCTTCCTGCCTGGCTGACATAACCCTTCTCTGCATACAAGTACTTTTCCCCTTTTTTTGAAGGAAATATTGTGTTTGTAGAGTCCTGGAAAAATATCCACCAGACCTGGTTTGCAATAAGTATCCCACATATTGGAGTTTATTTAAATAATACATCCTTCCTCAGGAAGCAAAATTTAACATGATCAACTGTCCTTGTGAATATCACTTGAAAATAAGAATTCACAGCTTGTTGAAAGGAGGCTCACAAAAGTCAGGACAAAATTTTTAATACCTTTTGTGGTACGGAAGTAGGAAGTAAATTGCAATTATTCCAGAAATGAATTAAGTATTCATTAAAATATGTAAAATATCAGAGAAATGTTGGAAGCAACATAAATATTGGAGAAGAAAATGTATTAATCTGTTAAGAGTTATAAGATGTGGTAAATTATGTCAACCCGGTGTTTACTTATTTTGAAAAACACAGCCAGTGTCAGAATTCAGACTGCAAATGAGTGAGGTAGCAGAGAGAATGGTAAGCCTTGTTCAGAAAGTTTGCAACCAGCACAACTGCTGTCCGATCCCTAGCTGTCAGGATGATCCTAGAATGGCTGGTATGGACCATGGTGCCTCTATCTGGACCACCAACTCCCACTTCGATCCTTCCTCTTCTCCCTCTACTGGTCGGGCTCCATCTGTCAGGCTGATATCACAAGCATGTGAGAAAATTGGCGCAACTCATTGACTGAAACTCATAACTTGGCTCATGAGTTCAACGAGATAAGTTGAATATGTATATGTCACTGTCGAATTTTGCAGACAAAAGTACCTGTTATTTTTGGGTCACCTTCTTTGTTAAATTTCTCGACATACACATTCTCGGATGTATTCGCAAGCTGGACATTTCATCAAACACATTCTAGGCACGTCGAGTTTAATACAAAAAGTGTATATATTTCAAGACCATCGGTTCGATGAAATTTTGTAGAAAAATACGAATGACTCGTGATTTTAGATTCGATGTACATGCTAGAATTGGATTGTGGTGTCGACAAATCGATTGGTGGGATTTCTAGGAGAAAAAAGAAAGCAGCACAATTGGGCTGCAGTTTGTATATTTTAACCATGCTAGCTAGTCGCAAGACTATTCTAGGCCCAAAGAGATGGAGGATCAGACGAGTTGGTTCCAAAATGAGTATTTCTAAAGTAGGCTAAAACTGAAATTTAAAAAGTTTAGTTTTAGTAACATGATAATCTCCCGAGTTGTACATAATTAATTGTGCGCTTATTCACTAAATCTGATATGGCGCACATAATTATTACCTCTTATTTTGCAAAAAAATGTTCCTACTCAAATAGAGATGCTGTTGGGAATTCCCTTGCCGGTGACGCCAGGTTCTGAGAAGGGCTTGAGCAGTTCATACGGCACGATCCCTGCACCACATCTATTCAGCAAACTTTTATCCAAGTTTTTCTCATCTATTATGCCCTCTATCTCCTTCATTCTCCCATTGAACCTCTCAAATGCTGCGTTTATGGCCGGCTCAGCTTTCCATGCTAGTTCTGGGTTTTCACCCATATACTCTTCATCTGGTGAATGAGATGACAGTATGTCCAGAACCGCCATCACAACAGTTGCCTGAATTTGAGATGGGAAGCACTCCAATAGAGCTTGCTCAGGCTTATTCCAGAATGTCTTGAAAGATTCTAACTTAGAATCCTCAACCGGCATGTTCGTGCGAGCTATTGTTGGCCTGTTCGGGAAGTAACCAGCATAGTGGTACTGACCGAAATTGACGGCTGCGTGGTGGCCTGAGGTGACCCAAATGATGATGGTCAGAATGTGGACTAGGTCCTCTTGGTTCTCCAATTTGGGCCACCAAGACTCATCCTTTTTGTCGGCGTGACCCTTTGTTTTGATCTCTGACCACCATTCCTGGAGCTCAGGGTCTTGCAAAACATCAATTGGTGTTTTATAGTAGTGATTCACATAATCTGTGACCCATTCCTTAATTGACGCCCATATGAGTAACCCGTCGTTAGCATATGGGTAGTCTTCTATGGTTAGCCTTAGCCCATGTTCAGCACTCGGATCCTCCACAGCCATCCCTCTATATATGAAGGAAAAAAAACACCAACAAAACTGATTAGCTTTATTATACAGCACGTGTGCATTGTTGCATCAATGTCCAAAATTATAATAGTCGCCCACCTCCTAATTAGATCGGCTGGCAAGGCCTCCATATCGAACCGCCATTCCAGCCATACGCTACTGAACTGAGCTCCATGGAATACTTGCCTGGTGAGAAGCATGATTCGATGATACCCCCACCACTTATCAGGTACTCCCGGGCAAGTGCATTGATTTCCATTGTGTACCTAAAATGTGGGTGCAGCAGTCTGTAGATAGGGTGCATTGCGCTCAATTGTCGGTTCATTGCTATAATGTATGGCTCGGTGCAACAATGCGTCCTCAACCTATTACAACCAGATAATAGGAAAATATTAATTTTGTATTTAATAACACATTATGGCAATTTTTAAATTGAATAAATTTTCTAATTAAGTGGATCTAAGTAACAATGGAAAATTTTTGAGCTTTTGAGTCAGTGTTGTTTGGTTCGGTTTCAGTTTGTACATATGTAGAGTCTGATAGTATTTCTCCTTACCAATGGCTGACAAGTTGGTGATATCCAGAGTCGTGCGCACAAACATGCGTTTTTGCTAGCTTCCATAGCCAAGCAGCAGTTGCATCCCAGCTATCGGTGAATACTTGTTTCCATTGTGGTTTTGTAGGTGATGCAGGCCGGGTTAATTCAATGGCTATTGGCATAAGAGTGCCTTCATGTGTGAGAAAGAATATTGTGCGAGAACCATACAGAGTCGTGTTCTCTAACTCTCGCACTTTGTGCACATATGGAAGTAGGAGGTCATGGTAGTCTAGGATGAACAGTTTCTTCTGCTTGATTGCCTAAATTAATTACCATTGCAGGAAAATAGGATCAGTAATTACACATAATACTAAAAGTTGATCCAATAACTAAATTAAATCATGCTTTTTAGTTTTTTGCTTTTAATGAGAATTTTATTACATATATGGTGAAGATTGTACCGGTTCTAAATCCAAATGATACATGTACAAGATGATGCGGTCCAAGGTAAGTTTTTTTAATTTTAGCAGTCCTTTTTGCTATGTTGTGACTTCTCTGTTTTTTCTTGCAATTATTTTAATAACTTACCATACAACAGTTATATTAAAAAAAATCAGTACTTTATATCAGTCTTTTGATACCTCTTGTGCTGTCATGACTCCCTTTATTTCTTGTTCAATGAGTTCTGGTGTGATCAGAGACTCCGGTGGGCCATAGATTTCAGGATCCAGCTTGCTTACTATAGGTAGTTCCTGTTACAACAGACAATAACATTTAAGATTTTGTGTTCAATTATTCTAAGAAACAAGAGCCCTGAGTTTCTGTGAACACGTTATCAGCCACACTCCAGTTATTTCTGTCCATATTTTTATCTCAGAATCAGTTTTCAAATATAAATAAATTAGTACTCTTTTTAAACAACGCAAGAGTAGTTATATATATATATATATACATATATATATATATATATATATATATATATATATATATATATATACATATATATATACATATATATACATATATATATACATATATATACATATATATATATATATATATATATAGTGAATGCTGCAGAGATGCAACTCGAAGTACATGGTTTATTATTTTTACTACTAATTAAATTTGGCCCAAACACTTTTCTTTTATCTTCCTTCTAATCTACAGTTTTTTTTATTATAATTATTTAAATAATCTTAATTTTAATAATAAGAGTGATAAAATCAAAATTTTAAAATACGAATGACAGCGCGCGCACTATCGGTGTCGTCTTTCCTTTTTTTTTTTTACTTTTCAATTTTTTTCTTAAAAAAAAAACTGAAAGACACCAGTGGAAGTGGCGTTTTTCCCACTTGCGTCAGGACCATCACCAAATAACGCAAACTCTAAGTTTAAAAAAAAACTAAAAGACGCCACTCCTAGTGGTGGAGTGGCGTCTTTGCACAAACGTGTCAGTGGGACTGACGCGTTTAGACAGCGCCACTGATAGTGGCGCGCTGCCATTCGTATTCTTAAAATTTTAATTTTATTACTCTTATTATTAAAATTAAGATTATTTGAATAATTATTATAAAAAAATGTCTAATCTATATCAACTCTTTTTTATTTTGATTTAATAAAAATTAATAGTAGACTTCTTGCCTACTACATCACAATTTGGCCCAAACACAAAATTAATTAATCCAAATACCAGTCTGTGAATTTGAGTTCTACTTATGTTAAAGAAGGGAGGAAATAGTAATATTCAAAATCACAATGGAGAAATAAATGTACTTACTGTAAGTAGTTTAATACTAAAAGGATTGAGACCAGCAAGAGTTTGACGGGAGAACTCTTCATCTCTGAACCATGAGAACTTATCTCCTGTATTTTCATGTTTGAATAATTATTAATTAGCAGAGGATATTAATCAATTGTCTTTAAATAAATGACATTTGTCAGTTGAATAACAATGATTAGTATAAAAGCATGAAATTAAATGACATACTGTCAATCATCTCTGGAGTCTCGAACAAAAGAACATTTTCAGTGGTGTCTCTGACGGCCTTGATGATTCGAGGAACTAAAGTTCGGAAGAAGCTGAGGCCTTCTTGCTTGGGCAGCATAACACCCTCATCGTACAACGAATCGATGGCAGTAAAGTATGGAAATCCTAGTTTGGTATCATAAATAGCTGTCTCTACTGATGGCACAATTGCATGAAAAACTGAACGCAGGGTTTTCACCGAGAAAGTCATGTTTTTTATTTCAGAAAAAGATTCGTCTCTAGGTATGTAAACAGAACTGCTCCTTCCTTCTGAATGGGGATCTGCAGAAAACAAAGTCATGCATTAACTTCATTTATCAAAAATTATATATTCATATTTTAAAAAACGCAGATCAATCTTTTTATTTTTAGGGACAAAAAAAAATTCTTTCTCCGTTTTCTTTTTCTCTTTTATTTTATTTTCTTTGTTTTTATTTATTTATTTCTTTTTTCTTTTGAGTTGGTTTTAAAAACAAAAATGAGAATTAATTTAAAGGTTGTTTCTAAAAATAATTTAAAAAATAAAAAGAAAGCTAAAAAATCATAAACTTTAATATACCGTAAAATTTGTTATAAAGAAATTATTGAGCAATTTATATTAACCGTTTGAGCAGTCAAAATATAAAATATCTTGTCAAAATAAAAATATTTGTTTGCTTAGTAAAACATTATAATTCATCTCATACATGTATATATATATATAGAGAGAGAGAGAGCACGAATGACTCGTGTGCTATATACCATTTTTCCGTCTTCAAAGTTTAAATGATCGATCCGACCGATCAAAATGTTTTTCATATGAAAATCTAGTTGGAGACCAAATTATATATTTTTAGGATTTTTTACTATTTTTTAAGATAGCTAGAAAAAAACTCCTTTTAAATGGTTCATAATAATTAAATCAAGTGATTTTATAACTATCTTAAAAAAAATTTAAAAATATAAAATTTGATCCCCAACAATATTTTTATATGAAAAATATTTTGACAGGTCGGATTGACTATTTGAACTTTGAAGACGGAGAAACGGTCTGTAGCACACGGACCATCCGTGCTACGCATAGCATCGTAGCCTAACTCTCTCTCTCTCTCATATATAAAGAGAAAGAGAGAGAGAGAGAGAGTCAGGCTACAATGTTACGCATAGCACATATGACTCATGTCTTACAGACAATTTCTTTATTTTCAAAATTCAAATGGTCGATCTGATCGATGAAAATATTTTTTCTTATGAAAATTTAGTTGGAGATCAAAATTTCTATTTTTTTAGATTTTTTTCACTATTTTTAAAATAGCTAGAAAATCATTCATTTTAAATGACTCATAATAATTAAATGAAATGATTTTCTAACTATCTTAAAAAATTCCTCACAAATATATATTTGATCTACAATTAGATTTTCATATAAAAATTATTTTAACCGATTGGATAAACCATTTAAACTTTTTAAAAAACAGAAAAATAATTCATAGCACATAAACAAGGTGTGCTACTCGTAACACCGTAATCAAACTCTCTATATATATAGATATAAGGACGGATCTACACTTGTACAATGGGGTCATTGACTCCATTCATTTGCGAAGATCACCTATTAATGCTTGATTTTGATATTATATTTAGACTAAAATGTTATGAGAGCAGTGAAATTGACTCCACTATTGTTTAGACATTTCAATGTTGTTGACCCCTATACTTTTTGTAAAAAAGAAAAAGAAAAACTAACTGTTGTACTATGAGTGCAATGGGAAAACTTATAATAATTTCTATTTTTCTTTGAAAATTGAGCTACTAAGGGGAAAAACAAAAACTAACTGTTGTACTATGAATTCATTCAAAATTATGCATGAGTTATTAACATGAATAAACGAACTTCAAAATTAAGGGGAAAAACAAAAAAATATATCAGATCAACTTGAAAGCTAAAAATTACTTCAATAAAAGTACATGCAAGAATTTTAACTGATGTATGTAAATAACAATATATGTTAATTTATTAATAATAGTAAAAATATATGTAAGTATTTTAACTAGAACAAAAGAATTTAATTGAAGATATGTAAAATGTAAATTGCTTCAATTATAATTTATTAGAAATAAATATAAATGCATAACTACAACAAATTAATTCTTTGATTTAACATGAACAAATTTTGTTTTGATTTAAATATTATTAATAAAATCACATGCAACAAATCGACTTTTCGTTCAAATAAAAGAAATGTGCTAAACTGTTTGTTTTTTCAATTGCTACTTCAATTCATTTATATATATTTTTCTCGCCAACAACTGCAAACTCATCAAACAAAATTCGTACTAAATAACATAGCTGAGAAAGAATTACATAATTTTTGTAGAAATAAACTTAACGTAGGCCCTATTTTTTCTTGTTTATCAATATAAATGAGTTCTTTTTTGAGATTTCAGACACTTTTTAGTTATTAATGTCTTTGTACTTTCGATATAAATATGAACGTCAAAATTTTGATATATTATGAAAGTTATGATGAATATATTATTATGAAATTTAAATTAATTTTTAGCTTATATATTTGTTCTCATTGTTGAAAAGTTTGCATCTGCCTCAATATATATATATATATAGAACGTGTGTATATATAGAGAAGGGATACCTTGATAATGGGATATCTTGACAATGGATCATCAAATCAGGGGCGTAACTAAGGTAAGCAAAAGGGGGCCAGGCCCCCCTAAGAAATGAAATTTTTTATTTTTCTTCATTATATTTTGTATATTTTTAAATATAAATACTCTTTGACCCCCCTTAAAAAAAATTATTATTTGGCCCCCTCTTTGTCAAAATTCTGGTTCCGCCCCTGCTTCAAATAAATATGAAAAAATCTTAAAAATAGAAAAAATCTTATAAATATATTTTGTACTTATATATTGATGGTGATTCAAATTTTATGTGATTTCATTATTATTTGCTAGTTCATCAAATACCATCAAAATATTATGCACTTTATGGTGGTTCTAATTTAATGGTCTTTGATGGACTATCAAATGATAATGAAATTACATAAAATTTATATTACCATCAATCCATAAGTAAGATAACATATTTATAAGGTTTTTTTATTTTAAGATTTTTTTTTATTTTTATTTGAAGATCCATTGTCCCGATTACCAAGATAACCATTGTCAAGTGATCCCTTCTCATATATATTTGATGATCCGAACAATATATTTTTAAATAAATATGAAAAAAATCTTAAAATAAAATATCCTTATAAATATGTTCTCCTACTTATAGATTGATGGTGATTCAAATTTTATATAATTTCATTATTGTTTGATAGTCCATCAAAAATCATTAAATTGGAACTATTACATAGTGCATAACATTTTGATGATTTTTGATGGACTAATAAATAATAATGAAATTATATATAATTTTAATCACCATCAATAGATAAGTAGAATAACATATCCATAAGATTTTTTTTATATTTATTTGAAGATCCATTGTCAAGATAACCCATCATCAAGGGATCCCTTCCCATTGTCAAGATAACCTACTGAAATGCTAACGAGTCAAATTTTATTTTTTCATATTCATAATTTCAATTTAAGTATCTCAATAAAATCTTTATATCATAATTTTATAGAATACTAATTTACATCATATTTGGAGTTAGTTTACTATACTTAATGATTTTTGAAAGATAGTTTTGAAATAATAGAAAAATAATAAAAAATATATGTCAAAAAAGTTTACTTTCTAAAAATCATTAAATATAGTAAACTAACTCCAAACACGATGAAAATTAATATACAATAAGATTATCATATAAAGATTTTATTGAGCTACTTAAATTAAAATTTGACTCGTTAGCATTTCGAGTTGAAATGCTAATGGAAGTATGCTAGAATTTGGAGCGTTTTCAGTTTTTTAAGTCACCGTTTTTAATTTTTGAAAATGATGTTCAAACATTAAATATTTCATTATTATTTTTAGAACTGATTTTCAAAAATTAAAAATGATGACTTAAAAAGCTCAAAACTCTCCAAATTTTTGCATCCCACAAGGTTTTCATATAAAGAATTTAATGAGAATGATAAACTAAAATTTAGAGATGATTTGATATATTTTTTGAGTTAAGCTCATGGTATCTTTACTCTATAATGCAATAAAATACAAACATAAAGAGAAATAAAAGAAAAATTAACAATCGACAATCGATTTCCAGCTTCATATATAATCCAGAGTAAAACAGTATGTTAAATCTTGCAAATAATTTATCACTTTCGTACAGTCAAAAAGTTGGTTTATGGTTACATATTCCAACCGGCAATAAAATTAAATAAGCATTTCCATGTAACAAAAGCAAACTTTAATCTTGTTTCACTATCACATGAACGTATAATTAATGTCTTTATATCTTGAGAATTCATCCAATTAATCAATTTCCTTTTCATCTGAGTTGCTGATATCTTGGAGGTATTTGGTGCTCATTAATTAACGTGCCAAAAGTTGATATATTTTGTGTGGATATAAAAATATATTCCGAGGACCACTTTGACAAGAAACACTATGAAAGTCCTAGTTTGTCGTTTATATTTCCGGGACCAGATCACACGTGCATCCTGTATTGCTGTCTTCCGCTCGGAACTATATTCTAGATATACTGAGATCCATGCATCAATCAATCTAGATAGGAAAATGGTTAATGTTGACATTTCCTAACATATCTCGTTCTCACGTATCTGATATAATTTTCACACACACATATATATATATGCTGTCAAAATATCTCTACTTGAAGTTCTGTACACAAAAGATTCATTTGAAACTCCATAGAATAATAAAAAGTAAGAATAACATTAATATTTCGACGAATTAATTTGCCAAGTGAATTTTAAGCTAAGTAGAAGAGTGCGGAATAATGCTAATCCGGTATATCAAGTTATATATGATATATTGGATTAGCTCTCATCGGAATAATAATTATTATTTGATTATATTATATTATATTATTATATTATATTATGATTATGATTATAATTTATTATTATATTATAATTATAATTATAATTTATTATTATTATATTATTTAGTATTATGATTATGATTATGATATATAATTATGCTAATGATTATATTATTATTATATTATTATAATGATTATTATTATTATTATTTATTATGATTATAATTTTATTATTATTATATTATTATATTATGATTATGATTATATAATTCTAATTATAATTATAATTATTTATTATTATTATTATTATCATGATTATAATTATGATTATTATTTTATTATATTATATTGTATTATATTATTATATTATTATATTATGATTATATTATGATTATATTATTATGATTATAATTTATTATTATTATATTATGATTATGGTTATATAATTATATTATTATGATTATTTATTATTATTATATTATTATGATTATGATTATGAATAATGATTATTATTATGATCATCATCATCATCATCATTGTTAGTCACAATTATCAATATTTTAACTATTCTGATTAATAACTGCCAAACGATATTTTCTCTCTTACAAATGATCAAAAATATCATTTTTCTACCACTCTTCCAAAATGATACTATTCTATCACTTTTTTAATGCTACTCCTTAATTTGCCAAACAAACCCAAATAGTTTTTGTTAAAATTGCATGAATAAAAAAAATATTTTCAATCTAATGGAAATTCTATATCTGGAAAGAGTTAGCTTTTTAATCTTTCTAGCCATGTCACATCATTCATGCTTTTCATTATTGATTTTTTCTCTCTTCATTTATCTTAATCTGATCATTTATTAAAGAGATAATATGATATTTCTAAGGTATAATTTAAGTACTAAAATAATATATCTCTTTATATTCTTTTTAATAAATTATTATGTGTCAATTATAATACTTATCACTAAATATATTTTTAATAATTTTAAATATATTTATGTTTAAAAAATTTCTAACAAAAATTATTTTAAATATCTGGCTATTTTTATATATATGCTATATTTTCTGAACGAAATCCGATGAATAGCCGTAGCTGGTGTAAATAAAGACACTTACTTTGCGTTGATAAGAAAACCTATTTTTCTTAATTAAATAACTTCAATTGGTGAGAAGTTTCATTATACATTTGCCGGTTTCGCATTAATTACTAATATATTAATTATAACTAATTTTTGTTGGAAAATTTTGTCCTATTCCTTTGCATAAACTGTACTTTCATTATAAATAATTTCATTGCGTTGCCTGTAGCTAAATCAATTCTGCGTAAGTGGCTATAACTGTTGATCTCTTATATCTTCTTTTGACTAATGCCATCAATTATTGAAATAACAAGCTTATCATATTATGCAGTTTTACTCTCTTAATTACCTTTTTTGGTTCTAGGTCGACCAGTCCGGCAGCGTCTGGGATAAGGAAGTTCCTTGCTACCACCAAGCACTGGTCTTGCCATGTCCTCTTTGCTGTCCGGGTTCCCCAGATCATTGTAGACATCGTAATCGTATATGCGCTCAAATCTCTTGCGTTCCCCAGTTCCATCACCTCTCACACTGTCAAGATCTTTGCTTCTCAGCCTTTCAAGGCCTTTAGGAGTTTTTGACGGCAAGTAAGACTGCAAGTATATTAATTTATTCATTGATGAAATATAATATATTCAAGTCAAAGCGTATCGAGAAAATTAACAGTAAATTAGCAGATCTGTTTTGGACTTTTAGTTCAGAGTTTGTTCCAAATGTAAGAATCTTCCCTCCAGGGAAAAAAAAAAAATCTAAAATTGGGTCATAATAATTCTATATATATGTGAATCTGTGTGTATGAAACGTGTCCAAGCAAGCTCATGCCAAACCTTTGCGCTAAAGAAGATTCTTTTCTGAGGATTTTCATGCTTGGAGTGCACCCAGGAGTCACAAACGAAAGTAACTTTACTGGTGTCGTCGTTGCCGGTGACAAGCACAATGTTCTTTAGGAAAATCTCCTTGTGGTGCTCATTCTGCACTAGAATTGCCCCGACTCCACCGAAACTTATCGGAACCTTGAATGTGCCCTCGTACTTGACCTCATCACCATCTTGGCTCTCCTTGTGCGCATATGCCGATATAGGCTCCCATTCCTCACCCGTCTCTGTTGAATGTAACAAAGAAAAAAATAGTTGATTAATCAAGGATTATATTCCCTATATATTTGCTATGCATTACAAAAATAGTTATGACTTTCAGTTAGGTTACTAGCTAGCCAGTAATTCATATCTTGTTCATATATTTATGTTACTTGAGATCAATTGATGAACTTTTTAAGTGATTATAGGTATCTGAAATTGGAAGTTCTGCAAATTTGGGGTGGGGGGGGGGGGGTCATATACTTTATCGCCTATATATATATATGGAGATGGTCTTTAATTCGGGCTCTGTTTTAAATTAGCTAGTGAAGGTGAGGGTTCTAATTAATAGGAATAATTGGAACCGTCAACAAAAATTTACCTGGATCCACCAATGATAATTATTCATATCTTTATTTCTTTAAGGTGCATATATGTAGCAGAGACCAAACAAAATAATCGAGTAGTTAAGGGATTGGGGCATGATCTTGCGTTGCTGTGTATTGGACCAATGGTATTAATTACAAATTAATCAGTTGAAAGTGCATTGATCCCGATTCCTGACATAAAAGGGATTCTCTCTAGCTGTACGCGATGAAAGTTTTTTGTTATTTTCGTCTACTGCATATACATTCAGTGGCGGATCAGGGAGCTGGGGCCGGGCGCCCACCAAGTTTTAAAAAATGTCTGAAATTTTTTTAAAAATTTATACGTCTGACATCATTTTAATATTTTTTTTTATAGTGAATGTCTAATTTTTTCAGTCTCGAATCTCTCAATCTAAAATTTTAACTCCCCCAAATATACATTACATACCTTTGAGAAAACCTTACCTCTCCTCGATCAATAATTTAAGTTCAGTTAATTTGTTAATCTATGACATCAAAATCAATTAATTAACTGTAAAAGTTAGCATATCTGTTAAGTTATTAATTAACTGTAAAAGTTGGCATAAAAAACGGAATATATAGTTATTGAACTGTAAAAATTAGCATATCTGTTAAGCTGAACTTATAGTTGTTAATTGATTAAATATAACCTATACTTATTAAAAATTGTTTAAATTTTATAGTTAATAATTATGTGTTTCATTTAAAAAATATATAACTGTCGTAATGATTTTGTCAACTATTTAACTTTTACACTTCACGAGAGGTGAAATGTTATAACTATTTTGTAGTGAATAAATTACAATAAATTAAAGTTAATAATTTATGTGTTGCATTTAATAAATATTTATATTCGATTTAATAAATATTTATCTGTTGTTAATAATTATGTTGCATTTAATAAAAATTGTAACTACATTCATTTTGAATGGACGTAAAATATTTCCTATTTCTAGAGGTGACACAACCCGACCCGATCTGAGAAACTCGTCCGACCCGTCTGGATTCGAATTCTATCCAATCTGATTTTAAAAAAAAAGTTAAACTAATCCGATCTGATCCGAATCGGACCTGACCCAACCCGAAATCAAATGACCTTCAATCCAATCAAAATCTATTAAAAATCTAAAAAAACACAACATATAAATTGATCCGAACCGATCCGACCTGATTTCTTTCAGAAAATCAAATTGATCCGATCTGAACCCGAACCTGAACCCGACCCAACCCACCCGATTGCCATCTCTACTATTTCTATGTTTCATGAGAAGTCATAAGTGCTATTCGATAGGAAAACGTATATAACATAGTATCATACTTGGATCAAGTTCAGCACTGACAAGCTGAAGCAAGAGACTCTTCCCTAACAAGTCGGTGATGTCATCCATCCCTCGTTTTAACCCTAAATGCGCAAACATTCCTCCAATAGTCATCTGCACAGTGACGACTGCCTTTATGGTTACTTCTTTGGGAGCTACCACCGCCATATTATACCCTGCAGTCTCCTTTTCACATTTTACTGTGTGAGTGAGTCTCTTCGGATTTGATCTGTTGCGAGATATGCGGCGTGTTGTCACAAGAGGATCCCATGGGGCTGACATGGAGGGGCAAAACAGGGAGTGTAGAGAGGGCGATTTGAGCTGATTGAAAGAGAATGTTGGGTTTAACATTTTTTTCTCTGTTTTTACCCTGTATTAATTGTTCTATAGTGTAGATCGAGGTGCTTTTGTGATTTGTGAGAGGTCTCGGGTAGTTCAATTATATAGAGGATGTGTACTGACAGTACGGGGGAGGGGCGGATGCACACTAGCCCATGGGGTAGCTGTCCTTCTGAATTTTGAAAAATAGTGTTTTTCAGTAATACTTTCAGTGGTTTGCCCCTCTGGATTGTCTGATTAATTTTATTGAGAAAAAAAATATTTAATATCATGTATAATGAAATAATTATGTAAAGATATCAAAATATAAAGTTTTATAGATAAAATTTTTTTTCATCAACTTGATTATCTATTACTTTGAGATTTATTTTATTGTTATTTTTAATATATAAAATGTTATTATTCTAATAAATTTTTTATTAGGTAAGAATATATATTATTGCCCCCTAACTAAAATCCTGTATCCGCCCATGAGGAGGGGGCTTGTGAAGGAGAAAGGGGCAGAATTAAAGCATTGAACATAAACAACAGGGCTTTTTGCAAAAACAGCTTACTGATTGGTCTAATAAGAGGGGTCAATTCTGCCATTAGTGTGCATTGATAAAACAAAGAGTAGATCAGGACAAGAAACATGTACACATGTCAAATGTGCATTTTGTAAATGACATCTCAGAGATAATGAAAAAAAAAACAACTCAATATTTTCATGTGAGAGCGAAATTCATGACTCGGGCAACGAGATAGCGAGATAAACCGATTGACGCTTTCTTCTAAAAAAAATAGTAAATTTTTTTAATTTAAGCTCATTTAGTGTTTTGACTTTTTTAAGTTATGATTTTTAATCTTTAAAAATCAGCTCTAAAAATAATAATAATATATTTAATAATTCAACATCATTTTAAAAAATTAAAAATAATGATTTAAAAATTTCAAAACATTTCAAATTTTTGCATCCCACAAGTTTTTTATATAAAAAATTTAATGAGAATGATAAATTAAATTTTTAAAAAAATAATAATTTTTTTTTAAAAAAATATAAAATTTAATCTCCAAAGATATTTCAATATGAAGATCGTGTTCAACGGTTTAGGTTAGTTATTTGGACTTTTAAATTCATTATACAGACATAAAGCATGAAAAAAATTATATTTGCAAAGCACCATAAGCTCACTCTACATATATATCTGTGATTTAGTATACATTGTTTTGAAAATCCTAAAGATAAATTAATTTTCAAATAAATTTAAAAAAACATTAAATATATGCTTTTTTTTTGCTAATTCGGAGGTACATTAAAATTGTGTAAGGAACAAATTCATCCCTTTCAAATAATTGACAGCTAAATTGATATGAGAACAAATGAGTTTGAGAATAGTTCGAGAAAAAAATGAGAGGTCCCAAATTTCAACACGAGATACATATAAGAGCTAGCTAGCTAAGTAGGGCTGTAAACAAGCCGAGCCGAGCCGAGCTAGGCCTAGCTCGTGCTCGGCTCATTAGCTTAACGAGCCGAGCCGAGCTGACTTGTTAATTACTTCCGAGCCAAAATCTTTGGCTTGAGATCGGCTCGTTAAGTTAACGAGCTAACCGAAATTTTCGTTAAGGCTCATTAAGGCTAATTTAATAGTTAATAATATTTTTTATGATATTTTATATTTAAATTTATATAAAAATTATTAAAATAACTAATAATAAAATATTTCACATAATTTAATATAATAATTTAAGTACATATCATATTATAAACTATTTATTATACTAAAAATCCATAATAAAAATATATAAATAATAAATATTAATAATTTAACGAGCTAAACGAGCCTAACGAGTCGAGCTGGCCTAAGCTTAAGTTCGGCTCATTAACTTAACGAGTTTAACGAGCCGACTTGTTAACGGCTCAGTTCATTAATGAGTGAGCCAATAACGAACCGATCCCGAATGAGTCACGAACGAGCCACGAGAGTTTTTTTGACAGCCCTATAACTAAGGGATAGATTTCTACGCCTAACTAGCTAGCTAAGGGATAGATTTCTACGCCTAACTAAACACAAGAACAAGATTTTTTTTTTAAAAGATCGGTGTAATGTGTGGCTAGCTAGCTACAACCAGTATCGAGATCTCTCATGATTAAACTCGTGCGTATAATTCAGTCGCAATATAAAATAGAGAAAAATAGTTTTATGTCTATCTCAAAACTTCAAAATTAGTAAAATGTCATCCCAAAATTTAAACTTATCTTAATGCCACCTCAAAATTCATTTATTTTGTTATTTGCCACATTCATATATTTTTATACAGTTTTAATTAAAAAAAAAGAAGAAAAGCTATTATATTTTTAGATGTATTTCTATAATCCCTAAAATACCCCTTCTTCCTCCTTTACGACTCTATCACCTGTTCAGAACCAAATAGTCACACGCCATCCAATTTCTTTTTCCGATCTCTATCCTCATCCCATTCAACTCGATTGCATCATGATGCTATCCTCCTTCCCTCTGACGCAAGTATTTTCTTGGGTTTGCAATTATAGAATATTGGTTACCAACTCTGATTAATTTTATAGTTCTTGATAGAATTTTGATTGCAGTTATAGTGGGCTCATTTTGTGACGATCAGAGAAGAATGTCATATGCAATTAATAAGTTAGAAAAATAATGTCAATATGTCATTGGCTTAGGTATAATTTACTTCTTTTGCATATTACAAAGATAGACAGTGAATTCTCAAACTGCATCAGAATTGGAACTGATGAAAGAGAAATTTTTGTTTATTAATCCAACCTCTCGTCCATTTTAAATAAATTTGCCAAATGTCATTATTCTTCAAACCAATAACTAACCCAATTTTTTGTTTCGATACCAACTGGTGTAAAACCATACCAGCAAGCATCCTTGTTGCTGGTACCAACTTTTATGCATCATACAACAAGCAACACAGAAGGAAATTGAAGATGGAAGAATGCTTGCTCATCGAAAATTGAAGGGCTGAGGAGCGCGAAGAGAATGACTTTGGTCGGCTAGGTTTTTGCGGAAAGCATACTTGACTAGTATTTCACTACAAGCAAACTCAAAAAGAAAAGAAAAGGCTCTGTGTTGTTAGATTTGATAGAGATGGTTGAGGGTATTTTCGTTACTTTATAAAATTATTGTATTTTAAAGTATAAATGAAATATTTATATAGTATGTGTGACAAATAACAAAAGAAAATTATTTTGAAGTGACATTGAGATAAGTTCAAACATTGGGATGATATTTTACCAATTTTAATGTTTTGAAATGACATACAACTAATTTTCCCTATAAAATATCTCTTTTTGGACCAACTCCCACTTTGATCCTTCCTCTTCTTCCTCTACTGGGGGGCTCCAGCTGTCAGGCTGATATCACAAGCATGTGAGAAAATTGGCGCAACTCATTGACTGAAACTCATAACTTGGCTCATGAGTTCGACGAGATAGTTGAATATGTATATGTCACTTTCGAGTTTTGCATTGGAATATTTTGCAGACAAAAGTAACTGTTATTTTTTGGTCACCTTCTTTGTTAAATTTCTCAACATACACATTCTCGGATGTATCTGCAAGCTGGACATTTCATCAAACACATTCTAGGCACATCGAGTTTAATACAAAAAGTGTATATATTTAAAGACCATCGGTTCGATAAAATTTTGTAGAAAAATACGAATGACTCGTGATTTTAGATTCGATGTACATGCTAGAATTTTAGCTATCTTAAAATAGTAAAAAAAATTTAAAAAAAATAATTAAATGAAATAATTTTCTAACTATGATTCATAACACACAATGGATAACGTGTCGGATAAACCATTTAAACTTTTTAACACGATTCATAACACATGGATAACGTGTGCTGCCCATAACACCGTAATCAAACTCTCTCTATATATATACATACAAATATAGATTTACACTTGTACAATGGGGTCATTGACTCCATTCATTTGCGAAGATCACCTATTAATGCTTGATTTTGACATTATATTTAGACTAAAATGTTATGAGAACAGTAAAATTTACTCCAACAACTGCAAACTCATCAAACAAATTTCGTACTAAATAACATAGCTGAGAATGAATTACATAATTTTTTGTAGAAATAAACTTAACGTAGGCCCTATTTTTTTCTTGTTTATCAATATAAATGAGTTCTTTTTTGAGATTTCAGACACTTTTTAGTTATTGATGTCTTTGTACTTTCGATATAAATATGAACGTCAAAATTTTTATATATTATGAAAGTTATGATGAATATATTATTATGAAATTTAAATTAATTTTTGACTTATATATTTGATCTCATTGTTGAAAAGTCTGTATCTACCTCAATATATATATAGAGAGAAAAGTCTGATACCTCAATATATATAGAGAAGAGGGATACCTTGACAATGGGATATCAAGCTGCATCTACCTCAATATATATAGAGAGAGAAGGGATACCTTGACAATGGGATATCTTGACAATGGATCATCAAATCATGGGCGTAACTAAGGTAAGCAAAAGGGGCCATGCCCCCCTAAGAAATGAAAAATTATATTTTTGTTCATTATATTTTATATATTTTTAAATATAAATACTTTTTGTCCCCTTTAAAAAAATAAAATTTATTATTTGCCCCCTCTTTGTTAAATTTCTGATTCTGCCCGTAATTTAAATAAATATGAAAAAAATTTAAAAATAGAAAAACCTTATAGATATATTCTTCTACTTATAGATTGATAGTGATTCAAATTTTATATGATTTCATCAAAATGTTATGCATTTTATGGTGGTTCTAATTTAATGGTATTTGATAGACTATCAAAAGATAATGAAATTATATAAAATTTGAATTATCATCAATCCATAAGTAGGAGAATATATTTATAAGGATTTTTTATTTAAAGATTTTTTTCATATTTATTTGAAGATCCATTGTCCAGATTGCCAAGATAACCATTGTCAAGTGATCCCTTCTCATATTTATTTGACAATGTGGATAATGGATCTTCAAATAAATATATAAAAAATTACAATAAAATATCCTTATAAATATATTCTTATACTTATATATTGATGGTGATTCAAATTTTATATAATTTCATTATTGTTTGATAGTCCATCAAATATCATTAAATTGGAACTATTATAAAGTGCATAATATTTTGATGATTTTTGATGGACTAATAAATAATAATGAAATTATATAAAATTTTAATCACCATCAATCGATAAGTAGAATAACATATCTATAAGATTTTTTATATTTATTTGAAGATCCATTGTCAAGATAACCCATCGTCAAGGGATCCCTTCCCATTGTCAAGATAACCCACCGAAATACTAACGAGTCAAATTTTAATTTTTCATATTCATAATTTCAATTGAAGTATCTCAATAAAATTTTATATCATAATTTTATAGAATACTAATTTACATCGTATTTGGAGTTAGTTTACTATCAATAATTTTTGAAAGATAACTCTGAAATAATAGAAAAATAATAAAAAAATATATGTCAAAAAAATTTACTTTCTAAAAATCATTAAACATAGTAAACTAACTCCAAATACGATGAAAATTAGTATACAATAAGATTATCATATAAATATTTTATTGAGTTATTTAAATTAAAATTTAATTTGTTAGCATTTCGAGTTGAAATGCTAACAGAAGTATGCTAGAATTTGAAGCGTTTTGAGTTTTTAAAGTCACCGTTTTTAATTTTTGAAAATTATGTTCAAACATTATAAATATATTTTGTCGTTTATATTTTGTCGTTTATATTTTTTGTGGATATAAAAATATATTCCGAGGACCACTTTGACAAGAAACACTATGAAAGATCTAGTTTGTCGTTTATATTTCCGGGACCAGATCACACGTGCATCCTGTATTGCTGTCTTCCGCTCGGAACTATTCTAGATCTACTGAGATCCATGCATCAATCTAGATAGGAAAATGGTTAATGTTGACATTTCCTAACATATCTCGTTCTCACGTATCTGATATAATTTTCACACATATATATACAAAGATAGCTTATGGTGCTTTATAAAATAAAAATAGTTATTACTTTAAGGTGAGATTTTATATTCGAGATATTAAATTATAAATCTAAATAGCTCAATAATTATTTTATGTCAAAATCTTATAGGATATTAAATTTCATGATTTTTTGAGCTTTCTAACTATTTTTAAATTATTTTTAAAAACAACCATGAAATAGGCTATTTTTTATGTTAAATATGTCTGTTTTTAAAAATATTTTAAAAAATAGTTAAAAAACTCAAAAAATCATGAAATTTAATATCCTACAAGATTTTGACATGAAAAAATTATTGAACAATTTAGATTGACTATTTAAAACCTCGGAATATAAAATCTCACTCCGAAACAATAATATTTTTTTACTTTGCAAATCACCGTAATCTCTCTATCTCTCTCTATCTCTCTTCATGCGCATAAACATGCACTTTCGCTAGCTTCCACAGCCAATCAGCAGTTGCATCCAAGCTATTGGTGAATACTTGTTTCCATTGTGGTTTTGTTGGTGATGCAGGGCGGGTTAATTCAATGGCTATTGGCACAAGAGTGCCTTCATGTGTGAGAAAGAATATTGTGCGAGAACCATACAGAGTTTTCTTCAACTCTCATACTTTGTGCACATACGGAAGCAGGAGGTCATTGTATTCCAGAATGACCAGTTTCTTCTGTTTGATTGCCTAAATTAATTATCATTATAGAGAAACAGGATCAGTAATTACACATAATACGAAAGAGTTGATTCAACAAGTAATTAAATTATGCTTTTTACCAAGAATTTTATTACATATATGGTGAAGATTGTACTGGTTTTAAATCCAAATGATACATGTACAAGATGATGTAATCCAAGGTAAGTTTTTGTATTTTAGCTGTCGTTTTTGCTATTTGTTACTTCTGTGTTTTTTTTTCTTGCAATTATTTTCAAAACATTAACCATGTAATAGTTATATTAACCAAAAAAATCAGTAATATATATCAGCCTTTTGATACCTCTTGTGCCGTCATGGCTCCATTTATTTCTTGTTCAATGAGTTCTGGTGTGATCAGAGACTCCGGTGGGCCATAGATTTCAGGATCCAGCTTGCTTACTATAGGTAGTTCCTGTTACAACAGACAATAAAATGTTAAGATTTTGTGTTCAATTGTTCTAAGAAGCAAGAACCCAGAGTTGCTGTGAACACGTTATCAGCCACACTCCCAGTTATTTCGGTTCACATTTTATCTCATTATCCGTTGTCAAATATAGTTAAATTTATACTCTGTTTAAAACAACGCAAGAATAGCTATATATATACTGAATGCTGCAGAGATGCAACTCGAAGTACATGGTTTATTTATTTTTACTATTAATTAAATTTGACCCAAAAACAAAACTAAACAAAATTAATCCAAATACCAGTCTGTGAATTTCAGTTCTATTTATGTTAAAGAAGAGAGGAAGTAGTAATATTCAAATTTTCAATGGACAAATAAATGTACTTACTGTAAGTAGTTTAATACTGAAAGGATTGAGACCAGCTAGAATTTGACGGGAGAACTCCTCATCTCTGAACCATGAGAACTTATCTCCTGTATTTTCATGTTTGAATAATTATTAATTAGCAAAGAATATTAATCAATTGTCTTTAGATAAATGACATTTGTTTTTTGATAGCAGTGTCTTTTCAATTTTGGAAACACGTTCAATTAGAAAAGTGCAAATCCCTCTGTTTAGACTTTCTTCTCCCATGTTAATAGCCCTCTAATGGTACAGTTTGAATAAAAATGATTAGTATAAAAGTGAGAAATGGCATACGATCGATCATCTCTGGAGTCTCGAATAAAAGAAAATTGTCGGTGGTGTCTTTGGCTGCCTTCATGATCTGAGGAAATAAAGTTCGAAAGAACCTGATGCCCTCTTGCTTGGGTAGCGTAACACCCTCATCGTACTACGAACCAATGGCAGCAAAGTATCGAAATCCTAGTTTGGCATCATAGACAGCTGTTTCTACTGATGGCAAAATTGCATGCAAAACTGAATGCAGTGTTTTCACCGAGAAAGTCGTTTTTTTCACTTCCGAAAAAGATTCGTTGTACTGATGGCAAAACCTCATACGTATGTAAACAGAACTACTCATTTATTCTGAATGGGGATCAGCAGAAAACAAAGTCATGCATTAACTTCATATATCAAAAATTATATATTCATGTTTTACAAGAATGCAGATCATTCTTTTTATTTTCAGGGATAAGAAGTATGTTTTTTGTTCTTTCTTTCCTTTCTTTTCTTTCCTTTGCTTTTATCTATTTATTTCTTTTTTTTTTCAGTTGATAATATTAAAGTAGAGGGAGGTTATGTACAAATTGAAAACATCTATACATATAGGCGGATCTATACTTGCACAATGAGTCACTTGACCCCATTCATTTGCGAAAATGACGTACTAATACTTAATTTTGATATTATACTTAGATTAAAATGTTACGAGTACAGTGAAATTGATCCCATTATTGTTTAGACATTTCAATGTTGTTGACCCATACTTTTTGTAGAAAAGAAAACTATTGTACTATGTGTGCAACTTCTGAAGCTTATAGTAAGTTAATTGATCATGTCACAATCCTTTAGTCTCTCTCCTCTCCTCTTTCTAATGCATTAAATTTAGATCCGATGGAATCATGGAAACTTAATTGTTTTTTTCTTGTTCTGAAAAAGTAGCTAGCTAGTGTTTAAATTAAAATAAGTTTATTAACTTTCATGCAGTTCAAGGTTTTTTTAATTAAAATAAGTTAATAGAATAATAGTTTACAAATTTAATAAGATCCAAAGAAGTCTATTAAGTTTGTTAACAAATAGTTTGAGATTTTAATTTATTATTTTTTGAATATAACAGATATTCTCTTCAAACTGTATATACAATTTATTTAATTTTTTGAAGCTAAAATGAATTCATTCAAAATTAGGCATGAGTTATTAACATGAATAAATGAACTTCATAATTAAGGTGAAAAAGTAACATATATACCAGATCAACTTGAAAGCCGAAAATTACTTCAATAAAAGTACATGCAAAAAGTTTAACTGATGTATGTAAATAACAATATATGTTAAATTCATTGTAAATAATTGATATAATAGTACAAATATATGTAAATATTTTAACTAGAATAAAATAATTTAATTGAAGATATGTAAATTATAAATTGCTTCAATTATTATTTATTAGAATAAATATAAATGCATACACTACAAGAACAAATCTTTAATTAATAACATAACAAATTATGTTACGTTCGGTAAATCGGCTTAGCCCGTGGGGCCCCTTAGTCTGTATATACACTGCACCTCTGCTTGTCGGTTATCCACCGACCTCGTCATTTGACGAGTTCGGCCATGCCAGAGTGTTTTATTTTTGGATCAATATTATATTATTATCATTCTGTATATGATTTGATTTTAATTAAATTGAGCGATTAGGATTACTTGTCTTTTAGTATTTAGCCGGCTAATTTGGGATCTCGGTATATCCGAAGGGTTTTCTCCTTTGGCCCCTGGTTGGTACAAAGAAAGTCGGGAGCTCTCCTTTGGCCCTTGGTTAGTACATAGAGTCTCCCATTTGTATTATATTTTGGTCATTTCACGAATAGTTATCTCTTTTTGGCGATATGGCAACTAAAAGCATAATTTCTTAATCTATTTGTATTATTTTATATTATTCTGTGAAGTAGATTATCATATTCAGAATATCGAGTACGTACTTTTTGTCGTCACTCTCCTATGGCGTTATCGCCTCGGGAGGCCAAATTTTCTTAGTGTACTCAGGGCATTGACGTCCGTTTACATGAAAATTCTAAGTTTGTAAGTTGAGCCCAAGTACGTGCCCGTTTAGGTAAGTCTCAAGTTCAGGGCCCGATTACGTGCCCGCTTGAGGATGGTCTGATAATCTGAATATGGGATATTTTATTACGGGTGTTTCAATCTCGTACCTTATATTTATATTACATTATTTTCACATATTTTATCTTTCGGGTTTCTTTATCATTAATAGCGGATTTTGAAAGAGATGCATTAAATTATTAAATTTAATTATAACTAATTATTATATTACATTTAGGAAATCAGTGTTAGTATTTGGGTCCAGTCTAGAAAATAAGATCAAATCCTAAATTTGGATCTAAATCCGTACTGAATAATTTTTAAATTACTCACGTTTCCACGGTGGTTGTGGGATTCAGGTTTACAAGTGCGGGATTTATTTTGATGAGAGTGTTAGATGCAGTCCTATGTTATGATAGAGGTGTTTCGCCATATCAACATAGTGAGCATGATAGTTTTGATTAGGATCCATCGGTTATTGGGGTTCAGTTCTTTCTTTTGGGTTTTATTTAAGTGATTTTGCTGCCCATTCTAATGGAGTCAACCCGCCGATGTCTGGTGTTGCATTTTACTATTTATTCTGAACTATATATTATTTTGTACTATTATTATTATTTTAATTATTTTGTGTTGTTATTATTTTATTCATTTAGTCTTTCGTACGCACGTCTCGTCATGCGTATGTGGCGGAATTAAACTCCTCTAATCCGATTAATAGATTATGGGGTGTAACATAATCTCTCATAGCAGTGATACGTAAACTCATTTTGATTAACTAACGCAGGATTAGCCTTTTAGAAGATGGTATACTTTTATATATGCTTTTTTTTAACTAACTCCGCGTTAATTAATCAGAATTGTGCAAGGAACAAATCCACCCCTTTCAATGAATTGACAGCTATATATGAGAACAAATGAGTTTCTATTGAGGAGAATATGAGAAAAATATTAGTGGTTCCAAATTTTAAAACGAGATGCATATAAGCGCTCTTGGCTAGCTAGGAGGAATAAGATGTCTACACCTAACTAACACAAAGAACACGATTTAAAAAAAGGGCTAATGGACGTGTGGCCGGCTAGCTACCAGATTTTTTTTTTATTGGGTAAAAAAAATAGAGAATGGTATGATTTTAGTGTCCACTCATATTCAGACCTGAGTTCAAATTCAATCTAAATTTTTTTTTATAAAATTGTGAATTTTTGATTAAATTTTTTTGAAATTTTTTCAAAAACTTCAACCATGATCTATGTCACATATATATTTTTCAGAAAATTAATACGTAAGACCCAGTTACGCAACGAAAATTATTATATATGAATACGGACCGTATATACTAGTATTTTTCTGTACGCAATTCACTATTTCAATATGATATAAATATATTTTAAAAATTATTTTCTTACTTTTATTACACAAATAATATATTAAAAATATTAATATTTTAATAACAAAATAAAATATGTAATTTTCATGAATAATACGAAAAAATACCATATTATTTAAAAAATTCAGTAAAATCAGAAATAAAATAGAAAGATGGGCAAAATTATTCTAAAATCTTTTACTATGAATTAAAATGAGTAGGAATAAGTAGGAACAATGGCCGCCTCCCTGATCGATTTTTTTTAAATCATCATTATAATTATGTATATTTTCAAAAAAATAAAAAAATATATTTATTGGTACAATTTTATTATCTATCAAATACTTATTTATATTTGATCGATAAATATACTTATATTTACATGTTCTTCAACTATATATTTAAATTAAAAAATTATATCAATAAATTATTTTATTTTATTAGCCAACTCTCTACCTTAATTTATTAACGGTAATTCACTTCATTCTTACTTGGATGACTTGACCATTGCTTTGTTACAAGAAAAAAAACATAAATGCACTAATTAACTATTATACAATCTATATATAGCAATATGAAAAATTATTAAGAAGAAACCATCGAATTTTTAGTTGATTATTAAATATATAACAATATATTTGGATCCTATATAACATATGTTTGAAAAGGTTTCAAAAAATTAATCAAAACATCAAAATTTTATTAAAAAAAAATTATAATCGAATTTAAAACTCAAATCTGACTATGAATATAAATTTGCACTGAAATTTTATCATTTCCTTATTTTATTTACCAAAAAAAGTCTTGACCTACAACCAGCTTGACTTTTGTTATGATAGATTCGTTAACTCTGGTTAATATTTCTTAGTTTTATCTATCTGCGTTTCAATTGGCCAAACTAATTTGTGTATTAGGGTGTAGCAATGTTACCAGTGGATGAAGGGACTTTGTTCCTGTATTTAAACGAAATGATGTAACTAGTTTTGCAATTTTGTTTACATATATGATCTATCCCAGTTCTTAGATGTGTACCAGTCAATAATTTCAATTTTAGGTTGGAAACCGTAAGTTTGAGTATACTGGCAGCAAGTCTAACTGGGTATGAATACAGTGGAAATGTATAATATATAGAGCTAAACTTGTTCACGTGGGATATAGAATCTAGCTAGCTATATTGCATCAATAATTAATTTCTTCCCTCTACTAACTTCTGATTAGTTTCTCCTCTTCTTTCGTTACTTTTCTTTTGATTTTGTCTGAAACGCAAGTGCGTGATGATAGGCTCAATTGTATATATTTTTATTAGAGTTAATTTTACAAATCTATCAATTTTTAGAGTAATTTAGTTATTTTATTTAAATTTGAGATACTACGGTATTTTATTTATAATTACAGAAATAATACAATTGGAATGATAAATGAAGCAATTGAACATGATTGAGAAGCGCTCAACCACAAATACCATCAAGACAGATCATCAGCAGCAAATTACGTCAAATTCTGATCATAAAATATCATGGATTGACTAAGATGATATGATAAATCTTGTAGAGATTGTTCTTAGCTTTCCAACGCATCTTAGATTATCCAAATCGGAGTTCGGATGAAAAATTATGATCAAAATACAAATCACTGCGCAACAAACATGTCTCCATACAGGTCGTACGGAAATCCATACGACCCGTATACTCTATACCCGAAAATCCGAACCGAGCTAGAAATAATTGTCTAATTGATTGACCTCCTACATAAGACCCTTCCAAGTGTCTTTCTGGACGACCTAGGATGCCCTTGCCATCATCTTGAAGAGGGAGAACAAAGGTTCGAAGTTCGAGAAAGTATATATGCATGTGCTTACATAAATTTGTAGCAAAAACTAATTAATAACAGTTGCAAAACTCTCGTGTAAATCATGACTAATGCATCCAGCGTTTTTCACACCTCATCAATCGCCTGAGGCCAGATTAATTACGTTAATTAATATTATCCGCCAATATAGGTTTTTTTTTCATTTGGGAAATTAAGCCAGCTTATTCATTAGAACTTGAATAGACTGCTAATGAGGCGCAAATGCTATTTTTGTAATTGGTGGGTTACAAACCTACCAATTAATAGACTGCTAAGATATCCGTTCCGAACCCACCAATTAATACATGGATAAATATATCGATCCCCACCCCACCGTCCCCATTCTAAATTTCCCCTTTTTCGGTATGTATTGACTTAATAAGACTTTCCGTTTTTATATATATTTACGTGGTTAATGATTAATATAAACAGAATATGCGGTTAGAAATTATCAGTAGGACTAAAATGTTGACAGTTATAGTTTTATTACAACACATATAAATAAAGTGCACTGCTTTAAGAATAAATATAAATTATCATTACAAAACATGTAAATAACATAAGATGTATATATAAATAGTGTCGGAAAAAAGTTGAAGAGGCGCGTTAGTCAAGAGACTTTTTATCGCCGAGTCGTGACCAAGACGGACCAATGCGTAGGGTCATGTTATAGTTTTAATGATTAATATAAACGAATATGCGGTTAGAAATGATTAGTAGGACTAAGATGTTGACAAGCATAGTTTTATTACAACACATATAAATAAAGTGCACTGCTTTAAGAATAAATATAAATTATCATTACAAAACATGTAAATAACATAAGATGTATATATAAATAGTGTCGGAAAAAAGTTGAAGAGGCGCGTTAGTCAAGAGACTTTTTATCGCCGAGTCGCTGACCCAGTACAGACCAATGCAGAGGGCTGCTATAGTTTTAATGATTAATATAAATAGAATATGTGGTTAGAAATGATCAGTAGGACTAAGATGTTGATAGTTATAGTTTTATTACAGCACATATAAATAAAGTGCACTACTTTAAAAATAAATATAAATTATCATTACAAAACATGTAAATAACATAAGATGTATATATAAATAGTGTCGGAAAAAAGTTGAAGAGGCGCGTTAGTCAAGAGACTTTTTATCGCCAAGTCGCTGACCCAGTACAGACCAATGCAAGTAGACTGGAATTTGCGCTAGCGCTAACTGCTGAATTCGCTGGATAAATGTAGAATATATGCGGTCAAACGTCTGGGGATATTTTATGGAGATAAATACTTGGGGATCATTATCAGCCTCCTATACGGATCATTAGAGCGCGGCTCCTTATATGTATTAATTTGGCTAAATCCAGAACACAAATAATGCGAAGTGTATTTTACTCTAATTGTAAGACTTACAGTGCATTATTATTTTTATTTATTTCTAGCAGAAAAAGTACATATTCTTCATATATTTTAATTAGAACATAACTTTTTTTTTATTGGTGCACGCTAAATATACATTATATTTTCATACTTTTTGAAAAGACGACTATAAAATATATAATTTCTCATAGCAGTGATTTGTAAACTCATTTTGATTAACTAACGAGAGATAATACAATATAAAAGGGTTCATATAACAACTCTTTAACAACGGTCATTGGTAAAATTCATTGTTAAAAGAAGTCAGTGATATTATTGAAATATTGCTGACGCCTTTAGCAATGGTTTTAATTAAAAAATATTATTAAAATAGAGATTGGAGGTCAAAAAGTTGGGATAAACCTTCAATAATATTTTTTTAACAAAGAATTATTGCTAAAGGTCCCTTTAACGACGGTTCTTTTTAGAAATCGTTGCTAAAGATCCTTTAATAACGGTTATTAGTTAAGAACCGTTGTTAAAGGAGGAATATTTTTTTCTCCGACATAGTTGTAGAGTTGTTGTTAGGCCTCAATAATTTTAAAAAACTTAAACTAAGTCAATTAATTTAGGCTAATCGAATCCTAAATCAATCAATAAAATAAAAAAATTGGGTACTTTGGAGGCAAAAAAGATTACTTTAGCTATTTAGACCCGTATTATATTTGAACATCGATTTTTTGATCTCACTAAATATTTTTCGAATCACAAACTTGTTACTATGGTGTGAAATCCCAACCCACCACATCCTGCAACCCACTACCCAAATGTGCATGTGTGGGTGCCACATCAGATCCCCCGTCCTACACTCTCTCTCTCCCTACTTCTCTCTAGTGGCCACCTCTTCTTGACTCCCTTTTAGGTTATACTCTAGAGAGAGTTACGGGACGGAAGAGTAAGAGAAAGTGGAAAAATATTATCTGCCACTTTCCTTCAGAGTTCAAATCACGAAATGTGAGAGAGGGTGTAAGAGGGTTAATGAGAAGAGTGTCGTATATACTTTTGCCCAACTCTTTTACATCTAATTTTGAGGGTCAGAAATTTAACTCTCTTCATTCTCCGCCGGTTCTATTCCGTCGCCTTCCATTCCATCAGCGTTAAAGTTTTCCTCTCGTGTCTCAATCTCCCATCTTGTCTTCTTCAATCACATGATTCACATCCCTCACCAACTACTTTTTTTAGGGTAAAGACCCGTAGGCTGCTAACATACTCTCTCACCATCCCATGATAGATCCCCTCTTCCCTCTTACCAGACCCTCTCTGTCCTCTCTTACTCTCCAGTTCTCTCCTTGTCTCAATATACTGGGGAGGTGCGTAAACAACTCTGTGATGTGCGCTCTTTCTCTTCATCTGATCATTTCCTATACTAGTGATGTTATCTCGTAATGTAAAACTGAGAATTTCACGGAGTGTCTACTCCGTCTAGAGCTGCTTCAATGCATCTGCCTCTTCGGTTGTGCCTGCCATAGGGGAGATCGTCAAATCATGCAAAAATCCCTTGGCCGAGTAACTCGGGTCAAAATCAGCTCGTCACCAGTCGATTACGACTCAACTTGACCGAGTTTACAAACCATGTTTGAATTAATAGACTGCTAATTAGGCGCAAATAATATGATCAGCTCATCCACGCAAACACACATGCACACAGTTATTATTTACTGCAATCAATTAATATATATATTGAATTTCACCAAGTAGTCAATCGGAAAGATGAATGCCAATGACTGATTTAAAAATTATTATAACAAAATTAAGGACCTTAAAATAATGTTCCGTTCGATCAAACAGTAGTAGTACTCTGTGTTCTTTAAAAGTCCAAAAATCATCATATGGACGAACCGGAAGACAGCACGTCCGATGCTGAAGGATGGATATTTTCAGGCAGATAAAGATAAATGACAGAGTAGTTGCGCTAAGTACACTTAATGTACAAGTAAATATTAGTGAG
The DNA here is from genome assembly GCA_037127355.1 of Schoenoplectus tabernaemontani. Lineage (NCBI taxonomy): Eukaryota > Viridiplantae > Streptophyta > Magnoliopsida > Poales > Cyperaceae > Schoenoplectus > Schoenoplectus tabernaemontani. The sequence goes on along the minus strand of CM073750.1, from coordinate 18,254,577 downwards.
ATAAAGATATCAAATAAAAATTAAGTGTCATAAAATATTGGTGAGATAAAGATAACAATTATATATAAGTGTAATATCAAAATGAGGGAGATAAAAATTTATATATAGGTGTAAAAGATCGATGAACTAAAGATTAACATAAAACAAAATCACTGATTTTCGTTTTATGTTAATTTTTAGTTCATCGAACTTTTACACCTATATATAAATTTTTATCTCCCTCATTTTGGTATTACACTTATATAATCTTTATCTCATTAATATTTTATGACACTTAATTTTTATTTGATATCTTTATCTCACCAATATTTACTTGTACACTAAGTGTACTTAGCGCAACTACTCTGTCATTTACAATTATATATGATGGATATCAATTGATTACGTGATAACATTAATTTACGGTTGATGGATCTAATTAACATTTTTTCCCCACTTGAAAGGATAAAAGAGCGGATCGTTGCCACTGCTTTCTCATTTATAATTTTGATGTTCCCAATTATGTGATAACATTTAGTGCTAATGGATCTAATTAACAGTTTTTCCCATCTTGAACGGATAAAAGTGGGGATCGTTGCAACTACTTTGTCATTTACAATTATGATGTTTCCAATTATAAGTTCATGTCTTCGAGACTTCAAAGTAGATAGTTGCACCTTTTTTTCTGAAAAGAGAATATCGTTACACCTATTAATTAATTAACTGAACGACAGCCCACGTGTTAATGGAACAAGAATATTGCATGGATCATTTCATACAATCTCTTAGATATTTTGGAAAGAAAATTGATGCAATTGCATTGCTTCTTAACTGTGACCGAAATATTGATATTACAAAATTTGTTGCTACCGGTATTTTTTTGTTCTACTAGCAGAGTATATGGACTATACTATTGTTGGATTTGGATACCAGCTAAAGGATTTACATTCGCTGTCATATATAGATGAAAGTATGATATATTTTTCTTATGTCTGTAATTTGTGAGATACGTTTATTAATAAAACCCTCTAATTTAATCACCGTTTAAATTAATTTGACGGTCGAAATCCGCTATCATAGTTTTTCTGATGAAAACTATAACAGTAAATACAAATCCACCAGCTAAGTATGTGCACAATAGAGAAGGTAAAAGAGATCATATTCAACTCTTCCTTTTTCTTCTCTTACAATAATAGACATGGATAATCTATATCTATAATTCTTAATACATAAAGAGGATTAAGTTTTTAAGCTTTTCAAGCATACCACATCATTAATTTTCATTGATTTTGTTTAAATCTTTTCATCTTCTTGAATCATATGATTTATATAAAATAATTTCTCTCTCCTCATTTAAAATAATGTGTGTAATGTATTTAAGGTGAAACTTAACTCTTAAAATGATTTATTTTTTTATATGATCTTATTATATTATTTATTATTATAATCATCACTATTACTTAGTATTTAAAAATAGCGTGTCTAAATTTTATTAAATATAATTAAAATTTATACTATTAATTATTTATTTGAGGACTATATTATCGGGTGAAACCCGAGTTACAACCCTAGTACAGATTAATATTTATCTTTTGTAGATAAACTCCGCTAATTATCATCTATGAACTGTATATGTATGCTTATCTGTAAACAGAATCTGAACTAATAATCACACACAAATCTTTTTTGAATTTGAAATAATTCAATTCACATGAATTTTTTTAATAGTTCAAATTTAATTGTACACCTTATAGAAAATAGTTGTGTTGTTCCCTGGTTGTTAATTTCCTAGGAGAGTAAATTAGCTTGCTTGTTTGTTAATTTAGGGGTGTCCATGGATCGGGTCGGGTCACATTATTTTATTATTTTTTATCTGAATTGAACCCGATCCGTTTAAATTCGGGTCAAAAAACATTGACCATACCAGACCCGATCGGGTGACGGGTCGATCCGACCCGACCCGACCCGACCGGGTGACGGGTCGACCCGACCCAACCCATGTAAAATAATTAAATATTTATTAATTATTTTTATATAATTTAAGTAATTAAATATTAATTTATAATTAATCTTATTTAATATGTAATTAATGTATATATATAAGCTTTAGTTAGTATTAAATCACAAAATTACTTCAAAAAACATAATTAATTGGATCAAAAAATTAAAACTATACTTGACCCATTTATTTTTGAGTCATGTCAGGTCGGGTCAAATTCGGGTCGTATTGGGTCAATAATAGAGCTGAACTTTATTGTTATTTAAAAAATATATGCACTTTATAATCAGTTTATCAAACATCAATTTTCCATGATAATTTAACCGTTAATGTGATTCTACTTAAAAGCAACCATGAAGATTTCCCAAAGAGGAAAAAAAAAAGAATCTTTGTTCCCAGTAAATTGCAATGGCCCAAAAGAGGCCCAATACCAGGCCCATTATATAAGCGGCCCGCATATCAAGTCAACCCAAAATAGGCCTCTCATTTGCTCCTTTTTCTCTCTTCCATGAGGCCATTACTCATTTCCTTTCTTTTCCTCTTCCTTTCCTTTCGTTGTATTGGATCCATCCGAGTTACGACCCCCTCTTCTGATCTCCTCCCCTCTCTGACCCCAACCGCGCTCTCTCTAGAATCCGACCAGCATGAACCCGGACCCGCCGGAGACCACGCCGGAGACCCCGTCGGAGATGGCTCCGGAACCTTCCACTCCGCCTTCCTCCTCCAATCCCTCATCCCAGTCTGTCTCCCGCCCTCTCCTCCGCCCCCGCCGCGAGGTCTTCGACCACGGCCTCCTCCCTTTACCAAAGTTCTCACTTCCCGACCCCCTCTCCCTCCTCGCTCCGCTCAAGTCTAAGCTCGGCGAAGGCTCTAACCCTGGCCACCGCATTGATGCCGCCTCCCTCGCCGAGTCCCTCCAGATCCCGACTGAAACCTCCTCCCTGATCCTTCAAACCCTAGCTGGGGTGTTGCATTACGAAGACAAATACTCTGGGGTGGAAGGACAAGGTACTGCTGATTTGAGAGATGTGCTTTTGTTTCTCTATGTGCAAGGGTACAAGAGATTGGTGCCTCGTGCCAGCAAGGATTCACCCCTTGCCAATGAAGTGTGGCCTCATGCCTCAGCTTTTGATGGATATCTATCTGCACTTTCTCCTATCCAGGTTAGAACTGTCTATGGTTAATTATATTTCTATTGTGTATACATATCCTTGAAGAGTCAGACTTTGTGATAGCACTCTTCAAAGGTCAAAACTTGCGTCTGATGCCTTTTTAATGGGTATTTTTTGGGATGTATTTCCATTTTCCAGTTATGTATGGCCCGTGCACCTAAGAATTTTGATAGATAATTAGCCACCCTTTATCTGATCCTCGATTATTATTTTCGACATGTGATGTGAGATCTTCTTCTCATTCTGGTACCCTTGAAATGATGAGGTTAAAATGGATCATTGTTGGCATATAAGATGCAGATACATGGCATAAGTCATTTGTATATTTAAGTCCTTAGTGGAATGATGTGTGGATGGCATAAATGAATGGATTTTCTGATGCCTGCATTGTTCTAATTTTATTTACTGCACCAGGTACCTTAAAATGTTTGTTTTCTCGTATTACTCAATCTTCAATGTAGCTAGCTTGTATTTACAATTGACCTGATTTGATTCATGGATTCTGACCTCTGCAGTTTCTACCACCAAAATATTGTTAACAGTTAACACATGCAAATTCTATTGGTTGTTTAGTGGAAGTCCATTGTACTTTGATCGTGTTATATTTTGGAAGTTCATTTGTGTCAACTAAAAATATGTAATCAATTATTTTGGTGATGTCTGGGCAGTCAGTTTATTGTGTGACACATGCAATATTGTTGTTAATGGAGATGTCCATCAAATGTTAGTTTTGTAATGTAAAATTTGTCATTTGCTTATATGTTTTATCTGCTCTTGTTGCAGTTGGTGAGGAGTAATAGTAGGAAGTTTGTGCCTTCACAAGCTGATGAGGAGGCTCACCAGCTCTCTTATCTGCAAAAGCATGTGGCAAACATTATATCCATTCTCTCTGATACCCTTGAAGGAGTAGAAGGCGATGATGCTCTTGTGTGTATTTTCCTTTTGTGTTCCTATTTTACTCTTGAGTATTGCTAGAAGCTTCCTCTCTTTTTTCACCCTTTTTTCTTTAATTTTTCTGCGATGTTTGGGGATTTTAAGGTGTCATTTATTTGATCATACTTAAGACAGGTCTATCAGACATGCCAATCATAAACTGTTTTATGATAGCTTATTTTTCTTTTCCTTCACCCATCATTTGTTTGAGGAACCTTTAAGATTTTACTATTTTAAACAAAGTGCCTGAAAAGTAATCCAAATTTTAGGACCACAAAGGATCACAAAAGAGTTGCAAAGAGCAAATGTGATACTTGATTTGTATTAAATTGGGAAGCCTATTGATCTGTATAACTCAAGTTATTGATCAGTTCTGCAATTACTTGGCAGGTAATAACTCAAGACACATTTGGCCATCTAGGATTTCTAATGCAATTCTCAGAGAGTTTACCTATAACCCAAGCCTCCCCTTTCTTTGCAAATTCAGATCCTGACATGCCTGCTGCACCTGTACCTGCCTCCCAGATCCTCGGATGGATCTCCCAGCAGATCTCTGTCTCACTAGAAAATGCCATTGAAAGGGAAAAGGGAGCATCTCCTTTAAAGGAGACCAATGTTCATCATGCAAGTGGTGGTAGCACAGACACTGATATCACCATGGTGGATGCACTCCCAAGTAATAGTGGTGTAAACAGTAACAATTTAAGAGGCCAAAATAGTGGGAGCAATCCAGCCTATTATAGAAACCAGACATTTGTTGAAGGGTTTTCGAAAGCTTCAGTGGTTAAATATCCAGGAGATATAAAGGGGCATTCCATTAAGGTATGGAACCAGGGATTAATTTTGAAGTATTATTTTGTTTGGTTCTTCTCCATTGTTATTTTATTTTGATCTATCAGTTACAGTTGCTCAAAGTTTGTACCGGCACTGTGTTTGTTTATATAATGTTTAAACTATGAGATTAATTATGATTGCTCAAGGTTTTTACCAGCACTTTGAGCTCTTTTGTAAGAAACATCACTTTAGTTTTAAAAGTTCATTTCAGTTAAACCTAAGAAATAAAAACTAAGCATGTGAGGACCATGTTTGGTTTCAGTTGGTTCCTATCTCACCAGTGTACCCATGCCACTTTCTGGTGAAATTGATGACTATATGATTGATCTAAACAAAATTTTGAATTATTATTGTTTATGTTTAACTTATGGAAGATAATCTTTTGTCTATTTTTAAAGGTACTAAACTGTCATGATTCCATGATATACATATTGGCTCCAGTGAGCTATGCTACTGTATATGGATGTTCTGATGCTACCATCGTGCTCGGTGCTATTGGCAAGGTACCATATTTTCACATTGTTTTTTACACAAGCTCCCAGATATGAGAAATGGGTTATATCTCACATAATAATAAATACTTGTATTGTCAACAGGCGATAAAGATTGAGCATTGTGAGAGGGTGCAAATTGTTGCAGCTTCAAAGCGAATTTGCATCGCTAATTGCCGTGAGTGTATTTTCTACTTGGGAGTCAATCAGCGGCCCCTCATTGTAGGTGACAATCACAAACTTCAGGTTTGTTTTTTGTTGTGGTTCTATTATTTATTCTTAATTAGCTTTTCATTGAACTGAGCTTATAGAACTTTGGTGACCCAATTTACCCAGAAATCTGAAAAGAAAAAATAGAAGTCCAAAAAAAGAGGAGTAATTAGAAAAAAGAGTAGAATTGGTCTATTATCTATACTTTAGTGGTATTTTGCCCGATTGATGTGATACCAGTATCTGGGTTTTGGTTGGTACAGGTCTTAACTGCTGATACTTGATGTAGTTTAAACCCTGGTGCATAAATTAGTACTTACTCTCGCCAGTTCCAAATTAAACAATATCTTGTGTGCATACAGGTAGCTCCATTTAATACATACTATGCACAATTGGGGCAGCACCTGACACAATCTGAAATAAACCCAAACGAGAACAAGTGGGACCAGCCTTTTGTTTTGGGCATGGTTGATCCACATGATGCACTTTCCCACCCTGCTGGTGTCTCTGATGCTCAATCAGAATCTGCCACTTGTCTTGATCCTGACCTCTTCACCAATTTCTTGGTACATAACCTTCTTTGTTTTAAATGAGTTCACCTTAAAATATTATTCTTCTAGCCTTTGTTTCATTCCAAATATAAATAAAATTTTATTCTTCTAGCCTTTGTTTCATTCCAAATAGAAATATGTAATAAAATAAAATGTGATTAAAAAGTGCCCACGAAGTCACTTATGAATCTGTCTTTGAAGTAACTTGGGGAATCTATGGCTTACTCTCTTTAATTTTATGTTTATGTACAGATTCCTAGTTGGTTTAACCCAGAAGTGTCAGAACCGACGATTATGAATCCATTTTTATTGCCAGAAGCTTATACAGAAGCCCAGAAGAAAAAGGTATCAGTTAGGAAGAAAAGAGACGTGCACGCACACGCACACACACAGGCATACTTTAACAAAATATGACCACAAAATAATTCAATAAACAATCCTTGCAAATAGTAAAGAGAAATTCTGGCCGGGAGGAAATTTGGTTCTTTGAGGGTAATTGGGTATTAAATATGAAGGAAACTTTAGTTGCAGTGAATCCACGATTATGAATCCATTTTTATTGCCAGAAGCTTATACAGAAGCCCGGAAGAAAAAGGTATCAGTTAGGAAGAAAAGAGACGTGCACGCACACACACACACACACACACACACAGGCATACTTTAACAAAATATGACCACAAAATAATTCAATAAACAATCCTTGCAAATAGTAAAGAGAAATTCTGGCCGGGAGGAAATTTGGTTCTTTGAGGGTAATTGGGTATTAAATATGAAGGAAACTTTAGTTGCAGTGAAGGAGATTTTGATCAGATCAATCTTATTTCAGGAAGTGAATTTGAAGGAGACTGAACAAACAATAAGAAGCTTGCAACTTGATGACAATAGGAAACGGGATTTGGCATGTGCACTCCATGCCCAATTCAGAGACTGGTTATATTGTATGTATTTGTTTTGTATCCTTCTTTTTTCTTAAGAATATGACATATATGAGAATGAGAGATCCAAGACCAAAATTTCCAGTGACCAATCATGACCATATTTCATGTTCATTAATAATTTTTTTCATAATCCGAAGTCCAAACAAAAATATGTCAAATATTGTTCTTTCTCAAGTGTACATAAAAAAAGTTAAGATTCAGACTCTAGTGTGGTATGTATTATTATTACAAATGGTTATAATTCTTTAGAATTGATGGCACACAAGTGCACTTCTTTCAGAAAAAGAATAGTCCATACTGAATAAGAAACACAAAAGTCAAAAGGACATTTTCAGGAATGGTTCACTAATTCTACATATTGATCTATTGACATGAATGCATTATTTTTGACATAGAGTGAGAACAACAGTTAATAATTTTTTTTAGATTTGGATTTTTGAACTATTAATGGAACAAAAATTATGGTTTTGATGGACCAAAAACTGAGGCATTGGATTTCCTCTGGGGAAATCAAGTTTATAATATAATAAGCTAAAAATCTCTAGTTAGATTTTTTTTTAGTTATTATTTCTTGTTAGATCATTGTTATTAGGATTATTATTAGCATTACCATTATTATTATTATGGATGGCTGTAGTATTATTAGTATTATTATAGATATTTGTATTATCATTAGTACTATCATAATCATTATTATTTTCATTATCATCATCATCATCATTATTTTCATTATCATCGTCATTATTTTCGTCGTCATCATCATTATCATCATTTTCATTATTTTCTTCCTTATTTGAGATCTATGATCTCTGGATTGGGTTTTGTTTCTAGCATACCCCAATTTATTTGGGATTAAAGGCTTTGTTGTTGTTGTTGTTGTATTATTTTTTTGTTAGAAAAGAAGTCAAACATAAAAGTATTTGAAAATTGTCACATTTTTTTATTTTCAAATTAAATAAAGATTCCAATAGCATGCAGCAGTTTGGATTGAAACCTTCTGGGAGCTAGTATACTTAAAATTTTGAAGAACTAGGAGACATGTATATTTTTATTTTTGAGTTTTCAGCAGTCATTGAATATTTTCACTTATTGTACACAACTAAAAAATGAAAGTAATAGCATGTCATCCCCGCCCAACTAAAAACAAAGAGAGAAATTCTGTCAAATGTCTCCTTTGTTTCACCTCTTTAATTTTCTTGGAACTTTGTTCTTTACTATGATGTTGAATGCATTGTTGACCAAAATCCATTTGTGTTATTATTTGTTGTGTTTTTCAGCTTCTGGTAATATTCGCCAGCTATATTGCTTGCAAGCTGATTAAGCTTCCAATTATGGTTAGTTATTGGACCTTTGCGAATATTTGTATTGACCAGCGCTGCTTGTACTGCCCCTTTGCAAAGACTACACTGGTGTGAAAACTGAGTGTTTGCATCTTAGCTTTATTTTCTTTTTCTTCTGTATTTTTTTCCTTTTGTCATTTATTTTTGTATAAGAACATGTTGACTTGAAAATTTTCTTCTTATGGTGAATATTTGAATAGAGTTTTGTAAGTTGTAACCAATCAACTAATTTAGCTCCGTTTTTTTCTTTTTAGAGTTATGCCACAAATATGCATACTGCTGTTCATTTTGCCTTTTTTTTGCATCATAAGGTTTGGTGAAGTTATATTGGTCGGGTCCACATTGGATGATATAAATAATTTACATAGTTTGATGAAGTGTTGTGAGAATATATTCTTGTGTGCTTTTAGTCCGGGCATTTGTGCAATCAAGCAAAAAGTATTGAGAAAAATAACTCTTTTTCTAAGCTTATTCAACAAGAGACCCTTAAAGCTGCTTTAAGCTCTAAAACTCGTGCGCTCCATGTACAAAATTCTCTCTTGTATTTTTAAGCTTTTCCAATTTAAAACATGGAAATGAGCCCCTAAAAAATCTGTCATATCCAAAATATTTAGTAAACGAATTTTAGGGTCTGGAAGGATGTTTTTACGATGCTTTTCAGTTTTCATGCCTGCATTTCCCTTTTTTTTTTCAGGCGTCTAATCATAATTGTGTGATTGGTACAAATATTCTTTGCTTAACAATGCCGCTTTAGAATCAATTCCCTTCTTTATATCTCCTTATTCCTACCATCTTCTTGAAGTAAAATGTTTTTACATTTAAACATTGTAAAAGTATTTCACAAATTATTAAAAGTAAATAACGAGGGTCCCTTCCATAAGTAGATAATACTTGTATGTTGGCAGATTCTGATCTGTTGGCACGTGATGTAATATTTACCAGGAGGCTTTTAATTTTCATCGATGCTATTTGATTGCTGTAATCCTAAATTCTAGAAACCAAATCAATGGACCGTCGTGTAAATTTGACTATGTTTGAGCGAATCACAAAAGTTGACTGATTTTTGTTGGGTCCCTCGAACGAAACTATTTAGGTTCCGATGCTTTTTTGCGATGCCTAAAGCTCATTTTTCCTCTCTCTGAAAGCAAAGTGGAGAGAAGTGTGTATGTGTGAGAGTGAGAGGGAACACCACCTCTATGCCTTGCTTCAGCAAGGGCTGATCCATTGCACAAACTAGAGGCAAAGTCAAGTCTGAAAAGAGAAAAGCTTATTGATCGCTCTCAGACAAGGGGTTATATTTCGGGTCTCTGAGTACTACTATTCATTCATGCAATTTGGAGGAGAGAGAGGTAGTTTTGGAATACAGTTGTTTGTCATAACCTTGAATAAGGTGAGATTTATTTCCAGGTGATATAGTTACTAATTCCTTGTTACTACGACAAAACTGAGTGAAATATCTAGGAATCTTTACCCAAAAAAAGAAAGAAAATAATTAGTATTTTTAGGAATGGAAAATCTACTTGTTTGTAAATATAACCTTGCATGTCAACCTTGCAAATTCAATTTTTTACATTAATTTTTCAACTAGAGGAGGAGGTTTTATAACAGTTAAAACTATAATAAGATATCAAATTCGACCCATGAGTGTACCACAAAGATGCTTTCTTAATTCATATTCGCTACCACTTCCTTTTATGAACTATCTATTTGTATTTCCTCTTTACATTCTTCTGTTTTAATTTCATAATACATGCAGTGGAAAGGAACTAGAATTTGCAATGAGCCACCACCCCATTGTGCACCATGACGATGAACGACACCATGAAGACTTCCAATTGAAGGACACCAACCCTCTTTTGGGAGAGCGATGGCCAGCCATGGGTGGGCTCCGTGGCAACGACAAGCTCACCAGCACGTACGACCTGGTCGAGCAGATGTACTACCTCTATGTTCGAGTTGTCAAAGCGAGGTATGTGATTTATTAATACATCATGAATTCATGATCTCAATTTTATTAATGGCGTACCATTTATGGTACTATTGTTGGACATAACAGAAGAAAAATTAATTAAAAAATACATTTAAAAATGTAGTTCATTTAACGGCGTTGCCTTGGATAATATATGTACAAAAGACGGGTCTTTTATGATCTCTTTCGCAAAGTAAACATGAGAACTGCTAACTTCTTTTTAAAAAGAAAAATAGAAGCAATTTCCGGTTTCAGAGGACTCATAGTTCGATTTATTTTTCCTTTGTTTTTCGCGCCACTAGCACAACAACAAAACAAAATTATTTAAGCCTCCCTAAAATGATGATTTTAATGTCATTTCTTCAAATATAGGGATCTTCCTCCAAACCCCCTAACCGGAAGTTGCGACCCTTATGTGGAGGTGAAGCTAGGTAACTACAAGGGTACGACACGACACTTAGAGAAGCGTCCAAACCCGGAATGGAACCAAGTCTTTGCCTTCTCCAAAGACCGGGTCCAATCATCGGCTCTAGAAGTTTATGTAAAGGACAAGGAGATGGTTGGCCGGGACGACTACATGGGAAAGGTTGTCTTCGACCTCAATGAGGTTCCAACAAGGGTGCCACCTGACAGTCCACTGGCACCACAGTGGTACCGCCTAGAGGATCCCCGACGGGTTGATGGGGTGAAGGTACGAGGTGAGATCATGGTGGCAGTTTGGATAGGTACACAGGCAGATGAGGCATTTCCTGAGGCATGGCACTCAGATGCGGCATCAGTACATGGGGAAGGTGTAGCAAGTGTGCGTTCAAAGGTTTATGTCTCACCTAAACTTTGGTACCTTCGAGTGAATGTCATCGAGGCGCAAGACATGCAACCAGCTACACGGGGACGCACACCGGAGGTGTTTGTCAAAGCCCAAGTTGGGAATCAGGTGCGTAAACTTTGTACAGTGCAACTTTTTACATATGATTGTCATATTATTGGAACTGATGCGCAACACTCTGTATTGAAACTCTCAACAGGATTTAATTGCCTCATTTAGAAATTTCTCTTCTTTTTTGATCGGAAAGATGAGAGTAAAACTCTCAAATTTCATAATTGTCCATAAAGACCCTCTCCTCATTCAGAATTTTCTCTTCTTTACTCCTAAATCCCGGTGAACCAGGAACATGTGCAATTGAGAAAATCTGTAGGGACTACTTCGTTTTAATTTTCGTTGATTATTTACAAGTAAAAATAAATACTTCTTTCTACATGCTTCAGATTTTAAAAACGCGCACAAATGTGTCAACCACACTTAATCCTAAATGGAACGAAGACCTCCTCTTTGTAGTAGCTGAGCCATTCGAAGAACAACTAGTGCTACACGTAGAAGACCATGTCAGCTCACGTAAAGATGACTTGCTAGGCCGAGTCACACTACCACTAAACATGTTCGAAAAACGGCTGGACCACCGCCCATTCGTGCAGTCTCGCTGGTTTGATCTAGAAAAGTTTGGCATCCCAGCACTTGAAGGTGAGACAAGAAGGGAGCTCCGATTCGCAAGCCGGATCCACCTGAGGGTTTGTTTAGAAGGAGCGTACCATGTCATGGATGAATCAACTATGTACATAAGTGATACCCGGCCAACTGCTCGACAGTTGTGGCGCCCACCTATTGGGGTTTTGGAGGTTGGTATTTTAGGTGCAAAGGCATTGCTTCCTATGAAAAACCGGGAAGGCAGAGGTACAACAGATGCATATTGTGTGGCGAAGTATGGCCAGAAGTGGGTCCGAACAAGAACCTTGGTTGGTACATTTAGCCCAAGCTGGAATGAACAGTACACCTGGGAGATCTATGATCCTTCAACTGTCATCACAATAGGTATGAAAAGCCAACCACTGGTGACACCAGTGACTAGCAATCCAGTAACTTTGTATTGGTCGTATCCTGATAATTCCTATTTGTGCATGTAACTTGTAAGTGTTTACCAGTTCAGTTAATTTATGTACCTCGTGCCAACTACTCACTATTAAAACACTTGTTTCTAACATTAATATACATTTTGATATATGACAAGATAAACTGAAGGAAGTGCTAACAATTTTACCAACTCTAGGACTAACAAAAAGAATTATAAAACCTCTAACTAGAAGTTTCTTCTCAGTGTCACCATTCTGATCAACACTGAAATTAAGTACTATCCAGATCCTGAACTGAAATCTCTAGAACTTAATAGGTGTATTTGACAATTGCCATCTTGGAGTCAATGGAAACTCTACCAGGGACTCGCGGATTGGAAAGGTCAGGATCCGGCTATCCACCCTTGAAACAGATCGGGTTTACACACATTCCTATCCGCTTATTATTTTGACGCCATCAGGAGTCAAGAAGATGGGTGAACTGCAATTAGCAGTACGATTCACCTGCCTATCTCTTGCATCAATGCTTCACATGTATAGCCAACCCCTACTTCCAAGAATGCACTATCTTCAGCCTTTTACTGTCAGTCAGCTTGACAGTCTCAGGTAATAGTTTTAAGGCTTTGTATCGGATGTAGGCTGAAACTTTGGCGCTTACATAACAAAAAAAAAATGTGATAATATAGCTACACCTGGAAAGCATATATTGGTATATTCACTATACATTATTTTTCACAGTAATAAATAGTTCGAGTCTTAATTCAGCATCTAAGTTTTGCAAGAAGAACGCGAACAAAACTCTGCTTATTGTTAAAATGTTAAATTGATAGGTACCAAGCTATGAGCATAGTGGCAGCCCGGCTAGGCCGTACCGAACCACCACTCCGCAAAGAAGTTGTCGAATACATGCTTGATGTTGAATCACACATGTGGAGTATGCGCCGCAGCAAGGCCAACTTCTTTCGAGTCATGTCCCTTCTCTCCGGCCTGGTCGCAATTTTCTCCTGGCTGGGGGATGTATGCAAGTGGAAAAATCCAGCAACAACAGTGCTTGTTCACATACTGCTTTTGATTCTCGTGTGGTACCCAGAACTTATCTTACCGACCGTCTTCCTCTACATGTTTTTCATCGGACTTTGGAATTACCGATCACGACCTCGCCACCCACCACACATGGATACCAAACTATCATGGGCAGAGGCTGTTAACCCTGATGAGCTAGACGAAGAATTTGACACTTTCCCAACATCAAAACAACAAGATTTGGTGTACATGAGGTATGACCGGCTTAGGAGTGTAGCAGGGAGGATACAAACAGTTGTTGGTGACATGGCAACACAAGGGGAGAGGCTGTGCTCCCTGCTGAGCTGGAGAGATCCCAGAGCCACATGCTTGTTTGTAGTGTTCTGCCTTATTGCTGCTGTGGGGCTCTATGTGACCCCATTTAGGGTAGTTGCACTGGTGGCAGGGCTTTATTTGTTGCGGCACCCGAGATTTAGAAGCAAGTTGCCACCAGTTCCAGTCAATTTCTTCCGCCGGTTACCATCAAAGATTGATAGTATGCTATGACAACACATACTTCAATAATGAATATGTAATTGGCTTTCCTTGTTAATTTGCTTTTGGTTTGAATTGGTTTTCTTTTTGTTGGTTCTTTTATGTACTCTTTCCTTTTCTTTTCTTTTTTCTTTTTTTCTTTTTTGTTATATAGAGTGGTACAGGGATTTATATATTGTTTGAAAAGGTTGTGCGCGTGTATGCTCTAATAAGTAACAAGTCAGCTTCTTGATTCGTGATGATACCAAGTTTCAATATTTGAAGAACTTTTCTATCCCATCATCTGCCAAACATACAAGACATGACACCAAGTTTGATTTGTGAGGACAATAATGAGTTTGACACAAGGTGAAGTAATGAAATGTAAAAAGCTTTTATAGAAGAAATGTCAGGGCAAATTTGCAATCCTAGTGGATTGATTTTTAGTCTAAATTGTTCATTTCAGGTTTGCGCTTAAGTCCAGCAAAAAGAAGTGTTAGCAACTTTTTTGCATTGTATTGAAACATTGTAGGCTGGGTTTGGTGCCAGAACAGGTCATTTTGGTTTCAAAAGTTTCCCATGGACAAAGCAATACTCACCAACAACTCCAGACTGGCCATCTTTTCAGATTATATCATTTTTTTAACAGTGTTTTCATTTACAAACTGACCATTTTTTTTCAAGTGTTTCCATAGACAAAAATAACACCCACCAACATTTTAAACTTTAAAAGAGTCCCCTTATATAACAATCATCATAAGGTATCTAGAAAAAGGAGGAAAAGAAAAAGAAAAAAAAAAAGAGATCTGCCTGTTAAGACGTTTACCAGGCACAAAATGAAGTGGAAAAAGAGCAAAAACTAAAACGCAGAATGTGGGGCATTGCTGCATGCACACCACCTATGATGAATAAAGGAACTTGCTTGAAATTTTGGTATCAAGGCATCATATGAGCTTATCATGATAATGATCCTTGCCCAAATAGCTGTGCAAAAGTGACCGCAACAAATTTCAAAATGACCCCAGAAATTACTTTTATCTTCTCTTATTTTATCGAAACAATATACTTTTGATAAGCCAGAGAAAACTGTGTTCGATTTTGCTAACAAACCATTGTGATAGTTGTTTTGTAATCAGATATGGGGTTGTGATTTGGTTTTTCTATGTGTGTGTGTGTGTTTGGGGGGGGGGGGGGGGGGGGGGATTCTTTTGCTGAGTTTGGTTTACATTTTTGTGGAACATATGTTTCTCTTATCTTTATAAATGGAAGCGGTGATCTTCCAACATCACTTTTATACAAAAAAAAACTAATGTGCCAAGAAACTAATTTTCACATTCTGATGTTTCAGATATTGGAGAGTTATCATTAAGCAAAAAACCATGAAGGCTGAGAATTAGGTTTTCTCAGGACTAGACTATTATTTGGCACAAAGTCTTCTAGAGGAAGTAATCATTTGGTCAACAATACAAGGATAAATGGTTTTCCGGGTCTTCTATATCAATATTATGCTGCTAAGTAAATATAGATGTACTGTAAATCTGTATTTCTTCCTGGAAGCATATTCTTATTTTAGCATCACACAGCTTAAAATTCACTCCTAAAATTCCTAATGTAAATATTAACAATACAGACTATATAAGTTACCCTCCACTAAAGTATAGTTCCATACCTAATATGTTCGCATTAGGCATAATCATATCAATTACAACTAGATCCAGTACCATATGTGGTGTTATGGTACAATGTAGGCAGCATTAATCCTTGGTCTTAAAAATTAAGCATTAGGTCAAGATTAGATTCTATCACAGTTATAACTTATAAGGAACTTTACAAGAGTAAAAAGATATGGTTTCTTACCCATGCTGAGGCCACAAATACCAGTCTTGGGAAACCCTGCCTCAGCCTCCAACCAATGCAAGAGGCTTCTTGACTCATCTATGGTAGCTTTCCCCAGAAGAAGCAAGTCACTAACACAAAGCAGTTTTGACCCTCGTTGCATTCTCGGCCGCCGGTTCCCATAATAGGGGCTATGCATTATTTAAATTAAGCGACAGATAATTGTGTTTTTTTGTTTAGTAGATTTTGTATAAGAGAAAAAGGGCCTCGACAGTTTTAGTGTACTTTCTGAAAACACACATGCTGTGGTATTTGATGAAAAAAAAACTGGTGCTTTTCTAATTTCTAACATTGATGAGCACAGTCAGCTTTGGTGATTTCTAACCCAGTGTAATGGCAAAAAATTGAAGAAATTTAACCGATCATTTCATGAAAAAGATAATGAAAAGAGCAAATTTGCACAAGAAAAGAGTAGAAACCAAATTCTAAAGAGACAGGTAGATTACTCATTTTTTATTTTGCAAATGCACTTCATGGCATAATTTGGAAATAAAAACAATGCTTCTTCAGGGGCAGCGAACTCCTTTTTATATTTTCAATTACATGGAGCCTATAATTACCTCTCAAGCACCATAGTTGCTATGTTTTGCTTTAAAAGAGGTGCCCCGAGCCTCAGTCTTCTTTCAAATGTATGATCTCCAGTCCTGCATTTTATTAAGCATATTCTAACTGTAATTTCATAACTTCATGTTGTCAATAAACTATTGGTAATTGCCACCGATCTGATATTTATAGATGTTATGCTATGAATCTGCTTCTTTGACAAGAATTATCACCAGCCAAGCATTTGTTATGGAAGTTATGGCAGATGTCACTAAAATTTTATTTTAAATCAACTCAGCTGCTAGACTTAACAAAAAATGAACCAATTATAGTACCCAAAAACAAGGCCAAAACATTGAGAAATTGTTCTTGTACGTATGGTACCAGCCAGTAAGATGGACAACTGGAGGAAGGCCATGCTGGTACATATCAGCTTCTAAAATTAACAACTTTACTATACCTGCAAGGTGGACAACACAAGCCATCTTCTCAACTGGTACAGATTTAGGCACCAGGAATGCAGCCCTAGCAGTACGGCTCTCAGGTGGCAACACGCACAACAGCTCCTCCTCGCATGGGCTAGCAAAGATGCACTCCTTGAGACATGCATTGTTTGTCTCCCATTTGGTTTTCCAGGCAAGTTTGATAAGAGCTGGCGGCTATGCCAGGCTGCCAGCATTAGGAAACAGCTGGTTTACCATTTGCTCCAGCAACTCGAGGTTGGTACCACCCCATCCCTTGGAGAAAAAAGGGGTGCCAATCTTTGTGCGGTGTAAGATCGTACCATATATATGGTCAAGTACATAATGTAGTACACCAAGGTTTACTGATACCATCTCCCAAGCAACAAATACCTATAATTTTTAAGAAGAATTTCAATTTTTGTCAGTAATTCTACATGATATTTATATCGGTATCTCCAACAATAATAACCCTGCTAACTTCATCATTACCTGGCCAGAGAATGTGCAAAGGATATGAGAGCTTAGTTTAACTGCAGTTACTGAAGCTCATATCCTACACTTATTAAAGTGAAGGAATTGTATATGCAATTGGTTTTATACAATGAGATTGGAATGGTTCCAATTGTCAAAGAAGAAACAAATCTAGAAACAGACATAAGAATGTTGAAATTTTCTTTCTTTCTTTTTTGAATTTTGTGCATTTAAAATTTGACATAAATAAATGCATATGTACCCTTCAAGTACTCATCACACAATTTTGGGCTCAGAACACGTAAAAAGTACCAGAGACACCTGTCTCAGTTCTTAGATTCTTCACAAATGTTAGAATTACGGTTTGATTCTTCCAGATTTCCTTCATAGGATCCAAATCCGAGTGGATTTGACTGTGCCTTAGCTGGATTATCGTCCCGCCTCCGAAATCGCGTCGAATCTGCTCGATTCGGCTCCGGTCGAAATGATCGGAGAATTCTCTTCGCGAGAAATTCACTACTGTAGTCTGTAACAGACCCGAGTTGATGCAAATGTAACTGAAGAGGAGCGATGCGTTTTTGTATTAACATGCCCTTTCTTTTTGCAAGGACTATCACAGGCGCATTATTCCATTTGCAAGGACTATCCTGATATGTACCGACCGATCTAAATTAAACGGCTTATTTATTTGTACTTCAGTATTGCTTCTTATTGAGCATTTTTATTTTTTACTCTGTAATGCTTCAGATTTTATTTAGATTTTTGGAGCCAATATCGATTGTGGAATGGAGTTATTTTATAAATTATGGCACTGCATCCAGAGGCAGTGTGTTGAAACTATTATTTCTTCCCTCTCGTGATTGTTACAATATATCTATAATATTTCGCTGATGCTTCTCGATTTGGTAAGAAATTGCGATATTTGGTACAATAAAATTAAACTAATTTCTAAAAAAATATATAATTTGATTTGCTAATATATTTTCATATGGAAATTAAATTAAACGGTTCAAACCAATCATATCTAGTTTAAAATTTGAGATTTAAATCCAAAATACGCTAATTATAATGCTTCCCGAAGCACCATAATATAACTCATTAAAATCGGATGTTCTAAAAAATTCCAATTTTATAATTCATTTATGTATGATTTTTCCTTATTCAGATATTGTCGTTGAATTTTGCATGGATAAATTCGGGACAATACCACCAATTTCAAATAACAGTGCGAACGGAGTCCCGATAATGTATTTACAACAGCTGACAATTTTGAACGACAAATCAAAGAATAATTGGTGTAAGGCTGTGCTGGCAACTTATTATATTTGGACTTATTTTAGTTCTAAATTAGATCAATAAGGTCATTTTAAATTATTAGTACGAAATCCTAGACCATCTTAATTTTAAAAATATTTATATCTAATATTAATTTTATTATAAATAAATTATATATTTTACTTAAATATAATTTATAAATAAATCAAATTATAAAAAGTCTTTAAAATTTTAAATAAAATTAATTCATTATTTAATAAAAATGAAGTATAAAATAATAATTTTTTTCTGAGTATGCTTGTACTATGAATATTTTCTTTTTTACAATAAAACATATAATAGTTGATAATTACTTTAATTAATATATTATTTTCTTTAGATCTACTAAAAATGCATAGTAAAAAATAACAAACAAATGAAGAGAAAAAATAAATTTGATTGAAATCTGTACCATTATTTTTATAGAATCAATCAATCTCAATTATAAACTGAAATATGAGTATTTCAATCATTTCACATTATCTAATAAGACAAATTTATTTCATATGCTATTTATAATATAGTATAGATAGGGTCAAATTCTAATGATAAGATTTATTTATTTTTTAGAAAAGCAGCGGATTGGCAGAGAACGGATAAAATCTGTCAAAATCCGCCAACGGTTTTATATATAAAAAATAAATAACATGTCTAAATGTTATTATTTCCGTATCTTTGTCATATATTGTATGACAATATTGAAAACTTAATACAGACAGTGCGACAGAAAATACAATAACTTAATTCGGTGTTTTATGAAACATCAATTCGTTGAAGCTAATAGCTACTGAGCTTTCCGGTCGATGAGAAATGCACAGCAGTACATTTTTTGGCCTAAAGAGCTTGAGTGGGACCACGCATTCAAGAAAGGAAAATGTAATGAAATCATTTGAATATAATAATTTCTACTGGTATAAGTATTTATCTTTTGAATATATGGTTTGTGCAGAATAGTAACAGATATGTAAGAATTAATTCAAAATTTAAATTATTAGGGACAAATTGATTCACTGATAAAAATACTAATTAATTCAAAATTTCTTATTCTCTACTTCCTTATTAACTCTTGCATAAAAATAATAGTCAAAAGCCAAATCATTTTTATAATCATTTTATATCCCCAGAATATCTTCCTAACAACAACCCTCTCTCAGCAGCCATTAACACATATGCCTTAACCACCTCAGCAGCCATTAACACATGCCTTCCATAGAGAGAATATCTTCATTGCTTACTACATTAAACATGCCTTCCATAGAGGGAATAAAGTAATTAAGAAATCAACGAGTAAATCCAGTAAATCCTCCGACAGAAATAGCAGCGCGTACGATCACTAACAACCTTCAGTTACTTCTGCTCAGATCCTCTGTGGCGCTCCTTGCATCACCTTTCATCTCCACACTTAGCCATAGCTTTGCGGGCAGCCGTCCCACTTCTTCTCCTATTGGGCCAGGCCCATTCAATTCATGTGCGCCTTTTGCTCTACCCGCAACCTTGGATCCGCTAGATTTAAATTTGAACCTGGAGCCAACGGTCACCCTCCTCTTCTCTTCTTTATCCTTCTGTGCAGATCCTGACAATTCCCCAGCCTTCAAATTTAGCTTGTCCTCAAGCTTAAAATTATGGAACTGATGACGAATATACTCATAATCTTCCCAAGTCGCCTCATCTTCATCCAAATTAGACCATTTAATTAGTACCTCCACTTTCTACTTGATTGTTCTTCTTAATTACCCTTACTGTCTAATATGGCCAAGGCTCGATTCTCCAATTTCCTTTTGGACCCAAAATTGACAAGCTGGTTTGTTATATCCCTCACAACACCTTTACACTTCTTAATTTGGGAAACATGAAAAACCGGGATGGATGAATGATCCTGTGGTAAATTCAATTTATAGGCCACGACCCGATTTTTTCTATTATTTCAAAAGGTCCATAATATTTGGGTTTGAGCTTATGAGTACCGGTTTGCCTTGTCTTGAGATCTGCGATAGGGCCGGAGCTTCAGTATACCCAATCACTATTTGATAAGTCCTTTCGACCTTCTCCGTCGTGAAACTTCTTCATACGGTTTTGGGCCCTGAGCAATTGTTCCTTCAAAATCTTAGTTGTTTGCTGTCTTTCTTCCAGTAATTCATTTACTGCTTGATTAATGCTTTTAGGAGCAGTGCCTAAACCCAATTGCGGAGGAGGGTATCCATAAAGGGCTTCAAAGGGGGTGATCTTAAGGGAGGAGTGATAATTGGTGTTGTACCAGAATTCAGCCATTGCTATCCATTTACCCCATTCTTTAGGTTTTTGAAAAACCATGCATCTAAGATAAGCTTCTATACATTGGTTCAATCTCTCCGTTTGCCCATCAGTTTGTGGGTGATAGGCCGTGCTATAATTCAGCTCTACCCCTATCCTTTTCATCAATTCTTTCCAGAAGTTGCTGGTAAATAACGGGTCTCTATCAGTTATTATCTTTGAGGGTAACCCATGCAACTTGTAAATGGAATCCAAAAATTTCTGGGATACATCAGCAGCCTTAAATGGGTGTGATAAAGTAATTAAGTGGCAATATTTGGTAAACCATCAACTACCACCAAAATTACATCTTTGCCCTCACTTTTTGGTAATCCACAAATAAAATCCATAGAAATTACGACCATGGACCATCGGTATCGGAAGTGGTATGTAATGACCCTGGACTTGCTACATTCTCACCCTTGTTGATTTGACAAGTGTTGCCTTTCTTTGTACATTTGTATTCTCGCTCCTCCTGACCCAGGCCAATAAAACATTTTCTTTACTCTTTGATAAGTGCCTTGGATGCCAGCATGACCCCCAATGCTACTATCATGCAGTGCTTGTACTATTTTGCTCCTCCAACCATGGTTATTTCCCACATAAATTCTACCATTAAACCTTATGATACCCTTATGAACCAGCAATTCACCTTTACCTTCAGGTACCTGTAGTCTACCCTGAAGCACCTGATTGGCCCACACATCTTGTTCATAACTGGTTTGAAGCTCCTGCAGCCAACTAGGGATTATTTCTGTAATTGCATAATTCTCACTACCTTGCCTTAACCCAGGTCTTCTAGAAAGAGCATCAGCTGCTTTATTTTCAATTCCCTTTCTATATTGGATTTCATATTGCAATCCTAACAATTTGCATAACCCCTTGTGTTGTAAAGAGTTAGTTAACCTTTGTTCCAAGAGATGTTTGAGACTGATATGATCGGTTTTAATGACAAAAGGTAAACCTTGCAAATAATGTCGCCATTTGTGTCTTTGCGATGAATAGGGCTAGCAACTCCTTCTCATATGTAGATAGTGCTTGATTCTTCACTCCTAAGGCCTTGCTCAAAAAAGCAATTGGTTTTTTCCTTGCATCAACACTTGCCCCCATTCCACTATCACAAGCATCGGTCTACTATGACAAATGGTTCATTGAAGTTAGGCATGGCCAAAGACTTGGTGCTTGGCACATTGCCGTTTCAACGCTTGAAAAGTCAGTGTCTTTGGATTCTTGGCTCCAATTAAATGAATTTTTCTTAAGTAGTTCGGTCAAGGGCTTACTAATTGACCCATAATTCTTAATAAATTTTCTATAATATCCAGTTAAGCCCAAGAAACCCCTAAGCTCCTTGACAGTTCTGGGCTCAGGCCATTCTACCATTGCTTGAATTTTGCCGAGGTCGATTCTACCCCTTCCCATGAATCAAATGACCTAAATACTCAATTTGTGACACCCCAAACTCACACTTGCTTCTTTTGGCGCACAATTGATGATCAAGGAGTAATTGAAGAACCAATGAGAGGTGAGTTTTATGTTCAATGAGATCGTGCTATAGACCAAGATATATCATCAAAAAAAACTAATACAAACTTTCTCAAATAGGGATGAAACACACGATTCATTAATGCACGGAAGGTGGCGGGGGCATTAGTTAGCCCAAAGGGCATGACTAAGTATTCATAAAGGCCTTGATGGGTTAAAAGCCGTTTTATGAATATCACTCTCTTTCATCCTAATTTGGTGGTACCCGGCCTTGAGATCGATTTTGGAAAACACCTTTGCTCCATTCAGTTCATCAAGCAAATCATCGATGATTGGTATGGGGTATTTGTTTTTTACAGTCATGGCATTCAATTGCCTATAATCCACACATAAGCGCCATGATCCATCTTTTTTTTTGACCAATAAGGCTGGAGATGCAAAAGAACTGGCTGAAGGTCTGATAACTGATGTTTTCAGTAATTCTTCAATTATGTTCTCCAATTCACACTTTTGAAAATGAGAATAACGGTATGGTCTCAAGTTCACAGGTTGAGAATTTGGAATTAGGGTAATGGAGTGATCCACATCTCTTTTGGGAGGTAGTTGGGTTGGAGTCTCAAACACAACAGCAAATGTTTTTAACACCTCTTCCAATTCCATTGGAACTGATTCTCCTTACTAGGCGCTTCTTCACATAGCCGATTTGTGCAACTAACAACTACGAATGAGGTTTCCACTCTGAAGATAACTCCAACCCGCTTCACAAAGAATGCAATTCGACTCATCTCCTTGAACTTGCAACTTAACGGTTTCGGGACCTAACTTGAATTCCACCCATTGTTGACTCCAATCAATCTTCATAGGGCCCAATTTGGACAACCAGTCCAGACCCAGGATAACATCATAACCCTTCACTGGTAGCAGCCTTAGATCATGCTGAAACTCAAACCCTTGGATGGAAAACTGCATTGCCTCACATTTGGAATCAGTAACCATTCTTTCACCATTGGCAACCATAACTATCATGGGATTGGTAAATACAATTTGGTGGTGTTCTGCCTGTAATACTGAGGGATTTACAAAGCTGTGAGTTGACCCACTATCAATGAGTGCAAAAACTGGAACAGTGCCAATAAACCCCTTGAACCTCATAGTATTACTCACTGGGCTATTGGAAGTGGCATGCATTGATACAATTGCTTCCTCAGCATGGTCCATTACTGGCTCCTGATTATTGAAGTTTTCTGGAGAAACAACCTCCTCAACCTCCCCATCAGAACTTCCCATCAACATCTGCAGTTTGACCTTACATTGGTGTCCAGGGAAATATCTTTCACCACATTTAAAACACTGCCCAAGGGCTCTCCTCTGCTTTCAATCAAGGTGTTTTTAGGGTTGGTTTGGAGGTAATCGGCTTTATGGGTGTCTTCTCACTAGCATTTTTAGGATAAGTAGTGGAAGGGTAGGTTGGTAATTTGTTGCTAGCCTTGACCTTTTGTCTTGATAATCGGTAGCACTTTCAATGTATAATGCATACTCTAGAGCTGATTCAAGGGAAATAGGTTTAAAGGCCAACACAAAGGGTTTGATCTCACCCTTTAACCCACTCACAAACACATCAATAAAATCCTTCTCAGTCAGCTGTCTTCCTTCCAACAACATCCTGGATTTTAATCTTTCCACTAGATACCAATAATCTTCCACTGAACCTAATTGTTCTAATTGTTGCAAGTTTTTAAATTCTTCCAGGCTGTTCTTGGCATTAACCTTCCTAAATCTGCAATTGACCGGCCTGACCAACTCTACCCAATTTGGAGGGTCATGTGAGATGAGATAACCATCATACCACTCACTGGCGGCATCATGAAATTGCATAGTGGCAAGATGGGTACGATACTGTGGTGGTACTTGGTGAAGTTCAAAGAAAGATTGGCACTTTCGTTGCCACTCAGTAGGGTTGTCACCATAGAACCCAGGGCAATCAATTCGGGGAATTTGGAACTTTCCCTCCTTCCTTATAATTTCAATTTCATCTTGTGAGCAATCACCTCTTTCATTGGTCAAGGGTTATTGCGAAAAGTAGACAAAAGGTGCTCGGGCGTTGGCGAAAGACCCTTTCCCAATGAATTAACATTCAACTTTATCCGAGTTTGATTCTAAGTTAGTCAACTTAGAAGTTACACGATCCTGGGTTAAATGAAATTGTTGTAGCATAGCTTGAATCGATTGATTCTGAGTTGCCATGAGTCTATTTTGCTCTTCTGCTAATGCCAATCGGCGTTCCATTCGTTCATCAGCTTGTTGTAGGTTAAGATTGGTGGTCACTTTGACCTCCTCAATTTGTGCCCTAAGCTCAGATACTGCCTTCTCCAAATCCTTCTGAGTAACCATAGTGGATCAATAAAATACTCTCTAATAGATCTAAGAGCGCAGGTAAGATCGGTGGCTTTGATACCAATTGTAACGACCCCTGGGAGTTATTACAGATTAACTCAAGACTATGAATGATTCGGTAGATTGCTTACTATTTAGTTACAAACGTTCTATATGACCAATTTCCATAGAGGGAATATCTTCATGCTTACTCTTCATCTCCACACTGATAAGGCAGCAAGAATCAAGAACGCCGTCTCTTCTCAATCTTTACTAGGAAAGCACGTTCTAAGAAAGTCAAAAGGTCGAAGATGGCCGGAAATACCAGCAGCCACACATCTTTGAATAAAGAAGACCAAAGTCTCGACCTGGCAATGATCAATGAACGATTCTCCAAATCAGAATCGTCCCAGAAGGAAATCAATTCGCGAGTAGGAAGAATTGAAGAAGAGCTGGTAGAGAACAAACAGTCAATGACTAAGATGATGTAAATGTTAGAAGCAATGATGGTAGCAACAATGTTGCTACAAGAGATACCAGTCATTCAGCAAAACGACAACCAAGAAGGAATCAAGAACAAGGTACTCCGTTGGTGGAGGAAGTATCTGACGACCTGAGGTCCAAAAAGGAAGGAAGGCACAACGATTTCAACACGCCACAACCAAAATTCAACCTTCCTCGAATGGATTTTCCAAGCTTCAACGGAGAACATCCAATAGAGTGGATTATAAATTGTGAATCGTATTTTAAGTTTTTCAAGTTCCTGAAATGCACAAATCTCGTTTAACGACGATGCACCTGACTGGGGATGCTCGAGAGTGGTACCGTAGTTATAAAATTTCTAATTCCCTTCCTCCTTGGCCAATTTTGACTGATGAAATTTTAGATTTCTTCTCTGATGAGATCAAAGACCCTATTGATGAATTTAAGCAAATTCATCAGATTGGTAAAGTTGAGGACTATGTAAAAAAATTTCTCAGAGCCAGAGCTAGACTCATTAGTAAAACTCAGTTTACCAATGAGGAGTTTTATATCCGAAATTTCATTAGTGGGCTTAAAGAAGAAATTAGAAAGACCTTATCTTTATTTGATCTAAATTCATTAAATCATGCATTTAAAATGGCCAAGAAGGTGGAATCATCATTAGAAGGTACGGTCAAAAAAGTATCTTATACATCAAAACCAACACCTTATCAAAATGCGAAGGAATACCGAAATGTTGACAATGTTACCAAAAGAGGAAATGAATATGGATCTAGAGGAAACCTTAAACCTCCAAACACCCTTACCATGGATCAAAAGAAAACATTGGGTTTATGCTTCAAATGCAATGAAAAATGGCAGATTGGTCATAGATGTAGTAATAGAATTATTAATACAATTGATGGCGTTGGAATTCAAACATAAGATGAACTTGACTCAAAATTTGATCCACAAATGGAGACAAACCAAGGTGTTGATTATGATAAGAGAGATGTAACAGAAGAAGAAGAAGAATAAATTATAATTTCAATTTGTGCTCCCAGCAACCTTGACAATACCAGAATTCTCAAATTCAAAGGATTAATTGGTTCCTTACCAATTTGTGCATTGATCGACAGTGGTAGCTCTCATTCATTTATAAATCCTACTGTAGTGCATAAAATTCAAGTAGAAACAAACCAGACCAACCCCTTAACAGCTGAGAATAGCTGATGGTACTAAAATGTCTACTAATACCCTGTGCAAGAATTTAGTTTTCAAACTGCAGGATCATGAATTTGTAGCTGATTTGAGGATTTTAGATGTTCAAGGCTATGATATAATCTTAGGCATAGACTGGCTATACCACTTGAGTCCTTTCACTGTGGATTTGCCACAAGAAACCATGAAGTTGCAACACAAGGGTGAAACGATCCAGCTGAAGATGGAAAGGATTGAAGCCAGAATTTTGATCTGTGAAGAAATCATTGACCTTAGAAAAGAGAAAAAGCAAGGAAGCCAAATACTTATAGCACAACTCTTTTACACTCATGGGGAGGAAGCCATTGCCAGTAAGGGGATCTCTGAATTCAGAAGTTTGATTATAAGGTTAGACCCACTTTTGCAATCTGAATTGAAGAAGTATGAACAACTATTTGAGGAACCTACTTCTTTGCCCCCTCACAGATCAATAGATCATCAAATCATATTAAAGCCCGACTCTAAGCCTATTAATCTTAGGCCTTATAGATTTTCATATTATCAAAAATTGGAAATTGAAAAAATTATTCAAGAACTGTTAGACCATGGATACATCCAACCAAGTACCAGTTCTTATTCTTCTCCAATTCTTTTGGTAAAAAAAAAGATAATACTTGGAGGATGTGTGTGGATTACAGAAAATTGAATGATGAAATGGTAAAAAATAAATATCCAATTTTAATTATTGATGATTTATTGGATCAACTCAAAGGGCTAGATTTTTTTTCAAAGTTGGATTTGAGATCTGGATATTACCAGATCAGAATGCATGACAAGGATATCCCAAAGACGGCTTTTCATACCCCGAGGGATTATATGAATTCAGGGTCATGCCATTCGGATTAACAAATGCTCTGGCTACCTTCCAAGCCTTAATGAACAAGATCTTCAAGCCTTATCTTGGCAAATTTATTCTTATTTTCTTTGGTGATATTTTAATTTGCAGTCAGGACCTTGATTCTCATATTAATCACCTCGGTCAAGCTTTGGAAGTCCTAAAAGTAAATCAGTTGTATGTGAAATTTAGTAAGTGTGCTTTCGGAGTCCAAAGAATAGATTATTTAGGCCATGTTATTTCTTATGAAGGTGTTGTCACTGACCCGAATAAAATCATTACAATTAAGGAATGGCCTATCCCTAAAATTGTTAAACAACTTAGGGAATTCCTCAGATTAACCGGTTACTATAGGAAATTCATTAAAGATTATGGCTTGATCTCTAGACCCTTAACTGAGCTATTGAAGAAAAATTCCTTTAATTGGGAAAAGGAAGCGCAACTGGCATTTAACACTTTCAAAGAAGCTTTGGCTTCAGCTCCTATGCTGGCTCTTCCCGATTTCACCAAGAAATTTGTAGTTGAAAGTTGAAACTGATGCTAGCCAATGGGGCATTGGTGCGGTGTTGATGCAAGATAGAAAGCCAATAGCTTATTTTAGCAAGAAGCTAGGAATAAAGAATCAATCCCTATCAACATATGAAAAAGAGTTGTTGGCTTTGTATACATCAGTATCCAAATGGAGGCACTACCTCTTGGGGAGTACATTCACTATAAAAACCGATCAAATTAGCCTCAAACATATACTAGAGCAAAGGATAAACACACCAATGTAGCACAAGGGCTTGAGTAAATTGTTAGGGCTCAACTACAAGGTAGAATACAAAAAGGGCATAGAGAATAAGGCATTGATGCCCTCTCTAGAAGAGAAGGGCAAAGTGGGGAAATTTGTGAAATTTTTGCAGAATTGAAGGCTGTAAGTGAGTTGAAACCAAAGTGGATGGAAGAGGTGATTGACAGCTATGAAGGATGCACGTGGATAGAAGGATTGAGGAAAAAAAATCAAAGAGCCTGAAGAAAATGATCAGATCTCAACACAACCAATCCACAGTAGCAGTTCAGTTCAAGATGGAATCCCAGAGCAAGATGGTACAAATAATTCACAAAGTCACAACACCAGTTATGAAATCACTAAATATCATGGGATTGTCAGATACAAAAGGGAGGGTCTGCATAGGTAGCAAAGGTGAATTGAGACAAAGGTTAATGAGGGAGTTACATGATTCTACAGTGGGAGGGCATTCGGGCATCACAACCACATACCACAGAATCAAAAAGATGTTTCACTGGCCTAATTTAAAAGAGGATGTACATCATTTCATTGAGCGATGCCATAATTGCCAAATCAATAAACCAGAGTATATCCCATCTCCAGGTCTATTACAACCTCTTCCCATACCCGAGGAGGTTTGGACAAGCATAGGTATGGATTTTATATCAGGATTGCCTAAATCTGAAGGTAAAGAAGTAGTGATGGTGATGATAGACAGCTTAACCAAGTATGGGCACTTCATTCCCTTAGCACATCCCTACAAAGCAGTCACGGTAGCACAAGCATTCATGGATAATGTTTATAAATTATATGGGCTACCACTCAACATAATTTCCGACAGAGACCCTATCTTTACTAGTGTCTTTTGGAGAGAATTAATGAAGAGGATAGGGGTAAAGTTGAATATGAGCACGGCTTACCACCCCAAACTGATGGCCAAACAGAAAAATTGAATTACTGCTTAGAAAGTTATTTGAGAAGTATGATCTTTGAAAATCAAAAGAAGTGGATGTGATACATGTCATTAGCGGAATGGTGGTATAACTCTACATATCATAGTGCCATCCAAACTACACCATTTCAGGTTCTTTATGGGTACCCACCTCCTTAACTAGGATTGGGAAGCGTGCCAAAGAGTAAGGTTGAGGCAGTAAATGAAATGCTGGAAGAAAGGCATAAAGCATTGCTTCAATTAAAAGAAAATCTCAGGAAGCACAAGAGAGGATGAAGAGGTTGGCGGATGAGCATAGAACGGAACGAAAATTCAGTGTGGGAGATGGATTTATTTAAAACTACAACCATATCGACAATTATCAGTAGCTGGCTCGAGAAACCAGAAGTTGAGTCCGAAGTTTTATGGGCCTTATGAGGTACTACAGAAAATTAGTACAGTGGCATACCGGTTGAACCTACCAACCGATGCAAGCATCCACCCAGTATTTCACGTATCACAACTAAAAGCACGAGTGGGAAATGATCAAATAGTTCATCCAAAGCTATCGTTAACCGGACCAAACTCCAATTTGAGAAACCAACCTCTGGAGATACTGGCACGACGAGCAATAATATCGCAGAACCCCAGATTCTGATCCATTGGAAAAATCAAGCAATTGAAGACGCAACTTGGTAGAGCTATTCTGAGATGACACGAAGATTTCCTAATTTCATTTCCGAGGTTGAAAATTCTTTAAGGGGGGCGAGAGTTGTTACGAGCACAATTACAAAAAGGAGCGAAATGAGTCTCTAAAAGGTGGGACCGGTAATTCAAATATAGACCGTAGCCGTTAGAAAGAAAAGAAGTTGACGAATGGGGCAGATGGCGATTAAATAGAGCAACGTAGAATGTCATTTAGTAATTTTTTTGTTGTACACCATCGTCTATATATAGTGATCTTATGTAAGGATTCAATTCAAGAAATAAAATAGTTATTCTGTGTTCTTCTCCTTCACTTTTATCTACTGTCGCCTCCTTCAATTTTCCATATCAGGAAAAATTGGAGCAAGATTTGTATTAGTTCCAAGAATTCCTCAAATCCAATTAAAATTGGAAGCTGAACGCTTCATACGTTATTTGCCTCGTCTTCATCTAGAAATCTCTGGACAGTGAGTCGATGAATAGTGATATTGGTTTTGTTCGAGGATCAATTGCTGTTGGAACTCCGACTTTTTAGCATAGCATCTTTGATCCGGAAAAAATAATTCAATATTTTAGCAAAAATAAAATGTCATTGTTTGTCACTTAGTAGATGGTAATGGGAAGTCAGCGGTGTGAAGGGATATATGATAGGAACTTTTTTTTTTTTTGAAATAAAACATTACAGTACCTTTGAAGAGCAAGGAGTGGTATAAAGTATAAATTGTTAAAACGCAGTTTTTACTATGGCTATAGATTTGCAATGATATGAAATTTTAATCCACCAGAGCTAAGATCTCCAAACACTAATAAGACATGTTTTGGCATCCAACATTCTTCACAAACCCAAAATAAAACACGACTATTTATAACTGTCCTATTACAAGTTTTGAATTAATGGTCGCTTGGTACCTAAATTTGAACAGAATGCACAATTTTGAAGCCTATTTCCTCTTCTTAGAAGGCTTATGGCTTTCAAGGCTTTGCCGTGCCTTTTCAAACTCTTCTTCTGAAGGTTCAGGTTGCGACTTAGGGTCGCACTTTGAAATGATAGAAGAAAGAAAGGAGTTAAATTGTTCCTTTCTTTGACTTCTTCTCTCAGTTATTGCCAAGGCCAGATCATCCATCTTATTCTTCCTTCTCCTACAAAGGTTGAAAAAGTATTAAGAGAGTCTGAGCAAATTTCTAACTCCAGGATGGTTGGATTGCCTATTTGAAGTTCAAAAACACATGCATTAATAAATAAATATCATTTTTTTCATTTCCTTTCTTATTTTATAATATAGAATCAGGATTCTGGTAACAGATTCCCCATTTCAGTACATAAAAATCACTGTCAGTGTATTTTTTCATTTTTTGTAGTTTTGATTTGATGATTGAAGTGTGCCCTTCATGTGGGTTCTAATTGATTTATGTTCTAAATGTCCGCTTCCTCTCTTACATGGTTTTATGCACCCAATTTCCAATCCCACAAAAATGATTGTTTTTTATATTCCCTGTGCATTCTAAATAGCTTTCTGAAAAGAATGTCAGAAGTTTTCAAACATATTCCACAAAGAAAATAATGCAAAATATAATATATGCTTACTGAATTGTAAATGGTGACTGAATGTAAATGCAGTTTTAATGCCATGGTATCAATTCTTAATGCATGTTTATGAAATAACATGTTACAGGAGCATTATAGAACCAACAAGTTAAGCAGAGTTATGGATGTAAATTTTAAAATGGATAACATATAGTAGTTTGTAAATACTAACTTGGAGGGCCTAGCTAGAGGATTTGTTGGAGGCTCAGTTTTAGAAACTATCTTAGCCCACTTCTTATATGCTTTTGTAGCTTTCAGTTCACCTGTCAACAGATGAGGAATTCAATACAAAATTTTAAGATGACTACAAGGAATAAAAAAAATAGAATAAACAAATAAACAGCATCAGATTACACCTCCAAACAAGATTTTAAGATGACTACATATCACAAAACTAACTACATATTGTGGTTGTGTATCAGCAAAACAAAGACATTCACATGTAATCATGTGAATCATATTTATACCACAATTGTTCAGAATTATTTACCCTAGCCCTCAATTATTTGGAAAGATCGTAGAAAAGGGAATGGAGGACATATACTAAATATTTTATAGATATAGTGTAATATCCTCTCAAGCCTTTCACAGCTAGATTGTTCACAAAAAGCTTACAGAACCACCCTCAACACCTGGAAATAAATGATCAGTTTTGACTTGCAATAGATTCAACATTTCCAAGTTTTGAGGTGAAAGAAGATTGTTCATTTCAAATTTCAAAGGACCTCTAAATAATACTTCATTAAATAAATTAAAACCTTGGGATATAGCATCATCAATAATATCCTTGAACCGGTGAGAATCAAGCTTTTCATCAGAACATATCATTGAACAGAAAAGCCTGAAAAAGGTAAAATGATATATCAGACCAAGTTATGGATTAAAGAATGACGTGTAAACCTCTATAAGAAGAAGCTATTTATATGCCCCTCAAAGATATCGTCATTATTTAACTACCTCTTAAAATTCCCTGTAAAATACCCACCCTTCTCCTTTTTCCATAAAAGAACTAAACAATCTGTGAGGGGAAATTTGAGAACCTATGTATTTTATTCTTACCCTTTTTAAATAAATGTCATTTACATTTTTTTTCAAAGTTATATAAAATTATTGACAGTTTGCACTGATGAACATGAAATTGCGCATAAATAAAGGACACTTTCCAATAGGATTGTACCTGTTCATATTGCCTTCGAATTTTCCATAGAGTTCCTTAAGATCCTTTTTCTCTGAATCTGAGCCTCTATAGCTAGCCTCAAACTCTTCAATATCCTCCTCTGTGACCTGACATAAGGAACCAGAAACATTCATTTTATGAAAGTATGCATTACCCTTCATAGTTCATAACCCATGTGGGTTGCTCCTTTTTTAACTACAGTCAAGATGAGAACTAAACAAGATAAAAGAGACCAGTGAAAACAAATTTTATAGAATCAATTATACCATAACCAACCTGATCAAATCCAGCCACCATGCTTATCTGGCTCAGGTTGAGCCAGTCAGGTCTAGTAAATGTTATACTACCCAATTTTGTGTTCAATTCGAGTTCGAAACTTTTGCAACATGAAAATGAAGGACCACTTGTACATTTGTCCTCAAAGACATATTATCCAGTTACTACTTGAGATACGTCTAAAAAAGTCAGAAAAAGATGTCGCTTATGGCTCCCATCTCCAAGTTTGTGTAATGTATCAAAATTAAACCTTGATGTATCAAAATTAAACCTTGATTATGTCTAATCTAATGTACAAAGAACACAAAATGGTAATTTGGGCCTCTCCCGAGGAAGTATTCAAAAGAAGGTAAATTAGAGAACAGTTTTCCTGTTTGGCAAAGTTACAACTGAAATTTTGAGGTACCGCAGAATGCACTTCAAATTGACTCTTTATTACATTGTTATTCAGGCATTCTTATCCAGACTACTTCCCTACCAAATAAGGTTGCAAGTCAAATTTCAGG
Source organism: Schoenoplectus tabernaemontani (assembly GCA_037127355.1). Lineage (NCBI taxonomy): Eukaryota > Viridiplantae > Streptophyta > Magnoliopsida > Poales > Cyperaceae > Schoenoplectus > Schoenoplectus tabernaemontani. The sequence goes on along the minus strand of CM073750.1, from coordinate 18,221,379 downwards.
AACCATTTTATCACATGTTTTACATTATAGGAAATGAAGATAAGCGATGAAACCTTAAAAAAACGGCAACTACATTAATTATCTACTAATATCAAACAAACCTTTTTGTACATCCTTCTGAAAAATTCTTGGAGATCACTTGCAGCTTCTCCATTAAGTGCCTGTAAACAATAAGATTAAAATAGCTTTCTGAAATTTTAGGTGGTTCCTTTTAAACAAAATCATGTAAAAAAAAATACTCCTTTACAGGATCACTCAATGGCAGTAGCAGCAATACCATACCAAGCATCTAGAGTAATTCTCATCACTATTAGCAAAATAAGTACAACAATATGCCACCTATTTACATAAAGCGGAGCAGAACAGCTGAGGAAAAAAAACCTACAAGACACTAGATGCTAGCTCTCATGCCACCCCACTTAAAACTACACCAAGTACTGCAGAAAGAATCTGATCTGCATACTAAACTATACGAAGTACTGCAAACTGCTGCTGAAATGCTTCCTTAGAAGCATTTTGGAAGGAAAAGTAAATTCCAAATTCAAGAAGGCAGATATGCAAGATCTTTTGCAAAACAATCACTTACATCATCATCGGTAATGCCAGTTTGGTCATATGTGGCTCTTTTCTCTTCATCTCCAAGTATTGAAATAACCTTTTGCAGCAGCTGAAATTTTGACTTTGCATCCTGAAAGAAAAGACAAATACCACCATTAAACCAGCTTGTCCATCATTTTCCTTTCTTTTCTCCAAATACTAGGCTTCCAATTTCTGTCATGCTCATGGATCACAGCTTAATATAAAGTTTGAACAACAATATCCAGTTCCAACCAGAAAACCAACATTAAATCACCGATCATCACCCATGGTATTATACAAATTTGGTCCTACACCAGCACCTTTACAAAGAAGAGATACCAGGGTTTAGTGTACGACTTAGCTTCACAAATGATGAGGGTCCTCTTTGCTTTTTAACAACTTCATCAAAGACTTGTATCATATGTCATGCTTATACATGAATTTCATAATGGTAAGTTTTCAAAAGGTTAGGTTCACTAGACATGTGTATTGTATCTGACTGTTATTGTTTTTATTGTATTTGTATCTTTTTTGTTATCTACAAGGTGGTAAATTGCAAACAACTGAAGTAGATACAGGGTATGTAATGACAGTATTTGAAGTGTGAAGTACCTCATCTCCAGGGTTTTTATCTGGGTGAAGCCGCAAGGCTAACTTCTTGTATGCCTTCTTTATCTCTTGTTGTGTCGCTGTTTCCTCTACACCTAAAATCTGTTCACAGTAATAATAACTAATTAGTGCTTGGTTAAGACAGGTACAGTCTATCTGCTCATTGCTAACAGGCCAACCAAATTTCAGTTAAATACAGCAGACCCCATAAACATTTACAAAATGGAATTTGACCACCTTAAAGCTTTAATGTACATGGAAAATATGCCCCTGGAATTTTTCCATGGCACTACAGCCCCTTGTATCACGAAGAGTATGACTTTACATAAAATTAAAAGATGCCAAAATAAAATATCCCTTGCATACTGGTCTCTGTGAGAAAAATGGATATGTAACTTCATAGGGATTTCAAATGAACTTCACTGATTCTGCTGACAAGAAAGGTCCTATTTTTATCTCCTTCAATTGAAACAAGGCCCTCTTGAAATTTCTTTTAATTATTGTCATTAGACAATTTCCTAGGATGCTATGTAACAAGAAAGAAGATGAGACCTCATCTATTTTTGTACTTCCTGTACAAGCTCAGTATAAGCATGCACCAGCAGGATCTAGACTTTACCTACATCTTACCGAATCAAGTTTTCTTACCTATATTTGGTATATTTGAATAAAACCTCAGCGGTGAACTAGCATATACCAGACATACATTGCATACTGGCTCAGTACAACAAATCAGGTCTAAGCAGATCGAACTTGAGCAGATCAACATATTGGAACAGGGAGTACAAATAAAGAGATGGTGCCAACTAAAATCAAAACTAAATGTTTTAGCACTACATTACATCCACGCCTTTTACATATTCCTAAGAGAATTTACAAATCAAAACCAACAAAATAGAGAAATTCACAAAATTACGTTCTAAGCTAGTATCTCAAGCTCCTGCAAATTGACCGCGAACAGAAGGGAAAGCCAATATCTCTAACTAAAATCTAATACAAATGCTAAAAAAAAAACTTTTGCGTCATGATAAAACGAAGTAGGGTTTCAGTGAATACCTCGTACAAGCTCTTTCCACTGTCGGAGGATCCGCCTCCACCGGCGGAACTTGTCTCTGCCCCGTCGGAAACGCTAGTTTTCTTCTTTCTCCCCATTTCTCGTCAAACACAACTCGACAAGTTCTGAGCATCGCGGAGGTCTGATTCGAAGGACTGATATACAAAAGTAATCAGCTGTCCTCTCCGTTTGATGGAACTGGAGATGAGAAGCCTTAAATATTGGCTTCAGAATGTAGACCGACTCAATTTCAGCTCTACTGGAGTGCGACAAATATCCAGGTCCGTCGCCGCGGGAAAATTTCCCGCGATACCATTTTCCATTTCTGGAGTTCGAAGAGTTAATCCACTGCTCGGGGCTCCGACCGCGCATCCTCAGACGAGTTCTGAGATTTTCAATGGACCTTAGTGCGTTTTTTTTTTTTGTTGTGAACTGTTTCATCGTTCATAAACGGTTCAGATTTAATAATATAAAGATCATTGTGCATCAAAATTTATATTTATTGTTAAATCATAACTGTTAATAAGTGATCGGATGATTCATAACAAAAAAAAGTACAAAAACTCCAGAGAAATTCTCTACAGCGGATGTGCGCCCCACGGGTCCCATCACTCAGATACACGAAAAATTAGTAATGAATGGATCGTATTTTGAATTAGTCATGAGTCGACAGCATTTTCCTGAACAATCATTCTAGAAATAATCTATTAGTTTTTATCAACAGAAATGTAAATGCAGCATTCCATAATTGATTTGGTCAGTTTTTACATGTAATCACGAATAATTTTGATACACCAAGAAAAAATAGAGCAACTTTCTCGATTGATTGTAAGATGATCATTTTAATTAACCCAACTCAACGTTATCATCGAAGATCAGCCGACCCAACAACTGTAATCGGATTATTAGTTGTGAATAATTCAATCGAAATGGGATGAATTGTATATAAATATTGATTGGAAAAATGAAAAATTTAACGCACATTAAATCTATATAAATGATAATGTTATAATATAAATAAATAGTACGGAGAGTTTCAGCAAAAAAGAACATGGCATCTACGTTTTTACGGATCTGACGCCATGCTTTATACTGAAAAATAAAAGAATCTAGTTTTTAGCTGAGTTTTAGATAGTTCGACAGAAATGAATACAATAAAATGTCAGTACCAGTGATATATTTTTGTGAGACTGTCACTTCAAAATTTACTATCTAGAATAAGTGCTAATAAGTTCTAGTTGAGCTGCATAACAAAAACTACAAATAATTACCTGGACAAAACATCAGCCGATTATGCATGGAAATTTGACATCTCACGATACAGAATTTAAAAATTACAATCACGAAGGATATAATTTAAAAAACTTATTTCACATCCCAAGTTGGGAAAGCAGCTTGCGCCACCTTGGAGTCTCTTCATCAAAGATGTAAGTGAGCTTCGACACCAAAACCCCACTGCCCCCAATCTACAATTGCCAAAGCACTAATTAGTAAATTACAATACGTTACAGATGTTTAACGTTACTCAGGCATGCATGCATGTCTTGGCTGGCAACCAACATCCTGTCTGAAGTCCAATTAGAATAATGTTACCTGTATTGTATGACTGATATGCAAACTGCACAAGAAAATAACAGGTGAAGGCTGCTTAAGCCTTTTCAGCCAGCTTTTTTATCTTTTTTATTTTTTTCAGAAGAAGGCTCAGTCAAGCAAAGAAAGCTCCAAGCTTAATCTAGTCATCCAACTGAACTCCCTAGTTTGGACAGATTTGGGTAAATACATAGATATCTAACACTTACAGATCGGAGTTGCTGGATGGACTTGTAAAGCGACTTCTGGGGCACCACAATGTTGATTGCATAATAGTCAACTTCTACCTTGCCATTACGAAGGCAGTAAACTGGACTGACAGTTGGCCCCTGTTGACATTACAGAGCATGCCGTATTAAGTAACAGTATTTTATTTGAAATGGTCACAAATTTTTAGACTAAATTCCCTTTACGCTGGAGTACAAAGTAGCTTCTACTGTACTTGCTTATTTTTGTACTATACTTGTTTATTGAGGCTTAAACAACAACACATAGCCAATTAAATCTGAAAAAGATGCAAAGAGTTTGCACCTTGCTGTGCCCATAAAATAGATATCCAGAAGTATTTGGTGATAGAAATGAAATTATATTAAAAAATGGTAATCTGATCACTAGGGCAGTCTATCATTAATTTAGCACCCGTATTGGTGTCAGAAGAATCATAATGACAACAACAACAACAACAACAAGCCTTTAATCTCAAATAAATTGGGGTAAGCTAGAAATGAAACCCAATCCGAAAGCATGGAGATAAGAGATTTCAAATATAAAAAATCAATGATAATAATAGTGACAATCATACTGATAAAGTGATAATAATGATGATGAGAATAATAAGAATGATTATGATGATATGATAACAATAATATAAATATCCATAATAATAATAATAAGAGAGGGGATCTGTTGTCAATGGGTTATTTTGACAACCTTGACAATGGACCTCTAAATAAATATAAAAAAATCTTAAAAATGGAAAAAAGTTTATAAATGTGTTCTTCTACCTATGGATTGATAGTCATTCAAATTTCATACAATTTCATTATCGTTTGATAGTCCATCAAAGACTGTTAAATTGGAACCGTTGTAAATTGCATGAAAATTTGATGGTCTTTGATGAACTATCAAACGATAATGAAATTGCATGAAATTTGAATGACCATCAATTCATAGGTAGAAGAACATATTTATAAACTTTTTTACATTTTTTTTATATTTATTTAAAGATCTATTGTTAAGGTTGTCAAAATAACCCATTGTCAACCGATCCCTTCTCTAATAATAATAGTAATAGTAATAATAATATAACAATAATAATACTAATAATATTGCAGACATCCATGATAATGATAGTAATGCTAAAGGAATATAAGTTTCAAGGATCTGCTAGACCGGGAAACCTTTTAACCCAGTCTGGCTCGGCATCGATAGAAGGGTCCATGTCTGGAGAAGGAATATAAAGAGAACTGAGGAAAATGGTGAAGACTTCCCTTAGTTTCAATATAAGGGTACAGCCTTTTGTTGGCATCAATAGAAGGGTCCAACATTTTGTTGGCAGCTGGATGCATGATTTGATGAGATTTGGCTATGTTTGTTTCTATGCTACTTATGCTTTATTGTATTAGATACCGGCTGTATACCAGTTAGAATAATTAGGTAGACTTTACTTTAGTTTTTAACTTTGTACCTTAATTTCCCTATGAATATTGCGGATTTGTGATACTCGACATTCTCAGTTTCAATAGAAACTGGTGGGGGATACCCACTTCTTTCAAAAAAAAAAAGTATTTACTACATCCTGTGTATAAAAGTGCTCTTTATGTATTTAAGAAAAATCTTACCTGTAAGCCAGACAAGGATGTTTGGCTAAGAACTCTCTGTGCCACTTCTTCTGCATTATTACCCCTCATGTTTGCTGTTACCTGTACCAAGTAAAATATCCAAGAGTTATCAAGGACTGCGTTGTGATTATGTCAAAGGAAAAATTGGATGTATACCACTTAACCATCTCTTATTGGATATTTCCCACCCAAACCGAAAAATTAGAATTGTATCCCATGCCATTTACCCATGAACTTAGCAAATTGCATAAATATGTGATTTAATTTTCATAATAATGGAAATGATGATTATTTTTTTAGCATTAACATGAAAAACAAACTGCCAGTAGCTATTTTTGAACTCCTTTGTTTACTCTTTTCACAGTTCACACCAATAAGGGTTCAACAAGAGCAGTTATATTGGTCTTGGTAACCTTGAAGGTACAAAATAAATGAGAAAATGAGCCTTGATAGGGTTGTTTTTCTTACCCCGTTGCCAAGGCAAGGATAATCACACAATAAGGGTTCAACAAGAGCAGTTATATTGGTCTTGGTAACTTTGAATGTACAAAAGAAATGAGAAAATGAGCCTTGATAGGGTTGTTTTTCTTACCCCGTTGCCAAGGCAAGGATAAGTTTGCTGTTTTCATTCAAGACAAATGACATGTTTGAATCATCTTGGGGGGCAGGGCATATCAAATGGCACATATTTTGATGGGTAAATAGCTCATTTGAAAGCCTTAATGGGAAAATATACAAATTAGACAAAAGTGATAAGTATACATCCAATTTCGCCTCACAATATGAAGAGGATATGAAATAATTTGTCAACCATAATCTCTCCAGTGGCTCTGAGGTGGGCCTCTAGCCTCTCAAGCATCTCATGTGTAATCTCTAAAACACCCTCGCGGCTGCTTAATGACCTTTTGCTAGCTACAAGCACGGCCTAAAAAAGTTTCCCTTATGTCAATACCAAAGTTTGTTTATTTGTCAACCAGAGAAATGGTTTTTCTTTAGATTATTTTCATTTTTAGCATCTGCATTATAGTTCTTATTTGAAAGAACGATCTGAGCCCTAAACATCAACACTTCAACAGCATTGCATTAGATGTTCATATAACTTTAAAAAAAATCATCACAACCAGAATAGTTATAAACTGTTACTTGACTTTGCAGAACAGTCCCGCCTTCAACTTCTTTCAAATTATTCTCACGCAAGGTTGTACCACTACTGACAAGATCTACAATAGCATCAGCTGTGCCCATCTAAAGAATCAGAAAGCAGAACAAAATTAAATTAAAAACGGATCATGAATATGTGCAAATAAAACCTTTGTACAAGCAGGAGTACATTCAATCCTGATTATAATAAGTGAGCTAAAGGAACTACATACCCCGAGTTCCTAGCAAACTTTGTATCAAGTGTCTGTATCAAATACTTGTCTTGAAGATGTAACACTAACATTAAAATGCAATAAAAAATTGTTCCATTCAGGGTAATCTTAATAAGGGTGGGTAATGCAGCTGATCTTAAAATAGTTTATAATCTATCAGTATTATGAAAGAGCTCACAGCAGGATATGACTCCAATGCTCCATCAGCTGTGGTGATAACCACATGCTTCAGACCCTTCTCTTTCAAAAATTTTGGTCCCAACTGTTAATAAGGGGGAAAATGACATATACATCAAAATTATAGTAATGAAACCAAGGAAAATTTGATAACATTCAAATATAAATGACAAACATGCATACGTGTGTAAACCCAGTGACAACCCGCAGTGGTCTCTCTGCTGTCCATTTAGTCATCCTTGATAATTCATGAACGGAATTTACATTTTCAAAAATGCCCTCCTTTGGAATCTGTCAAATTAACAGATATGTCATAATACTAAGCTCTGTAGAGGAAGAATGAAGAAACTCATAAACTGTTGTAAAATAAAGAGGAATTAATGTACCGCGAGAGCTAAATGACATGCTCCATAATTAAGTTCTTCATGAACAATTAGTAAATCCTCATTTCCCTGATAAATGGAAATCAGGACAATTTTGTTATCCAATACATTAGATGAGGTCACATAACAGAACCAAAAGGTTTTCATACTAAATGGCGGGGAAGCTTCGAAGTAATTCAATAAAGAACAATCATCATATAGCATGTATCATCATAGTATCGACCATTCAATTAAGCCCGGATCTAGAGCAGGTTTAAATTAAGCATCAGTGTGCAGTTCAGCCTCAAATCTTAGTAGTCAATTAAACACAACAGAAAGGAAAAAATAAAAAATAAAAAACACAAAAATACAGAACATATACTTGGCCGACACAAGCTGGTTCTACTAATTTGGCGTGGGAGCCAGCAATTGTGTAGCACTTTGCATTAATTTCCTTTGAAGATTTACCTGTCCATACTCACAGACTGTATCATAACCTACGAAACCAAGGTCTAGATCGCCTGACTGCAACTTGCGAACAATGTCTTTTGGCCTTTGAAACCAAACCTCTAGGTTAGGAAGCTGCATAACAGAAACAATCAGCAATTATTAGCTCCATAACAGAAACAATCAGCAATTATTAGCTCCATAACCTCTAACATATAGAATTTTACAAATGAAAGCACGAAAAATGGGGTATGTCCTGCTGTCGCGCATATACCTAAACACCTTCAAGCAAAGATATAGATAAGGAAATAAAGAATTCTACGTTTCTCAGAAGAACTGATGTGCAATTGGTTAAGGCGAATGAAAGAGATAAACTTCCAGTGCTAAAACAAGATGAGAGATCAAATATTTGTAGAAAAAAAAAACAGATTATCAAGTTTACCAATTCACCAATTGATATACAGATTTTAATCTCATCTCAATAGCTAGAGGAAATTAACAAACTATATAATGTATAAAGAAAAGAAAAATAAAAACATAAACATTACCAGTGGAATGTCAGCCGTATACTGTCTTGGATTCAGCTGCCTAACAGTCAATTGGCAACTCTAAGGATACGAAAAAAACAAAGTGAGAAAATCAACAGGACGCTCAGTCCCAATCCCACGAGCGATATTCACACACAAGCGAAGATTCAACATACCTTTAGAAGATTTAGGGTTTCCTCTGACATGCGACCCTTGCTTGGGAGCCCAAGGCGGACGACGCTGCGCTCCACCTGGGAAGTCGCCGTGGGAGCCATATCTCCGGCGACAACGGTGACGGCGGCGCAACACGCTATTGCATCTCTAGGACACCTCCTGAATTGCGTCCTTACAGTAAATGGAGAAGCGAAGGATTGAATTACCCCTGTCAGATCCAATGCAGCAGCCATGATTTACTTGAGTACCAAAAAAAGTGCACGCAGATTGAGTTGTTATTGTGAGGTTAGTTCGATTCGCCACGTTTAGAGTGTTTTTCGCATGGAATATAGATAGAGATGGCAACAGGAGAGGCTAGGCTGAGCAGTGGTGTGTGAACTGTGAAGACTGAAGAGTTAGCTTGGACAAGTGCCGCCGCTTTTGTAGGCGGTCTACGCCTCAACGGTGATCCCAGTTTATTAAGAAAAAAATATCTGAGCCACTTGTCAGTAGGAGTTGCTGTGTCAGCAGTTGTTAAACCTAGTTCACTCAAAGCTCGTAGATCTTAATTCATACATATATAAACGAACAAGTATTTTATTGAGGAAGAAATTAAATTTAAAATAAAATAATTATTATTTACAAATTTGCATTCGACAAACTTAAAAATATATATATTTTTTTTTAAATATCGTACCATGAATAATTAGAGACAACACAATTAGTATGGTGTGTTTGGATGGGGTATAATAACACTGTTTTGGGAATAGCATTACTATTATAGGGTTAACAACCATCTAAACACAAAATTAAAATAAAAATGGCGGCAGAATAGTGCTAATCCGCTAAACCATAGAAAACGTTGGGTTAGCGAATTAGCGTCCATGAGGGTAATGAAAATAATAAAAAAAATAAATTTTCTTTCATATTAATATGGAGTAGTATTAAATAAATATTATTATTAAATAAAATACTAAAAAATAATTAATTATTTTAATTAGTCTCTCCGCTATCCAAACAATATTTTACTAACCTGAAATAGTAAAAATTAGCACTCTTCTCATATTTTCCGAAATATTACTAATCTCACACTATTCTCAACTACTAACCCAACAATACTATGTTTACACTAATCCTTTCACCATCCAAATACACCCATAAAAGAACTACACACGGGAATACAAAAACATCAAGTTGAGACTTGAAGCAGCTTGATTAAAATATCTTGAGACTTAATAACTTCTATGGATTATATAGATATGTATAGAGGCAGAACCAGGATTTTCGAATAGAGGGGCCGAGATCATAATATATAATTATAAAAAATAATATAAATAATATAATAAAGTAAAAAAATTAATTGGATACTCATTATTAGCAATAATTATAATATTATAAAAAGTAATATTATGACTCTTCGCGAAACACCATGGAGGTCAATGTTTTGGACTCAAATCTATAACTTAAAATAAAAAATGAATGATCCGGATCGTTCAATTTAATTTTCATATAAAAATATATTAGCAAACCTAATTTTGTATTTTTAGAATCTATTTTACTATTTTTTTAATTTGAGGAGAAAATCATTATTTTTGGATGAACCATAATTTTCAGATTAAATTATTTTCTTCCTATTAGAAAAAATAGCAAAAATAAATTCTAAAAAAATATAAATCTTGGTTTTCTAACACATTTTGATATGCAATAAGAAATCATAGTTCCTATCATAGTTTTTTTTGTAACATACTAATTATTTATTTCAATTGCATTAAATTTAAAAATTCAACCAATATGATTGTATGATTTAGAAATAAAATAGAAAATAAAATTTTGAATAAAAATATTAAAAATATATAATTAATTAGCAAGTGTATTGGTAGACAAAATATATTGATGGCTTGAAAGATTTTTAAGAAAAGTTTGATTGGAACATAAAATTATGTCTTGAACAATATAACTTTAATTCAACTTAATTAATTCGAAAAAACTAGAAGTAATTAAATATATTAAATAAAATATTTTAGTATAATTTTTTTAAAATGAAAAGATTGGTAAATTTAACATAGACTAAAAGAAAAAAAATGAAACACTTAATGTAGTTATGAACAAAAAATATAAACAAAAGATATAAAAATATAATATTTTATCCTATCAACTGAGAGCTTACTAAAATAATAATTTAACAATCGTAACTCAAAAATTAATATATAATTTTAATAGAGTTGCCAATCTAAATATATTACTAAAAATATAATTAAAAATCATGTAACTAGTGCATGCTTTGAGGAATATTAGGGATGCCAAGCACCCCCAATACCCCTCTTCCTCCGCCACTAGATATGTAAACGTATCAGTAGCTACACTCGTCGTATATAATATCATATCTGTAGGATTACAATATGACTTCATTTTTGTTAAAATTTTAAAGTTGAGTGATCAATTAATAATGTCTATTTTGATATTTTTTTGATAGATTTGAGGATATGAGAATTCAAATAAATTAAAAATATTCAAAATAAAAAATAGTTATTGATATATCGTTGAACTTGTAAATTTGTTATGTTTCAAAATTTGTGTAATTTAAGTACAATTTCATAATTTATCAAAAAATATTAAATTGAAACTATTACCAATTGTATAAAACAACGATGGTGTTTTTTATGAGACAAAAAATAATATTTATGCACGAAATTTATTTAAAATTTGATTTTTAACGTTGTCGATATAGTTATCGTGGATCCCTTCCCAAATTTAAAATTAGTATATGGCTGAAAAAAACATCACCTGACAAAGGCCCAACAAAAAAAAATGAAAAATCACTTGAAAAGTCCGTTTTTATTATCAATCCATTTTAATAACAAAAACAACAATTATTTTAGTAAAATGTTCCATAAATACGTGATTTGATACTGTTATTTGATATGGGGCTATTATACACATTACATACAATTATTATACATTTTTATGATTTAATCATTCATTTTATATTTATTTTGTATATTACTTTTATTGATATCGTTGATATATATAATAACTTATTTAATAAATATAATGACAATACTATATAAAATAAGTAATATAATAATCTCATATCAAATAATATATATCAGCTCCTTTTTCTTATTCTTTTTTCCGTTCAAACGCCAAAAATGTGAAAACAAAGGGAAAGGGAATCTTAACCGTATCTCTAATTTGCCAAAGTGCGAGAGTCCTGTGTCTACCGACTACCGTGGTCGTTCCACTTCCAGGTCCCTGTAAGAGGTGGTAATCGGCTGGTTGAGTGGTCAGACTCAAATTCGGACGGAGTAAGTTGAATCAGTTTGATACTATAAAATAAATCTGGCTAGGTTAATTTATATATTGATATTTTTTAAATTTTTATTTGATTTTGATTAAATTAATTATGATTAAAAATCATTTAATTTCATAATATATCGAATTAATTTATGTAAAAAAAATGGATCAGATTCCAATTCAAATGGATTAGATAGATTTTTTTAGATAAGGTGAGTTTTGTCACTTATGCATCACGCTCGGGCATATAAAGGGGGCAGACAATCTCTGCAGATTACGGGAATCTAAACGGTTTATTTTAATCTGAACAGATGCGAAGAAATCTAAATATAAATTTAATGTATAAAACTATTAATTAATTTTGAATCAGAACCATTTACCGGTTATCGAACCGTCCTCAATAAAAGAATCACAGCTCTCCGCAGGTGATGCAAGTTTCATACGAAGGACTCATCTGGAAGACTTTTTGGTGCGATTCCGTACGTGTATATGGTGTACCGTTTTCAAAGGAACACGATATTTCTTTCTGAATAAAATAATTTTAATTTTGAAAAATGTCATGACTATTGGTTATTAATTAATAATAGATTAAGATAGATGACGACCAATCTTGTCTTTTACGGATACGTGTTAAAATTTTATAAAAACCTGAAAAAAATTTAAATATAAGGGCTAATGTGAATTATTATATAAAAAGGATAAAAAAAATAACATGGTTATTCATATAATTTTACTATTTACGTTAAATGAGCTTTTTTCATGTAACTTTATTCTATTATTATTCAACTAATTTTATATTACACTTGATTGATTAGTTTAAATATCATTGATGCGAATAATCATGATTTTAAGTTAAAAATAATAAATTATGGTAAATAAAATTAAACAATAAATAAAATCACTACCAACAACAGTGTCGGCCAATTGCAGGGGTTTAAAGAAAGGGGAGGGATCATTGTTATTTTGATAACATTAATAATTAGACAAATAAATTCTAAATTTACAAAAAATATAAAATATAGTAATATTTATAAATATATTACTGAATTTATAGATTTTTTTTTCAAATTTAAAATATTTAAGTGATGTTTAATAGTTTATGAAAAATTATAAATTAGAACACTTGCGAATTATATAAAACTTTTGTTGCTATTAAATGAGCTATCAAAAATAATGTTTAAATTACACTAAATGAGTGAGACATTTAAATTACATAAAATAAGTGAGGCTGCGGTGCTTCTCGAAATACAAAATCTCTCATGTTTCGTGTCCGTATTTCGAATTTGAAAGTCCAAACAGCTGATCCAACCATTGAACATGATCTTCATATTGAAATATCTTTATAGATCAAATTATATATATGTTTTTAAATTTTTTGCTATTTTTAGATGGGTGAAAAATGACTAGTGCTGGATGGTACAGTAATAATTAGATCAACAAATTTTGTATCCATCTAAAAAATAGTAAAACAAATCTCCAGAGGTATTTCAATATGAAGATCAAGTTTAACAACTTGGATTGGCCGTTTGAACTTTCAAATTTGAGATGCGGATATGAAATATGAAAATTTTGTACTCCATGAAACACCATAGACTCACTATACATAAAATTACTATGAATCTATACGTCTATACGTTTACAAATATATCTATAATTTTTTATACTAAAAATTTCCAAATGTTTAAAACCTCATTATGAAGAACTCAAATTATCAAAACAGACAATGCCAAATCATCCCTTCCCTTAAAAGAATTCTCAAGATAAAAAGATTTTAGATATTTTTGCTTCTCTTTTATAAGCAGTGATCCTGAGTACACTATGACATCGACATGTTTAACCCTGGACCTAGATGATATAATTAAAATTTTATTATTTAAATCAAATTAATTTCGCAATATGACTACTAATTGACTATATCTTGGTTTAGTTTAACTTTTATGTCATATTTCACGAAGCAAAATCATTTGTCATCTCCAAATTTGGATAAGGGACTGTTTGACAATCAATGGAATAACAAAAAGTTAGAATAAAATAGCAATTCCGACGAATTAATTTGCCAAACGAATTTTAGACTAAGTAGAAGAGTGCAGAATAGTGCTAATCCGATACCAACTTATAGGTGGAATACCGGATTAGCTCTCGTCGGAATAGCGATTATTATTTGATTATGATGTATTATATTATTATATTATGATTATGATTAATATTTAGTATTATTATATTATTATATTATATTTATGATTATAATTTATTATTATATTAATATTATGATTATTATTTTTATTATTATTATCATTATATTATTATTATTAAATTATTATTATCATTATTGTTATTATATTATTGTTACCATTAGTATTATTATATTATTTATTATTATTATAAATATAATTTTTATATTATATTATTTTATTATGAATATAAATATAATTATTTTATTATTATATTATTATGATCAAGATTATTTATTATTATATTATTATATTATGATGATTATGATTATGATTATTATTACTTATTATTATTTTATTATGTATTATATTATTATATGTTGATTATAGTGATGATTAATTAATTATTATATTATTATAATTATAATTATTTATAATTATTTTTATGATTATGATTATATTTTTATGATTATATTATTATGATTATGATTATGGTTATATTATTATGATTATGACTATAATTATTATTATCATGATTATGATTATGATTATTATATTATGATTATATTATTAAAATTATGATTAGTTATTATTATAATTATGATTGTAATTATAATTTTTATTATTATATTACTATATTATGATTATGTTTATATTTTTATTATATTGCTATTATAATATTATTATTTATTATGATTATTTTTTATTACATTATTATTATTTTATTATGTTGTATTATATTATTATATGTTGATTATATTTATGATTAATTTATTATTATATTATTATAATTATAATTATTTTTAATTATTTTTATGATTATGATTATATTTTTTATTATTATATTATTATGATTATGATTATGGTTATATTATTATGATTATGACTATAATTATTATTATCATGATTATGATTATGATTATAATATTATGATTATATTATTAAAATTATGATTACTTACTACTATTATTATATTATTATAATTATGATTGTAATTATAATTTATTATTATTATATTACTAATTATGTTTATATTTTTATTATATTACTATTATAATAATATTATTTATTATGATTACTTTTTATTACTTTATTATTATTATCTTACTATTATGATTATTATTTTACTATTATTATTATTATCATCATCATTATTAGTATCATAATTATTCATATTTTAACTATTCTGAGTAACAACTGCCAAACGATATTTTCGTTATTCCGAATAGTCAAGAATATCACTCTTCTAAAAAAAATATTATTCTATCACTTTTCTAAAATTACCACTCTTCCAAAGCTATTCCTTGATTTGTCAAACGGACCCTAAGAGAATTATGTTATCCCAAATTCCCGATCAGAATCACTGGATAAACAAACATATCCAATTTATTTGAAAAGAGAGATCAATCTGAACTATTTGATTTTAATCTAACGGATCCATGTTTCGCACTTCATCTGTTATAGAAGGTAAAATTGAATACATACTCATAAAACTTCTTCAATTAGATATTTATCCACTAAAACATTAAAATTAGATCTATCAATGCTTTATTGTCTTAAAACGAGAAACATAACGAAATACGAAACACGAGGTTTGGGACAGATCCAAATGAAATCTATCATTTATTTTAATTTATTATTTTTTTAATTTAAATTTCATTAATATTCTTAAATAAGCGGAAATATCAAAATTAATAAAATATTGATGCATAAATATCTAATTTTAATATTTTGATTGATAAATATAAGAAAATTTGATAGATATGTCATACGTACCCCAACCTTTTCAACTTAGGTCCCCAGGCGGCAGGCGCTGACAGGCTAATAAAGTAATTTCATCACCGCTCTCTTTCTCTCTCCTCTGTTGCCTTTTTATCTCTGCTCCATCACCGAGAGAGGAGAGAGAGACCATTAATTTTGAACGCTGGGGCGATTTCCTTTCAGCTAGGGTTAGGGTTTCATTCGATCTATTTCAATTCTCCATTCTAGCTTTGTAATTTTGCTTGATGCCAATATGATCTATTTAATCTCTTTCTTGTTTCCTGTCTTGTTGTTTATTTTCTTTTCGCTAAACAGCAAATTTTGCTGCAGAAAAACTTTGCGGGAGGAAATCGCCATCGATAAAGGCTTCAATCTTTAGCCCGAAGCAGGTACTGTTTTACTGTCTTGTTAATTTGGTGTCGCTAGGGTTTGGAGGTTTG
Organism: Schoenoplectus tabernaemontani; assembly: GCA_037127355.1. Taxonomy (NCBI): domain Eukaryota; kingdom Viridiplantae; phylum Streptophyta; class Magnoliopsida; order Poales; family Cyperaceae; genus Schoenoplectus; species Schoenoplectus tabernaemontani. The sequence goes on along the minus strand of CM073750.1, from coordinate 18,205,001 downwards.
ATCATCTTTTGTCCCCAATCATTTTATTGTCCCTGAATTTGTTTAGAATATTTCTGTGAAAAGGCATAAGAGTCTGTCCCGAAGAAGATTTAATCCTTGCCATCGAAACGGATATTGGAGGATGAGATTCAAACTTTTCAGTTGTTTATTTGATTGGTAGCAATTGTTTGAGTTGAATCTAAAATTTATCAGTATTGGCATGCTTCCATTTATCATCGTTAGAAAATTATTTGGATTTTTTATTTTTTAAGGTTTTGTATTAGCATTTCGGAAGATCAGTAGGATTTGTAAGGCAACAAACTTATTGCAGAAAACAGAAGCAAAAGTTGATACTTAAATAAATTTTGGTGAAATCCTGAAGTCACAAACGTGTACGGAGCCAATGATTTCGAATCGTACAATGTATCGTGTATCGTAGTATTTAGTATCATATCGTGTATCGTATCGAATTGTTTAAGATACACTAAGTTATTCTAGAAATTAAGTAATATAATTAGTTACAAACGAATTTCATTAAAAAAAAGTTTCAATAACAAAATCTATCATACTTCTATGGCACAGCGTTATGTTGCATGCTATATGACCATTAAACACTATCAAAATAAACTACTTCATTGTCAATTCTCAAAAATGTAATTAATTTGTAAAAGAAAGTCACAAACAAAATGTACAAGTTAAATATTAACACTGTAACACAGAGAAGACACATTTATACCTTGAAAAAGAGAAATTATAAAATGTACACACTACACAGAGAAGTCACATTTATAGTTTTATACCTTGTGAATAATTCTACGGGTATCATACTAACACATAATGTACAATATACTAAATAATAAAAAGTCAAATATTAATACTGTAAAATCATACCGTATCGTACGATTCGTATCACCAACCTATAGAATCGTACCGTATCATACGATTCGTATCGTGAATCGTAAGATACCGAAATCACTGTACGGAGCCCCCCCAGTGATGTTGTATATTGAGAATTTATAGCATTTTTTTCTTTGAGGCTTTAGTGGATGTTCTAATCAACTTGTTGGTAGTTATTTTTTGATAGGAATACAGGTTAGTAGAAATGTTACCAAGCTAGGTTCATACTATTGTCTTATCATATGCTGTCTCACCTGTTGTTTCCAGTGCAAACAACACAATGGACAGAAAGGAGGAAACAGGATGCCAGACTCCAGAGGGCCCCATCCTTTGTATTAATAACTGTGGGTTTTTTGGTAGTGCTGCGACTGCATACATGTGCTCCAAGTGTCACAAGGAGAGGCTTCTCAAGCAACATGCATCGTCTTCCATAGAAACCCTAATTAATGGGTCCAGTGCTTCTGGAACCATATCGGACAAAAATGGAGCTGAGTCAATAATAGGTGGGAAGAACCCATTAATCGTCTTGCCTTCCTTGGGTGAACCTAAGACCGCTATTGATGCTTTGGTTAGTTTACTGTACTCTTTGTTTGTAATATCTATAACTCTCTTATCTAGCATGATACCAAAGAAATTATTTGATTTACCATTTTGAACTGTCATATAATTGGTAGGTGGTAGGTACAATAAAAGAATTGATTCTTCCTGCATATGTGCCTCCCAAAGCTACATGTACCAGAAGATAATTCTAGTCATTGATCTTGGATACATTTATTAACTTCTGTGTTGGTACTTCGAAAATAGTAATAAAAATTATAGATGAAAGTTTTTGATGTGTTTATCAATATATTTTGTTGTTGATCCAATCTGAAATTAACTTATCCTTGAAAAGCAGTAAAATTAATTTGATATTTCTATCTGAATGATGATGAACAGATTTAAACAGAAAACCTTTATTTCCTAATAGCTTAGACAATCATGTGAAAGATATTAAATGGTTATATATAGAATAACCCATTACTATGTACTAGCTGTAACTCTCTTTGGTTTAGTCCCCAAGTAATATCGCAAAGGGACTTAAAAAGGTGGGTTTAGAGAGTTTTCTGCACATGCATTCATTTTGGGTTGAGGTTTTTGTGATAATATCCAAGAACAATGGTAACATATTCAATGTTCTATGTTTTGGGCTGCAGGGTAATTGTTTAGTGTTGATTATGTAAGAAAATCACTTATCTTAATTTAACTTTAGAAAAAGCATTTTTGGTAATTTCTGTTTTTTATTAAGCACAAATAATATATAATTTTAAAACTCAGTTTCCGATCCAAATTGGCTGATTCTTGCTGAGTCGGCCATTTCTGATTCCAGAGATGGTGTGCCAAACCTGCTCCCTATTCTGAGTTTCAGAACCATGATCTCGATGAACAATTTTGCAGGATTACCCAAGGTGGTGCATAACATATAAAATTGTTTCTTGCAGACAAATGGCGAATGCATACCCTAAGAAGTTGCAGGTGGCCCATATGTGATGGCACCTTGCAAAATGATAATACACTGTTAATGCATCTGAGCATCTCTATTCTCGATGAGAATCAAATGTTCCAATTATAAATGTTGTTTTGTTCTCTTGCAGTTGCCTGGTACCATAGGATCAACTGAGGGAAGTTCTGCTGGCGCAACAGCAGCAGCTGCATCCGAGTCAGCTGCACCAGCAAAGGAGGGTGGCCCAAAGAGGTGCTTCATGTGCCACAAGCGGGTTGGGCTTACAGGCTTCAATTGCAAATGTGGGAACATGTTCTGTGGGGCCCACCGGTACTCTGACAAGCATGAGTGTCCTTTTGACTACAGACGCGCAGGACAGGAGGCTATTGCCAAGGCCAACCCAGTTGTCAAGGCTGATAAGCTTGACAAGATCTAAAGAGATTAAATAGGGATGTCATGATGGGTGTTGATAAGGATTCCAGAGTGAACCTGATGAATATAAATTAAATGTTGCAGACTTGAATGTTCTCTCTGGATCTCTGGATCACTCTCTAGATTGTGATATGAATGTGGTCAGATGTGCTCTCTCTCTTTGATGCTCTCTTTGTGTTTTCTGTTGGAGTGGTATCACTGTTTGTCACGGAACTTAATGTTGTTGCCTACATGCGCTAGATATAAGATCGTGTGCTTGTGATGTAATGCAGGTGATTTTCCTTTGCGGTGTTTGATTTTATTTATGTTATGGCTATACTAATTGCTTGTAGTCTATATCCACATTATGAAGTTCATATCTTCGTTATATCTTTAAATGCTAACCATACTAAGAAACCTTCTTTAATGAATGACACGAGAAGTTTTATTGGTTGATTGGGTCACGAATGATCTTGTACGGATGAAATCCAACATTTGGGAGGTTCTGATGTTTTGGAATTGCTGGTATTATGAAAGGTTGCAGTCTGTGGATGTTCATTGTATCTATGCAGGACCAGTGATATTAATCAAAGATTATGTCGTGAAAAGATTATTCATTGAAATTGGAGAAAGGATACAACGACTAGCTTATATAGAGATTTGAAATAGTTTTTTTTTTTTTAAATTAACATGCGTCGTAATAAGCTGGAAGATTGTTCTTCAAAAATGCTCTAATAAGATAGCTTGAAGCTATTATATCTTTAGCCCGTGGAACTTGAGCTGTGAGCTGCGATTCTCAAATGAATTTGGCAAGAAATAACGCAGTTTTTTTATCCTTCCTAAATGTTTATCTACTTCATATTATAGGTTTGTTTAGCTACAATATAAACACCGTCCACAAGGTACAACATTTCAAACTTTCAAATTAGTTGGAAAATATAAACACTTGGGGGGGGGTAAGATACAAGATATACTCAATAGACAGCCAATTTGGTTTTTTCCTCTTGAGCCGCTACGTTGAAGTACACGGTATAGAACTCGTCCCTCAATCCCATCAACGGCTCTAATATGAAATTCCTATTTCGTCCTGCTACAAAACTTATTGGAGTCATAATGCCGGTTACCCAGTTACCATTGGCAGGCAGAAAACTAGCAGCTTTCTTCAATGAAGCATCATCTCTCACGAGCGAGCCCAGTCGAATCAGAGGTAATTCAAATTTGAGTCAGTAAGACTAATCTGAACTATTAGTCTAGCTCATATTTAGCTCGTATCTGACTCGAATTAGCTCATGAGCTCATCAAGTTAACTCATTTTTATGTTTTAATTTGTCAGTTAATTTCAAAATAGACTAAAATTAGAATGACCAATAAATCAAAATAAATAGTAAACAAATTACATTATAGATAAACAAATTACATAACAATCAACATGTTACATAACCAAGTATACTAGCTCGTTGATGAGTTGCCGAGCGAGCCAACCCTGATTCATACTCAAATCATAAAATATATGAGTCAGTCAATTCAAGACATATTTAGCTCGAGACAAATTCAATTTGAGTTATGACGAATTAAAATCTAAACGAATTACGAGCGAGTCACGAGCTATGAGTTATTTGTCCACCCAACTTTTTAAGTTTTAACGGATTACTGCCTGGACAAAGGATTAGCACTTTTTTATCCCCAGTGGAAACATAACATCCGGGTTGCCAACCTACTCTAGAGATACGCTATTGGCAGTGTCATCAAGCCCATGTACAAGTCGAAATGTAGAGCCAAGCCCCTTAGTATTGCTGGTTATATTGAGTGTATTTGTAATAACTGTTCCAGGCATGTCAAATGGTTCAATCATGACGTATACATCAGTATGGAAACAAGAGCCAGTGCCATTGTTACCAGACGGAACAATGAAATGTTTGTTTGTAGATTCTCTGTGGTAAATTCGAGATGTGGTTTGGATTGATGCGGGGATCCATCTTCAGGCTTTTCTTGCATTGTAAGATATCCATTGGAGTTGGAAATGAAAATAATTCAGAATAAAAAATGGGATGAATATTCCTTGAATCTATTTACTATTTAGTTCTGGTGGAAAGTCAGAAATCGTTTTAAAGTAATGTAAAACTAGTTTTCAAGTCTTTATTTATAGAAGTCCCATAAAAGAGCATCAATTAGAAAGGATACCTTATCTTCGGTCCTTAGTTTGCCACCGCTCTCAGCAATCAGCATCTCAGCCAGGCCCAGCCCAAGGGTCCGTCTTTTCACTTTTGGTGCGCGCACAAAAAAATTCTACATATTTTAACTAAGATATCACTTGACAATTAATTTTAAATAAATATGAAAAAATCTTAAAAATAGAATTTTTTTATTGATATGTTTTTATACTTATAGATTGATGGTGATTCAAATTTCATACAATTTTATTATCTTTTGATAGTTCATCAAACACCGTCAAATTATAACCGTTGTAAATTGTATAAATTTTTAATGGTCCTTGATGAAATATCAAATGATAATGAAATTGCATGAAATTAGAATCACCATCAATTTATATATAGAAAAATATGTCCATAACGTTTTTTCTATTTTTATTTTTTTTTCATATTTATTTAAAAATTCATTGTCAAAATAACCCATTATCAAGTGATCATCACTCTTTGACTAATACGAGATAACCTATCAAGACTCGAGAGATGAAAGTGACTGGCCTACAGGTTACAGTAGGTGAAGCAGATACCAACGGGGCCTATAAATGCGAACTAATATTCTCTACGGAGCTGTGCAGTTTTTTTATTATGAACCGTCCAATCATCTATAAATAATCCTCATTTAACACTAATAAATTTTTATTCATTAAAATTCATATTTAAACTTCCCTACAACGGTTTAAATTAAAATAAATAATCTAAATTTCCCCCTAGATTTCCCCTGCGGATGGAGAACTAATTCCTCATTCATGATTTGTCTAATATATGGTAAAAGAACTGATATTATTAACAAGAACTTCAAAAAATATCCAACTAAACAGCACCGTACTTACAATTACAAATTATCGAGGAAAATCCAGTCAATAATTTTCGAAAATGATTCCCTTTTCTCAAGCTCCTACATTGAAATATACAGTGTAAAACTCATCTTGTAGACCCATCAAAGGCTCTAGTAGGAAATTCCTCTTTTGTCCCTTTGCTACAAAGCTAAGTGGGTTGTATTGCCTAGCACCATTTACTGGTACAAAAGTTGCAGCTTTCTTAAATGTCACATCATCAGTTATTTGACTGCTTCCTCTGCAAATAACTTGTAGTTTTTTGCCAGTAGAGTCTACTGTGCCGGTGGAAATATAACACCCTTGTTTTGAACCTAACTCGAGAGATATACTGTCGGCTGTACCGTCCAGCCCTGGTATAAGCCTAAATGTGGAGTCAGACCCCTTGGTACCAGATATGCTAAGTGTGTTTGTTATTACCATACCAGGCATGTCAAATGGCTCGATCATAACATAAGCTTCTGTGCTGGTACTTTTATGCTTACTGTTGTTTGACTTGCGGGAAGAGATGAAAAACTGTTTGGTTTTTGCATCCTGGGGATAAATACGGAATGTAGCTTGAACTGAAGAGTGGGAACCTGCTAGTGGGATATCTTGCATAGTGAGAGAGAAATTGGAATTGGACACGAACAAGGTTTTATTTGATGATTGTTGAATAAGAGAGGTGAGTTGTGAGTTGTAGGAAGAGGGCACTGGAGAGATCCAATCAGAGACTAAATTGGAGTTGTCAGATTTTGCGTCCCAGTCACCTGTTGTAACACCAGCAAGCAGGTATGGTCCAAAGAAAATTGCATGGAGAGAACTATACTCAGGTCTATCATCTGCATTAATTGAAAAGCGAGATACTTACTGATCAAATATCAGCACGTAACTTAATGATTATGTTATGGTCACTGAGGGGCCAACTTAATGATTATGTTATGGTCACTGAGGACGATAATAAAACACATATATAAACCTTGAAAATAAGACCATCATCCTTTTATCCTTCCTCACTCAACTCAAAAGATGTGTAAATTATCCCTCATTTGTAGCAGTTTATCTCTGCATATATGAGAAGAAAAGAGACATCATCTGCTACTTCTGGATAATCAGTCTATAGTTGGTAACTGCTCCTTGGCCTTAAGCCTCCTCAATTGCTTGATTCTTCCAATAGCCAATTTTTTACTGTAGACTAAGATAACCTTAATCAGCCTTTTTTTGCTCTATTTCTTAATTGTTGCTTGGATTCTCAAGGCATTTCTGCCTATAAATTAAGCCTCTTTATTGAAGATTGAAGTTTGATCTAAAACTCAGCAATCATTTAACATGGTAATATGGACATATGCATAACATAATAGATCCTTATGTTTTGTATGGTTATATCTATATATAGTAAAAGATGTAATAATACCTTTGATTTGTTCTGTATGTATGCTAATTGGGAATTCAAGGACTAAGTTGTCATTTGATCCCCAATTTTTTGTTATTGAGAGAAAATTGCCTGTAAAAATGACAATAAAAAAGTAAATACAAATGTTGCTAATTCTGTAGGATGTGATGTTATTTCCTATGTTTTTGTGTTGGTAAACAAAATTGTTGTTGTTCAAACATCTATAGATGTTGAACTGCAACAGTCTCTCAGCGTGCAAAAACAACAAAAAAATGAAGGGAAAGATACCTTGTAATGCCGGCACAAATTTTTGAGAATTTAAAGAGGCTTTCAAGGTGTCTAAAGAGGTCCAAGAAGGGATCCGTATATTTACAGTGGAAGCCTGAGTGTTGGACTGCAATAATAAGATACAAATGATATAAAATATGAATGCATATTTTTCCAAAATCAAATAAGTTGATGTTTAGATCAAAAGATAACTTATTGAACAGTTCAGCTGCAAACCCAAGAAAAATACAAAGAGACATCTTATGTATAAACTGGTAAAATTTGACCCAACCAAAAGAACCAGCCTGTACCCAATATCAAACCCAGCTGAACCGAATTGGACAGAGGACAAGACAAAAAAGCAAAGTCAAACTAGACTGAAAGCAGGAAGATATAAAATGTGAAAGACTTATAACAAAAAAAAGAACCACAACACCAAAAATGGGGGCAATTTGACTTGATTCAAAACACCAAGCAAAACCTAATTTGTGTTGACTGTACCTGACATAACCCTAAAATGATTGGACCCGACCAATTCTTCCATTTGTGTTAAGATTTAAGGGTCTAGTACCTGATTGGAAGAAATGGTGAATGAAATGTGAAGAGCTGAATCTGAAGATGTCAGAGGTTGCATTTGTTGAGAGATGAGAAGACCAGCAGATCTCCAGTTAAAAGTACTGGGTATAAATTGTATGATGTACAGTGAAGGTGAACTCCCTTTTTGCTCGAAATAAATAGAATCTCCTAATTTAGAGAAAGACTCGATACCTATATTGAGAATGGGTAGTTTCTGTTACAATAATAATTTATTTATATGTGCTTGAACAGATCAACAAACTATGATGCATAACCAGCAAATGACACCGTTCATGTCAAATATCTTTTTCCAGTAATTCATAGAGATTAATTGTTCAAAATAGGGGCACAGGTTGAGCAACTTTGGAGAAGCACACTTACAGTTCTTCACATGCGATAGTAGTAGCAACATTCAACAAAGACAAAATGTTTAATCTAGCTAGCCAGGCAATTTATGAGTTGGATTTTAACTGAACATTTACTTACCGGTACCATAACAACACCAAAACGAATCAAACTGTGTGCCCCAGCCATGGTATGACACTGCCTTAGACGAGCCGGGCTTCATGGGAAGCATATAAATCATTATTCCTGGTTGGACGCCTCTTTGTATGCTCAACACACCATTTATAAGTGCTCTTTCATAATAATCAGCATATGTCACATCCGTTGTCCATCTAAACAAATTCCTTGACACCTCAATTTGCAGAGTGTTACATGAGTGTCAGAAAGGTTGAAACAAAATTTTTATTGGAAAAATCTAAGCTCAAGTTCAACCTCTTTCTCACAACATATGTAGGGGACACTAAACAAAAACAAATAAGAAAAAAGAAAGAAATCTAAGCATGTGATATGAATTAAAAGTTAGAACTATATTGGACACACTTGATTTATGTTATGGGTGTGAATTCATGGCAATCTTTAGAAATATATAGGTAAGTGAAAAGTAGCTTTTGGTTCTTGATCCTATAAAAAATGTTGACCTTGCATGTCACAACAACCTAAGTTATTTGAAAATGTTGAGGGACTTGACAGTAAATACCAATTAAATAAGAGAAGTACCTTAAGCATGTTGTAGGTAGTACATGACTCTTCATTTTCTGTTGTCAGCAAGTCAGCCAGACGCTTTGGATCATACCTGAAACAAGATGGCATACAAATTTCCAAAATGTTAAATTCATGTCAGTTTATGTTAACAAGGGCTTTAATAATTTCCTTAAAATTCAATAGTGGAAATTTACCAGAATTCACTGACAGAGGTTCCACCAGTGGCGTAGGCATGAGAAGAATTAACAATGTCCATAAAAAATGCCCCAATTTCCTGTGTGATATCTTTATTAGTTTATTCTTTTGATGTTATCTACTTTTATGAATTATTATCATCAGATTTAGGAATATAAAGCTAACCTTATATAGAGGATCTCCAGTGACCTCATAACGCATTTGGGCTCCAATGACTATAGGGATGTGTGTATTGGTATGGAAACCTGATAAACTATCAGCCTGGAAAAAAATAATTATTAGAAGAGTTCATTTTTGTGTTTTCTCTGCAAAACTAGAGAAAGCTGTATGTCTGACCTGAACAGCAAGCAAGCCAAGAAAGCATGGTTTGTCAAAGAGATGAGCCAATATCAAATGCTTTTCATCTTTCTGCATTGATATATAATTATGTTGAGTCCAAAAAAAATCTTTGATCATATCTAAAGGGGAAAAAATGGTCTTACTTAGAAAGTGAACTTTTCCCCAAAATGTACATGAACCAGAAACTCTGGGGATCAGTGTGGTATAGTTAGAGTACAGATAATTATTTTGGAATAAGTACCAGTACCCAGTTCACCTCACTACGGAGTTGAAAGTACTGCACCAAATGGCCGAGTTATAAGAACCAATTCTGGGCTTGACCGTAACTTAAAAGGTCCTAATGGATACATACTGTTATCGTGTAGAGGCGATAGAGAACATCATTCATGCCCCCAGTTTCTTCATTGAGAGATTTATAGTGCCTCTCTATGCTGTACTTTTGTATCACATTTTTCACACGGTTTGCAAAGTAGTCAGCCATCCATGTCATCATTCCCAGCGTTTTAGAGTTTCCCGCATATGTGTATTGATCTAGAAGCCCTGCCATTATCTGTCAGAAATTAAGTATAAAATTAGATCTTTTGTTGTTTTTGAAATTAAGCATCAATGTATGCAGAGCTGAATGGTTAGAGCCTGGAACTTTAGTGTGGTTGCAGCTTGAGAAGGGAGTGTGTGGTCATGTGATCGGAATTTGCTGACCAGATGGAACTAAACCTGCCACTACAAGTGCATAGCTGTAGTGCTGAAACCAGTATGAAAATAGTGACTAATACTTGAGCAAAATTTTTATAGGTAAGGTGTGTACCTTGTGAATGGTGTAATAAGGTGCCCAAACTGCCTTCACTGCCTCAAAGCGATCGAAAAGCTCATCAGGAAAGGCTGAGAGATATCCAGTACCAATCGCCTTCTGACATGCATAAAGCACATCAACCACTGAGGTCATCTTTGTATATAGTGTTTCATTGTGCGTGCTGGCCCATGCCTTTGCTGTTGCACTCATATAATGCCCTGAAAAATATAAATATATTATACAGACACAAAGGTAATTTCATTATTTGACAGGAGTCACCGGAATTTCTCATGATTAAACAAATAATGTTTTCATTTCATATTGGCACAGGACTTAGCTTTTCTGGTTCAAATTTTATTGCTTTACATCTCTTTATAAGTTGGCTTTACAGTGCTTTAGTTGTGGCTACTGTGACAAATGCAAGTCATTAGCCATCATAAGTAGCAGCATCTGTCTATGTGAAGAAGTAACAATGATAAGCTTCAAGCATCATACTGCAGACACAAGTTCTAATTCCCAGATTCATTTGTAAAACGATGGAAATCAGCCTGTTGCCAGGCTTTTTGACAATCTAGGTTCTTCATGGCAAACTTCTGAAGAAAGATATAACATACCAACAAAATGCCCCCGAAGTTCAACATCAGCTCCTTCCCAACCCCCATATGGTGTACCAGGTGCAGCCAGGCCAGCTTGTTTCCTGAAATTCCATAATAACCTGTCCACATCTAATAAGAGGAGGTACTCCAGATTCGTCTGCTGAGCCCGCCCGTACACAGAGTCTTGGGCAAGCTGTACATCTTGGAGAGGCACTTCTGACAAGAAATTACCCCCTTCATTCACTGCATTGGGCCCCACGCCTGACCCCTTGATACTCCTAATTGTGAACAGGTAAATAGATCAGATAAGTTGTCATAATAATCCAAAGTACATAGGCTACAATTCATATTTGGTCATGTTCTTAACTTAGGTAACTGAGTCAAAACAAAAGGTTTGGCTTGTGGTGGCATGGCATATTGGCATTTGGCCATTCAATTTAGCAAACCTGACCAATAAAGTTTGATCCTTTTGAACCAACCTATAAAGCATTAACCAATCAAACACCTCCAGTTGGTGTCCATGATTATTGTCTAACAAGTTTCTTGGCCGTATATCCATCCATGTAGCCTCATCAGTTGGCGTGAGGTGCATATGCGAGTGAGATTCTTCATATAAGCCGTTTGCTTCTGCAGCCGACAGCTGGGCTCGCAAAGAATGAGACACCAGCTGTGTCGGTATGTTGGTACATTCCTTTAGACATGATACTACACTTATCAGTGATGATGCCAAGAGCAGTTGTATTATGTGTAGCGATATAAATGACATTTTTCTCCTTGTCGTCTGTCAAGATGAGAAAAGGAAAAACAATAAAAGAGAGACAATTAGTTGGGGCCAAACAGTGGATACTAATCAGCTTCACTGAAATTCCAAGATGGTTATTATTACCAGAACTCTGTTGCGGTACAACACAAAAAGTAGAATATATAGAGGTGGTTATTAAATTTAGTAACTTTCAGGGACCACAAACAAAGCCCTATCATAGTAACAAGTTTGTGATCCGGAAAATATTTGGCGAGGTCAAAAATACAATATTCGGATATAATACGGATATAATTCGGAAATAATTCATTTTATATAATATAAATAAAATATATATTAAAATGTTAAAACTTTAAAAGTATATAAAAATAATATAAAAACCATTTAAAATATTATATAATGTGTTTTTCATGAAAAAGTTTTATTCACGACTAAAATGTAATTTAAAAAAATGCGTTATATATTGAACGACGAATTATTTGTGAAATATCAACCAAAGGATAAAACTAAGGGATACCGAGTAGAGAATCGTTGCATTTATACCGAGTTCCTTCGGATAACTAAGAGCATCCGCATAATTGTCAAATCTATTTGACAATTGTCATTTGGATTTGACAATCCACTTAACAAGTCACGCCGGTGAAGAAGCAAAAAATTAATTACGAAAGTCTTTTGACAATTTCATTTTATTCAATGATGCTTAAAATAAATTGTCAATTGATGACATGACATAAAAATTTAATTTTGACAGTCGACACCAATGTGGATGCTCTAAGGGATACCGTCTTGGAAGCTTACTCGCTATGGCACATCATTTTCTGTTTAATTATGAAAAATAAACTTCTATATTCAATTAGCAAGCGACATTAAATTTAATTAAATCAATGAGGTATAACAGCATTTAGAGAAGTTTATATTGAACAAAACTACTTGCCCCAAAATAGACCATCCACTTAACACACAAAAACAAAGACAAAAGAAAACAAAACAAAAGACCAGTCTGAAAACTACTCAACATTATTCTAAATTCAGTAAATAAATCATCAATAAAAACTAATCAAACAACTTTTAGAACAACGATGGCCCCACAAAATACTTACGGAGATGCATCAATAATTCAAGGGAAGCGAGAGTTATGGCCATTGGACCCAAAATGGTTCAGTGGGCTATATCTACCATTCATTTATATTATGATTCGTATTTAAGTTTCTCCATTATTTTGAAAATCGTGCACATAAAAAATCTAACGGTATATATGACCCATTGAACCATTATCTTTAAGGATATTTGTTTCTGTTATTATATATACGAGTGCCTCTACACTAATGGGTGTGCATATGCATTTCCCAATTAATTCCCGTTAAATTGGAGATAATTTTCGCACCTTGAAGAGAAAATGGATGCAAGAAGCAAGGAAAACAAATAATTTCAGAAAAAAAGAACACTAAATTAATTCCAGTTGCAAAACATCACATATGTATCGACTCCTTATTCTCTGCTGCACAATATCATGCAACGCAACACATACCCACATAGTCTGTTGAATTATTTTGTGATTCGCGCTGATATGAATATCAAAATAATCCAATGAACCACGTAATGTGCTGCGCGACAGAGAATTAGAATCCCACATATGCTAACCTATTTGCATCATAGTCCCTCACTTTTGCAATATGCTGAGTACACCAAAGTGGTGTTAAACACTTAAAAGGTAAGAAAGTAACCTTCACACGCACTGATAAAATAATGCCTTTGTTTTGTTGCTCAGATATCTTGAAACACAAATGATTGAAATAATGCTAGCCCCATGAAAACTTTACCTCTATCATTCTAACTTAACCATCACAAAGACTATCCTTACAAGAAAATGCAAACTCCCATCAAACAAACTCTCTCTATCTTTTTGTCTATATGTTCCTGGAATAGAAATTGAGTGTGGCAAGACATGATATATCTAATAAAAGAAGCTTTTTACCTGAAAAGTTATTTCAAAAGAAAAAAGAAACTTAAGACATTAGGGAGTAAAATAACTTGTAAAAAGTAGCATTCTCGCACAACAAGCATAACCACAAAAGGTTCTTTCTAGAAACTGAGACAACGGTGGGGCAAGAAGATTATTAAAACAGTATATGCAATTCAAGAACAGAAAACAGACACCAATGTAGATAACGAATGAAGTGGAAGGCATTTACAAACAATCGGTTTTTTACTCGACGAAGTGGAAGGCATTTACAACTCAATAATAATGAATTTAGTGAGAATTATAAAAGCATGGATTGTAAAAATACACCTTCACTGAGTGTCCAAGCAGTAATTCTTTTTGAGTAAGAAGATTTATTCAATTATTACCAAAAAATGATGCAATGATGGTCATAAAACTGGTAAGCATGCAGTAAATTTCCACAAAAACTAATAAGATACAAGCGCAAACTAAGTATGGAACTGCTATTGTAAGGGGAGGCATATCAAAGAAGAACAATAGAGAGGGAGATATGAGAAACATACCATTACTACAATGGTGGGATCAGGCACTGAACTGTGAGAGAATTTCCTTCTCCAGTTATCTGTTTCTTCTATAATTGTAGAACAAGAGGTATCTTTGAAGCAACAATTGATAAGAACTCTATACTAACTATTCAATTTTAGAAACCCACGACAAAGGAATCTGAGAAAGACCAACAGATGGATAGAGACTCATCCTTTATTATTCTTACTGTATTGTATTTATTATTATATTATATAGTCCCCCACCAAGCCAAGCAATGCATCCACACTGCATAATGTCGCTGAGAGAGCATGGGATGGAGACAAAATATTTACATGTGTGATCATAGGAATACACAAGATATTTGAATGTGAGATGGAACACCACAACAGAAAGCACTGTATTAGATAAGACCTTTATACCAAATTTTCATTTCTTTTTCTTTTTTATTTTGAATGAGAGGATTATATTGTTCTAAAAATATCTTTAATTATATTTATACCAAATTAATAACGCAAAGTTATTAATTTCGTATAAGTTATTAAATTACCTAGCTTCGTACCATATTAAATGGAAAGGAAAGCTGGTCCCTTTGTGAAACAACCGGATAATTTAATCCATACCTTATCAGATAGAGAGGTTCAAGAGAGACCGAACGGGCAGTTGGAATAGGGATGGGTATATAAATACTTTTATCAGATAGTGGCAATTTGTTTGTCAAGAAGACATATGAGGGTTAAAAAAAATTTCAATTTCAACATTAGTAAAAAGTTATTAAATAAGATTTCGAAGTTGAAACTTTTTATATAAAGACATTCACTACATTCAGGGGCGAGGGGCGGATAGAGGTGTGGCAGCTGCACTCTGGAATTTTTTTGGGTACAAATATCTTTATTTTTATGTATATATTTTTTTTTTAAAAATTAAAAAATATGTTTATTTTGCCTTCCTGAATTTTTTTTTGCCCTAAATGAAAATCTGAATCCGCCTCTGATTACATTAATCATTATGTCAAAAATTGATTCCCGAGATAGATAAATTTTGTTTCAGCCTAAAAGATGAATTTGATTCGATTTCAATTCAGTGTTGTTAAATTTTAATTTGAATTGAAAATTTAACATTTAAGATTTGAAAGAAATTATTATCTTGTACCATATCGAGTTAAAAATATGTAGGTAATGAAAGAATGATAGATAAAAGAAAGAAAATGAAAAATTATGTTTTATGAATATTTAGAGTTAGATGACTTGAAGTTATCTTTATCTATAAGAAAAAAACTTTCTATTTTGTTTGTTGCAATATCCAATGCATGCATCTGCTCAATACACTTGTTCAATGCACCTCTCCAAAGACTGTTCAATGCACCTCTCCAAAGGTGCATCCGTTCAATCTTATAACGGGTTGGGTTTGGATTCGGGTTTCCCATAATGGGCGTATCGATAATTAAATCCAACATCTCCCACTCGCACAAAATGGAAGACCCGATATAAACTAAGAGAATATATAATTTCTTATCTCTCGTTAAAATTCATACAAGAAAATAGGCCGTGACCAAAGATATTTGAATTTGAGAGCATATGTTGTTATCCAACTCGTTAGG
Source organism: Schoenoplectus tabernaemontani (assembly GCA_037127355.1). Lineage (NCBI taxonomy): Eukaryota > Viridiplantae > Streptophyta > Magnoliopsida > Poales > Cyperaceae > Schoenoplectus > Schoenoplectus tabernaemontani. The sequence goes on along the minus strand of CM073750.1, from coordinate 18,189,167 downwards.
TATGTATAACAACATCTAAGTAGAGTAAATATGCGGTACCCCGATCATCTAATCATATTTTAAGTATAATATGATCTCTTTTATTTATTGATACATCCATACTTATATATTCACAATCATGTCACATAAACATAATTGGTGCACCAAGAAATATAAATAAATATGATACTATAATGATCTTTTTCTTTTATCTAAAATCTCTTCATTCCAAAACAATTGTTATCCGAGATATGTTTCATTAGACCGCATCAATCATGATCATTGATAACATTCCAAAATAACTAATTGAAATGAAACTTCAAGTATTTAGTAAAAAATCAAAGAGTACTATGAGATTCTTTTTATCTCACGGTCTCACACAACAAAGAAGCAGAGATCATATCTTCTGTTACCCTATTGGTCAATTGCACATATGGTATGAAACATATGCTATGGTATTATTCTCCATTTTCTTATGGAGCGTATGTCTAAACTAAAATTTAATACCATACAAGTGATAGTTCGATATATATAAAATATCTAACTTGAGTCTACAACTCTACTTACTTTTAAATACAATAACAAGACTCCCACTTGGCATAAGACAGTTAAGGTAAATAGTGGGTATTTCACCTTCGGTCATAATTATAATTCATATGACCTCATCTTGATTCTTTATCAAGGCGATATTATTTTAAGCACTTTGCTCTCACGTTTTGTATCATATTTAGCTTAAAATTAATCTCATTTCTATGTACTACAAAGACATAGAAGTGATTGCCTGTGTGAGAAGGCCAATCAACTGTCTGACATACCTTTTATTTTATATCTCATCTCATGTGTATGCTAAATATACTGATATTAAATAATTTATAACAATCATCACATAAATGAATTAAGAAAATAGCATCCATTGCATTTATCCCATAAATATAAATATACATGATATATTATTCAATAAAATATAAAATCATAATCTACGTAACCCTAGAGATTTGACATGACCAACAAACATATCTCTAGGTATTGCCTTTGTAAAAGGATCTGCCACCATTTTGTGTGTAGATATATACTGCATGCAAACTTGCTTTTTCGCCACCATGTCTCTAACGAAGTTATACTTAGTATCAATGTGTTTGGTTTTTGAATGATACTTGGGATCTTTTGTATAAGCGATCATTTTCCGACTATCACTATGTACTAACACCGGGTCGTTTCATTCTCATTAAAACCCAAGTGATTTAAAAATCTTCTAAGCCAAACTCAAGCTTCTTGTCTTCTTCTTTGAAAATGCCACAAATTCGGCTTTCCATTGTGGATAAGGATATACAACTCTGTTTCTTACTACTCCAAGAGATGACTCCATTATTAAGTAAGAAAACATAACCGCAGGTAGATTTTCTTTCATCTAAATCTCCTCCCGCCGAATCTCGCATAACCCATGAGTTGTAGATTTTCTCCTTGAAAACATAATGAATAATCTGCAGTACCTTTCGGATATCTAAGTATTCTTTTTACTTTGCTTTCCAATGGATCGTCTGGATTAGCTTGATATCTACTCACCATTCCAACGGCGAAACCGATATCCTGGTCTAGTACACATCATAGCATACATTAGGCGCCTCTGACTTGAGTAAGGAATTTTTTTCATTTGTGCTTTTTCATCCGGAGTCTTTGGACACATTCTTAAGCTAAGACCTTCGCCTTTTGCTATAGGAGTATCAATGGATTTACGTCTTGCATATGAAACTTTTCAAGTACTTTTCGATGTAATGCTCTTGTGATAGAGCTAACATCTTCTTGGAACGATCTCTTTCAATCTTCACTCCAAGAATATATCTTTGCTTCACCCATATCTTTCATATCAAAATTGGAGGATAACCATTCTTTGATAGTTTTCACATACTCCTTATTGTTACTAGCCAACAAGATGTCATCCACATAAAGTGATAGTATCACAAATTTATTTTTGGATCTCTTAACATACACGCATGATCTTCATCAATCATTTTAAAATCGAATGATATGATAGCTTGATGAAATCGAATGTACCATTGTCCGGAAGATTGTTTGAGACCATAAATAGATCTCAATAATTTGCACACTTTGTGCTCTTGACCTTCAACAACAAAGCTTGCGTTGTTCCATATATATCTCTTCTTCCGATTGCCATTTAGAAATGTGGTTTTGACATCCATTTGATGTAACTCCAAATCTAAACCTAAGAACAATAGCTAGTAACAATCGTATAGAAGTAAATCTCACAACAGGAGAAAGTTTCTTCATAGTCTATCCCTTCTTGTTGTGTATACCCTTAGCAACAAGGCGTGCCTTATATCTCACAATTGAGTCAGTCACTAGACGTTTAATCTTGACTCCATTTCTTCTTCCATTGCTTTCATCCATTTCTCTTTAGCGGGACAAGTAAGAGCCTCTCGAATATTTGTTGGCTCTTCTTCATCTTGCATGACAATCATGTAAGATTCATTCTCAATTGGAAAATGACGTTTAGGAACTCTAAGCACGGTTGCTTTGCCTAATTTGTGATTGTCTTTGAGCTTGGCTCGCATCATCTCGCTAATTTTCTCCCACTTGGATGAGATACTGTTGGAGGTTCAGGAATATGCACTAAACGATTTGCAACAATCAAATCATTTTGTTCATCTACCTCATATAAAGAAAAATCCTGAACTATCTCACCCTTTTTTGGAAATTCATTTTCTAAGAAAATGACATCTCGTGACTTAAATTCTGTTACACTCCCACTTGATTGTTCACCAATGAACACATAACCTTTGGAATGTTCAGAGTATCGTATAAATATACTCTTTTTACCTCGTGGACCTAATTTACCATGCTGATGAGACATATCATGAACAAAAGCAGCACATCCCCAAGGTCTCAGATTACTAAGATCTGGTTTTCTATTATCCCCAAGGTCTCGGATACCAATGTAATATTTAACGGATAAAACTTACAAGTTGCTCCGTTAATCTTCGTGCGAAGCGGTTCGACCAATACAAAGACTATCACCGGGTTCTACAAGAAATCACGAGCCGAAGCGGAAGCCTTGCGTTTTCCACAACCTAAATTCTTCAAGTCTTAACAGAGTATCTTTTCTCTTTCTCTCTCTCTTTGATAATAGTGATGATCTATGAGATATCGTTTTTCGATGATCTATGAGAGAGAGTATACTAGTGTATATTTATAAGCCAAATCGTGTTGCAATATATCCCGTTTCTTTAAAAAGAAAATATATATTTTAATCTCCTCAATTTTTTCCTTTTTTTTAATTCCCAACTCGAATGCTGATAGTCAAACTCGATTTGTGTGAAACTATAGTGATTTGAAATATAATGCAAGCATAATTAAAAAAAAAAAATCCCAAATCAACCCAAAACCAAATAACTTTATATTCAGAGCTACAAGAATTTTAAATAATAAATTACTAATCTGAATAAAGAAGGATCCAAAAGTAAAATGAACTGGACAAAGAAATTATTCGTCTAAAGACCATCTGATCCGTGTTGTTGTTTGCCAACCTTATTTTAGAAACGGTGGACACACAATGTGCATGAAACTGAGCAAGATTCTAATATTTATGGTCCAGCTCTAACCTCATCTATGAAAGAGACCTGTCAACATTGTAAAAAAGAAGAAGCAAACAAACTGATCGGCACATGGGATCTTAAAATTAGATAAGTGCAATGCAATATTTTTTTATAGGGTGCAGGTGGGGATCACAATGACTTATTTTAATAATTTTGATAATCAATTTATAAATAAATAAGTATATTTTTAAAAATTAAAAAATATATATTTTTATTTATAAATTGATAATGTTTTAAATTTTATATAATTTTATTATCATTTGATAGTCCCATAAAAAACGTTAAATTAAAACCGCTGTAAATTATATAAAATTTTAATAGTCTTTAATAAACTATCAAACGATAATGAAATTAAATGAAATTTAAAAATCTATCAATCTATAAATAAAAAATATATCTATAATTTTTTATTTTTAAATTTTGTATATTTATTTAAAGTTTATTATTAAAATTATTAAAATTATACATTGTTAAGTGAACCCACCTTTTTAAATTCTAAAAGGAACTGTTAAATTCCAAGCTTTTAGTAGCCCACAAAGTTTGGAGACGTGTCGGTTTTGAAATTGATTAAAAACTGGGACCCTTTAATTCCTCATAATTTTATGCATCCATGAGAAAAGAATAATAATAAAATAAGTTTTTGATGGTGACTAGGTGAGGATTCACGGGTTGGAGAAGTAAAAAGTGACAAAAGAATTAAAGGGCCGAATTTGTCAGTGGGCAGAGTGATTGTAAGCTTCCTCCTATATTATATCCCTTATTGTTCTAAAATATGAAATGCCGCGTTGAAAATTTGAAATAAATTGGAGCAATGAAAAATAAATTTCTATTGTCATTTGTGACTAGATGAAATAATCTCTGGAAAGTTTCAAAACTCTTGTCCATTTTAATAAAAAATTACAAGTTGGAAAAAAAATCAAGCTCAAATTAAATTAAAATTTCTTACTGAGATGGCTTCCTTGATTTTTTTTTAACATTTTTATAGCGTTTTGTAAATTAATTTACAAAATTAATCAGAAAATTAGTTTCAATTTGAAGGAGTCGCATATTTGGTATATTTTTTTATTTATTATAAGAATAAAAATATCATAAAAGTTCATTAATTTTATAATTTTAAGTGTTGTGTTATTATTTTAAAATACTTAATTTTGAGGTAAGTTGGTAAGTATCACTTTAATTTTTTGGAGAAAGGTGTCTTGCATCCCCGTCCTTAAAAAAACAACAACACACGTACTAGGCCAACTACAACTTTTTAATGCATAATTTTGTTATATTTGTATTTTGTAATTACTAATGTCAGTATTAGCAAAAACCAAATTTATATATGTGTCTCATATATATATATATATATAATTTCACTGAGTTATATTATAATGTTATGCATAGCACAATTCATCTCCTTATTATGAATCAGATCTTCATTTTTAAATCAAAATAGTCAATATGAACCGATCAAAATTATTTTAATATAAATATCTAATTATAAGATAAATTATATAGATTTTTTTTAATTTTAACTATTTTTAGATATTTAAAAATCTCTTCTTTTGAATGCTTATAATAATTAAATCAAGTGATTTTCTAACTATCTAAAAAAATATTAATAAAATTCTGAAAAAAATATAAAATTTGATCTCTAAATATTTATGTAAAAATCATTTTGAATTGTTTAGATCGACCATTTAGATTTTAAATATAAAAAATGATCCATAACATACAAATAATCCTAGTTATCCATAGCACCATAGCCCACTCCCATTTCGTTCTTATATATACATTAGCGTTAAGATAGTTACGGAGTTTGACTTATATGCTTTATTCATATAATATCTTCACAGTCTTAGTGAAATGTCAATATGAATATAGCTTTCTAACATTAATTACTTTTGTCTATTTGCCGAGCTTTTTTTCCTTTTAAGCACGACGCCAAGGTTTAAATCCTCATAACATTTAGGAAAGAATTAATTTATAACAATAATCTTCTAAATAAATAATTATTATTAACACAATTAATGATATCGATAATCAATTTTAACTACTAAAATGGACAGGCTAACTTTTATTCAATAAAAACTATATAGAGATCAAAGTTGATCCCTATATTTTTAAACTTAAGTTATCATGACTCATATTTCCATTAAAATTAATATTGTACCTTCCATCTGATCACCATATCATATACAAACCAAAACCATATAACTAAACAAAAACTTCAATGATTCTGATTCTTCAGTTTGCTTGACAAATAAAGTCAAATAATAACTTGTAACTCTTTACAATAAAACAAATAGTATCTTGTTGGCTGGTATGGTACTATGGTAGATAGCTTCCTTTGCTGCCAACAAAGTAGGAAAATGGGGAGCAAGTAAATCTAGTAGAAGAACCGCATTGGTCAAGAACCCAGATTTTTTTTTTTTTGAGGAATAACCCAGATTTACTTCACAGATGATTCACCTTTTCATTCATTTTTAGCTGCACTGGATACCAGAGTACCAGACAGAACAAACGACTGGTAATACAAATTCCAGGTCCCGTGACCGATGGATGAAGGAGAGCAAGGTACGGACGAGAGAGAGAGAGAGAGCGGTGGCCTGTTTGACTGAGTCACTGAGTATAATCTCGGATCCTCGGCCAGTCTGACACAGGCTTGGTAGTGATCACGGGATGGGATGGAATGCGGTGAGATCCTTTTTTCTCACAGTTCTGTAATTTGTACTGTCACTACTTTTTAATGGAACGAGGATGATGACGATGACCAGAGACAAAATCATTTCTTATCAAATTTCCGAAGCGTGGACAAAAATTAATTCAAATGTATGACTGATCAAATTAAACTAAATTATATATACAGAGAGATTGATTATTGTGAAAATATTTGTATTTCGAGCTCAAGTGCATACGGCTTAAATTTTATCGTAACACATCCGAAATTTAAAATTATCATTCTCATTAAATTCTTCATATCAAAATATTGGGGATACAAAAATTTGAGGTATTTTGAGTTTTCTAAGTATTTATTTTGGATTTTTAAAAATCATTAACAACAATTCAATATATTATTATTATTTTAGTGTTGATTTTCAAAAATTCAAAACAAATACTTAGAAAATTTGAAATACCCCAAATTTTTGTATCCCTCAATATTTTGATATAAATAATTTAATGAGAATGATAATTTTGAATTTCGGACGTATTATGATAAAATTTGAGCCGTATGCATTTGAACTCGAAATGCAAACGTTTTCACAATAGTCTAACTCTCTAACTCTATGTATTTCGAATTTTAAAGTCCAAATAGTTGATCCAAACCATTGAACATGATTTTTTTATTAAAATATATTTGAAGATCAAATTATATATTTTTTGAATTTTTTTACTATTTTTTAGATGGTTACAAAATCATTTATTATGAATGGTACAGAAATTTTTAGATCAACAAATTTTGTACCCATCTAAAAATTGAAATAATTTAAAAAATATATAAAATTTGATCTCTAATAATATTTCAATATATAGATCATGTTCAATATTTGGATCGACTGTTTGGACCTTCAAGTTCAAGATATGAATGCGAAACACGGAAGATTTTGTGCTTCACGAAGCACCATAACCTCACTCTATAGTACTTCACGAAGCACAAAAAAATCTCATGTGCTTTGCGTATATCCCAGATTTAAAAGTCCAAACGGCCGATCCAAATTATTGAACATGATCTCCATACTAAAGTATTATTGGAGATCAAATTTATTTTTTTAAAATTATTTATTATTTTTTAGATGAGTACAAAATTGATTGATCTAAGGATTTCTATACTATTGATTTTCCACCCATCTAAGAAATAGAAAAAAATGATCTCCAATGATATTTTGATATGAAGATCATATTCAATGGTTTGAATTGGCCATTTGAACTTTCAAATCTGAGATACACGCGAAGCACATGAGATTTTTTTGTGTTTCACAAAGCATCATAGCCCCCCTCTCTCTCTCTATATATATATATAGTAAAACTAGTATGTTCCTAGGACCACAGAGTCTCTTTGTGATCCTAACTCAAAAACTACATCAAATGATCTTCAAATTTTGATTTATCACTCTTATTAAATTATTTATATGAAAATCTTGTGTGATACAAAAATTTAAGATATTTTAAATTTTCTAAGTCACTCTTTTTAATTTTTAAAAATCAGCTCTAATAATAATAATAAAATATTTAATGTTTGTATATTATTTTCAAAAATTAATATACAAACATTGAAGAATTTAATGAGAGTAAAAAATCAAAATTTAAAGATCATTTGATATACTTTTTGAGATAAGATCACAGCGGGCTCTGTGCTCCTAGGAATACACTAGTTTTACTCTCTCTCTATATATATATAGAGAGAGATGTGTGTTAATGTACTTTATAAAGCACAAAATACTTTGTACTTGACGCTTATATCTCATGTCTCAAAATTCAAATGAACGATCCAAACAATTAAATATGATCTTTATATCAAAATCTCCTTGGTGATCAAATTTTATAATTTTTAAATTTTTTTTGAAGGGCTACAAAATTTATTGATTTGACGTCTTCTGAACCATTCAATATCAACAATTTTCTAGCCCTTTAAATAAATAGAAAAAAATTCCAAAAAATATAAAATTTGATCACCAAGGAGATTTTGATATGAATATCATATTTAACTATTTGGATCGTCCATTTGAATTTTAAAACATGAGATATAAGCAAGAAGTACAAAGTATTTTATACTTTATAAAGCACATTAGCACACACATCTCTCTCTCTCTCTCTCTCTATATATATATATATAGTTGTTTTGTGGTGCTATGTATAGAATAAATCGCATCTTGCGCGTAGATCAAATTTTATATATTTTTAAAACTTTTTACTATTTTTTAAGATAGTTATAAAATCACTTTTTTTTAATGACACATAATAACTAAATCAAGTGATTTTTTTAACTATCTTAAAATATAGTAAAAAGATTCTTAAAAATATAAAATTTGATCTATATCTAGATATTCATATGAAAATCATTTTGTACGGTTGGATCAATCATTTAAACTTTGAAAATGAAGAACCGATCCATAGTACCATAGCCCAACTCTCTCTCTCTCTCTCTCTCTCTATATATATATATATATATATATGAGTTATGCTACCATTAGCTGTGAAATATAAAATATTTTTGTACTTAATGTCATATTTATAATTTTTAAATTTAAAATATCGATCCAACCATTTAAAGTTTTTTCATATTAAAATATGACTGGAGATCAATTTTTATATTTTTTTGAAAATATATTCGGCTTATGATTTTCAATAATAATAATTTTCTAACCCACAATTTTTCTAAAATATAAAATTTGGTTTACAAGTATATTTTAATATGGAAAAAACTTTGAATAGTTAGATCGGTATTTTAAATTGAGAAATGAGAGATACGATGTAAAGTACAAAAGTCATTTTGTACGTCGACTAACTGCAGCATAACTCCATATAATATATCTAAACTGCAGTAAATAACTAAATATATTTATAACTTATAATTTTGTTAATCATTATTCTATATGTTATCATGATAAGCAAATAAGTTACTATTAATACAACTTATTTATCCCATTTTAGACAGCTTTAGCTGTAAAATATTGTATTTGTACACTGTTTCCTAAAAAGACTGATGAAATAGTTTTATACTGCGTTTGTGATTAAAATCCTTCAAATATTAAGAATTACATTAAAATGTTCTTAGACTTTCCTGAAATGAAGGAAAACAGAGCGGAAAAAGAAGGAAGAAAAGGCTGTCAAGTGTTAATGCAGGGATTGCATTTTTGCGTTGATGTTATATTAATGACGGTAGTTAAAAGCAAATCCAAATACCAACCACGCCAACCAACAGCCACACTCATAAAATTAAAGTAAATGCAGTAGAATAATTGGAGTGTGTTCAATTTTATAGTACATCTTTTTGAAAAATATTATTTAAATATAAAATTTAACATTATAGATGTGTTTCTAACGGTTTATATATAATATGTATCAAATTTTAGTCAATTATAAAAAGATTTTAACTCTTAACATACAACTTTAAATTTTTAATGGTAGAGTTTCAATGATATTGTGATGAATGATTAAATAATCTCCAAATTATTTTAAATTTGTGACATATTTTATCTAAATCATTAAAAATATATTTATAATTTTATTTTTATTAAAATAATATTTTTGAAAAAATATATATATAAACATAAAATGTACCATAAAATTGGATGTACACTACATTTGCCCAATCCAATATACTTTGTTAGTTACCAGCAGTGAACAAGCAAACAGACGTGCATTTGCAATGGATGGACTTGGGAGACAATCAGACAACTCTCTTGAAGCCTCCAACAATCCCTTTCAATGCTATATTAGATGAATTGTATGCCTTGCTAATTCATCAGGTGAAAATTTTATCTACCGGCTTCTACCTAATATTTAATTCTCCCAACACGGACGAACAACCAAAGTAGTTTGGAAAAATATTCATAAAACAATGGAATAATAAAAGAAAAATAATTGCCAGTCGAGACGAGGATTTTTATTATTTGATGGGCTCATAACCTTTTTCTTGTTGGGCCTTCTGTTCAATCCGTTCATTCGCTCCTTGGTTGCGTGTGTGCTGGGGTGGGTACTGGAATGATCGGGGTTGAAAGTACACACTGAATAACTCCCAAGAAAGACACCCTTTTTTCCAGGACAAGAACAATTAAAGAATGTAATGCACGTCAAACAAGTTTTGAGTTGCCATTTTATAAGGTTATGTTGTTGAGATCATATTAAGTAGGCCCAAAAATAGTCTTTCCTTTGCCCTAAAGAACTACAGTCTACAGGCACCAAAATGAATTGAGAGGAAACAAAGAAAAAGCGTATCCATCTATGATTTAGCTCAAAACCCATCAGAGATGATAGATGACCCATACTGATAATGACTGGTAATGATGCCTTGACAGTTGACGCGACCTCTTGATGCTTGCATCTCAATTATTAAAAAAGATTGATAGACATCGGGTAAATTACACCTCCACAAAGGAATGATATTCAATTTATTAACCAAGTTACATAGAGTTATTATTCAAATCTTCTAATAAAGAATGGTTTTAACAACAAATGGTCCAGTATTAATCTTTTGTCTGATCTACATAACTATAGACACCTCAAAACGTACAGAAAAATGAGTGTATCACATTTTGGTGTCAGTGGAGGAGCAAACCTGTAATGGTGCCTCGACACCCCCTCATGATGCTCACATCTCAAACTGTTGCCGATACCATTAGCACCTCTCCCTTCCCCATTTTCTGGTAAAGCTGCATCCTAGAATTTCTTTCACTGCTTGCATTCCATCCCCTTTAAATTCTTCCGCTTAGCCTCCTTTCTCACCGGCTCAATGAACTAGAAGTTCTTTTCTTTGGTTGGAATTGAAATTTTGTTTGAAGTCAAATCTTGGGTCTCCTCATCTGAGTTGTTTTAGTCCATATCTTGTGGTGACGGAACCTGAAAAGCCTGAAAGGATTTTAATTGGTTATAATTTTTTGACTCAGATTTAAGAACATATTGTCATGTTCCAGTCAGTTCTTACTTGGTTATAATTTTTCTACTCAGACAGCAGTTCAATTAGGTCGAGTTTAGGTCAAGTAGACAATCCATTATGTTAATTTGAGATCAGGGCAATTTTTGGTCTTAGGCCATTCTTGTTGGCGCTTTTCAGGTCTAGGCTGCTACAATTTTGAGAATTGACTTTTTTTTTTCTTTTCTATATTTCAGATTAGGTGATTTCTGGGATCTGTTTGGATTGAATTTCAGGTAGTCATGCTAAGATGGATAAGATTCAGGTTTTTGGTAAGTCAACATGGTTCAGGTGTATTAATTACGTATGTTATTTGAGCTGCATCAGACCAGAATGAGGAGTTAGCCCAGTTGAGGTTTAAGTGCCTACAGATCACTCTGGTTTTTGTTTAAGGTTTGAGCACGATCATGCAATTTATTCTCTATACATGGTCTGCATCTTAAAATGATGTTAGGTTTGTGTTTTGAAATGAAATTCATAATGTTGGTTCTTCTACAGGAAGTTTATCACTTTATCTCTGCACAGTTCAGGAAGAACTGGAGCACCATGAGCTGAACTACTAGTACTTTTGCCAGGCCTTGATGTTCTTTCCATCTCAATTTGTGTATCCAGGAAGTCATCATGCGGGTCTGAGTCAGACCCACATGGTTTCTGATGTGCCCTAATGGTCCTCCATGTAGTTGGTCGCTTTTGACCCAGTAAGGATTCTGTTGGTTTAACAGAAGAGGAATTTGGGTAAAGTCTTGGTGAAGAAACATTGTTGGTTTGGCACCACGATTGCTTTTCATATTTGTCTGGAAGAAAAAATAATATTCAGATGAGAAGTTACGGTGTTAGGGAGATCTGAGCATTTAACCCCACATTATACAATTCAATCTAAAATGCATAAACAGAGAAAATAAATTTACACAATATCCTGGTAACTGATTTGACAATTATGACACTGAAGTGGCAGATGTGCTTGACGCAGAAATTCGATTCTGGACTGAAAGATCTGAGACTGGAAATTTCAATTCGATTTAAAGGACAATACACCATATTTTTGCAGGTAGGAAGTAACAACAGCACTTGAACCATACTGGTGTTGACTAAAAAAAATGATTTGCTTTTACCAGCAGTGCAGGTCGGATCTGGTCATGTATAAGTAGACATTGTACTGAGATTGAGCTTCGGTTTTCTCATATCTGTTGAAGACTTTCCTTCGTATCAATTTCATCAAAATCTGAAAGTTACATTAACAAGGAATCAAGATTTAGGTTACTAAAATTGCACAGATCAGTAAAATGATACAAAGTATATTTTTCGGATTATTACTTTAAATATTTTCAGGATCTTCAACTATTTGTGCAGATATCAACTAGAGGTAAATTATACTGGCGGAACTGAAAATTTTTGATTTGGTTTTACCGGAAATGCAATTTAGGGAAGGTCGAGTAGAAGTAGACATTGAATTGAGATTACCCTTTGATCTTCTCAGCTCAGTATAAGGACAGATTTCCTTCGTATCAATTCCCTTAGAATCTGAAAAATACATTAACAACTATCAAGTTTCGATTATTAAAACTAGCTTTGTACCAGCGCGTTGCAGCGAATTTTTTTATTTAGATTTAGAAAAATATCACATAATAATATGTACATCATTCTAATATAGAAAAAATCAATTATAAATATTATATCAGGTATAATCTCACATAATTTCTCTCAACATTTAATTTCATTCCTTCTATATGGTAAAAAAAATGGAGAGAAATATAAAATAATGGACGCTATCGTGTTCGTCTGACTAGTTAAAATTAATGTAAATTATTAGATGAGAGACATTTTGAGATATAAAAAATTTAAAGGAAATGACAAAAAATAAACTCATCCAATTCTTAGCTAATTTATATAACAGTATAGATTAATTCTCTCTCCTTCCACTTATCTGCTCTCTGGAAAGATTTGGAGTCCGATTGGAATTTGGGGAAGAGCTGGCTGCAAAAGAGGAGCTCAATTTGGGAGACGCGATCCATCACTTCCTTGAATTATGGCAACTAAGAGTATCTCCAATGTATCAATTAGTTCTAAATTTTTTATTACTATCATATTATATTTAATTAGAAAAATTGCTAATTAAAATTAACACTCTCCAATGTAGAAACCATATCTAAATTTTATTTATGCCAAGTTATTTAATGAAAATAGAAAAAAATAAATAGATTTAGCAAAAATAATCTCCAATGCAAAATTAAATGAGTTGCTAATATGATGTGACAATTAGAAATGAGTTGCTAAATTAGAAACTATGATTAAAATTTCTAAATTAGAAATTACCTCTCCAATGCTAAAATTAAAAATTAACAATGACACATAAGAATAGAAACTCTCATTGGAGATGCTCTAATATTGTGCTGAGAGTGCATATGTATTTGAAATCGTCCGATTTAGTAACGAAAATTTCAAGATTTGGAGAATCAATCGGGTTTGTTTCCAGTCCCTCAACTTCTCACAGAGAGTATATCGTGTTAGTAATTTTAGGGTTACATAAAAAAAGTTCGAACTCATGCTATAATTTGAGCTCGGTTTGACTCTAATTTGACTCGAGCTAATCTGATTTAAGAGTTAAATGATTTGAGTTTGAGTTAGAGTTGACTGAGCTCATAGTTTAATTCAGTTCGAATAATAATAGTTTATATATTTTTTTCTGTTAAACCTTAATTCGATAATTCATCTCTTATTATCTCTCGTCATCTCACAATCTCAGCGGCTTAACAATTTCTCATAGTCATTCGTAACTTGTTTCATATGTTTGACTCGATAGTTTTTTTTCTGGTCCATCCGTTCAAATTAGTACAGCAAAGATGTCATTGAAAATATAATTTGTTAATATATCAATTTTATACTAACTCATGTATCATTTTTGTAGATATATCAACTTTGCAGTTTGTAGATACAATAATATAAATGTCAAAACGAGTCAATGTACATGCATTGACTCATGAACTAGCTCGTGATCTAACTCGAATAGTAACAAGCCGAGCTTGAGCTAGACTTTTTAGCTCGAAACATTTCACGAGCTCGACTCGAATTTTCATGAGTTAAATTTGAGCTAAGCCCGACTCACTCGAACTCGGCTCATTTGCAGCCTTAGCTAATTTTCTAGTGTCAAATGAGGATGTGTGAAGAAACCTAAAAAAAAAAAAACTCCCGCCTTGGTGAAATTCCACATTTCCACTCTTCTTTTGAAAGGCTTTATAAATTACATGTCCATTCCACAACAACTAATGCCAATTGCCTATTGGGCTGATCTTTAGTAGCTTCAGACCATGTTAAGTGTTAAGAGAAGAATGAAACATTTGATATTGGATCTTAAAAGCTCGGTGTGAAATTTTGGAAATCTGGTGTCGGACTCAGCCGCTTATTATTATTTTTTCTTTTAAATTTGTTCTTTATATATATAGTTTTCTGTCTATATATCTGTAATAAGCACTACCATTTGTTCTAAAAAATAAAATCTTCACATGTGAATATTTACTATGATTTGCGGAATCAGATTAGATATAATACGATAATAAATAAGTGATGTGTCTATTTTAATTTTCTTATAACGTCCAGTTTTCAGTGTGACACTAAATTCATTTATATTCTTTATTTAAAGTATAATCTGAAATTTATAATCATCATTTTATAAAATGGGTTCCGAATTGATACTTTTTACCTTTTATTTATCTCGATAATATGATAGCTATGTTGTTGACGTGCAATTTAGTACGAGTGCTTTGAAATATCAAAAAAATACAATACAAACATGAGAAGGGATCAGTTGACAATGAGTTATTTTGACAATTTTGACAACGGACCTCTAAATAAATACAAATAAATCTTAAAAATAAAAAAAAGTTTATAGATGTGCCCTTCTACCTTTAGATTTATGGTAATTCAAATTTCATTTAATTTCATCATCGTTTGATAGTCCATCAAAGACCATTAAATTTTCATGCAATTTATAATGATTCTAATTTAACAGTCTTCGATCGATGGACTATCAAATGATAATGAAATTGTATGAAATTTTAATGACCACCAATCTAAACGTAGAAGAATATATATATAAACTTTTTTTCATTTTTGAGAATTTATTTATATTTATTTAGAAGTTCATTGTCAAAATTATCAAAATAACCCATTGTAAATTGATCCCCACTCTACAAACATTACAACAAATTGACTTCAAAATAGCTTTTGCATGTTTACTCATGGCGAAAAGGAGGAGAAAGAGAGACATTTGTATGATATACAGTATATGTGTCACCTAATTCTAGATTTCTATATCTCCGCATTTGTGCAAAAAATATTATCCATGATCAATTATACAAAAAAAAAATCAATAGCAAATGTCTATGTTTGCATTTTTTTAATACAATGGTATTAAAAATATCTAAAAGAAGGTTTTATACATAATATTAATTGTATGATATGTATCATGTATGCTTCTACATAATGAAATCAATAAAAGTTGATATATATTTATTATATAAAAAATGCACATAAGCTGTTTCATGTAGCTCTTTGACACCGCAGTACAAATACAACAATAACGTACTATAATATTGAATCCACATCCATCGAATTGCATTTTAAACAAAAAAAGTACTAACTTGTTGATAATATTGATACACAATATATGTCAAGAAATATCAAAATAATAATTTGTTACCACTTGAGAAGACGACACCTTGAAAAAAAAAGGATTTCGAAAGATGCAGGACCTACTATCATTAAAGTATTAAAATTTTCTTCTTCTAACACTAAATATTGAATCAACATCTACTGAATTGCCTTTTTTTTTTTCCAAAATATAAGTAAGATTAAAGTTTGACGGTAAATATAAAACCAAAATAATAAAATTTAAAATTTCCTTAAGATCTCAATTTCTTTTTTTTTTTCAAATTTTTTATGTTTAAGTTTTCAGAAGCTAATTCCAGCAGCTAGTAGGGTATTTCTTTTTCAAATAATGCTCTTCCGAGAGATGTATATAATATAAGCCTTGCCAACCATCTAATATATCCAACTGAACTCGTTACAACATTATAAAAACTTGCCACAAAGAGTTCAATTAAAATTGCAATACGTTTAATATGTTAAATTGGTGTATAAAAATAAATATAGGTATGATAAATTTACGAGCAGGCAGTCTTAAATAAACCTTTCAACCTAGTATATAAGGTGGTCACCACTGCAAAAAAAAAATCAATAACGGTTTTGAAAGGGTTTTAATAACAGTTTCCTAACCGTTACTATAGAGCGTTAGAAAAAGTTATAAACAATTATTGTTAAATCAAAGAAATTGAGAAACGGAGGATTTTTTAAGAAAAAATCGTTGCAACCTTTAACAACAATTCTCTCTTAAAAATCATTGTTGAAGGAAATTTAACAATGATTTTTAACAAAAAAAACATTGTCAAAGGGTTACTTTAATATCGGTTTATTCTTCAGTACAATTGTTAAAGATTATTTTTTTTCCTTTTTCCCACTTCTACAATGATTTTTTGATAGAACATTTGTTAAATCATTATTTTTTGAACAATTCTATTTGTTTTCTATGCTAGTTCACTGTTGCTAGTAAAAATGATATGCATATATATTGTATTTGAGCGTGTGCACACACATATATAGGGTCACGACCCGCCATAGCATAATTCTCTATATAGGGTCTATCTACTAAAGCACAAGGGTGTTGTGTACTTTGCACTCTATTATTAATTTCAAGTCAGAAATTATCGATCTGAATCGTTCATCTAATCTTCCTGCGCTTTCTAAAATACCATAGCCCACTCTCTCTCTCTCTCTCTCTCTCTCTCTATATATAGAGTTCGGCTACGATGCTACGTGTGCTACGGATCAGTTCTTTATTTTTAAAGTTCAAATGGCCGATACGACCGCTCAAAATGATTTTCATATAAAAATTTAGTTGTGGATCAAATTTTATATATTTTTTTAATTTTTTACTATTTTTTACATAGTTAGAAAATCACTACTTTTGAATGACCCATAATAAACAAATCAAGTAATTTTCTAATGATCTAAAAAAGGAAAAAAATTAAAAAAATATAATATTTATTGTATAACTAGATTTTCATATGAATAATTCAAAATTATCATTCTCATTAAATTTTTCATATCAAAATATTGAGGAATACAAAAATTTGGGGTATTTTGAGTTTTCTAAGTATTTATTTTGGATTTTTAAAAATCAGCAACAATAATTTAATTTTTTATTATTATTTTAGTGCTGATTTTCAAAAATCCAAAACAAATACTTAGAAAATTCGAAATGCCCCAAATTTTTGTATCTCTCAATATTTTGATATGAAGAATTTAATGAGAATGATAATTTTGAATTTGGGCGTGTTACGATAAAATTTGAGCCGTATGTACTTGGGCTCGGTTTTCATAATAGTCTAACTCTCTCTCTCTATATATATATATATATATAGAGAGAGTAAATCTACCGTGCACTTAACCTCGCGGAAGACCTCCATGAGCTTAACTCAAAAAGTACATCAAATTATTTCTAAATTTTAATTTATCATGCTCATCAAGATTTTAAAATGTGGATTTCAATATGCGTGCAGTTGACCACTGCATAACACATATGCGGTTCAGTATGCGGATATGTATTCTAAAAAGTTCTTACAATATTTGAATCGATCATTTATTTTTGAAAAAAAATAATGTTAACTAAGAAAATATAATAAGATATTAATATAATTTTGAATATTTTGCATGAAAAATATAATATAATTAATTTTATAGGTTTAATATGATAAATATTTTAAAAAATAATGCGCATTGTTGAATATGCGGATGTATACTCTTATGCATGCGGCATCGCACCGTATAAGCATAAGCGGACCGCATATACGGCCGCATTTTAAAACAATGATGCTCATATGAAAATCTTATAGGATGCAAAAATATGGGGTGTTTTGAGTTTTATAAGTCATTATTTTTAATTTTTAAAAATAATATACAAATATTAAATATCTTATTATTATTTTTAGAGTTGATTTTCAAAAATTAAAAACGATGACACAGAAAACTCAAAACACACAAATTTTTTTATCTCCCATAAGGTTTTCATATGTAGACGGGTTTGGGTAATGTTTTATTTTCGTTAGGTCATCGGGTATGAGTATGGGTAAGAATTTTTTTTTTTTACTTATTGGGTATGGATATGGGTAAGGGGTTTTCGTTACCCGTTATCCATTGAGTAGTTTATATAAATATATATATAATTATTTTATATTTTTTATATATACAATTATTTTATATTTTTAATAAATATATATAATTAAATTATATAAATATATATAATTAAATTGTATAAATATATATATAGTAATTAGTATATATTTTTTATGACAATTGACATGAAAAAATTATATGATTTTTGTTATATCTAAAATGTTAATTATTATTGCACTTTATTGATATATTTATTTAATGCTATTTATTTATTTAAATTATATAATTATTTTATCTATTATCTACCATTACCCGTTCCTTACCCGAAATTTTTAATGGGTAAATATAAGATATGAGTAAAATTTTTTTTAATGAGTATGAATAGAATATGAGGAATGAAATTTTAATGTATATGAATATGAAAATATCTTCAGTCCTTCTTAGGGTTTGCTCTGAAGGTTTGATTTTGGATTTGATCTTGTCTTTCTTTGATGTCTATCACTGAGGTGTGGGACCCACATGTCAGTGAATAATAATCAGATGGATGTCCCCTCAGGAGATCTCTCTCCTGAATCTCCTGAGGGTCATCCACCTCGAATGAACAGGAAGTGGCAGGGCTTTTATACCTCTGGCCCTTGTCTAGAATTTCCTTGTAGGACAAATAAACTCGTTCCGGAGTTCAGCAACGACTTTTTCTGACTGGTGGACCCTCTCTCTTGCCTTTCTCTCCTTTTCTTATGATTTATCACTGATAAATTGATATTTATCCTTAATTATTTAGCTGTTTTATTTTTGAGATTTTTCAAGGATAAACAATATTTTTTATGATAAAAATTATATGATTTTTGTTATATCTAAAATGTTAATTATTATTGTACTTTATTAGTATATTTATTTAATGTTATTTATTTATCTAAATTATATAATTTTTTTATCATTTATTTATCATTACCCGTTCGTTATTCAAAATTTTTAATGAGAAAAAATAAGATATAAGTAAAAAAATTTTTAATGAGTATGAATTGAATATAAGTAAAAAAAATTTAATAGATATAAATATAAAAATATCTTCATCCGTACTTTACTCTTGCCATTGACAACCTAATCTACGTCTGTCACAAGCTCAACACAGTGTACTAAGGTATCCCAATAATTTCATAACATGACACCATAATAAATGCATACTGAGAGAGTTTTGGTTTGTTCTTCGTGCATCACTGTTAGAGAATGTGAAATACCACAAGTTCTCTCTGTTGATTGTTGTCTCACTATCTTACCTTGCGGTTATAAACAACCCAGCTGTTAGGTTATTATTTGCCCCCTCTCAGTTGAGACAGAGCTGTGCCAAGTATATATTTCGTACACATGACTATTGACTTGTGGGCCCGTTTATACGGACATTTATCATGTGTAACTAATATAAGATTTGCGTATCAACAGATGAACAGAATTTTTTTTTGTTATCATTAGAAAAAAAGATAAAATTTGTTCTATAACGTTTGTTCTCGTGTGTATTAATTGCTGTGGCATGTCAATTGGAACATAGCATAGATGAGATAAGCATAGTTTTGTAGCATATGAACCCACATCCAGTATTCGATTTAACAAAATCCTCTTATAAACTTCTAGTTAAATTTCTCAGGACATGCGGTTGATATAGCGCCGATGCTTATCAATTGATGGGCATGATTCATGAAAAATATGGAAATTGACGAACAATAAAACGAATTTATTTTATGTTAGATTTTTGAAAAATAGGAAAAATATAGTAAATTGTCGAGGAATAAAACAATTTCAAATTTTGACGATATATTTAAGGAAAAAAAACAGGAGCATGTGGTGCATGAATACCAGAATGCATGTGATTACCTCAAGAAATAAAAATAGAGCTTTTCAAAACCTTTATAATCAACTATGGAATTTGAAAAAAAAAAAGAACTATTTTTCTTCTTACACAATGGTCGCTAAAATTCAGATTCAGGAGCGGGTAGTAAAAATTTTGTAAAAAAACAGTAACAGCCCAATGGTTAAAAACACATGCATTATTTTCCAACTAGAATATATATATATATATATAAATATATATATAACTTGGCTAGATTAACTTATAAAAGTATATCAAATCATCTCGAAATTTTAATTTATCATTCTCATTAAATTCTTTATATGAAAATCTATTGGGATGCACAAATTTGGAGTGTTTTGAGTTTTTTAAGTCATGATTTTTAATTTTTGAAAATCAGCTCTAAAAATAATAATAATAATATATTTAATATTTGAACATCATTTTTAAAAATTAAAAACGATGACTTAAAAAGCTCAAAACACTCCAAATTTTTGCATCTCACGAGATTTTCATATAAAGAATTTAATGAAGATGATAAATTAAAATTTCGAGATGATTTGATATACTTTTTGAGTTAAGCTCACGGAAGGCCTCCGTGAGCTTAAGCTCACGGTATATCCACTCTCTCTCTCTCTCTCTCTCTATATATATATATAATTTGGCTAGATGTTATGTATAGTATGGATCACACCCGTGTCATAGATCTATATTTTAATTTTTAAAATCAAAATAGTCTATCCGAACCGCTCAAAATTATTTTCATATAAATATCTAATTATAGACAAATTTTATATTTTTATTTTTTTTTACTATTTTAAAATCACTTCTTTTCAATGACTCATAAAATTAAATCAAATAATTTTCTAACTACTAATGAATTATATATATATATATATATAGGGAGATCTTATAGTGCTTCGCGAAGCAAAAACCGTTTTTGCTTCGTCCTAAAAAAAATCTCACAAAATTCAAATTGACAATCTAATTCATCCAACATAAACTATATATTTAAATCTTATGGAATACAAAATTTGATTACATTTGGAGTTTTCCAACTATTTTTTTAGGATTTTTAAAAAATGTCCCAATAATAATAATAAAATTAATGATAGGTGCACCTAAAAATTATCATCTTTTAAAAATCGAAAAAAATAGTTATAAAGCTCCAAAAATAGTAAAATTTAATATTCAAGAAGTTTTCAATATCTAGATTATTGTGGACTAATTAGATTGATATTTTGAGCTCTCGGTATATGAGATTTGAAACTAAAGCAAAATACTTTTTTGCTTCGCGAAGCACCGTAAGGTCTCCCTATATATATATATATAATTCATTAGTAGTTAGAAAATTATTTGATTTAATTTTATGAGTCATTCAAAAGAAGTGATTTTAAAATAGTAAAAAAAGTCTATAATTAGATATTTATATGAAAATAATTTTGAGCGGGTTGGATAGACTATTTTGATTTTAAAAATTTAATGTAAAGTATCTGTGCAAATGTACCTTTTCTCTTTGAAAATCCATTTAACATCCGATCAAGAATTTATGATCTAGGAGACCAAATAAATGCTTCGGAAGCATGAGGGGAAACGTAACATGGTCCACTGGAAAAAAATTGGTTCGAAGGGTGCGTAAGTCGTTGATTTTGTATTGAGATTCGAACGATCATTGAAAATGTGAATCTCAAATCTCAAGATCTGTTAAAAGTATGAATCTCAATGTAAAATCAACGGATGGCGCATCTTTCAAACCAATTTTTTAATTTAAAGAGGTGCGAACGTATCCCGCTCCCCTTCAATTTAAGGTCAAAATTATGGGATTCAAATTCAATACGGCCCGTTATGCAATGGAAATGAAACCCATTGCACAATGTGGTGTAAAATCGAACGCTTAACTGTCCGATAACGATCATAAAATGACGGTCTAGATTATACCCCCTTGCAGAGTTAATGTTGCCACGTCACATCACTAAATATCATGTGATTGTATTTCCCATTAAAAGAAATAGCAATAATTTGAATATGATATTTGATTTTTCATGTTTTGGAATATATATATATATGAATAACTAAATAAAGCAAACTTATATATGGTAAAAGAAAATTGTATCACTTCCGGTATTTTTACTTTTTTACATTGTTAACTCAAAATAGAAGTCAACCAGATGCTTTTTATAGTTTCTCAAAATTAACTATCCAAACAAATTGGTTGTACAGACTACAGTAGCATTTTTGTATCATTGTATGTCATGGGGTAAATAAATATTCGATGCATGTACTGTTCTTCTACTATATAAGGGAAGAAGGAATCGCATAACTAATAATTCAGCCGTACAAATTCATTATTGAATATAGATATACAGTAGAAAGTGGATAAATTTAGAATATATGTAAGTAAATTTTTGCTATATATAGAGGTGACAACCAAATAGTTTCTAATTAAGCACTTCTAGCTAGCAACTAGATCTCTGTGATATGTGTGAAGAAATTATTTTAAATATTTAATTATATAAGTGAAAATAAGAGGATTAGGTGTTTATATATAAGACAACCATTTATATAGAAAATGACAAAAGTCACGTGGCTTGTGGGGGAGAAAAAGCATGTGGGGGAATTTTTCAGAAGATAAAGGTACTTTTTTTTATTATATGATATTTTTACATAAACAATGTGAGTATTAGATTGATCATCTAATTAAAGAGATCATAAGTTAACCCCTCATCAGAATTAAAAAAAACAACTAAAAATTCAATTGATAGAACATAGTTGAATGAATATAATAGAATAGAGATGATTTTAATTAAAATTTATTGATAAAAATGAATCACCGATAAAAAAAAAATTGATCCATAGTATGTAATAAAAGATCAGCTTATAATTTGAATTTACAATTCATGTCACAAAAACCCTAGTGCCCGTGCCCGTGTTTTTATTTTGCGAGAGATGAGAATAACTCTCAAAATTTAATTTCGTGTTTATAAAAGACTTGAATCTATAATCTCTTAGAAGTCATCTTATTTAACTATCGTTTGAATTACTAGATCATTTGTTATGATTGAACAAATTAAATATGGTATTATTATGACTGGACAAAATATATATGGTATTGTGTATGATGATTTCGATAAATATAACACACGAAAGAAAAAAGAGGAAGGAAAGATCATTTGTTACTTTATTGCATGGATAAGATATTGATGCATGAAAAGGGGGTGATTGTTAGAGCGCTCCTCTCCAACAATGTAACGGAAGAAAGAGAAGGGCGCGCATGTAATTATCAGTTTATCACAGAAAAGGCTTAGCTAACATCTATTTACTAATAGTTTAGAAACATGGTTACTGAAAGAGAAGGTGACAATTTTAAAATATTGAAGAACTATTTTGTAACGGTTTTAAATAAAAAAAGTGTTGTTAAAGTGGAGGTCAAACGTGTTAAAAATCTGGTAACACCTTTAACAATGATTTCTTTGGGAAACCGTTATTAAAAATTGATTTAACAATGATTTTTAGTTAAATATTATTGTTAAAATGTACCTTCTACAATATTTTCTATTTAAAACTATCGCAACACCTTTAATAATGATTTTCTTTGAAAACCGTTGTTAATGGGTACCTTTAATAATGTTTTATATTTAAAATTGTTGCTAAAGGGTTATTTTTAAATTTTATCACTAATTGAAAAGAACCCACAAATACATTTCATGTTTTACGCTCTCGCAGATCACCACTGTCCTAAATTTAATGTCCCTTCATCCAATACATGAAATAGATATTCGGTGACGATAAAAGTCATCATTATACACAATGGTGACTTTTGATGATGACTTTCAATCACCACAAGATAGCTCCATAAATTTCATCGCTAAAAGTAGAATACGGTGACTTCAGTCGCCATATGTTTTCATGATGATATTCTATCACCATTGTAAGGTTAGAATAAATAATAATTAACAATATTTAGTATCACTTTAAATATAAACCATAGTGACGATCAATTACTGTCACAAATTAATTATCTAAATAATGGGGGCTACAAAAGCCTTCATTGTTAATTAAATTGTGATAATTCTTTTTTGCCACATTTGCTTTCATAACACATGATAATTTTATCGCCATGTATTATGTTTTTCCGTGACTTTCTTGTTGCCAAGTTTTTATAGTTAATAGTGACGATTTATCCTGCCATCAATCCTATCCTATATTAACCAATTTGTTACCTTTTATGATTTCCAATGTAACTTTTTATTAATGGTGGTTATAATGTCCCCATTAAAAAAAAAGAATATGATGCAACTTTTAGATTTGTCGTTGAAAAACAAATATATCGCGACTTTGAGTTGTCAATAGTTAAAAAGAATCGATAGATATTTAATTTAAGCAACAATTTGTTGATTTTTGGAGGTGATATTTATTTTGTCATAAATATGTCATCACCACTTAATGTATAGTGGTCCCAATCCAACGCTCTAAACCCTCGATCCCCAAATTTTATTCTATAACAGTAGTAATGCTCCTTTCATACTTCAGATAAAAAGAGAGATGAGAGACAGAGAAAGAGAAAGAAAATAAATGGAGATGATATTTGAAATTACAATCGAAATCCAACCACGTATCATAATTTTAAACAATCATAATTTTTGATAGAAAATTTTAATTGGAATGTACCATGTGATTATAGAAAAATTATAATGAGATCTACCTGGTTTACTACTAACGCTTTGATAATAATTTCAGGACAAACAAAGATCTTTTGATGCCTCAAAACTACATTTGAAGTTTTGAGATATATTTTTATTTATTTTTTTTGGGATTTTTGCGGTTTTTTCTTACAAAATTTATATATTTTCACATTATTATTGAATGAATAAGATATATGTTGAATAAAACTGGTTCTTGTTATTTTTTCAGATTTTTAATATTTTTTTAGAAAATATATATATTTTCATATTATTGAATGAATAACATATATTCACATTATGAATATTTTTATTTTTGATATATAGACAAATATTTTTATATATTTATACTGATTAGTATATTTACGATTATTAGAGAAAATAGTTAATGTTAAAAAATAAGAATCTTTAACATGAGTTTATTGACAAAAACCGTCTCACAAAATATAGCGTGCTACCAATTATATATATTATGCATCCAATCAAGCTAATATTCCCATGTCACATCACTAATATCATGTGAATGTATTTCCCATTAAAAGAAACAGCATCAAAATTTTGAATCTGAAATCTGAAATTTATGTTTTGGAATATGAATATAAAAAAAAACTTATGGTAATAGAAATTGTAGCATTGAAAAACTTCCTGTTTTTTTTACTTTTTTACTTTTTTACATTGTTAACGCATTATAGAGTCAACCAGATGGTTTTAATTCATAGTTTCTCAAAATTAACTATACAAACAAATTGGTTGTACAGACAACAGTAGCATTTTGTATGGTTTTATGTCATGCTGTAAATAAATATTCGATGTACTTCTCTGTTATTTATATTACGGATGCTACCTTAGACAACCAATTAGGTGCTTAATGAATAGTTGTGAATGTTTCAGTTGACAGGGATGCGAAATGTGCAGCAATAGTAGTAGTATTAATGCTCTGTACGTGTGTGTAGCACATTCATCCATGATCCATCGAACACACTGTGCTTGATCGTATAGTACGTATGATCATAATCATTTTCAATTTGTCAATTCTATTTAATTATTAAGTATTTATTTGGAAGAATTTATTTAGTATTAATAGGACGTAATGCTATTATCAACCACAAACAATCTTGCCAACAATTTGCATTGCCGATAAAGAATAAAATACAATGTATTTCATAGGAGGATATTTTCATACAATGGGTCCATATATATTCCAAATTAGAATGTTGAAACAGCCGGTCAAAAATCTGATTCTAGTCCATATATACATCAAAGTTAACCTGTTAGAAAAGTCAAGTGTTACAATTTTGAGTTTCTTTTATTATTTTGTTGGAGAAATGATAATATTCAGGCTACTACATTTGACCGTTCAATTGTATATTTTTCCATCTAACTAATACAACAATATATTTTTTTTAATAATTGTAAATTTTGATTTCCTAAATACCTTGATACGTATGCGAAGATCATATTAATCAGTTTGAATCGTTAAAACAATGGCATTGACAACACACATGACTACATAGTAAAGTAAAGATTATTGGAAAGGACGGATCATTTGACAATGTATATTTTGACAATCGAAATTTAAATAGATTCGGACAAAATCTTAAAACAAATTAAAAAATTATAGAATTATTAATAAATTTAAAGATTGATGATATTGTTTTAAATTGAATGTAACTTTATTATTATTTGATAATTTATAAAAAACATATTAAAATTTTATATAAATTTACGACTGTTCTAATTTAATAGGTTTTTATAGATTATAAAAGTTGAACGCTCCCAATTTATAAGTTTAAAAACATGCATGTCTATAGAAATTTATTATTTAATTTTTGTTCAAATTTATTCGATTTTTTATTATAAAAATTGCTATTGTGATTTGCGGATGTGATCGCTCCCGTACGAAAAATGTACAATCTGGCCAGTATTTTGTCACACATGATATGCAAATGCAACAGGCCAACATCGCATCAGAGGCCCGTACTACGTGGCTGTAACCAGCAATAATTATAGCATTCCAATCCGAGCCGTGTGATTATAACGAAAAGGCTAAATTAAAATGATTTAATGTACAGACATAATTTTGTGAGAATTTTGTCCGTACACATTAATAAGAGTAGTCAGACAGAATTAGAACACCTGACCCTTGAATTTTTCTAAGAAACAGACAATATCTTGGATCAGATCATCAGAGGCCGATCTAGAGGAGGGGGTCAATTCACCCCATTAATCATTTCAATTGTCAATTTTCAAAATTTCAATTCTAATATTGCATTAAATTGCTGCAGGTACTACAAAATTGACCCTCATATATTAATATATAAGTTAAGTACTACTACAGCTTTTATGGAGAGAGTATATTCCACCATGAAATTTATCAAAGACAATTTATAAAATAAAATGTGTGATCAATGGATTAATGATTGTTTAATAATTTACATTGAGAAAGAGATATTTGAGATAGTAAATGATAGTGCAATCTTATGTCATTTTTAGAAAATGAGAACTCAAAAAATACAATTAAGTCAAAATAAATGCAAAATTTGATATATGATGGAAATCATTGTCTTTTTTTTGTTATTTGTCAATAGAAATTGGAGGATCAAAGAATGTCGTTAATTTATTAATTAACAATAATATTTTTATTGATCAATCTATTTTCTCTAGTGACATTAAAAATTTATATTTAAATTACCCGATACTTAAAATTAAACAGTCCAAAATTATTAAAATTATTATAATCCATAACAGAATCTCCGGACGACATGAATTTTTTTAATTTGAAGTAACCAAGCGAAATGTTGCTTGACCCATGATCCATTTTATTTTTCAAATCAAATTACACAACTTGAATTGGTTTGGACTGATTAAACTCGATCTTCGAATCCGAAACTCAAAGACCTTTAATCCTTCTTGAACTTGATCTAAACCATTTGATCGTCACCTCTAGTAGAAATTTACTTTCTTATATTATTCTAATTTCTCTGCCCTGCTACGTACTATGCATATTCAATTATGAATTTATACGATGTTATTAGTATTAGTCGTGCAATTAAGCAATCGCCCCTCTTTATTAAATGTTGTCCCTTCTCCCTTATTATATATCAGCAGAACAGTACATGCAACATAGACCGATTTTTAACTTTAAAAAGGTCCTGATGCAGATTAGCTAGATGAATTAATTAAATTAATTCCCTCAATATTAATACAAATTAATAGAAAATACCAGAAATTTTAGTCTTTCTGATATTTAGCGCTGTGGATGGAGGATATAAAGTATCGTGACAGTATAGCTAGCACAAATAACACGGAGAGGGATGGGGTGTGCTGATTAGATTCTCTCCAATTTTTCTGTGGATTTGTATAGGACCACCCATTTCCTTGCGACTGATCCTCCATGCCAGAAATATTGGACCATCTAAATAGTAAATAGTGTGGTCACTACACATCTATAACCCACATATTTGCACTCTCTTCAATTTATATATATATTTTTGGATAATAATTGGGGATCTTTTTATAATTTTATGAAGTATCCAAACCCATAACTACTTTCGAGCCAAAGGAATAATGTAATATAAATATTATATAAAATTAAAATATGATGATTTCGATAGTTTAAAAGTTTTTGTCAAGTACAATTTTAACTTCTTCTTTTTTGCTTGAAAAAAGAACAAAAAAAATGTACATATAAAAACGAACCAAGTAAGAGTTTTAAAGTGAGAAAGTAACTAATCATGTATTAGATGATATTTCGTGAGCCATAGTTAAGAAACCTAAGGTTAGGGTTTAAATTATATATATGTAAGGTCGTAAGCGAATAAATGCACATTAGTAAATTATACATCCAATTAAGAATTTTCATTAATAAATGAAGACTGGAGCAAGTACGCCTTGAAATTGCAACCTATATGTTGTATACTGGATGTCTGTATCCTTTCCCTGCAGTTAAATTCCTATACCATTCAAAGAAGCCACCCCTAGATCACAAAAATCTAAACAGCATTGAACTTTGATGGCATGGCACCAACCTTACCAATTCTAAGAAAAAAGAGAGAAAAAAGAGAGGGAAAGAAAAAGGCAGTTTGATGTGATCAACCCAACAAACTCTACTTGCGGAGCCGACAGTTCGGCTTAAAGAAGTAGTATTAATTAATTAATAATTGTTTTATAAGAAGTTGGTCCTCTCAAATATATGATTGTGCCTGACAATTAATTAAATAAAAATATTATGGAGATATTGGCTGTCATTGTTACAAACTTTATTATTCATATTAATGCAACTATTATTTAAGATTTTAAGTTAAATATCATTAATACTAATAATAACTAATTTATGTTGGGAAATAATAAAGTCATTAGTACAAATAATAACTCATTTAATATGAATAATAAGTCATTAAATATTTGCCACTCCATATTATTTAATGCCATTTATTCACGGAAAAATATCCGATTGCATGTGTATCATCTTACATTTCATTTATAAATATCATTCAGTATTATGAAGGAATTAATTTCAATTAGAAATAATTCGCATTTAAAAGTAATATACTTAGATTATACTTGTATATGTTGTTGGTATAATTAACATTATATATAGGGATATTTTTAGTGAAGATCCAACTTTTACAATATATCCGAATATTATGATACAAATGTTAAAACATAGTAGGTTTAAATTTTTATAAATAATAATTGTTTTTTGAATGACTCAATTTCGGAATATTTAGCATACATCAAATAATTAAAAAAAATTTAGAGGAGCTCTTTAGTATTCCTATAATAAATAGTTGTTCAAATTTTAATATTTTTTAATTATTAATTTGAATATACTTTAAATTTTTAATATTTATCCTAGCTAGATCCCTACATGATAAATCGGCAGGCATCTGACAGCATTTGGAGGATGGGCGGAATAAAAACAAAGATGCTCCGAGGCCCCGAGGGACAAAAATCATGTTCTTTTCCCCTTATTTCGGGCATATGTATAAACTATCAATATAGTATATCCCAACTTCTCCAACCTAATTAACTTAGTCCCCAGTTAATTAAACTTGAATTATCAGAGAGAGAGAGAGGAACTATGGTGCTATGCATAGTAAAAATCATTTCCGTGTTATAGATCAGCTTCTTTATTATCAAAGTGTAAATAGTCAATCCAACCGTATAAAATAATTTTCGCATGAACATTTAGATATAGATCAAATTTTATATATTCATACAAAAAATATTTTGTACGATTTGACCAACCATTTGAACTTTCATAACACCATAGTCTAACTCTCTCTCTTTATATATATCACTGTTGAAAGCAACTAGTTTTAATACATCACTAAAAAGTTTGCAAACCCTTCAATATATCGTCATTTCAAAAGCAATAAAGCAGTCAATTTTAACATTATACAATCTAAAAACTTTCCTTTTTTTTCCGTTCAAAATGCAAATACTAGATTAATAGATTAATACTGACAAACCATGAAAATTTAAATTATCTTTATATGTGACGGTTACAGCTGCACAAGATAAGATCTAAGTCCTAAAAGTAAAATGACAGTGTGATAGATTGAACCGAAAAGTCTAGCTCAAATTATAATGAGTCTCAACTCTCTCTATGAAATGAAATAGTTATAAGTCTTAAAAATCATATAAAAAATAATATATGTCAGAATTAATAGGAGGCTTATTTTTAAAAAAAAAAGACAGCGATAGATCGATCAGTTTCATTCTTCAATAAATATTAATATAAGATGAATCCTGCACAATTATTTACAATCGTTAAGAATGATAATAATAATAATAATATTGAAATTTTAAGGACAAAAATGATTAGTCTACAACATTTTATTGTTGACAATAATCTATGAAACTTGATATTCTTTCGTACAATTATTTTTTGGAAGATATAACTGATGACTAAGGGTCTGTTTGACAAATTAAGGAATAATTTTGGAAGAGTGAAATAATAGTGTCTTTTTGGAAGAGTGATATTTTTAACTATTCGGAAGAGTGAAAAATATTGTTTGGCTGTTATTAATCAATAATTAAAATATGAATAATTATGATACTAATAATAATGATGATAATAAAAATAATAGTAATAATAATAATATATTAATAAAGATTATAATTATAATCATAATTATAATAATATAATAATAAAAATTTTAATTTTAATAATATATTCATAATATAATAATAAAAATTATAATATAATCATAATAATAATAATCATAATTTTAATAATATAATCATAATATAATACAACATAATTAAGTAATAATCATAATCATAATTTTAATAATATAATACAACATAATTAAATAATAATCATATTCATATTCATGATAATAATAATTATTGTAGTCATAATCATAATAATATAATAATATAACCATAATCATAATCATAATAATATAATAATAAAAAAATATAATCATCATCATGTTCATAATAATTATAATCATAATAATATAATAATAATATAATCATAACTATAATCATAATATAATAATATAATATAACATAATAAAATAATAATAATAAGTAATAATAATCATAGTCATAATCATCATAATATAATCATAATATAATCATAATTAAAATATAATAATATAATAATAAATAATCATAATTATAACAATATAATCATAATCATAACATAATATATTAATAATATAATAATAAATAATCATGATCATAATAATAAAATAAGAAAATAACCACATTTATAATTATAATATAATAATATAATATTAAAAATATATTAATTATAATAATAATAATAATATAATAATAATATATTTAATAATAATAATAATAATAATAATAATGATGATGATGATGATAATAATAATCATAATATTAATATAATAATAAATTATAATTATAATTATAATATAATAATATAATACAATATAATTAAACAATAATCGCTATTATTCTGATGAGAGCTAATCCGGTATTCCACCTATAAGTTGGTATACCGGATTAGTATTTTTCTGCACTATTCTACTTAGTTTAAAATTCATTTGACAAATTAATTCGTGAGAATAGCAATTTTATTTTTATTTTTTGCTATTTCATGAAGTGCTAAACAAATCCTAATGGCGGTAGTACATTACCCGGCTTGCTGTAAGTAGTTGCGAGTAGACCAGAGAAAATAAGTTTCACAAAATGTTTTCTCATCTCTACTTTTCAAGCCTTAATTTGCAAGTTTTGTACAACTATTTATAGGCTACGAAACATCACTTGCTTTGCTGCCCCCAAATGTAGAGAGCGGCAATTTTATTCCAAACTGGACTAGTTGGACGAATAGTCTCTTTCATTCATAAATAGTTAATATACACATGTGTGACATATAACTGCACACATATAGGATTGAGATAGAGGAGTGCTGGAGGGCATGACACCCCTAAAATTTCGATAAATTAGTAAAAATATTAATTTTTATTTATATTAGTAGGATATTTAAATATTGAACATCTCTTACAATTTTATTTTAAATACATAGATTATTTAATTAAATTTTCAACAATTTTAAATTCAAAATTTGATTCCGCCGCTGCACACATATATATAATATTATACACAGATGTACGCAGTTTTTCAAGAAAATGAAAATCCCATGAACGTGGCCCAAAAAAAAAAACAGTACTTGTACATCAGTACATGGTGTTGGTGGCGGAAAAATAGTATTCATTTATATTTTGTTTATATCATCAATTTTGGATTTTGAAGTAATTAATTTGGGAATTACATGCCCTTTTACGATTTTAGAATTGGACACAATTTTTACTAAATCTAATTAATTAGGCTATATCATCTTTAATTCAAAAATTAATTGTCACGGGTGGGCTAGCAAAATATTTCTTGGTTTTAATTAATCGTCAATGGTGGGCTGGTTAAGTTTCTACGTGCATATTTTTTTGGTAAATAAAATAAAAAAAATAAGAAATGATAAGAGGATTTCATTTTTGCGCCCTAGTAGTCTAGATCGAGTTTGAAACTCGGTTTCAGGAGGCAAGACCGAATTTTAAACTCGGTCCTAGATAATTTTTTTTACATATGCTTATTTATTTGTATAAAAAATGAAGTACGACTCGAGTTTTATAATGTAAAATATAAACACGACAGTAGATTGCTCTAAAATAGTATCAAAAAAATATTATAACAATAATTAAAATTTAAATTATTCTGACAATTATAATAATAAAACATAAGTATTACATCATGTAATATAAATCATGTTCTGCTCGAACTAACTCGGCCTCGAGTTGGTAGTCTATTGATACGACTCTTCATTTCATTCGTAACCATTGAAATGCGTATCTTTCTTCTTCTTTTTTTGCTGAATTTTGTTGGATCAGGCCTGATGATTGGATCGTTATACATTGGTCAATCTCATTTATTGTCACAACTACACCAATGACTAAATCATGTATTAATGTAATACTGAATGCTATAATATGGACTAACGTACTGAGTGTAATCTAGCATTCTGAACAAACAAACAACAAGCAAGTGATCACACGGAATGTCGATAAATTATGGTTTC
Source organism: Schoenoplectus tabernaemontani (assembly GCA_037127355.1). Taxonomy (NCBI): domain Eukaryota; kingdom Viridiplantae; phylum Streptophyta; class Magnoliopsida; order Poales; family Cyperaceae; genus Schoenoplectus; species Schoenoplectus tabernaemontani. The sequence continues at coordinate 18,155,659 of CM073750.1, read as the reverse complement.
TAGCGCCAACAATTATAAATTTCCGTCATAGCTAATTGAACGTCATATTTATTTCACTCTTTTGTCCCTATTATTTGAAATAAAAATTAAAAAATATTGCTTAAATTTTAAGTTAAATAAAAATTATATAAGTATAGAATATTATCATTTCAATAAGTCTATTTTTATTGTAAACATCATAGTTGTTTATACCCCAATCTAGTGGTATGACATCATAAGTTTTTCCTTTATCACCATGATGTTTTATTAGTTTCGTGACCTTTTAGGAGAATATCAGACTTTGGGCTTCCCAAACTGCTATAATTTCTTGACACTTATAGAAATACTCAACACATTTGTGCCATGTGTTCTCGATAATAGCATATACCAGAAGTTATCTGGAAATCTTGAACACGTTATTCAGTTATTTTTAATAATTGCTTATCATTATTCTCCACCGATTGAGACCTTCGTCTAGATATTGTACTCATCTTTCTTGATGCAATGCAACCACTTGATATGGGGTTAACCTCATAATGAAATTTCTTGGCTAATATTTCTTCAGTTGGCACAGATACAATAGTTTGGTTAATGCGGTTTCTATTATTTCGTGTCATTCTATTAAATATTTATTATGTTGGCATAGATGCGACATTCATTGGGATATTTTCTTGAATAATTTATATTTTTCTTATGTACTTATGGGATGTCGGTCTAATATTGTTAATTTTTTTTTTGAAATTTCTCGCACCTCCATGGTTTCTTATGTCTTGCAGGCAGTTTGAAATAAAAATCTTTACTCTTTTCATATGACAGTCCTTATATATATTTTTCTGCAATGTATGGAGTACAAAAATGATGAACAATTTCGCCTACTGATTCCTACCATCCAAATTTTGATCTCTCAAAAACTATCCTTATACCCCATATGTTGATCTAAGATAACAATAATTTTACCATGACCGACAACCTTTTTACACAACCACTGCATGAACTCACCCCAGTTTGCTGCACTTTATCGCCCGCTACCATAGCAAATATAAGTGGTATTAGTTGTTGCTCCGCATCATAAGCACATATCATAAATAATTTACCAGCTATATCGATCCGATAAAAATCTAACATCGATACTCAAAACTGGCCATAAGTAAGGTCATACTGCATTGCACAGATCAAATGACCATACAACACGATCGAAAATTTTAACACCAAACTTTATTGAGGGTGTTGTCTCTATGGTGTATTTGGTATCATATGTGAAATTTTATATAGATACTAGCAGGGACAAAAATATCTTGTATGACCTCTCCTAACTATCAAAAAGTTCTACAATTGCTAGTTTCTTTCCTCTCCATAATTTCTTATAACTTGGTTGTTCTGTGGAGAACTTTTATTTAACTAAACCCCTTGTTTCTTTGATTATCATTTCTAAGTTCTCTCTCAATCAATTTTTAATAATATCTATTATCATTTTAGAATTAATCTGACTGTGGTCCACCCTAGTAGCACTGCCAAAATAAGAGTGCTCGAGCGATTTATTCTGATCTCTCAAATACCCGTTATATTTGATGTGGTATACAATCTCGATCGACAGTTGAAATCTTTACATGTGATAATTAATTTTGATTTGCTGTTATTTGTTACCTCTAATTTTTATATTCCCTTGTACATGAAAATCAATGATTTTCAATTTTAACTCTAATTTTGTACTGAATTTCTGATCGACACTAAATTGTTCATCAATTCTAGATGGTTTATGAAAATAAGGGTCGTCTATATACTGAATTAATGTATTATTAGCAAATTATGCATATGAGTGCTTCATTCCCCGGTTAATAAAAAGAACAGATACATTTGTTACTCTTTAACTATTTCTTTGACATCTATTTCATCCTCAATTTTATCTATATTTATATCTATTGCATCATGAATGTCATCATCTTCGACATTCAAGTGTCACTTTTCTTCCTCCTCATCCTCATCCACATTATGTACCGGACACGGGTTCTTTGCTCAGACAAGATTGGGTTATTACTTTTAAGAATACTAGTTGGACACGGATCATAGTGATAAGAATTGGATATTAGTTTAGATTCAACTACTAGCTCGTGTGTTTTATACCCGTGTATTTGGTACAGACCAGTTATTTTAACCATTCCCAAATTTCTTCATAAACTATCCCAAATAAACTAAAAAAAAATCACCCAAACTTGATGTGGCAGTGTTGATTCTTACATTAATGGTGATGTTGAAATGACTATGGAGTAGTTTCAAATCCAACATGAATTTGTCTCTTCAAATCATGAATATTGATTATCTCGTCGGTAGAAAATATACACGCGGCACGAATATCGTAACCCATACCGGTTGAAGTGTTCAAAATTTGACCTCCGTGATATATATTAATCAGCAACATTATCGTCTCTACAATATGAACGATAAACCTTACTGTCAATGTATTTTAATTTTACAACAAAAATTAATAGTCCAAATAGAAATAAGAACATACAATATTGATTAGAAGAGATGATAAATACGGATCTAGACTGAATCTGTTGAAAGATACACTTTGAGTTCGAAACTATTACAACAGTAATAAAGATGATTTTGATGAAATGACCGGAAGAAAATGAAGAAAAAGATTGCTGAATATATGATAATATATAAATAAATTATTTGACACCGAGTTTTAAATTTGGTCCATGCTTCATGTTGCTTTTTAGTACAAATATGCAAGCAGCCGTAAAATTTTTTTTTTATCTCAAACCGAGTTAAAATTCAGTCCCGATCCATTTTTCTATTTTTTTTATATTTAATTTACCAAAAAAAAAAAATCTGTTCTACGCGACTTGATATAGCTCCTCCTCCGGTAATAGTACCATCTAACATTCATTGCACTGGCTGTTGGCTTTTGGAGCAAATTAAATTTTATACTTGAGCCTTTTTGTCAGTTGAAGCTACATTTATATATACCCACAAAAAGCTACGCACTTTGGATTTTTAGCTTTTACTATTCCTTCTTATTTATTATTTAACTGCTCCATGTTGATGTTCTCATATATATATAGACGTATAGTACGGTATCCTTTGAAAATTGGTTAAATCTAATTTCATCTGAAATTTAATTAGAGACATTGAGGTGTTACATTCTAAAATTATTCATCATCACTTGATTCAAGAAAAATATTTCCTCGTCATCAATGCTTCTTCATTATTTGACTAGCTATACCAATTAGATGGATATTGAGAAATACTGGCCAAGTAATTGCTCTTAGTCCTACAAGGATATAGCTACTCTACTCTAATATTAATACTATTTTTATCTAGTAAGAAATGATTAAGTGATGATGTCAAACCTGAAATAACAATATACATATTATAAATTGAGGATAATAATAAGTTTGTTCTTTTTTCAACCACAATTGAGCTGGATGAGTATCTAAAGGGGAGGCAATTGATCATACAAAAATAACAAGCCTGTTCTTTTTCCAGACTTTGAAGAGGTTATTATGCATAAAAATTGGTCCAATTTGTAACATGTATATAAAAAAGGTTAAAAGAACACATACATGAACATTAAGTACATTTAGATCATGATCATTGTAAATTTTAATGTACAGTCAAAGTTTATGCACCCATCCTGCAAATAAAATCATTAACAAAAGTATCTCAATTCATAATAATTCATAAAATACTAAAAAGTTATGAAATAAAATTCTTAAGATAGATACATATATATAAATTAATTCAAAATTTCATAACCATTAGTATTTGAAATTTATCTAGTAGATAGAGCGAAACAATTCTAAATTAATTCTAAATTCATTTCTAAAGATAGAGACACATCAGTGTCTGGTATTGTGTGAGTTGCATTTCCAACTTTTCTTTGGATCTGCTGAGATTAATTAATTCTTAATTTTTAACTAGAAGCTCAGAATTTCCAAAATTTTACATGACGTCAGTATGATTAATATCTTAGTTCTATACAATTTTCACATCAAAAGAGTTAAGCATCACAAAGTTATGGCTTTACGGTATAGACTGATTTGGGGTCCTAGTTTTCTAAATAGTAGAGGTTAATTAAAAATCATAATTTTTCAACGGAATTGCATAAAAATTAAAAATCTGATTTTTTTTTATAGAACATTTGTATGATCTATATCTTATTACTACAAAAATTCATAACTTTACCGGAAGCTTAGTAATCTGAAATTTTTACAGGCACCAAGGCACTTTCCTCCCATTTTCTGAAGTGATCATATTGAGCGAGGAGAGAAAGCAAATGTGTCTGAATTACGGGTGTTAATGGTCAGGTTGGGTTGAATTCAGATCGGATTATTATTACTTTATTATTTTTTGATCCGATTCGAATCCGATCTAATTATATTTGGATTAAAAAAATTTAATCCATACCTGATCCGATCCGTATAAAATAAAAAATATTTATTAAATATTTTTATATTATTTTAAATAATTAAATATTAATTAATTTATAATTAATTTTAATTAGTGTATAATTAATATATATTTAAGATTTAATTAGTACTAAATCATAAAATTACTTCTAAAAACACAATTAATCTGATCGGGTCGGTTGATCCGAACCTGACCCAACCCGATTCGAATAAAAAAATTATACTCATACCCACTCATTTATTTTCAACTCATGTCAAATCAGGTCGAATTTGAATCGGATCGGATTAATAATTTACATCCCTATTGGATTAATAATTTACATCCCTAATCTCAATCTTTCGTCAGTGAAACATATCTCACTCAAAAACCAAGAAAACATTAATAAACACTGCTCATTTGTTCTTATTAGAAGTTCACGATGCAGATCGGTCTGGATGTATATTATATATATAATTGCTGATTTCGGTACATTGCTTTCAAGATCTTAACGATAAATTTGAAAAAAAAATATCATAAAAATAGAAAAATATTAATTATAAATATACTTTTCGTCCCCTTCTCTCCTTACTCTCTTTTATCTCTTGAAGCTTGGCCTCTGCGGCCTTTTACCTCTAAAATCTGTCAATCTTTTGAAGCTTAAAGATTAATTATGTTTTACATTTCATATAGTTAAGCGTCATTTGAATATTTAATGACTCATCAAAGACTATAAAATTGGAACGACACTAAATTCACACTAAAATTTAGTGTGAATTTACCGAATGATTATGATTGGATTTTTAAAAGTGTAAATGTAGTGTAATTTTTTTTATAAAAGTCTAACACTAATAAGTCGGCAAATTTTAATGTTAATTTTTTTGTGAAGAACAGGCACTAAAAGTTGAATTTAGTATCATTTTTTAAATTTGATGCTAATATCTTTATTGTCGTTTTTTTCTCATCCAACACTAATTTATCATTCTGGGCTAGTGTGTGCCAATATGAAATTTTTTTGACACAATTCATGGTTACATCAGGGAAGTTAGGTTTTGAAAATGCAACCGGATATATCAATGTCGATAAATATGATAAGCTTTTCAGACATGTACATTTAATAAAAGTTCATTTTTTCAGCTCTTTATTTAAATATTTTTAAATAAAAGTTCCCTTCATTATTTTTTTTTCTAATGTGGAGTTGTGTACAACACTACAATTACTACAATGCATATTTAGATGAGGATGGATTTAGATGCTTTATTTATTTACTTTATATTCTTTTATTTTATTTTAGAAAAAAAAAAAGAAGAAGAAGAAGAAGGAATCTGCTACAGGGAACTGTTTTGCAGTAATGAGCCGGTGTCCCAGGACAGAGCTTTTAGGGAATGCTAGGCCCACACCTACAGTGTCTATACGGGCCTTGCCTCTTGGCCCACTATGTCCTTTGGAGTTGTTTATACGAAAAAAATAAATAAAAACTTGCAATTTCGGATTATGATCCTTCAATTTTTTAGCAGTAAAAATTTGAATTATATATAAAAATAAATTTTCAACCAGAAATCCGTTTTATATCCTCGAGCAGTAAAATAAATGGCACATATGACTATGAGAACCGCATTTTTTGAATGGAAATAGTTCCCAAAAAATAATTAAAATTTTTGAGGAATTAAATGAAAAAAGCAAAACATACTTTACATGAAAAAATCTTAATATCAGGGTCCTCTGACGCAATATATATATATATATGTGTGTGTGTGTGTGTGTGTGTGTTGTGTGTGTGTAATTTAGAGATTAATTGGTCATTCATCACAATTTTATTGAATCTCCGACATTATAATTTTAAAATTGTATGATGAGAGAGAATCAGTCTTTGATCTAGTGGGAAAAGACAATGTCTTTCGTATTTAAGATCGAAAGTTTGAAACCCGGATGAAAATCTTTTATGAATAATTATAAAATTTAAGGGCTCAACTATCATCCTTCTTATAAAAAAAAATCTCTTTCAAATTGATTAAAATTTGATACATGTCTTATCTAAATTATTACCAACATTTTGTGATTTTATATTTTTAATGGAGCTCTATTTTTTAAAAAGATGCATCATATGAATTGGATTACCATAAAGTTGGATGTACAGATTACTCTTTTCTTAATTTTTTTCTGACGGAATTAGTATGAAAGAAAACACGAATAACTGTTTTTCCTCAAACAATCAACTACGTTCTGCAAACAATAAATTACGCTAGGCTAGTGCACATAAATTTAGAAGTGATTAATACATATGCCAGATTAATTAACGGCTAATAGGTCCAAAATTGACCCAATCACACAGAAAACAAGAGCGTTTTTGTTGGGTGACATGAATCCTTCCTCCGAAGCCAATGCTGGGGAGCAACACAACTGCTTCATGTTCCAAAGAACAGGAAAGTTAAATACTAGCTAATTAGAATGATAAAAAAAATCAAGGTTAATTAATTATTTATCTGCATCAATAACAAGGTAATTGATAAATTTATTATGTAGAAAGTAGAAACAGTCATTATTATACTATCATGGGTGTTTTATATATGCGAATGTCTGGTTGACTTCTAACATTTTATAACGATAAATTAAATGTTGAAAAATTAATTCCATTGCTAAGTAATATTTTTTGTAGATGTTATAATTATAAATTAAGGATCCGAAAAAGGTTAATATTGTGTCATTTTGGCTATATTCAAGAGTATGTGCAAGCAATTTATATTTATTAATTATAGTCATATTTACAAACTGAAATTTTTTCTATGTTTATTATAATAAAATCAAAATCAATGTCTTTATAAACAGCACAAAAAATAAACATATAACGATTTTGTTCTTTAATATTGATGCTTAAAATATTCTATCAAATACATAAACAAAAATGATTTTCTTAGATACATTAGGATTAAGAGTACATGGAAAATTGTAAACTCTTACTCTAGCTATGAGGGAGACCACCTATTCGTAGCATCTAACTTTGTCTTTGCTCTCCTCTCTCTTGATATCTTTTGTTTGAGTTCTCATAGGTCATAGGTGTGTTTGGATGGTGAAAGGATTAATGTAAAAATAGCATTATTTGGGTTAGTAGTTGAGAATAATGTGATGTTAGTGATATCTCGGGAAATATGAGAAGAATACTATTTTGGGTTAGTAAAATATTATTTGGATAGAAACGTGAAAACAATGGAGAGAATAATTAAAATAATAATTTATTTTTTAGTATTTTATTTAATACTACTCCATACTAATTTAAAAGAAAATTTTATTTTTTTTATTATTTTCACTACCCTCATGGACGCTAATCCGCTAACCTAACGTTTTCTATGGATTAGCGGATTAGCACTGTTCTGCTGCTATTCTCGATTTTAATTTTGTATTTGAATGATTGCTAACTCGAAAATAGTACTGCTATTCCCAAAACATTGTTATTCTACACCATCCAAAAACACCCATAGGTAGTGGTGTAAATAGATTAAATATGATTAGATGGTGGTCAAAATAGTATTTATATTTATTTTATTTTTTAATATGAATATAAATAATTTTAAATATGATATGAATCGTATTAAATGGATATGAATATGAATCAGATAATACACGAATAAAAATATAAATATGGATATATTTCGGATAGTAAATTAAAATATCACTAACATAATTAAAAAATAATTATATAACATTTATCATGATAGATCAAAAACTATAAAAATTAAAAATTAAAAATTAATATATTATTAGTAATTTAATTAATAATTATCACTATAAATTAGTCATAAAAACTAAAATATTAATTAAAATATATCAAAATTATAAATAAATAAAATATAAGGGAAAATTATGAATAATTTTAGTTGGATTTATAATCTATATTAAAAATTAATTAGAAAAAAATATAATAATTTTTTTATCCGGATCTGGATAATTATCTTTATTCAATTCCAAATTGAAAACCGTATTCATATTCATATCCGATAAAAAATATCCATATCCAGATTCGTATCCAAAAATATCCTTTTTCAAATATCTATATTCATTATTATCCAGATTCGAATTCAAATACAATCGGATTATATCCAATCCGTTTGTACCCCTACTTGTAGGATGGGTTGGAGACCATTTTGTAATGTTTTTTCTTGGATGACATTTAATTAATTTATGTTCTTCTGCTACAATATTGTGCAGAAAGATTGTTTTAATTCGCTAGATCGTATAATCTGATGGCAAACATAATTTTATTGCTGTAAATATTTATGTTCAAATTAACTAGAGCTTGAATTAAAGTTTAATATCATTTGAAAATGGTGCACGACGAATGCATGCCCTTGGGGCGCCCTATACATATTGTTATTCCAGTACAGAACATAATACAGAATCTGCTCTGATTCTCTAGAATAACAGGGTCATATTTATTCCGATCAAGGTTATCGGCTCGGTGTTAAATGACTTGAATAAACATTTCTCTTTGTTTTTGTTCTCTCTTTAAAATAACAATGACGGTTGATCTCAAATTCGATGATTCCGGTCAGAATAACATGGTTCAGTAGATTTCAATCCCACCTTCTCATAATATTTTAAAAATGTGATTTTCAATATAGCATAATGTATATGTGATATGTGGACTATATATACTACTATGTATTTTAAAAAAAATTAAAATATTTGAGTTGATAATTTTTTTATAAATAATTTTAATATAAAATAAGAAAATACAATGAGATATAATATAAAATTTATTTTTTATGATATATATTATATAATTAATTTTATATATTTAATATAATAAAATTTTAAAAAAATATCATATATTATTAAATATATGAATATATATTTTTATATAAAAATCACATCGCATATAAATATAAGTGATGCGCATATTAGATAAATTTGACTAAGGGAAGTGAAGACATGTTATGTGGTCATGGATCGGCATTTAAAAAAAAATGCTTCCACATACTTAATAAGAAGGATTTTATTCTTCCGAGTCCCAAAGATTACACCTCTCCCTATCTTATTCCCACCATCTACTGTTCCCTCTCTCTCTCTTCCCATCACAACCCATCCCTCTGCTCTAACTTTCCTTTCCTATTGACAACCTCTCTCCCTCTCTCTTCTCTCCAGTCTCCATATCTTTGGCGTTCTCTTTGTCACGCCTTGATTTAATGCTCAGCCTTCCTTCTCCGCCTCAACTGCATCTTCTTCTTCTTCTTTTTCTACAGAACTTCTAATTACTTCTCTCTCTCTCTCTCTCTATCTTTTTGAATATTGGCACTGGCTGCCAATCTCTCTGTATGTGCCTAACAAATTTTTTTCTATAATACAATTGATCCTCCAATAATATACACCTCCATGGCAGATTCATACATCAACTTCTTGAACGGATACTATTTCTTCAACAATTACACCCCTTCTTCTCAGCCGTTCAACTTCAACCCCTGCACCACCAACCTCTCAATTTTCAACCCGCCTCCTTCCCCTCTTTAAGAGAATTTCTTCCTCTCCTCCCCACGAGAGACCAAGAATCTCATACCCTTTCTGCTGATGACCATGACCATGACAGCCATGACAAAGAGAAAGAACTTGTGACCATAGCACTAAACATAGGTCCACCATCCATTGACCCAGGTATCAAGTTACATGATACAGTAGATTTATTATCCAAAGTGGAAGAGAGGGAAATAGATCAGACTAGAGATCAAGAGGATCAGGTGATCAGAGAATTAGACGGGAATAGCAATTCCAACGATATCCTAGAAAACAGTGAGCATAGTGAGGGAATAGAGATAGGCAGGGTGAACAAGGGGCAGTATTGGATCCCTACTCCAACGCAAATTCTGATTGGGCCCACACAGTTTGCATGCCCGGTGTGTTGCAAAACCTTCAATCGCTACAACAACATGCAGGTGAGGAATTAAATTGCCCTAATTTTCTCGCTCTATATAAATACTCATCTTCTTGCAATTTTCTTCCGTTTTTAGTTTTATTATGGTACCAGTGCAATATATAGTATATCATATTAGCATTCTTAATTCATATGTTTGCTAGCTGCTATATATCTATATATGGAGTAAATCAATCTCTCCATCCCTTAATTTTTGTGATCTAGATACGATATAATTAATTGTATCTAGATAAGTATACATACGCAGAAAACTCCTCTTAGTGATCAGGTTGAAACAAGTTAGGCTGTTAGAAAGATCTTACGTGCTTCATTAACCATATAAATATAACCAAAATAGAAAGGTTTAGTTTACTCTGCATGCATGTTTCGATATCTTCATTCTTACAATAAAATACTGAACGGTATTTTCTTATATATAGCATGTTCAGATCCCTTCAATTTTTAACTTTTTCAAAGTTATTTAAGAGAGCAAGCTATGTGAACTTTTTTTCCTTTTATTGAGAAGAAGATCCTGAAGTTCTAGATCTGATTTGCCAAAATGGGCCGTGATTTTTTATTTAAATGATTTCTTAGAAATAAGTTGAGATGATTGACATTTTCAATTAAAATATTTAACTTTATCGGATTTTTAAGAAAACTTTCTAGGAGGATCTGATGAGATGTTTCTATAATCTCAATATTCCGTTAAATCTTTTTGTACTCTCTATCCAGAAAATAAGAACAATAGAAAAAATAATATGTAGGGAATCTTTCTCTTTTAAAAAAGTTTACTTTGTTTTTATGTTGTTGTCCCCTATAGATCTATCTGCTTTGATAAACTGTTGTTTTCTTTTATATTTCACTAATATATATAGGTGTTTCCCAATAACTAGTGTTTTTCGGACTCAAATTTTTAATTTCAAACTAGATATGATCAATTCAAACTATTTAATTTAATATTCATATTAAAATGTATTAGGGTTTAGCAAACCAAATTTTTATATATTTCTTTAAATTGATTTGTTATTTTTTCAGATGTGAAGAAAATATAAAATATAATTTGCTAATACATTTTCATATGAAGATTAAATTAAACGATTCAAATTGATCATATTTAATTTCAACTTAGAGATTTATGTCCGAATCGCACTAGCTACTATGCTTCGCAAAACATCATATAACACAACTTATGCATAGATCTATAACTTATGCATAGATCTATATAGTATATCCTCTTTATGGATCTCAAATTAAGTGATTACAAATTTATAACGCCTTCAAATTCTAAATCTCTTTCTCATTATAATTTATATCAAGAACAATGTATACATCTTCTGATCTTCTCCTATACATAAAAACACGTAACTCTTCAAATCTAATTAATGCACAAACCCTCTGAAACCTTTTTTTTCTCTTCTTGAGCGAGGTCGGGGACTTTTAATACTGGTGCTTTTATTTGACTGAACCCTGACAGAGGGTCAGGGGAAGAGAGAGAAAGAGAGCAAACAGAAAAGTTCTCTCCTCTCATAATATGTAATATATATACGATTCTATTGGCTGAGTACCTTTTGGATTTTGTGTTTTATGGTGCTCAGAGGTTTTCGTGCTGAAAAGTTCTTTCTGCCAGCTGAGAAGAAATACCTTTCAAATAGACTCTTGTCAGTACTGACTGTTTCGAGTGCAATATCTCGGCACATTTACACCACACTTCTCTCTAGCTCTGTCTTTTAAGTCTTCACCGCCCCACGTAGGCAACCTGGTGGCATTTATTTCTTTTTGTAATTTTGAGAGGTCTCGTTCGCATTCATGTGAGTTCAATAGTAAGATGTAAGGTATATTACACCCCCTATAGCAGAAAATAGGGAAAAAGAAACTGTTGATGAGGCATTGCACCACTACTATTTTGCTACAGATGATTTCGTCAATGAATAAATGCATATACATACATAAACAGTATAACTCCATGTTATAATCATTTCTTTCTCCCCGCAAATTTCTGATTCTCCTTGGAGAGATAAGAGACTGTTTTACTGTGATATATATTAATTATCTTCCTTCATATATGCTCGCTGGCATGTGATGTGCACTTGATGGAAGTATATATCAGAAGGCAGAATCAATACCAGGAGACCTCATTAAAGCTTTATTTCTCTCTGTAGAACTCCATATTTCGCTCTTCTGTGATGCACATGTATTTCATTGGTCCTATATATCTCCTTCTCTCACCTCTCTGTTTACGGATATTATTTGCAAATGCGCAATGGCAACCTTTTATCATCGCTCCTTAATTAGTTATGTTTCTATCTTATTAATATTACGTGTTAAGTACTTTTTAATGTAGTTTCGGTAGCAACAACAATAACAAAGTTTTTAATCCGAGATAAATTAGAATAGACTAGAAATAAAATCCAATTCAAAAGTATAAAGGTTAGAGATCTCAAATATTAAAAAAAAACAATGATAGTAATAATGACAATTTCCTTATATATAAAATGACCTTCTCATGTGAAAATTGCATAAAAATAACTTAAAATAAAGTTGAAGTTTGAAAAAAAAATGCAGCTGAAGCACATACCAAAATACAGCGCCAAGAGATTATATTACATAGTTTTGTGTCTCTATTTTTTTTTTCCCAAACAAATATTTGTTACTTTATCAATCATTCTGTTGTTCTTTCAATTGAAAGCAATTCAACTAGTTTCATTTGGCTAACATCACAATTCAAAGTGTTCTTTATTTAAATTGAGGGGATTGTTTATTCATCTCAAGTAATGTTTAATATATAGAGAATGAACCAAGTAACAAATCATATGTATGTGACATGATTTTACGGTGTATGTTAACCCCAAAAAAGTTCGCACTGTGCAATGAATCATTCCACAACTGAGGATCTTTTTTTGATTAGTCACAACTAAGGAAATGAGGATCTTATTCCCCATCAGTGTACTTAAATTTTTTTTTTTTCATCTCAGGAAGTTCACTTACTCGAATTTACGATATAATTCATAAATTGTAATAAAAAACATAAATCAATTTAAGATTCAGTCATGAAATCAACGGATTCCTCTTTCTGAACTAAATTAAGGTAGATATTTGAGTGAAGATAACTAGAAAATGGAAAATATCATGGAGATACTCAGATACTATTATTGAATATTGATACCATCATCGATATAGACTTTCTTTTATACACTAACTAAGACTCGTATAGATGATGACAACAACAACCATATCTGTGCATTACTCCATATCACGTTACGTTACAAATACCAGTGAGGCAGCGAATACTAATTGAACTTTCAAAATTAAGAACAAGGGTAACAGTACTTTCTTTCGCGGTATGTTAACACAATTTGCATTAATATATCGGGTGGAATTAGTTGACTGGTATTTGACTCCCAAATTTTCCTTCATTCCCTAAATCTATGTCAGCATATATACTAACATAGATATGTGCATTTCTTCCTTTATTCCAGATGCACATGTGGGGCCATGGGTCACAATATCGCCGTGGACCTGAGTCTCTTCGTGGAACCCAGCCGACTGCCATGCTACGACTTCCATGTTACTGCTGTGCACCGGGCTGCCGAAACCACATTGACCACCCACGGGCCCGCCCCCTAAAAGACTTTCGCACTCTGCAAACCCATTACAAGCGCAGGCATGGGATCAAACCATTTTTGTGCCGAAAATGTGGCAAGGCATTCGCTGTACGTGGCGACTGGCGCACTCATGAGAAAAATTGTGGAAAACTCTGGTAGCATCTGTTAATGAAACCAGTTTTTATCCATATGTATTCTAATCATAATGTTTACATGTATATATCATGGGTTAATTTGAACATTGGCTACAATGATGATCAGATACTTGCTCTATTGATTCCCATAAACCTTTAGGCTTTAGTACATATATTCACGGCTATATATCAAAAACTTCTAATGATCAATAACTTTCATTCCGTTCCTAATTTCTACAGGTATTGCACATGCGGATCTGACTTCAAACACAAGCGTTCACTCAAAGATCACATCAAAGCATTCGGCAACGGACATGTGGCGCATGGGATTGATTGCTTTGATGATGTGGAGGAAGATGAGAGGGAGCTGTCTTCTGAAGTGGAGCATAGCTTTGGCAATGGCAGCAGTTGCTGATTGTTTATTACAAGTGGACCGACACATCAATACCGTAGAGATCTATATCAAAGAAGAGATTTGTTTGTTTGAAAACGAGGCGCGCGGCAGCTTTCATATTATGCATGCAATTAATGATCAGGGCTTGAGCTATAGCTACTAGCTATGCTGAATTATGTTTTGTTGATGAACTCGGAAGTTGTATGTTAATCGCTAATCAGTATGTTATCTTGTTTTGGAACTCAAATATATATAGCTAGATGTTGGTATGTGTTTCGTTCCATGTAGTGTATAGCAAATGACTTAATAGCTCAAGTGATAGCTAATTAGAATGGTCTCTAAGAAGTTATGAGCTCAAATATTCTCTATTAGCACAAAATAAAATTTATGAGTTAGACTCTAATTTTTCTCTTAAAAAAATTATCTCAAGTGACTATATATACTAGCTTTATGATACCATGAATTATTTTTTTAAACTCTTTTCACAAAAAGATCTAACTACCTAACTTTAAATGTTCTGACAAGACCCTCATCTAAGTGCTATCTTGAATTATTACATTTCTTTTAGTTTAATTAACCTGTTTATGATTGCTCTTTAATTAATTCTCTTCTGTTATCAACTTATCATGCGTGGTTTTTCATCCAGTGTGCTTAATATTGCGACAAGCGTACATGCTTAATATACTAAATTGCCAATTATATAAAAGTTTCGAAAGTGATCAGTTGCAAATATAGCAAATCGGTGTGTTCCGCACGCTTGCTTGTTAACACAAGAAATGACGACATCTTGGAAATCATGGCCAGGACTGCCATCTTTTGACAAAAAAAAAAAATTAAGGACACTTGTAAAAAATCAAAGTCTTTATTTTGTCGCTAACATGGTGCAATTTCAGGTTAGTTTGATATTAATCAAAAGATCACTATAGATTAATTAGACTGATTAATTTTTCAAATTACATATAATTTAATATAATATTCAATGATTGAAAATCTGGGATTTTTTTTTACATTTCTAAAGAACTAGTTACCATTGGATGTTATATATGTACAGTAATGTAGATAAAAACAATGCCATATAAATGAAAGTAAATCACAATGCCAGCACAAAAGAGACGCAAATTCTATATTAAAATAATAACTCAAAAAGTTTCAAAAGTTTACTGATTGTCCCAAAATAATATCATAATTTTCAAAGGACGTTTTACATTATTTAAATTATCAAATCTAATTTAATGATCTAATTCCTAAACTGCAATATTTTTCTAACTTGCAGGATTCTCTTATTATATATATGTGTTCAGTACCTTTTTTCGATGAAAAGATGAGGGTGAAAGCTCATATTGTGTTCTTTATTGAAGGACTGAAGTGAAAAATTGTCTGGACTCTTAGAATTATATATATATTTTTGATGTGTTTGGTTGGCACTGGGTTAGTACTAACTCAAAAATAGCAGCTACTCGGAACAACGCGTGTTATTTAATTACTATTTGAAACAGTTGAGGTTAACTATTATTCTGCTAACCCAATAAAAACTTAGTTTAACACTATTCTTGCTTATTAATCTAACGAAAATTCTACTAACCCATCCAAATAACATTGTACTAACTCATAATAATAATTGTTATCTCAAATCTCATATTTTCTGAGATATCACTAATCTTGTACTATT
Organism: Schoenoplectus tabernaemontani; assembly: GCA_037127355.1. Classification (NCBI taxonomy): domain Eukaryota; kingdom Viridiplantae; phylum Streptophyta; class Magnoliopsida; order Poales; family Cyperaceae; genus Schoenoplectus; species Schoenoplectus tabernaemontani. Next base: position 18,139,590 of record CM073750.1, on the reverse strand, counting down.
CTCAAACACTAACTTAAAAAACATTAATATTTTTATACTAATCCTTTCATCATCCAAACACACACTTCGGTCATATTTTCTTACGAAGGTACCAAGCATATATGTACATCTTTTGATCATTTCCATTGTCTTTTATGGTGCCAAGTTAGCTAATTATAATTAAGTTGAAATTAATGTGTCTAAAAAGAAAGCTATCTTAGTTGTCTCTATTGTGAATAAAAGTAATATATTTTGCATAAAAGAACTATTTTATTCGAGATTTTAAAATACAGATTTAAACATATGTGATGTTGATCACTACATAGTGTATATGTGATATACGGGCGTATATGTAGTTCAATATGAAGATTATATATATATATATTCTAAAAAAAATCTTAAAATAGTTGATTCAATCATTTTTTGAATAATTTTAATATAAAATAAGAAAATATAATATTTTTATATTATTTTAATTTTTTATATAAAATATATTACATGATTAATTTTATAGGCTTAAATGCTCTAATTAAAGGAACCGTACTGGTATAGTTTGTTAACCGCTAATGAGGTTCATTCTTTCATTTAGTTACTGTAGACCAATTTGTTTCAAACAAATCTCTTTGAACTTAAAACAGAAGTCTCTGCAAGTAACATAATATAACCCTGATTATGACCTATAAATCTCTTTGAACTTAAATGGAGAGGAAGTCAATTCCAAGAAATGAAGAGGAATACTTCGTCTGTTTCAAAATTAATGATGGCATGGCCAAAATCTAACGTCTCTGTTGTCACTTGTCATGACCAATTACCCCACTTTTCGAACCTGACCAGCACATAGCACAGCTCTATATGAGATGAGGTGTGTGGCAGATTTAGCAAATATATACCTGTTTTAAATTTTCGGATTGTGGTGACCCGCAACAGGAAGTTTATGCAAGAATTTTGTAGCAAAAATAAGCCGAGCTCCCAGCTTCCTCCTATGAATCCATGTCTTCCACTAATTAATGCGATCATTCAAAGCCAGAAAAGTTGTTAAATTAAAGCTTTCCTTTTTTTTCCCTTTTCCTTTATATTTGCACTTTACACTGATCAGCTTTTTAGCACAAATCAGTTCTCCATATATCAGATGCAAGGCATTGCATTACTGGTTGAAAACGACTAAATTATAAGGATTTACTGAAGATCTATATATATATAAAGCGCGCTGAATGCTTGTACTTCCTGGCCTATTAGATATAATTTTTCCGAATATAAACTGAACTCTTTAGCACAATACTTGCATTAAGATTCAAAAATATCATGCAATATAATTAATGTTCTAATGCTATATAATTAATGATGTAATGACAGAGACAAAATGTTTTGCTATAAGGCGAACATTACCAGTACTTTTACTTCGGTATATTGGTCAACACCAGTCATAATTGCAAGAAAAATAAGAATGACCTAACCTGATCTGACTCATTGACACTATAACTGGTAGACTTTATCTGGAGGTATGCATAAATAATTATACTGTTATAGAATGACAAAAAGGTATTGTTTAATTACTGATTAGCCAGGGTATTTCGGTTCCTGAAACGACCTTTTGTTTTATTTTGTCTTTTTGCAACATGAAAAGCAGCTTCAAGTTATCAGAACATTTAATATATGAAACTGACTCACCTTTCCTAGTACTCTGATTATTAACCCTGATACATTAACCGAGAAACTGAAAGCAGAAAAGTACAGTATCTATTCTGATCTTTTATATATGGAGTTATGGACTGTGGTATTACTGTGTATAAAATAATACATACTAGCTGGTAATGATTTTTGTGCATGGTTTGAAAACTTGAACTTTTTGTACCCTCCACTCAAAAAAAGAAAAAAAAAACTTTTTGCACCCCGTAGGCCATAGAGCAGAGAGGCAGAAAATATATTTAGTGGTGTCAATTTATATATTTTAAAGATTATTATAAATAATAATAATTAAATATATAAATTTATAAGATAATTTTTTTACATTTAGTGGTGTCAAATGACACCAATATTCACAATGCACTGAGAGCAGTCATAAAATCCCAAGATAAAATAAAAAAATAATAAGTTAAAAACTGTAATCATTAGAGACACAAGAGTGTGCTAGCAATTTTTGGAAATGAAAAAGTACCATGTATGATATATCCAACAGATATGATGTATCGAAGTGTTCTTCTATCCACTCCTCGTTCAATTATAAATATGTATATATACACAAGAGTGTGCTAGCAAAAGAAATATAATATATAGAATGAACGGTTATAAAAAGAGTAATTTTATCTAAATCATTAGAAATACATCTATAATTTTGATTATGTAATTTAAGTATTTTTCTCTAAAATATATACCACAAACATTGAATGTACCATGAAAATTGAATGTACACTAGAATTACAATTTAAAAAGTCTTGTATGAAAATATAAAATATATTAAATAAATTACTTAATGTAGCTAACACCCCACAATTCGATTTGTCTAAATTAATTACAGAGTCAACAAATCCTCACTGAACAATCTCTTGATTATTCCTCTTTGGATCTACTATTTGAGATATATTAATATGGATCATCTATGACAACTGTTGATGACATATAGGCAACATGTGGGATTAGTCAAATAATTGACTTATTACTTATAGGACATGTTCAATTTCAGTTTATTTATTTTTAGAGAAAAGTCATTTTTTTAGGGATCAAGTATGATCGCTTTTTTATATACGAATTAGAAGAGTCCGAGATAAAGGAATCGTATTTTTTAACTCGGTCCCTTTATATTTTATCACATTTTACATATATTTAAAGTGTAAAAATAAAAAATTTCAAGGGACATAAAATTTCAGTCCTTCTAGTTCGTCTAAAAAAAATATCATACCAGATTCGAAGAAAAAAATTGACTCTTTCTAAAAATATTTTTTTTGGTTCAATACGCAATTTATACCTTGTCATTGTCTCCGGACATAATACTTCGCTCTAGATCTAGGAATTGCCGTCTCTAATGTGACTTAACCCACATATGACATAACTAATAGATATTTACTGAGAAAAGTGTACTTTTATAACTTTTTAATCATTATACGTGCCTATCTAAGCTGTGCATTGCAATCCAATGCTCTTAAGATATACAATTGCCACAAACAAAGAAGAAAGAAAAAAAAATCCACCAGTTTTTCTATAGCCTGCTGTTGTTTGAAGTGTAAGACAAAATCGAGGTGAATTCAATATATGAATTGCTTCTTCTCAAAAAAAATTTTGAAAATATTGTTCATGAAGCGTTATGAAAAATGTGTCATGAAAATCTTTTTAATTTTTCGGGAACTGCCATGGTATCATTACTGAATCTATTACAACATATTAAACAAACAAATTCTATGATCAGTCACATACAAGTATACAACCCTTTGACCCTTTAGCAGTTCAGACGACAGTGGCATAGCAGTGCTCGGCAGGAAACAAGACTAGACCAAAGTACAATCTAACATGCACCAAATGCGGTTGCATATGGAGGGCCTATTCCAAAGAACGGATCTTTGAAAAAAATGGAAAATTTCAAAGTGCAGCTTTTGAACAAGGAAACAAAATAAATTGTCTTTCGTTTTGTACATGATGCTTCAGTTGGCAGTTCCTTGGGGTTGGTAATATTTAAGAATGTAACCAGAAAGGAAAGAGGAGAGGGGATGTTGTACTGATGCATATATATATATATATGAGTAAAATTAACATATTTCTAGGAGTACGGAGTCTCTCCATGATTTTAATTCAAAAAATATATTAAATAATCTTAAAATTTTGATTTATCACTCTCATTAAATTCTTCATATGAAAATCTCATGAGATACAAAAATTTTGGGTGTTTTGAGTTTTCTAAGTCATTTTTTTTTTAATTTTTAAAAATTAGCTCTAATAATAATAATAATAATATATTTAATGTTTGCATATTATTTTTAAAATTAAAAATAATGACTTAGAAAACTCAAAATATTTTAAAATTTTGTACCCCATAAGATTTTAATATGAAAAATTTAATGAGAATGATAAATCAAAAAATTTTAGATATGATTTGATATATTTTTTGAGATAAGATCACGGAAGGACTATGTATTCCTAGCAGCATGTTAATTTCACTATATATATATATATATAGTGAATCTATGGTACTTCATGAAACACAAAATATCTTGTGCTTCGCGTCCATATCTAGAATTTAAAAGTTCAAACGGTTGATCAAAACCGTTGAATATCATCTTCATATTGAAATATTCTTGGAGATCAAATTTTATATATTTTTTTGAAATTTTGCTATTTTTTAAATGAGTATAAAGTTTGCTGATCTAGCGATTTCTACACCATCCAAAGCTAGCAATTTTGTACCTATCTAAAAAATAACAAAAAATTCAAAAAAATATAAATTTTGATCTCCAAAGATAGTTTAATTTGAAAATCATGTTCAACAGTTTAGATCGGTCGTTTGAACTTTCATATTCGAGATACGGACGCAAAACACGGGAGGTTTTGTGCTTCGCGAAGTACCATAATCTCACTATATATATATATATATATATATAGAGAGAGAGAGAGAGAGAGAGAGAGAGAGAGTAGAGATACCGTGAGCTTAAACTCACAGAGACCTTCCGTGAGCTTAATTTAAAAATCATATCAAATCATGTCCAAATTTTAATTTATTATGCTCATTAAATTCTTTATATGAAAAATCTTATGGGATGCAAAAATTTGGAGTGTTTTGAGATTTTTAAGTCATGGTTTTTAATTTTTGAAAATCATCTTTTAAAATAATAATAATATATTCAATACTTGAACATTATTTTTAAAAATTAAAAACGGTGATTTAAAAATCTCAAAACACTCCAAATTTGTGCATCCCATAATATTTTCATATAAAGAATTTATTGAGCATAATTAATTAAAATTTGAGATAATTTGATATATATATATATATATATATATTTACTCTATATATAGAGAGAGAGAGAGAGCTAAAAGGAAAATCAATCTGAGGGTTAAAAAAGTTATTTTTTGAGTTAACTTCACGAAAGATCAGTGTGAGCTTAATCTTACAGTATATTTACTCTATATATATATAGTGAAAAAAGGAAAATCAATCTGGGGGTTAAAAAAGTAAGAGAGAAATTTGCATCGGTTTGCTCGTAGTAGAAAATCCTGGTTATGTTATACTTATATGGCACAATCCTCCGTATATGGGATTCGCATCTCCGTATCATTTTGGATAAAAGGACTATTATTTTCATCTCAACGGTCGGTCGGTGGGATTTTGAGTTCAAGATACTGTGAGATTTGAACTATCAAAAATATTTTAAAATTTGAGCTACAAGAGATTTGGGATCATTAAATGTGAAAAATAAAACTCTACTTTTGGTCCAAAATAATAATAAATTCGGACCCCCTGTATATGATTTTCAAATGCAAGGGCTGATGCAATAAAACCAAGCGATTAGATGATTCTTTGGATTTTAATTAATAATATTTTTGCATTAAGTTTTTATTAATTTGATCTTCTGAATTTTATTTTTGATCCCCTCCCTTCATTTCGGATTTTTGATTACTTTCAGTATGAAAAAAATTATTTAATATCGTGGATAATAAAAAATTATGTAAAGGTTCTAAAATATAAAGTTTCGTAAAAACAAAATTTTAAATTTTTATTATTTTTAATATATAAAAGGATATTATTTTATAATGCCCTAGATTGAAGCGCTACAAAGACAGTATTCTCTGCATCCATCCGACATCTAACAATCTATGTCGCTAAAATAAAATAAAGACCAAATAGACAGAAGAAACAAAACAGAATCAGTTATAAAGCTCAGTAACCGATTATTTTATGATGCAGCTTCTTTATAGTATTATTTAAATATTCAATCCAAAGCATTAAAATTGAAATAAATCATTCTTAATATACAATTAAAATCATTAAGCACATATTTATTTGGTAACATATGCAACTTAAAATTATTATACACACATATACATGAAGACCACATGACAAACTTGATGGCACGAAAGAGATATATCTCATTCACCCGCTAGTAAGTGAGGCTCTGCATAGCTTAATATCGCTCATAACCCTTTCAAATTTTTTGAACCACCCTTTCGGGTTAATGAAAGTGTCGCTTACGACATATATATGTATACATATTTGATCAATTTCATTTATCAACATTTATTAAATATTCAATTCATATTGTAAGTCAATGATCAATTTATATTGTAAGTCAATGATCAATCCACAGATCATCGACACATATAGTAAGTCAAAAGTAAATCAAGTTAATAATCTAATTAACGAATAATATTCAAATATAAATTATAAAAAAAATCTAATTATCTGATACCAAAATAATTTTGATTCAGTAGTCACACCGTGACGTCCCTGATTTAAAATCCAATCTGAGTCGCCTTTAAGCACTCAATACATCAAAACCTATCCTTCGTCAAAGTTGCTATTTCAGAGTCCTTTTCTATTTCGTTCATCTTTCTTTCCTTTTCGCCCCCCCCTTTTTTTCATTCGTCTTTCATGTTTTATCTCTGTTTCATCTTTTCTTTTCAGATTTTTCTTAATCTCCGTTCAGCAATTGATAGTTATCAAGAGAGAGTGTGAACCGACTCATTACGTGCCATCCGTGCAACAGGTATCGCGTCACTCCTTATTATTATTTTTTCACTTTACAATTTAATCCATAAGTTATAATTATTATGAAACAATCCCAAAAAATTACTTGGTATATTACAATTATGATAGTTTTTATTAGATAAAAATTTATGCCAAATTATTTGTTCTTTTATTTTGTATTCAATTAGCTAATGAGTTTGAATATAGATAAGCTATTACAATCTGATTATTGACAATTATGATTTTGTAAGAAAAAAGAACCATCAAATGATTGTTTTAGTAATTTAACATTATTTGGAGCTTAATCTAAATTTTTATTTTGTATTTGATTAATGTTACTATTGGAGTTAATATCGTTATTTTAAGAATTTTTATTAAAATCTAAATAAAAGTTCTTTATAAATAATTAAAAAATAGATAACCTAGACTCTCATTTTTATTTAAAAGAAAAAAACTTCATAAAAAAAAAAACCACCAACTTATGCCTGCAAACATTCATTGATATTCTAGAATTAATTTTTAATTTAATATTAAGACGATATTCTCATTATATAGAAGATTACAAATTCAAATTATTTGTATTCAATTAGCTAATGAGTTTGAATATAGATAAGTTATTACAATTTGATTATTGTTGATTATATTGTATTATATTATTATATTTTTATTCTGCATATGATTGTGTTATTATATTATTATGCTATATTATGATTATTATTATTATTATATCATCATCACTATTAATATTATTATTTTATTATTGTTAATAATTATTATTATGTTATCATCATTGTTAGTATTATTATATTATTATGATTATAATTTTTATTATTATATTATTATATTATAATTTATATTATTATTATAATATTAGTATGTTAGTATGATTATGATTATTTGTTTTATTATATTATTATGATTATCATTAAATTATTTATTATTATATTATTATCATATTATTATTATTTTATAATATTGTATTATATTATTATATTATTAAGATTATAATTATAATTTATTATTATATTATTATTTTATTATGATTATGGTTATATAATTATATTATTATGATTAATAATTATTATTATTATTAGCATTTATTATTATATTATATTATGATTATGATTATGATTATGATTATATCATAATTATATTATTATTATTATTATTATTATTATTATTTTACTATTGTTATTATCATCATCATCATCATTGTTATTATCATCATCATCATCATTGTTAGTATAAATTATCATTAAATTATTTATTATTATATTATTATCATATTATTATTATTTTATAATATTGTATTATATTATTATATTATTATTATATTATTAAGATTATAATTATAATTTATTATTATATTATTATTTTATTATGATTATGGTTATATAATTATATTATTATGATTACGACTATGATTATTATTAGCATTATTATGATTATGATTATTTTATTACTTGATTATGTTGTATTATATTATGATACTATTATTTATTATTATATTATTATTATGACTATGATTATAATTATAATTTATTATTATATTATATTATGATTATGATTATGATTATGATTATGATTACGATCATAATTATATTATTATTATTATTATTATTATTATTATTATTTTACTATTATTATCATCATCATCATCATCATTGTTAGTATCATAATTATCCATAGTTTAACTATTTTGATTAACAATTATCAAATGATATTTTCGCTCTTCCGAATAGTCAAAAATATCACTCTTCTTTCACTCTTTGAAGGCTATTCCTTAATTTGCCAAATGAACAAGTTTATCATCTTTTCTATTAAATATTATTCAATGGGATTTTCTTCTTTTTAGCCTATAAATAAAGACTTTGTATTTTGTATTTTACACATAAAATATATAAATGAAAGACAATAATATTTTCTTCTCCATATATTGTTTCTAGCTTGTACTTGTCTTGTTTATTTGTCATAATTTCATGACAAAATGTTCATCATTTTTCCGTGATATTTCTTTGTTTTTTTAGCCACTTCCGATCTAAAAATACATGGAACCAAAATACATCATCTTTCTGTGATATTTGTTTCTACAAATATATTATAGTTGACGTCGATCATTTTTGGCGGAAACATTTCAGACCGTTGGGAATTGAAATAGAGTAAATCTAGATATGTAGAAAAGGAGATGAAAAATAAGTCAACAGGGCTCGTTGACAGGTCCTATCAGTCAGAAAATTGTACCGTTTTCCATCCGCTCCAATCCTCTGGAATTGTTTCGGAAGAATCTGGGTAGAATGGCTTATATGATGAAGCTGTACCAGCTACCAAGTTCAAGCACCATGTGTGACAGTGGACAAGATCAACAAATTAATTATTTAATATATAGTGCTGATACAAAGCCCTTTGTTCTGCGGCAGAACCATAAGATGTGCTAGAAAGTGCATTTCATTCTCACATGGATCCCATAATAATATTTACTTTTATAATAATCGAAATGTAAGATGTTTGTGGTTCTGATCAGTAAAGTTGGGTGGTTCGTAGAAACTAATTAATTAATTAAATTTGAATTAGAGATGATAAAATCTAATTTGATCCGATGAACTCATCTAATTTATTCAGACTCAAATTCAATTCGACCCGATTTTTAACCCGATCCAACCCGAATATGTAGAAAATTGGATTGAGAATACGAATGTAAGGCGAGTACACACGTAGGGAAAGAACATATTCTCAATGCTCGTTGGTGGTTTGCAAATTGTTCATCCGACCCGATTCAAAAGCAAATTATTTGTGATCCAATTAAAATTAATTTAATATTTAAAAAAGTTAACATATAAATTGATCTGATCCAGCTGATCTAATCTGATTAGGCCCAATTTCGTTCAGAGGACAAACTAACCCAACCCGACTTACATGATTATCACGTCTAATTTGAATCGTATTCGAATGTATTTTACTGATTTATATTATTTGAGCTAATGATTGAATGTGCTATCACATCATAACATAATTTGTGTAATTTCTGCAGGGAAAAAAAAAGAAAACATACGTATGATCTAACAAATCGGTAAGGAGTCAACTTTTGGTGCAGCACAAAATAAAACACATTGAGCATAACTGCACAATTTATGTGAGATGTTAACAATCTTCATACCTAGATAAGAAAACAATAATGAAGATTTAGTAATCTAAAATATAAAAATAATAATAAGTAATGCCGATTAATATGTACACTTATAACACTCAATTAAATAAAGCACATTGTACTCATTATTTAGTACATCATCATGCATTATTTGTACAAAAGATATCAAAAAATAAAATTAAAATAATATAATTGTGTAATAATAATAAATACATATAACTAATTATTTATAATGTAACACATTTGATTACTATAAGTCTATAACCTAATTGAGTCTCTAGCTATTAAACAAATTGCAAATAACTAAAGATTGAATAAAGTATAACTAGTTAATTTAAGAAACAATACCACTGAACTCTTTACTGACTAGCTTCATAAGGATACCCTTTAGTAAAGTGTACAACATTCATATATCACATTCTGATCAGCCAAATAAATAAGCCATATCACTGTAAATATGCAACACATTTGTACTTGTGTGGGAAATGCATGGGGCATCCAATATTTACTCTTACTTCCGTCAGAAGAGTAGTTTTTGGAGCCCTCTGATTGAAAATAAAAGGCTTTAAATTATGGTTCGCTTTTATTTCGTCCTAGACTCGTGAATTATTTTTGTCGCTTCATGAATTTTCATGGTGATATTAGATGAAGTTTTCTATGGTACTTTTTCATATAACTTTTTTTTTATTATTTTTTCATCATTATAATAATTTTATTGTTTATATCTGAATTTTGAAATATTGATTGATAAAAAAAAAAAGCAAAAATAATATAAGATCAAATTTAATGTTATTTTTTTTATTTTTTTTCCTTATTCGTTAAAAATTTAAACACCATAGCAAAAATCCTTATCTTATAGTTACGAATCTGTTAGAGTATGTTAAATTCTGTTGTGTTTCCACAATATAAATTTGCACTCATTATAAAAATTAAACTTAAATATAATTCATGCTTGACAAAATTTGCCTGATTTACTAATTTCATAATTAATCGACAACATAGATCCACCAATAGCTTGGGGAAATTAGCAAGTTCTCGATATGAAATTTAAGGATGAGACGAATCATCAGGATCGAAGCAAACTACCGATTAGCTGTGCTCGGATGACTCTGTTAAAGCAGTCGTAAAATCTCGATCGTAACAGCTTGCGGAATTATATACCTATTATAATAAATATAGAGAGAGAGAATTATGCTATAGTTAGTTGAGAAGTATAAAAGAAATTTTGTATTTCACGTCATATTTTTTATTTTTGAATTCATAATACCGATTCGGTCATTAAAAATGTTCTTCATATTGAAATTTATTTGGAGACCAAATTTTATATTTTTTAGAATTTTTTTAGTGGATGAAAATGTTAAATTATTATGTTCAAGTATTGAATATATTTTTGAAAATGATGTTCAAGTATTGAATATATTATTATTATTTTTAGAGCTGATTTTTAAAAATTAAAAACTATGTCTTAAAAAACTCAAAACAGTCCAAATTTTTGTATCTTACAAGATTTTCATATAAAGAATTTAATGAGCATGATAAATTAAAATTTAAAGATCATTTAATATATTTTTTGAGTTAAGCTCACTGGAAGCCTCCATGAGCTTAAGCTCACGCTATCTCCACTCTATATATATATATATATATAAGTAAATATACCTTGACTTAAAAATTTAATGTTTGAACATCATTTTTAAAAATTAAAAATAGTGACTTAAAAAGTTCAAAACGCTCCAAATTTTTACATCCACAAGATTTTCATATAAAGAATTTAATGAGCATGATAAATTAAAATTTGGAGATGATTTGATGTATTTTGTGAGTTAAACTCACGGTATCTTTACTCTATATATGATTTAATTATAGACTCATCAAGCTTAATCTTTGACCCGACCATGCTTATAATTATATATTTTATTAATCTTAATTCAGCATAATTAATGGCTTTTATTGGGATTGATCCAACAGTTAATACATATTTAAATTTTCATCTTGCAGTGTAAAAAGTAAAATATGGAAACCCGCACCCCTAACGTGCTCCATCCTGTGTTTTGGCAGCCAGTCATTTCTTGCATGATTTGCGCTCTTTACTCTGTACCAAATTATTTTTTTATTATTTTCAAGTTTCGAAACCTTCTGCAGTATAATACCTGGGAAGTTATTATTATTTCGTAGACAAATTGTAATAATATGCATCAAGTCTGAAGTCCGTTAGTCTGTACTCTGTATCTGTAAGGATATATTGATCAGAACAATAATATATTAATATAATAATGTATCTGTTTTAAAAGAAATGGACCCGTGATCTGCGTCCATGTTGCTACCTATGTATTATTCTAATGAATTGATACATTTTTGGTGGCTTATGTAAATCATATACAATTGTACATAACGAGACAGAGAGAGATTTGGACACGTAATTTTTCGAATGCAATTAAAATTATCAATTTATATACGAGAATGGATCGGTTGACAATGGGTTATTTTGACAAATTTAACAATGAACCTCTAAATAAATATAAAAAAAATCTTAAAAATAGAAAAAAAAATTATAGATATGTTATTCTACCTTTAGATTGATGGTCATTCAAATTTCATGCAATTTCATTATTGTTTGATAGTCCATTAAAGACCATCAAATTTTCATATAATTTGCAACGGTTCCAAATTAACGATTTTTGATGGACTATCAAACGATAATGAAATTGCATGAAATTTAAATGACCATCAATCTAAACATAGAAGAACACATCTATAAATTTTTTTCTATTTTTAAATTTTTATATTTATTTAGAGATTCATTGTCAAGGTTGTTAAAATAACTCATTGTTAATGAATCCCCACTCTTTATATATTATTAGCTTTCATAAAAGAAATGAAAATAGATATGCACTTATGAATACTTTTATCAAAAAAATAATAATGAGTAAAAAACGAGTGCATTAGGATCGATTGATAACTTTGTTAATAGCAAAACCTATAAATTTATATATTATTTCATTTTTATTAATTAATTAATTTTTTTAATTCATCTTTAAATTTACCAAAATAGTCATTGTCGTAATCCCCTCTGTTAATGTGTTATGTTCTTTGTTCAAAAGCTTGTTAGTAGGAATTAATTAAGAAGTAGTAAAATTGAGAACCGTCCATACATTAAACAATATTGAAATGTGCATTTGGATTTATATGGATCAGAATTGAGTCGGAGGTAATTATGGGAGCGATTTTTTTACTTATTTAATATATATACAAAATCGTATAAGAAGAGAGTTATAGAAAGAAAAATATTAAGGAGATACCATTGTTCTTATTCTCATCGTCGTTGATATCTCTATCTGTCTCTACTCCTTATTAAAGTACGTAAATATTTTAATTCTGCAACGGTTTTGATTTTTTAATTAAATTTTTAGAGCTAATATCATTAATCGGATTGAGTTATTTATCAAATAATATTACTATTTTTATGACCATTTGTGTTGAATTATAATTTTCTCTCTGTTTTAATTGTTACACGAAATACTACATAATTTAGGAGTATAATTGCTCTACTTTATTTTTTTTTAGATTGCCATCAGTTATGAATTTTAACTTTCTTTAAATTCTGAATGTCAACTTTTCTCTCAATTCTGCATTTGTTTTACATTAATTATGTATTTATGATTAAAATTTACTTTAATTACTAAATTATTTTTATTTTTATTTCCTTTCTTTTCACATAAAGATATATATTTTTATATTTTTTAAAAGACATCACCATAACAACTCACGGACAAAATACTAGTCGTTTTATTATTCATGTTAAATGATGCTATTATATAACTTATTTTGAAAGCTTTTTTATTATTTAATTTATATACTATTATTCTAAATAATAATTCATTTAAGCTCAATAATAAAGTAATATATAAAATAATTCATTATATACTGAAATCATAAATTTGACTAATAACTTAATTAATATAGATAATAAAATAGACATGGATGATGGTGATATCAAGAGCGATATATCTGTATATCAGCTTGCGATTAAAAATGAGATGCCGTTTGCGGCTTGGTTGCTGATTTGTCAATTGCTCAACGAAATGGAGGGGAACCTACAAAAGAGAAAAGAAGAAAAAGAGGGAAAACGTTGTGACAAAAGAACATTTCTGTGCCTCTCTTTTACAAGTTTTCCTTTTCCTTTATATATACTGAGGTCCACTCCGGAATTAAAGGTAATATTTGACACCTATGGTAATCATCAAATAAACGTATCAAATTCAGGGATAATGCTTTCTAACATGACATGACATGTCACCAATTAAAATTGCACCGCGTCTTCATTTTTGACCAACATCATTTTTAAGTTTGCCCTATATATTTGCTCCATGCCATCTTTTGGTAAAAATAATGCGATACATGCAGAAGTGAAAAAGTTAAAAGAAACGGATAGTTTAATTAGTATTAAACTTAAATTTATAATTATGTCGAATTATAAAAATAAATTACCAAATAAAGTTCACGTCTTGGATTTATATATGCATGATTAAAGAAAGTTGTTTCCTTTAGTTACAACTTATATATAACCTTGGTGGTTTGTTGATTAGGCCATATGAAACATATAAAGACAGGAAAAGGAGAAGTCTGGGTCTATTTGCCAAGATCTCTTCTACGGAAAGAAATGTGATATTTTATATTTAAAGCAAAAGCATCGATTTTGCATCTTGAAAAAGACTACTCCAACTCTCCAAGAGAGTACGTACACACCTAGAAAAGCTCCCATGCTCATATATACGCTAGCTTGTTTGCCTCAAGGTTCGAGTCTGGTCAATGCAATATATAGCTAGGCCTCAATATGAAATGGTACAATCTCAGAGTTCCACAAGCTTAAACTATTTGAACTTCTCTAGCCCTCTCTCACCCTAAAGAAACTTTTATGGTTAGAACTCAGAAACAATGGCTCAAAAATAATTGTGGTAGCATACACTAGTAATCAAAAGCCATGTTGTATAAATACACTTATAGATGTTTTATATAAAAATATAGATATTTTATATTTTTTATATAAAACGTCTATAAATGTATTTATATGACATGATTTTTATAAAAAATTTTATATGATACTAGTATATTGCTCGTGTTTTGCTACGGATGGTTTCTATATTATAATTTTTTATATTAAAAATATAAAAATATCATCATATTTCAATACGAAATATAGTAACAAACAAACTGAAAAAATAAATATAATTAATCACTGGCTTTTATGCAATAATCATAGCTTTTCTAAAAAGACGTATAATAAAATTTCAAATCTGATAAATTATTCAAATGAAAAATATTTTTTAGGAAAGAGATATCATCAATTATATAATTATTAATGTATCAGGTGTATTATGAATTTAACAAAGACTTCAAAATTTCTGTTATAATCTATCATGTCACAAAAAATCTATAATATATTAACGATTTATGTTCTCTTTAAAAATTAATCAATGAATTTCAGTCAATCCCAACTATTGTACAATCAGAACATTTATATGCTTAATAAATCATGTCATCCTTAAACTTTGGGGCCTAATGATATTTTCTAGAAATTCAAAAGTTACATTATAGAATTATCATGCCATCCTCCGGAAACTATTCGCACATGTTCCATGCATCACTCTATACCTAACACTATGTTACTGCCGCACTCTATTTAGATGCACATTAGCTCCTGGTTTACGATTAAAATAGGTTCACAAAAATAACTTCCATCTCCTCCTCACAGAAGCAAAGGATACACACAAAGTTCTCTTATGTTAGGTTGGGGATTCAATGCTATTTCTTCAATTATATATTTACTTCGTCCACTAACATGCCCATCACCTATGAGCACACACCTATATATGCCACCATAACCAAGTGTTGCACCCCCCCCCCCCCAACACACACACTAAATAATTAATAAATTACGATTATGATTCTACAGAATAAAAATGCTCGCATCTTGTCGAGCTGCTTTTATTGGAAATATCTTATCAATATGTCACTTACGTTGTGCTCCTGAGTCTGAGGGAGAAGGAAAGGGATGGGAGGTTTAAATATCGTAACCCCAAAATTGAGGGTGAAATTTTTTGAGAAGATTAAATAGAGCGAATTTCGTTCACCTCGCTGCACCCCCTTTACCCCTTCGCTACAAAACTCGAGAGCGAGTCCGATCTCCACTCTCTCTTTCTCTTTCCTCCGCTCACCCTCTTTTTTAAACTCTAGAGCACAGCCTTAGATCCGCGTATATTTCCTAACAAAAAAAAACGGAATGTTTCGTTCATATCCTACCAAAATTCTTTAAATTCTTTTATGGGAATATATATCTTGTCAAAATGTCATTTAAATCTCATATATTACCTAACGAATGAGTTGACACAGAATCTTAGCATCTGTGTGAATCATACATGTACCATGCTGAGCTTATTTTAGATTTCCTTATCGCTTATGTACAGTCATCTCACTAAAAGCGCCCCTTCCAAGAAACCGGAATAATATACAATAATCAATAAACAGATAAAAATAAAATTATAAAGAACCAAAGGCAACTTTTTATTTGTATCCATAGTCAACATTTCTCTTCCTAAAGAGATTACCTAGTGTGGGCAATACAAAGGCCATGCTCTACTATATAGCTTGCTAAAATTGTGATAAAGGAGCTGCTCTTCAAAAGCACTTGGGTAAGAATCAAACTCTTTTTACCCATTATGGCTCATCTATGACTTTCATCACCAAAAGTTCAACTTGGCATGTTTTGGTAGAGACTTGATGATGTAGAGTAGAATAAAAAAAAAGAGCTGATGATGACTGCATAGAATATATACATATTTAAAAGAGATGGCCAACAATCACCAAGCAATGTTTCAAGTTTTTTATTTTGTGCGGACAAAACATTTTTTTCCCTTTTAAGGTATAAGATGACATTATTGATCGTCACTTAGTCAAGGTTTTCTTTAGTTTTGTTTGCTCTTTTGTGTGAGCATCAAAAAGTGAGCAAGGATCTCGTGTTTTTCTCTTTTTATAATTAGCATGGGCAGTAAGAGAAGCCATGATTGAAGTTTTCACTGGGTGAAAGGTGAGAGACAGCATAATGTTCCAAGCATTGAGTTATCATGGAAGTACGGTTTATCAAAGCCCAAATTAGGCCCAACGATAATTTACACCTATTATAAATGACAGGAGCATGTGGTCAACATGCTATTAATTAAGCTCAACCTTTTATGCCAGCTAAACACAGCTCATCACCTAAGATTTTACTGTTGAGACTTAAATCTGCAACAAAACCAAAACGAAATATACCAATTTATGTCTATGTAGAGAAAACGAAATTATTAGTAAAGCTAACTGGCAAAACAGAAAAGATACTTCTAAAGCAGACCCATATCCAACCTAATGGGTCAGGCTTTAAGTCTGGTATTTTTGGTCAGGCTACAGATATGTACTCGCTGATAACCACAGTAAGTATCATAGGGTCATTTATACCTATTAATGTATCAAATCCAACTACAATCCAAATATGGGTCCCCAAGAAATACAAATGATACAAACAGAGGTTAAAAACAAGCGAAAATATTATGATGCAGATGCTGATTAATCTCCTGAATTATGGATGGCTCATATTAACAACAGCAGCAACAACAAAATGCCGAATCAATTGGGGTATCGCTAGAAATGCAATCCAATCCAAAATCATAGAGATCAGAGATCTCAAACATCAAAAATCGATGATAGTAATAGTGATAATGATACTGATAGTAACGATGATGAGAATAATAACAATGATAGTGATGATGGTAATTATGATGATGGTAATGATAATGATAATATGATGATGATGATGATGATGATGATAAGATTAACATCATATACTAATTTGAGAAGTGACAATGGACACAGTTTCTCAAAATGGAAAATATTACCACTACAAATATGCTCATAGACCTCTAATCAAATCTTAATTGAATTTGAAAACCAATTGATTATCAATCAAGCAATTTGAAAAAAAATAGCTTAATTTATAGGCATTCAATTGGCATCCATAAATTCCCAAATTGCATCAAGATTGGTACATGGTCTATCCAACTGATAATGAACACATGAAATAACAAGTTTTTTTATTTCAACTAATTTTCATACAGTTGTCATAATTGTCAATGAAGTTGTTCCGTCAAATAGATCCCTGCTGTACACAGGAATATAACATAAATATTCATCTACTTCTTCATAAAATAATATCAGAAAGTTCAATGTTAACAGTCTGTTCTTATTTATAAAATAATAGTATACACCTATATCATTAAAACTACTTTGATTGGGCTCATATTGGCTCCAAATACAGATCCAATAGACTTAGGACCTGTTTGGTTGTCATGTTATTATGCGGGATGGGAATTTACAGAGAATCCACAAACCAATTAACTGGAACCCATGTATTCATAGGATGATTATGGAAATGTATTGAAATGAGTACTCGGTTGTACTGTGGGAATAATAGTGGGATATTCTATTTATTTCATTCTAAAACACTTGACATCAATACCATTACCAATAACTATTATTACTATTAATAATGTTTGATAACTATTAGTAATATAATTTAATAAGTGGATCAACAATAACGGTCCTTGTTATTATTGTTATGCTGGTAAAATTGTTATCTAGTCACAAAAAAAATTATAAATTAAATTAGCAAATTGATTTTATAATTACTTAATCATAATTATCATTGAAAAATAATATTAATAATTATTAATCATTAAAGAATGTTGAATAATGATGATGGATACAAGAAAAAATTAATAGAAGCTTCCATATGCATCAATGAAAGATTAATAACAGTTCAATCTGAAAAAGAAATATTGACAACGGAAATGAAAAATAACAATATTTTTGCTGAGCAAAGATTTTTTTTTTCCCACAATCTTATGAAGAAGTTGGGATCTAGATGGGAATTTGTTCCCAACCCATACTGCACAAAAGGGACAGAAACACATTTGTGAAAAAAATGACACGTCAACTAAAAAAACCATGAATTCCCATGGGAATGTGGGCAGCTGAACAGGCCATCACTAGATTCATTTTTAAGATCCAAATGCATGTCCAATAAGCAAATTGAATATCCACATGAGATGCATTCATGCAGAATTCCAATAAGGACATACCAACGTGGATAGGACTCATCTTCTTTATTCAATTTATGATAATTGTAGAGACGGTACCAACCTGTGATGCTTCACAAGGGGCAGTTTCACATTTTACAAAGATATCTCCTCCGGCAAGCTAATCTCCAAGAAATACAAACTACACAATTTGAATTGTTCATATTTAATTAATTCAAAGATAAGAGTAAAAAGGAAAATTAAGCATTGTCATTATTGCACGATGCACTAGAGAAACCAGAACTGGACTTAATCTGTATTTATTTTCTGCTTCTTTTCTAGAATTTTCCCCCCAAAATTGGCATGTGGTGTGTTAAAATCATACTACAAGGCCAAAAATAAAAAAAGAATTTGTAATACAGATATAGATATAAGATAAAACGTACTCAAAAGTATTTTCACAAATCAATTTTTTTTTTGAAGTAGCAAGCAAAAAGGCCTACTATGAAAAAAAATGCTGCAAAATGTGCTGAGGGTCTATACAGAAAATGAGATTACCTGGCTGACATGAAGGCCATGCCAAAAAAGACAGCTTTAACAGCTTGTTTTTGGCCAGCATAGTCAAATGCGAGAGGTAGCATTTCATGCAATGTTAAAAATGCCATTACGCCACCAACTATTCACCAATTAAAAGAAATGTTGCATATTACTAAACCAAAAAAATCATGCAGGTCATACAACAATAATACAGATTCAGTTCATAAATTTGCACCCAATTGGTTCCAGAAGCATCTGCAAACAATACCTGACATTTTGTATACCTGCAACGGCTGCCCGCAATACTTCAGTTATATGCAGAGTGTTGAACCGTCAAGGAGGAAGTTATCCCCAAAACAACTCATTAAATTACCTCTTTATTCATTTTATAAACCACTATACCTAGGGAAAACATGTTCATGTACACTTGAAACTACCATTCCATTTGACTTGCATGATTTCAATTCAAATTCAATTATTAGGGTACTTAAAAGCAAGTAGGAAAAACTTAATGGATATACAAATCACATGAAATATGCACATGCTAATGACAGGAGCTAGTTATACAATAATTTTGGATGTTTTTTACAATATGTCAAAAGGTTGGTGTTATGCGGTAGAAGCATATTGGGTATAATGTACCAATACCCCTTCGTACTAATATCATACCACTTACAAACATAGAAAGCTATGCACCTGATCCCAATAACCCTTCGAGGATTTCTGGATTTAGATTGCTTGGAAACAAGTATGCTGCAAATATTAAAATTAAAGAAGTAAATTAAAAACATAATATAGAAGTATGAAGCTAAAAAGTGGCATATATTAAAAGACTGAAGAGAGCGAGAAAAAGTTACCAACAACAATGACTCCCAGTGGCTCAGCAAAACCAGAGAGGGTTGCCAATTTGAAGGCTTGCCATTTGCTTTCAAATAAGAGCATAGAAAGAAGTAAATATTAGAAATACCAAAAAAAAAGAGGAGATAAATAAAGCAAATTCATGGCTATAATTACCTGTTTGTAGCAAAGTAAACAGGAAGAGCTACAGCAACACCCTGAAAAGAGAAAATAGAAAAGTGCAAATCCTCTAATTTTCAAAACTATATTTAGAACCGAACCTTAATTTTAACCAAAGAAAATTAAAATACCTCAGGAATGTTGTGCAAGGCAATAGCGAGCGCTAAATTAAGGCCAACACGAAGTCCCTACATGTTTTATATATTTACTGGTAGTAACAACAAAACAGTACAGCAAAAAAAATTCTTGGCTTGTTCAGCAGACTGGACCACAAATGTCATGACATAGGAACTCAAGTTTTTTTCTACTTCTTGGTTCAAGTATAATTGAGGTCATAAGATCAGTCCCAGTAATGACTATAAAACACCAATATCATCATTGCTGAAACTAACTTGTAGAAGTACCAGCTAAAGTGGTCCTAGTAAGGACCAGCCATGATTTGCTAGTAGAGGAGCATGGAAGTCCTTGTTCTATACATAAGATTGGAAATACCTTCACCTAAGCTCAGAGACTCAATCATTTAAAAAAAAAAAGAATATCTTCATACATGCCCCTAAATCACAGGAAATGTATCACATATATCCCTGTAAAGCAATAAATGCATGATAGCCCTAGCAACAAGTATAATTTGACTTTTTTACAGAATTTTAAAGTTATTCAAATTGCCTTTCCCTTGCTTATTTAGATAAAAAAAAAAAAACAGAAAATAGAGGGTTATATGATGGATCTTTTTAGTGATCAAATTACAAAGGTTGCTCTGTCACTTGTATGATTTACATGTGGCATTTTGAATGTTGTTCTGAAATGCGTAAGATATTTCTTACTGCACCAGTCATAACATTGTAACATTTTCTTGGGTTTACAGTGTACCAAAAATAATCTTAAATAATTTACCTTGACGGAACCAAGAAAAACAGCCATTCCTTCAGGAAAGTTGTGCAAGCTAATGCCTATAACAAAATAAAATAATATAAAACCATAATTGCAACAACCCAAAACATTACAAAATTATCTCTCGTACAAGGCAAATAATAGTTTTTTCTATGGTGCTAAGCTACGTGATTCTAATTTACCCGCATTTCATAAAGGTTCAGTCACAAAATATCATATTAAAAGTGCAACGATCTCATAATATATATATATATACTCAATAGAACAGGAGAAATATATGCACAGATGACGGACCCCTAAAATGCTGGAGTATTGAAGCATTTTTCAGATTAGCAAGTATGCTGATGAAGTTCTCACTTAATCAAAAATATGATTTACACATTTTTCCCTGCAAAACTTTCAAAATGCAATATCCACCACTGCAACATAAGGAACGTCACAACTTTTGTTTGGGACTCCACTTGTTGCACACAAAAAATGGCCATTTCCTTTGTTTGCCATTGAAAGATCATTTCTATATCATGTATATGCCTTGAAAACTAGAAATATTTAACAACTAGAAATCATGAAAACATCATTGATACACCAAATAAATGAAATGGATATCATGTACTCTATCTCCCCCTGCTCTTCTTCAAAAGATGTCTGAATTGCCAATCAAGTCCAATGTGATTTAGAAGTTTGGGAGATAGAAAATAGGAGAACAAATGTGCACACAATGCTGTATGTGTTACATGTAAATACGTCATACTTCTTGTTTAACAGGATAAGAATGATATTCAATATACACTCATTGGACATATTTGAAGTAACTCTCTTCCTAAAAATGGAAAGAAAAAAAAAAGAGGAAATGAAATGCAAAAAGAACGAACCAACGGCAGTGATGATGCCACTAAAGAAGACCTGACGACGGTGCTTCTTCATCATATCTTTTCCTGATCCTTCATCCTCTGTCTCAGGCTTCTGTTTTTTCAATCCAAAATTAATAATCATATAAATGACAAATTTATTGAATACACACAACTTGAAGTAAAGAAACAAAAAGAGATGCTGTCACATATATTTTGATGACACTAGTATGTTTTCAGTTCATTTTTAGCACTTATAAAAATCAGTTCAAACAGTTTATGAGAAATGCAGGTAATATCAAATAATGAAATAATGTCGTATGCCACAAATACCCAATGTTATTTTTATACATTTTTTTTTCACAGAACCCCTCAGAATCAAATAAGCCATCTTTCCATGATACAAGCTCAAATAAAACAAAGAAAATTCATACATTGGATTTTTAGCTTAGATGAAAGTGATTTTGATGAGAAAGCTGAAAGAATTCAGATGTCACTTTGAAAAAAATATTTACCAACTTAACATCAGTTTACAATAGAGTACAAGTTAAAAATGTGTGTTTTGCAGATACAGCAAAATGTTAATGAGAACTGGCAAAGGCCCTTCTTTGCAATGTATTCAAAATAATATAAACAAATAGGTGTTAGAAGAACTGACCATTCTTTTGTCAGTCTCAGACTGTGGTATGACACTTGGTTCGGGGATAAAATTGACAACTAATGCAAAGAACAATACCCCTGCAAAAAACTAGATCAAGAGAACATAAACAAATCAATAATTTGTTATAGTCATGTTTAGGTACTTATCAAATGGTACAAACCAGCAGAGCAACAGTAATGAGGGCATTGTTATGTGATTCTTGTGGGAAGAGATTTTCATGAAGTGATACCAGAGTAACCAGACCCGTATGCAACTGGCAGATAAATTACTGGATGGGCCTGTCTAATATTGGTGCCTAATATTGTGTTCCTGAGTTTAGGCATAGAACTAGGAGGTTCACTTTAGGAGGAGTACAATGAATGTTCTCAGAATCTTTATGCAACAGCAAGGATATGGAAAATTACTCTCTTACCCAAAGATTCCCTTTCAAAAAGCCAATAGAATTGATGGCATTATGTGCCAAATCTAGGAAGGATATGCTCAACATAAGACCTGCCGCAAAGCCCTATTACACATAAAGAACTAAAATTTAATTAATGAGTAAGGGAACAGAAAAAAAAAATCACAAAATATCAAGTCTCCCAACTAAACCAAGAGATCACAAACAAACATAGGACAATGTCATGTAAAACTTTTTGAAACTATGAAGTATCAAATATCATATTCATATGTACTTTTTGCGGTTTACAACATAAATTGCTCAAAGGGTATTTTTACAATGTTTATCTTAACAAAATTAGGCCATGAAAAGGGAGATTTTGCCATTCTGAATAGTTAAGGATGATTAGAACTTAGAAGTGATACATCGTACATTTCAAAAATGCAAGCATTGACATGTTGTCGGTACAACCTTATAATAACAACAACAACCAAAGCCTTCAGTCCCGAACCTTTGTATAAACCATTCAATGTTTGTAGGGAAGATGTAATGTTCCTTTATAATTACCTAAAAGAAAGAAGAGGATATTAAAGTACCTGAAGAAGACCAAGCATATTCAGGTTTGGTGCTTTATTAATTATCACAAACAATGCACCTACACCCATGTAAAAGAAAACGATAATGTTCAATTGGCAGAAACCATAGCATAGAGCGACATATATATGTTTAATTTCTGGCACTTATAAGTACCATCACAAGTATAATCACTAGGGATCACTGAGTTAACCATGATGGTTTATTTATTTATTTCAATGTAGGAAAAGATTTAATTGGAAACTTCTATACTGTTCCTGTCAAAACTCAAAAGAGGGTCCCTGAATTTGCCGGCTAATTTCTTTTCCTGGAATTTTTGAGCCTCATATTCTCTTTTGAAGTAATTTGCCCTCAAACTGAGATGATTAGAGCTCAAAGTTTTTGAACAAAAGGTAACATTCTAGAATCTAAATCACATCACGAACCATGGACTTTTCTAATCAATTGAACAAAAGGCAACGCTTCGCCTCATTTCTTCTACATATCCTCTGTGTACAGAACACTGATTGTGAAATAGGATTACAAAATCACAGGTTTCAATAAAATAAAAGCTCCCACAGAGAGATAAATCAAATACAATTTCATTAGGCTTAATATTCTAATCTAATTTGGAAGTCAAATACCAACAACCAAAATTGAATTATACAATTGACTGGTAGGAACCGGGAAATTCAGCGAAAAGAACAAGCAAGTAAATACCTAGAGATGTGCTTAGTCCCCCAACCAGGGAAAGCGCGAGCGCCACTAGCACTTGAGATTCCATCCTGGGAAGAGAAGAAAGGGGAAGGTTTTTGAAAGGGTTATTCCCTTTCGATCTCTCTTCACTACTGGCGTGCGGTTAGCGAAATGGAGTGTATTATTATTATTAACCAAGGTCGACCTCGTCAACTATTTTATTTTACAAGTGGTCGGCCCAAAGAAGATTGGACCTATAGACCACCTCTTAATTTATTAACTTCATTTCTTTTACAGAATAAAATACACAATTGGCCCTTAATTTTTCACTCTTTTTTTAGTTGGTCCGCAATTTGTTTTCATGATAATTGCCTAATTGGCTCTTGAATTTTTAAAATTATCATATTGATCTAAAAAAATGTCTGAAAATGCCGCCCATTTGTTATTTTTATTCTTAAACTTTCAAAAGTATTACTAGCTCCTTAAAGATTTTAGTCTGTATCAAATTAGTTCTATGTTTAACATTTGTTGAAAAATATATATTTGATTTGTGCATATATGCAGTTAAACAATTCAAATATAGTAGCACATATATAGTCATTCATAATATCAAATATTAATTAAATAAATACTGCCATTAATGTTTATAGTTTATAACATCATATATCAATTAAAATAGAATTTATAGAGTTAGGCTATGGTGCTACGTGTAGTTAATGATCAAATTTGCTACGGACTAAAAATATAGTTAAATCATCTCCAAATATTGATTTATGGGTTTCAATAATTTTTTTATCAA
Organism: Schoenoplectus tabernaemontani; assembly: GCA_037127355.1. Taxonomy (NCBI): domain Eukaryota; kingdom Viridiplantae; phylum Streptophyta; class Magnoliopsida; order Poales; family Cyperaceae; genus Schoenoplectus; species Schoenoplectus tabernaemontani. The sequence continues at coordinate 18,114,291 of CM073750.1, read as the reverse complement.
AATATGACGGGATATAAAAAATTTTATTTTTTGAATTTTTAAGTATTAGTTTTGGATTTTTCCTGGAATTGGTATAAATCTTGAACAATGACAACTAGAAACCTGTCAATCAAAAAATAAACCAAAAACCATTCTCATGAATGAATGAGCATTCTAACCCCTTTTTGCATATTTATCATATTTTAAATGTTAAAAGAGCATAATCGTGAAGTTCATACCAGTTATAATTTCACGAATTTATAGCATATAATTTCAGTGATTTATAATACCCAATTTTAGATGTTTTGACCAATTTTTTTTTGTAGGTTTTATGCCGGTTCAATTTTTAGGATTTACACCAGTCGAATTTTAAGAATTTATATTAGTCAAAATTTGGAGGTTTATAATACTCAATTTCAGATATTTATACCAGTTTAATTTTTAAATTTTTATACCAAAGTGCTATATACCCCTGAAAAATTCAACTGGTATATAATTCTGAAAATTGAACTAATATAACCTTCTGAAATTTGAGTGCATAATCCCTGAAATTGAGTATTATAAACCCCCCTAAAATTTAACTGGTATAAAATCATTGAAATTCGATTGGTATAATCCCTAAAAACTGAACTGATATAAAACCTGAAAATTAAACTTGTACACACCTCTGAAATTGAGTGTAATAACCCCTAAAATTGAGTATGATAATTTCTTTATAAATTGAGTGTTATAAACTCCGAATTCCACTGGCATAAACCCCTTAAATTCAATTGGTATTGACCCCTAAATTGAGTTCTATAAATCCTAAAATTCAACTGGCATGCACCACTGAAATTCAACTGGTATAAGCTCCTATAATTACGCATTTCTACATTTAAAATGTTTTGCATATGCAAAAAAAAAAGGATTAGGGTTATATTTCATTCATGAGAATGATTTTTGTTCTGTTTTGTTATTGATGAGTTTATAGCTATTATTGTTCAGTGTTTACACTAGTTTGAGGGAAATCTTGGAGGATTTTTGTTGGGAGATAAGAAGATTTTCTCATAAAACAACAAATATATTATGTATTATTATGTTTATTAAGTTTTAATAAATTTTGAAACAGTTAACAACTTTTGTTAGATTAAATCATAAATCACAATAGAATCTGGGTTGTTTGGATTTTATTCATTTTGTTTTGATTTTTGTTTTGTTTGTGTTATTTTGTTTTAGTTCATAGATAAATCTGTAATACAGTATACTTACATATAAAAGAAATTTGGAGGCATTGACCTTCATCTTTTTTTAACCAAAAAAATCATAAATCATAATTATTTTAAGGTAAATTCTGCTATGGATTAAAAGTAGTGTTGTTAATTTATTAATCAACAACAGTAATTTTCAATGACAAACATTTCTTCTTAGTCACATAAAAAAAAGATATATCTCAATGATGTGATATTTAAAATTAATTATTTCATACTTTAAAAAAGAATCTCCTTTATTTTAGATAGCTTGGTCATTTTATACTCTAAAACTAAAAATTAGATAGCAAATTAATAATGGGTTATTTTTTCACAAATTATAGAAATCAAGTGGTCCCGCGTATGTGCAGCCCAGTTGTTGTTGCCTCTATGCTAATTGACCATAGCTGGTCTCCACCTAGGTGAGTAAGTCAAATTAACGGGATGGATAACAAAGCGACCTTTTTTCCCTAATCCTAGAAAAAAAAAATTAGCAACAATATCAATGATCTATTAATTTCCACAGATTTATACCTACTTTGGAACGCTGATCACAAAAATGAAATTTGCAGTTTTATTCTTTTTGTTTGAACGCAGAGCCTAAATCAAGGTTCTAAATAGCGATTATCGCGTCATCGCGATACAATTTAAAAAAAACTATCGCGCTATACCGTGATATAGAGAATCTGACATAGCATAAATAAATAATAGTAATATTTTTACCTAATAATTTATAGAGCAAATAAATAAATAACACAAAATCAATTAAAGGATAATATTGACATAGAACAAGTATAATTTTCAAACAAGTATTCAAAATAAATTACTAAATTAAGTAATACATATCATTTTTCATCAAGCGCATTCTATTATTAACTAAAATCCATGATGAATTAATTAAAATGCTAAATTTTGAATTAGATTAAGTCTCAAAATAAATCTTTTTAGGTTAATTTAGTTTAAATTAGATTTAAATTGCTCAAATTCAAAGTAATGTCTAATTTTAGTTATTATTTCAGGTAAAGAAGGAAACCCAAGAAGAAAGTAAGAGAAAGATGCAAGTCAGGGTTAAATCAGAACGTTGATAACAAAGAAAAAAGAAATTTTAATTCAAAATTTATATAAAGTGATTAAGATTATATGTCAATATTGTATATTTTGTTCTTAACTCTCCAACGCACTTTAAATCACCTCAATCAAAGTTCGGATGAAAAAATTATGACCATTTAAAATTTATTTTGAATAAATGTACGATAGCGTACAATAGTGATTCATTATCGCCGCTACAGTACAAATAGCACACATAGCAGAGTATAGATGTATAACATAGCATTTGAGTTTCAAAAATGCTATAGCACGCTATTTAAAACGCTATTCTAAATGCTAATTTTAATGCCAGCGTTCAGATCGATTTTTTTTTTTTGAATAATTAGGGCATATATAATTATAAATGCTTACGTCTTACTGTAGACGCAGCGTTCACTCCAAATGCTTTCAACAATGAACATAAAAGTAATGCAGATGATACATAAACGAAATGACAGTGATCATCAATTCCATTAAATCTTTTGATAATGATAAGTCCTCATCTTTTAACGTAATAATCCTACATAATTGGTTTTACGTTTCAGCTGGGTGCCATTGACATGAATGCGACTTTGAGCATTGAATGTACAAGGTGCAAAGTCGAACAAAAAATTGTGGACACCAAAAAGCAACCAATTATGCTCTTAAACATCACAAATTATGCTCTTAAACATCACAATACTTTTATAAATTTCAATTATTTTACTTCCATTTCCGCTCACCCAAAAGTTAAAAATCCCCGCTCTATTCAACTGCTCTCATAAGAACAGCATCAGATATAGACGCGCTGCTTTACATATGTTAGGTACACATTAAGAGAAAAAAGTGACAAAGAAACAAATTGTACCGACATTACAATTGTGTATGATATAAAATGCTTCATCTTTAGATCATATTAGCATATTCCCCTTTATGGTACAATATTTGCAGAGCTCAGATTAAAATAACCAAAAAAACTTCTCTTTTGTAAATCACACAATGACTCCTCTCGCAGAAAGAAAACAAAACAAAAATGGGGAAAAAAGAAGAAAAAGAAGATGGAAAGGAAAAAACAAAAAAGGAAGGAAAGAATATAAAATTCCACAGGAAGAATGAATGAATGAAGTTCAAGTGCGCTCTCCCTTCTAGCTTTGCCTATCTATATCCTAATACAGAAAGCATTAATTCCGATAACCCACACCAAAGTGAAACCTTCTAGCTTGCTTATCATTAAATGCATACTCCAGCCTTAATGGCCCCAGAGGGGAGTCTAAACGAATGCCAACTCCGTACCCATAACCAGTGCCTGGTTTTCCCCTTGCTCCCGCTGGGTCCCCTGTGAAGCAAAAATGGGCAGAATACAAGAGTGTTAGGTATGTCTCTCATCTCATCACTATTTGCAGCAGATTAATTTTATCAGGTTGTTATGTATAGTAGACTAAAATATGTGGTTATGTTAAAGAGATTTTTTCGTATTTTAAGAAATAGAATATTTTAGGAAGGTTTACTTTTGTTATGATTTCTTTTTTAGAGATTTTTCATTTTTTTTTTAGCATGCGATCGCCGGTAATTGTCGTCATGAGACCCCACCTTCTGGGTGGGCACCGGAGACGACGTTTCGGCTATCATTTAGGATGTGAACTCCGCTTGTGTAGACTAAGCCTCGCACAGTCTGTCCCAAACCAGGATAAAAAAAAGGAATGCGATGGATGTGGCGAGCCCTGTACTAAAACAGCCGATCTTTATATAAATGAAACTCGGTCAAATTTCGTTGGGGCGTCACCCTCTTAGCGATGCGCCATATTAGAACTCGGATATGGTGATAAGAGAACAAGGATCAGGTCGTCACCACCTTAGTGGCGCACCATATTGAAACCCGGATATGATGATAAGTGAGCGAGAGCCGAATCGTCATCACCTTAGTGACGTGCTGCATCGACGCCCGGATGTAGTGTCAAATGAACAAAGATCTTCGCACTTGACTCGATGAGTGCGAGGGGCAAGGAAGCTAGTCGGGGAAATTAGAATTCGTTTAGGTAGTTGGAATGTAGAGTTCTTAACAGATAAGCTAAAAGAGAGTTAGTTGATATTGCGATTAGGAGATGCGTGAATATCTTATGCATTCAAGAGACTAAATTGACGAGTTAGAAAACTAAGGAGGTGGAGAATACGGGCTTCAAACTATGATACACTGGAAAAGAATGAAGTAGAAATGGTGTAAGTATCTTAATTGATAAGAGTCTCAAGAATGAAATTGTCGCGGTTAAAAGACAAGGGGGGAGGATCATCATGATCAAATCTGACGAGTGTGTCGTCACACAACATAAACTTTTAGTGGCTAACTTTCGTTTTCAAGTATGCGTCCGACAAGATAGAGGCACGAAAATCACGAGAACGAAGTGGTGGAAGCTCAAAGGGAACGTTTCTCAAGTGTTTAAGGATAAAATTATTGCAGAAGGGTCGTGGAACGCAAGTGAGGATGCAGATAGTATGTGAAAGGAGATGACGACTCACATTCAGAAGGTGACTATAGAGGTGTTTGGAGTAACCAAAGAAGATAAACGTGAACCTAAAAATACTTAGTGGTGGAATGATAATGTACGAAAGACAATCAATGAGAAAAAAGAACGCTACAAACGTTTACATCACAACAGAAGTGATGAAAACATACAGAAGTACAAAGAATCTAGAAGAAACGCAAAGAAAGCTGTGAGCGAAGCAAAGGGTCAGGCATACGTGAAGCTGTATCGAAAACTTGATACGAAAGAGGACGAAAATGATGTCTACAAGATGACTAAACTTCAAAAAAGGAAGACGAGACTTCAACCAAGTTAAATGAATTAAGGATGAGGCTGATAGGCTTTTGATGAAGGATGATGAGATTAAAGATAGATGGAGAGAATACTTCGACAAACTGTTCAACGATGAAAGAGAAAACCGTGATCGAGTTGGACAACTCAGTTGATGACACCAACAGGCGATTTGTTCGGAGAATTTAAGAGTCTGAGGTGAAAGAACCTTTAAAAAGAATAAAAACAGGCAAAACATTAGGACATGATGACATCCCGATTGAGGTATGGAGATGTCTTGAGATATAGCAATAGTGTGGCTCACTAAGCTATTTAATACCATTTTTCGATCCAATAAGATGCCTGATGAGTGGAGAAAATGTATATTAGTACCAATCTTCAAGAATAAAGAAGATATTCAAAGTTATACTAATTATAGAGGAATTAAGCTCATGAGTCATACTATGAAGCTTTGGGAGAGAGTGATCGAGCATCGTTTAAGAAAATTGACAACCGTCCCTAAAAATCAGTTTGATTTTATGTCCGAGAGGTCCACCATGGAGGCGATTTTCTAATAAGACAACTTATGGAGAGATATCGGGAAGAGAAGGACCTATATATGATATTTATTGATTTGGAGAAAGCGTATGATAAAATACCAAGAAATATCATGTGGTGGGCGCTTGAAAAAAAACAAATCCCAACAAAGTACGTTACCCTTATTACACAAATGTTGTGACTTGTGTCAGAGCATGTGATGGCGAGTCCGATACATTTCTTATTAAGATAGATTACATCAAAGGTCAGCATTGAGTACATACATTTTCACTTTAGTGATGGATGAGATCACAAAGGACATATAAGGAGACATTCTTTGGTGTATGCTCTTTGCTGATGATGTGGTGTTGATTGACGAGAGCAGAATTGAAGTCGATCAAAAACTAGAATTGTGGAGACAAACTTTAAAATCAAAAAATTTTAGACTTAATAGGACCAAAACCGAATATATGAGGTGTCAATTCAACGGGGAAAACTCAGATGATGCAGATGTTAGTTTTGACGGACGAGTAGTACCCATGAATGACACATTTCGGTATTTGAGATCGATGTTGCAGAGTGATGGAGGGATCGATGAAGATGTTAATCATAGAATATGAGCCAGATGGGTGAAATGAAGACAAACATCTTGTATTCTCTGTGACAAGGTCCAAAATAAACTAAAAGGAATGTTCTACAAGACGACGATTAGACCCGCGATGATGTATGACGCAAAATATTGGGCTACAAAAGGACAACACATCCAGAAGATGAGTGTAACTGAAATGCGGATGTTGCGTTGAATATGTGACCACACAAGGAGAGATTGAATCAGAAATGATGATATACGAGACAAACTTGGGTAGCACCAATTCAAGAGAAGCTGGTCCAATATTGTTTGCGATGGTTTGGTCATATCCGACGAAGGTCTCCTGAGGCACCATTATGCAGTGGTATTCTAAGTCGTCCTGAAAACACAAGAAGAGGAAGAGATCGGCCGAAACTGACATGGGAGGAAGCAATAAAAAAAGATTTGAAGGAATGAAATATATCCAAAGAGCTTATTTTGGATAAAAGTGCTTGAAAAATGGCGATTCATTACCTGAACCATGTTTTAGGAGTTAGAGTCTAGTAGTAGAGTTATAGACTTCAGGTTCTTCGATTTTCAGTTCTTAGATTTTTAGGATTTAGAATTTAGGATTTAGAATTATGTTTTATAATAGAGGTTTATTATATTATTATTATTATTATTAACATATTATCAGCATCATTATCATCATTATTATTATTATATTGTCATCACCATTATCATTCTCATTTTTATTTATTTTTATTTTTATTTATTTATTTATTTTATTATTATTATTATTATTATTATTATTTTCATCATCATCATTATTATCATTGATATTTGAGATCTTTGATCTTATGCTTTGTGATTGGGTTTCATTTCTAGCCTACCTCAATTTATTTGGGATTAAATACTTTGTTGTTGTAGCATCACAGCTAGATCATTGTCACCGTGTACTTCCGATTGGTGGTTGATTGCATCTCCTCTGTCGATGTCCAGATTCAACTTTCTACTGTTTGTGTTGTGCGATTTATCTGGTGAACTGTGACACCAATTTCTTCACCGCAACCCAGTGTGTGTGCTTCTCTCAAGTGAGCAGTGTAAAGGTCAAGGATTTTGAAATTAATCTTTGGTCTGAAGCCACACATCAACCTAGCTAGAATCAAATTTTGACTTATGCATCAAGAGGCAACCTTGGTGTTTTGGTCAATTTTGGAGTTCAGGAAGACTGTGGTTTGGTAATTTGGGATGTACTGTGTGCTTTGATAATTTGGGATGTGAACCAGGTATGATAGGAAAATGAGTTTTGCATTATTGCAGATACATATGTTAGCGGTTTTGTCAAATCAAGACGTGAGAATTGCATTAAACGCGAAACTAACATATTTAAGTGTTACGGATTTGGAGATGATGGATGAGAGAGCCCTCTCGACTATTTATCAAGGTGTTGGTTACATGTCGATGAGGGAAGACAAAAGAGGAAGAACTTGACTTCATCAATGACCCACGAGCTCAACCAACTTTGTTTAGGAAAACAGCTCAACATGATACTATTCATTTTAAGGCTCGGTATAACATCTTTTTTGTGATGTTCATGCTTTTATAACTAGTATTTGTATGTTGATCCTACAAAAATCACAGAATTCAGTCTATAAACATTCAACTTATTTGAACCTTTAGCTGTGTGCAGGGAGAGAAAGGGTTACAAATGTCTGGATGTCTTTATTATTTTACTTTTCATTTTTTTTTTGTGTAGCCTACCCCAATTTATTTGGATTAAAGGCTTTGTTGTTGTTGTTGTTTTTTGTTTGTGTCATTTTCAATAGGTAGCCACTGCCAACCGTTCATAGAGAGAGAGAGAGAGAGCGATACCAGGTACTTTAGGTCCAGAGCCAAGATCACTTCCATAGTCACCAAACACCACCCCTTCTAGTGGCCCATACTATAAATAAATTGATGAGGATTACATTTCAACTTGAAATTCATTAATTATATCACATCTCTATGAAATACATTTCAAATCAATTCATAAGATAACCATTTGACCTAGTATGTTACAGAAACTACGTATAGTATTACAAGTTCAGGATCAATAAGCAGACTTACACAGATCAGGAAATACTTGCTGGATAGCACTACAGAATCAAAATCCAATATGTAAGTAACAATTCCTTTCAGAAAGGCATTTGACAAGTTTTGGATTGACTGTCTACAACCATACGAATAGAAGATGATAAAGGAGCAATTCTTACCATATGGAAAGATACTTCTCCACTGCCTACAGAATATGACCGACCGGATCCTACAGCTCCTTCCTCGTATCCACGTACGCTGTTAGTGCCACCAATTGCAAATGCTTCATGAGGTGAAAAGTTACCCTCCACGTGGCCACCAGATGCACTGCAAAAAAAAACAAAGATAAAATTAGGTCTCGAGTCAGGTCAGAATAAACCTTGAATATTAAAAAAAAAAAGCATTATTTGCCCTTTTTTCATTGTATTTTCTAGTGGCCAAGAGAATAGATTGAATTATTATGATAAGTAAAGTTCTTGACAAACAATTGCTAACTCTTAGTTCATGGACCCAAGTACCAAAATGTTCTGTCCAAGTATAAGCAACAAATAAGTTAAGGACCAAAGTGATCTGATCTCGGAAAGGAAGAACTTTCTCAAAAAAAAATTGGTCTACACAAACAGCTCTAGGGGAAAAGGTAACACTTGGGGGGAAAATAAATAAATAGCATTAAATCACTACCTAAAGAGGAACCTTGCTGGGCCAACCTCAAAACCTTGGCGAATACGGGCAGTTACTCGGTTGAAGCATAACCATTCAGATAAAACTGGCAGGCCTTGTTCTACATTCAGCGCTAACTGCAACACATTAAAAGAATCAGACAAATAAGAAAAAACATTTGAAAAATGATCAGCAGGAAACTGGACATACTAACCATAGTGGAGCTATGGTCACCAGAATCAGTATAGATGCTTTCAAATTTCGCAAGGAGGGTATCATCGTATGCATTTCCACTGAGTACATACATCATACATAATTATAAGCTGGTTATGAGAGAGGAAAAAAGGATAGAAAAAGGAGGGATGTTGTTGTGTTCACCTAGCAGTAAGCTGGCAGCTGTAGGCATCTCTTATGATTGAAGCACCCTTGTCATCACGAGCACCTGTGTGCTTATGTGAGTACAACAAACAAATATGTCATCATCTTATTTAGGTTGAATAGTCAAACAAATAGCAGAAACTCAAAATTAAGCTCTTGCAGAACGTCTATACATTTTTCTTTCAAGTTTTAAATACTATTTAGCTCCACACTTTTACGATTTATCTAAGAAATTACCCAGTAATAGAAATGACTCACAGCAGCCCAGTGTTTTTAAATGCGGATTTTTTCATGCATGCGGAAGGGCACTGCATACCGCATATGCAGTTTTCAATGCGGGTCAACATATGCGGAACAACAACAACAACATATGCGGAAATTAAGTAGTAAATATATAGAAATGCAATGCATACTAAACACAAAATGGGGCCGGCCCAGTGGTAAGGCTCTTGGAGTTGTTGGGGAAGGGCATGGGTTCGGATCCCACTGAAGGGAATAAGAAGGTTTTTACCGAATTTTGTTGTGATACAGCTGGAATGTGACAGGATTTTTTTGTGGCAATGTTAATCCGCATAATAGTGAGTGCATGAAGATTTTCATGCGGATTAGCTACTGCGTACACATATGCGGCCGCATTTAAAAACACTGCAGCAGCCTATTGTAAGAGCATACTGTATGTACCTGGAATATTAATCCAAGGGTGCCACTCCATTTAGGTCTGAGAGGTTGGCTGTACTCTATCCCAGCAGTCACTCGACCAATGGTCAGGCCACCATGACCTGTTTGCTCGGCACCATGCACCAGTGTACCTGGAGTCCTTGAGTTCTGGTACCAACAACATAAAAAGTAAACAAAATTCAGAAGGATTTAAAAACTACTTTCAGAGTACCAACATCATAAAAAGTAAACAAACTTCAGAAGGATTTAAAAAGCTACCTTCAGACTACAAACATTGCAAACTTTTCAGAGTTTTTTTTTTTTAAAAAAACAGCTATAAAATAGCAAGGAAAATGTGATATTATCCACTTCATGTGTGATGTTTTGGTCATATGTACTGTCTAAATAGGAGAGAGTGGTCTAATTATGAGAAATTTTTAGTGCCTACATTAAGATAAATTGAAGTTACATGACCCCCAAGAAAATTTACCTGGCGATAAACTGTACCAAGTCAGAACAGATGGTACCAAAAGCAAGTACTTCAATAATCTTTAAAAAAAATCTTTAAAAGGAAAACTACCATGGAAGAAGTAATTGGCTGACCTGAACCATAATAGTTCGAGAAGTTCTTTTGTTGTCACCATCAATCCAGGGGTCAGTATAATTAACGCGAAAAATAGAGTCTATCTGGCCTCGTTCTAGAGAGAGATTTAATTTCTTGTTCCTCCCAAACACATTTCTATGTGAGTATGCAAAGCTGCATTTAGGCCAAATGAGAATATCAAGACTCACAGTTTGTAGAGTTAGCTGAATGAAATTATACCTTCTAGGCGCAAATAAGGAAACAGAAAATTTACCTGCCAATTAGACCTGAAAGCGGCCCACTTGTAATCCTGCATAACAAATTGTAGTCTATGGAGCTTATTCAAAAGACAATTATGCTGGAATATAATCATATAATTGAGAGGAGAAGGTATCATGGTAGGGCATATAACACAGTGACAAACCAAAAGGTTCCAGTGATAACAATTTTAACCAATCCTATAAATATAGAATTGAGCCAGTGAATGGCAGCTACAAAATACAATAATATTCTCATTTAAACTATCATCCCTCCTGCTTCCAAACTATCATCCCTCTGTGTAATTTACTCTGATCCAAAAGAGAACAGAAAAAACACTTTATGAAAAGATGTTAAAATGAGAGGATTGGAGATCTACTTAGGATGTCGAGTGTCTGGGACACATTATAATGTGCATGATCTAGAATAAATAGATGATAACAAAAGCTAATTAATGCCATACCCACTGGAGATACCACCACCAGCTGAGAAACCACCTGAAGACCTTTCGACAAGGTTCATTACAAGATCGACTTTGCTAGAATCTACACAACAACAGATGGGGAGGCCTTACAAAGCAAGTGCATCACAAAACAAATGTTCTGCTATAGGAATTAAAATATTATAGAACACACACATATACATATCTTGTTTACCTCCAATTTGTTGCGGAATAATGCTGACAGTTTCCATAATTCCCATTGTTAGTATAGTCTCAACGTCTCTCTGAATTTGTTCGCGACTAAACACCTATTAGTTTAACACAGAAGGAAAGGGAGCTAGTTTAAATTTTTAATTTTGGTAAACCAACAATTGGACCAGGACAAACAAAATAACAAAAGGATAACATTTAGAATATACACCTGGCCCTTCTTTGTAGTTAATTGTTGGAGTATTGTCTCTTGTTTTGTCTTTCCAATTGTGGGTTCACCCCTAAATAGAGCATTTTAGTGTCAAGCACAAAAAATTATAGAAAGTATAACCTTCAGAAATAAATATGTGATGAGGAACAAGCTTACGTTTTTTTATCAAGAAAACGAATAATAATATTATTAACCTCACACTCAGCCACCTGCATCCTAAGCATACCTCCTGACAGAATTTCAACAGCTGAAAACTAAATTACAGAAAAAAAAATTGAAGATGAATTAGTTCTATAGCTAAACATATCAATTTAAAAATAAAAATTGAAATTGGGCACTTACTGCACCAAGTAGACCACGATCATCATACCAATTATTGATGGATTTTATGACTCGTTCAAGATGCCTAATGTTTACTATCTTCCCTGCATGACTTGACACAAGAAACTTTTAAATAAGGAGGCCCATTTCAGGAAAAAAATTGCTACTAATCTGGCAACTAATCTAGCAATAGATATAGACTGAAAGACATAATTAGGAGGGAGATAATCAGGGAGAGAGTGAAACATACCATATTGATCACGGAAAGCATCTTGTAAGAACTTTGTTGGAAGATGGTTTGCACCCTCACAGATCAACCCTCGAAAATCCTGATTTGGCTCCACCTGCAAAAGCAATTAAAGCTTTTTCAATCAACTCGGACAAGTCTGCAATAAAACAATAGTAAAATGCAAAGTCAAAAGTCAAATCACGACCAAAACTAGTGCTGCTGAGCAACAAGTAGTCTTATGCATGTTCACATTATGGCCAGTACTAGTAAATGTATATTAAATGAGATACACCAATGTAAGCTTTATGCTACAGAGCATGTCTTGAAGTCAGGTACAGAGTTTTTATTCAGATACGGTTCTAGTGATCAAAGTTGGCTCTATTTTTAGAGGTCAGGTTGTCTCAGATTTTGTTTTAAATTTAATAGCACTTCTATGTCCTAGGCTTTCAAGGGGGTACTTGGTTTGTGCTATGGTTCTCTTAATCCCATCAATCTTTTTTTTTTTTCTTTTTTTTTTTTTGGGGGGGGGGGGGGCATCTTAGTGACAAGTTTGGCAATTTGCTCAGCCAAAAAATCAAGATAGCATGTGGCTATCTTGATTTTCCACCTAGGGTGCTTTTTGAGGTGATACCCAAAAGACCTACTATACACCAATGAACTCATTAGTTCCATCTCCTTTCACTCTTCTCTTTTGTTCTATTATGTCAGTACAAGAAAGAATCAAATTCATCTCACTATCCTCTCTTCCAGAACAAGGTGGTTACTCAACAAAAAGAAAATTATGTCAGTTAATTTTATCGCACAAAAAAATAATTCTTCATATTCAATTCTAATTAGGTTATGAATGGTCCTGTTTAGGTCCACACTGATTTTCAGGTCATTATTTTTTTCTTTCATGAGATAAAGATACAAGTGAAACAACCCAACTTTAAATGTCTATAAAGCATCTGGGTTACAAACCAGCGACCTCCCATACAAAGAGAGGTCATCAGGTATTTGTGACTCATTGCAACCCTTTTCTGGTCAGATCACATTAACCTTCAACAGGTTCTTCATACAGGTCAGATCTCTTATTCAGGCATCAAAATCTATCATACATGATTCAATTCCTAAACCCTAATTAAAAGAATTGCCTGAAAGACAAGACGGATGCCATCACGGGTGTCAAAGGCGATAGGCACACAGGAGCGGAAGAGTCCAGTCACAACAATACGGGCCACATCCTCCTCTACATCACGAGATGTCAGTGCCGTGTTTGCTCGGCATGCTCTCAGTGCCCCTTTTGCCACCTCTTCCAGGTCACCCCTCTCCAGTGGCTCCCCATCCTGTCACACAATTTCAAACAATTTATCACAAACCTTTTTTTACAATTTATCACATATTTTTATTTTTCTACTTCGATATTTTAGAATTCTTGGGTTGTGAGTTGCATGATGATCATCCATTTTATCTCCTTGTTGGTTATTCCATCCATTTCATTGCTTCCAAATAATGGTTTGTGGGAGGAGACACATACTCAGGCTCCTCTTGGATCCCCTTACGTGCTCCCAGGAGTCTCAGGTGCTAACAAGTACATCCCAGTACTGCCTTAAGCCACTTCGGTACTGCTATCCAGCATTGCAAATGGAAACAGTCATACCCACCGACCTTACATGACATGCCATATTGAAAACTCTAGCCTGAGTAATGGTAATGGTAATACACTGACCCTCACACAACATTGGTTTTGAGCACATAGGTAAATCATTCAATCAGTGACAGTCCTATTTTTCAATTAGGACTGCTTTGTATATACCATAATTTGTCTATTTCCATGCCAGTACATGTTACTAGTAATAAGGCTATTTATCCAGCATACAAGTCACAGCAATCAACTGTAATTCCATTTTGAAATTTATCGCAGAACCCAGATAAGAGTATAAAATAGGAATAAATAATTATCCAGTTATCTTTGAAATGGATGTGAAGTACTGAACCATCTAGCGAACATATAGAAACACTGAAACAAAAGTTTGCAGAGCTTCAATCAAAAGAACTCACCTTAGTTCGTACCAGTACCTCGCTAATCAGAATTCTCTCTTCTTTAAGTGTACTAGTTTTCGGGTCCGAGCTTGGATCGGGTATCGCTAAGGCGAGCTTAGGCCGAAGCTTTTGGCTCACAGTCCTCGCATAGCATGCCACGGCGGACTGGACGGAGTCCACGAAGTAATCCAAGCGCAGGTGCGCGAAAGGGAGAGCAGAGAGGATCGGAGGCACTTTCCAGGGAGATGAACACGGAGCGAGTGACTGGACTTTGACGGAAGAAGAGATGAAACGCACCTCTTTGTTCTTCGCACGAGCCATGGAAGACGGAATGACGATAGCAACGGAGGTAGACCTAGGGCTAGGTTTACTGTTAGGGTTTTTACTTTCTAGTGGGTTTAAGGTTTACGCCTCGCCATTGGAGGAAGGAAGGGGGAGATCGAAGAAAGAAAAAAGAAGCGTGTCGTGTTGGTAGTTCGGGGAAATGGAGGGATTTTTACTTAAAGGCCCAAAAACACATATCTAAACGTTAAGAGTCTTTATTTTACATGGACCAAAAAAACCGTTTCATTTTCAAAAATTTTTTCTGTCCGTCCGCTGTCCAAACAAAAGAGAGCAAAATGGCCCAAAGAACGTGAGTTGAACTCACGCCCTTTAAGTCCACATATCGCATTTATATCATTTTTTTTCACTTTTGATGTTTTTGAAAGGTAACAACCAGAGCACATCAACGTCTAAAGGGCGTGAGTTCAACTCACGCCCTTTGTGTCTTTGGGCAGTGTTCGGGCAGGCAAAATGAAGGTTTAAGGGCGTGAGTTGAACTCACGCCTTTTTAAGCCGTTTGTGAAAATAACTTTGCTCTAAGGCCGGTTCTGTAGATAACATTGATTATTAGGCTCTTTAAGTAAAAAGTCCAAATGGAGAGGAATGATTACGAGGCCAAGCTCTGCAGTTTAAATTTACTGGATCTCCAGTTTCGATTGCAAATTGTGACAGTGGAATTAGGGCAGTCAATGGCGCCCGTATTGTACCCAATAAAACGGATATGTGTAAGATTTTATTTTCATTAGGTTATTGGGTATGGGTTAGAAAAAAAATCGTTAACTTATCGGGTATGGATATGGGTAAGGAGTTTTCGTTACCCGTTATCTATTGGGTAAATTATATAAATATATATATAAGTAAAATTATATAAATATATATAATAATTAGTATATATTTTTTATAACAATTGACATGAAAAATTATATGATTTATGTAATATCTAAAATGTTAATTATTATCGCACTTTATTAGTATATTTATTTAATGCTATTTATTTGTCTAAATCATATAATTTTTTCATTGAATTATTTTTATTTTTACCCATTATCTACCATTACTTGTTCGTTACTCGAATTTTTTAATGGGTAAGGGTAGGGTATGGGTAAAGAAAATTTTAACGGATATGAGTAGAGTATGGATAAAGAAAATTATAATGGGTACGGTATGAAATATCTCCACCTGTATCCAACCCTATCCATTGACAGCCCTAAGTGGAACACTAGAATGCGGCATGCGGTGTGCGGCGGTGACAAAACGGGGCTAAAAATGAATAAGAAGAAGAATGCAGTGGCAACAAGACTGTCCCTTTGATGCGGGCTCAAAAAAAAGAGAACACGAAAAAGAAGGGAAATAATATTTTTGGAGAACCAATTGACACAGTATACTATTTCAGGGTTTATTTGACACTTCATGGAATAGCAAAAAGTATAAATAGAATTATTATTCCGACGAATTAATTTGCCAAACGAATTTTAGACTAAGTAGAAGAGTGCGGAAGATTGTTAATCCGGTATACCAACTTATATGTGGAATACCGGATTAGCTCTTGTCAGAATAATGTTTATTGTTTAATTATATTATATTATATTATATTATTATAATTATGATTATGATTTATTATTATTATATTATTATATTATGATTATGATTATAATTTATTATTATATTAACATTATGATTATTATTATTATTAAATTATGATTATGATTATGATTATATTATCATCACTATTAGTATTATTATATTATTATAATAATTATTATTATATATTATAATCACTATTAGTATTATTATATTATTTATTATTATTATTATTATTATTATATTATAATAAATATGATTTTAATATTATATTATTATGTTATGAATATAAATATAAATATTTTATTCTTATATTATTATGATCATGATTATTTATTATTATATTATTATTATTATTTTCTTATTATTATATTATGTTATGATTATGGTTATATTATTATAATTATGATTATTTATTATTATTATATTATTATATTATTATTTTGCACCATTATTAAAGTTTTCTACCGAGTCTTTCCGATTTCCCTGTGATTTTGCACAGTACACTATTCTAGAGTTTTCATCCAAGCGTTTTCAATTTACCTCCGATTTTACACTATTATTAAGAGTGATAGAATAGTGTTTTTTTGGAAGAGTGGTAGAAGAGTGGTATTCTTGACTATTCGAAGAGTGAAAATATCGTTTGGCGTTGTTACTCAAAATAGTTAAAATATGAATAATTATGATACTAATAATGATGATAATAATAATAATAATAAAATAATAATCATAATAGTAAGATAATAATAATAAAGAATAAAAAAATATTAATAATAAATAATAATATTATAATAGTAATATAATAAAAATATAAACATTATCATAATATAGTAATATAATAATAAAAAATTATGATTACAATCATAATTATATATCCATAACCATAATCATAATAATATAATAATAAAAATATAATCTTAATCATAAAAATAATTATAAATAATTATAATTATAATAATATAATAATAAATTAATCATAACTATAATCAACATATAATAATATAATACAACATAAACATAATCATAATATAGTAATATAATAATAATAAATTATATTTACAATCATAATTATAATAATATAATAATAATAAGTAATCATAATTTTAAAAATATAATAATCATAATCATAATCATGATAATAATAATTATAGTCACAATCATAATAATATAACCATAATCATAATCATAATAATATAATAATAATAATATAATCATAATCATAAAAATAATTATAAATAATTATAATTATAATAATATAATAATAAATTAATCATCACTATAATCAACATATAATAATATAATACAACATAATAAAATAATAATAAGTAATCATAATCATAATCATAATCATAATCATCATAATATAATAATATAATAATAAATAATCTTGATCATAATAATATAATAATTATATTTATATTCATAATATAATAATATAATATTAAAATTATATTTATAATAATAATAAATAATATAATAATACTAATAGTAACGATAATATAATAACAATAATGAAAAAGTTTTCTACCGAGTCTTTCCGATTTCCCTGCGATTTTGCACACTTATTAAAGCACTGAATTAGGAATTCGTTGGATTTTTTGTTGCCAATTTTACTTTGTTCTCGATGATTAGTGATGGAGATGGCTGCAGAAGATCCTTAAGGTGATTTTCTATGTCACTGCGTCTGTGACAATTGTGTTGAAGTGCTACTTCAATTAGGTCCAGACTTGGTCCACGAGATATTGTAAAGTTGGGGGATAGATACTGGGATAGGATCTAACTCAAAGATTTTTGGCCTCTTTCTTTCTCTCTCTCTTTCAGTCTCGCATCTTCGCTCCTCTCTCTCCATAATTTTCAGTCTGTGATCCTCATCATCCGTCGACCTCCGGCAATTTGGGAAAAAATCAAATTCGCCATAAAAATTTACATTTTCTCCTTGATTTTTTGACACCTGTTTTGACCATACTTTGGCAGCCTCCTCCTCCTTCAACCGCTCTCCCCTCATCATCTGTCGACCTCCGGCAATTTGGGAAAAAATCGAATTCGCCATAAAAATTTACATTTTCTCCTCGATTTTTTGACACCTATTTTGACCATACTTTGGCAGCCTCCTCCTCCTTCAGCCGCTCTCCCTTGGTTGTCTTCGTCTTGGAGGACCGCCTCGTTGAAGTCCGTCGTGAGATGCAACTCCTTCATTTGGTGGTCGAGCTAGAGTTCCTCCTATTACAGCAAAACTTCTGCATGGTTGCGTCTTTAGCCTCGCTGCCAGAAACCCCGATTCTGCGCCACAGGCCCAGTGGCTTCGCTGCCAGCAGTGCAACCAAACATGCCCAAATTGCTCTTTGTTTCTATCAGCTAATTCACAGAAGAGGCGATATGGCTGCTCCGCTCTTCAAATTTCCTCTCTTCTCCATTGCAGCGACGGTTCCTGCGAAGAACGGGAGGAGGGTTATGCACAAACATCGGTGTCTCTTCCTGTTTGGAAAACTCGTCGGAGAGAAGGATGGCTCCAATGGTTAGGTGTGATTGGGCATTCCTCTTTTGCTTTTCTTTTGTGATTTTGAAACTTTTTACTGTTGTGCCAAACACAATGGAGAGAAGGATGGCTCAAATGCTCTTCCTGAAACTTTGGACTGTTTTTTTTTGTACTAATTTTTCCAGTTTCGATTAAACCTAACCTCGCTAGTATGTCATGTATTTAAATTATTATATCAAATTTATATGAAATATATTATTATTAGTTATTTTATTAATTTTTATATAAATTTTTTGCAAATAATATAAAAAGATCATTAATTATTAAATATATTAAATTTGTATGAAATATATTATTATTAGTTATTTTATTAATTTTTATATAAATTTTAATATAAAATATTATAAAAATATTATTAATTATTAATAAGTCAACGGTTAAAGTTTTTTAAGTCGGAAAAGTAGTTAGTTAACGAGTTATTCATTGACCTAATAGTTCGAGCACGAGTTTGACCTATCTCAGCTCGTCTCAGCTCATTTACAGCCCAAATATTAAGGTTCATTTGCATACTTGAATGCTAATTGAGCTTTTAGCGGGTCAACTTCGTGAAGGGGTGGCAATTTTAATTGAGCTTTTAGCGGGTCCTACTGTGCGTGGGTCCAGCCCGTACATACCATGCATACACATGGCGTAATATATATGTCAAATCATGAATAATTTGATGAAAACTGAATTTTCTAATTATCAAAGTATACACTATATAACGCAAGTTCTCATAAAACAAACAATTTACATCAACTTTTGGTCACACCAAAGTTATAACGGATAATTTTAAAATTTCAAATAATCGATCCAAATCATTTAATATGATGGATATATTAAGATGTATACATAGATCAAATTGAATATTTTTATAATTTTTTTACTATTTATTAAGATGAGTACAAATTTTAGTTGTCTGAAAACAATGAATTTTGTATCATCTTAATAAATAGTAATTTTTTTTAAAAAATATCCAATTTAATCTGCAAGCACATTTTAATATATCCATCATATAGAACGATTTGGATCGACTGTTTGGATTTTAAAAATATACGTTATAACTAATGTCACTAAAAATTGATATAACTTGATCCTCCTCTTTATATAAATAGAGATAATTATATTGCGTTGACCTTGTAAACACACAATGGGGAATTCAGTTTCTTCTCTAAAAAACAGTTGTAATTTTTCGTTTAAATCAAATTCTGTCTTTTTCTTATAATTCAAAGAGAACAGAAGTGTGCAATAAAATAAATTAAGATGGACAATAGTTCAATGATCTGCATTAAAATAATGAGTTTTCATTTAGGAAAGAAAGTTGGTATGCCAGTATATTACTAAATTGTACATAATAGCTAAGCAATAAAAAATGAGTTTGTCTATTATGTTTCCGGTAGTACTTGGTTAAAAAAAGTTATCAATCTAAATTTTAATTTCTTATGCTCGAAATTTCAATTCAAGTAGCTCAATAAAATCTTTATATCATAATCTTATAGAATACTAATTTTTATCGTGTTTGGGGTTAATTTATTATTCTTAATGATTTTTAGAAAGTAAACTTTTTTGACATATAAAAATATATTTATAATTTTTGTCTATTTTTTTTTAAAAAAAAATAGAATTTGTTTTAAGATTCACTATCAAAATTGTCAGAATAGCCTATTGTCAAGTGAATATCAAATTCAATAATAATCTGACCACTTACTCTTTTATATTTTTCGCAGCATCCTGTTCATGTCAAATTTTGCAAGGCTTGTTTGATTTCGTTCCAAACAAAGCCCACAATTTTTGTAAGCGTTAAAGATGCATCTGATCTGAGTTTAATTTGGGCCTGAGAAAACTATAAACAGCTGAAAGTTTAACTAATTTAATACAGTGTTTAGGCCTACAATTAACAGGCTTTGTTGGTAAGTTCAGTTGATTTAAATAGACCATTCAGTTTAATTGCTGATCCTATCCCAAATCAAAGGTGCTCTTTTTTGTGAGTTGTGTCCAGCCCTTTAAAAAAAGAAGCTTTTGAAAAGCCCTGCAAATGGCATTGTCACATTGATAGGATACTAGTGGAGAGCAGAATCTATCTTTTAGTGTGGACTTGCTAGTGCGCCCCAACTCCCAATCATGATTCATGGGCATCTCTAGAGGTGGCAGAACCCGCCTGGACCCGACAAACCCGTCCGACCCGTCTGATCTGAATCCGATCCGATCCGATTTTTTAAGAAATTCAAACTGATCCGACCCGATCTGACCCGACCCGACCCGAGATCAAATGACCTTCAATCCAATCGAAATCTAATAATCTATCAACGATCTAAAAAAATACAACATGTAAATTGACCCGACCCGACCCGATTTCTTCCAGAAAGTCAAACTGACCCGACCCGTCTAACCCGAACCCGCCCGCCCCGCCCGATTGCCACCTCTAGGCATCTCCCAACGATTTTGGCACTATATCTACAGTAAAGAGACGAAGTATACAAATAACGGTAGATTTTTGCTTATTTGACAATTTGATAATCAATTTCATATTTTTAAATATATATAAACATATTTTTAAATTTATAGACTAATTTTATTTTAAGTTTTGTACAATTTAGATGTCATTTAATTTTTCATCAAAGATCATTAAATTTAAACCGTTAAAATTATCATAAAATTTTTGATGATCCTTAATGGAATGTCAAATGACTCAAATTGCATCAAACTTGACATATAATTAATCCATAATTTTAAGAATATGTTTATAAAAATTTTATTTTTAAGATTTTTTATGAATTTATATGAATCTACTATAACCTTTCTTCGGCTTTACCGAATCTACTGAGGCAGGGCCCACTAGGTAGGGAGAGGGCCTACTGTTTTGAGCATATGCTTTTCACAGCAGATAAGTTGATAATCTTGACTCTATTGGCATTCTTTACTTATTACCCAGCTGTACTGAATTTATAGCTTACTTGAAACCAACCAATAAGAGTACTCAAGTAGAATGTACCAATCTATTAAATATATTTCTTCAAATTGATTATTGGATGATCTTACAAAAGGTCACATTTGCAATAATAAATTCATAATTCGTTTGCAAGGCTTATTACAGAGGGTGTAAAACTATTAACTATATATTGTGACATTATAATATCAAACAAGTCATAAAATGTTGGAAAATATAAACGTATAAATAATAATTCGACGTTCAAAATACCAGTCTATTAATTGGTCAAGTTTCATTTAGTGTGAGTTTTTGGATTAGACTTGACTTCATCAAGTCTAGTCAATAGAGAACAAAGGCAAAAGAGAAGGCCTGCGACAAAGCATCTGAATTGTAGCCTTGGAAATAAATTAAGAGCAGTGAAATACAGACATAATATAATTACCAGACAACATTCTCGTAGCAGGTTTGAGATTGAATAAAAAATGAAAATTTCGAAAAAGAGGCACACTAATTATTTTATTCAAATGATTTAGTAATTAAATTATAGCTAGTTAGAACGACCTTCAAAAAAAATCACACACACAAAATGAAGTTTCTTGAAACCCTACCTTCGCTCAAGAAATAAAGAAAACTTTTTTTATTTGAAAGCAAAACATATATATCAATTTGACACAATCAATTGGAAATTCATATTAGAAATCTTATCTCAATTGGGGTTCTCAAACACTTGGTGTTAATGGATTCAAAAACTGGTGCTATAAAGAAAGTCACAAACAATCATTAATGGCCTATTGAGGGAAATTTTCAACCTTAAACGCGGTGTAAAGCAAGAAGACTCATTATCTCCTAAATTATTCATAATGGCAATAGATTTTTTATCAAGGTGGTTCTAGAAATTGACACAAAATGGAGCCTATGTTATGCCAACACAACAAATGAATAATTGTGTCTTTTTATATGCAGATAATCTATTATTTTTTTTGTCAAGCTGAAAGAGAGACTGTTTCAAATTTTAAAAATAACATTGATGGTTGTCAAAGCAATCTCGGGTTTAACTATCAATTCGGATAAATCAAAATTAGCAATAACAAGATCAGATAGTTCACTTCTAATTGCGCACAGCAGCTTGGTTGTAAACTAGCACAATTTCCCTTCTCGTATTTAGATTATTGATATTGCATACTTGTCATAAGATAGATCAGCTTTCTCAGACTCCGTGAAATCATATAGAAATGGGGGCATTCGCTAGTCATTGCCAATTTGCCAATATTTATGTGTATGAGTAATGTATGACCTACTCACACAAGCATTTGTTTGCCTTTTTTAATGATATCGAACTATCGATCCAGGTGTAGTTAGCCAAAGTGCGCCCCTTTAGTCCCAGTGGTTCCACGTTCAATTCCACTTCTGTAAAGCGGCAGGACCAATCCAGTTTTAGGACCAATCCAGTTTTAATTAGAACGAGGTTAGCTTTTAATCTATAATTTGTTACGATTTACAGCTAATTTCTCATAAACCGTACGGGAAAAGGCCGTTTTACAGATTCATTCTTTTTGAGGGAATGGGATCTGCTGTTATCCGAGGACTCATTTGGCAAATTAAGGAATGAACTTAGAAAAAATGATAAATTTAAAAGAGTGATAAAATAGTATTATTTTTGAAGAGTGGTAGATGAATGATATTTTTGATTATTCGGAAGAGCAAAAATATTATTTAGCATTTGTTAATCGGAATAGTCAAAATATAAATAATTATGATACTAACAACGATGATGATGATAATAATAATCATAATAATCATAATAATCATAATAAAATAATAATAATAATAATAATAATAATAATAATAATAATAATAATAATAATAATAATATACAACATAATCAAACAGTAATCACTATTTTATAATAGCTCAATTGGTATACTATCTATAGCTTGATGTACCGATTTAGCACTGTTTCTTGCTCTTCTACTTAGTCTAAAATTCATTTCGTAAATTAATTTATGAAAATAATAATGTAATTTTTACTTTTTGTTATTTTATGAGATACCAAACAAACTTGGAGAGGAACAAATCCGAGAGAATAACAAAACTCTGCTCTTCTCTCATTGACAATGAACTCGTCCTGATTTTAATTTATGGTGAGACTCAATGAGAGAAGAAAAGAGCCTTCTTCCGAATAATAGCATATTCGGAGCCTTTTGGAAAAGGTCTTGAACGCATGTCCATGGGAGGTGATAATTATTAATTATATTATGACAACATGAAACAAAACATGCCTGGTTTAAACAAGTAAAATAAAAATATTATCGTTTTGTTAAATAATAACAGGGGACATCAAACTCCCGCATTTATCAAGATATTCCTTTCTACCGAGGTCAAGGTCCTGAGCATCTATATCTTTTAGTATTACTTCTATGAAATCATACCTATCTATTCTACCTATGTGTACCTATCAACAAATATTTTCTTCCCAATATAAATGCAAAAGTAAACAGTGTTGTTTTTTTTATTAAATTTTAATTATTAGAAAAGTCAATATCTTAATCAAAGTAAAAAATATATGAAAAATAGATAAACATGGTATCTGAAAATCTGAAAATTTGAAAATTTGTCCATTAATATTGTTAGATAATGAGTAATGACCGGAATATCTATATTTCAATTTATGATTGAGATTGATTGATTTTATAAAAGCAAATATTCAGATTTCAATCAAACTCATTTTTTCTCTCCATTATGTTTGTTATTTTTTTACCATGCTTTTACGGAATATCTAAAAAATGAAGTTATATATCAAATAAATTAAATATCAATTATTATTAAGTTTTATTGTAAAAAAAACTATGTATTGTACAACCTTATTTAGAAAAGAAAAAATAATACATTTTATAAATTATTTTCTATAAATAATAAATTAATCTTATTTAAAATTTTAAGAGCCTTAGCAGTTTATTTAAATATAAATTATATTTAAGTAAAAATATATCATTTATCTATAGTAAAATTAACACTAAATATAATTATTTTGTAAAAAAAGTTATATAAACAATAAAACAAAATATCAACAATTATTAAATTTCATTGAAAAACAAAATTACACATTGTATAATTATTCTCAAAAAATAAAAAATATTATATTTCGTACATAATGAATTATTTTTATTTGAAAAATAAAATTACACATTTGATTAAATAATGATTTTTTTTTTATTTAAAATTATAAGAGTCTTGTAGTTGATTTAGATATAAATTATATTTAAGTAAATAGTAAAGATACCGTGAACTTAAGCTCACGGAGGCTTTCCCTGAGTTTAATTCAAAAGTATATCAAATTATCTTCAAATTTTAATTTATCATGCTCATTAAATTTTTTATATGAAAATCTTATGGGATGCAAAAATTTAGAGTGTTTTGAGCTTTTTAAGTCATAATTTTTAATTTTTAAAAATTAGCTCTAAAAATAATAATAAAATATTTAATGTTTGAACATCATTTTTAAATATGATGTTCAAACATTTTTAAAATATTTAATGTTTGAACATCATATTTAATGTTTGAACATATTTAATGTATATCAAAACACTCTAAATTTTTGCATGCCACAAGATTTTCATATAAAATTTAATGATTATGATAAATTAAAATTTGGAGATTATTTGATATACCTTTTGAGTTAAGTTCACGGAAGACTTTCGTGAGCTTAAACTCACGATATCTTTACTCTTTAAGTAAAATATATTATAATGAAAATAATATTAATTACTCATATTTTTAAAATTATTATGGTCAGCACAATGTGTGCATTCATTGCTAGTTATAATAAAGAGCATATGTATTGGACCAAAATGCTCCTAATTGAATGATGCAAATTAATATTTTTCAAAAAAAAAACTAACTGTTCGTATTTAAATCATTATTATTTTTCTCTCTATATTATTATTATTTTTATTATACATTAATAGAAGGTCTAAAAAAGAACTTATCGATCAAATAAATTAATCATCAACTATTATTAAGTTTTTCTAAAAAAAACTATCCAATATACTATTATTAATTCATTTATATTATGTTGTTAATGAAAACCCTTTTATATTTCATTTTTATTATTTTTATTTTATTATCTATTCTTTTTGTATGTGGCAACAAGTTAATCTCAAATTTTGAAGTAACTCTTCTTTGCTATGAATTCTGAAACTATATCGATTTTGTAACTGTTACATTATAATATTTAAAAATTATATTATTTTCATAAATTTATGGTATCTTATTTCTTTAGTTGAAAAGTAAAATAAAATGGATATAAAAATAAAAATATTTCGCTGCAACGCTCGGATACACTGCTAGTATAAAATTAAATACGGACATTATTTTGACTATTTTATATAACAAAAAATATATCAACACATAAAAAATCGTGTTGATATATATATATAAATTATATAATGTATAAATTATTAAAAACAATTTTATTTGTACAGTGTCACGAAGCAGTTGGATGGGTACCTTACATATATTCCCCTTATTACATTTGTTAATAAGACTCGCAAATAATTTATTTTTCTCCTTAGCCGGATGTTTCACGAATTATACGTCAAATTAATATACAATGTTTTTTTAATCAAAAAGATATTTCATTCACGAAAAAAACATTATATATCATTTTAAAATAACATTTTATATTCTTTTTATATAGTTTTTAAATTTTAACATTTTAATATATATTTTATTTATATTATATAAATTAAACTATTTTCGAATTATACACGAATCGTGAATTTTTGATCTCGCCAAATATTTCTCAAATCATAAACTTATTACTATGGTTGCAACTTTTTTAAACCTCAAAGACCGTGTCAGTGAAAAGCAACATAGTTTAATATATTGGTGTCCGCCTCAGAAATGCGGAGTTCACTCAAGGGTTAATTAATCTCTATATATATTTTATTAATTAAACAGAGAGGGAATCACAACTCCCCAAGTATTTAAAAGGAGAGAAACAATTTGATTTCTCTTCGGCTGCCGCCTTTTCATCCCAAAGTCTAAACCTAGGAATACATGTAAAAAAAAAAAAAGAAAGACCAGAATCGTAAAATCGTTCTCGATCAGAGATTTTTTTAATAAGTCGCAAAAGCCCGATTTAGAGATTCTAAGGTAACTCCTTTCCTTTTCCGCCTATTATTTTAGCTTGCGTTCCTTTTCCCATTTGTTTTCCCTTTTACGTTGATTTCTTTGATAATACTTGAAGTTTTGTTAATTTATACTAATAATTTGCTTTTGTACACTTTTTCAGAAGATATGTCAAGATCAGATGGCCTTGAAACACCCCTCCTCAGAAAAGACCATACAATCAAAGAAGTAATTTTCAGGGTTAAAGGCATAAGATGCGCCTCATGTGTTGGTTCTATTGAATCTGTAGTTTCAAAAATTGAAGGAGTTGAGAGTGTTTCAGTTTCGCTTCTTCAAGGTCAGACAGTTGTCAGATACCAACCTGATCTCACAAAAGTATGCCAAATCAACTCCCTCTAGTTCTCTCTCTTTCTCTCTTAAAAAAATCTTATTGGGAGCAATTTTCATGTATTCACCCTTAATGACATCAAAATATTACGTTCTAATGAGCTGGAACTTATTAGGCTGGTAGTGAACCAGTCATAATGCACTTAAATGGACTGGTATGATTTAATTTCCTGCAAAGATATCCAGTGGACCTTAAATTTTTATGCTGTACAAATTTAAAAATGTAAGAGTTATCAGAAGTTGAGTTTTATGCTATGAAACACTATACCAGTAGGCAGTAGCAGAAATCTTTACCATTTTCACAAGGTACTTAATTTCCTTTCTCTTCAGGTAGAGACCATTAAGGAATCAATCAAGGCCCTTAATTATGATGTTGATATTGACTCTTCGTCTCAAGAGATTGCAACATGTCGACTCCGTATTAAAGGCATGGCATGCACCAGCTGCTCTGAATCAGTCGAAAACGTCTTAAAATCAGTACAAGGGGTCAAGACAGCTGCAGTTGGTCTTGCCCTGGAAGAGGCCAAAATCCATTTTGACCCATGCCAAACTAATCCAACCTTTTTGATAGAAGCCATTGAGGATGCAGGTTTTGGTGCTGATTTAGTTAGCACTGGATTGGATATAAATAAAATTTACTTAAAAATAGGAGGAATTAAGAATTCATTAGGTGAGTACAGTTTCATTGAGTCAGTTCTGGATGGCATTGAAGGATTAAGTACTGTAGAGGTGGACCGCACTTGTCAAAGAGTGGTGGTTTGTTATGATCCGGACTTGACGGGTCCTAGATCTGTCATACAATGCTTGGAAGAGGCTGCCAAGCGAGGCCCTGTTTCATTTGATGTGAAATTGGATACACCTTCCAAGGGAGGAGATGTGGAATGGAACACGAAGACAAGGTGGTACAGAAATCAGTTTCTGTTTAGCTGCTTGTTCTCGATTCCTGTTTTTATTTTTGCCATGATTCTGCCCATGGCTGGCTCAACTGGGGACTGGCTGGAAATAAAAGTGAAAAACAATTTGACAGTTGGTATGCTTCTTAGATGGGGACTCTGTACTCCTGTTCAGTTCATTATCGGCTGGAGGTAAAATTCCAATCTTGACATTGTAATAGTTGCTTATATTTTTCAAAACAGTTGATAACATCATATTGACAGTGGACTTGATTGGTATCAATTCCAGTACCAGCAGCAATGTTACTCTTTTGAGTTATACGTTTTAACTACTAAATGTCAACTAAGGTGAATTTACTTTTCTCAGAAGGAGGTCAACCCATCAAAAAATCACAGAAAATCTAAAAAACACAATTCTAACCATATATTCCAAATTGAAAGCCCCTTAAACATGATGTAGAGGTCCTGTAGTCAGTACCACTCAGGAATTAGAACAAACTTTCAATTTTTATCTTGTTTGCAGATTCCAAATTTTTTTCTAACGTATCCATCTTTTTCGATAAAAAAAGATTTTATATGGGTTCTTACCATGCACTGAAACGGGGCTCATCTAACATGGATGTGCTGGTAGCACTTGGTACTAATGCAGCCTACTTCTACTCGGTGTACATTGCACTCAAAACTGCATTTTCGCTGAACTTTGAGGGACAGGATTTCTTTGAGACCAGTGCAATGCTAATTTCGTTCATTCTCCTTGGGAAGTATCTTGAGTCTGTGGCAAAGGGGAAAACATCTGATGCATTATCAAAGTTAACAGAGCTGGCACCTGAGACTGCATTTCTGCTAAACCTTGACAGGTTAGCATGGAGCTCATACTGCTTTGGTTCTGTTGTCTGTTGGTAGTTTATGTTTCTGTTTGAATTTAAACCTAGGCATACTAATCAACCAAACATTGAAAGGAGTACTGAACAAGAAAAAAAGGAAATTATAAAAAAGTTTAGCCATCCATGGGAGTTGAAATTAAAAGTGAAATAATGAAAAAAAAATCGGGAAGGTGCAACTTATCCTCTACTAGACTGCAGCACCATGATTTATTTTTTATCTTGATTTGTTACGTTCTGGTGTTTGATGTGTTGTTAACTTCATAGTCTGTTTTCGCCTTTATTATTCTTTATCTCAGATATCTTGTAATTTATTTTTTCCACCTTCAATGGACAGGGAGGGAAATGTAATTTCAGAAACAGAGATAAGCACTCAGCTGTTACAAAGAAATGATGTTATAAAGATAGTACCAGGTGAAAAAGTGCCAGTTGATGGTGTAGTTTTAAAGGGACAGAGTCATGTTAATGAAAGCATGATTACTGGTGAGTCGAGACCTGTTGCCAAGAAACCTGGAGACAAGGTCTCTCTCTCTCTCTCTCTCACACACACACACACACAAGAAAAAATTGAGAGACATTTTTAATTATTTTGCTCAACACCTTATTCTTTAACTGTCAGTTTTCCAATGAGGCAAGCAGTTCCTAGTAGATATATGAAGCCAGGCTAGTTTTTAATACGCTGTTCTTCTACAAAATATAGAAAATTTTCCCAAACTTTTTTCGTTCTTTAGGTGATCGGTGGCACAGTGAATGAGAATGGGTGCATATTTGTTAAGGCAACACATGTTGGGTCAGAAACTGCCTTGTCACAGATTGTTCAGTTAGTAGAAGCTGCACAGTTGGCTGGAGCTCCTGTGCAGAAGCTGGCTGATCGGATTTCTCGGTTTTTTGTTCCCACTGTAAGTTCCCTTTCTAACTTCAAGGACTGAATGGTACACTTGGACTTCAACTGGGATGAAAACAATTTCAATGATACACCATAACTTAAACTGAGATAAAAATAATTGGAGAAGACAACAAGCTGGCTAAATTCGTGGTTTTCTTTATCTTTTCTTTCTTTTTTGCTTTTTATCTTGTGTGAAAGAGTGTAATTAGGTCTGACCTGAACTCAAGCTGACAAGAGTGAGCCTAACTTGGAATGATATTATGTAAATCCAACCTGACCAGAATCAAATAGCCTAATTGACTTGTAAAAGCATAATTGCCATGCTGAATTTTGCCTTGTTGGTTACTTTATCGTAATAACTTAAGCATCCCTTTTGGACCTGAACAAACTCTACACTGAATGAACTGAGATCTAACAGTGATCTGCAACCAAAATGATTCTAGCCTGGATATATCTGATTCCAACGAGCGAACATCAGAATCTAGATAACCTGAATGATTTTATTTGAGCTCAGACTATCACTGATCCAACAATTGGAACTAACCTGAACTCCAAAATGATCCAATCATATTTAACAATTTTCTAGATCTGGTATATTTTCTGACACCAAATGTGATGTAACTCAGCAGCCTCCACTGATTCTTTGATAGTGCATCAACACTTCAAATGGTCTTGTCATAAACAGAAACTTATTTTAGCATTCATATAGTCATTTTCCCTTCACACTATAGGTTGTGGTGGCTGCATTTGTTACATTTCTCGGGTGGTTTATAGCCGGATGGATCCACCTTTACCCAACGCGTTGGATTCCAAAGGGAATGGATGAGTTTGAGCTAGCACTTCAGTTCAGCATTTCAGTGCTAGTGGTCGCATGTCCATGTGCACTTGGTCTTGCAACCCCGACAGCTGTCATGGTAGCCACTGGTAAAGGTGCCTCTCAAGGTGTGCTTATTAAGGGTGGCTATGCCCTCGAAAAAGCTCACAAGGTCTGGTTTTCTTTTGTTTCAATGTCCTTGAAGAAATTTAAATGACAATATGCCCTTTTTGCCCAAATTGAACAATTTGGAAAAAGGTAATTCTAGGGTATATCTGTATGAAATGGTTTTATGCAGAAATATGGAACTGCAATGTTCTAGGATAGTGCTAGTGAGCTATTGTGCATAGGCTAACAACTTAATGTATTAATACCAGGTGAAAGCAGTTGTGTTTGACAAGACTGGTACCCTGACAGTTGGAAAGCCCTCTGTGGTACAAACAAAGATCTTCTCCAACATGACCCTTCTTGAGATGTGTGATTTCGCCGCTGCTGCTGAGGTCGCTTTTGTTAATTGCTTAGTTATTTTAAATTTTTTGAGATGTGTACTTAAACCTGAAGTGACCATTTTGTTTTATTAGGGAAACAGTGAGCACCCTTTATCAAGGGCTATTGTGGACTATACAAAGGCGCTTCACCGACAATATGGGTTATCCAATAATGACTTTTCGAACTTAGAAATAAAAAAATTTGAAGTACATGCTGGTGCAGGAGTCAACACCAAAATTGGTTCCCAATCTGTTTTGGTTGGCAACAAGAAGCTCATGCATCTGTTCCATATTCCTATACAACATGAAGTGGAAGAATTTATATTCAATTCAGAACAGATGGCAAGGACTTGTGTATTGGTTGCTATAGATGGTGAAATATGTGGGGCATTCGCAGTTTCAGATCCATTGAAGCCTGAAGCAGGTCGGGTTGTATCGTACTTGGAACAAATGGGTATTTTGAGCATAATGGTGACAGGTGATAATTGGGCCACTGCACATGCGATTGCAAGCGAAGTTGGAATTGGTACAGTATTTGCTGAGATCGACCCAGCAGGAAAAGCTGAAAAGATCAAGGAACTACAGGTAGGGTTTGTGCTCTGCCAATTGACAAGCACCTTAAAAAGAGGAAATAAAACATGATAACCTACCCAGTACTCTCACCCTGAACTGTCTAACTGTTGTTGAGATACAAAAATCTAATGTGGTGTATTTAAGATTGGTTGATTGCTTACAAAGACAAAAGTAAATAAACAAAAAGATGAAGGTTATACATCCCCCTCTCAAGCTGTTCAAACCTTCAGTTTATCTAGCAGAATGATAGTCATTCAAAATAACTATATACTGTGAATAAAGTCCTAAATCCTAGCCTTAAATGATTCACCTGTTTTACTCCTAAATTGGGTCTAACTATAAATAGTGTCAATTAAGCTGAGGTTTTCTTTGGTAACTCATGCAGACGAAAGGGTTAACAGTTGCCATGGTGGGAGACGGCATAAATGACTCACCTGGTCTGGCCACAGCTGATGTGGGTCTAGCAATTGGTGCAGGGACTGATGTTGCTATCGAGGCTGCTGACATTGTGCTCATGCGGAGCAATCTAGGTGACGTAGTCACCGCCATTGATCTGTCGCGCAAAACCCTTGGCCGGATCCGCTTCAACTATTTCTGGGCTCTTAGCTATAATATTTTAGGCATGCCAGTTGCAGCTGGAGTTTTGTTCCCATTCACTGGTGTCAGGCTTCCTCCCTGGCTTGCCGGCGCTTGCATGGCTGCTTCCTCTGTTAGTGTAGTTTGTTCATCATTGCTGCTTCAGATGTACAAGAAACCATTGTCCGTGGATGATGCAGCAGTTGTGCCACAAGCTTCAGAAGGCCAATGTCCAGTGTGAGATTGTCAGTTGCTTTGAGAATTGAGATGCAGTAGTTGTGGGCTTGTGGCATCTTAAGAGTTGGTGAATATCTTGTTCAATGTTACTTTATTTAATTCTTGAATCTTTGGCTTATAGTCTTCTATTATATAGGTTTATCCAGATGATAATGTTGAACTAGTTCCATAGCCAAATCTGTTGAACTAGTTCCTGACTAGCCAAAAGTTAACAGAGCGCTTATAAATAAAAAAGTACAATTTCATTGAACAATAGGAAACTCCAGTCACGCTTACTCTGTCTGAAAATATTTCTGTCATTTGCTTCGTAACGAATAATCATAGAGAACGGATCATATCTTCAGATAGGAGAAGAAAATGCAAGTTGCAGCCTATTATCTATTTTGTTTTCCAAATAAGAACTCCAGCTGATGTGGACATCAATTTATTTCGTAAAAAGACGGCATCCATTCTTATATATGCTAGTTCTATGGTTATGAACAATATAACTGTATAAGCTTACACGGAATTATAAGTTTTTTTATGTAATTAAACTTATGTTAGAAAGTAGAAGATGCAGCCAATATCAAATACACTTCTGTACTTATAATTCAAAATCCGTTTCGGAATGAAATTATTTGCTACTCGATTATGATCTTAATTACAACAATGAGATATTAAAGCCTCCGATTATTTACTGGTGCGAGTGGGATACATTGTTCTATTCATATCACATCAAAACAAATTTTACAAAATTTAATTACAGGACGATTATTACATGATAGTTCGACCCAATATAGCTTGGGATTTTTTAAGGCTCTTGAAACAATATATCTTTATATTTTTCCTTTTTTTGGAAGTACTATTTTCATGAATTTCAATTTTGTTTTACAGTCTAGACTGAATTTGTACGTTACAAGATTCTACTATATAAATTTGTTAAAATGAATTGCATATGCGATATAAGATCCTTTAACATCGAATGTTGACATATTGTCAGTTACTTATTACATCTTGTCCTCACGCAAATCAATAGCGACTAGATGAAAAAAAAATGATCTAAAAAGTTGGAGACGCTAAACATGTTTGCAACACAATCCTTTAGAAATAAATTCATTACACATACTTGATCACAGATGGAAAGAAAAAATATCGCCGAAGCAGCGCGAGGTGTCACCTCTAATAATAATAAAATCTATTTATTGTCAGATCATTTCGGTCAGAAATTTTGACACCTGTGGAATTATGCCCATAAGTTCCTTTTCATGCTCCTCGACCTTTTGTTCTTTCTTGGCGAACATGCATTAATCCGTGAAAGGTGCAGGTGGTTTGCTCACTGCTAATTCTGTGATAAACATTCAATTCTCTATTTAAGTCTTCGCCTTTTCATCATTTCCTAATTAAATCTTACGGAGCTAGAATTTTAGATTGAGGGGCGAAACTGAAGGGTCGCATATTTATTACAGAAAAAAATATTAGATAAATTAGATATATAAATTTTTAAATTTTATAAATTTATATATATTTCTCAGACGTTTTTAAAAAATTATGAGGGCTGAACCCACCCAGCCCCTTGAATCCGCTCATGCTTACACCATTCACGATTGAATATATCTTGATTCACTAACAAGAAAACCATGATGAAGAGAGATTCGTTTTACAATAGTGCTAGTGTGGCATGTGCAGTACAATTAAAAAGTGTAAATCTAGATTCTAGAAGACTTTAATTTTCTTTATCTAATTTTTACCATGTTCCCCTGTTTCCATTTCTTTTATTGTCTTTATTTAATTTCTACCCTGCTTGTTTCCCTTTTTCCATTTCTTATGTGAAACAAAGGAGTCATCCAGATCTAAAGACCTGATGAATTACAAACTAACACATGGATTTCACTTTTATGAAAACACTCACAGCCTTCAATCATTACGTAATGGCCCTGCGGAGTACAAAATCCACAAACCCAATCCGAATCCTAGTCCCAATCAACCCGTTAGCTCAGACTATTGTTAACCTTTATCATAAAATTTAGCATTTACATTCAGATATTTTTACTAAATTTTAGTAGTTGATTATATTAGATTAAAAAATATTCATACTGAATATTAGCATTGTTTAACCTAATTACATAAAAAATCAGTGTTTATGAAATAACAACCGAAACAAATGGAATCAATGCATAAAGCAGAAAGAGAATTCAACAATTACTTTACTCCAAACAGGAAAAAGATGAATCCACTTAAATTAATTTGAAGCGCTAAAATTTGAAAGCATTTAATCCCTCATGGTGCATAATTTGAGAAAGCCATACATATCCGACCCAGTAGCGAAGTTTCATCTTCAATTAATCAAAATTAGGGGGGGGGGATCCATATATTATACAGTAATTTATGCAAACTATTACTTATTTGTAGCATGCTTCAATAATAAGTCAATGTGATATCAAATTCTACTGTGTCCCAATTAGGCTTGACCACTTTAGCGAAACCAGTGGTAATTCAAAGAACAAGTTTCTATCTTGAAGTACCATTTTTTTTCAACTGCAGGTAGGCCATGAACTCAATAAAACCTGACAGAACTGTCCCCAACCTGACCCGACCTGCTAACCTTTTAGTCAGATCCACCAATCAAATTTTGGCACCTGTGTCTATCTCTTTTTTCCTTTTGCCTTATTATAAAGATCTGTTTTAATTAAGAGGAAGTTGGCCACATAGAGCAGTCAGCAGAACAATATATTGTGGTACCAAAAAAGAATGGAAGAAGGGAGGGGGGGGGGGGTTATGTGAGAGGTAATACTGGTCTCACTTGCTGAAATTGGCAAGGAAACAATGTAGATCGAGTAAGATAGAGAGAGAGAGAGCTACTGCCAATTCAAGAGAGATAAATTTTAGATAACTGTTCTATCAATATGGGTCAGCCAGGATGTGTGTTTAGGAGTGTTTTTTTTTGAAGTAGCAAGTGAAGAGTCTATTATTTTGATTTCATTAATTAAAATTAGAAGAGTTTTACAGGAAGAAAATTATAATAGCAGTGGTACATAGATTAAATTTATGTCTAGTACATTCATCTAGTCTATAGCTCTGTCCTAAACAATTTTAATCCCTAATCGTTTGCATCCCTGATGTTGGTATTGATCTCATGTGTTGTGTACAGTATGCCCTGTCCCACTGGTCCAGCTCGAGAATGGCCAGGTTCCTTTTCTTTCTCCAAAACCCTTGCAGAACTCATTTTTCTTTTTCCCAGAACCGAACTCCCTGGAGAGAGAGAGCCAGAGAGACCCCCCTAGTGAGAATTGCCTAATTATTCCGGAGAGAGAGCAAAAAAAAATTTCCCCACGGACGACGCCTTGCTACCTTCTCTTTCCAAGCCAAGATGTCTTTCCGGAATACTTTGCGATTTCGTTCCTTTCAGATCTCCCACGTGCGTGCTGTCCACTCGTGTTGACTGTCGTCTTGGCACACATGCATCCAAGTTTGTATGATCGTGTGTTGAGTGTTTGAGAACGGTGTAGTGTTTGAGCGTGAGTGTACTATCCGGGTAAAGTTGCAAGTCAGGAAGATGTGTTTTGCATCCTCCGATGCGTTGGTTGCATACAATAGGCATGATTGGTTTGTCGACCAACCCTTTTTGATTAGGTTTCGTGATGTATTTAATTTGTCATGCATCAAAAGCCAGAGGAAGTACTTAATTTTGGGGGGATCTCGCAGATCCCGATTTTGTGAAGTGGGTTAGTTGCACCCTAGGGTTGTTGCACATATTGTATATTGCTTTGGTTGTGAAGATTGTTCCCCATTGGAAGGTCGTGTGACTCGTGGATCAAGTTGTGTGGAGGTTGTGTAAATAGGTTGTAGTTTAGTCAGGTCTTTGATGAAAAAGAAGTGTCGCGTTTGAATTATTTGTGGTGGGGTGGGGATGGAAATGGCAAGGGAGGTTAGTGTTCGGGTCCATAGGCATTGGGTGTCCGTGTGTGCTAGCCATAGCCATTTTATTATTAGAGATTTTTTCTGTAGCTCTAGGTTGGTTATGGCGAGCCCTCCATTTTTTTTGGTAATGTTAACTGCGGCCAAGCTACTGAGCAATGTCCTCCCGAGTATGATTCATTGTTGCCTCGCCATAGGAAGTGTTGAGTGATTTTGACGATTGTTAATATTACCCATCTCGACAAGATGAAAGCCCGTATGTAGT
Organism: Schoenoplectus tabernaemontani; assembly: GCA_037127355.1. Taxonomy (NCBI): domain Eukaryota; kingdom Viridiplantae; phylum Streptophyta; class Magnoliopsida; order Poales; family Cyperaceae; genus Schoenoplectus; species Schoenoplectus tabernaemontani. The sequence goes on along the minus strand of CM073750.1, from coordinate 18,077,707 downwards.
GTAAAGGGGCAGCATTTAGCACCGAGTTGGTGAGCGTCGCTCGGCCAGGCATCGATAGGTATCGACCATGCTAGTTTTCACATCGCCTTTGCACAACTGTGATGAGTGGAAGAAATGCTGAGTTTGGGGGTTTATTGATTGTGAGGGGGAGGCCGAGGTATTGAATTGGCGTGGAGAGAGCGGGACATCCAATCAGTGAGACAATGGTTGGGTTTAGGTCAGATGGTATTGTAATTGGGAGGAAGCCACTTTTATGTAAATTGATTTTTAGTCCGAATAGTTCCCTAAAAGTGTGGAATGTTGCCATGATTAGCTTAATTTTGTGGGCGTGGGCATGAGTGATGATGACAACGTGTCGTCTGCAAATTGCAATGGGAAAGTTATGGCCGTGGGTAGTTGAATGAGATCACCCTGTAGTTTTTGATCATTGCTTGCAGGGTGTCCGTTGCTAGGATGAAGAGGAGCGGTGATAATGGGTCGCCTTGTTGTAGACCTTTCATGTGGTAGAATGTGGCGCCTCTCAGGCCGTTGACTTTGATGAATGATGTGGATGAGATGAGAAGACTTTGATCCAATGATGTGGATGAGATGAGAAGACTATGTATCCATTCCCACAATAGAATCCTTTCTGGAAGTCCACTTTGATGGAGGAAAGTCTGCGCACAAAGTACCTCCAACAGAAATTCCCATGATATAGAATCGAATGCTTTCTGGAAGTCCACTTTGATGAACATCGATGAGATTTTATGTTTGAAGAGGTGTGCCGAGATTTCCCGTGTCGATAGGAATGACTGCATCAATTGACGACCCCAGACAAATGTTATTTGGTTGGTGTGGATTAGGTCAGGGAGGTATGGTTGGAGGCATGATGCTAGAATCTTGGTGATGATTTTGGGGATGGCTAAGAGTACGCTGATCGGTCTATAGTAAGAGAGATAGTGTAGGATTATGTTTTCTTAGGGATCAGGAAGATATATGCATTATTTATGCGCCATAGGTCGAGGTTGTTGAGATAGAAGGCAGTGATGATCCTATGTAGATCTCCCGAGATGGTAGGTTAGAACTGTTAAAAGAATTCAATCGGAAACCATCCGGTTCCAACTGTTTTATCCTTTGAAAGGTCAAAGACCGCTCTTTTTATTTCTACAAGGGAGATCGGGTCTATCAAGGGTCTTAGGTGATCGATATTGAATTGGGTGTATAGGTTGTTGAGGCTAGGCTTTATTCTGCATTGCGTTGATGTGCCCAGTAGTTCCTTGCAGAAGTTGGTGAACTCGTTTAGGTTTTCGGGGTGTGTGTTATAGAGATCGGTTAGTCATTTGGGTTTTGGGGTGGAATTGTCATTTAAGGGATAAAGTTATTGTTCCGTCTTACTGTTACTAAAGAGCGTAAGTATTTGGAGTTTACGTCTCTATATTTTAGCACTGTCACTTGAGTGTCTTCTTAAAGGGCCGATCATGTGAATGCAATGTACTCTCTCTCTCACTGTCAGAAAGAAAAAACCCAACCTCAATTGTGTGTTCTCATCTTTTAGTACTTGTTTGAGGTTTTAACTCAATTCTCATGCTCTATTGAGACCTAATATTCTGGTTGTACTGGTTCAGTTCAGTAACAGCATATACCAGAACTGGACAGCAATTAAATATTTGATGGAAATAATAAATAATTTGATTACCTCATAGGTAAGTTCCTCTAGAGGAGCTCAGTCAAAAGTTAAATGGGTACATTCTGTCCGAACTTACCTATGTGGAAATGAAATAAGCACAAGCTAATTCGACAAGAATTACAAGAAGAACAAGAGTTAGAGGATTCTGTCTCCCGTAAAAGCTCTGACACAAATTTGACAAGGAAACAGGATTTGGCAAGAGACTCCAGCAACAGTGCAGTTAGAATGGAATTACATGAAGATAGGAACCAGGTTCACAGCGAGATGCAGGAGAAGTTAATGAAAGAAAAAGCTTCATAGCTATACAGTCAGCCTACAAAGGCTTCATGGTTTGTCAAATTTTGACAAGTTTGGTAAAAATTTTGCTCTAAAATTTTAAACCCTGGAAAGACGGGAATAATCCTTAATTTATTATCTTTCAGGTGAGAAGGCAATTTAAGAAAATGAGAAAAGTAAAGCAGCAACAAGAAAAAGGAGGAGAAGAAGGAGAAGACACGGTAAATACTAACTTGTATGAAAACACGGATGCAGCAACTGTGGCTACATCAACTGTAGTTCAAGTAGGGGAATCATTCAGCACTCTCAAATTAAGTGAAGAGAGTGTGTCTTTGCATAGTAGGGGTTTCTCAAAAGGCCAGCCCCTGTATATAGAGTGAAGGTAGCCACCATCCTTACAAATAATCATGAAATAAATTTTATATTTTTTAGGTACTTCTGACACGTCTACACAAGAAACTTTACTTTTGTTTAAATGTAGTAATTATGTTCATTTCTTTTTATTATTAGGAATGGGATGGTAGCATGGTGAGTAGCAATGTATCAAAAATGAGAATCCAAAATCGCCTTGAAGCAACCACACGGCATGAAAGGACCCTTACTTATGCTTCCTCACAGCAGGTACAAGACCGATACATTTTAAAAGAAAACTGGCTAGAGCCAATCCAACACCACCTTTTTTTTTTTACTTTAGTTAACAGAGTTGTGACCAGAAATCAGTACATTAGTATTGTATAAGATCAATTCAATATAAATTTAAACTGGCATATAAGCCAGCAGGCACTTACTGTGAACCACTATCGAGAGTAGAGGTGGCAGAATTCGACCTGATCCGAGAAACCCGCCCGGACTCGAACCCGATCCAATCCGATTTTTTAGGAATTTTAAAGAAAGTCAAACTGACCCGACCCGACCCGAACCCGACCTAACCCGACCCGATCCGAGATCAAATGGCCTTCAATCCAATCGAAATCTATCAACGATCTGAAAAAACACAACATGTAAATTGACCCGACCCGACCTGATTTCTTCCAGAAAATCAAACCAACCCGACCCGCCCGACCCGAACCCGAACCCGACCCGACCCGCCCGATTGCCACCTCTAATCGAGAGTAAGTCTTTTACTAACCTGACTCAATTATCAGCTGAGAACTTGCAACTCAAAGAAAAGATCAAGCAGGTGTGACTTGACTGAGCCTGATGTGAGTTGGAGCTGGCTAGAGAGATGGATGGCAACCCACATGAACCCATAATCTGATAATCAGCAACCCGATGATTGCATAAGCAAAAACTTGGAAGAATTTTATGCCACCTCAAGCCGGAAAAAAATCCTCATAAAGAATAGAAGGCTGTGGGTCCAATGATGTTTCTGTGAATTTTGAGGCGTTTAATGCAAAAAGTGAGAGTAAAATAGCCAGTGTACAAAATAAAATAGTAAAAAATAAACCAAAGACCACTGCATCTAGAAGCATGCTCAGGAGAATGCCTTGTCAGAAAGCCGTTGCAGAAGTAGATCAAACAAGGTGAGGATAATGAAATATGATACAATCTAAAGGATCTCAGTTTTTTTTTTTTTAAATAATAATAACATACTTCTTTTTAGGTGACAAAAAAGGAACATGATACACAGGAAAAATGCAGCAACCCAGAAGAGGTCAAAGACTTCAATACCTCTCAGCCATCTTTTGAATGTTGAATATGTGTTTATATGTAAATGACTATCATTAGAGAATGAAGATGATTATATCGCTATTGTTCTTTTTCCTGTTGTTGGCATGCTAGTTTTCTTTTTCCCCTCCAAGTTCATTTGAAAATGTTCGAAGGATAAGAACTATCCCCATCCTCTTAATTAATCGCTTAAAAACATATATGATTTTGTTTATTTTAAAGTAAAGAACATAAAATATCATACTACATTTACAAAAAAACAGTACAAGGACAGCCATTTATTAATTGAAGTTCCAGATCTCATTGGAGTACATGCAACATGGCCACAGGCAAAGAACATAACAAATATAAGTACAAGTAGCATTGTCCCGGTTACCAGAAACCTTCAGTCTGGAAGCAGAATATTCAAGGCAGTGCAGGTAGGACCCGCCCAGTGCATGTTCCAAACCCCACATTGTAGTCTATCCCCTGCCATACACATAGAATAAGCACACAAAAAAATTGTAAGTAAAATTTACAAAGAGTTGATTTATTGAATACTGCTCAAGACCACATCTCATAATTGGAAATACATCATTCATTTCACGTCCTCTTTATCACCTAATATGCTACATTTTGTGCACATCAACAAAAATCAGTGTTTCCTCACCAAAGAGAGGCACACACATACATAAAGGGGGTGCAAAAACAAAAGTTCTATTACCCTGTCATCAAATAAAAAAAATGTACAAATTTAAATAGGTCTGATTGCCTCAACAGAAATGTCCCTAATATGTGCGAGAAGTGTAAAATGCATACCCGAGATTAATGAAAAATATTTATGTTTGGTCAAGGCATACTATATCGAAAATAATCCAATAACCTCCAGTGTTTTGATTGGGACAGAAAGTTATCTTGGCAGAGTATTACTCTGGCAGACAAAAGTACAGCTCCAGAATAACAAGAAAAGAACAAAGGTAATCTACCTTGCAGCAGCCAGAAAATATGACCTCATCCCCATCTTCCAAATATTTGCGACCCGATTTTCCAACACTTACAGTTTTCTGTGCATTCCATGTGAGCTCTAGTAAGCATCCCAATGACTCTGGCTCCTGAAAAGAAAGTAATATTTATTTCATCAAGAAGCCCTCCTCAGATGTCTCAGACTTATAATTTTGTGATGCATACTGACAGGGGAAAAAAGGAAACTAAGGATACAAATGTAGTCAATCATATATAGTATCAGAGAGCCAAGTAAATGTACTTTGAGATAGATGATAAAAGTTGATTTCAGTCTGAATTTACTTGAAAAGTAAAATTCAATCTAGCAAGATGAAAATTATCCCCTGTAAGGGTGTCTTTGAGATAGATACACAAAATAGTCCATTGTCTTCCGTCAGATCCAGAATACGAGAGGATGTGATACATCGTACAAATACCACTAAAAGCACACTTTTGCAAATTGAGAAAATAAGACCCGTACAGGTCCACTAATGGTGCCGGTTCCAAGCAGGTCACCCGGTCTCAAGTTGCATCCGTTGATGGTGTGGTGTGCTAATTGTTGTGTTATTGTCCAATATCTGAAAATTATATTATAATGATTAATGAAATTATGTTATAAATGATTATCTGAACATCCATGTTTAGATAGAGAGAGCATTGAAATTCCTTACAGATGTTTGAAGTTGCTCTTTGTGACAATGGAATGTTCATTATGGTCCTCAGGTTTAATTGAAACCTATTTTTTCAAAGTAAATCTTTATGATTATAATGAAAATAATAGTTGCTATCAAGGGCTTCTCTTTATTTATGCAATTTGTAATGTAAAAACTGATATGACCATCAAATAAATATTTAAGTACATACCTCAAGGGAGATGTCATAGTTTCTGTGTGCCTTCTCCGTTAAGTAAGGCAATGGCTCTGGATCCTATACATATCACCCATATTAAGGAAAAATATAAGGACTTCAACATTAACAACAATAACTGTGCAAATACAAAATCTCAAAAGAACCTGGGTTGGAGCTTGACAAGCAAACGGCTCAAGCGCATCTAAAGTGACTATCCATGGTGATATCGTGGTACCTAAGATTACATACATTGCAAACCAAGGATCAAAATTTCTAATTAAGATGTGATACATACTATTCACCTCTGAGGTAAAGTCATCCGTATTGGGTGCGTTGTTGTGGCATCTAGAGCTCAGCTGTAAGCTATCCGAGCTCTGTGGCCAATTGTGATAGGATATTATCAATGAACACCCCCCCCCCCCTCTGGGGGTGTATATACGGGCAGCTTGGCATTATAGTGATACAGTATACACTTTGCTTGAATGCCACGTGGGCACAAGTACTGTAGCATGCAATTACTTTCAGTGGAGGTGTGACTAGGCCAAGGCGTATCTATGCAGGTCAGGCCAGGTTGAGCCAAGGTAAAATACCCTATCAAGGTGCAAATTATTTCACAAGAAAAAGAGAAAACAGACTAAAGAGAAGGAAAGATGCTCACAAAAGCTCTTGCCAAGGAAAGGCCCAAGAGGCATATATTCCCAAAATTGAATATCTCTGGCTGTTAAAAATAATATATTAAGCTCAACTTTCAAGGGTGAATAAGCAAGACATTGTAAAGGTAACTATGCAAAAGTTCTCACCACTCCAATCATTCATTAGAACAAGGCCAAATATGTGATCAGCAGCATTATCAATATCTATAGGCTTCCCCAGCTCATTTCCAGGCCCCACCACTGCTGCCTGGAGATTTCAATATTATATTGGAAAGAAATACAAAACATTGTTTGTGGTAACATTTAATAAGAATCCCAAGTTGTTGACCAGAGTAAATGTTAGGAGGCGCTTGGATTGGGATTAGTCCAGCCCACTCACTTGTACAATGAATAGCTATGATGACACAGGAACTACATTAATAACAGAAGTGCATTTGAGTTGGCTCTTATCAGTTGACCTAAGAATTCAATTGAGCTTCTCAGAAATTTCAGATTCAACTTATTTGTAAAACTAAGAAATTATATATTGTAATCAACGGATCTAATGCAAAAAAAACATAAAGAAATAAATTTATCTAACCATTTCAAGTTCGAAATCCAGCTTCAAAGAGGGTCCAAAATATGGTGTCGAATTTCCCATGGGATGGCCTTGACCTCTGTTTACAATACACAAATATTTGTGTATGTTAAACACTAAGACTAGAACATGACAAGAAGGATAAGTATACATACCCTCCCTGTAAGAGTGTAATTATATAATAACCAGAGTCGGGTAGCACTACAAATCAAAGGTGGCATAGGAAATGACTACAACCCATACATATATCACTCTGGACAGTACCAAGATTTTAACAGTATTATAAATAATGTCATTAGGTGTACCTGGGGCGTATCACATCAGTACCAGAAATCACGACAGAAGATGACCTTCCATGATAGGCTATTGGAAGTTGATACCTAAACCAAGTCCAATTACTAATTATTCTGTGTCGCATTGGTTAAAGCAAGAGAAGCAAGCAGTGCATACAGATAGTTTGACACAATTGCTATATTTCATCATATCCAATGGTCCATGTCACATTACAACAACAACAACAACAACAAAGCCTCTAATGCCAAATAAATTGGGGTAAGCTAGAGACAAACATGATACCTGACTACTTTGCTTCTGTTGCACATCTTTGGATTTATTTAAATTGCCTTCTTGTTATTGTCAATTGCTATTTAATACACAATTATGAGGTCAAGAAAAGGTCATGAATTACCAGTTAGGTGCAATTGCATTCTCTGCGCCACGAAACATGGTGCCACAATTCTTGGCATGATGCATAGAAGAGAAGAAATCGGTATAATCACCTATCACGATAGGTAGAACCATCTCTACCTCACTCTGCACAGAATGTACATTTCATTATTTATGATAATTTATAATTATATATGTCAAGTATTGGTACGGGTATAATTAAGGTTTTAACTAGTAAAACCCAACAATAATCCACCTAAGAAATATTATCAATAACTATCTTTCCTCCCATGGTTGATATTTACATCAAAGAAATAATCAGTTTATGCAACAATCAAAATATTATGCAGTTACAAAATCATTTTGTTTTATATAAATGTTAAGCTGCTTTAACTATACAAGATAAAGGTAGGGTAAACTACCATTGGTACTAGGCATTTTCTCCTCAAGGCATCATTGTCACGTAACACAGGCTCATCAGCTGAAAATGGGAAGTAACCAAAAGTTAAGTAATTGCCTTTTTGAGACTGTACACTTGTTTATGTTCAACATGCAAAATAGTAAACTCATCATCAATCAAACATGCAAGCAATAATTTCTATCATTCTAAGTTTGAATGTACTACATAACTACAATTTGAAAGATATTTACCAGACAAAACTTTTTGAAGAGTAGATCGGGCCTCCTTCCAAGCAGGCCTTCCCATTTCAAGAAACTTGTTAAGAGATGGCTGAAAGTTGAAAATACAATTAAAAATATTTTAGTTATTATATTAATCAAAGATCAAATAAGGAAAAAAAGAGCTAATTTGCATAGTTGAGAACAATCTCGACTGGTGAGCAGTAGTATGCGGGTTGACAATTAACTTAAGTGCAGCATTACTATTACCATTACTATTTTAAACTGTCTTTCGTGTGAGTTTCATCCCATTTTATTTCTAGCTTCAATCCCTTTGCCTTTATCGTGTATTATTGCTGCTTTACTCAAAGCGCGAAGGGTACCTCAGAGAAGCACGTGGAGCCTTTAAGGTGGGGCCCATCGAACAGTCCCGCGCCAGCCACAACGGATAGGTCAAGCACGTAATCCCCTATCGCCACCGCAGGACGAGCAACGTTCGCCCCCTCCGCCGGAGGCTTTGGTCGGAAAACGCCGAAGGGGAGATTCTCTAGCGGGAAGTGGGACCCTTCGCTGATTTCAACAAACGATTTCAACCCCATCTCTTTCTCTCTCTGGACGAAACAGAATTCAGGAGGAGGAAGCAATAAACAAGAAATCAAGAACGAATTACGCGCGCTCAGTTACAAGCCAGAGGGAGAGGGAGAGGAGAGGGAGAGGAGAGAGACTATTTGAGCTTTCGTTTTAGTAGCTGAGTCCTGAGTGGCCTCGGCGATCACGCTCTTTTGGATATTTTCCGGAAACATTTTAATATATACGAAACGTAGCGGGTATCTCGGAGAACATTTTACACAAACCGCTACAGAATGGTCGCACAGAATAGTTAGAGGAAATCGTTCGATTCTTTTGTCAAACCACGAGATAGATCATATCTTGACTGCCCACTGCGGCCGTCCGGAAAACATATTCAATTCGTCACCTAAACATCATTCTTTGGGACTAAACTCAGACACGTATCATATCTACGATGTTCGTACGTGCCAATCATAGAACGAGGTCAGAAGGAAAAAGAGCGGGCGTAAACTGGGAGTATGGGATGAAGTTTGGTATGGACTATGGAGAGGTCTGAGGTTGGTAGCGAATTAGCGATGGGTTGCTTGAATGCTTGCTCGAGGGGTTGGTACGAGAAGGGTAGTTTGGGAAAGGGCCGCTCCCCCTCAAACTCCGGAAATTATCGGATTTGTTTAGAACAGATCTAGCCGGTTCATTTTGAATCGGATGGCCTAGATTAAGTCTAGTTTTTTATCAGTAACATTAAAAAATCTTCCGTAAAGTAATCACATTTCCTCGTGGCTCGTGTACATGCTAATTCTAATAAAATTACATATGAAGATTTTCTGACTTTGCGAATGTGATTGGATTATCTAAAGTTCTATTGGCTGCAACATAACCCATTGTCATATTATCTTTATTTTTTCCCCTATTGTATTATATATTGGAGTGCAGGATTTTGAGATGGTTTTCAAAATTGGGAAAAATGTGCAGGTTTTTTTAAAAATTTATTATCACTATTTCTCAAGTTTCATAAACAAAACAACGCGTTGAAGAAAATTTAAATTCTTAAACTGAAAGTATGACTATCAAGTATCAAATAATATACACATTATAAGATGTTATTATGTTAAAATGCTTTATTTTAACATAATAAAACTCTTGAAATGTTGGGTACTACAGATAGCAGAGAAAACAAGATGAGATTAGGACAGTAAAAAATGATAGGTATTATGTGTATATTTATGTCAGAAAAAAAAATGAAAATAATATAATGTATGCATATCTTTACAATTGTTTTGGATCAATGCCTAATCCTACTCAACCAAGCTCTGCTTTTGACAAAAGCACGGAATAAATTAAAATACGTGTGACGTAATAATATAACTAAGAAAATATAAACATTTCCCAATTATAAATTAGGTTAGGTGAGATAAAAGAAAATTACTCTTGACGGTTCGACAGGCAACCCATTGATCCAACCAACCAGGATCTATGACTATCTGCATCCACGGCAGCACTTGTATCAGAAAAATTTGCAGTTTGAATTTTAGGTTTGTATTTCTTTTCTTTTGACATCATCTGTATCATAATCTAGAAGCTTTATTTTTATTATAGTTGTCCTGCTTACGTTTAAATAGGAAAAAGGATCCACCGGAAAATTTTGTTACAAGTCAAAAATTACAAGCAGAAACCTCAACACACTTTTTCTAATCAGCACCACAATTACAAAAATTCGACAACCTACCTGAATTCCAGCTCTTCTCAGTACGATTGCATATTCTTTCAGAAGCTAAACAAAATATCATCATTTCTGGTTGTCAAGCTGAAAGTATCATCATTTCTGGTTGTCAAGCTGATGCCTGATGCCACGAGTTCTTCTCAGACTGTTGGCGAGGAGAAGAGAAGAGATGCATTGGTCCCACCAAACCCAAAGGAATTAGATAGAGCAGCTCGGATTGGCATTTTCTTTGCCCGGTCTAAAGGTGCATACGCCCCCTCAAAGACCGGATCAACCTTCTCTAAATTCAATGTTCCAGGAGCTATTCCCTAAATAAGTTACACTAAGTCACTAACTATTACTTATTTTGCTTTCACAAATAAATTTTGACTCCCTTTAATTAAACCTCACTATCTGATGATAATGAGGGTCAAAGCACTCCAAGGACCACATATTCATATGCATTGTTATTATTACTTTATCTTGGTCAAGTAACATTTCCGACATGCTTATCAACTTGTACCTGGCATATAAAAAACAGGCTAATTTTGGAATCTGCCGCTTGGCATGTTGGCTAAAGGGGATAAGACTAGCAAGTTTGGGAGATATGTATTGTACTGCACACCTAGTAGTCTCCTTTTTCCTTTTTTTTTCCCAGTATTAGCACCTATATATTTTGTTGGGGGGGGGGGGCATGGTGGGAAGGATTACATGATGGATAGCAAGCACACTAAATATAGCCTCAACAGCACCAGCTGCCCCTAGAAGATGCCCAACTGCCCCCTAAAAACACATAAAACCTTTGTTGTTACCAAAGAAACTAAAAGGATAAAAGACAAGATTAATAGAATGAAATTAGCCGACTCCAAAATTAATACCTTTGTGGAGGATAAAGCCAAGGCACCAGAGGTCGCATGATCAGAAAATACTGACTTTATTGCAATAGCCTCAATTGCATCACCTGATATAATTATTTTCATTAAACCCAAATATAGACCTACCTTTTGAAATAAGAAAGGAAAGGAACCCAAAGTATGATCTCTAACCTAGAGGAGTTGATGTAGCATGGGCATTGACATAGTTTATTTCATTTGGGTGAAGCCCCGACTGTGTAATAAATAGAAATAAATTACATGCTATTATTAAAAAAATAATAGAAACTGGTAATAACTTAAGAGTTTCAATTTGGTACTTGGTCAATAGCTCTCATCATAGCTAATATAGCACCTTTACCATCATTCCGTGGCTGTGTAATGTGATATGCATCCCCTGCAAAACTTTGAAGTTATTTTTTTTTTAATATAGAAAGCATGGCTAGTTAATTGAAAAATCTGAGTCCATTTTTGCTGGCATAAGAAAATGAAAAATGATTCAGAACAACACAACTAAAACAATAAAATAAATAAATAAACACCCAATGAAATCACTTGCCTAAAAGGCCATTGGAATGTGACAACACTGGCTCGCATGTAATTATCTTACTATGAACTAGTAAAAGGAGCCAGCATATCTATATTTATTAAATTGATTGATAGGAGTCTCAAAAGTCAAACCAGAGTGTGGAAGTCATACCAGGCCTTGATACATAAGGAATGGTACAGAAAGATACATGAAGAAGGAAAAAAAGAGTTGTACCAGACATTCCATAGCCACGCACTTCAGCATAAATCTTCGCACCTCTTTCCTTTGCATGCTCAATGGACTTCAAATTTTCCCCAAAGAAAAAGAAGACCAAATTTTTGTTACCAGAAATCAACAGTCATTATTATACAAAAGAGAAAAGCTTGAATAAAGTACTGATATAAGTCTTCCCATGCGTTATAAGATAAGAAAAACAGCAATTGCCATGCATATATGCCCAAAAATGTGTCATTCAGAAGTTTCACTTAACATGATAAGAATTCCAGCATTATAAAATATTTTGCAAATGTGGTTTGTATAGAAAGTTATAATCCAAGAGTTAAATAGTACTGTGAATAAAAGAATTGCTTATAAACACTAGAAGTTATTCTCTAGTTCTAAAACTAACCTCCAATACCATGACACCAGCACCTTCACCTATACTGGAAATAATCAATCAACTTGTGAGCTCGAAAAAACATACTAAAGGAAGTACAAAATTTGCTATTATCATACAGTTTCTTACACAAAGCCATCTCTGTCACAATCAAAAGGCCGAGATGATGCCTCTGGTTTAGCGTTATATTTTGTGCTCAATGCTCTTAACCTGAGGGCCCAAAACAAGATATATGAATAAATATAATATATGCTTACTAGAAAATAATCTAATAAATATCTGACCATTTTTGTTGCCTTTTGAAATTGTATCTTTCTTCATAATTATTTTAAGATAAGAACAGTTAGTCTTAAGATAGAGTTTCGGATCTTCCAAATCACAGCTTTGTTTATACTTTGAATTAGAATTTTTCAAGAAAATGCTACTTGATGAATAGAATTAATAGAAAACAACATTCTCTCAAACATATATAGAGTTAAATGCTCAAAAGTTGGCTACAATCAACTCAGGTTCAAAAGTTCTTGGTGAACTTTTATTTTCACATAGTAATTGAAAGTTTTAAAAATCCATATGGCATTGAATCTGCTGATCATGTCCTGAATCAACAAGGAACAACATGGAAATAAAAAAGCTGAATGAAAGAGTAATTTAGACGCAAGGACAAAACCAGTGCAAAAGATGACAAAAATGAAAAAAAAATGTTAATAATAAGAAAATAAGATATAAGCGAAAATATAACCTGGAGAAACCAGCAATTGAGAGTGCATCAATACTGGACTCTGTCCCACCCGCTACCATGACATCAGCATCCCCAAACTGAATCATCCGTGTCGCATCACCAATTGAGTGGGCCCCAGTTGCACAGGCTGTAACTGCTGCATGATTTGGTCCCTACACTACAATTATTTAATCATAGCACCCTGTCCCTCTCCCGGTACATGCAGGTCCTGCTTCTGCTTTTATTTATTTATAACTATTTGGGACTTGGGATTGTTGCATAAAATCAGTGAACAAGAATTTGATGTACTATCACCAGTAAGTCAGTAACCACCAGATGGTTTGGTTAATGTATGTATCAGTACCAGCCATAATGGGCATCTAGTTTGTCTAACATCTGACAGTGAGGCACATGAGGGGCGAGAGTACCTGGAATCCATATTTCATGCTGACATGGCCAGCTGCCATGTTGATTAGAATTCGTGGCACAAAGAAAGGACTGAGCCGCCGTATCTTCTGGGTACATACCAAACACAAATAATGTATAAAAAAAATCAAGAATAAGGTAAACTATATAACCAACTACTACATTGATGGTTGTACAAAAATCCAGGCATTATAGGAAAAGTACCCTCATATCTTATATATAAATTATTTAAAAATCAACAGGACAACAACAAAACAGAATTGGAAAAGCATGCATATATATAAATGTAACAAACATTATAATACCAATTACCTTTTCATTAACTAATTTTGATGCATCTAAAATGTCAGATATGCTTCCAATCCCTCCACCAATGGAGACACCCTAATTATCATCAAAATTGGAAAAGCATGAATATAAATAAATGTAACAAATATTCAGTCAAAATGAGAAAAATACCATTCTTACCAAACATCCTAAGTTAAAACAATAAATTACCGTTCTTTCTTTCTTCTCAGTTTCATTTGGTAACCAATTGGCATCTCTTAGAGCCTCATCAGCTGCACAGAGTGCATAAGCTATAAATGCAGATATTGATTTGCTATCCTGTAAATACAAACAAATATGTAACGAATCCAAGTAATTTGGAAAAAAAATAAAAAAATAAAAACGGCAGTATGCTTTGCTTCGAGATGAAGGTGGCATACAACTTGAATTGACCTGAAGCCAAGAGATCCGTTACTAGACTGTGCAGTAAGCAAAACAATACTGACCCGAAGTCTTAATCTAATCAGTTTATAGACCCAGAACAATGCACAGACAGCTCCAACCAGAACCCAAACAAATTACAACCTAGATTAACTCGAAACTATGACACCAGAGAGACCTGAACTGAGTATCTTGACCAAAATTGAACTGAAATGAACTAGAAAAGACTCATTCCCAATTTAACCTCACCCCACCCATCATTCTCCACTAACAGTATAACAAATCAACCCAAGCCATTTTTCTCGAGCATTTCTACAAGCACATGCGACTTGTCCAGCCGGATAATTACAACAACACTTAGCATTTATACAAGGATAAAATTTGTAGGCTTGACAGAGTACACAGGCAATTTCTCACCTTGCCCTGAAGCCAAGCTTCTTCATCGAACTCCCCTCCGCCTGTCCCGTGAGGCACTGCTGCCGCCACCTTAGAAGGCAACTGCTCGTAAGTATAAGCTGAGGTGGCTTCATCAACACCGTCTATCCTCAAATCCTCAGGTCTAATTGCGCGAATACCACACTGCCCTTCAATTAGTCTCCGCCATGTGAGTTCTACACCGCATCCAAGCGGCGTCACAGCACCAAGTCCTGGTGGAAGAGGGAGAGAGAGAGAGAAATATATATACATAAAACGACAGCAGTTTAATTTGACAGACTGGAAGATAAGGTAGGATTTAGTTAGAACCGGTGACGACGACACGGCGGAGAGAGGCGACGGAGGAGAAGAGCCGGCAGCTGAAGAGGCCAGGGAAGCTGCTCATGCTCGCTCACTCGAATCCCTCTCTCTGTTTTCTTTTGACTAGAAATAAAAATTAAGATTTCTAAAAAAATTGAGACCTTATATAATAATAATAATAATAATAATAATAATAATAACTAGTTTGAGACATTATATTCGAAACTAAAATTATATTTCCATCGTGAATAAAATTTAGTAATCTTATGTTCAGGTACTTTATTTCTTTCTAATAATATGTTCATTTCTCTTTGTAGAGAGACATAATTTTCAATTTTTATAATTTCGTTGCTTACATCATAAATCATTTAACTCACACATTAAATTTTCATGTATCACAAAAACTAAGCATACTTTCGCGTTATAATAATAGAAATTATAAAGTTTTAAAGTTTTATTCTCTCTAATTTTAATTTTACAATTTTTTAAAAAAAAAATAGAAAAGTAAAACAGTTTTCGCATGTATCCAGAAGCATGGTCCGGATTTTATATGAAAAGTATCATATATGCTAGAAAAAATTATAAAGATATTCTAAAATTCAAGTTCCACTTAAGTTATATGTTAAAGTCGACGAGAACTGCTATTTTATATGTTTTGACTTATAGATTAATTATATCTCATTTATTGTTATTTGTTATAATAGAGATAATCAGGCCAAACAAATTCATTTAATTTTAATATTCTTTATGAAATACCAAACAATAAGTCTATGAGCAAGAATATGTATGAAATTTTATAATTTTATATTTTTAAGGATTTTAATTGATTTGAAAATCCGATATTGTCCAAATAACCATTATCAAGTAACCACTCATTTTTTTATAAATACTAACTGTTTGAAGCATACTGTTTTTATACTACATTGAGATGTCAAATAAGTTTTTATCAAAAAAACATTTTGAAGAGAAATTTACACGCGGAAAGAGAGTGATGAGAGAGTTTTGCATGATATGTCATGCAATTATTACTCCTCTGCTATTTAAATTATCTTATAACTTATGTAAATAGTGCTAATTGTTTTGTTTTTCAAATGAATTATTTTATAAAACTTACACCTAATAATTATATTGTGTTAAATTTATACAATTTGTAATGAGAAAAATGAGAAAATCAACTAGTCTATGCATATTTTAACTTTATTTTTTAATTCAAATTCATTTGCTCAAAATTACTGTTTCAAGTTAGGAAAAATAAATCTTAAATAATTTTATTTAAAATAGATTTAGAAAAAGTGTTTGACATATTAAACTGGAATTTTTAATTGAAGTTTAAAAAATTCAAGGTGTTAGAAATAAATGAATCACATGAATGAAAGATATTTTATAAAGTGGTAAATTTTGTGGTTTATTTAATGAAAAATTAGATAATTAATTTAAATATAAAAAAGGATTATGATAAGGTCTTTTGTCTTCGTTCCTATCCAATTTATAAATAGAAGCATGTTTTATGAAAAGGTTCACAATCTTTTGAAAATAGGAGTGAGTTGTATCTTAGATTTAAAATTTGCAAATTGTACTCTTATTTTTTCTTAAACCTAACGATAAAGTGGTTAAAACATTAAAATTATTATTATTGACATTAGAAAATGTTTAAATTTTTAGAATCAATTATACAAACAGTAAAATGATTCCTTTAAACATTTTTAGAGAATCTTAGTACTTAATTAGTTAATATGATAGAATGTAAAATTGCAAAACTACCAATCACTTATTTAGGAATTATTTTACATTGGAAGAAACTTTCTAATTCTGATCGGATATATTAGTTGATAAATAGAGAAGATACTAGATATTTGGAAATGTAAGCTAATATAATTAGGAGGTAGAATTATTATGCTGAATGTTATTGTATATTCATGACTTAATATTGATTATCTATATTCAAATTACCAATTAATAATTGATGGTTTAAGAAAAAAAAATACTTGTTGTTTGCGGGGGAAGTGAAGTAAAAGAAAATATTTTAGTTGCATGAAAGATAAACTATAATTCTAGAGATCGATTAGGAATTAAAGATCTTAATTAAATGAATAAAATACTACACGTAAATAACTATCAATATTAAATAACAATCAAGAAAAAAACTTTGGAAAATTTTTAACAGATTTGGATGCAATAATAAGTCTAACATAGCTTTATTTTCATCATACTTGTATGCAACGACTAATTAAAAAACTCACCATAGAAATTGGAATAAATAATCATGCTTGCATGCAACGGCTAATGTAGCGCTATCTAGGACTACATACTTTATATGCTATAGGGTACTGGTAGTGCATACCTGATACTGTGTTGAGTCTAATATTTGAGGAAGTGGGGAGGTTCAAAGCTATTTAAATTAAAAAGTTGGTTAAAAGTCTTTTAGAACCGTTGATTTTGTATTGAGATTCGTATTTTTAATAAAATTTTAGTTTGAAATTCGTACTTTTAATAATTATTACGAATCTCGATGTAAAATCAACGGCTCTGAAATGTTTTGAATCAACTTTTTTATTCAAATAGTTTTGAACCTCCCACACTTCCAATATTTGATACCTTATGTTGGAACTCAACTTGAGTCTGTATCTTGTTAGTTTCAATGAAACTGGAGTATTCCACTATTCTCGAAAAAAACTCATCAAAATTGTTGGAAATGGTGAAGATACAAGATAAGTGGATTGGTGAAAGTTCCTTACAAGTATTAACTATATTCTGATTTATATAATATTTGTACAGACCAAAATATAATTGTATTTCAAGTATTTGAATATGATATAACAGATTTACAGTTTAGAAGATATTTAGTAGAAAACATATTAGATAATTTTTTTAATATGATTGATTCTTATTCTTCAATTAATATATCAAATAAAGAATGTTATAGTTTGGAGATGGGATAATAAAGAGATATTCACTGTTCAATGCTCTTAAGCTGAAGTATTTAATTTGTCATGCTCTTAAGCTGAAGTATTAGATAATTTGTGGTATGGTGATTGTTTTGGTGTTTGTATGAGACTATTGTGTTAGTTGCCTTTATAAATATTTACATTGCCTTATTATGGCAATCATGTTGATTTGGTTATTGTTTAGGATATTTGGAATCGTTATCCTTGGTATGGCAAGTATTATTATTGCTTTTATATTGCTTAGTTTGGTAGATGAAAAAACTAGATCCTTGTGGGTATGTACTACCACTTCTTTATGTTGCAATATAAAATCCTTAGTATCATTATCCGAAGGTATTCTTTCGGAAAGAGGCAAAATGGGGAAGATGGAGTCATATTTATTATTTCCTTTTTAGTCTTTAAAAAGAGAGACATTATTATTTTTAATTCGATTCCCTAGATTAAAATAAGACAATTGATCCAATTGAAAATTTAAAGGATTTTTTTTCCCATAAATTTGTTTCTTTCGCTTTAACTAATTGTCCAAATTACCATTAAGAAAACAAAAGATGATATCAACTTATATGATACAAGAAATAAATCTGTTCATATTCGCCTGAGCTTTATATACAACTCAGCGAGAGTTCGGATCTCTATTTCTCCAACTAATCCAAAGCATAACTGCATAAGCAAGAAATATAATGTTGTCTTTAATTAAATCATGACAAATTAAATTCGAGAGGCTGAACT
This sequence comes from Schoenoplectus tabernaemontani, assembly GCA_037127355.1. NCBI lineage: Eukaryota > Viridiplantae > Streptophyta > Magnoliopsida > Poales > Cyperaceae > Schoenoplectus > Schoenoplectus tabernaemontani. The sequence continues at coordinate 18,059,206 of CM073750.1, read as the reverse complement.
GACAATTTGTAAGAAAATCATACTATAATTTTCCTAATTCTCAAAGAAAATATACATTTAGATTTCAAAATATCGAAGAAGGAAAACTGACAAAATCACAACATTTAGATTAGATCACCATATTGAAAACAGTAAATTGAGTAGGACAAGGAACAAAACACTTTGTTAAATACATGGTCTCTTAACAAGGAACAAAACAGAAAAAAACAGCAAAATAGGAAGGCGAGAAAATTAATGGCAAGTTGCTGATATTTATACTTATACAACCAAAACAACCATCTACAACAAGCTATCTTTACAAAACTGAACAACAAGACCCTAATTTGGTTCTCCATCCAAGTTTAGTCAACAAGTCCTTCAAATTTTAACTAATTACAAAAATAAGGTTTACATATGTAAACCAATTACCCCAAGTTACACCAGACAACACAGGAATATCTGCTCTAGTCCACATATTCACGGTGAACCAGATACAGAAGGGTTATTGCTTGATACATGAGAAGCCACATCATCCTTCGCTATCGCCACATAGTTCACTGGAGCAGAGGGTCTGGCAGCGGATCTCTGCCCATTTCGGCTGGCAGTGTGGGATCCATTCTGATTCAAAGCAAGCCGCTTTCCGGTGCATCCATTAGTGGCATTGCTGTTGGCTCGGAGGCCGCTAACTTTCTTTGAGCCATGTGGCCGGGCAGGGCTGGGCCGTGACCCGAAAAGTGCCCCCTTCTCTGTGGTAAGCTGCTCATGAAATTTCTTTTGATCCTGCAATATAATTAGCACAATTAGATAATTTGCAAGCAGTATTGATAAACTGTGTACAGAGACCACTGGTGTTAAAATTTAAAAACCATGGTAAATTATTAAAATTTTTGTAGTAGGCGAAAGATGTACTATGATATTTTATTAAGTAAATGATGAAAGAGTTACAGACACAGAAGAAGGAAAAGAATGAAACGAAGGAAAATAAACCCTATTACAACACCAGTACAGCCTATTCTTGAATTGTACCACTTTTTTAAATACTGTGTCATCCTTTGAATTAAATATGTATTGTTTTAGTAGGTCCTACTGATTGCAAACTGTAAAATCTTCATCTCTCTATCACATTTGTTACTTTCTATAACCCCTTTGATAACCCATTGGACATGCCTATTTCGATTGAAACCAAGAGTTATATATTGCTTTTGAATTGCTGTTTTAAGTGAGAAGCATACTGCTTTCCATTTCTTGTGTCCCATTCTCTTTAGACATTTCTTTCTTTTTTTTTTGAGAAAAAAAAAGAGGCCTTAAAAGACCACCGCTTCAATTAAAAGTAGAAACAAAGGTTCTTACAAACAAAAACATAGACCCCTGGTAAATTACTAAATTGGTAATACTTTCTTTTCTCTGGGCCAAAAGTGTTACTAAACTACATAAGAAATGAAATACAGAGGTACAAGAAAGAAACATAATATGAAGAGAGTAACAATCATGATGAAATGAACAGTGCAGATCTGGCACCATCCCTTTCAAATTATGGTACCAGTTGAAGCATAGACCCAAAAGTGATGCTATCAAGATAAACAATCACTTTCCTTCTGTGAAAATTGAAACAGATTACAAATGAAGAAACAAATTGGGACAAATACATCCAACCTAGGTTTCAGAATACAAATAAAGAAGAATTGAGTTTATACTTACCCTAAGACGGCGTTTGTCCTCTTCCCTGTTGTGCCTCAGTAATGTATATTCTTTTAACATTGCCAGAAGTGGGACCCCATCATAGGTAAAAGACATGTCCTTTTCTGCCTCCCATGATCGAGTCTTTGCTGCTAATGTGTCAACAAGAGCTGTCATGTGACAACAAAATGTTATCAACACAGTTTACACTAATTACAAGTCAAAACTTGACAAATGGAAACAAGACCATATTCCATCAGGCACCTGACTAAAGGAAAAGCATCTCAACCATCCAACCGGTCAAGAGCAGATTTTAATGGGTCAACAGATTATTTAAATTTTGACCACCTGAGTAAATATACCATACTATCATGGCAATTTGAAGTTCTACAAGCCAATATCAGACTGCCCAGTACTAAGTTTTGAAAGGTAATAATTTCATTTATTTTACCTCCATCTTATTTCATTTTTTCTTGTTGTATTTGTACTTTTTATGCATCGGAAGAGGGCACATTCATCATGTTACAACAAGAAATTAACTCTTTAAAAGTGCATTCAAGTTTAAACAATTGGAGAACAAGAAGGCCACCAGAGGGCTCTTCATGAATTTGGTTGCTCTTGCGACTCCAAAGGCAAACATGTGGCGCCAGCTGAAAACCCTAGGTGGGGGAGGCCGGCGGCCCAGCCTCCCTCATCCGCGCCCCCCTCTCTCATTTCCTCCTCTCTCTCCTTCCTCCGCTCCGACCACTCCGTGTAGTGCAAAGTCTGCTCGACCTACACCTCCTCGCAACCTCTGACCTACACCTCCGCCTACGACCAGATCTGCTCGGCCTACACTTCCGCCTACGACCAGATCTGCTCGACCTACACCTCCGCCCTACCATAAACCCTACAAGCGCCGCTCCAACCAGATCTGCTCGACCACCTCCGACCGGACTTGTCGCCTCTGACTAGACCTTTCACCTCCGACCTCGACCTAGGACCGGAGCTTGTTTTGAGAAAGCATGCCCACGTCATTGACTGGTGTCATCTTATCTTAAATAGTGTATAGCTAGCTAGTTAATTAATAATTGCTTTTGTTATATATAGTAAAATGATGACACATGCCGCTGGCGCTTAGAGATCCCCCGGTCTCAGTCTAGCCGGCTTGGCCGAGTACCGGTACATCATACTATTCAGGCAACCACAACCTCGTCCAATCTTCCAACCAATATCCCTTATACTGAGCAGCACCCTTACCCTATCTTCGCCGCTGCCATTAAATCTGAGCACTTACCAGAGCTCTTCTCACCTAACCTATCCAAACCTAGATCTGCCGTAACACCCCTAACCTACATCGGCAACTCAATCCCTAGTTCCTAACCTAGATCTGCCATAGCACCCCTAACCTAAAGCGGCCACTCAAACCCTAGTTCCGCCACTACCACTCAACCCAAGCCCTTACCTGAGCTCTTCCCAGAGCCACAACCTATCCAAACCTAGGCTTCACCTCTTCTCAACATGAGCCCTTTCCAAAGCCGCAGACAAATCCTAGATCCGCCATTGCCACTCAAATTGATCTTGACCTGACTTGCACTTAGCTACAACATTATCGACTGTCTTCTGCATTAGCCTTTAGTTGCTGCTTCTAGGATTGCCGGGCCAACTGCAGCCCCATTTCACTTCCATTACGAGCTCAGACTCCCATTGAGCTTGCAATAGGGCAGCCGGTGCAAGGATCAAGCTCACGTTTCTATTTTATTTTTCATTTTAGTTTCCTTTTTAAGGAGATGCGCTTGTACTTCTATTTCTCTTCTTTTCTTCCTTCTAATCTGTAACTCTTTTTGTTTTGATTAATGAAATTAATAGTAGGCTTTTTGCCTACATCAAAAAGAGAGGAAGAAGGCCACCAGAGAAAAGATATGTTAGAGAGTACATCAAAAAGCTCTCTCATTGGGACAAATCAGTAGTATAAAATTAATAGGCTCTATTGTACCTGGGATTTTATTCACCAGGATACGGGCTTTCTCTGCATGTTTAAGGTTCAAATGTGCACCTCTGCCAGCATTATATCTGTTTTGATCCTGATCAAAGAGATGATAAAAATAAGGTACTAAATTTTTCTACGGAAAAATCAGGAATTTAGATTTGACCTCATAAGAGTTTTTTCAATTCAAGTCGTCCATGCATGAACTTCTCTTTTCCATTTAGTTGAGAACATCTCAAGTTCTCATAGAAGATGTAAAAAGCCACATATAACATAAAATACTTTCAATAAAACATACATCAAATAAAATCTTACCATTTTCAACTTTAATGCAGGTCCCACCACTTGACAATTCATCATACAAATTGTTGCCATGCCAATTAGAACCCACGGATCATATTGACCTGACCTGACTGTATGGTTTCAACAAAAATATGGCCTCTTAACCCTTGATATTTTTCAGTCAGATCTTGTGAAGTAATGTCTAGATACAAGTAAACCAACATCAAATCAGATCAGTTCCCACTGAAGACCATTTTCAATGCAACACCAGCAACTAAACTAGGTTTGTTTCTATTTATCCACTTTAGCTCACAGGTCCGGGCAGGCAGGCAGGCAGCCAGGACCCTATGCCAATATAAGAACCAAATAAAGAAATTTAGTACCTGACTGTAGTCGTCAAGCCAGCTCTCCTCTTCACAGGATAACATCCACCTGTCAACCTTATCCAAAATTTCCTTTCTACTCATCGACTCCTCCCTGGCCTTTTCAACCAGCTTCTCCATCTCTTGCAACATCTCTGATGGATCAAAACTACCAGCCTCAATGACAGCCAAGATGCTCTCAAAACCTGCAGTAGTATCCACCTTCACGTGAGCATGTGCATAGATTTCTTCTACTTCAAGTTGTTTCTTTAGTGCTATTTCCTTCATTTTGGTAGCCTTTAGCTCATCGAACCTCTGTACTTCCACCTCTGCCTATTTTAAAAATATGAGATGTGTTTATTAGTGGAATAAAAATTAGTTATTAATTTACAAACAACAGCCAGTAATGTAGTGCTTCACTGTGCTAGCTGAACTTGATCCCATGCTTGCAAATGACATCCAACATAGTTCTGGGGTTTTTGAAAATGATGTCTAACAGTTGAAATAGAGGCTAAGCCAATCACTGAAATGAGTCAATTGTCATTATCCCTCCGATCACACTAAACCAGCAAGCCACACAGTTCTCATAATTTAGAGCTCAATATCAAATTGATTTGGTTTGATTAAGTTTAAATTAGACTAAAACAAGTGAACTCAGTAAAGTTATGCACAACATTTCCTATAATTAAATGTTTTTTTACCATCATATGACTTAACAATTAGGTGCTATACCATCCAGACAATATATTCAAAGTTAACCAAATGTTGAGAGTGCCATTTATTTCTTATATGTGTTTTAAAAAAATAAAATAAAATAAAACAGGTCCATCTTTCTTTTTGCAATGACATGAAAAGAAAATTCAAACATAAACCTGTTCTAGTACATCGAGGGCTAGAGCCCCAGGACCTGCTGCCTCATCTACATCAATTGAAATATGACATGTAACATGTGAAAATAAGTTCCTCTCTTCATTCGGTGTATCCATTAAATTCCATAGGTCCATTAGTTGAGTAGCCAGCTCTTGAAGCTGTGCATATGATAGCCAAAAGTGAGTTTAAAAGATAAACACAGTCTAAGTATTGATTTTAAATTTTAATATAATAAATAAACGAAAATAAACTTTTCATATACAGATATTGCCTATCAGATGCTAATTCGAGGCCAAGCAAGATAGCTGTTCGGAATAAGAGAAGAGAGTAAAGTTGAGGAATATCCGAGGCAGTCCCACATATTTCCAATTTTGTAAATGAAAAATAAAACTCAAAAGAATTCATATCATTTCTAATGATACACATAATCAAGCAACCCGTGCAAGGTAGTAATTACTAATTCAGAAGTACCAGGAAAGAGAACAAGGGGCACCGAGTTTCAACACACATGTTTAAAAGCGAAGGCCAAACAAAAAAGCTCATTTTTCATTGATAAATTTAAAAGAAAAAGACAAAAGGGAGCTTACCTTCCGAAGTCTTTTATATTTATCCTCTTTAAGTGTAGCATGTATATCGGAAAGTTTCGCTATTGTTTGGTTACTGATGCTCTTAGACTGGGTAGAGACGGAGGAGCTGTTAAGGCTGGGATCAACCTCAGCGACTGTGCCAAAGAAGTCAATTCCCAAAACTGCACACAGAGCATGCACTGCGCAAACTAGATCATGAACTTTACACAATCTGTCACTCTGCAAAAGAAGTGAGACAATGAACCTCCTGAGAAAAATGTTGAAGGCTGCATTTCTATGAAATGCATTAACTTTTTGTACCTTTTCTTTTTGTAGCTCCTTTAACTGAGACTGATACACATCTAGTTTGTCAAACGACAAGTCCTGTTCATCCACTTGGGGCAAACCTGTTGCTCTCCCTCCAATAATTTCCCCTTGAATGTTCTGGATCTGCAACTGAACTTGCATGAACTCCTTTACTCTCTCTTCCTTCTGCTTGCGCAAGTGCTCAAGTGTTGGAGTCAAAGCAGCCAGTTGCTCTTTTATGGTCCCAGTGGATTTGTCAGGCTGTAGGATAATCAAAAGAAAAAAACAACAAAAAATACAATAAAATAGAAAGAGCGTCATCTCATCTAAAAAGCCCAACATTCTATTTTGCACCCTATAAATTTTCATGTATATTACTACAAAATTATCGATGTAAAAGACCCTCCCAAAAAATGGCAATACCTCCTATCATTCTGCTACTATTTTTTTCTCAACCACCTAACATGGCCAATTTTTTCCTCTTGTTAGGATTAAGGTTAATTGGGATACAATTACAAGGAAACAAAAGAAAGATCTAAATAAACTGTCTTTCCTCCCTCAACAAAAATGAGGAATAAGATTTCAAATGTGACAATCTACTTTGCATACAATTACCACTCCCATAAAGTTTTGATACCTACATAATAACCTCACTTAAATACCAAAGCAAACATTACTCTGGATCTGGCTGATGCCACAAATAATAATCGAGTAACAGATGTCAACTTACTATGCAGACGCCAGGAAACGATTTATCACCAAGAGCAGAGACAATCCTAACAAGTTGGGCCCTGGCATCAGCCAATGACTGTAGAAGCACCGCTCTTGACTTGGCAGCCTGGTCAACCTTTCTCTTATACACATCAAGGCACTCTTGCTCCAGCTGGAGCAGCATTGTATCTCTATCTTCATCACTTTCTCCCACCTCATTCCATATCATCTGTCAATAGTGTATCAATTAGAGAAAATAACAGGCTTAATCAAATGCTATATCTATGGTTCTGAGTTGCTTTGGACAATTGATCCCTAAATTTCAAACCCAAGCCACCATGCCTGGGGTGGCAAGTCAGCTAGTCTTCAAGGTGTAAGAATCAGAATATCCATTTTCTTTTACAGGAATTTAAGAAGTAAAGTATCCTTTTAAGTAATAGTTAGGAGTAGAGGCTCGGAGAGGTTTCACTTGAATTGAAAAAAATGGGGCGAGAAGTGTTTTTTAACTAGTAAAGTCACTTATTCCAATGAACTAAAAAACTACTATTAGGACAAGCGAAGTGATGAACAAATAATTTAATTTATTAAATAAAAAATTGAGTTTGTAAAGATCATGTTAAATATGCACATTTTCATAAAATAATAGCACAACAAGTACAAACTGCCAGACTTTGTTGGGTTGTATCAAGTGCAGGTATGACCTAAGCAAGCCCACAATGGATTGTGTCATATCATGAGCCTCTGTCCGATACAACTTCCAAGGGAGTCTCAAACTCTCAATTAAGCTTGCACACCATTTATACATTCTTTCATGTCCATCGGGTTTATTTATTGATCTGGATCAAGACTGCCAGGTTCACGCCGCTGGTTCACATTATAAAAAAAGCTTGAGAGACTCAAACAACATACCTGCAACTGTTGTAGCAAAGTCCCACATGTGGTTTGACCTAACAAAGCATTATTGCTCTCTCCCAAAGCCACCATTTGCTGCTAAACAACCTGTTTGATTAAATGCCACAGTGAGTAATAGAATGCAAAACCTGGTTAGGACTAACTGCAGAACTGGGTGCTCCAACATTCTTTCAAGGTACTATTAGAGACCATAATTGGATCTAAACTAGTCCATATAAACCAGCGAGAAGTACTCTACCTTTACAATGTAAAAAGGGAATTTCATTTGTCTCAATAAATAACCTTTCATTTTTAGCCATTTATATAAGGAGAATTACCCAGATTGCATGGAGAAATTAAATAGAAAAAAAAAGCATTTCCAAAAGATCCCATAAACCCTGTGCTACGAGCGAAAAAGAAAGAAATAAAGAAAGAAATGAAAAAGGACAAAAAAAAAAGGAAATTCCAAAGGATGGAAAAGACGCCAGAGAATTTGAAGAAAAAAAAATGAAAACTGAAGGACTATTCCTAAAACCCTAAAACCTCGACTACTTAACCAATCGAACAGTAAATCAAATAAGAAAGGTACATTTTCCAATATATATTGAAAAATTAATCGATAAAATGTAAAAATTCTTGAAACATTCTCCATTGTTTTTTCAGATTTTCGGTAGGAAAAAGAAAATTGCGAGAGCAAGGTAGTTGGTTGATTTACCCTGGAAAAAGGAGAATGAGAGTTTTAATAGAGCTCCTGGGTTGGGAGATCTGGAAGGTTGCACTTGCGTCTCAGTTGCCACAGTCTACAGAGCGAGAGAGAGAGAGAGAGAGAGGAGAGGCCAGATTATGAGATGATACTAGAGAGAATCGTGTTTATACTCCCGACAAGGAAACGAGTCGAGAGCAAGAGCGAGAACAAGAGTGTTTTTTAGTGCATCAAAGCACGCTAGTGCGCCCGTTCCACTGGTCCCTGGGCCCATAATCCCAAATTCTTGTATATCAGTATATGTAAGTTCTTATATTTTCTTTGATACCCCTATAAAATTTTAATATAACCTCTCTTTGAGAACAAGTTATCCTCTCTCTGCCTGGTCCCTGGATTATGTTGTTACTAGTTATATATTTGTGCGTTGTAGCAGACTCTTTTATTTAAACATTAAAATATTATAAAATAAAAAAAATTCATATTTATCTAATATTAAATTATAAATTCATCAAATTATAAAAAAAATCTATAATAAAGACTATATTTAATTTTGGATGAGATTTTTGCACAATATGAGTTAATGATTCATGATTTTTATGACAAGAAAAGTAAACAATTCTAACATATATTATCACCATTAATATCTTACCAAATATGCACAGGGTTTCTAAATAAAAAAATAATATTATGGAAATAATAGTATTTAAGAGAAAGAAATGGAGAGAAAGAGGGGATCAATGGACGCGATCACATACGTTTGATCAACTAAAAATAAATATTAGCCGTCTAATTGAGGGATAAAATGGATATAATAAAAAAAATACTATGACAAAAAATGGATCCTTCAATTCTTAAATGCTTTATATAATAGTATAGATGTTAGGTGGCAGGGGTTTATAATTTTTAAATCCTTTTTTTTCTGATAGGAGTGAAACTCCATCAGTTTTATTTAATCTGAATATTTCATATTTAATCGATTAAAAGATAATTACAAACGCATAAATTTAGTACGAATGTTACCTAAAAAAAGCATGAATGATGATAGGATCTCTTTCTTTCCTCCTCATCATCATCATTAGTCTTTTCTCCTAGAGATGCATGCACAATAGATGTCACTATGTCAGATCGATAAATGGGACCATGATTTAAAACACAGAATAATTGTACGAGAAGACACTACTGCCATCTGGGTCAACCATCTCTTCCAAAGCCCATGGCCCATGGGCCTGCGAGCTCTCCCTTTTGCAAGGTTGTAACTTGTAAGGCAAATAAATGAAAACAAAAATATTATTATTGTGCTTTCTGTTAAGCAAACCTTGGGCCTTGGTCCCTTGCCTCTTGAGACTTTTAAAGTTTTCTTTTTAAATTTTCTTATTGGTGCCCTGACAATTATAGCCCAGATGAGACGAAACATGTTTATTTCAGGTATGTTTGTCAGTTTGATTTAAAACAATGCTGCATATGTTACTAACAATAAATGTATTTATTCCCATATGTTAGTTACATAAACAGAAAAGAAAGATTCAACACGTACACTTTACAACTACTGTGTCCCAATTTCAGGATTCGTCCCATCCCCTTATTTTTTAGGAAGGAACAATGCACCAAGAGCCATCTAGCACGACCCCGGGCCAAACCCCACAACATTCTTTGATACATCATAAACCACATTCAGTTTCCTTTGTTGCACATTCCCTATGATGGTCAAATCGCTCGGATCACTGTTGCCAGCAAATGCGAGGCAAACCTGAGAGATGCCATTAGCATAGAACACTCCACTTGGATTGAGATTCACTGTTGCTCCTGAAAATTGGAATGCAATTACCGGGATTGTCACGCTAGAATACCCTGTGAAGTCATAGCATGTGTCGAGTATGGACAGAGCCGGTGCAGTTTTGTATTGTGACATTGCTTGCCTAAATGCAGTACGCAATGCAGAGTAGGCAGTTAGTGGCAATCTCGTGATCACCGTGCCCGAGTCGATTATAGTCCCGGCAGTTGTAAAAACTGTTGCAGATACTGGCAATTGATTGCCACCAACAGTAATTCCAAACAAATTTAGATAGTAGAATGTTGGGGTGTCTTGATTTGTCAGCAATGGTGTGTACTGCACATTTGTTGGTAAGGAGCCACTGCCGAAATTCAGGTAGCCGGTTGACGTTGTTGTAGCAGGGAGGCAGTATGAGAACACGCCACCATATTTCCCGTGTGTTTGAGAAACAAAAGATGTTGTATCACGGCCAAGACCTAGTAATCCGGCTGCCTCTCCAAATAGTCCATCATTGTTCTCTCCACATCCAAATCGAAAATTTGGTATTACATCAGTTGAGGTAACTGTTAGCGTGTCTTGCGCGTAAAAACCAACCGTGTATGAGCCATCTCCGTACTGCACAGCATAAAGGCAACTACTTGCAGAGCATCCCTGGACGGAAAGCTGGTTGCAGTAACTTGAACTGCATGAGATGTTGCTGTAGGTAGATGATTGGGTCGGGTCGAAGATTGGGTCTTTTTGAGAATAACAAGCACCTACACACGGCTTACATTGGATCCACGTGACATCACTTCCTGTGTCAAAGATGACTGAGAAGTACTTTTTCGGGGTTCCGAACCCGATTGACACGATGTAATTCCCAGTGCCAAGTGATACACCGGAGCTTGCCGGGATCTCTAAGGAATTTAGCGGGTCATATGCCTCTCTTTGATTAGAAGCTCTTGCAACACGATGATGAATTGAGTCGACTCGGGATTGGTCCTGAGAAAGGATTTGTTCATGAGTCCGGTTTTCTTCGAGGTCAAGAGGAGAGCACAGGCCGTCTCGGTGTGCAAGCTGCAACCTTAGATTGTCTAGTCCTGATTCTTTGAAATCTGAATTATATGGAAGAGACATATAATTAACATGCATAAAGTGGTGATTATTTGTTTTTTTTTCCTTTTTTTGTACCTTTAGGAGATGAGCAAGTGTCAGCTGGCATGAGGGAATCCAAGCTGACCGTGTCAACTGAACTTCTGGCAAGAGGTGCACATGTTATAAGTAGTAGAGACAAGAAAATAAACAAGAAATTCCCCTGACATAACATGGATGCTCCAAAATAACAAGACATTGATTCCGGTCGAGTGATTAATTAGTTTGAAATGTACAAAAAAAAAATTGTATATATTTTGCCAAACATACATATATGGCTTGTCTTTATATAGATGCACTACGCCCAACCCCCGCCATAAAATAAGGAACAAATAAATGTATATACAGATCAACTTGAAATCTGTGGGGCCTTAAACTAAGTTTTGAAGATAAGTAATCTGTTCAGCTAATATATATAATTTAGGGAGAATAAATAAATGTATATAGATCAACTTGAAATTTGTGGGGCCTTAGTTTATGTTTTGAAGATAAGTAATCTGTTGAGCTTATATATATAATGTAGGTGCTTGGCGCCTATTTCACTGCTCAGCACAGCATCGTGAATATAAGTAATATATATACGGGGTTAGGATAGTGCAACAATATTTTAATTTGACCAACATATAAATAAATTTTCTTACTTCATTTTCATTTTCTCAGAAAAACGTAAATCAGGAAAATTTTAATTTTGAAGACAATTATCAAAGAATATTTAAATTGATGCCCATCCTTGTACGTGACAATTTCAGATACGTCGATGGCGCCTACAACAAATTAAGAGAACCAAAGTGATACTCAATAATAACATTGTACTATTAAAAAAAGAAAAAGAAAAATACAAACCACAGAACGGCCATACTTTTGGATCGCAACTTTTTGTTTTCTCTTCGTATTGTATTAATAAAAGGTGAGGAATCCTTGACAATCGGTTATTTTGACAATTTTGACAATAAATTTTTAAATTAATATAAAAAAGTTTTGAAAATAAAAATTACAAATATATTATTTTATTTATAGATTGATGGTATTTCAAATTTCATATAATTAATATCATTTGATAGTCCATTAAAGACCATCAAAATTTTATATAATATATAATGGTTTTAATTTAATAATTTTTTCTAGACTATCAAATGATAATGAAATTACATAAAATTTGAAGCACTATCAATTTATAAGTAATAATTTATAAATAAAAAAAACATATTTATAAACTTTTTTCACTCTAATTTTTTTTATATTTATTTAAAAGTACATTTTACAAGATTATCAAAATAATCCATTATCAAGGATTCTTCCCCTTAATAACATGTGGTATACATGAGCACGGCACAATATATTATGTATGTTTGTATATATTATTTAAAAATTGGAATAATATTTCTGTCCCCGGTTATTGTCCCCAATTTTCATCCCCATCAACTAATTATCTTATTTAATTATTCCTTTAAATAAATTTAATTTTCAGAAATAACGTCTCACAATAGGTACCCTTTCATTCAAAATTTTCACTGTTATTTTGAATCCCTCTTATTTCTTTCTTTCACTCATTTTCTTTTTCAAATTTTCTCTTTTCTTCTCTCCAAATCATTTCATTTGTCTTATTAACTGTTCTAACATTGATTAAATCTATTATTAGCAAATAATTTGTATATTTTCTCTTCTCAATTTTCTTCTCTGTCATCCTTCGAACGTGGTGATTTGCCCCTCATTCTCTAGTCCAAACATGATGCTCGGAATCTTTTCAACTAACTTTCATTTAATTTTTTATTGTATATTTTTCACACCATGATTTTGTACGTATCTTGATTTCTAGACTATGCGAATTGGTGATGTGTTTAGAATTCTCTTCTCGTAAATTTTATTTTGTGAAATTCTTTCTTAGTTTATTATTTATGAAACCACAACGACTTTAATTTCCCATTCAATTCACATATTGTTGGTTCTATGTATTGTTGGCTTTCTTATTTATTTCCATTCAATTCACATATTGTTGGTTTCCCTATTGATTTTATTTACTTGTATATAAGTTTTGATACTTTGATGTTTACATAATTTTGTTCATCTAATATTATTCTTGTTGCTATCTTAAACTATTACATCATTTTAATTGACCACGAGGACATTACTGATATTTCTTTTTTATTTGTTTGTGAGAATAAATAATACTAATGATAGTTATAAATAGCTAAATACTTGAACAATGTAAATAGCTACATCCTAATTTCAATAACTAGTTCAATAAATATATCTAACACTATTCATAACTATAAATAGGTTCGTACTCAAAGCAAAATTGCGTAAAACACCATTGAAGATGTTATTACAATAAATATTAACAGCTACATGTATTGATATAAATAATATAACTCTCAACTAAAAATAGTTCAAAATTAGAAAAAAAAAACTACCCAAATTTTATGTTATTTTAATTTAAAGGTTGTTTAATAAAAGATATAGATAGGCAGTTTCATACATATAAATAATATACCAAGTTGATATAAATAACTTCGATGGTCTGATGATAGTAATGTAAAATGCGGAATAAAATAGTAACTATAACTTGTCAAGCAACAAATTTACTGTAAATAATACAATTGATTGAAATAAATTAACTAAATAACCTCTTATATATAGATCATCCAAAAAACTTCACAAACAACCTAAAAAATTGTTAAAATGGTTACTGATAATTGATTCAACAAGTAAAAATCAATTGCCTCTCCATTATAAATAGTTTTGATGTAAGGTGTACGGATATATCAATTATAAATAACAATACAAATAGGTATAAATAACATAATCATTTAGTGTAAATATTTTGAAACGTTAAGTGAAACATTTAATTTAGGCGCTGAAACATGGTCAAAGTCAAATTTGGGGATTTGAGTTGGGGACAGATAGGGAGTGTTTGACACTCAATGGAATAACAAAAAGTTGGAATAGAATAGCTATTCCGATGAATTAATTTGCCAAACGAATTTTAGACTAAGTAGAAGAGTGCAGAATAGTGCTAATCCGGTATACCAACTTATAGGTGGAATACCGGATTAGCTCTCGTCGGAATAGCGATTATTGTTTGATTATATTATATTATATTATTATATTATGATTATGAATAAGATTTAGTATTATAATATTATTATATTATATTTATGATTATAATTTATTATTATCTTAATATTATGATTATTATTTATTATTATTATCATTATATTATTATTATTAAATTATTATTATCATTATTGTTATTATATTATCGTTACCATTAGTATTATTATATTATTTATTATTATTATAAATGTAATTTTACTATTATATTATTATATTATGAATATAAATATAATTATTTTATTATTATATTATTATGATCAATATTATTTATTATTATATTATTATATTATGATGATTATGATTATGATTATTATTACTTATTATTATTTTATTATGTTGTATTATATTATTATATGTTGATTATAGTGATGATTAATTTATTATTATATTATTATAATTATAATTATTTATAATTATTTTTATGATTATAATTATATTTTTATTATGATATTATTATGATTATGATTATGACTATAATTATTATTATCATGATTATGATTATGATTATTATATTATTAAAATTATTATGACTTATTATTATTATATTATTATAATTATGATTGTAATTATAATTTTTTATTATTATATTACTATATTATGATTATGTTTATATTTTTATTATATTACTATTATAATATTATTATTTATTATGATTATTTTTATTTCTTTATTATTATTTTATTATGTTGTATTATATTATTATATGTTGATTATATTTATGATTAATTTATTATTATATTATTATAATTATAATTATTTATAATTATTTTTATGATTATGATTATATTTTTATTATTATATTATTATGATTATGATTATGTTTATATTTTTATTATATGACTATTATAATATTATTATTTATTATGATTATTTTTTATTACTTTATGATTATTATTATTATCATCATCATAATTATTAGTATCATAATTATTCATATTTTAACTATTCTGAGTAACAACTGCCAAACGATATTTTCGCTCTTCCGAACAGTTAAGAATACCACTCTTCCAAAAAAATACTATTCTATTACTCTTCCAAAATTACCACTCTTCCAAAGCTATTCCTTGAGTTGCCAAACGGACCCATAGTCGGGGACAATTATCAGTCCTCTAACGTGTGAGTATATATGTTTAAGTTCGTGTTATTTTTTTTAAAATATTTTACATGAATCGATAACTCTCATTAAGTATTTTTTTATCATTGAACCTATTTTCTCAAATTTAATGGATATCTTATATTTTTTCTGATTTTTCGAATTCTTAATGTCATTAACAATTAAAATTTCATTTTTTTTAAATACTAAAACATATCTATATGTGTAAGTAGGGGTGTGCAAACATATCAGTTTAATTGATTTTGAACTGAACTATAAAACACGTCTATTTAATTTCAATCTAAATAGATTAATTTTTTTATATCATAATCTTATAAATTATTAATTTTCATCATATTTGGAGTTAGTTTACTATACTTAATGATTTTTAAAAAATATTCTAAAAATAACTAAAATATTAATTTTTATAGGCCAAATATTATCATCTTTCAAAAATCATTAAATATAGTAAACTAACTCTAAATATGATAAAAAATGATAATCTACAACATTATAATATGAAATTTTTTTAAGCTATTTAAATTAAAATTTTGAATATAAAATTTTAAAATTTAATCCATAAACACTTAATCAAAGTATTTATAGAATCACCATAGCCATAGCCATGACACACACATAAGGCACATGCATGCAAATCACAAAATATATATAGATCACTGTAAGTAACGTGAAATAGAAATAAGCGTGAATCTTAACATACTTTTTTGTTAAAAGTAAATTCAAGACATTGGACGATGCTTATGTCCGATTTTTTAAAATAATATTATTATAATATGAAATTAAATATTTAAAAAAAAATCAATTTTCTAATTATATTTCGCTCGGACTTACTAACTCCGTTCCTAAAGCCGAAATTTAAAAAATAAAAAACCTAGCCGCGAAGTTGGAAATCCAGCATAAGCCTGGGCGTGCACTTGGCAACCCCCGAAGCTATCCCTGAGTGCGCACTTAGCAGATCCGCTTCTTGACCCTAGGACTGGGCTTGACAATAGCGGTACGAAAAGTACAGTAATTTGGTTGACCAAATTCCAAAGTGAAAACAATATTTTTTTTCTGACAGAAGAGATTTTTATTTGTAAATTGTAATGATGGAACATGGCTCTTGACTTATTATAATTAGGTATCATGTTTAAGGATCGAATTGAGTGTCTTAAGGCAGAGATGGTAATGAGCCGGGTAGGTGGGTAAAACGTTAATTTCGTGGTCTGGTCCGTTCATCAAAATTGCATACTTGTCATACCTCCAGGTCTAAAAATCTCGGCCCGTCCTGCATGCGGGCCAAGTTTTTATAGCCCGGTCTGACCCATTCTGCAGTGCAGTTTTTTAAAATTGGCTAAAAACATATTTTTTTGAGCATTTTAGATTATGAATTTGAGAAAACTTAAAATATAAAACTTATAGATTTTATTGTTATGAATCTATAGAATTTTATTTCATCTCAATATGATTTTTCAGTACAAAGTTATGATTAAAAAAAGTATTCAGAGGTCTAAAATTTTTCAGCAGCTAACGTTCATAATATGAATTTTTGAGATCTATATGTTCTTATTTTAAAAGAGATCAAATATAAAAATAATAGATATAGTTGTCATGATTTTAAATAAATTAATTTTGTATTGATTGGATTTTCAAGTTATAAGATATAACTAAAAAGGTACCAAAGTGTCTATTTAATTATATTATTCATATTTATAAATTTTAAAAATATTAGTGCTTTTATTCATATAATAATATCATAACTAAATATTTAATATAATTTAAATGATATTAGTGTTATATTAAAATTCTACATATTTTTTAGAATATATTGATATATATATAATATATAAATATATATAATATAAGTATAAATATAAATAAATTATATATATATATATATAATTACTCCGGGCCGACCGGGCAGGCCTAACTCCAAACCCATATCCGGACAGACTCGTAGGATGGCCCGGCCCTACCCGTTCATTGACTGGGCCGGGCGGGTTGATGTCGGTCCGGGCGGGTCCACCGAGCCGTAGGCTAAATTGTCATCCCTATCTCAAGGGTCGAATCTAATGTGATTATGAAAGAGCCGGATTTGATAAACACTTCTAGAGGGTTAGATTAAAAAAACTTGATTTTTAAGATGTAAGCCCTACTCTTAAAAAATTTGGTCCTTACTGAAACCTTTGGATTCTAAGGGCTGGGTAAGGACCGGATAAAGATCGACATGTAAGGATTTGATATATTTTTTGACGATTATGTATTTTGAAGTTAATTTGTATTTGTATTTGTATAAAATTATTAATTATATTTTCTATTTTGACATTTTATTTTAATTTTTCTATTTTTTTAATCTTTAATTGTAATCTATATACAATATAAATTATTAAAGAATGGGTTTGGGAAGGGCTAGATAAGGGCCAGTTGATAAGGACTTGTTTTTTAAAAATTGACTCTGGTCCTTGAGAAACCCGACCCTTATCATTAGAAAAGGCCAAGCCGAATAAAGATCAGATTTTTGGAAGGGCTGGCCGAACCGGGTTCAAAGACTGAGTCTTTATGAACTATGCCTTCTTGCAATGACTAAAAATCTCTAAATACTCAAAATAATACGGTCAGATATTATTAAAAATCCTCATTCACTATGCAGCAGAGTGCAAACGGATTTGATACTAAATTAAAAATCCTCATTCACTATCCAATCCATTTGCACTCTCCAAACACGGGGTATGTTTGGATGGTGTAAAAAAATAGTGTAAAAATATAAGATTTGAGAATAGTAAATGAGAATAGTGAAAAAATAGTGATTTTTAAGTTTGTGTGAGGATAGTGAAAAGATAGTGCTATTTCGAATGGTAGAAATATTATTTGGATTATTTGTTGGGATTAGCAATTGTTCAAATGTTAAAAATACAAGACAACAGCTATTCCAACCCTCACTGAGAATAGCAAAATAGTAGCTATTCTTACTATTTCAAAACAACAATTTTGTATTTGGATCATCATTGCTATTCCAATTCTCAAAATAAAGAGCTAAAATTATTTTAGGAAGAAATGATTACATTTGGAAAAAGAATAAGAAATTACTATTTAAAATTCTTGTAGGAAGAAAAAAATGGACGAGGGACCATTTGTCCTTTGTATCATGTATTTGGGAAGAAAATATAGCCAAATAGCAAAAAAAAAATTAGTAAAAAAAATGACGTATTTCCACGAGTGCTAATAATTACCCTAAAACAACGCTAAAAGACCGGTTGCAAGCGTACAACCTATCGTTAAGTATATTATCGGGTGTCGAATCCACAAGGAACGGGATTTAAATACCAAATTTATTTCTTTTAATTAGCTAAGTAGCCAACTTCGGGTTTTTAAATAATAAAAGATTAAATTCTAAAATTAACCTAATTGAAATGATAGAATACGAGAATTCAAATATTTTTGGTATTCCTAGGATTTCGGCATACAAATTACTAGAGATTATTGGTATTCATTTAATTGATATTGTACTTTTATATTTTCTTTGTGGGTTTCTAATCCAATGGTAGTGTTTATCCACTTTCGTGGCTTCGTACCGTACTCAATTTACTTAAACACCCGCTTTCGCAGCGTATTCTCCTAAACTAAGTCCATTAAATTTTATGATTAGCCTAAATATATTTTAGTAATTTATTTTCTCCTTTCGGTACTTCAATAAATCGTTCAAATAAATTTAGGTGTCCCCATAGAAACGGATTTCTCCTTTCGGTCTTTCGCCTATTCCTACGTTATCTTATGTTATCGGGTCTCAAATTATTATCTTTCGATCTAATAATTCAAGTCCTAAGTTAAAACCATTTATGTGACTAAGTTATGTCTTTTTCATGTTACCAATCTAACGTGGTCATTCGTTGACCGATATTTGCGATTAAATCAACTCACATCATACAAATAATTTAGCAATTTAAATCACAAGACAAACAAAGATCAAATAAAAGTAACAATACCGATTAAATTAAACCAACAATATAGTAATTTATTACATGCCTAATCCTAAAAAATTTTGTTTAACCAAACATGGCTTTAAGAACACAAGAATTCAGTTTTGAATCCATCGCAGTGGATAAATGAGAGTTAAAGAGAGAAGAATAATAAAACCCAGTTGAAGCTCAAGTTCTCCAATGTCTCTATTGCTCCCTGGTGAGAAAAATCTCTTCTGTCCGAACCCAAAAACTGAACCTCCCTCTGCTGGTCTGAAAATCTCCTCTTTCTTCCCTGTGAGAGCGAGAGTGTAAGAGATTTTCCTTCTTTGGTCTGCCTCCTATGGAATCCCCTGGATTCTCTCCCTAAATTTCAACAATTAATTCTCTCTCTCACATTTTCTTTCCAACCAAGAGGTAAATCTCTTTCCTTTTCTCTCTTTAATCCCCTTTAATTACTGCATTTAATTTCCACTAAATCATAGATGAAATCTCTATTTGGAAATAGAAGTTTTTCCTTTCACGTGTGCAGCTGTTTCCTTGCTAAATTCGCAGCCGGTATCAGTTCTCTGTCAAGAGTCTCGCTGAGAGTCTTGGCAGAGCCGAATTCTGCTTCTTGCTTCTGATTTCTCCAGGAAATTCTAAAAATTATCAAAACCCAAAAATACGGCAGTAACAAGTTCTAAAGATAAAACAAAGGCTAAAATAAGCATGATTCAAATAAATTGAGTGAATTATTGTGTTAAACCTTGTGCAAATATTATATAAAATGAGCACCTATCAAAAAATCACTATGCAGTAGAGTGCAAACGGATTGGATATTAAATTAAAAATTATTTCCGTATCATTTTTCATTCGAATATGAATATGTAAATTTATATGTATAAATCGAATACGATCAGATATTATTCGTGTAAGTTTACACTCCTAACTATTCTCTTATCTAAATACTATCTTTCAAATTAAATATTAACATCAATACAATGATCATGTGAGAAGTTTAAAGTTATAAATATATGGATCACATTGTAATAGTTTTATTTGGGGTCAAATATGAAATTTTTTAAGAAAAAAATAGGCTAATAATTGTCCCTGAAATATCATCCCCAAAGACTTTTGAGCAGATATTTTGATCGGATATTTAGCGAAAAGGTGCCAAGCACCTCAACTTAATAGCGTCTCTGGGTATCACTTTTAAGCTATTTATAGTTGTGAAAATGTTATTTATACTAAAGTGAAGAGTTATTAATAACTATTATTATAAATTTAATAAAAGCATAAAATATTATTTTGGGCCATTTATATTTATTTAAGAGTTTATGTAGACAGATATTAATAGTTACTAACATATATTACAATATTCAAGTATTGACTTTGAATGGTCAACTTAATGTCCTAATGATAATTTGCATGTTTCGTCCATGGTACCATTGTTTATTATACTAAGAGTTATTGTTATTTATACTAAATATATCAGTTATTTATATCTATCAACCATTGAATCTAATGAAACTATTATTGGCATTAGTCATCTTATTGATATTGCTCATGATGACTATTAAACTTAAAGTACACAATTTATATTTCACTAATTATTTAAGGTTATTATGAAACCTATTAACATTAAACATTATAATTTATTATTTGTACTAAATAAGCTAGATATCAATAACGATTAATGAATATTAATCAATCTTTATTACCCGACATGAAGTTATTTATATTTGTCCTAAATATTATTTATTTTAATATATCCTTTGAAGAACAATAAAGTTAGATGAATTATGATAAATGAGAACTATTTATAGTTATCACAATAATTATTTATAATCATCGACGTGGCTATTTTTACAAAATATATTACCAGGTACCTATCAATAAAAAAACCTGTCATGACCAATTGCACAATCTCAAAATATTATTAGAATGACAATATATTTTTAAGCCTTCTTAGAATATATTTAAGTATGATTATAGATCAAACCATCTTCATGCAACAAAAATATTCACAAAAGAGAAAAAAAAACTCAAGTTTAAAAAGTGATAATGATCAACATCATTCAATTTAAATCCCTCTTACTGTTAAATGTTAAATATAATAAAAGAGTTCTTCTAGATAAAAACAAAAGAAGAAGAAGAAGAACAAAAAATATTTAGATTAAGAAATAGTTAAGCAAATAATTAATCTGAGAAGGAGAAACGTGTTCAAATAAGAACTTCACATTCCAAAATAAAAGAATGATGGGTGAGAAGATATTATTAAATAAATATCTTCTCAATTTTCCATATGAAATAAATAGCGGAGAAGAAACTCACGGGCTTTCAAATTTTAAATTAAAGTTGGTAGAAAGATGTTTTTGAGAGACATTAGCAAAAATAGAAATAAACTTCAGAAGCGCACCGTTTTTAAATGAAAATTAGTTATTGGGAATAAAAGTTGGGGACAATACCACGGGGATAAACATATTTATCCTAATCTAGTTTAATGGTTTGTTTCTAAACTGATTGTTCAAGTATTTTGGTCTTTGATAAAACGAAGATAAAATGGAGCGAACACTTTTTCAGGAACTAGTTATATACCCGTGCGTTGCAGCAGACTCTTTTATTTAAACATTAAAATATTATAAGATAAAAAAAATCACATTTATCTAATATTAAATTATAAATTCATCAAATTATAGAGAAAACTTATAATAAAGACTATATTTAATCTTGGATGAGATTTTTGTACAATATGAGTTAATGATTCATGATTTTTATGGCAAGAAAAGTAAATTATTCTAACATATATTATCACCATTAATTTCTTACCAAATATGCACATGGTTGCTAAATAAAAAAATAATATTACGGAAATAATAGTATATATGGGAAAGAAATGGAGAGAAAGAGGAGATCAATGGATGCGATCACATATGTTCGATCAACTAAAAATAAATATTATCCGTCTAATTGAGGGATAAAATGGGTATAATAAAAAATTACCATGACAAAAAATGGACCCTCCAATTCTTAGATGCTTTATATAATAGTATAGATAGTATATTGTAACCCACAGTCCACAGAATATCGAGCCTATTTATTGATTGGCTATGTCTCGGACCGTTGTTGCTAAGCCCGGTCGCGCGCTCAGGGATAATTTCGGGGTTGCCAACTGCGGGCCCAGGCGGCCAGGCTTTCGGTTCTGGAAACGGTATCCGTATTAGCAAGTCCGAGCGAATTATAATTAGAATTTCATTTTTTTCTTTTTTCTAAATATTTAATTTCGTATTATAATAATATATATATATATTTTTGGCTTATATGTTGTACCGTACGTGCGTAGCAAGTTCTTAGATATTTTGTGCAAATTAAAAAATACTATTTCTAGATACTGTCATTGAATTACTCTACACAGTAGCAAAATTTTTGTTCATTTTGTTTTTCCAATTATGTATTATTTAATAAATAAAAGATGTTAAACTACTTCTTGAATTGAGTATATATTTAAACTGAAGTTTTTAATGTGCCATTTTGAAATCCTGTAAGCATTTTCTTTATTAATAAATCCCATATCCATTTGCAAAGAACTATTTCTTAATTAACAACTAGCAATTAGAAAGTTTTGTCCAGTCACAACTAAAACGTTATTACTAATTCCTTTGTTTTCTGAAATAACAATTTGCTTCCTTAGCCAAAGAAGAAGAATTTTTTGAGATAAAAAATTGAGAAAACTTTGGTTCTGGCATTGCATCTGCAGACCTGTATTTTTATTTAATCGTGCCAAAGATAAGTAACTATGAAATGATGACCAACGTTAGCCAAACGCCTCAAAGCCAACGGGGCCTGTAATTTTCCCCTTCTTTTTATAAAAACCTAGCTGGTAATCACCAGCTACTTCAAAAAAAAAAAAAAAAAAAAAAACTATGAAATGATGACATAATGGTGACGAAGAAAAATGAGCCTAGCAAGGATAGTTGACAGAGCCTTGCAAGTATCTCCACGGGACCACATCTTTCGTATCACTAGAGAAACCTACAAATATCCAAATTAATGTACCAATTGCAAAGCTAATTAAACATATGATTGTTTCTAGCGTATAAGTTTGGCAAATGGTAATGATCATTTAGAATAATAAATTTCCTTTTGGAAATTTGTTCATGCTTTTGGAGAAGAATTTCAAGTATTGATGAACTTTTTCCCGGCCTTGAAAAGAATTATGAATATATATTTTTGAAATATTATTGTTACACTCCGAGCCAAAAGAATAATGTTCGGGGATGACAGCCGCCACGTGCATGCAAAGACACATGTACATATAAAACTCAAAAATATACAAATCATACATTTATCACAATAAAACAAATAAAAATCCATAAATACATGCCAAGATAAATAATGCTACATGATTATCAGAGTTTTGCGAAAGCAGAAATAAATAATACAAACGAAATGGTAACGAGAGGCAACCAATAATCAAATATATGCTACAAACAAGTTATAATTAATTAATATTAATTAAGTAATTGATTAGTACAATTATAATTAAATTAATTACGTGATGAAATTAAGTTAAGTTTAATTAATACAAATAAATTAAACTACTGACATCAATCAAATAAAGATAATCTTAAATCACGAATCAGAAACATCAATAATATTTGCGACTTTGAGTCTGAAATACCCTGACCTAACCAAACCCAGTATAAATGAAACACTCATCAATTTAATCAATTTTGACTTTATAGGTTCTCACAAGTATCCCAATGAGTCGATAATGGAGTACACTCAGGATAGAGTAGCCAGCTCCCCTTCTCGCCGTTTGTCGAGCTATTCAGGATTATGATTTCTTTAGATCAGGCTTTTGTTACATTTCATATATATGAATTATTTACGCACTTCATTTGCTATTTTATTGTGTATTGTTTAATTTAATTATTTTAGTAAGTTATGCTATTTTTTGGATCATTTTATTTCACAGCTTTTAATTTAATTTCTTCATCCTAGTTAATTTACATTATAACTATGTTGATTGATTAGACAAAAATTATAAATTTATAGGAATGCATTGTTACCTTTTGAGTGTTTGCCAATTTCTAAGCACGATGTCAAAGAATATATAAACAAAGAAATATGATGATACGGTATGTTAAAGTGGGCACTTTCATTTGCCGACCTTTAAAATGTCAAGTTATGGACAGTATCAGTGTGAAACAATATGAAGTATATTTGTAAATATATGTAAATGTTTCTCAGTCCTTAATTTATGTAAAGTTTACCTAAAATAATTTTGTTTCATTAGCAAATTATTTCTAATGAATATATACCTTTATTCAGTTTTACATTTTTTTTATTAAACTTGATATTTCTCAATTTATTCAATAAGTTTACTTCTCCCATTAATTTTGATTTAGATATACACATTTTATAAATTTTTAATTTGATATTTGAGTTTTGTCCTTAAGATTCAAATTTATCTTCGTAAATTTTAGAATTTTATTATACGAATGTTCTAATATTTTACTTAATTTAAAATTTTTATATTTTTATATTTTATAATTTATGGGGTTTCATAATTATCAATAGATTTTAAACTTCCATAGCAGCACACGGCCGAGTATGCCTGCAAATATTAATTCCGGTTGCATATATTTACATTAAAGTGATGCATTATATGGAATTTGCACCGGTAGAATTTTTGCAACTAACAGATAATATTTGCCTATTTGGCACAATTTTGTAATTTTGAAATTACTTGAGAATTTTGGCGATGTTATGATCGTGAAGGTGGTTAATTGAATGAAAAAAAAATAAAGCGACACACAAATTAAATTTACTGAAAATACATTTTAGTACAATTCTATGCAATTTTTTTTATGTATTTGTTAGATTTTTGTTCAATAGTTAAAAGCATATGCAAATGAAATATGCCAACGATTTTTTTGACATATTTGGTGATTTCAGAATCTTATAAACCTGAACCAAAATTGATTAAAAAAAGACCTCATGAACAAAACACCCATAAAAATTGTAGAAGAATATAGTGTACATAATATTAAACGTGTATGTTTGCTTTAAAAGTACCCCCAAAAAGTAACCATTTAATTTCTTGATATTTAACAATTAATTTTTGCACATGTTAAGGACATTCAGATACTAAATGCAACATATATTGAGTAAAATAACACCAGTCACATGCTAAAAAAATTATGCGTAATATTTAATCAATCAGCTTGGTTTTACACCAATAAGTTTCTGGACATGTGGGTGGCATACGGTCAAGGTTAAACATGCCTTTCTTTTTATATTAGCACCATATTGAGACTTAAAATTGATTATAAACATCAAAATACACCCCAAATGCTTTGTAAATCATTAAAAGTAATTTATACATAATAAACACTCTATGCCTAATTTTTGCACAAAAAATCTGCACGTGTAAAAACATGTATTAGAGGTTATCTATCAATTATATTATTGATATTATGATTATAATTTGACAAAAAGTTAACTAAAAACATCAACAAACAGAGAGACACATTTGTACATACTTTTTAGAAGAATTTTGAGCGTATTATTTGATCCATGCATGTGATACAAAATATATTTATGAACAAGAATATTTTAGTCGAAGTGAAGAACTGCACCAAAGTGCTGGGGTCATATTGACTACATATACCAGAAAGTTTGTTAAATTGGGAAAAAAAGAAAGGAAAACAATACAATAGAGTACAACGTATCGAATTTAAAAAAAAAAAAGAACAATAAATTAATTGGAAGACCTCCATTGTCTCCACTCGAATGCTTCCGCGCTCCGAAGGAACAACGAAAGAAGAAGAAATCCTGTGTTGGAATCGTTCCCATTGGTTCATTAAGAGTGCTTCATAGCGCAAATCGTGATGCAGATGGCTTAGGCTTTTCTAATGCACACGTACTCTCTAGTACACTTTACTGCTGGTGCTTGACGTTTAATTTTGCTCCGAAAAAAAAATTCTAATAATAATAATTATTATATAAAATAAATATAAATCAGTAATACTAATTAATTATATAAAATAAATATTTGATAATTTATATGTAATAAACACAAAAGATGGATCGTTTTAAATATTGAATTGTATCTTAGATATATTACAGTATTACACACATTCATTTTAAATGAGGAAAGAAAATAATTTATATATTAGTCATTGAATCAAGATAGATGAAGAGATTAAAATAAAATCAGTGGCATAAAAATATTGTGATATGACATAATAAAAGGTATAAAAGTTTAAACTTCTTTTTGTATTATAAATAATCTTATTTTATTTTTATGTAGACTAATTCTCCTAAAACGCTTGATGATTCCCTATATTAATTCGATAACATAACATCAGTATATTACTTAAAAAATACTATATTCTCCTAAAAATAATTAATTACTAATTACCAGGAGTATATTAATATTGATAAATTAATTCATTTAAAAATATTAATTAATTAATTCGTTCGAAGATTAGTATGGAAGTCCTCCACGTGTATTAATTTTTTCTTTATATTGAAGTCGGAACTTCGACTTTTCTTCAACTAGAATAGAATCCTGCGCTTTGCGGCCAATTTTTAAGTTAAAAATAGTACGTGAATCAAAATAACTTTTTTTAATGCCCCTTTAGTGTTTTTCCCTAAAGTACAAAATTATTTATTATACATATAATTAAAATATGAGAAGGTTTTAATGCTACAAATTTTATGTACCATAAGATGTCATCAACTTATTTTTTAATTTATATTTCAAAATTCAAAAATAAAATTTTGAATCCAAAACCGTTGATCTTGTTAATTTTTATGGTAAATGTATGCTTCTAAAATTTAATGATTTTTGAAGTTCATGTGATACTAGAACAAATAAGAACAACATGAATGAATCTAATTGATTATGATTGATAAATTTTTGTGCATTCATTTTGTTTTCATTTGATCTAGTATCAATTGAACTCAAAAAAATAAAAAATTTAGGAGCATGCATTTATCATAAAAATTAACAAAACCAACAGTTTAGATTTAAAATTTTAATTTTAAAATTCTAAAATATGAATTAAAAAATGAGTTGGTGACATCTTGTGGCACACAAAATTTAAGGTATTGAAACTCTACTTTTGAAATATATAGAATATTAGAAAAAAATATATCTATCTGGATTTATTTTATTTTTCTTACAAATACATTTTATTTGTATCTTGGTTAATCCAATATTATGTCAGTACTTGTTCTAAATTCTAAAACACATAGTTAAATCATTTATTCAAAAGAGATCTTATTTCCAATTGTTAGATTTAAGATCGAACAGATTAAAACAGAAATGCAGCTTGTAAATCAATTACTAATTACCTCAAATAATCGGAGCATATGAACAAACTTTTTTTTAAAGAAAATAAAAACAATCCTGTTGGAATTTCATTGAACCAAAGAGTAAATATATAAATCAGAGCAATAACTTGAAAATGATTATTTTGACAATTTTGACAAAAATGTAATTTAAAAAAAATGAAATATATTTCTAAAAATATAAAAAAAATATAGACATACTTCGGAAATGACAGAATCACTGTATTTCAAATTTCATAAATTGTATTAATATTTATTGTTTCAAAGGTTATCAAAATTGCAAAATATTTGCAAATGGCAACAGTCCATCTCTCTATTGGTAGTTGTTGTCGGTTGTCACATCTCTGGTCCCCATGTAGCTCATGAGTCGAGCTAAATCAAGTCGAGTTGGAATTGAGTCGCGCTAGAACCGAACCGAGCTGGATTCGAGCTCGAGCTTCATATAAACTCAATTATTATAATTTTTATACTTATTTTAATATAATTATAAATAATTAGAGTTGATATAACTAATATTTTTATTAATTTTATAATTAAATTTAGAAAAAAATAATATTTTTACATTATTATCATAATTATAACGTAAAGAAGTATATTTTTCTTATTTTTAAAATATATTAATTAATTTATCTATATTTTGCTGATTTTAAAACAGTAACGAATTATTGACAAAGTCGAATCGAGGTGAGCCATTGAAAACAATAACGAACTCAAGCCGAGCTGATAAAAAGTCGAGCTGAACTTGAGCCAAGTCATAAAAATATCGAGCCGAACTCGAGCGAGCCGTGAGATTTTTGTGCAGCCCTATCCCCATGTACCGGTACCTAGTGTGAAATGAAAATGCAGATCCGTTAAGGCGATGAAGTCCGTTCGTTAAACTGAAACACTTCTTTTTAACCCATCTCAAATTAATTATCTCAATCTATAAGTTGGCCTGCTGCACAAATCAAAAGCCCGAATGATATGACAAATAGTTAATTGTGCACAAATTTGCTCCTTCCGATTGATTTTGTGTGCGAATTTTAATTAGATCAGACGGTTGTTAACAGATAATGCTGGAGCTTAATTCAAGGAAATTATATACTAGAAAGATAGAATCATATATAGAAAATTATATTAATCCTCAGTTCAATTTCTTGTCAGTTGAATTAATTAGATTGAGCAGTTGGGACAAATACCATACTAACATTTTATGAGCAGCCAAAACATCCATCTTTTTCTGTAGGAAGCAGTGGTTAGAGTTTGTCTTGGAATAAATGTGTAGATAACATAAGCACATATATGGTTGGTGAGTGCGTTGTGTTCTTCCAATAGTACTATAGTATTATTATGCATATCCAAAATTGTAGCAATTAAAGATAATAGATACCTTAGCATACTTATCAATGGCTACTGGCTTGTTTGCTTTCTTGCTATTTCTCTCTTTCTCAATTTCCTCATATGGTTTGCAAAATACTCATGTCGTGGATATACATTCTCTCATGTCAAGTAGTGCTTGCTCCTCACCCAAAGGTATGAATATCTATCTATATATATATATATATATATTTGCAAAAGTATATTCTGGCTGGCTTTCTATTAATTAATATTCATAGCATGCAAAAGGTCTATTTTCAGCTATCAATTCAATAAGTAGTGTTGGCCTATAATTTATTATTAGTACTATTTCAGAAATGCCCTTTATTAAAACTCTGTCTTTCGTAAATTCATATATAAATTCAAAGATTGGCTCTTTCTGCTGGTACCTGATCCAATTTTGAGGAGCAATTAAAATACTTGACCTGAATATTATATATTTATTTTAGAGACGTAGTTTACTGTTAAATATTATTAATGAAGGCCTGGCATAGTGACACATATAGGATCTGTTTTAGTAGTGTCCTAAACAGTTGGATTGGAGGAAAGGAATAGTGCCGCTATTCTGTTGGAATTGTACTACAACTCGAGAATAAACTTGAGATGAGAGCACGCTCTCTTTATTCCTGATCTTAGGAGTAGCGCTTAACAGCAATTTCGTTTGATATGACAAAAGTTTAAGACGAATCTACCCCTCTCTTTCTAAGTCTCTATTCATTCTTTCTGCTCAAGGACGGAGACGAGGGAGAAATCGCCTAGTCTTGCAATGCAACGGCGACACCTTTCTTCATTGCTTCCTACGCTCTCCATTTTGAGAGCCATTTCACCCTGATTTAATCATAGTTAATCCATCCCAATTCCCGTTCCGGCCTTCTCTCTCTCTGAGTCTATAAGAGAGCTCTAGCCTAATTCTCCTCACTGAAGTTGCTCTCCTTAGACAAGGTGTATACTCCCTATTTTTATGGTTAGATGTTAGAATTAGAGATATTAATTGTAAAAGAGCCCCGTTACTTGTCCGTAATTCATTTCTTGGAGTCTAACAAAAACATGATTACTTTTAGTTTCAGTTTGATTGAAATTTCTTTTCCAATATTCTAAATTTAATTAGCTTCTCACCCCATTTTCAACAAAAGTAATACAAGAAATTATTCTAACACTGATATTATTTTCTGAACCGTAAATTTAGATAATATTTTTGTCTTTTATAGAGTTGCTTAATTTCAAATTTCGGGAAAGATATCTGAAAGAAAAATATGTGGATGATTGAGGAGGAATTTATTTTTTTTTTTAAAAAGAAAATTTTAAAAACAAACTAACATTTCTTTCCAAACTTTATCCTGAATTGTCGTTAGGCGCAAAGGCCAAAGGTGTTGTGTTATGCCCACCTTCCCAAATTCCTATGCATTGAATGAAATCAAACTCGGAGTCAGTCTCGCCTAATGCCTCGGCACAAAGGATAAAGATTCACAATTAGCTAGGACGTCTCCATTACACAAGGACCAGCTACTGTTTTGTCATTTGTGGATTGCATACGGTTCGTTCCGTAACAAAGATTATAATTATATATTAGCTGCAAATTGTTGGTAATAAATTAGTATGACAACCATAATACAACATATCATTTTTATATAAGACGATTAAGATGGGTTCTATATTTGATATGTATTTTTTTTTAAATAACGAAATTTCATGAAAGTTAATTTCACCGTTCAGCAAATAAATATTAATCTATTATATAATTACATAATAATCTATAGACAACCAATTTGTAAGAAAAATAACATTATTTTTTTAACTTTTTAGATTGAGTTTAGAAAGCATTACAGAAAATATTAAGATATACTTATCAAGGAGTCAAAAGTCATTATTATAATAAATAATAAATTAAAAAAGATTCATATATAGCCATCTTTATGACTCAAATCGATTTGGTTATATAATAAAGATGGGATCAATCCATCCAACTTTAAATATTTATTTGAAAAAGTTTCTACTTTATAAAAATGAGTTAAATATTTTTACATGCCTATGATGTATAAAAAGATCTTTTTTTAACTTGAGAAGAGAATATTATCCTCATTGGAAAAATAAAAATAATTACGATCATAAAAAACTCTTGAAATGATACAACAATTATTTCCATTGGACTAGTCTTTAGTGGTTTCAAAAAGACATTTTTGTATTCAAAATTTGTTATATGAAAACGTTTCGTAAATATATTTCTTGTGTTGAAGTTAATTTTTATATTTAATAAAATGATAGAACTATGTATCATAACTAATGTATGGTTGAAAATTTTCGATTTAGAGGACAAATGAGCAACGACTCATGCATGACATCTAATTGGGAAAAAAACTGAGAAGGAAATACAATTTACGAATTACAATTATTGAAACATACAGGATCATGTGTTTTAACAAAATAAGAAACTTCACTTTGAACTGTTACATAACCAAATAGGAATAGTGTTGTTATTTATTTTTTATAAGGAATATACTTATTATTCTTATTTTTTAGAATAGACAAGAAAAAAATTAATATATTTGCCTGCCCTTTTAAAAAAAACAAAAATCTATTATGTATGTGGGGGTTTCAATTTACTTCAAAGAACATAATTAATCGGATCGGGTCGGGTTGACTGAACATGATCCGATTTGATTCAGATAAAAAAAAATTAAATTTATATCAGATTTATTTATTTTTGGATCATATAGGATGAGGTGGAGTTTGTGTAAGGAAACAAATTAACATTATTGGAAGAAGTGCAGTTAATCCAAGTGGTAAGACATGACTATCTACCTAACTAGCAAGACATGACTACGCTACCTGAATTTCCATGCCATGTTTTATAATAAATATATAGTTAAACAAGATATGACTCGCATCTCTGGAGCAGACTTCAGTACTGGTCGTCTGGTCTTCAGTTTAGGAATTTTCCACACGGGTATATGAGCTTCTTAGACGTTGTAGTAATATATGAATATGACCAGCTATGACGATAATTTCTTCGTTCTAGGCCAGAAATTGCAGAGGTCTTTCAACGCCGAACTGTTCTTAGCCCTCCTTTTAAAATCTGAAGTTGGACGTCAGGTTTTGTAATTGTTTTATTCAAAATGAAATTAGTTCTCTACAGATTGAAAGCTATACTTTTAAATTAATTTGAAATTAATTTAATTTTAAGTTTTGTTGGTTTTATTGTTGTGTTAAATATGTGTACTAAAATATATATGAAACACATACAAAGTTGTAGCAAACCAAACGGGACTTGCTAATTAATACATAACGTGTTGCAACAATGAGGCAATATCAATGAGAAATTACCATTTGTGCCAGGAACATGTCCAAAGCCCTTTCGAACATCTCTGACCAAATTAAGAACAACTTCTAGCGTGTGATTTAATTAGCGTTTTCCCTATCAACCCAGAAGTGTCTTTCTCCCTTCTAATAAGAAATTAAAACCCTGCTGTTTTTGCAAATGTACATTTGAATCGCAGCATACATTTGTTTTACCATCTTTCCATTATATTATAATGGAGGTGTCCATTATATCATTTCAATGTCATGCTGTTTATAATTAAAAATAAACAATTTCATCCCGAGTTCATCTTGAACAATTTATTTGTTTTGTCTATCTAAAGTTTTTTTTTGTACTTGTATTGAATTGAGAGAAAAATATGATGACATGATCTTAGATGATATGTTTTTCATATGCTTGAACTTCTAGCTATGATATATGAATATAAAAAAAATTGAAGATTGTTGTAAAAAAATGATAACATAATGGAAAAGCAAGCAAAGCTGGATAAAAGCTTTTGATATGGAACTTTATAATTTTTTTTCTCGAAGAAAATATTCATATCGCTTCTCATTCCTATACTTCGTTTATTCTTGACAACTTCTCACGTTAACAAAGGGAAATATATTTGAATATTTTCCTTCTAAATCTGAAATTTGATGCAAAATTAATTAATCGGATATTAATATAATTGAACGGTGAAGATATTAGTATTTTAAAATGCGATCTATATGAATTTATATGTATGTGATGGTCGGACCGTGCTAAAAATAATATGGTTTAAAATACATTTTGTGCTGCCCAATATGTAACTTATACGGCTCACTATACATTAATCTATACAATCTATGTGGCTTGGTATACAATATATTCCGAAGCGCTTAGTATGTGGTCTTTACCCACGTTACAAATTGCTATAGCACCTTGCTAGACGTGTTGGCTTGTCGCAATAAAATTTACCAAGACATACGCATATTTGGACCTAAGGCAAAGAACGTGTCTTGCTAATCGCTAAATCCCTTTTTCCCACTAGCATTTACGTAGATAAAGTGAGCTTTTTAATTATTAGCCATTCTTAATCTATATATATATATATACTTGATAAAAGTTGATTGGATTTTAAGATTTTTAGTGATGACACATGTCACATCATCCATCATCCTGTCTCTTCGTGTAAATAAGGTGTCAGACAATTTTTTAAATGTAACATTTTTGTATTTCTATATGAAACTTTTATATAATTAACACATATTATTAATCATACGAGTAAAAATAGTTGGAGTTTAAACTGTCAGAGTTATTCTATGAGTTTAACTAAAAAAATATATTAAATTATTTTAAGTTTTAATTTATCATGTTTATTAAATCCTTAATATGAAAACCTTGTGGGATATAAATATTTGAGGTGCTTTGAGTTTTTTAAATCACTATTTTCAATTTTTGATAATGATATGCAAAATTGAACATTTTGTTATTATTTTTAGAGCTGATTTTTTGATAAATTAAAAATAGTGATTTAGAAAACTCGAAACAATCATTAAGTGGGGTCGACTCGAAGGAATAATTGTATTTTTTATTTTTTTATCTCACAAAGTTTTTATATGAAAAACTTAATGAGTACAATAAATCAAAATTTAGAGGTGATTTGATATACTTTTTGAGTTAAACTCATACAAAAGACCTCTGTGAGCTTAAACTTGTGTTATCTTTACTTTAATCGTACAATCTATTATTTTTAAATATATTTATTTATTTATTTTTAATTTATAGCATATAAATGTGTGATTAAACATTATTTTTTATTATTTTTTTCTTAATAAATATGGCGGAAAGGACTTTGAAAAAGAAATTGGATACGGCTTTAAGGTAAGTATAAGTGGAACGGGGAGTACAAGTGAAAAAGACAATTATTTTTGGGATAGAGCCCGAAAACAACCCTGTCTAATAATAAACCACCTAAAATATCAAATAAATTAAGTAAATAATCGGAATGAAAGAATAAATATTGTTTATATACGTTTAGCTTTGTTTGTTATCTTGAAACTAATACTAATTTCAGAGTCTTTGAAGCAAAATAAAATCTTGTTAAGCTAAAATACGCAATTTTCTATTTTTTTAAAAGCAATTGCTAAAAAAATTTGAACGATATGAGTTCTGAAGTTCACTATATAATTCATGTTGGGAGTACTAATTAAGATTTTTTGATAAAAACTAATTAAGTTTTTTTTTATCTTAGAGATATTAGGAAGGCTCACAAAATTGAGACTAGAATAAAAAACTTCTTAATTAGAAGTCAATCCAATGTCTAGCTATCACTAGAGTTATTAAATGGGTTCCCTAATTTCGTTTGTACAAAACTTTTAAAGTTGAGATATTTAATTATTTTTTAATCTTTATTGTATAAAAAACTTCTTAGTTTCGCATGCACTTGCAACTTCTCACTTAAATCGCAATTAAAGTTTCTATATATAAAAATCAAATTCTCAATTATTGTGCAGTATAATTCTGATCTCATGCACCCTTTCCACTTTTAGCAATCTTCGTATATATCACCGATTCACCCATCTTCAGTTAGCCGCCATTGTAAAGATATCATTCCCCTATCAATTTTCTAGCAAATTGGCAATCAATTATTGAAACAAAACAGTGACATCAAGTCTTAATTTAGTCTACCATAAACTAATTTTAAATTGGTGCTTCCTACCAAGTCCCTACTCCTTACCACAATTCCACAAATAACTGCGAGTCAAGTCGAACCTCAATACAGTTGTTGGAGACTTTGTCAATATATACATGAAGTATAAATATGTAAGCAAGGTGTGTGTGTATTCATTCCATGTAGTTTGGTACCGAAATAGACTTGAGTCATCATGGATAATAATTTGCTCATTAATTTACTTCAAATATGTTTGCTCTTTCTTTGTATCTCAAATTCAGCATTAGGTTTGCAAAATT
This sequence comes from Schoenoplectus tabernaemontani, assembly GCA_037127355.1. Lineage (NCBI taxonomy): Eukaryota > Viridiplantae > Streptophyta > Magnoliopsida > Poales > Cyperaceae > Schoenoplectus > Schoenoplectus tabernaemontani. The sequence continues at coordinate 18,023,876 of CM073750.1, read as the reverse complement.
TTCATGTCGTGGATGTACATGCTCTCACAGCAAAAGATGTTTGCTCCTCACCAGTAGGTAGGTCTTCTATGTTCTGGATTAGCTGTTAATATTAATTTAGTAGAAAATGGATTTTTCAGCAATATTAGGAAAAATATTTTAAGTCCCATTATTGATAGGGTACTTACGATAGCAGAACAGTATTTGCTCTGGTAAAAACACCCTGCAAATGCACTTTTTTTTTTCTTTCCTCCCAAAAGAACATCTATATAGTTGGAAGTACTCTGTTTTTGACAAAAGTTTCAACTATTTTTGCTTCAGTTAATTTTATTGATACATAAAAAAATGCCTCCATGTCTCCATGATAGAAACTCTAGCTTAAATTTTCTACGGAGACAAAATCCCTGAACTGAACTTTATTTTTCTGACAGAAGCGTCTATAATTCATGAAAAGTAAATAATAATTTCATGCTAAATGGATTTCATAATCATTTTGACAGTACTATTCGGGGTCGGTACCGAAGTCTGGTATGTATCAGGAGTGAGTGTGTGAGAGTAATGAATTGTGAACCTTCTTTCTCTGAGGCTCTATTTATAGGCCTATGGGAGGGATGAGATAATGTTTGTTGGGTTGTTGTCCTGACTGAGTGGTTATGCCTCTGAACTTGCTGTCTGAAAGGGAGAATCCGAGGCGGATAAAGCCCTGGGTCCAAGATATTGGGCTCCATAACATTTATATGCGCTTATTCATGAATTTCATGTATATTGCAGATATGGAGAGACCAGGATCAGGAAATCCAACACTGAAAATCATCGATCGACACGGTCCTTGCTCCACATTACCCTCAGAGGAGAAATGGTCTCTTGAGCAAATCCTGTCCAGCGATCAAGCCCGAGTAGACGCAATCCACCGCCGAGTCTCTGCTGTTTCGGGCAGAGACAAAACCTCGGGGCCATTGACCTCATCACTAATCACAGCTACAGAGGGCGGCTCATATGGCACTTCCAATTACATTGTGTCGGTTGGCATTGGCACACCTAGTCGTACTTTAACCCTTACCTTTGATACAGGCAGTGATGTAACTTGGATCCAGTGCGAGCCGTGTCAACAGCAGTGCTACACACAGCAAGAGCCGGTCTTCGACCCATCTCAATCCTCGACCTTCGCAAATGTACCATGTGACTCAATTCAATGTAATGATGTCGGCTATGGTTGCTCCAATTCCTCTTGCTTGTATCAAGTAACTTATGGTGATAAATCGTACACGTACGGTTACTATGCTGAAGACACATTGACAATCACCCCTGATGAGATACAAAATTTTCGGTTTGGTTGTGGTCAGAACAACAGTGGGATTTTTGGCCAAGTAGCTGGTTTGTTAGCCCTCGGTCCTTTGGATGAATCTTTTGTGTCACAAACTTCAGACAAATATCAACGTGTTTTCGCATATTGCTTACCTGCTGTTTCAAGTTCAACAGGTTACATAAATTTTGGTAGCAGTTCTGACATGTCCAGCACAAACCGCACACCGATTCCCAAACATAATTCACCGCCATATTACTACATAAACATGACTGGTATAAGCGTTGGTGGTCAAGACCTCCAGATAACCTCAACAGTCTTCTCAAATGCTGGGATGGTCATCGACTCTGGTACAGTAATCACCCGACTTCCTCCAGATGCCTATCAAGTCCTCAGATCTGCATTCAGAGAACAAATGACACAGTACAAGATGGTGCAGGGTACCGAATTACTCGACACATGCTATGACTTCACTGGATTCGATAATATAACAATTCCATCTGTCGGACTACAATTTTTGAATAACGTATCTTTAGATCTTGATTTTAATGGAATACTGTATGAACTCAGCAACCAAGTCTGGTGCCTCGCATTTGGCAGCAACAGTGACCCGAGCGAATTGGCCATTTTTGGAAATGTGAATCAGAGAACTTTCAATGTGGTATATGATATACCAAACCAAGAAGTTGGCTTTAGCCCAAACGCATGCTGATACGCAGAGTGGGAACTATCAGAGAATTTAAGATTAATTAAAAGAATTATAATATATCGTCATAAGTAGTGTGTAATAGCTTGGAGGGTATCTTATGTGTGGCACTAAATAATGCATTTACAGTTATGAACTTATGGTGTGTGAAATTGAATAAACTTTGATGCAGACTGTTTTCATTAAATCTTTGTTTTTACTTGTGAAATTTTATTGCTCAATCTCAATCATGATTTTGGACAAGCATGATCCAAATTCCAAACCATAAAAACCTGTGGGAAGATCAAAGCCACTTAAGTATTTTATACGGGTAAAATGCTTAAGTGGGACTCGAAAATCTAAAGGTGAAAATTGATTTTAGGCAACTTATTTTTTAAATCGTACGGGCCGTAAAGACTTCGAGCAATTATTCTTTCTATCAATAGTCACTCAGTATATGTTATCTGAAGGGCTAGTGCATCATTTAATAAATAAATTGATCAAGTTCATAACTATTGGTTTCCTGTTAAAACAAAAGAGGCAACATTTCATAATTATTGGTCACTGACTATTTAGCTACGGACGGAAACACAAAACGAAATGAAAATGAAAAAGATGCACGACTCTCAGTTCTCAATACAATATGAATAATTATGATACTAATAATGATGATGATAATAATAATAGTAAAAAATAATCATAATAGATATAATCAACATATAATAATATAATACAACATAATAAAATAATAAAAATTAATCATAATCATAAAAATAATTATAAATAATTATAATTATAATAATATAATAATAAATTAATCATCACTATAATCAACATATAATAATATAATACAACATAATAAAATAATAATAAGTAATAATAATAATTATTATAATCATCATAATATAATAATATAATAATAAATAATCTTGATCATAATAATATAATAATAAAATAATTATATTTATATTCATAATATAATAATATAATATTAAAATTATATTTATAATAATAAATAATAATATAATAATACTAATGGTAACGATAATATAATAACAATAATGATAATAATAATTTAATAATAATAATATAATGATAATAATAATAATAAATAATAATCATAATATTAATATAATAATAAATAATAATCATAATATTAATATAATAATAAATTATAATCATAAATATAATATAATAATATAATAATACATTCCATTGAGTCAAAACAATAGGTATATTAGGGTGGAGCCTGAAGTCGAATACAGAAGGCGGTTGATGGTATTCAATATTGATTAATATAAATTATAAAAAAAATAATTAATACTTTCTATACAAATATAGTTTATTTTCATATAATATTTCTTCACATGATAATTATATATATATATATAGAGGAAGGCTAAAATACAATGCGTTACACGGATGTGTTCATGTACCACATTAAAATCTCAAAATTTAGGCTAAAAATGATCGATTCAAATCGTTCAATATATTTTTTATATCAAACTCTTGTAGGAAATCAAATTTTATTTTTTCTTTAATGTTCTTGTTATTTTTTTGGGCCAAGAGAAAGTTATTTGATTTAAGAATTTTGGATCGTCCAACAGTGACGATTTCTTCCTACCCAAAAAATAGCATTTTTTTTTTTAAAATATAAAATTTGATTTTGTAGAAAAGTTTGATATGGAGAATAAATTGAACGGATCAGATCGGTTATTTTTTACTTGAAGTTTGGGATTTTAACGTGATGTACAAACGTATACGTGCAATTATATATGTATGTATATATATATATATAGAGTAATGCTATGGTGCTTCGCGAAGCAAAAAATCTTTTGTGCTTCGCGTCCGTATCTCGAATTTAAAAGTTCAAACGGCCGATCCAAACCGTTGAACATCATCTTCATATTGAAATATCCTTGGAGATCAAATTTTATATTTTTTTGAATTTTTTTGATATTTTTTAGATGGGTACAAAGTTTGTTAATCTAAATATTTCTGCACCATCCATTACATATATATATATATATATAGTCGAGCTATAGTGTTATGCATAGTACAGATCACTTCCGTACTATTGATCAGTTTTTCGATCTCAAAGTCTAAATAATCGATCTGAACCGCTCAAAATGATTTTCATATTTTTTAATTTTTTTAAATAGTTAAAAAATCACTTGATTTAATTACTATGAGTCATCCAAAATAAATGATTTTTTAACTATCTAAAAAATAGTTATTTTTTAAATATAAATTTGATTTATAACTAGATATTTATATGAAAATCATTTTAAACGGTTCGGATCGACCATTTAGACTTTGAGATCGAAAAATCAATATATAACACGGAAGCGATCCATACTATACATAACACAATAACCCAATATCATATATATATATATATATATACACACACAACTAACACATTTGCGTGGGCCATGAACGTCAGAGAAAAAAATGTTTTCTTGATCCGCTAAAAAAAATTATGTCATTTACACACAAATAAATTTATCGTGCCACATCGATGCGCGAAAAAATCATCCTATCGCTTCGACGAGCTGAAAGGTTCTACATTCCTCCTACTTTATGATATTTTCCCTTTTCTTTAAAAAAGAAAATTAATAAGATTTCGGATGTTTTTACATTATTGTCAATATTTTTCATCTACTAGCCTGATCTGAGTTTTTTTCCGGCCGATTCGTACATTTTTTCAAGCCAGGACCCCAACCCTATATTTCATCGAATCAGACAAAGACCAGCCCTAAAAGATCCAATCTGAACTTGTCCGAAACTTTTTCTTGGGCCAAGGGATGATCGGATTTTTCTCGGACCAGGCGAAAATCTGACTTTTTAACCCCGTGCATCCCGGGTGAGAATCCGCCATTCTGTTTGTAAATCCGATGATAATGAATATCTTAAAAAACATGTGCACGAATCTCGGAAAATGAAATATATATCTATCATCCGATCCTGACGAATAGGAAGCTTTTTGTTTTCTTTACGAGCAGCGGATCTCGCCGGTGCATCCCTCCCTTCTGAATCAACCACATACCAAATATTGTTCATGTCCTTGTGTTTGAGTAGACTTTACAGGTTCTGTTTAGGCTGGGACTCAGACTGAACTTGCACTAGTTTTGATCGGGTTGAAAAAAATTCGATCGATTTTCGCTTCATGATTGAAAGTTTCAAATCTATTGAACAACACAAAAATACATGTAAATCAGAAATTTATCATATAGTAAATCATGTGCAATTCATTATATAATTTAACAAAATTAGAAGTAAAAAATGACAAGAAAAATGCAATAAAATCAAGGCCACATTTTTTTATTGTAAATATCATCTACTGATAAATAATATTTTAGTAATCAATACCGCAATAAATTTAAATATGATACTCAGTAACTCCAAACTAAACTAAAAATAAAATGAAAAGAAAAGAAAAAAATACTTCTTGATGCCTTGTAGAAAGCAGAGGAAAATCATATCAGTGGAGTAGATTAGAGTCTAGAGAAGAAATCAATAAAAACAGTAAAATACAATCGCAATAAAAATTGAAAATAGAGCAAATAATATGTTAAAATCGTCAGATAGAGAAGATAATAAATAAAGAAATGAATCCTCTCAATGCATAAGAATATACTAGAATAGAGGAAATGTATTATTTCAAAATCTGATTGATCAAGTGTATTCTAGAATTAGGCTAAATAATCTTAAAAATTTAAAGTTTTAAAGCACACAAACTTAATATCAATAATAAGTGTATAACCCATATATTTAGACCAAATTCCATTTACAATGACTAGAGAGGGCCCAATGGAAATATAAATTATTTAACACTCCTAGGGCTGCAAACGAACCGAATCGAAGCAAAATCAAATTAAATTGAAGTGAGCTAAATCAAATTTGAGCCAAAATCGAGCCAAGTTGGCTCAAACTCGAGATGGCGCTGAGCTCCAGGAGAGCTCAATTATTATAATATTTTATTAATTTTATAATGAAGTTGTAAAATTACCAAATACTTTCACATTATTAAAATAAGTATATATTTTTAATTTTTTTATTATATTAATTGATTTTTCTATATTTTATTTATTTTATAACTAAAATAAATGAAATAACAAATATCAAGCTATTTACGTGTCAAACTGAACTGAGTCATTGAAAAAATAATAAATTCAAACTTGAACTGAGCTGATAAAAAATCGAACCGGACTCAAACCAAGCCATTATGCTGAACTCGAGCGAGTCATGCAGCCCCTAATTACACTCCTCTCTCTCTACTGTTTTACCTAAATGTTATGGTGGGTACGTGGCCCCAACCCCTTCCTTCCGCTCGTGTGAGAAATGGTCTCCTGAGCAAATCCTATCCAGTGATCAATTCACTGTCGAGTCTCTGCTGTCTTGGCTCCTTTGAATTCATCACAAATAACAGCTAGAGGTGAAAGCTCATACGAATCCAGCAATTACATCGTCTCTATAATAGAACTATGACTGTTGTCTTTGGTATGGGTAGTGAAGTTACATGGGTCCAGCGCAAGCCCTGTCAATAACAATGCTACATGCAGAAAGAGTCGATTTTCAATAACTCGATTCCATGCATATAATGTTATTGGTTACCAATATTGCTCGGGTTCCTCTTGCTTGTATATTGTGAATTATGGTGATGGATCATACACGTCAGGTTACTATGCTAAAGACACACACCTACGGGTTTTAATCAAAAACAAAAAAATTCAGACAGATAACAACGTGTTTTCCCATATTGGTTACCTGCTGTTTGAAGTTCAACAAGCTACCTACATTTTGGTAGCAGTTCTGACATATCAAGCACAAACAGCACCCTGTTTCCCAAACATAATTCACCGCTATATTAGTACAAAAACATGACTGGTATAACCGTGGGTCCCCAGATAACCTTGACAGTCTTCTTGAATGCCGGATGATCATTGACTGGTATAGTAATAAACCGACAGCCTCCTGATTCCTATCAAGTTCTCACATCTGCATTCAGAGAAAAAATGAAACAGTACAAGATGTTGTCAGGTGTCTCAGTATTGGACACTTGCTACGACTTCATCGGATTCGACAATGTGAATTCCATCTGTCAGTTTACAATTTTTAGATAATGTTTCTTTAGACCTTGATTTTAATGGAACATTGTATGAACTTAGCAGCTTGCGATTCTGCCTCGCATTTGCCAGCAACAATAACCCAAATGACTTGGGCAATTTTGGAAATGTGTAGCAGAAACTTTCAATGTGGTATATGATAGACCAAACCAAGAAATCGGCTTTAGCCCAAAGGCGTGCTGATACACAGAGAAGAAACTGTCAGAAAATTATGATATATTCTATCAACACAAGTATTCTGTACAAGCTCTCGAAGGTTTATTATGCCTTGCTTGTAATGCCAAATTTCATTGTTCAATCACAATTTATTACTAGCATGATCCAACAAATACGAAACCCATAAAAAGCTTTGAAAAGGTTGAAGCCCGGCCCAAAAGATAAAACATGAGGTTGGGGACCATAGAATCTCTCACCACGAAGCAAAGAGCGACAATTCATATCTGGTTTCTTTGTCACTTTATTCCTGCCATTGCAAGATGCTATAACCTTCTCCATCTTGCCTCGCTCTCTGGCAGAGAGGATGCGTTCCTTGTCACCACAACATAGAAACAATGACAAGAGATTCCTCGCCGCCATCTCTTTATTACCCAATCTCGGATTGAAAATGAGGCAACGGCGACAACGAAAGTGTTTGTTACTTCTTCTTCTAATTTTCTTTTGTCTGAGTAGCAGCAATGGCTGAAGAGGGGGCGCTGGAGCACACTCCTACGTGGGTAGTGGCGGGTGTATGTACGGTGATCGTCGCCATTTCCCTTGCTGTGGAACGCCTCCTCCATCGTCTTGGCAAGGTCTCTTGGTACCCCTCATCTCAAAAGAATAATCAACTTATATTGTTTATTACGTACAAGAATGGAGAATAGACTGGTGTTAGCAAGTTCAAAGTATAAAAAAAACAGTAGTAAGGAATGGCAGAGTTGATGTTGGATTACCATGTGTATAAATTACTGGTACATTACTGTTTTAAGTGTAAGTTTTCCCCAAAAATATATGGAAGGGAAAAAGGGAGAGGACTGAGATTGTTGGTTCCAGAGGCATAGGATGATTAATTTTGTATGCCAGTTTATGCCAGGCTTTGGATGTTGGTATCCGTGAATTTGATTAAGTACTAGTTGACACTTGAGATTTACGGTACGAAATGGGACATTAAGGTCAAAACATTCCCGGGAGTCACTTTTGTGAAATATCTTCACATGTGCAAGTTGACCAAGTTACCTCTTATTTATTACTATTTATAGTTCTTTTGTTTTTAACCTGTCATTATGTATTTTTGGTTTTTCATTTTTTTATATAGTTTCAAGTATTGGTTAATCTGGTGTTTTGTTCTTTAAATGCGTTTTGCTTTACGTTGATTGCAGTTTCTCAAGCACAAAGGACAGACTGCACTTTTTTCTGCCTTGCTAAAAATCAAAGAAGGTTAGTGTACATTCTTATGCTTTATAAACAAATATTATTCTATTATATAGAATAATAGAATAATTTTATTATTGCTTTAAATTTTAGCTGGTGAACTTTGATCATGTCAATCTAAATCTGATGAAACACTGGATTTTGGGATTAAATTGAGTGAAAGATATCTTCATTACAGCTTAAGTTAGTACTTGCTCTCAGTTGGTTATCTTTTCTGTACAGAATTGATGCTTCTAGGTTTCATATCCCTTCTATTGACAGTCTCTCAAGGCTTAATTAGTAATATATGTGTACCCAAAATGGTATCTACAAGAATGTTGCCATGCAAGGAGGAAACAAATGAACCTTCAAATGAAGCTGGCAATCGATCTTGTGCAAAAGAGGTATTAGTATATGATCTTATTGACAAACAATTGAGAAAAGAAAATATTTTCAGTTGCAGAGTTTGTTACTAGAACCCAATACCATTCAGCTAGGTCCTCAATAATTGTGGTGTTGCAGGAACCAACTAGGCACCTCTCTCTCTCTCTCTCTCTCTCTCTCTCTCTCTCTCTCTCTCTCTCTCTGTGTACGTATGCATGTGTGTGTAAGGTATTTGCATGCAAGTTGAGGTTCTATTATCTTTGAGGCTGGTCTGTGACTGTCAAATAGTCACATCATTATTTGTTACTGCCATAACAGGGCCCTTACGGTACTTGTATTAAAGCGACCAATTTAACGATATCAAACCAGTCGCATGGCTGATAATGCTGAATCTTGTCTGCATCTTACAGGTATCAGCCATGCACAGTGGCGGAGCCACAGCAGAGGGATATTTAACTTACAAAATAATTTCATTTTTATGCCATACCTTGAAATTTTGTCCCACCCTGATTCCAAGTCTGGCTCTGTCCCTGCACAGGTATTGTAGGAGGTCCAGTACTGCATCTAGTTAATGAACTTCTAAATTTCAGGGAGAGGTACCGTTGTTATCTTTGGAGGCTTTGCATCAGTTGCACATATTCATATTTGTATTAGCTGTTGTACATGTCGTTTTCTGTGCGACAACCATGGTTCTTGGTGGAATTAAGGTAGCATTACATTTTCAACCTTTGTCCAGTATAACAAATACAGTTGTTTCCTTCATTAAATTGCAGATGTTTTTGTACCATAGTTGCCATTTTAGTTAGCAGATCTTACTTTTGCATCTCAGACAAATTGCCTGTATTTCCAACCATGAAACACTCGATGCATCTGTAAATCACAAAATGCATGGTAATCTGGTATCGTCTTTGTCATGTCAAATTGTCAAGTTGTAAACTAACCAAATTGCTTCATAACCCATTCAGGTAATCAGAACAAACTGTTGTATGATGTTGGGACTGTTTTCAGTATTCAGTACGAATTGTTTCTTGATGTAATTGTATTGATAGCACAGTTATCTAAATGACACTAAAACTAGGAGTGATGGTTCACATTAAAGGCAACAAAATGTACTTAATTTAGTTTTCAAAAGGCAAAGATAAAATGAAAAGTAATGAATGAACTTGCAATTGCACTCTATTTATTTAATTATATTTCCTTAGCAAATCATGCTTAATTTTCTATTATAGATCAGAAGATGGAAGCATTGGGAGATCACAATACAGCATGAGATTGCAAATCGTAGTTCTCTTTTTTATTTTTCTTATTTGATATTTAAACCTTTAAAATGCAAATTGTTCGAAAACTCATATCTGCATTGTCATTATTAACTCGTTCAGTTATTGAAGGAAAAGAGGCCTAATGACTTCCATTTTTCTTTTTCTGTTCTATCACTTCTTTGAAAAAGCAGCTAGAGTTGTAGACACAAACATAGTGCATCAAGATAATCATAAAATGTTTATTCAAGATCGTGCTGGAAAATTCTGGAGACGAGCTGCTGTAGTTAGCTGGATGGTACCTGTCTAACTTTACGCTGGTTTTTGTTCTCTATCTCTCATGTTCAGTGGTGAATACTATATGTACATCATTTACGTCTCAGAGTGATGCTCTGTAGACCTTTTTTTTCTCCTTTTGAAAAGTTAGCAGGGCTGCCCTCCATAGATAACTCTTGATATTTTTATTTTTACTGCATATGTTCAGAAATTGTGTTGCTAATATGTACTTGATTTAAAAAAATAAACAGATTGCATTTGTGAAGCAGTTTTATCCTTCTGTGAGTAAGTCGGATTACAGGGCACTTCGAGCTGGCTTTGTAATGGTAAGGAATCCTTTGATGCTGTATTTTTTGCAATTGAAATCTGTTATAACTTATAAATCTTATGGGAAAAGAGTAATTTTATTCTTTTTATTTGCAGAAGCATTGTAAATCAAATCCAAAGTTTGATTTCCACAAATACATGATGAAAACTCTCGAGGACGATTTCAAGAAAGTTGTTGGCATCAGGTATCACTTGTTTTATGTGCTTCCAATACTAGAGTGGAATAACATTTACATAAAGATCTTTTTACTTACATCTGCCCTTTCATTTTTAAATTTTGCATTTTTCTGAAACAATTATGTGCTTGATTTCGATTTATTGCTTCCTGAGTCTAATTCCAACCAAAGCAATCATTTCCTTGTACCAGCATATTCAATTGATTATAGTGTGATATGACGTACTTAACCCCCCCCCCCCCCCCCCCACACACACACACCAATGGGATAGTCTATTGCTGACTCCATACTAGCAGCCTACCAAATAAATGCAAATGCAAAATGCGAAATGTATTAGATTTGTTTCCTTAAGTTATTTCTATATTTTACAGCTGGTATCTATGGCTGTTTGTGGTCATCTTCCTTTTGCTTAATGTCGATGGTATGTGCTTGCCTCAGATAAATCACATTTTCTAAGGTGATTAAGAAATTCTTTTGGTTTAGTTTAATCAAGACTTCCATTGCAATGCAGGATGGCACACTTACTTCTGGTTATCTTTCTTGCCTCTCATTGTAAGTGAAAAAAGACAATTAATGCCTGTATGCTTTCTGTGTACATAATTTGTTGAATCTAAATGGGAGTGCATAACAACCAAAGAATGTTTTATGCTTATTTCCTGTATATACAAAGTGCAACACATCTCTTATTGGCAACCACCAACCTCCTCACTCAAGGTTTTTACCAAGCCAAGCTAAAATGACTAAATCAATCCCTCAACTTTTCAATTTTCTCAACCACATTTATGGATAAGAAATACATGGTCATTTAGGTTTAATGAAGAAAGTCTTTGCATAATTTCCAACAAAAATTTCAGACAATTAATGGAGTGTGCCTAGTGTTAAGCTATTAGTTTGGTTCCAATTTTAAATATCTAAAAAATGTTGCAGATTGATTATCATTAATTAAAATGGCTTGTTTTGGGAACAACTGAGACCACTAACTGGAATAGTGGAATTAACTGCAGCTTCTTTTAATCACCGGTGCAAAGCTAGAACACGTCATAACCAAAATAGCACAAGATGCAGCTGGAGGAAAAATCAATGAGAAAGAAGGGCTACAATCAGGCCCACATGTCAGGCCATCAGACGAGCATTTCTGGTTTCGCAAGCCAGCGATTGTGTTGTATATGATTCATTTTATTCTCTTTCAAAACTCCTTTGAGATTGCATTTTTCTTCTGGATTTGGGTATATTATCTTATTAACAACAAGCTAGTCCCTTTGATTTCTTTACTTTCTTTTGGCAGAACTCCTAGCAGAATAATTGTCTAGACAGAGGACTGTATTTGAAATATCACTGAAGAAAACCCATAAATTAAATAAGCATAGAAAATAGAACAATCAAAGCTTTTTGACTTTACATTTTTAATTGTTCAAATGTAATTTCAAGAATTGGGTTAAATGCAGACCACATATGGCTTTGACTCGTGCATCATGGAGAGCATTCCATATCTCATCCCGAGACTTGTTATGGGGTCTGATTTCTTCTTTTTTGTGTGTGTTTTCTTTAATGCTGTCCTATTTTTTTTAATTTAATTGCATTGTAACTGTTATTTAACTGACAGTGTGCTCATTCAAGTGCTCTGCAGCTATACGACACTTCCTTTGTATGCTCTTGTCACTCAGGTATTTACTGCATGTACCTTTTCCTTCTGTTCAATGTCATTCTGGTAAAATCCAGGCTGTACGGTCAGTACAAGTGTGGTATCTGACATTTTGATTGTCTTTTTGGGTGCTTATCTGGGCTTTTTAGCCAACACTGAGGGATTAGTTGAAACACGAATACCAAACAATTTGTACTGAACTTGCTTCATACCATATTGATTGAGTTTGCTCTGGTAGAATAAACTGGTGCAGTACATTTTGGGAAAGTAGAAAAAATCTCTTTAAGATTTACATTTGACTTTTTTCCTTTGAGAAAACAAATGCTTAAAGACGATTAAAATGTTAGATGGGTGACATGTTCAAGCAATCAATTTTTGAGGAGTACATGCAAAATACACTTCACGGTTGGGCTAAAGGAGTGCGGAGGAAGACGAAAATAAGAAGTCAATCCTCTTATCTCATGGGCCCCACTATTCATGGGAACTCTGACCTTTCTTTCGGCTCAGAAGTTGAATTCACTAGAATGGAATCGGCATGAGGGGAGAGCTCTTGTAAATCATGTCACCACTCCAGCTAGGCTTGGCAGAGGAATAAAAGTTCAGGCAGCATTCCTTGTAGAAATTTTATTTTCCTGAAGTTTATACAATGTGATTGGTCGAAGTACGAAATCATTGTGTTCGGGATTTTGGTATTCCACATCTGAACTCTATATTAACCACAATATAAATCAATAAATCCCAATAAATTGTCCAATTACTTTCCATATTTGTTTTGGTTTCTCTTACTGAACCTGTATGCTATATTATTTGACAAATAATTGAAGGTGGCTTCAAATTAAATTGAAATCAGAAAATAATCATATTTGTTTTGGGCAATCAAATTGTGTTTTTTGCGTTCATCTCCTTTTAATACCAGCCATGCTTTGTCTTTCATATCAAACCTTGATGTGCACAAATTTCTAGTGATTTCATTGAAAATGTTTTGTCCGGGACCATCATCCAAGAACATGAGATGCATCACTGAAACATTGATGGTTTATGTATTGGAGAGGCGCTTGGAAATTCTATATCCAGTTTTATGATTTTTTTTTTATATCTATTTTATCTTTATTGCCCATCTGTTCCTTTATCTATAATTTATGCCTGGCTAAAAAGAAACTTCTTCCGATGTCATGAACAAAGGTTGAGAAAGCACATGCAACATCCATGGTTTTTTAAGAGATGCATTTATCAAAATGACTAAATCAGTTCTTTACTTTACATATTATATGTAAAAGGTGTTTCGGGATTCCTTTTTTTTTTACGAACACTTCGTCTGTACTAATTAAAATTATGTGCATTCTCAATGATCTTTCAAATGTTTTTAATTTTGATTTGAGTATTTTATGTTTCAAAGTACATGTTTTTCAGATTGTTCCTTCACAATAAAAGACAGGATGAATGGAGATATGTTTCAGGTGCAGTTACAGCTAGAACGGATTCATTGTCAAAGAACTTTCAACTGGTAGAACTTAAAATGGATATTCCATTTCCTAGATCAATTATGGAGGGTGTAAACAATATACTCAAATTATTATTCTATGAAACAATGGAATTCACTAGATGATGCCTTATTTTCCTTTTTGGAATAACTTGGTAAAGTTTTTTTTTTTTTTGAGGAAATAACTTGGTAAAGTTTGGTTCTCTATTCCCCCACACAACTGTGGACCCTGACCCTATGTTCTGGTGCAAACTCCCCCCTATACAATTTCATGCAAAAAATACTGAACCTACAGAATAATAGTCATTTATGGTCTATTTGTTTAGCCATCTTTTCTGTCAATAATTGTGCAGACTCATGACTCCTCTGTCATGAGTTGTTTATCTGGAAACTGCTCTTGATTTCCATTGATAACTGGAGATCTCCCTAGTGTGCAAACTTCTCTAATTATTATTTAACCGACAAGCAAAATCATGAATCTTTCTTTTTGAAATTGCAGAAATTAATCAGATAATTTCAAGAAAAAGAAGTTGAAGAACTCTTTAAAATATTCGGAGGGGTTTGTATCTCATGAGTAAATTAAATGACATGCTATGTGGGAAATGGAGAGGAGCTTTGCTAATTTTACATAGGAGCACAAGGCACCTATATGGGGTGCATGGATGGGAGCTAATTGTCCTTAACGTCTCAGTTCAGTGGACCCCAGACTTGCTATACTTGAATTCTCCTCCATCAGTTAGAGCCAGCTTTTGCAATTTGTTAATTAAAATGGATATGATCCACTACTCCAGATATATGATGGTCAATTAGTCATTGATTGAAATTTATCTAGTTGCTTGCCACCTATATATAAATGAGCATTATATTGATTGGACAGTTGTGAGTTGTCACCGTTTGTTTGAGTTAATTTTCTGAGAATTTTGAACGTCTCCTAATTTAACTACCTAGGTATGTATGTGAAAATTGTTTTATTTTAATGCTACTCATATATAACATGTACTTATTATACAAATTACAAAGTTACAAACAAAAAAAATTGTCATATTGGTATTATTTTCACAAGTCTAACATGCATATTCCCGATTGTTAAGCACTTGTGGTTAGAGGTGGCAGAACCCGATCCGACCTGAGAAACCCGTCCGATCCGTCCGGATCTGAACCTGACCTGACCCGATTTTTTAAGAAAGTCAAACTGATCCGACCCGACCCGAGATCAAATGACCTTTAATCCAATTGAAATCTATCAACGATCTGAAAAGACACAACATATAAATTGACCCGACCCGACCCTGATCCGACCCGGCCTGACCTGATTTCTTCTAGAAGGTCAAACTGATCCGACCCGTCCGATCTGAACCCGAACCCGACCCGACCCGCCCGATTGCCACATCTACTTGTGGTGCTATCACTTCGTGCCACTAGACACTGGTTGATTGATTTCTCAATGTGTACAATACTTGGTTGTGCATAGCATTTCTGCAGAGAGGTTCAGATAACTCATACTCTCCTGCACCAAGGAATGAGAGAACACTGAGCCACCGAGGGCTGAGGCTTACACGGAGGAACAGAGAACGGATCCAATATATAAAAAAAAAAAAGAATATATATAATACAGAGACCAGATGTGATGGATGAAAAAGAGTAAAGGATAGTAAGCAAAAAAATCTGGCAAAGAATCATTGGAGGATCTCAGAAGTCAGAGAAGCTCTCTGATCCACAGACGTGCAAGTGATTCCTCTTGTTGCCTTCTTTTTAACTTACTTATTATTACCACTTATCTAATTTATTCATATATATATATATATATATATATATATATCAACAGTATGTTATATATATCAGAAAAAAAAAGTTTCTTCTTCCTATATAACCGCTACAATTATATACATTCACGAAGTACGTAACAGTCAATGAAAAGTAAATCAACCCTCGCGCTGTTCGGATCTGTTCCATTGAATGAACAAAGGAATTTGACTAACCAAATTGGAACAATATTTGTGAAGAATGAATATATAATATTTATAGTGATTCATATTTTTTAATTTCACAGGTCGACCAATATTTTTTTCTTATATAAAGTGTAGTCTCTGATGATTTCCTCCACCACTATATAATTATATTGAGATATATTACAACTGAGTGCTGAGTGCTGACTGCCAAAAGGGGGGGAGAAAGGAAAAACGAATGAAGAGCAAAATTTAACTGAAAATCTCAGCTGCCACTACCAGATTCATGGTAGAACCGTAGGAGAGAGCATCTCCCTTGCCATAAAAGTTTCTCATTTCTACCATTCAATCATTAATGAAATAAATGCAATATCTCTTCAACAGATGCTGATCAACAGTATGAGCCATCCAACATTGTCTCCATTCCAAAAAGTAAACAACTGGTCGTCATTTCATCCTGTTAGGTATTAGCTGCGTCAATTCGGCAATTTATCAGCATATATTGTTGTATCCAGTAATTACTAAACTGGAGAATTTTTGTATCTGTACAATACTGAATATGCGATTTCTCCTATCATACAGCAACACATTGCACTTTGGACAACCAACCAAGCTATCCTAGTAGGTTTCTTGTGCCACACTTCATCAGATGATACATCCATATGAATGATAAAACGTCTCCCCATGTCTGTACATCCTTGTGCAGATTACGATAGTGTATATCACATGTGATATATAGAGAGAGATGGGAAAAAGATGGATAATTTAAAGAGACTTGAGAGAGGGAAATGGTTAAAGAATGTTTTATTTTATCTTTAACAATGACAAATATGTAGGGTTTTTTTTTTCCGACAATGATGTAAAATGTGGACATCATCTTTTTATCGGAATGAATTTATCCGTCAAAAACTCAGAAGATATTTAATTTGAAAAGTTTGTCTATCCAAAAATCATTAAAAATAGTAATAAAATTCTAAAAATGATAAAGTTGATATTGTATAGGTTTTTTATACAAAATACTTTTGAGTTATCTAGATTAATATTTGGAATATCATAGTTTGAAATTTGGACCGTAAGTGTTTTGACCGAAAAATGTTTCTGAAAGTATAATAAATAAACTATATATAAAGAAAATTTTTTAGTACGCTTTCATTTTTGACATACAAATATTAATATTTTATTATTATTTTATGATCATCTTTTAAAAATTATTAAAAATAGTAAAACAATTCGAAATAAGGTAAAAATTTGTATTCAAATTATAGAGCTACTTAATAGTCATATTTCGAGCATGAGAAGTCAAATTTTGAATCGTTAATATTTTGGTTGAAATGTAAATGTAAGCATGTGCTATACAAACTCTTATATAAGGATGTGCAATTCAGAATTAATTAAGGATGACGGTTTCAGTTTCCAACAATTTTCCACTTCATTTTCCGGTCAAAAACAGTTCTTCCCCTCTAAACTCTCTCTCTCTAATAGTTTACTAATTGGGGGAGAGACAAAGAGAGAATCATACGGGAACAAAGAGGCATGCAATGCAATGAAGTGCAGGATCCCAAAGAAATGGAATCGGGGTGTGTGTGTGTGTTGGCCTTCCGAAAGGGAAAGATCCTTTTTGAGGGGAAAAGGTAGGAACAACAATGTTAGAAATCCAATGATTTTGTTTGGGAGTAAGAAGGGACAGAGGGGCAGGATTTAAGGTTTAGAGAGAGGAATTGGGATTGGCTGCCCCTCTTAAAGGTACAGCTAACCACCTAATCTGGGGTGCAAAGCACATAAAACAGGGACCAAACCACCCCTAATACCATTTATTTAGTGCCTACGTACGTTCATATAATATAAACAAGTACATACAATGATACTTTCTTAATTTTTTATTTAAGCAGGGAACCGTTTGGCAATTGCATGTCTTATCAGTCAACTTAAATTTCAAGTATTATGGTTTTTGCCAACATCTCATTAAATTATATATCTAGTTCTTTTTGGTACGTAGTTTATACATTTAAATTTCACAGTAAACAAAAAAGCATAGGCCTGCAAAAAAAAATAATAAAACTGTTATGTATATACATTTTTTGGTAGGTGTAGTAAAAGTATAGTAAGCACAAAGCATTTTAAAATATCAAATGAAAGTGGTTTAAGCTGAAATGAAGTTAAAGCATCTATGAAGATGTTTTAAAATTAATCAAATTTGTTTGTTTCAATATTTTTTATCTAAACTATTTCATTTTTTACTTCACTACTATCATACATTATTGTTTTAATGTGATTTGATTTTTATTCTATTTTAACTTTACTACGCTAAGAATAATTCTTTTTTTCATATTACCTGCGAAAAAAATAAATTGGCCGCGCATAGTACTTCGAATTCATTAAAAAAGTGTGTATGAACCGAGCACATTTTCAACATTGTGAAAAAGATAACTTTCTTTTTTGATTACTTATATCTAAAAATAGCTTAAAAATTTATGGAACCGCTAGTTTTCAGGAAAATATACATTAATAATTTTTCAGTACAATTTTTGTGTACTATTATAAATTCAAAATCTGAATTAGATTTACCATAAAAAAACTCTGAATTAGAAATCCTTTACTGGCATTTGGGTGCATGGACCCTCATGTTTAAAAAAAAAACTATATTGTGACAAAATGCAAATTAAAGGAAATGTAGCTAATACTTTTAAACATTCAAGGAAGTTGGATTAAATTCCGAAGCTCGTTATCTAGCTAATATCCATGATACAACCAAAGTAACTTTTTTCTCATCTACAAACGTTGTATACATTTAACATTTGTACATTCTTAAATAATAAAAAAATTAGAAAGTTCATACGTTAGAAATAAGGAAGAGGTATATGGTTTGATGGTCGTCCATGAAGTACTAATGAATCATTTTTCAAGCTGCAAATTGTACATGGATTAAGACTGGACTGATGATTGCAGAGGAGTTGGATCGTCCGTGAAGTACTAATGAATTATTTTTCAAGCTGCAAATTGTACATGGATTAAGACTGGACTGATGATTGCAGAGGAGTTGGATGCCTTACGTGAAGAAGACAAGATAGCGTCTCAAACCCTAGATGCCCCTTTTGCTGGATAAAAGGGCAAAGGTGCCATTGCATAGGTGATCATTACCCCCAACAACCCAGCTCCGATAGACCTTATAGTACATCACTATATCTTAGTGCTAACTAATTACATATGGATCTCTATAATTACTAGTATGTATTGAGGGCTTGCTTAATTAGGATAATTTTTTGTTGTGATAAGTTATATATTCTGACCGAGTCATTGAATCAAAATTCTAGCTATAGTATAGTATATAGGCCGGGCTTCATAATGTGGCATCATGAAATATACACATTGATCGATTAAAAAGTTAATTAATATGCTTAATAAGATTTTCAAGAATTCGTTAATCAAAATTCAATTGATAATATAAATCAAGGTTCACAAAATCGGAATTAGAATCGGAATTGGAAAGTTGATCGTGGAATCGGAATCGGCTTAATCGGATCGGAAACTCGGATTGTTTTGAAAAAAAACTTATTTTTCAATAAAAAAATGTAAAAAAAAATTAATCACGAAATGATGTGAAAGTGACGTGTTTCCACGAGTGCTAATAATTACCCTAATAATAACGCTAAAATACCGATTGCAAGCGCACAACCCATCGTCTAGTATGTTATCGGGTGTCGAATCCATAAGGAACGAGGCTTAAGTACCAAATATATTTCTTTTAATTATCTAAGCAATTAATTTTTGGGTTTTCAGATTTCAATTAATTAAACTTTAAAATTAACCTAATTAAAATAATAAAAGATGAGAACTCAAATATTTTTGGTATTCTTAGGATTTCGGGATATAAATTTCTAGAGGTTATTGGTGTTCATTTAATTGATATTGCACTTTTATAATTTCTTTGTGGGTTTCTAATCCAATGGTAGTATTTATCCACTTTCGTGGTTTCGTACCGTACCTAATTTACTTAAACACCCGCTTTCACGGCGTATTCTCCTAAACTAGGTTCATTAAGTTTTATGATTAGTCTAAACATATTTTAGCAATTTATTTTCTCCTTTCGTTACTTCAATAAATCATTCAAATAAGTTTAGGTGTCCCCTTAGGAACGAATTTCTCCTTTCGGTACTTCACATATCCCTACGTTATCTTGTGTTGTCAGATCTTAAATTATTATCTTTTGATCTCTAATTCAAGTCCTAATTATAAAACTATTTGTGTGATCAAGTTATTCCTTTTTTTGGTTACCAATCTAACGTGATCATTCGTTGATAGGTCTTTGCAATTCAATCAACTCGCACCACACAAACAATCAAACAATTTAAATCACAAGATAGACAATGATCAAATAAAAGTAACAATACCAATTAAACTAAACCAACAACATAGCAATTTATCATATGTCAAATCCTAAGAAAATAAGTTTAGCCACGCATGACACTAAGAACACAAGAAACGAGTATCAACTCCATTATAACAAACTAAGATAAGAGTTTGATAAAACCCAATTGCTGCTTGGACTCTGATTTCTCCACTTCCCTCTTGCGCATCCCCCTATAGAACTCAACAGCACAGCACTGAAAAAAAAACTACAGAGAAGAATTCAAAAAAATGAAGAGATAGAGAATCTGATATGAAATGGAATAATCTCTCCCCTCTATTCTTGTCTATCTATTTCTGTAATTTTCTTTTTCTTTTCCCTAATAAAAAAGCTTGATCTCTTTCCTTTTACTCCCCTTAGCACCTCTTCATTAATGTATTTATTCACCAATTAATCAAGGGTGAAAACTTTATTTGGAGATAAGAGATCTCCCTTCATGCACGCACCAGTTTCTCTGCTAAATTCGCAGCTTGTGTCTGCTCGCTGTTGAGAGTCTTGGCAGGGTCAAATTTTATTTTTTATCTCTAACTTCTTCAGAAATCCTGAAAATTGACAAAATCCAAAAACACGGCAGTAACAAGTTCTAAAAGCAAAACAAAGACTAAACATGATTAAAAAAAATGGGTGAGTTTTTGAGTTAAACCTTGTGCTAATATATTATAAAATGAACACCTATCATAAAGCAATATATTACACTCAAATAATCCATTATATTAATATGATACAAGCATTCAAACTAATCGGATAGCTTAATACATTCTCACATTTAGTACAAAAACATATAAAAATAAAAATTAATATTTTCTTAATGATAAATCAAATTGCATATCAATATTCAAACGTAAATTATATAGAATTATAATTTAGACACATTCATTTTACTACCAGAAACTATGTCGAACTGGCTGGATCACTTCATCATTTATTTATGCATATGATTATGTGTCAATAGAAATTATAAGGTGCTGCCAATTATTTGTCAATATCTATTGAGTGATTTCTGAATCAAAATATATAGATGCTCTTTAGATGACAAAGTGATGAAAACTCGTTTAAGTTTTCAATACTAATTTTTCTATGCGTAGATACATGAAAGAAATAACAATCAAGTTAAACAAATTTGTCATTTATATAATATATAAAACTGTTGTCAATATTATAAACATTATATATGTGACATTTACAAATTAATACATCATCAGCAACCGATCAAGTATCAATTGAATTGAACCATTATTTTTTTTTACAAATTGAACCTTTAAGTTTTCACTCAATCACTACAACTATTCCTCAGTTTCAGAGTTCATTCCTATAGCAGACTCAGACTTGAAATCGGTTGACTCGGCCTTGACTCGGCCGTGACTCGACCGACTCGGCGTGACTCGACTCGGCCTTGACTCAGTCGTGACTCGATCAGCTCGGACGATTCTAACGATTTTCTTTCAAAAAAAAAGGTCAGTTCCAAAAATCGGCAAAACTCATCTCGGCACCAACCGATTCTGGTCCGACTCGGCCGAGTCAACTCGGAATCGGCCGATTTTGTGAACCATGATATAAATATCGGAGCTATGGTATACAACACTCTTTGTTTTTTTTTAAACTAATTGAAAAAACAATAAATAGAGTCCTAAATTAATATCAATAAAACTTAAAATGAACTGCATGAGCAACACGTATCTATGATGATAGGCCTCGTCTTTCAACGCAGAGTTGCATGTTGAAATATAGCAAATGTTTATGAATAAGACAAATGTTGAGCTAACAAAAGTCCTTAAAAAATAATTCTTAAAACAAGGGGATGCTTATTGAGCCTTAAATAATATAAATGGTGATACGAAAGAATTTGTTGGAATAAAATAGTCTCCCTACACTATCAGAAAAAAAAAAGGATTTAGAAACGTCAATTAGCACCGATTATTTCGATAATAGTTGCTGAAAGTGATTAGTGGCATTACAAAAATTTTCATGAAATATTCAGCAACTATTTTTATAAAAATAATCGTTTCCAAAGCAGAGGAGAAAGTAGTTTATTTCTTTTTACTGATTTTTGTTGTAGGATTTGGTTCTGTTAATTTGTGCGCAATGAAGAAAATTGGCAGGTTGATGCTATTGTTAAGCCTGTGTTTGAACTTGCCGGTCTTTGTAAGTAATCTAATACTGCTTTGAGATCATATAATAGTCCAAGTTTTGATAAACTATTTTTTTCAATGCTTTTAGATTGCTAGAACCACGAATACTTGCCCCACTAATCTCAAGGCAAAGTGCGGTGATGATTCTTCAGATGATTGAAAAGGCAAATTATTTTCTGGTATTGCCAAAATCAAATATGAGGTAATATTTTTTTTGTAAATTTACCATTGATCGCCAACTTTATACCTCAATTTGAATTGAAATCTGATTTGATGATATCCTGATAACACTACTAATAGCCAACCATTAGCAATTTAGCATATGTTACATATCAACCGATTTTTCAGGATATCTTGGTGGATCAAAGCTTTTGCGAAACAGAACATCATTCAACACATTTGCAATCCAGTGTATGTTACGTTTTTTCCCCTTTTGTTGCTTGATTATCTCTTTTCTTGACGCGTTAATAATTTCAAACGAAGTCCAGAGTAGCTATTTTTGGACCGAATCAGAGCAAGGCTAGTTGAGCAGTCATTCAAATGTTTTGCTCGAAGTAATTGAATTAGCATATTGATTATCGAGTGTTGAAGGTTGTTATTTGCTCTGGGGCATTTAATCAATTTTGCATATATATATAGTGGATATACCGTGAGCTTAACTTAAAAAGTATATCAAATCATCTCCAAAATTGATTTTTTTACTCTCATTAAATTTTTCATATTAAAATCTTATGGTGTACAAAAATTTGGGATGTTTTTAGTTTTTTACGTCACTCTTTTTAATTTTTGAAAATCGGCTCTAAAAATAATAATAAAATATTTAATGCTTGTACATTATTTTTAAAAATTGAAAGAGCGACTTAGAAAACTCGAAACATTCTAAAATTTTGTACCCCACAAGATTTCAATATGAAAAATTTAATGAGAGTGAAAAATTAAAATTTGGAGATGATTTAATATATTTTTTGAGTTAAGCTCACGGAAGGCCTCTGTGAGATATAGTAAAGATACTGTGAGCTTAAACTCACTGAGGCCCTCTTGGTTTAACTCAAAAAATATATCAAATCATCTTCCAATTTTAATTTATCATACTCATTAAATTCTTTATATTAAAATCTTATGGGATGAAAAAATTTAGAGTGTTTTGAGTTTTTTAAATCATCATTTTTAATTTTTAAAAATGATGTTCAAATATTGAATATCTTATTATTAATTTTAGAGCTGATTTTCAAAAATTAAAAACCATAACTTAAAAAATCTAAAAACACTTTAAATTTTTGCATCCCATAAGATTTTCATATAAAGAATTTAATGAGTATGATAAATTAAAATTTGGAAATGATTTGATATATTTTTTTAGTTAAGCTCACGGTATCTTGACTCTCTCTCTCTCTCTCTCTCTCTATATATATATATATATATATATATATTTGTACTAATGTGCTTTATAAAACATAAAATATTTCATACTTCATGTTTATATCTTATGTTTTAAAATTCAAATGGACGATCCAAACCATTAAATATGATCTTCATATCAAAATCTCCTTGGTAATCAAATTTTATATTTTTTAGAATTTGTTTGCTATTTATTTAAAGGGATAGAAAATCATTGATATTGAATGGTTCATATGACGTCAAATCAATGAATTTTGTAGCCCTACAAAAAAATAGTAAAAAAATTCCAAAAAATATATAATTTGATCACCAAGGAGATTTTGATATGAAGATCATATTTAATGGTTTAGAACGCCCATTTGAATTTAAAAATATGAGATATAAACATGAAGTATGAAGTATTTTTTGCTTTATAAAGCATATTAGCAAACCTATATATATCTATATATATATAGGGAATGGATCACTTGATAATGAATTTTTAAATAAATATGAAAAAATCTTTAAAATAGAAAAAAAAATATATGAATATGTTCTTCTACTTATAGATTGATGGTGATTCAAATTTCATACAATTTCATTATCATTTGATAGTCCATCGAAGACTGTCAAATTATAACTGTTGTAAATTATATAAATTTTTGATAGTTCTTGATGGAGTATTAAATGATGATGAATTGAATAAAATTTGAATCACAATCAATTTATAAGTAGAAGAATATATCCATAAAAATTTTTTATTTTTAGGATTTTTAATATTTATTTGAAAATCTATTGTCAAGATTGACAAAATAACCCATTGTCAAGTGATCCTCACTCATATATACACACACACACACACAATTATTTTGTTCGCGCATTACTACGGTGATGTGTTTTAAAAATATAAAATGCATATCTTCATGTGAAAAAAATGAAGATAATTTAGTAATTAATGTAAATTTTAATTATGAATACACAATTAATATAAAATAAATATAGAATTGAGAGAAAAGTTGACATTCATAATTTAAAAAAAATAAAATTCATAATTAATTATAATCTAAGAAAAAAAGAAAATAAAATATAGCAATTGTACTCCTAAATTATGCAGCATTCGTGTAACAATCAAAATTGAGAGAAAATTATAACTTCAACACAAATTATTAATATTAGCTCTAGAAATTCAATAAAAAATCTAAATCATTGCATGATCAGAATACTTACGTACTTAATAAAGAATATAGATATATAGATAGAGGTTAATAATATTTCGTAAAGTATAAAACTTTTCATAATTCATGTCCGAATTAGAAGAGGTTGGGTTCTTTGATATCTTTAAAGCCATTTGCAAAGTTAAACGGGAGATGGATGGAGGAAGAAAGGTAACGGTGTTAGCACTAAAAATCAATTGCAGTTGGAGGTACTAGCTCTTTTGGAAAAAAAAAAAAAAGGTACTAGCTCGTTGTCCTTTACTGTTTTTTCTATATTTAATGGAGTAAAATAAAAATTCTCTCCTTTTTCTTATTTGGTTCTCCGTGTAACAAGGAGCTATTAATAAACATGCTGAAATTACAGATTATGCTATATTTTCGACTCTTAGAACTAAGTTTTATGTACATCTTATTTTTTTTAGTTCTCGGTATTTCCATATATACTAATCTATAATATATAAAGAAAGAGTAAATCTAGCGTGCTCTTAAGCTTACAGAGGTATTCCGCCAGTTTAACTCAAAAAATATATCAAATTATCTCCAACTTTTAATTTATCAGGCTCATTAATTTTTCATATGAAAATTATGGGATGTAAAAATTTAAGGCGTTTTGAGTTTTCTAAGTCTTCGTTTATAATTTTTTTAAATTAGCTCTAACATTAATAATAAAATATTTAATATTTATATATTATTTTTAAAAATTAAAAACGATGACTTAGAAAACTCGAAACACCTTAAATTTTTACATCCCTTAAAATTTTCATATGAAAATTTTAATGAGCATTATAAATCAAAATTTAGAAATGTTTTGATATATTTTTTGAGTTAAATTCACGAAAAATCTCCGTAAGTTTAAGAGCACACAAGAGTATATATATTATAGAAATGAATTATATCCAAGTAAATTACATCTGAATATACAAATGGTAGATAACTATGATGGCCTCAAAGAAGTCATAGATTCAAATTCTTATAGGCACAAAATAAAATTTGTGAAGTGAGAATCTCTCTAAAAAAAAAAATTATATCCGAATCATCATTTTTTTTTTGCTTTGCCGAATCATTTCCGAATACTTATTTTGTCACTATGATTGCAGGTAACGGAAGGGTGTATATTTGAAAAAAAATATATATATATATATAGTTGAAGGGGGTATTTGAATAAAAAATAGTGCAGGGGACTTATTTGAACCAAAACATAGTTCCACCACTGAAAACAGTTTTTTTTATTAACATATATTATGATGAGACATCCATTAACATTAAACTAACCAACAAGATACCAGGGTCATGATTCACTCTTTATTTTTTATCATCTTGATACCACGGACATAATAAACTAACGAAAATGATGATGGAACACACTTGTTGTAACACTTCTGTAATACAGAAGCTTCTGTACTTTAAAGGCAATCAAGATATAATTTGATTTCATACTAAAAAGATTTAAAAATTGAAATGTACCAACATGGGAAACTTTTGCAAGAGATTAGACATACTTCACTAAATATAAGTTTCTACTAATTCCGGGCCTTGCTAAAAATAACAAGAAATTTGATGAGATGAGAATCAAGGGCGCGCCTTATAAATGTATACCACTGTTGTATACTTGATCGTCTACAATTTATTTCCTTTATGTTTTGCATCTGCGCCATTCAAAAAATGTAAATTCATTAAGCACATCAATAAACAAAATTAAGGAAAAGCATTCACCAGTTCCCCAACTATGAGGATATCCCCAATATTTAGCACCTTGATGAATGCAACTATTGCCAATTGTAATTTTTTTTTTTAACAACACATGGGCTTATATAATTTACGGCTTCCCACTGGCAATTGGAGCATGTTGGGTGTAATAAATTTAAGAAAATTGGACAAGTTTTCATTAAAAAAAGAAACAGGGTGCCATTTCATGAACTTTCACTGATAAAATGGACGGCAGAAAACATACTTATCAGACAACTTGGTCCACTTTAGTAGGCACAAAAAGTATAAATTTTGCATCAAGATTTGGCGAATATATAGCTTATTGCACAACTATTGCATGGCAGAAATTAAGATAAATATAATTAATGTATCCAACAAGTTATACTGGTGTCATAATTAAGGTCATGGTTGATCTCCCTTTAAATAGTAATTAGTACCACTGTCTGGTATATATTCAACAAGCTGGAGATGTATATGAGAACCATAATGTTCTTGGCAGTTTTTCTAAGTAACACATATTAAACTACTGTTAACCACTATATACACGGATAGTAAATCCGTTCTAAATTTTAAGGAACATTAATACAGAATTTGATAGTTGCATGCTTTAATTATATCAAAGGAAGTGTTTTCGCAGTAGTAAATGTGGGATGCATAAGCATAACTTCCGTATCACATGAGGGCATAAGGAAACAACTTAAGTGTTGTTTTATTTATCAAAACCTTGTTTTAAATAGACCTTACTTCAAAAATAAAGAAAGAATAATAGCGAAAGAAGGAACAGAAACAAGCATTGGAGAGAACAACTAGCCATTTTCCCTGTAAGCAAGTGCCTCACTGCTTTTAGAGTCCCATGCAACGTGCATACTAATCTGAGAATAACCTAGGGTTTCTAGGTTGCATCTTTTTTTATACCTTATAGCAACATCGATCATGAGCGTAAATATGACAGAAATGACAAATCAATTAAGCACCAAAAACAATAGCTTGCGTACTCTAAAATGTATCTGGCATACATTAATGAATCCGACAATGGATGTCCTACTACTGTTATCGGAATGAGAGAGATTAAAAAATTGAAGTAAAAATTGGAAAAGAAAAGAAAGGAGATTTACTAAAATTTAAACATAAAATTAATAGTAACCAACCAATTAATATTGTTCCAGCACTACATCGTGCAATTGCATATTAATTTGCATTAACAATAAAATACAGAGTACAGTTAGGCCCTAAAAAGCCTAGAAACTATGTATTGTACCCGTTTATACTCTGTTCATATTAATTATTACTAACCAAATTAATTGGCCGAATAACAAAACTGCAAAATTTCAAAAATAACCCTACAAGATCACATAATACAACATAAATAATAATTAGGCAACTAACCAATTACAATCGATTGATCTCCGAATGTCATTGCCATGAGGAGACTGAGAAGAGAGGCCTCGCTTGCCACCCAAGAAATAATCCCTCCCTTGAAACATGCAGCTGGTATCCCTCCGACGGGTAGTGCAAGCGAAGCAACAACCGGGCTTGAGAAAGAGAGTACTCACTAAGGCGGCGGGGCGTAAAACCGCTCTCTCTAAGAATTACATCCCATCTCTGAAATCTCATGCCACCGGCACCTCGACTACCACTGCTGGCAGGGACCAGTAACTCCTTTATTTCCTCCCCCAGCCATATCTCCTCGACTTCTCTACGCTCCACACTGTTAGGTGGTACTGTCGCCTCTAAGGCCTCAAAAACGGCAGTATAGTAATCTAAAGCTTCTGAGAAAACCCTAATGAAATCTTGAGGCGCTGAGGCTACTCCTAATTCCCGCTCAGCGATTGTCACCACTGCAGGTCCTATAGAACGCAATGTTGCAAGGAACTCATGCAATTGTCTCTCATCTCGATCACCAGACAAAAGTTTATGCAAGAATAGTACGCAATTTACTATTAGCACCTCTCCATTTTTAGTCGAACTTGGTTGTCTCAATTGCACAAGCGAAGCGCCCAAATTGTAGGTGGGGAGATAGAGGGGATTAAATTGAAATGGGAGGCCAAGAGACCGTGCGAAGGCATGCAGCCGATCCGCAGTTCGTCTGAGAGCATTAACATCAGTGCCTGCTCCAGTTATCCGTACTGACGGGGGCCAGCATCTCCTCGGCACCCACGCACCGCAATTGCTTGTAAAAGAGGGGGCCACTGGAAGCCGTGTGCTGAGTCCATGTCGATTATGTGCACGCCGCAGTGACCATCAATGGCTTCTAGTATGGCTTGGTTTGCTGTCAGATGAGCAAACCGGAGGAATGGTGTGATTTGGTTGAAGGACAAGTATGCTGGTTGGACCAACTGTGTGCCGCACTTGTTCATGCTGGTACTAGGATTTAAGCCGGCAGCATTAGAAGATTCAATGAGTCGGATTAGAGCCCTTGCAAAGTGGCATGCAACTCGGTCAGATGAGTCGCCAAGTGGAGACGCAGCAGAGATGAGAAATGACGCGACGCGCAGAGCCGCAGGGCGGTCACCATGGTGGATCATCTCGGCACAGCGAAGGAGGATCTGGCGGGGTGATGATGATGTTGGACTGAGATATTGGCTGGAGGGTGTTGGTATGAAAGAGGTGGTAGTTGTGGGATTGGTGGTCGATTCTTCTTCTTCATGGGATTGGAGTGAGGAAAGCATAGTTGGGCCAGATTAGGGTTTCGATAGAGAGAGAAAGTGAGCTGGAAGCGCAGGAGAGGAAGAGAGAAGGCATGCATCTCTTGCCGATTTTAAAGTTTTAATAGGAAAGGAGGTAGTAGAGGCGCATCTGGAGGTGCAGCCGTAGCAGCAGCGCCTTCCTTGACAGGACATGATCTGTCCAAAACTAAACAGAAGAAAATTTAAACGCTTATGAGAGAGAGAGAGAGTACTAGTAGTAGTAAGTAGGGAGTGACAGCTGATCTATTTAGAGTTATAGATGCACTGTTTCAATCAAACAAAAGCTAGGAGTTCTCCTCTGCGGGTGTGTTTGGATGGTGTAGAATAATATTGTTTTGAAAATAGTAATATTATTTTTGAATTAGTAATTATTTAAATATAAAATTAAAATCGAGAATAGTAATAAAACAGTGTTAATCCGTTAATTTATAGAAAATGTTAGGTTAGCGAATTAGTATTCATGAGGATAATGAAAATAATAAAAATATTATTTTTTTCTTATATATTAATATGAAGTAGTATTAAATAAATATTATTATTAAATAAAATACTAAAAAATAATTAATTATTTTAATTATTCTCTTCACTATTCTCAAATTTCTATTCAAATAACATTTTATTAACTCAAAATAATAAAAATTAACATTATTCTCACATTTTTCAAAATATCACTACCTTCACATCATTCTCAACTACTAACCCAAACACAATACTATTCTTACACTAACCTTTTCACCATCCAAACACCATCTTTCTTTCTCTCTCTGGCTCCGATCTCTCTGAGAAAGGATAACTGTGGAAAAAGGAGATGTGGATTATGCGGTTCTTGTCCATATCCGCATGGACTTTGGTGCTTTAAGGCAGGGGAGAGAGAGGGGGTTAGTGATATCAAATAAGATAAGATGGGGTGATGTGATCAGGGGCTTAATGAAGAGGGTCAGAGGAATCTAAAACATTCTTAGGATTTGGTGATGACTGATGAATAAGAGGTAGTTGTTAGTACTTAGTAGTGACATAAAAAGTGGGGAGAGAAAAAGACTTTATGGTTGTTTGGATGCTTTCTTATACGTACTCGTTATTTTTTTTCTATATGGTCAATTCACACTCTTTGCAATTTTTGTGTCCATATATAGATAGTGTTAATTGATTATTCATATATATAAAAAAAATTCTGTGACGTTTAGTTTTTCATTTTTCTCATCTTTTCTTTTTTGCGGTACAAATCAAGCTGTAAAGGGAAAAAAACAATGGGGAAAGTTTGGTGAATGAGTGGTTACTAAAAATATATATATTAGCAATGGCGACTAACAATCTTTCATTAAATAATGTGGTGCTTTTGGAAGTGGTCTTTGACAGTTCGTATGCTTTTACCTTTGCATTTCTTGAGATTGAAAATTTTAATATGCTGTTTACCTTAAGTCATTTTAAATATTTCTATGACAATTTGATATCATCACATATTAGATATAGATAAGACGGAACAAGTATGTTATATGTGACATCTCTGATAGGTTAATTATTTTCTAGCAGAAAATGCAGTTATGCTAAACAAAGCCAGGGATAATGAAATTACAAGGCTAGCTGGTTCGCAGCGTTTGTAAAATGTACCATCACCGTGGAGAGAATAATTAGAGATTCACTCAAAAAAATAGAATAATTAGAGGAACATTTAGAGTACTGGAAATAGTGGGTGTAGATGCAAAAAAAAAAAATCCTTTTATAAAAGTAAAACCAATGACAACTTTTTTTTTTTTTCTTTTGTATTTCTACATGAGGTGGTTTTCAAAGAAAGCATCAGGAGATTTTTTTTTTTTTTTTTTTTTTTTTGGAATAGCATCAGGAGATCCTTGCCTAGTGCAACAGTCTAGGCAACAATCCGGTGTTCTTTTTTGGTTTTTGCCCATTGCCCACAACACACACACACATGCACTTTCACAGTTTCTCTCTCTAAAGAGATACACGCAAAGCTTTAAATAGGTGAATTGAGACTACACAAACACAGATCCAGTATCCAACTCTAACTCATAATTCAAACTTTTCTCTTGTCCCTTTGTGGCAACCCTATCTTCTTCATTCATCATCTAAGGCATGGCCTGATGGCCATTGGTCCCTCAGATGAGTTCCCTTGTTCCTTACTTTTCCACTTTATGTCAGTGTCCAGCAAAATTTTCTACGAGGTAAAAACTGTATAGCGTACCGACCATAACCATACAAACACCAAGATGCAGCACACACATGCATTCAGCACGGACTTTAAAGTCTCGTAACTATCGTATGCACATTTTCAAATTACTTCTAATTGATAAAAGGGTAGCATTTTTTTTATAAAAATATTTTTCGCACATTCAACATTATTGATTCAATTTTTTTTCAATGCAAAGAAGAGATTGAGATAAAATCTGATCACATTAAAAAAAATGGATCATATCCCTATCTCTTTATATTTTATCTCATTTCATAAATTGATAGTGCTTTAAATTTCATGCAATTTCATTATAGTTTGATATTTAATCAAAGATCATAATAATTTTATATAATTTATAAAAATTCTAATTTAACAGTTTTTAATGGATTATCAAATGATAATAAAATTATATAAAATTTAAAACACTATCAGTCTATAAATAAAAAATATATATCTATAATTTTTTTCTTATTTTCAAATTTTTAATATTTATTTAAAAATTCATTGTCAAAATCGTTAAAATAACCCATTGTCAAAAATCCCTCCCTTTAAATTAATGTACCTAACTAAATGGCGGTGACTCTTTAATTGGACAAAAATAAAAAGTAGTTTTAAATTTCTATTGGCAAGAGAAGAAAGAGGTTTGGGAGGAAAAAAGAGAGAGAATTATGAACACTCACATCAGAGGTAGAAAGCAGGAGCACGAGGGTACCAGGCATAAGAAAACAAAGAGAATATGGCAGACTTGGCAGTGAAGCGGGGCATTTCGGTCCAATTGATGGAATGTCTCAGCTCCAGGTGCCCAATCAGGAAAAACTAGCAATCATCATTACCCCACAAATTCACCTGCTTGTCAAGTTAATGCATCAAATACCATTCTTTAACGAACAGTAGAAGTTAAACACGTCAGAGTCTTTTTAAGGATCACTTTTGCAAAAGGTATAAATTTATTGGTTCCCTTTTTTTTGAGTTGATATTGGTGTCCTTTATACATGAGTAACATGACAAATATAAGCCTACGGCCTTTCATCAAAAAAAAAACATGACAAATATATAAGAATGTAGTTCGTTATATTCAAACAAAAAGTATTCCGTGTCCCAAAGTCATGTCTCATTATCACTCCTATATTCACGAATTCATATCTACAGTATGTGCACCGTTGAATTTTTTCATAATTCGAACCGATGTAGATGTCAAAGTGATCTAAAGATTCATATATTGCGTTGCACGGTGCCGTGCATAATCCTATATTTACTGACACAGGGAAAATCACGAGGCACTCTGTTACTACTACCTATTTAAATTAGATGAAGGTAAACTTGTATTCATGCACGCCAAGTTGCTTATCTTTCTGCTCAACCATTCAATGGAACAAGCATGTAAGAACTAAGAAGAAAAAGAAGTGAAAAAGATCCTAGTAATTCTGGACAAAAATATATTTTAGATACACATATATATTTTAGGAACACAACAGAAAAATCTTTGAAGCAAAAACAATATGCTAACTACAATATTATTGGATTTCCTATTTATGCAAGAATATGTATTGATTTGTAGGGAACAGCGATAGAGTAGAATATAAATTAATATTAGAGAGATTCATATATACAGGCATATTCTTATCTCACCCTCCTCTAGCATGTAAACTCCTTCTGTTTTCAATAAAAAGATGTACGCATGGCATACTCCAAAACAACAACAACAACAACAATAATAATAATAATAATAATAATAATAATAATAATAATAAAATAGATAAATTTGAATTCCCCCAATTATGACAATATAACATTGCATACATGAAATTATGAAAATTAAGCACGTTACATTAATTGCTCTTTTAACGATGGGTTTACATAATTATATCATCGGATTTGGAAACCAACAAACTAACAAAATGCCATAATTATTTTATGATAAAAGTTCAAAAATATGAAATAATTACTTAATTATTTGCATGGTACAAACTGTCATTTATTTTCTACTGATGTAGATGGTGCCCCATATAGTGTGTTAAAATAATCCGAACGGGTCAGATCCGACCCGCGTAACCCATGGCCGCGATCCGTCCCGCTCTGATCTGTGACCCGTTAGAACCGGCGGGTCTAGCACGGGTGCAGGTAAAAAAATTTGAAAAAACCCGTGCTAGAGCCGACCCGTTTTGGACCCGACCCGCCCCGCCTAACCCGCCCCCCACCCGACCCGACCCGGGAAACTCGTGCAAACCCGACCCAATACCCAATAAACCCAGGAAATTCAAAAAAATATGGGAAAATTAAATTTTTTTGTCAAAAATATAAATAGTTATATATTTTTAATATTCTTAATAATTATTTTTAAAATTTTCAGATTTTTTTGAGAATTTATTTGAATTTTATTGGGTTATTTTTAAATTTTAGAAAAAGAAAAAAAAAAAAAAAACCTGCCGACCAGTCCCACCCTCGGACCCAACCCGACGGGTCGCGATCAAACCCCTCATAATTGACCCATCCTAACCCGTCCCGCCAAAACCCACCGACCCGTGCAAACTCGTCCCATTTTTAATACACTAGCCCCGTACATAAGTAGGGCTGTCAATGAAATATGTTTCGCCATATTTCATTTCGTAGTAAATAAAACAGTTAACGAAATATTTGTCTTTCGTTTATTAAATGAAACATATAACGAAATTATTTTATGTTTCATGCAAGGAACGAAACAGGTAACGAAACAGAAATTTTCTTTAATTTAAGTGTATTTCAGTGTAAATTTCGTGTTTCATTTCGTTTCGTGATAAACAAAATAGTTAACAAAATGATTTCGTCTTTCGTTTAATAAACGAAACGGTTAACGGAAAAAAAAAATGTCTCGTTAACGAAACGATTCACAAAAGAAACTATTTTCGTGCGTTTGAGACGTTAGGATAGGTTGAACTTATCAAAATGAACTCTCTTTATGTTTTTATTATTTTATTTTCTAGTGCATTAAAGCTAATGTCCTAGTCCTATATATAAAGATAGAGGAAATTGTCCTCATTTCCACATGAAACTGTAATACATAAGCAATATAAGTAGGGAAAAACTTAAATTAGAGTCCTTACATTAGGGATCTCTAGCTAGGTTTGTGGGCATGTATTAAAAAACTGTAATTCATTTTCCATGCATAATAAGTTCAATTAGAAAAACAATTTTTTCATATGATTGAATATCAACCGAAACTAAATGCGTACTTTGATCAATGTGCTGGTAAGGTCTTTTTTGAACTTTTTACTAATTTTCAAATTAAATACATGATGCAGCCTAAAACAATGGAATATACTGGCAAGACATAATTGCGACTGAATTTAATTATGATATGCTTAATTAATATATTTTCATATAGTTCTTTTAGGATATTCATAAACCATGACCATATATAGCCCATGGGAGCTGTCAATAGAAAACGAGAAAGTCTTCCACAGACACACAAAAAGGCAGAGAAAATGAGAGAGATGCAAGGAAAGAAGCAAGAGAAGAAAAAAACTTAAATTCCATACCTCTTGGCTCTTGCAAGTTGCACTAAATGCACCGATTTGACAGCCAAAGAGTGCACTTTTCATGCGATCTCTCTCGTCTCTCTCTCGTCTCTCTCTCACTGAAAACAGTTGAATGCTTCAGAGAAAGAATTATTGACATTACTTATGTAATAGATAACGCTTTAATGGATCCTTAATTTTGGCTTGGCCGACCAAATCGTCCATCAGTTAAAAGGCAACTTCTCGAATTTTCAATTAAGATATCCCTCCAAAAGAACGCAATGCAACTTCTCTCCAGTTGTAGAGCCAATACAAGGCCCCTTCGCTTACCACAAGCCACTCGAGCGGGCAGCCTCTGCGGCTCTGCGGAGATTTTTTCATAGGAAATCTAAATCAAGATTCACAAAATCAGAATTAATAACTTGACCGTAGAATTAAAATCAGAAGAATCGGCTAGAATTAAAATGGAGAATATTCATTACCTCTCCCCATATATAAATGGCCCTTAATTAATTATATATGTCGTCTTGAGTTATATGAGTTGTTAGATTAGTACAATCGATTGATCCCATATATGACTTGTGACATGTGAGGAATGGTTTTTAAGCAAGTTTTAATATGAATAAAATGAATGATATGTTATAGTTTCTAATGATTTGGATTAAAAAATTTCAGAAAAATCAATGAAATCTAGGAGAAATTAAAAAAACTATTGAGCGAATTCAATTTTTAGGAAAGTACGTCTTGATAATCTTTAATTCTTTCTACTGTCCAAGTTGAATAGGACTGGAGAAGACTGAAATAGAGAGGATTTGTAGGCAGCGAGATAGAGAGGATCACTTGAGTGGAGTTGAAGGGAGGGAAAGGGGACACACTGATAAGTGATAAACACATGGGGGCCAAGAGGGTGCATGCATTATTTCTTTTTACTACTAACAACAATCATATGGCATATGCTTCAAATTTTGTCAACAAATTAATTAGGCATACAGGCGTATTTAACTTGGTAAATCCAAATAAAAGTTGAGTCCATTAATTCGTGTTTCCTTCTCTCTCCCTCGTGGGTATTGAACAACGAACCATTCCACATTAGGGATGGCCGGATGGATAAATAATTCATGACTCTTAACTTAACTCGCCCGTGGTTCGTTATAATTCGAATTCGATTTAATTTAAGTTGAATCTGACTTAATATGACTAGCTTGTATATTTTCTTAACTCAAGTGCGAATCAAAATTAGCTCGTTTGACAACTCATCAGTGACTCATATACTTTATTTTAAAAATAACTGATAAATCAAAATACAAAAATAAACTAACTCGACTAGTTAGTTCGAGCCAAACATAAGTTGAATACGAACTAGATTAACAGTTCGAATTAAGCTTATTAATTAATTCGAACTAATTCAACTTATATAGCTGCGGACTCGAGATGGAGTTACCTCTTATATATTCAACTCGTACTCCTCTCGTTGAACAGCTCTACTCCACAGGGTGGTCTCTTCGTAGTTTTTTTTTTATGAAATATCTTCCTAGTTCCTACCTACTCTTACAAAGAATTAATTGAGAGAGAGAAGCAATATTTTTTTTTGGAAACCGAGATAGGATCTTTGAAAGAAGAATTTTAAACATTTTGTACAAAACCTGAGGGTTCTGGTAGTGTAAAATCTTCTACGAATGGTCTTTCATTCATAGTACGACCAAACCTTCTCTCTCTCACCCTTGACTTTCTTTTATTATGATTGTGAGAATGGTTTCTTGACTTGCGTTAGATTGTCGTTGGGAATTGGAGAAGAGCAGTTGAATGAACGATGGGACGTGAGTTATGACATTGTTTCATCATTGTTTTAAGAGAAATTTCAGGAAAGAAAATTTATCACTTTTATTTCTTTGTGATGCAAGTAAGATGCAGAATTAAGGGGAGTAAATGGTTTTTTTATTTATGTATTTGATTCATATCGTATTTAATAAAAGATGGGATCTCTTGTCAAGGATTATTTTGACAAATTTTATAACGCATTCTTAAATAAATATTAAAATTTTATAAATATATTTTTTTATTTATAGATTGATAAATGATAATGTTTCAAGTTTCATGTAATTTCATTATATTTTTATAATCCATCAAAGATCAAAGTTATAGCCGCTGAAAATTATATAAAATTTTGATGATATTTGATGAACTATCAAAAATGGTAATGAAATTATATGAAATTTGAAACACTATTTATTTATTTAAGAGTCCATTGTCAAAATAACCCATTGTCAAGTGATCACCTCTCTTTAATAAAACGGTGTGATGAAAACTTTATATAGTGTATTCATCTTTTTGTCAATTATTTTACTCTGTACTTAATAAAAAATGTACACCGGTTTCGACCATTTGTATACATTATTTGAAGTCATTACAATAGAACGTTTACTAAATCCTACCAATCACCATGACAAGTTTAATTTATATTAGCATAACTCATTATTTATTTTGAATTTTTTATAATCTTCAAAATATAATTTAAAATTGATTTCAGCAATATAAGCATGATATATTACAAAAATGCAATGTATATAAGAATGATAAAATTTTGTATATATATGTTTCAACGTGTAATAAGCAACTTAAAACGGTCTAAAACTAAGGACCCTTTGTCATCAAATAATACTGAAATTACAAGTAAATTGGTTTTTAGTGTTCATTAGCATACCTATCAATATTTTTTTTAATTTTCAATTTTATTATATTTTTTTCAAGGTTCCATCGTGAAATATCATGTATAGGATTCAAATTTTGAAATCTATAAGGAGTCTAATTTTAAGTTTCTAAATAATAAGTCAAACTTCAATATTACTTATTTTTTAAAATGATTTGCTAAAATAAAAAATGACAATAATAACAATTATGAAGATGATGATTATTGCAACCATGACAACGATAAGAATAAGAATTGTAAGGATTATTACTATTATATATGCAAATAGTACATAGACTAATTAATAACATAGATAACATATATATAAACGACAAATAGATAAGAAAACAAGAGTAATAAATAGACATTAGCTTACTATAAAAGAAAGAATTTTGATCGTCTTTTCCATAAGAACTAGGCGAGATTCCTTCAATTTCTCGTATCTGCCATCACTTTTATAATTCCCCTTGATAAGTGCAAGAAATTTCTCCAACGTGTTATTTCAAAAAGAAAAATTAAAGAATAAGTAACAAATTATAGCTCCCTCCTTACTCCGCTGTGGCTCATTGAATTGAAATTGAAATTGGTAGTATTGTAGCAAGAAATTCTAGAAGGGTATGTTTGGATGGCACGAGAAGAGCGGAATAGTTGTTGTTTTCGGAATAAAAATAGTATAAATGCAACCAAATACAAATTCGCTGTTTCTGAACAATGAGAATAACTGCTATTTTGCTATTCCGAGGGAGAGATTGAATAACTATTATTATTCTCAACTCTCCGTTATTATTTCAAACAAACAATCCAAAACAACATTCCTACCATCCGGAATAGCATCACATTTTTACTATCCTCATGCTAATCGAAAAATCATTATTTTTTTCATTATTTTCACTTACTATTCAGAATTCTTCTATTTTTACATTATTTTTTACCCGATCCAAATATACCTGAAAAGATCAGGTGGTTTTTGCAAGTCTAAATGCCAACGTGAAAAGAAAAAGGAAAACGAGAAATCATGTCCTGTCAAGCGAAGTATGGGCATTCCAGCTTCACGCAGATGGTACAAAACGACCAGTGGAGGTGACCCGGGATTGATTGTTGTCTCCTGGTAAACTAATTACTATCTTATTGACCTTTTCTCCATTTATTTCCCTGCACTGGACGTATCAGTTCTTGAAAAATACTGAAATTTAATTTGGACATTCACATTCACAGTTCCGTATAATATTATAATTGGACTTGAAGCCGAGAACTGCATGCTTATAATAACAAAAAAATTAATGGATAATTTTTACATAATTTTGTCATATTGTTTTTTTACAAAAAAATATTGGTTGCCAACTGCCAACAATTAATTGCGATTTGCCAGCTTCTATGAAACTGTTTTAAGCTAAAAGCTGCTTATGGTAGCGTATATTCGGTTCATATTGCAGTCTTCTGGACCCCCAACGTTCCATTTATTTATGTTTTATTCATTTTTTTAATATCAACATAGTTCATGTACGAAAAAAAAACTTTTAGTATTCTTTTTTGAAACAATCAGATTAGGCGAACGTACGAGCAAATCAATTGGGTATGTTTGGATGTGCAAGAATAAGATAATAGTTGTTGTTTTCATAATAAGAATAGCAGTTTTATATTCAAATGCAAATTTACTATTTCGGAACAACGAAAATAATTATTATTCTACTATTATGTGATGAGGATAGAATAGCTGTTGTTTTTCTCAATTTTTCATTATTATTTTCAACAAACAATTCAAACAATATTTCTACCATCCGAAATAACATTATTTTTTTACTGTCCTCGCGCTAACCGAAAAATCACTATTTTCACTATCCTCATTTGCTATTCTCAATTTCTCTATTCTTACATTATTCTTTGTACAATCCAAACACACCCTTGTAATACAATGGCCCACAAGCTCTGCAATGAGAAGAAAGAAATCTAACTAAGAACAAAAAGATCATAAAATTGTTAACTGCCTTTTTTAGCTAATATATTATGAAATTTATTTAGATCTCCAATTCTAACTTTTTACGTTTGTTAGAATTTAGTGTATGTTATTCTATATTTTTTAAATTATATAGAAACCTTTTGCTACAAAATTTAATGGTTACTCCTTTTTTTTAAATAGTAATATATATTCAACCAAATTATCGATGTTAAGAGTAACGGCATATTATTGATAATAGCAAACAAAATGGAGATCGG
Source organism: Schoenoplectus tabernaemontani (assembly GCA_037127355.1). NCBI lineage: Eukaryota > Viridiplantae > Streptophyta > Magnoliopsida > Poales > Cyperaceae > Schoenoplectus > Schoenoplectus tabernaemontani. The sequence goes on along the minus strand of CM073750.1, from coordinate 17,983,809 downwards.
AAGTCATATCCTCGTTGAACAGACGTCTAAAGAATTATAAATATCATATGGAGTGGCGCATTCAAAGTGATATGCTAACATTTTCCTTTGCGAACACGGAACACCGACTAAAAATTTTACAATCAAACTAATGAAAGGAGAGAGAATATTTCCCTCTTTTCTTATAGTTGCAACATGTTGCGTGTAAAAACGGCCGGTTCGAATCAAATTAAAATAAATATATATTTAATGTTTAATTGGATTTTTTAAATTATGAACCGAGTTAATTAAATTTATAAAAATATCAACTAAATAAAATAAAATTTGAATAATTTTAAATTTTATTCAGTTAAACTGAAATTATACTAGTTAAAGATTGATAAAAAAATATCAATGGTTCAAAGAAATAAATTATTTAAAATGTATATATAAATAAATAAAATTTATAAAAAATAAATATATTATATTCTAATTGTTCTTAATATGATTGTTATTTATATCAAGTAAAATTACTTCGTAAATTTTAGACTATTCGGTTTACCTGATTTAAAAAAATATAAATCAAACCAAAAAATTAAATTAGTTAGAATTTTTAACCAAATTATTTTTTTTTAACCGAACAACTAAATCAAATAATTCAAAATTTAACGTTTTCGTTAAAATTCAATTAAACCAAGCTATTTGCAGCACCCCTAGCAACGTGCCCTTAGCGGACAAAAATAACTAATTGGTCTGAGATCCCAACACTAGGTAAAACGAATTATTAATTAAAAATCAATACAATTTAAAGAGATTCCCCTTATCCCTCTTCATTTAATATATCACAATTTGTCTCTTTTGGGTCATTATTGCATCGCACGCCAGGAGATCCTTCTTTTCTTCTGGCTTTTTCCTCCCGATGTAATAACAGCAGAATTTTTTCTATTGTTACTCATTTTACATAAAAGCCCTTGAATTCTCCACAATATTCTGCCATTTTTCCAACTGTCTTTTCCTCTTTATTAAAGTCCGATGTAAATTGCGAAGTATATTATATATATATACTGTGCAGCGGTAATAGGTGAGTTTTCCGACGTGAAAGTTAATTTTTTTTTTGTGCATGTCACTTAGATGCACTAGGAGAGATGCACGTTTCAATTCATTTTGCGAAACTTTGGGTTTGTTGTTTAATTTTAATCATACACGTAAGGTATTAGCTGTACGTGTTGCTCTGTTTTAAATAGATGAAGAAGGCTAAGTTGCATATTTTTCATTCTCCAAAATATTTTATTCCGTTATAAATAATGTGTTCTTAGTCAATTGAATGCTACGTGAGTGGTCCGAATCAGTCTAGAATGATCATGGTTTAGATGCTTCAAGATCTAAATTGATTGGAACATTATCTTGTGGGTTCCTTTCTCTCTCTTTTTTTTCAAAAGAAGTGGCAAGGGAAAAACGTTACACTTGTGGGTTAAATAGACATAAAGAAAGGATTTAAAAAAGGTAGCACTAAGAGCATCTTTGAAAGAATGAAGTGCCCCTTTGGATTTTACAAAGAAGCAACTACTTAATTACCAAAGAGAAATGGAAAAATGCAATATAGACCTTTACACTAGGAAAAATACTAAAAGTAGCCGGAAAGCTTTTGGACCCATTTGGCAACGCAACGGGTATTAAATTTTAATCTATGCACTTGTTTGGTCACATTAATCCCTGAAAAAAGCTAAGGAAGGTTAATACATTGGTAGAGGTGTCTTGTAAGGAATGTTTAGCTGCATGTATCAAATGAAAGCTTGTTTGAACAATTTTTTTAAGTAATTGTACCATGCATGTGTTTATTAGAGGTCATTTGGCCCTATGGAGCTGGATGGATTGGACAGTTAACTTTTTTTGCCTTTTTGTTCAAGATTATTCTCTTTTATGTGATTGTAGGCGTTGAAATTTGGATTGTTCAACTAGGCTCCTGTAAATTAGATGTGGTTCTATACATCCAGCCATATCGTTCAATTATTGTTTCTCAACGGATTGTACGAAAATTGTTCTTTAATTGATGGATCTTGTTATGGCATCTGTCTTGCAAACACAGTCAAGATAATGGGTCGATTGAGCAAAATCTAAGTTGGTACAGAGATTTAATTAAGCCTTTTTTTATATAATGTATAATAATATGTGTTCAAATTGGTGTATCAATAGTTGCACTTGATTTAATGAGGACTAATATTAAGAATGAAAAAAATCAAAACATATGGAAGCTTGAAGTAGCATCAGAATTGGGATTCGGGGTTAAATTGTTATTTGAGGAATAATTGTTGATGTAGAAGAAGAGACCATTTTGTAATAGTTGCACAATAAATCGATTATCAATTGGTGATTATCGTTTCCTCATTTAGAAATCTACTGAAATCCTATTATTACGTAAAGAAAAAAAGAAATAAAGAAGAAAATAACACATTAAGGGCGTGTTCGGCGCTGATACTGTGCGCGTAGGGAAAAAATTCAGTCTGAGTGAATTTTTTTTTCCCGCGCGCAGAGTAAAAATCAGTTTAATTCCCTAAGATTTTCCCACACGTGAGAGGAAACGAACACGCCCTAAAAGAAAATATGAGAGATGGATGACAACAGGGGAATGATGAAAACATACATCACAGTGCTATTATCAAGTGTATGGATACAAATTTAATACAGAGACTTCCAATGAACAGTACGGTATGTGTTTGATTGGATTTGGTCGTGGTATTTTAGGTACAGAAAGTACCAATTGCGCACTAAAGGGGTTTAATTTATTCAAAATAGAAGCATCAGACCAGTCCAACAAAAGTAGTAAAGAAACTCTGGCTCAATTTTCTCGGTTGGTTTAGAAAAGCATCTGGCTTTAATCTTAGAAGATAACTTTATTAAGATTTTGGTCCCACTTGTATCGCCTTTTGAACTGCAATACAAGTATTCCCCAACATTCAGTAGTATAAAATCAGCAATCATTTCAATAGAGTGCATCACCAAGGGCGACAACATCACCATAATAAAACAATATTTCATTTAATAATGCTACTACTCAGATGCTCCATATAATATGTCATCCCATTCACTCAAAACAGAGCTCACCAAAGATATTATGGGGTTCTATTAAGATGCGAAATCTTCACAAATTTCATATATAGTGGGTTGTGCACCTTTTGAAAATTCCCCATTTTATTTGTAATATCCTCCTTTTTGAAGGAAGGTTTTCAGACTTGCTGAAGACGTAATGAGGGAAACGCATCCAAATGATCATGAAGTCTAGCATCTAGTGTTTGTTTAAGCTGACACTTGTTATTAAAAAAGTAAGGCATAGAGACATCAAGGCTAATAAATGATAATGATGTGATATTTTCTGATGTGTCCCTCAAAAAGCCAAAAAAAAAATAAGGGATGAATAAAAGAGAATCTTCGGAGGTGACAGATGTCTCGGCTTCTTTTTAAACTTTTGATGAGTTTTTAATTGAACACATTGATATTTCCTCATTTTGAGGAAAACAGTACCATAGAACTGTCACAAAGCAGGCTTTAACATTAAAAACAAGAAGAGACCAGCCCAATTAGTACAATATAGTTCTCAACTGGACCTTAAACCAGTAGAACTTTGTAATTCCCAAGCATGTTTCCCACCTTGCTAACTTGGTAATTCAGATATAGACACGAGCATGAGACAACTCCATGCTTCAAAAGGAAGTCTTTGCAACATATTGTAAAAAATGCATAAATCAAAATTGCAGTTTCAAACAACCTCACCTCCAGAAGTGGCTTTGGAATCCATGACCTTAAGAACCTGGGCAATAGCCTGCTGTCTGTTCTGTTTTTGTCTCTCTACTGCCACCAAATACAAACCTTTACAAACAAATAAATAATAATCATTTATTACATCAATACTCTTATAAAGGTAACTGATAACTGAAGTAATGTGGCAAACTAATGAGTTATTTATTTTCACTTGAGCTCTAGCGGCATTGAAATTTGCAACTTCACAGTTTGCACATGTCTGGCACTCCACTGATAAGGTACCGGTAAGCACTCTGCTGATAAGGTACCGGTAAGGTGGCAAGCTTTCCACACCAGAAGGTAGTGGATAATTTTTATAATTTGAACTCTTAAGCCCCTTGGTGAGGCTTCAATGAGTAATAGGCCACTGTTATTGCAGCAAGCACTGACTAAAGTTGCAAGAATTGATAAAATTATAAATACTAAATCTGAACATAGATGACCAAATTAATTAGACCTAAAGTGACTCAAAAACCATCCAAGTAAATTAAAGTAACTAATTAATTATTAGAAAATAATAAACATAAAGAGGTGCATACTGATAGCAGTGCCAATAGCACAACCCCAAAGGATCTTCTGAGACCATTTCTCCCCCCACCACTCCACTTAACCCTGCCATGTCAAACCTGTAAATGAAATGAGTGAAAAATTGCTAGAAATTAACTCTGCAAACAAAATCGCAGTTCAGGGAATAAATTTCAGAGGGTAAGATAAATACTCACAGTGAAAAGCGAATTAACATCTAATGAACTACTAATAGCTTTTCACAAGGTTATTTGAATCCAGATCAGAATCTTATGATCATACAATTCCGTAACTAATTTGGAAATAACACAAACATTGTCAATCGTGAACCCATTAGAGTCCTAGTAGGATCCTGACATTAGTCTTACAGTCCAATAAAAAAATCATAAAAATTATGATCCAAATGAGGATTTCCATCAATTAGATATTTAGCTGGCAATGCATTACACGTGTTACTGTACATGGCTTCAAAGATGTACGTGCACGTAGACAAAACATGTGTACTCCAATAAATTTTATGCTTAAATGATGTCCATACAAGGTAAACACAATATGACATAAAAGTGTCTTTAGTTAGAATTACAGAAGTCCTCTGTTTCCATCAACTATTATGCTTCACTATAAGCTAAAAATATAAAACAAATTTTGACTCTCAACTACTAAATCATTAACTTTCAGATTGGATCCACGACCCTTGAACTGATTCTACAAAAAGAATCACTTTTATGATCCAGATATTATACTTGGAATGCAAACTGGTGTTACAGGCTAAAGAAAAAAATAACCATTTTCTTTTCTTATGAAAGTCCTTGACGTCCTTGACACAGTTACAGACACTCCACCATAGACCTGCTAATGGGCAGGTTTTAACTAATATCTAGCTCAGTCCACTGATGAAGAGGAGAGGTCCATGCCCAGGACCAACCCAAGTTTGTCATGTACTGTTCAAATCCAACCCAAAATTAACTCAGTCTCAAGATGAGCCCACGATCTGCCCATTGTTTGATCCATGGACCTGCTCTGGGCCTCCAATTACATAATGGATGGACACACACCAAATTCTTTACTGCTTTATTATTTAAATGTTAACCAGACCAAACTTATTTATTTCTTTTACTTTTTATTATTTAGATAAAAAATAACAAAATGCCAAACATATCGCAAGAATAAAAATGATTTTTTTCAGATATTTAATGGCCTTTCTATAGTTCCAGTTACCAAGTATTCTAACGAACTGGTATTGAACATGTGTTAGAGAAGTGATTGAAAAAGTTTTAGCAGTACATGGCTGGCTGATGTTCCTATATCCAGTTTCATCCATCCAACAAATATTGTTGAAAAAACTGTTCAAGATCTAAATAGAATCTTAATTTCTTGCCAGCACTGCTGTCTGCTACAATTCCGGTTGAAAACTTTGATTAAAGTAGCAAGACAGATGGCAACACAATGTGACACATGGTTACCTATAAGCTCACAAAACAAAATAATCCTTCAACACCAAAAACACAACAAAATAATCCTTCAGCTATTAACATTTAGGTGTCAGTCTGGTATAATACCAGTATTTGCCAGAAAAACTGATAACCCGAGAGATGCTTTCTTCAATAAAGAGAGTTCAGAATAACTAAGGATCAAAGTAATATCTAGCGAGAGAAGAACTGTTAGATACCAATTAAAAGATTGAACTACTAGCAGTGCTTGCCTCTATGCTTCTTGACGGAAAATACAGACAGAGGTCGAAGAGAGTGAAGCGAGAGAGCTTTGGAGGAGAAGAGTTCGACGGAGCTGTTCTGCAAGAGAAGAGAGGCAGCGACGTGGTGAGGCGGTGATGCTTTGGTCTTTGGAGGAGAGAGGCTTCGAAGCTTCGACGGAGAGAGGAACCAAGGGACCAAATTGAAATCGTGAATTGTGAGTCCAGTGTTGATGTTTGAGTTGAGCCGTCCATTGTCAGCCCATAATTTAGTTTTGGGCCGCCCAATTCAAACATGTAAAACACACACGGTCTATGTTTACATGTTCTAACGTAAAAATTTGCTCTTTAATATAGAAGGCAAAATATAGAATTAATCACATTGTTTGATAAACAATAAACAATTTTTAATTTTGATACACATCAAAGGAATATCGACATAATAACTATTGATCAATTACTTACATTGCTTGATAAATATCAAATTATTGAAGTTCTGGTACAAGAATTATTTTTGATACCAGAGTCCACGCCTTTATTTTTTTAATACTCTATCACACACAGAGAAAGATAAACCAGAAGTGGATTACTTATTGCCGCCTTGTGAAAGATAGAGAGAGAGAGATATGAGACATAAAAAATATAAAAAATACAAAAAAAAATCAAACAGTGAGCTCAGTCTTTGAAATTATAACACCATCACTGTCAGCATAAAGCCATTCTCCTGGAAAAATCAAGGTACCACCCATCGATACAGGTACGTTCTTCTCCCCTGTGCCCCTCTTGTTGGACTTGAGAGGATTGGACCCAATTGCACGGACGCCGATATCAGTAATGTTGATCTCATCCACGTCTCTGACACAGCCATTAACAATAATGCCGGCCCAGCCCATGTTATGTGCCAGCTGGGCGAGGTTGCCACCAAGTAAAGCACACCTCTGACTGCCCCCACCATCTATCACTAGAACTCTCCCTGTAATCCAAAATAAGTGTTACATGTTGTACCATATCAACATTGCCATCATACATCTTGAGAGTTGTTTCTTTATGTCAGGTTTTGGGATTTGAGTTTTTGAAAGCTAACATAATATAAATGATTGAAATTGGTTTGAGGTCTGAGATTTGAGTTTCTTGGAGTTAGCTTTGATTCAGAACATAGTGCAGATGTGAAAATCTGGCAAAACAGGTACAGATTTTGTGCTCTGGTGAAGTTTATTCAGTCTGGAGGCTATTGTATTGGTAAAATTATATTGAAATTGTTTCTTTTTGTTGGTTCTTTAACTCTTTTCTTTTAATGGTTCAACTAAGAAATATGTAGATATGGAGAGCCAATTTTGTGTCCAACAATCAAGCATTACCAGACTAACAGGGCACAATGTCAGGGTACTGTAAGTTATACAGAACTGTCAGCAGCAGTCTTGTTAAATGTGGCTGCATGGACCGCATATGCGTATGCGGTATGCAACCCGTTATCAGAATGTCATGCAGTCTAAGATATACGGTTTTTGCTCATATGCGGGTCCATGCGATCAATATGTGGGTCCATGCGGTTAATATGCGGATCCATGTGGTCAATATACGGGTCCATGCGGTTTATATGCGAGTTCATGCGGTTTATAATGTTATAGTTGAATGTTTTTCTTATTATTCCCTATTCAAAAAAAAAAAAAAACTGCATATATGCGTCCGCATATGTGGCCGCATACCGCATATGTGGTATGCAGTGACCTTCCGCATGCATGAACAAATCCACATTTAAAAACATTGGTCAGTAGTTTTCATTGTAATTCTTAACTTGGCCTTCAGAAAATCAGGTTTTTAGTCAGATATCAGTGCATAAGCTTGAATAGGGAATTTGTTGCAACTTCTAACATCCAGTACCACCAAGTACAAAGTCAGGGACTATATTTATACACTCCATGTTACTTATATATGTAAACCTTACATAATAATACACAATAGCTTCTTCAAAGTATCACAAAATGAAAGATTCAAAAAGACTCAGGTTGACTAATTTTACCCTCTCCTTTCGTCTCTAGAACTTCTCTGACAATCACATTATCCTCGAAAACTTTCAGAGTGACAACTGGGCCTGAAAAAATGTGACTGTGCCCATAAATTTTGAATATTGGCTCAAGGACCCTCACTTCTCCACCTTTAACAAAGCTCTGATTAGTATCACACAGCTCGGCAGTTGCAGTAGATGTCATTATTTTGGATTACACTAAAACCTATAGAAAGGGAGAATTAGAAAACAATTGATTAATTAAAATCCAACTTCGGCAAGAATTGAAATTTTGGAAATGATCACAAGCAGACTGCAGAAATATATCCAATACTGTCCTGTCATATAACATACGGAATGGAAAATTACAGCATTTTACAGGGGCGTATTGGAAAGATTTACTTTCGTTGAGCATACAGATGTTGAAAGAAAAATTAAAAAATAAAATGTTTACTATTGTAGAAGTGTTATTGTTAATAGAACTAACAATGTACCAGTATCACTGGTATATAAATTAGCAGTAGCAGCAGGTCATTGATGTGTCAGACGATTAAATTGAAAAGAAAAAGAAAATAACTTTGGTGCTCACATGGTTCCTGTATATAATTAAAGAGAAATATTTTGATGGAGGAGCAACCTATATTTTCCCTATCTTTAATGTGAAAACACAACAGCTTTCAGAATTTACAAATACAAGAAATTAATAACAAACCAAGCACAGGGATGGTGCAAGATGCCGTGACGACAGAGAAATTTGGAATTCGAGTTCTAATTTTAAGAGAGAACAGAGAAAGCTCAAGTATGAAGGGAATTGGAGATCGTACCTTGAGAAGTTCAAAAGGAAAGGGGAGATGACTAACTAAACAACAAAAGGGATATGGATTGATAGTTGTGGGCCCTTGAGACGATCGTATACATACCATATTAAGGCACTTCATTGAATGCTCTATGACCCGACGGTTGCGAAATGCGACCTCACGGTCCTCATCCTCTCCCACGCGGTCACTTTTATAGTTTTATTATTGGTACGCTGTAAAATTCCAGGGAATTTACTTTCTAGAATTCGTGTTTCTGAGAATTTTAGAATCGGTTCTGCAAAGAAAATTTTGCACACAGCAAAAAGGTAAATTATCCTGGGCAATTGTCACGTGGGGCCCTGCTTATAAATTTTTGGGTCTCAATTGATAGGTGCTTCATTTTGATTTGTTTCTGTTCATTTTTTTAATTTTGATAAATCTAATCGTGTTCTTTTCTAGTATAGTAAAATGCGGATCTGAAACTTAAAAATATATTTCAAATATATTGATTTCAAAAACTTGAAAATGATTATTCTCGTGGCGCTCTCTTTATAGAGCTCGGTTGGTGGAATTGGTGGAATTTAATTATCCCACAAAGTCATATTTGTAATATGAAAGATTAATCTAATATTATTATATTTTAAAAATATTTTTGTTTATTTTTTATAATTATCATGTCTTTCAAATAGTACATGTCTATAAATTAAATGTATATAAATTACATGTCTTTCAAATAGTACATGTCTTTCAAATAGTACATGTATATTTTTGCTCTTGATTTCCATTGATAACTGGAGATCTCCCTAGTGTGCAAACTTCTCTAATTATTATTTAACCGACAAGCAAAATCATGAATCTTTCTTTTTGAAATTGCAGAAATTAATCAGATAATTTCAAGAAAAAGAAGTTGAAGAACTCTTTAAAATATTCGGAGGGGTTTGTATCTCATGAGTAAATTAAATGACATGCTATGTGGGAAATGGAGAGGAGCTTTGCTAATTTTACATAGGAGCACAAGGCACCTATATGGGGTGCATGGATGGGAGCTAATTGTCCTTAACGTCTCAGTTCAGTGGACCCCAGACTTGCTATACTAGAATTCTCCTCCATCAGTTAGAGCCAGCTTTTGCAATTTGTTAATTAAAATGGATATGATCCACTACTCCAGATATATGATGGTCAATTAGTCATTGATTGAAATTTATCTAGTTGCTTGCCAGCTATATATAAATGAGCATTATATTGATTGGACAGTTGTGAGTTGTCACCGTTTGTTTGAGTTAATTTTCTGAGAATTTTGAACGTCTCCTAATTTAACTACCTAGGTATGTATGTGAAAATTGTTTTATTTTAATGCTACTCATATATAACATGTACTTATTATACAAATTACAAAGTTACAAACAAAAAATTGTCATATTGGTATTATTTTCACAAGTCTGCGTATTCCCGATTGTTAAGCACTTGTGGTTAGAGGTGGCAGAACTCGATCCGACCCGAGAAACTCGTTTGATCTGTCCGGATCTGAACCTGACCTGACCCGATTTTTTAAGAAAATCAAACTGATCTGACCCGACCCGAGATCAAATGACTTTTAATCAAATTGAAATCTATCAACGATCTGAAAAGACACAACATATAAATTGACCTGACCCGACCCTGATTCGACCCGGTCCGACCTGATTTCTTCTAGAAGGTCAAACTGATCTGATCCGTCCGATCCGAACCCGAACCCGACCCGACCCGCCCGATTGCCACCTCTACTTGTGGTGCTATCACTTCGTGCCACTAGACACTGGTTGATTGATTTCTCAAGGTGTACAATACTTGGTTGTGCATAGCATTTCTGCAGAGAGGTTCAGATAACTCATACTCTCCTGCACCAAGGAATGAGAGAACACTGAGCCACCGAGGGCTGAGGCTTACACGGAGGAACAGAGAACGGATCCAATATAAAAAAAAAAAGAATATATATAATACAGAGACCAGATGTGATGGATGAAAAAGAGTAAAGCATAGTAAGCAAAAAAATCTGGCAAAGAATCATTGGAGGATCTCAGAAGTCAGAGAAGCTCTCTGATCCACAGACGTGCAAGTGATTCCTCTTGTTGCCTTCTTTTTAACTTACTTAATTATTACCACTTATCTAATTTATTCATATATATATATCAACAGTATGTTATAAATATCAGAAAAAAAAAGTTTCTTCTTCCTATATAACCGCTACAATTATATACATTCACGAAGTACGTAACAGTCAATGAAAAGTAAATCAACCCTCGCGCTGTTCGGATCTGTTCCATTGAATGAACAAAGGAATTTGACTAACCAAATTGGAACAATATTTGTGAAGAATGAATATATAATATTTATAGTGATTCATATTTTTTAATTTCACAGGTCGACCAATATTTTTTTCTTATAGAAGCTCGAAAGTGTAGTCTCTGATGATTTCCTCCACCACTATATAATTATATTGAGATATATTACAACTGAGTGCTGAGTGCTGACTGCCAAAAGGGGGGAAGAAAGGAAAAACGAATGAAGAGCAAAATTGAACTGATAATCTCAGCTGCCACTACCAGATTCATGGTAGAACCGTAGGAGAGAGCATCTCCCTTGCCATAAAAGTTTCTCATTTCTACCATTCAATCATTAATGAAATAAATGCAATATCTCTTCAACAGATGCTGATCAACAGTATGAGCCATCCAACATTGTCTCCATTCCAAACAGTAAACAACTGGTCGTCATTTCATCCTGTTAGGTATTAGCTGCGTCAATCGGCAATTTATCAGCATATATTGTTGTATCCAGTAATTACTAAACTGGAGAATTTCTGTATCTGTACAATACTGAATATGCGATTTCTCCTATCATACAGCAACAAATTGCACTTTGGACAACCAACCAAGCTATCCTAGTAGGTTTCTTGTGCCACACTTCATCAGATGATACATCCATATGAATGATAAAACGTCTCCCCATGTCTGTACATCCTTGTGCAGATTACGATAGTGTATATCACATGTGATATATAGAGAGAGATGGGAAAAAGATGGATAATTTAAAGAGACTTGAGAGAGGGAAATGGTTAAAGAATGTTTTATTTTATCTTTAACAATGACAAATATGTAGGGTTTTTTTTCCGACAATGATGTAAAATGTGGACATCATCTTTTTATCGGAATGAATTTATCCGTCAAAAACTCAGAAGATATTTAATTTGAAAAGTTTGTCTATCCAAAAATCATTAAAAATAGTAATAAAATTCTAAAAATGATAAAGTTGATATTGTATAGGTTTTTTATACAAAATACTTTTGAGTTATCTAGATTAATATTTGGAATATCATAGTTTGAAATTTGGAGTACCGTAAGTGTTTTGACCGAAAAATGTTTCTGAAAGTATAATAAATAAACTATATATAAAGAGAATTTTTTAGTACGCTTTCATTTTTGACGTACAAATATTAATATTTTATTATTATTTTATGATCATCTTTTAAAAATTATTAAAAATAGTAAAACAATTCGAAATAAGGTAAAAATTTGTATTCAAATTATAGAGCTACTTATAGTCATATTTCGAGCATGAGAAGTCAAATTTTGAATCGTTAATATTTTGGTTGAAATGTAAATGTAAGCATGTGCTATACAAACTCTTATATAAGGATGTGCAATTCAGAATTAATTAAGGATGACGGTTTCAGTTTCCAACAATTTTCCACTTCATTTTCCGGTCAAAAACAATTCTTCCCCTCTAAACTCTCTCTCTCTCTAATAGTTTACTAATTGGGGGAGAGACAAAGAGAGAATCATACGGGAACAAAGAGGCATGCAATGCAATGAAGTGCAGGATCCCAAAGAAATGGAATCGGGGTGTGTGTGTGTGTTGGCCTTCCGAAAGGGAAAGATCCTTTTTGAGGGGAAAAGGAAGGAACAACAATGTTAGAAATCCAATGATTTTGTTTGGGAGTAAGAAGGGACAGAGGGGCAGGATTTAAGGTTTAGAGAGAGGAATTGGGATTGGCTGCCCCTCTTAAAGGTACAGCTAACCACCTAATCTGGGGTGCAAAGCACATAAAACAGGGACCAAACCACCCCTAATACCATTTATTTAGTGCCTACGTACGTTCATATAATATAAACAAGTACATACAATGATACTTTCTTAATTTTTTATTTAAGCAGGGAACCGTTTGGCAATTGCATGTCTTATCAGTCAACTTAAATTTCAAGTATTATGGTTTTTGCCAACATCTCATTAAATTATATATCTAGTTCTTTTTGGTACGTAGTTTATACATTTAAATTTCACAGTAAACAAAAAAGCATAGGCCTGCAAAAAAAATAATAAAACTGTTATGTATATACATTTTTTGGTAGGTGTAGTAAAAGTATAGTAAGCACAAAGCATTTTAAAATATCAAATGAAAGTGGTTTAAGCTGAAATAAAGTTAAAGCATCTATGAAGATATTTTAAAATTAATCAAATTTGTTTGTTTCAACATTTTTTATCTAAACTATTTCATTTTTTACTTCACTACTATCATACATTATTGTTTTAATGTGATTTGATTTTTATTCTATTTTAACTTTACTACGCTAAGAATAATTCTTTTTTTCATATTACCTGCGAAAAAAATAAATTGGCTGCGCATAGTACTTCGAGTTCATTAAAAAATTGTTTATGAACCGAGCACATTTTCCACATTGTGAAAAAGATAACTTTCTTTTTTGATTACTTATATCTAAAAATAGCTTAAAAATTTATGGAACCGCTAGTTTTCAGGAAAATATACATTAATAATTTTTCAGTACAATTTTTGTGTACCATTATAAATTCAAAATCTGAATTAGATTACCATAAAAAAAATCTGAATTAGAAATCCTTTACTGGCATTTGGGTGCATGGACCCTCATGTTTAAAAAAAACTATATTGTGACAAAATGCAAATTAAAGGACATGTAGCTAATACTTTTAAACATTCAAGGAAGTTGGATTAAATTCAGAAGCACGTTATCTAGCTAATATCCATGATACAACCAAAGTAACTTTTTTCTCATCTACAAACGTTGTATACATTTAACATTTGTACATTCTTAAATAATAAAAAATTAGAAAGTTCATACGTTAGAAATAAGGAAGAGGTATATGGTTTGATGGTCGTCCATGAAGTACTAATGAATCATTTTTCAAGCTGCAAATTGTACATGGATTAAGACTGGACTGATGATTGCAGAGGAGTTGGATCGTCCATGAAGTACTAATGAATCATTTTTCAAGCTGCAAATTGTACATGGATTAAGACTGGACTGATGATTGCAGAGGAGTTGGATGCCTTACGTGAAGAAGACAAGATAGCGTCTCAAACCCTAGATGCCCCTTTTGCTGGATAAAAGGGCAAAGGTGCCATTGCATAGGTGATCATTACCCCCAACAACCCAGCTCCGATAGACCTTATAGTACATCACTATATCTTAGTGCTAACTAATTACATATGGATCTCTATAATTACTAGTATGTATTGAGGGCTTGCTTAATTAGGATAATTTTTTGTTGTGATAAGTTATATATTCTGACCGAGTCATTGAATCAAAATTCTAGCTATAGTATAGTATATAGGCCGGGCTTCATAATGTGGCATCATGAAATATACACATTGATCGATTAAAAAGTTAATTAATATGCTTAATAAGATTTTCAAGAATTCGTTAATCAAAATTCAATTGATAATATAAATCAAGGTTCACAAAATCGGAATTAGAATCGGAATCGGAAAGTTGATCGTGGAATCGGAATCGGAATCGGCTTAATCGGATCGGAAACTCGGATTGTTTTGAAAAAAAACTTATTTTTCAATAAAAAAATGTAAAAAAATATTTAATCACGAAATGATGTGAAAGTGACGTGTTTCCACGAGTGCTAATAATTACCCTAAAAATAATGCTGAAATACCGATTGCAAGCGCACAACCCATCGTCTAGTATGTTATCGGGTGTCGAATCCACAAGGAACGAGGCTTAAGTACCAAATATATTTCTTTTAATTATCTAAGCAATTAATTTTTGGGTTTTCAGATTTCAATTAATTAAACTTTAAAATTAACCTAATTAAAATAATAAAAGATGAGAACTCAAATTTTTGGTATTCTTAGGATTTCGGGATACAAATTTCTAGAGGTTATTGGTGTTCATTTAATTGATATTGCACTTTTATAATTTCTTTGTGGGTTTCTAATCCAATGGTAGTATTTATCCACTTTCGTGGTTTCGTACTGTACCTAATTTACTTAAACACCCGCTTTCACGGCATATTCTCCTAAACTAGGTTCATTAAGTTTTATGATTAGTCTAAATATATTTTAGCAATTTATTTTCTCCTTTCGTTACTTCAATAAATCATTCAAATAAGTTTAGGTGTCCCCTTAGGAACGAATTTCTCCTTTCGGTACTTCACCTATCCCTACGTTATCTTGTGTTGTCAGAACTCAAATTATTATCTTTTGATCTCTAATTCAAGTCCTAATTATAAAACTATTTGTGTGATCAAGTTATTCCTTTTTTTGGTTACCAATCTAACGTGATCATTCGTTGATAGGTTTTTGCAATTCAATCAACTCGCACCACACAAACAATCAAGCAATTTAAATCACAAGATAGGCAATGATCAAATAAAAGTAACAATACCAATTAAACTAAACCAACAACATAGCAATTTATCATATGTCTAATCCTAAGAAAATAAGTTTAGCCACGCATGACACTAAGAACACAAGAAATGAGTATCAACTCCATTATAACAAACTAAGATAAGAGTTTGATAAAACCCAATTGCTGCTTGGACTCTGATTTCTCCACTTCCCTCTTGCGCATCCCCCTATAGAACTCAACAGCACAGCACCGAAAAAAAAACTACAGAGAAGAATTCAAAAAAAATGAAGAGATAGAGAATCTGATATGGAATGGAATAATCTCTCCCCTCTATTCTTGTCTATCTATTTCTGTAATTTTCTTTTTCTTTTCCCTAATAAAAAGACTTGATCTCTTTCCTTTTTCTTCCCTTAGCACCTCTTCATTAATGTATTTATTCATCAATTAATCAAGGGTGAAAACTTTATTTGGAAATAAGAGATCTCCCTTCACGCAGCAGTTTCTCTGCTAAATTCGCAGCTTGTGTCTGCTCGCTGTTGAGAGTCTTGGCAGGGCCAAATTTTATTTTTTATCTCTAACTTCTTCAGAAATCCTGAAAATTGACAAAATCCAAAAACACGGCAGTAACAAGTTCTAAAAGCAAAATAAAGACTAAAGATGATTCAAAAAATGGGTGAGTTTTTGAGTTAAACCTTGTGCTAATATATTATAAAATGAACACCTATCATAAAGCAACATATTACACTCAAATAATCCATTATATTAATATGATACAAGCATTCAAACTAATCGGATAGCTTAATACATTCTCACATTTAGTACAAAAGCATATAAAAATTAATATTTTCTTAATGATAAATCAAATTGCATATCAATATTCAAACGTAAATTATATAGAATTATAATTTAAACACATTCATTTTACTACCAGAAACTATGTCGAACTGGCTGGATCACTTCATCATTTATTTATGCATATGATTATGTGTCAATAGAAATTATAAGGTGCTGCCAATTATTTGTCAGTATCTATTGAGTGATTTCTGAATCAAAATATATAGATGCTCTTTAGATGACAAAGTGATGAAAACTCGCTTAAGTTTTCAATTCTAATTTTTCTATGCGTAGATACATGAAAGAAATAACAATCAATTAAGTTAAACAAATTTGTCATTTATATAATATATAAAACTGTTGTCAATATTATAAACATTATATATGTGACATTTACAAATTAATACATCATCGGCAACCGATCAAGTATCAATTGAATTGAACCATTATTTTTTTTACAAATTGAACCTTTAAGTTTTCACTCAATCACTACAACTATTTCTCAGTTTCAGAGTTCATTCCTATAGCAGACTCAGACTTGAAATCGGTTGACTCGGCCGTGACTCGACTGACTCGGCCGTGACTCGACTGACTCGGCCGTGACTCGGCTGACTCGGCCTTGACTCAGTCGTGACTCGACCAGCTCGGACGATTCTAACGATTTTCTTTCAAAAAAAAATGTCAGTTCCAAAAATCGGCAAAACTCATCTCGGCGCCAACCGATTCTGGTCCGACTCGGCCGAGTCAACTCGGAATCGGCCGATTTTGTGAACCATGATATAAATATCAGAGCTATGGTATACAACACTCTTTGTTTTTTTTAAACTAATTGAAAAAACAATAAATAGAGTCCTAAATTAATATCAATAAAACTTAAAATGAACTGCATGAGCAACACGTATCTATGATGATAGGCCTCGTCTTTCAACGCAGAGTTCCATGTTGAAATATAGCAAATGTTTATGAATAAGACAAATGTTGAGCTAACAAAAGTCCTTAAAAAATAATTCTTAAAACAAGGGGATGCTTATTGAGCCTTAAATAATATAAATTGTGATACGAAAGAATTTGTTGGAATAAAATAGTCTCCCTACACTATCAGAAAAAAAAAAGGATTTAGAAACGTCAATTAGCACCGATTATTTCGATAATAGTTGCTGAAAGTGATTAGTGGCATTACAAAAAATTTCATGAAATATTCAGCAACTATTTTTATAAAAATAATCGTTTCCAAAGCAGAGGAGAAAGTAGTTTATTTCTTTTTACTGATTTTTGTTGTAGGATTTGGTTCTGTTAATTTGTGCGCAATGAAGAAAATTGGCAGGTTGATGCTATTGTTAAGCCTGTGTTTGAACTTGCCGGTCTTTGTAAGTAATCTAATACTGCTTTGAGATCATATAATAGTCCAAGTTTTGATAAACTATTTTTTTCAATGCTTTTAGATTGCTAGAACCACGAATACTTGCCCCACTAATCTCAAGGCAAAGTGCGGTGATGATTCTTCAGATGATTGAAAAGGCAAATTATTTTCTGGTATTGCCAAAATCAAATATGAGGTAATATTTTTTTTGTAAATTTACCATTGATCGCCAACTTTATACCTCAATTTGAATTGAAATCTGATTTGATGATATCCTGATAACACTACTAATAGCCAACCATTAGCAATTTAGCATATGTTACATATCAACCGATTTTTCAGGATATCTTGGTGGATCAAAGCTTTTGCGAAACAGAACATCATTCAACACATTTGCAATCCAGTGTATGTTACGTTTTTTCCCCTTTTGTTGCTTGATTATCTCTTTTCTTGACGCGTTAATAATTTCAAACGAAGTCCAGAGTAGCTATTTTTGGACCGAATCAGAGCAAGGCTAGTTGAGCAGTCATTCAAATGTTTTGCTCGAAGTAATTGAATTAGCATATTGATTATCGAGTGTTGAAGGTTGTTATTTGCTCTGGGGCATTTAATCAATTTTACATATATATATAGTGGATATACCATGAGTTTAACTTAAAAAGTATAACAAATCATCTCCAAAATTAATTTTTTTTACTCTCATTAAATTCTTCATATTAAAATCTTATGGGGTACAAAAATTTGGGATGTTTTGAGTTTTTTACGTCACTCTTTTTAATTTTTGAAAATCGGCTCTAAAAATAATAATAAATATTTAATGTTTGTACATTATTTTTAAAAATTAAAAGAGCGACTTAGAAAACTCAAAACATTCTAAAATTTTGTACCCCACAAGATTTCAATATGAAAAATTTAATGAGAGTGAAAAATTAAAATTTGGAGATGATTTAATATATTTTTTGAGTTAAACTCACGGAAAGCCTCTGTGAGATATAGTAAAGATACTGTGAGCTTAAGCTCACTGAGGCCTTCTGTGAGTTTAACTCAAAAAATATATCAAATCATCTTCCAATTTTAATTTATCATACTCATTAAATTCTTTATATTAAAATCTTATGGGATGAAAAAATTTAAAGTGTTTTGAGTTTTTTAAATCATCATTTTTAATTTTTAAAAATGATGTTCAAATATTGAATATCTTATTATTAATTTTAGAGCTGATTTTCAAAAATTAAAAACCATTACTTAAAAATCTAAAAACACTTTAAATTTTTGCATCCCATAAGATTTTCATATAAAGAATTTAATGAGTATGATAAATTAAAATTTGGAAATGATTTGATATATTTTTTTAGTTAAGCTCACGGTATCTTGACTCTCTCTCTCTCTCTCTCTCTCTCTCTCTATATATATATATATATATATATATTTGTACTAATGTGCTTTATAAAACATAAAATATTTCATACTTCATGTTTATATCTTATGTTTTAAAATTCAAATGGACGATCCAAACCATTAAATATGATCTTCATATCAAAATCTCCTTGGTAATCAAATTTTATATTTTTTAGAATTTGTTTGCTATTTATTTAAAGGGATAGAAAATCATTGATATTGAATGGTTCAGATGACGTCAAATCAATGAATTTTGTAGCCCTACAAAAAAATAGTTAAAAAATTCTAAAAAATATATAATTTGATCACCAAGGAGATTTTGATATGAAGATCATATTTAATGGTTTAGAACGTCCATTTGAATTTTAAAATATGAGATATAAACATGAAGTATGAAGTATTTTTTGCTTTATAAAGCATATTAGCAAACCTATATATATCTATATATATATATAGGGAATGGATCACTTGACAATGAATTTTTAAATAAATATGAAAAAATCTTTAAAATAGAAAAAAAAAATATGAATATGTTCTTCTACTTATAGATTGATGGTGATTCAAATTTCATACAATTTCATTATCATTTGATAGTCCATCGAAGACTCTCAAATTATAACTGTTGTAAATTATATAAATTTTTGATAGTTCTTGATGGAGTATTAAATGATGATGAATTGAATAAAATTTGAATCACAATCAATCTATAAGTAGAAGAATATATCCATAAGATTTTTTTATTTTTAGGATTTTTAATATTTATTTGAAAATCTATTGTCAAGATTGATAAAATAACCCATTGTCAAGTGATCCTCACTCATATATACACACACACACACACAATTATTTTGTTCGCGCATTACTACGGTGATGTGTTTTAAAAATATAAAATGCATATCTTCATGTGAAAAATATGAAGATAATTTAGTAATTAATGTAAATTTTAATTATGAATACACAATTAATATAAAATAAATATAGAATTGAGAGAAAAGTTGACATTCATAATTTAAAAAAAAAATCATAATTAATTATAATCTAAGAAAAAAATAAAGTATAGCAATTGTACTCCTAAATTATGCAGCATTCGTGTAACAATCAAAATTGAGAGAAAATTATAACTTCAACACAAATATTCATAGAAATAGTAACATTATTTGAATAACCCAATCCAATTATTAATATTAGCTCTAGAAATTCAATAAAAGATCTAGATCATTGCATGATCAGAATACTTACGTACTTAATAAAGAATATAGATATATAGATAGAGGTTAATAATATTTCGTAAAGTATAAAACCTTTCATAATTCATGTCCGAAATTAGAAGAGGTTGGGTTCTTTGATATCTTTAAAGCCATTTGCAAAGTTAAACGGGAGATGGATGGAGGAAGAAAGGTAACGGTGTTAGCACTAAAAATCAATTGCAATTGGAGGTACTAGCTCTTTTGAAAAAAAAAAAAAAAGGTACTAGCTCGTTGTCCTCTACTGATTTTTCTATATTTAATGGAGTAAAATAAAAATTCTCTCCTCTTTCTTCTTTGGTTCTCCGTGTAACAAGGAGCTATTAATAAACATGCTGAAATTACAGATTATGCTATATTTTCGACTCTTAGAACTAAGTTTTATGTACATCTTATTTTTTTTAGTTCTCGGTATTTCCATATATACTAATCTATAATATATAAAGAAAGAGTAAATCTAGCGTGCTCTTAAGCTTACAGAGGTATTCCGCCAGTTTAACTCAAAAAAATATATCAAATTATCTCCAACTTTTAATTTATCAGGCTCGTTAATTTTTCATATGAAAATTATGGGATGTAAAAATTTAAGGCATTTTGAGTTTTCTAAGTCTTCGTTTATAATTTTTTTAAATTAGCTCTAACATTAATAATAAAATATTTAATATTTATATATTATTTTTAAAAATTAAAAACGATGACTTAGAAAACTCGAAACACCTTAAATTTTTACATCCCTTAAAATTTTCATATGAAAATTTTAATGAGCATTATAAATCAAAATTTAGAAATGTTTTGATATATTTTTTGAGTTAAATTCACGAAAAATCTCCGTAAGTTTAAGAGCACACAAGAGTATATATATTATAGAAATGAATTATATCCAAGTAAATTACATCTGAATATACAAATGGTAGATAACTATGATGGCCTCAAAGAAGTCATAGATTCAAATTCTTATAGGCACAAAATAAAATTTGTGAAGTGAGAATCTCTCTAAAAAAAAATTATATCCGAATCATCATTTTTTTTTTTTGCTTTGCCGAATCATTTCCGAATACTTATTTTGTCACTATGATTGCAGGTAACGGAAGGGTGTATATTTGAAAAAAAATATATATATATATATAGTTGAAGGGGGTATTTGAATAAAAAATAGTGCAGGGGACTTATTTGAACCAAAACATAGTTCCACCACTGAAAACAGTTTTTTTTATTAACATATATTATGATGAGACATCCATTAACATTAAACTAACCAACAAGATACCAGGGTCATGATTCACTCTTTATTTTTTATCATCTTGATACCACGGACATAATAAACTAACGAAAATGATGATGGAACACACTTGTTGTAACACTTCTGTAATACAGAAGCTTCTGTACTTTAAAGGCAATCAAGATATAATTTGATTTCATACTAAAAAGATTTAAAAATTGAAATGTACCAACATGGGAAACTTTTGCAAGAGATTAGACATACTTCACTAAATATAAGTTTCTACTAATTCCGGGCCTTGCTAAAAATAACAAGAAATTTGATGAGATGAGAATCAAGGGCGCGCCTTATAAATGTATACCACTGTTGTATACTTGATCGTCTACAATTTATTTCCTTTATGTTTTGCATCTGCGCCATTCAAAAAATGTAAATTCATTAAGCACATCAATAAACAAAATTAAGGAAAAGCATTCACCAGTTCCCCAACTATGAGGATATCCCCAATATTTAGCACCTTGATGAATGCAACTATTGCCAATTGTAATTTTTTTTTTTAACAACACATGGGCTTATATAATTTACGGCTTCCCACTGGCAATTGGAGCATGTTGGGTGTAATAAATTTAAGAAAATTGGACAAGTTTTCATTAAAAAAAGAAACAGGGTGCCATTTCATGAACTTTCACTGATAAAATGGACGGCAGAAAACATACTTATCAGACAACTTGGTCCACTTTAGTAGGCACAAAAAGTATAAATTTTGCATCAAGATTTGGCGAATATATAGCTTATTGCACAACTATTGCATGGCAGAAATTAAGATAAATATAATTAATGTATCCAACAAGTTATACTGGTGTCATAATTAAGGTCATGGTTGATCTCCCTTTAAATAGTAATTAGTACCACTGTCTGGTATATATTCAACAAGCTGGAGATGTATATGAGAACCATAATGTTCTTGGCAGTTTTTCTAAGTAACACATATTAAACTACTGTTAACCACTATATACACGGATAGTAAATCCGTTCTAAATTTTAAGGAACATTAATACAGAATTTGATAGTTGCATGCTTTAATTATATCAAAGGAAGTGTTTTCGCAGTAGTAAATGTGGGATGCATAAGCATAACTTCCGTATCACATGAGGGCATAAGGAAACAACTTAAGTGTTGTTTTATTTATCAAAACCTTGTTTTAAATAGACCTTACTTCAAAAATAAAGAAAGAATAATAGCGAAAGAAGGAACAGAAACAAGCATTGGAGAGAACAACTAGCCATTTTCCCTGTAAGCAAGTGCCTCACTGCTTTTAGAGTCCCATGCAACGTGCATACTAATCTGAGAATAACCTAGGGTTTCTAGGTTGCATCTTTTTTTATACCTTATAGCAACATCGATCATGAGCGTAAATATGACAGAAATGACAAATCAATTAAGCACCAAAAACAATAGCTTGCGTACTCTAAAATGTATCTGGCATACATTAATGAATCCGACAATGGATGTCCTACTACTGTTATCGGAATGAGAGAGATTAAAAAATTGAAGTAAAAATTGGAAAAGAAAAGAAAGGAGATTTACTAAAATTTAAACATAAAATTAATAGTAACCAACCAATTAATATTGTTCCAGCACTACATCGTGCAATTGCATATTAATTTGCATTAACAATAAAATACAGAGTACAGTTAGGCCCTAAAAAGCCTAGAAACTATGTATTGTACCCGTTTATACTCTGTTCATATTAATTATTACTAACCAAATTAATTGGCCGAATAACAAAACTGCAAAATTTCAAAAATAACCCTACAAGATCACATAATACAACATAAATAATAATTAGGCAACTAACCAATTACAATCGATTGATCTCCGAATGTCATTGCCATGAGGAGACTGAGAAGAGAGGCCTCGCTTGCCACCCAAGAAATAATCCCTCCCTTGAAACATGCAGCTGGTATCCCTCCGACGGGTAGTGCAAGCGAAGCAACAACCGGGCTTGAGAAAGAGAGTACTCACTAAGGCGGCGGGGCGTAAAACCGCTCTCTCTAAGAATTACATCCCATCTCTGAAATCTCATGCCACCGGCACCTCGACTACCACTGCTGGCAGGGACCAGTAACTCCTTTATTTCCTCCCCCAGCCATATCTCCTCGACTTCTCTACGCTCCACACTGTTAGGTGGTACTGTCGCCTCTAAGGCCTCAAAAACGGCAGTATAGTAATCTAAAGCTTCTGAGAAAACCCTAATGAAATCTTGAGGCGCTGAGGCTACTCCTAATTCCCGCTCAGCGATTGTCACCACTGCAGGTCCTATAGAACGCAATGTTGCAAGGAACTCATGCAATTGTCTCTCATCTCGATCACCAGACAAAAGTTTATGCAAGAATAGTACGCAATTTACTATTAGCACCTCTCCATTTTTAGTCGAACTTGGTTGTCTCAATTGCACAAGCGAAGCGCCCAAATTGTAGGTGGGGAGATAGAGGGGATTAAATTGAAATGGGAGGCCAAGAGACCGTGCGAAGGCATGCAGCCGATCCGCAGTTCGTCTGAGAGCATTAACATCAGTGCCTGCTCCAGTTATCCGTACTGACGGGGGGCCAGCATCTCCTCGGCACCCACGCACCGCAATTGCTTGTAAAAGAGGGGGCCACTGGAAGCCGTGTGCTGAGTCCATGTCGATTATGTGCACGCCGCAGTGACCATCAATGGCTTCTAGTATGGCTTGGTTTGCTGTCAGATGAGCAAACCGGAGGAATGGTGTGATTTGGTTGAAGGACAAGTATGCTGGTTGGACCAACTGTGTGCCGCACTTGTTCATGCTGGTACTAGGATTTAAGCCGGCAGCATTAGAAGATTCAATGAGTCGGATTAGAGCCCTTGCAAAGTGGCATGCAACTCGGTCAGATGAGTCGCCAAGTGGAGACGCAGCAGAGATGAGAAATGACGCGACGCGCAGAGCCGCAGGGCGGTCACCATGGTGGATCATCTCGGCACAGCGAAGGAGGATCTGGCGGGGTGATGATGATGTTGGACTGAGATATTGGCTGGAGGGTGTTGGTATGAAAGAGGTGGTAGTTGTGGGATTGGTGGTCGATTCTTCTTCTTCATGGGATTGGAGTGAGGAAAGCATAGTTGGGCCAGATTAGGGTTTCGATAGAGAGAGAAAGTGAGCTGGAAGCGCAGGAGAGGAAGAGAGAAGGCATGCATCTCTTGCCGATTTTAAAGTTTTAATAGGAAAGGAGGTAGTAGAGGCGCATCTGGAGGTGCAGCCGTAGCAGCAGCGCCTTCCTTGACAGGACATGATCTGTCCAAAACTAAACAGAAGAAAATTTAAACGCTTATGAGAGAGAGAGAGAGTACTAGTAGTAGTAAGTAGGGAGTGACAGCTGATCTATTTAGAGTTATAGATGCACTGTTTCAATCAAACAAAAGCTAGGAGTTCTCCTCTGCGGGTGTGTTTGGATGGTGTAGAATAATATTGTTTTGAAAATAGTAATATTATTTTTGAATTAGTAATTATTTAAATATAAAATTAAAATCGAGAATAGTAATAAAACAGTGTTAATCCGTTAATTTATAGAAAATGTTAGGTTAGCGAATTAGTATTCATGAGGATAATGAAAATAATAAAAATATTATTTTTTTCTTATATATTAATATGAAGTAGTATTAAATAAATATTATTATTAAATAAAATACTAAAAAATAATTAATTATTTTAATTATTCTCTTCACTATTCTCAAATTTCTATTCAAATAACATTTTATTAACTCAAAATAATAAAAATTAACATTATTCTCACATTTTTCAAAATATCACTACCTTCACATCATTCTCAACTACTAACCCAAACACAATACTATTCTTACACTAACCTTTTCACCATCCAAACACACCATCTTTCTTTCTCTCTCTGGCTCCGATCTCTCTGAGAAAGGATAACTGTGGAAAAAGGAGATGTGGATTATGCGGTTCTTGTCCATATCCGCATGGACTTTGGTGCTTTAAGGCAGGGGAGAGAGAGGGGGTTAGTGATATCAAATAAGATAAGATGGGGTGATGTGATCAGGGGCTTAATGAAGAGGGTCAGAGGAATCTAAAACATTCTTAGGATTTGGTGATGACTGATGAATAAGAGGTAGTTGTTAGTACTTAGTAGTGACATAAAAAGTGGGGAGAGAAAAAGACTTTATGGTTGTTTGGATGCTTTCTTATACGTACTCGTTATTTTTTTTCTATATGGTCAATTCACACTCTTTGCAATTTTTGTGTCCATATATAGATAGTGTTAATTGATTATTCATATATATAAAAAAAATTCTGTGACGTTTAGTTTTTCATTTTTCTCATCTTTTCTTTTTTGCGGTACAAATCAAGCTGTAAAGGGAAAAAAACAATGGGGAAAGTTTGGTGAATGAGTGGTTACTAAAAATATATATATTAGCAATGGCGACTAACAATCTTTCATTAAATAATGTGGTGCTTTTGGAAGTGGTCTTTGACAGTTCGTATGCTTTTACCTTTGCATTTCTTGAGATTGAAAATTTTAATATGCTGTTTACCTTAAGTCATTTTAAATATTTCTATGACAATTTGATATCATCACATATTAGATATAGATAAGACGGAACAAGTATGTTATATGTGACATCTCTGATAGGTTAATTATTTTCTAGCAGAAAATGCAGTTATGCTAAACAAAGCCAGGGATAATGAAATTACAAGGCTAGCTGGTTCGCAGCGTTTGTAAAATGTACCATCACCGTGGAGAGAATAATTAGAGATTCACTCAAAAAAATAGAATAATTAGAGGAACATTTAGAGTACTGGAAATAGTGGGTGTAGATGCAAAAAAAAAATCCTTTTATAAAAGTAAAACCAATGACAACTTTTTTTCTTTTTCTTTTGTATTTCTACATGAGGTGGTTTTCAAAGAAAGCATCAGGAGATTTTTTTTTTTTTTTTTTTTTTTTGAGGAATAGCATCAGGAGATCCTTGCCTAGTGCAACAGTCTAGGCAACAATCCGGTGTTCTTTTTTGGTTTTTGCCCATTGCCCACAACACACACACACATGCACTTTCACAGTTTCTCTCTCTAAAGAGATACACGCAAAGCTTTAAATAGGTGAATTGAGACTACACAAACACAGATCCAGTATCCAACTCTAACTCATAATTCAAACTTTTCTCTTGTCCCTTTGTGGCAACCCTATCTTCTTCATTCATCATCTAAGGCATGGCCTGATGGCCATTGGTCCCTCAGATGAGTTCCCTTGTTCCTTACTTTTCCACTTTATGTCAGTGTCCAGCAAAATTTTCTACGAGGTAAAAACTGTATAGCGTACCGACCATAACCATACAAACACCAAGATGCAGCACACACATGCATTCAGCACGGACTTTAAAGTCTCGTAACTATCGTATGCACATTTTCAAATTACTTCTAATTGATAAAAGGGTAGCATTTTTTTTATAAAAATATTTTTCGCACATTCAACATTATTGATTCAATTTTTTTCAATGCAAAGAAGAGATTAAGATAAAATCTGATCACATTAAAAAAAATGGATCATATCCCTATCTCTTTATATTTTATCTCATTTCATAAATTGATAGTGCTTTAAATTTCATGCAATTTCATTATAGTTTGATATTTAATCAAAGATCATAATAATTTTATATAATTTATAAAAAATCTAATTTAACAGTCTTTAATGGATTATCAAATGATAATAAAATTATATAAAATTTAAAACACTATCGATCTATAAATAAAAAATATATATCTATAATTTTTTCTTATTTTCAAATTTTTAATATTTATTTAAAAATTCATTGTCAAAATCGTTAAAATAACCCATTGTCAAAAATCCCTCCCTTTAAATTAATGTACCTAACTAAATGGCGGTGACTCTTTAATTGGACAAAAATAAAAAGTAGTTTTAAATTTCTGTTGGCAAGAGAAGAAAGAGGTTTGGGAGGAAAAAAGAGAGAGAATTATGAACACTCACATCAGAGGTAGAAAGCAGGAGCACGAGGGTACCAGGCATAAGAAAACAAAGAGAATATGGCAGACTTGGCAGTGAAGCGGGGCATTTCGGTCCAATTGATGGAATGTCTCAGCTCCAGGTGCCCAATCAGGAAAAACTAGCAATCATCATTACCCCACAAATTCACCTGCTTGTCAAGTTAATGCATCAAATACCATTCTTTAACGAACAGTAGAAGTTAAACACGTCAGAGTCTTTTTAAGGATCACTTTTGCAAAAGGTATAAATTTATTGGTTCCCTTTTTTTTGAGTTGATATTGGTGTCCTTTATACATGAGTAACATGACAAATATAAGCCTACGGCCTTTCATCAAAAAAAAAACATGACAAATATATAAGAATGTAGTTCGTTATATTCAAACAAAAAGTATTCCGTGTCCCAAAGTCATGTCTCATTATCACTCCTATATTCACGAATTCATATCTACAGTATGTGCACCGTTCATTTTTTTTATAATTCGAACCGATGTAGATGTCAAAGTGATCTAAAGATTCATATATTGCGTTGCACGGTGCCGTGCATAATCCTATATTTACTGACAAAGGGCAAATCACGAGGCACTGTATTACTACTACCTATTTAAATTAGATGAAGGTAAACTTGTATTCATGCACGCCAAGTTGCTTATCTTTCTGCTCAACCATTCAATGGAACAAGCATGTAAGAACTAAGAAGAAAAAGAAGTGAAAAAGATCCTAGTAATTCTGGACAAAAATATATTTTAGATACACATATATTTTAGGAACACAACAGAAAAATCTTTGAAGCAAAAACAATATGCTAACTACAATATTATTGGATTTCCTATTTATGCAAGAATATGTATTGATTTGTAGGGAACAGCGATAGAGTAGAATATAAATTAATATTAGAGAGATTCATATATACAGGCATATTCTTATCTCACCCTCCTCTAGCATGTAAACTCCTTTTGTTTTCAATAAAAAAATGTACGCATGGCATACTTCAAAACAACAACAACAACAACAATAATAATAATAATAATAATAATAATAATAATAATAATAATAATAATAATAATAATAAATAGATAAATTTGAATTCCCCCAATTATGACAATATAACATTGCATACATGAAATTATGAAAATTAAGCACGTTACATTAATTGCTCTTTTAACGATGGGTTTACATAATTATAGCATCGGATTTGGAAACCAACAAACTAACAAAATGCCATAATTATTTTATGATAAAAGTTCAAAAATATGAAATAATTACTTAATTATTTGCATGGTACAAACTGTCATTTATTTTCTACTGATGTAGATGGTGCCCCATATAGTGTGTTAAAATAATCTGAACGGGTCAGATCCGACCCGCGTAACCCATGGCCGCGATCCGCCCCGCTCCGATCTGTGACCCGTTAGAACCGGCGGGTCTAGCACGGGTGCAGGTAAAAAAATTTGAAAAAACCCGTGCTAGAGCCGACCCGTTTTGGACCCATCCCGCCCCCACCCGACCCGACCCGGGAAACTCGTGCAAACCCGACCCAATACTCAATAAACCCAGGAAATTCAAAAAAATACGGGAAAATTAAATTTTTTTGTCAAAAATATAAATAGTTATATATTTTAATATTCTTAATAATTATTTTTAAATTTTTCAGATTTTTTTTGAGAATTTATTTGAATTTTATTGGGTTATTTTTAAATTTTAGAAAAAGAAAAACCCGCCAACCCGTCCCACCCTCGGACCCAACCCGACGGGTCTAGGACGGGTCGCGATCAAACCCCTCAAAATTGACCCATCCTAACCCGTCCCGCCAAAACCCGCCGACCCGTGCAAACTCGTCCCATTTTTAATACACTAGCCCCGTACATAAGTAGGGCTGTCAACGAAATGTGTTTCGCCATATTTCATTTCGTAGTAAATAAAACAGTTAACGAAATATTTGTCTTTCGTTTATTAAATGAAACATATAACGAAATTATTTTATGTTTCATGCAAGGAACGAAACAGAAATTTTCTTTCATTTAAGTGTATTTCAGTGTAAATTTCGTGTTTCATTTCGTTTCGTGGTAAACAAAATAGTTAACAAAATGATTTTGTCTTTTGTTTATTAAACGAAACGGTTAACTGAAAAAAAAAATTGTCTCATTAACGAAACGATTCACAAAAGAAACTATTTTCGTGCGTTTGAGACGTTAGGATAGGTTGAACTTATCAAAATGAACTCTCTTTATGTTTTTATTATTTTATTCTCTAGTGCATTAAAGCTAATGTCCTAGTCCTATATATAAAGATAGAGGAAATTGTCCTCAATTCCACATGAAACTGTAATACATAAGCAATATAAGTAGGGAAAAACTTAAATTAGAGTCCTTACATTAGGGATCTCTAGCTAGGTTTGTGGGCATGTATTAAAAAACTGTAATTCATTTTCCATGCATAATAAGTTCAATTAGAAAAACATTTTTTTCATATGATTGAATATCAACCGAAACTAAATGCGTACTTTGATCAATGTGCTGGTAAGGTCTTTTTTGAACTTTTTACTAATTTTCAAATTAAATACATGATGCAGCCTAAAACAATGGAATATACTGGCAAGACATAATTGCGACTGAATTTAATTATGATATGCTTAATTAATATATTTTCATATAGTTCTTTTAGGATATTCATAAACCATGACCATATATAGCCCATGGGAGCTGTCAATAGAAAACGAGAAAGTCTTCCACAGACACACAAAAAGGCAGAGAAAATGAGAGAGATGCAAGGAAAGAAGCAAGAGAAAAAAAAACTTAAATTCCATACCTCTTGGCTCTTGCAAGTTGCACTAAATGCACCGATTTGACAGCCAAAGAGTGCACTTTTCATGCGATCTCTCTCGTCTCTCTCACTGAAAACAGTTTAATGCTTCAGAGAAAGAATTATTGACATTACTTATGTAATAGATAACGCTTTAATGGATCCTTAATTTTGGCTTGGCCGACCAAATCGTCCATCAGTTAAAAGGCAACTTCTCGAATTTTCAATTAAGATATCCCTCCAAAAGAACGCAATGCAACTTCTCTCCAGTTGTAGAGCCAATACAAGGCCCCTTCGCTTGACCACAAGCCACTCGAGCGGGCAGCCTCTGCGGCTCTGCGGAGATTTTTTCATAGGAAATCTAAATCAAGATTCACAAAATCAGAATTAATAACTTGACCGTAGAATTAAAATCAGAAGAATCGGCTAGAATTAAAATGGAGAATATTCATTATCTCTCCCCATATATAAATGGCCCTTGATTAATTATATATGTCGTCTTGAGTTATATGAGTTGTTAGATTAGTACAATCGATTGATCCCATATATGACTTGTGACATGTGAGGAATGGTTTTTAAGCAAGTTTTAATATGAATAAAATGAATGATATGTTATAGTTTCTAATGTTTTGGATTAAAAAAATTCAGAAACATCAATGAAATCTAGGAGAAATTAAAAAAAAAAAACTATTGAGCGAATTCAATTTTTAGGAAAGTACGTCTTGATAATCTTTAATTCTTTCTACTGTCCAAGTTGAAAAGGACTGGAGAAGACTGAAATAGAGAGGATTTGTAGTCAGCGAGATAGAGAGGATCACTTGAGTGGAGTTGAAGGGAGGGAAAGGGGACACACTGATAAGTGATAAACACATGGGGGCCAAGAGGGTGCATGCATTATTTCTTTTTACTACTAACAACAATCATATGGCATATGCTTCAAATTTTGTCAACAAATTAATTAGAGCATCCACGTCTGTGTCGATTGTCAAAATTAAATTTTTATGTCACATCATCAAATTGACAATTCATTTTAAGAGTGACATCCCTGAATAGAATTAAATTGTCAAAATGACATTTTCGTAATTAATTTTCTCATTCAAAAATGGAGTTTAGACAATTGTCTAATTTTGCCTCTCATCCCTAAATTTAAATGACAATTGTCAAATGAGATTTGACAATCAATTTGAATGATTCTCTCTCTAGACATACTATTTAACTTGGTAAATCCAAATAAAAGTTGAGTCCATTAATTCGTGTTTCCTTCTCTCTCCCTCGTGGGTATTGAACAACGAACCATTCCACATTAGGGATGGCCGGATGGATAAATAATTCATGACTCTTAACTTAACTCGCCCGTGGTTCGTTATAATTCGAATTCAATTTAATTTAAGTTGAATCTGACTTAATATGACTAGCTTGTATATTTTCTTAACTCAAGTGCGAATCAAAATTAGCTCGTTTGACAACTCATCAGTGACTCATATACTTTATTTTATAAATAACCGATAAATCAAAATACAAAAATAAACTAACTCGACTAGTTAGTTCGAGCCAAACATAAGTTGAATACGAACTAGATTAACAGTTCGAATTAAGCTTATTAATTAATTCGAACTAATTCAGCTTATATAGCTGCGGGTTCGAGATGGAGTTACCTCTTATTCAACTCGTACTCCTCTCGTTGAACAGATCTACTCCACAGGGTGGTCTCTTCGTAGTTTTTTTTTTATGAAATATCTTCCTAGTTCCTACCTACTCTTACAAAGAATTAATTGAGAGAGAGAAGCAATATTTTTTTTTGGAAACCGAGATAGGATCTTTGAAAGAAGAATTTTAAACATTTTGTACAAAACCTGAGGGTTCTGGTAGAGTAAAATCTTCTACGAATGGTCTTTCATTCATAGTACGACCAAACCTTCTCTCTCTCACCCTTGACTTTCTTTTATTATGATTGTGAGAATGGTTTCTTGACTTGCGTTAGATTTTCGTTGGGAATTGGAGAAGAGCAGTTGAATGAACGATGGGACGGGAGTTATGACATTGTTTCATCATTGTTTTAAGAGAAATTTCAGGAAAAAAATTTTATCACTTTTATTTCTTTGTGATGCAAGTAAGATGCAGAATTAAGGGGAGAAAATGGTTTTTTTATTTATGTATTTGATTCATATCGTATTTAATTTGCTTTAATTTTATTTCTAACATAAACCGGTTATCTCTAAATTTGTCAAGGTTATTTTATTTTTTGAATTGATTTCTTTAATTTTATAAATAATTTAATTCTTAAATAAATATTAAAAAATTTTATAAATATATTTTGAAAAATTTTCTATTTATAAAGATTGATAAATGATCAATGTTTCAAATTAGTTTCATGTAATTTCATTATATATTTTGATAATCCATCAAAGATCAAAGATTGAAAAACATAGCCCGCAAAAAGCTGAAAATTATATAAAATTTTTTAGAGATGATATTTGATGAACTATCAAAAATGGTAATGAAATTATATGAAATTTGAGAATTCTATTGGTTGATACGATTTTTATTAAAAAGATGAAACACTATTTATTTATTTAAGAGTCCATTGTCAAAATAACCCATTGTCAAGTGATCTAAAAATTTGAATGTTGGATGATTGGCATAATAAAATAACAGAAAAAAAAAAGTTGCATAAGACGGTGTTCAAGTAATTAAGATACCAGGTTGCTTTTGAAGAAAGAGTTAGAACTTTATAATAAATGTATTTATCTTTTGTTAATTATTTTACTCTGTACTTAATAAAAAATGTAACCGGTTTCGACCATTTGTATACATTTTTGAAGTCATTACAATAGAACGTTTACTAAATCCTACCAATCACCATGACAAAAAATTTAATTTATATTAGCAAACTCGGTTTTTTATTTTGAATTTTTATAATCTTAAAACCTCGCCATTTAAAATTGATTTCAGCAATATAAGCATGATATATTACAAAAATGCAATGTATATAAGAATGATAAAATTTTGTATATATATGTTTCAACGTGTAATAAGCAACTTAAAACGGTCTAAAACTAAGGACCCTTTGTCATCAAATATTACTGAAATTACAAGTAAATTGATTTTTAGTGTTCATTAGCATACCTATCAATATTTTTTTAATTTTCAATTTTATTATATTTTTTTCAAGGTTCCATCGTGAAATATCATGTGGGATTCAAATTTTGAAATCGATAAGGAGTCTAATTTTAAGTTTCTAAATAATAAGTCAAACTTCAATATTACTTATTTTTTTAAATGATTTGCTAAAATAAAAAATGACAATAATAACAATTATGAAGATGATGATTATTGCAACCATGACAACGATAAGAATAAGAATTGTAAGGATTATTACTATTATATATGCAAATAGTACATAGACTAATTAATAACATAGATAACATATATATAAACGACAAATAGATAAGAAAACAAGAGTAATAAATAGACATTAGCTTACTATAAAAGAAAGAATTTTGATCGTCTTTTCCATAAGAACTAGGCGAGATTCCTTCAATTTCTCGTGTCTGCCATCACTTTTATAATTCCCCTTGATAAGTGCAAGAAATTTCTCCAACGTGTTATTTCAAAAAGAAAAATTAAAGAATAAGTAACAAATTATAGCTCGCTCCGTACTCCGCTGTGGCTCATTGAATTGAAATTGAAATTGGTAGTATTGTAGCAAGAAATTCTAGAAGGGTATGTTTGGATGGCACGAGAAGAGCGGAATAGTTGTTGTTTTCGGAATAAAAATAGTATAAATGCAACCAAATACAAATTATTGTTTCGAACAATGAGAATAACTCTATTTCGTGCTATTCCGAGGAGAGATTGAATAACTATTATTATTCTCAACTCTCCGTTATTATTTCAAACAAACAATCCAAAACAACATTCCTACCATCCGGAATAGCATCACATTTTTACTATCCTCACGCTAATCGAAAAATCATTATTTTTTTCATTATTTTCACTTACTATTCAGAATTCTTCTATTTTTACATTATTTTTTACCCGATCCAAATATACCTGAAAAGATCAGGTGGTTTTTGCAAGTCTAAATGCCAACGTGAAAAGAAAAAGGAAAACGAGAAATCATGTCCTGTCAAGCGAAGTATGGGCATTCCAGCTTCACGCAGATGGTACAAAACGACCAGTGGAGGTGACCCGGGATTGATTGTTGTCTCCTGGTAAACTAATTACTATCTTATTGACCTTTTCTCCATTTATTTCCCTGCACTGGACGTATCAGTTCTTGAAAAATACTGAAATTTAATTTGGACATTCACATTCACAGTTCCGTATAATATTATAATTGGACTTGAAGCCGAGAACTGCATGCTTATGGGCCAACAAAAAAAATTAATGGATAATTTTTACATAATTTTGTCATATTGTTTTTTTACAAAAAAATATTGGTTGCCAACTGCCAACAATTAATTGCGATTTGCCAGCTTCTATGAAACTGTTTTAAGCTAAAAGCTGCTTATGGTAGCGTATATTCGGTTCATATTGCAGTCTTCTGGACCCCCAACGTTCCATTTATTTATGTTTTATTCATTTTTTTAATATCAACATAGTTCATGTACGAAAAAAAAACTTTTAGTATTCTTTTTTGAAACAATCAGATTAGGCGAACGTACGAGCAAATCAATTGGGTATGTTTGGATGTGCAAGAATAAGATAATAGTTGTTGTTTTCATAATAAGAATAGCAGCTTTTATATTCAAATGCAAATTTACTATTTCGAACAACGAAAATAATTATTATTCTACTATTATGTGATGAGGATAGAATAGCATTGTTTTTTCTCAATTTTTCATTATTATTTTCAACAAACAATTCAAACAATATTTTTACCATCCGAAATAACATTATTTTTTTACTGTCCTCGCGCTAACCGAAAAATCACTATTTTCACTATCCTCATTTGCTATTCTCAATTTCTCTATTCTTACATTATTCTTTGTACAATCCAAACACACCCTTGTAATACAATGGCCCACAAGCTCTGCAATGAGAAGAAAGAAATCTAACTAAGAACAAAAAGATCATAAAATTGTTAACTGCCTTTTTTAGCTAATATATTATGAAATTTATTTAGATCTCCAATTCTAACTTTTTACGTTTGTTAGAATTTAGTGTATGTTATTCTATATTTTTTAAATTATATAGAAACCTTTTGCTACAAAATTTAATGGTTACTCCTTTTTTTAAATAGTAATATATATTCAACCAAATTATCGATGTTAAGAGTAACGGCATATTATTGATAATAGCAAACAAAATGGAGATCGGAAGTCATATCCTCGTTGAACAGACGTCTAAAGAATTATAAATATCATATGGAGTGGCGCATTCAAAGTGATATGCTAACATTTTCCTTTGCGAACACGGAACACCGACTAAAAATTTTACAATCAAACTAATGAAAGGAGAGAGAATATTTCCCTCTTTTCTTATAGTTGCAACATGTTGCGTGTAAAAACGGCCGGTTCGAATCAAATTAAAATAAATATATATTTAATGTTTAATTGGATTTTTTAAATTATGAACCGAGTTAATTAAATTTATAAAAATATCAACTAAATAAAATAAAATTTGAATAATTTTAAATTTTATTCAGTTAAACTGAAATTATACTAGTTAAAGATTGATAAAAAAATATCAATGGTTCAAAGAAATAAATTATTTAAAATGTATATATAAATAAATAAAATTTATAAAAAATAAATATATTATATTCTAATTGTTCTTAATATGATTGTTATTTATATCAAGTAAAATTACTTCGTAAATTTTAGACTATTCGGTTTACCTGATTTAAAAAAATATAAATCAAACCAAAAAATTAAATTAGTTAGAATTTTTAACCAAATTAATTTTTTTAACCGAACAACTAAATCAAATAATTCAAAATTTAACGTTTTCGTTAAAATTCAATTAAACCAAGCTATTTGCAGCACCCCTAGCAACGTGCCCTTAGCGGACAAAAATAACTAATTGGTCTGAGATCCCAACACTAGGTAAAACGAATTATTAATTAAAAATCAATACAATTTAAAGAGATTCCCCTTATCCCTCTTCATTTAATATATCACAATTTGTCTCTTTTGGGTCATTATTGCATCGCACGCCAGGAGATCCTTCTTTTCTTCTGGCTTTTTCCTCCCGATGTAATAACAGCAGAATTTTTTCTATTGTTACTCATTTTACATAAAAGCCCTTGAATTCTCCACAATATTCTGCCATTTTTCCAACTGTCTTTTCCTCCTTATTAAAGTCCGATGTAAATTGCGAAGTATATTATATATATATACTGTGCGGGGTAATAGGTGAGTTTTCCGACGTGAATTTTTTTTTTTTTTTGTGCATGTCACTTAGATGCACTAGGAGAGATGCACGTTTCAATTCATTTTGCGAAACTTTGGGTTTGTTGTTTAATTTTAATCATACACGTAAGGTATTAGCTGTACGTGTTGCTCTGTTTTAAATAGATGAAGAAGGCTAAGTTGCATATTTTTCATTCTCCAAAATATTTTATTCCGTTATAAATAATGTGTTCTTAGTCAATTGAATGCTACGTGAGTGGTCCGAATCAGTCTAGAATGATCATGGTTTAGATGCTTCAAGATCTAAATTGATTGGAACATTATCTTGTGGGTTCCTTTCTCTCTCTTTTTTTTTCAAAAGAAGTGGCAAGGGAAAAACGTTACACTTGTGGGTTAAATAGACATAAAGAAAGGATTTAAAAAAGGTAGCACTAAGAGCATCTTTGAAAGAATGAAGTGCCCCTTTGGATTTTACAAAGAAGCAACTACTTAATTACCAAAGAGAAATGGAAAAATGCAATATAGACCTTTACACTAGGAAAAATACTAAAAGTAGCCGGAAAGCTTTTGGACCCATTTGGCAACGCAACGGGTATTAAATTTTAATCTATGCACTTGTTTGGTCACATTAATCCCTGAAAAAAGCTAAGGAAGGTTAATACATTGGTAGAGGTGTCTTGTAAGGAATGTTTAGCTGCATGTATCAAATGAAAGCTTGTTTGAACAATTTTTTTAAGTAATTGTACCATGCATGTGTTTATTAGAGGTCATTTGGCCCTATGGAGCTGGATGGATTGGACAGTTAACTTTTTTTTGCCTTTTTGTTCAAGATTATTCTCTTTTATGTGATTGTAGGCGTTGAAATTTGGATTGTTCAACTAGGCTCCTGTAAATTAGATGTGGTTCTATACATCCAGCCATATCGTTCAATTATTGTTTCTCAACGGATTGTACGAAAATTGTTCTTTAATTGATGGATCTTGTTATGGCATCTGTCTTGCAAACACAGTCAAGATAATGGGTCGATTGAGCAAAATCTAAGTTGGTACAGAGATTTAATTAAGCCTTTTTTTATATAATGTATAATAATATGTGTTCAAATTGGTGTATCAATAGTTGCACTTGATTTAATGAGGACTAATATTAAGAATGAAAAAATCAAAACATATGGAAGCTTGAAGTAGCATCAGAATTGGGATTCGGGGTTAAATTGTTATTTGAGGAATAATTGTTGATGTAGAAGAAGAGACCATTTTGTAATAGTTGCACAATAAATCGATTATCAATTGGTGATTATCGTTTCCTCATTTAGAAATCTACTGAAATCCTATTATTACGTAAAGAAAAAAAGAAATAAAGAAGAAAATAACACATTAAGGGCGTGTTCGGCGCTGATACTGTGCGCGTAGGGAAAAAATTCAGTCTGAGTGAATTTTTTTTTCCCGCGCGCAGAGTAAAAATCAGTTTAATTCCCTAAGATTTTCCCACACGTGAGAGGAAACGAACACGCCCTAAAAGAAAATATGAGAGATGGATGACAACAGGGGAATGATGAAAACATACATCACAGTGCTATTATCAAGTGTATGGATACAAATTTAATACAGAGACTTCCAATGAACAGTACGGTATGTGTTTGATTGGATTTGGTCGTGGTATTTTAGGTACAGAAAGTACCAATTGCGCACTAAAGGGGTTTAATTTATTCAAAATAGAAGCATCAGACCAGTCCAACAAAAGTAGTAAAGAAACTCTGGCTCAATTTTCTCGGTTGGTTTAGAAAAGCATCTGGCTTTAATCTTAGAAGATAACTTTATTAAGATTTTGGTCCCACTTGTATCGCCTTTTGAACTGCAATACAAGTATTCCCCAACATTCAGTAGTATAAAATCAGCAATCATTTCAATAGAGTGCATCACCAAGGGCGACAACATCACCATAATAAAACAATATTTCATTTAATAATGCTACTACTCAGATGCTCCATATAATATGTCATCCCATTCACTCAAAACAGAGCTCACCAAAGATATTATGGGGTTCTATTAAGATGCGAAATCTTCACAAATTTCATATATAGTGGGTTGTGCACCTTTTGAAAATTCCCCATTTTATTTGTAATATCCTCCTTTTTGAAGGAAGGTTTTCAGACTTGCTGAAGACGTAATGAGGGAAACGCATCCAAATGATCATGAAGTCTAGCATCTAGTGTTTGTTTAAGCTGACACTTGTTATTAAAAAAGTAAGGCATAGAGACATCAAGGCTAATAAATGATAATGATGTGATATTTTCTGATGTGTCCCTCAAAAAGCCAAAAAAAAAATAAGGGATGAATAAAAGAGAATCTTCGGAGGTGACAGATGTCTCGGCTTCTTTTTAAACTTTTGATGAGTTTTTAATTGAACACATTGATATTTCCTCATTTTGAGGAAAACAGTACCATAGAACTGTCACAAAGCAGGCTTTAACATTAAAAACAAGAAGAGACCAGCCCAATTAGTACAATATAGTTCTCAACTGGACCTTAAACCAGTAGAACTTTGTAATTCCCAAGCATGTTTCCCACCTTGCTAACTTGGTAATTCAGATATAGACACGAGCATGAGACAACTCCATGCTTCAAAAGGAAGTCTTTGCAACATATTGTAAAAAATGCATAAATCAAAATTGCAGTTTCAAACAACCTCACCTCCAGAAGTGGCTTTGGAATCCATGACCTTAAGAACCTGGGCAATAGCCTGCTGTCTGTTCTGTTTTTGTCTCTCTACTGCCACCAAATACAAACCTTTACAAACAAATAAATAATAATCATTTATTACATCAATACTCTTATAAAGGTAACTGATAACTGAAGTAATGTGGCAAACTAATGAGTTATTTATTTTCACTTGAGCTCTAGCGGCATTGAAATTTGCAACTTCACAGTTTGCACATGTCTGGCACTCCACTGATAAGGTACCGGTAAGCACTCTGCTGATAAGGTACCGGTAAGGTGGCAAGCTTTCCACACCAGAAGGTAGTGGATAATTTTTATAATTTGAACTCTTAAGCCCCTTGGTGAGGCTTCAATGAGTAATAGGCCACTGTTATTGCAGCAAGCACTGACTAAAGTTGCAAGAATTGATAAAATTATAAATACTAAATCTGAACATAGATGACCAAATTAATTAGACCTAAAGTGACTCAAAAACCATCCAAGTAAATTAAAGTAACTAATTAATTATTAGAAAATAATAAACATAAAGAGGTGCATACTGATAGCAGTGCCAATAGCACAACCCCAAAGGATCTTCTGAGACCATTTCTCCCCCACCACTCCACTTAACCCTGCCATGTCAAACCTGTAAATGAAATGAGTGAAAAATTGCTAGAAATTAACTCTGCAAACAAAATCGCAGTTCAGGGAATAAATTTCAGAGGGTAAGATAAATACTCACAGTGAAAAGCGAATTAACATCTAATGAACTACTAATAGCTTTTCACAAGGTTATTTGAATCCAGATCAGAATCTTATGATCATACAATTCCGTAACTAATTTGGAAATAACACAAACATTGTCAATCGTGAACCCATTAGAGTCCTAGTAGGATCCTGACATTAGTCTTACAGTCCAATAAAAAAATCATAAAAATTATGATCCAAATGAGGATTTCCATCAATTAGATATTTAGCTGGCAATGCATTACACGTGTTACTGTACATGGCTTCAAAGATGTACGTGCACGTAGACAAAACATGTGTACTCCAATAAATTTTATGCTTAAATGATGTCCATACAAGGTAAACACAATATGACATAAAAGTGTCTTTAGTTAGAATTACAGAAGTCCTCTGTTTCCATCAACTATTATGCTTCACTATAAGCTAAAAATATAAAACAAATTTTGACTCTCAACTACTAAATCATTAACTTTCAGATTGGATCCACGACCCTTGAACTGATTCTACAAAAAGAATCACTTTTATGATCCAGATATTATACTTGGAATGCAAACTGGTGTTACAGGCTAAAGAAAAAAAATAACCATTTTCTTTTCTTATGAAAGTCCTTGACGTCCTTGACACAGTTACAGACACTCCACCATAGACCTGCTAATGGGCAGGTTTTAACTAATATCTAGCTCAGTCCACTGATGAAGAGGAGAGGTCCATGCCCAGGACCAACCCAAGTTTGTCATGTACTGTTCAAATCCAACCCAAAATTAACTCAGTCTCAAGATGAGCCCACGATCTGCCCATTGTTTGATCCATGGACCTGCTCTGGGCCTCCAATTACATAATGGATGGACACACACCAAATTCTTTACTGCTTTATTATTTAAATGTTAACCAGACCAAACTTATTTATTTCTTTTACTTTTTATTATTTAGATAAAAAATAACAAAATGCCAAACATATCGCAAGAATAAAAATGATTTTTTTCAGATATTTAATGGCCTTTCTATAGTTCCAGTTACCAAGTATTCTAACGAACTGGTATTGAACATGTGTTAGAGAAGTGATTGAAAAAGTTTTAGCAGTACATGGCTGGCTGATGTTCCTATATCCAGTTTCATCCATCCAACAAATATTGTTGAAAAAACTGTTCAAGATCTAAATAGAATCTTAATTTCTTGCCAGCACTGCTGTCTGCTACAATTCCGGTTGAAAACTTTGATTAAAGTAGCAAGACAGATGGCAACACAATGTGACACATGGTTACCTATAAGCTCACAAAACAAAATAATCCTTCAACACCAAAAACACAACAAAATAATCCTTCAGCTATTAACATTTAGGTGTAAGTCTGGTATAATACCAGTATTTGCCAGAAAAACTGATAACCCGAGAGATGCTTTCTTCAATAAAGAGAGTTCAGAATAACTAAGGATCAAAGTAATATCTAGCGAGAGAAGAACTGTTAGATACCAATTAAAAGATTGAACTACTAGCAGTGCTTGCCTCTATGCTTCTTGACGGAAAATACAGACAGAGGTCGAAGAGAGTGAAGCGAGAGAGCTTTGGAGGAGAAGAGTTCGACGGAGCTGTTCTGCAAGAGAAGAGAGGCAGCGACGTGGTGAGGCGGTGATGCTTTGGTCTTTGGAGGAGAGAGGCTTCGAAGCTTCGACGGAGAGAGGAACCAAGGGACCAAATTGAAATCGTGAATTGTGAGTCCAGTGTTGATGTTTGAGTTGAGCCGTCCATTGTCAGCCCATAATTTAGTTTTGGGCCGCCCAATTCAAACATGTAAAACACACACGGTCTATGTTTACATGTTCTAACGTAAAAATTTGCTCTTTAATATAGAAGGCAAAATATAGAATTAATCACATTGTTTGATAAACAATAAACAATTTTTAATTTTGATACACATCAAAGGAATATCGACATAATAACTATTGATCAATTACTTACATTGCTTGATAAATATCAAATTATTGAAGTTCTGGTACAAGAATTATTTTTGATACCAGAGTCCACGCCTTTATTTTTTTAATACTCTATCACACACAGAGAAAGATAAACCAGAAGTGGATTACTTATTGCCGCCTTGTGAAAGATAGAGAGAGAGAGATATGAGACATAAAAAATATAAAAAATACAAAAAAAAATCAAACAGTGAGCTCAGTCTTTGAAATTATAACACCATCACTGTCAGCATAAAGCCATTCTCCTGGAAAAATCAAGGTACCACCCATCGATACAGGTACGTTCTTCTCCCCTGTGCCCCTCTTGTTGGACTTGAGAGGATTGGACCCAATTGCACGGACGCCGATATCAGTAATGTTGATCTCATCCACGTCTCTGACACAGCCATTAACAATAATGCCGGCCCAGCCCATGTTATGTGCCAGCTGGGCGAGGTTGCCACCAAGTAAAGCACACCTCTGACTGCCCCCACCATCTATCACTAGAACTCTCCCTGTAATCCAAAATAAGTGTTACATGTTGTACCATATCAACATTGCCATCATACATCTTGAGAGTTGTTTCTTTATGTCAGGTTTTGGGATTTGAGTTTTTGAAAGCTAACATAATATAAATGATTGAAATTGGTTTGAGGTCTGAGATTTGAGTTTCTTGGAGTTAGCTTTGATTCAGAACATAGTGCAGATGTGAAAATCTGGCAAAACAGGTACAGATTTTGTGCTCTGGTGAAGTTTATTCAGTCTGGAGGCTATTGTATTGGTAAAATTATATTGAAATTGTTTCTTTTTGTTGGTTCTTTAACTCTTTTCTTTTAATGGTTCAACTAAGAAATATGTAGATATGGAGAGCCAATTTTGTGTCCAACAATCAAGCATTACCAGACTAACAGGGCACAATGTCAGGGTACTGTAAGTTATACAGAACTGTCAGCAGCAGTCTTGTTAAATGTGGCTGCATGGACCGCATATGCGTATGCGGTATGCAACCCGTTATCAGAATGTCATGCAGTCTAAGATATACGGTTTTTGCTCATATGCGGGTCCATGCGATCAATATGTGGGTCCATGCGGTTAATATGCGGATCCATGTGGTCAATATACGGGTCCATGCGGTTTATATGCGAGTTCATGCGGTTTATAATGTTATAGTTGAATGTTTTTCTTATTATTCCCTATTCAAAAAAAAAAAAAAAAAACTGCATATATGCGTCCGCATATGTGGCCGCATACCGCATATGTGGTATGCAGTGACCTTCCGCATGCATGAACAAATCCACATTTAAAAACATTGGTCAGTAGTTTTCATTGTAATTCTTAACTTGGCCTTCAGAAAATCAGGTTTTTAGTCAGATATCAGTGCATAAGCTTGAATAGGGAATTTGTTGCAACTTCTAACATCCAGTACCACCAAGTACAAAGTCAGGGACTATATTTATACACTCCATGTTACTTATATATGTAAACCTTACATAATAATACACAATAGCTTCTTCAAAGTATCACAAAATGAAAGATTCAAAAAGACTCAGGTTGACTAATTTTACCCTCTCCTTTCGTCTCTAGAACTTCTCTGACAATCACATTATCCTCGAAAACTTTCAGAGTGACAACTGGGCCTGAAAAAATGTGACTGTGCCCATAAATTTTGAATATTGGCTCAAGGACCCTCACTTCTCCACCTTTAACAAAGCTCTGATTAGTATCACACAGCTCGGCAGTTGCAGTAGATGTCATTATTTTGGATTACACTAAAACCTATAGAAAGGGAGAATTAGAAAACAATTGATTAATTAAAATCCAACTTCGGCAAGAATTGAAATTTTGGAAATGATCACAAGCAGACTGCAGAAATATATCCAATACTGTCCTGTCATATAACATACGGAATGGAAAATTACAGCATTTTACAGGGGCGTATTGGAAAGATTTACTTTTGTTGAGCATACAGATGTTGAAAGAAAAATTAAAAAATAAAATGTTTACTATTGTAAGTGTTATTGTTAATAGAACTAACAATGTACCAGTATCACTGGTATATAAATTAGCAGTAGCAGCAGGTCATTGATGTGTCAGACGATTAAATTGAAAAGAAAAAGAAAATAACTTTGGTGCTCACATGGTTCCTGTATATAATTAAAGAGAAATATTTTGATGGAGGAGCAACCTATATTTTCCCTATCTTTAATGTGAAAACACAACAGCTTTCAGAATTTACAAATACAAGAAATTAATAACAAACCAAGCACAGGGATGGTGCAAGATGCCGTGACGACAGAGAAATTTGGAATTCGAGTTCTAATTTTAAGAGAGAACAGAGAAAGCTCAAGTATGAAGGGAATTGGAGATCGTACCTTGAGAAGTTCAAAAGGAAAGGGGAGATGACTAACTAAACAACAAAAGGGATATGGATTGATAGTTGTGGGCCCTTGAGACGATCGTATACATACCATATTAAGGCACTTCATTGAATGCTCTATGACCCGACGGTTGCGAAATGCGACCTCACGGTCCTCATCCTCTCCCACGCGGTCACTTTTATAGTTTTATTATTGCTACGCTGTAAAATTCCAGGGAATTTACTTTCTAGAATTCGTGTTTCTGAGAATTTTAGAATCGGTTCTGCAAAGAAAATTTTGCACACAGCAAAAAGGTAAATTATCCTGGGCAATTGTCACGTGGGGCCCTGCTTATAAATTTTTGGGTCTCAATTGATAGGTGCTTCATTTTGATTTGTTTCTGTTCATTTTTTTAATTTTGATAAATCTAATCGTGTTCTTTTCTAGTATAGTAAAATGCGGATCTGAAACTTAAAAATATATTTCAAATATATTGATTTCAAAAACTTGAAAATGATTATTCTCGTGGCGCTCTCTTTATAGAG
This sequence comes from Schoenoplectus tabernaemontani, assembly GCA_037127355.1. NCBI lineage: Eukaryota > Viridiplantae > Streptophyta > Magnoliopsida > Poales > Cyperaceae > Schoenoplectus > Schoenoplectus tabernaemontani. The sequence continues at coordinate 17,938,839 of CM073750.1, read as the reverse complement.
CTCGGTTGGTGGAATTGGTGGAATTTAATTATCCCACAAAGTCATATTTGTAATATGAAAGATTAATCTAATATTATTATATTTTAAAAATATTTTTGTTTATTTTTTATAATTATCATGTCTTTCAAATAGTACATGTCTATAAATTAAATGTATATACTTCTTGCTTCACTTGCAAAATAATTAATTAACATATTAGTTAAAAATATATTACTATTTATTTACATACGTTATTATATACTAGCTTTTATAAATAAAATTAAATGAATTTTATGTCTAAATCTAGAGATATTTAGTATCTCGATATTATATCTAAAACTATATTGAGTGATTTATCACTCATGCTTTCACCGAGGGTCAACTTTAGAAAATATTCATGATTCTGCTCTCTTTTGATTTTTTTTCTTTTGAGATTTTTTAGGTAAATTATATTTAATTATTGGTTGCTCTATCAGCACCATTTTATTTTGAATAATTATTTTTACCTCTGCAAACCTCTAATATTTATGTATACTAACGGACTTTTATTATTTTATTATAATAAATGAATGATTTATATAATTTTTTAGCCTTACGTATACACATATATTGGTGTGCACATGACAGTTATCATTCCCAAACATTATAATTTAGTTTAAAGTGTGATATTAACCGTCATATATAAGTCAATTAAATTCTTCTATAAATAGCCAACATCACTATACATATGAGATATCCAAAAATATATACAAATCATATAATTAAGTTATAATCAGGTATACACACTTATACATAGACGCATAGTACAGTTCAATATTTCGGAATTTCTGAAACAAGATAAAATAGACTTTCAGTATTGTGTCTGTTTCTTTTGATCTTTTCATTGGATCTTGAGAAAAATCACCGCATGAATTAAGAAACCCAGTAACTAAAAGGTTACATTTCTCTAAAAATCCAAAATAATGAAATTAGAAATTTTTAATTCAAATTCGATGATCCACTAGAATATTTTTAAGAATTAAGAATTTGGCTCAAGATAAATTTGAATAGCAAGTTGCATTATTCAACACAGGTGGATTCTGGTATTAGGTCAGTGTGGTGTTATATATATAAGGGTTATTTAGGGTCAGCATCCCAATAACAAATAGATTTTAAATTGTTGGTGACATTTTTATGGTTGAAACCAATTCACATGTCATTCATCTCGGTGAGGTGTTGTGCCGGATGGTTGGCCTCGGAGTTAAGTCTAACCACAAATAGAAATGCTTGAATTTGGAGAAGCTTGGGTTTTGATTTTATCAGGTTCAGGTTGCAAATTACTTTTGTTCTTGTATACTTTGTTTTTCAGTCATCGAATATAAAGAAAACCAGGTAGTGTTCTGGGAATTATTCATATGCAGAAATAAAAAAAGAGAAGAAACAAAAAAATTAGCCAAACTAAGGTATCTGTCTAATACTAGTGTTGTTTCGTACCCGACCTGTATATTTTGTAATCAATATAATTATGGAAAGATATAGTGTTTATGTGTATAGTATAACAGTTAGCCCTAAGTTCATGAGTTATCCTTTAACGTTCAAAGAGCTGGACCTAAGCTTTAGTGGCCATTAATTTTTACTACCGAATATAATGCCTTCAACTTTGTTTGATCTTGCATTTGTTTGTTTAGTTGTTCAATATCTTTTCATGAACACTGTTAGTGTGCGTGCATGCCTATGTGAATCCATGTCGCAGGATAAAATCAAATGTAGCTTCTTATAATTAAGCTACTTGATCAAAAAAAAAATTGTGTATGCTGAAAATATTGTTAATTAAGCATGGATGGGACTCTTTCAGAAAAGAACTAATGAAAAAATTGATTTAATAGCATATATTAACATAAGAAGAAGTCTGCCAAGTTACATCTCCTGAGAATTCCTCCCTGCAATCATATGATGCAAACAGTACTTGCCTCGACTGTGTCATCACCTTAACAATACAAGGAATCGACAGACACAATGGGAACTGCCAATTCTTCAAACCACAAACCCTAACCTTAGTGGAACTTGAGGTTAGTCAATATGTTGTTGTTGACGGGGTCGGCCAAATGGTCGAGCAAGTTCTGGAACGGCCCGACACCAGTGAAAATACCTTGCACAAAGTAACCCAAAATTGCCAACATGGCAAGTCTGCCATTCTTCACCTCCTTCAGCTTCAAGTCCTTCATGGACTTCTCGTCCTTCCCGAAACCTAGTGGGTTAAAGATGGGTCCACCAGGGTATGCCGGGTCACCAGATCCACCCAAGAATTTCTCAAACCCAAGGAAGTATTGTTTCCCCATGGATCCCGGCTTGGCCCAGTCCTGGAACCGTCTGTGCTCAGCAAAACCCATGAGAGCCATTTCCAAGACAAAGAGTGTGTATGAGTCAGCCCAGTAATTGTATGTGCCAGCTGGTGGGATGACACCGGTCTGGAACCAAGGCAAGGCGGTTTCCTGTGGGATTAGGCCAAGCTTGCCGAGAATTTCTGGGGCAATGGCACCGGCTGCACCGAGCATAGCAAACCGACCATTGATGATTTCACCATATGCTAGCCACTTAGGCTCGATGAAACCTCCAGTGCCCTCTGGGTCAGAAAGGCCTAGTGGATCAAACCCAAAATCACCAGGCAAGCTGTATGAGCAAGGAGTGACGTGAGTGGATTTTGAGCAGGATTTGAATTGTATTCAATTTAATTGTAGTTTTATGTGTTACCTTCCATCTAAGTAAGACAAGGACTGCTTGGATGCGAACCATAGCTGCCTGTTTGCATTTTGCTGAAATAGTATTCAATTTAATAGTTGTAAGACCATATGAAAAATTCTGATACTCTGAAAAGTATTTTGAATACAGATCCTTCTATCAATTGGTCAGGACTCAGTAAACAGGGAATTGTAGCATCCTACTATTGTCAGTACATCATGACTTATAGTATCCTGGTTCAACCTAACATTTGGTACTGATACCACTGTACTAACATCATCTATTTGCAACATATGCATTATTCTAACCAAAGAAAACTGGTAAGAAATGTTGAACCTTGGCTGGAGGTGTAGAAGCAGCCCTGACAACGAAAGAAGCCTTTCTGGTGCTAGAAATCGAACTAAATGGCCTGCTGCACAGCAACTGCCTTCCAGCCTCAACTGATGAGAGAATAGCTTGTGTTGCCATTTCTTGCCTTCCTTTCTCCTAGGTGTGTTCGGTACTAAATTCAAAAAAGTGTGTGACTATCACTTGCTTGCATGAAACAAATATGGACTGCAAGGAATGAGTGGGCCCAGGAAATCTAACTCTGAAATTAGGTGAAGATTGTGGGATGAACGCTGAATCTGAGGTGCCAGTGCAATTGTGACACGTCGAAGGAAAGCTAGATAAGGCAAGAAAACGTTTAATTCTGGCCTTAGAAATGGAGTGAGTTGGGCCGTGTATTTTAAAAATCGGCCCCATTGGTTGAGATTTTTTTTGGAGGAAATCATGTGGTTGTAGAAAAGATATATTTAGATGAGAAAATTGAACGTAAGCGACGGATAGAGGGGAATCATGATCCATTTTGCTGCGTGATGCGTGCGTGCACGGATCACAAAGCGGTCTAATGATTCATGTGCTATGTAGCACGGTGCAGCGCGGCAGTAGATCAGAATCCGATAAAGGAGTACATTTTATATTCAATTTAAAAGTTATTTAAATAGCACGAACCCATGTATATATCAAAGAGTATTTTTTTTTTAATTATTTTGATAAATTTGATAATGATATTCTACAAACCCAAAACAAATGTTAAAAATAGAATATATATATATATATATATATATAACCTTTTGACATATAAATTTTTATATTTTTTATTTTAGGACAATCTTTCAAAAATCATTAAGCATTGTAAACTAATTTCAAACTTGATAAAAAATTAGTATTCTATAAAATTATGATATAACGATTTTATTGAGCTATTTAAATTAAAATTTCAAACATGAAAAAATAAAATTTGAACCGATAATGCTTCAGTCAAAGCGTTATTGAAAGCACAACATATAAATTCTATCTATTTATATTTATATATAGAGTAAAACTAGCGTGCTCCTAGGAGTATAAAGCTCTTCCATGTTCCTAACTAAAAAAGTACATCAAATAATTTTTTATTTTTTATTTATCATACTCATTAAATTTTTCACATAAAAACCTTATGTGATATAAAATTTTAGTTTTTTTTTTAGTTTTTTTATGTCGCTATTTTAATTTTTGAAAAATTAGTTTTAAAAATAATTATAAAATATTCATGTTTTTACATCATTTTCAAAAATAAAAAATAATGACTTATAAAACTCGAAATGAAAAAAAAAATTATCCCACGAGATATTCATGTGAAGAATTTAATGAGCATGATAAATAAAAATTTAGAGATAATTTGATCTACTTTTTGAGTTAGGAGCACGGAAGAGCCTCATACTCCTCAAAGTACTCTAGCTTTATATACATAAATAAATATAGCGTACTCCTAGAGGCAGATAGCCCGTTCATGTTTCTAATTCAAAAAATATATCAAATCAACTCCAAATATTAATTTATCACGCTCATTAAATTTTTCATATGAAAACCTTATGGGATACCAAAAATTAGGGTGATTTCATTATTTTTAATTTTTGAAAATAATGTTTAAATATGAATATTTTATTTTATTTTTAGGACTAATTTTTCAAAAATTCAAATTAGTCACTTAAAAAACTCAAAACACCCCAAAATTTTATATCTTATAAGATTTTCATATAAAGAATCTAATGAGCATGATAAATCAAAATTTAGAGATGATTTGATATACTTTTTGAGTTATGAGCATTAAAAAATTATAATATAAACCACTATAAAATATGATTTAAACTTTTATGTATTTTGATGATTTTACGTGTTGAAATAAGACTATAAATGATATAAAACTCTAACAAACTGAAATACTATTTTAATATATTTGTGTTAATATTTGAACATTACTTATGTCATAAAGACTCGAAAACATAATGATTATAATATAAATGAGTAGAGAAAATCTTTCAAAAAAGTTATACATTTTGAAGATTTTATGTATTGAAACGAGACTACAAATGATAGAAAATATGAATAAACTAACAGAAGATGTATAATTTTTAATACATTTATTTTCATCTTTCTACGTAATTCATGTAATAATAACTCGAGCACGAAAAAAATAATATAAATTCACAAAATATATAATTTAAAATAACTTTATGCATTGCAATTATTTAATATATTGAAATGAAACTGCAAATGATACAAACTCGAATAAACTAAAATATAGTTTTAATGTATTTGAGTTAATATTTCAACGTTATTTATGTCATAAATGTTCGAAAACACAATAACTATACTATAAACGAATAGAGAACATTATTCAAAATAAATTTGTACCTTATGATGATTTTATGTATTGAAGTTAGACAACAAATGACAAAAAAACTCAAATAAACTAAAATATTATTTTTATATATTTGTGTTAATCTTTCAACATTATTCGTGTCATAAAGATTGTAGAACACAATAATTATAATACAAATGAATAGGGGATATATCATTGAAAGTAATTTTATTTATTTTGGTGATTTTATGTATTTAAATGAGGATATTAATGATACAAAACTCGAATAAACTGAAATATAATTTTAATGTATTTGTATAAATCTTTCAATACTATTTATGTCATAAAATTTCAAGAACAAAAAGATTATAATATAAACGAATAGGTACATCATTTAAAATAATTTTATACATTATGATGATTATATGTGTAAAAATAAATATATAAATGATACAAAAGTTAAATAAAGTAAGACAAAAAAAGTATAGATTTTGATGCATTTATTTTCATCTTTGTGTGAAATTAATGTTCTAATGGCTCGAGCATGAAAAAATTATAATATAAACGAATAGAGTACATCATTTAAAATATTTTTATTTATTTTTGTGATTATATTTGTTGAAATGAGACCACAAATTATACAAAACTCGAATAAACTAAAATATTATTTTGATGCATCCGTATTAATTTTTTAATACTATTTGTGTCATAAAGGTACAAGAACACTATGATTATAATATAAACGAATATGAGACATCACTCAAAATAATATTGTGTCTTATGGTGATTTTATATATTGAAATGAGGCTACAAATGATACAAAACTCAAATATACTTAAATATTATTTTTATACATTTTTATTAATATTTCAACGCTTATTGGCGATTTGAGGGCGTAATTCGTATCCTAACGGCTCGAGAACCTAAAGATTAAAATATAAATCAATAGAGTATATCATTTAAAATAACGTTGTGTATATTGATAATTTTATATGTTTAAATAAAATTATAAATGATATAGAACTTGAGTAAACGGAAATATAATTTTAATGCATTTATGTTAAATTTTCGATGTTATTCGTATCATAAAGGTTAAAACAATTTTGTACATTATGATGATTAAATATGTTAAAATGAGGCTGCCACAAATAATTAGATTTGCATATTTTGACCGTTTTTTCCTCAAGACGCTTTATTGGCGATCCGAGGGCGAGCCGGACGAAGACAACACAATCATTAGATTAGTGTATTTTTGATTGTTTTGCACTCGTGACGCATTTTTGACGATTCAAGGGTGGGTCGGACAAAAATAATATAGAATCATTAGATATGTGCACTTTTGACTGTTTTGCCCTTGGGCGTAGTTTGGCGATCCAAGGGTGAACCAGACGAAAACAACACAAAATCATTATATTTGCATACTTTTGATTATTTTGCCCTTGGGGCACAATTTTGATGAACTGAGGGCGGGCCAATGAAGACAACACACACTCATTAGATCTGCATACATTTGATCATTTTGCCCTCGGGGCGCATTTTTGGCGATCCTAGAGCAGGCCGATGAAGACAATATAGAATCATTAGATCTGCGTACTTTTGATCATTTTGTCGTGGGGGTGCATTTTTGGCCATCCGAGGGTGAGTCGAACGAAGACAACACATAATCATTAGATTAGCGCACTTTTGTCCGTTTTGCCCTCAGGATGAATTTTTGGTGATCCGATGGCGGGTCGAACAAAAATAACACAAAATCATTAGTTATGCATATTATTGACCGTTTTGCTCTTGAGTGTATTTTTGGCGATTCAAGGGCTTGCTGGACGATGACAATATATAATCATTAGATTAGCGCATTTTTGACTGTTTTGCCTTCGTAATGCATTTTTAGCAATCCGAGAGCGGGGCGACAACACATAATTATTAGATTTGCGTACTTTTGACCATTTTTCCCTTAGGGCGTATTTTTTGATTTGTGGGCAGGCTGGACAAAGACAACACGAAATCATTAGATTTGCATATTTTTTTACTATTTTGTCCTCGTGACGCATTTTTGGTGATCTGAGAATGGGCTAGACAAAGACAACACAAAATTATTAGAACTTCGTACTTTTGACCGTTTTGCCTTTGGGTTGTATGTTTGGCGATCCGAGGGGGCCTGATGAAAACAACACAAAATTATTAGATCTTTATACTTTTGACCATTTTATCCTCGAAGCATATTTTTAACGATCCGAGATGGATCAAACGAAGACAACACAAAATTATTAAATTTGTATATTTTTGACTGTTATGCTCTGGGAACGTACTTTTGACGATCCGAGAGCGGGCCGGACAAAGATAACACTTAATCATTATATATACATACTTTTCATGGCCAAGTGGCAGCAGGGACCCTCAGAGTTGTTCTCCTCATTGTTGGAGGATGATGCAAGCTCGCCAAGCGATCTCAACTAGTAGCGGAACTACAACCTAAATTATGAGGGGCCATCAAATCACAAATGGAAGCAAATGTTTTTTTTCTGTGAGAGAAGAAGGGGTCATTTTGTTGCTCAAATTTAAATAAAGACTAAATATTAATACATCTTTATATACTTTTAATTTTAAAGAGGGATCATAGTCCAAATACACAATGAAGAGCTCCGCCACTGACCTCAACTCTGCCTTCCTTGAGGAGATGATGCCACTCCCATCACTGGACGAGCCACCCAACCCTGAGAACGGCGACCTCTGATTAGGTCAAATCAAGGCGCATAATATATTTTTCCATGTTGTACATATATTTCAAAAGAGATCGAGGGAGATGAAGATGGAGATGTAGAGAAATCAAATTATCTCTAGTTATGTCAACTTAGGTTTTAGTGGAACTAATAATTAGTTTGGAACCACGATGGTAAAAATTAATTGCTATACATGCGTTCAATGTTTACTTTGGTAAAAAAGAAAGAAAATTTAGGGTGTTTGCCATAAAAAATGTATTTTAAAGCTTATCTTTATTACTGTTTTGACTTCTGGCATAATGGATACACTAGATTAACTTGTCGTCATATTATTACGGTGAAAACAAGAGCGTAATGCATTTTCTTAGGTGAAAATTAAACGATAGGATTGACAGACTTGTACATAATGATATTTAATTAATATTAATGTCAACCGGACCCTGTGTACATAACTGTTTAAATTTGTAGCATTCACTTATCCAATTTAACACGGTGTACATTATAATAATTATTTTTTGTTGATACAGTATAAATTCTTGAATACTTTTTTTGAGAAAAAAGTAAGGCGTAATATAGTATACAACTATACATTATTACTATTTTTTTCAAGAATGTCCTACGCGGCTAGAATTTATTTTACTAGTGTGTATATGAATTTTGATAACGTGAGTATAGATAGTGATTATATGACTCATATGAGTACATCAACACACATGCTAGTAACTTTCACTAGGAATTACATTTGAACTATATTTGTATGTGTATATACTCACATACATATTGGTATGTATGCATGTCATTGTTTTTTACGTTGTTGTGTCATATGGTTATATACACACAAATATAGTTCAAAATAAAATTCATATCGCGTGTTAGCTTACTCATGTCGATCACTATATATATTCATGCTACTAAAATTTATACAAATGCTAATAAATAAATTATAGCAGTGCTAATACATTTTTGATAACTAGTTTAAATATGACGTAATATCTTTAAAAAATATAAATTTGATTTTCAAGCTTACGCTAATATAGAGAACACTTTAATAGATATTTTGAATTAAAAAATTAAAGATATGGCACGAAGTATAAAAATTATTTTGTATTTTGTGATTCATCATAGAATAATTCATATATAAATATATTACGATGAGCCACGAAGTACAAAATATTTTTATATTTCACGTCATATTTTTATTTTTTAATTCAAAAAAATAATCCAACCGTTCAAGTAATCATCATGTTAATTAAAATATTAGAGAGCTGACATACTCTAATTGTTGTACCGATTCTCACAATGACTATAACAAATGATTGCGATAAGTTAACAGAAAGTTAGAGAATGCTAACAATTGCAACAGATACCGATCCATTGCTACAATTATATTGATTTCTTGCCAGCTTTACAATTCGGATATAAAGGAATCTAGTTGTTTCTTCCTACTACTCCAAGATTTTGAAAGTAAAAACTTTTAAGAGACTCTAGCCATCAACTGCAGCACTGCCTAAATATTTGACTCAAGAAATCTTTGCAAAATCTTTATTAGGGTCAGATTAGAGATATGATTGAGAGTTTGTTTGTGAGACCTATTCTCTCACTTTTTATTTTGAATATTATCTCTTGACAGTCAGCTGCCCAATTAATTGGTGCAACATATCAAAGATTCACAATTGTATGAATGTTGTGTTTAATAATGATTCGGCACAATCCGACAGTTGCTGATTGTAAACTCAGTCTCTATAAATTCTGCATCTGAGACTCTTTACTTTACTTAATTCATTTACTGCTATTAAAACTGTGAAAGTGATAAAAATAAATTATTCGGATTTTTAATTAATTATTTGAATAATTATAGTTTTAATGATAAGAGCATAGAAGTTGAATCGCATTTTGTATCGTGAATCGTAGTATTTTGTATCGTATCGGTGTATCGTATCGTATCGTTAAGATACGCAAACTTGTCTTAAAATGAATCAATAATAACTAAAATTAATATGTAGTGAATTTTTACACTTGAAAATATTATTATTTAGCGTTTTATCACATTTATGTAGTATACTAGCATAATTTATACTATGTGAGCTATATATATATGTGAGCACAAAGTTTTATTATAGCTCATATGATAGTCCAATGATAATATTAATTAATATCTAAGGAAAATAAAATAAAATAATTCTATTTTAGCTAATAAAATCACTACAAAATAAATTACAATAAGCACGTGCGGGAAAAGTATCTAAGGAGAATAAATTAAATCAAATCAATTAATATAATTTAGTGGTGTTGACTATATTATTTGAGTCTTCAAAAATTAATATAATTGTCTACAGCTTTGGATGCTTCACAGAAATACTATACGTGTTTATGAGAGAGAGACATGGGAGCAGTGGCGAATGCAAAATTTTAGTTAGAGGGGGTCGGTAATCGGATTGCAATAACTTATCGGTCCAAACCCATTAATTAATCAGGTAATAACTTGATCGAAAGCACTATTTTTTAAAATTCAAGGGGTCAACTGACCCCCCCCCCCCTTGAGCCTTACTAAATCTGTCCCTGCATAGAAGAATGAAATAAATAAGAATTATCCACTTGTACTGTCTCGTACTTGGAGTTTTTAACTCCTTTCTCAAATCGCTGGCATATTTTCCTTTTCTTTGTCATTTTTTTCTCTTTTCGCCTTTTTTCCTCTCACACTAGGGTTATCTGATCGCCGAACAGGATGTGCGAAGTCGAGCAGAAGAGGTAAAGTTAAAAAATTATATGTATCTTAAAATTATTGTATCGTTGGGATACGTATCGTATCGAGATACAGAAAGATACAGACACGATTCTTAAGATTCTTCTTTCTAGAGATACAAAGTATAGATTCGTATCCTTATCCATTCGTATCGTATCGAATTGTAAGATTCGTATCGTGAATCGTAAGATACTAACTTCTATGGATAAGAGTGATTAAATCAAAATTTTTAAGATACAAATTGCAGCGCGTCACTGTCAATGGTGTCTTTAATTTTTTTAGTTATCTTATAAAAAAATACAACCGCGCCAGTGGGAGGCCACGCGTTCTCCCACTGGCACATCTCCCATGTATAACTTGTTTTGAATAAGTTGGACGAAAATATTAAAAAAATGAAAGACGTCACTCCAAGTGGCGCCTTTGCTCAAACGTGTTAGTTTGACTGGCACGTTTGCACGGCGTCATTCACAATGACGCGCTGCTGTTCGTATTTTTAATTTTTTGATTTAATCACTCTTATTATTAAAAATAGAATTATTCTAATAATTAATTTAAAAAAATCTGCAAATTATTCTAAGTAAAAACAAGTTACTCTATGAGCCTAAACTCATTTAAATGTTTCACAAGTTTTAACTTCAGGATTATATAATTTACCTAAAACAATTAGTTCAAATTTTAGGAGGAGATGAATCCTATCTTTACTCAAAATAAATTAATTCAAATTTTAATCTACTAAAAGAGCCAGCCTTTTAGATTGAGATGCAAAGACATGAAGCGGTAGTGAGCTCAGAACTAAAAAGTCAAAATCCTTTAGGAAATGTGTTGTGCAGCTTGTGCAACTTGTGCATATGAGCTTGTCAGCTTGGACACACTTCGTTCTCTTCCCATCACGCGGGAGTTCAACAAATATTTTGAACGAACAACAGAGAGTTTCAATACATGTTCGGTTGGAATCTGAATTAGTAATTTATTAGTTATGGGATTGGATAAAAATCTCCTCTCATTCAATTTCTTCACGAGGGTCTATTTGGTAATCCCAAACTACACTGAAACAGCGGAATAGGACAATGACTAAAATAAAACAAAACTGACCTATGTTAGTTGCATTCCCTTCTACAAACATAGAAAAAAATATATATCCTAAAATTAAAATCCAAATATTCAGTTAGTAGAAACTTTAGATAGAATGATGCAGGGCACAATCCACAACAGGAAGTAGATATGTACGCTATCAACACAACAGTCCTACTACAGAGCTATTATTCACCTCGAGAGAAACTAGCGTGAGAAGGAGAGCTACAACATTATTCTTTTTTACTTTTGAAAGAAAAAAGCTACAACATTATTCTTTCACACAAAATAAGGCTACCCGACTCTATTCTCTCACGCTGCCTCAACCTCTCCAGGATAAAATCTTCTTTAGTTATCAAATCCAGATACTCATCCTTGTGATATGAAGAGCCTCTGATTTTACCAACCAGATTACTAGTGTAGTTTTTCATCTGTCCAAAGTTGCTACTTGAATTGTGTTTACAGATAGAAGCATCACTTCCGCTTCCATATTCAGGACTCCAGCTAGCATGGCTGCTAGATGTCACATTATGACTTCTTGCACTTCCAACCTGAAAAGTTACAGAAGAAGCAAAATGATAACAGGTATTGCCATAAGCAATTTTAATGTTTCAAGTCCAGGTGGATGTAAGCTTGAAATTGTAATTACTATATCACTTGTATCATCCAGCCAAGTCAGATTGCTCACACTGATAGATCCCATTCACATCTTAAGACTGTTTAAGATGAAATCTGGTAGTACTGTACCAATTTTTTTTCTTACAGCACTGATGAATCTGGTGGTACTGTACCGAAATAAACCAGCCAAGAGTGTACCTACACCAGTTGACCCTGATAAAAATAATTAAGCTCTATTTCCATCCTCAATTGATTGAAGCTTTATTCATCAAACAAGGGTAATTGAGGCTTAGAAACCTTGAAGGCTTGAACCTATGAAAAATATACCAATAGCGATACAGGATGAATACTGTACTGCTGAATTCAAGGTGTGATAAACATTAATTCACACGACCAGAAATCCCTAACCCTACATTCCTTAATGCATACCTCAGGTTTTGGTTTTAAAGGAGAAGTCTGCAAGCCAGTTTCCCACTGAAGCCAAGGTAGTACAACACCATCTGTCTCAGGAGATGAAGATGAAGATTCTGTTACTGGAGTTTCATGCAATTCTATCAGAGAGCTTCTAGAGTAGGGGTTTGATAAGAAGTCCTTTCTGCAAGAACTGGTGAATACGAGACAAATCACAATTATATAAATATTTGAAAACGGAACACAAAAGGTTATACCCATATTCGTATTAGTATAATTTGTAAACTGGGAATTTATTTGAATCATGCTTATTTTATAATATTTTTTAACACAATATTTTTTATTTGAATCATGCTTATTTTAACTTGTTTTACCTAAAGAATTTATTCTTGCCGTATTTTTGGGTTTTGACAATTTTCGAGTTTTACGGAAAAGTTAGAAGCAAGAAGCGAATTTGGCTCTCGCCAAGACTCTCGCGAGACTCTCGGCGAGAGAATGATACTACAATACGAATTTAGCAAGGAAACAAATTTGCAAGACGTGAAGGAAAATCTTCTATTTCCAAATAGAGATTTCATCTATGATTTATTGGCAATTAAATGCAGTAATTAAAGGGGGCTAAAGAGAGAAAAGAAAAAAGATTTACCTCTTGGCTTGGAGAGAGAAAGGTAGCAAGAGGGAATTAATTGCTGAAATTTAGAGAGAAATCCAGAGGATTCCAAAGGGAGCGTTGGGGGGAAATCTCTCTTTGTCTCTCTCTGGAGTAATTACTAGGCGGTGGCCAAGAAAAAGTTCAGTTTTTAGTTCGGTTTGGAGAAAGAAGAGGAGTTCTCACCAAGGAGAGTTTTTCACCAGGGAGCCATAGAGATATTGGAGAGTTTGGGCTTCAACTGGGTTTTATTATTATTCTCTTTAACTCTCATTTATCCACTGTGATGGATTCAAAACTGAATTATTGTGTTATTAAAGTCATGCTCGGCTAAACAAAATTTCTTAGGATTAGGCATGTAACAAGTTACTATGTTGTTGGTTTGATTTAATCGGTATTGTTACTTTTATTTGATATTTGTTTATCTTGTGATTCAAATTGCTTGATTGTTTGTATGGTATAATTTGATTTAATCGCAAATGCCTATCAACGAATGGCCACGTTGGATCGGTAACCAAAAAGAAAATAACTTAATCATACAAACAATTTTTATTTAGAACTTGAATTAGAGATCGAGAGATAATAATTTGAGACCCGACAACATAAGATAACGTAGGAATAGGCGAAGTACCGAAAGGAGAAACTCGTTCCTATGGGGACACCTAAATTTGTTTGAATGATTTATTAAAGTACCGAAAGGAGAAAATAAATTACTAAAATATGTTTAGGCTAATCACGAAACTTAATGGACTTAGTTTAGGAGAATGCGTCGCGAAAGCGGGTGTTTAAGTAAATTGAGTACGGTAAGAAGCCACGAAAGTGGATAAACACTACCATTGGATTAGAAACCCACAAAGAAAATATAAAAGTACAATATCAATTAAATGAATACCAATAACCTCTAGTAACTTGTATGCCGAAATCCTAGGAATACCAAAAATATTTGAATTCTCGTATTTTATCATTTCAATTAGGTTAATTTTAGAATTTAATCATTTATTATTTGAAAACCCAAAAAATTGGTTGCTTAGCTAATTAAAAGAAATAAATTTGGTATTTAAATCTCGTATTTAAATCTCTAGACGATTCCTTGTGGATTTATTAGACTCGTGGAAACATGTCAACCGAGAGAGAACATACTAGACGATAAAAGCATCGAGCATACCAACAAATAGAAAGGAACAAATAAAAACCATATCTAGTGCACGCTTCTAGTATATTTACAGCAAGTTTAAAGATATGATTTTTTTTTTACCAAGGTATATTATTAGCAGTCAGTAGTAAATAGAACCTAAAAAGTAAAAACTAATACCAAGTTGAAGACAACTCCAATATGAAGCAGCAAGTAAATACGAATTGAACTTTTTTTCTATTTTACTTCTGGCCAGTAACATTTTATCACTATCATTCAGTGACAAGATATAATCACCATCATTAACAAGATAAGGCACATAAGTGCACGACCCTCAACAACTGAGAGAATAACAGCTTTGCCAGTTCAGATATACCTCTTCTAGTTTGCTAGTATAATTTCTTCTAAGCTCCGCAATAACTTGTACAGGTTTTAGATCATCACCACCATTCCTATCTGCCGGCTCATTTTTTGAAACCACCTGTATATGTGCCTTGTCAAACTAGCAAATAGCTGAGAGATACTCTGGTATCATGGAAGAACGAGGAAAATGAAAAAAAAAAGGAAAAGGAAATGAAAGAGAAGAAGTCACACCTTTTCAAGCTGTGTTCTAATTTCTTCTACAGCATTTCTTACTTCATTTCGCATGGCTTCATACAAACAAGTCTCATTTTCACTACCTGGATGTTCCTGTTTTATTTTTGCATGAAGTTTTCATTAATAAAAAGGTTATATCACCATATGCCTGAGAATGTTCCTAAAATTGCCTACAACAACCCTCCTCATTTGTTTCGATTAACACCACCAATGGTGTAGCATCCGTAAGAGCTGAAGATAACCAGGTCCAGCCACAAACCCAACCAACCCAAATCGCAAGGGCCGGCAACAATTCTCCAACAGACAACTCAGACGTTGACACAGAAGCACCAAGTTGCAACAGGAACTTCGAAGGCATTGACATAAATGACATCGACGAGGACTCGGAGGACGAGGACCTCCTAGACGATATCTAAAAGAATGTCAAAGTCTGTTCTAGCAACTGCAAGTCCAGATCTATCGACTTGCCTTTTGTTCTATCAGTAAACTTATCTAATCCACTAGGGCTTTTGGTTAAAGATGTCTTTAGGAAATTTATCTGTTTTATGCTGGAATGTTAGAGGACTAGGGGATCCGGGAAAATGTTCTCTTGTAAAGGACACTATCAAGGATTCAAATGCCTCAATTATATGTATTCAGGAGACAAAACTCAATGAAATATCTTTTGTTAAACTACGATCTCTTGCACCTTCGACATATAGCAATTACTCCTTTTTACCGTCTGTGGGTTCAAGAGGGGTCCTAACAGCCTGGAAAAATGGTTATACTCTGAAAACATCATACACCTTAACCTTCTCCAACACAATCCTTCTAACCAACAACCTCGGCTTTTCATTCATGGTGACCAACGTATACGGTCCAACGGCGGACAACCTCAAAACCGACTTCATAATGGAAATGAGAACGATAGCTTGCCTTCACGACCTCCCATGGCTACTCCTCGGGGATTTCAACATCATCAGGGACCTAGCCGAATCCACATCCACTAACCCTAACACACACGGCATGGTGAAATTTAATGAAATGATAGCTGATCTCCAAATGCGAGAAATTCCCCTATACGGACGCTCTTTCACATGGTCAAACATGCGACCAAACCCAACATTCTCTAAGCTTGATAGAATATTGCTCTCACAACACTGGGACTCCATAGCCACTCACATTCCATACATAACCGACCTACCCACGCCAACCTCAGACCATGCCCCACTCTTGCTCAAATTCAAGAAAATTGATAATCAGGTGTATCGTACCTTCGCATTCGAAAGACACTGGTTGCAATATGACGAAGTGATGGCCCTATCCCGCAAGGCATGGGACTCGGTACAACCCACCAACAACCCGGCCAAGAACCTCATTGAAAAATTCCAACGGGTCAAGACGATTACATTGGAATGGTCACGGAAAAAATTTCACGGTTATAATAAGCTCATTCAGAGAACAAAACATATCATACAAATCTTAGATCGAGCTGAGGAAAACCGCATATTGACTGGACCAGAACTCAAGCTTAGGGTAGCGCTCAAGGAACACGCATACAGTCTAGCTAATATTCAGGAATCAAAATGGAGACAACGATCTGCCGCCTTATGGCTAAAACAGGGCGACACAAACTCCAAATACTTCCACAACTTAGCGTCAGCAAGAAGAAAACTGAACCACATACCGCTTATCAATATCCATACCAACGACCCATCAAACCCAACCACCACGACCACCCACACACCGTTAATCCTGGACGAATTCAACACCTTCTACCGCAACCTATCGGGCACACCCACGCCAAACCTACAACGGCGAACCTACGGGAACTCTATCCAACACCAAATAACGACTACTGCGTCCCTCGTCGACCCCATTACCCTACAAGAAATACGAGCGGCGGCTTTTCTCCTTACCCAAAGACAAAGCCAATGGCCCTGATGGATTTCCTATTGAATTCCTTCAAAAATACTGGGAATGGGTTTCACAGATCTACTACGCCGCCATCACAAATGTGCGGCGTTCTACCATAATAAACTAGACCCATACGGCGCATAAACCAAGCCTACATAACCCTCATTCCTAAAAAGGTAACTCGGTAACACCACGGGACTACGGGCGATTAGTGTTCTATCGCCTCTCCCAAAATCATCGCCAAAATATTAGCAACAAGACTGCAACCATTCCTCGAGCAACTAATCCACTACAACCAAACACCCGTCGAGGACGACGACAGTTAATGCAAACCTTTCTATCGACCGTGAGATGCTTAACCATCTAGCAAGAAAACGCATACCTTCTCGTCTTTCTAAAGATTGACTTTCAAAAAGCGTTCGACTCAATCTCCGGGACTTCTTGTTGAGACTCTTCTGGTGGGGATTCCCGCCGCTTTGGATCGTATGGATACGAAGTTTGCTAATCTCATCAACCTCCTACTTAAAAATCAACGGCCTCAAAGGAAAACCATTCTATCATAGAAAGGATTACGACAAGGCGACCCATTATCCCTCTCGCTTTATACTAGCCGTCGACCCCTACAAGCGATGATCCGAAAACTCAACGACGACCTAATCAACCTACCGATGGCCGAACAACACTCTTCCAGGTTGCGTGACGACACGGCCATAATCATGCTTGGCCCACGCCACAAATATCAAAGTGATAATGGCTACTTTGGACTCATTTGCTCGGCCTCGGTCTCCAGATTAACTTAAACAAGAGCGGCTTCTTGCCGCCGCTATCCCACAAAGACCTCACACCAACCCTAGCCTCCCTAATCAAAGGTGTGGCCAATTGTCAACGCCGATTCGGTGCCAAGATTGGGACTCCCATTAACGTTGAAAAAACCACCAAAATCACCTACCTACCATTAATAAACAACGTTCGAATGTATTTGAAGGGTTCGGGGAAATACCTAACACGAGCGGCCGCACTGTCCTGGCCAACTCAGTCCTTAACGCGATTCCCTTACACTACATGCAGGCATTCCTCCTTCCCAAATGGGTCATTAATAGAATCAACGAATAACCAGTGCGCTTCATCCGGAAAGGAAACGAAAACACATACTCGTGGCGATTGCTTGGTGGCACGGCCGAAACTAACACTACCAAAAACACATGGGGGCCTCGGAATAATGGATTTAGGCCTGCAAAATAAAACATTGTTGGTTAAATGGATATGGCTAGCTGAGACAGATGAGACATGCTTATGGACGCTCACGCTACGTTCGCTGCATCTATCCATAGGGGAGATAAACGAAGGAATGATGATCACCTCTCCTACTTCTTAAAAGACCTAACAACGCTGCTGCCATACTACCAAGCATCAGTACAATTCAACCAAGAAGATAGAATAATCTCGTGGCGCTGGGGAAAAACGTTCACAGCGCGATCAATGTACAAGGTCTACAACAATCCAGGGATTGAACAAAATCATCTAGCAAGGATATGAAAAATTGGGATTCCCAACAAAATAAAAATCTTCCTATGGCTCTTACTACAGACAAGCTCAACACGGCGGAAAACCTACAAACCAAGGGATGGCCATCGACTCGGATTGTGTTCTCTCGCAACAACGGCTCGGCGAGACTAGGTGCACCTATTTCAAAACTCGGCATCATGCGGCGATAATTTCACGTCGGATCGGGGGAGCCACACGTCACGACGCGAACTTCATTCCAAAGGCTATGAAGAGGCATGGAGGTCCAACAAACACCCAAATGTGATCTAATTTTCTCACTCGTAATCTATGTAATCTCTTCTTAGTTTTTATTAATATAAATTTATGGTAGGCATTTCACCTACCACTTCAAAAAAAAAAAATTGCCTACAACACTCTGAAGTATGTTAACCTGCATATTCCTTAGAAAATTTGTAAGCAAAACATCAACATAGAAGTAAGATTTACTAATTCTAGAGTTAGTGGAGAGGCAAATTCAGAAAAATATAAGCATGTGCATGGCCAAGCAGTATCTAAATTCAGGCAAAAAAAATGTGAGGAAATAACTATATAAATGGGAAAAAAATGTAACCATGCCTTCTCAGGGGAATACACTTCTTGAATTATCTTTTGATTTTTGTTGATATGGATTAAGCGTACATCTCTTGCTTCATCATCAGTTAAGGAAGAATGCGTCTTCATAGAAAAGTTAAAGTATTAGAAGGCCAAGACATGCTTCAACAAAGCTGTCACATATAAATTTTCTTTGATTCTGTCCTGTAACCTCGCAAACATTGGTTTAAGTCCTATATTCTCAGCATCTCATTGGTTGAAGAAAGGTGGTATTGATAAAATACAAACAAAAAGTGCAAAGACTGCAAAGTACTTTTACCCAAATTCATTGCCAAGTGTGAGAATTGTCCATCAAGATATGGAGGGTAAATTGTTAATATCAGACTATATTTTGTTTGTGTCAATTTATCTCTGTTCTTTTTTCAGTGTTTTGATATTACTTACTTGTTTGCTGTCTAAGAGTACCTGAAGCTGAACTAAATGAAAAGAAAAGTGTGCTTACTGAGCTACTGTCTTGTGAATGAAAGAAATCTTTCTGGCTCATAGACCTCCTCATGCCAAGGTCTGAGTTTGGTTGTTTCTGCACTGGGTTTCTGACTCCACCTGTGCTAGACTTTTTATTTGCAAACTTAGGATTGTAGCCCAGGGAAACATCTCGCTCGATCTATTGCAGTAAATGCCCAAAAATAGAAAGAAAAAGGTTTATGTTGAAACACTAAATAATAAGTGCCTATGGTAATTTGGAAAAAGAGAATATTTATTGAAACATTAAATAAATCCTTAAAGATAATTAATAGGTGCCAATGATATAAAGAACCACCAAGTAGTAGAAATATTGAACATATTTTACCTCTTATGAGTTACTATTAGCGTCCATTACATACTGAACGACAAATTTGTATACTTAGCATATGTTGATATTATATATTGATTATACTATAAGCAAACATCTGACCTCATAATTAGAACGAGTACCTCTCCGTCGATCTACAACGGAGGAGTAACGGATTCTTGTGGGGCCCACACTTTGATTTCGCCCAACAGCTGGTGGCCTAGAAACTGACCCCCCTCTCTGTTTAGACGATTCAGTTTCCCTCAAGTACCTAGCACTGCTGAAAGCAAAACATTGACAAATAAAAATGCAGAAAAAACATGTCTACTAGGTAACCTTCACATGATATTTAGATAGTAACCTCAAGTGGACAGATATTCTCGTTGCTATCTTCAATTCTATTTTCCGTTTGCTTTGCTAAGTTAAATATCTTGTGGCTTAAGAAGTTAAACTTCCATTAAGTAATCTGAACTTGGACAGATATTAAGTGAAATTCCATTATCCCAATTAGTGTGATACAATCAGTAAAACTACTATGCAGCACTAATTATCTTACTGGTCTTGAACATCAGCTATATGTCTATTTAATAGAGATTATTAAAAAGGGGACATGGCATAATATAGACTTATTTTCTATAATTTGAATAACACTTGTGTCTGCCAATAGCACCCAAATTAGCAGTGATATTTAAACAAATTGTTGAAATATAGAAAGTATTGATTAGTATCATTTAGGATTTTTGATTGATTTCTTTTCTATTTTATTTTATTTTATTATACACTGTTGTATGACTATATAATAGAGTTCTCAGTGATTGAATAAGAATAAGTTCAGATTTCTACTTGATATCAGGATCAATACTTGTTAGGGCGGCCACCACAGAAAAAAAAAAAGAAGAAAATGCTACAGTGGAATTGAAAATAAAAAAATAAGTGATTGATTATTTTTGAAAGTGTGAGGAGATCTAAAGTGGAATTGATGGGTGAACAAGGTAGCTCGACGGAAAAGCTTATTGCGAAGCTAGATCTAGCAAATGTGAAAATATTGTTCGAGCTCATGAGGGTGTCAAAAGGAGTCGAGGTCTCGACACATCCACAACCAATGAAGTTAGATCTCCCGCCAGTGAATCTAAAGCTTGATGGACCAACCACATATTTGAGTTGGTCGCATCCGATCAAGGGTGCTCTCGAAGGAAGAAACTTGAAAGGATTTCTAATAGGAGAGGAGGAATTGAGGCAGGACACACACAGGAGAGGAGGAACAAATGGAAGACCACACACATGTTGTATACTTGGCTTCTCAACTCTATGGTTTTGTCGATTGTGGTCACGGTGAACTGCATTCAAAGAAGGATATCTGAGCTAAATTAAAGAGGATCTATGCAGGCACTGAGAACAACATGAGTGTTTCAGAGCAAGCGCGAGATAGAAGCAATAGTACAAGGAGAGGTCAATCCTCGAGTATGTCACAGATCTGGAGCGATTGTGGGCAGACTATGACTACTTCTCGCTGATACCATGCTGCAAAGATCCGGAATGCAAGAAAGGGGAGCGAGATGCGCAGAGAAGTACTATGCATTTTCTGAGGAGGTTGAATCTGACTTTTGAGCAAAGAAGTGCAATGTTACTACCTCAGGCGATGATCCCTTCACTAGACGAGGCTATTGCAGCTATGATACATAAAGAGAATAGCATGAATTTGCATTCAGAGGCTAGAAGAGATGTGGGGATGCCCTCAGCATTAATAGTCTCGAACTCAGATATAAAATGGTTCAGGGAGAAAACTCAAAAGTGCTAAAACTATGGAAAAGTAAGGCACTTGAGCAAAGTTTGTCCTAAGCCACCCACGAAGAGAGAGACAATTGAACGTGGACAGACTAGAAGCCGTAGAGGCCGACGAGATGGAAGAAAAGGCTACCAAGCAAATCTGACAGTTGCAGAGAAAGAAGAAGCTAGGGTGGTTTTTCCTGAAGATGACAAGATTCTTTTTGAAATACTTAGACGGAAACAAATAACAACAGGTGATGGGGATAAGAAGAGTGTGAGAGATGAGGCATCTACTTCATCCTTCCCCTGGGGTAACACTGCTATTTATGCTTATTCGACCAAAAGTACTGACTACACGCATGCTCTTGCCTTTATATCCACCATTAGATCACCAGAATGGATTGTAGATTCTAGTGCATCTCGATATATAATAGGTAATGCTCGTGAGTTCTCTTCTTATACTCGTCTGACAATGCCAGGGAGCATCCAAACTGCTGATGGCACAACACGGCCTGTGGTTGGTAAGGATACAGTAAACTATGGTTCTGTGACTTTGTCCAATGTTTTGATAGGTTCGGAAGGTTATGATAAGCATGGGCTATCAACAAATCAATGCAGACCACACGATATTTTCTCGACAACATAGTGGTCACATCATTACGCTGGCTATATATGTCGATGATATAATCATTCCTGATGATGATGAAAGAGAGATTGCACAGTTAAAGGCAAGATTGGGGAAGGAATTTGAGATAAAGGACTTTGAACAACTTAGATATTTCCTTGGGATTAAGATAGCTCATGGAGAAGAAGAGATTGTTTTATCCCGGAGAAAATATGTGCTAGACTTTCTTATAAAGACAGACATGCTAGGTTGAAGACCTACAGTTTCTCTAATTGATGTGAAAGCCAAGATAAATGCTGATGTAGGAGAACAGGTTAATCGTGAGAGATATCAGAAATTAATAAGCAGATTGATCTATTTGTGTCACCTCATTCTAATATCATATTTACAGTAAGCGTGGTGAGCCGCTACATGCATGATCCCAGGAAGAGTCATATGGACACGGTATATCACATCCTGAGGTATCTAAAAAGTGCATCCGAAAAAGGCTAGATTTTCAAGAAGAATTGGCATATGAACATTGAGGGCTATTGTAACTCTGACTGGGCTAGTTACCAAAATGACAGAAGGTCCACATCTGGCTACTACATGTTAGTAGGAGACAACTTGATCTCTTAGCAGAGCAAGAAGCAGCTAGTTGTTGCGAGATCAATGGCAGAAATCGAGTACAGGTCTATAGCATTAGGAGTTGCCGAGATGTTATGGCTGAAGAAATTATTAAAAGATTTCAAGGTGAATCACGGAGAAAAAATAAAGTTACAGTGTGATAACAAATCAGCGATCAATATTACTAACAATCATGTGCATCATGAGAGAATCAAGCATGTGAAGATCAACAGATTCTCATAAAGTAAAAGCTGGAGAGTGGGCTATTGGACCTGAATCATATAGCTACAAAAAATTAAGTAGCATATTGTCTCATGAAATGACTTAGCTCAATAAATCTAATGAGGGATGTAATAAGATTGACTTGATGGATATCTTTTATCCATCTTGAGGGGAGTATTGAAATATTAAAAATATTAATTAGTATCATTTTTAATTGATTTATTTTTTTATTATACTTCGTCTATATAATAAATTGTTCACTGATTGAATAAGAATAAGTTTAGATTTTACTCAAGTGGCCAGTTTGAACAATCGTTTTATCAAAGAATCAATTTCGTTTAGAAAATAAAACAAAGAACAAAAGAATCTTAAATAGCTACCCTAATTGGCAATGATTTTTTTAATTTCTGGGAAAGGGTGTACAGAGTAATACAATTTTAAACGCCTAAAAATGTTTATAATCACTGTCCACCAGGGAACCAATTAGCAATGATAAAAAACAGAATCTTAACATACCTTGACCCTGAACCCCTTTTCTCCCCGGATAAACTCATTCTTCGCTCATCCCTTCCCCTTCGCACCGAAACAACTTCATCCTCTTCAGATTCAGCTCTGGCACGAAGAAATTCATCGGCCAAATCATCTAAACTAATCTCGCCTGTATCGGGGAACAACACCTGCCCTGACCCTCGTTTTTTATTAACGAATCTGCCCCTCGGTGTCTCGAACTCGTCGGAGCCAGGCGTTGGCGGAGGGAAACGGCTAAGACTCCTTGACCGGCGGTGTGCCACGGAGCTACCCCGTGAGCCGAGGCGCCCGTCCATTTTCTATATTCGGTGCTAGGTTTCTATAGAGAGAAGAGGCTGACGTAGGTAGGGTTGGACCACTGCCTTTCCTCGTGAAGGAAAGGAGTGAAGAGTGAGGTGAGCAAGGCGGAGAAACATAGAGCGAGGAAAGAGGATTTGGGATTCTCTGTGGATCCTTCCAGTATCAATCATGAAAACGAGCTATCTAAATGTAAGTTATCAGCCATCTCAACCGCTGTGGATTAAATGAACGGTTTGATCTTCCTTAGGAACTTTCCGCTCCAAGAAAAGACATAGAATCAACGTTGTAGACCGGCTTACGGAGGCCTTTTTCAATGTGTTGTTTCCGTTTTGTGTAGCGGGTTCGTTGGAATTTGGAAAGGGTTCCAAATACGGACTTATACAATGATGGAGTATCAGACGACCTTTGTAATGTTTGAGGCCCAGCGAGCGGGAGCTGGATTTGCGGAGATTTGAGAGGTGATTGAATTTGAAATTTTGAAAGGGAGTTTAAATTAGATGGGTTGATGAATTGTAGGTGGGAGAAAATCGCGTTATAGTAACTTGCATCAGTTATCGCTTCTTAATTAATTGCAATCATTCAGAATTTGGTCAAACAAACGATGTTAGAATGGTTTAGTACGGAATTCAAATTCAAATTCAAATAAGAGCAATTGGAAAATTCGCCATGAAATTTTTCTCATCGTCCGAATTCAATTGTTTAGACTGGAATTTAGCGCACATCACTCTCCACTGTTCATTAGGGCGGCTCGCCTAATAATTGCAAAATATTTTTAAAAATATATTGCAAGGAGATATTTCATTTCCTTCCATGGATCATCTCCTATGGAAGTCGTGGAGAATTTTGATTTTCCTTATTTTATTGTTCATATTATTTATATAATAATGTTAGAAATATAATAAAATTATGATCATTATTAATTCCTCCTCTAGTCCTCTTTATAATAATTTTATTATAATGACCATTTGACTCAATAAGTGAGGGGAACTTTATTCCTTACTTATGATTGATATTATTATAGTGATCATGTGGCTCAATAAGCGGTAATTGGTTACACGTCACACCTTACAAGCAAGAATATATTTTATATTTCTAGTTATTAAATTGAAAGGCAGGTCGTGAAATATTTTACAAAAGTAATTTCGCAATTTAAGTTGCACGACCATATACATAAGACAGTTTTATTGCCCAATTAGTCAAGTGTCCCCGCCTTGTTGCGGGTCTCTTTAAATTATAAAATAGTAATAATAATCAAATAAAATCTTAATATCTTATTTTTTTAAATACTTTATAATTCAAACTTTTATCATCAATTAATAATATATAATAAATAAATATTTTAATTAAAATATTAATCACGGTTAAATGTTATATGAGATAATTTAACCAACTATCGACAAATAAAAACTTTAATTAAAATATTAATCACCGTTAAGTGATACATGACATTATTTAACCAACTACTATGAAACAACACTAAATAATAATTGGTTTTTATTTCTTAATCATTTCAGGTATAAATGCAGGAATTACATAAAGAGTTTTTTTCTCATAAAGATTTAGTTACATATTTAAAGTGTCCGCGCCATGTAAGGGTGCAAGTGTAAAATCAAAAGGTGAAATTAAAGTATTGCGACTTGCGAGCATAGGTTGATTATCTGAACATTTTTTTTACTATTACCTTGAGGAATTCATATCTTGTCATCTCAGGCATCGAGTAATATGTTATTATCATATTGACATTTGGCTCCTGCAAGCAAATATATAGGCAAAAATATATATAATATGTAAATGCAAGCATCAAAGTTAATCATTACACATATAAAAATAAAATAAAAAGTAACGTAAGCTTGAACTGCATACCTCATCAGGAGTTGCAGATAACTCCTTGATTTCTTATCCATTCAAGTAAAAAATCACTTCAATTTTTTTATAAATTATATTCTCCACCTCTAGCAAGGCAAACAACAAAATAGAAGAGAATATCAGTACCTATAGCAGTAGTTGGAAGCAGACCAGATGGTGACAAATCTGATCATTAAAAACCCATTTGTAACCCTCCATAATAAGCTGGTGGGCACAAAGACGTAGTCGATGTTATTAGTGTGATTAAATGAGGAGAAAACATCCCCCCAATATGGCTGCAAACGAATTGAATTCGATCGAACTAGTTAGAGTTTGAATTTGATTTGAAATTATTTCGAACTAAATCAAACTCGAATTGAAATCAAACTCTAAACGAACTCAATTATTTTAATTTTTAAATTTATTTTCATATTATCATAAATAATTAGAGCTAAAATAATTAATATTTTATTAATTTTATATTAAAAGTTTAAAAACAACTAATATTTATTAATTTAATAATAAATTTATAATATCTTATTAATTTTATAATAAAATAACATATCATTACAAATATTATTGATTAAATAGTTAAAAATATATGTAAATAATTACATATCAAACTATTACGAATCAAACTCGAACTAGTTTACTAAAAAAATATCGAACCGAACTCAAATCAAACTGATAAAAAAATCTAATCGAACGAACCGAACTTAAACTAAAATCATATTAAACACCGAACAAATTATGAATTTTTCTTACAGCCCTAGCCTCTAAACAGAAAGCTGGCCACACGTAGGTTGGACCCCGACTGTGCTTGAGATGGCCTCCAATGTCGGTGTGAGAGGAGGGGCGAGCCCTCCAATTTTTTTATTTTTTTATATTTTGTGTAAAATCTAAATAAGAAATAGATTTTTAGAGAACTTGGATATAATTATGACACCGAAGGCCTCACATATGTACGTTTCTATTTTCTATTTGAAGTAGATGTCATTTAAAGAAATTTGTCAAGACACAAATGAAGATCTTCATTGTTCACTCACTCTTTAACAAGGAAATTTATTTTATAAATAGCCGCATTCACGAAAGAGAAAAATTATAGTGATGGTTTATAACTGGATAGGCAAAATTAGGAGTAGGGTATGGGAAACTGGAAGGGGTGATTTTTCCTCTTATGGCATTGGTAACATATAAAATATATGAAGATGAAACATTTTATTATTCATTTTCTGATATTCCAATTAATCGAGCGAGACTTTGGGTGTATTCCTTTATTCTCTGTTTTTGTGTCAAACTTTTTATTTGATGATAAATTTTTAAGATTAAACATGGTGGCTAATCATTTTTTTAGGGGTGATGACTTATAGTATTTGAAACTCTTTTAGTTAATTTGCTCGATATTTAATTTTTTTTATCAGTTATGTGTGATTTGTTTGCATTCATGAATTGTAATAGGTATTTGATTTGTGATAATCTTAGAAATAGTATAATATAAAGATATATTGCTAGAATTTTCGACTTCAAAAGGTAAAATCTAGATTTGTATATGACGCTTAGCGGTAAGTTACAATTTTGGTGGTTTATCTAGAACTGAACCAAGTGTTACTGTAAATCTTGTAATTGTGTAGCGTTGATCTTTAGTAAGATTTTAGTAAGCAAGACACACAAAGAGTTTGAACTCCTATGTTGAGGTACCTAATCGTGAAGTTTGAACGTTTTAAACACGGTGTTGACATGCAAAAGCACCAGTCAACGATAAATTAGAATTGCTAACCTCATAATTGTTTATCATCTAAAAAGTGAAAAACACATAGTGCTCATCATTTGGTTTAAAACACTGTTTATTAGCTATTACTGATTTAATTTTAGTTTATTTATAAACCAACTTTTATTAGTCTAGATAGTGAAATCATGAGAATCAATAATTCATCATTGTTCTCGTAGTTTGACACCATTATTACTATCTGATACGGTCATATCTTGTGACCAAAATTAGATACAAATTAAGGTAATTATTAGTTGTTATAAAAATCCATCACTTGGGAGGCAACCCAAGATCTCTCTCCGTGATTTTTTATTTTACCTTTATTTATTTGTAACTGAAGCGTTGAAGACAACACCTGATTTAAGTTTGAGGATATTTGAGATTTATACATGCATCGCATTTGCATTTAGTGGCAATTATTGTAATATTTTTTAATTCAAATTTTAGTTGATGTTTTGGGAAATAGACTTGAAAAAATCTAAAGCAAGACCAGACAAATGAGTTAGCCCTGTTAGGTTTTGGGAAACTTATTAGGGAAACTTTATTTTTTTTTCTAAATAGTGTATGATAAATGAAAATGATATTTTCAATCAAAAATTAAAAAAAATATATGTTTTGAGAAGTTCCTCAAATGATAAGTGTTTTGATAATTAACTTCCTCTCATAATATTTTATTTTAATTGAAAAAATTAAGTAGCGAGAAATGAGTAAGATGGAGCAACAATGATTCCAAAAATCTATTTTTAAATGTAAAAAATGGGTCTAAAACTTATAAATGCAAATATTTAAAAGGCCTAAAATAATTAAAATGAGAAAGTCCATGAGTTGTCTAGACACACGAAGTCCCGTCTGCACAAAAAAAAAAAAATCTAAATTCGAGTAAGTTACTTTAAGAATATGAGGTAGTTTCATGTGCCTAAATAGGTTACTAAAACTGGTGTCATATCAACAAAGCAAAATAAACTGCCCAATATTCATGATTATTTTTGTGGGTTTTTTGCAATTAGTTTCATTGGTAAGGGAAAAAAATGCATGAAGTGTTTTATCATATAAGGTGAGGGAAAGATAAATTTTAATGTATAATATTGAAAGTAGGAGTTTGAGATAATTTTTTTTTACTATAAAACACCATATGTTAAGCTGAAAATTAGAGAAAGTTCTCAAGATTTTTTTCCCAATAATCTAAACAATGGTCAAACAAATTTAAAGACATTTGTCTTAGAGTTAGTTATTCATTTTTTTAAACATTCATGATCTTTGCATTTATGTTAAGTGTTTTTTCATAACTTGCTAATTTATAGATTGGTTCTAGTGCGCTTTTAAGTTCACAAAAATCTATAGCGATATTAACTCAAAAAGTATATTAAATCATCTCCAAATTTTGATTTATCATGCTCATTAAATTCTTCATATAAAAATTTATGGGATGCAAAAATTTGGGGATTTTGATTTCTCTAAATCATCATTTTAAAATTTTAAAAATAATGTATAAATATTAAATATTTTATTATTATTTTTAGAGCTAATTTTTAAAAATTAAAAACAAAGACTTAGAAAAATAAAAAACAACTCAATTTTTGCATCCCATCATATTTTTATATGAAGAATTTAATGAGCATTATAAATTAAAATTTAGAGATAATTTGATATATTTTTTAAGTTAAGATCACAAAATGTCTCTATAAATTTAAGAACATGTTAGATTTACTCTTTATAAAGGTATATATCATATTTATTTATATAAGATACTAAATAAATGATCGCCTCGAATTTATTCGCTCTTTATTATAGATAATATAGATGGGTGCTGATAAAGTCTCTTTGTTTTGCCCTCTCTCGGCTCATCTGCTTTGATCTACATGTAGACTCCACAGTCACAGATGATGTTTTTAAAGAAACCATTTATCATGTGTAATAGAAGCAACGTGAGAATTGAGACATTATGTAAGGACATTCAAACATTTTCCACTATAGATGGTAGAGATTTACTCAAACATTCTCAAGAGTCTGCGTGAAAAAAAGCAGTGGAGTTGGCAATGGCAAGGGTTCACGGGGACGAATAAAAGCGGAGAATAACGCCACCGAACTACTCACGAGCCGAGCGTCCACTGCTGGCTGAAAAACGGGGACCACGGGGCCGGATACGAATCAAACCAAACCATTTGTGTAGTGCAGTACACTAGTTAGTAACTTAGTATGTACACTGGAGTGCAGTGTGATTTTCTCTGTAGAATATTTGCGTGACTTTTGCTCTCCCCCCTCCAACCGGGGCGTGCAGCCACGAGTGGCGTGGTCCTTGGTCTGACCCAACCCAACCAACTTCATTAAAGATTTTGAATTCTTTTTATTAATTTAATAACAATTAAGCTCACCTTAAACTGCACTGCTTTCTTCGCTTAGATGCACCCCACCCTGCATTTGGAAATTGGAAAGCACTCCAATAGCACAGACGATCATTTTCTACTTCTTTCCTTTAATTTAAGAATGACAACAAATAAAATAATAAAATTTGTTGACCTCAGAGGAGAGCTTATTTCTTACACGATAATAAAGAAAAAATGCGCTGCTTGAAAATATGCCGGAACTGATCTTATATATATATTTAAAAAAAATTCTCTTATCTTTATTACCAAATCAAACCGGGGAGACTATTAAAAAAATTTGACATTTCATCTTACAAAATGTATAATTTATACCCGAGTAATGACTAATTCAATGAGAAAATTATTAAAAATTAAGTTTTCATTTTTATTTTAAATTTGTTCTCCCTTCAATGTTATTATATTTTGTCAGATTCCAGGTCATCCGATGTAAACTTTTAATTTGTGTGTGGTTCGCATATTGACCTGCAATATTTCTCAACTATGAGAAGCCACCTTGATCCTAAATTTATTTTACAATAAATAAATTAAGGTTGAAATATGAAAATAAACTAACAGTAGTTTTATTGAGTACATAAATATATTAACAACAAAGATCATTTTCTTTTAGAAAAAAAATAAAGAATCATGCAAATTTTGTATAGTTTTATACATCGTAATTTGTTGCTTTCAAGCTGATAGAAATTTAAAACATTTAACAAATTATATACATGAAATTATATTGTGTTTAAAATATGGATCATACAGGGATCGTTGCTTATAATGTTGAATTTGAAATTTAAATTCCATTTTATAAGTTAGACTATGGTGCTACATATAGTTAATGATCAATTTTACTACGGACTAAAAAAATATAGGTAAATCATCTTCAAAGATTATGGATCACAATAAATTCTTCATATCAAAATATTATAGGATACAAAAAATTTCTATATTTGAAAATTTTGAAGTATTTTTTTTAAGATGACTCAATAATAATAATAATAATAATAATAATATATTTTTAGATCATTTTTAAAAATTTAAAACTAATATTTATAAATTTTGAAATATGAAAAAATTTTATATGCATCATATTTTGATATAAAAAATTTATTTAGATCCATAAATAAAAATATAAAAGTAATTTAGCTATATTTTTAAATTCATAATAAATTTAATTGTTAAACACTATAACCTAACTCCTATTTTATTATCATAATATCATGAATTTTAAATTTGTTTTCAAGCACTGGCGAGATGGTAACAAATAGGTCTGTGTCCGAACTCCTAAGCGAATAATAACATTGAAGTTCGAAAATTAGTAATATACGGTGCCATTAAGGTATTAACTAATTCCAAATTTAAGCCTTATCACATGCTAAAAAGAATGTGATCGCCTGTGTTAGTACTTTCTAATTGTACCCGACTACCCGTTGTTTCAGTGTAGGGAGTCCAGTAAGGCTGTAAGTGACTCGTAACAGGAAAACATAAAATAAGAAATTCCCATCGAAACGTGTGCATCAGGGTTCTATCTATACTGACACAGGGGCCCACGTCTTCAAACAAATGTTTCAATGATTAATTAACGCAACATTTATTAAAAAATTTACCTCCTTTTTAACGCTCTCTTTTGCCACGCCCACCTTCTCTCTCTGTTTGTCCCCTCTCTCTTCTTTCGATTCAGCTCCCCTCCAAAATCCTGCCTCTAGATTGCACAATTCGTGTTATATAATTCGATGTTGAGGAGGGTTTCTTCGATTATCTGCGTTAATAAGGCCTTCAGAAGGTTATTTGATTGCGAAATACTTTCGAGCAGCTCAAATTTTGTTTCTTCGAACAAAAGTTGAAACTAACGGCTTTACGGCTTTAATTTGCTTGCAATTGCCAAAGGGAAAGCAATTTGGTTGTTTTTTCAAGACTATAATTGAGATCTCGGAGAGGAGGTGGAACTGCGCTCCGGATTCCTCCATTTGAGGGGCAGCAGATTAGAGTTTATGTAGCTGGATCTAGGCAAATAGTTAGCTTGAAATTCTTGTATTATTTTTAGCGGTTGAGAAGATCTGTTCTCGTTGTTTTTCTCTCTTCTGGTGGAAATTTGAGAACTTGAGGGGGCTTGGGAATCGGAAGCTTGAAAGGCCTTTTGAGGTGGACAAGATCCTCTTTGAGGTGTTTTTGAAATCCTTTAGGTCTAAGTTAAACCATTCGTTGATCAAGTTGAAATTCAGGGGTTCGTTTCAGTAAATTTCTTCATGGTCTCAAGGCATTTGTGGTCAGGCTTGAGCACTCCTACGAGTGCAAGAAATTAACATGATTGAACAGTTCATCAATTTTGTAATTCGGCCTCCTAGGTATGTTTAATCTATGTCTTGCTATAATACTATTTTTGAGCAGTTCTATATGAAATTTGGGCTTTGTATCTTCAATTAAGCCTTCAATTTAGCTAATTAATCCAATTCAATACATACACGCATCAGTTAAATTTTAATTGTAGTGTTATTATAAAATTGTGGATTGTTCACCTGGACAGACCAATAATTTTATACACAGCTTCGTATTCTTGCATACCAGCAACAAACCCAAAAATGGTAGACTGGTGGGTAAGAAATCTTGTTAGGTACATACCATATAGGTACTTCATTTAGTTTTTCTTTAACCTTATGATGATTCTAACTATTCAGTTGCCTTATACCACTTTCGAGCATAAAATGGCCTAAAGCATACATAAATTACCATTGTCTTTTTAACTATCATAAGATGGATCTACTATCGTTCATATTATCAAGCTGTATGTTTCTTATTAAACATTACATGCATTTTTTATATTTGAGCTTTTTGTTGGCACTTCCTTTATTTCTAGGGCCGACTACAATCCAGATCAGTACTTATGGGACTCAGAATTCACACTGGCCGGTAGAAAATACAAGCGAATTGACTTGGAGGCAAGTATGGGAATTGCAATTTATTAATACCATTTTTTTTCATTCAAAGCTTTTGTCTTTAAGCTTTTCGTCTGCATGAAACATTTAAGAGTTCTAGTAACAACATATGTTTTGCTAGCGAACAATTTTGGATGCCATCCTAGGATGACCTTTGTTAAAAAAAATGCTGACATGAGTTATTTTGTAGGTTTCATTTTGTGTTTAGGCCATAAATAATCTTCGAAGAAGTAATGAATGTGCTCTTTGCAAGAGCTATATGGAAGCAACCTTAGTGATGGTCATTTCACACACCAGAACTGCCTAACATTGCTATGTGGTCTGTATATTATGGTGGATTTCATTGAACTAGTATTAAATTTGCTTGTATGTTAATAATTGGCAGCTGACGAATGAGAGAGGCCATACATTGAAGTGCAGTCACTATTTACCTGCTACAGTACCAGAGAACACTGCTCTTCCTTGTGTCATTTATTGCCATGGAAATAGGTAGTTGTGCTATCTGTTTTGATCTCTGTATCATGGATCTGGGAATTTATTCACTAAAGCAGTTGAAGTTAAAAAAGACTTTGTTAAGCATTTTTTAAAATTGTCTATGATTTATTGATTTGTTTATTCATAAACATTGTTTTACATACAGTGGTTGTAGAGCTGATGCAAATGAAGCAGCTGTTATATTACTTCCATCAAATATAACCCTCTTCACCCTTGACTTCTCTGGATCTGGTCTCTCTGGTGGAGACTATGTCAGCCTTGGTTGGCATGAGGTACTTTCAGAGTAGGCACATGTTTAAAATTACCAAAACTAGCTTTTTTTCTCACTTCCTTTCTTCCATAATGAATGAAAAAGGAAGTGCAGGCACTTCATATTAAAGCAAAAGGAAATGGGTTATATACCCCTTTGTGCTATTTGCAGCCAAAACACAACATTTTACACGCTAGAAACAGCAAATAAATAAATACAATATACAAATCAAATTAATGGTTTTAGTTTAAGCCTTTTGCTTTTAGGTAAAGATAAAAAAATCAGGGCTAGTTTTTATTAATTGCTCTCATTGTAGTAATTTCTGGGTTTTATTTTGAACAGCATTATAACTTATGAGTACTGTGCAAAGCTCTGAAAAAGTTGTGTCAATTTCACATTTGATAGAATATTGGGGGTAAAAGCACCTTTCCTCATTCTATACACTGGAAATTGAAGTTATGCATTGATGTGGAAGATAGATTTACACTTTTACTTTATATCTTCTTATGTAATTCACTGGCATGTGCCCTAAGTGCTCTTTCTTTGCCAGCATCTGATAAATTGGAAACAACATTAATGTCATGTTGTAACTTGGTAACAGAAAGATGACTTAAAATGTGTGGTTTCCTATCTGAGGAAAGATAAGGAAGTCTCTTGCATTGGTTTGTGGGGACGCTCCATGGGAGCTGTGACAAGGTATCCTATTACTTTTATTCACTTAAAAAATTATAATTTTAATGTTCCGGCCCTAAGATTACTGTATAGCCTGGTATCAGCGTGTGCTGGAAAAATCAAACCACATGAGTTGTATTTGTTGGTTAAATGCTAATTAGTTTTCGTTCTTTTTTTCTCTGAATAATGTAAACTCAATTTGGTGTGAGCTACATAATTAAAAGATACATGGTTATGTATGAGGAAGACCAATTTATTTATCATATCTTTTTTGAAGGTAAGTAGGCAAGTGTCAATTTTGATCTTTTTAAATGAAGAAAAGCTCCCACAGGAGCATGAACCTCCATCCTTTAGAAAACAACCCAAGCGCTTGACCACTAGACCAACCCACGTGCTTTCTTTATCATCTTATTGATCTCATCTTATGTTGCACAAATTCAGCCTATTATACGGGGCAGAGGATCCCTCAATTGCTGGCATGGTGTTGGATAGTGCCTTTGCAAACTTATATGATCTTATGATGGAGCTGGTAGATGTATATAAAATACGGGTTCCAAAATTCACGGTATG
Organism: Schoenoplectus tabernaemontani; assembly: GCA_037127355.1. NCBI lineage: Eukaryota > Viridiplantae > Streptophyta > Magnoliopsida > Poales > Cyperaceae > Schoenoplectus > Schoenoplectus tabernaemontani. The sequence continues at coordinate 17,903,767 of CM073750.1, read as the reverse complement.
ATGCTCTCACAATATATTTGATAGTAATTAACTAAGAATAGGGTGATTAAATATGCTGCCACTACCTTGTGTTCATTTGGCAAATTAGTGAAAATTTCGATGGTTTCTTAGCAGCATGAATGGTTCGATCTTAAATTCTACAGGTTAAAGTGGCTGTACAATATATGAGGAGGGTTATTCAGAAAAGAGCAAAATTTGATATCATGGATCTAAACGTTGTTCAGGTATCCTGCTTTAGTATTTAATAGAAGCAAGTTGTTAAATTTATTACCAGTGTTACTTTTATGAGCTACTTGCGCCCTTGACACTTTGCAATGTTTCTATAAACAGTATGCACCAAAAACATTTATTCCAGCGCTATTTGGGCATGGCTCAAAGGACATTTTTATTCAGCCTCACCACTGTGATCATATTTATGATGCTTATGCGGTAACTAATTATACATTTTCAATTTACAGTGCTCTATGGCATAGTCATGATATAAAAAAAGCATGAGGAATATTAAAAAACAAGGAGAAATGAAACATTGTATTGCGTAGCTTATAACAGGTGTAGACTAGAGTACCAAACCAGACCTGAGCAAATTGTTTATCCAACCTGAACTGGGCGATATCTTTTTAACCTGTGGAAAAAATCATGCCCTTTTTTATTGTGATCTCAGATCACTTCAAACTTTTTTTTTCTGTCCCACTTGTGTTGATTTCAGTATATTTCCAGGTGAATATTTTATTACCATTTGTGCCAACCTAATGCCTGGTTTTATTTTCAAATATTTGGACCATTGGGCATTAGTCGCACAATGTCAAACAACAGGTGTTACTGTGTTACTATAGAAAATTGGTATCAGAAATTAACCTGATATTAATCTGATATTTCTCCAGGGAGATAAGAATGTAATAAAATTTGATGGGGACCACAATTCGCCTAGGCCACAATTCTACTATGATTCTGTAACAATCTTCTTCTACAACGTACTGCATCCCCCACTTATTCCCACTGTATTGGATTCAACCAAACTGGAGAAGTACTATGATTTGGGAGGCTTGAAGGTTGGCACTGGTAAAAACGAGGTGATTGATGATGCACTTTCATACATCAAATGAAAAGCCAATAAGAATGTGACAATATGACTATATGCAACAGAATGCAATTGTAATCAGGGTTTACTGAGTCATCAGCTGACATAAATAAATAGACTAAATTAATGGACACTGCTATAATATTAAGTGTTCTGCAGAAAGACGGGAAAAAAAGAAGCCATGATAACTGTGTTGACCTATATTATTTTTATTTGTATGTTTTTAGAGTTTGCTTTATGAAATCATATCCAGTCTGCGTGCTGTTAGCACTGACAAAGCGAGTTCCTCATCTGCTCCCCCTACTGTTCCAAATGGTAATTAACTTACTTGGACTGTTAAATTGGTACATGTAGTACATGATTAGGGGTGTATGTATCAGACTGCTCTCTGTGTGTTGTGAACTTTGTATGACATTTATAGGAAGTAACAGGAATGGTGGCTTGTCCACCTTTTCTAAAAACAAAAAGTGTAAAATGGTAATTAGTAGATTCTTTTAATACCCTGGATAAACTTTTCTAAATGCGAGTTCCTCATCCGCTCCCCCTACTGTTCCGAATGGTAATTAACTTACTTGGACTGTTAAATTGGTACATGTAGTACATGATTAGGGGGTGTATGTATCAGACTGCTCTGTGTTCTGTGTGTTGTGAACTTTGTATGACATTTATAGGAAGCAACAGGAATGGTGGCTTGTCCACCTTTTCTAAAAACAAAAAGTGTAAAATGGTAATTAGTAGATTCTTTTAGTACCCTGGATAAACTTTTCTAAATGCAAATGTGTCACAAGGACATTATAGTTTACATAATATGTTATTGCTGTGGGGGCACCATCTCTTTTGTAGGTTCATCGTCAACCAAATCAGTGGTGGAATTGCTGGCAGAAAGTGTCTCGAAGGTTTCTATAAACAACGAAAATGATTTGGTATGTAAATAAAAAAAAAATGCATATTTTGCAGAGCCCTGCGTGTGTCATTCGCATGTTAGTGAATGCATTATAACAAGCTAGTCTGTTTGATATTAAAAGCAGGATTTCCTTCTTGATGAGGAGCATAACCTAAGAGAAATTGATGGCGACAGTCACAGCACTGAATCACGTTTGCTTGTATAAGTTGCTTTCAACTGTTTCTAAATCATTCTTTTTCACTTTTCTTCTGAAATATAAAAGGATGACCAAGAAAATTTTGGAGGCTTTGTATGTTGAACTAATTATTCAAAATTAACTACACTATTACACTATTATATAGTTTATATTACAGAAAATTAAAAAAAAAGGTAGTAGCATGGAATTTGTGAAGTTTAAACCAAGGGGACTGTTGACCTTGCATGAGCTGTGCTCAAAATTTCTCTCCGAATCTTTGATAAATACTCTTGCTAGTCTAATAATATCAACGATGTTGTCTCATGAAAGGAAAACAAATCGAATGAAGGGCAAATGGGGAGGAATGTTCTTTATCAAGCTCAAACCGTGAGAGCTGGGGTAGATGCTCTTCTCTAGGTGGCAACAGTGATGAGGCCTCTTCCTCTGGCAGATGCACCACTAACTCGAACCCTCATAAGCACCATCTGGTACACACTATCAGTACTAGTAATCCAGGAATCATGTTATCTGTTGGCAATATTTTTTCAAACATATGCTTGGAGTATTGATTCTTTTATGCAAAATGAATGGCGAATGTTGCTTCTTTCCTAAACTACTTCAACTTGTACTGAGAAAAAGCAGGCATTATAGAGGAAAGTTGTTTCTTGATTTGCTAGTAAGAGAGGTAACTGGTTAATTTGCCAGGGGAGATGTTAGGTTTTCTGTCAATGATAAGAGAAGCAAACCCAATTCAATAGTTCAATCGACACGCAATTGGTCAATTTGATTAATTTAGGCTCAATTTAGTGAAATTAGCATAATTTATGCTCCATTGTACAGTCATAAGTGGTCATGCTTAGGTTTTGCAATTAATTAGTTAATTTGTATTGTGTAGATCACGCTTAAGGCCTTGGCTACACCATTAAGGCGTATAAGAAGGAAGCGATCTCCCAGACGGAAGGACAGAAAAGTCATGTCTTTCAACTGGAGAAAACCTAAGAAAGAGAAAGAGGAGAAAGCGGAGAGAGGAACCCTGACCCAGCGCCTACGACTCTGTTTTCTTGGTCGGATCCACCACAAACGAGCACTATCTGCCTGACTAGAAACATGCAATACTGCTGACATGACCGTCAAAAATGAAAAAAAAAAAGAGGGCTTTTTGTTTATTATAAAAGCGGTACGTTGTTTTAGCGAGAAACTAGGGTTTGACCATTGGCTTTTATTGTAATGTAACCTAGGTTGTGTTTTGACAGGCGGTGACAGCCTCAATTACAATCTGTAAAGGTGGTACGGTTTTTTGTATTTAGTTTGTATTAGTATTCTACCATTATTTCGGTTTTGGACTAATTGCAGTTGGGTGTAAATTTTTTAAACTAATGTATCTCGTGTATTTAAAGCCTGCAAATTGATAATTAGTCGGGCTTTTTTTTTTACTTTTTGTCTTACCATTACCTTTTGTCTTCCGATCAAAAAAATTGAATGTCTATTCAAATTTATTTTGATATTTGTTTTTCTGAGAACTCTGATATTGAAGCTTCTCTATAATTGTATGCACAAGTCCTTTTGGTTCTTTAGAAAGGAAGAAAGAAACCAAATGTAAAACCAATAAGAAATGCAATTAACTTGAGCATCAAGCTGGTTATTCTTAGAGGTGTTATTAAACATGTCAATTCTGTTCGTATGATTTACCTTTCAGTTTATAGATTTGAAAGATTAATTCCGAGCATTTGCAAATGACCTAATAGTTTAAGTGATAGTTAATTAGAATTATCTCAAAAAAGTCATGAGATCAAGTCTTCATAGACACAAAATGAAATTTATGAATTACACTCTTATCTTTGTCTAAAAAAAAATCCAGAGCATCAACATCATGATTCCATGAAGGGCCAAGATGCAGCTTTGGTTCGGAATAGTAATGTCAATTTTAAGCACTCTCAAAGAACAGATTTTTTTTGTGGTAAATAAAATAATAAACAATAGACAAATGGTATGATTGAGGTCTGATTTTATGGTACAGGCCTGGCTCGAGTTTGCAACTTGGATCCAAGTTTTTTTTTATTTCTATTAATTTAGCTAAAATTATTTATTTTAAATAAAATAAAGTAGTTCATTTATTGTATATTAAAATAAATTGAAATAGTTTAGTTATATTGTTTTATTGTATATTTTTTATTTATTTGACGATTTAAAAAATATTATGTTTTATTATTTGAAAGTTTTGCAAGAAGTTAATGTCAAAACATAAATAAGAAAAACTAAATTTCAAATCATAAATGAAGAAAATAAAGTACAATCTCTCGAATAAAATAAATATATAAACTACAGTCTCTGAAATGGAAAAAAAAACACATCAACGCTGACGAAGCATCCTCCTAATGAGAGACGGGATGTATGTGTCTTTTGCTCGGATTTCACCACGAGGGCGTTCGTGTCTTGGGTGGACGGATCAGGAGTATCGTATGATGATGCGTGAGGAGCCTTATATAGGGTACCGGAGATCCCAACACCCGGATCGAGGTCATCTACTCATCAGCTGAGAGTACGATATGAAATCTCCCTAAAATAAGTTGAACTCATCAGTCGTCGGCTCCGGCGTCGGGTTAAGTAGACCGTGAGTCGGACATTCAACGATAGAGATATCAATGTCATCAGGATCCATCGGAAAGACCTGTATAAGTAAATTATACATATTTAAATGAATTAAATTGACTAAAATCAATTAAATTTAAAATACCTACAAATTGAAATGTAAAATAAAAATAAAAATTGACCTATGGAAGCAAGTATCGCTGTGAAAATATGAGGATGCCCTAAATCGCCCATCAAATATTTAATCCGGCGCAATTCATATTTGTCAAACCATGAATGTACAGGCGTCATAAGCCAACCAATGGCGGTGACTATATTCTTGACTAAACGAAACATCTGCATATATATTTTTTTTTATTCTATAGCATAAGTTATGTGAAGAGTTTAAGTAAGAACAAATAGTTTGGTTAAATACGAACCGCTCGGGCATTCTGACGTGAATGTGGTACGTATGTCAACTCATCCACATGCTCCTTGGGGTGCGGTAATGGCTGACTCAATTGCTCTTCAGTGTTCATTCCGTACAAGATCCCTCTCTTGTAATATCACCCCATGTACGTATAATGGTAGGCAAAGTTGTATGGTCACGACTCCGTGATAGGCAGCTCAGGCTCATCTTATGCCCACCAATAATATTGTGCCCAATCCACAATCTGTCTTTTGCCACCTCTCGATGTGTGCTTGTTCTTGCGATATGTCAGTACTTGTTAGTAATCGATCAGAGCTGACAGAGGGACCTGCTGGAAAAGATTGAACTACTTCATGACTCTATTTGGATAGTGATTCTCAACCATTCAGAAGTGAATCATCCACATACGACACATCCACCTGCAGTATGTTAAAATTAGAAAATTAAATTAATGTACCAATTGAAGTAAATAAATTTTAATTAATTTTAAGAACTTACAAATTGTAATGCATGTGGTACATCTAAGGCAACTCGTCATGATAGATAATGTATGGCGTCCAATTGACGCATTCATCTTGTAAATTCTCAAAATAATCCCGAAAATATCTGGGTTTTCCTTATTGCGGGGTGTACTTGAACAAGTGTCTTGTTGCCCATTTAACACCGTACTGTCTGCCCCCAGCCATAGCCGTCCTCCGGTACATTGAGCATGTCGTCAAGATATGTCAAGTACACCATCGGCACCGAACAACTCCAAGCAAAACACTCGTGTGTACATAAAAAAATAAATCAAACTTATTGATAAGAAGTTTAAATGATATATTTTATGCACAATTTTATCTCAAAACTTATCTTTTTAGAGTTTAATTAGTGTTAATTAGGTTTAATTAGGGTTTAAATTTTATCGAGTAAGTTACTGCTGTAGCATTGTTTATTTTGTAGATTCTAGAAGAAATTAAAAGAAAAACAAAGTTCAGAGCTCAAATCAGAAGAAATCAGGGCAAAATAGAAAAATCAGACTCAGATATACCTATTCGGTCTGAATTTATCACTCATTCGGACTAAATAAGAGGAAGACTTCAACCCCTATTTTTGACCTATTCAGCTCGAACGTAGAGTCCATTCGAACCGAACAGAAGAAAACAAAAAAATGCTCAATACTTAGCCAAATTTTCAGTCGACAACCCTTATACCTATTCGGACCGAATGGACCCCCATTCATACCGAATAGGTTAAACTGTGAGCAGTGCACAATTTTGCTATTTTTAGGCGGTTTCTTCGGTTCTCTAATTTTATTTTTGGTTTTCTTTATATAGGGGGTTAAGAAAACTATCAGGCATTATCTTGGACACAATTGGGCGGTTTTCTAGAGAGATAAAGGAGGATATTTTCATTTTTCTTTAGAAGAGAGAGAAAAAACAAAGGGAGATCATAATCAGTCGTAATTTCTTTCTTTTCTTTATGATTTCTTTTATGTTTTTCATGGATTTCATCTGTAATTCTCTTTCTTCCATGGAAGAGTGAATTATGTTCTAGGGTTTAAGTAGATAAACTTAAAACTTAAAGTTTAATCGTACTTATTATTATTGTTTTAATTGCTTTATTTTATAAATTACTTTTGTAATTAAATTACTATGCATGGATTGAATTATTGTATGTTTGTATTAGTAATCCGTTTGGGATTAAAAACCTTAGATAGCGTAGATTCCTAACCTGCAAATGAAATTAGAATTGCACATATATCTGATGTGTATTTTGCTAAGCTAATAAATACCCTAATTTTACTCAATTTCAGCCGCAAGCGTACGGCCTAGTCAAGTAGTAATTGGGGTGTCGAACCACAAGGACAAGGGTGAATTACCGTTTCTAACAAGTTTCACTAATCTAGATAATCGATCGAGAGTTTTTATTTCAAAATAAAAGTGCATTAATCTAACAACAACGGCTGGAAAGTTTATCAAATTGAGGATTCTAGGGGTTTTCAGCTTCACTCTCACTCGTTTAGTCAATTCACTCTATTTGATCTTTTAGTTTGTTCTTGTGTTTGTCGGGGATTCAATCTCAGATTTAGTACCAAATTGACACTTTCATGGCTTGATCCGTACCTAAACAATTCGGGTTTCACGATTAAGTACTTCACCTTACCAGTCTAAGCCCATTAAGATTGGTGAATCACTTTGGCATAACCTAGATTTTGTACTTCTCCTTTCGGTACTTCACACAATTTCTAGGGTTTCCTCGATTTTCCCTTAGGTAATAAGTTTCACGATTAAGTATTTGGCCTACGATCTAAATCACTATTTTGGGTCAGAAGATTCAGTTCCACCTTTCGGTTTCCGCTTTCACATCTATTATAACATGCAGTTGATTAAAACTAGACATTCAATTTAGACAAAATAGCAATCACAAACAACAAGAACTAAAAGATCATCAAACGAGTAAATTAAACCATTCGAGTTATCGAGTTTACACCTAGACCCCTAGAAGGATGTCTAGACATAAATCATGTCAATGATTCATGTTTAAACAACAGAACAACATGACAAAAGAGTAAAGAAAAGAATAAACCAAGAAGATCTACGATTTCTCGCCCGATTCTTGAGTTCTTCTTCGAATTCTCCTTCCAAAGGTGTTTTTCCTCTTCTTTTATGCCTTAGAACTCTTCTCCAGTCGGTTGATAGATGTCTGGGACGAAAGGGTGTCAAAATCTTAAGTACACATAATTTCATTTAAATTAATATAACTACTCCTAATCATGCCTATTATAAGGTTATCTAATTAAAACTACGATATGAATATCCTACGACACTATTTTTTCATAAAACATAAGTAAGATATATTAGAAACTGTTGTTTAAACATGTTGTTTAAGATTTATAACATTTTTTGACTCATAACTGCACATAATTTCATAAAAATTAATATAATTACTCTTCATTATACCTATTAGAAGATTATACAATTAACACTTCGATATGAACATTGTACGGCACAAATTTTGCACAAAACATAAATAAGATGCATAAAAAACGGTTGTTTAAACAAGTTGTTTGAGTTTTTGAAATTTGTTGGCCGCGTAATCGCACATAATTTCATGAAAATTAACATAATTACTCCAAATTATGCCTATTATGTGATTGTACAATTAAAACTTAGATATGAATATTCTATGATGCTAATTTTGCCCAAATATAAGTAAGATGCATTAGAAACTGTTGTTTAAGATTTTCAACATTTTTTGCATAAAAAATACACATAATTTTGAGCAAATTAATATAATTGCTCCTAACTATGTCTATTATAAGATTGTGAAATCAACACTTCGATATGAATTACAGAGGACACTAATTTTTCATAAGACATAAGTAAGATACATTAGAAATTGCTGTTTAAACAAGTTGTTAAATATTTTTAACATTTATTGCCTCATAACGACACAAAATTTCGTGAAAATTAATATAATTACTCCTAATTATGCCTGTTAGAAGATTATCCAATTAACACTTCGATATGAACATTCTACGATACGAATTTTGCATAAAAAATAAGTAAGATGCATTAAAAATGTATTTGTTTCAACAAGTTGTTTGAGTTTTTAAAATTTTTTGGCTCCATAACTACACATAATTTCGCGCAAAGCAATATAATTTCTCATAATTATGGCTATTATATAATTATCCAATTAACACTCCAATATGAATATCCTATAACAGTATTTTTTCATAAAACATAAATAAGATACATTTGAAACTGCTGTTTAAACAAGTTGTTTAAGATTTTCAAAATTTATTGTCTCATAACTACTTATATTTTCGTGAAAATTAATATAATTACTCCTAGTTGTGCCAATTAGAAGATTAACCAATTAATACTTCGATATGGATATTCTACGACACTAATTTTGCACAAAATATAAGTAAGATGCATTAAAAAATAGCAGTTTAAACTAGTTGATTGAGTTTTTCAAATTTTTTTGCCGCGTAACTACATATAATTTCATGCAAATTAAAATAATTACTCTTGATTATGCCTATTATAAGATTGCCTTATCAAAACTTCGATATGAATATTCCATGACGCTAATTCTGTTTAAAACATAAGTAAGAAGATGCATTAAAAACTGCAAGCTGTTTGAGTTTTTCATAATTTTTGGCCGCATAACTAATAATTTCGTGCAAGTTTTTACAATTACTCATAACTATGCCTATTATAAAATTGTCCAATTAAAACTTCGATGTGAATATTCTAAAACGCTAATATTGCACAAAACATAAGTAAGATGCGTTAAAAACATCTGTTTAAACAAGTTGGTTGGCTTTCTGAAAATTTTTGGCCGCGTAACTACACATAATTTGGTGAATATTAATATAATTACTCCTAATTATACCTATTATGAGATTGTTCAATTAACACTTCAAAATGAATATATTATGGCACTATTTTTCCTCAAAAAATAAGTAAGACGCATTAGAAACTGCTATTTAAAAAAGTTAAGTTTTTCAATATTTTTTTCCTCATAACTTTTCATAAAAATTAATGTAATTACTCCTAATTATGCCTTTTAAAATATTAGTGAATTCACACTACGATATGAACATTCTACGACACAAATATGGCACAAGACATAAGTAGGATGCATTAAAAATAACTGTTTAAACAAGTTGTTTGTGTTTTTCAAAAATTTTGGCTGCATAAGTACACATAATTTCATTTAAATTAATATAACTACTCCTAATCATGCCTATTATAAGGTTGTCTAATTAAAACTGCGATATGAATATCCTACGACACTAATTTTTCATAAAACATAAGTAAGATATATTAGAAATTGTTGTTTAAACATGTTGTTCAAGATTTGTAACATTTTTTGACTCATAACTGCACATAATTTCGTAAAAATTAATATAATTACTCTTCATTATACCTATTAGAAGATTATACAATTAACACTTCGATATGAACATTGTACGACACAAATTTTGCACAAAACATAAATAAGATGCATAAAAAACGGTTGTTTAAACAAGTTGTTTGAGTTTTTGAAATTTGTTGGCTCCATAACTGCACAAAATTTCATGAAAATTAACATAATTACTCCAAATTATGCCTATTATGTGATTGTACAATTAAAACTTAGATATGAATATCCTGTGATGCTAATTTTGCCCAAATATAAGTACTATAAGATTGTGAAATCAACACTTCGATATGAATTAAAGAGGACACTAATTTTTCATAAGACATAAGTAAGATACATTAGAAATTGCTGTTTAAAAAGTTTTTAAAGATTTTTAACATTTATTGCCTCATAACGACACATAATTTCGCGCAAAAACATAAATAAGATACATTTGACACTGCTGTTTAAACAAGTTGTTTAAGATTTTCAAAATTTATTGTGTCATAACTACTTATATTTTCGTGAAAATTAATATAATTACTCCTAGTTGTGCCTATTAGAAGATTAACCAATTAATACTTCGATATGGATATTCTACGATACTAATTTTGCACAAAACATAAGTAAGATGCATTAAAAAAAAAGCAGTTTAAACTAGTTGATTGAGTTTTTCAATTTTTTTTGCCGCGTAACTACATATAATTTCATGCAAATTAAAATAATTACTCCTAATTATGCCTATTATAACATTATCTAATTAAAATTTTGATATGAATATTCTATGATGCTAATTCGACACAAAACAAAAGTAATACGTATTAGAACTGCTGTTTAAACAAGTTGTTTGACTTTTTTTAAAATTTTGGCCCCATAAATACCCATAATTTCGTGAAAATTAGTATAATTACTCCTAATTATGCCTATTATAAGATTATTTAATTAACACTTCGATATGAATATTCTACGACACTATTTTTCCCCAAAACATAAGTAAGATGCATTAGAAACGGCTATTTAAAAAACTTATTTGAGTATTTCAACATTTTTGGTCCCATAACTACACATAATTTGGTGAAAATTAATATAATCACACCTAATTATGCCTATTAAAAGATTATCTAATTAACACTTCAATATGAACATTCTACAACACTAATTCTGCACAAAACATAAGTAGGAGGCTCTAAAAACAATGTTTAAACAAGTTGTTTGGGTTTTTTGAAAATTTTGGCCGCATAATTACACATAATTTATTATAAATTAATATAATTACTCCTTAGCATGCCTATTAGAAGATCTTCTAATTAAAACTTCGATATGTATATTCTACGACACTAATTTTTCACAAAACATAAGTAAGATGCGTTAAAAACCTCTATTTGAACATGTTATTTGAGTTTTTCAAGACTTTTGGCTGCATAACTACACATAATTTCTTATAAATTAATATAACTACTCCTAAATATGCCTATTATAAGATCATCCAATTAAAACTTTGACATGAATATTCTACAACTCTAATTCCGCAAAACATAAGTAAGATGCATTAAAAATTGCTGTCTAAACACGTTGTTTGATCTTTCTAAATTTATTGGCGGCATAACTGCACATAATTTTGTATAAATTAATATAGTTACTCCTAATTACGTCTTTTATAAGAATTTTCAATTAACACTTTGATATTGAATATTCTACGATACTATTTTTTCACAAAACATAAGTAAGACGCATTTATAAACTGCTATATAAAAAAGTTGTTTGAGTTTTCAACATTTTTGCCGTCATAACTGCACATAATTTCGTGAAAATTAACATAAACACTCCTAATTACATCTATTATAATGTTGTCTAATTAAAACTTCGATATGAGTATTCTATAACGCTAATTTTGCACAAAACATAAGTAAGATGCGTTAAAAATATGCTGTTTAAACAAGTTGTTTGGCTTTATGAAAATTTTTGGCCGCAGAACTACACATAATTTCGTGAAAATTAAAATAATTACTCTTGATCAGGCCTATTATAAGATTGCCTTATCAAAACTTCGATATGAATATTCCATGACGCTAATTCTGTTTAAAACATAAGTAAGAAGATTCATTAAAAACTGCTGAATAAACAAGCTGTTTGAGTTTTTCATAATTTTTGGCCGCATAACTACTTATAATTTCGTGCAAGTTATTACAATTACTCATAACTATGCCTATTATAAAATTGTCCAATTAAAACTTCGATGTGAATATTCTAAAACGCTAATATTGCACAAAACATAAGTAAGATGCGTTAAAAACATCTGTTTAAACAAGTTGGTTGGCTTTCTGAAAATTTTTGGCCGCGTAACTACACATAATTTGGTGAATATTAATATAATTACTCCTAATTATACCTATTATGAGATTGTTCAATTAACACTTCAAAATGAATATATTATGGCACTATTTTTCCTCAAAAAATAAGTAAGACGCATTAGAAACTGCTATTTAAAAAAGTTAAGTTTTTCAATATTTTTTTCCTCATAACTTTTCATAAAAATTAATGTAATTACTCCTAATTATGCCTTTTAAAATATTAGTGAATTCACACTACGATATGAACATTCTACGACACAAATATGGCACAAGACATAAGTAGGATGCATTAAAAATAACTGTTTAAACAAGTTGTTTGTGTTTTTCAAAAATTTTGGCTGCATAAGTACACATAATTTCATTTAAATTAATATAACTACTCCTAATCATGCCTATTATAAGGTTGTCTAATTAAAACTGCGATATGAATATCCTACGACACTAATTTTTCATAAAACATAAGTAAGATATATTATAAACTGCTGTTTAAACATGTTGTTCAAGATTTGTAACATTTTTTGACTCATAACTGCACATAATTTCGTAAAAATTAATATAATTACTCTTCATTATACCTATTAGAAGATTATACAATTAACACTTCGATATGAACATTGTACGACACAAATTTTGCACAAAACATAAATAAGATGCATAAAAAACGGTTGTTTAAACAAGTTGTTTGAGTTTTTGAAATTTGTTGGCGCGTAACTGCACATAATTTCATGAAAATTAACATAATTACTCCAAATTATGCCTATTATGTGATTGTACAATTAAAACTTAGATATGAATATTCTATGATGCTAATTTTGCCCAAATATAAGTAAGATGCATTAGAAACTGTTGTTTAAGATTTTCAACATTTTTTGCATAAAAAATACACATAATTTCGAGCAAATTAATATAATTGCTCCTAACTATGTCTATTATAAGATTGTGAAATCAACACTTCGATATGAATTACAGAGGACACTAATTTTTCATAAGACATAAGTAAGATACATTAGAAATTGCTGTTTAAACAAGTTGTAAAAGATTTTTAACATTTATTGCCTCATAACGACACAAAATTTCGTGAAAATTAATATAATTACTCCTAATTATGCCTGTTAGAAGATTATCCAATTAACACTTCGATATGAACATTCTACGACAAGAATTTTGCATAAAAAATAAGTAAGATGCATTAAAAATAGCTGTTTCAACAAGTTGTTTGAGTTTTTAAATTTTTTGGCTCCATAACTACACATAATTTCGCGCAAAAGCAATATAATTACTCATAATTATGGCTATTATATAATTATCCAATTAACACTCCAATATGAATATCCTATAACAGTAATTTTTCATAAAACATAAATAAGATACATTTGAAACTGCTGTTTAAACAAGTTGTTTAAGATTTTCAAAATTTATTGTCTCATAACTACTTATATTTTCGTGAAAATTAATATAATTACTCCTAGTTGTGCCTATTAGAAGATTAACCAATTAATACTTCGATATGGATATTCTACGACACTAATTTTGCACAAAACATAAGTAAGATGCATTAAAAAAAGCAGTTTAAACTAGTTGATTGAGTTTTTCAATTTTTTCTGCCGCGTAACTACATATAATTTCATGCAAATTAAAATAATTACTCCTAATTATGCCTATTATAACATTATCTAATTAAAACTTTGATATGAATATTCTATGATGCTAATTCGACACAAAACAAAAGTAATACGTATTAGAACTGCTGTTTAAACAAGTTGTTTGACTTTTTTTAAATTTTTGGCCCCATAAATACCCATAATTTCGTGAAAATTAGTATAATTACTCCTAATTATGCCTATTATAAGATTATTTAATTAACACTTCGATATGAATATTCTACGACACTATTTTTCCCCAAAACATAAGTAAGATGCATTAGAAACGGCTATTTAAAAAACTTATTTGAGTATTTCAACATTTTTGGTCCCATAACTACACATAATTTGGTGAAAATTAATATAATCACACCTAATTATGCCTATTAAAAGATTATCTAATTAACACTTCAATATGAACATTCTACAACACTAATTCTGCACAAAACATAAGTAGGAGGCTCTAAAAACAGCTGTTTAAACAAGTTGTTTGGGTTTTTTGAAAATTTTGGCCGCATAATTACACATAATTTATTATAAGTTAATATAATTACTCCTTAGCATGCCTATTAGAAGATCTTCTAATTAAAACTTCGATATGTATATTCTACGACACTAATTTTTCACAAAACATAAGTAAGATGCGTTAAAAACCTCTATTTGAACATGTTATTTGAGTTTTTCAAGACTTTTGGCTGCATAACTACACATAATTTCTTATAAATTAATATAACTACTCCTAAATATGCCTATTATAAGATCATCCAATTAAAACTTTGACATGAATATTCTACAACTCTAATTCCGCAGAAAACATAAGTAAGATGCATTAAAAATTGCTGTCTAAACACGTTGTTTGATCTTTCTAAATTTATTGGCGGCATAACTGCACAGAATTTTGTATAAATTAATATAGTTACTCCTAATTACGTCTTTTATAAGAATTTTCAATTAACACTTTGATATTGAATATTCTACGATACTATTTTTTCACAAAACATAAGTAAGACGCATTTATAAACTGCTATATAAAAAAGTTGTTTGAGTTTTCAACATTTTTGCCGTCATAACTGCACATAATTTCGTGAAAATTAACATAAACACTCCTAATTACATCTATTATAATGTTGTCTAATTAAAACTTCGATATGAGTATTCTATAACGCTAATTTTGCACAAAACATAAGTAAGATGCGTTAAAAACTGCTGTTTAAACAAGTTGTTTGGCTTTATGAAAATTTTTGGCCGCAGAACTACACATAATTTCATGAAAATTAAAATAATTACTCTTGATCAGGCCTATTATAAGATTGCCTTATCAAAACTTCGATATGAATATTCCATGACGCTAATTCTGTTTAAAACATAAGTAAGAAGATTCATTAAAAACTGCTGAATAAACAAGCTGTTTGAGTTTTTCATAATTTTTGGCCGCATAACTACTTATAATTTCGTGCAAGTTATTACAATTACTCATAACTATGCCTATTATAAATTTCTCCAATTAAAACTTCGATGTGAATATTCTAAAACGCTAATATTGCACAAAACATAAGTAAGATGCGTTAAAAACTTCTGTTTAAACAAGTTGGTTGGCTTTCTGAAAATTTTTGGCCGCATAACTACACATAATTTGGTGAATATTAATATAATTACTCCTAATTATGCCTATTATGAGATTGTTCAATTAACACTTCAAAATGAATATTTTATGGCACTATTTTTCCTCAAAAAATAAGTAAGACGCATTAGAAACTGCTATTTAAAAAAGTTAAGTTTTTCAATATTTTTTTCCTCATAACTTTTCATAAAAATTAATGTAATTACTCCTAATTATGCCTTTTAAAATATTAGTGAATTCACACTACGATATGAACATTCTACGACACAAATATGGCACAAGACATAAGTAGGATGCATTAAAAATAACTGTTTAAACAAGTTGTTTGTGTTTTTCAAAAATTTTGGCTGCATAAGTACACATAATTTCATTTAAATTAATATAACTACTCCTAATCATGCCTATTATAAGGTTGTCTAATTAAAACTGCGATATGAATATCCTACGACACTAATTTTTCATAAAACATAAGTAAGATATATTAGAAACTGCTGTTTAAACATGTTGTTCAAGATTTGTAACATTTTTTGACTCATAACTGCACATAATTTCGTAAAAATTAATATAATTACTCTTCATTATACCTATTAGAAGATTATACAATTAACACTTCGATATGAACATTGTACGACACAAATTTTGCACAAAACATAAATAAGATGCATAAAAAACGGTTGTTTAAACAAGTTGTTTGAGTTTTTGAAATTTGTTGGCCGCGTAACTGCACATAATTTCATGAAAATTAACATAATTACTCCAAATTATGCCTATTATGTGATTGTACAATTAAAACTTAGATATGAATATTCTATGATGCTAATTTTGCCCAAATATAAGTAAGATGCATTAGAAACTGTTGTTTAAGATTTTCAACATTTTTTGCATAAAAAATACACATAATTTCGAGCAAATTAATATAATTGCTCCTAACTATGTCTATTATAAGATTGTGAAATCAACACTTCGATATGAATTACAGAGGACACTAATTTTTCATAAGACATAAGTAAGATACATTAGAAATTGCTGTTTAAACAAGTTGTAAAAGATTTTTAACATTTATTGCCTCATAACGACACAAAATTTCGTGAAAATTAATATAATTACTCCTAATTACGCCTGTTAGAAGATTATCCAATTAACACTTCGATATGAACATTCTACGACACGAATTTTGCATAAAAAATAAGTAAGATGCATTAAAAATAGCTGTTTCAACAAGTTGTTTGAGTTTTTAAATTTTTTGGCTCCATAACTACACATAATTTCGCGCAAAAGCAATATAATTACTCATAATTATGGCTATTATATAATTATCCAATTAACACTCCAATATGAATATCCTATAACAGTAATTTTTCATAAAACATAAATAAGATACATTTGAAACTGCTGTTTAAACAAGTTGTTTAAGATTTTCAAAATTTATTGTCTCATAACTACTTATATTTTCGTGAAAATTAATATAATTACTCCTAGTTGTGCCTATTAGAAGATTAACCAATTAATACTTCGATATGGATATTCTACGACACTAATTTTGCACAAAACATAAGTAAGATGCATTAAAAAAAAAGCAGTTTAAACTAGTTGATTGAGTTTTTCAATTTTTTTTGCCGCGTAACTACATATAATTTCATGCAAATTAAAATAATTACTCCTAATTATGCCTATTATAACATTATCTAATTAAAACTTTGATATGAATATTCTATGATGCTAATTCGACACAAAACAAAAGTAATACGTATTAGAACTGCTGTTTAAACAAGTTGTTTGACTTTTTATAAATTTTTGGCCCCATAAATACCCATAATTTCGTGAAAATTAGTATAATTACTCCTAATTATGCCTATTATAAGATTATTTAATTAACACTTCGATATGAATATTCTACGACACTATTTTTCCCCAAAACATAAGTAAGATGCATTAGAAACGGCTATTTAAAAAACTTATTTGAGTATTTCAACATTTTTGGTCCCATAACTACACATAATTTGGTGAAAATTAATATAATCACACCTAATTATGCCTATTAAAAGATTATCTAATTAACACTTCAATATGAACATTCTACAACACTAATTCTGCACAAAACATAAGTAGGAGGCTCTAAAAACAGCTGTTTAAACAAGTTGTTTGGGTTTTTTGAAAATTTTGGCCGCATAATTACACATAATTTATTATAAGTTAATATAATTACTCCTTAGCATGCCTATTAGAAGATCTTCTAATTAAAACTTCGATATGTATATTCTACGACACTAATTTTTCACAAAACATAAGTAAGATGCGTTAAAAACCTCTATTTGAACATGTTATTTGAGTTTTTCAAGACTTTTGGCTGCATAACTACACATAATTTCTTATAAATTAATATAACTACTCCTAAATATGCCTATTATAAGATCATCCAATTAAAACTTTGACATGAATATTCTACAACTCTAATTCCGCAGAAAACATAAGTAAGATGCATTAAAAATTGCTGTCTAAACACGTTGTTTGATCTTTCTAAATTTATTGGCGGCATAACTGCACAGAATTTTGTATAAATTAATATAGTTACTCCTAATTACGTCTTTTATAAGAATTTTCAATTAACACTTTGATATTGAATATTCTACGATACTATTTTTTCACAAAACATAAGTAAGACGCATTTATAAACTGCTATATAAAAAAGTTGTTTGAGTTTTCAACATTTTTGCCGTCATAACTGCACATAATTTCGTGAAAATTAACATAAACACTCCTAATTACATCTATTATAATGTTGTCTAATTAAAACTTCGATATGAGTATTCTATAACGCTAATTTTGCACAAAACATAAGTAAGATGCGTTAAAAACTGCTGTTTAAACAAGTTGTTTGGCTTTATGAAAATTTTTGGCCGCAAAACTACACATAATTTCGTGAAAATTAAAATAATTACTCTTGATCAGGCCTATTATAAGATTGCCTTATCAAAACTTCGATATGAATATTCCATGACGCTAATTCTGTTTAAAACATAAGTAAGAAGATGCATTAAAAACTGCTGAATAAACAAGCTGTTTGAGTTTTTCATAATTTTTGGCCGCATAACTACTTATAATTTCGTGCAAGTTATTACAATTACTCATAACTATGCCTATTATAAAATCCTCCAATTAAAACTTCGATGTGAATATTCTAAAACGCTAATATTGCACAAAACATAAGTAAGATGCGTTAAAAACTTCTGTTTAAACAAGTTGGTTGGCTTTCTGAAAATTTTTGGCCGCATAACTACACATAATTTGGTGAATATTAATATAATTACTCCTAATTATGCCTATTATGAGATTGTTCAATTAACACTTCAAAATGAATATTTTATGGCACTATTTTTCCTCAAAAAATAAGTAAGACGCATTAGAAACTGCTATTTAAAAAAGTTAAGTTTTTCAATATTTTTTTCCTCATAACTTTTCATAAAAATTAATGTAATTACTCCTAATTATGCCTTTTAAAATATTAGTGAATTCACACTACGATATGAACATTCTACGACACAAATATGGCACAAGACATAAGTAGGATGCATTAAAAATAACTGTTTAAACAAGTTGTTTGTGTTTTTCAAAAATTTTGGCTGCATAAGTACACATAATTTCATTTAAATTAATATAACTACTCCTAATCATGCCTATTATAAGGTTGTCTAATTAAAACTGCGATATGAATATCCTACGACACTAATTTTTCATAAAACATAAGTAAGATATATTAGAAACTGCTGTTTAAACATGTTGTTCAAGATTTATAACATTTTTTGACTCATAACTGCACATAATTTCGTAAAAATTAATATAATTACTCTTCATTATACCTATTAGAAGATTATACAATTAACACTTCGATATGAACATTGTACGACACAAATTTTGCACAAAACATAAATAAGATGCATAAAAAACGGTTGTTTAAACAAGTTGTTTGAGTTTTTGAAATCTGTTGGCCGCGTAACTGCACATAATTTCATGAAAATTAACATAATTACTCCAAATTATGCCTATTATGTGATTGTACAATTAAAACTTAGATATGAATATTCTATGATGCTAATTTTGCCCAAATATAAGTAAGATGCATTAGAAACTGTTGTTTAAGATTTTCAACATTTTTTGCATAAAAAATACACATAATTTCGAGCAAATTAATATAATTGCTCCTAACTATGTCTATTATAAGATTGTGAAATCAACACTTCGATATGAATTACAGAGGACACTAATTTTTCATAAGACATAAGTAAGATACATTAGAAATTGCTGTTTAAACAAGTTGTAAAAGATTTTTAACATTTATTGCCTCATAACGACACAAAATTTCGTGAAAATTAATATAATTACTCCTAATTATGCCTGTTAGAAGATTATCCAATTAACACTTCGATATGAACATTCTACGACAAGAATTTTGCATAAAAAATAAGTAAGATGCATTAAAAATAGCTGTTTCAACAAGTTGTTTGAGTTTTTAAATTTTTTTGGCTCCATAACTACACATAATTTCGCGCAAAAGCAATATAATTACTCATAATTATGGCTATTATATAATTATCCAATTAACACTCCAATATGAATATCCTATAACAGTAATTTTTCATAAAACATAAATAAGATACATTTGAAACTGCTGTTTAAACAAGTTGTTTAAGATTTTCAAAATTTATTGTCTCATAACTACTTATATTTTCGTGAAAATTAATATAATTACTCCTAGTTGTGCCTATTAGAAGATTAACCAATTAATACTTCGATATGGATATTCTACGACACTAATTTTGCACAAAACATAAGTAAGATGCATTAAAAAAAAAGCAGTTTAAACTAGTTGATTGAGTTTTTCAATTTTTTTTGCCGCGTAACTACATATAATTTCATGCAAATTAAAATAATTACTCCTAATTATGCCTATTATAACATTATCTAATTAAAACTTTGATATGAATATTCTATGATGCTAATTCGACACAAAACAAAAGTAATACGTATTAGAACTGCTGTTTAAACAAGTTGTTTGACTTTTTTTAAATTTTTGGCCCCATAAATACCCATAATTTCGTGAAAATTAGTATAATTACTCCTAATTATGCCTATTATAAGATTATTTAATTAACACTTCGATATGAATATTCTACGACACTATTTTTCCCCAAAACATAAGTAAGATGCATTAGAAACGGCTATTTAAAAAACTTATTTGAGTATTTCAACATTTTTGGTCCCATAACTACACATAATTTGGTGAAAATTAATATAATCACACCTAATTATGCCTATTAAAAGATTATCTAATTAACACTTCAATATGAACATTCTACAACACTAATTCTGCACAAAACATAAGTAGGAGGCTCTAAAAACAGCTGTTTAAACAAGTTGTTTGGGTTTTTTGAAAATTTTGGCCGCATAATTACACATAATTTATTATAAGTTAATATAATTACTCCTTAGCATGCCTATTTGAAGATCTTCTAATTAAAACTTCGATATGTATATTCTACGACACTAATTTTTCACAAAACATAAGTAAGATGCGTTAAAAACCTCTATTTGAACATGTTATTTGAGTTTATCAAGACTTTTGGCTGCATAACTACACATAATTTCTTATAAATTAATATAACTACTCCTAAATATGCCTATTATAAGATCATCCAATTAAAACTTTGACATGAATATTCTACAACTCTAATTCCGCAGAAAACATAAGTAAGATGCATTAAAAATTGCTGTCTAAACACGTTGTTTGATCTTTCTAAATTTATTGGCGGCATAACTGCACAGAATTTTGTATAAATTAATATAGTTACTCCTAATTACGTCTTTTATAAGAATTTTCAATTAACACTTTGATATTGAATATTCTACGATACTATTTTTTCACAAAACATAAGTAAGACGCATTTATAAACTGCTATATAAAAAAGTTGTTTGAGTTTTCAACATTTTTGCCGTCATAACTGCACATAATTTCGTGAAAATTAACATAAACACTCCTAATTACATCTATTATAATGTTGTCTAATTAAAACTTCGATATGAGTATTCTATAACGCTAATTTTGCACAAAACATAAGTAAGATGCGTTAAAAACTGCTGTTTAAACAAGTTGTTTGGCTTTATGAAAATTTTTGGCCGCAGAACTACACATAATTTCGTGAATATTAAAATAATTACTCTTGATCAGGCCTATTATAAGATTGCCTTATCAAAACTTCGATATGAATATTCCATGACGCTAATTCTGTTTAAAACATAAGTAAGAAGATGCATTAAAAACTGCTGAATAAACAAGCTGTTTGAGTTTTTCATAATTTTTGGCCGCATAACTACTTATAATTTCGTGCAAGTTATTACAATTACTCATAACTATGCCTATTATAAAATTCTCCAATTAAAACTTCGATGTGAATATTCTAAAACGCTAATATTGCACAAAACATAAGTAAGATGCGTTAAAAACTTCTGTTTAAACAAGTTGGTTGGCTTTCTGAAAATTTTTGGCCGCATAACTACACATAATTTGGTGAATATTAATATAATTACTCCTAATTATGCCTATTATGAGATTGTTCAATTAACACTTCAAAATGAATATTTTATGGCACTATTTTTCCTCAAAAAATAAGTAAGACGCATTAGAAACTGCTATTTAAAAAAGTTAAGTTTTTCAATATTTTTGTCCTCATAACTTTTCATAAAAATTAATGTAATTACTCCTAATTATGCCTTTTAAAATATTAGTGAATTCACACTACGATATGAACATTCTACGACACAAATATTGCACAAGACATAAGTAGGATGCATTAAAAATAACTGTTTAAACAAGTTGTTTGTGTTTTTCAAAAAATTTGGCTGCATAAGTACACATAATTTCATTTAAATTAATATAACTACTCCTAATCATGCCTATTATAAGGTTGTCTAATTAAAACTGCGATATGAATATCCTACGACACTAATTTTTCATAAAACATAAGTAAGATATATTAGAAACTGCTGTTTAAACATGTTGTTCAAGATTTGTAACATTTTTTGACTCATAACTGCACATAATTTCGTAAAAATTAATATAATTACTCTTCATTATACCTATTAGAAGATTATACAATTAACACTTTGATATGAACATTGTACGACACAAATTTTGCACAAAACATAAATAAGATGCATAAAAAACGGTTGTTTAAACAAGTTGTTTGAGTTTTTGAAATTTGTTGGCCGCGTAACTGCACATAATTTCATGAAAATTAACATAATTACTCCAAATTATGCCTATTATGTGATTGTACAATTAAAACTTAGATATGAATATTCTATGATGCTAATTTTGCCCAAATATAAGTAAGATGCATTAGAAACTGTTGTTTAAGATTTTCAACATTTTTTGCATAAAAAATACACATAATTTCGAGCAAATTAATATAATTGCTCCTAACTATGTCTATTATAAGATTGTGAAATCAACACTTCGATATGAATTACAGAGGACACTAATTTTTCATAAGACATAAGTAAGATACATTAGAAATTGCTGTTTAAACAAGTTGTAAAAGATTTTTAACATTTATTGCCTCATAACGACACAAAATTTCGTGAAAATTAATATAATTACTCCTAATTATGCCTGTTAGAAGATTATCCAATTAACACTTCGATATGAACATTCTACGACACGAATTTTGCATAAAAAATAAGTAAGATGCATTAAAAATAGCTGTTTCAACAAGTTGTTTGAGTTTTTAAATTTTTTTGGCTCCATAACTACACATAATTTCGCGCAAAAGCAATATAATTACTCATAATTATGGCTATTATATAATTATCCAATTAACACTCCAATATGAATATCCTATAACAGTAATTTTTCATAAAACATAAATAAGATACATTTGAAACTGCTGTTTAAACAAGTTGTTTAAGATTTTCAAAATTTATTGTCTCATAACTACTTATATTTTCGTGAAAATTAATATAATTACTCCTAGTTGTGCCTATTAGAAGATTAACCAATTAATACTTCGATATGGATATTCTACGACACTAATTTTGCACAAAACATAAGTAAGATGCATTAAAAAAAGCAGTTTAAACTAGTTGATTGAGTTTTTCAATTTTTTTTGCCGCGTAACTACATATAATTTCATGCAAATTAAAATAATTACTCCTAATTATGCTTATTATAACATTATCTAATTAAAACTTTGATATGAATATTCTATGATGCTAATTCGACACAAAACAAAAGTAATACGTATTAGAACTGCTGTTTAAACAAGTTGTTTGACTTTTTTAAATTTTTGGCCCCATAAATACCCATAATTTCGTGAAAATTAGTATAATTACTCCTAATTATGCCTATTATAAGATTATTTAATTAACACTTCGATATGAATATTCTACGACACTATTTTTCCCCAAAATATAAGTAAGATGCATTAGAAACGGCTATTTAAAAAACTTATTTGAGTATTTCAACATTTTTGGTCCCATAACTACACATAATTTGGTGAAAATTAATATAATCACACCTAATTATGCCTATTAAAAGATTATCTAATTAACACTTCAATATGAACATTCTACAACACTAATTCTGCACAAAACATAAGTAGGAGGCTCTAAAAACAGCTGTTTAAACAAGTTGTTTGGGTTTTTTGAAAATTTTGGCCGCATAATTACGCATAATTTATTATAAGTTAATATAATTACTCCTTAGCATGCCTATTAGAAGATCTTCTAATTAAAACTTCGATATGTATATTCTACGACACTAATTTTTCACAAAACATAAGTAAGATGCGTTAAAAACCTCTATTTGAACATGTTATTTGAGTTTTTCAAGACTTTTGGCTGCATAACTACACATAATTTCTTATAAATTAATATAACTACTCCTAAATATGCCTATTATAAGATCATCCAATTAAAACTTTGACATGAATATTCTACAACTCTAATTCCGCAGAAAACATAAGTAAGATGCATTAAAAATTGCTGTCTAAACACGTTGTTTGATCTTTCTAAATTTATTGGCGGCATAACTGCACAGAATTTTGTATAAATTAATATAGTTACTCCTAATTACGTCTTTTATAAGAATTTTCAATTAACACTTTGATATTGAATATTCTACGATACTATTTTTTCACAAAACATAAGTAAGACGCATTTATAAACTGCTATATAAAAAAGTTGTTTGAGTTTTCAACATTTTTGCCGTCATAACTGCACATAATTTCGTGAAAATTAACATAAACACTCCTAATTACATCTATTATAATGTTGTCTAATTAAAACTTCGATATGAGTATTCTATAACGCTAATTTTGCACAAAACATAAGTAAGATGCGTTAAAATCTGCTGTTTAAACAAGTTGTTTGGCTTTATGAAAATTTTTGGCCGCAGAACTACACATAATCTCGTGAAAATTAAAATAATTACTCTTGATGATGCCTATTATGAGATTGCCTTATCAAAACTTCGATATGAATATTCCATGACGCTAATTCTGTTTAAAACATAAGTAAGAAGATGCATTAAAAACTGCTGAATAAACAAGCTGTTTGAGTTTTTCATAATTTTTGGCCGCATAACTACTTATAATTTCGTGCAAGTTATTACAATTACTCATAACTATGCCTATTATAAAATTCTCCAATTAAAACTTCGATGTGAATATTCTAAAACGCTAATATTGCACAAAACATAAGTAAGATGCGTTAAAAACTTCTGTTTAAACAAGTTGGTTGGCTTTCTGAAAATTTTTGGCCGCATAACTACACATAATTTGGTGAATATTAATATAATTACTCCTAATTATGCCTATTATGAGATTGTTCAATTAACACTTCAAAATGAATATTTTATGGCACTATTTTTCCTCAAAAAATAAGTAAGACGCATTAGAAACTGCTATTTAAAAAAGTTAAGTTTTTCAATATTTTTTCCTCATAACTTTTCATAAAAATTAATGTAATTACTCCTAATTATGCCTTTTAAAATATTAGTGAATTCACACTACGATATGAACATTCTACGACACAAATATGGCACAAGACATAAGTAGGATGCATTAAAAATAACTGTTTAAACAAGTTGTTTGTGTTTTTCAAAAATTTTGGCTGCATAAGTACACATAATTTCATTTAAATTAATATAACTACTCCTAATCATGCCTATTATAAGGTTGTCTAATTAAAACTGCGATATGAATATCCTACGACACTAATTTTTCATAAAACATAAGTAAGATATATTATAAACTGCTGTTTAAACATGTTGTTCAAGATTTGTAACATTTTTTGACTCATAACTGCACATAATTTCGTAAAAATTAATATAATTACTCTTCATTATACCTATTAGAAGATTATACAATTAACACTTCGATATGAACATTGTACGACACAAATTTTGCACAAAACATAAATAAGATGCATAAAAAACGGTTGTTTAAACAAGTTGTTTGAGTTTTTGAAATCTGTTGGCACGCGTAACTGCACATAATTTCATGAAAATTAACTTAATTACTCCAAATTATGCCTATTATGTGATTGTACAATTAAAACTTAGATATGAATATTCTATGATGCTAATTTTGCCCAAATATAAGTAAGATGCATTAGAAACTGTTGTTTAAGATTTTCAACATTTTTTGCATAAAAAATACACATAATTTCGAGCAAATTAATATAATTGCTCCTAACTATGTCTATTATAAGATTGTGAAATCAACACTTCGATATGAATTACAGAGGACACTAATTTTTCATAAGACATAAGTAAGATACATTAGAAATTGCTGTTTAAACAAGTTGTAAAAGATTTTTAACATTTATTGCCTCATAACGACACAAAATTTCGTGAAAATTAATATAATTACTCCTAATTATGCCTGTTAGAAGATTATCCAATTAACACTTCGATATGAACATTCTACGACACGAATTTTGCATAAAAAATAAGTAAGATGCATTAAAAACAGCTGTTTCAACAAGTTGTTTGAGTTTTTAAATTTTTTTGGCTCCATAACTTACACATAATTTCGCGCAAAAGCAATATAATTACTCATAATTATGGCTATTATATAATTATCCAATTAACACTCCAATATGAATATCCTATAACAGTAATTTTTCATAAAACATAAATAAGATACATTTGAAACTGCTGTTTAAACAAGTTGTTTAAGATTTTCAAAATTTATTGTCTCATAACTACTTATATTTTCGTGAAAATTAATATAATTACTCCTAGTTGTGCCTATTAGAAGATTAACCAATTAATACTTCGATATGGATATTCTACGACACTAATTTTGCACAAAACATAAGTAAGATGCATTAAAAAAAAAAGCAGTTTAAACTAGTTGATTGAGTTTTTCAATTTTTTTTGCCGCGTAACTACATATAATTTCATGCAAATTAAAATAATTACTCCTAATTATGCCTATTATAACATTATCTAATTAAAACTTTGATATGAATATTCTATGATGCTAATTCGACACAAAACAAAAGTAATACGTATTAGAACTGCTGTTTAAACAAGTTGTTTGACTTTTTTTAAATTTTTTGCCCCATAAATACCCATAATTTCGTGAAAATTAGTATAATTACTCCTAATTATGCCTATTATAAGATTATTTAATTAACACTTCGATATGAATATTCTACGACACTATTTTTCCCCAAAACATAAGTAAGATGCATTAGAAACGGCTATTTAAAAAACTTATTTGAGTATTTCAACATTTTTGGTCCCATAACTACACATAATTTGTTGAAAATTAATATAATCACACCTAATTATGCCTATTAAAAGATTATCTAATTAACACTTCAATATGAACATTCTACAACACTAATTCTGCACAAAACATAAGTAGGAGGCTCTAAAAACAGCTGTTTAAACAAGTTGTTTGGGTTTTTTGAAAATTTTGGCCGCATAATTACGCATAATTTATTATAAGTTAATATAATTACTCCTTAGCATGCCTATTAGAAGATCTTCTAATTAAAACTTCGATATGTATATTCTACGACACTAATTTTTCACAAAACATAAGTAAGATGCGTTAAAAACCTCTATTTGAACATGTTATTTTTAGTTTTTCAAGACTTTTGGCTGCATAACTACACATAATTTCTTATAAATTAATATAACTACTCCTAAATATGCCTATTATAAGATCATCCAATTAAAACTTTGACATGAATATTCTACAACTCTAATTCCGCAGAAAACATAAGTAAGATGCATTAAAAATTGCTGTCTAAACACGTTGTTTGATCTTTCTAAATTTATTGGCCGCATAACTGCACAAAATTTTGTATAAATTAATATAGTTACTACTAATTACGTCTTTTATAAGATTTTTCAATTAACACTTTGATATTGAATATTCTACAATACTAATTTTTGACAAAACATAAGTAAGACGCATTTATAAACTACTATAAAAAAAAGTTGCTTGAGTTTTCAACATTTTTGCCGTCATAACTGCACATAATTTCATGAAAATTAACATAAACACTCCTAATTACATCTATTATAATGTTGTCTAATTAAAACTTCGATATGAGTATTCTATAACGCTAATTTTGCACAAAACATAAGTAAGATGCGTTAAAAACTGCTGTTTAAACAAGTTGTTTGGCTTTATGAAAATTTTTGGCCGCAGAACTACACATAATTTCGTGAAAATTAAAATAATTACTCTTGATCAGGCCTATTATAAGATTGCCTTATCAAAACTTCGATATGAATATTCCATGACGCTAATTCTGTTTAAAACATAAGTAAGAAGATGCATTAAAAACTGCTGAATAAACAAGCTGTTTGAGTTTTTCATAATTCTTGGCCGCATAACTACTTATAATTTCGTGCAAGTTATTACAATTACTCATAACTATGCCTATTATAAAATTCTCCAATTAAAACTTCGATGTGAATATTCTAAAACGCTAATATTGCACAAAACATAAGTAAGATGCGTTAAAAACTTCTGTTTAAACAAGTTGGTTGGCTTTCTGAAAATTTTTGGCCGCATAACTACACATAATTTGGTGAATATTAATATAATTACTCCTAATTATGCCTATTATGAGATTGTTCAATTAACACTTCAAAATGAATATTTTATGGCACTATTTTTCCTCAAAAAATAAGTAAGACGCATTAGAAACTGCTATTTAAAAAAGTTAAGTTTTTCAATATTTTTGTCCTCATAACTTTTCATAAAAATTAATGTAATTACTCCTAATTATGCCTTTTAAAATATTAGTGAATTCACACTACGATATGAACATTCTACGACACAAATATTGCACAAGACATAAGTAGGATGCATTAAAAATAACTGTTTAAACAAGTTGTTTGTGTTTTTCAAAAAATTTGGCTGCATAAGTACACATAATTTCATTTAAATTAATATAACTACTCCTAATCATGCCTATTATAAGGTTGTCTAATTAAAACTGCGATATGAATATCCTACGACACTAATTTTTCATAAAACATAAGTAAGATATATTAGAAACTGCTGTTTAAACATGTTGTTCAAGATTTGTAACATTTTTTGACTCATAACTGCACATAATTTCGTAAAAATTAATATAATTACTCTTCATTATACCTATTAGAAGATTATACAATTAACACTTTGATATGAACATTGTACGACACAAATTTTGCACAAAACATAAATAAGATGCATAAAAAACGGTTGTTTAAACAAGTTGTTTGAGTTTTTGAAATTTGTTGGCCGCGTAACTGCACATAATTTCATGAAAATTAACATAATTACTCCAAATTATGCCTATTATGTGATTGTACAATTAAAACTTAGATATGAATATTCTATGATGCTAATTTTGCCCAAATATAAGTAAGATGCATTAGAAACTGTTGTTTAAGATTTTCAACATTTTTTGCATAAAAAATACACATAATTTCGAGCAAATTAATATAATTGCTCCTAACTATGTCTATTATAAGATTGTGAAATCAACACTTCGATATGAATTACAGAGGACACTAATTTTTCATAAGACATAAGTAAGATACATTAGAAATTGCTGTTTAAACAAGTTGTAAAAGATTTTTAACATTTATTGCCTCATAACGACACAAAATTTCGTGAAAATTAATATAATTACTCCTAATTACGCCTGTTAGAAGATTATCCAATTAACACTTCGATATGAACATTCTACGACACGAATTTTGCATAAAAAATAAGTAAGATGCATTAAAAATAGCTGTTTCAACAAGTTGTTTGAGTTTTTAAATTTTTTTGGCTCCATAACTACACATAATTTCGCGCAAAAGCAATATAATTACTCATAATTATGGCTATTATATAATTATCCAATTAACACTCCAATATGAATATCCTATAACAGTAATTTTTCATAAAACATAAATAAGATACATTTGAAACTGCTGTTTAAACAAGTTGTTTAAGATTTTCAAAATTTATTGTCTCATAACTACTTATATTTTCGTGAAAATTAATATAATTACTCCTAGTTGTGCCTATTAGAAGATTAACCAATTAATACTTCGATATGGATATTCTACGACACTAATTTTGCACAAAACATAAGTAAGATGCATTAAAAAAAAAGCAGTTTAAACTAGTTGATTGAGTTTTTCAATTTTTTTTGCCGCGTAACTACATATAATTTCATGCAAATTAAAATAATTACTCCTAATTATGCTTATTATAACATTATCTAATTAAAACTTTGATATGAATATTCTATGATGCTAATTCGACACAAAACAAAAGTAATACGTATTAGAACTGCTGTTTAAACAAGTTGTTTGACTTTTTTTAAATTTTTGGCCCCATAAATACCCATAATTTCGTGAAAATTAGTATAATTACTCCTAATTATGCCTATTATAAGATTATTTAATTAACACTTCGATATGAATATTCTACGACACTATTTTTCCCCAAAATATAAGTAAGATGCATTAGAAACGGCTATTTAAAAAACTTATTTGAGTATTTCAACATTTTTGGTCCCATAACTACACATAATTTGGTGAAAATTAATATAATCACACCTAATTATGCCTATTAAAAGATTATCTAATTAACACTTCAATATGAACATTCTACAACACTAATTCTGCACAAAACATAAGTAGGAGGCTCTAAAAACAGCTGTTTAAACAAGTTGTTTGGGTTTTTTGAAAATTTTGGCCGCATAATTACGCATAATTTATTATAAGTTAATATAATTACTCCTTAGCATGCCTATTAGAAGATCTTCTAATTAAAACTTCGATATGTATATTCTACGACACTAATTTTTCACAAAACATAAGTAAGATGCGTTAAAAACCTCTATTTGAACATGTTATTTGAGTTTTTCAAGACTTTTGGCTGCATAACTACACATAATTTCTTATAAATTAATATAACTACTCCTAAATATGCCTATTATAAGATCATCCAATTAAAACTTTGACATGAATATTCTACAACTCTAATTCCGCAGAAAACATAAGTAAGATGCATTAAAAATTGCTGTCTAAACACGTTGTTTGATCTTTCTAAATTTATTGGCGGCATAACTGCACAGAATTTTGTATAAATTAATATAGTTACTCCTAATTACGTCTTTTATAAGAATTTTCAATTAACACTTTGATATTGAATATTCTACGATACTATTTTTTCACAAAACATAAGTAAGACGCATTTATAAACTGCTATATAAAAAAGTTGTTTGAGTTTTCAACATTTTTGCCGTCATAACTGCACATAATTTCGTGAAAATTAACATAAACACTCCTAATTACATCTATTATAATGTTGTCTAATTAAAACTTCGATATGAGTATTCTATAACGCTAATTTTGCACAAAACATAAGTAAGATGCGTTAAAATCTGCTGTTTAAACAAGTTGTTTGGCTTTATGAAAATTTTTGGCCGCAGAACTACACATAATCTCGTGAAAATAAAAATAATTACTCTTGATGATGCCTATTATGAGATTGCCTTATCAAAACTTCGATATGAATATTCCATGACGCTAATTCTGTTTAAAACATAAGTAAGAAGATGCATTAAAAACTGCTGAATAAACAAGCTGTTTGAGTTTTTCATAATTTTTGGCCGCATAACTACTTATAATTTCGTGCAAGTTATTACAATTACTCATAACTATGCCTATTATAAAATTCTCCAATTAAAACTTCGATGTGAATATTCTAAAACGCTAATATTGCACAAAACATAAGTAAG
Source organism: Schoenoplectus tabernaemontani (assembly GCA_037127355.1). Classification (NCBI taxonomy): domain Eukaryota; kingdom Viridiplantae; phylum Streptophyta; class Magnoliopsida; order Poales; family Cyperaceae; genus Schoenoplectus; species Schoenoplectus tabernaemontani. Next base: position 17,871,796 of record CM073750.1, on the reverse strand, counting down.
ATGCGTTAAAAACTTCTGTTTAAACAAGTTGGTTGGCTTTCTGAAAATTTTTGGCCGCATAACTACACATAATTTGGTGAATATTAATATAATTACTCCTAATTATGCCTATTATGAGATTGTTCAATTAACACTTCAAAATGAATATTTTATGGCACTATTTTTCCTCAAAAAATAAGTAAGACGCATTAGAAACTGCTATTTAAAAAAGTTAAGTTTTTCAATATTTTTGTCCTCATAACTTTTCATAAAAATTAATGTAATTACTCCTAATTATGCCTTTTAAAATATTAGTGAATTCACACTACGATATGAACATTCTACGACACAAATATGGCACAAGACATAAGTAGGATGCATTAAAAATAACTGTTTAAACAAGTTGTTTGTGTTTTTCAAAAATTTTGGCTGCATAAGTACACATAATTTCATTTAAATTAATATAACTACTCCTAATCATGCCTATTATAAGGTTGTCTAATTAAAACTGCGATATGAATATCCTACGACACTAATTTTTCATAAAACATAAGTAAGATATATTATAAACTGCTGTTTAAACATGTTGTTCAAGATTTGTAACATTTTTTGACTCATAACTGCACATAATTTCGTAAAAATTAATATAATTACTCTTCATTATACCTATTAGAAGATTATACAATTAACACTTCGATATGAACATTGTACGACACAAATTTTGCACAAAACATAAATAAGATGCATAAAAAACGGTTGTTTAAACAAGTTGTTTGAGTTTTTGAAATCTGTTGGCCGCGTAACTGCACATAATTTCATGAAAATTAACTTAATTACTCCAAATTATGCCTATTATGTGATTGTACAATTAAAACTTAGATATGAATATTCTATGATGCTAATTTTGCCCAAATATAAGTAAGATGCATTAGAAACTGTTGTTTAAGATTTTCAACATTTTTTGCATAAAAAATACACATAATTTCGAGCAAATTAATATAATTGCTCCTAACTATGTCTATTATAAGATTGTGAAATCAACACTTCGATATGAATTACAGAGGACACTAATTTTTCATAAGACATAAGTAAGATACATTAGAAATTGCTGTTTAAACAAGTTGTAAAAGATTTTTAACATTTATTGCCTCATAACGACACAAAATTTCGTGAAAATTAATATAATTACTCCTAATTATGCCTGTTAGAAGATTATCCAATTAACACTTCGATATGAACATTCTACGACACGAATTTTGCATAAAAAATAAGTAAGATGCATTAAAAACAGCTGTTTCAACAAGTTGTTTGAGTTTTTAAATTTTTTTGGCTCCATAACTACACATAATTTCGCGCAAAAGCAATATAATTACTCATAATTATGGCTATTATATAATTATCCAATTAACACTCCAATATGAATATCCTATAACAGTAATTTTTCATAAAACATAAATAAGATACATTTGAAACTGCTGTTTAAACAAGTTGTTTAAGATTTTCAAAATTTATTGTCTCATAACTACTTATATTTTCGTGAAAATTAATATAATTACTCCTAGTTGTGCCTATTAGAAGATTAACCAATTAATACTTCGATATGGATATTCTACGACACTAATTTTGCACAAAACATAAGTAAGATGCATTAAAAAAAAGCAGTTTAAACTAGTTGATTGAGTTTTTCAATTTTTTTTGCCGCGTAACTACATATAATTTCTTGCAAATTAATATAATTACTCCTAATTATGCCTATTATAACATTATCTAATTAAAACTTTGATATGAATATTCTATGATGCTAATTCGACACAAAACAAAAGTAATACGTATTAGAACTGCTGTTTAAACAAGTTGTTTGACTTTTTTTTTAATTTTTGGCCCCATAAATACCCATAATTTCGTGCAAATTAATAGAATTACTCCTAATTATGCCTATTATAAGATTATTTAATTAACACTTCGATATGAATATTCTACGACACTATTTTTTCCCCTAAACATAAGTAAGATGCATTAGAAACGGCTATTTAAAAAACTTATTTGAGTATTTCAACATTTTTGGTCCCATAACTACACATAATTTGGTGAAAATTAATATAATCACACCTAATTATGCCTATTAAAAGATTATCTAATTAACACTTCAATATGAACATTCTACAACACTAATTCTGCACAAAACATAAGTAGGAGGCTCTAAAAACAGCTGTTTAAACAAGTTGTTTGGGTTTTTTTGAAAATTTTGGCCGCATAATTACACATAATTTATTATAAGTTAATATAATTACTCCTTAGCATGCCTATTAGAAGATCTTCTAATTAAAACTTCGATATGTATATTCTACGACACTAATTTTGCAGAAAACATAAATAAGATGCATAAAAAACCGCTATTTGAACATGTTATTTGATTTTTTTCAAAACTTTTGGCTGCATAACTACACATAATTTCTTATAAATTAATATAACTACTCCTAAATATGCCTATTATAAGATTATCCAATTAAAACTTTGACATGAATATTCTACAACTCTAATTCCGCAGAAAACATAAGTAAGATGCATTAAAAATTGCTGTCTAAACACGTTGTTTGATCTTTCCAAATTTATTGGCCGCATAACTGCACAAAATTTTGTATAAATTAATATAGTTACTCCTAATTACGTCTTTTATAAGAATTTTCAATTAACACTTTGATATTGAATATTCTACGATACTAATTTTTCACAAAACATAAGTAAGACGCATTTATAAACTGCTATATAAAAAAGTTGTTTGAGTTTTCAACATTTTTGCCGTCATAACTGCACATAATTTCATGAAAATTAACATAACCACTCCTAATTACATCTATTATAATGTTGTCTAATTAAAACTTCGATATGAGTATTCTATAACGCTAATTTTGCACAAAACATAAGTAAGATGAGTTAAAAACTGCTGTTTAAACAAGTTGTTTGGCTTTATGAAAATTTTTGGCCGCAGAACTACACATAATTTCGTGAAAATTAAAATAATTACTCTTGATTACGCCTATTATAAGATTGCCTTATCAAAACTTCGATATGAATATTCCATGACGCTAATTCTGCTTAAAACATAAGTAAGAAGATGCATTAAAAACTGCTGTATAAACAAGTTGTTTGAGTTTTTCATAATTTTTGGCCGCATAACTACTTATAATTTCATGCAAGTTATTACAATTACTCATAACTATGCCTATTATAAAATTGTCCAATTAAAACTTCGATGTGAATATTCTAAAACGCTAATATTGCACAAAACATAAGTAAGATGCGTTAAAAAATATCTGTTTAAACAAGTTGTTTGGCTTTCTAAAATTTTTGGCCGCATAACTACACATAATTTGGTGAATATTAATATAATTACTCATAATTATGCCTATTATGAGATTGTTCAATTAACACTTCAAAATGAATATTTTATGACACTATTTTTCCTCAAAAAATAAGTAAGATGCATTAAAAACTGCTATTTAAAAAAGTTAAATTTTTCAATATTTTTGTCCTCATAACTTTTCATAAAAATTAATGTAATTACTCCTAATTATGCCTTTTAAAATATTAGTGAATTCACACTACGATATGAACATTCTACGACACAAATATTGCACAAGACATAAGTAGGATGCATTAAAAATAACTGTTTAAACAAGTTGTTTGTGTTTTTCAAAAATTTTGGCTGCATAAGTACACATAATTTCATTTAAATTAATATAACTACTCCTAATCATGCCTATTATAAGGTTGTCTAATGAAAACTGCGATATGAATATCCTACGACACTAATTTTTCATAAAACATAAGTAAGATATATTAGAAACTGCTGTTTAAACATGTTGTTTAAGATTTGTAACATTTTTTGACTCATAACTGCACATAATTTCGTAAAAATTAATATAATTACTCTTCATTATACCTATTAGAAGATTATACAATTAACACTTCGATATGAACATTGTACGACACAAATTTTGCACAAAACATAAATAAGATGCATAAAAAATGGTTGTTTAAACAAGTTGTTTGAATTTTTGAAATTTGTTGGCCTCGTAACTGCACATAATTTCATGAAAATTAACATAATTACTCCAAATTATGCCTATTATGTGATTGTACAATTAAAACTTAGATATGAATATTCTATGATACTAATTTTGCCCAAATATAAGTAAGATGCATTAGAAACTGTTGTTTAAGATTTTCAACATTTTTTGCATAAAAAATACACATAATTTCGAGCAAATTAATATAATTGCTCCTAACTATGTCTATTATAATATTGTGAAATCAACACTTCGATATGAATTACAGAGGACACTAATTTTTCATAAGACATAAGTAAGATACATTAGAAATTGCTGTTTAAACAAGTTGTTAAAGATTTTTAACATTTATTGCCTCATAACGACACAAAATTTCGTGAAAATTAATATAATTACTCCTAATTATGCCTGTTAGAAGATTATCCAATTAACACTTCGATATGAACATTCTACGACACGAATTTTGCATAAAAAATAAGTAAGATGCATTAAAAACAGCCGTTTCAACAAGTTGTTTGAGTTTTTAAATTTTTTGGCTCCATAACTACACATAATTTCGCGCAAAAGCAATATAATTATTCATAATTATGGATATTATATAATTATCCAATTAACACTCCAATATGAATATCCTATAACAGTAATTTTTCATAAAACCTAAATAGGATACATTTGAAACTGCTGTTTAAACAAGTTGTTTAAGATTTTCAAAATTTATTATCTCATAACTACTTATATTTTCGTGAAAATTAATATAATTACTCCTAGTTGTGCCTATTAGAAGATTAACCAATTAATACTTCGATATGGATATTCTACGACACTAATTTTGCACAAAACATAAGTAAGATGCATTAAAAAATAGCAGTTTAAACTAGTTGATTGAGTTTTTCAATTTTTTTTGCCGCGTAACTACATATAATTTCTTGCAAATTAATATAATTACTCCTAATTATGCCTATTATAACATTATCTAATTAAAACTTCGATATGAATATTCTATGATGCTAATTCGGCACAAAACAAAAGTAATACGTATTAGAACTGCTGTTTAAACAAGTTGTTTGACTTTTTTTTTAAATTTTTGGCCCCATAAATACCCATAATTTCGTGACAATTAATATAATTACTCCTAATTATGCCTATTATAAGATTATTTAATTAACACTTCGATATGAATATTCTACGGCACTATTTTTTCCCCAAAACATAAGTAAGATGCATTAGAAACGGCTATTTAAAAAACTTATTTGAGTATTTCAACATTTTTGGTCCCATAACTACACATAATTTGGTGAAAATTAATATAATCACACCTAATTATGCCTATTAAAAGATTATCTAATTAACACTTCAATATGAACATTCTACAACACTAATTCTGCACAAAACATAAGTAGGATGCTCTAAAAACAGCTGTTTAAACAAGTTGTTTGGGTTTTTTGAAAATTTTGGCCGCATAATTACACATAATTTATTATAAGTTAATATAATTACTCCTTATCATGCCTATTAGAAGATCTTCTAATTAAAACTTCGATATGTATATTCTACGACACTAATTTTGCACAAAACATAAGTAAGATGCGTTAAAAACCGCTATTTGAACATGTTATTTGATTTTTTCAAAACTTTTGGCTGCATAACTACACATAATTTCTTATAAATTAATATAACAACTGCTTAATATGCCTATTATAAGATTATCCAATTAAAACTTTGACATGAATAGTCTACAACTCTAATTCCGCAGAAAACATAAGTAAGATGCATTAAAAATTGCTGTCTAAACACGTTGTTTGATCTTTCCAAATTTATTGGCCGCATAACTGCACAGATTTTGTATAAATTAATATAGTTACTCCTAATTACGTCTTTTATAAGAATTTTCAATTAACACTTTGATATTGAATATTCTACGATACTAATTTTTCACAAAACATAAGTAAGACGCATTTATAAACTGCTATATAAAAAAGTTGTTTGAGTTTTCAACATTTTTGCCGTCATAACTGCACATAATTTCGTGAAAATTAACATAACCACTCCTAATTACATCTATTATAATGTTGTCTAATTAAAACTTCGATATGAGCATTCTATAACGCTAATTTTGCACAAAACATAAGTAAGACGCGTTAAAAACTGCTGTTTAAACAAGTTGTTTGGCTTTATGAAAATTTTTGGCCGCAGAACTACACATAATTTCGTGAAAATTAAAATAATTACTCTTGATTACGCCTATTATAAGATTGCCTTATCAAAACTTCGATATGAATATTCCATGACGCTAATTCTGCTTAAAACATAAGTAAGAAGATGCATTAAAAACTGCTGTATAAACAAGCTGTTTGAGTTTTTCATAATTTTTGGCCGCATAACTACTTATAATTTCGTGCAAGTTATTACAATTACTCATAACTATGCCTATTATAAAATTGTCCAATTAAAACTTCGATGTGAATATTCTAAAACGCTAATATTGCACAAAACATAAGTAAGATGCGTTAAAAACTTCTGTTTAAACAAGTTGTTTGGCTTTCTGAAAATTTTTGGCCGCATAACTACACATAATTTGGTGAATATTAATATAATTACTCCTAATTATGCCTATTATGAGATTGTTCAATTAACACTTCAAAATGAATATTTTATGGCACTATTTTTCCTCAAAAATAAGTAAGATGCATTAGAAACTGCTATTTAAAAAAGTTAAGTTTTTCAATATTTTTGTCCTCATAACTTTTCATAAAAATTAATGCAATTACTCCTAATTATGCCTTTTAAAATATTAGTGAATTCACACTACGATATGAACATTCTACGACACAAATATTGCACAAGACATTAGTAGGATGCATTAAAAATAACTGTTTAAACAAGTTGTTTGTGTTTTTCAAAATTTTTGGCTGCATAAGTACACATAATTTCATTTAAATTAATATAACTACTCCTAATCATGACTATTATAAGGTTGTCTAATGAAAACTGCGATATGAATATCCTACGACACTAATTTTTCATAAAACATAAGTAAGATATATTAGAAACTGCTGTTTAAACATGTTGTTTAAGATTTGTAACATTTTTTGACTCATAACTGCACATAATTTCGTAATAATTCATATAATTACTCTTCATTATACCTATTAGAAGATTATACAATTAACACTTCGATATGAACATTGTACGACACAAATTTTGCACAAAACATAAATAAGATGCATAAAAAACGGTTGTTTAAACAAGTTGTTTGAGTTTTTGAAATTTGTTGACGCGTAACTGCACATAACTTCATGAAAATTAACATAATTACTCCAAATTATGCCTATTATGTGATTGTACAATTAAAACTTAGATATGAATATTCTATGATGCTAATTTTGCCCAAATATAAGTAAGATGCATTAGAAACTGTTGTTTAAGATTTTCAACATTTTTTGCATAAAAAATACACATAATTTCGAGCAAATTAATATAATTGCTCCTAACTATGTCTATTATAATATTGTGAAATCAACACTTCGATATGAATTACAGAGGACACTAATTTTTCATAAGACATAAGTAAGATACATTAGAAATTGCTGTTTAAACAAGTTGTTAAAGATTTTTAACATTTATTGCCTCAAAACGACACAAAATTTCGTGAAAATTAATATAATTACTCCTAATTATGCCTGTTAGAAGATTATCCGATTAACACTTCGATATGAACATTCTACGACACGAATTTTGCATAAAAAATAAGTAAGATGCATTAAAAACAGCCGTTTCAACAAGTTGTTTGAGTTTTTAATTTTTTTGGCTCCATAACTACACATAATTTCGCGCAAAAGCAATATAATTACTCATAATTATGGATATTATATAATTATCCAATTAACACTCCAATATGAATATCCTATAACAGTAATTTTTCATAAAACATAAATAGGATACATTTGAAACTGCTTGTTTAAACAAGTTGTTTAAGATTTTCAAAATTTATTGTCTCATAACTACTTATATTTTCGTGAAAATTAATAAAATTACTCCTAGTTGTGCCTATTAGAAGATTAACCAATTAATACTTCGATATGGATATTCTACGACACTAATTTTGCACAAAACATAAGTAAGATGCATTAAAAAATAGCAGTTTAAACTAGTTGATTGAGTTTTTCAATTTTTTTGCCGCGTAACTACATATAATTTCTTGCAAATTAATATAATTACTCCTAATTATGCCTATTATAACATTATCTAATTAAAACTTCGATATGAATATTCTATGATGCTAATTCGGCACAAAACAAAAGTAATACGTATTAGAACTGCTGTTTAAACAAGTTGTTTGACTTTTTTTTAAATTTTTGGCCCCATAAATACCCATAATTTCGTGACAATTAATATAATTACTCCTAATTATGCCTATTATAAGATTATTTAATTAACACTTCGATATGAATATTCTACGGCACTATTTTTTCCCCAAAACATAAGTAAGATGCATTAGAAACGGCTATTTAAAAAACTTATTTGAGTATTTCAACATTTTTGGTCCCATAACTACACATAATTTGGTGAAAATTAATATAATCACACCTAATTATGCCTATTAAAAGATTATCTAATTAACACTTCAATATGAACATTCTACAACACTAATTCTGCACAAAACATAAGTAGGATGCTCTAAAAACAGCTGTTTAAACAAGTTGTTTGGGTTTTTTGAAAATTTTGGCCGCATAATTACACATAATTTATTATAAGTTAATATAATTACTCCTTATCATGCCTATTAGAAGATCTTCTAATTAAAACTTCGATATGTATATTCTACGACACTAATTTTGCACAAAACATAAGTAAGATGCGTTAAAAACCGCTATTTGAACATGTTATTTGATTTTTTCAAAACTTTTGGCTGCATAACTACACATAATTTCTTATAAATTAATATAACTACTCCTAAATATGCCTATTATAAGATTATCCAATTAAAACTGTGACATGAATAGTCTGCAACTCTAATTCCGCAGAAAACATAAGTAAGATGCATTAAAAATTGCTGTCTAAACACGTTGTTTGATCTTTCCAAATTTATTGGCCGCATAACTGCACAGAATTTTGTATAAATTAATATAGTTACTCCTAATTACGTCTTTTATAAGAATTTTCAATTAACACTTTGATATTGAATATTCTACGATACTAATTTTTCACAAAACATAAGTAAGACGCATTTATAAACTGCTATATAAAAAAGTTGTTTGAGTTTTCAACATTTTTGCCATAACTGCACATAATTTCGTGAAAATTAACATAACCACTCCTAATTACATCTATTATAATGTTGTCTAATTAAAACTTCGATATGAGCATTCTATAACGCTAATTTTGCACAAAACATAAGTAAGACGCGTTAAAAACTGCTGTTTAAACAAGTTGTTTGGCTTTATGAAAATTTTTGGCCGCAGAACTACACATAATTTCGTGAAAATTAAAATAATTACTCTTGATTACGCCTATTATAAGATTGCCTTATCAAAACTTCGATATGAATATTCCATGACGCTAATTCTGCTTAAAACATAAGTAAGAAGATGCATTAAAAACTGCTGTATAAACAAGCTGTTTGAGTTTTTCATAATTTTTGGCCGCATAACTACTTATAATTTCGTGCAAGTTATTACAATTACTCATAACTATGCCTATTATAAAATTGTCCAATTAAAACTTCGATGTGAATATTCTAAAACGCTAATATTGCACAAAACATAAGTAAGATGCGTTAAAAACTTCTGTTTAAACAAGTTGTTTGGCTTTCTGAAAATTTTTGGCCGCATAACTACACATAATTTGGTGAATATTAATATAATTACTCCTAATTATGCCTATTATGAGATTGTTCAATTAACACTTCAAAATGAATATTTTATGGCACTATTTTTCCTCAAAAAATAAGTAAGATGCATTAGAAACTGCTATTTAAAAAAGTTAAGTTTTTCAATATTTTTGTCCTCATAACTTTTCATAAAAATTAATGCAATTACTCCTAATTATGCCTTTTAAAATATTAGTGAATTCACACTACGATATGAACATTCTACGACACAAATATTGCACAAGACATTAGTAGGATGCATTAAAAATAACTGTTTAAACAAGTTGTTTGTGTTTTTCAAAATTTTTGGCTGCATAAGTACACATAATTTCATTTAAATTAATATAACTACTCCTAATCATGACTATTATAAGGTTGTCTAATGAAAACTGCGATATGAATATCCTACGACACTAATTTTTCATAAAACATAAGTAAGATATATTAGAAACTGCTGTTTAAACATGTTGTTTAAGATTTGTAACATTTTTTGACTCATAACTGCACATAATTTCGTAATAATTCATATAATTACTCTTCATTATACCTATTAGAAGATTATACAATTAACACTTCGATATGAACATTGTACGACACAAATTTTGCACAAAACATAAATAAGATGCATAAAAAACGGTTGTTTAAACAAGTTGTTTGAGTTTTTGAAATTTGTTGGACGCGTAACTGCACATAACTTCATGAAAATTAACATAATTACTCCAAATTATGCCTATTATGTGATTGTACAATTAAAACTTAGATATGAATATTCTATGATGCTAATTTTGCCCAAATATAAGTAAGATGCATTAGAAACTGTTGTTTAAGATTTTCAACATTTTTTGCATAAAAAATACACATAATTTCGAGCAAATTAATATAATTGCTCCTAACTATGTCTATTATAATATTGTGAAATCAACACTTCGATATGAATTACAGAGGACACTAATTTTTCATAAGACATAAGTAAGATACATTAGAAATTGCTGTTTAAACAAGTTGTTAAAGATTTTTAACATTTATTGCCTCAAAACGACACAAAATTTCGTGAAAATTAATATAATTACTCCTAATTATGCCTGTTAGAAGATTATCCGATTAACACTTCGATATGAACATTCTACGACACGAATTTTGCATAAAAAATAAGTAAGATGCATTAAAAACAGCCGTTTCAACAAGTTGTTTGAGTTTTTAATTTTTTTTGGCTCCATAACTACACATAATTTCGCGCAAAAGCAATATAATTACTCATAATTATGGATATTATATAATTATCCAATTAACACTCCAATATGAATATCCTATAACAGTAATTTTTCATAAAACATAAATAGGATACATTTGAAACTGCTTGTTTAAACAAGTTGTTTAAGATTTTCAAAATTTATTGTCTCATAACTACTTATATTTTCGTGAAAATTAATAAAATTACTCCTAGTTGTGCCTATTAGAAGATTAACCAATTAATACTTCGATATGGATATTCTACGACACTAATTTTGCACAAAACATAAGTAAGATGCATTAAAAAATAGCAGTTTAAACTAGTTGATTGAGTTTTTCAATTTTTTTTGCCGCGTAACTACATATAATTTCTTGCAAATTAATATAATTACTCCTAATTATGCCTATTATAACATTATCTAATTAAAACTTCGATATGAATATTCTATGATGCTAATTCGGCACAAAACAAAAGTAATACGTATTAGAACTGCTGTTTAAACAAGTTGTTTGACTTTTTTTTTAAATTTTTGGCCCCATAAATACCCATAATTTCGTGACAATTAATATAATTACTCCTAATTATGCCTATTATAAGATTATTTAATTAACACTTCGATATGAATATTCTACGGCACTATTTTTTCCCCAAAACATAAGTAAGATGCATTAGAAACGGCTATTTAAAAAACTTATTTGAGTATTTCAACATTTTTGGTCCCATAACTACACATAATTTGGTGAAAATTAATATAATCACACCTAATTATGCCTATTAAAAGATTATCTAATTAACACTTCAATATGAACATTCTACAACACTAATTCTGCACAAAACATAAGTAGGATGCTCTAAAAACAGCTGTTTAAACAAGTTGTTTGGGTTTTTTGAAAATTTTGGCCGCATAATTACACATAATTTATTATAAGTTAATATAATTACTCCTTATCATGCCTATTAGAAGATCTTCTAATTAAAACTTCGATATGTATATTCTACGACACTAATTTTGCACAAAACATAAGTAAGATGCGTTAAAAACCGCTATTTGAACATGTTATTTGATTTTTTCAAAACTTTTGGCTGCATAACTGCACATAATTTCTTATAAATTAATATAACTACTCCTAAATATGCCTATTATAAGATTATCCAATTAAAACTGTGACATGAATAGTCTGCAACTCTAATTCCGCAGAAAACATAAGTAAGATGCATTAAAAATTGCTGTCTAAACACGTTGTTTGATCTTTCCAAATTTATTGGCCGCATAACTGCACAGAATTTTGTATAAATTAATATAGTTACTCCTAATTACGTCTTTTATAAGAATTTTCAATTAACACTTTGATATTGAATATTCTACGATACTAATTTTTCACAAAACATAAGTAAGACGCATTTATAAACTGCTATATAAAAAAGTTGTTTGAGTTTTCAACATTTTTGCCGTCATAACTGCACATAATTTCGTGAAAATTAACATAACCACTCCTAATTACATCTATTATAATGTTGTCTAATTAAAACTTCGATATGAGCATTCTATAACGCTAATTTTGCACAAAACATAAGTAAGACGCGTTAAAAACTGCTGTTTAAACAAGTTGTTTGGCTTTATGAAAATTTTTGGCCGCAGAACTACACATAATTTCGTGAAAATTAAAATAATTACTCTTGATTACGCCTATTATAAGATTGCCTTATCAAAACTTCGATATGAATATTCCATGACGCTAATTCTGCTTAAAACATAAGTAAGAAGATGCATTAAAAACTGCTGTATAAACAAGCTGTTTGAGTTTTTCATAATTTTTGGCCGCATAACTACTTATAATTTCGTGCAAGTCATTACAATTACTCATAACTATGCCTATTATAAAATTGTCCAATTAAAACTTCGATGTGAATATTCTAAAACGCTAATATTGCACAAAACATAAGTAAGATGCGTTAAAAACTTCTGTTTAAACAAGTTGTTTGGCTTTCTGAAAATTTTTGGCCGCATAACTACACATAATTTGGTGAATATTAATATAATTACTCCTAATTATGCCTATTATGAGATTGTTCAATTAACACTTCAAAATGAATATTTTATGGCACTATTTTTCCTCAAAAAATAAGTAAGATGCATTAGAAACTGCTATTTAAAAAAGTTAAGTTTTTCAATATTTTTGTCCTCATAACTTTTCATAAAAATTAATGCAATTACTCCTAATTATGCCTTTTAAAATATTAGTGAATTCACACTACGATATGAACATTCTACGACACAAATATTGCACAAGACATTAGTAGGATGCATTAAAAATAACTGTTTAAACAAGTTGTTTGTGTTTTTCAAAATTTTTGGCTGCATAAGTACACATAATTTCATTTAAATTAATATAACTACTCCTAATCATGACTATTATAAGGTTGTCTAATGAAAACTGCGATATGAATATCCTACGACACTAATTTTTCATAAAACATAAGTAAGATATATTAGAAACTGCTGTTTAAACATGTTGTTTAAGATTTGTAACATTTTTTGACTCATAACTGCACATAATTTCGTAATAATTCATATAATTACTCTTCATTATACCTATTAGAAGATTATACAATTAACACTTCGATATGAACATTGTACGACACAAATTTTGCACAAAACATAAATAAGATGCATAAAAAACGGTTGTTTAAACAAGTTGTTTGAGTTTTTGAAATTTGTTGGACGCGTAACTGCACATAACTTCATGAAAATTAACATAATTACTCCAAATTATGCCTATTATGTGATTGTACAATTAAAACTTAGATATGAATATTCTATGATGCTAATTTTGCCCAAATATAAGTAAGATGCATTAGAAACTGTTGTTTAAGATTTTCAACATTTTTTGCATAAAAAATACACATAATTTCGAGCAAATTAATATAATTGCTCCTAACTATGTCTATTATAATATTGTGAAATCAACACTTCGATATGAATTACAGAGGACACTAATTTTTCATAAGACATAAGTAAGATACATTAGAAATTGCTGTTTAAACAAGTTGTTAAAGATTTTTAACATTTATTGCCTCAAAACGACACAAAATTTCGTGAAAATTAATATAATTACTCCTAATTATGCCTGTTAGAAGATTATCCGATTAACACTTCGATATGAACATTCTACGACACGAATTTTGCATAAAAAATAAGTAAGATGCATTAAAAACAGCCGTTTCAACAAGTTGTTTGAGTTTTTAATTTTTTTGGCTCCATAACTACACATAATTTCGCGCAAAAGCAATATAATTACTCATAATTATGGATATTATATAATTATCCAATTAACACTCCAATATGAATATCCTATAACAGTAATTTTTCATAAAACATAAATAGGATACATTTGAAACTGCTTGTTTAAACAAGTTGTTTAAGATTTTCAAAATTTATTGTCTCATAACTACTTATATTTTCGTGAAAATTAATAAAATTACTCCTAGTTGTGCCTATTAGAAGATTAACCAATTAATACTTCGATATGGATATTCTACGACACTAATTTTGCACAAAACATAAGTAAGATGCATTAAAAAATAGCAGTTTAAACTAGTTGATTGAGTTTTTCAATTTTTTTTGCCGCGTAACTACATATAATTTCTTGCAAATTAATATAATTACTCCTAATTATGCCTATTATAACATTATCTAATTAAAACTTCGATATGAATATTCTATGATGCTAATTCGGCACAAAACAAAAGTAATACGTATTAGAACTGCTGTTTAAACAAGTTGTTTGACTTTTTTTTTAAATTTTTGGCCCCATAAATACCCATAATTTCGTGACAATTAATATAATTACTCCTAATTATGCCTATTATAAGATTATTTAATTAACACTTCGATATGAATATTCTACGGCACTATTTTTTCCCAAAACATAAGTAAGATGCATTAGAAACGGCTATTTAAAAAACTTATTTGAGTATTTCAACATTTTTGGTCCCATAACTACACATAATTTGGTGAAAATTAATATAATCACACCTAATTATGCCTATTAAAAGATTATCTAATTAACACTTCAATATGAACATTCTACAACACTAATTCTGCACAAAACATAAGTAGGATGCTCTAAAAACAGCTGTTTAAACAAGTTGTTTGGGTTTTTTGAAAATTTTGGCCGCATAATTACACATAATTTATTATAAGTTAATATAATTACTCCTTATCATGCCTATTAGAAGATCTTCTAATTAAAACTTCGATATGTATATTCTACGACACTAATTTTGCACAAAACATAAGTAAGATGCGTTAAAAACCGCTATTTGAACATGTTATTTGATTTTTTCAAAACTTTTGGCTGCATAACTGCACATAATTTCTTATAAATTAATATAACTACTCCTAAATATGCCTATTATAAGATTATCCAATTAAAACTGTGACATGAATAGTCTGCAACTCTAATTCCGCAGAAAACATAAGTAAGATGCATTAAAAATTGCTGTCTAAACACGTTGTTTGATCTTTCCAAATTTATTGGCCGCATAACTGCACAGAATTTTGTATAAATTAATATAGTTACTCCTAATTACGTCTTTTATAAGAATTTTCAATTAACACTTTGATATTGAATATTCTACGATACTAATTTTTCACAAAACATAAGTAAGACGCATTTATAAACTGCTATATAAAAAAGTTGTTTGAGTTTTCAACATTTTTGCCGTCATAACTGCACATAATTTCGTGAAAATTAACATAACCACTCCTAATTACATCTATTATAATGTTGTCTAATTAAAACTTCGATATGAGCATTCTATAACGCTAATTTTGCACAAAACATAAGTAAGACGCGTTAAAAACTGCTGTTTAAACAAGTTGTTTGGCTTTATGAAAATTTTTGGCCGCAGAACTACACATAATTTCGTGAAAATTAAAATAATTACTCTTGATTACGCCTATTATAAGATTGCCTTATCAAAACTTCGATATGAATATTCCATGACGCTAATTCTGCTTAAAACATAAGTAAGAAGATGCATTAAAAACTGCTGTATAAACAAGCTGTTTGAGTTTTTCATAATTTTTGGCCGCATAACTACTTATAATTTCGTGCAAGTCATTACAATTACTCATAACTATGCCTATTATAAAATTGTCCAATTAAAACTTCGATGTGAATATTCTAAAACGCTAATATTGCACAAAACATAAGTAAGATGCGTTAAAAACTTCTGTTTAAACAAGTTGTTTGGCTTTCTGAAAATTTTTGGCCGCATAACTACACATAATTTGGTGAATATTAATATAATTACTCCTAATTATGCCTATTATGAGATTGTTCAATTAACACTTCAAAATGAATATTTTATGGCACTATTTTTCCTCAAAAAATAAGTAAGATGCATTAGAAACTGCTATTTAAAAAAGTTAAGTTTTTCAATATTTTTGTCCTCATAACTTTTCATAAAAATTAATGCAATTACTCCTAATTATGCCTTTTAAAATATTAGTGAATTCACACTACGATATGAACATTCTACGACACAAATATTGCACAAGACATTAGTAGGATGCATTAAAAATAACTGTTTAAACAAGTTGTTTGTGTTTTTCAAAATTTTTGGCTGCATAAGTACACATAATTTCATTTAAATTAATATAACTACTCCTAATCATGACTATTATAAGGTTGTCTAATGAAAACTGCGATATGAATATCCTACGACACTAATTTTTCATAAAACATAAGTAAGATATATTAGAAACTGCTGTTTAAACATGTTGTTTAAGATTTGTAACATTTTTTGACTCATAACTGCACATAATTTCGTAATAATTCATATAATTACTCTTCATTATACCTATTAGAAGATTATACAATTAACACTTCGATATGAACATTGTACGACACAAATTTTGCACAAAACATAAATAAGATGCATAAAAAACGGTTGTTTAAACAAGTTGTTTGAGTTTTTGAAATTTGTTGGACGCGTAACTGCACATAACTTCATGAAAATTAACATAATTACTCCAAATTATGCCTATTATGTGATTGTACAATTAAAACTTAGATATGAATATTCTATGATGCTAATTTTGCCCAAATATAAGTAAGATGCATTAGAAACTGTTGTTTAAGATTTTCAACATTTTTTGCATAAAAAATACACATAATTTCGAGCAAATTAATATAATTGCTCCTAACTATGTCTATTATAATATTGTGAAATCAACACTTCGATATGAATTACAGAGGACACTAATTTTTCATAAGACATAAGTAAGATACATTAGAAATTGCTGTTTAAACAAGTTGTTAAAGATTTTTAACATTTATTGCCTCAAAACGACACAAAATTTCGTGAAAATTAATATAATTACTCCTAATTATGCCTGTTAGAAGATTATCCGATTAACACTTCGATATGAACATTCTACGACACGAATTTTGCATAAAAAATAAGTAAGATGCATTAAAAACAGCCGTTTCAACAAGTTGTTTGAGTTTTTAATTTTTTTGGCTCCATAACTACACATAATTTCGCGCAAAAGCAATATAATTACTCATAATTATGGATATTATATAATTATCCAATTAACACTCCAATATGAATATCCTATAACAGTAATTTTTCATAAAACATAAATAGGATACATTTGAAACTGCTTGTTTAAACAAGTTGTTTAAGATTTTCAAAATTTATTGTCTCATAACTACTTATATTTTCGTGAAAATTAATAAAATTACTCCTAGTTGTGCCTATTAGAAGATTAACCAATTAATACTTCGATATGGATATTCTACGACACTAATTTTGCACAAAACATAAGTAAGATGCATTAAAAAATAGCAGTTTAAACTAGTTGATTGAGTTTTTCAATTTTTTTTGCCGCGTAACTACATATAATTTCTTGCAAATTAATATAATTACTCCTAATTATGCCTATTATAACATTATCTAATTAAAACTTCGATATGAATATTCTATGATGCTAATTCGGCACAAAACAAAAGTAATACGTATTAGAACTGCTGTTTAAACAAGTTGTTTGACTTTTTTTAAATTTTTGGCCCCATAAATACCCATAATTTCGTGACAATTAATATAATTACTCCTAATTATGCCTATTATAAGATTATTTAATTAACACTTCGATATGAATATTCTACGGCACTATTTTTTCCCCAAAACATAAGTAAGATGCATTAGAAACGGCTATTTAAAAAACTTATTTGAGTATTTCAACATTTTTGGTCCCATAACTACACATAATTTGGTGAAAATTAATATAATCACACCTAATTATGCCTATTAAAAGATTATCTAATTAACACTTCAATATGAACATTCTACAACACTAATTCTGCACAAAACATAAGTAGGATGCTCTAAAAACAGCTGTTTAAACAAGTTGTTTGGGTTTTTTGAAAATTTTGGCCGCATAATTACACATAATTTATTATAAGTTAATATAATTACTCCTTATCATGCCTATTAGAAGATCTTCTAATTAAAACTTCGATATGTATATTCTACGACACTAATTTTGCACAAAACATAAGTAAGATGCGTTAAAAACCGCTATTTGAACATGTTATTTGATTTTTCAAAACTTTTGGCTGCATAACTACACATAATTTCTTATAAATTAATATAACTACTCTTAAATATGCCTATTATAAGATTATCCAATTAAAACTGTGACATGAATAGTCTGCAACTCTAATTCCGCAGAAAACATAAGTAAGATGCATTAAAAATTGCTGTCTAAACACGTTGTTTGATCTTTCCAAATTTATTGGCCGCATAACTGCACAGAATTTTGTATAAATTAATATAGTTACTCCTAATTACGTCTTTTATAAGAATTTTCAATTAACACTTTGATATTGAATATTCTACGATACTAATTTTTCACAAAACATAAGTAAGACGCATTTATAAACTGCTATATAAAAAAGTTGTTTGAGTTTTCAACATTTTTGCCGTCATAACTGCACATAATTTCGTGAAAATTAACATAACCACTCCTAATTACATCTATTATAATGTTGTCTAATTAAAACTTCGATATGAGCATTCTATAACGCTAATTTTGCACAAAACATAAGTAAGACGCGTTAAAAACTGCTGTTTAAACAAGTTGTTTGGCTTTATGAAAATTTTTGGCCGCAGAACTACACATAATTTCGTGAAAATTAAAATAATTACTCTTGATTACGCCTATTATAAGATTGCCTTATCAAAACTTCGATATGAATATTCCATGACGCTAATTCTGCTTAAAACATAAGTAAGAAGATGCATTAAAAACTGCTGTATAAACAAGCTGTTTGAGTTTTTCATAATTTTTGGCCGCATAACTACTTATAATTTCGTGCAAGTCATTACAATTACTCATAACTATGCCTATTATAAAATTGTCCAATTAAAACTTCGATGTGAATATTCTAAAACGCTAATATTGCACAAAACATAAGTAAGATGCGTTAAAAACTTCTGTTTAAACAAGTTGTTTGGCTTTCTGAAAATTTTTGGCCGCATAACTACACATAATTTGGTGAATATTAATATAATTACTCCTAATTATGCCTATTATGAGATTGTTCAATTAACACTTCAAAATGAATATTTTATGGCACTATTTTTCCTCAAAAAATAAGTAAGATGCATTAGAAACTGCTATTTAAAAAAGTTAAGTTTTTCAATATTTTTGTCCTCATAACTTTTCATAAAAATTAATGCAATTACTCCTAATTATGCCTTTTAAAATATTAGTGAATTCACACTACGATATGAACATTCTACGACACAAATATTGCACAAGACATTAGTAGGATGCATTAAAAATAACTGTTTAAACAAGTTGTTTGTGTTTTTCAAAATTTTTGGCTGCATAAGTACACATAATTTCATTTAAATTAATATAACTACTCCTAATCATGACTATTATAAGGTTGTCTAATGAAAACTGCGATATGAATATCCTACGACACTAATTTTTCATAAAACATAAGTAAGATATATTAGAAACTGCTGTTTAAACATGTTGTTTAAGATTTGTAACATTTTTTGACTCATAACTGCACATAATTTCGTAATAATTCATATAATTACTCTTCATTATACCTATTAGAAGATTATACAATTAACACTTCGATATGAACATTGTACGACACAAATTTTGCACAAAACATAAATAAGATGCATAAAAAACGGTTGTTTAAACAAGTTGTTTGAGTTTTTGAAATTTGTTGACGCGTAACTGCACATAACTTCATGAAAATTAACATAATTACTCCAAATTATGCCTATTATGTGATTGTACAATTAAAACTTAGATATGAATATTCTATGATGCTAATTTTGCCCAAATATAAGTAAGATGCATTAGAAACTGTTGTTTAAGATTTTCAACATTTTTTGCATAAAAAATACACATAATTTCGAGCAAATTAATATAATTGCTCCTAACTATGTCTATTATAATATTGTGAAATCAACACTTCGATATGAATTACAGAGGACACTAATTTTTCATAAGACATAAGTAAGATACATTAGAAATTGCTGTTTAAACAAGTTGTTAAAGATTTTTAACATTTATTGCCTCAAAACGACACAAAATTTCGTGAAAATTAATATAATTACTCCTAATTATGCCTGTTAGAAGATTATCCGATTAACACTTCGATATGAACATTCTACGACACGAATTTTGCATAAAAAATAAGTAAGATGCATTAAAAATAAACGTTTCAACAAGTTGTTTGAGTTTTTAATTTTTTTTGGCTCCATAACTACACATAATTTCGCGCAAAAGCAATATAATTACTCATAATTATGGATATTATATAATTATCCAATTAACACTCCAATATGAATATCCTATAACAGTAATTTTTCATAAAACATAAATAGGATACATTTGAAACTGCTTGTTTAAACAAGTTGTTTAAGATTTTCAAAATTTATTGTCTCATAACTACTTATATTTTCGTGAAAATTAATAAAATTACTCCTAGTTGTGCCTATTAGAAGATTAACCAATTAATACTTCGATATGGATATTCTACGACACTAATTTTGCACAAAACATAAGTAAGATGCATTAAAAAATAGCAGTTTAAACTAGTTGATTGAGTTTTTCAATTTTTTTTGCCGCGTAACTACATATAATTTCTTGCAAATTAATATAATTACTCCTAATTATGCCTATTATAACATTATCTAATTAAAACTTCGATATGAATATTCTATGATGCTAATTCGGCACAAAACAAAAGTAATACGTATTAGAACTGCTGTTTAAACAAGTTGTTTGACTTTTTTTTTAAATTTTTGGCCCCATAAATACCCATAATTTCGTGACAATTAATATAATTACTCCTAATTATGCCTATTATAAGATTATTTAATTAACACTTCGATATGAATATTCTACGGCACTATTTTTTCCCCAAAACATAAGTAAGATGCATTAGAAACGCTATTTAAAAAACTTATTTGAGTATTTCAACATTTTTGGTCCCATAACTACACATAATTTGGTGAAAATTAATATAATCACACCTAATTATGCCTATTAAAAGATTATCTAATTAACACTTCAATATGAACATTCTACAACACTAATTCTGCACAAAACATAAGTAGGAGGCTCTAAAAACAGCTGTTTAAACAAGTTGTTTGGGTTTTTGAAAATTTTGGCCGCATAATTACACATAATTTATTATAAGTTAATATAATTACTCCTTATCATGCCTATTAGAAGATCTTCTAATTAAAACTTCGATATGTATATTCTACGACACTAATTTTGCACAAAACATAAGTAAGATGCGTTAAAAACCGCTATTTGAACATGTTATTTGATTTTTTCAAAACTTTTGGCTGCATAACTGCACATAATTTCTTATAAATTAATATAACTACTCCTAAATATGCCTATTATAAGATTATCCAATTAAAACTGTGACATGAATAGTCTGCAACTCTAATTCCGCAGAAAACATAAGTAAGATGCATTAAAAATTGCTTGTCTAAACACGTTGTTTGATCTTTCCAAATTTATTGGCCGCATAACTGCACAGAATTTTGTATAAATTAATATAGTTACTCCTAATTACGTCTTTTATAAGAATTTTCAATTAACACTTTGATATTGAATATTCTACGATACTAATTTTTCACAAAACATAAGTAAGACGCATTTATAAACTGTTATATAAAAAAGTTGTTTGAGTTTTCAACATTTTTGCCGTCATAACTGCACATAATTTCGTGAAAATTAACATAACCACTCCTAATTACATCTATTATAATGTTGTCTAATTAAAACTTCGATATGAGCATTCTATAACGCTAATTTTGCACAAAACATAAGTAAGACGCGTTAAAAACTGCTGTTTAAACAAGTTGTTTGGCTTTATGAAAATTTTTGGCCGCAGAACTACACATAATTTCGTGAAAATTAAAATAATTACTCTTGATTACGCCTATTATAAGATTGCCTTATCAAAACTTCGATATGAATATTCCATGACGCTAATTCTGCTTAAAACATAAGTAAGAAGATGCATTAAAAACTGCTGTATAAACAAGTCAGTTTGAGTTTTTCATAATTTTTGGCCGCATAACTACTTATAATTTCGTGCAAGTCATTACAATTACTCATAACTATGCCTATTATAAAATTGTCCAATTAAAACTTCGATGTGAATATTCTAAAACGCTAATATTGCACAAAACATAAGTAAGATGCGTTAAAAACTTCTGTTTAAACAAGTTGTTTGGCTTTCTGAAAATTTTTGGCCGCATAACTACACATAATTTGGTGAATATTAATATAATTACTCCTAATTATGCCTATTATGAGATTGTTCAATTAACACTTCAAAATGAATATTTTATGGCACTATTTTTCCTCAAAAAATAAGTAAGATGCATTAGAAACTGCTATTTAAAAAAGTTAAGTTTTTCAATATTTTTGTCCTCATAACTTTTCATAAAAATTAATGCAATTACTCCTAATTATGCCTTTTAAAATATTAGTGAATTCACACTACGATATGAACATTCTACGACACAAATATTGCACAAGACATTAGTAGGATGCATTAAAAATAACTGTTTAAACAAGTTGTTTGTGTTTTTCAAAATTTTTGGCTGCATAAGTACACATAATTTCATTTAAATTAATATAACTACTCCTAATCATGACTATTATAAGGTTGTCTAATGAAAACTGCGATATGAATATCCTACGACACTAATTTTTCATAAAACATAAGTAAGATATATTAGAAACTGCTGTTTAAACATGTTGTTTAAGATTTGTAACATTTTTTGACTCATAACTGCACATAATTTCGTAATAATTCATATAATTACTCTTCATTATACCTATTAGAAGATTATACAATTAACACTTCGATATGAACATTGTACGACACAAATTTTGCACAAAACATAAATAAGATGCATAAAAAACGGTTGTTTAAACAAGTTGTTTGAGTTTTTGAAATTTGTTGGACGCGTAACTGCACATAACTTCATGAAAATTAACATAATTACTCCAAATTATGCCTATTATGTGATTGTACAATTAAAACTTAGATATGAATATTCTATGATGCTAATTTTGCCCAAATATAAGTAAGATGCATTAGAAACTGTTGTTTAAGATTTTCAACATTTTTTGCATAAAAAATACACATAATTTCGAGCAAATTAATATAATTGCTCCTAACTATGTCTATTATAATATTGTGAAATCAACACTTCGATATGAATTACAGAGGACACTAATTTTTCATAAGACATAAGTAAGATACATTAGAAATTGCTTTGTTTAAACAAGTTGTTAAAGATTTTTAACATTTATTGCCTCAAAACGACACAAAATTTCGTGAAAATTAATATAATTACTCCTAATTATGCCTGTTAGAAGATTATCCGATTAACACTTCGATATGAACATTCTACGAC
The DNA here is from genome assembly GCA_037127355.1 of Schoenoplectus tabernaemontani. NCBI lineage: Eukaryota > Viridiplantae > Streptophyta > Magnoliopsida > Poales > Cyperaceae > Schoenoplectus > Schoenoplectus tabernaemontani. Next base: position 17,847,645 of record CM073750.1, on the reverse strand, counting down.
ACGAATTTTGCATAAAAAATAAGTAAGATGCATTAAAAACAATTGTTTCAACAAGTTGTTTGAGTTTTTAATTTTTTTGGCTCCATAACTACACATAATTTCGCGCAAAAGCAATATAATTACTCATAATTATGGATATTATATAATTATCCAATTAACACTCCAATATGAATATCCTATAACAGTAATTTTTCATAAAACATAAATAGGATACATTTGAAACTCTTTTTAAACAAGTTGTTTAAGATTTTCAAAATTTATTGTCTCATAACTACTTATATTTTCGTGAAAATTAATAAAATTACTCCTAGTTGTGCCTATTAGAAGATTAACCAATTAATACTTCGATATGGATATTCTACGACACTAATTTTGCACAAAACATAAGTAAGATGCATTAAAAAATAGCAGTTTAAACTAGTTGATTGAGTTTTTCAATTTTTTTTGCCGCGTAACTACATATAATTTCTTGCAAATTAATATAATTACTCCTAATTATGCCTATTATAACATTATCTAATTAAAACTTCGATATGAATATTCTATGATGCTAATTCGGCACAAAACAAAAGTAATACGTATTAGAACTCTTGTTTAAACAAGTTGTTTGACTTTTTTTTAAATTTTTGGCCCCATAAATACCCATAATTTCGTGACAATTAATATAATTACTCCTAATTATGCCTATTATAAGATTATTTAATTAACACTTCGATATGAATATTCTACGGCACTATTTTTTCCCCAAAACATAAGTAAGATGCATTAGAAACGGCTATTTAAAAAACTTATTTGAGTATTTCAATATTTTTGGTCCCATTACTACACATAATTTGGTGAAAATTAATATAATCACACCTAATTATGCCTATTAAAAGATTATCTAATTAACACTTCAATATGAACATTCTACAACACTAATTCTGCACAAAACATAAGTAGGAGGCTCTAAAAACAGCTGTTTAAACAAGTTGTTTGGGTTTTTTGAAAATTTTGGCCGCATAATTACACATAATTTATTATAAGTTAATATAATTACTCCTTAGCATGCCTATTAGAAGATCTTCTAATTAAAACTTCGATATGTATATTCTACGACACTAATTTTTCATAAAACATAAGTAAGACGCGTTTTATAAACTGATATATAATAAAGTTGTTTGAGTTTTCAACATTTTTGCCGTCATAACTGCACACAATTTCATAAAAATTAATATAACTACTCCTAAATATGCCTATTATAAGATTATCCAATTAAAACTGTGACATGAATAGTCTGCAACTCTAATTCCGCGTAAAACATAAGTAAGATGCATTAAAAATTGCTTTGTCTAAACACGTTGTTTGATCTTTCCAAATTTATTGGCGCATAACGCACGAAATTTTGTATAAATTAATATAGTTACTCCTAATTACGTCTTTTATAAGAATTTTCAATTAACACTTTGATATTGAATATTCTACGATACTAATTTTTCACAAAACATAAGTAAGACGCATTTATAAACTGCTATATAAAAAAGTTGTTTGAGTTTTCAACATTTTTGCCGTCATAATCGCACATAATTTCGTGAAAATTAACATAACCACTCCTAATTACATCTATTATAATGTTGTCTAATTAAAACTTCGATATGAGCATTCTATAACGCTAATTTTGCACAAAACATAAGTAAGACGCGTTAAAAACTACATTTTAAACAAGTTGTTTGGCTTTATGAAAATTTTTGGCCGCAGAACTACACATAATTTCGTGAAAATTAAAATAATTACTCTTGATTACGCCTATTATAAGATTGCCTTATCAAAACTTCGATATGAATATTCCATGATGCTAATTCTCGCTTAAAACATAAGTAAGAAGATGCATTAAAAACTCGCCGTATAAACAAGTCGTTTGAGTTTTTCATAATTTTTGGCCGCATAACTACTTATAATTTCGTGCAAGTTATTACAATTACTCATAACTATGCCTATTATAAAATTGTCCAATTAAAACTTCGATGTGAATATTCTAAAACGCTAATATTGCACAAAACATAAGTAAGATGCGTTAAAAACTTCTGTTTAAACAAGTTGTTTGGCTTTCTGAAAATTTTTGGCCGCATAACTACACATAATTTGGTGAATATTAATATAATTACTCCTAATTATGCCTATTATGAGATTGTCAATTAACACTTCAAAATGAATATTTTATGGCACTATTTTTCCTCAAAAAAATAAGTAAGATGCATTAGAAACTGCTATTTAAAAAAGTTAAGTTTTTCAATATTTTTGTCCTCATAACTTTTCATAAAAATTAATGCAATTACTCCTAATTATGCCTTTTAAAATATTAGTGAATTCACACTACGATATGAACATTCTACGACACAAATATTGCACAAGACATTAGTAGGATGCATTAAAAATAACTTTTAAACAAGTTGTTTGTGTTTTTCAAAATTTTTGGCTGCATAAGTACACATAATTTCATTTAAATTAATATAACTACTCCTAATCATGACTATTATAAGGTTGTCTAATGAAAACTGCGATATGAATATCCTACGACACTAATTTTTCATAAAACATAAGTAAGATATATTAGAAACTTGTTTAAACATGTTGTTTAAGATTTGTAACATTTTTTGACTCATAACTGCACATAATTTCGTAATAATTCATATAATTACTCTTCATTATACCTATTAGAAGATTATACAATTAACACTTCGATATGAACATTGTACGACACAAATTTTGCACAAAACATAAATAAGATGCATAAAAAATGGTTGTTTAAACAAGTTGTTTGAGTTTTTGAAATTTGTTGGACGCGTAAATCGCACATAACTTCATGAAAATTAACATAATTACTCCAAATTATGCCTATTATGTGATTGTACAATTAAAACTTAGATATGAATATTCTATGATGCTAATTTTGCCCAAATATAAGTAAGATGCATTAGAAACTCGTTGTTTAAGATTTTCAACATTTTTTGCATAAAAAATACACATAATTTCGAGCAAATTAATATAATTGCTCCTAACTATGTCTATTATAATATTGTGAAATCAACACTTCGATATGAATTACAGAGGACACTAATTTTTCATAAGACATAAGTAAGATACATTAGAAATTGTCGTTTAAACAAGTTGTTAAAGATTTTTAACATTTATTGCCTCAAAACGACACAAAATTTCGTGAAAATTAATATAATTACTCCTAATTATGCCTGTTAGAAGATTATCCGATTAACACTTCGATATGAACATTCTACGATATGAATTTTGCATAAAAAATAAGTAAGATGCATTAAAAATGCTTAGTTTCAACAAGTTGTTTGAGTTTTTAATTTTTTTTGGCTCCATAACTACACATAATTTCAAGCAAATTAATATAATTACTCATAATTATGGATATTATATAATTATCCAATTAACACTCCAATATGAATATCCTATAACAAATAATTTTTCATAAAACATAAATAGGATACATTTGAAACTCATTGTTAAACAAGTTGTTTAAGATTTTCAAAATTTATTGTCTCATAACTACTTATATTTTCGTGAAAATTAATAAAATTACTCCTAGTTGTGCCTATTAGAAGATTAACCAATTAATACTTCGATATGGATATTCTACGACACTAATTTTGCACAAAACATAAGTAAGATGCATTAAAAAATAGCAGCTTAAACTAGTTGATTGAGTTTTTCAATTTTTTTGCCGCGTAACTACATATAATTTCATGCAAATTAATATAATTACTCCTAATTATGCCTATTATAAGATTATCTAATTAAAACTTTGATATGAATATTCTATGATGCTAATTCGGCACAAAACAAAAGTAATACGTATTAGAACTCGCTGTTTAAACAAGTTGTTTGACTTTTTTTAAATTTTTGGCCCCATAAATATCCATAATTTCGTGACAATTAATATAATTACTCCTAATTATGCCTATTATAAGATTATTTAATTAACACTTCGATATGAATATTCTACGACACTATTTTTTCCCCTAAACATAAGTAAGATGCATTAGAAACTAGCTATTTAAAAAACTTATTTGAGTATTTCAACATTTTTGGTCCCATTACTACACATAATTTGGTGAAAATTAATATAATCACACCTAATTATGCCTATTAAAAGATTATCTAATTAACACTTCAATATGAACATTCTACAACACTAATTCTGCACAACACATAAGTAGGAGGCTCTAAAAACAACTGTTTAAACAAGTTGTTTGGGTTTTTTTGAAAATATTGGCCGCATAATTACACATAATTTATTATAAGTTAATATAATTACTCCTTAGCATGCCTATTAGATGATCTTCTAAATAAAACTTCGATATGTATATTCTACAACACTAATTTTGCACAAAACATAAGTAAGATGCGTTAAAAATCGCTATTTGAACATGTTATTTGAGTTTTTCAAAACTTTTGGCTGCATAACTACACATAATTTCTTATAAATTAATATAACTACTCCTAAATATGCCTATTATAAGATTAACCAATTAAAAATTTGACATGAAGATTCTATAACTCTAATTCCGCAGAAAACATAAGTAAGATGCATTAAAAATTGCTGTCTAAACACGTTGTTTGATCTTTCCAAATTTATTGGCCGCATAACAGCACAAAATTTCATATAAATTAATATAGTTACTCCTAATTACGTCTTTTATAAGAATTTTTAATTAACAATTTGATATTGTATATTCTACGATACTAATTTTTCACAAAACATAAGTAAGACGCATTTATAAACTGATATATAATAAAGTTGTTTGAGTTTTCAACATTTTTGCCGTCATAACTGCACACAATTTCATAAAAATTAACATAACCACTCCTAATTACATCTATTATAATGTTGTCTAATTAAAACTTCGATATGAGTATTCTATAACGCTAATTTTGCACAAAACATAAGTAAGATGTGTTAAAAACTCATTTTTAAACAAGTTGTTTGGCTTTATGAAAATTTTTGGCCGCAGAAGGTAGAACTACACATAATTTCGTGAAAATTATAATAATTACTCTTGATTACGCCTATTATAAGATTGCCTTATCAAAACTTCGATATGAATATTCCATGATGCTAATTATCTTTAAAACATAAGTAAGAAGATGCATTAAAAACTCTTTGTATAAACAAGTTGTTTGAGTTTTTCATAATTTTTGGCCGCATAACTACTTATAATTTCGTGCAAGTGATTACAATTACTCCTAACTATGCCTATTATAAAATTATCCAATTAAAACTTCGATGTGAATATTCTAAAATGCTAATATTGCACAAAACATAAGTAAGATGCGTTAAAAACTTCTGTTTAAACATGTTGTTTGGATTTCTGAAAATTTTTGGCCGCATAACTACACATAATTTGGTGAATATTAATATAATTACTCCTAATTATGCCTATTATGAGATTGTTCAATTAACACTTCAAAATGAATATTTTATGGCACTATTTTTCCTCAAAAAAATAAGTAAGATGCATTAGAAACTGTTATTTAAAAAAGTTAAGTTTTTCAATATTTTTGTCCTCATAACTTTTCATAAAAATCAATATAATTACTCCTAATTATGTCTTTTAAAATATGAGTGAATTAACACTACGATATGAACATTCTACGACACAAATATTGCACAAGACATAAGTTGGATGCATTAAAAATAACTATTTAAACAAGTTGTTTGTATTTTTCAAAAAATTTGGCCGCATATGTACACATAATTTCATTTAAATTATTATAACTACCACTAATCATGCCTATTATAAGGTTGTCTAATTAAAACTGCGATATGAATATCCTACGGCACTAATATTTCATAAAACATAAGTAAGATATATTAAAACTGCTTTAAACATGTTGTTTAAGATTTGTAATATTTTTTGACTCATAATTGCACATAATTTCGTAAAAATTAATATAATTAATCTTCATTATATCTATTAGAAGATTATAGAATTAAAATTTCGATATGAACATTGTACGACACAAATTTTGCACAAAACATAAATAAGATGCATACAAAATGGTTGTTTAAACAAGTTGTTTGAGTTTTTGAAATTTGTTGGCCGCATAACTGCACATAATTTCATAAAAATTAACATAATTACTCCAAATTATGCCTATTATATGATTGTACAATTAAAACTTAGATATGAATATTCTATGATGCTAATTTTGCCCAAATATAAGTAAGATGCATTAGAAATTATTGTTTAAACAAGTTATTTAAAATTTTCAATATTTTTTACATCAAAAACATCAAAACTACACATAATTTCGAGCGAATGAATATAATTATTCCTAACTATTTCAATTATAAGATTGTCAAATTAACACTTTGATATGAATATCAAATGACACTAAATTTTCATAAGACATAAGTAAGATACATTAAAAGTTATTATTTAAACAAGTTATTTAAGATTTTTAACATTTATTATCTCATAACGACATAAAATTTAATGAAAATTATTATAATTACTCCTAATTATGCCTATTAGAAGAATATCCAATTAATACTTTTGATATGAATATTCTACGACACGAATTTTACATAAAAATAAGCAAGATGCATTAAAAATAACTATTTTAACAAGTTGTTTGAGTTTTTGTTTTTTAATTTTTAGCGGTATAACTACACATAATTTTGCGCAAATTAATATTATTACTTATAATTATGCCTATTATATAATTATACAATTAACACTCCAATATAAATATCCTATAACAATAATTTTTCATAAAACATAAATAAGATATATTTGAAATTGTAGTTTAAAAAAGTTATTTAAAATTTTAAAATTTATTATCTCATAACTACTTATAATTTTATGAAAATTAATATAATTACTCCTAGTGTTGCTCATTAGATGATTATCCAATTAATACTTCAATATGAATATTCTACGACGCTAAGTTTGCACAAAGCATAAGTAAGATGCATTAAAAAACAACAGTTTAAACCAGTTGATTGAGTTTTTCAATTTTTTTTCCGCGTAACTACATATAATTTCATGTAAATTAATATAATTACTCCTAATTATGTTTATTAAAAGATTATCTAATTAAAACTTCAATATGAATATTCTATGATGCTAATTTGGCACAAAACAAAAGTAAAATGTATAAGAACCGTTGTTTAAATAAGTTGTTTGATTTTTTTTTTTAAATTTTTGGCTCCATAAATACTCATAATTTCATGCAAACTAATATAATTACTCCTAATTATGTCTATTATAAAATTGTTCAATTAACATTTTGATATGAATATTCTACGATATTATTTTTTCCTAAAACATAAGTAAGATAATTAAAAACAGCTATTTAAAAAACTTATTTGAGTATTTCAATTAACATGGCTGTCGTGCTGCAAATATTGAACCACGGCTGGACCCGCGTTTAAAAGTGCTAAAAAATCTGCTCAAAGAAAGTGCAGGGGGATATTCGACCAAAAAAAGGAATAATCGAACATGGCTATTTGATCTTCTACATCACTACAACTTTGTAGCTAGCTTACAACCTTCTCATATTCTTGTGGCATCGTATGAGAAATTGAAAATAAGACCGCAATATAATGTTGCTATGCTGTAGAGACTAGAGATCAGAGGATAAGTGGATAACTGAAATAAGGGTCCGTTTGGCATAATATTTTTTTTAAAGAGTGATAGAAGAGTGGTATTTTTGACTATTCGGAAGAGTGAAAATATCGTTTAGCAATTATTACTCGAATAGTTAAAATATGAATAATTATGATATTAATAATGATGATGATGATAATAATAATAATAGTAAAATAATAATCATAATAGTAAGATAATAATAATAATAAAGTAATAAAAAATAATCATAATAAATAATAATATTATAATAATAATATAATAAAAATATAAACATAATCATAATATAGTAACATAATAATAATAAATTATAATTACAATCATAATTATAATAATATAATAATAATAATAAGTAATCATAATTTTAATTATATAATCATAATCATAATTATGATAATAATAATTATAGTCATAATCATAATAATATAACCATAATCATAATTAAAATAATATAATAATAAAAATATAATCATAATCATAAAAATAATAATAAATAATTATAATTATAATAATATAATAATAAATTAATTATCACTATAATCAACATATAATAATATAATATAACATAATAAAATAATAATAAGTACTAATAATCATAATCATAATCATCATAATATAATAATATAATAATAAATAATCTTGATCAGAATAATATAATAATATAATAATTATATTTATATTCATAATATAATAATATAATATTAAAATTATATTTATATTTATAATAATAATAAATAATATAATAATATTAATGATAATGATAATAATAATTTAATAATAATAATATAATGATAATAATAATAATAAATAATAATCATAATATTAATATAATAATAAATTATAATCATAAATATAATATAATAATATAATAATACTAAATCTTAATCATAATCATAATATAATAATATAATATAATATAATCAAACAATAATCGCTTATTCCGAAGGGGATTTCAGAGCTAATCCCATTCCACCTATAAATTGGTATACTTATAACTGATTAGACTATTCCGCACTCTTCTACTTAAATGCAAAATTCTCTTTCTTTTTGTTATTTTGTAGCATCCATCGCTTTGTGCCAACTCCAATCTCTTTCTCAAGTCTCCACCCAGGGTACATCGCTCGAGTATTCTCTACTAACCCAAGTATTCATTGACATGGCGTACATAGACCTAGTCTAGATAATCCTAATCTCAGTAAATAGTTCGTCTTTCCCTTACTTGAAAGTCGGAGAAAGGAAAGGAGCTCCTTTCCCGTCGCCTGACGCTTCTCTCATATTTTTTTCTCCCTTTTACCAAAAACAAATTCGGTTCAAGCGCAAGGCGCAGGGGGGAAATATTCTTCAATCCGCGATACCTCAGAAGAGGATTCGATTTGATATTATTATTTGTTGCGGATTTTTTTCAAGGCACGATTCAGAGTATAAAATCAGGCAAGTAGCTTCTCTTTGCTGTATTTCACTTTTCCCTACGTCAGTCTTAATTAAATTTAGAAATTTATGTTATTTCATGTTTCTGTTTAAATTTTCGATCAAATTGTTGCGATTCAGTGTATTTTACGAAGATTTTGGAATGCATGATCTCTTTTCTCCCCTTTGATTATATAATATTGATAATTGGTGTTAGTATATCTAGGCTTTACAAAAGGTCTAGCGAATCTCTTTTGATTTTGTTTACTTACAGAAAAAAATCCACTTCAAAGAAGCGTAAAAGCCTTATTAGGTTATTGCCCTCTACCATATCTTCAGTTTTCCTTAGTTTCACGTAGTAACAACTTCTGTTTCAAATAATTTTATATCATTTAAAGATTCAGTCTACTCTTTAGTGGATTTCTTTAATTAGTATTATAGTTTATTTAGCTGTACATTAATCGTCCTTTTATTTTTAATGCGGGTTTACATCCTTCAGTGATCCAATGTTTCTTAATTTAATCATCCTTGTTCCAATTTATTTTTATTTTTAATTTTGAGCCAGCACTAAGTACACAGGTTAAATTTAATTTAATGGTTCCATAAAGATCAGAGCGTTGTCCTAAATCTGTCCTTGACATGTCTGGTAGTTTTCTCTTGACTGTTGTGTGCAAACCAGTATTAGTTTTCAATACTATGGAACCAAACTAGGTATGCAAGTGTGTAAACTTTTTATGTGGTGTCTCACAAATGTTGATACATTCATTTTTCAGTCTAACCCCAAACAATAATGGGTGCTGCTGTTGGGAAAAGTGATTCGCAAAGGCGTGGGAGCGCTTCAGGCTCAAAATTGGAGGGAAAGATGGTGGAAGCAATGCAGAAGAGGGCTAAAGAAGGGACGAATCTGAAAAGTTTTGACAGTATTATCCTGAAATTTCCCAAAATTGATGAGAGTCTGAGAAACTGCAAATGCATTTTTGAGCAATTTGGTGAGGAAGTTACTTGTGTTTAATATTTCAATTAGTATTTTTCTATTGCATGGTAGTAGAAAAATCAGTAGAGTAGAATTTTGAAGAAGTTAAATTTTATTGAATAAACTGAGATACTATTAGGATTCTTAAGCATTTAATTGAAAGTGTCTGCTTGTACAATACCGTACTTCTACTGTTACCAGTTAATGTAGACAGTGCTAGATGAGAATGTTTAAACTTTAAACTGTATTTCTCCCTTTTTCCTGAGATTTTATTGTTAATTGGAAAATGTAACAGATGAGGACAAAAATGGAGAGATAGACCAGGGGGAATTGAAGAGGTGTTTCCAGAGACTGGAGATCTCCATTGCTGAAGAGGATATAAAAGATCTCTTTGAAGCATGTGACTTACATGAACATATGGGGATGAAATTCAATGAATTTATTGTTCTTCTTTGCCTTGTCTACCTGCTTAATGAGCCAGCTGCTGAAGAAGTTGTATCCTTTTTACTGCAGTCATTCATTGCAATATTTCTGGATCTCTCTCTCTGAAAATAACCTATTACCAAAGTTTGTCTTTTCCAATAAGTGTATGGTTATTTTTACTACTATTTACAGGCTTCCTTTGACAGCAGTAATTTGTTTTTGGTGCAAGCGCTACTGTTATCACCCCAGCATCTTTTTTTTTTGGCGCCCCTTGTGGGAATTAAACTTCCAACTCTTAGTATGCAAGGCCTATCACCATCTGTGTTAGACCTCCTGATTTATGTTTGGTTGCATTGATTACTTTGATCCTTCTACAAATACTAGCATTGCAGATTAGTCCCTTGTAAAAGAACATGTTGTTTCAAGCAATTTTGAGTTGATTTTGGGTTTTCTTATACACAAAATTTTCAGTAAAGCTTGCAACTTATGGTCAACCGATGGAATGGTCAACTTTTCAGTGAAATTGACCAAACCAAGCCTTTGTTAATGCAATTGCAACTGTATTCCAGCCTTTTCTTCTCTTCCTTCTCTGTTGATTTTTGGGCTCACAAAACAACTGTGTGAGGGTGATGTTTTTCACTTGTTTGTTTGCTTGTTTATATATTGGTATACTACTATAGACAAACATGGTAATCATTCCTTGACCTGGTTAAAAGAAAGCAAGGATGGGGTTGGGAAATCTGGAGCTCACCTTTGAGACCTTAGTCAATGCCTTTGTATTCCTGGACAAGAACAAGGATGGTTATGTTAGCAGGGAAGAAATGGTTCAAGCAATTAATGAAACAACCTCTGGAGAACGCTCCTCTGGCCGCATCGCCATGAAACGTTTTGGTCAGTCTGTTCTCTTTTCATTAATCCGTGTTTGTAAAGTGTATTATTTGTGTTTTAATGATTTATCTTCTGTTTACTTATGACCTTTTCACCCTTAGTGCTTTTATCAGTGTTCCATACTAGTAGTGGAATGAGTAATTTGACTATTGCTTATTGATATTTAGTTCCTCACTGAAATGTAGTTTCTTGCTAGTATTTTTACTAAATAATAATAGAGTTTGACTGTGGTGCTATGCATATCATGTATTGTCTTCGTGCTATGAATCGTTTCTTCATTTTCAAAGTCTAAATAAATGATCAAAACTGCTCAAAATGATTTATATATGAAAATCTAGTTGGAGTCCAAATTTTATATTTTTTACAATTTTATTATTATTATTTTAGATAGTTAGAAAATCATTTTTTTTGAACGGCTCATAATAATTAAATCAAGTGATTTTCAAACTATCTTAAAAAAATGTAAAAAATTCAAAAAATATAAAATTTAATTCCCAATTAGATTTTCATACGTAAACTATTTTGAACGGTTCAGATCGACCAATTAGACTTTGAGAACAAATAAACTATCCATAACATGGTGACTGTCCGTGCTATGCATAGACCATAGCCCAAGTCATAACAATATTCTTTTATTACTCTTTGTTTTTCATATAATTTGTGTATTTTTGTTGCTCATGTCTTTTCTTTTGGTTTTTTTACTGATAAAGGATAAAGGACTGAACACAGGAACCATTTAGAATTACATCCAGGACTTTCATTAACATGTTAACTTGCAGGTTCCTGTGTTATTATTGTCATTCTTTCTTAAAGTGCTGATATATTTCTGATTTTAAGTGATATGCTGATATGTTTATGAAAATTGAAAGTCTGCAGTCCTTTTTAAACAGATTTCAGTATCAAGTTTGAAGAAATAGCTTTGTTATTGAATTGCATGTAGAATGAGCAACTTGTACACTCTGAGCATGATCAACGTCTATTATTTATAAACATTATATCTTGGTTTAATGCAGAAGAGATGGACTGGGACAAAAACGGGATGGTGTCATTCAAGGAATTTCTCTTTGCCTTCACTCAATGGGTTGGCATAGATGAGGGTGATGATGAAGAATAATTTGTCACTTTCATTTTGTATTTTTATGGAAAATGAAAGCTGGTAAAAAAAAGCCTTGATTGGAATGTTGATGATTTCTTGTTAATAGAGTTGGCTGATCTGTTGCACAGTTTTCTCATTTGATAAACGGGATTGTGTTTTTTGTAGTGTTGATCTAAACTTGTTTCTTGCTCCTTGTGGGAGTTGACAAAAGATAAGATGGGTCTCCTCCCCTCTGTAAGTTATCTCCAGTTGTAGTGCAAAATTACCGTTTACATGGCTTCTCTTTTAGATAAACCAATGATCTTATATTGCTCAAGGGATTTGATATTGGATTCATTCATCAGCTGCTGCTACTGCTGCTATAGTTTTTGACTAACAAATATCTTGAACTTTTTTCATGATAGTTGGTACCGATTTAAAACAAATTCAGGTTTTGCTTGTATTTGATGTCAATTATTTCTTTTTAAATAACGTATAACAAAATTAATTTAAAATATTACACTATATTATCATGATTTGAAGTTCAATATTTTTTATGGATCTCAAATAAATATGTATTTTCTTTTGATCTCACGACAGTTGTAAAAAAAAGGGAAAAAAAAAACTCAAAATCTTACCATTACCGGACTCTTCGATTATTCCGTATCAATGGAGATGAGCCCAGCAAATAATGAGATATTAAAGACCGTTCGATCGACGATGCTGAAAGAAAAGGGGCCGTACACCGACCCGTTCGGTACGAAAACCCTAACCCGAGATCTTTTCCCTGTTAAATACCATCGCACTTCTCTTTCTTTCTACGCCGCGAGCAACAACTCGGCGTCTTTTATCCATGGATTTGAATTTGATGTTTAAAATGGTTTTGATTAATTTCGAAGGCTTATGATGATTAGATCCGAGAGGATCTTAGCGGATTTCAGAGAGGCTTATCGAGTCGATGATCTGAATCTAGTTGTTACACACACTGAGGCCTTTCTTTTATTTTTTTCAGTTTCAATTCTCCCACCTTTTGATGTAGATAGAGTGCTCAATTCTTTTGAATTCTGTTTTTTTTTTTGTGTTGCTTGCCTTTGATCAATAAATTTTCTTATTGAGTCAATGTGATTATATGAACTGGTTTTTTGCGTCGTGAAATCAAAAAGTGGTGGTCGGTTGTAGAAAATGATTTTTAATGCGGTAGTATTGCGGTTGAAATTGGGTTAATTTGAGAAGGGTGCTATGACGAGTTCAAATTTGGTTTGGCAAGAGGCGATCATTTTACGTAAATGGAGCCGTGAGCTTTAAAACCATAAACGACTTCTCCTTCTTCCGAGCCCCTGTTATTTTTGTATATTTGTTCTTCAGCATAGTAACCTTCCAGTTGTGAATTTTAAAACCTTGCAGTTCTTTAACATAATATTTTTTTATTGATTTTTCAAGGGAACAATCTTCTTGCCATTTGGTATTTTGGTAGAAATCCATATTGCACTAAGGAAGTTGCGACTCATTCGTACAATGGAGTCAAAATTGTGCGGTAGTTATATGTTTGTAGTATTCTGTCTATTTTGTTGGTACGTTTTAAAAAATGATGAATCACTTGAAAGAGGCAATGATGAATCACTTGAAGAGGCATGATCTTGAAAAAGATATAATAATGAAAAGTTTTCAGGTTGACAAGCTTGAAAGTTGTTTCGGAAGAAAACTAAAATCAAATGGATGGAAATAAAAGTTCGATCAGTTTGATTTAAAGGAACTAAGCAAAACAGAAGGTGCAAATTGATCGTTTTTCGTGGACTTTGCATGTTGAGCATAGAGATAATTATATAAATATGAATGTAAATATTGATGCTATTCAGCAGGTATAAACGATTATGGATATTGCTTTTAGCAATTAGACATGGATTATTTTAGAAAACAAACATTGGATGGATGCTGCTGCATTTGGAATCTATTGAATCTTTGTTAAAAAAATAATATATCTAACTTAATATGATTCTTACTTTACACTTGACATGTGGAATAGTCACTGTTATTTTTGAACCATTTGATTCGAATAGTCACTGTTATCGAACCTCAAGTGGAAAGTTCGAATCATATCAAATCATATACTTTACACTTGACATGATTCGAACCATTTATTTCTTGAAGAGTATATGATTTGTAGCAAGACATAATAACACAAGATGACTGTTACAAGATTTGTGATTGCAAGATTTTCACGACATTCACTAGTTTGATTTTAAAACGTAAATAGATTCCAATCATATTAGCTTACAACAATTGTTAGACTAGTGAAAAGGTTCATTCAAAAATGCTTGAGGCCTCTCGGTACCTTAATTCAGGACTAAATTGTGCGAACTATTGTATTATTTCAATTAAACTAATGGCAAAGATAACGTTGGAGACAAAACAAAATGGGGGTAATATTATATTTACCTATAACTCTTTTTGTATTTTTTATTTAATCATCAACTCTTTAATATATAAGATTTACTTATTAACTTTTAGATTTTTTATATTTATTCATATATATTTTAATATATTAAATATATTCTGAAATGCTTTAAATTCATATATATTTATCCATGAACTCTTAAATATATCATTAAATTTATATATTAATTCATTATTAAAATATTTAATTACTAATTTTTTTATATATATCTAATAATTATTTATGATAGTTTATACATCTTTAATTTTTTATATTTATTCATAAAATCAAATTTATTAAAAATCAATTTGAGTAGATATTATTTAATTATTTTTTTGATCTAATATGATGTGACTTGTTCGGTTTGGTTTCAGGTTAGGTCAAAAAAATTAAATAATATCTATTAAATCAGATTTAAATAAATTTAATTTTATAAATAACATAAATATTGAAAGAGTTAAAAAGTATATAAGATATTCTAAATAATTATTGGGTACATATTAATATATTTTATATCATATATTTGAGAGTTAATGGATAGATATGAAAAATTTAAAGAGTTCAAGAATATATTAGATATATGTTTGTGATATTTTCAAACTAATAAATTAACCTAAGTAACAACAATGGACTGTCGCAGCGCACGACCAACCGTGCGGTGTTTAGGTGTCAAACCCAAATGACTGATTTGAACTACCGATTTAGTCAATTTCTAAAAGTTAAACTATAAAATATGTAAATGTTTCTAAAGTAAGTAATTCCTAAATTTAACAATTAAACTAAATTTGAGTTTGCTTCAAGATCAAGAAATATTAGAGTTCTGACATACCAATCCACTTGAGTCTTAATCGTCATAATTCTGCGTTTAATTGCTAATTTGTGAGGATTATCATCTATTTTAGTGTTAAGATTCGGGTTAAGATTTGACACGGTAATTTAATTAGAGCAAACTTTACGGTTAAATCTATCGGTCTTTCTAAATAAAGTCTATTAAATTCTAGTAATTCTAAATAATTTAAAGATCAATTATTCACGATTAAGTCAATTTAATCAATATTCTAAATGTTCAGAAAATTTCTATCTACCATAGAGTTCACACATCACGTAGGGTAAGATACCTCTTTTGGGGTCAAAAAATTATTAGATTTTGATTAAAAACCTAAATAATTCTCTAAGATACATGTACAATTCTAAAGTCATTTACAGTTTATGAATTTATGTTATCTAGGATTTTTAATCCTAGATGAATTACTAATACAAACTTCAACAGTTCAATTCATACACAATCAAATCAATTACAAAAGTAGTTCACAAATCAACAAATTAAAACAACAACAGATACGATTAAAACTTTAAGTTTTAAGTTTCACATGCCTAACCTCAAAAAATATTTACTCTTCCATGAGGGACAGAGAACCACATGATAATACAATTAAAATTGAGAAAGAAATCATAGAAGATAGTAAAAGTTACGTTCGAATTCAATCTCTTCTCTCTCTGCTCCAAATTCTGCTTGTTTCTCTCTCCCGCCTAAGAATAATTCTAAACCTAATTATGGACTCTTTCTTATAAGAGAATAATCTAAGAATAGTAAAAATAGTTAATATGAACAAATAACACAGAAAACTGCCAGACAAATCTTCAGTTCGCAATGGAAATCGATTTAGTTTTCTGTGGCCGCAATTGGGGAGCTGCAATCCGCGGTCCCGGCTGATGAATGCGGGTAACGCTCAAATGATCATAACTTCTTCATCTGAATTTTGATTGAGGTGATTCAAAATGCATTGAAAAACTAAAAATAAGCTCTATAACATTGAAACAAAATCTCAGTCACTTCATAGAAAGTTTGGATTGAAATTTCTTTTTTCTTTATTATCAGCCCTGAAGCTTGACCCGACATACGTCTTTCTCTTATTTTTTTCTTAGATTTTCTCATTTTTCTGAAATAACAACTAAAATTAGGCAACACCTTGAACTTGTGCAATTTAAATATAACATTAAATCTAATTAACTTAAAAAGCTAAGTTTTGAGACTAAAACTTAATCTAAAATGGAATCAGGGGAGGTTCAAACGACTTTTGGATCAAAATTTTAGTTCAAACTCCTAATCCACCATCAATTTTTATTTTAAGATTTGTATTTTAATTTTTTTCTAATTTTAAATAATAGTCTTTATGAATCTCGATGCAATTCAAAAGTTAGAAGAGGTTTTGAATCAAAATTTTGATCCAAAGCCGTTTGAACATCTCCCGCTTCCATCTAAAATATAACAATTTCATCCATTCATCAATATGTTAAAGAGTATAAGGATAAATATGAAATGATCTAAATATTTAATGGATAGTATGATATATTAAAGAGTTAATGGATAAATATAAAATAGAAAAGAGTTGAAAACCGAATATGATATTAACCCAAACAAAATGGTGCGAAGATTTACCCCAAAATAAATTACCGCCGTGTCGAAATGTGTGATCATCTTCAATTTGTGATAGCACAATGTATTAATTAAAATTTTCGTGTTCTTATATAATGAGGCCGCTTAGAGTAGTTTGCAGCACAATATATCAAAATGATCATGTGGGTCACTGTGAACGTGCTGGATCAATCGGACTTTTTTCCCCTGTCAATTATTTATTTTTACTTGTTGTTTTAGTTTTCTTTTCTTCTGTACTTCTGACTTCTGATACACCGCCACTTAGTTTTGTTTTCTTGTACTTCTGATACACCGTCACTCTCTCATTTTCTCATTATTATGTCACCAAATTAAACCAATGTGAAATAACTGACACCGTATCTTCATATATATTGGATCCTAGTTTATAATATGGGAAGTCTTGCTACTGTACTAAAAAGAACTAAGAAGAAAAATAATAAAAATAAAAGGAAGGTCAATGCCTTAAGATACTAATTAACAAAAATATTTCGATATGTAATCTCTCTATTTATGCATTTGAAAAGCTCCCAAGCAAAAAAAAGAATGACAACAGCAATTAAACCTTGCAAACATGAAAAAAAAATATAACAGTAACTCTACAAAGCAATCTCGATAATAAAACTGAGGCTACTAACATATTTGTAACATTTTATTTTATTACAACAATTACTACCAGATATAGAATTCTCATTGGTTAAGAGCGATCCATTCAAACTCAAGATCGATCTCTCCCGACTCGACATTTTGAAGTTTCAGAGTCATCTCTTGCTTGACCTTCCCATCAATTACATTTATGGCGCTATCTCTGACAAGTGCATTGTCATTTGATGTGAGCCATCTGCCTATCTGCATGTCTGGAAGTGAGTCGGGGTCACCGAATGCAGCTGCAGAGGTGATAAGTGGCTGCAAGTCGATCTCAGCCTCCCCCATCAAATCATCTGATGATAGCACATCTTGATCAAATACTTGCTACAGTTGGGCAAAAGAAGAAAGTAAATGAGAACTTCCATGTGGTTGTTTTAAGATTCTTCAAGAAATCAGTGAATCTGTCGAATGCTTAAAACACTCTTTCTTTTTTTGAGAGAGAAAGATGACAGTCAGGTAAAGATGATGGTACAGTATTGATGCCATCAGAGGCAGAACCAGAATTTAAACTTGAGAGGTGCCGAAGAAAAATTAAACAGTGACTATCTTGACATGAAGTATTAACACTCATATATACAGGGCAAGTACTAAATTCAAAATTATAACGTCACTAATATAACATAATTGAAAGAAAAAAAATGTCACATATATAACAATTAATAGCCCCCCTACACCCTCCTCCCTCCGCCCTACCACGTAAGTTAGCAGTAAGGTTTGGATGCAAGTTATCTAGGACTTACCAATTTCAATGGACCATATTCCTGAGGAACTGACAACTTTAGCTCCTCATTCCAAACAGGGTTCAAATTCTTTTTCATAACAGATGTTTGTGCTTTCTGCATACAAAAGAAACATGTTTAACTGGATAGAGCAAGTCTATAAGATGTAACTGATGGTTTATGTTGTTCAAGCAACTAATTGACTAACTATGCCAAGTTACAAAAATAAATTAACAGGCTAACAGCAAATGTGTTGTTGGGATAGATCAATATCTAGCAAAGATCACAAAGAAAATTAAGTGGTTCGTTTTTCATATGAAACCTAGCATTTTCTGCCTTTCAAAGAAAAGCGAGCATTATTACCTGTTGTCCCAGAGTGAGAACGACATATGGGTCACTGCTACGAAAATCTCTTATAGCTAAATTGGTGCCTTTTTTCACCTTCACCTCCAGAATCCCTATAAATTCTATCATCCCAAGCTGTGAACAGAAATGAAAAGACCTACTGAGAGATTGCTTGATGTAGTTTTCTTCTTTCATAGTCATACACTGCTTCAGTATCGTCTTAAAAGTTTGAAATCATGCCTTTGTTACATTATCAGATTATTTCCACAAATTTGACCTCCAAATTTTAAATTATACCTCACTTTTGAAGCTCTCAGAGGCTTGACCATGTTTGGAATCCTTGATAGAATCTAAAGAGCTCTTGGAAGAAGCAATGCGGAGGCTTGGTTTCAGAAAGTCTTGTGTCTCATATTTTGCTCTGTGAGATGGGAGAAATACATTAGACATGTACCCATTAAATGTTACTCAAGGTAATTGCATATAGAAAAGAGAAACTTTTTTCCTTGCTCAACTTCTTACCTAAAATAAGTACAGATAAATAAAATCTAAAAGAATAAAGTGATATTAACTCAAGAACTCCATTAAATATTGCATTTTATTTACTGTTATGTACCTTAAGGACCTGGAAATTGGAATGTTTCAAGTGGTAAGAAAGGGAACCCAATTTTGATGTCTGAATATGAGGGAAGTTCATTAATCCTTCTCCATAGCCTTATAGTCAACTTAAATTTTGTATGGTATGGTACTAGACTCTCCATACATCAAGATCTCTCTTTACTAATTCAGATACCCACTGAATGGCATTTGCTTGGAAGTTGGCAGTACCAACCAAACTTATATTCCTGAGACTTGATGATGAATGACATCACAGTACAACATGGTGTGATATGGGGAATGGTAACGTCTCAGTACCTGATGAACTCAGTGCGTTCCTCATTGCTTGAACTAGCAGTAGGCTTGGGGTAATCCTTGGGAAGAAATGCTTCGTAAACTGTGTTGGCATACGAGTTGCCTCCAACCTGTAACATGGAGTCTATCTGTTCCTCTGTCCATTCATCTAATGTCACAGAGAGAACCTGAAATGAGGGTACATAGTTAACTAAAACCCAATAATCCAAGATGCTATTGCTTTTGACAAAGTGTAAATAAAGCCAGGTTTATCAGGTTTTGCAAAAAGCAGGATGTTTCTCTTACCTGTCACAAACACCCATTTTTTTGTAACTAGCACCATCCATTAGCTTAACATGGTTGATTTAGGTAAATACTATTTAAGATTGACTAATTTGCCTCCAGCTCTGATCTTAACTTAAAAGCAGAAATTATATTTTAAGCAAAAGAAACTAAATTTAAGATTTTGTGAACTATGGCTACTTTGGTAATTTTTTTTCTTGACTTAATCTTGATTATGATTCTGTAGCAATGATCAGCCCTATAAAGCTATTGACAATAACTGCAAACGCAAACAATAATGCATCAAATTTGCAATCTGATGTACATTGTTAAGATCCCAATAAATGAGCATTTAACCTAAATTTACTTTCTGAAGAATTATAAGGGGTAATTTAGCTTGTACTTTAACTACCTTTGAGATATGTGTGCCTAGACTCCTATGCACACCAGAACATTTTAAGCATATAAATACCCCAATATTAGCAGACCTGTACAAAAGTATGCGGATGAGTAGAATAATCATGAAAGAGAAGGGATGAGAAAGGATGCATGAGTTAGTGGTATAATCTATAATACATGTACTGTCAACACAATCTAATGGTCAGGATTTGAACGTCACTTATACTTACGCCCATTTAGGATCAGGGGCCCCACAGTCGGCACATATGCGATTCTCACTCCTGAGCAATAACTCCTTCAATTTCCTCTTCTTTGCTGTCAGAAAAAAAGATAATCATATATAAAAATGATAAAATTGAAAATAAGACAAGAATATTAACCAAATGGATTTCAATCTAAAGAGAGTAATCAGCTGTCACAGCCCATACAATCATTGTACCTTGGTGTTGGCAGTAACATACAATTCAATTCTTTGAACTTCTCCCTTCCCCAATTAGATTATACATTTAAAGGGTAATTTACCTGAAGATGCCTTTCCTTTATCTGGCTCGAAGGAACTCATCTCTGGTTCCAAACAATTGAATCACCAATAACAACTAAATCTGAGAAGAAATATATTAATATTTGTCAGAATGATGCAATTTTTTAATTTTAATAACATTATCAATTTTATTGCCCGACTTCGAAAACCTCTAGCCACTTTTAACTATAAGAAAATTCTTTCAACACTACAAAGCATCAAAGATATTAAATTGATGGCAGAATGAATAAGATAATGCGATTGCACATGCATGTAGCATGATTTGTTAACCACAGAAAGAAATGAGCCCAAATACCTATTTTTTTACAGATAAGAGAACCTATAACATTGAAAATGATTTAGAAATGTCTACAAATTATAGTCCACACCTTTGGCTAAATTAGCTAGTTATCTGACCAGAAGGCATGAAAGAAGTAAAGGAAGACCCCCAAAAAATGCTGGGAACAGCAAAGGAATGAATTGATTGGTATAAACTGCTAGTACTTGGGAGAGAATCCAAATTGGTTATTATAAATGTTTGCAAAAGAAATAATAAGATTATAGCCAACAGTCTTTAAGAGGAAACGCAAAGGGAGAAACAACTGTACGTTGCAACCAATAAAAAACACGAATACCAGATTTATCCCAAAAATAAACAAAAAGGAAGAAATTTTGACACCGCGTCGATTAAATTAATTAATTAACAACATAGCAGATGAATTCTTACCAGGATTTGGTTCTTATCCAATGGGCATGGATGGGGAATCTCCAAATTCGAGGAATTGGTGCGAGTCAAAGGATGGTTGGAGAAAAGCGATCAGCTCAAATTCGGAATTTGAGAAGTCGGATATGAACTGTATTGATGACACGAGGCCACATACTCCAGTCTTTATGGGATCCAACTATTAAACTTTTATCTTTGTCGAATCGATGAATCCAAGTCCTCGCTTCAACTATACGACGGATTGCCTACGGGTAATTATCAAAAAAAAAAACTACGACGGATACGATCTCATAAGGAAAATATATCAGTCAGATCTGGCCGTTGATTATGATCGGACGGCTAGGATTAGAACCAATCGACCGGCTTTGCACATTGGAGCTTATGTAAATTGATAATTGATAATGGAAAATCATCCAGTCCAGCGAAGAAATAGATCGTGCTTGGATTTGACTGCTCCGAATCGTACCGACAGACTGTTACAACAACCACGTCAGCTTATTTCATTTTGTCTATTTCGGTTGTTTTAAGTGAATATCAATATCTTTTGCTTCAAATGTTTGATAATTATTTATCTGTACGGAATTGTTTGATAATTATTTATTTATTTGTACGGAAATGTTTGATAATTATCTATTTATACGGGTGTGGTGCGGATAATACGATTTGAGTACGTACGATAACTTTTAAAAATACAGAATATCTGATATATATTTTTATTATTTTATTATATTTGATCATATAGCATATGAACTTTAAGTTTACTCTCTCTCTATATATATATATTACAAATATAAGGGCTTGCCCCTTAGAGCATAAATCAATTGCATGAATTTGCTTATGAGAGATTTAGTATTGTACTGCTAAGTTGTTATATATATTTTATTTAAAAATTTAAAAATTTAAACGTCCTTTAAATAATTTAAATATAATTATATATAGGCAAACTATATCATTAAGTTATACTAAAAAAATAAATGATAAGTACAAATATTTTTATAAGTAAGACCTGCACACCATGGGCACGTTCCCTACTAGTCTATATCTATACTTATATTTATATTTGTATCTATATATGTACTAAGAGTATATATATTGCATTTATCCATTAATGTTCAGTTTTTTAGCTTTTTCCTAATGATCAAAATACCCATAACTGAACGGTGCAAATTAATATTTTTAAAGCTTAATGGTTCAAATTTTGATCAATGTTATTTTTTTCTCTCTATTTTATTTTTATTTTTTTTATCATGCATTGATGGGAGGTCTTAAAGAAATGTCCATCAAATAAATTAATAATCAACTATTTTTAAAAAAAAATCTACTATATAACTTTTAAAAAAAGAAAATTATTATGTTTTTTAAATTATATTTATTTCATGTTTTATGAATTATATTTATTAAATAACAAATAATTCTATTTACAAATATAAAAGTCTTTATAATTGATTTAGACATAAAGTATATTTAAGTAAGATATATTATTTATTTATAATAAAAATACACAAGTATTTTTACGAGCATATGAACTGTAATGTCATCAGATAAATGTGTAACGATTGAAAAAATATATTTCAATTTATGATTGAGATTGATTGATTTTATAAAAATGAAGGTACATATTTCAGTCAAATTAATTTTCTTTGCCATTTCATTTGCTATTTTTTTTATCATACATTTATAGGAGGTCTAAAAAAATTATATATCAAATATATTAAATGACAAGTATTATTAAGTTTTATTATAAAAATGAAAACTAATATTATACAACCATAATCAGAAAAAAAAATTATATTTTGTGCATCATCTTTTGAATTAATTTGATTTAAATTTAAGAGTCTTTATAATTAATTTTGATATAAATTATATTTAAGTAAGATATGTCACTTATTATAGCAAAATTAGTATTAAGTATAAACACTTTTAAAATTAAGAGGGTCCAGTTATATACTAGTCGTTTAAAAAGCCTGAATAAGATATCATCTTGGCCTTTTTCTCTCTGTATCTGCGATGCATTTTCTTGTACATGCTATTTTCACTGAAAGTGGTAAAAATAAAAATGAGTTCACATCCTGCCATGATGAATAAAATTGTCCAAATGAACTTTAACTTCACATGCAAACTGATTTTTTCAATGTCAACAGAGAAATAAAATGTTATCTGGAATTTTAGATGATTACATCTTGATTTTTTTTTAAAAGGTGGGTTACGTTTACTTTCCAGAATTACGGATTTACTTTCCCCATTATAGAAGGTATTGTTATTGATATATCCTTTGAAACCGTTTGCAGAAAAAAAAAGGAACAAAATCATTTGCATCGGTGATACCTCTCTCCCGCCGAAAACTTCCTGAGCAAGATCGGACGGTTCGAGATTCAATAAATGTTGGTGTTTCATTTAGATTCGTGCCAATCATAGATCTTCTCAAAATCTAAGGGTCGTATAACTGGCAGAAATATTTCCAGTGCTGTAGAGGATGCGTGAATTTCATTGACTCAGTCCACTACTATTGACTGTTTCTCAACTTTTCCAACTAGCCGTTAGAGGGTGACCCCACTATCGTCCCACGATCCACTCATTATAATAATTGAACGCAATATGACTGGATCATTAAATGTGAGCCAATAGCCAGCCATTAATAGTGGAAAAGTGAAACAGGCAAGCCGCAAGCGTCCTTGGTTGACCTTCTGGTGTGCAGTTAATACCAAAGACCACGCGTATTTATCATTTTACTCGGTTAACTAATGATCCGATTCATTACATTTACCATCCCAGATAAACATGGTGTTACAGAATAGCATAAAAGGTACCCTTATGTCGGTCGGTCCCAGAACGCCAATGACCAATAGCAGACAAAAGGAGGTGCGTAAGGTTTCAGTAAACCAAGTTCATGTAATATAGATTCCCAAATTTAGCCACGATCGGCAAAAAAAGGAAATACATTTATAGCATTAAGCACTCAGGAAAGCATGGCCTCTTCTCCTTCTCTGCGGTTTTCCCTCTTAGTCTCTCTGTATAGAGTTTAAGCCCATTTTTTTTTCGCTCCAGCGCTAAATTCTCTTTTGTTAAATTTCGCCTTCCCGATTGGAAGCTTCAACGAACGATAAGAAAGATTTTAGCGAAAATGCTGGTATTTACGGAGGGATTGGATGAGACGGCAATCCAGTGGGTAAAGGTACAAATCGGTTTTCTTCTTTCCAATTTTTCTTCCTTTTTTCTTTTGATTGAAAATTTTCTACGATATCTTCTCTGATTATTAAGTTCCCCATTTTCATCCTTTCTTCCTAATACATATATATTTTTGTATTGTTTTAATTCCCGTTACAAAATAAATTAATGGCTTCGATAGATTGTTTTTGTTATATGAGTATGACCTTATTTTTGTTATACTATACTAATTCGGTAGTGAAAGGATACTATGACTCCTGTAATTCGTTCATGCATTCAGGTTCTCTACTATTTGTTATATTGTTTTTTATTTATTTTTGTAGGTCTGATAGTATTACTTTGTCAACTGTGGAACGTCTTATTATTACTTAACTTAATGGAAATTATGGTCACAATTGATTTCTTATTTCAGACATGGTACTCGTGCTTACAATATATCCTTGGTGATATTTTGTACTGAAAGTTTGAACAGCATGTTTTTTCTCTATTTAAATTGTAAATCAGTTATATCAAATATAGCTTATGTATCCACCCTTGTAAATTAAACCAGGGGCCAGAACCAGAATTCGATGCACCACTGCAGATGCAGTCTCCATTAGCAACCCCAACGAAATCTGGAAAAAAATTACCCCTGGATCCGGTCTACTGCGCCACATCAACCACATACTTCTCACCTAAACTCAACTTGCATAGCAAGTACAGCTCCTACTTATTTGGTCCAGTTGGTGGAGAAGAAGAAAAGGAGGAGAGCATAGGCTCCATCTCTGACACTAGTCCAGAAAGTACTGGAGAGAGTGAGGAAGAAATTGTCTCCAGTGAGAGCCATGGGTCCAGTCTCTGCTCAGTCAATGGACCAATCAGCATACAAGTCAATGAACCAGTCTATATGAGGGTTGGAGGCTTGGTACGCGGCAAGTCCAAGGAGAATTTGCGTCTTGATGTGACTGGAATTCAGGTAAACATAGCCTTACTATTCAGTTGTTAAGAAAAACCTATGTTGATTCACGTGTTATAGGATATACAAATTCTGCACAGAACTGGTACATATGTAGTGGTCAATTCTGACTGATAATGTTTGGCACATTCCAGTTAACCTGCTGGTAATATGTTTCTTGACATGTTACAGACCACAATTATCTAAAACTAATGTAATCTGGAACAATGTAAGGCGTAGTAGTTTTTTTCCTGTTAGCACTGGAACTGGTCCATTAGCCTGGCTGTGTAGAATAGCAATTATGGCCTTGGTAATTTAGTCTATAACAATCTAACATGGTAGTATTTTCCATTAGTACTGGAACTGGTCCATTGGTCTGGTTGTGTAGCAATTGTACTGTTAAGGCCTTTGTAATATTTGAAACTACTACTATAGTTTTCTAGGAATGTTTGCAAAAATGCCTGTTTAAGCTTGCTAATCATGCAACAAACTCTGGAACATAGGTTTTCTTGTTCTTGGTGGTAATTATATTTATTTTGTGTTTTCAAATAACTCACACAACTTTTTCCATAATTTTTACACGCAGGACTGTCCAATTGATGATTACGTTCAGCTCAACCGTCCAAGTGCACCTCCATTACCTGGAAGTGGAAATGTGGTTTTCACTCTTGCAAGTGATGGTACGTACATACATTCAATTACTTTATTATGTTCACTGAAGCATTAATTTCATGGCAAAAATCCCTCCCCTACAGATTTTACATTGTATCTCCACATCCACATCCCTGTTTCCTGCTGTTTTCCTTCTCTTTTATTTGTGCTTATCGATATATTTCCTTTTAGTGGGGAAGTCCAGACCCATTAGACTAAGAAATACTGCTTAGAAAAGCTTACTATTTTGTGAATATCAAAAATCTCCAAATCAACTGCAGAGAAAAAGGAAGATGAGCTTCTTCAAGAGCTGGGAATGAATGAACACAAGCAAACTGCTTATGAGTTTCAACCAAGGTACTTCAATTTGAAATATAAAATGCATTTGACAATTTTTTATCTAATTTCTGGTTTTCAGTTCTGAACTTCAGTCCTATACCTGTGAAGTCTTTTGTTTTTCGTTCTTAGTATTTATGTAGAAATGATAAACTTCTATGATTTTATGGGTATCTATGGAATTTTTTATCCTCTTTTCAGTGAACAGCAGAGTAACACGGCTGCTTGCAATCTCGCTCCAGAAGAGCCTGCTTACAAAATAAAGTTTGTACTTCTTTTCTTTGAGTTTCTTTATTTTAGAAAAAGATTGTGGGTTCTCCAGGTTGGATGTCAGTTGTCACCATTGGTTTATATGGGGACCTTTGAGAAAAGCCAAATGACAGGAAATTGTTGCTTTGTCACTGATTTCAATAGCTCTAATTTTCTTTTTTATATGTGTCCTTGTTAGATCTTGAAAAGTTGAGATTTTACATATTTTGTAAATTGTTTTTAAAAATATGAACATGTTGTATTATAGTGTTTTCTCCTTGTTATATCTCAATTTTTGTTTGCAGTTTTAAGGAAGACGTCATTCCCACTGAGTTAGTTGAAGCGCCTGCTTATGTGACAAGGTTCCACTATTCTTAATTTTCTATAATGGGTTTTCTTTGTATATTTTTAATTAATTCTAAAAACATTCGGCTCATTTACACACTCTAAACTTCCACATATAATCTTAAAACAAGAGATCTCCGTGTGGATTGACCATTGTCCAAAAATTTACATCTAGCCCTGGTAGTCTAGTCACAGGTGGTACTCGCAAGTATATAAGGTTAACTGTCATTTGATCATTAGTACTGTAACTAATGTTAATTTTTTATTGATAACTTCTTCATAGCATTCACAATGCTTGGGAAAGCATGGTAGCATATGAAGCATGCAATCGGCTTTGCATGAATGCTTGCAAAAGAGGCTGTACACAAGTTGAAGAATTCTTGCAAGACGAGTGTGCTGCTCTGAGAAATGCATTTGGGTATTTGCATACACAACTTATCTTTTTCAGTTTTTTGTAGATTACACTTAATTTATATGTTAATCTGGATGGTATCTTTTTAGCTGGAATCAATTTCCTTCTTTTTGGATAGAATTGTGATTCTGCAAAATAATTGGTTCAAAGCAAACTGGATGTTTGAGAGGCTCGGACACTTCTAAAATTTCTTTTTTGTTTTGAAAATTTGACTGTGGTTGTTGTTTTGTTGAACAGTATACAGAAGTTTCTACTACAGCCCAAAGGGCAACATTCATATGATTCCCGCATCAGCTATGAGAAAGAAGCAACCAGCAACCCAAAAGGGAAGAAAGTTATTCAAAAAATTGAGGTTGAAGGTAGAAGACCTGCACTTCTTGTTCCTCCTTTAGAAAAGTAGTCTTTGAGTCTTTTAAAAAGGCAGTTTTTTTTTTTATTAACCAAGCCCAAGTTGTGGAATCTAAATTGATGTCTTTTCATTGAATCTGACAGTGAAAAAGGTTCGAATAATTCCTCAGAAATCGAAGCTACACAGCATCAGCTCCTTGCGATCGTTTTACACACAAGCTGGTTATATGCATGTCAGAAATATGACAAAATTAGTGAAGAACCAAATTGAACATATAAGGAGAACATCTTTTTCAAGCGCGGGATCCTCAGTGTCACAAGAAGGTTCATTTCTCTGAAACAGCTTTATATGTACCTTTTTCCAAAATATAACCTGTTATGTCCGACTCCCAATGTATTTTGCCACTGTGAAACTAAGACATAAATAATTTCTGTTGTACGCAAATAATTCAGAGATTGGACCTTTGTTGTATGCAAATAATTCAGGGCTAATGTCATAAATTTATGTTAATGGAAAGTGAGCCCAAATTATCAGTGCCCCTTTTCTTGTGTTTTCTATTTCACTCTGAAAAGAAGAAAATAAGACATTTATCTAAACTAAAAAAATACAGATAATGCAAAAAAACATGCTAAATGTGGTTACTGTACAGATATGGTTATTCCATACTTATTCTGGAACTAATAAACTTTGTACTCCAATGAAAATAAACTTCCATTCAGCAATGGTTGTTTTGGTTCCAGAACCAGTGAAAATTATGCATTTTAAAATTTACTAATATTATAAATGGTTTTCAGAACGCCATGAATGCTTCTTGGAGCTACAAAGTGATCCAAAATCAGCCACAAAGTTATATCCTGGTTCAGGCGATACGCACTGTCTGTAAGTTTTACCTAAAACTTATTTGTTTATTAGTTGTTCTTATTGAATTTATTTGCCTATATCAGCCTGATTTTTATGATTACTTCAATGGGAAATTTGTTATTTTTCATTGCTAATGGCTTGTCTGACTTGTAGCTATCCAGATGGTGAGGGAGATGTAATATCTGTTGAAGTGCAATGTTATAACAACACTATATTTGGCAGTGCTACAATTCATGTCTCTTCTTTATCTGATACCAATGTAAGCATTTTGTTTAATTATCTGATAATGATTACCTGGGTTAATTTCTCAATGGTATCAGTAATCCTGATGGACAATGAACCCATCTAGCGAATACATCAGTAATCCTGATGGACAATGAACCCATCTAGCGAATACATCAAATTTGTACATATGAAAGTAGTACCATGAAGCACAAAGAATAAATAATAATTAAAATTTAAACTGAAGTAATAAAATAAAGAGAAACATACATGCACAAAGAATAATTGAGACAAACTGGTGAATGAAACAAAAGTTTGACTAATGATCTGATTTTTATACAAAAAAATGCAGGGACAAACTGTGAGATGGTTTCCTTTATGCCGTGATGATTATGATTGTGTTGGGAAAGTTCAAATTTCATTCAATGTATCTCTTTTGTCGGACAACACCGCCTATTCTAAGGTTTGTTGGACAATTTCACGATTGCATGCGTTATTCTATTTTCTCAACACTGCCTACCTCCTACTGAGCAGAACCATCTCTTTTTTCCTACTGAGCAGAACTCTCTTTTGTCCTACTGAGCAGAACTAAATCTCCATTTGACATGAATTCTGAAATTAATTAAAAAGTAGCACAGGTTTTCTTAATTTAAAACCTAATTTTGTTTTATGTGACTAGATCCAACGTGTATAGATTAACTTGATCTACAATTGAAATTATAAGTTACGACAGTTTTTTAAATGTTGTAAGCTCTCTGTATTTGAGACATCAAAATGCCAGGAAAACAAAAGAAAGAAAAATTCAGCTAGAATAGTCTTACACTTTACATGCTAATATCTTGCATTTGCTACAAGAAAAAGGAACTCACTTCTGTATTCTGTTTTATTTTTTTTTTGGAATGAAAAAAGATGGCTCAAGGTGGTCCAGCTGTGGAAACACTGATTTATGATGTTGTCTTGGAGGCAGCCATGCGGGCTCAGAAGTTCCATGCAAGAAATCTTCACATAAATGGACCTTGGAATCGTCTTTTAATAGAGTTTTGTACCTTCTACTCTGTATCAGACTCATATAAGACACTAAGGTAACAAAAGAAATGCAACTCATTGTCTGGTATATCAGAATGCTTATTATATTAATTATTTTGCTAATTTCAGGAAATATTTTATGTAGGTACCTATCACATGTCATGCTTGTGGCAATCCCAACCAAGGATTGCTTAGAGTTTATTTATGAGCTTCTGTTGCCAGTTTTAAATGCACGGGGGGGACAGAAGCTGACCCAGCAAGAGGTTCTCTCTCTCTCTCTCTCTCTTCTGATAGTGACACACACACAGAGCATGAGAGAAGAAAACATGAATTTAGTAGGGGTTACAAGCCAAAGAACAATACTTGCAAGTAGAATAACTATAAAAACTGTACATATATTCATACCATAAATTATAATGAATATTTTAATTAAAACTTCTACCTTTGTGATGCAGAAAGTACTACTTGCTGACTGTGAAGATCAGATAAAGAAATTACTTCGTGAAACCTTTGAAAACTACAAGTCCCTTGATGAGTTTTCACAGACGGGGTTGACTGATTTGTTTGGTCCAATAGTTGACTCGGCAGCCCCTGCTCTTGGGCCTGCTGTCAGACTCTTCAGCCTCCTGCATGATGTCCTCTCTCCTACAGGGCAAGATTTACTCAGGAACTATTTGCAGGCAAGTCCTCAATCTGTGCAAAAATCACATTTGTTGTTGCACTTTATTTTCTTATTTTTCTTTTGTTCTTTTTTTCCTTTCCGTTTTACAATAGAAACTCGCTTCTGTAAATATGGCAATACTACTCCCAAAGCTGCAATTACCCAAGTTATCTTACTATCCTCAACAATATTATAAAACTGGCCTTCAGAAAGCATACAAACTTTTTTTATATTACTCTTCCATTCCTCAAAATACCAAAATACAATATAAAAGATGTTATGAAACTGTGACAGATGGAAATATCTTCTACGCTCTTCCACTCTAATTGTATGTAGGAATATTGCCCCTCATTTAAGCCGAATATATCTGGGTTTTATTGAAGTATCCTGAAAAATCATAAAAGTTGTCGTAACAACTTTAGAACCTTGGTAATCGGAAAATTTTATGTATGCTGGTTTCATAACAAGTGGCTTTTGTGGTATACCAACTAATACCTACTAAGTAATCCTAACCTCACTAATGACATTTTTTTTTACTTCTATAAATTTGATCAAGTACAGAATGCTGTTGAAAAGACGTGCAAGAGGCACATGCTGGAAACCGAGGAGTTTGTTTCTGTTAATTCTGACAGACTCCTGACAGATACCCTGACTGCCAAAACAGCATATGCAAAAATGAAAAATTTGTGCCTTATCTTAGGCAAGGAGATAGAGGCTAATATCAAAATTTATAACCAGAATATTTTACCAAGGTATGGTATCAGATTCTCGGTTGCATAAATGTGAAATTGATTAAAAAATTCTTGATATTTTTCAAATTTTGTCTAAACTACCTTTTCATCCTCATTATTTTTATGGTATTCTACATGTTTGGTCCAGCTGAGAGGTACATAACCGGATTAGTAATACAAATAGTAGCCAAATATTTTTATGTTATATCTTAGAAATCTTCTCCGTCTTGTACCAAAATAATACTGTTATCCTAGCTTCATTAGTACCCTCCACTGTGCTGACATTGTTTTCTTTTACTTCAGTTGCATTGATTTGCCCAAAGTAGCAGCAAATGTATACAGCACCAAACTCTGCAACAGATTGAGAAACTTCTTGTCAGCATGCCCACCATCTCGGCCATTCCCTTATGTACAAGAGCTTTTAATTTCAACCTTTGATTTCGAACGAGAGATTGCCTCCTGGAATCTCAGGTCAGGGATAATTTTAATTAGTTTACTTCTACACCCTGAAAAAGAAAAATACCAAGTTATATAATTTTGCTATATTCTTCAGGTCTGTGAATGGACTGGTTGCAAGAGATCTATTTCATGGATATGTTGTAAACTGGATTGAAGATACACGGTTGCATCTACTAGATCTTTGCAAAACCAAGGTGTGTGTTAGTATTGGACAAATGGAAGATGGTAAAGTTATATATGTTAGTCAGGTTGGAAAAACCTAAAGCAGTCAAATTTGACAAGAATATATCTATTACCATAGGATGATTCAACTGGAAATTTTGACCAACTTTTTTCCTTTTTTGTGTAGATATTATATGCCGAGGCACTGGCTGTATCATCTGTTTCACCGTCTGTTGAAAACATATATGAGCAGATAAGAGAAGGGATAAAGGAACTTGAGGTTGTTATTAAAAGATGGCCTCAGTACTTGGTTCCTCTTGAAATGGTTAGCTTTCTCTATTGAACTTTACTAATTGCACCAGGATCTAAGCTTATTTTCTGTACATCAGGAGTCTATATGTAGAAGAGGCACATAGTAGAAACATTGTTTTTCTCTGTCACCTTCTTTGACCTTGTAATCAAACAGGCAGTGGCTGATGTGGAAAGAAGCATTATTTCAGCACTAGAGAAGCAATACAGAGAGATCCTGGCACCAATTAGAGAAGGAATCCAGAAAACACTTGAAGACAATGTTAGAAAAATTGGGAATACACTAGGTAGAGTTTTTGGTCCTAACCAAGAAAAGGAGGAATCTTCGATCTATGTTGTTCCAGCTCAAGTAAGTATGCTTCTTTGATCAATATTCTTCAGGATCTAGGTTTAGTGGCTATGCACAGGTCACAGGCCATTATTTTAACCACTTGATGAGAGTAAGCTAAATTACCATGATCTTTTGGCAGTAAATTATGTGATATACCTTTATGGCACCCTAATGATTATGTGATATCAAATGAATTGCTTCACTTAAATTGCCTATTCTAAGTTTTTTCTTCTTTGTTTTTCTTTTTGATAATTGGTCTGATTTTGTAATGTATCTCCAGCTGGGCACATTCATGAACACGTTAAAGAGAATGATGGATGTGTTGCACTGTTGGGTCGAAGAGATAATGCGGCCATGGGCCCCACTTCTAACTGTATCTGATGAAATCTCTCCTTTTGGAGAGCACATGAACTCCATCAGTGTTGTATTGAAGCAGAAGTACAAGAAGTATATTCAGGCTGTGGTCAAGAAACTGCTCAGCAATGTAAGTATTCAGTTTTTACCAGTAGTTTGAGTTGTCACTTTTTAGTTTTATATTTATGTTTTGGCATAAAGCCAAGAACTTAAATTTTAGAAACTAGTTCCTTAAATTACCTCAACATAACAACAATAAAGAGTAAACTAAAATGTAAGTCGCAAAAAAAAAGGTAACCTGTAGTGAAAAAAAAAGGTAACCTGTAGTGAAACAAACCTTTCCAGAACAGTAGCTATATGTTGAGTGCTATTCACCATAATAAAGCTGAAACCTTCACGAAAGTGCCAAGAAGAATGACAAAAATGAGAAGTGTTCAAAATACAGAGTAGCAGCTTTTTTTTTATATAAAATAAACTGCAGTTCTCTATACACCTTTTTGCTTATTTTGATAAAGTTCTAATCTATATTTAAATGATGTTATTTTTTTTCTTGATAAAAAAAATGATGTTATCTTTCTTTTTTCTCAGACACAAAGTAACAGAAGCACAAAGCTTAGGAGGATTCTCGAGGAAACTACAGAGTCGCAGAGTGAAATTGAGATAGGAGATAGAATGAAAGCTCTCTCCCTTCAAGTCTCACAATCTATTCAGAATATTCATGATGTGTTTCCTCGTGCTATCTTTATTGAAATGTTGCGTGAATTTTGGGATAGGCTGGGTCAGGTTAGTACATCAAGGTTCTTTTTATCACTCACTTTAACTGGTATTCTCTGTACATATTATATACAAAAGCATCTTTTATGATTCTCGCTCGGGTAGTGATACAGTGCCCCCTGTCGTGTCCGTTCTTTCACCCACTTTCAATGATGCGTGGGTCCCACGAAGGATGCTTTTAATGGGGTCTTTTTGCAGATTATTGGGGGCATAAGGTTTGGGGCGCAGAATCTTTTTCCTTCTCACTAAGAGCTTTTTTTTTTTTTGCCCATGACTTTGCTTCAGATTGTTCTCAAGTTTTTGGAGAGCAAAAAAGAGAATGGCACTTCATATAGGGGATCCGGTGTCGCACTTAAGGTATGATCAATCTTTCAGTTTATTGCTTTTTACAATATTAGTATACTTGTACTGAATTTAGAGCTTTTATGTTCTTTTTTGCAGATTATTGAGGGCTGGTTTAAATGTTGTACTGAATTTAGAGCTTTTATGTTCTTTTTTGCAGATTATTGAGGGCTGGTTTAAATGTGAGATGCAAAAATATCTTGGAAATGCTCTTCAAAAGGCAGATTTACATCTACCTCGCTCCGTTTCTGAGGCCAAATCCATCTTAAGCTAGAATATGTTTTTTTTATACCACGTAAATTTTTGGTGATTAGGAAATTCTTTTCTTGTATATTATTCTTAATGTAAAATTTATCATAATGTATTGTCCATAGTAATAGGTTTTTGACGTTTCAAACGCAACATATTTTGTTGCATACATATTGACATTTCAAAGATTCTTGAGAATCTCTGGTAAATTGATGAAATGGTGATACTTAAAAATGTTTTCCAAAATAATGGATTCTTGAGAACTTTACATTAATGCATGCATGATTGTATACAAAATAATGGAAGGTCGTCCTTAAAAGTGTTCTCAATAATGCATGTTTCTACTAGTTCATATGACTAACAGAATTATCAATTTATTTGATTTGCCGCTGCCAAGGATTAAAAAAAAATTAGTTGTTTATGGAAAGCCGCATGTCTTATACCAAGAGATTCAGTTCTGCACAATTTATTTTCCCTTCAGAATTTATATATACAATTCGGGCTCTTCGCTCATAATGACAAGCACACAACAAAGAAAAGCACAAACATATAGCGAACCAACGATAGAAAAAGTAAAGGAAGGAGGAAAAATAACTTGTAAGATAGTATAAAAAAGAGTTGAGATGAAAAAACTAAAATTTTATTTTCCCCTCCAGACTTAAAGCTCTTTCTCAGGCTAATAAGAAAGGTAAGTGTCACACACACCCGACCCGTAAGCGCATGCACCACACCCGCAATCCCCTCCACCAACAACCACTGGCCTGTTTGAGTTCCGGCGAGGCGACGTCTCCTCGCTCGTCCCCAAAATTGTCATTGACACCAAGCACAGCCACATCATCACCAAACAAAATATCATATCACCACCATCATAGAACTGGAAATCCATACTCTCTCCCTCTCCACCTCACAAGGAACCTATGCTCTTTTTGAAATGAGACGCTGGATTTTTTTTTGTTCTTTATAAAGAGAGAATTAAGTAAAGCGAGAGGAACCTGTATATTGAAAATGACAGATTCTTAATTTCTATGCCGTTGTTAAGAAGGAACTTAAAAAATATATATATTGTTGACAAGTTACCGGGTCTGACCCGTTAATCTCATTAAGGTTTCTTTAAAGAATGCAATAAAAGTAAATTAAACCGATTAGTGCACATGGGCAATTCTGGAACTGGGGATCAGAAACCTAATCCTATATATACCCGTAATATAATTTATTTGATTAATAGGTGGATAAAATCGTAGATTATTGGATCTCTTGTTTCTACATAAAGCAGTGTACATTCAAATTTCAAAAAAAAAAGGAGGTCTATACTGTATTATAAAAATACGTAACGAATGAACTCGTTCATTTTGTTTCACTCAAAGTGAAACGTATCTCACTCGATTAAAGATGCAGGTTGAACATTTAGAATAATTGACGGCTGAAATTTAATCACACTTTATTCTTTCTTTTTTCCATTTAAGATATATTTTCTTTTTTAACAGTTTAAAAAAGTTGCCATTGAGTAAATTAGCCACCAATGATTTTTAACTTTTGTTGTAAAAAAAAGAATCTACACAAAAGATAGTTTTACTAAAAGAAGAAAATTATTATATTCTAAAAAATTTTTTTAATAAAATTTTATTTAATAATTTAAGGGTCATGTAAATTGATTTTAAATATAAATTATATCTAAGAAACATATAAACCATTTGCTCATAATAAAATTAAAAAATGTGCTTGTACTAACATCAGCCTTATATATTAAAAGAATTTGGTAGATGGATATTGGATATCATGTTAGTCTGATCCGATCCGTTAACAATGTTTTCTGGTTCTCGTGTCATATTGAGAAAAAGGGGAAAATACGCCACCCACTTTAAGCAGGGCATGCTGCCGGCACTAATTGGGGAAGGTAAACCGCCTTAGTGGTTGAATTCCTCTCTACTTGTCAATACCTGGAATTATCTTTAATTTTTAATGGATTGTATTTTCTAGCTTGATCGTCATTCACGTTTAAAATAGTAGTAGATGGGATTGGGAAGTCTGGTTACTTTATAAAATTGAACTATGCTTATATTTTATATATATTTTGAAAAATAAAAAATCTTGTAATATCATGCATAAATGATCGTTCCAATAAAGAGATTTAGTCGAAAATAAATTAAAATATATTTTACGCAATAAAAGATCTTTTTTCCCTAATCGATCAAATATTAAGTAGCTAGAAATATATATATTATACAGAGCCTTCACATTAGTATAGGAATTAAAAGCAGGATTTTTTAAATGACCGGATAAAGTGAAAACAGAAATTATAAATTCGAAAAAATAAATAAAACAAAATTGTAAATAATAAAAACCTGATAGTCTACCACACCAATAAAGGCACAAACAATCCTGACGGAAGCGGCTAAATTCTACTTATTTATGTCACTCAATCTTTAGGAAGGATTTCTATAAGACGAAGTTCGCTTGCTTTTCGAATTTGGTCACCGGACGCACCTTTGTTTGCATAGTTTCCGTCACAGGAAACCCTGGCTGGTGCTTCCGTGCGCATTATATACTGGATATTAAAGAGTCATTTAGTAGTTAACGAACCAACAACATTAAAACGATGTTGGTGCTCCCAAGCGCCTTATATTAAACCACATTTCTAAAATTTTGAATGTCATTAATTATGTATAGATGGACCAAGGACTTAGAAAGATCAACTAGGAAATTTGCAGTACGCAAATAATCTATGACTGTTTATATATGTATATATAATTGCTAAAATGAAGAAAAAAGAAACCTCATCCACTTTGACCGATAAAAATTGAAAGGAATAAAGTATGCCCCCCTATTCGGAGCTTAAAATCTGACCTAAATTACTGTATAATATATGCGAAAGTAAACAATGCACATTATTAGAACAATGTTGTACTACAGTACTAGTGTACTTAAATCTCCCCTGGTTCTCTTCTCTACTGTGCGTACGGCAATTTTATACAAAAAAAAATCCTCGAAAATTGTTTCATTTTTGTTGGTTATTCCAGGCAAACAAAGAGCTATCTAATTTGGTTAGCGAATATTTTTAACAAAATTGAATATATAACCCTCAACATATTCCAATTTGAATATTTATCCCTTTAAATTTGAAAATAAAGTATTTATCCCTGAA
This sequence comes from Schoenoplectus tabernaemontani, assembly GCA_037127355.1. Taxonomy (NCBI): domain Eukaryota; kingdom Viridiplantae; phylum Streptophyta; class Magnoliopsida; order Poales; family Cyperaceae; genus Schoenoplectus; species Schoenoplectus tabernaemontani. The sequence continues at coordinate 17,809,767 of CM073750.1, read as the reverse complement.
AATGTCAAAACTTTGGATATTTACCCATAACCAGTATTATCCTCATAAAAATCAAATTAACAATAAATTAAAATTATAATAGAATAAAAATATCCCTCTATATTTTTTTCGTCATCCGTACAACTTGCACCGTGACAAAATCAACGATGGTGCATTGAATTATTTTATTTTGCTATGCATATTATATTGCTGCTATATTGTTACTTACCTTTGTTCTCTCTTCTTGAACTCCAACTGTGTGTAAATACAACCTCAAATAAAATAACAAATTTTTACGAACTAAAACTGATATAATCCAAAACTGATACAAATCGAACTTGACCATAACTAGTACCTATCCAATGAGATTTATTGATAGCGATAAAAATAATTCCATAATTATGATTTTATGATAATTTTATACATCACTGAAGTAATAAAAATTAATAAGAAGATTTACATATAAATAAAAAATATCTTGAATCATCAGAAGGGATATTTTTATCTTATTATAATTTTAATTAATTATTAATTTATTTTTTTATGAAGATAATACTAGTTATGGGTAAATATCTAATGTTTTAATATTTTCAAGGATAAATATCTAATTTTCAAATTTAAAAGGGTAAATATCCAAATTAAAATGTATTGAGAGTTATATATTCAATTTTATCTATTTTTATACTATTACTATAGAGTAGATCCAAAACAATGCTGTGATGTCGTCAGCATTGATAAAAAAATGCTATACAACCATTCTACCAAGTAGCCAATAAATGATGCAGATGCACCGACGCAGCATAGCCAATAAAAAAACTATCTGAGAAAGATGATCCCTAGAAATTAAAATTGGTAATTGGAAAAAGAGAATATTTCAGAAGCAGCTAAGCAACAATTTCTCAACAATTATACACTAACTGTTCTGCCTATAAATATGGAGCACAACACGAAGGGTTTCCTTCTTCCACCGAGTTGCAAAGAGGAAACAATTCTGAATCCATTTGATTAATTTAGCTATTCCGAAAGAATACAAAATTAAACAAGCAAATTCAAACCAGATACTGAATCCTAAAAACAGACAATCAGCCAAATAAGAATGCAGCAGCTTGCTCCTCATTGCCTTTAAATAATTCTAAGGCATACTTTACCGATTCCCGGTCAAATCCTAGCTCCATGAGCCTCTTTATTTTAACTTCGAGATCTGATGACTGTTCAATTAAAAGAAAATGTCAATACAAAAGATGTGTTCACTAATAAAACAACACAAAAGCTGAAACATCTTTGCCTATCCCCACATTCATCAACCCTCCTCCACTCCAGTAATGATGCAAGAAGATGCCTGTACCAGTATGATAGGTACATAGCTCTATAATATTTGCTAATTTGACATTTGTCATTTTCTCTGTTATGTTTAGGCCTAAATATATGATCAAAACCAGTCAAGAATAAAAGAAAAAATACTGTACACTTTAAGTCTTACTGGTATACAACAGCACAAAAAGTCTTGGATTCAACTACACACTGGCGTAACTAACTAGTATTCTAAACAATAACCAGAGCAACTAAAATTACCGCAGCGGGAGTTGCAGATGGTGCTCCTAAAACAAATCAACAGAGAAATAACATACATATCAGTACACCATTAATTAATTACAAGAGGCTGTTAAAATTGAAAAAGAAGAAAAGTAATTTCAAAAGAATAAGTTCATTGGTAGGGCAACACTACTACAAATCTGCTGCAATGGTTTATAGAGCTCAAAGTTGTAAAACATGAGTGCCAGGTATATGAAACACAAACCTGATGTGCGGGCCTCAGAAGCTAAACTGAGGCTCTTTTCTCTTGCCCCTGAAGATTCCTAAAGCATGGTGCAAAATAGATAAAATCAAGGTAGTTATAGATTTTGCTACTTCGTTTAATTTATCTTTTTTGGGGACAAAAGATTGGTTCATCAGATATTTTATATTATTTGATAATTGCTACACCTCAATTTCTTCATTAAATTTATATAAGAAAAAAGTTTAATTATTGAAATTCTAACTGGAGCAGATCCTGCAGCTTGTAAGTTGGCTAGCCTCTCTTCACGTGCATGTGCAGGGATATCCTTTTCTATTAACAAAAATAAATGTGTATATCAATAGACTAAACCAAGCAACTAAAAATCATTCTATTTTGGCAAATAAATAATAATTTATAATAACAGCAATAACAAGAAAACCTTGTAAGAAGGGCACTGCAACCTCTCCACCTCCAACTCTGAGTACATTCTCTTTCAAATCAATTATACACTGCACCAATTAAGAATAAACAAATTACCTTTTTGTCCCCCCCCCCCCCCCCCAACCCAACAGGAGACGGTATAAATGGAAAAGAGATCTAAACATATATAATAATACTAATCAAACCTGATGCTTGCGTAACATGTCCAGGCCAAAAAGAAACTCCATATTAGGTGCATCCAATACAGTGAAAGAACACGGATAGAATTGTTGCCCGATCTGAATAAAATAATAAGATTATTAGAAATAAACATTATTGGATTGGAACATCCTTAAAAATGAACCAAGTGGAAACAATACCTTAATTGGGGCAACATGAATGCGACCTAAGATCTCTGATTGGCCAACACCAATGGCTACACCCCTATAACGCTGATCTAAGAGTCTCAACAACCTAAAGACAGCAACAAAAATGAAGGCAACTATACAACTTGAATTGACATCCACTCTAAAAATGTTGCTTATTTTCCATTTAACATTATCAATTGTGGCCTTGTACACTGAAATAGCATCACACCTTTTGAACAAAAAGCATGCTTAAGATATCTTACCCGCAGCGTTCTGCACAACTTTTTGATATTATTGTAGACTGGGCTCCACTATCCACAAAGGCCTACATGTTTCAGTGAAAGATATGAAATCACGAAGCATTGAATAGTAATTGATGTAGTCAATTAGTCAAAACCTTATTGTTTTATACCTTGAGAGGAACACCATTAACTTCCATATCCACATATAACATAACCTAGACATTTAAACAATTATAAATATAAGAAAATATCCCACTGTACTAGTATAATATTGAAGTAATTTATTGAGCAGTGTATGAGTTGCTCACCACTCGAGCAAATGCTTCAGGATTGTGTTCCAAAGCTGCCTCCCAATTTTCATCAACCCCTTTCTGTGTTAATCATATTTGCATGAGTTACTTTATATAAAGCTAAGACAATGAAAGTAAATTGACATAAAAACCTGACGAATAGCAGCCTCAATCTTCTTCTGAGCTTCAACATCAAATGGATCGGCAGCCAACAAAGCCTAAAGTTACACAACCAATGTACTTTAAATCACATATGTAAGAAGCACAACACATATTCGTCTCATACAGGTACATATATGACAATAAAGGACACATTATGTATAAAATAGTACACAACAGCCACCGAGCTTTTTTTTTTTTTTTTTAACATATGAATGTACCCCCTGAGTTTTAAGTGTCATATTTGTTCAGTCAGCCACTATGCTTTAAAATCTTGCTCCATTAACTTGGAAGACGTCAGGCATCACATAAACCAATAGAAGCCAGAGATAACAAAACTTGGAATTTCCACTTTAGTCAGGTTGCTATTTAAGTGTGTTCAAGCATTCTCTATTCCTTACAAGTTCTTCCTCCTGTTTGCGCCGCATTTCAAATCTCTGCTTGTGACGTAACCGTAGAACGTCCTGAAGGGCATTTATGTCATCTCCTAAAATAGCCTGAGCTAGTTGTGGATCATTCTGCAAGTGTATAGAGGTTTTAATTTCATATTCAAGAGAGAACTTCAGTAGAATAAGTATTGCAAGTAGCATAATATATTATAGAAATGAACTCCCTATGATACCATAAATCAGTAACTAGGGTTGATTTCTGAGTCCAAATCTTTCGAGCAACAATATGGTTGATAATGAATCTAGAAACTAAACTAACGTACTGGTATGGAGAACAAACATATAATATGCAATGTGAACTGTTAAGAACATACATTTCCAAGTTTCCATATGTAGAAGAATCTTTTTTTCTATTTTGTTATATTTCTTCTTTAAATCTCAAAAATTATTCATTTCTGATTATAAATTTTAACAGGGGCGTTAGTAGATGCTTTTGGTAACATTATTACGGGGTCACATCTTCCAAATTATAATATTCACTAAGGTGCTTAAAACTGAAATTAATTCTCAAAACAGGCCAAACAAGTTATTGCCATCATCTGGCATGCTAGGCTAATGCACCACTACAACATATACATGAAAATTTTATATTTAAATAATTGGAAACAACATATTTAAGACAATATAATATAAAAATTCAAAAAGTAACTCCTGCCTGAAGAAGCTGAGCCATGATTTGTGAATCACGGCAGATTTGCTGCTGGAATGCTTGAGGATTTACAGCTGAGCCATCTGGGGCAATTCTCAACTGATCAGCAGATAGCCTATAAATTTCAATTGTGAACAAGAAAAATACATATAGTCGCATATTACTGATAAGATGTATATTCTATTAATGGAGAAGACTTATCCATAGAAACAGTTTCTGTACCAATCTTTGGCATTGTTTTGATATTGTCCAGAAGTTGAATGTACCAGCAATGATTTGACTTTTCTATCTGCTTTTCTTAATATTGATATTATTGCAACTATTTTTCTGGACTTTGCTTTACATGACTTGCTCTCTTTTATTAATGTCTTGGTAGATACAAGGTTAATTGATAAACTGACGCACAAGTAGGCTAATCATGTTTCACAAATAAGATTAATTTAGTTTTTAATAACGGAATTGAGAATCCATTAAGGGCAATTTCACTTAATTATGGTTTTATCAGAATTTTTGTACCAATAAAAATATATTTTATGAAAAACCAGTAAATCAAAAAGGATCTATAACCTAATTACACAAATATACCTCTCATTAGTGACAAGCATAGTAAGTAAATCCCCATCTTTTACACCAACCGAGCTCAAAAGATCAGGGTTTTTGATCTCATTGCCATTGAAGTGTAGCTGTTGCTGTTGTATAGCTACTTTAGTCTGACAAAACAGAAGAGGGAATTTTAGAACAATATAACAGACAAGAATGCATAGTAATTATATATTTTCATGTTTAAAGAAGAACAAGTAGCAGCATAATCTCTAAAGCTAATCGTACCTCCACTTCCAGGAGAGCTTTCACATTCTCAACCTAGGGATAAAAAATCAACATGCAAAATTAGGAAATTGACCGCATACAATCCTGCTCGAACAGCACTTCAGGTGCTGAGTGAAATTCGCAAAACAAAAAGAATAAAACACGAATGTAGGGTTTTTAGAGAGAAATTGTTCAGTACGGATTCGTCGGAATCGACGTCGAGCGAGATGAATTGTTCGTCGGTGGTCATCACCGTGATCCTCATCTCTCCTCTCCAATCGAGTCGCGATCGAGCGCAGAGAAGGAAGTATCAGGAAATGGGATAGATTTTCGCTCGAACAATATATTTTGCTTGTCAGGTGGGGCAAGGAGGAGAGTAATCGTCAAGCTTTCACAGTTCTACCTTTCTACGAGGGGTTAAAACTTAAAACAGGCGTTACTATTAGATTGGAGCTACCAAATTGAAATTAGAGATGTCTATTTTTACTTTCCTTTTTCTTTTTTCTTTAAAGAATGACGAGATTCGATTTTCGTTCGGATCCATCTGATTTGGTCGATCCCATTGTGCTTCGTACCACGGTGATATGTTTGCAATTCGCATCTCCCAAAATTGAAGAACAAAATATTATCAAACCTTCGGATAATTCGGTTCCCAAACAAGTGGTTATATTATTTATGCACGTTGGACAGGTCTCTGGATGAATTTATTTGATATATCTGAATTTATTTTGAATGTGTCTGATTATTTATGTATCTAAATTAATTTAAGATAAACTGAAATTATATTATTAAATGATATAAATCTAAACACAATAGATGTGGGCTGTAAAATCTGACCACAATAATATGTGTTTATTATTAGACTTGATAAATTATGCATAACATTTTCGGTCTGAGTAAGTTAATTTTTTATTGTCTCTATTAATCAAATTCATTTAAATCTTATTTTAGTTCGTGTAGATAAAAGAAACATACATTGTATTTCTAATATATTTTTTATATGATAAGAAATAAGATAAGATTTCAGTTTAATCATAGGATGCATTAAAATGTCTAATTCGTTGTAAGCTTTCATTAAGTAATAAAGCTGCATATAATATTTATTTGATTTTGATTTATTATATTTTTTTAACCATGCATCTAGAGAAGTTACGTTATAAAATAACAACTTATTGAGTTTTATATCTGATTCCGTTTTATCTTTATCCCTTTTGTTTTTCATATATGTTGGCGTCTTATATGTTATGCACCTCGATCTAGGGTGTTATACCCACTCAGATCCAAACCTAATGCGACCTAAATTTTTGAAAAGTTAAATTAATCAGGACTGACCTGATATGATTTGAATTATTTTGAGACCTTAAAAAACGTTGACACTAGATGACACAAAATCCAGACCCGACAATCTTTTCTAATCAAACTAACCCGATCCGACCTAACCAACTCTATTTAGTTTAACTCTGTTTAATTCTACTCATCTCAAATGGTTCAATCAACGTAATAAATAAATCGATAGGAAACTTCTCTAATTACTGTTATACACAAAAAAGAAAAAAAAACAGAAATCTTCTCGAATTTGCAAATTCAAATTAATTCTATAACAGAAAGTCTCCAACCTTTTTCAGAACTCATAAATAATAATGATTTTCCTTTTTATACAAAAAGGATTAATTGTATACCCCACCAAAATTTAATAAGTACGTCAATAGAAAATCTAGTCAATCTGCAAATTAATATAAAAATAGTGATTTTCTTTTCAATATTAAAAGGTACAAGTGATATATGTCCCATCACAATTGAGAAAATGACTCAAGCCCTGAATCAATATAAAAACATGGTGCCATTTCACTTTCAAGAATCAAGCCCTGAATCAATACATTGTTCTATTTGGAAATCAATTACTGCACAAAATGAAAGGATCAACAGATTTACTGCTATCATATACAAAGCATTTTTCACAATTAAGGTCCCCCGTTATCCACCATCCCTTCGTCTCTGATCATGTCAGTTTTGCATTTTGTTTCTAGAAACTTGTCAGTACAGCCACGGGACTCCTTACATACCGAGTTCCATCCGACCAAGTAATGCTTCCAAATACATAATCAAAGCTAGGGGTATCCAAATGAAAAGTCACCATATAGTTCTTCTCTTCACCAACATCAAATTTTAAACTATCAGGCTCCACCGTGACTCGAATGCCACTAGGTTCCTCAACTGTCACAGTATACGTGCCTGCAGGACCGATATTTTTCACCCTGCGGCTTACTGTAACCGACTGTATGAGTTTATAAATGGTAAATGATGGGTAGTTGAAGTCCATAATATCTTGAGGCTTCGAAGGGCATTGATAGCCTGACTCAAATAGTGCGAGTTGACTCGAGTTGTATCCAAGAGAGCAAAGGAAGTTTAAATAGTCAGTTGTGTTGAGGTCATAAACCAGACCCGGATCTGCTGCCACATTTGGGTTCACATGGCCAGACCCGTAGCTGAATGGTGTGGCGGTTACAAAAGATGAGTTTAAGATTTTCTGTCCCTGATTATCTGTTATTGATGCTGCATTTTTTAAAAAAAAAATCAACTTTATTAAAATAAGTATTATAAATTGAAGCAACCAAAGGGAAAGCAGTTAGTACACTTACTTCAGAGAGAATAACAAATTACGCAATGGAGCAAACAGAACAGGAAAAGCAAAACCATCCACTATTTGTGATGAGGACAATTGTTTGGTCCTTCGACCATAGCTCAGAACCAAGGATTGAGATAATTTTTCGAAATACATTTTATTTCAACACTATTTTTAGAATGTCACATGCATGTGGACATTGTACACTAATCTGTTTGATTGGAATGGAGATTTAATCAGAACCGCAAGCAATGTTGATGAAGAGGATGAGGCACTACTTTTAGTGTAATCAATGATTGCTCTGTACTTTGTACTGAAATCATCTTTCCAAAATATTTTTATAATGGTCCGTAAATATATTTTTAACTCAAAAGAGTTATTGCAAGAAAGAGAGAAAAAAAAAGATAATGCTGACTGAACTTACTCCTTTAGTGGCTCAGAATTTTCCTTTCCAAATCCAACTTAACCTGACCTATAACTCAATGAATGGTGTTCAACAATAATTCACGTAATACAGCAAAAGTATTCAGAATTTTTACAATACCAGTGGTCATAATAGCTGATCTGATGGCTGCTGGGGACCAATCAGGGTAGAGAGTGTGGAGAAGACCAACAATCCCTGAAGTGTGGGGGCATGCCATAGATGTACCAGATACAGAGTTGAATTTCACACGGCGTTTATCGAAGTCCAAACCAGTCGGTGCAGTTGCCTCAGTGTATGCTGCTATTACACTGACACCTGGTGCTGTTATATCAGGCTTCAAGATACCCGGGGTAACTGTGTTTGGCCCTTGAGATGAGAAAGCAGCCATAAATGGTGCTGGCTTTGTGTTGAGAACAGTTTCTGGCTTGGTTATATAACCAAGTAATGTGCTGCATTATAATTTTGTGAGCATGATATTAGCTTTTGGGTTATTTTATTATCCATCTGTAATGTTTGTTGAGTTCGTAAAGGCAAAATTGATATATTTATCTTCCAATTGCCAAAAAGCAATGATTGATACAAGAAAGTAAAATTGGAATAAAAAGGGGCATCTGATCTGCACTGTACAGGGTATGTAACTGACTGGGAAGCAGTAAGATTAAATCCTTTATGAAATCCTCAAGGTTTCAAGGCAAGTAGCTAGCATGTAACTCACAATATGTACGAACCTGTTAGGTTTGAGGTAAGACAGTAAAGTTTGACCCTCGGAGTAGGTGATTTGAGTGGCTGGTAGCACATGAGCATCAGCAATTATCTCATTCCCCGTGCTGGCACTATTAATCAAGATCATGCCAACTCCACCAGCTTGCAAAACAGCTTCTCCTTTCTCCACCCGAGCATTTGTTCCTCTTCTGCAAATCACTATTGAACCATTGACCTTTGGAGGATCTAATGAAGCGATGAAGCATAGCTCACTGCCATATTGTTTGCACATTAGATAAATTATAGTTTTCTTTATTGAGAACATATGCTTGCTTGAGTTGTATGTCAAGTTAAGAATATACAAATTGAGCTTGGTCAAAATTTACTCTCTATCTCTACCTCTTTACCTTCTGTATCTATTCTATGCTGATTTTGCGTGTTTGCTACGGTATTTTCGGGCTTGCGCCACGGTGGTAATTGCTTATGGGACCTGTTGTTGGAAAGCTTATGTAGTTTATATCATAAAATTATTATTATAACAATAAAATATCTTACGCATCATTTGCTGTTGAATTGGCTGCTTGAACATCAGTTGAGCTTATAATTGGGTATTTTCCTTCTGCTAAATGTGCTGATGATAAGCTCTGGCCCTAAAATTTTAAGAGGCGTCATGGTTAAAAGTACAAAAATGTTGTCTTCAAATAAATTGCCAGCTGAAATCTTATGAATTCAATTAATAGTTTGTCTCTCAATTAATTGAGCGCAAGTAAAAATGCAAAAGGACTGATTTCTTAAAGTAATAGATGAATGGCGTCATTACCCAATTGCATGTAGCTTAATTAGCATATCTATAATGTAATGATAATCTAAATAAATTTACACCAAACTACCTTGAGATTTGTGTTTCCAAAAGACACATAGGCAGGGAACTCCCGGTCCATTGTGCTAGCTCCCACTGTGAATATCCATGGTGCTACATTTGAAACCGACCCAGCTGTAGGGCCTGAATTACCAGCAGAGCAGACAACTTTTATGCTGTTCTTCACTGCATGAAATGATCCGATGGCGATCCCATCTTTAAAATAATCAACCGGGTTACCACCGAGAGAGACGGACAGGACGTGAACACCATCAGAGATAGCTGCATCGAAAGCTGCAAGGATGTCGGCATCGAAACACTCATTCCCATCCACAGGAGGCCAGCATACCTAAATGTAAGACTAGGATTTAGCATAAAATCATTCATAGGAGCTTATATATAATATATTGAGAAGAGCAAACATAAGCATACAGCTGCACCATGAGATTCGACCAATGAAATCGAACTAACAAACCTTGTAAGCTGCAACACGGGCATGAGGTGAACCGCCTTTAGCCGTGCCACTGCCATAACCAAATAGACTAACATTGGCCACAAAATTGCCACCAACTGTTGAAAGAGTGTGGGTCCCATGGCCGTCATTGTCACGAGGTGTCTGATACGATATGTTCAGTGGTCCCACATGTGCCTCATATCCCTTATTGAAGTACCTTGCACCAATCAACTTCCTGTGAAGAAATATGTGTCATTAGTCTTAAGGTAACTGCATATACAATCAATGACACGTTATATGCATGACATACTCAGGTACAGGCAGGCGCACATCTACTAATAACCCAAGCTAGTGTGCCCCTTAAATTTTCAATGTTGTTGGAAATTTGAGAAAGAAAATTACCTTTACATATTTTGAGAGAGAGAGAATACATTACCATTAAATTAGCCTACGCTAAGTACTACGAAAGAAAATTTGAGAAAGTGCATAACCATTTAGATATTGAGAGAGAGAGAGAGAGAGAGAGAGAGAAACTTGTTGCAAGTGAAGCCAGTATCATACTCGTTCTGGCAAATTCCTTTCCACCTGCTTGGGACATCAGCCATTCCATCATCTGCGAAGCTTTCTGATTCTGGCCATACACCTAATTATGGCACAAATAACATAAATCACTGGTTTGGACAGTTTGGGAAATAACATAATTTACTTTTGAAAAGCTTTAACAAAAGTAAGCAATAAAAATTCTTTTCATAGACTGCCGTCTATTTGTTTTACATACAATAATTTATCATTTTCGGAAAAAAAAAAAACTTTTTTACACCAAACAGAATAAAAGACAAAAGATGACAGGATAAATAACTATTATGTACATAATGGTTGCTACAAGTTAAATAACAACTTTTCTTAATGGGTATATACCCGCTCTCCAAAATAAAATAAGAAAAACAAAAGCCAAATTTCATGTGCAAATTGGATGATTTCCTCTAAAATATGAACAGTCCAGTCAAGATTAACTGTAAAATTAGTACATAGGTGTCCCTTAAAAATAAACAAACGGGTAGGTTCTTGTCCGAGGTAGTGAATCAAACTTCAGATGGTGCATTTTGCATGATTGTACGGCATTAAAGAACTATTACAAGCTCATTAAACATAAAAAATGTCATTGAAACATTTTATCGATCACCGTCTATGCACCAAACGGACCCCGAAGAAAAACACTCAGGATTTCATGTCATTTCAACTTTTCACCCGCATCAAGACTACTCGATCGCGATTCATGGGAGCTCAACAAACAACAAATTAAACAGTTCATGCCGCAAAACGAAAACCATCTCTACATTACCCAAGGCCAAAGGGATCACATCCAACAAGCATACCATACCGCTGCACCGGTGTATTCGAAGAAAAAAATAAATAAAAAAGACAAGTACTCAAAACCCATACAGCTAGGACCATATCGGATCAAAGCCACTGGATTCAAGCCTCGGTCTGATCACTTCTTCTGCTCCTCCCTCGTCTCTCTACGCTAAATTAAAATGCTTACCCAAGAAGAGAGTTGTCTACAGCTTGTTTCGTATGCTGCTGCCTACTGAAAAAAACCTCTCAAATATGGACGCGATCACATACGTTCGATCAACCAAAAATAAATATTAGCCGTGAAGATAAAATGGGTATAATAAAAAATTACTATGACAAAAAATAGACCCTCCAATTCTTAGATGCTTTATATAATAGTATAGATTTATGTCGTCGTCGTCGTGGTCCTAGTTGCCGCCATCGTCGTCATTATTATTATGTGAATGCGGTTGATAATTTTGACAATAATTTTTCAAATATATTAGAAAATATTTATAGACAAATTTTGAACTTATAAATTGATTGTATTTTAAATTTTATATAATTTAAGGATTAGCTGATTTTCCATAAAAAAAAGTAAAAATTCACAGTATATTAGATGATCTTTGTTGAATAACAAGTAAACCTTAAATTTCATAAAATTTGAAATACAATCAATCTATAAAAATATATCTATAATACAAACTAGAAAATTATATATGCATGTGATTTTTCTTCTATTGTTAATATTTTTCAAACATTTTTCTTCTTCTGATGCTGTTGTCGTCGTCATCATCATTATAATAATATCTTCTAAAAAGATAAATTATAGATAATTATAGATATGTGGCCCTAGCTCCCCTTCCGCATAAATTGAATGTTATTTCAGCAATGATTCTTTGCTGCTGAAAAAGGAAAGAACATGTGCTAGTGGATTGCTCGTAGTCCCAGTTTTGATGGCTAGATAGAGACGAAAAAATGTACTAACTAAAGTTGAATTAATTGTTGGACTTTTGGAATGGAAAAGTCAACCAAAATTTGAAACGTCAAAATCGAACTGTATTGAACTTTCAATATTTTCTCTTTAATTGATATCCACGATGCTTTTCTACAAAGTACGAAAAACTTGCAAATAATTAGTTACTTACGCATAATATGTACTTTTGGATTGCCAAGAATAACCCTATTCTTAAAAAAATATCAATATATACAGAGTTATGCTACGGTTAGTCGTGAAGTACAAAATATTTTTATACTTCGCGTCGTATTTCTCATTTTTAAATTCAAAACACTGATCCGACTGTTAAAAGTGTTCTCCACATTGAAATATATTCGGAGACTAAATTTTATATTTTTTATATTTTTTTTTCTATTTTTTTAGGATTAGAAAATCATTCTTATTAAAAATTATAAACTCAATGTATTTTTATCCCCTAAAAAAATAGAAAAAAATATCTAAAAAATATAAAATATGGTCTTTAAATATATTTCAATTTGGTGAACATTTTTAATGGTCGGATCAGTGTTTTCAATTCGAAAATGAGAGATACGACGCGAAGTACAAAAATGTTTTGTACTTCGTGACTAACCGTATCATAACTCAATATATACATATATTTCACTTGTAATTCATATACTCAATTCAATAATTAAACCAATATAATATTAGTTCTGAGAGCCAGCTTTTGATTAATTGAAAAGATAATGCTCTACTCTACATGCATTACAGATTCTAAACTCAAACAGTCGAGGTCCTTTATAAACATTTAAGCTAAGTTTAGACTTTATCTAAAAAAAATTAGGTACTAACTCATTATTTCACACTAGCTAGGATAATAATTATTAGTTTTATATCATTATTTTTAATTTAATTTAATTTTATTCCATTCAACACTACTTCAAGTTAACCATGGATAGTTGCACAGTTTTATATATTTGAATAGTCAAAATTAATTAAATTTAATTTTCTTCACACATTATTCTAGATTGAATTGGTACTCCTTTTGAACTACTCTAACATACTGAATAAATAGCAATTAATAGCGTCATTCTAATAATATTGTTTATTTGACGATTCAAACGCATCCAAAAAGCGATAGATTACATAAACATCCGTCAAAAAGATACAAAATTTGAATTAATTGATGTTGTTCGCATTGTTTTTCCCTCTACAACCGGCTATTTTCCATTTGATACCGACATTCAAAATGACCGGTTCTTTTCTCCACTTAAGTTATAGGAAATAACTATCCAACCAATAATTAAATTCAAATATAGCGGAACAATAGTCAAAGAAAAGGAACAAAGTATTGCAACTGGTACCTGTGTCAAGATTTCCAATAATTGTGTCTTCACCGAATGCTGCTTTGCTCCAGAGGGAATCTGAATTGATATGACCATCACTTTCTAGACCTAAAAATTGCCATGATCTGGTAGTGTGAAGCTGGTATCCTTTGCTTGGGAACACTGATACAACCCCTGGTAACTCTGCAACAAAATTTGGAAACCTGTTATTATTTTTTAATTTTTCTGTAATTACTCTGTCTTAGTTGATTATTGGCAGCTGTTTCATTTTGTGCCTGAAAAGAGATATCTGTAATCGGAACAAAAATAGTATCAATATTTTGCAATTTTTCAGCTAGCAAGACCAAAAATAGTATCAATGTTAAGTTTGTACTTTATAAAACATTATTGTCGTTGTAATAAGACAAATTTAGGAAGATTGCAGCTCTTTTTAAACTTAATACAGCATTCTTGTTTATGCTTTATAATTTCCTATACAAATAACTTTTTTGTATGAGATAATAAATTTCTCCAGATGTAAACTTTGATTAATATTTTTTTCTAAATTTGGACTAGTTCCTTCCTCTCGATTCAATGCCTCATATTAAATTACCAAACGAATAGGAAAAAATATTCATGTTCTGCCCTATGATCAACTTTTTTAAAATTTCTAGGTTCTTGGGTCTATTTCTTTTACCAACATCTTCAACTTGTCATCTAGTCAAGTAAATTAATTAACTTGACGTGTACTTGCCCAAATTAATGCAGCACCGATTGTTAGTCTTTTATTCTAAATTAACAGTAGATTATATATACAAGACGTTATTGTCACAACATGCACTTTTTCCTATCTGAAAATGAAGCTTCTCTAGAAGTCTATCTAAAACATTTATTTGCAGCTGAACTGGATGAACTAATACTGGATTTCTTTCTGAGGTTATAAATATTGGAGTGTAGATACAGATTGATACGCAAGTTGACTTGGAGTCCATGACAGCTTGGGCATTTACATAGATTCAATTAACATTAGAAAGCAAATTATTAGCTTGAGCATTGCTTGTAACTCGTGTAAGGTGAAAATCAGGGATCTTTTTACATTGATTGTTTCAAAATGATGAAGTGTTGATCTTAATTAAAATATGGAAAACGACTTAGGAATTACTGATGGGATGTGCGAAAGAGAGTTACTTGATATCTTATCTGCTGTTTCCTCGTCAATTTTGGCAGCAAAACCATTAATGTTATGGGTATATGAGTAAAATATCGCATCTTGTGCTTCTTCGAGGCTGCATTTAAAAAAATTCGAACCATTAATTATCTGCTAAAATTAAGAAATCCATTTTCCAGCCATAAGTACTGAAGATTATATATGTGTATTTCTTTTTTTAATTTAGAATGCATGAATGTATTGCCTACTTTCCCAGAACCAATCCCAAGAGCTCGAAGTGAGATTTGGATACTCTAGTGTGCTGTGCTATCTGGCTGCTACCAGCAAGGCGACGTGGCGATTCCCCGAGATACACAATGTGTGGCTACATCAGAAATGAAGATATGAATTGAAATATTGAAATATTAGTCGAGTTTCATGATATATATATACCTTCCTTAGTTTTGAATTATCTATGAAGAAGAGGAGGCGTTCAAGTCTTTACCAGTTTATCAGCAGCTGTGGCGTTTCCTTCCAGGAGGAATAGCAAAGTAAACAAGAGAAAGGTGTAACCCATATCTATCTCCTTCTTGAGTCTCCACTATGGTCCCTTGAAATGTGTTTTTGGTGGGAGAGGGTTCAACAAGACTGGTTTTCCCTGTTTTTGGTCCTCTTTTTATAGCCCAATAGAAGAACCTTCTGTTCGAATTTAATTTCTCTCCTTCATATTTGTAGTATTAGTTATTGAAAGAGATCACTAAATGTTTCTCTCGACATTTTGAAAAAAAAAATAATTCAACGAGATTAAATATATAGATAGCCTGCAAATTAATTTTCATATAATTTAAATATTATTTTGTCGATATATAAAGATTTGATAATTTTGGAACGTTATAATTTTTAGTGATTTAGCGTGCAAATGTGTAATTAAATTTCGTCATTTTTGTGAAGATAATAAGTATATATCATGTTGATCATGCATACAATATTGTGATTCAACTTTGAAATTGTAAACTTTGTCAGTAATCTCCTCATTCATTAATCAACCAACAGAAAATCTAGAAGCAATTTTCACGATGGATACTTATAAAAATATTTTCTTCAATTAGATATAAGTCTAGTCTAAAATCTTATTAGATAAAAAAGGTAAATGCATCAAGAAGCTTAATGTCCAGAAAATTATTTAGTAATTATCTCTTTAAGAAAATACATCTCACGTATTTAATAAAGGCGATGAATCACTTGACAATGCTTATTTTGATAATTTTGATAATGAAATATGAAATAATTTTAAAAAAATAAAAATAGAAAATACATTTGATGGACATATTTTGTAACTTGTAGATTAATCATGTTCATTTTTTTATACAATTTAGGTGTCTCTAATGGTCCATTAAAAATCATTATAATTTTATGTAACTTGTAACGGACGTCCAGGTTTAATGATTTTAATGATTTATCTCTATGTTTAAATTGTATGAAATTTAGAACACGCGGATCAAAAAAAATTTATGAAATTTTGGACATTACATTCAGATCAAAAAAATTTGGGCACGTGCGCGAAATAATTCAGTGCACGTACGAGCTAAGCAACCTGTTGGGACTCGGAGATTAATCCTGTACATGATAATTTTTAATACATAAAATGGTTAAGTTTCTAAGTTTTTTAAGTATGTCTTATCATCATTTTTCTTCATCATTGATTTTGTTTAAATATCTTCATCTTCTTGAATCCAATAATTCATATAAAATAGTTTTTCTCTTCTCATTTAAAATAATATGTGTATTAACTCTTAAAATAATTTAACTTTTTTATATAATCTATAAACTTTATAGATTATTATGTGCTTAGTTATATTATTTATTAGAAAAATAATTATTATTATTATTTAGCATTTAAAAATATTGTAGCTATTTTTTTTCTTTAATGTGATAATTTATTAAATATATTTAAAATTTTATATTGCTAATTATTTATTTGAGAATAATATTGTCGGGTAAAATCGAAGTAACAACTCTAGTTTTAGCAATTTGTGCATGCTTTAATTAACATGTGGATCCAATTAATTTGGTAGTTCGTTGACCAAGGGAAAGCAGAGATTTTCTCTAAATGAAAATAAATTGAGAGAGTGACAGATCGATTTAGACAATATAACTAACCAAACAATATGTTCAAAATGAAAAGTGGTAAAAAAATTATTTGTGCTTCTATGTTTCAACTTCAAAATTTTCTCCCTCCGATTGCTATTGCATAATCAAATTCACGAGCCTTCATCACCCATTAACGTGGCGTAACTGGAAAAATGGTAATTTAATAATTCATTCTTGTTTTATTAACTCTCCTCAATTAGCCTAGTAATTCCAATATTTTTTTTCGTTTTTTTTTCTTTTCATGCAATATAGTGCCCAATATATTTTGTTGTATATATTTTCTTGAAAAAAAAAGGCCGCAAACTGTCACTAGCAAGAGAAAAAAAAATGAGGATAACTAGCGTTAGTGCGTTACACCCGTGCATATATGCAAGGTATTTGATAATTTAAAACGATTTCTAAACAGATAAATTTTTCTGAAAGTGCTATTTGACATTTCATCCGTTTTTAGTCACTCAATTTGAAATTATTTATTTATAGCCCCTCAATTTAATCATTTATTCATATTTAATTCCTCCGTTATTTTTTTCATTCATTATAAATTTTCCGTCTCTTATTTTTACCCCTTCTCAATCTCTTCGTCTAATAATATATATTATAATCTTTACTCTTCCTCTTATTTGTAGAATCCATCTTGCTTTTTTGACTCTGTTTGTTTGCT
The DNA here is from genome assembly GCA_037127355.1 of Schoenoplectus tabernaemontani. Classification (NCBI taxonomy): domain Eukaryota; kingdom Viridiplantae; phylum Streptophyta; class Magnoliopsida; order Poales; family Cyperaceae; genus Schoenoplectus; species Schoenoplectus tabernaemontani. Next base: position 17,791,988 of record CM073750.1, on the reverse strand, counting down.
GCATATTTGATCAGTAAATTTTCTTTGCTTGTATTAGTTTTATTCTTCATACTTATGTTGGAGACCCATATCCTTTGAAATTTTATCCCCAATTATTCTTCAATTTCACCCCCAATTGAAAGTTTGGATCTCCTGAATTAGAAATTTTGCAGACGGCCTAATGTTGTTCATTGGCTGAGGAAGCATCACGTTATATTGGTTAACTAATTGATATTATTACAGTTTTTTTTTAAATGTTTCATGTGTCATAGATTGTATCATGTGCGCAAAAGCAATAATTGACAAGTCAGTGTGCTGTTTTTAATTCATCTTGTATCAAATTCGACAACATTAATCATAATTGGCAAAGTAAATAATCTAGAAACTAAACTATAGCATGTAAAGATTATTATAATTGGAACTAGATTATTAAAATTTACTGGGCTCCCAACATTTGAGGTTAGTTATAGACTAAATTATAATTAAGTTTATTATATATAATTACAGTACAATTAGAATTTAGTAAAGAAAGAGATGAAAAGTGTAAATTTATTTAAAAAGGTTGAGTCAGATGTCTTGTTTTATAAAAAAGGAAAGAGAAGACATATTTGCTACAAGACTGGAAAGAGAGACAACCGTTGTGGCTATTTTAATTAAGAAAGAGATTGTTAAGCTAAGATATCATTCCATCAAAGAGACCCTCGTAGACACTTTGATATAGAATGAGCATATAATAGCGTGAGGAGAAAAATAAACAGAGATTGAGAATGGAGAAAAAGAAGAGACGAAAATTTTGAAATGAACGAAAAAGTTAACATAGGGATAAATATGGATAAATGATCAAATTGAGTGACTAAAAATGGATAATTTGAAATTGATTGATTGAAGTGTATAAAATGAGAAAATTAAGTGACCTCTGAAAAAAATTATCCATTTCTTAAACCAAAGAAATTGAAATAAATTAAAATTTAGTTTCTAAATTTTGCTGCAAGGTGATAATCAGTATTAAAAATTAGTAGATTGCAATCCAAATAACACAAGACAAATTTAAACTCCTTCAATAAAAAGGGATTATAGTATTAAAAACTAAACATTGACCCAAAATTTAAGTTAAAAATTCAGGTTCATTTGAATAAATAAAAGCAATTGTACAATCAATAAATAAAAATAACTGTTAAACCAACATTTTAAAGCATGATGAACTTTGATATGCCTAAAGAGATCAAGAAGAGAACTTAAGATATTACGAAAATAAATTCAGAGAAAAAAAACAGTACTTTCATTGCACCAGCAGTACCATGTGCTCACATACATAAATAATTAGTGGAAAAAGTATAGAAATCAGGCAATTAAGAGAAAAGTCAAAATACTTTGTCCAATAAAAAATACTAAATAAACAAAGCCCAAGTTAGAATGTAAAGAAAATTATATACAAAAAATATTTAAAAAATGATGTTAAAAAAACTTTAAAATGTATAGAGAGAGAAACAAAAGGGTCATCTAATTAAATATGGGCAACATAATAGAGTTTCAGTTTTAGAAAATTGAAGTATACAAACTTGTTGAAAACTTCAAATGAAAAATATATATATTTTTTTAAATGAGCCCTCCAGATGACCATATAATTTGAACTTGACAGGGACAAATATTCAATTCATGAGCGAATAGCTCAATTTGACACCAAAAAAATAAACAATTAGCTTTTAGAAACACAGGAATTCATTAGCAACCATTAGGGCATTACCCATTTATAAGTTTAGTCCAGAAGAGAAGATGGATCAAGAAGTCCCTCTATTGTTGGCTGTAATTACCCTCAATTTAAGGGACCATGAAAATGAAAATATCATATACAACATGTAATTATACGAGGCATCTGACATTCTTTCTGACCAACCATGTGATAAAAATGCCGAAGTAGAGAAGTCAATTTACTTATCTTTGTCTTATTCATTTGTTTTATATTTTCATATCTTATACTTCAAGTCTTCAATCACGTAATTATTCTTTGTTTAATGAGAACAATGGATTGACTATTTCCCTGCTATTTCAAAAAGAATATAGTACTTTCCCTAATACGTGTTTGGATAAACTTTGTAGAGCAACAACTATCAAGCTAGGTATCATGATGTGATCATGACAAGAATTCCCATATATATAAGAGCACAATATACATCATGTATGATGGACCATTAACAAGTGGTACGAATTGTATAACCATGTCAAATTGTTGTTGTTGGTATATATCCATGTCGTACATACGGTAGCGCATTAACCAGCTTTTTGGATTAAAAAAATAGATTTTCAAAATGTGGTTATACAAAGAATTTTAATAACGGTTATACATCAATTCCAATTTTATTATTAAAAGAGATGAGTGACGTTTTTTTTTTCTCTTGCTCATTTGTTTTGATATAAAAGAGATCTTGAAAGACATAGAAAGAGAAAGATGAAAAAATGAAGAAATTAAAATCAAAATCCGATCATCTCAAATTTAAATGGTCATAACTTTTGATAGAAAACTTCAATTGAGATGTTCTATGCGGCCACAGATTATGAGGAGATCTACATAATTAACTATTTCCATTATTATGATAGTTTTCGAGGCCAAAAAAGCTCATATGAGGCATCGAAATGTGTTTGAAATTTCAAGACCTATTTTTTTTCTTGATAAATTGTGTAAATTTGTATATCAATTAATAAATAAGATGTATTATTGAATAAATTTATATTTTATTGAATGAATAATTATATTTCTTTTAAAATTATTGAATGAATAATATATAACAACGTTAGTTTTATATTGTGTAATGTTTGTTCTTTAAAGATATATTGTGTTGTGTACTATTTGTTCTTTTAAAAAGTTAAAGTTAAAAAAATATTTTTTAAAAAATGATCTTTAGCAATTTTAACTAAGAATCATTATTAAATGATATTTTATAGTTAAAAATCATTGCTAAAATATCATTTAACAATGATTCTTAATTAAAAATCATAATGAAAGGCTCTTTTAACAATAGTTCTTAGTTAAGAATTGTTGTTAAAAGTCTTCAAAGAATGATTCTACTAATATAATTTAATAACAATTATTTATACTTTTATCATCTCTTTGGTTTATTTTTTTCCCGAATAAGAGTCTTATCTATATTTATACTATTATATAAAGTAGCTAAAATTGTACGGATCCATTTTTTGTCATTTCTTTTAAATTTTTATATCACAAAATACCCCTCATCTAATGATTTACATTAATTTTGACTAATTAGACGAACACGACATTGTCCTTTATTTTGAATTTCTCTTCATTTCTTTGCCATATAGGAGGAATGAAATTAAAGGTTGAGAGAAATCATGCGAGATTATATCTGATATAGTATCTATAATTGATCTTGTATTTATTGATCTTTTCCATATTAGAATGATATATATATTATCATGTGATATTTTTTATATCTAAATAAAAAATTCGCTACAACGCGCGTACACAGCTAATAATAAAGAAACTCCTACGCAAAGTTAATCAAGCAGATAAGATAACCAAACCCAAAGTACAATCAAAACAGACAGCAGAGGAATTTGTTAAGCTAAAAAAAGTATGAAAATGTTGTGTGAATAATTTTTATGTCGGTTCTCATATAGTTCCCATTTTATTATAAGAAGTGATACGACATTCACTGTAGATTCTAAAGCCGAATACATACAAATTTTAGGCCGAATACAAATGGGATCATTTGACAATGACGATGGCTATTTTGATAATTCTTGATAATCTAAATTTAATAAATTTGAAAAATATTTAAAAAGTTGGAAAAAAACTTATAAATTAATAAAATTTTAAAATTTTATATAATTTAATTATTATTTTATAGTTCATTGAGAACTAATAATTTTTATGCAATTTTCAACGGTTTTATGAGTTTAATGTTATTTGATGCACTATCCAAAATACTTATAAAAATATTATAAATATGTAAGTTCAACGTAGGGATGACAAAATTTGACCCGATCAATGGATCAACCCGATCCAATCTGAATCCGATCCGACCTAAAATGATTCTAAAATAAATGTGATCGGATATGAGTCAAGATTTTTTGACCCGTTACAGGTCGGGTCGGGTATGGATTAATTAAGATTATTATAAATTAATTAATATTCAATTACTTAAAGTTATATAAAATTAATTAATAAATACTTAATTATTTTAATTAATAAATCTTAATTATTTTACCAACTTATGACCAACTTGTGACCCGATCGGATCGAGTATGAATTAAGATTTTTTGATCCGAATTTAAATGAATTGGATCAAGTCAAAAAAATAATAAAATAATAATAATCCGATCCAAATCTTGACACCCTTAGACTTCAACGACATGTCTATAAATATTTTTTATTTTTGCTTTTCCTAATTTTTCTAAAATTTCGTCGTCCAAATTGTCAAAATTACATTTGTGAAGTGATCCCTCTGTATGCATATTTAGCCCAAATATATAGTTGAAAAGAAGTTGGTAATGGACCAAGCTTCCTGCAATAGCCAACCCACATGCGCAGGTTGGACCTTAAAATAGGTCTGGTTTTCTAAGATCAATCATCTCAGTGCTCGGATGGATTCGGATTCCAAATCTCGGATGCACATACAGGCAAAGCACCAGCGCTGTTTTATCGTTCTACAGCGCACCGTGTTCTTTTTTTTTTTCGCTTTCTGCCCGTATAATAATATTTTTTTCATTTGCAATTTGAGCCAATTTACCAAGTTTAGTTTGTATCTTTTTTTTTTTGCTATAAACTGTTATATTTTTTATTTTTTAAGAATATAATAAATCGAGAAATATTATTTTTAATCACAATGAAATGAATACCAATAAATCATATAATGATGTTGGATTTCAAATTTGAAGTTTATTTTTCGGGAATTCTGAAGAAAGCCATAATGAATAGTTTTGAAGTTCCATTTGCTTTGGGAGAAAACTTACACAATACTTATTTATCTTGTCAATTAAAGAATAAATAGACTATGTGAACTCTTATGATCAACAATACAAATAAGGTGATCGGCACCCTTATTCTTGCTCAGAGAAAAAGAAAAATAATAATAAGATTAGTACACAGCAGGTCAATAAGTATATATCCTACAAATAAATTTCCATCTAATTTCGGATATCACTTTATGATGCATCAAAGATAGTAATTCACATAGGTAAATTAATAAATTATTGGTTTTATATAGTATGAACATCAAATATATTGTGTATATGATATTGGATTATAAAACCAAAATTTCATCTTGTTCATGAATATCAAAATAAGTAGTTGCAAGCAATTCTGTCGTATTTTTGTTATTATTGAGAATTTTTTGGATCCTTGTTAAAAGGAAAATATATGCACTAAATCACATTACTTCTTATAGAAATGATGCAAACACCAAATATCATAAATGTGCAACGTTGATATCATAATATCGATTTTTAATTTATTTGAAGATCATGATTGTGAAAATAGACATTTGTCAAAATAAATAGTTGTCAAGTAATTCTCTCTTAATTTGTTTAATATTGTTATGATTAAAAAAGTTTTGTTGGCTATTCAAGAAAAAGAAAAACTTTTTATCATGTATATTTGCTCTAGCTGAATTACTTACAATGTATATCATGTTGATACATCGTTTCCTTTTGGCAGAATGTATCTTAATTTTATTTCTTTCATTAAAATATGGATGACAATCATGGAGTGAACAATTTCACCGAAAGATGATTTGGATCATCAATTTGAATCTACATTCTGAGTTGTGGTTAGATTCTAAATAACATTATATTTCTATATTGAATTCATTGAGGTATCAAAACAATGCAGAATAAGAAAAGTCAAAATTGATCTCGCATTTCTATAGAATTTTAAGTAAGGTTGTCAATGGATTGGATTTTTATGAGATTTCAAAGGATCTAAATGTAAATCTATTAAGAAATTATAAGATTCATATGTAAATCTATATCCAATAAAATATTGATAATCCAAATGTGTATCCATATTTACACTTATGGCGGATTTTAGATTGAATTCAGATCATATTTTAGATCTTGTATAATAATATTAAAAATAACCTATTTCATGCATAACAATAAAAATTATCATAAAATATTGATAATCCATATGCATATCCATATTTACACTTATGGTGGATTTTAGATTAAATTCAGATCATATTTTAGATCTTGTATAATAATATTAAAAATAACATATTTCATGCATAACAATAGAAAAATTATCATATTATCTTAAAACTATTTCAAACGCAGCAACAACCATAATCATAAAGTTCATAACTAAACACAAAGTTGAAGCAACTTCACTCAAATTCCCTTTTGATGAACTTGTTAAAAAAAATTAAATATAATTAACTATTTTTAGACAAAAATACAAATGAAGTGAAGCATAGTGATAACTTCAAACTAAGATTAAGAGTCAAATGCACATTTATATTAGATTTGGATTCGAATCTCATAAGATTCAAATACGGATCCATTGTATTAGACAAATCATTTTCTAGAATTCATATGCAGATTCAATAAACTAATGGATATATTTTAAGGATTTGTATGCAGATCCATTTATGCAGATTCATATCTATTTTTCAAATTATAGATATTCATTGATAGCTCTAGGTTTTTGTCTCGTCGAAGGCATGTAAAAATTTATATATAATATAATTAATGTGAGTTTTAGTTTTTAGTAAAATAATGAAAGAAAAACAAATTTATCTAGAAGGAAAACAAGTGCCACAGGAAAGTGTTATCCCTATTATCATTTTTATGACCATGGTGTAAAAGTTATGTTAAATTTAAATTAATTTTCTAATCTACGAAGAATTATTGTGGACATTATAGTTAAAATTTATTAAAAAGACGTTTTTATATTTAGTAATTGTAGTAAAAAGACATGTTTGATTATTTAAGCTTGCTCCGTATTTTGTATAATAGGTATTTTTAATAATGCAATTTGCACGCATCAGTTATATACATCTTATCATTTTTTTATCATGTACCATGAAAAAATTAGATAGATAATTTTATTTGCAAACTTCAATAAGGGCAATTTAGCAATAAGGCTTGTTCGTTTGAAACCCAGAGTGAGGGTTTCACGGGTATTACAATTCAAAATTGTTGATTTTCTCATGTGTTCGGTAGTCAAAATGAGAGTAGCATGGATTGAGTCGTAAATCTCATCCGATATACTTTTTCTTCACATTTGAGTGGAAAAATATTTATTCACTCTGAATTTTTTTCTCACTTCACTGAAACTTTGAAAAAACATTACAAAAAAATCCATATCCAATGGAATTTCTGTCTCAAAATGAGGTGTCTGCCGAACCGAGGTCTAAATCTTAGGGATGCAATTTATTTCAGTTAGCGAAAATTCTGTTGAAAATTTAGAGTATGTATATGAAAAGAGAATATAATATTAGTTATTTCTAGGGGTGTCAATTATTAATCCAACCCGTTAAGTTAACCCGACCCGATCCAACATGATCCAAAAATAAATAGTTTGGGTATGAATCTATTTTTTTATCCGAATTGGGTCGGATCGGTTCGATCAATCCGATCCGATTAATTATATTTTTTAAAGTAATTAAGATATTTTACTAATTATAATTATACATTAATTAATTATAAATTAATTAATTTTAAAAAAATAATATAGAAATCATTAATAAATACTTAATTATTTCATACGGGTCAAGTCAAATTGACCTGTAACCCGATCGGATCGACCCATAACCCGAACCGATCAGATATGGATCAAGATTTTTTGACCCGAATGTAATCGGATCGGATTTAAATCGGATAAAAAATTAATAAAATAATGATGACCCGACCATTGACACCCAAGTTACTTCTCTTAAACTAGGATTGTAAGCTTCAATTACTTTTTAATGTAAAAATAATTTTGTTTTTATGAAATGAGTATTTGACTCTTGTACTGTCCCAAGCCATATTATCGTTGTTAATATTCTCGGCTCCAAATCTGCTATTATTCTGAAGAAGAATAAAGTCTTTGTTATTTATTCTGAAAAAATAGAAAAGAAATCTGAAAAATAGAAAAAAAATTTATAGATATATTCTTTTTTTGTAGATTGATAGCACTTTAAATTTCATATAATTTCATTAATGTTTGATATTTCATAAAATAATATCAAATTTAACGGTCTTTCACTAATATTTGTAACGGTTCCAAATTAACAGTTTTTGATGAACTATCAAATATTAATAAAATTATATAAAATTTAACAAACTATCAATCTACAAATAAAAAAAATATATTTATAAACTTTTTTCTATTTTTATAATTTTTTTCTATTTTTTCAGAATAAATAACAGACCCTATTTTTCTCTCCCAAAATAACAGCAGAATTGGATTGGCTCATGTCAATGCCGAAGCTATCCTAAGTCAAGTCAACGCAGCCGCCTTGATCGTAAGTCATCGCATTTTTCGCGTAGCCTGTCCCACGGGGTAAGATTTTGTTAACACCTGGTGCACCGCCTGATGGTGGGTGAAGGTCCCAATGGTCTCTTCACTAGCGAATTAAAGATGAAGCTTGACCTGTGCTCTTGGAGCAACCAAAATTTTCTTCACTTTTGTCCCTATCGAGGACCAGGCAGCACCTACCGGAATGATTGACGAGAGAGAAATTTATGTAGTAGCGTAAAATTATAAACTCCGTGTAGCAAGTTCATCTACGCATTTTATCATGCTTAATAGTTAATAGTTCATACATCGCCACAGTTATCGACACAAAGTTGAGAATATCCATACTCAATCAACCTTGATGAGGTGTATTATTTTTAGTTGAATATACACATTGATACTGGATCCTCTCCCTCTTGCTTCGCAATTAAGCATATTATCTCTCGTATTTATTTATCTTTGTAACTAATTGGCTTCTTCCGCTTCGAATTTCTTCTAGTTCTCTCAGCGGTGCGGTTTATCTGTGGAGGTCTTTGGCTAACTGGTAACAAGTAATAATTAAGAACTGGGAGGTAATTCGAACCGAGTTGTTTAATCTAGCCATAATTAAAATATAGAAACTTTTTCCCAATTGGCTTTGCAAGTAATCGGTATGGTGGTGTTATTTATGTGTTTTTCTACTGGATTTGGTAGTTCTTTTATTATTCAATTCCCCCATTTGCTCAAGTCTATATAATGTATTTTGCTCAACTGAGTTCGATTTGGAGTGACGCAGGATTAAAGAAATACTTTTTAACGAAATTGAAGTGTATTCCTCCGAATTTGACAGCTGAAAACTGGAAATCATGCTCAATATAGAATTCATTTTTGACCAGTTTTATCTATCTTCCCCAAATAGACCAGCTAAAAAGGAAAGGAGAGGGCATTACTGCATTATACTGAATCCCCAAAAGAACAATTTTTGAAGACTTCTTCTAACTAAAAGCTTTTTGGAAGTACAGATGGGTGCCAAAGAATCAAGAGCAAGCAGCGACCACCATGGTTATTCCAGTGGTTACGGTTATGGTAATTCTGGGAGTACCAGCTCTGGTTATGGGAATAATTACCCAGGATACGGAAATAGCAACCCGGGATATGGAAATGAAGCCTCAGGCTATGGGGATAGATCAGGGTACAGCTCAGCCTACAATTCTAGTTATTCTCCATATGATCATCCCTACAACAACCAAGGCAGAAGTGAGAACAATAGAGGGCGGGTGCAAAACAAGTATTCTCATATCGGTGATGACTATCGTACTCTCGGTCAGGTACCAAAATGACCTTTGAATATGCATGTCTGATGTTAGTTTAGATTGTCCTTCAGTTTGACTAGACCTCCAACATTTACTGATGCATTTGAGCCCACTGGATATATTGCTAACTGTATTGGGATTTTACATGGTGCCTCCTAGTTTCTTGTAGGCAACTGAAGCTGATCCAGTCTGACCTTTTCATTTTATATCTTTATGAGGGACTTATGTGGTATTGCGATATATGGCTGTGGTCTTTGTGGGAAGTTTCTTGCACTGAAACTTGAGCTGGTCATTATTACCAGCTTGCATTGATGATATTTCTACTTGATTGCAAAGAGCATTTTATATTTGATTCTTCTTTGTATATTAACAGGTCACAGATGCTTTGGCACATGCTGGTCTTGAATCATCTAACCTCATTGTTGGCATAGACTTTACCAAGAGCAATGAATGGACAGGTACCAAATGGGTCAATTTCTCATCCTCTTCTTTGTTTGGTTAATTATCTAATTTTTTTTGTTTTACTTTTCTATTTTTTATTCATATAACCAAATTATGTCTCATTTAATGAGTGAATACTTGACATTGAAGTTCACACTTACACCAAAATGTATTAAATTTGGTACAATTGGTCAGGATGACACATTGAAGTTTTAGTGATATTTCAGATTTTGCTAATCCAAGGAATAATTGTATATATCTAATTTTCAGGTAAATTATCTTTTGGGAGACGTTGCTTGCATGAGATAGGGAGTACACCAAATCCATACGAACAAGCAATTTCTATAATTGGAAGGTCACTATCAGCTTTTGATGAGGACAATCTTATACCTTGCTTCGGCTTTGGTGATGGTAAGTTAAACTAGTGAGTTATGTAAGTTATACGAGACTAAAAAAAGCTAATGGCCAGTGAGATGGCATGTGCAACTTTGTTAAATTGAGAATTCTTTCTAAAGTTTGGTGGTCTAAAGTAGTCTTTAGTGATAATTAAAATGGAGGGAGATAGATTATAAGCCACCAGATCAGCTTTTAAGCCAATTTCATTGGATTGACTAGAACTTTGGAAATGAGGGTTGTTTCATAAAATTAGAAAAAGCAAAGTCCTTTTGATTTCACAAAAATTTAATAATATACTTTTCTTTAATCTTTGGGATGAACAGCATCAACACATGACCAGGAGGTGTTCAGCTTTTATTCTGATAATCGGCCATGTAATGGTTTTGAAGAAGCCCTTGACCGATACAAAGAAATCATACCTAACCTTCGTCTAGCAGGTCTGATCTGATGTCTTCTATGACTTTGATTACTTGAAATTCAAGTTCTTTTTTACAATTATTAAATAATTTCATATATCATGATATAAACAGGCCCAACATCGTTTGCACCAATAATTGAGACAGCAGTAGGCATTGTAGATAGCACAGGCGGTCAGTATCATGTTCTTCTCATAATAGCTGATGGTCAGGTGACAAGGAGTGTGGATACAGAATCAGGCCAGTTAAGCCCACAGGAAAGGGCCACCATCGATGCCATAGTAAAGGCTAGGTAACTACTAAAATGAATGCAATCCTAAATTTCCTAGTTTCTCTTTTCTTTTTTGTAAGTGAACTTGATGGGCGTCAAAATATTTCAAACTTCCTATTTTGATCCCTAACATTCTATGCTTCTGCTTTGTCCAATCTGTACAACTTCCTATTTTGTCCAATCTGTCTTTTTTTGTCAAAAATAGTTAAATGTTTTACTTCTTAAGATGGTCATTTTGCTTTAATGTGGGACCACATGATACAAACAATGATGTTGAGGTACCAGCAGGGAAGTAGTGAACTTAGAAATTGTACGATTGAATTCACATATCAGAAACAAGTAAATAGGGCCATATGTATATTCTGCTCAATTTTACTTTATGCTTCAGTTATATTTTAATTTTTGAGAACAAATGCAGCCATCATCCTTTGTCCATAGTCTTGGTTGGGGTTGGAGATGGGCCTTGGGATATGATGCATGAGTTTGACGACAACATTCCTTCCCGTGCATTTGACAATTTTCAGGTTATATTTATTTCATATTTCCTGGTACTCAAGCCACCAACAATTATCATTACAGATAGCACCTTCTATTTGATTCCATTTGGCTTTCTTGTCATTTCTGTCTTTTCTTTTCTCTTTACCTTTTTTATAATGTCATTTATTAGTAGTTGGAGCCGTAGTTGCAAAAACTTAAACTAACTTGTTATTAAGCTAGAAATATAGTTTTGTAAACCATATTCAAACTTCCAGAATATAACTTCTAATCTGAAATCAAATTAGATAGACAAAAAAGGAACAAAGTATGAATGAAAGATCATGAAGAAAATATGTTGATTTAATACAGAAGCTCTTATCTATGTTTGACTTCCTATTTATTTTATAACTTTGATATGATACAAAACCTCCTATTTATGAACAACTCTTTTTTTATTATTTGTGTCTAATTTCTATTTAAGAAGATGCTGGGTGTTAATTTTTAAGTATGAGATACAGTAGTTGTTTTCTGTTCATGAATTAATTAAAAGAAAATTTGCAAGAGCCTTTATGATTAGACCCCCATTGTTTACACCATCATCACCGTCTAAACCACAGTTTATATAAAAATTGTAGAGGGACAAAACTACAACAAGAAAACAAAAAGTTGAAAGAGAGGACTAAAAATGCATTTTTGTTTGTATAGTTTGTGAATTTCACAGAGATCATGTCAAAGAGCATCCCAACGGAGAGGAAGGAGGCTGAGTTTGCATTGGCAGCCTTGATGGAAATACCTTCCCAATATAAAGCAACCATTGACCTTAACCTTTTGGGGTAAATAATTTTAACTTATAATGCCACAAAAGAGTCTCATTATACCTCCAGCAAAAGAATAATCTTGGTTACAATACCCAAGAAATCTAGGGACTCTATAATCAATTCCACATTATGGTGTCATTATTTGTCTAATCATATTAATTTGGTATCTTATTCGTTTATGTATTATATTCAGTCGCCGAAGGGGAGTCCCTCAGAGAGTATGCCTGCCGCCACCAACAAGGAATAGCTATTCCCGTGGAAACAGTTTCAATCAAAGGGCACCATCAACTCCAACTTATGGCAGCAGGCATTCAACACCATACTCTTCAGAAAGTAGTACTCTTGAAGATAAGCTGGTATTCATCTTTTTGCCTAGTGCAAGTCATGGCAAATTTGAATAATTATTCTGCTACAGAGATTTCATTAAATTATTCTCTTCACAGATGTGCCCGATTTGTATGTGGAAATCAAAGGATTGTGCATTTGGATGTGGACACCAGGTATTGAATGAAGATCTAATCAATTATGATTCTCTTGCCATTATATTCCAGACTTGATAAATTGATATCATAAAATTTCAGACTTGTTATGATTGCGGAAAAGATCTAGAGAGGTGCCCAATATGCCAAAGGCCCATAACCACAAAAATCAAGCTATACTGATGTGTAATAATATAGTTTGATTTGGTGGATAAAAGGATTGTACATGTGTATAGAGTACTGTGATCAATTCAACTTTCGGAGGAAATAATGCTTTGCATTAATTAGAAACATGTCCAAGTGTTTCTTTTTAGTGGATCTTGTAAATACCATAGTTCTTGTAGGTGTTGTATTTAATGATGGATAAATGCACAGTCAACTGAAGGGAACTTGTATCTAATTTGAACCAAAGATTGTTTAATGTATCATAAATATGTAAGTTATGATTAATATATGGAGATAGACTCATATGAAAACCTTGCAAACACTTCAAATACTCGATCATGTCCACAATTTCAATTTATGTTATTCAATAAAAATCATATATCAAAATCTTGTAGGGTACTAGAATTTTCTATTTTAAGGATTTTCAAGTATATGTTTCAATTTTTTTTTAAATAACCTATTTTCATTTGTAAACATTTATTATTTTATAGTTAATTTAGGTTCTTTCAAAAATCTGAAATACTTTAAAAAAAATTAAAAAAAAAAAGGTAACTAAGATGGTTTGATGCAATGATTTTATTGAGCGTTTGAATCACAATTTAGAACATGAAAAGGTATAATTTGAAGCAAAGTGGATCTCATGTGCAAACGTTTTGTACGTCTATCTGTAGATATATGTATCATTTGAGTTGATACCTGCAAGAAAAATGTTGGAAATATCTCTACCAGAAAACAGCTTGTATTCTGATAGCAACAGTTAAGAAAAGAAAAAGAAAAAAAAAGAAAGATCAGAAAGCAGGAAAATGAGGGGGAGGGACAGTCTTGGAATTATATATATATATATATATATATATATATATATATATATATAGAAAGCAGGATTCAAAAAATATATTAAATCATCTCGAAGTTTTGATTTATCATTCTCATTAAAAAATTTATATGAAAATCTCATGGGATGCAAAAATTTGGAGCGTTTTGAGCTTTTTAAGTTATGGTTTTTAATTTTTGAAAATCAGCTCTAAAATAATAATAATATATTTAATACTTGAACATCATTTTAAAAAAATAAAAACAGTGACTTAAAAAGCTCAAAACACTCCAAATTTTTGTATCCCATAAAATTTTTATATAAATAATTTAATGAGAATGATAAATTAAAATTTCGAGATGATTTAATATGTTTTTTGAGTTAAGCTCACGGATGGCAAGTAAGTTAAACTCACGGTATCTCCACTCTATATATATATATATATATATATATAATGTTAATCAAAGGTGCTAGATAACTAACATTTGATACAATTGCTGCATTACTTTTTTTTTTTAAAAATGAGAGTCTAAACTACTCACTTTTTAATTGTCCATAAAAAAATCCATTCAGATTTTGAACCTGCAACCTCATTGCATTACTTTATCATTTACACTGCATTTCCTAAGTCATAAATTGCTCCTTAATCAAACTGATATAACTATGCGTCCACTCATTACAGCCCTGTATATGGCATTAAATTGGAATATAACATTTTGTATCAAGGAAACTATGTTTATAAATAACACGTGTACCGATTGATCATTGATCATTTTAAGAAAAAAAAAACAATTTAATCTTGAGTGGTCTACCTAGGGTTGCAAATGAATCGAACTAAATCGAACTCGAAATAAATCAAATTCAAATTAAATTGAACTCGAACTAAATTGAACTCGAGCTAATCGAACACGAACTGAAATTGAACTTCAAACAAACTCAATTATTTTAATTCTTACATTTATTTTCATATTATCATAAATAATTAGAGCTAAAATAACTAATATTTTATTAATTTAATAATAAATTAATAATATCTTATTAATTTTATAATAAAATAATTATATTATTAAACATATATTATTGACTACATAGTTTAAAATATATACAAATAACTATATATCGAACTATTACGAATTGAATCCAAACCAGTTCATAAAAAGTTTTCCCTCCTATATGTTCTCAATTCACATAATATATCCTACATTTAGTTTGTTTAAGAATAAGTTCTTTTAATACGAGAGTTTGCATCAACCTCTCTACATGGACACACCAGTAGGAAGAAGTTATGTTGGGCATTTTTACATCTGAAAAGTCATTTAGATTTGCTTAAGTTTCGGACTATATATGTCAACGATCCCGCACGCTGTAAACCTGGATCTCACAACCACCATGGAAACGTGAGTAATTTTATAAATTACTCGGTACGGATTTAGATCCAGCCTTAAGATTTGATCTTCTTTCCTAGACTGGACCCAAATACCGGTACCGAAATTTAAATGCAATATAATAACTTAATATATATTACTGTAATAATATTTTGTGCATGTTTGAGAAAACACCTACATGAATGACATGAAATGACAAATAAATCCGAAATATAGAATCTGAGAAAATAATACTATAATATAAAATATAAGGTACGAGAGTCAAACACCCGTAATAAATACCCAGATTGTAAATTTACCAGACTCATCCCGAGCGAGCACTACCAAGGCCCAACTTACTAACTCGGGTCTTGTCTAAGCGAGCACTACCAGAGCCCAACTTACTAACTTAGGACTTTATGTTTGTGCCGCGACAACGCCGCACAAACGACAATTCGGGCTCCCGAGGCGATAACGCCCTTGGAGAGTGAACGTGCATAAGCACGTACTCTGGTCTGCTGAATCTGGTAATTTATCTTACAAAAATAGAAGCAAATGGATATAGTATATCTTCAATTGCCATATCGTAAAAAGAAAATAACTATCCGTGAATTAACAAATCGAAAACAAATGGGAGCCTACACTGTACCAACCAAGGGTCAGAGGATTGCATCCCGTAAAAGTATCAAAGCGAAATATAAACAAATGAGAGCCTACACTGTACCCACTAAGGTCAGCGGACCGCATCCCGACTTTCTCTGTACCAACTAGGGGCCAAAGGAGAAAGCCCTTCGGACAATATCAGGATCCTAAATAAACCGAATAAATATAATAATATAGTATCACGAAATAAATTTCAGTCTCGGATATGGCCGTCCACACTAAACAATGAAGTACATTGTATCCTAATCGCTCAAATTTGGATTAAAAAATGTAATCATATCAAGAATAATAATAAGAATATAGTACTGATCAAAATAAAACACTCTGACACAGCCGAACCCGCCAAATGACGGGATCGGTGGATAACCCAACAGGCAAAGATGCGCAGTACATATACAGATCGGTGGGTCCCACGGCTCGTGGTCACCGTACGTAACCACAACGGTCTGGTTATGCAAGGCAATTCGGACTGAGAATTACCCGGTCCGCCTCTCAGCACTCCCATGCATTTAATGCATGATTAACTACCTGACTTAATTAATAATTAGTGATAGTAATAATATTTTCCTAATAATTATAATCTACAACTTGAATTATTTAATTCTATCTAATCCTAACTCGGGACTATTTCCCGATTCCTACTCCTACCCTATCTACGTGCAATATGACATGCTATGACATGCGAATGCGGCTATACCTCAAATATGCTGATCAATTTACCGGATGCATATGACAGTTCAAAATTTGGTCTCTAATCAATTTTGGTCAGAAAATACCGCAGTTCAGATTTATTTTAAAAATATTTTATTTTCGGTTTGGATTCCTAATTCTAAAGAAAGGAAATCAAATCCCAATAAACCGTACCTAGGAGTGCTGGCGAGGATCGCGAAGTCGCTCTACTCCGGAGGTAAAACACCGGCCTCGGGGTCGGTGTCTGCGTACGTCTGGTCGGGAGTGACCTCGTACTCCGCGAGTGGATCCGAGTCGACTATATCACCTATTTAATTTAAATTATATGTTTATTAGTTTTAACTCGATTTATTAATTAATAATCGAATTAGATTGATAAATTAATTAAATATTTTGTTCGGGTTTATCGTCTTTTCTTGAAAAATTCAGCAGCATTTCTGCTGTATATATGCGGTGTCGGAAATTTTAGTTTCTAGCATATTGATCCGTTAAGTTGTGTTTATCGTTCTTGATCGCTTTTATATGTTCATTCTTTATTTTGAATTTCGAGTTTATGGATTTAATTATTAATCAATTAATTTAAAATAGAGAAAATGATTAATATATGATATATAATATATATAATATTATATTCTAATATTCTCTTATTTATTACTTAAAATAGAAAGATTGATTAACATATATTTATATATTTATCAATATTATTCTATTATTAAATAGAGAAGTTGATTAATAGGTATTTATATATATTAATCAATGTTATTCAATTATTAAAATAGAGAAATTAATTAATATATATTTTATATTATAAAATATTATTATACTTTATTTATTATTTTATAACCCCTAATTATTTATATCATATTCTTTAATTATATCTCATTTTATATTCTAATATTATTTTTATTAATTAGAAAATGTGAACTATATTATATAAAACTAGAATAAAAATAAAAATATAACTAATAATTAAATGAAGGAAATTAATTTCAAATAAACTTAAATTTAAATTAAACATTTTTATTTATTTAAATGTGTTGGTGTTTTAATGTTCGGGATCATACGCTGACTACCAAATCGTTGGTGCCAATGCACCGATATCCCGAATCGGGGGCAGTCAGGGAATATAATCATTTCCCGATGTTTAAGTTTACGTTCTAGTCCATAGATACCGCCAAACCTTTCGGGGCGGCTTCCAATTAATTAGTCATATTTTAGTTTAGTCACTTTTCATCTTGGGACTTTTAATTATTGGGCTTTAATTATTCATTACTAATCCTAATTAACATTTATCCAAAGTTAGGTCAATTTATCGGCCCAATATACTCTACTTAATATTGATTATAAATTGTGGGCCCATTTTTCTACATTATAGATTTTGTCCCTTAAATTCTAAAGCCCGTATTAACCCAACTGCCACTATCCAATTTCCATCAATGGTAACAATTCGATTAAGGCAACAATCACAAAGAATGTTTCACCACCAACAACGAAGCAACATGAACACGGATACAAGGGCGGAGCAACGAAACGAACGGGCGGGCCACAAGTCGGACAATATACCGGAAAAATAAAGGCAGCAAGTGGTCAAATTAGCAAACGAACGGGGTATAGTAAAGAGTCAGGCCGAATAGCAACAAGGACACAAGAAATTTCGGGGCATACCAGAACCCCAAGACCCCACAACATCACAGCCCAACAAGTAATGAAAAGAAATGATAACCAACAATTATCCCAGTACCAGCACTCAGAAAGCCACAACAAAAGGGGCAAGCATCAACCTCAGTACCAAATATAAGAAAACAACACAGCCCAGAGGATTAATCAACATAAGAGGCAACACTGTAACATACCCAAGGCATACCAAAATTGGGTCGTTAACCAGAAAATTCAGTATTAATCAACTTACCAGTAGAGAATCAAAAAGGCACACAACAGTTCAAATAGTTACCAGCAAAAATAAAAGGGTTGGTACACACCTGCATCACTGGTACCAGTAGGTACCAGCGTACCAGGGACTATATCCACCCCCACACCAGCCCAAAACGGCCAGCAAAACAAATTAGAAATTCAGCGAGCACAGTTAAAAAGGGGCAGTGTACCAGCAAGATATATCCCACAATGGGTTTGGCCATCCACCGCGTCACAGATACCATAGCAGTGTACCAGTGTTTGTACCAGTATCGTTAGTAACCCAATAAGCAAACCAGAAACCATTGAGGAAAATAAACAATCCAGAAATCAACCAAACAGTGCATGCATTTCATGGGCACAACAAAGAAAACAGGGTTAGGCTAGGGTTTTTACCAGAATGTAAGAGACAACCAAGCGGCACAACACATACAACATCAATGGGTCTAGGTCATCCTCCACTAAGTTTTCGGCCTTCCCCTCCTTTCTTTTTGCTTCAAATCCCTTACTCAGTTGGGCACCTGTTCTTATCAATTTAATTCATGACGGACTTAACTCATGAGTAAAGGATGAGCAAAAAATAGGAGAGGAGGAGCGATCGGGCTTTTATACGAGAAGTAGGAGGGCTGTCAGAGCTTACGATCAGAGAATTGGGTGAGAGGAACGAGCCATAGTCAGAGGACCGTACCAGAGGTGATAGAAGGGGAAGGCAGGAGTACAGAGTTTAGGTGTAGAGGGGACAGGAGCGCGCGCGGCTCTCATCAAAGAAAGAAGGGTGAGGGTTGACGAGAGTCGTCGGAAGAGAGTCTGTGAGAGTACTTGTCAGAGAGAGAGCGAGAGGGTGAGGGAGCAGCAGAAGAGGGACGAGGCTCTCTCCTCGGGAGAGTCAAGAGCGGAGAGAGTGAGAGATATCGCCAGAGTGACAGAGAGCGAATGGAAAAGACGGGGGAGAGAGAGCGGTCATGTCGTGAGACAGAGAGAGAAAATTAAAACAGACAAGAGAGAGAGACAGATGATAGAGAGACATAGAAGAGCATTAAATAGGAGACAGGGGAGAGCATTAAATGTTCCATTTAATGAGAGAGATTGAGGATTTTCTATGGCACACAAACATGGCACTTGGTGTGGTGAGGCCATAGGTGTGATGGGTCATTTCCTTTGGGTAAAATTAAGTTTACGATTTATTTTATTTTGACTTAATTAGTATTATTATTCCCGTTTGTATCTAATGCCTTCGAGTCAATATTATGTCATATTTAGTTTCTGTAGTATTGCTTTATTTAATTTCTAGTTTGACTGATGTATTATCTGTTTCAAACTTATATTTTATTTCTATTTGTTTAGTTATTAGTCTAACTATTTTAGTTTATTTAAAAATTTTGGTTTTCATTTACTAATTTACTTAAGTCATCATTTACTGATATTTAAATATTTATTATTGTCATTTATGGTTAGCTTTATTTATTTATTTATTTATGTATAAAATTCTTTAATTGTCTATTTACGTTATTTATTAAGTAGTGTTACGTCATTTTAAATCCATATCTTAATTATCATTATTATTTTTCAAATTAATTTTCGTAGTTTGACAATATCAAAAATATTATTGTCATTTTTTTAATTTGTTTCTTTTAATAAAATTTGAGAATAAAAAATTCTAGACTTGAAATCTAAAATATTCAACACAACGCCATCGCAAATTACTATGCAACACTTTTTGTTTATGGTACAATTTCTCCCTCTCTCGGCTGTGCTATGACGTTGCTGTCAATTCACCTGTTATGTACCGACATCAGCTCATTTGCCACTTCTTTTTAGATGATTTTGGCACTTTTTTTGCGGTCTTTATTTGTTAACAGATCAGAACAGCAACAAACATTGCGACTGAATTGTAGTCCACTGCGGATTTACATATTATATAGGACATGTTGAAATTTTATTCATCCTTATTTACAGCCAGGGGCGGAGCCAGAAACGATCGATAGGGGGTGCCCGGTTCAAATAAATAGAATATTCGGGTCAAAAAAATTTTTATTTTTTATCATACGATTTTTATTTTTCTTACCTTGGATCCGCCCCTGTTTACAGCCACTGTAACACACATAACACAGAATCAGACAACTGCTCTTTTTTCTTTCTTCTTTTTTTTTGTCTTTGTCGGATTCCATAAAGAATAAAACTACATCTGAAATCTGAATATATGCATTCAGTACTCGATGAACCCAGTTCACATGATAAGTAACAAAGAACGCAAAGATTTGCACAGCAAGCCAATATTTCCGAAAGCATGCATTTATATTCCAGACATAGTTTTGCTTTTCAGAAACATAGACAGCACTTCTGTTCTTTCTGCTTTATGCAATCAAATAGACAAAATGAAATTTTGCTCAAATTTAGGCAAGTTAATCAACGACCAATTACTTAATTAGAACACCAAACAGAACTTGGTTCTGCTAATACTTGTACCCCTTCACATACAAGCTCTCAGATGCTGCTGCATCAGTGTTGCCCCCCGCATACTTCCCTAATGTGGCCTCGGAGTTGGCCTTGCACCGTGCCAAAAATGTTGCCTGTGCGGCCTCGACATTCTCCTTCTTACCAGCCCATTTCTTGATGGTACTCTGTTGCAGAGCCCGGCCAAAGGAGAATGACAGCGTCCAAGGCTTCAGAACATCAAGTTTGTTCATTGCATTCAGGTTGAGTGTGGCTTCCTCCTCACTTGGCCACCAGATAGGAACACAATACCAGGAACAGCAGGAGGGACAGTGCGCCGAAGAGCATTGACTGTGTACTCAGCTATCACCTCTGGAGCAACCTGAAGTGGAGACGAGTTTGTTATATGATATAAGCGACTTTTTCTTTGCATTGGACTTCATGTTGGGTATTGGCAAAATCTAGCTTTTATGTGTTCCTTTCGTAATTCTTGTGGTTTGACAACTGATGATCGGATCATAAGTAGACCGGTATTATGGCTTAATTAGACTATTTAAATAAACTGAACAAACACTAAAAGTTACTACTGTTAATACTATTTGTATTATATCATCACATTGACAAATTTTAGATGATACCTGTAATATTTTTACGACATTGACAAACTGAATTTACAGTTAGGTAAGTTGGCAAGGGATATTGTCTATAGGCTCATAAACCGAGCCATGCTATATTTTTTGGACATGCCATACCTTGGGACTGTCAGAGCCTGGAGTGACCATATTAGGCTTCAGAAGAGTACCCTCCAAAAGCACATGGTGATCATTCAACGCCTTGTACACAGCCGCAAGCACTTGCTCAGTCACTGCAGCGCATTTTGCAATGTCATGGCTTCCATCAGTTAGAATCTCAGGCTCGACAATTGGCACCAGTCCATTCTCCTGGCAGATAAGTGCATACCTCGCCAGGCCCTGTGCATTTTGCACAATTGACAGCTCAGAAGGCTCACTCGGGCCAATCTTCAACACCGCACGCCATTTGGCAAATCGGGCCCCAGCTTTGTAGTATTGCTGGCATCGCACCCCTAGCGAGTCCAGGCCCTGGGTTGTAGTCTCGCCATTTGTACCCGCAATATCGATGGTACCTTTGTCAACCTTGATCCCAGGAATGACCGAGTTTTCCAGAAGGACATCGACAAATGGCTTGCCATCAGCGGTTTTCTGGTAGAGTGTTTCCTCAAAAAGGATAACGCCTGAAAGGAAAGGTAGGGCACCTGGTGCAGTAAAAAGCATTTCACGGAGTGCCTGGCGATTGGATTCAATGTTTTCGACATTGATGCTGGCGAGCCGCTTGCCAATTGTGCCTGTGCTCTCATCAGCAGCTAGGATTCCTTTGCCTGGCGTGGCAATGTATTTGGCAGTCTTGATAAGTTCCTCTGCATTAATTCAGAGAACGCCTTTGTTAGCAAGTAAAAGAGAACAAAATATTTAGTTGGAACTTTTGGCATGTTATACTGTGTGGCATTTAGGAACAAGAAGATAACGTTCTTTTGTGTCCTCTTTTGTTTGCCATATCTTAGTATAAGTGGACAATAGATAAGAGTATAAGACAAAGATGCATCTCACCAATATATTGATTGTAATTATGTTTAACCGAGATTTCATTGCACTGGCTGAGATTGATGAATCAAAAGAATAGAATTACGAGTGTTATATGAAATTCAATGTATTATTTTCGTTAAAGATCCATATTAACCAAAGAAAGAACTACAAAAATAACAATAACGATAAATTGATGATATAGCACCATTGACATAAACTGCAGTCATTTGCGGAATAACAAGCAAAAACTTAATATAGAACTTAAATTTAGGCCTGATATATATTTAAATGTATCTAATTCTACATCACTGAACTCATAAATACTATTAGCATACATAACTTACACTTGCAGTTTCAGGCTCAAAAAACCAAGATAGATCATTATTTTAATGAACAACAATGTAATTCTACGCATTCATCTACCCAGTTTATTTAATGTTTTTGCATTTCATTAAAGTTGACCCTACCTTTGAAAAAGTAAAATGGTAGAAAATGACCAGATTCACAGTTTTACCTGCATATTTTCCAATGAAGGCTGACATGCTTGCTTTTTGAGTGTGCTGGTCAAGATAGAGAGGACTTGGCCGCAAAAGCAAAGCTAAATAGACTGGAGTCTTATATAAGCATCAAAATATGGGATATACCGTGTGCATCTTCTTTTACGTCATACTGACACGTGTCAGAAGCTAACCCGTTGAATCCTATCATCCCAGGATAAACCAATGAGTGGTCCTATTGGATCACTTCATACCCATGAAAATAAGATACTTTTAGTCTCTTAAAAGGAAAATAAAAGCCGGGCAAAAGAACAAAAAAACAGGATATAAAGACGAAATAACGAGTGGTAAGGCTAGAGTGATTGATCTGCTGACGTGAACTTATCCAGTGAGAATGTAGGGAGGAAATGAATTGAAATCATGTGTGCACGAAATAGTTGGTAATTATATTATATTGCATATACCAGACCGGTGCATGAGAATTGCAATCTCAAGCAGAAATGCCGTGCTTGTAGTATTAGCTTTTGCAATCGCTAGAACAAGGATTAATTTCTAGCACATTTGCAAAGCTAGTATTGAGCCTAATGACTGCGCAGCTTGATTGCCGAGAGCATGTCAGTCAGAAAACAAGTTTAATCATCAACCCCAATCAAAGAATAGCGGTTTAAATTTAATCATATCTGCACTCAGCAACTCGTTCTTCTCCAGTAAAGAGAAACAATGTCCAGTATTAAGACATTCAGTATATACACATGCAAAACTGCATACCGATAACCCCTTACCGAAACTGTAGTCAGATAATTAATGCATTTCAAGATCAAACACATTTCACAAATAACATAATATTTGTCAAATAAAATATTAAACACAGCTCCTCAAAATACAATTTCACATTAATCAGCATCTGCCAGAATATTCACCATTCCATCCTCTCCCTCTTCCATTGCATCATTGCCACCCTTCCACCGTGGTGACTGCAACCCGTTTGCCCCAGCATAACCACCGTTAGACACCACTACTGTGCTATAAGAGCAGTCTTTCCATTGATCACTGTATGTATTGCCAACTTTCTCATTGATGGAGGCATTGTCCCCATATGGTGACCCTTTGTTCCCGCAATTAACGTTTTGAGGACTTGCTGGAGGCAAGACAGGATCAGGCCTAACATCAGAGGCTACCGGTGAGTCTACTTGGTCAACAGGACAATCAAGGTCTTGGTCTCGATCATGGCTGGCACTGTGGCTTCGTCTCTGATAAGGGCTATAGCTACCCCTAGTACTGTGACTCACAGTCCTTTTGCAACTAGGGCTTCGGCTTCGGCTACGGCTTCTAACACTGTCACGCCACTTTTCAGTGTTTGGGCTAGCACTGTCACGAGTTAGTCCAGGACTAAGGCTACTATGAATAGGGCTTCTGCTCTTTGAAGGTGAATGGTCCCGTGATGTTTTAGGGTTAGGGCTGGGACTGCGGCTGTTGGAATCTTCATAATTAGCGCGTGATTTCCTGGGGCTACAAGATGGATAATCAGAGCAGTTCCTCTTGGGGCTAGAACTATAATTGTCACGAGATGTGTAGTCAGCACGAACTTGCTTCGGGTTAGAACTATGGTTGTCATGGGATGGGTAACCAGAGTGGTCCCTCTTAGGTATAGCGCTATGGTTGTTGCGGGATGGGTAACCAGTATGGTCCCTCTTAGGGCTAGAGCTACATTTGTCATGAGAAGGATGGTTAGTGTGGGTACGGTGAGGGCTACGGAAGGTACCAGATGGGTAATTGGTGCGGGCCCGCTTCGGGCTGGGGCTGTGGTACCGATTATAGCTGTTGTCCCTTTCACGAGGGACCTTGACTCCAGCCCTGTGCCCCCTCTCACCTCCCACCTCAACTCCATACCTGTTAGAGTCACAAATAATCAACTGTTCATTAGGGTCTTTTTTTTCTAAGTACTACTACACTCTTGGTCAGATTTGATTGATTTATAAACAGATTTTTTTTTTAAAAAAGGGAAACCAAAATTTGAACCCAAAAGAATCAGTCGATGTCTGGGATCTTCAAGATCCAGTTTTAAATGCAATCTTCATTGTAATATAACCAACAGATTAAAGCACCATAGGAACAATTATGAAAAAAAGAGCAGTACATACACGTACCTGCCAGAGCTCCCATATGGAGCATGGGCATCGTATCTCCCAAACTCACGCTCAGGTCCCCTGCCTCTACCAGAAAGATGGTCAACAACATCTCTCTCCCTGTCACGACCACCTGCAGAAGTTCTGTCAGTTGGATTATCAACAGGTCTCCAGCCACGAACTGGATGAGATGTTCTTCTACCAGAGCCACCTTGTAAAGCAAGTGCCCTCAGCTCACGTGGCACTCGCTGCTCGGCCACCTCAAGGATCTTGATGAGATCCTTGGCAAATCTAGCATCATTCTGGCAGAAGAATGTGTATGCCACACCAGTTGCACCAGCACGACCTGTACGGCCTATCCGGTGCACATAGTCTTCTATTCCAGTAGGGAAATCATAGTTGATAACCGCCCTGCCATGTAACACAAACAGATCAAGGAAAAAGAGAAGAAATGAAATAGGGAAATAAGACATAGAAGGGCAACACAATAAGATCAATTTTTCAAACTGACCCTAACCCACAACTGTTCACAAACACCTTGGCACCTATAATAGCGCACTCTTTGACTGGTGTTCACAAACACCTTGCCACATTCATTTGTTCTTTATAATCTCACAGAGCCAGAATAAAGCCCAGAAATTTTACAACTTAAAAAATAAAAAAATCAAGAATCCCAGAGTTTTAGCAAGCCTGAAAATTGGATGCTTCACTAATAATTATAGGCCCATCGTTACCCATGGTCATTCCATTGACGCTTTGGTGCACAAAGACCTTTTGAGGTTCAACAAATTGAAGCTCACTACTGATATTTAAGGAAATAGATACCAAGTCCTTAGAAGGCACGTTACAAATTGCTCTTACCTTATATCCTTAATGTCAAGACCGCGAGCAGCAATATCAGTGGCAATAAGGATAGGGGTACGTCCAGAGCGGAAGTAGCTGAGCACCCGTTCTCTCTCAACCTGGGACTTGTCCCCATGAATCACTGACACTGGAAATTGCCGCACCAAGCTTTGTGCCAGCTGATCACACATGCGCTTAGTTGTGCAAAATATGAGCACCTTCGCTCCTCTATCCTGGGACCTCAATATCTGCTCAACCCTCCTCAACTTTTCTGGCTGCAATATTACTTCCACATTCTACATACGCATTTGATTTCATTGGAATCAGTTGTCAATTAGTTCATAAGTCATCTGTACTGCTTGACAGAGTAATAGACTTGCCTGGGTGATGGCATTATTGGCTACAAGCTCATCGACACGGCCGATATTGACCTGGACAGGATCCATAAGCAGATCCTTGGCAATCGCACGGACCTCCTTGGGCCAGGTAGCAGTGAACATGAGGGTTTGGTGGCGAGGTGGCACCTCTTTTATGATCCTTCTTATTTCAGGTTCAAAACCCATGTCCAGCATACGGTCTGCCTCATCCAACACAAGATAAGACACTTGTCGAAGGCTCAGTCGTCGCATCTCCATTATGTCCCATAGCCGCCCTGGTGTAGCAACCACTATGTCCACCCCACGTTCAAGGGCTTTCAGTTGCGGTCCTTTTGGGGAACCACCATACAGACACTGTTTCAGTTGGAAGGTCAGCAGCTAGCACTTAACAGCAAAATGGTATGTAGTAAATTGGGAACAAGGAAATAATACTCTGCAAGAGATGTGTGCAGCTCGCCCGAACTTGGAGACCTCTGCTTCAATCTGAGTGGCCAGCTCTCTGGTTGGAGCAAGAACCAGAACTGTGGGGCCCACTCTAGGGTCATTATGCAATCGCTTGATGCGAATAAATCCAGGGAGAAGGTATCCAAGGGTCTTGCCTGAACCTGTCTTTGCAACAGCTACAATATCATTACCCTTGAGAGCAATTGGCCATGATTGTGCCTGGATTGGAGTTGGATACTGGAATCCAGCTTGACGTAACTGTTCAAATTCATACAAGGACAGAAAATCAGTTATATTGTATGTAAATATATTTCAATATTTAACTTCGATAGAAGAATATAAACAAAGGGGGGAGGTATAATTATGCTGTGGTATGTCCCAAAGTTAGTTACCGGCTCCTCCAGAGGAAGTTTGTATTTTTGTTTGCAAGAACGCACATCATAGTTGTTGTGGAAAGAAGAATCTTTGTTTGGAGGACCCGCATGACAGTGGCTTGCATGAAAAGGGTCCATTTTTAGTGGTGGGACCCGTGTCATCACAGCTCAAACCAGAAGAGTCCCCTTCCCCAATGCCAAACAACATTACTTTGTGTTAGTCCCCCACATCCATGATTGTCAGGAAATAGCATTTCTCAAGCAGGCAGAAATGCCACTATATATAGAAGGGAAGGGTGTGCTTTTGTTTGGTGGGCCCAGCTCCTCAAGGGGAAGGGTGTGCATTTGTTTGCAAGAATACACATCATAATTGTTGTGGAAAGCAGAATCTTTATTTGGTGTATCCGCCTGACAGCGGCTTGCATGGAAAAGAGTCTGTTTAGAGTGGTGGGACCCATGTCATCACAACTCATATCAGAAGAGAGCCCCTTCCCCAATGTCAAACAACATTACTTTGTGTTAGCCCCTCATACAAAAGTGATCCATGGTTGTCAGGGAATAACATTTCTCAAGCAGGCATAAATCCCACTAATATATACAAAACTAAAAACTTTTCCATACAGCATATCGTATAAACCCACAAGTTGTGCTGATATGGAACCCAACAGACAAGAACTAGGCATCAAAGCAGAAAAGTGGGATTAACCATCTTGTATGTCAAAGTCAGTCCACCCACACAGAGTAGCAACCACTGACCCATGCAAGGCAGGTCAGGTCACTCCATGCCAGCCCATTCCTCATGGGCTGACAATTGACCAGAAAAAATTGCAGGGGATATAAGCGAAACTCCACAGACGTGCAATTGGCCACATACAATCCCAGCGAATAAGGTCAAGCAGGCCCACAAGTACAGGCCAGGCACTGACCCAAAGTGAATGGGGCCATCTTGAACTGTACGACATTGGCTCCATAATGGAGCAAATATCGCACCTGGGACTGACATAAATGCAAAAGAGAAAAATGAAAAAGTTGAAAAAGGAAAAAACTCAATTTCGCATCAAAGATAATTTGAATTGAATAAGTCATCCAGTCTGATATAATTTTTTTTGGTAAAGTGATGTGGGGCAAGGAGTCAATGTGAAAGGGATTTTGGACTGATATTATCTAATTGTACATTAAAGTTGAAGGGATAGCATGTTATAAGGGAAGTAATTGTGCCCTAAAACTTCAATTTAAAACAATAGGATTGTGTAGTTGACAAGGAATAATAGATTTAAGCTTTTTGTGTGCTACTTAAACATGGGAGTAGCAAAAAGCAAGAAATATAAATACCTCCTTGAGTATCTCTGGTGGAAAATTAGCAGACTCAAATGTTGGAAGTGGTGGTGGTACATTGTCACCCTACAAACAGTATATAACGAACACCAAATATTAAGAAAGATCATAAGAAAAAAGTTACAAAATCTGTGCAAGTAAATAACATTTGAACATATTGCTCATTTATGCAACAACAATCAGTATAGTTCTATCTTCAGATTTAGAGGTGACATCTATATTAAAGATGACCAATCTAACCTGGTACTAGTATTGGAACATCCATTTAATGGACTATATTACAACCACAATAATAAATGTGAAATGAACTTACAATAACAATAATCTCATGCCGTTGGCGATATGATTCAGCAGATCCAGCATCTACCCCTGTTCGGTAATCCTTCCTGCCACCAATAGAAATAGCCCTAGAATCCTGTGCATCATTTGGGCCATACATATCCATGCTGCCACCTCTACTGCCTCCTCCCTATCATCAAAATTTAAAACCTATGTAATCCCAATATAGACCTTACAATTTACACAATTTCCTGCAGCAACGCTCTTCTAAATTAGCTTTATTTTGTACCTCAAAAATATATGCTATATTATATTTCATTATGGCTAAAAAATCTCACCTTATAATATTTTGATCAGTGGTGTACACTATGAGAAGGTAAAAATGGTATAGATCAAACAATCAGCTTAACACTATCAGATCTAACATTGTTTATAATTAAATACTACATTCTAGATCTGGTACATAGCCACAGCCATGGCCTCCAATTCCTGCTGTTTTTTTTTCCGCACGAATGACAAATTCTTGTTGAAGATTGAACTAGAAGCGCAAAAAAAAAAACAGTAGAGAGAGATACCTGATGAAAGGTTCTGGCGCGAGGGGCATACCGGTCATTAGCTTCATCAGGGGAGTAACTCCTCCTCCGTCGACGATCGGGTGCAGCCACCGCGGCTGAAGAGATGCCCCGGCGAACGGGTGGCGGAAGCTGAGGTGGAGGCCGAAGCTGATCCCCAGGAGGGAGGGGGCGCTCGTACTGCGTCACATTCGTCTCCGGATTCCAGTAGTACAAGTAGCCCGTGCTTCCATCGACTAACCCTCGCCATGGCTTAGGCAGGGTCGGGTCCTCAGGCGCGTAACGAGGCGCTGCTCTTCCACTCATGGCAGGAGATAGGCTGCTTTCTCTCGTCGATCGGTCGGGAGAGGAGAGGAGAGGGAGAGCGGGACGGAGGATACTTGCGTTCCCTTTCGGGCTAGGGTTTCAAACGGCACAGGGTGTCTGCTATTGATATTTGACAAATTTTGGAATAATTTTGGAAAAGCTATTATTTCGGAAGAGTAATAAAATAATATATTTTTGAATGAATAGTAAAAGAGTGATATTTTTTATTATTTAGAAAAGTGAAAATATTTTTAACAGTTGTTAATCAGAATATAATTATGATATTAACAATGATGATAATGATGATAATAATAATAATAAAATAATGATCATAATATTCATAATTATAATAATAATAATATAATAAAAATATAAACATAATCATAATATAATAATATAATAATATAATAAAAAATAATTAAATAATAATCAAATAATAATCATAATCATGATAATAATATAATAATTTAATATAAAAAAATTATAATAATAATAATAAATTATTATAATTATAATCATAATCATATTATAATAATAAATAATAGTAATCATAATAATATAATTATAATATAATCAAAGCTATAATCATAATATAATATAATATAATATAATATATAATAATAATAATAAGTAATAATAATATAATAATAATAAAATCATAATCATAATAATATAATAATCATATAATCATATTTATAATCATAATATAATAATATAATACTAAAATCATAATTATTATAATATAATAATAATATTATTAATCATATAATAATAATATTAACGGTGATGTTAATATAATATTTACAATAATTATAATAGTATATAATAATAATAATAATATAAATAATTATCATAATATTAATATAATAATAAATCATAATCATAATTATAATCATAATATAATAATATAATACAACATAAATAAATAAAATAATCGCTATTCACACGAGAGCTAATCTAATATACCACCTATAACTTGGTATACCGGATTAGCACTCTTCTACTTAGTCTAAAATTTATTTGGCAAATTAATTCGTCGGAATAACTATTCTATTCTAACTTTTTGCTATTTCACCAAGGGCCAAACAAAACCCTAGGTGTCTACTAGGTGTTAGGGATGTCAATATTATCATTGTTAGTGTCACACCCCAGAAATAATAAAACAGATTAGGGGTGATTAATCTCGCCACGTACGCACGTCTTGAAAGGCTAAATGATTAAAATAAGATAAATCTTAGAATAAACAAAACAATAATAATAATACAAAACAATAACAGTCCAGAGTAACAAGAATATAATACAACGCCTGCATCGGCGGCCTAGCTCCATCGGAATGGGTAGCAAAATCACTCAAAGAAAATCCCAAAAGAAGAAATAAAATTCGAAACCCGATAGATCCTAATCCACTACCCTGCTCACATGCGGATGCGGCGAAGCATCTCTGTCACCACGCAGGACTGCACCTAGCACTCTCTCATCCAAAAATCATCCGGCACCTGTATACCTGGATCCCACAACCACCGTGAAAACGTGAGTAATTTAAAAATTACTCAGTACGGATTTAGATCCAGCCTTAAGATTTGATCTTCTTTCCTAGACTGGACCTAAACGCCGATACTGGTGTTCAAAAGGTAATATTATATTCATGTGAAAATAAAATAATATTTTGTGCACATTTTGAGAAGCTTGTCTAAATGCTATGACATGAAATGCCAAAAACCCAAAATAGAAAGTCAGTGGTAATAATAATATAATATAAAATATAAGGTACGAAAATCAAACACCCGAAATAAATACCCGGATTGTAAATTTACCAGACCCATCCTGAGCGGGCACTACCAGGCTCAACTTACTAACTCGGGCCTTGCCTAAGCGGGCACTACCAGGGCCCAACTAACTAACTTAGGACTTTATGTTTGTGCAGCGACAACGCCATACAAACGACAATTCGGGCTCCCGATGCGATAACGCCCTAGGAGAGTGAACGGCTATAAAGCACGTACTCTGGTCTGCTGAATATGGTAATTTACCTTACAAAATAGAAATAAATGGACATAGTATGTCTTCAATTGCCATATCGTAAAAAGGAGATAACTACCCGTGAATTAACAAATCGAAAATAAATGGGAGCCTACACTGTACCAACCAAGGGTCAGAGGACCGCATCCCGTAAAAGTATCAAAACAAAATATAAATAAATGGGAGCCTACACTGTACTCACTAAGGCTAGCGGATCGCATCCCGACTTTCTCTGTACCAACTAAGGGCCAAAGGAGAAAGCCCTTCGGACAATACCAGGATCCTAAATAAGCCGATAAATATAATAATATAGTATCATAAAGTAGATTTTAGTCTCGAATATGGCCGCCCACACTAAACACTGAAGTACATGGTATCCTAATCGCTCAAATTTGGATTTAAAATTTAATCATATCCGGAATAATAAAAATATAATATTGATCAAAAGAAAAACACTATGACACTGCCGAACCCTCCAAATGACGGGATCGGTGGATAATCCGACAGGCAAAGATGCGCAATACATATATAGACTGGTGGGTCCCACGAGCCTATGGGTCACCGTACGTAACCACAACGGTCTGGTTATGCAAGACAACTCAGACTGAGAATTATCCGGTCCGCCTCTCAGCACTCCCATGCATTTAATGCATGATTAACTACCTGACTTAATTAATGATTAGTAATAGTAATAATATTTTCCTAATAAATATAATCTATAACTTGGATTATTTAATTCTATCTGATCCTATCGCGGGACTATTTCCTGAATCATACTCCTATCATATCTACATGCAATATGACATGCGAATGCGGGTATGTCTCGAATATGCTAGTCAATTTACCGGATGCATATGACAGGTCAATTTTGGTCCCTAATCAAATTTGGTCAAAAAATACCGCATATCAGATTTATTTTAAAAACATTTTATTTTCGGTTTGGGTTCCTAATTCTAAAGAAAGAAAATTAAATCCCAGGAAACCGTACCTGAGAATAATTTGATCAGGTCGGTAGCGTCGAATTGCTTAGTCCCCGGTGACGCTCATGATCTCATCAACCGTCTCATCCTGATTGTACTCGTTTGTCGGCTCGTCAAGATAAATTCTCGAGAACCTATAGGGTCAAAATAAATTAAATTGGCAAGTATCCTATTCACGTTTGGTCTGGTTAGGTCAGGGTATACCAGACTCTGAATCATGATTATTATTATTTAGTGTTCGTGTTTTGAGATTATATTTATTTCGATTAATGTAACTAACTTAATTTATTTAGATTAATTAAGTTAGATTAATGTTATCACTTAATTGATTTAATTATAATTAGAATAATTAATTAATTAGAAAGAGAGAAGTTGATTAATATATAATATTATATAATTAATATTATTTTTATTAAAAATAAAGAAATTAATTAATATATATATATTTATATATTTATTAATATTATTCCATCATTAAATAGAGAAATTGATTAATATATATTTATATATATTAATTAATATTATTCAATTATTAATAATAGAGAAATTGATTAATATATATTTTATATTATAAATTATTATTATATTTTAGTTATTATTTTATAACCCCTAATTATTTATATCCTATTCTTTAACTATATCTCATTTCATATTTTAGTATTATTTTTATTAATTAGAAAATATATTATATAAAACTAGAATTAAAAATAAATAAATAAATCAAAATGAAAGAAAAGAATTTCAATTAAACTTAAATTTAATTAATATTTTTATTTAATTAAATGTGTTGGTGTTTTAATGTTCGGGATCATACGCTGAATACCAAATCGTTGGTGCCAATGCACCGATATCCCGAAATCGGGGGCATATAGGGAATCTAATCATTTTCCGTTTTTATCTTTAAGTATTAATTAATTATTAGTTGCGCACGTCTTAGTTTACGGCACTCGCTAATTAATTAATTACACTTTTATCCAAATTAACCTTTCGGTCCACTTAGTTAAGATCAATTTATTTTCTACATTTATAATTATCCGTTCAGATTTATTTTGCGCATATAACCCTAGAAAAAGGGGTTATTACCATAAAAGTTCATTTTGACCCTTAACTTCATGATTTTCACAATTTATTCCCTGATAAAGTGCACCATACCAAAATCAACAACAAAGAGGGGTTCAATAAACTTGCCTAATATCCCAGTTCATGATAGAACAACACCAAAATTGAATCATCACACATTTGAGCAAGCAGCAAAAGGGCAAGGTCGGCACAAGCCAAACCAGCCACAAGAAATGAAATCAACACACAATAAGCACAACTGGCCAAAGAAATTCAAGTGGGCTCGGGGCCAAGTTTTCGCTTCACTAGTACCGAATGGTACCAGTGTACCAAAGCACACAAGACCTTTAGAACAAGGCACAATAACAGGCAACAACAATCACAACCAGCCGAATGGCACGAGCCATGCATCAATGGTACCGATTGGTATCATCGTACCAAAGCACAACACTAACGAGGGCAAGAACAGACATAACAAGCAACATGCGGCACAAGCAAAGCAACCCAAGACACATAACAAAATCAACGATCCATGCCCTCACTTCTCTGGTACCGATTGGTACCAGTGTACCAAGGGCTTAAACCAGCATACTGACTAGTACCAGCACAAAATCACAACAATAGATGTAGGAGGAAGAGTCAGGCGCAACAATCCACAAGAGATACTAACTAATAGTGAAGCAAGCACAAATGCAGCACGGCTCAGCCAGCGCACGGCCCACACGGCCGGAAAAAGAGGAAAGAGGTTACCGAAAATAAGCACAAAGCAGCGAGATGACAATAAAGAGGGGCAACCAGAGTTGGGCGCAGCGGAAAAAAGGCGGAGCTCAGTTAGGGGTCGCCTGTGTCGCCCTTGCTGGCCGAGGGTGAGGGTGGAGGGCAAGGTCGGCGTCTTAAGCAAGAGGGGAGAGTGAGTAGAGGGATGGGTGTGGTGGCGAACGGCTGGCGCGCCTTGGGCTCGTCCAAGGTGACTGGGGGTGCCGGCTTGGCTGAGAGTCAAAAATCTGATCGCGTGAGGGGGTGAAAAGGGGATTGGTGCCTCCTGTGAGGCTTGAGAGAGAGATAGCGGGAGGTATTGACGAGTCAGTGAGAGAGATAGCGAGTGGAGGGAAAACAAGAAGGAGAGAGGGGCCGGTGAGAGGGAGGTAGAGCGGTAATTAAAGAGGGATGAGTTTTGACACTGAGGGAGGAGAGTCAGAGGGTTGATTGAGAGGAATGATTGAGAGGAAATGGAGATGGGATGGGAGTAGTTATCGGTAAAGTCATGGGAGTGTTGTGTGAGAGAGAGAGACAGAGAAATTGAGAGAGAGGGTGGGGGTCACGGGTAGAGAGAGAAATTTTGACTTTGAGGCCGGTCAGATTTTCCGTGATCGAATTCGTGCGACCATTCGCGCGTCCGATTTATTCTCTTTTAATCATTTAAATGTAATTATTTTCAGTACCAATTTGATTCTTATATTTTTATCGTATCAAATAAATTAATTTAATGTCATTTAAATTGTTAATCATCATTAACCTTTCATGGAAAATATTATAAATTTCTTAAGTCAATCGTTGTTAATTTGAATTTAACTCTCAATTATTAAAAATTCAGATTTATATCCGTCATTCATTAACTTTATTCATCGTAATTTAATTTCATCAAATATTCTTGCGCTGTTAACTTTGAAATCAACTTATTTAAAGTTTCATAAATTTAATTTGATCTTTGGATTTCATTCTTTAATTAAATCCTTAAATCTATACTTTATAAATTCAACGTGCCTTTAATTTATTAATTATCATCACCATTAAATTTCAACATATTAAATTTTTTTCTATTTGCTCAATTTAGATTTAACTTATTTATATTTTAATAATGTTGAATTTGATTTCAGAGATAAAATTTTTTTATCAA
Organism: Schoenoplectus tabernaemontani; assembly: GCA_037127355.1. Classification (NCBI taxonomy): domain Eukaryota; kingdom Viridiplantae; phylum Streptophyta; class Magnoliopsida; order Poales; family Cyperaceae; genus Schoenoplectus; species Schoenoplectus tabernaemontani. Next base: position 17,756,215 of record CM073750.1, on the reverse strand, counting down.
AATTTCTTCTTTCCAAATTATAAATTTTTACTATATGTATTTTTCCTCATAATTTGCTTAATTATATATTTATAGATTTTATTATTTTAAAAGTTACGAGGTTTCACAGTTAGGGCTATCAATAATATCCTTTGATTATTCAATTCTTATCGTATTTAATAATACGGATATAAATAATATTTTATTTATATTAAATTATTAGATATAAATATGAATATGAATAAAAAAATTAATAACTTATCAGGTAAAAATGAGATTAAGAACTATTTTGAACTATTTATATTTTTTTCATTTTAAAAGTTATTTGATCGTTTATCTGATCCGTATCATATCTAATAAGATGGTACGAATAAAATTTTTATTTTCGTTAAATTATTAGATATGAATATAAATAAAAAATTTCATTAACTTATCAACTATAATTATGAATAAAAAGTTTTCGTTACTTTATCCTCCCATTGACAACACTTACTATCTACAATTTGTGCTTTCCCATAATTTCCTTTCTATTGGATCCGATTCTGCTGCTCTTCGCACTAGCAAGCAGGTTCAGTTTTTCATATCGAATTATTAAAATTACTGAATAATAATTATATGAATTTAAAAAAAAAATTCAGACTAGCGGATCCCGAAAAATATAATTCTACTCTATAGTTGGACGAACAGCAAATTCATTTCCCCTATTGTTCGGGTTCTATAGGCAAAAATGTACTAAATTTTCCTAGGGTTTATTTCAAAAAAAAAACATTCAAGAAATTCTATGATTTTTTTAAGACGTTTACATTGATATCCACATACTTTTGTTAATATTATAAAAAAGTTGAATATTAAGTCTATTATATATATATATATATATATATATATATATATATATTAACACATATATGTTAACTGAGTTATTATATATATAAATAATGAGTAAAGATACCGTGAACTTAATTAAAAAAGTATAACAAATCATCTCTAAATTTTAATTTATCATACTCATTAAATTCTTTATATGAAAATCTTGTGGGATGCAAAAATTTAGAGCTTTTTAAGCTTTTTAATTACCGTTTTTAATTTTTTAAAATCAGCTCTAAAAATAATAATAAATTATTCAATGTTTGAACATTATTTTTAAAAATAAAAAACGGTGACTTAAAAAACTCAAAACACTCCAAATTTTTATATCCCACAAGATTTTTATATAAAGAATCTAATAAGCATGATAAATTAAAATTTAAAGATGATTTGATGTACTTTTTAAGTTAACCTTACGAAAGGCCTCCGTGAGTTTAAGCTCACGGTATCTTTACTGATTAATAATTTTATTATATAAAATTATTTTGTACAGTATTATTATTCATATTGAATTAGTTACTCTGCATATATAGTGGTCTTTTACTTATATTAAGTGTTATAGGATAAGTTGTATAATAAAATCATTAATATAATATACTAACTCGTTATATATAAAAATTAGTTACGCTATGGTGCTATACATAGTATGGATCATTTTTATGTTATAGATCATTTTTTTCCTTTTCAAAATCAAAATGGATGATTTGAACTGCTCAAAATAATTTTCATATAATTTAGCGCATAGCACTATAATCAACTCATATATATACAGTGAAAATCATTTTGAATGGTCAAATCAGTCATTTGAACTTTAAAAACAGAAAAATAATACATAACACATGAGTCATTCGTGTTACACATAACACCGTAACCCAACTCTATTGTAATATTTCAAAAAATAAAGAATTAATATCATTTATTTTTGGATTATTTTATAAATAAATTTTGTATGGGACTATTTGCAAAACTGAACAGAAAAATTAAGGGGATACACGTTGGTCTTTTCCGTTGGCACGTGGTTCTTACAAAGGCGGTGATCTAGAAGCGCAGGGTGTATTTAAAGGGCGTTGAACTCAAAAATTGGTTCAAAGTCATTCTTATTCATTGATTTTGCATTGAGATTCATATTTTTTATTTGTTTAAAGTTTTTCTCTCATCTCTTCACGAATCTCAATGCAAAATCAACGAGTAAGAAGGTCTTTGCATTAATTTTTTGATTCAAAACCCTTTGAATCTACTCCGTTCCCGTGATCTAAACCCAAATATATTCTTCTCTTTTCTGGTTGCGATGGAAAAAAAATGAAAAAAAAAATGAAACAGAACCGAAAGCAAAGGAAGAGGAAATTGGACAGAGACAAGGAGAAACCAAGAACAAAGAGAGAGAAAGAAAGTTAAAATATACAAATTGATTAATGGATTAGTCTGATGATTTAAATAAGGAAAATCAATTTAGTGCTAAGGTTTAGCTTCTTCAGACTGATGAGATTAATTCAAGTAAAACTATTTTACGTTGTATACTGTGTTGATTTCTAACTCCTTTATATAATGATAGTCAATAGCTTAACAAAGTCATCCCTGACTTATATTTCATTTCGGTTGACTTCTATTTTGCATTAAATTTATCCTTTATACATTAAATAAGTTACATCTTACTGTATCGTTAAACCATATGATCAGCTAGTGATTCTTTAGAATTTTATCAAACCTTGACACTTTCTTATTAATTATATTATTAGTATAGAGATATGGTGATTAATGTAAAGGTTCAACTAACTTTTCTTATATATAGAAATGAATAATTAACTAGTTAATGATGATAATATATAAATTATGAAACAAGATTAAAATAAGTCATATTTTAATAGAAAAAATGAAAGAAATAAAACTGATGTTTATAATTACGATTTGAATAGATATCGCGGGTCAATTTAAAGAATGTCGTATATCGAGTCAAAAATCAGAATCGAGTCGTCAATCAAAATCATATTCGTATCACTAATCATATTTCTATCTATGTTGTTTATTTTCTTTTCTGTTAACGACGTAGGTTGCGGGTCGTTGGATGGATGCAGAAGATATCGTCTTCGTAGTGTCTCGACTCAGGGCGTTACATCTATGATGCTATGTATAGCATTGATTGCCCCTCGTACTACGGATTGTTTCTTCATTGTCAAAGTCTAAATGATCAATTTGAATCACTCAAAATATTTTTCAAATAAAAATCTAGTTGGTGATCAAATTTATTTTTTTATTTTTTTAATATTTTTTAAATAGTTAGAAAATCACTTGATGTAATTATTATTAGTTGTTCTGGGAAGGATCATATACATTGCTTCCACGTGATATTGAGGCGATTTGAAAATTTAAATTATTGACGTGTGATACTTCGGATGTAAAAATGTTTAAATCCATAGTTTGGGCTTATGGGCCGTGCATCGCAAATCCAAAGACCCATTGAATCGGGCTGCCATTATAAGAGATTATTGATGGCGTTCATATAAAATCATTCCTCTAGATTTGGAATAAAATATATTTCCGTAATGGATCCAATGTAATAAGAAGAATTAAAGGGAGTTTTTGAGCGAAATGAATTAGATATAATTTGGAGCAAAAGAAAGATAATCTCGTAGATGATTTCCGAATCCGAGCAAAGCTCGTCCATCTTATGAGGCATGCCTCGCATCCTCAAAATGCCTCTTGCAGAAAATCTTGCCAAACCGTCTCCATCCCCTAGGATTTTCGCACTCTTTGTAACTCTAAATGATCATACAATGATTACATACATATATTACTTATTACCGAATAGTGCATATAGATATATAAATTTTATAAATTTTAATATACCGTATGTCAAAAGAAATGATTTTCTAATTATTTAAAAATTAGTAAAAGAAATTCTAAAAAAATATATAATTTGATCCCAATTAGATTTTACATATGTAAATTATTTTGAACGGTGTATATATAGAGAGAGCGAGAGGTTGTGGTGCTTCACGAAACACAAAATCTCTTGTGTTTTGTCTCCGTATCTCAAATTTGAAAATTCAAATGGTCAATCCAAACCATTGAATATGATCTTCATATTGAAATATATATTTGGAGATAAGAAGAATTAAATGAATTAGATATAATTTGGAGCAAGAACGAGCAAGAACCGATAGAAATACGGATTTTCAGAGTCATCTACGGACTTTGTTCAGGTCCGCATCCGGTCTGAGATGGAGCAGTTTTCAGCACGACCTCCTGATGATTATTTGAAGTTTCTGAGCAAACTACTTGGAGTTTTTTAGTATTCTTGGGCTCATTTCGCTTCTGACAACGAGAAGAACACAATCTATTAAGGCCTCATAACCCAAAAACACTTAAAAATAGACAGAAATATGAAATACTCAAAAGGTTGAGATTTGATGTGTATCTTTTTTTCTCTCTCATGTTATTTATTGCCTCATGGAAGGCTAAACTATCCTCTTCTAGGGTTTAGGATATGTAGTTAGTACTTTTATTATTTTAATTCAAATTATATCGTTATTTCAATGATTGCTTTGATTTGATCTTTGTTTGTGATTTATCAGTGTATGATCTGATAATTGGATGATAAATTGCATGTTTGAGTAGTTGCAAATGCTTGAACCTATGTAGGAATTGACCAACTTATTTATTTTATGTAAAACTCTAGGTTTGAGACTAAGTACCGAAAGGAGACGTTAATTGTTTGACCCAAATTAAGATTTAGGAAAATGATTTCATTAGATGTCTTATTACCTTCAAGGACTCAAGTTTGAATCATGTTGTTGAGTTCATTAGGGGATTCGACGACTTGAGTATACAACCCGGCCAATTATAAAAATTAATGTGTTTAGGATATGCCACAAAATAAAATTTACGCTAGATAGGAGACTGTATCATGAAAGTCGGCAGATTCTAAATTATGATTGAGAAACCCTCAATTGCATAAGAAAATAATAACTTGATTTGAAATTAAAATAGCATTTGTATCTAATTATAGCCCGAAAGTCCTAGAACTTTTATATTTTTTGCACTTTCCTCATTTAGTTCTTTAAATTTAAGATTACATTTATTTTGAATTACTAACTCCATTTATTATTGTTTAGATAATTAAACTTTGAGTTACCTAGTGTCAAAAACTGTCCCTATGGATCGACCCTTGATTATAGTATAATTTTTAGATTTATACACTTATAAACCCAAAATTTTAGATTTATTTATGGTAAATTTATATTAACACCTGACACTCATCAGAATCATATCACAAGAGAATATTACTCACCCATTAATTTTTTTTGAATCGCTAGAATCGCTGGAATTTCCTTTGAATCACTGGAATTTCATTGTTGCTAGAATCACAAGATTAATTAATTTCTTTATCGCTCAAATAATAAAAGATTTAACAACGCGGGGTCACAGTGCAGCACACGACCACAGGGGAGAGAAATGTCACGGGGGGAGGTGGATGGAGGCACACGATGAAGAGGAAGGAGGTGCATAGGTTCTAGTTTTTTTTGGAATAGAGCAGAAAAAGTTTTAAAAGTTGCTATTGGAGAGATTCAATGTCGTTGAAATTTAAAATTTAATTGATCTATGACCTCATCAACGTCAAAAAGGTTAAGATTTGAAGCAAAAATTCTAATTCATCACTCACTAAGCCTTTAAATAATCTCAACTAAACTAGTCATAGATAAAAAAAAAGTATTGCGCGTCTCCAAGCAATCACAGTGTTGCCAGTGCATGGTGCGTGCATCGCTAGCTGAGCAACGTCACCACCATGAGTAGTGAGTCTACATGACTCCATTCTGTTCATCGCCAGCGTGTTGTCTAGGAGCAATGTTGTCTGTTTGATGGGTTAGAGATGCCCTTGGTAGGTTATGGTACTGTGGGCCGATCCAAGGAGGAGTTTGAAAGTTAGATGGTAGTCACATATATTCAATTTATTTTTGAGGTTATGGATTATGAGCTGAAGCTAGGAGGAAGGAACTGACGAGATAAAAGGGAGATGTGATTATCTTCGGGGAAAGCTCCAATACCAGTAATACTTAAATCATATGCGAAGGTGAAAGTTAGTGTCATTGTTGTGGGAGAGATAGAAAGATTGGAGATAAGGACAATGTTGAGAGAGCAGTGAATTAAGATCGAGTCAACAAGAGGAAATAAGTTTGTGTGATCTTTGTGATCTTAACTAAGAAGGAGGTCATGCTCTTGGAGTTATTTGAGAGAAAATAGAGAATAACGGGTTATGGAAGCAAAAAAAAAGTGTCTGAATATGCATCCACCTCATCTCTTAGGGACAATGTTGCTACTTATGCTGACTCAGTAAAAAATACTCATGGTATGCATGCTCTTGCTTCCATACTTATCACTAGATCGAGATAATGGATAGTAGATTTTGGAGCATCCCAACATATGACAAATGCTGCTGATGAGTTTTCTTCTTATTCTCATCTAGTAGTTTCTGAAAACATTCAGATTGTCGATGGTGTGGTCCGATCAGTGATTGATACAAAATGGAGATAGGAGAGCATCTCTTAGAGACGACTCCTCTTCAGTACATCCAGATTGGATCATCATTGTTATCAACATGAGCATTGATTTCAGTATTACTAATCAAACTTTTTACATTTGGTTCATCGCTTTACTTTAAGATTGGAATGGTATAGCAGAAACAATTAAATTTTCAAACTGTACGCAAAAAAAATATATTGACCAAATTAATTAACAAGGAAATAATGAAAAATAACAAAGCACCAAAATGCTGACTAATTTTTTTTTACTTGTTTGACCTATTTTTACCCTCATTGGAATGGTTTGGCTATTTCTGTCATTGATTTGAGATGGTGGTTTAATTATTTTCCTAGTTCAATTTTTGCCAGCTCCCATGTTGTTCAGATAATAGTTGTTAGCATGCACTAATGTCGTCAAAAATTATTCTAATCAAGAGTAAAAAAATCAGCCTTTAAGATAACATATTTTTATAGATAACTTACTACTTGAAAAATATCATAACCACAGAGTACACCTAGCTATTAACTGGTCCATTATATCATAACCACAGAGTACACTAGCTATTAACTGGTCCATTATATTTTAATTTTTTTGCCTAAATATAGCCAAAAATGTTAAAACATCATCACAGAAACAAATTACAGCTAGCTTTTGAGTTGTTGAAATTGTACTGTGCAATTATCACAAAATTTTTTTATCTATATTTATCTTCTACCTTCTTTGATTGAATATCCTTTTGTTTCTCAATCCTCACTCATAGCATTTAGTTTCTTCCTATATTTTAGCAAGATCATCTATGGAAAGAAGAAAAAAGGAACAACTAGAAAATTTATCATCTCATATATGATTATTAATCTACATAGAAAATCTAGAAGTTCAAGATGATGAAGAAATTGAGATCTCGATGTTCATCCAGGAGAGTTGAAGAACAGAGTTTGTCTGTTGCACCTCATATTTCTTCAATTAGCTCAGATATACCCACAGAGGAGGTGGGGAACAATATTAAGTCAGCCCCACAATGCTCGGTAGTTTCATTTTACGAAACAAAGATAGTCGGTGTACCGCGTCAGGTCACCATCTCATGGAACAGAAGCCTTATCACTCATTCATTCTCCATCTCTATTGAGGGAAGGGAAAACAGACCCCTTTTATTTCGTGTCGAACTCAAACCGTGGCCATTTAGGGGACGGAAGGGCTCAAAAGAAGAAGATGTTGATGGTGACCGTGTTAAGATCTTTTGGGACATGCGATCTGCCAAGTTTTCAGAAAGTCCTGAGCCCATAAGCGGTTATTATGTCGCCCTCGTCAGCCAAGAAGAAGTGATTTTATTAGTTGGGGATTCAAAGAAGAATGCCTATAAAAAAAGCAAATCGAGGCCTTCGTTGGAGGATCCAATTTTGCTTTGCAAAAGAGAGTGTGTGCTTTCTAGGAGGAATTTCACCACACGGGCACGATTCAACAATGGGAAGAGAGGAGAATATGACATTGTTATCGAGAACTCCATCCCGGGGTCAAAGGATCCTGAGATGAGAATAAGCATAGATGGCAAGGTTCTGATCAATGTCAAGAATTTGCATTGGAAATTTCGCGGGAGCGAAATGGTTTTAGTCGGGCAGTCACCAGTGCAGGTGTTTTGGGACGTGCATGATTGGGTTTTCAATGGACCATGGTCGCAAGCGTTCTTTGTTTTCAAGCCAGGGAAAGTCGAGTTGCCCAAAGAGTATGATGATGGTGAAATATTGTGCAATTGTGATAATTTGAGTGGATTTTGCTTCTTTTTAAATGCTTGGAGGACCGAATGAAAGATTGAAGAGTTGACTCAGGTAGTGTCTGAATTTATTGGTTTACAATAAGGTAGAGAATTTTTGTTGTATTATTTGAATGAGAAGTATTTCATAATTTAATCTGTTGAATTATTGTACATAATGGAGTAAATGATGAAAGCTTGTCCATTTATCCTGTATATGCACATTGCTCATGTAATTGGGGTGTGTGTTCTATTTATCCTATATACACACTCTCTTCTGACAGCTTTCCTTCTTTTGTTGACACTGGTTTTTAAAGTCTAATACCAAAGATGAGAGGTTATTGCTTTACAAAACTGCTCTTCCATTTTGATTCGGAAAGACAGTCGGTAGCTTCTGTATCTAGGAAGTTTAGTTATGATACGCCTCATCTCTCTTCCTTTTTATTCACTTTTTTTTTCATATTTTGAGACCATATTCTTTGGACAAGTCGCCTATATGTTCTCTGTTTTGAAAAGTTCACCCCTTTCAATCTGTCTTCCTCCTGTCTGCTTGGCATCGACAGAAATACAGATTATAATGATAAAGTTATGCCATTGGAATTTTAAGATTACACCTGCAGTTGCAATTTTTCAAATTATACCATCGCAATACATGTATTATAAGGTCATTACAATCATATATACAATGTTGTCAACATGGTAGGGCTAGCTATGGTATACCCAATATAAGTAAAAAGTAAAAAAACTACTGTTTATCGTATGTTTATCTTACAAACATTGTTACCCTCAATTGTTACGGTTTCATTCTGAAGTTGGGAACTATAAAGATTGAACTTCAAAATACTTGCGATGCAATTTCTTTTCAGTTGCAAACTTCGCAATTTAAAATTTCGGAAAGTAATTCATATTTTTTTGACAAAATGTTCTTGTTAATTCTAGGGTTGGCAAAAAAAGCTCATGACTCGTTCAAGATTAATTTGTGGATTGAGCCATTAACAAGTTAGCTCATTAAGCTCGTTAAGTTAATGAACTGAAATTGAGCTTTGTTGGCTTGGTAAACTATTAATATTTATCATTTATATTAATTTAATATAGTAAGTAGTTTATAGTATAACATGTACTAAATTATTATATTAAATTTATGTGAAATATATTATCATTAGTTATTTTATTGATTTTTATATAAATTTTGATATAAGATATTATAAAAAATATTATTAACTATCAAATAAGTCTTATTGAGTCAGCTCGGTTATTATATTAAATTTGTGTGAAATATATTGTTATTAGTAATTTTATTAATTTTTATATAAATTTTATATAAGATATTATAAAAAATATTGTTAACTATTAATAAGTTTTAACGAACCTTAATGAGTCAGCTCAGTTAGTTCGTTAACTTAACGAGTTAGTCTCAAGTCAAAGATTTTGGCTCGGAAGTATTTAACAAGCCGAACTGACTTGACTTGTTAAGCTAATGAGCTGAATACTAACTTGACCCGATTGGCTCAGCCCGTTGTCACTAGTTAATTCCAGTTTATGAATATTATTTTTTTTAATATATCTATTATATTGAACATCATAGCATATTATTTTTTTACAGCTAAAAAAAGAAATCTGTTACAATGCGCGGCTACATTATGAGTTCTATCTGAAAATCGAAACCAAAAGAGGAGTTGCCAAATCGGACAGAGAAAATTGCAAAAGGAATGATAGAACACGAGAACAAACTGTAACAGAAGCACACTTATTGCCAGAGTTTAGTTGTGGTGCTTGCAAGGTCTATAAAACTAATTTACTGTAATGCCCAAGGAAAATTAAACAGCTACTGAAATGTGAAATCTACAAAGTAACTAACCACACTATGCCACTACGGATTAAAAACTTTTAGTACTAATTATTCAGTATTATGAACATCTTTAGAGGATAATTCTTGCTTCCTACAAGGGGCTTATTACAACTTCATATCTAAACACTGCTATTTGAAATAAATGGTCTATATGCATAATAATAAAATAAACTAAAAAAAGATAACGGGTTTATATGGACCAAAAGTTTGACCAAACAAAATCTTCTTGTTCGCCATAGAAATTTATAAGGAAAAAAAATGCTAACAAGAAAAAAAAAACACAACTCTCCTAGTTGCAACAAGAAAAAAACAAAACTCTCCTAGTTGCAACCCTCTAAAATCTCAGAATACCCAGTTTGCCAGTAAGGCTGAGAAACATCACCCAGGCCATGTACTTCAAATGTTATCAGAATTTCCAATTACCTGTCCTTTTTTCACTGATTTACAGGAGAGACAAAGGCAAACAGTTTTTTCATGATTTGCGGGGCTCGCGCGATGTTTCTTATTGAGACATTTCGAGCATATAAATTAGCTAACAAAAGGGAGAAAAATAACAAAAATGTTTTTATTCCATGACAGCAACACCCCCAGCTGCCTTAATCTTCTCCATAATCTCCTTGGCCTCCTCTTTTGTTACCCCTTGTTTAACCACAATTGGTGCTTTCTCAACCAACTCCTTGGCCTCCTTCAGGCCCAAATTTGTAAAACCCCTCACCTCTTTTATCACCTTAATCTTTGCTGCGGTATCAAACTTCTCCAACTTCACGTCAAATACTGTCTTCTCCTCTTTTTTCTTCTCCTCTGACTTTGCACCACCAGCAGCTTGGGAGGAGCCCAGGCCCAAACCATGACCAGACAGAGTGCGTGGCAGAGGCTGGTTGAGACGAACAAACAAGGCAGGTCCGATTTGCTTTATTTCTCCAGGTGGAAGGGAGGCAATCCGATCTGCTAGATCAAGGATTTTAGATGAAGGTGGTGGACTGGGTCCATATGGATCATAGACAGGTGGGTAGGTGAACTTGTTTGCGGGGTCTTTTGGTGCTGAGGGGGCAGCATCAGATAGTTGACGGTACAGTGAGAAAGAGGCAGGTGCTACTGGTAAAGCGGCGGTAGCTTGTACACGTTTTAGAAGGCCCAAGACTTTCATGGTCGTATGAAACAGGTATTTAAAAATGCCTGCTAATATGTAAATACTAAATTGGGGGAAGTACACTTTACAGGAACTTGTTACCTGAAAAATTAAGTAATGGTTAGACTGAAAGCTAATTACTTTATGAACAAAACTTCTGTTTCTTGCGGAAATGTTGCAAAACGAGCATCATCCTCACGTGAAATACGGAAACCCCAAAGAAAATACCAATTTCAATGAAAAACTTAGTTTCAAATTGCTATTGCTTTGTAGGAGAAACAACTCCATGGAGGTACAGAAGAATCCTCCAGCCATACCATTTCGGCATAACATGCAATTTCATTACTCTGATGTCTTTTCATTTATTTGTGTTGAATTGGGATCTCTGGCTTAATCAAGCACTAACTAAACCCAAGAAAATGAAATAGTAAAATACACTGAAGGTCAAACTAGCCTTGGTTAGAAGGTGTTCTTATACAGTGCTTGCTACTGGTTCAGCATTGGTCAGTAGATTGGCAGCTCAATAAGAAGTCAAATCAGACTCAAAGTGTGACGTCCAGCAGAAATACGTCTATTTCAAACAAAAAATTAAAAAGAAGAGATGAAATCAATGCATCTCCTTCCCACTCACCATACATATATCGGTATCGAATTGAAATAAAAGTTACAAAAAAAAAAGATATTAAAGAAAACTGATAACCGTTGTGAACTTGTGATCGCCAATGGTCTAACAGGTGCGAAGATCGCGAGAAGAATAATCGAAAAGAACGAGGAGGGTGGTGATCCACAGAGAGAGGGTCGAATAGAAGCTCCCAAGCTAGGGTTTGGACTTCGGACTCTAATTACTAGAGAAGGCCTTTTAGGCTTTTATGGGCTTAATTTAATGGGTTTATAATAAGTTGGCCTGCTAGTAGACAAAATCCGATCCAACTTGGATCCGGTGTGACTTCCGGCAGCTGACCTGGAAGTTTAATAGAGATGGTGGCTGAGCCTGAGTAGGGTCATTTGCATTAAAAAAAAACAAATCCAAATTATAAAATCCGAAAAAGTTTGAAAAAAAAATCATAAATAGAAAAACCGCACGGTGGGCTTTGCATCACTAGTATTTTGTGCCGCATCGGTCTTTGAGAGCTATGTTGTATGGATGTGAGTATTGTATTCGATACGGTACGGGTGTAGCGATACGGAAAATTTAAAAAACTTCGGATACGGATCGTATCGGGACGTATTAAAGTTATCAGGATACTCTGATACGCCAGTTAAAGTATCGGGTGCGTATCGCACGCGATCACACCCACACCCATATCGGATACGTATTTGATACGAATACGATACTCGAGTCAAGTGTCGAATCTAGGTAATATAGAGCGCAATTTTTGGTGTAGAGATTTCCACATGAATATGAATGACTTATTTTAACATGAACAACTATGAAGAACTCTAAATATGAATTTTAATTTACAAAATTTATTATTATTAAATCAAAATTATCAATGAATAATTGAACGGTTGACAATAAAATAACTGCATCGCCCAACATAAAGACCTGTCAGAGGATGTTAATTGTCAGTCTCTTGCACTCACGATTCACGAGGCGGGATGGAGTGCTGCATAGCATGCATCGATGCTTCATGGATATAGACTTCAAAGAACGATCATACTGCCTTTTTTTGGTTCCTACTTATTATGAACTTTATTATTTTTTTTATCTGATTAAAAAGAAATACTAAACACATACACATTATATTTTATTTTTAGTGACAACTAAAAGATAGCGATTCATTGATTTAAACGTTTCATCTATTATCTTTAAAGTAAAATTAATAACTTATCTATTATAAAGTATATAAATTACTATTTTATTTCAATTATTTATTTTTGTATATTAAATTATGAACGCTAAGTTGTCTGCAAAGATCCAATTAATTTGCTGCATAACGATTAATCACTTGGTGGTATCTTAAGCGCATTCCATTATATGTACTAATATGTATGCTGAAGATGTCTAAAATATTGAAAAAAAAAACATTATTGTTTATCAATATTGAGTTCTATTACAAAAGTTAGAATATAAATTGTTTAGACTATAATCATATTTGTAATTTTTATTTTTATTTTAATAATTATTTTTATCAATCATGGTTTTCAAAGAAATATGACCATGTTTTTTTGTCTAAAGCAAATCATCGGTGGTTGTATTGCTGCTTTAAGGAAAATGTTTGGGAGAATAGTTGATACCAAAATTGATAAATATTATTATTCAAGTTAAACTTGTTATTATTCACAAGAACATCTTAATTTATCCAACTTATTTTGTATAATATTCTATTTTTGAATTCAAATATCACTATTCTGAATAATAACTCAAGTTAAATAAAAAAATACTATACAAAATAAATTGTGAATAATAACTCGTCTTGAATAATAAGGTATTATTCATTTATGCTATTAACTATGATATCTCCGTATGACTGTATCCGTCCCACATTTTGTAAATTTGTTGATTCGCTGGCTACAAATTTAACATGCTTTTAAGTCGTAAGGCATTTTGGAAATGAAATAATTGTAAAGTGATGAAATTAGTATGGTTTGGAGTTCTTTCGTTTTCCTTTTTTTTTTTAATTTGGAAATAAAAAGAACTCTAATTAACCCGACAAATGTTACTTTTACATAGCTACACAGTATACACAGCAGGACTTGAAATATTACTTATTATATGCTATACACAGGACTTGAATTGTTACTTTTTATATGCTATACAATACACACAGGACTTGAATTAAAGATTCAAACTAATTTTGAATTAAGTTTGATAAAACCTGAATATATTATTGCGATTACATGAATATGTTCTAACATAATATATATTTATGACTTCCAACTTTAGATAACCACAATATATTTTTCGGCCGAATTACGAAAGGCGTGATATCCCAAATAAAAATTGAGGATATTACCTTAGTAATACTTGGGCAGTTAATGATATTTTAAGCATGTAGCAAATTTTTGGGATTATTGTTCACCTAACATAAACAGATCGAAACTATTCCCATTATACTTTCCATCAAGTTGATGGGTACGTACCCAATTTTGCTCACAATTAAATTATATCACAGAGGTTTTTTCAGCTTCTCAATCGTGCCATGTCAAATTAATTAAGGATCCTGGTTTGTGTAGTTTTGCGGGATCATATATATGCAAACTACTCTATAAACAACATATACAACACATGAAGTAAAATCACGAAAACACCATACAGAAACTAATATGCCAAAACACCTCTGTTTTCTGGATCAATGGGGGTAGGAGACTAAAATGGAAAAACTGATTTGTCAAGGCTATCTAAATGAATCTAAGCCAACAAGAACACTCAAGGATAGAAACACAAATTTCACAATGATCAGCATTCAGTATGAGCTAAGAATCTAAGATACTAAATTCTAGAGTTCTAACCAATTAACCATAGATTTGTAGACATCACCGGCGGAAGCAGTTGAGTACTGATGATATGAGAGTTGAAGAAAGGAATTTCAACCCCGACGATCCTCCTGGGAAGTATGAGATTGCATAATATGCAAGTGCCAACACCTATTAAGAGTACAATATGTACAGCTATTATTATCAATAGTTCATATATAACTCGACTCAGTATATGGAAGTGCTAGTCTTTATATATGATCTCCCCCTTGTTCTTGTCATTGTTTTGTTTTGTTTATTTCATCCTCCTGTGATTCCAAAATAACAAAAGGTATCCTCTATCCAAAAGGGCAAGAGAAAAAGAGTGGGAAGAACCTGAAGTGCGGAGAAGAAAACAGAGAGGATATAACTATGGAGCACCATGGACACGTAAATGGTTGCCACCATGCTTCCACTGAATCCCAGTGTGAAAGGGAGCCTCTGCAAGAAAACATAAACATGTAAAACATGTATATGAAGTCAAGTCCAAATAATAGACATACTAGACGAGTACAATGGACAAAGGACAGCCTATGAACAGACTTCAAAAAAGGATATACAGTACTTCAGATGCATGACTTCATGAGGGAAACATAACAAATCTTTTGAATGGAGAACATAAAAAAGAGACTGAAGTACATCATATACTGCTAGATCTAAACCAATAAGACACCAGCCAAATTTTCTGCTGGTACAGAGTTGAATGGTAATCCCCAGGAAGAAAGTTTGTACAAGAGGTATCATGTACCTCTTTCGAGATCATGTGAAAGAGTTGATTTTTGGGGCCTTTCAATGCAAAAAATGAGCCAATAATGCATCCACAGCCAAGTGTGAAACAGATGGCAAATTTCTGAGGCACCAAAACCATAACTGGTAGAAAGATTGTGAAGGCAATGAAAACTAGAAAAATGCCACTGGCCAACAAGAGACCGAAGTACATCAGTGACCTTCCAGATGGCACACTGCTAGTGGCTGACTGGAAGCTGCTTGGTAGCTCTCTTACTCCTTTCGTAACCCTGCATTAAAATAAATCACTGAGTTTGGGCTAGAAGTTGATGTATAAGGTTCTATTATGAAACTAAACAAAAATGCGAAAGCAAAGCGAATTAGAATATTAAGTGGTAGTTTGGACTCATCACTATCACTTTTGACTCTGTCTGCCTTGCGCTTGCCAAACCTGGTACAGAACAGCACTGCATTGTACTCTATGCCTCATTTATCTATAACAGTAACTTTGAGGATATAAGAATTAAACAAAAATGTAATGCACAAGGAACTACTGTTTGATTGAAGTCCAAAGTTACAAGTTTTAACATAGCACAAAAGATGATAAAGGCAAAAAGTGTTGTCCCAAGAACTTAGGTGCATAATCAAATGTTATTATTCCGATATATAAGTCAAACTCATAACTAATTAATAACTGTATAATCAATCAGCATCAAAATGTGCACCAAGCAAATTCCCCCAAAAAAAAAATCCAAATGTACTTTCACTATCTATGCCTTTCATTCTTTTTCACACAAACTTACATAATATTATGCACAAGGGACGAGAGATAACATTAAAAAAATGGTGCCAAAAACTTAATAATATAAGGCTCAAGCACCATTGGCTTTTAGAATCAGCAACTTTAACAAAGTTCAAGTCATATATGTGTTACATTCCAACATGAGATCTGATAGATAATCTTGTTTAATTCCACCATTTTTCATTTTTGTAATAATTATAAATTTATTTCATTTATGAAGAAGGGAAAACTGCCTACTCATGCACTGATCAAACTTCCAATAAATATAATTATCTTTCGAGATCTACTCCTTTAATAGGCTTTTTGAATAAGAAGTGGAGAGATAGTTTAAACTGACTTTAAACTACCTTGGTGACTTGGAAGAAGTAAGTTCCTCTACTATTGTTTTTATATGTTCGGTCAACTAGTCTGCGAATTAATTATGGTTATTGATTCCTTCGAAGAAGATTTCTGCTTAAGTATCAAACACTAGAAGCTCAAATCAAAATCCCTACCAGTTCCTCACCAATTCACTACCAACTTCCCTCGAATTCACTAGATTATAACGAACTATCCCATCATCTCACCACACAGGTAATAGTAGAGAAGAGTTCACTTACACGCTGAAAGTGCCAGAGACCTTATCATTGGCTGTACGAACAGCGGATTCAATGTCGAAATCAAACCCGTAATCCGCTTCCTCAGCAGATCTGGCGGCAGCGTAGGAGTTCCACTCCGCCAGCACAGACTGAGAGCCCGACGACGAGGCGCCAGCGCTCGACGAGGGGCCTCCGGTGAACCACGCCTGCGCTGTTTTGTGCATCTTGATCTGAATTTGATTTTGTCGGAGGAGAGAATCTGCGATGCTAGCAGTGATGATGGAAAGAGAGTTCCCTCTCAAAGACTCTCCACCTCGCGTTTACCGATTACCGAACTGGAACTGGCAGCTGCAATCAGCAATTAATATTATTATTATTATTATTATTATTATTATTACTATTATGTCTTATGTCACACAAAATAATCAATTTAGTGATTAAGTGATTATATTACATATACTGTTTCCGTTTAATTCTTAATTTTGTTGATTCGACAGTTAATTCCACGAACTGTTTGTTGTGAGAAGTATTTTTTTTTACTTAAATCAAATTTGATAAAAAGCTATTTCTACTTTGGAAATTAAAATTTTACATTTACATTATGAAAAGGGGGGATCAGATCCTCTGCGCAATTTTCTTTCAATTTTAAGATGGATCTATCATTGACTGATAACTGTCTTGTACATTAATGTATATTACTGAGACTAATTATGACCAACCTTTCAAGTAGCTGTCTGATGTGGTCTAAAATTTCATGTTATCGGATGTTAGTATTATACCAATTATCAAATTTATTATTGTTATAATACGGTTTTACACGTCCGATTTCGAATTGGCAACTTATTTCTACGTCTATGATTGCCAAACTGATTTATCACCGGAATCCAAATTGGCATCGAGACGTAGAATAAGCTATACAGTCGGTACATTCTAATCACAACCGTTTAAATAAATCCGACAGCTAAAATCCGCTGCTCTCTGTGCCCTTCCTGCAAGAAGTTTCGGTTGTAGAAGGAAAGAAAGAAACCATAACGGGCCGAATGGCCTGTCATTTGAGTCCAGAATGATTTAGGCTCAATCATTTGGGTCAGATTTTAATTATGTTTCTCAGAAAACCCCCGAGGGAACCACAAAATCAGGAACCCGCTCAAACAACACAACAGTGACAACGCTGCTCGGCTGCTGAGCTGCCTTTCTTCCTCCTCCCCGGCGCCAACCTAAACCCTATACCCCATCGTGTTACTCGAGTACTCCATTGAAACCAAATCCGAAACCACTAGCTCTTCTCTCTGACTCATCGCCATGGACGACTCTATGTACGATGAGTTCGGTAATTATATCGGCCCCGAGCTCCAGTCAGATGAGGAATCCGGCTCCGACGCCGGATCCGAACCCGAATCTCCCTCCCCCTCCGCGAGGTCTCCGTCCCGCTCCCCACCTCGCTCCTCCGCCTTGCTCGAAGATGACATGGACACTGCTCCCTCCTCCCAAATTGTACTGGCTGAAGACAAGAAGTACTACCCCACAGCTGAGGAAGTGTACGGAGAGGATGTTGAAACTTTGGTGATGGATGAAGACGAACTGCCACTGGAGCAGCCCATTATAAAGCCCGTTCGAGATATTAAGTATGAGACAACTAGTCATACTGCCCCCAAGGCACGCATTCCCACTGAGTTTTTGCTTGGCCTTGCGGGAAATCCTGCACTGGTTCGGAATGTTGCTCTGGTTGGACAACTGCAGCACGGTGTGCCTTTCTTTTGAATAGCTTTTTCTCTTTTCAAAGACAATTTTTTTTGTAAAATAGCTGTCCTTTTGATTTATTTATTTTATGATGGGTGAGGGGATATGGGACAAAAAACTGAGCTGGCTTAAATCATGAATATATTGAATTGTGCAATCAAAGTAATTAGTAACCATTGTTCCCGTTTGGAGCTCATTATGCATGCATTTTGTTTACTCGAAACCATAGCCCTGGTAAGACCAATGTTGCTGCTCGTAAAACCTTTTGGAAGATTGTCTAATGTGAGCATTATTGCAGTTAAAGTTCTTTTCCCCCATATATCATTGTGGCTCAACCACAGAAGGACCAAACTCTTAATGATAATATACATGGTACCTCCCTAGAAAATTGCCCTCATGCATTGCTGCTACCTATGCTTAATGGGACCATGTGAACCCACTGTCTTGTGGCTGTCATTCACAGGAAGTAGGATCTTACAAAGGTCATTGTGTGGGGCACCGTCTTTCCAACTCTGAATAGTGCAAATCAACCTAAACAATTTAAATTCACTTTTTAGAATTAATTTTCCAGGGAAGACAGTGTTCATGGACATGCTGGTGGAGCAGACACATGACATAACCATGTTTGATGCCACATCAGAAAAGCACATCAGATACACTGATACACGGGTTGATGAGCAGGAGCGCCGTGTATCAATCAAGGCTGTGCCCATGTCCCTTGTTCTAGAAGACAGTACTGGAAAATCTTATCTGTGCAACATCATGGACACTCCTGGACATGTCAATTTCTCTGATGAGATGACTGCAGCACTTAGGCTTGCTGATGGGGCTGTGCTCGTTGTCGATGCTGCTGAGGGTGTGATGGTAATCTTAATTAATATTTACTGAAGCATTTGATGGTTTGGTCATGCCAAGGTTATGCTATAGCATTAATTGTTTTGTGACTTCAATTTTATAACAAGGAAATGCATCAAGTGGTATTAGTAGAGCTGTTAATACCACTGACATATATTTGTATGTTTGTCTTTGCCAATAATGACCGCTCAAGAGGACCCAAGATTTGCTTATGATATTATACTGATAATGTACTGAAGAGCTTATTGTTGATTCCTGCATGTGCTCTACTGAGTTGCAGAGACAGTAAGCTAGTTATTGCAACATACAATATTGTGGTAGTTATATACTTGCTTTGTTTCATTTTGTTCACTAGGTAAACACAGAGAGGGCCATACGCCATGCAATTCAAGAAAGACTACCAATTGTGGTTGTGATCAATAAGGTGAACTGTTATTACCTTTTAGTTTTTCCTGTCTTATACCCAGCCCCCCTTGGATATTTTTCTACTTGTCCCTTTTCTAAATCTAAAATTGGAAAACACAAATACCCTCTAGGTTTCTTTCTGATTCGCTGTCTTAGCTAAAGACCAACAAAAGGTTGCATCATTGCCATTATCTGTATTTTTCAATGTATTACTGTTGGAGAAATTAGAAAAGATCCTCTTAAATTCTTTAAATGACTAGTTTTACAAACATGATAACCATTGCATGATGTAGTGATAGTTTAGATCAAGTTTGCTTAAGGATTATCTAAAATACAGATGGAAGGTATTATACAATTTTGCGTATGATCATATTCATTATTGCTCTTCATTTCTTTAATAAGAACTAGTACTAAATTGTAGAGTTTGATAAAATGAAAGTTTCTTCTTTATTTCTCCCAAAAAGATGTTAAAATCTTGTCCCAAAACTTCTTCGCAAAGTTGTACGAGTCAGTTACATCATACATGTACTATATCCTTTATCAGGTTGATAGGCTTATAACTGAGCTGAAGCTACCACCTAATGATGCCTATTTCAAGCTACGACATACACTAGAGGTCATTAATGATTTAATCACCTCATTCTCAACATCTGTCGGTGGGCCTCAGCTTGTGGACCCAGCCTTGGGTAATGTCTGTTTTGCTAGTGGCAGTGCTGGTTGGTCTTTTACTCTTCAATCTTTTGCCAAGCTGTATGTAAGACTTCATGGTATTCCCTTCGATTCTGACAAGTTTGCAACTCGCCTTTGGGGTGACCTTTACTTCCACTCGGATTCCAGAACTTTCCGGAAGAAACCCTCGAAGGAAGGGGCAAACCGGTCATTTGTGGAGTTCATCCTTGAGCCACTTTACAAGATCTATAGTCAGGTGGTAGGAGAGCACAAGAAGAGTTTAGAGACGACGCTTTTTGAGTTGGGTGTCACATTAAGTAATTCAGCTTATAAGCTGAATGTACAGCCGCTTCTTAGGCTGGCATGTAGCTCTATTTTTGGGAATGCTTCTGGTTTTACTGACATGCTGGTAAGATACATACCGTCAGCCAAACAAGCAGCCTGTAGAAAGGTAGAACATCTGTACACAGGCCCACTGGACTCATCAGTTGGACTTGCCATGAAAGGTTGCGACCCAAATGGTCCATTAATGGTTAACATCACCAAGTTGTACCCAAAATCAGACTGTACTGTATTCGATGCTTTTGGCCGGATTTACAGTGGTACAATACAAACTGGCCAATCTGTTAGAGTTCTTGGTGAAGGTTATTCTCCTGACGATGAGGAGGATATGACTGTGAAGGAGGTGACCAAGCTTTGGGTGTACCAGGCTCGTTACCGCATACCAATTAGCAAAGCCCTGGCTGGGTCGTGGGTACTAATTGAAGGTGTTGATGCCTCCATCATGAAGACTGCAACGATTTGCCCCCTGAACATGCATGAGGATGTGTACATATTTAGGCCGTTGAAGTTCAACACATTACCAGTGGTTAAAATTGCTGCTGAGCCATTAAATCCTAGTGAGTTGCCAAAAATGGTGGAGGGGTTGAGAAAGATAAGTAAGAGTTACCCGTTGGCTGTCACTAAGGTTGAGGAGTCAGGGGAACATACCATACTTGGTACAGGAGAGCTTTATTTGGATTCTATCATGAAGGATCTTAGAGAGCTATATTCTGAAGTTGAAGTCAAGGTAAAAGTTATAAAGTTAGTAGTAATTGAATTTGATCTATGAATGGAATTTAGTTTTAACCTATGAAAGTCCTTTTGCACTGCAGTCCATTTTTTTTTCTGAAAATGAACCCAATTGGTGTTAATCTGGTTGGAGATTTAAGTAGGTAGAGTTTTTTTAATGATTTACATTAGAACTTAATATATTTTAGCTATTTTGTATTTGTAATCCTTCATTAATCTGCTTGATAATTGTTAAGTTGGTTAGTTGGTGGCATGGTGCTTCTCATAACATAATTGATTAGTCTTGAGCAAGAAAATGAGAAGTTGCTTCTCTAAATGCCATGAAGTGATAATTTTTCATTTAACTGGAAATTTACAAATTTAGGTCTGGACAGTATAACAAACATGCCCTATTAGCCATACCATTATGTTGATGTGATGATATTTGTTTCAATTATTTCATTTATATCTATATATATTTTTAAATATTTGGTAATACAGGTTGCGGATCCTGTTGTCACCTTCTGCGAAACAGTAGTTGATACGTCATCTATGAAGTGCTTTGCTGAAACACCTAACAAAAAGAATAAAATTACCATGGTGCATCTCTATGCTTTTTCTACCATAATTTCAGTGTACATCCTCCATGCAATGTTTTTGAAATACAAGATATACAGGTAGCAGAGCCTCTAGAAAAAGGGTTGGCAGAGGATATAGAAAACAGCGTGGTAAGCATTGACTGGAAGCAGAAAGATATAAGTGACTTCTTCCAGAAAAGGTATGACTGGGACGTGCTCTCGGCAAGGTCAATTTGGGCATTTGGGCCTGATAAGCAGGTATGGATATCCATGTTTTTTTTAATCAATAACCACTTCCGACCTACAGGTTTTAATCATTTGAGAAGAAACCATATACCCTTTGTTACTTTAGATAAATTGAAATTTAGTTGCAAAGAAGCTAACATTTTTTTTTTAAATATTAATGTTTTTTGTAATGTTTCAGGGCCCTAACATCTTAATGGATGATACTTTACCAAGTGAGGTAGACAAGCATTTGCTGAGTGCAGTCAAGGATTCTATTGTTCAGGGGTGAGATTATTTTCTTACACAGATACATTTTTGAAACTATATGCGCACTGAACAAAAATCCAATTGCTGCCAAATTTGTCTTTCAAACAAATTGCAAATTGTTGGTTTCTTCAGATATTGGAAGTTATTATCAACTTTTGTAAAATTATTCTATTTGGTAATGTCTTTTGAAATTCAACAACTGCCTCCCTGATATATTAATAAAGTGACATTTCATACAAAAACATCTATTTGAGTCCTTTCCTGCTCTCTATCGTCAGTTGCATTACTGGGTGTTCATCAAGCGTTTGGTGAGTTTCTTGCCAATTTGTCTGAATAAAAAAATAAATGAAATCTCATTCGAATGCCTTTTTTGAAATAGTATGCTTCCTCCTATTGTGTGGACCTTGTTTTGCTCTAATTTGACAGATTCCAGTGGGGTGCAAGAGAGGGCCCTCTGTGTGACGAGCCAATAAGAAATGTCAAGTTTAAGATACTAAACGCTACATTAGCCCAGGAGCCATTGCACAGGGGTGGTGGCCAGATCATACCCACTGCACGTCGTGTTGTCTACTCTGCCTTTCTTATGGCCAATCCACGGCTTATGGAGCCTGTATATTATGTTGAGGTTTGTTAATCTCTTGTAAACTTCAAAACATGCTTCTTCTGCAGCACACAATGTACATGTTGAAGTTAAAACTGATGACTTTTTTCTTGGCAGTTCAGTCATCTGCCTTGCCAAGGCATCTTGGTCCATTTAAGAAAATTGGTTCACAGTTCAATTATTGGAAGGAAAGATCAATTAAATGGAAACATCATGTAAAGAAAGTTAAGAAGATTAGCAAGTAGCATCCATGCCTACTGGTTCTTGTTGAGAGTTACCTTGATTCTGGTTCTAATTGACTGATTGCATTGGCTCTAACACTCATATTGTGTTTACATTATTAGGGGTTTCACATAATAGTTATTTCTAATATTCTGACACTGGATGTTTATTTTGCTTTTTTCTCATAACAGGTTTTACATTTTTGCAGATACAAACTCCAATTGATTGCGTCTCTGCAATATACGTGGTGTTGTCAAAAAGGCGTGGGCATGTGACTGCTGACGTACCAAAGCCTGGAACACCAATATATATTGTCAAGGTGAGATTATGTAACTAATTGCATTTCAAAAATGTCAGTGATAAGCCATCAGGTCTTTAATATGTTCAAAGATGACCTGCATTTTGGTCAAATTCTACGAGTTTGTTGAGTTGATCTTCTTTTACATATTTATGCTTCAATTAGTCAGATGATTTTTTTAAATTGCAAAGCAAACCACCCTTTGTTTATCTGCATATTATTGCTGCATTAGATTTAAATGCATGTCTAATAAATATCCTTGGATAACAGTAGGCATGGGATATTTCTTTAGAAATTTTACACATTAAATATATTGATATACATTCTGGATTAATATTACATTTTATTTCCAAAAAGATATTTAGAAATTTATGTTTCTGACTTTAGTTTTCATGGTTGGGAACTGTGTTTGATGATGATAGGTTATTTCTTAACAAATGTGCTCAACTAATGATGATGGGCGCTCTGTTATTTGGATGACACTATGTGGCTGGTGGCCATATTTATTGCATATTTTCATAATTTCTATATAAAACTGCAAGGTGTCTTTTGTTTAAAATATCTTGATTTATACTAATTCTGTGTTTTCTTTTCTTTTACTTTCAGGCATTTTTACCAGTAATAGAATCTTTTGGGTTTGAGACTGATCTTCGATACCACACCCAGGGTCAGGCATTCTGTCTATCAGTATTTGACCACTGGGCTATTGTGCCGGGTGACCCACTTGATAAGAGCATTGTTCTTCGGCCCTTGGAGCCTGCCCCGATGCAGCATCTGGCACGTGAATTCATGGTTAAAACAAGACGCCGCAAGGTAATGCCTGTTTAGATGAAAACAGTTCCATCATCATTTTTAATATTATCGGTCCAGCAGTCCTACATATATTGGGTTTGCAGGAAATACCAATTGTTTAGAAGCCAAAATAAATTGACTTCTATAGCATTAGTTACATGATAAACAAATACCAATGGTATTTTGGTTTGCTGTTATCTTTTTCTTATTGGTGAGATTTAATGTTTAGGCCTTACTGTGCAGTTTGTGCTTTTATTGTGACACCAACAAAGGAAATTGGTAGGTTGTATAACTATAAATTAAAAGAAAATAGAACATGGGTTTGATAGATTCAATAATCATAATTGCTTGGTAAGTCCCAAGAATTGAGTATCTTTCAGTGTTACTTTTGACCTCTCAATTAGTTTTGGATTTCCGTATTATTTTTTATTGTTTTTCCTAATCTTATAATAGGGTATGAGTGAGGACGTAAGCATAAACAAATTCTTTGATGAGGCTATGGTTAACGAGCTCGCACAACAAGCTGCTGACCTACACCTCCAGATGATGTGAAACTTTACTAAATAATATACATTATTCAGATCTATCTTCCACTTTTGCATTGTAGACAACATTTTTGTAATTCTGATTTTGTAGCTTTAAGGTTTTATCACGTTGTAGGAATGTATCACATGGTACGCATGAAATTTGGTAAAATACCTAAGACAGGTTAAAGTATTCTAAGCGTGGAAAAAAAAGAAAAACAGGATAAAGTACTATTTAAAAGGAAAATGGATATTATCTTAGGCACTGCGGCCATTGTCAGCCTGTCTTCTGACCACTCTGGCACAATATAAACTGTGCTCCACAAATGAGGGAGGAAAAGAAAGGGAGGGAAGGTAAAATAAATGAATGAGAGGATAGTAAATTTTTACACTCCAATTTAGAGGATAATAAATTGATATAATTTGTATATAAGAATTTACTTTCAATCCCCTCCCCTCCCTCTCTCCCCTTCAAATTTAATCATTGTGGAGTAAGTAAAACAATATGGTCAGGTAAATATTTTACCCGGTCACCTTGTTTTCTATTTTGTATTAATTAATCTCGTCTTCTGGGGGTTAAAACTTGAATCAAAATGATGACCATGATAAAACAGTCAATCTTACTTTGATTGTCCCAACTGATACGACACCATCCAGCCTACGTACAAACCATTCCCTGTCGGTACCGGCATTGCAAAGGAATAAAACAATATTATCTTCACAAACAAAACAAACGCATTTGCATTTAGCATAGCTGGAAGGGAATGCACAGAGATTTGAATCTTGTGCTAAGATATAATAGGGATTACCTGATGTCGGAGATTGTCAACATTCTATTTTTTTTTTTTGATAAAACGAGATTGTGAATATTGAACACTGTAAAATATTGTTTGTTTTTGTTTTACTGAAATTATTGGTAGGTAATTTGCCTCTACTTCGAAATATACGCTCTCATGCAGTTTAAAATCTATCCTATATTGTTTATAGCTTGATAGGTTTACATTCTTTTTTTCCTTTTTTTTGGACCGTCATGTATGTTTCAAAATTCTTGGGCCTGCTGTTATGTTTGTCCTGATGCATTTGCCATTGCAGCATCAGCAGAAAGCAAGAGATTATACATATTCCCACCAGTAAATTCAGAACTGCTACAAGGGAAGGGCAGAACATAACTAAAATTGAGAACAAAATGGTTTCTTTCAAGAATATTTTACAATTTTTAGATGTATCCCACAAGACACTGCAAAAACTAGTCCCCTATGCGGCTATGCATCCATACAAGATGCCATCTCTTACTGTATTTCCATCCATCTAGGGTTAATTTAAGCATTTTCCAAAATTTGCAGAGAATGCAGAGAACTCCTACCACTCTACAACGAAATTGTCCCATCCATTACTATCATACAAATTGTTTTCCCTCAAATGTTTGACGGAACTGCCAATGAGAAGGTGCCACATGATAAGACGTGACGGTCCCCCCACCTCTAGTAGTGACTTCAAAGGAGAGTGGTTGGTCCCGCAAGTCCGCATCACATTGCCAGTTCTGACCCCAATTTCTGCCCATCGAGATCCAGCCAGTCCTCGTCCCCTTTACTTTCACAGCTGTAATTTCACCATCAGAGCCAACATTAGTAATCAACGCTTGGTGGAAATAGGAGCTCCCCGTCAGAGTGAATCTCATGCCACCTTTTCTCTGGCATTTCACCCTGCATTTATTTTGATGATAGAATGTTTATGCAAGAACTCAAAATAGTGCTTCAACTGCTATAAGATTGCCAAATAGAAAAGGAAATACATTGACTGACAATCCATTGTACATAGATCGATTCAAAGGAGTTTGGTTGGACAAACAATAATGATATAGGGCCAGAATCATCTTTTATTTGGAGTTATCACAAGATCAATGATTAAGTTGCAAATAATTGAAGGAAAATAATCTTCTGGTTGTACCTTTACAATGACTTAAAGGTGATGGCCTTCACTATATAAGCAAGTTTAGTACAGTTTCAAGATGTCAGGAAAATAGCCTTCTCAGTTTGTTATATCCCAGATTTCACATGGTAATTGAGGTTTGAGTACTGGACTTCTGCATATAAAAAGTTTTTTCTTCAAGGGCCCCTGGTTTAATGTAAATTACCTCTTCAATGATTAAACTGTCCTTCAAAATTAGAATTTTGCATAGCAGACTGCTTGAAAGTTGAAACCAATGG
This sequence comes from Schoenoplectus tabernaemontani, assembly GCA_037127355.1. NCBI lineage: Eukaryota > Viridiplantae > Streptophyta > Magnoliopsida > Poales > Cyperaceae > Schoenoplectus > Schoenoplectus tabernaemontani. The sequence goes on along the minus strand of CM073750.1, from coordinate 17,729,135 downwards.
ATGAAGAACATAGAATAAAAGAATGGATCACATAACATACCTTCGATATTGAACAGGAACAATGTCAGCTATTGTTTTCGCAATGCCGGAAAACGCAGCTATTGACATCTCAAAATGCTCCCTTGGGAAATTGCACCAACCTCCCTCTTCATCTGGCAACCCCCAATTTGGTGCACAGAAGTCGGTAGCAGTAACAACAATTGACGGACTTCCCTGCAAACATGTTCAATGTCAGTTCAAAATTAATTTTGTTCTCTTTGTTCTTTTCTTTCTTATATAACCCAAAACATTGTTATGTTGTAATGTTTTAATATGATCTTTTTCAACTCCTTTGTTTTGTATCTTGAAGCTATCATCTTGTTTTAGCCTATCTTCATTTCAGGACAAGCCAAACTTTAATGTACCACCATGTGGAGTAGTTAACAATTGAATTATTTACGAGTCTACTAATTAGGGCCATCAACGGCCTCTTCCAATCCGATACCAGAGGAAAGAATATCTCATTAGTGTGAAAAAATCTACAAAATAATCCATATCTTCCCCTTCATACTCGTAAGAATTTCTGACTTACAACATTCTGTAAAACTATCACTCTATAATAAGGAAATAACTAGTATATCTTTTCTTCCCGAAAATATTCTAACACTCCTTGTAAACAGGAAACGACAGAAAGATAACAATAGCACTTTATGAAGGTCCATATCCTTCCAACTGGATGTACCAGTACCCAAAATCCAAAACTGGTGTGATAGTGAAATTTGCTATTGATGCTAATTACTAACAATGCATATATACCTGTAAGCACCAGCGAATGTGGTCTACACACCGGATCTCATAGCAGACCCCACAAGCACCACCTCTACCAAACAAGGCGCTGCTGAGCCCAGTCGTGTCTCTCCCATAGCCGGCTTGGTCCAAGTCTCCATATCCACATGCGCCACCTTTGCACAAGGCATTTTGTTGAACATATTAGTTTACATATACACTGTAAAAAGCAAGCATTATACATTTAAAAGGTACCAGTAATAGTAGAGAGCTGGTGGTTCTCTCTAACATAGGTCGCTGTGGCTAATCGCCATTGTTCGTCAATTCCATTTGCATTTCCTTCCTCTTCAATTGTTTCTATTGCCAAACAAGAATAGAACACATACAACGACAGAAACGAAAATAGAGTGATTTTGGTTTGTAGCGAAGTCATGTCTCTTGTGCTGTTTCTTTGTCGAGAGTCGAGACGAGAGAGAACAGAAAAGAGGCGCTCTTTTTGAGCGGCGCAGTGGGAACAGCTTTTTGTTTGTTTTTTCTAGACTTTTTGATTTGATAGGGGAAGTGGAAACTGGAAAATATTAAATATACTATCTTTCTTTTGCAATGAGTATTCGTGTTCTGTTATTCTTCCAATTTGGAGATTGCCCCACAAGAAAGGCGCGTTAGGTTATTTATAATTGTTAAATTTAATGTGTGTACTTGTTTAGCATGTGTGCCTCGAAAAGTAGAAACTGGATGCTTGGTTTTGAAGTGATTAGGATTTTTAAATAATATGAATAAATTGAATTTTGTTTTTAGTCTACCCGATTTATTTGGATTATTTTTTTTCTTATTGTATGAACAAATATGAAATGAAGCGTTTTTTTTCCTTTTCTAGTGATGATAAATATATGAATCTAAAAGCTCACTTTACTTTTAAAAGAATATGGCAAAATCTAACTAAATTCTATTTTGTAAGAATGTCAGATTAACCTCACCTGATTCGAATATGATATTATCTGAGATTAAATAATTTGTAATTCAATCAAAATCAATCTAAAATCTAAAAAAAATTATATATAAATTTCATTCAAATCTAAATCCAATCTAATCCAACTTTTTTCAAAAGATTAAACTAACTCAACCAATTCAAACCTGACTCAACTCTAACCCGTTCGATTGTACTAATACAAGGGATAAAAAAATAAGGTGGAAGGTGGATGTCTCGACTCTCGATAGTTATATTCGTACAAGTTCAAGGTTGCACAGATAACAGAGGTTACTAATAATAATATTTTCCTTTTTGGAAAAAAATAAAAAGAAAATTTGCAAAACATGCTTAGTCAATGCCTTAATGGTCATTAGTCAAAGGCAAACGACTTTGTGCCCAGCTAGGGGTGTCAAACGATTATAACAGTCACAGAAATATAGAATTGTGTTAACTGTTTTGTTATTTTTTAAATAACAGTTATAAAATTTTATTTCGTTAACTATTTAAAAAATGAAACGTAAATGTCATTTATTGCGTTAATCGTTTTGTTAATTGAAACGAAAGAGTCTCTTCAATGAGACAAGCACGAGGGGCGGAGAGTCGCCCAAAGAGAGAGAGAGAGTGTGTATGGCATAATGGTGATATGTATATTTTTAGTGATGTTTGATTGTTTAACAAAATCTAATATTCAGTATTATAAATTAGATTCAGCCCATATTACAAACCAGATTTTAATATTCAATGCACTAAAAATATACATATCACCATTATGCCATAACTAAAACTTGCAATTACTCTTTCATCTTAACTTAGATTTCAAACTCGTTTCTCAACAGTAATACCAATCTTAGCCATATTACCAATCTGAACTAATAGCTAAATATGAAAATAATAAAATCTCTATCATCATTGAAAGTCATTGTTGGAGATCTAGGGAACTAAAGAGCAACTGACATAGTAACACTCCATGCTACAACTGCAACTCTACAAGACAACAGACAACAAGCAAGCTGCATTAACCTGAATGCCAAATAATAAACTACCAAGGCAACAAGCCAGCAACAAACAACAAGACGACAAGCCAACAACAAACAACAAGGCTACAAGGCCAGCAACAAACAACAGGGCAACAAACAAGACTATAAGCCAATAACTAACAAGCAATTAACCAAAATCCTCAGACACCATCAGTATAAGTTCAAGCCTCAACAAGAAAACAAGCTAGTAACTAACAAGTCAGTGACTAATAATTTCTCAGATATCAGTATGTAACAAAACTAAAAAGTCAGTGACTAACAATTTCTCAGATATCAGCATGTAACAAATCTAACAAGCCAGTATATAACAAAGCCAATATTTGCTCACATACTAATAATTTCTCAATCGCTGACATATTAATTGAATTAGCCAGAAATAACAAGAGCAAAGTAAAAGAGGACTTACTCATCATCAGATATATCAGGTTCAGAAACAATAAAGTTTGAATCAGTCATTGTTATACAATACAGGCAGCAAGAGCAAGAGCAAATAGCAAAGACAACTGTTAGTTTATACCTTTGTATATTCTGCAAATATAAAATTATCAGATACAAGTGAATTAAAAAAATGAACAAATAGCAAGAGCAAGAGCAAAGACAACTGTACGTCTATAATCTGTACCTCTCTCTCTCTCTCTCTCTCTCTTTTCTTTCTTTCTTTCTTTATTTCTATTCAATAACAGTACAATAAGAAAATATATAAGTAAGGAATCGATCACCTTGTGCCAGTCTGGTGGCGACGAGTCCTCCATCAACGATTTATGATCTATCTCTCAGCCTAGGCCCAAGCTAAAGTGTAGATCTGTTCTTTAAACCAATTGTTGACCCATTTAGCTCTGTACAGGTGGAAAACTAGGCCATAAAATCATCGAGTGGCGATCCTGACAACCTCCTAGACACAGACAAGGTAATGATGGGGAAATCTTACTCATCTCTTAGAGAGCGAGCAAAATAGAGAGGAGATCGGCTGATCGAGACAACGCGAGTGTGAGAGCCTGAGAGAGTTGCTTCTGAGCGAGACAAACCATTTAGGGTTTAGTTTGTCTGCGCGAAAGAGAGAGAGAGAGAGAGAGAGATTAGAGCGGCGGAAAAGATGAGAGCGAGAGCGAGAGAGAGAGGATTAGGGTTTCTATCGCGTGCGATAGAGAGAAAAGAGCGGTGGAAAGGACGAGCGTGCGTTTAGATATTAATTACTGAGTAAATATTTTTTCTGCAATAGTATATATTAGATGTATAGAATTTAAACGAAATGATAGTTGAAACGAAACAAAACAACAGAATTTCGTTAATCGTTTCGTTGTTGGAACAGAATAGAATTTAATTGCGTTAACCGTTTCATTATTGAAATAGAACTAAAATATCTGATCTTTCTGTTTCGTTTGCGCCGAAATGAAATGATGAAACGGTCAAACGATCGACCGTTGACAACCCTAATGCCACTTGGCTTTACTGAGTTTTGGTAATTTGGCTATTTCAGGGATTTTCTGTGGCCTCCTCGAAATATCACACGTAAGACATTTTCATAAGGCTTCAACTTTTGATCCTACTTATACTATAGTAACTTGGTTAGTAGTAAGGTGTCATTTTTTTACCCGACCCAATCCAATTTGATATGACCCGAAGATAAATGGGTCGGATATGGGTTCAATTTTTTTGATCCGAATCGAGTTGGGTCGGGTTTGGGTCAACCCGACCCGATCCGATTAATTATATTTTTTAAAGTAATTTTATAATTTAGTACTAATTAAAGTTTAAATATACACTAATTAAGATTAATTATAAATTAATCAATATTTTATTGCTTAAAATTATATAAAAATAATTAATAAATATATAATTATTTTACACGGGTCGGTTCAGGTCGACCTTTGACCCGAATTTAATTTGGTTAGGTTCAGATCAGATCAATAATAATAATAAAATAATGTGACCCGATCCGACCCATTGACACCCCTAATTAGTAGTAACAACTAACAAATTAGACAATTAAGGATAATTTCACAAAATATATTGTACAATGTACATATATATACCGAACTATTGGCATTTTATGCAAGAAGATAGATTCTACATATAAACTTGTGACGTTTTTGTAAAATTTGTGTCGTAACTTTGTGAATGAATGCTACATTCAGAAAATTTTGAAAATTCATTAATATGCCTATTCTATTCGGAAATGTAGTTCATGTTAGTCAATTAATGCTATATTATTCTATGTTCGATGGAACCTTTTAGTCAATATTTTATAAAATAAATTCACATTTTCCTATACATATTTCATTATATTTTTATTTTTGCTATGTTCAAATAAATTAGTTAGAGATAGGTTGCAAATAACAAGTCGGGAATTAACTTCCAATGTAGGAAAATATGCTTTATTGAAATAATGTAAATGCGGTAATTTTTCAAAAATTAAAAATATAAATATGTTGTAGACTTTTATCTGAAGCTGTGAAAATTATATATACGAATAGAAATAACCATTATGCTTTCTTTATTTAATAAAATAAAGAAAGCATAATGGTTTGCATGCTTCACATGCAGAAAATTAGATTTGGATTTATTTATCTTTATTCCTATCTTCTATTTATGTTTTTTTTATTTCTTTCTATAAGTTTTATTTTCCTATTTACTTTTTTTATATTACACATAACACCGCTGGTATTATATTTTATAAATTTGAGGGCGTGATTCTTATTTTTTTTCTCAATATATAAATAAATAAAATATAATTTTAAGTATTTAGTTATAGTAGAGAGTAGTTCCGTCCAATCTATTGAACTTACATAGTTACATGTAAGATGCCAATGAAAACTTTAGAAACCCAAATTTCCAATGATTTTAGACCTATCAAACAATAAACAAAAAAATAAGAAAAACTAAAATTCCCGGATGATACGTAAACCGTAGAAAATCATCCATGTAACACAAAATAATTGATAATTCCAGACCGATTTTATTTAGAGTGGCAACGGTGTAGAATTAATTGATCAAGAGTTTGCTAACTTACTGGACGAATATATAGTCGACTTGTAATAACATATACCCAATCAGAGACGACAGACTCAACTAAAGGACGAAGAAAATTAAATTCTAGTCTTTAGTGAATAAATTAATAAAGATAAATGATTTAGTAGTTCAAGTGATAGCCAGTGGACTTCTAAAAAAATTATAAGTTCAAATCTCATATATACAAAATAAAATTTATAAGCTAAACTCTCATTTTAAAAAAAAATTAATAAGGACCTGACTAGCGAACACAAATTAATAAAGACCTGACAAGAGAACAAACCAAATATCTGATCTAATTAAATACACAATTTAACTCTGGGGCTCTAAACGAAATCCATAAATTTGAGAGTTAATCCATTAATTATCCCGGTCCATATTAATTAAGGCTTAAATAATGTAATTAATATTACCAATGAAGTAATCTCAATGTTCATTTTCCTCTCACTGACTTGCATAATACAAACATACAAATCTCGGCGGTTAATTAAAAGATGACATAGTGAGGTGACTTAATTTCAAGCCACGTATATATGACAGTTGGATGCCAAATTGCAAAATGAGTTTCATTATTTTACGCATTTCTTCCATGTTGCACACATAGTCAGGCTTCTAGTTACATTTTTCTTTTAGTGTCGATCTACGGAGATAATTAGTAATTCTTATGATACATAAGAGGGTTAAACTTCCAAACATTTTAAACATACCACATTATTATTTTTTTCCATCATTAATTTTGTTTAAATCTTTTCATATTCTTAAATCCAATGATTTATATAAATAATTTCTCTCTACTTATTTAAAATAATGTGTGTAATGTATTTAAGGTGAAACTTAACTTTTAAAATAATTTAATTTTTTATATGATCATTTATAGATTATTATATATTTAATTATATTATTTATTATAATAATAATATTATTATAATTATCATTATTATTTAGCATTTAAAAATATTATGTCTAAATTTTTTTAATATAAAATTTTATTAAATATATTTAAAATTTATATTTTTAATTATTTATTTGAGGACTATATTATCTCTGACGATGGCTCCGAGTTACAACTCTAATAATTACATAATTACAAAGAGTGATCATAAAGCTAGCATCTTCTAAATGGTTATTTCTCCTTTCTGTTAATTAATGATTATGCTAGCTAAAAGTAAAATTGTTTTGATATGTAATATGTATTGAGGGCCTCATGATGGGCGTCAAATGAAATGTGTAGTGTATTTTAGACACTCGTTTAGTGGTTAGGGAGGCTCTTAATCCCGTGTCTAGTGAATATTCGTATATATAAGAGTTATGTTGTATGATATTGTGTGCATGGTTATCTTGCGATCTATGTATTTCAAGGACAGAGATAGGGGCGGACGAGCGTGTTGTGTGGGTCTGGGACGGAAATCGGATTTCCGTCTGGGGGACGGAAACCAGAAAGTAGATTTAGGACGAAAACTGAATATTCATTCTTGTTACTTTCGTAAAATTCAGCGATCCGCGGTTACATTCGTGACTTCGCTTTTTTTTTTTTTATTAAAAAAAAAAAAATCGGTCGATGAATCTAAAGATTAGCTATGCGCGCTGCATGTACCAGTTGGCAGAAGACCGGACTAAAAGAGCCCATTTCTTAATTATTAATTTTTTTCATTAAAAAAATGAACTAACACCCTTTTTTTGTTCTGCCATTTTCATTATTTCTTCATGCTCTTTCCAGTCGTCTTCCTTTTTTATTTCAACCTCATGTTTTCTCTATAATGCAAGAAATTTAACAGAAGTCTTCGGAAATTATCTACTACCAAAAAAGTAATAAGAAGAATAATAAATATGAAGAGAGCCTGCGACTATAGAGAGAAGTGAGAAAGCGAGGAGCAAGAACGAGACAGAATATGAGCAGCAGAATTGTCATTTGGAAGTTTATAAAGATCATAGTCATGGGCGGACGTAGGATTTTAGTCAGGGGGGCAAATATCGGATTGTAATAGCTTATCGGGTTTAAATCCATTAACTAATCGGGTACTAAATAAAAAAATAATAATTTAATATATATTCTTACCTAATAAAAAAATTATTAGAATAATAGCATTTTATATATTAAAAATAACAATAAAATAAAGCTCAAAGTAATAGATAATGAAGTTGATGAAGAAAATTTTCGTCTATAAAATTTTATATTTTGATATCTTTACATAATTATTTCATTATATATGATATTAAATATTTTTTTCTCAATAAAATTAATCAGACAATCCAGGGGAGGCCAAAAAAATTTCCAGGGGGGCAAACTACCGAAAATATTACCGAAAAGCACTGTTTTTCAAAATCCAGGGGGGGCCGCTGCCCCCCCCCCCTGGAGAACTATAGATCCGCCCATGATCATAGTTATATATTTTTAAAACTTTTTTGTCAATTTTTTTAAACAACTTCAATACACTAAGTTTTTTATGGATGATATACATTAATATATTGAGATTTTCAAATTCAACTGGCAAAATGTAAAAAAAAAAACTTTGTTATAATTATTGGTTATTATTCAGTATTTTTATAATTGTAAATTAATCTTACAATATTCCTTGTTTATATTTCATTTGTCGGTTGTTTAATTAAAACTAATTAATGAATTGTCTTTCATATAGAGTGGCGTACTGAAGGATGCTTTTTTATTAACAGGAAATTATCTAAAAGAGAGATTCAGAACATTTTTTTTAAATGAACGATTATATAACAAATAATAAAGATTTGTTGGTTAAATTTTCCAATTAGTATATTTATTTGATGGATATACACTCAACTATGCTTTCTATTTCTATTTCAAGTGTTTTAATGAAGAAAACCTATGTAGCATTGATACATACATGTGTATCCGACACAACATGATACGACATGATACTGCACAGTTCGGTATATTCAGAAAATTAAGGTCATGATACGGCTACAGACACAAATTTATTTTAATAATATATATCATATATATTTTAATAATATATATCATATATATTTTAATAATATATAATAAATTGAAATGTGATTGAGGATTTTTTTTTTTTCTTTCTTTTGGTATTTGTATATTTAAAACTTTTAGAGTTTATAGCAACGTGCTGTTGTGTAGTGTATAGGTTTGACCCAGTGTCGGACACGGGTGCAGCAAGATTCAAGAAGTGTCCGTGCCACGTAGAAGAAAACAAATGGATGATACACCTAAAAATATATTTAAACTTTACTTTACTAAATACATCTATTTTCTTCTTCTTCTTCTTCTTTTTCCCAAATGAGGCAGGCCGGGACGACAGCAGCAAATTAAAGGACACTTAAAAGAAAAATATCGGGTTATTAAAATTGGAATGGAATTGAAATATGATTGGCACCCACCAACTGCAGGTTTGGATGTTTGGTAGCACCTAGAATTTTGTCGTCTAGGATGAAATTAATGTCATAATATTAATATTAACATTCAAGAGATAAATAGCATCAGGGATGAAATCCAATAAGCCTATTTAGTAGTAAAAACAATTTTGCAGGATCAGGTGCAACGGATTAATGAAAACATGACGGTTAAATTCTCAAATTTTATTAATTAACACCAGAGGAAACAGAGAGAATTTCTTTTTTCATTTCTAATAAAAGAGGATGGACAATATAAGCAAAAAAAGGAGATAGCAGTTTATCTACAGAAAATAAAGTTATAAAGTCTTCTAAATCATCAATATAGTTGAAACAGTATGTACTAAATTAGTCCATTAATGTTCATATTTTCAGCATTTTCTTAATAACTAAAATGCTCTTGATCAAATGTTGTAAATAAATATTTTCAAAAACTAACAATTCAGATTTTAATTAATGTCATTTTCTGTTAATTTTATTTTTTACCATTTTTTACCATGCATTAATGAGATGTCAAAAAAAGAGATTATTAAATAATCAACTATTTTTTTTTTAAAACTATGTACTATACAACTTTATTAAAAAAAATTATTATGTTTTGTAAATCATATTTTTATTAAATAATAAATTAATTTTATTTAAAATTTAAAGTATTTATAATTGATTTAATTATAATTATATCTAGTAAAGTATATCATTTATTTATAATAAAATTATTACTAGATACAAAATATTTTTTAAATTAAGAGGGGCCGCACAAAGTTGTGCTAGTTTCAAATAAAAGAGGATGGACAATATGAGCAAAAAAAGCAGAAAGAGATATGAAAATATCATTCAAATTTTTATAGCAGTCTATCTACTGAAAATAAATATTATAAAGTCTTCTAAATCATCAATATCTATACTATATTAGAGCGTATGTATTGAAGACTTACAGCTTACAAGCCTTAATAGGAGTTAACCCAAAACTCATTTCCATTTCCTAAAAATTAAAATAGGGACTGGGGGCAGATTCTCTCCAATTAAAGGATGAAATTTAGAAATGCCTAACGGCGTTAAAAACCGTCTGATATAAATCTAACCGGTGAGACCGATATCAACGGACGGTTCCTGTATTAGAAACTCATCACTTCCTTTGCCCCAATTCCTGTTGTCTGATTAATATCTGACGGTTAGGATTCGATGCATGCAGTACAATCCCCCAATAAAACCTCACATGAAAGATGAAACCACCATTCCCGATCATTTCCTAGTTCCATCGAAAATCCGATGAGCGGTAGCGGCAGGAAAGGGGAGGAGGTGAGGAACGGAGCTGGTCAAGCGGGTCGCGACAAGGCGGATGTCGAATCTCTGGTCGACTCCTTCGTTAGCGTCACCTCCGCCTCTCGCGTGGAGGCGCACTTCTTCCTCGAGAGCCATCAGTGGCAACTGGACCCCGCCATCGAGTCCTTCTTCGAAGACCAGCCTCCAGTAGTCCGGGAAACAAACAACGTGGAGGAAGAAGGAGAAGACGACGAAGAAGAAGATAGAGAGGGGGAAGAGGTTGACAGTGATGAAGCGGATTATGTTCCCTCAGAAAAAGAGCATGCGGGTAATACTGCCGTGCGTGTGAGCGGGTCGGGATCGAGAGGGAAAGAGCAGGCTGGGAAGCCGAGTAAGAAATCCGCTATCATGACCATTTCAGATCTCAAGCGAAAGGCAGAGTCAGAATCGGACTCTGATGATAGTGATTCGGATGAAGATCAGGATTACTACGATGGAGTGGAGAAGAGGTGAGTATTGTGATACTGATTCAGAATTTCTGGTTTTTTCTGGTATATTGGTACTAGTGTTAGTATGTATTAGCTCGCTTGTAGGGTTTAGTACTTTTTAGTGTTGGGTGGGATAAATTGACAATGGCTATCTTGACAATCTTGACAATGGATTTTCAAATAATTGCCAAGAAAAGTAGAAAAAAGTTTATAGATATGTTCTTCTACTTATAGATTGATGGTGATTCAAATTTCATGCAATTTCATTATCGTTTGATGTCCATCAAAGACCGTTAAATTAGAATTGTTGCAAATTGCATAAAATTTTGATGGTATTTGATGGACTATCAAATGATAATGAAATTTGAATCACTATTAATCTATAAGTAAAAGAACTTATCCATAAACTTTTTAGATTTTTTTTTTTATCTAAAAATCCATTGTCAAGATTGTCAAGATAGCACATTGTTCACCCATGCATGCTTGTAAGTTGTAACCCAAGTGTAAGATGGAGAGCCTATGGATACATTGTAGCTGGACTGCCCGATCTAAGTTGGGCCATTGAGTCAGGGGCTCTTGCAAATGCTTGGGCCACTTGATTCCTAGAGAGGAGCGGAATAGCGAGGCTGGCTGCATGGAGCAGAGATATCTTATGATCCAATCATTTATATTGAACTACTTTCTTCTTAATTTGACTATACATTCAGTAGTTTGGCAGAGAAACTCATTGATTTTGCTAAAATCCTAACAAACTAATAGAAGAGCTTAGTATATGATTGGTTTGTATCCTCACAGGCACAGCTTTGTTTTGACATATGAGCCTGGCTTGTCCAAGATGAAAATATTTTGAAGTTTGGTTCTCATTGTGTTTGTTTGTTTAGTACTTCATAAGCACAAAGGAAAAATATGATTTGGACTTAAATTATTTACCTGAACAATCTTTTTTCAGTTTATTGTAACATCCATAATTAAACATAGAAGATAAAGCAAAAAGTTTCTAAAATTGAAAAAGGTAACTTGCAAATGCAAGATATTAATATTATATTTTCTGTTAGTGGAATGTTTGTTTGGGATGCATCCAGAAAGCGATGCCGTAATAGTGTAGAAGCCATTTTTGACCGAGCTAGGATATTTGCAAGACCTGGTCCATCTGAGTCTAAATCCAAGAGCTTTACTGGTAAGGGAAGGGTATTGTCAAGTGAAGAAACACCATCATCTGGCGCTGAAGAAACAGAGGGTATTTCTTACAATATTTTCTTCTGGAGGAATGGTTTCACTGTTAATAATGGTCCCTTGAGAGGATTTGATGATCCAGAAAATGCAGACTTTCTTGCGGTTAGTTGAATTTGTTCTGTGTTTATGTTGTTTTCTGAATAGTTGGTCACAAGAAATTCGCCAGGCTTCTTTTGAACTAAAGGACTGATTTCAGAAGTGTAAATTATGAATACTTTGGCAAAAAGTGCACTTATCTCTTCACTTCAATACACTATTATTGAAGAAGTCAGATCAATCCATGCACACCAATTGCATGTTGTTTACATAACACCTTTTAGTTAAATAAAATAAACATGTACTATGATTGAAGTAATTCTGAAATAATGTATTGAGAATGTAAATGAACAAATTCCCTATTAGTGGTCTTGATTTTTCAACTCTCTTCATAGCTAATAACATTGCTAAACTTGACAAGTAATATTGCTAAGGGACCTAGCCTTTAGTAAGGACAGAATTTGAAGAAGGGATGTTTCATCCAATAAAAAGGAGTGTTTTTCTTAGTGTATATTGTGGGAATATAGAACATTTTTTTTTTGCTGCTTATCCAAATTCTGAATTTCCTAGTAGATTGGTCTAACTAAGCAAGAATCTTCTCTAGTTCCGTTTTGTGCATTTTCTGTGTTAGTCATTATTGCGATTTCTTTTGCATATTATTGTTATGTTGTTGGTTTAGGGCTGTTTACTGTGTTTGTTAAAAAGAGTGCCTGGTGTTGGGTTTTCACCTGTGAAAAGGTCATGCAGAAGTGTTACCTGTAGTAATGGAATGGTCTGCCTATTCTTAAATTTGATTGCATTACTAATTATCAACACCCCCCCCCCCAACCAATTCTAACAGATGTTTTTTCCCATAGAGTATCAAGAGGTCTGAATGCCCAGAGGAGCTTAAACTCTCAGACGGGTCATCAGAAGTCCATGTCAAGCTCATTCACAAACATATCAACTATTCCTCTCAGGTCTCACGGCCTCCCCATGTACGTTTTATTTGGGCGCTGCTTTTTAGAAGGTTTCAATTTAACTGGCACCTGTTACAATTTTTAGTTGAATTAACTGGCATAATGTTAGAATAATGTATTAATCATTTTAGCCTCTGTTTGATTTTCATGGAAGAGTGATGTTTTCTGGTGACCTCAGTTTTTGATAGCATCACAGTAACAACGCTTGTGCAATCTATAATTTCTAATTAAATGGCTCACCTAACAGCGTGGTACAATCCGCAATCTCTAGTTTATACCTCTTTCAATCTCATACAGAGAAGATCAACGCGAAATGGGGATTTTCGAGGCACAGGGAGAACTGTAGGTACTGAAACTGAGCAAGTGTCTGAAACAACTGCTAATGTTCCTGCACCAGACCCCACCCCAGCTTCAAACCCTGCTCCTGGCTTTCGAGTGGACGAATCTGTCCCTACCACCTCTCTCCAGATAAGGCTGTCAGATGGGACCCGTCTTGTGGCTCGTTTTAATACCAGTAATACCATAAGGGATCTGAGAGCCTTTATTGATGCTTCTAGACCAAGCAGTACAAGTCCAGTCAGATTGTATCAGCTACAGACTGTTGGGTTCCCACCTAAACTGCTTGATGATGTTAGCAAGACAATTGAGGAAGAAGGCATAGCCAACTCAGTTATTATCCAGAAGGTTTAGATATAGTGAAATATTCTTCCGATTAGTTCACAATCTGGGCAACGAATTTGCCATTTTAATATTTGTTATTTCCCTTTTTTGACAAAAAAAATGTTATTCCCTTAACCTCACTATTTGCTTTAAGAAATGATAGTATAATGTGTATACATGCAGTATATGCACTAGTGAGATTACATTCCCTACTTCTGTGTCTTGTTGTTCTTGGGAGTATATATTAGCTAACCTCTTCTTCAGGATAAATATATCAGGTTCTTTGGTTGTATCTAGCTTTAGGTCGCCAGAGCATCAGTGATGCTTTGTGAGCTGTCTTGTAAGTGGTTTTCTTGCCAATAGCTCAGCAAGATTAAAATGTTTAGACATACCAAATATTTGTTCATTGCTTAGTCTGTGATGGTTACCATCCTAAGGAAGATTCCACCAGCTAAATGGAAAGGCATACAAAAAGTGCAATATCGATTTATTTTTCTTTTAATTTTGTTGAATGTAGACTTTCTATATCTTGACTAACTAGTCGCTGCAGGCCATTCAATAATGTGCTCTTGCTTTATTTTTCTCAAGTATTCACTATATACTATATATCAGGATATAATTAAAATTTGCATATTAAGGCCAAACTGCTCAAAGGTTCATGTACCAGACTTATTCTCAGGATGAAAATTTGAATTGTTTTCCTAGTTTAATCTATGATCTCTAGCATCGTTTCCTTTCTACTTGGATTCGTCGTCCATTAAACTGTTGATCAGAAAAGAGAGGTAATTAAATTAAGAGTCGTGATATAGTGAAGAATCGGAAAGCAAAGAAAAATGTGCCAATTTTATTTGTTAGAAAAAAAGAGGGACAAAATGACTTATCAAAGGGAAAAGGATTGTCAGTTGAATCAATTATCTTGTAACAACTAGGATTGTGTATTTAGTGACTTCCATCGAAATTTATCTTTGTTATGTCAGTTATCTTTTCAATTTTCATAGTTTAGTTGGTTCGTGTCGATATCTGATAGTGATAGCGCGCACCACTTGCACGGATATATATCTTTTCTTTTCTACACATTTGCACTTGCACTATTTTTTAAGATTTTCATCACAAATCATCAGATGTCTAATTAACCTTATCCAAATGACATAAATGATTATACCATATATTTTTTCTTGAGTATATTTATAATTGAAAAGAATATACCGGTCACAACTGAGGCAATATTGGCTAGCTTTGAAGGTAAAGAATAATTTGTCATGTTCAATTTCAAAGAGTCACACCACTTGCACTGGGGGATAATTATTCTACCATGCATGACAACTGGATCATAATGCCCAATTTGATCGGACCATCCAGAACAACACTGTTTGAACAAATAATAATTAAATAACATGGATACTTTTTTAATCCGGGCTGCCAATCTTTTCTTCTTTTTTTGTTTTTTCAGAACAAAAAGAAAGGTACGGTCTGGTAGCGACCTGAACTGTTTTGTTAATTGCAATCAAACAATGGGGCTTAGGATCCTACGAGCTTTCAAGTTTCAATTAGCTGGCCATGAATCTGGACTCCTTGACCTCTCTAATAAGTAATAACAGATAACAAGGTTTCCTGACAAAATCTTAATTTACAAAGAAAAAATTCAAAACAAAATTAATCTATGAATATATGATAACTGAGGGCTGGAACCCCGATCCAAAACTATTTGTTAATGTCACTTGTTAAATCTGAAATACAAACAATCCAATGGCATGTATGCATATTTCAATATTTGCAATTCTAGAATGTTAATTTGTGACAACTTTTTTAAAATATTTGATAGTTCCTTTCTTTTTAAAAAAAATGAATATCTCATTAAAGAGGGCAATGCACATGATTTTATCAGCAATCTAAAAAAATGGATATGATACTGGTATGGAGACCGTGGCATACATCTATCAGGTGGGCAGAAGAAGCGCATTGCTATTGCCAGAGCAATCCTCAAAAACCCGGCAATTCTTCTGCTAGATGAAGCCATGAGCGCGCTCCACAGCCAATCAGAGACGGTTGTGCAGGAGGCATTGGAGAGAGTCATGGTGGGGAGAACTAGCATTGTAGTTGCACACAGGTTGAGCACAATGCAGAATTGTGATCTCATTGCCGTGCTCGAAAAAGGAGTGGTGGTTGAGAAGGTCACGCATGCCTCGCTCATGGCCTAGGGGCCGAAAGGATCCTATTTCAGGTTAGTCAGCCTTCAACAAGGCACCAAAGGAAACGTCAACCAGATCAAACCTCAAATTTATATATTATATAGATTATATTAATGTTATTTTTTAAGATATATATTTCTTTGGCATGGAAATTTTGGACTACCATCCTGCATTGCAGAAATTTTACATAGTTTTCTTAGATTTATGCTTTTAGATAGGACTGTTTTCTAGGAATTCTCGCGTTATAGTTTCGAAATACTTGTAAATAAATCAAATGCGTTAATTGAAGATCAACTTTGTATTCTTCAGCTGATGTATTGACAATAATTACAACATATGTGTAGATTAATATTTTATAGTTAAAACTTCAATGTTGTATTTATTTATCGAAATTCAGAGCCCGAGCAAGTGAAACTGACAAGTGCACTGGAATTTATTCTGAACGATACGCATAGTTCCACTTGCCTATCAACTTTCACCAATATACTACTATAATTTCATTTTTTCCTACCATACCAGAATCGATACGGTAATTGTAAGGTTCTTTCTCATATTACTCGAATATATTGAATATATTCCCAATAGCCAAACACCACTAATTTTAACAGAACCAAGACGAGCACCTTGAAAAGAAAGTCCCAAAAAGAATATCAAAACATGGTAAAGAGTCGAATACCCTAAAGCCAATGGAACAAATAAGTCTAATTTTGCTCAACTGAGAAAACCTAACATCCACAACTATAGTACCTGATAGTTATTTTATGGGTGCTCATTGCAGGTTCAACTATGTATGAAGATATTTAGCTGAAACTAAAAACTATGTTCCAGTAAAATACAACCATATGTAGTTACTGAGAACTAACTAATAAATAGTTAGATCAGAAGTTACAAAAAGAAAAAAAGTTGTACTATGATGCTACGTATAGTACAAATAACCCATATGTTACGGATTATTTTTTTTATTTTTAAAATTTAAACGATCGATCTAACCGCTCAAAATAATTTTCATAATAAATTTTCATATTTTTTTAGATTCTTTACTATTTTTTGTAGATAATTAAAAAATCACTTCTTTTAAATATCTCATAATAATTAATCATAATAATTAAATCAAGTGAATTTCTAACTATCTAAAAGATAGTAAAAAAATTCTAAAAAATATAAAATTTAATCTACAACTAAATTTTCATATAAAAATCATTTTGAGTGATTGAACCGACCATTTGAACTTAAAAACAAAGAAATAATTCGTAACACACGGATCATCCGTGTTACATGTAACACCGTAACCCAACTCAAAAGAAAAAAATACAAAAAAAAAATGCTACATAAGGGCAGTCAACTATTACCACACAAATAAGCAACTGAACATTCGGCTACTAAGAACCACTGCAGATAAATTAAGTCAGTTTAAACTCCTTTCTGCATATAAACAATGTATCATTTCATTCAGACTTCTTCAAACCATCAAGGAAAAACTTTAACGTCTCCTTGATGAGCTCAATCCTCTTTAAACCCTGCTCAATCTCCTCGGTACGAAACTTCTTTATCTTCTTCTCCATCACCAAAGCCTTCGACTTATCAATTCCTAAGAAAGCCCTTCTAAGCAAAGCTCCATTAGGGTCTTCCATGTCAATCTTCTCGACCACCTCAGAGAGAAAAGGGTAGCTGACTTTATTTTCATTCCCATTTTGCCCCTCAGCATGACCATTCTGTACTTCATTCACATCTATTTCTGCATCATCGAAGTCTAAGATTTCATCTGTGTTCTTTGTGGATGTCGTATTGGAGTTGGAGCCCCAAACAGACTTTGAGAGATTGAAGAGAGTTTTCTCATGCGAATCAGGGAAGGAGGTGCTGGCTACCTCTTTTCCTTGTAATATAGCTTGGTTGAATTTTCGTTTCAGACCACGCACCTTGTCAGAGAGCTGAATGGTGGAAACCTGACAGCAAAGCAAAGGGGCAAAGTACAAATAATAAGAAAAAGAAAGGAAAGATTTTTATTATAATAAAATGATTGGGTTTAGCCAGTACATGATAGATGTCGCTTTTATGGTTGGAACTGAAAACTGTCATCAATTCAAAATGGGTCCTCACACAGCATTTGGATTGGGAATAAGAAAAACTGAAACCATATGACAGATTCTAACAAAAAATCAGCTTATTTCCATCCTTTGCTTCTAGATAATAGACATTGACTGAAAGGAGGTATGGTGTGATGTGACTAAACATTAAACGAGGCTTCCCGGAAGCAACTTCAGTTAGAGAAAGTAATATGTGGTTGGTCAGCAGTTCAGGTGAAGGAGCGCCCAAAATATGCCAAATTGCCAAGGTTATGTTAAACCATGCTTAAGAGTTTTTGTCAGTCCCAAGATATTTCTTTCAATTTCACCAACCAACAGTACATTTGGCTTCCAAATAAAAAAGGAATGCCAGACTATGGATCATGGGTACACTTTGGCTGGTACGGAAGATAACAAGATCAGTTGGCAGTTATGCTAAAAACCATTCTCTCTCTTCAATAGTGTCAAGCAGAGAGAAATCAGGGCTCTGTGCACATCGCTCAATTCTGCACAACCAAGCGTCGATTAAATTATGTGCTTACTCATACAGATACCATGGAACCTGACTAATAGGTTAATCAATTATCAGGGTCAAAACCTTGATACTGAGGGAGCCCCTAATAAGCCGATGAAAAGACTCCATCTCCTGAGCCGAACCCGGCAACACTCCTTTTTTTGCCCGATAACTCAATAGCCCTCGAACAACTGTCAATTCATCCTCAGGGGACCACAGCCGCTTCTTACTGCCACTTCTCCCAGCCGAGGCAGAGGCAGATGAAGTCGAAGATGACACCTTCGGCCGCTTGGAACGCGGTTGAGAAGGTGGAGGCGCAACTGACACAGGCCTTACAGGCCTTGCGGGGCCGGTGATGGCGTCCATCGGGAGGGACTTTAACGGCTTGATAGATGGGTCGACGCCTCGGGCCGGGCGTTGGGGAGGAGGCGTCGGATGGCTGTTGGACGGGTCAGACTGAGAGGACTGATCGTTTTCCGAGTCGACTTCGAGGCCAGGCTCAAGGCCGTCTCTGTCGTCCTCAGTGGAGAGTGATTTGAGGTTGGGGTCGGAGTCGTCGTCGGAGTGTGGATCCGAGAGTGGTTTGTTGGAAGGAGCAGGGGAGGAGGGGGTGAGGTTGGGTTCATTCTCTTCGTCGGAGAAGGAGGCGGAGTGCGGCGAGGATGGCGGATCTGCGGCCGGGCGTTTGGTAGCCATTTTTGTTTGGTTGGTTGTATTCGTAATTTTTGATGTTTTCTTTTTCTTTTGGTCGGTGTAGATGTGATTCAGTGATCGATTGTGTGAGCTCTCGCCTCTCGAAGTCTCGCGGTAGGTTAGGTGTCGTTGAAGTGGGAACTGGGAAGCGGAGAAACCGTCAGAGGCGCAAATAACGGGCCGGATCCTTCTGGGTTTTATTATGATCAGCCCACATATGTGGTCAACTTTGAAGTGCAGGGATGATATGTTCTGGGCCTAATTTTTTAAAATTCATTACTTCGAACAAGCCAACTTCTCTAGCTCACAAGCGGACAAACTCGATTGGTAATTTGACAGAGCTAAAACACAACTGAACGATAGAACAAACAAGCCCAGTTTTCAAGCGAAATAAAGAAGAAATGATAAGCTGAATAATACAGCACAAACTAAACTAAACGACAGAGCACAAAACATTTAAACTGCACGACGCAAAAATCACCGAAATTCATACAGGTTAGGAAAGAAAAATATTCACAGTACGGTTTGATACGATGATAATAGAGCGGGAGTACTTCCGATGTCCATTGAACTAAAAAAAAAAAATAAATTTGATGGACATATTATCATTAAATAGCGTTAAAATTTATATTATATTTTAATCAGCTACTTTAATAATCGTACAAATCATAAGATATAAAAATTCAGCTGCTTTAAAAATCGTACAAATCATAAGATATAAAAATTCAACAGTTAAAAACACTCATCAAACCAACATCGGTCTGAGCTTTGAACCTACTCTCGCCCCAACGATAATATCCACAAAAAAACTTTGCCATGAAATAATGGTTTCCCTAGTCTTGCCTCAGCACAGATGGCAAACAAACTAAAAGCAAGATGAAAGACAGAATCAAGCAATTGAATGCAACACGAGTAATCAGAATTGGAAATTTTTCATTTCTTTTACTAAAAGATAATAATATCAAAAAAGGGATAAGCATGTGGATGGTTTCTGCAGTAGAATTTACAAATGAATCCCTTTTTGCCCAGCAGTTTTTCCTTCAAAATTTACAGTGACATCGAGTCAAAGAACAAAGTAATAACATATCTACCAACTTGGAAGCCAGACAGGATATTAGTCCAGACATGACCACTTTTGTTCCTTGTTTATTATACACTCTCTTTTTCGGGCCATGATTCAAATGAAATGTGAACATTTGCTCTAAAAGGAGCTCTCTGGTGCGGTTGGTTCGTACTCTGGAGCTCTGTAAGATAAGCCAAGCTCTTCACCTGACCGCCTCCGAGCAATGCTGGCACGTTGCACCAGCCGAACAAGCTGCTGGACCACTTCTGACATGGGAGGCCGGAATTCAGGTTCAGGCTGCACAATTCATCACAAAGGTAATGATTATACTTTTTTTATTTTCTTTACATGATGTGTTAGTTAGATTAAGTTATAGGATTCATCACAAAGCCTCTTGTCTTTGTCGTCCTTGGGGAATTAGCCCCAATTGTAGAATCAAAAAATATTTTTAACATTATCCTAGAGTAAAAGGTTTGGGATAGTATCAGCTAGCATACCTGAACACATAAGGCAATGATGTCAGCAAATCGTGACAGAGACTTTGCAGGATACATTCCATTCAAGGCAGGATCGACCATTTTAGAAAGTGAATCGATGTCATGAAGCTGTGGTGCAGCCCATCTAACAAGAGATTGTTCAGCTCTTGACCTAGAACTGATTAGGAAATAACCATAATGAGAATCTATGAAAACAAAACAACAAAATAGCTGTATATGCTTGTTTTGTCACTCATTATTTCTTTCCTCGTTCTTTGTTTCACATTTTTTCATTTATTTAAAAACAAAGTCTGATTATGGTTTTCAGCAGGATCAATGCGGAGCTGATGTTTGACAACAGGTTCCAGTGATAGATAGATCCATTTTAATGAAAACTAAGCCTTACAATTAGGACCATAACAGTAACCATTTTACAAACCCGCAAACACAAAAGATACTAACAACTAAGCAAAATAAAAATAACAGCAACAAATGAGACACCTGTCAAGTGGCTTTCGACCAGTCAATAGTTCAAGCATGACCACACCAAAACTGTAAACATCACTCTTGACTGTATAAATGCCAGACATGGCAAACTCAGGAGCACTGTATCCAAATGAACCAACCACCTCAGTGGACACCTAGCACATATAAAACAAATATAGAAGTTATCAAACTTTTAGAAATAAAATATATGGAACTAAGAAAAAGACAATTCTATCATTACTTTCAAGGTGATGCCCATCAATCAGGCTCAGACACTAACTTACCTGTCTCTCTGTATTAGGTGCCAAAGAAGCAATTCCACAGTCAGAGAGGTGAGGATTGAGTTCTTCATCAAGGAGAATATTTGCCGATTTGAAGTTTCTATGCACAACTGAAGGCAAGCAGACTTCATGTAGGTACCTTCAAACACATATGAAGCATGACTTCAATGATAAATATATGAGAAAGGAATAAAATAATGTTATGAAATACTCCTCAGTCCCATTTTTTCTGAAACATTCCTTACCAAACCATGTAGCATAATATGTATTGCCAAAAGTGCTGATGGAGCCAAAGAATCTGATCCACGGACAAGTTCAAATGAGCCCAAGCAACCCAAAACCAAAAAATGGCCCAGTGAAACAAAAGACAACCAAAACAAGATCATAACCAAACAGAAACAGTTTTAAATGTGATATGGCATGTAAACAATTTGACCTGACTAGACAAAACATGACACAAACACAGAGCACCATCCTGAAGTATTTTAAATGCAAACTGACCTTGTTCTGCAATGCAAATTCAACCTGCCAGAGGAAATGTATGCTATAAAGAAACATACTCTAAGGCCCTAGCAGTGCCGAGTGCTGTTTTAACACGTGCATTCCAGTTCAGTCTTTTCCCAGTGTCACCAGAGAAGTGCAGGACTTCATGTAATGTGCCATTGCCTACATACTCAAACACCAAGAGTCGTTGACCATGTTCGACACAGTAACCTACAAGTGGGATGATGTTGGGGTGCCGAAGCCGTGACATGTTGGAGACAGCATCTAAAAAGCTGTCTTCCTCTTGCAAAGAAACAGCCGCACTGTCAACCTTTTTGACGGCTAGAACCTGAAGAGGGAGAAGAAAAGAGAGGCTATATTCTTTTTTTCTTTAAGTTAAAAAAAGGAGGCTAAATTCAACAATTTGTATCTTGTCCCTCTGATTCAAAGCGGATTGATTCCAGCATTCTTTTCTTATTGGTTTCCTGTGTGGCCATAAGGCTAGAGTTGCTTGCTTAATATTGATCACCTCTGGTTCCTATTTTGTGGAAGATGAATTAAGGAAGTAATTATTGTGTCATATTTGCATTTTGTTTTTCCTTAATAAGATGAATTTTGGCTGAAAATAACATCAGAGCCTGAAGCCCTATGTGAGGAAAACATACCAAAGAAAAAGACTGCAAATGAAGATGCAAGCAACTAATATTAAATTCAACATTCTTTTCTGACAGGATCAAAGTTTGAAAAAACAAGAGCTAAATGATATTTGCATATGAAAGAGCTTTTTACCTTTCCATTAGAAAACTCAGCTTTATACACACGACCTAGTGAACCCTCGCCAAGAAGGCTATCTTGGCTAAAGCTGTTGGTGGCAACTTGAAGAGCTGCAACTGTGTATGAAGTTGCTGTCATTGGCACCTGAAAATTTCCCAATGAACTTCAATGTCCCTTCATATACAATTAATATGGAGATGGAAACTTCTTTTTAACACTAGCATAAAGTTCACCTTTTGCTTTTTGAAGGACCCATTTTTCCCAAATACCCTCTCAGACGTAGTTTGTTTCTCGATTGGTGGGGGCTTCAAGCTCGCCATAGTAGTTTCAGATCTTGGCACTTGAGTCACTTTATTTGTTTCTACACAAGAAAAATAATCAAATTATAAACATTGATATCCAGAGACGAAGACTTAACAGGTCAATGTTAAAACCATTTCAGTGCATCTCAACAATAGAACATTTTGAGTTGCATCTGCAACTTTTTTTTTTGGATTGAGAGGCGGGCACGGTTTTTTGTGCTTTTTTGAGGCGCAAAAAGTGAGAGGCGCAGGAGGCGCGCGCATACGATGAAAATTTTAAAATCCAAGTTTAATTTATTATAAACCTAAATTTAACTCAAATGAGACTTTTGCTTGATTTAAATTTATATGCCTTCAAAATCAATTTTGATCATACTCCAAATCAAAATGTTCTATTGTTGAGATCTTGTTATAAATATTAACTTTTGATTAAAAATTGCTGCTCTGTAAAAAATAAAAGTTAAATAATAAATTAATAATCAAATCTATCATTATAGCATGTAAATAAACTAACTTTACTTTATTTAGAAATTTGGTGAGATGATGAGTAATGATACAATGTAATGCATCAAGAGTTCAGATTTGTCCAGATATTATTTAAAAAAATGAAAAATATGAAATAATGCTGACATTATTAATATTACCTCCTTCAACAGCAATGTCAAAAGGATCCACATGGTCATCGGTGCCATTACTGACATGATCATCATCCTTTCTTCTCTTGGCATGTTTCAGGCATAAAGCAAATGCTAAAACCACACAGAGAGCTGCAAATACTGAGCCTGCAATGATCCCTATCAGTGCACCTGTTGTCAGACTTTGTTTCTTCTCCTCATTGGTCGTGGGGGATTCTTCCGGACCAGTTCTCGAAGGTGGAGAGTTACTTTCTGTCGTAGGTGGCTTGCCAGGTGGTGGTGATGTGAATGGAGGTGGAGGTGGTGCTGGTCCATTAGTGAAGGAATTACCTCCAATTCTAAAATAGCATTACAGAACTTAATATTAACGTAGTTCTTGCTGCCATGGAGTAGGGAAGGTAATAGGTGGTAATAGGCTACAGGAAATGAAGAGAAAGGAGAGTTCATGGGCTATGGATGCAGCCCACAAATCCAAGCCTAGTAAGGAGTTGTAATGAGAGCCTGACTGCCAGACATGGCATGCATATTCAGAATTGTTACAGTACGATGGAGGCACAAGATCGACAGAACCAAATGTCATTTTTGTTCTGCCATTTGTGTTTCCCCATTTCCATAACCATATCTTCAACATTAATGTCCACTACAGTCTACAATGACCATCACCACCACCATCATGACTATACGAATAGCCAGATCAGGTTAGGTCTAGACAACCTTAACTGGCACATACAACTTACATTAGATTTGGGATTGAACTAAATTCTTGCGGTATCCAGCCACTGAAGTTATTATTCGCAATATTCCTAAGATTAAGAAAGGTAAGTAATGTCACATATTGACATAGGTCATGTAGTACCATAAAAGAACATAACTAATTTTACCACGCCTTACAGAGTATTTAGGTTGAGGTTAGCAAGCATGTTAACTGACCCACTCAACTGATTGTTCTCCAAATATCTGGGTAAAAGATGGAAAAATAAACAAGTACAAATAATGAGATTTCTAAAGAGGAAAATTACAAAGAATAAAATAAGAAGAACAATTCTAGGAATACCCACAGGCTAGTTAGGTTTGATAATGAAGAGGAAGAGTTTGGCAGACTACCGCTGAAGTTGTTGAATGAGAAGTCTCTGCAAAGGAAGACAATAATGTGATAAAAAGAGTTTAAACAAAGTAAAAATAAGTTTTATCCAGCAGCGGAAAAATAGGATATTTTATATACATTTTGGGAACAGGGCACTTTCAATTGGTACTCTTCATTTTCAAAATGATCCAAACCATATCTCTACTCATCAACAAGACAGGTCCATGATTAAATTTGTTTGCTTGAACTTTCTATCCTTGAACGAAAGTAGTGACATATAGCCAATTATTCAATATCAATGTCATGACCAAGTAAATCTCCATCATTTTCTTCTGTTAGGTCAAATTGAGCTGTTTTAGTACAATGAGTACTTATGCTTGTTTGGTGCATTATGTGGTTGAAGTATGTTAGTTGTTGTTTGAAAAGGCAGAAATATATATATATATATATAATTCAGACGCCTCAAAATATACTTTATAATCTTCAAGTTTTCAATTTATGGTACTCAAAATCTTGTAGGATATAAGAATTTTCTATTTTTAAAGTTTTCTAAGTATCTATTTCAGATTTATGTAGATGGCCTATTTTCATGTGCAAAAACATTCATCGCTTTATTATTATTTTAAAATGATCTTAAAAGATCTAAAAAACAACTTAAAAAGCTCAAAACGCTCCAAATTTTTGCATCCCATGAGATTTTCATATAAAGAATTTAATGAGAATGATAAATTAAAATTTCGAGATGATTTAATATGTTTTTTGAGTTAAGCTCACGGAAGGCCTCCGTGAGCTTAAGCTCACGGTATCTCCACTCTATATATATATATATATATATATAGAGAGAGAGAGAGAGAGAGATGGGTTAGCATTCAATTTTTTGTATTTCTGGTGAAATACAAATGACTCAAAATTCACTTTTGTCATGTCTGAAATGTCAAATTTAAGTTACTCAATAAATTATACATATAAAACCTTGTAAATATCAAATTTACTATTTTTAACTTCTTTAACTAATTTTTAATATTTTTGAAAATGGGTCAAAAATGAAAAAAAAAACATTTGCATATAAACAGGGTCATTTTTCAAAAAAAAAAATAAAAAATCTTAAAAATGGTAAAATTCATTATTCCACAAGATTTTGATATGTATAATTTTTTGAGTAGCTTAGATTGACATTCCAGACATGAGAAAGTGAATTCTGAGCCATTTGTATACTGAAAGTCCAGCATGCAAAATTAAGATTCCATACTTAGCTTTTGTGTGAAAGAGCAAGTAGTGGTTAGGTTGGTTACAGATTCTTAAATGAGTTTGATCCAAATACTAACCAAACCTGGTAACCAGAGTGCCCATAAGGCAAGGAATGAAGTCAACTGTCATTAATTAACAATGCTGATGCCATGGCTAACTGAAAATTGTCTACTGTTGTTAGGTGAGTTGGTTACCTAGCAGCATGTTCTTACTTTTTTTGGTGGTAAGTGGTGGTTAGAATTTTCTATCTAGTTAAGGTTCGTTATTAGCCCCTTATGTTAAACATTTGACTGGGCACTAAGTAATTCTAGATATGAGAATTTTTTGCAAATGGGACACCATATTTCTCATATCCAAAAATAATAAAATCTAACACAGCTTTCAAATATTTGTAAATAACACCCATCTGGAAATCTAAGATCTAACAAGAAATTACTTAAATGTCCTTGTATCATCATATTAGCAGGGCGGCCTAAACTTAAAAATCCGGGACTTGATTGTCGTTGCATGACAGGAGGGTCAGTTTTTTTTTAACATTGAACGGATCTCTCTCTATATATCTCTCATCATGACAACAAACACATTAGGTAGAAAAAATTGCAGGCTAATTATATGCCCAAGAATTGTATCTAATATATTTGGTAGATTGATGAACTTTCTTAGGTGAGATCCTTACCAAACACCTGGTATGTCCTCCTCATATGCTTTGTTAGGTTACTTAATTCAAAGGTACCCAGGACCAGAGTGCAGTATTTGACTGCGGTACTATATTTTGTGGGCTTGTGCCCCACTGGTGCATAAATTATGCATGGGATTATATTGGCTTGTGCCCTACTGATGCATAAATGGTACTATTTTTTGTGGGCTTTTATTGCAGAACCAACAAGACAACATATAGTTTTATTGAAATACAAAATTAAATTTAAGATCTGAATACAGAAAGGCAACACCAAAATTCATTTGAAGTAATTATGCAGTTTCATTGGTTGCTTCCAGAAGTCTTGAAGATTTCTTGAAGCTTTGTTAAATCCAAATTGGATATTTACAAAAGAAAATTATACATTTTCTGAACTATGTATATGCTTCCAGGAGTAAATGTTACATTTTTAAGGTGTTAGAAAACTATGCAACCGCCTGAATTTTAAATTATAACACTAAGAATAACGATGATAACGGGTAGAAAAGGTCAGAATAAAGCTACTCACAATTCAGACAGCCCCTGTAGGTCAGAAAAAATGTCTCCAATCTGCTGAGATAGGGAGTTATGGCTAAGATTTCTGTAACAAAAACAGAAAAGAAGTTTAATTACAGAATGAAGAAACAATGGGAGTATGGTATCAATAGAAACGAAGAAAAAAGGATAATTACTTACAAGTACGTGAGGGAAGCCATTGAAGAAATAGAGTAGGGAAGGTTTCCACTAAAATTGTTTCTTGCTAAATTCCTGCCCAATCAAGAAACCAATCACTCAATCAACAAGAACTGAAAGGGGATACAAGTAACCACAAGTGAGTTAAGGCTGCTAAACATATCATTTTCTCCTTATTTTTTTAATCATTTACTGGTACCACAAAAATAATTACTTTGCAAGGACAACATCCCATGCCCATGCTCGGTATATACAAGGACCACAAAATTCTTGTTTAGAAAAATAATTACAGGGAAGTGACATTTGGTGGTAGTTGGTAGGGGATTGTATCATGTATGCTGTTGTCACTCAAATCCCTACAAAGAAAATTTTCAAAAGAAAGATTACTTACATGACAAGATATAGATTGATTGATTGACTGAAACAAATTGAATACAAAAGGAATACAAAAAATCTAGATAAGTTTTCTTACAGTGTCTTCAAGGATACCAGATCAGAGAGACTGTAACCCAGTGTACCATTTAACCCCATCCCACTAAGTTGTCTGTTAAAGATTAAGAAAAAAAAGAAGTAAAAAGTTAACTAATGAAGAAGATAAAATCTTGTATGCAAGATTGCTACACCATCAAGGAAATAAAAAAAAAAAGAAGCACGATAATAAAGGTAACACTTTTGACCAGAAAGGGCCGATTTCTGATTGCATGGTTGGTAACTGTTATGGACTAACTAGTAAAAAGCAGGATTAGCAATGTATTGAAACATAGTACCAGAAAACAAGAATAATTACATGGCAGTGACGGCCGAACCGGAACAGGAGACCCCTTTCCATGAATTACCACATGGATCACCACCTGATGGAGCCCAATTCGTCAGCTGAGGTGGACTATTGAGTGAGGTGAATAGAACGCCTAGAGCTTGAACTAAATTAAGTGGAGCAAGAAAAGAAATAAACTTAAAAATAGCTCAAAGATCTGAGCTTTGTACTTCCCAGAGTCAATTAATTAACGCCAATATAATAAAATTAGTAGAATCTAACGTTAGCATTGCTTGACCCCTCGCCGCTCCAGGGGTTTAGAAAGAGTTGACTGATCCCGTTTTAAAAAATAAAAACTTGAGAATGTGCTTTACCGAGAGGGAAAATGCAACCTTAAGTTAGAAAAAGGAAAAAATAAAATAAAATAAAAGAGCAGAAATTTGGATTCAGCTTGAAGAGAAGTAATACTCTTTACCATCAGAGGAGTCGGTATTTGCTCGGACTAACGAGATTAGAGCTAAAATCGCAGTGAGAGTTGCCCATGTCGCCATGGACAACCTCTTTCTCTCGCTCTCCGCTCTCCCTCTCTCCCTCTCTCGCTCTATGAGAGAGAGAAAGTGGATATGAACTAATCTAAGGAATTAAGAATGGTTTAAGAGGAATGGAGACAGCTGGATGGGAGATGGGGAAGAGAGAGAGAAGAAGGGGGGAGGTGGTGAATAAATGGTTGCTTGGGAAAGGAATGTAGTGTCGGCGAAGAGTAATGTACTAAAACGTGCTAATGTATTGTAGCAGGGTTTGTTTTCCTTATAAATGAGCAAGGAATTGTTTAAGCATGTCCTTTTTGCATTATTAGAAATAGAATGAACAAGGAATTGAATAACAGTGGAGGTACTGAGGTGGAAGGGAGCAGGTGAGGCGAAGCAGCAGCAGAGAAAACAACAAGCAAACAGTTGAGCGCTTGGTAAGGACAAAAAAAAAAAAAAGAGAGAGGAGGGATTCCGTGTTGGGTTCCCAGCTGTTTTGTTCTCCGCGATTTTTGTGTTACAGTGAGTAAAGCACTTTGCTTCCTTTTTTTTCTTTTTCTCTTGTTCTCTTTTTCAATTTTCTTTTGGGTGATGGAAGCAGAGGCAATTATTAATTTAATATTCCAGTACTGAGAAATATCACAGTCGTCATAAATGAACCTACAACAACCAAAAGCAAGCAAAAACTGTAATATATACAGCTGGAATTTCAGAAATCTTAGTGCTTGCTACTTTTAAAAGGAAAACCTCTTTGGCATTTGATTATTTTAGTTAATGTTTGGTTGTACATTAACGATTATCAATCCTAAAATTTTGTAAAATGTTACGAGGCTCTGTTCTTCGTAACTATACAAGTTCAAAAAGCCATAATCTAAAGGGTGGGATCCCCTAACAACTATTTATTTTGTCAGTCTTGACAACAAATTTAATATAAGCTCATAAAAAAATTAAAAATTAAAAATATAAATATATCTTAAATGTTGTATATATTAAGTCTATTGTCAAAGTTGTGAAACTAAATAGTTGTCAAGGTATCTCCATCTTAATCTAAAATTTAAAGTGTAGATAGTATGCCTATCAAATCTATTGTAATTAAAAATATTAAAATTTTAAAGCTTTTATGTTCTTAAATCGTTGAAAAAATCAAAAGATTCAAAAAATTATAAAAACATGCATCCAAATTCATTTTTTCCTTTTATATACATGAGATTTATATCTTATATGTTGAGCATAAAATGTTTGAATTTTCAATCTAATTGCTTCATTGACAATTATATCAAGCTACAATGTTTTAACTGTAACCGCACTTTCATTTTTCACTGAAATGTTGTAGTATAAGTCTGAATATGAATTATGTAATATGATATGATTCTTTAAGATCGAAACCTTACCATGCTAGATTTATTCAATGGCGTATATATATATATAGAGAGAGAGTAAAGATACCGTGAACTTAAGCTCACGGAGGCCTTCTGTGAGTTTAACTCAAAAAATATATCAAATCATCTCAAAATTTTAATTTATCATTCTCATTAAATTATTTATATGAAAATCTTTTTGGATGCAAAAATTTGAAGTATTTTGAGTTTTTTAAGTCATGATTTTTAATTTTTGAAAATCAGCTCTAAAAATAATAATAATATATTTAATATTTGAATATCATTTTTAAAAATTAAAAATGATGACTTAAAAAGCTCAAAACACTCCAAATTTTTGCATCCCACGAGATTTTCATATAAAGAATTTAATGAAAATGATAAATTTAAATTTTGAGATGATTTAATATATTTTTTTGAGTTAAGCTCACGGTATCTTTAATATATATATAGCAAATGGAGGACAATTACAGAATTATTCCATTTATTTGTCAAATCATAACGAATTGTACTAATTTTGTTTTTTAGGAAAACAATCATCCACTTTTTTTAGGTTTCATGCTTGAATTGTACACTTTCACCTCGCAATCATAAAATGATAAATGTTGTTAAATAAAAAAATATATGATTTTTATTTTTTTTTAATTTGTAAATTAGTGGCCCTTATTAAATGAAATTCGGGGTCATCTGTCTGAAATTATTCATATTGCAGGTAGTATCATCGTGTCAACTAATATAGTGGTATGCCTCGAAAGTCGAAACCCAATTCTGGTATGCAACGACGGGTGCTTATTCTATGCAGTATCGTAAATTTTATGGTGGACGGTCTAGGGTAGGGTTCCAGCGGATGTATTTTTATATTCAACTCATTAAAAAAATATATATTTATATCTTATTTATATTCATTAAAAAAATTATTCATATTTTACTCTTATCCATTAGAATTTTCGGGTAATGAACGGATAACGATAAATAACGGGTAAAAATAAAAATAATTCAATGAAAAAAATTATATAATTTAGACAAATAAAGTGCAATAATAATTAACATTTTAGAACATATATAATTATATATATTTATATAATTTAACTATATTTCTACTATTTATTAAGCACGTATATGTCCTGATCCTGCAACGATCTAGATTTTTTTTTGAATTTTTAGAGCTAATATCACTCATCGTATTGAGTTATTCATCAAATAATTTTACTATCTCTATGACCATTTGTGTCAAAGTTAGAATTTTCTCTTAATTTTATTTATTACACGAAATGCTACATAATTTAGAAATATAATTGCTCTATTTTGTTTCTTTTTTTCTTAAATTGCTATAAATTATGAATTTCAAGTTTACTTAAACGTTGAATGTTAACTTTCCTCTCAATTTATATTTATTTTGCATTAATTATGTATTCATAATTGAAATTTACATTAATTACTAAATTATTTTTATTTTTATTTCCTTATTTTTCACATGATTATATGAATTTTTATATTTCTGAAAGATATCATTGTAGCAACGCACAGGCAAGATACTAATATATATTTATTAAAATATAAAATAATTGTACTTTTATATGTATTTAACTATATATATTTATATAATTTACCCAATGGATAACGGGTAACGAAAACCCCTTACCCATATCTATACCCGATAAGTTAACGAATTTTTTTTCTTACCCATACGGCCATACCCATATCCGATGACCTAACGAAAATAAAATCTTATCTAGACCCGTCTTATCGGATATGATACAGATCATGTAAATAGTCAAAAAATGTGTCATTGACAGTCATAGTGGACGGTATCTCTTGTATAAATAATATTATGATAAAAAAATAATATTATGAACAGTATTTAGATTTAGGGGGCGTTTACTGTTTAAATTTGAACAACTATAAAATTTATAATACTGTAGAACGGAAATTTGTACCGCTCGATATCCTTCGACACTTAGTACTCACCGTTAAATCCCGTATTAAGATTTGTGCACACTTTTATGTGGTCTCGGAGCAAAACAAATATCTCTTTTTTTTCTATAGACTGTATCAGTACACACAGTATGTTTGGATGGGTGAAAAATAGTATCTTTTGAGTTAGCTATTATTTTCATATGTTATTTCATATTTGTATAAGAAAATAGTTTTTCAAAAATATTAAATTAGTTATTATTCTAATCCAATCAAAAGTTGATTTAACTATTACTTTAAATTTTATGTTAGTGACAACATAACCCATCACTTTCTCCAAACACATCCATAATATATAACTAAATGGAAGGGATCACTGATTTGGATCCTATATAAGAGCGATCAATTTTTCTCTCTTAGATTTATGGACCCATTATTTTTGGCCACTTTACTTATGTAATGTATCACAGAGGATTTAAATTCCACTTGACAATGCCTATTTTGACAATTTTGACAATAATTTTTTAAATAAATTTTAAAAAAATCTTAAAAATAGGGGAAAATACATATATATATATATATATATATATATATATATATATATTTACTTGTTGATTGGTAGTGATTCAAATTTCATATAATTTCATTAATGTTTGATTGTCCATCAATCAAAGACCGTTAAATTGAAATCGTTGCAGGTTACATAAAATTTTAATGTTTTTTGATGAACCATGATAATAAAATTCAAATCACTATGAATCTCTAAATAAAATAACATACTTATACATTATTTTTCTATTTTA
The DNA here is from genome assembly GCA_037127355.1 of Schoenoplectus tabernaemontani. Lineage (NCBI taxonomy): Eukaryota > Viridiplantae > Streptophyta > Magnoliopsida > Poales > Cyperaceae > Schoenoplectus > Schoenoplectus tabernaemontani. The sequence goes on along the minus strand of CM073750.1, from coordinate 17,696,300 downwards.
AAATTTTTATCATATTTATTATCAAAATCATTAAAATAACTCATTGTCAAGATCCCTCCATAACTAAAAACATAGCTACATCATCCTATATTCCTATGTTATTAAAAGCAACAGCCAACACATGAGATCGATCAGAACTAGACGCGTGAAATATAAATACTAAACTAAATAAATAGGGATGGGCCTACAAGCAGATATAAAAAAAGCAGATTTTTTTTTCAAATTAATTATTTAAATAATTATATTTTTAATAATAAAAGTGATTAAATTGAATTTTTAAAAATATAAATAGTAGTGCACCACTGCCAGTGGCGCCACTGGCAGCGACGTCTTTAATTTTTTATTATTTTTAGTTAATAAAAAAAATTACCATTGCAGTGGGAGTGACGCGTCTTCCACTGGCGCCATTTATTTGCATTAGATGGAAGAGATGAATATTAAAAAAAATGAAAGACGCCACTGGGAGTGACGTTTTTACTTAAATGCGCCACTCGGACTGGCGCGTTTGCACACGCCACTGTCAATGACGCGCTGTCATTCATATTTTTAAAATTTTGATTTAATCACTCTTATTATTAAAAATATGAATATTCAAATAATTAATTTAAAAAATCTGAAAAAAAGGAAGAAGAAGAAGTGTAAACAGAGATGATTAATTATTCATTTGTTCATTTTTTTTTTCAATAGAGCTCCGTTTTATTTTTTATGTGATTTTTTGAGACTTAAAACCACATCACTTCATAAAAAAAATTGAGATCTGTTATCACTTTTACTAATAAGTATGTGATTTTGTTATATCTCTACTCCTTTTTAAGTACGTATGTGTTCTGATTCTGCAACGGTCCAGATTTTTTATTAAATTTTTAGAGCTAATATAACTCATTGGATTGAGTTATTCATCAAATAATATTACTATCTCTATGACCATTTGTGTTGAAGTCAGAAGTTTTCTCTCAATTTTGTTTGTTACATAAAATGCTACATAATTTAGGAGTACAATTGCTCCATTTTATTTCCTTTTTTTCTTAGATTGTCATCAATTATGAATTTTATTTTTCATTAAACACTGAAATGTTAACTTTCTTATCAATTTATATTTATTTTACATTAATTATGTATTCATGATTGAAATTTATATTAATTACTAAATTATTTTTATTTCTTTATTTTTCACATGAAGATATGAATTTTTATATTTTGAAAGATATCACCGTAGCAACATATGAGCAAGATACTAGTATTATTATTATTATTATTATTATTCATAAACATATTATTCCCATCGATAAAGAAGGTATATTCATGTATCTTTCCTTGTTGATAAAAAGTGACGTGGATACGGATGCGCATCAGTATATACAAATAATTTTGAATACTAAAAAAATCAAAATAACGCGAATGTCCGTATTAGCTAAATAAAAAATAAAAACAAACGCGACATTTTCTTATTTGCACAGAAATACAGAACCGTTATCTTTTTATTTGAAAATCTGAACATCTAATTTTATTATTTTATTATTATAAAGTACTTATTTTTTTATATTTGTGAGTAATATGTGCATATTGTTACACATATATTATATTCGTTGATTATATAACCCTTATTCCCTCATCTGTATTGGTTTACAATACAATACCAGTTTGAATTATAACATTCATCTAATATTCATATTTATATTTGCTTAAGAAATACAAACATAAATACTACTATTTACTCCAAACCCTCTAGTTCTATATCTGATTGCATTATTTTCCGTTGGACGATGAAATGGAAAACAACCCCATTTTCTCAAAAATCCTACTCCATTAAATGTGTGAATCACATGATTGCACCATCAACAAGCACTGAAGTCTGAAGGGAATCATGTTTGGTCCTCCCTGTAGAAAAAGAAGTATCGATCCTATTCCTATCATGGGATCCACGAGATATTTGTTGCATTCTCATATTATGATATTACCGTCTTCAAATTGTGATACAGTCATACAGCTAACTTCCTAAGAAGCGCCTCGGGGAATCCCAACTAGATAGAGTAGGGCTACTACTAGAAGAGCCCACTGCTGTAGTGCTGTTACCCTCAATGCCTTGTCTGTTGTCGGCGACTGTGAAATTAATTAACTCTGTGCAGCAAAATCTGTTAAATCGACTGAAACAACATGTCTGCTTTTGATCCGAAGATAAGATAATCGCCTTATATAGATGTTGGTTTAATTCAGGCATACTTATTTCTAAGATTTTAAAACAATAATTTAAATATATATACGGAACCATATACTATATGCGACATGCGGATTTATATATATAGTTAAATTTTATGAATTTTAAAATTTTAATATATATAATCTATTTTTTACTTTGGAAAATATAAAAGGTAGCATAATGATCTTGCTTTTGGGCCGCATCTAAGAGGTAATAAATTCGAATCTCACCTCTTACAATGTATTTTTCTAAGAATTTTGAACTACTCTAGCTAATTGGATCTTTTTGACGGCTAGATCCATATAAATAGTTGTGTGACAGTTCAAAATGGTTAGATATAGAATTTTCTGTGACTAAGAAACCGCATATATCATATATGACCCGTATATTAACTTTGGCTCGTCCATTAGTCCGCATATGCATATGCGGCCGCATAGAATCACATTTTAATACACTACTTCTTTCTAGATCCTTGATTTTTCATTGACAAAAATATTTCTTGATAAAAAAGAGTATTTGCAGTGGCGGAGAGAGAAAGGGTGCCAGAGGCCTGACATCCTCTAATATTTAAGCAAGTTAGTATAAATATATAATTTTTTATCTATAAATATATGAGATTAACTAGTTGGTCCCCCTAATTTATTTCACAGCTTCAAATATATAGATCAGTAGTAAATTTTTAAATTATAAAAATATTTAGCTCAATTATAAAGATGAGAGACAAATTAATCAATAATGAAATACCATTTTAAATTATTGATATTATCTTTTCTAGCGATAGTAATAATTTGATTAACTGGTTTCGACAATTCCTTCCTAGCCTCGACAATTCATTTGGTTCTTGCTTTCTTCAACCATTCTCTATCGTAGACAGACAGTATGTGAGTATCATCTATCTCTAATCTCAAATAATTATTTAGGAGTTGAAACTTTACTTTGCAATTTAGTTATTACTATCTAGTTGTTATTTTATTTTATGAATGTATATGTCACTTTTTCAATATTAATTTTTAATTGTAAGTTATATTTTTTATGAGACATAATAAATATATAATTTTTAATCTATTATTCATACTTAATACTGAATTATCTTTTCATATTTATATATTTTTTAAATTTTTTATCCTTAAATTGTAATATCATTAATATAATTTTTGATATTAATAAAAGTAATAAATTAATAAATTATTCAATCGAAATGATAATCGGTTTATCCCATAAAAATCTATATGTAAAAAAAATGGGTGGGTTGGGTTACAAATTAGTTAATTAAATAATTCTTTAAACCCAATTTAATCAGATTGAGTTCAAATTTTGATAAAAAAATCATTGATCCACTCGTTGTGCATCGATATATATTTAGACAAAGAGAACACTTGTGCTGGTCAAAATATATTTTTTTTAATCTACCTTACAAACTATATTTAAAATATAAAAATATATAGAATTTTAATTGAGATTCAAAATAGTTAAAATAATATGTTCTATTCTATCAAATATTTAATAAAATAAACATCTAAATTTTATACACCAAAGTTTTAAATGTGTTTTTTAATAAATTTATTATTATATTGTCTAATTTTTTGTACAATCCTACAATCATGGACAGATTTAGGAGGTGGACCAGCATGAGTCTGCCCCTCTATGAAATTAAAATCTATACACAAAATTAAAAATTATAATGTATTTTGAGAGATTTTATTTACTCGATTCCTCTAATATTTATATCTAACGTCCAATATAATACTCGACACCCTCAATTTGAAATCCTGATTATGTCCAAAATATTTAGATTTTATGATATACATAACATGATACACCCCACTTTTCTAAGTTGGAGCTTAATCTGTTCTCATAATTTTCGTCGTGGTGATATAAGTTGAGACTGTTCTGAGATGAGCTAACCGGGATTTTTGGGAGGCCATTTGCCCCCTCCCCCGTTTATGCAAAGTAAGTAATTTATTATATTTGATTGTATTTTGTTGTCTCCCCGGTAAGTATAATTATTTTGTAATTAATATATACAAAACAATTTTTACTATTAGACATTTTCTTCTAAAAAAGTACTAGTGTGTTCATTACGAAAATTATTTTGTCACAGGAACAACATATAACATTTTTAGAATTACTTTGTAATTAAGAATAACATTTTTTGAAAAAAATTATTTATGAAGCAAAAATGAAATTTATTTTCTTAATTTTATGGGATGCGTCAATTCATTGCCATGTCTTTTCATTCTCAACATCATCCTAATTGGCTAACCACGTCTTCTCGCTGATTTCTATTTCTAAATTTTTTGTCTAAATGTTGGAATAGAGCGTTCCAAAGAACAACAACGCTATTCTAATTCTTATGCGATCCAAACGTATAAACGTTATCCGGAATAGCTTGAGAACAACGCTGTTCTGTTATTCCGTCTGATTGAGCAAAAATACACGTTACCACTGCTACTTTGTGATAATTAACTTCATATTAATAATCACAATTAGAATTATAATATTATCTATTCAATTTCATTAGAATAATCAGAATTATAAACAACAAATTTTCAAATAATTAACATGATATCTCCCAAGCCCTCCTATTATCAATTATTCCTCTGAAAATAGCTCCTCCCTGGCCATCATTCCTTATATGGCACTTCCTAATTCATCTCAAGAAAATAATGATTACAATGGTGAGAGAGATGTAGAATCCCCTCCTGTGATCCAGACACCACATACAGATCACTCTCAAGATCTTACTAGGCAGAGTGTCAGACTTAAGAGGAAGCATCCAATTCAATATATCACCGGAACTCCAGTGCCTGCTCCTCACCAAAATAGAATTTCACTTCTGAGAGCAAATATTGATTTATTAATTAATGATTTTTTTATTCTCATTTTACTGATATAGAGATAGCAAATCTATTTTCTAAATGTAGTTTTTCTTTAGGTAGTAGTGAAAATATCAAACTAAAAGTAATTCAACAATTTAAATCACTTACAAAGCAAATTTTATCATATGTACTTCATGGTATTTTGGATAAAATGAATAATAACAGTAATTTTGAAGACATAGACATTAGTATAGAAGTGTTACCTCTGATTTTTATTATTAATTCATGAATATCCTTACTTGGAATGTTAGAGGTTTAGGTACATCAAAGAGAAGGAGATTAGTTAGAGATCTACTATACATTCATAATATATGATTTAGTGAGTTTACAAGAAACTAAGAAAAGTGAATTTAAAGAAAGAACCCTTAAAAATTTAAGTATTAAAATAACAAAATGGATTACTATGCCTTTTGTTGAAAGCTTAGGAGGTATTCTTGTAGGATTAAATGAGGATAAATTAGAAGTTATTCAATCATGGAATTTTACATTCTCCATTACTGTCTTAATAAAATAAAAAAGTTCAGAATATATATGGTTATTCACATAAGTTTATGGACCCTAACATAATAAGTCTTAGAAATGATTTTTGGAAAGAACTGTAGACATTAGAGCATTATCAGATATTGCATGACTTATAGGGGGAGATTTCAATGTAGTCAGATCTAGGACTGAAAGAAAAGGAAGAACTTTCAATCATTATGTTAGTGCTAAATTTAATACATTTATAAATACAAACACTTTAATAGATCTCAAAGTTTCAGATAGAAAATATACTTGGTCAAATTAAAGAAAGTCACCATCTTTTACATATTTAGATATATTTATTTGTACCACATCTTGGGAGAGGGAATTCCCAAACTGTTTAAATAAATCTCTTCCTAGATATCAATCAGATCATAATGCTTTGATCCTTTTAACTGATTGTACCTTAAATTCAAATAATAAACACATCAATTCAAATAATAAACACATCAATTATATATATATATATAAAGAAATTGGGGCTTTTGACCCTCATCATTGCAACAAAAAAAATACATCACATTATTGACACCAAAAAAACTCATGCAAGCTATTTGCATCGTGTAATTACATCAAGGCAATTTAGAATCGTAAGTCTAGTATAGTTGGTATTGGGTCTAGTCTCTCTATAGAGTGGCGCATGTTCAAATTCTAAGAGAGGTATATGAAAAGTAATATATGCTAGTGTTATTGGGATCCCTATTTTTTAAAGGAACCGCAGACCTAAGACAACCGGTATTGAATCTCGTCTCTCTACAGTAGTGTCGTAGGCTCAAATCCCGAGAGACATAAAAAATAATATACACCAGATTATTGGGAGCCCTATTTTTATAATAAAGTTACATTAAGCCAATTTAGAAATCAACTCGTTAGAACCTTCATGCATAAGGCACCGAAGCAAATCTGACTAGCACTTGTCCGATTGAAGTGAAATTGTCATTTATTACATATAATTAGGTCATTTGAGTTATATCATGTAAATATTTGGAAAGCAAAATTAACTGAATTAATTGATTATGTTTACAAAATTGATGTCAACCATCTTGATCGCTTACATTTGTCGACAAATCTCACCTTCCTGAACTCTAATCAATGACCAATTTCAACGAAAACATAAGAAAGTGTCTGGATCAATTTGGAACATCCGATATAGAAAATGGTCAAGGACAGATATAATAATTGTGATTTAAATTCACGACGTAGCACTTTATGGTCATTAAAATACTACAAGAGAATGTGAATTCATTCCGAATAACATTTGTACATTTGAATCACATTAGAATCAAAATAGTGTTGTTGTTCTCACTCTATTTCCACACCATTTAAATATATTGTTGATCAGTTTAACTAATATGCGTTTAAAAGTTGTCCAAGGATATGCAATCGATGATTTTTTTTCCCTCCAGTGTTAAAGTCTGATATTCCGAGAGAGAGCGCGCCAGACTGGCCTGTCGATATAGCACATAATTAAATTTCAGTGGTATCTCAGCCGTCCAATTGTTGCCATCTAGTCTAGTCTAGAAAAATTAAAAGCGTGTAAATGATATTTGGTTGGGGGAGTTCCTTTTGATAAAAAATTGCTGGAGATATCTGATAATATTTCGCATAAGCAAACATGGGAACTGTGGCATGCAAGGACAAGGACTTTGAAAGTAGTGGTTTTCTATCTATTTCATTAGAAATAAATAGTTCAAGATACCACAATCCATATCGTGGGTTTTTGAACTAGATTAACTGCTTTACTATTTAGCTACTGACTACAAATTCAAGTAAACAATATTAAAATCATTAACATACATGGCAAGCAAATTAAAACTAAGTACAGAAATTTGATCATCAATCCAACTGTATATTATTTTTTGCCAGAATGTATAAAACACAGAATTTCTAATCTTCTCCTCATCCCTAAATGGCATTAATTACATTTTCACTGCCCATTTTTCAAAACTTGCTGTAGTAAACATAGAAAATATGATGTCAAGACAAAAAAACATAGACTTTTAACTGTTCTAAATGATAGTTGTACTGCTAACTACTAATGCTCCTTACTGATTAAGTCCTTTTCCATGTTTGGGACTTTATACCGAAATTTTCGGTGGCAAAAATGAAGTTTGAATATACCATGATACATAGGGTAGGGGTACCATGGGACCAAAATGAGTAAATGATTGAGGCTGAGGCTGAGGCTGAGGCAAACAACAAAATAGAAGATAGAAAAGCTAATTGGGAGGTGGATGCATGGTGCAGAGGCCCATAAAAGAGGATAGTAGGTTGGGTGGGCCTAACTGTTCCAAGTCAACCTCTCTCACCAAAATCGCTCATCCCCCCAAGGCCCCAATCCTAGCAGCTGTTTGCTCTGTCGCAACTCGCAAGCAGAATCCAACTCCAACGGCAGGGCAACTAGGCAAGGGAGGCGCTATTGCTATTGTTATTCCTATTCTTATTCCATTCGTTATCATATTATTATTATTATTATTATTATTATTATTATTATTATTATTATTATTATTATTATTATTATTATTATTATTATTATTATTATTATTATTATTATTATTATTATTATTATTATTATTATTATTTTTTTTCCCAAACAGTTCGTTTCCTTCTCCCCCAATTGGCAATTGGCTATTGCCAATATCTCCCCCTCATTTCCAAGTCATGGCAGACAATAGATAATTGTTGAGAACCAACAGACAAGTATAATCCATATGAACTGAGGAGCTTTCTTTGAGTCAAGCACACATCTAAACCCTGACAATTATGAGAAAAGATGTTCTTGGCACAAATGTGTTGTACACTCTTAACTAAGAAATGAGACACACTTGGACATGATGAGGTTTGAAATGAAAGAAAACTCGTTATGTTACCATGCTCCTTTTTTCCGGAAGGAATTCAAACGGTAAGTACTAACTGCTGGAACATAGCTTTGTTAAAAGAGAATGGTGGATATCACACTTTGTGATAAGAGAAGAGATGGATAAAATAAGTTTTCTTACTATTAGACACTTTTGTATCTTTCTTACATGTCAAACAACATATTACAACTCTATTTATAGGCTAAGACAACAAAAATATCTAGAAAATTCGTATTAAAAATGGAATACCAAACAACAGTTGTTTCAGCTGACCCCTGTCCACTAAAATAGTCATAACTCTCTCTAGGAAACTACAAACGACTTGGTATTTGAACTATTGGAAACTAGACTTCACGAGCTTTATATCCATAGGTAATACAGCCAAAATGAATATTGTTTGATCTTTCATATCCTCTCATCAATCAGCCCATAAATTATGCAACTGCTGAATTCTAAGGCCCCGTTCGATTTTATATTTTTAGGTGTAGGAAATCAGTTCTTTTATAATTTCAATTTTTTTAAGCCATCGACTGTTCGATTGATTCTAGCAAGCCATGGTTGAAATGTTGGTTTTGAAGAAAAACTTAAGTAAAGCTAGGTTTTAAAAAAATCCACTCAAACTTGATTTTTCCGTGGCTTTGACCTGGCGTGTGTGCAAACTTCTCTTGTAGCACGTGATTCTAGGTAGGAATGTCTAACGTTGAAAATGATCATGAAAATTATTATTTTTGTTAACCGTTTCGTTAAAGGGATGATTAAATTTTTTTATTCCTTTAACCGTTTCATTTAATATACAAATACAATTAATTATTTCGTTGATCATTTCGTCAAATTGAACGGTTAAAACGTAACAAATGATCAATTTTTTTTATCATTTAACAATCCAGAATTTCAATTGAAATATTACGATTGATAAGAAATCAATTGAATTGCTAAAATTCATACTGACAATATTATAATTTACAAAAACTCATATTGCTAAAATCATATAAAATATAATGATTCATCAATTTAAATAGTACAAATTTAAATATTACTCAAAATTAAGTAACTAAATTGAAAGCATGCATATAACAATTAGACTGTTCGAACAACCAACTGAAAACATGCATAATCCAAATTTGCATATTACAACAAAATGTCTAAAATATCCTAAATCTCAACCCAAATCTCAAGCTTATTTCTCAGCAATTTACCAATCTCAACCAATGGTTAAATATCAATCTCAACCAATGGCTAAATATTAATTTCAACCAATTAAAGTCTCTAACATCATTGAAAATCACTGTGCTTAAGATCCAGAGAGGTAAAAAGTAACTAAATACCAATAAGTGCAACAATAAGGCAACAAGACAAGACAACAAGCCAATAAGCGCTGACAGCAGACAACAAAATACCATGTAAGTGCCACAAATAACAGACAACACAAGACAAAGTTACACATAATAGTAAGAGCATATACCAGTAAGTGCTGATAGCAAAATATCAGTCATTTCAGATATTATGCAAAATTTCTCAAAAATAATTTTAATAGGACTTACTCATCATTAGCAAGAGCAAAGAAATATACAACAAGACCTGCATGCAAAAATCGTAGAACAAAAAAAAATCAGTCAAATGAGTAAAAAAATAAAATCAAATAAATAACAAATTTAAATAAAAATTTACCTCTCTTTCTGTTTCTTTTTTTCTTTCTTTCTTTCTGTTTTTTTCACTTTCAAGAACACAATAAATAAGCACATACCAGAGCCCGTGGTGCTTGCTTGGTGGCGATGAGACCTCCATCAATGATCTTTGACCTGTTTCTCACCCTAATGATTTGTTTTGTCATCAATCTCTGAGCTCTTGCCTTTATCAAGGTGAAAACTGGCCTAAAAATCGCCGACTAGAGATTTCAACAACTTCACAGACAGTGATACACATGCGCACGTCTGGCCAGGTTTTTACGGCCAAACGGCAAGGCGATGATGGATCGATAGGTTCCTGACGGGTCATCTCTAAGCCCTGACAGATTTATGAGAGAGAGTGAGTGGTTTAAGCTGCAATCGTCGATCGAGATGGTTTAATCGACGAGAGAGAGAACACTTTAGGGTTTGGTCTGCGAAAGAAAAGAGATGAGAGGAGCGGCGAGAGGGGATATACGATCTAGGCTTTCTAATATTTCATCGTCTAAAATTTATTAATAGAATGTATATAGAATTCAAGACGAAATAACAAAATCAACGATCACGAAACAACTTATTTTCGTTACCGCTTTCGTTCTAACGAAAAACACTAATGAGTTGCGTTCAACTGTTTCGTTATTAAAACTGAACATTATCTTTTGACTGTTCTATTCCGTTTAGCACGAAACAAAACGGTGAAACGATCTTATGCATGATTGTTGACACCCCTAATTCTGGCTACTTGCTCTTCTCTCTCTTATTCAGTGTGCGCCATGTGTAAAGTCTAGATTTTATTATGTTTTCTTTTTCATTTATTTATTTATTCATAGTGTAAAGCTATGAGCTTCATCATAGAACGTGTTTTACTTCATGAACTATATTTTTCTTTGAAATTATCATCGTTGTGGCTTCCAGTATTTAGAATACCGCAAGCCATGACTAAAACTAAATGTAACTTTATTAACTTACAAAATCGAACGGGGCTAAGAATCTCCTTTATTTTTCACTAGACTTAATATCATTAATGATAATTAAATTTATATTTCAACAAGCTTTACATTGTTACATCTTAATACTGTATAAACTGGGTGCAAATCACCATGTTTTTTGTTGGTACAGTACCGTAAATTTGTGACAGATATCATGCATGAAACAATTAGAGAAACAAATAGGAACGAGAGGATACATATAAATTCAAGACTTTTACCATGAGAAGGGCTCTGATATTGACATCTGTGTTCCGCTTGCCGTCCTGGGCAGTTCTTTGTGACAGCAACTGATCGAGCACATAGGGATTTCCTTTCCTGTTGGCGGCCGTGGTCTCATGCAGTTCCACCATTCCTTTAAACATCACGTCGAATCGTGCTGCAAGGTTCTTCATTTTCTTCTCCAGCCCCTGAAGACCCATCCACCCGATTCCCGGTATGTAATCGCCATAGTTCACTAGGCCGGCTATTGTCATGTGTTCCACCACCATGTCTTTGAACTTGGTAGCCTCCGGTTAAGGATGCGCTGGCTAAGGATAACCTGTCCTATCATGTTGGCCAGAGAACAGCTAAGCAACTCGGCTATGTCTATTGAGTTTGTTGTTGCGACTCGACTCATACATACATTGTAACATGCGGCCAACTTCGGATATTCTCACATCAGCCCACCTCTCGAGCGCAGCGGGTCCTAGCATACCGAGGCTGCAAGTTTTACGAAGGAGCTTCCACCTGATAATGAAAAAGGTTTTTGCATCATAGATCGTACATGAATTTTGAACTTATGATACGAGCAATTTCATTCTGATCATTAGATTCAGAAGATAACCAAGCTGGACGGACCATGTAAAGATCTACTTTTGTTAATTTGCACTTTAATCCCAGGTTTTAACATCTAGAAATTGATATTTCTGTTTCTGGTGATCTCAAAAGTGATAGGACCGATGGCTGTTAATTAGAGAGAGATAATTGTTAATTTGTTTGCACAAACTGAGATTCCTCCCCTATTTTTCCTTAAAAAAACTGACAAACTAGGATTGCTAGAAAAGTAGAAAGTGACATGTATCTAAGGAAGGAAATCTGCTGCTCTTCCAGAAACCTACTCTTCAGAACTGGACAGTGGAAGTTAATTTGATCTTCTTCGAGATCTGTGCAGCAGCTGTTTTTCGGTTTTTTTCCACTGTCCAATTTGAAGAACCTGCTCTCTGTCTCGAAGAGCAGCAGATGTCATTCCTGTATGTGAACCCTTTGCTAAATACGAGACTTCGGAGAATGCTAGCTAAATTTAGTCCAATCATCATGAGATATATTTGTACTTTGGAAACATGGAGTTTCACCTTTTACGTTTTTCTGAGGATAAAAAACAAATGAATATTGTATACTACTTTCGAGTGCAACCAACCTAATTTATATAGAAATTACTAAATTTACGGATAGCATACGCATGAGTTGTACTTAAATTTAAGTACAAAAGTGTACAATTAATCAAAAACGAAGAAAGCATGTGGAGGAAGAGAACATATATACTTTGGTCCATACTCTGCAAAGACCATATCATTACCACCATATACAAGGTACTTTGGTGCAATATCCACAGGACGGTTTGCAAAGTTGATGACACGAGCAGCTGCTGCCGTTGATGCAACGACCATGCTGTCTTGACCCATCTTGAGGTGCATGATGGGCCCATGTATTGCTTTGTGAAATGTGCAAGAGTGACATGTGGGGCAGGACCGAGGAGCGGCAATGCACCGACCACGGGATACCCACGGGGCCCTGGCGGTAGCTTCTGGGACTTACCAGGAAGGAGGAGGCATACTGTGTAACGGAGGAGGCAGTAACAAGGACCTAGTACGAGCAGCTCTTTTAGTAATTAAAAGAAAAAAATAAAAAGGGTGAAAAAAATAAAACGGTGATGAAACAGTGCCGTTTTTTATTAATTGAAGGGTGAAGGATGAGGAGATGAAAGAAAGGCGAAACTATTTTATAAAATAGTGCCTTTGACTGGCAGATGGGAAGAAGAAGAGTGAAATTTCTGGTGTTTTCGTCATGGATTGTTTCTGAAAGATGTAAAAAATCGAAAAAAAATGGGACAAGATAGGCTTGCTCGAGTAGGACGTTCATAAGGGTCAAATTCGTGAATCTATCTCATAAAAAATTTCATCTTGAAATCCTTATATTTTAATTATATTTAAAAACTCTAAAAAATATATATATATATATATATATAATAGCAGAACTGAAAAATATTATTTTTTTACATTCACAATTATAAATATTATTTTATTTTTTAATATTTTATATTGTATTTTAATTATAATAAAAATCTGAAAAAATAATTAAAAGATGATAAAATCTCTTTCAAATTTAAATTTTAAGACCGAAGGAACTAATATAGGCCGAACCTCTCAAGGATCGGCTAACCCTTAAAAAAAATAAATTCTTTGGACCTTATTCACTAAAGGTCATTTTAAAACTCGATCATTTTCCGATCCTCCCATAAGCCTATAGGCTCAGTCCCTGACAAGTCCGATCAAATCTTTTAGTCCATATTCAGTCTTTGACTTTGGTAATCAGAGGGGCAGAGATAGTAGAGTGGGTACAACTAGGAGTCATGTAAAATTTTATTTTAGATAAGATTTTTTTTTTACTTTTAATACGTTTTATTTTTTAGTTAAAAAGTTTGATAAAAAATATTTATATTTTTTTAGTTTGTTTGTTTTTAAATGACTCAAATTGAAATTGATTACATAATTATATTTTAATTTCATACTAGTAAAATAAAGATGCATTTGTTTGACATAAATGAGTTTGAATATTTTTTTATAAATAATGATAAACTAATTAATATAATAGTATTATTTGTTAGCATCTATTTCATTATCAATTTATTTTAATAGATAAGAGTGTGATATAAAGAAATTTAATTTTAATGAATAAAAAATAATTTCAAATGAATATGATAATAGAAATAGCTTCACCCGACTTGTATTGTATCCATTGACAACCCTACTCAATTTTTTAATAATTGATTTCAACAATTCGTATATGTTGTTTATTTTTATTCTTTTATTAGGAAAAAAAAGTAAAGGGATGTTGAAACAATTCAGACATCTCGAAAAGAGAGATGCATATATTTATGTAACAACCCCCAAACCCCCACCAAAAAAAAACAAATCCAAGTTGCTGATAATCGGAGTTACTAACGGCTAATAAGCCGGTGGCATTAGCTTCTATTTTATTAAAAAAGGATCATTTAATCCGATTTTACGTTTACTTATTACATGCACGGTTTTTTAGTGTTCACTTGAATAAATATGTTATCATTATTGCTTTCTTCAATAATTAAGTCTAATATAAATAAAACAGCAGATGTAATAATTTATTGTGATAAGAGGACAAATTGATCATATCACTTAAAATATTGTTCTTAAATTTTGTCCATATCTGATTCATTTTTTTCTTTTGAAATATTGTGCTTAAAATTGATAATTATCACTTAAAATATTGTGCTTGAATTTCGTGATATACTTTTCTATTGGAGTGAAGAAAATTAATTATAAACTGGATGGAATTAGATTTTTGAGACAATACCAGAAATCAAATATCATTTGAGTTTATCTTCGTATTCTTCCGACTGCAGCACCTATAGTTGCATCTACCAGATTTTGTTATATATAATAATTATAAAAATCATATTATTAATAATAAGAGTGATAAAAATAAAATTTTAAATTTACGAATGGCGTATACTTGTCGAGTGGCGTTTTTGTGTAAATGCGCCACTGTCAGTGGCGTCTTTACTGAAACGCGCCACTGCCAGTGGTGTCTTTGTGTAAACGCGCCACTGACAGTGACACATTTGCCTAAAAATGGGTTTTTGATCACAATAAATATACGTGCAGGTATCTATTTACGCGATTGGTATTTGTAGAAGACAAATGTGCTACTGACAGTGACGCGTTTGAGTAAAGATGTCACACGCGTTTGGCGTGGCGCGTTTCAAAAGACGCCACTAAAGTGGCGTCTCGTGCTCTTGCGATGGCGTGTTTGCTCCACGCCATTTAATCGATGGCAGGGGTTGCACCGCCATTCATAAATTTAAAATTTAAATTTTATCATTTTATTATTAATAATATGGTTTTTATAATTATTATATTTAAAAAAATCTGTGCATCTACTAACCAAATTTTAATTGGGAAAGGTCCGATTCACACAAAAAATTCCTGACGAGTCTGTTCATTTCCTATTAAAATAGACTCGGAAACCTGTTTTCCGTGGAATCTATTTTTCTCGTCCGTTCATTTGATATTTAAACCGTTTTCTGTGGAAACCTTTTTTCCGAATTTCTGTGAAAATCATCCGTTTAGTTTTCCTCTTTTTTTTTCGAAGGAAAACGAAAATGAAAACTTTGACGGAGCACGAGCGCATCATCTCCACTCCCACATCTTCTCCCCTCCTTGTGAAAACTCGACATAGTGTCTGTCTCCTTCTTTCTCCCATCGTATTAATTTGACTATTATAACAGTATTAGAAATCACATCTAATGCCTTCCTTGTTAACGCTCCGCGCCTCATTCAATCTATTAAATTCTAAGCAGTGAGTTGTTCTTAGAACATTTCAAAGAGAAGTACCAAGTTCAACATCTTAGTAGATATAAATCATCCAAAGCGTTATGAACAGTTCCTCATTCAACTAGCCTTTGTCTGGGTACACGTTCTTCCTTCCTACTTTCCTTGACTTTAGAGGTCATATTATTTTTATTTAGGTTAAATTTTAACGTCATTAGTTTCTAAGCACCTATTACTAGTTAGTAACCTGTACTCATAATTTTAGTGAAATGTTCCAGGTGTTAGTAAACTGTACTGCACAAATATATTTAGTTGCTTGAATTGCAAAATCATATAGTAGTTATTAGTTATGTAGGACTTTAATTATAATCTATTGAGCAAATGCTTGTTATTTCTGCCTGCTCCACTAAGTGAAGTATCTGATAGTTTTAGGAATCACACTGTGCTCTTGATACCACTTACCAGTATTGTTACTGCTATCTTTTTTTAATTAATTTTTTGGGATTTTTGCTGCTACCAATAAAGTACTCATTGTATAAGTTTATCATATGATACAATAGAATTCTTAGAGAAAGAAAGATGAAAGTAGTATGCAACAGGGACCAACATCATAAACGAAACTGTACACTGGGCCATTGGCATCTCGCCAATTTGTACTAATCCAGGCATTCAGCTATCGCCAGTAATATGCTAGTTAGTTTGAACAAATATTAATTCAGGGCTTGTCATGTTTAGCAATTTAAGCGGTCTGAGGCTTTAATCCAGTTCAGATTTGAACTATTCAAATCCCATCATTTTACAAGCAATCTGACAATTTGAGGCAAAATCATAAATCTGTGGATACGCTTCCCAAACTTTTCTTTTGATGATCTCCAAAAATATACAATCCAGAAAATTAAGTGTAGAAAATAAGACTAGGGTGATGTTAAACAAATTTTAAGGATGGTCAAGTCAAAGAGTAAATCGATAGATAAATAGCTACAAACTACAAGAATACAAAGAATTGACTAAGATGAAAAATATTAAGAGAGTAAACTACAATTTAGTCAAAAACTTTTTAGCAAGATGATCAAAGATGCAAGAACGAGAGAGTCAATCAAATATTAATTGCTACAAATAAATAATTAGTGTAAAACAATATACCGGTAACCTTGAGAGTGATTTGTAAATGACAATCAAGTTTGATCATTTTGACTGAGCTCTAACAAGTTTGTCTATCTTGAGAGACATTATAACAATTCAACTAACTGTTGTAATGATTCAAGCCGATCAACATTTCCCAATTGATACCCAATGATTGTCTTTGGTAATTTTGAAAAGTTTTCTACTCTAGAAAATTTTTGAGTTTGTCAAACTGAATCGTTATAATTTTTGAGAACCATTATAATGTTTTATATCGACAACAGAAAGTTTTTCTCTTACTTATTGATTCAAAAACTTAAGTTTTTGAATTATACTTTATATATTTTGATCCTAACTCTTCAAATAAATCTTCAAAGACTTCTTTCAACATCCATCTTGTTCAATTACTTGAATCATCTTAGAATCCTATAAAATAATCTCAAAAAAATTTATTAAATTTAAATATTTTTTGTAATACAATAAATAAAAAAATTATTTAATACCACAATAAGGAATATTAGCTAGCATATATTTACACTGCAAGTTGCAACTGTAGATAAGTTTACGTGTAACTTAATGTTTGCTTATACTTGGCTACTACAGGTTTACCGATTCTTTTTTCATTTTTTTCCTTTCAACTAAACAAGTGAAATGAAAATTATATTTTCTTTTCTATACAAATAAACGTAAAAAAATATATCCTTTGCTTTCAAATTTTTATTTTCCAATGAAAGTAATTTTCTAATTCTTTTCCGTACAAATGAAAGTATAAAATGTTACACTAATGATCTTCACAAGATCTTGTGTGAAATCCCATAAATTTGAAAATAAAGAAATATAAAAATATATAATTAAATAAAATATGAGAAAAAATATGTAATAAATTTAAAAAAAATAGAAGATAAAATTTAAATATTAAGAAAAAAACTCAAAACTCAAATTAAAAATTTTCAACAATACGAGTAATTCCAATCGAATTAGATGAACTTAACATACCATTTTCATTTATTGAATCTTAATGAAAGAATTAATTAAAAATCACAAGCAAACTCATATTTTTATAATTTGATAAATTAAAATAAAAAATCATATCCAAGAGTAATACAAACAACCAATTGATTAGTTGATTAACCAATATTGGTAATTTAAATTATCTTTGAAAACTAATTAATAAAAACAATTCAAATATTTGAAATAAAACTATCAAATGAATGACCACACAAATAGCTACATAGAGATAATTGCATAGGATCCAATCTCTCTTTCCCCACCCCATGTCCCTCTCTCCCTTTCTCTCATGTCTAGTCGAATCCTCCTCCCCCAAATTGCGCCCTCACAATTCTTTTTTTAGTGAAAGCCTTTAAAAATGCGTAAAACTGAAATAGATAATACATAGATATTAGTCTCATCCCTTCGTACTCAATCTTACCGGTTTAAACCAGGAAATGCTCCCTTCTTCTGCAAACAAAACACATGGTTCTAACTGTGATATGTCCTACATGCAATCTAACTCATACAATTGAAAGGAAAAGTAAATAACACACAACTACTGAGTACATGCTACATTTAATTAAAGGAAAACAAATTTAAAAATGCATTCCTACTTTCCTACTGCATTCTCAGTAGCTACCAAATCAATTTGATTCAGTGTTCGCCCTAATTGTCCTTCTAGTTGATAAATAAATTAAAATATTATATTTTATAATTGATTTAATTTTAAAACTTAGCTTTTTAGGTTTAATTAGAGTTTAAATTTCTTCAAGTTCAAATTCTGCTGTAACTCTATTGAAATTTTAGGTTTTAGAAGAAATTCAAAGAAAAATAGAGTTTAGAGCACAAATCAGAGGAGATTGAAGCAAAATCAGAAAATCAATTTCAGCTTATAGTTGTTCGGACCAAAGCCCATTTTAGTTCGGACCGAATAGGTCATAAACCAGTTATCTCAAGGTTTAAGCAATTAATATTGCGAGATTCGTAGAGATTTTGAAAAATGATTTTGAACTTAAAAGTTACAACCATATACATGTTCTGACCGAAGCGCCTCACAAAAGGGTCAACTCAGTATATCATTTATTATCAAGGCAATCGTAATCTTACAAAGAAACTATTAATTTAAATATCTTGATTTACAATTTTATTTTAAATTTCATAGTGTTATAAATAAACTATTAGAGTACTTAACATTTGACTCTTAGAACGACAAACATGCATGTGACCGTTCTGAACAAGCGCATAATCAAGATTACACGACTCAGGTTATGTAAAATATTATCCAAAATTTTCTGGGTTTTTGCATGTGGCAATCCAATGACTTCTCCACCAACTAAAAGGATCCAAATAGTCTTACCATATCCTATTTAATTTCCACTAATTAAAAGTTTCGAAAGGTAGATAATATAGCTTTTTTCAATTTCAGGCCTAATTTTTCTCAAAAATAAAAATAATATTTAATAAGCCTTAATAAGCTCACTATTGAGGACAATTAATACAAAAGAAGTTCATTGAGGACCATCAATTACCCTACCATCTCTTTCTGGTACGAGTGCTGATATTTAAGTTGAGTGCCTTTTTTGAAACGTTGGCAGAGGCTGGAAATCTTAGTAAACAGCATTGTATCACATCGTGATATCTCCAGACTACCCATCTAAAATTCTCTTTTCCTCAGTCAATCAATGTTATCGGGGAGGGATCTATTAATAGAGTGAAGGAGAGAGAAGGGGAAATGACATCCTATCCAGCGCAAAAAAATAAATCCCAAATGAAGTATTTTTCATGGGAATCGTTCAATCAACTATTCACGATTCTGATTTAACAATAATAAATCCATACGTTAAAATTTATGTTTAAATTTCTCACAGTCATTCAGATTAATTCGAACTATTCATATAAATTTTGAAAACTCTCAAAAAAAAATGTACTCTAAAGGATTTGCTCCCTCCAAAAAGAGGAGGGAATGAAAAAGGTTTAAATTTTATTTGCGCCACAAAAATAGAATGAAGGGAGGAGAATGGTAGAGAGTAAATATTTTCCCTCATACACTCTAAAATTTTACCCTTCAATTTGAGATGTAGAGGAAGTAAAATTGATTCGTGCTATTTCACTCTCCTTTACATATATTTCTGGAGCAAGTTAATAGAAGTAAAAATTTCTCTTCCTTTTTGTTCTTTTCCTTGCCCTTCCATTCTCTCTCCTCCCCTTCCTCTTCCATCTCATTTCTGGAGCACAGTGTGCCCCTCTTGATTTTCAATACTGCTAGAAATTATCATATTTTTTTTTCTTGAAAATTTCAATAGATTTAGTACATTAACGTTAAAAATGCTTAGGCTTGATATTCAATGAGAATTGACACACATCAATCTACAATTTTGTGTCCATGTTTGTCTCAAGCTCTAGATCCACCACTGATTATGTTACACCCCTCTAGGTACTTCAGCCACATCACCACCTCTGCAACTATTTTCTGTGCCAGTATCCTCGCTGGCGCAGCATTCCTATTGAAAATTGGAGTGTTGAGTTCTGATTGAGAACTCACTGCCAAATTATGTGGGCAGTATCTGAGTGGATGCGAATTTCTCACATCTTGGCGTGTTTCAAAAATCATATGAAGCATAACAAGCAAGCAGCAAATGAAACGAACTGTCCCTCATCCAGACGCCATGAAACTGATGTGAAATGCAAATCAGAAGAACATAATAACCACACAGTTTATAAAATTCAAACTTCAGAAGTCCATAAAGATTTATTTATACTGTATGACTTGTTTTTTTCTTACCACAGGACCGTTTCTTTACTGTATGACTTGTTTTTTCTTACCACAGGACCGTGCTCGACAAACTTCATAAATCCATAAAGATTTTTTTATCCTATATCACTTGTTAGTACTTTTTACTGCAGGACCTTGCTTGCCACAGTTCTTATGATTTCTATTGTTATTTTTGGTAGAAACTGTGGTAGATATATCTTTTTCACTTTTACTGGCTGTTAATTCTTTATATTATTTTTTTCCTGCTTCTGCAGCACACATTTCACCCAAAGCTATTACCCAGAAGAAGAAAGTAAAAAAGGAGAATGAAAAATAGATGGTAACATAAGTTAGTGAAAAATACTGAGGTTGATGGGTTAAACTAGCAGATCAAAATCATTTGTTTGTCAAATTTCACGATAATCATAGAGTTCACTTAGAAATTTAATTTATCAGATAGTTCACTTCCCGCACAAACTTGTAAATAAATGAAGGTTATTTAAGAAGTCACTGCTAAAGGATAAATTGAAATATATTATGTATGGCCAAAGTAATATCCATGTGTTAATCTACTTCTAGTTGTATGTTAAACTAAACAACTCATTCAACAGAATTAAAACAACAGTGCAACGAAAAAATATTAAACAAGTGAATAAAAGAGCTGCATTTGAAATCTCAGCAAGCACTGGGAAAGTTAATATTGACAACGCTTACACAGCTCATATTGGATATTGCTATTAGCAAGAGAAAATATTCTTATTTTTAGAAAAACTACTCACAACAGTAAACTAATACAGAAACAAAGATAAGCATCACAAGTACAGAAACAAAGATGAGCATCACAAGTCAGCTGTAGGCCTGTAGCTAATAAAGAAGCACTTACATAACTTAATTACAACCAAAGACACATCTAACATGCATGCTGTAGGCCACCACTCACAGGACAGCAACATCAAATCCAGCTTTATACACCTTCAGAAATACCTTAGCAGCAGAATCAACGCTACCTGAATCAACCGCCACAGCACCAAAGACACCTCTCAGTGCAGTACAGATAACAGACGGAGTGGAAGCATCAGTTCCAGAGGCAACACGTACTATAGCACCGACTCCGAGACGTTTTCCAGCAGCAGCGCAAGTTGAGAGGCTGGAGGCCTCAGTGACAGCAGAGGAGACTGCCTTGGCCGAGGCATCAGCATTGTTGGCAAGAAGACGGAGTGAAGCAGCAGCCTCGGCAGCACTGAGGCCGAGGATGCTGAGCGCCCGGTTGTTCTCTTGGGAGTAGGATGGGTGGGTCAGTGCTTGCTTTAATAGGTCGATTATTTCAAATTGATACCTGTAAAAGTACAGTTAAAGATGATGAACAAAGAGAGAGGTTAGATATGTAAAAAAAACTTCCTAAAAGGAAATGAATTGATTTCGCTGCTAAATGATTATTTTGTTAGAAAGCTAGTGCTATAGCTAACTGTCATTGGATCACAATCAAGTCATTACATAATCAAGATGTATACAAGAAAAGTAGTCATTGCAACTGTCAGAAGAGGTTTAAATTTGTAATGTAAAAGTAAAACCCTTTGTCATATGCCATAAACCCTAATTGGAAATCGATAAAAAAAGAAGAAAAATAAAAGATTCGATAAAGCATACCCAATTTGATTCTGGAGAGTTTCAAGCGCGGCGGAGAAGGAGGAAGAAGATTCGATTGGTGATGGCGACGCATAGACCTGCTACGGAAGCAACAACAAATTAATTTACCTACAATTTTTAAATTTAAAATTTCCCAATAAATAATCAACAAGGTACAAAGAGCGCGCGTGGTAAAGTGGAAATACCGCTCGATTGTGATCTAGAGTGACGAGAAAAGAGAACAGTGCAAGAGCTAGAGCTAGACGAGGGAGATGGAAGAGCGACATTGAGGTTGGCGTCGAAACTCGGTATGGAATAATGGAATGGTAAAGTTTGTCGATGAATAATAACTTTGAAAGCAAGAGGCGCACTGAGTTTGTCCGTTTGTGGATCCGCATTGGATTGGGCCTATCAAGTTTTACTAGTAAAAAATGTTTCATCCGCTTTTTATTATCAAATTAGTTATTAAATTTTATTTAATAATTATTATTTTAATTTTAGAAATGTAGAGATTAGATAAAATTAGATAATTATTTAAATTTAACAGTTCATTTAATAAATTACGTCAGCGAAGTAGTAAAAAATTAATTACGAAAGTGTCATTTTGACAATTTCATTATATTCAGAGATATCACTTTTAAAATGAATTATCAATTTGATGACGTTATATGAAATTTTAATTTTCACAATCGGATGCTCTAATATTTTTATTTTTACTACCACATCCGTTGAAAAACAAAGAACTCTCTTTCGTAGTGTTTTCGTTTTTCTATTGTTATAACAACAAAACAACAATTTCTCTGATTGTTGAGATTATTTATTAAGTTTGTAAATCCTCAACAGAAGAATAATACGGGTTTTCTGCTACTGGGAACAACAACAGTTTCATATTTAATACGTAATGAAACTTTAATATATTGAAGCGATTCGGTTTAGACTAATGTGATTGTTAAGTGAAACATATAGCATGAAACGCTTTTTGAATGAAGTGACATGGTTCTTGTGAGGAAGGTAGTATGATATTTATAGTATGGGGTATTTATTTTCGTCTATAAGAAAATAATTTGAAACATGTAAAAGTTATATATCTCAAAACAAATATTTTCCATGTAGTTATAACTAAATAAAATATTAATGGAAATCAAATTATGAATACCATAAAAATATAAAACCATTGTTATTATAAAAAATAATTTTCCTAATTGCTTTAAATCATTTCAAGATTTATTTTTATGTAAGAACTTAAATAATAGCGTTACAAAACTTTATCTTCCATCTTCAATGCTTCAAATGCACAACGTCCAATTTCTTGACTTGAAATTTCTAATCAACTGGATTCCTGATTTGAGCTTTGTGGTGTTTGAGTCTTTCTAAGGCTTCGCAATCAAATTCTCTTCTCTAAACTTACTGGATACAATAAACAAAGTATATTTTTTTATGAAGCAAGAAAATTAATAATGATCCAATACCATAGAGACCCAGTCCTTTAAATACAAGTATTATATTTTATTTTTAAAAATAGCACAACTGCATGTTATGCATATTATTTGCACATATTCCAAAATAACCATAGAAAAAATAACTTCTGACCAATTGTCATGTTCTAAAATTGGTTGCCACAGTACCATAAATATTTTCTGAACAAATTTTTAGTATTATTTTTAGACCCTATTTAACTTGAAATTATCAATATACTTTAGTTAAATTAATTATAATTAATTCATTAATAATTATAATTAATCACTTATTTCTACCCTTATTAAGTTTGTAAGTGTTCTGATACTATAAATGTTAGATTGACTAAATTTTATTGATTAATTTTTGGAGAGAATATGAATCTCTAAACATATTAGAGATTTTTTGTGATGTGATAGAATATAAAGAAAATACTAAAGTCTTTATTATATTCATAACACAACTGCTACATTAAAAAATATATAATTGATGATATTTCTTTCCTAAAAGATATTATTTTGCTGAAGAATTTATCAATTTTGAAATTTAATTATATATTTTTAGAAAAAATATAATTACTGTATAAAAATAATTGATTAATTATAGTTATTTCTTACTTTATTTATTACCATATTTTGTATTAGAATATGATGATATTTTTAGATTTTGATATAAAAAATTATAATATAGAAACCACTTGTAGCAAAGTACGGACAATATACTAGTTATTTCTATACATTTTCGGTTCCAAATCCTAATTGAAATACATATTAATGCCAACCAATGTAGTATACATTTCACGGTATTTAATCACTTATATTTTGATAATATTTATGATATTTAATTAATGACAGTAATTATAAACATAAAATTATTTATACGTAGTCTAACACTTTAATTGATATCATACGCCTTCGATTCCAACAAAAACATGATTATAATTAGAAAATTTATATTTATTTGACTAAAAAAACAATTTAATTGGCTTATAATTTGTAAAAGATGCAGAATTTTTTTTTGTAAACCCTCAACAGAAACATGTGCACGTTCGCCAAAGAATAAATTAAGTTTACATATTGAAAACCGAAAATCACTCAAAATACTAGTAATCATATATTTTAGTATCACCAAATTAGATAGGGTGCAAGACAAAAGGATAATAACAACCATTTTTGTGTGTCAAAAGGAAAATAACTTGATATGGTAAGTAAGACGAGAGTAATCGAGATGAGAGTATAGTGGAAAAGGTTGAAGAAAGAAATGTTTGGAGGAGATTGATAATGGAAAAAATATGCTTTCATGATTAATTTTACTATAATGAGATTTTGTATTCTAGGATAATAATTAATGATAATTATTTTGATTAGATTTTGTGATTTGTCATTATTAATGAAAAAGTATGTCAAATTCTAATGGAATCAATATAACGGTCCGTCAATTTCCAATTGACATAAGGCTACTACATAGTTTATAAAGTTAATTTCGTTGGAGAAACAAAAAGTTATTTTAATTTTAATTTCGATTGATAGCATTAGATCAAAGTTTTGATTTCTCTTATTAACTTATACATAATATTTTTACAAGATTAAATAAACTTCAAAATATTCAGGAAAAAAATAAATGAAGCGTGCATTATTAATGAAAACTTTTATTTAGGCCGGTGATCCTTATTATTATTATTTTCTAATAATCCGTATTTGTTCATTTTCAGGGGTAAGACAAGCGTCTATGAACATGATAAAAAAAATAATTATCATCCATTCGGTTCTTTTTCTTATTGTTTATTAATTGTATAAATTACTTTTTACCTCATTCTCTCGACTTACTTTTTACAACTTCTCTATGTTAGTATCTCTACCGATCAATTTTAAAACATAAACTAAATCAATTCTTTTGAGTCTATGATTAAAAAATAGTATAGTACATAAAATAAATCAGTCCATCTCCTTTTTGCTTGGCACACTTGAATAAAAAGGTAATTTTATTTAAATTTTATCTCCTTTATGTTTGGTACTGTTGAATAAAAAAGAAATTTTATTGGTCGTTCATTTTTGTTAGTAGGACTGCATGCATTTATTTCACTTCACTTCCAACAACTAATAAAATATTTGTCGTAATTTGTATATTTTTATCAACTTTGTTTATAAAAAAAGCTTGATTTTTTTCCAAACTTCAAACATATGGAGATTAATAATCGTGCATTAACTTGAAGAAAAATAATAAAGTTAAATAATACTCCTTATTCAACATATCTGCTTTGGCATTGATTAAAATAGAGTGTTTATAATAAAAAATAAGTATTATCAACATATCATTATGAAGTGTGACGTAGCTTATGACATTATTTCAAATTTAATTTGCTCTAAGTCGTAAATTGTAAAGATCCTAAACGCAACGAATTTTGGTTTTGTTGTTTTTTGTTTTCTAAACGTATGGAACATTTTTTTTTTAGAAAGAAATTATGTTCGCTTCTTTTTCCTCCTGTCCATAGGTGGGGCCGCCTGATGACGTCCAAGGCCAGTCCACCAGAAATTAAGACCATTAAGTCACACGATAATATTTCCATAATTGGACCATTCATTAATCATCATTCGTATATTTCCATAATCGCACCATTTGTAAGGGATATTCCGCAAAAAAGTTTTTTAAATATGTTGTTTTACTTATAGATTAATATAATTTAATTATTATTTGATAGTCTATTAGACTATCAAAATTTTGCAATAGTTTTTGATAAATTATCAAATAATAGTAAAATTACATAAAATTTAAAACACTATCAATCTAAATGATAATAAAATAATTTCTTTATTATTTTTATTTATTTTCGAATTTATTTAAAAACCCGTTGCCATTTTTATTTTATTCGAATTTATGCAAGCTTGCATAATTTTGGGTGTTAATTATAGTCGAGTTTGGTCTCTGTTTCATCAGTTGTACTTTGCATCAGCGCCATTGAATTTTAATCTATCAGTTATCCTTGATGCTGCTTTGTAAATTATAATTTGAGAGCTTGTTGATACTGACAATCATTTAACAGTTACTGTTCCCACCACCCTTTGTGCCGTGAAATATAAAAAAAATAAATAAATAATGAAAACAATGCAGAATCTTAATGCTGGAATTTGAATCTCCAATATGAGTAAGAGTGAGGAAAAAACTAATAAGTATTTATGACTTATTCTAATGTATACTATATTTCGTTAAATACAAAAGACACGAGGGATGTACAAATCACATAAATTATCTGTGTCATGTATATGTTTACTTGACCAACCTCTGTATTCTTTATACAGATTATCCAAAAGACCTCAATTTTGGAGTGACACAAAATCCTCAATTATACTTGATTAAAGCAATTAATATGTGCTGGAACTTCTTTGACAATTATAAGGCATTGTAGAATTATTGAATCAATAATAATTTAGATAAATACCAATCTAAACTTAATTAACTTAAAATTAGAGAAATATTATGTGATGGGCGCTGATATGTACACAAATCTTGTGACTTGTGTCGAGCATGTGACGACAGTCCGATACATTTTCTATTAAGATAGGATTACATCAAGGGTCGACGATTGAGTCCATATATTTTCACTTTAGTGATGGATGAGATCACAAATGACATACAAGAAGATATTCCTTGGTGTATGCTCTTTGCTGATGATGTGGTGCTGATTGACGGGAGCAGAATTGGAGTCAATCAGAAACTAGAGTTGTGGAGATAAACTTTAGAATCGAAATATTTTAGACTTAGTAGGACAAAAAGCTGAATATATGAGGTGTCGGTTCGTGAGGAAAACTTAGATGACGAGATGTTAGTTTGGATGGACGAGTAGTACCCATGAATGACACATTTCGGTATTTGGGATCGATGTTGCGAGTGAAGGAGAGATCGATGACGATGTTAGTCATAGAATAAGAGCCTGGATGGGTAAAATGGAGACAAGCATCTGGTGTTCTTTGTGACAAGAAGGTCCCAAACAAACTAAAAGGCAAGTTCTACAGGATGATGATTAGACCCGTGATGTTGTATGGCGCAGAATGTTGGGCTACAAAAGGACAACACATCCAGAAGATGAGTGTAGCTGAAATGCGGTTGTTGCGTTGGATATGTGGCCACACAAGGAAAGATCGAATCAGAAATGATGATATTAGGGACAAACTTGGGGTAACACCAATTCAAGAGAAGCTAGTCCAACATCGTTTGCGATGGTTTGGTCATATCCAACGAAGGCCTCCTGAAGCATCAGTACGCAGCGGTATTTTAAGTCGTCATGAAAATACAAGAAGAGGAAGAGGTCGACCGAGATTGACATGAGAGGAAGCAATAAAAAGAGATTTGAAGGAATGGAATATACCCAAAGAGGTTGCTTTGGATAGGAGTGCGTGGAAGATAGCGATTCATATACCTGAACCATGATTTAGGAGTTAGAGTCTAATAGTAGAGTTATAGACTTTATATTCTTAGATTTTTTTAGGATTTTAGGATTTAGAATTTGGAAATAGATTTCAGAAATAGAGGTTTAGATAGGATTTTAGGATTTAGAATTTAGAATTAGGTTTTAAAATAGGATTTTAGAAATTAGAAATAGATTTTATAATAGAGGTTATACCATTTCAACTATTAATTTTCATAATATCAAAAATACTCTTGAATCAATACTTCATCTCCCCTCTACCCTCAGCCACTCTCATTCTGTGCCTTCGCCTGAGTTATAAATTCTGATGAAAGCTATTTTTTGATGGTCTTAAAGTGACCTCTATTCTCTAATTTGTTTGTAATTGTGATGTTTAAATAAGACTAAGTTCCCTAGAGTAAAATATACTTACATTCCATCCTCTTTGCTTCCATTTTCTTGTGTTATTTCTACTGTCTACTCGTTTTGAGCACTTGGTCTGGATCCATCATAATTTTATGCTGATAAATAATAATAATAATAACATTAATAGAAGTATAGTTCTCACTTCATTTCATGCTTTCATTTGCTTTTACTTTTAGAAAAGAGAGAAGAGAGAATAGAAGTGTAGTGTCTAGGTGCCTTGTCTAGGGTCAAATGAAAATGAATCAACTTTCAATCTCCATGCTTGCCCTTGGGCCGCATCTCAAAATTGACCAGAAACTTGAATAGTGAAATATCATCGAACTGAGCTCAAAGATATATAGCAAGCCACAAGAACAATAAGCCAAATTTATAGCCGGAACAAAAAAAAAAAATCCTCAATTATCCAGTCTTAAATCTAATCGTAGTGAACCAAAATTCAAATCCGTCCTTCCATCCTTCTTATTACAACCTTCACAAAGCAATCTAGTTATCGTTTCAGCCTGGTCGGCACCTCCTCTATCATATATCCATCTAAATGCAACAGTCGCTTCACAAACTGAAACTCACATCGTGGAACTTTAATTTTATTAATCAGATTCAGAATTCAGACACAGATGGAGGCACAGAACGGGATGGGGGTGGAAAGAGGGGAGAAAGGAGATGAAGTATTTAATTAGGAGTATTTTTTACATTATGAAAATTATTATAGTTGAAGTGACAATATTAAAAGTTAATCAAGTTTAAAGTGGCATTTATCTAAACTCAAAGTTTGAAGTGATATTTTTTAAAATTCAGAACTTCAGAGTGGCAAATAATTAATTATCCCTATAAACTATGTCGGGATGACTGAATAAGGGAAAAGTTGAATTATTTATATTTGTTTTAAGTCTCATTGGAGCTTTCTTTTTGCAAGTTACTAAGGTTAAATTGCGTATTTTCTGTTCATTTTGTTCTGAATTCAGGATAACAATTTAAGACTAGAAAAATTAACCTCTCGCCACCAAAATATAGATGGGAAGAGATACATTGATGACACCACAATTTCCTCTGAGTCAAGAACACACCTCACAAGTATAGTCTTTTTTTTTCCTTCTGCTTCTTTTGCAAAGTGTGAGGATTACATGGAAATTCGATGTCTTATGGAATAGAATGTATATAAATAAGTTAACCAGGCTCTGTTGCTGGATATGATGCATCTCATTGCACATATTTCATTTATATTACTTCTTTAGCATATTGCATTATTTTTCCTTCTTTTTTCAGTTTTGAAGTTTGCAACTTTTCATGAAAGTCGCAAATATGCATCGTAGTTGCAAATTATTTTGTATGTCATATGTGATATGTGAGACCAAGCAACCTCCAATATATGCAAATGCAATTTCAGCATCTTGATGCAGACGAGCAGATTCGTCTTGACGTCATGCTGCCTGTGAGATGGTACGGACTGTAAAAGTAGTGCATTCAGTTTTGCTACAAACGAACAAGAAACTTTGTTGAGCGGGACACTGGTTGAATGGATCCCCATCCTTAGAATTAGAAATAGCCAGCAACACAATTTAGAAAAATAGATTAGTAGTTTTTTTTTTGTTTTGGTAGAAAAATATATTAGTGACAGCTGTCAACAATATTACATAGCTGGTAAATATACATCATGCAATAAAGAAATATCCATTCAATAATAAAAATATTGCATTACATAATATGTGTATTCTATGGTTACATGAAAAACTAAAAAGGATTTCTAGGATACGTTTTTGTGGGTAGTTGTCAACCCGATTGGCAAAACATTACAATCAAAGGCGACCAAAATTAACTACCAGAACTAAGGCATAATCTAAGTACTAAGCTCAACAAATAAACTTTTTCTTCCCTATCCAAACCCCTCAAGGAGAAAAAGCATAGAAGTAGCATAAGATTACATAGACCTTTAAAGGACATGTCTTATAGTCTTATACTATCAGTACAGGTAAAATGAAATTTTAGCCTCTTAACCTCTCAGAACCTTTCTACTTAAGTACAAACATCATTTGTTCCAAGGAAAATAGTAAAAGTTTTAGTACCTCATCTGGTTTCTCCTAGCATGCATGCCATAATGGTCATAAAACTGGTCACCATAGTTAATGGGCCTTATATCCATAGCCCCTCTTTGGTTTGACTCCTGTACTGCCCCAAATACCACCTCATTGGTACTCTCATAGCAAGTCTGTGGCCCTGATGCATACTGCCTGTGCCGCTGCACATACTGCCTTTGAGGTAACTCCACCGCCCTGGTAGTAGACCTCCCACCTTTTACCCGGTGCAGTTTTGCTGGGTTCTCAGGCAGGAAAGTTGAGGTTTTGCGTGGATCAGGTATGCGAGAAGTGAGTTTTGAATTAGCACCAATAGCATGGTTGGATTGCCCTAAAATTGGTTGGGGCTCTGGTTTTCTTCTTCTAAAAGCTGATAGGAAGGAACCAAGGATAGGTAAAAAAGTGGGGCCTGTATCCTCATTGGCCGGTGTGTGCTTTGTCTCCGTCACACTGTAGAACGGTGCAGTTTGTTCTTGTTTCTTGGGTTTGCTGTCTGCAGGAAATGGAATCACTGGATGTCCTTGTGAGAAGGACCTCATGGGATGGTGGTACTGCTGGTATGGACTTGGCGACGAGATTTCCTTTGCAGTATCCGCTTCCTGAAATCATATCTTAATTATGAAAATTTAATCGTTTTGATATCTATTATGAAAATTTAATCGTTTTGATATCTATTATGAAAATTTAATAGTTTTAATGGTGGTACTTCTGGTATGGACTTGGCGAGGAGATTTCACTGCACCTAAGTGCTCATTGAGCTTAATTTGATCGAAGATTTAGACAATGAAACTAAAGGTTGACAAGTACATATGCACACAGCTGATCAAAAATGATGCAAACCGAACCTGAGTTACAAAATAAATGCTTAATTGGTCACTGATTGTATAATTGAGGGCTGATTGAAGTTTATTGTGCTTAAATTTAGGCAAATGCACCAAGCATGATTGAGGCTTAACAGATCTTAATTTTAAGGCAAATATGCCAGTTCCAGGAAGCAGCTGGGGTACTCGTTCTATTCCCAGGATATCCAAAAGTAAACGAAGGATGATTAAGCATACATTTGTTCCTATTTTTCTGTGCAGAACGCCCAGCAAGTATCCAAATACAATGGAAGCTACAACAATCGCCACTCCTGAAAGAGCCAATATCAATTAAGCCAATTAAAGAAAAGGCAGACTTGGTGCATGGACAAAGGTGAAAGTCAGTAGCAACAGATGGCAATATTTTGCTTCACTCATTGCTACATATCAAGTCCAGCACAACTCAATGAAGACAGATGATTAATTTTTAAACAATTAATCAAAACATAACATGCATAGAGAAAACAAGGCAATAAAAAAATTTCAACCTCTCATGACATGCCTTGAAGACAATAAAATGAGCACAGTTAACTTTACCTAGAGGGATGTAGTCGGGAACGTACTGCAAAACACAATCTTCATCACTGAGTGGAATCTCACGAATGGCGTAGTTTCCCCTGTCTACTACCAAAAGTGAACAGCTGCCACTCATGTACACCACCTCAAAATCGTTTGAGAGTTTTGCATCTTCACTGGGCCCATCCATGTGGCCTCCCATGCTCCATTTCCCCCCAGCTATAGTTGTGATCCCTTTAAAAAGTATAAAAATATGTTGGTACAAGGCCAAATGCGTTCAATACTTGGTATCAGAGAGGAAAAAGAACCAAAAAAAAAAAAAAAGCATATTTTCTGTCGTACTTAATATGGAACCAGAATAAAGCCCCGATATAATTCCTTTTCTTTTTTTTAGGAAATCAAGCAAATTACCTACGTAATTTTATTAATTAAAAACAGTATTTAAAAAAAGGCCAAAAGAAAAGAACAAAAAGGGAATTTAAAATAAATAGTACTATCTCGTAATTACAACCATATGAATCCCTCAATTAAAACCTCATACTGGTCTAAAAGAAATTTACAAAACAGAACAAAAGAAAGAACATTAGATACAGAAAAATAGTGCAATGGTCTCTACAAATAGAAAATGGATTGGACTTGATACCTCATGCAATGTATTAAAGTGTGGTTTAATTATGCAAACAGAAGGGCACTACATACTGCATAGTGCATTAGCAGTATGCGCCCATATATGCAGACTTATATGTGATTCATATATGCGGTCAACTTATAAGTTTCGGTCTTATATTATGCATTTTAAACAATCAATATACATAAAATACTG
This sequence comes from Schoenoplectus tabernaemontani, assembly GCA_037127355.1. Classification (NCBI taxonomy): domain Eukaryota; kingdom Viridiplantae; phylum Streptophyta; class Magnoliopsida; order Poales; family Cyperaceae; genus Schoenoplectus; species Schoenoplectus tabernaemontani. The sequence goes on along the minus strand of CM073750.1, from coordinate 17,663,585 downwards.
ATTAATGTTGTCACAAGCGCGGAATGGCCCAGTTATTGAGCAGTTGAACCTCAACTTATAGGTCTGGAGTTTGAATACTGCCAACGTTTAATAACAAACAAACAAACAACAACAAAGCCTTTAATACTGCCAACGTTTAATGTTTTCTAATTTTCTATGGAGTTTTTTTTTCCATTGGATAGTTATATGCACCGCATGTGGCACATTGCAGACACATATGCATGGCATATAGCCTTTAATGCAGCCACATCCTAAAACACTGCCTCATAGTAACAATGGAAAAGCTGCAAGTTTGTATAGACATCTTATACCCAGCTAGTGGAAACCCATAAAGCCAATAAGGTTAAAATATGTAATATTAAAAAAAAACTCGAGGATTCTTGTACCGCAAAATGTCACAATCTCTCTTTTGCATTTATATTGAATATTTAGAAAAAAAAAATGTTAAATCCAAGCCATTGATCCTTTTTACTTTCATGAGAAACATGTTCTAGAGAAATTTTATAATTCTTTGAGTTCATTTTGAACACTATCGGGAGTCCATGAATAAAAGAACTAGATAAGTGCAAAAGATTGATTCAGTGCATTTATTTTTTAACCTCGTAATCTACTTGAATCAAACTCCAAAAATTATAAATTTTTATTTGGACACATCCCTCGGGAAATATAATGATATAATTTCTTGGATCCATCATGTGATTTTCAAATTTTGAAATATCAGCATAAAAAACACATTTTGCACTGAACCACCATAAGCTTTTAGTGTCAAGAAAATCAGGAGTTACCAAGATCGCTAATTTTCCTAATTGCTCTGTTCATAGTATCAGCAATGTAGACATTGCCTCTGTCATCAACTGTGAAACTCTTTGGGTGGTTCATTCTAGCTTCTCTTAGCCTTCCATCAACATGTCCAGTCTTTCCCTCTGCTGAGCCAGCAAGCAGCTTTGGCCTGCTATCTGCCATTCAGCCATTCCCATCAAATATTAGGTAATAGATAGAAGTAAAAGTTAGAAAAAGATTTCTCCAAAGAAGGATTACATATGATGATCCTTATCAGTACATAATATCAAGCAAAGACTTAAGCTGACAGGAAGGGAACATACATCTAGAGAGAGGTGGTGATATCCTATAAATGTTGCTATTTTCTGAGTCAAGAACTAGAAGTTCTCCATCTGGAGACATGCTGACAGAATACGGCTCAATTCCTGCCTTACTCCCATCAAATACAGTCTCAACACTGTACCCACTCTCAAATCGCATCCCTGTTTTCCCTGAAACCACTACAAAAGAACTAAGAGGTAAACTGACTGTTTCAAACATCACATATATTTATAACTGAAAACATGTGATTGAGGAGTCCAAATGGAAAAAGATCCCACATTGACACATTTACTGGAAAGCTGAAAGCCGCTACTTTTGCAATTTGCAAATAAATCCATAAATCATGAAGGAATTTAAAAACAAAGTGTTTTCCTGTTGATTTTATTAAAAGGCTGTCTCCATTGTAATTTACTAAGAGTATGGGCTATAATAAATTGTTGTCTAGAGAAATGAAAAAACAAAACCTATGAGACAAATTACCATAATTCAATCTAATTTAATTAGACAGCACTTTCAATGTCCAAAATTAACAAGAATACATTATGTTTTATCAATTGCCAATATATTCATTATGTAGTGTTAAAAAAACAGCTAAAGGTTATTCATTTTGTTAAATTTGAAGGGCCTCCTCTACAAGTTCCAGAAATAGCATTTCACTGCTAATTAGTAACAATGCAGGTGGTTTCCCCCATATATCTCTATAGAACTAGGTCCCAACCTTTCCTAGTTGGAAATAATTAGGTTAAAGCCCATTTGATTGGGATTAAATCACATTGTCACGCTCAACAACAAATTGTTTAAAAGAACAATAAATAAAACCAAAGGGTGTTGCCTCCTCTTACCACCCCTGGTCGGTGGAGCAAGCGACCACAGCCTCCTCCACAATGCATAGAAAATCTCTGACAAAAATCCTCGTACAACCCCTGCCACACCCAATTTCCACAGCAATCGGGGAGAATTAAGAAACAAATATATAAATAAAATTAACACTTCAGAGAAAAAAGAAAAAAATAAATAATAAATGTAGGTTGGTACGCACTTGTGGGAGAGAATGCGGATGCTGTGCAAAATCCACCGAGGAGAGCTACCAGGAATAACAGCGCTAGGGCTTTGCGCTTCTCCATGGATTACAATTATTATCCTTTCTCTTCTCTCTTGTTGTCTTCTCTATCTCCTTGGAGGCGCTGGTCAAGTTAGAAGGAGGCCATGAATAGAAGAAGGGGGGAAGGGGAGTTGCTAAGGCTGAGATGGTGCTTGCTTCAGTGCTCTGTGCTCACTGTGGTCGGTCGCTGCTTGTTTTTCGTGGGGACTGGGAGTGAGGTGAGATCAGAAAGAAAGAATCTGGGGGCGTCGACGGGAGATGGATACCGACGTTGTTACTTTCGTTAACTAGTTAATGAACAAAATTATATTATATGTTTATGTATGTGCTTTGGATTTCATGGACAGGAGGTAAATCAGGTAATGGAGAGAAGCAACTTTTATAAAAGGGAAGGGATCACTTCACAATAGTTATTTTGACGATCTTGATAATGAATCTTCAATTTTAACGATCTTGACGAACTAAAGGGCTTTTTACAGTGCATTCACTCTGGGTCCGTTTGGCAAATCAAGGAATAGCTTTGGAAGAGTGGTAATTTTGGAAGAGTGATAGAATAGTATTTTTTTTGGAAGAGTGGTAGAAGAGTGGTATTCTTAACTATTCTAAGAAGCGAAAATATCGTTTAGCGCTTGTTACTCGAATAGTTAAAATATGAATAATTATGATACTAATAATGATGATGATTATAATAATAGTAAAATAATAATCATAATAGTAAGATAATAATAATAATAAAATAATAAAAAATAATTATAATAAATAATAATATTATAATAGTAATATAATAAAAATATAAACATAATCATAATATAGTAATATAATAATAAAAAATTATAATTACAATCATAATTATAATAATATAATAATAAATAATCATAATTTTAATAATATAATAATCATAATCATAATCATGATAATAATAATTATAGTCATAATCATAATAATATAATCATAATCATAATCATAATAATATAATAATAAAAATATAATCATAATCATAAAAATAATTATAAATAATTATAATAATAATAATAATAATAAATTAATCATAACTATAATCAACATATAATAATATAATACAACATAATAAAATAATAATAAAGTATTAAAAAATAATCATAATAAATAATAATATTATAATAGTAATATAATAAAAATATAAACATAATCATAATATAGTAATATAATGATAAAAAATTATTATTACAATCATAATTATAATAATATAATAATAATAAGTAATCATAATTTTAATAATATAATTATAATATAATAATCATAATCATGATCATGATCATAATAATATAACCATAATCATAATAATATAATAATATAATAATAAAAATACAATCATAATCATAAAAATAATTATAAATAATTATAATTATAATAATATAATAATAAATTAATCATCACTATAATCAACATATAATAATATAATACAATATAATAAAATAATAATAAATAATCATAATCATAATCATAATCATCATAATATAATAATATAATAATATAATAATAAATAATCTTGATCATAATAATATAATAATAAAATAATTATATTTATATTCATAATATAATAATATAATATTAAAATTATATTTATAATAATAATAAATAATATAATAATATCAATGGTAACGATAATATAATAACAATAATGATAATAATAATGATAATAATAATTTAATAATAATAATATAATGATAATAATAATAATAAATAATAATCATAATATTAATATAATAATAAATTATAATCATAAATATAATATAATAATATAATAATACTAAATCTTAATCATAATCATAATATAATAATATAATATAATATAATCAAACAATAATCGCTATTCCGACGAGCTAATCCTAAGTATTCCACCTATAAGTTGGTATACCTGATTAGCGCTATTCCGCACTCTTCTACTTAGTCTAAAATTCGTTTGGCAATCGGAATAGCTATTCTATTCCAACTTTTTGCTATTCCATTGGGTGCCAAACGGACCCTCTATGAATGATTAAAATATGGAGGCATCTCTAATACTTAATATACTACCATTTGTTTAACAAACATGCCTTTCAAAATTAAGATTTTCTTGTGGTTAGTAAAGAGGAATAAAGTACTTATAAAGCTAAATATGGTTAAGAAAGGCTGGTTAGGTTTTTTGTGACTTAGAGGAATTTGATCACTTATTTGTTTTTTATAATTTGATTAATCAACTTTGCCAATGGATTGCATAGTATAATAATTTTATTTTGATGGTACTACTATACAAGATCTGTGGCAAATTGATGGCTGCATACCTCTAAAAAATAAGTTTGTTATAGAATTAGTAAGAGAAGTAGTTTTGTGGACTATTTGGTTAGAGAAATGATAAGACTCAATTATACATTATATTCAATTAGAGTTTTATCTAAAAAATTATGTATTTTATATTAATTGTTAAAAATTTATTTAGTTTTTATGTCGAGTTCGAGATACTGCTACATTTTATGTGTTTTAGAGTTTTTGGAGCAAAAGAGTATGGTAGTGAAGAGCCTGAATGCAGATGAGATCAAGACTGCATATGGATAGCAAATCACATTAAATGATGATCATAAAATCTTATAGAATGATTGAGATTAGTATTGATATTGTAGAGCTCGTTCTTAGCTTTCCAATGAACTTGAAATCAACCCAATCGGAGTTCAGATGAAGAGATTATGGCCAACATACAATTAGTGCGCAGCAAAATTCTAAAAGTGCGATCTGCAATTCTGAAACCTATCTTCTGCCAGTTCTATTTCAATTTGTGCCCAAAATTATGGACCACAATTATTGACGACTGGAGCGTGAATTTGTATTTTGAAAGTGATTATTTATTGGAATTAAGATATTTTTACACCCTTTCGTCCCAGACATCTCTCAACACTCTGAAAAACTGATCCCAAACAAGAAGAAAAGGAGAACACCATTAGAGAAGAAGAACTCAAGAACCGGGGACGAGAAATCAAAGATCTTCTCGGTGTATTCTTTCTTTTACTCTTTTCTCATGTTATGTTGTTATTTAAATATAAATCTTTGTGTAATCTTTGACATGATTTATGACTAGACACCCTTCTAGGGGTCTAGGTGTAAACTCGATAACTCGGATGATTTAATTGTACTCGTATGTTGATCTTTTAGTTCTTATTGTTTATGATTATTATTTTATCTAAATTGAATGTTTAGTTTTAATCAACTGCATGTTACCCTAGAAGTGAAAGCAAAAACTAAAAGGTGAAACTAAATCTTCTGATCAAAAATAGTAATTTAGGTTGTAGGCCAAGTGCTTAATCATGAAACCTATTACCTAAGGGAAAACCGAGGAAACCCTAAAAATTGCATGAAGTATCGAAATATGAAGTATAAAATCTAGGTTATACCAAAGTGATTCATTAATTTTAATGGGCCTAAACTTATAAGGTAAAGTACCTAATCGTGAAATCCAAATTGTTTAGATACGGTATCAAACCACGAAAAGTGTAAATTTGATACTAAAATATAAAATTAAATCCCAACAAACACTAGAGCATATTGAAAAATCAAATATAGTGAATTGACCAAACGAGTGAGAGTGAAGTCGAAAACCACTAGAACATTTTATTTGATAACTTTTCAGTTGTTGTTGTTAGATTTATGTTTTTTAATGTAATTTTATTTTAATTCAAAATATCAGTTCGATTGTCTAGATTAGTGAACCTTGAGAGAACTGATAGTTCACTCTTGTCCTTGTGGTTCGACACCCCAATTACTACTTGACTAGAGTCGTGCGCTTACGACTAAAATTAAGTATAAATTAAAGTATTTATTAGTTTAACAAAATACATATCAAGAAATAAATTATGATTTACTAGCAAACAAGCCTATAATGTACTAGTATTAGGTAAAAAGATTATTAGCCTAGCGCATCATTAGTGCTAACAAAAGAGATAAAGTGGATTTACTCAAATTGTCTCTTGTTATGCCTCCGTCAGGGAGGTGGGAGAACCTTTCATGCAAGTCCCAATTTTGCTAGAGGTAGAGGGCATACTGGTAGAGGATGGACTGGAAGAGAGAGAAATATTAGGACTGGAAGAGGTTATTCATCGACTATAACTGATACTAGTGGAGCTGAATTCTCTTCCCATGTCTGGAAGAGAAACCGAAATCATAGAACTGCTTTAGTGTCTTGAGCTGTCATTTTCACATTTATGTCTTTGTTTAAACCCTAGCTATTACTTGCTTTTTGTTGTAGACGTCATATAAATCCTTAGGAGTTGTTGTTTGTCTTGTAATGTCAGGTTATTTTGGTTCTATTAGATTTGCTATAAGCTTAGAGTTTATACTATTATTTCTTTAGTTATTTTGAACTTCAGGATATTTTAGATATATATCTTTCTTGGGTACCAGATGTTTGAACCTTTGATAAATAATAACATTTATATGTTTCTGTGATTTCTTTGAAATTGATGGAATACCACCTTCATAAAAAAATATTAAACTTGTCTAAATTAAAATTTGTTTCAAGATAAAAAAAAGCTAAGGTTTCGACACACCAATCCACTTAAGTCTTAATTATCATAATTATGCGTTCAATTGCTAATTTATGAGGGTTGTCATCTATTTTAGTGTCAAGATCCGAGTTAGAATTTGGCACAATACTTTAATTAGGTAAACTTTACGGTTAAGTCTATTGTTCTTACTAATCAAAATCCTTTATGTGCTGATAATTCTAAATAATTAAAAATACTGATTATTCACAATTAAGTCTATCTAATCAATAATCTAAATATTCAGAAAATTCCATCCTAAATTTCACAGTCAGGTCCATCACTTAGGATTAGATACCGCTTTTGGGGTCCAAGAATTGTCAGATTTTTGTTGAAATCTAATATATATGTGCAATTCTATAGTTATTTATAGGATATGAATATATACTAGGTAGGATTTTATTCCTAGATGAATTACTAACATAAACATTAATAGTTCAGTTCATACACAATAAATCAAGCACAAAAATAATTCACAAATTAAACAATTAAAACAACAAACGAGTATGATTAAAACTTTAAATTTTAAGTTACATGCTTACTGTCCTAGAATAAGATATATTCTTCCATGGAGGATCAAGAATCATAGATAAAAATAATACAAATAAAAAAAGAAATAATAAAGTAAATGGTAAGACTGGTAGAGCTATGATTTTGGAAAATGATAAGGATACAATGTTTTGGCAAGATAGATGGGTTGGAGAATGTGCTTTAATGTCTCAATTTCATCACTTGTTTTAATTGTGTCAGCAAACAAATATTTCTGTAAATGAGGTAGTGAGATTCATGAGGGCTTGCCTTGTCTTTTCTAGGACATTGAATGGGGTTTTACTAGTTGAATTAAATGCTCTATACAACATGTTAAATACTATTTCTCTTTCAGCTGAGAGTGATCAAATGTGTTGGAGATTGACATCTAATGATAAATTCTCCACTCATGAAGTGTATCAATAGTTGATGTTTAGGGGTATAACTGATAGTTCAACTGATCTATGGTGGAATCTCCCCATCCCTTTGAAAATTAAAGTGTTCATGTGACTGGTTATGCATAATAAAATATTGACAAGGGATAATTTGAGAAGGAGAGGTTGGTTGGGTGAGGTGTATTGTACAATGTGTGAGGAACAAAATTAGTTTCTCATTTATTCTTCAATTGTCATATTGCCAAGCAAATTTGGTTTTGGATGGGTATAAGCCAAAATTATTTCTTTTATTGGCATTCCATAAAGGATGATAGAGTTTGCCTTGTCTTTATCTTCTTTGATGCGCAAGAGTTTTATGATTGCTTTAAGTGTTGTGTGTTGGGATTTATGGAAACATAGAAACCAACTAATATTCAAATCTACTATTCATACTTCCACAAGGAATTTAATATGTCTGATCCTATCTCTTGTTAATTATTGGGCAGGAGGGTTTAATCTAGCTTTGGTTCGTGCGATGAAACATTGGCTGCCTGAGAATTTAGACATGATTCCTTTGCAAATGATGTCACCATCACTGCCAATAACCATGGGCCAAGACAGTCTTACTGAGTAATGTTGGCATTGATATGATACTAGTTAGCTGTTGCTGATTTTTATTATGTAATATGTGCTGGTTGGCGCATCTGCTTTGTTGGTTGTTTGTTTGCTGTCTAATATTGTGTGAGATGCTTGTTGTGATTGGTCTGAACTTTGCATTTTATAGCCAGTAGTTATGGGTTGTTTTTATTCAAAGATTATCGATGAGGATATGGAGGCTGAGATGCCACCAGGTAATCCAAGAACATATGCTACGTATATAGTAATCGGATTACTTAGGAGGCTCTATGAAGCGATAAAAACCTGAGACAATCTATGATGGGTCTTCATCTGGGGGGATCGTTGCTTTGTTTTAGGTTTATTAGTTAAGGTGATTTTATGTATTTAACGTTTCAATAAATAAAACGGGCATTATTTGCCTCTTTTTAAAAAAAGTAAGAAAGATGTTGCGTCCAAATCTATTTTCTTCTTGTGCTTTCTTCTCTCTCCTTCTTCAAAAATGAATTTCTTCTTTCTCTCTCTAGAAAAACTATCCAAAAATGTCTAGAAATCCCCATCTAATTTTAGACCCTTTTTTATGAGAAAATTCTATAAAAATAGCAAAAATTGCCCATATGAACAAGTAACACGGAAAATATTTGTATTATGTATTTTTCACTTATATCTAGATCTATTTAGGTTATGATTCCCTAAGGTTGTGCTCTCCTCATCAGGAAGTCAGACTGAAACCGCTCACCTGACTTCCATCCGCAGTCAATGACTTGACATTCACATATCTGGCTCTAGAGCCAAAAATCTCATTTTTGTGGTCCGAAGATGGTGTTTGCGGTCCGCGGACATAGTTTTTGGCACTTGATTTTCACTTTGGTTTGAATATTTCTCGTTCGTCCTTCGTTTTGCCTCAAATTTACGTTATTTTTCTTCATTTTCAATGAACTTCCATCTAAACATGAAAATTCAATAAAATCTAAATTGAACTTGATAATTTAAACCCTAATTAAACTAAATTAAATATAATTAAATCATAAAAAACTAAATTATAAGATTAAATCACATCTAAAATATAACATTTCAATCCTTTTATTAACCACAATTCAGTATCCTACTCAATACCTCAAATTCAGAACTGTTTTAACAGTTTTGATAGTTAATCATGCTATTTACATGAACTTCCCCAAAACTTGCGATGTACCAAGTAAGTGTAAATGTATAGATTACTAGTATTAATAAATAGAGTATGCAACCACTAATAGTTATTAAAGAAGTTATCCAAAATCTGATGAAAAATAATCAAATTTTATGAATGAAGATGCTCTAATTACTATTTGAAACTCAAAATTACATTATCGGCATTAATACTTATTAACAAACATGGTAATTCGTAACTTTCTCCTACTACTATTGTAAGCACATTTAATAACTATTAATACTTGAAATCGCAATTGATTAAAGCGCTGTCAATCAAATGGGTCGGATCCGATTGGATGGGTCATTTTGACTTTTGAAAGAAATCGGGTCAAATTAGTGTCGAATTGGGTCAAATCAATTTATATATCGACTTTTTCATAATATAAGTTAATTTTGATTGGATTGTAGGTCATTTGATCTCGGGTTAGTTAGGTCAGATTAGTTTGACTTTTTAAAAAAATCAGATCGAATCAGATACGGATCTGGAGGAGTCAGACGAGTTTTAAGATTTTGTGTGACTCAAAAACATTATCGTTTTAAGTTTTAACAATGGTGGAACAAGGAAATTTTTTCCTAAAAAATATAAAAGTATGTCAAAAATATATCTCTCATTTAATATGATTTTAAAGAAATTACAAAAAAAGTATGTAGAATAACTACGGAAATATGCTTATTTTTATTTATTTTTTCTCTCACCCTATATTTTATCCTGGCTCTTCTCATGTTGTTAAATTAATTTTCTCTGGATATAAGTTAATTCGGACATTATGTAGTAGTAGATTGTATATAGGGCAGGAGTAGGTCTAAATCTCATTGGACCTATCTCAGTTTAATTACGGGTTTAATCTGTACAATCAAATAATGCACAAATCTCAAAACAATAAATCTCAAAACAATAAAGAAAAATAAAGTACGAATTTTAAAAATATTCAACGATGGATGAGGCTATCGAATCAAAAATGATTCCGATGGGCTTTGAAACTGCTCCCGCCCCATTGTATATCGGGTATGAACGGGCAATTTTATATTTTGCACTTCTTTCAAAAATTTTAAAACAAAATACCCTCCCATCTAAATTGTTCAACAAAATGCCCTTGTGTATCTTATTTTCTATTTTTTTTCATCTCCATTACTATGCTTTATTTACTTTTTTCATTTAGTTTCTTTCATTTAACATATATTTTCATATGTAAAAGAATTTCATATGATATAGATTTATATTCATGAAATTTTTTAAAATATTATATATTTAAAAATAATTACAATTTGTGTTTATTTTTATTCTAGTATGTTTGTATTTATTAATTATATATTTTAAAAATAATTCCTAGATCATTGAATATATTTCAAAATAAATAATAATACTATTGTTCTAAATATAACAAAGTAATATAAAATAAATGTTCTTCTTTATAAATCTTGCAAAATAATAACAGATATAAAAATTGCATTTGGAACATATATTAAATCATTAAGTAAATAAAATAATATACATTAAATGTTAAATTCATTTTGTTAAATAAATTTTATTTTTTATTTTATCACTCATCATATAGCATTAGACTAGGATGACTCAAATTATATGTATTTTTGAATAAATTTATAATATCATTAAAAATTTCATAAATGAAGATTTTATGAAAATTTGAGTGTATAAAAGAAAAAGAATAAATTAAAAAATAAACAAGATATATTGTTAATTATTTTATATGAAAAATGTGTGTAAATGAAAGAAACTAAATGAAAAAATAAATAAAGCATAATAATGGAGATGAAAGAGAAAAAAAACTATCCATAAAGGCATTTTATTGAATAATTTGGAGAAGAGAGCATTTTATTTTAAAGTTTTTGAAAGAAGAGCAAAACATAAAATTATCCGTTTGAGTCATCCTAGTCTAATGCTATATGATGAGTGATAAAATAAAAAAAATAAATTTTATTTAACAAAATGAATTTAACATTTAATGTATATTATTTTATTTACTTAATGATTTAATATATGTTTCCAATGCAATTTTTATATCTGTTATTATTTTGCAAGATTTATAAAGAAGAACATTTATTTTATATTACTTTGTTATATTTAGAACAACGATTATTATTTATTTTGAAATATATTCAATAATCTAGGGATCATTTTAAAAATATATAATTAATGAATACAAACATACTAGAATAAAAACAAACACAAATTGTAATTATTTTTAAATACATAATATTTTTAAAAATTCCATGAATATAAATCTATATCATATGAAAAAAAATTACATATGAAAATGTATGTTAAATGAAAGAAACTAAATGAAAAAATAAATAAAGCATAGTAATGGAGATGGAAAAGAAAAAAATATAAAAAATAAGGTACACAAGGGCATTTTGTTGAATAATTTAGAGGGGAGGGTATTTTGTTTCAAAATTTTTGAAAGAAGGGCAAAATATAAAATTGCCCGGTATGAACAGACTTTGAGTATAAAAAGATTGTCTGCAAGGCTCAATCTAGGTAGTGCTTCTGATTCGTTTCTTCTCCTTTATTTTAGGTATTTTGTTTAATTTCTTAAAGTGGTTTATTTGTTGTCTTTATATATTGCAGCTATGCCCTGAATTTTGATTTTTCCTGTTTTGTTTAGAATTAGAGGTTTCTTGATTTGGCGAACATATTTTACTTTGAATATTTGGTCATGTCACGTATCATTTTAAGAAGAAATGGAAGTGAGTGGCTCTTAGTCGTTTTTTTTTTGTTTTGAATAATTCAGTTTAATAAAGGTTGATTTTGAATAAGAGGGATGATGATGGCTAAAAACGTCATAATTTTGCATTAATTCAAGTTCTTTCTTGGGTATTGAATCCTATGACTGACAAGTGGGGTCGACGAATTGAATTCATGTCATTTCAGATTCCCAGTCTTCAAATGCTGGTCTCTTTCCACGGACGATTCAATTGGATTTCAAAACGCTGTACTTGATTTTGATGATACAATCTTGAACAAGACTAATCCATCACTCATTGTTATTAAGTCCGAACCGGACCGGACCGGCGGGGCGGTTCAACCAGAAAAAAATGGATTTTTAACCGGTTAGTTTATGAAAATAAACCGGCTTGATAGCAAGTAGCATTTAATGAGGAAAGAGTGCGCACCAAGGGCCAAGGCTTAGGGCCAAGGAGGCAGTTAGTGTTCTATATTCGTACCGTTTCGTATCGTGCTATGTTAAAGTACGTCGTGTTACGTGTCGTGCCGTGTTGTGTTTTTTATTTTTTTCATATCGTGTCGTGTATAAAATTAATAGAGAGACGGCATGACACGGTTATAGCGTGCCATGAATAAGACACGATGTGCCTACCATAATTTTTTTAATTGTGTCGTGTATAATCATACCGTATGCAATATAACATGACTTAATCGTGCTAAATACGTCTTAATCATGATAAACGTGTCTTAATAATGTATTATCATATTCTTCATAATTGTACATATACGAATTTGAATATCTCGTAAATGGACTTTCTTCCTCACATGCTAGTTCATCTCTGACATCCTTTTACTTAGGTCAGAACTTGATGCAGTGGTAATTTCTTCTTGATCAATTGAGTATATTCACGACTTGTCTTGAAACTTACTTTTTTCATCGTCTCAATCTTTCAACAAAACCAAAGCTTGAAATAATTTCTCATCCAATCTCATTCTTTTATTAGTTAGAACAATGTTAGTTGCGTTAAAACATGATTCATAAGCTATTATGGACACCAAAACGATAAAAATATCATATGGATGCTAAAGTTGGGAATATATCCTTGATTTGATGTCAAAATTGTAAGATCCTGAATTCATGTCGTGTCGTGTTTTTTCGTTTCGTGCCGTGTCTAGATTATGTACCGCTGTGTGTTGTACCATGCCGATTTTTAAAAAAATCAAACACTGTACAATTAAAGCACGGATCCAAAATTGTACCGTATCGTGACCGACAATCGTGTCATACCACTCTCAGACCGTGTCATTCGGTATCGCACTCAGCCATGGTAGACACAGATTTAGAACACTAGGGACAACTAGGTCTCCTTAAATTTATATCTTATATTTTTTTTACATATGTCATCATAGTTTTTAATATTATAGAATAATTATTTTTATCTGTATTTTTAATATTATCAAAACTGGATCGGACATCCACTCGATAAACTATCGGGGCAACGGTTTGCCGGTTCGAACGATGGGTCAATGGAAACGTTGATTTTATAAAATAAATTGTATATATTTCATAGATATATCTAAATAAAAAATTAGCTATATTTATATATATATATTGGTTAAAACGAGGACATATACATTGAATTTAAAAGAGATACGAAAAAAAACAATCTATGTAGTGTCCCTAAGCTAAATATGTGACATTATTGCTATAATGTGAAAATGACTCGGTATAATACATAAATTTAAAAGAGAGAACAGAGTATGTCGGTAGAAATCATGCCAGGTACAACTTATGCAAATATATCACATTGTATTTTGGGTAATTTTTTTGGAAGTCACTCTATATTATTCACATTTAGTCACTGAAATTTTAATTATCTTTTTTTAGTCACTTAATTTTGTTAATTATCTCGGATCAGCTCTAAACACATCGAGATATCTTTTTACAAGCCAATCTACAGTCAAAAACTTAATATTGTGCTCATTAGCACATGTATGCGATGAATTATATGTCTCTCTTTTTCCATGCGTGAAACCCAAATATTCCAAGGACATCCCCTTGCACACAACTTTCACCCTTACGATATCATTCTTCTCAAACTGGATATTCCTTCTATTTTTAATTGCAAATTCTTTCACGGCACACTTGAACTCTTTAAAGGAACCAAAAATCATACCCACTTTAAATTCTGATTTGCCATATATATCAGCATTGGCATTGAACTCGGGGTATCTCCTTGTACTATCATCATCTGACTCACAATCACTTAGAAGTATGTCTGAAAGAGCATAGTCTGAATCTTCCTCCAGCACTGTTGTTTTTGTTTGACTTTGTGGAGGCACAATCCAATCTCTTTCGATGTTGTGTCCCACATTTGCCTCAAATATGAGATCATCATCATCAACTTCTATATCATTATCCGGATCATAGAAATCACTATCATCTGCACCATCTTCTCCATCTACTATCTCATTACCACCTGCATCATCTTCACTATTTACACAGTCTACTACATCATTACCATATGCACCATCTATATCATCTTCTCCATCTTCACCATCTATTGCTCCATTAGCATTTACTACCTCATTACCATCCACTACATTATTAACTCTATTCATGAGTTGAATGCCATTTTCACTGTGTTGTATGAAGCACTCAAGAACCCTCTTCTTTTTTGAAATTTTACCAATTAAAGCCATTAGTTCACCATCAGATGAGAGCAGTTTAGGATTTATTTTTCTCTCACTCCAACTACGACACCAAATTGTAGAATTCTTAGAGTACTCTAATTGTTTGACCATTGCTGCTAATTCAATCAAAGATATTTCATCAGAATCTAGATAGTCAAAATAATATTTTTTTCTCCAGAGTATTCGAATTTTTTATGCTCAACATACATGATTCCCCATGATGAATTTTACATGTAAATAAATTATCACTAGGCCCTGAAAGAAGAGAAATTATTTTTTAATAATAGATCAAATTGATTAACTATAAAAGATGCATTGTCTCTGTGTTAGTAAATAATGGTTGTAAAATTATTGGACTCTAAGAGAATAAGTAAAATGCTGACACATGAATCAGTATAAATTCTCTATATTAGTGTAAATCAAATTGATCAACTAATAGAATCAGCTCACTTACCATAAATTGGCCATACATGTGAAAATTTTCGATACTTCATCTCTGACCGGAAGAAATTGAAGAAAACCCTAAAGACAAAAATGAAATGCTAGAAGAGACGATAATGAGCGACAAAGACAATGAAAAAGAGACTACAGTCTTCGTTGGAAACAAATTTTAGTTTCTTTTATAAAGGGGGCATTGGATAGTAGAGTGACATTTTCATTTTTTTTCTCCATTTCTATTCAATCAGAAGAGACGCGAATGAAGAGATGAAGAGAGCATCTTGTAAATTATTGTATATTAAATGTACAAGAAGGATAGAAATGTTACATGTCTTCAATTTGTATTTTATAAATTTATAATAGTTCAGCTATAAAATAAATAGTCCACATCAGCACCGTTAGAGTTTTAGATGAAAAAAATTAATGGGATGACTTAATCCGGATAATTAACAAAATTTAGTGACTAAAAAAGAATAATTAAAATTTTAGTGATAAAATATGGATAATATATGACATTGAGTGACTTCCGAAAAAATTTACCTATTGTATTTATGAAGTTACAGCCTACTAGTTTCTATCCGCAATCGGACAAAACAAAATAAGATAGAAACAAAACAAAATAAAGGAGCCTCCCTAATTGTGACCCAATATACCGTGCAATATAAAGTAATGATAATATATACATGTAAAGTCTATTATCTCATAAACATACTAAACTTTAGTTTAAGCAATTTGTCAAACAGGTTGAAGGCATTTATAATTCAGTGGCCATTAACCAAAAGTAAATAGTTTTACTAGAAATAAGCACAAGCTCATCAATACAATTAATACTTATTTGAGAACTTACTGACTAGGCTTTGGGTTAAAGATTTGGATAAATGTTAGCTTCGATTTGAGTGGTCTCTCTTCGCTGCTTTGTTAAATTTTGGACTCTGAGATATTGAGTTTGCTTCTGACAGTCATAGTTGTAGAAATGATTTTGGAGTGCAAAAGTCTCTTAATTTCTCCGTGAATCTCTCTATTTTGATTCATATTAAGATTTCTCTCCAATCATACAAGAGAAGAGAAGGACGGAATCACTTGAAAATGAAATATCGGGAGGAGAGATCAAAGGTTTAAAAAAATTGTTTTGTAATGAATCGGTTTTTTTTTTTTATTTCTGGCCTACTGGGTTTTATCCAAAAACTGGTCAATTGACCCAAGTTTTTACGATTTTCATGCAAATACGATCTTCATGAATCAAAACGTAATAGCTTCCGATTCCAGTTTTTTCGATTGAACCGCTCAGTCCGGTTTGGTTTTAATAATACTGGTATATCCAATAATGTTTTATGTTTTTTATTATTTTATCTTTTATTGTACTTTTATGATTCTTATATAAGTCTCTAATTTTTCGATGATTAAATCTGTCACGACTAAAAAGAAATATTATGTTCTTCTTTCTTAAAGAAACGATGCATGTGGTTTCATAATATAAGTCGTGGAATAAGCGGCGATTTATTTTGATTATGAGAAATTCATAATAGATGGCTGAAAAATAAGCATGATCGACATTTTAATTTCACCTTGAACCAAAGAGGAGTCAGCCAACAATTATTTGACTGATGCCACCCCAAAATGGGAGAAAATTTTGACATTTTCTAGAACAAGCTAGTACAACGAAGCCACAATTGAGCAACTTTCTATACAGCTCAACATCAATACAAAACTGAAAATTTACAGTATAAACTCGCTACAATACTCAACCCTCTCCTATCAGACATGGTACACCATCCCCACTTCCAGAGTCGAGGCATGCGGTATACTGACAGCATATGATGGACCCCTGCTGTTCCTCCTCAAAAAATCATATGCAAAATCAATTATAAACCTCCTAAACAATCCTGACCCACTCTTTGATTTCACATAAGAATGCCCCAAAATGAATGCCATCCCTGCTTCTCTCGCCTCCATTAGCTCCCGCATCTCCTCCCTCGTAGCTGCATTAATTTTTGAGCTCTCGGGGACCACAAACCGAACCTTTTTCTTAATCTTTACAGGTCCAATAACAGGAGATTGGATCTCCCCACTGCCGGATGACCCAGGCTTATCATCTCCAGTTTCATCTTCTTCTTGAAATCTGATACCAGATCGAACTACCGACAATTTCTCTTCCTTTTCCAGCTCAGGAGTGGTGCAGTTGGGTGTGGCAGATGTATCATTGCGAATGAATTCAGCTATACTGCAGATGAGATCCTTTTCAAACTCAATGTCATCCTTGTGGAAGTCACGATAGCCGTACCGCACAATGCAACGGTACATGCGGTATTCTTTTGGACCTACTCGGCCCACAAGGAACCGTTCTTCAGGGCGCACAAATGGGACTGGGACTGACTTGACGCAGAGGAAGACTAACACCTAAATTTGTCAGAAGAATTAAACAAAAATGTGTGAGAAATGTATATAAGAAACATGCAAATTTGCAGGAGGGTCATGCAACGGGCAAGAAATGTACAAGTGGAGGACTATTTTACCTTACCGGACAAACCTGAAATTAAACGTATTCCATGATATAACTGAAAATCAACTCACCAAACAGAACAAGACCTGACTGATTTTTTTTTTTTCTTTTGAAGTAGCAGGCACTTGCCAGCAAATTGATAAGAAGTTATTTACAGTAACCGTTAGCCAAGTGGCCTATGGTTATATCTTCTGAGAAATGGAAAATTACAATTATAAACTGAACAATATCGCTATCATAACTGTGAACTGCACGACCTCACTCCTTTCATTACACGTTAAAAGGTATTATCCATTGCTGTTTGCTGAAATAGTGTTCATCTTATGCAAGACCTGACTGCTTTCAGACTTCCATTGTAATACACCAGAATAAGATGCAATTATTTGAACAATGGAAAATTAGGACTAAATAATCATAATATTGATTATCTAACCTGGTGGAAAGCAGGGAGATTAGTAACAAAATGTGAAAAGATAGCCGGTATGCCAGAGACAAGATCGCTGTGGATCAGCCCAATTCCTTTAACCCGCACAATACCCAAATCTGGGCCAAGCTGAAGAAGCCAGTTGATTGACACCTTATTCTGCACGTCGAACTCGTACTTTTTGATAGTGCCATAGTGCCATATGCACATGATTGCCATAAAAATAGAGAGAGCACGACTGGGACCCATGCTCCTTCCAGAAATTTGATGAGTGATGCTGAGAAGTATAGTGCCTCAATTGTACCAAAGAATAAAATGAAGCAGATGGCTAGAACGATGCTCTTGTGCCAACAAAGGACTATCACAAGGGACATCAGACATGTTGTTACTAGCATCACTGTTATCACAGCCAACCCTGCATGTAAAAGAAAGATAAAATTACTACTAATGTTCATTCAGTCCTCTATTTGCTTTCTACAAATGAAAATTGACATTTACATTCAATGCATTTTCATTTGGTATTTCATGTAATTGAAACTAACATTCAAGCATCCATAAGTTCACCATTTCTTTGGGTTTATTGCAAAGTATCCAACAACAACAACAAAGCCTTTAATCCCAAATAAATTGGGTAGGCTAGAAATGAAACCCAATCCAAAATCACAAAAATCATATATCTCAAAGATAAAAAAATGAATGATAGTTAAAGTGATAATGATAATGCTAGTAATGGTGATGACAGTAATGACAATGATGATGGTAATGACAATAATGACAATGATGATGATGATTTATTGCAAAATATCCAACTGCCAACAAAGTCAATGTCAATGCTCAAGTAAAAGATGAATAAGCCCCCCTCAACATAATCAATGGTCCATCCACAAACCAATTTGCTTAAGCACTGGACCCACCACTCAAATGCTGCTTACATGTTACAAAGGTTTTTATTTAGGACTGTTTCCATAAAAATGAAAGAGCAAGATTACCAGTAAATAACATTTGGCTTTTCCATATCAATCAAATGTGATAAACAGTGGTGTTATCAACAGATTGTGCAAAAACAATGGTTTATTCACAATAAATCTCTCCTGCTACCTGAAGCATTGCCCATGCGCTTTGTATCTCTGAAACCAATGGTGACAGCCAAACACAGAATCATCAATGTCCAATTGATCTCGGGTATGTATATCTGACCATGTACTTTGGAGGAGGTATGAATGATTTTGACCTTTGGAAAGCACCCCAAAGCAGAGCATTGCTTGATAATTGAAAAGGTACCAGTGATTATTGCTTGGCTTCCGACAACGGCAGCGAGTATGGCTATAGCCAAAACTGGCCACCTAATTTTCTCTGGAATGGATTAATCACCAATATATCAATAATGCCACGTAAAACATTAGATCATGCGAACATAATGAAGTTTTATTTCATCACTTAGAAGTTGTGTCTGTGGCGCTTATTCGTGTTAGGTCAAGGTTCAAATGTTAAGATTTGAATGGTTTGTACAAATTTCTATTGGGAAAAACCAATAATGTGGTATGCCAGATCAGATATGGTAGATGTAGTGTTAAGATTGAATCAACTCGAAAGTATATGTTCCTGAAAAAACATCTGAAGAACTTTAAAAGTAGAGAAGGCACGCCCTATAAGTAGTTGTAGAGCAGAAGGAACTGGCACACCGCCCCAAACCATCCTCACCAAAAAAACATACCACTAAAGGTACTGTAAGCTTTTGAGTTTTAGATTTTAGATTGGATCAATTGTGAATCTCTTCCACAGTTTTCCATTTCCATTAAAAGAGTAAGTTACAATTACAAATATAACCCTAAACTATTTAAAATTATATTTATAACTATTTCTTTATTACTATTAATTCTAACTTTACAACACTCCCCCTTAAGATAAACTATATATATTCTTCATATTCATCTTATAAATTACATTGGAGAATTCAGCGGTGTGTAATCCCTTAGTGAATACATCGGCCAACTGTTCGGTTGTTCGGACAAATGGGAGACATATCTCTCCACTATCAAGTTTCTCGATGAAATGACAATCAATTTCCACGTGTTTGGTTCGATCATGTTGCACCGGGTTGTTTGCAATATTAATTGCGGCTTTGTTGTCACAATATAACATAATAGGATTTTTTTCACTAAGTCCCAATTCAAATAACAATCTTTATAACCACAACCCCTCACTTACACCAAGGGCCATAGAACGATACTCGGCTTCAGCAGTGGATCTTGCCACAACATTCTGTTTCTTACTTCTCCACGAAACCAAATTTCCACCAACGAATGCACAATGACCCGATGTTGATCTCCGATCATCCTGACAACCAGCCCAATCTGCATCCGTATACACTTCTATTCGCATATGCTTATTTTTTCCAATGAGCAGCCCTCTTCCAGAGTAGCTCTTGAGATATCGAAGGATACGATCTATGACCTCCTGACAACTCTTGGATCATGCATGTACCGACTCACTATACTCACTGCGTAACTAATGTTCGGTCGAGTGTGTGAAAGATAAATGAGTCTCCCCACAAGCCTTTGATACCGTTCTCGATCTACTTGATCACTTTCACCCCCTTTTAACCCGTGATTTGGGTCAATTGGTGTATTGGCCGGTCGACATCCAAGCATCCCGGTCTCATGTAGCAGCTCCAAAACATACTTTTGTTGAGAAAGAAATACCCTATTTGGTGCATTGGCAACCTCAATGCCCAAGAAATAACGCAAAGGACTAAGGTCTTTCATCTCAAACTCGGTGACGAGACTGCTCTTAATTCTCTTAATTTCTACGGTATCATTACCAGTGAGCACAATATCATCGACATACACTATAATAACACAAAGTTTTCCTCCTTTTCTTCGAATAAACATGGTGTGATCGACATTGCTTTGGAGGTAACCCTCTTTGATAATTGCCTTTGAGAACCTATCAAACCAAGCTCGGGGTGATTGTTTCAAACCGTACAAGGAGCGTTTCAACCAAGCAAACTTTGCCCGCCACTTGTTCATTATCAAACCCAGGAGGTAGTTCCATATACACTTCCTCCTTTAAGTCCCCATGGAGAAAAACATTTTTAACATCTAATTGGTGTATATTCTAATCGAAATTCACCGCACATGAGATGAGGGTACGTACCGTATTCATTTTAGCTACCGGAGCAAATGTTTTCTCATAATCTATGCTATATGTTTGTGTATACCCTTTGGCTACCAATCTCGCCTTGAGCCTTTCTACCTTTCCTTCGGGATTGTATTTTACCGTGAATACCCATTTACACCCAACTATTTTCTTCCCAGCCGGTCTTGGGATGATTTCCCAAGTATCATTTTTTGTGAGCGCCCTCATTTCTTCAAACATAGTTGTTTTCCACATCGGATCCTGCATGACAATTTTCCAATCACAAGGAACAATAACAGAGTATAGAGAGGTGGTGAAAGCTTTGAAGGTTGGTGATAATTTATCAAGAGAAACAAAATCGGAAATTGGGTGTGAGATTGAGGGTGTCGTACTCCCCTTTAGAGTGCACAATCTAATCTCCTTCCTTTGAGCAATAGGAAGATGTAAATCAAGAGATAGGAATATCACCTGAATCGGTAGGTAAAGGCGGAGGTAACTGGTATTGGTCTTCTACTTGGTACGGTTGTTTGGCCTCATTTCGATGAGTTCGGACATAATGCTTCTCAAATGGCGGGATAATACCCGAGTCAACCGGGTCTAGCACAACCAATGGTGCTTCTTCTTGTTCTCCTCTTAGATCAATCAACTCACATTCTTCTACTCGATCTTTTCCCTTGGTTTCTATTGTCTCCCCCTCTCGACTAGTCTTGCTAGTCGTGTTCACACAAGAAGAGGGGACGATATCAAGAAAATCAGTTAGGATTGTTGGTGAATTTATAGAAACACTTGCAGAAGAGAAATATGGTTCAGACTCACGAAATGTCACATTTATACTCTCATACATCCTCTTTTTCACCGGGTCAAAACATCGATATCCCTTTTTTTCTCTCGAGTAGCCCACAAAGACACATTTATGAGCTTGGGAGTCCAGCTTGCTAATCCCTAGAACTATATTGTGAACAAAACATACACATCCAAAAATTTTAGGTGGTACCTTGAATGCATTCTTGCCTGTGAGGATTTCAAGCGGTGTGCGAAACTGTACTGCTCTCAATGGTATTATGTTGATCAGATAAACTGCAGTCTTAGTCGCTTCTCCCCATAAATATCTAGGTACATTCGCCGAAAACAATAGACACCTAATAACCTCAAGAATATGCTTATTCTTTCTCTCTGCGACCCCATTTTGTTCAGGAGTATTCACACAAGTTGTTTGATGAACAATACCTTTACTTCTCAGAAACGCTTGCATTGATTGGTTAGTGTATTATGTGCCATTATCAGACCTAAGTATCTTCACCATCTTTCCATACTGAGTTTCGACCATCTTGTGAAAATTTTGAAAACAATCTGGAACTTCACTTTTACTGCGCATCAAGAACAACCGTGTAACCCTACTGATGAGGCAACACGAGAAGGCCCCCAAACATCGGAATGTATAATATCGAAACACTTTAAACTTCTACTGCCAAGTGAAGGGTACGTAGTTCTAGTATGCTTTGCAAACTCGCAAGCATCACACACTAACTCATTTCTGCTACATTTCTTGAATAAATCCGGGAATATCCTTTCAAGAGCACTAAAAGACATATGGCCTAATCGACGATGCCATAAAATCATCTCCATTTCAGGATTTCCTGCAAAATACGTCTTCGCATCCAAAACACTGGGTCCTTGCTCAAGTCTGTACAGGTGTCTTCATTTCTCTTACCAATACCAATCACTTTGCCCGTCTTTAGCTCATGCACAACAACATTAGAGGGAGACAAAGAGACAATGCAATTCAGGTCATCGACCAATTGGCTCATAGACATGAGATTGTTTGTGAAGTTTGGTACATGAAGCACCGAGGAGAGATGAATGTTCGGGGTACAAGTTACATTTCCAACCCCTACTATCGAGCAAAATGTACCATCTAATTTGTTTGAACTTTTTCCTTGCCAGAGAGGTTTGTATGATTTAAACACGGTAGAATGCGGAGTTATGTGTTGAGAGGCTCTGAATCAACAATCCAGGTTTTATCTACACCTATTTTTTTGGTAGACCCCGTAGGACATTCGCGATTTTATCACAAGAGAAGATAAAAAAGGAGAAAGAGAATGATAACCCTCGGCTCCGGATGATGAGCCGAGAGATCGTGCCGCGGTCTTTGTCATATGTGATGTCAGTCGAGCTATCATATCCTCCACAATGGGCTCGGATACGCTGGTTTCATCATCGAGTGCTTTGTCGCTGGCATATGCTCGCTGAGTATTGCCCAATCCACCACGACGACCATCACACCGACCAGTCCGGTCTCGACCATCACTAGGCCACCCATAAAGGTCCCAACAAGTGTTTCGAAGATGACCTTTTTGTGATAATAGCAAATTCGTCGCATTTCGAGATGAGATAGTATATGGTTCATTCAAATCTTTTGTCATTTTCTTCTCTTAAATAACTCGAATAAAAATTGAAAACGATGAACAATAACTACCTCAGCACTAAATGAAACCCTTTAAACTGTTTTTGATTTTTTTTTTCAAACTCAGTACTGCTGAAATGAAACCCTTTAAACTGTTTTTTATTTATTTTTTCCAAACTCGGTACTTCACTTAGAAGAATTTTTAATTCTTCGATCCGAATGATACTCTGGAGATACTCGGCGGAGAGAGGGCAGACAATCCAATTTCCAAATATCACAACACGAGAGAACCGTCCTAGATCGATCTCTAATCTTCACACTCGTGATCGCGATTTGCTCACCAAAGGTGCTTAGCGATCTTTACTTGATCGGGCGCAACCCACGACAACGATGAGAGGCGATCCGAGCAGCTACTCGCGATTTCACTTTTGCGATCTACACCGCTCTTCACTTGATCGACAAACGTGATCATCACATGCGATTCACTCGATCTTCACACGAGTAGCGCGATCAATCCTTCTTTACTATTAATTCTAACTTTACAACAGGTACTTAGCTAAGAAACAATGTTTTACTAAAAGTGATCTTGATTATTACCTTAGTTGCAAACCATTTGAACAGATAATAGTTCTGCCAGCAGCAGTACATGTCAAAAAGAAAATTACCTGGCACAGAAACATAAAATCCAATGTGGTAGTCACTTCCAATCATGTGATGTTTAGATAAGTATGCAGCTTGTCCCATATATGCCAAGATCAAGGATGGGTAAACCACAAAGGAAAAGGCAATCTGCATATATTAGAAATCATTACAACAATGCATATTCAATTAACATAGAAAGTTAGGAAATAAGTAAAATTTAAATGGAGAAAAAGGCTGCCAATGTATGTTTCACAGTAAGCTAAATGTAAAAATATTAGGGATACAGAAATTACATTGTTCACACTAGACAAAATGACAGTAACACTATTCATTACCTTAATGGACAATTGGGAGAAATGCCCCAGGTCTGCAAACATCGCTTCAGAACCTAAAATAAAGTGAAAGGGGGAGAAAGTTAGGAAAACAAAAGGATTGCTCAGGTGACAAACAACTTAATTTAGTACAAAGTATTTACCTGTTATACATAGCAGAATTCCACCCAAGGACATCCACCCATTTCTCTGAGTCTTTCTCAAAAACTTGTACATGTAATAAGGAGATAGGGCTTGATAAACGTGTGGGTTCCAATGGAAGATGTTGTAAACCCCAATTGCACTAATGCACAAGAGCCACATGACTACAACTGGTGCAAATAGGAAACCAACACGGTGGGTTCCATAATGTTGCAGTCCAAAAAGGCAGATCAGAATTATGCATGCAATTGGAACCTCCACATCTGCATTTTAACTATGCTATTGGTAGAAGAATAAGAATTGTAATGCATGAGAAATAGATAAAGCATAGTATCAGGCTTACATTTATGGTGCTCCTTCGACATTGAAAGCTCAAGACCTGATACAGCTGAAAATACTGCCAAAATAAAGATACATATCAGGTTAATAGTGTACAATAAAACCTGAACACAGTGTTTAAAAATTGAACACTAAAATTTTATAAGTAAAATATATAATTTGATGTATGGATAAACACAAGAACACTCGTAATATTTCTTTTCTTTTAATGAATTACAGGCATCACATGAAATTTCAACAAGACATTACGTAGCAAGTAGCAACGATTCATAGCAGAAACCCAGAAACGGATGTGATAAATAACACCCAAAGTACCAGTATATAACAGTCGTCTGGCAAATGCCAAATAGATATTAACAGAGCATCTACCTAACATGAGTAGTATTATAGGCACAAAAATCATCTAGCATCGTGAATGCATTATGACAAGAAAGAAATTGCACAAACACCCATTAAATCATGGTAGATATCACCTAAACCCTTTATCGTTAATTTCATTAAAACTCTTGAATCAACTCTCTTGATATTATATGTCCCGTAGTACACGTGATATTTTCAACAAACTAACATAAATTCCTTACCAGATATTGCAGGGGTGAGAATACCATCACCAATGACCATACAAGTCCCAATAAGCGCCAGGACCAAAAGAATTCTCTGAAGCACCTGCCGCCTCTCAAATTCTCTTCTCACTACCCCCACAACCCCATGCCTCCCCACCTCCTCCCCACCACCATCACTCTTCTTATACCCCAACAACTCCTCATCAGCCAACTGGCCACTTGGCAACAATCCGACACGTGCGTGCCTACACAGCAACGAGTACAGTGCAAAGGTGCCACCTTCCCCGTTGTCATCCGCTCGCAAGACAATGAACACATACTTGAGAAGTGGGATTAAGGTTAGGGTCCAGAAAATGAAGGAGAGGACGCCAAATATTTCTTCATTGGTTTCTGAGTGATGGATGTCTTCAGCGAAGGTGTTTTTGTACACATATAGAGGGGATGTGGCAAGGTCGCCATAGACAACCCCAAGGGACTGGTATGCTAATGTAAGCACCATGCGCCATGACTTCTGAAAAAAGAACTCAGAAAATAATGATAATAATTAGTACCTTAAGTTGGTAGTTGAAGACAAAATGATTTCTTTTTTTTTTGATGGAAAACAAAAAGATTTTTGTAATTTATGTTAATACTTATTATTGATTTGTATAATATCTTCACAGATTTCATCTCAAATGTAAACCTTGACTGCGAATGTTCTCTTTTTTTTCGTCAGAGGGTTTCCGTTTCTTCTTGTCATTCATTATTTAGTAATCTCCATTAACATCTTATTTACTTTTTACAACAAGTAGATGCTAATAGGAAACTTACAATTGTGGGGTTGTCAAGTAACCCTGCTTCTGGATCCAGCTTTGCTGACTTGGGGCTGCGTCCACTGAAACTTGGTTTCTCTCTTATCTGCTTGCAATGGGAAAATAACAACACAGCAAAATAATTAAATAACTTTCTATATGTCAAATAGTTCAGGCAACATAAAGAAATAAATAGAAACGACAATTTTGGTTTCACTATTTTTCTCAAGACACTTGTTTTGTTTCGTTCCTGTTCATTTTTTGTCCCCGTTTGCCAGATATAGCAACAAATTAATTTCAGTGAAGAAAAGTAACAGTTTTTAGTAATAATATAAGTTTTATTAAATTAATATTATTAAAAATAAGAGTGAGAAACGTAAAATTTCAAATATACGAATAACAGCGCGTCACTGGCAGTGGCACGTTTCATTATTTTTACGAAACGCGCCACTGTCAGTCGAGCGTTTGCTTTTTATATATATAAAACGCGCAACGCCTCTCCATCTCACTTGTGCGGGACTTGGACGAAACACGCCACTGACAGTGACGTGTTTCATAAAAATAATGAAACGCGTCATTGACAATGTCGCGCTGCCATTCGTATATTTGAAATTTTACAGTTCTCACTCTTATTTTTAATAATATTAATTTAATAATAATTATTATTAATAAAAACTGGAAAAGTAAGGATGAAACACTGTTTGAGTTCGGTAATGCACCCCACTTATTCTCAAAATCGTTGTTCATCGGTGCATTCCACTTTCTCTCAAGGAGATAAGCAACTGAACTTTTTCTCTCTTCTCAGAAAAATAAAAGAAAGAAAAAGGAAAAATGAGAAAATATCAGCACCAATATATGACAAAAAATGGACAGAGTATTTCATGAATCAACTAAACACTGTGAAGGTCTCCAATTTTCACCTTGAGTGTTTTAACTCGGTTCAGATACTATTTTAAAACGCGTAATAAAGCACATACTAATATCTACTTAAAAGAGCCGAGACCTGAGAGAAAGAAATTCGCTTTAAATAAAGGAAACAGAAACTATTCGCATTAATCAAAAAATAGAAAGAGAGACAAAAAGAGGAATTAAAGCTCGCCTTAGTCGGACTGAAGTAGGCCCCAGAGCGACCTTCTATATCCATAATGGGAAGCTGAAGGCACGCTCAAAGCACACACAATTTCTCGGATTCAACCTTAGTTTCTCCTTATTGAAATCTTAGATGCGTGTTTGGTTTTAGTTTTTTTTTTCCAAAGGGAGTGGGAGGATCAACCAGGGAAGGTTTTTCTCTTTTGAACGGGGAGTTGGGATGAGACTATGCGAGTGAGAAGCGGGAGGGGGCGGGTGGGGGAGGCGAAGAGGGTTAGATTAGAATAATAGCAATAAATATAATGGCAGGAGCAGGAATGAAATCGACGAGGCATTCCATATGGTGATATTAATATATGCTGATCAATATGATATGCGATTGTGGGTAGGAAAAGAAAGGACTGAGGAGTTGTTGGGTCGACTTTATAGGTGGCGTGGTGAAAGACTGAAAGGAGAGCAGCAGCCAGCAGCTTTGTCTTGTCTTTTGTTTAGTCATTAGTGGAGGTTAATTTTGTAAGAGGGGACTGGGAGTGAAGCTGAGGGGGAGATGACTGAATGGCGGATCCCACATGGATATTTATTCAATGCACTTGGTTTTGAGCGCCGAGAGAACCCCTCAGGCGGTCAGGCCCTCACTCCATAATCCATACGCATGAATTTAAATATTTTACATAATTATTAAAAATGGATATATATTTGTTAAAAAGAACAGATATAGTTGTTAAACAGAATACATAATTATTTATCAACCCTAAAAATCATCTAAATTTTTAAGTTCGTGTATAGTGTAAAAATTAAACCACAGTTATATATATATATATATTTATGGTGTTTTGCAAAGCAAAAAATCGTTATTGTTTTGGGGTGAGATTTCATATTCTGATGTCATAAATGGTCAATCTAAGTTGCTCAATAATTTTTTCATGTCAAAATCTTATAGGATATTAAATTTCATATTTTTTTTGAACTTTCTAACTATTTTTTAAATTATTTTTAAAAACAGCTCTGTTTAACATAAAAAATAGCCTATTTCAGGGCTGTTTTTAAAAATAATTTAAAAAATAGTTAGAAAGCTCAAAAAATCATGAAATTTAATATCCTATAAGATTTTGACATGAAAAAAAATATTAAGTAACTTAGATTGACCATTTGAGACATCGGGATATAAAATCTCACCCCGAAGCAATAATGGTTTTTTGCTTTGCAAAACACCATAAGCTATATATATATATATAGAGAGAGAGAGAGAGAGAGAGAGAGTAAAGATACCGTAAGCTTAACTAAAAAAGTACATCAAATCATCTCAAAAATTTAATTTATCATCCTCATTAAATTATTTATATGAAAATCTTGTGGGATGCAAAAATTTGGAGTGTTTTGAGCTTTTTAAGTCATGATTTTTAATTTTTAAAAATCAGCTCTAAAAAAAATAATAAAATATTCAATACTTGAACATCATTTTAAAAAATTAAAAATAGTGACTTAAAAAGCTCAAAACACACCAAATTTTTGTATCCCACAAGATTTTCATATAAAGAATTTAATGAGGATGATAAATTAAAATTTCGAGATGATTTGATGTACTTTTTGAGTTAAGCTCACGGAAGACCTCCGTGAGCTTAAGCTCACGGTATCTTTACTCATATATATATATATATATATATATATATATATATATATATATATATATATATATATATATATATATATAGAGAGAGAGAGAGAGTCCAACTATGGTGCTTTGCAAAGCACAGAGGCGTTGTGTGTTTTGCGCTCTATTTTTAATTTTAAGTCATAAATAATCGATATGAACTGTTTAATCTAATCTTCATATCAAAATCTATTAGTAAATCAAATTTTATATTTTTTTTAAAAAAAAATTGCTATTTTTTCTGCTGAGGAGAAAATGACTTGATCTGAGAATTCTAGTTCATCTAAAAATGATGGTTTTCTCTCTATCAAAAAAAATAGAAAATAAATTTCAAAAAATATAAAATTTGGTTTTAATAGATTTTGATATGGAGATTAGATTGAGCGGTTTGGATCGATCATTTCTTATTTAAAATTAATAATAGAGCGCAAAGCACATAACACACTTGTGCTTTGCAAAGCACCATAGCCTAATTCTCTCTCTCTCTCTCTCTATATATATATATTAAACATAACACATAATTATTAATGCAAAAAAGTTATCATATACATTAAACTAAATTTATATTTATTTAAAGAATAGATATAATTTATATTTATTAAAGAATTATTCAACTTTTATATTTAGCAATTATGTATTCCATTTAATAAATATGAGTGTTCCGAGCGAATATATAACCGTCTTTAATAATTATGTCAGTCGTTCAACTTTTATACTGCACATCAGTTCAAAAATTCAATAGCTTTTGGAATTGACAAAAAAATATGTGTTCTCGTTTAACAATTATGTTTGTTTTTTTAACAAGTATGATATTTCATTTAACAAATATATATCTATCGTTAACAGTTATATTAGAAATTCAAAAAATAGAACTAGAAAATTAATAATATAAAACTGCTTTTGTTCAAGTGCTGCTTGACTGTGAGCGGGAAGGTACAATAATTGTTTGGTAAGAGTAATAATTATATATATATAGTCCGACTATAGTGCTTTGCAAAGCACAGAAGCGTTGTGTGTTTTGTGCTCTATTTTTAATTTTAAGTCAGAAATAATCGATCTGAAGCATTCAATCTAATCTTCATATCAAAATCTATTAGAAAACCAAATTTTATATTTTTTAGAATTTTTTTGCTATTTTTTCCGCTGAGGAGAAAATGACTTGATCTGAGAATTCTAGTTCATCCAAAAATGATGGTTTTCCCTCTATCCAAAAAAATAGCAAATGGATTCTAAAAAATATATAATTTGTTTTACTAATAGATTTTGATATGGAGATTAGATTGAGCGGTTTGGATCGATCATTTCTTATTTAAAATTAATAATAGAGCGTAAAGCACCATAGCCTCATTATATATATATATATATATATATATATATATATATATATATATAGTAGACTATGGTGCTTTGCAAAGCACATAGGCGTTGTGTGATGTTCTATTTTTAATTTCAAGTCAAAAATAATCGATTTGAACCGTTCAATCTAATCTTCATATAAAAATCTATTAGTAAATCAAATTTTATATTTTTAAGATTTTTTTTTGCTATTTTTTCTGATGAGGAGAAAATGACTTGATCTGAGAATTCTGGTTCATCCAAAAATGATGGTTTCCCCCCTATAAAAAAAATAGCAAATAAATTCTAAAAAATATAAAATTTGGTTTACTAATAGATTTTGATATGGAGATTATATTGATCGGTTTGGATCGATCATTTTTAACTTAAAATTAAAAATAGAGCGTAAAACACACAACGCTTTTGTACTTTGCAAAGCACCATAGCCTAATTATATATATATATATATATATATTAAACATAACACATAATTGTTAATGCAAAAAAGTTATCATATATATTAAACTAAATTTATAATTATTTAAAGATTAGATATAATTTATATTTATTAAAGAATTATTCAACTTTTGTATTTAACAATTATGTATTCCATTTAATAAATATGAGTTTTCAGAGCGAATATATAACCATCCTTAATAATTATGTCAGTCGTTCAACTTTTATATTGTACATCAGTTCAAAAATTAGGCAGCTTTTGGAATTGACAAAAAAATATGTGTTCTCATTTAACAATTATGTCTGTTTTTTTAACAAGTATGATATTTCATTTAACAAATATATATATCTATCGTTAACAGTTATATCAGAAATTCAAAAAAAAGAACTAGAAAATTAATAATATAAAACTGCTTTTGTTCAGTAGCACTTGACTGTGAGTGGAGAAGGTACAATAATTGTTTGGTAAGAGTAAGAACTTATTGATAGTGTAAAACAAATGTTAGAATGGGTCCAGCGCAAGTAAGAATACTCGTTCAATAGTGGATAAGTTTCCTTTTTTTAGATGGTGGATCACTTTAGAACTTGATGGAAAATAAAAGAAATGGGAAAGATAAAAGGCCGAGTATGCTGCCTTTTTCGCAACGATGGGAACTAAGAAAATGATGCCAGGTTATTTGGCAACCTTATATTAAAAAACTCTTTAAAAGCGACATGAGAGGTCCTTTTATCATGAAAGGGGCCCGGAATTTGTATGGCAATATATTCTCTCCCCCTTCGTGTGGTCCAAAGATTATATCACTTATTAACAAAAATATATTGTTCTTTTGTCAACAATAATACGTTACAATTTTTAAATAAATGATGATTTAGCATCCGTTAAATATTTATAATACGTCATTTAATTTGTTGAATATTATTTAAATTTAAAAATAATTTGTAAATATTTATTTTTTAGATATATATATACAATGATTTAAAATGCGGATTTCAATATGTGTGCGGATGGTCATCGCATACTGCGTATGCGGTATGCGGCCGCATATGCGAATTTTAATGTAGAATCTTATATGCAGATTTTATATTTATAATATAATAAATAAGAGTATAGAATATTAGAAAAGAAGAAGATGGTCTAGTTATTTCAGTGTTTATGTAATATCACATTTGTGCAAGTTCGAATCTCAATAAATATATATTATTTTCTAAAATTTTAAAGTATTTTTTTAATTTTTTATGATATATATTGTATTAGACGAGTTTTTTTAGCTTTTATATAATATATACTGCATATTGGGCCGCATAGACCGCATATTGGGTCGCACATACCGTATATTGGACTTCACAGACCACGTACTAGACCAAAACCGCATATTAACACCGCATATTATTCTGAATACGATGCGATCACCGCATATATATACGGCAGCATAAACCGCATTTTAGTATGACTTGAATAAATTTAACCTTCAATTGATCATATCATAAAGCCACTAAAAATGTCGGTCAAAATTTTAAATTATCGGTAAAAAAATATTAACGTTTTTCAAAATGATTCAGATCACACATATCATAAAGCCACTAAAATTAGATTTATTTTAACCATTTTCTCAAAATTTTAAGATGACTCTAAATTAATAATAAAGTAATGAATGTTTTCGTATGAAATACTTCATTTTGAAATACAGACAAGTCTTAAAAAAATTAAACAAAAGTATTTGTTTTCCATAATTGATATAAAGCACAAACTGTAATTGAAGATGTTAAAGTATTTTTTAAGTTAAACTCACCGGAAGACTTGATGAGCTTAAATTTTATCACCATCTTTTTTTTTGTAGGTTAGGCTCTTAATAATAATAATGATGATGATAATAATAAAACAAACAACAACTACAACAATCATAATAAAGTAAGTCTATATAATCTAATTGATTTCTAATTAATGAGTTGATAGAATTTTCTCTTTTGTATGGCAGAAGGTAGAATTAAATCTCGAGTTGGATATATTATATCAAGTCTCAACTTTTTAGTCCATAAAAAATAAACTAACAGTCAAACATCAAGTTTAAATTGAATATTCATAAAACATTGAATACAGCAAGTCAGAAGAAAATGACGGATTATTTTGAAATCAATTATTAAGTAAAATAATTCATGAGTCATTCAATTCAATTGAGAAATGGCTTAATAACAAAGAGTGCGTGCAAGAAATGACTATGAATTTCTCACGTACAACAAATTAAATGATAGTATAGGTTGGTACGGTCTTGGAAAATATTGAAGTGACATTTCAACTTAATGAGAATTAAGAAGGAAGAATTACATGTGTAAAAGATCTTTTGCATATATATAATAATACTATTAGGTACAAAGTAACATCCACGTGCCAGTATTTTTAAAAGCTTCAATTTTGTTTGCAAGAAATAATAATAATAATGCACATGGTTATCTGTGTACGGTCCGCGGTTGCAGAATTTTAATCAGAAGAATATTTATCGGTTTAAATTCATTAATTAATTATGTATTAAATAAAAAAAAATTAATATATATTATTATATAATAAAAAACTATCAAAATAATATTTTTTTATATATTAAAAATAACAATATGATAATACTTAAACTAATAAATAATCAAAATGATGATGAAAGTTTTCCATTATGGAATTTTATATTTCGAAATTTTTGTATAATTATTTTATTATGTACGATATTAAATAATTTTTGTTCAATCAAAATAATCAAACAATTTAGAGGGACAAAAAATATTTTTGGAGAAAATAAATTACCGAAAATATTATCTAAAAATATTATTTTTTAAAATTCAGATCCCTATCGATCCGCCCGTCTGAAATACGGCTGCCGTTTCAGCATCTAAATTGATTGCTATATACCGCAACAGTACAGGAAAACCAACTCTGAAAATAGGTCCAAGAAGAAAAGACTGTAGCTAACTAGTAGTTGCTACTTGCTAAGCATCAATCATTGAAAAATACACAAACACATAGTATCTTGTTCTGGACACTTCCACACACTAAGATTGCTTCGCATAATACCAAAAAGGATGGTTATTTTAGTGGGCAATTAAACCAGCAGTAATCAGTAATTTGTGAAAGAAACCTCAAAAGTTGATTTGGTCACCTCAAGAATAAATTCCCTTTTCTGAATAAAAGGCGTATCATCTAGCACAGTTTCTGGTAACCAAATAAGACACATGTCCAGGTATATTATCTCTAAATGGATTAATTGTTCTTTGTTCAAACTTTTTTCCTTGGTTTGAGAAGGCATGGTTTAATTAAGCGTCAAAATGTTTCTACCTGGACGTCTCTTACCAATTTCAAATAATGGTCATACATGATTTGTTGGTTAGGGTTCAAGAAAAAGATGTGCCTATATATGACGCATTTTTTTAATATTTATTCATTATAACTTCATGTTCCACTTGCACCCCCGGTATTATTTGAAATTAAATGGTATTTGACAATTCTTTAAAAATTATATTGTGGAATGTTTTTTTTTTACTGCAAGGAGATCATTAGATCATATTAAAAAATATACAAAAGTGCATGTGTTTACCTGTCCTTGTTGTAAGTGAATTGATAGTTGATAGTATTTCCAAGCACTTACCATTTGAAGTTTGTTTGTGCGTTTCTGTCCAGCTCAGAGACACGTCCTGAATGACGCAAACACAAATAAAATAAAATAAAATAAAATAAAATACATCTAACTAATATTTGCTTTAAAATTGCAAAGAAATTAAGGTTACGGTGGTGATGTTATCGTTCGGTATTAAAAATGAGGCATTTGGTTCAACTGAGAAATACGGGTTTAAATTGTTGTAAAAAAATATTAAATAATAATAATAATATCAGAGCTAACAGGAATCTTGTTTTAAATGAAATGAGGCATTGACAAAAGCGGTGTGCATTACAATAGACCGGAACAGAGACAATTGGATTCTTTTATTTTTCCTTCTAAGAATTACATCTTAATCTTCAATTGTTATTAATTAGCTCTTACTTCGACCAGAGTCAAAATTTGCAAGTTAATAAATAATTTAGAATTATCAAAATAATATAAGGTTTTTTAAAAATATATTTCAATGAGTGGATAATACAATAGAAATTTGTAAACGAACTCGGAAAATAAAATACAATTATTAATTCAATTAAGATATGAATCTTTTTAGTGGTAGATACAGAGTCACTCCGATACACGTCATACAGAGTTACAGAAATAAAATTTAGGATATGCGTCATCTTTTTCATGTTAGATATTTAAATTAGACAAATTAAATATTTTGATTAATTTATCTTATGTAAGAAAAATAATATAATTATTAATTAATTAAAAAATAAAAGTGGACACATGTGTGCTCTAAATATATCTTAAGTATCCCAATCGACCACCTTTCTAGAACTGTTTTTTTTATTACTAAAATAATCTCTACGATCCTGCTTTGATTTAGAAGGAGACTTTTGGTGAGACAAAAATGATAATAATTTTTTGTTTTTTTAATAAATGTGATGATTAAGTCATTCAACTTTAAATATTTATCAAAAAAAAAAAATTAGTAATATTTTGAATCTGTTTTCTCTCAAACGGCGATAATTAACACCAAAAAGAAAATTGTGATGTAGCAACATGAAAAGTGCGAACTTACCTTGTTAAAGCTCCATAATTAATCATCGTTGGTTACCTATAATAGCACCTATATCGCATGTTTATTTTTCGGTGATGGAAGCAAATTAGGAGCACAACAACAACTAGCATTTTGCCTCTGAAAAATCAGCGTTTTATCTAGTGGCTACTATAATTTTTTTCCTTATATATAACTTGAATTTCTTTAATTTTTTTTTCATCATCTCCGAAAAAGATACATAAATAACTGTTCGCCTCTAATTTCTTCTACAAAATTCCGACGTTAATACATTTACTTATCAGAGAATTTATTTTTCGTTCATTCCTCCATTTTGATCAAGTTGTTGGATTAAAAGATTAGGAGCTTGCACCAGATTTTGCTTTTGAAAGGAATATTTTAACAAATCAAATTTTCCCGAATGATTAAATAAAAAAAATGAGCATATCTATTCGAAACATTGAACATTGATTTTTCTCTTTGATTAAAATTAGAATAAAAAAGGACGGCTTTTTTCAATGGGTTAAAAATAACGAAATTTTCTCGGTCTAGATAACCATAACAACAGATGTTTTTTTTTATAAAAAAGATGGAGCTCACGCTCCCAAATTTCATTAATCTATAAGTTTACATGGTCACGAGAGTGAACTGTATTACAGATTTTTTTTCCTACTGAATGAAAAGAAATAAAAGATAAAATAAATAAAAATAAAATATTAAAATACTAAATTACTAAATTAGTAATTTAGTAATAACAAGTATTTGTTGAACAAAATATTCAATACACATGCACATTTTTTATCATTTAGATAGATCCTTTATCAGGTTGGAATATTTGAAAATTCTTTAGGCACTAATCAAGTGCATATAAAACTAATTGTGTATTTTTTTTTAAAAAAAAAATCAGTTGTCTGAACATTTGAGTTGCACATCAGCACCAACAAGTAGGCTACTTTGTGGTTGAGTCTGAAGATGGTTTCTTGAAACGCTACATCTGGTGTAGGCAAATTATGTTTAATTCTTATTCAACTCATTTTTCTTTTCAAAAATGGTTCCCATGTAGAAGAACCCATTTCCCTTGCATTACAAAAGCAGAGTTCATAAGAGATTAGGAAAAAGATAAACCAAAAACCTGCGCCAAATTCAACTCCAGTTTTCGAACTCCTAAACAAATACTGACATTAATTGTCACATATTACATCGATCATATTAGCAAAAGAAAAAAAATCTGATATTGTTAATTGGGAAGGGATCACTTGATAATTATTAGCAAAAAAAATTCTGATATTATTAATTGGGAAGGGATCACTTGACAATGATTATGTTGAAAATTTTGAAAATGAATTTTCAAATAAATACTAAAAAAACTTAAAAATAGAAAAAAAAATATGGATATATTATTCTACTTATAGATGGATGATGATTCAAATATTATACAATTTCAATATCGTTTGATAGTCCATCAAAGATCATCAAATTATAATTGTTGTAAATTATATAAAATTTTGATGATCCTTGATAGAGAATCAAACGATAATGAAATTGTATGAAATTTGAATCACCATCAATCTATAAGTAGAAGAATATATCCATAAGGTTTTTTTATTTAAGATTTTTTTAGTATTTATTTAAAAATTTATTGTCAAAATTGTCAAAATAACCCATTAACTCATTGTCAAGAGATCCCGCCCTTGTGAATTAGTACTATTCATCCTAGAGATATTTATTTATCATCTTCTGTTATTGTAAATTCTAGAAAGTAAATTGAATTTATTCTCTTATTAAATTATTGAACCAAAAAAACGAATGACTGAAGAGTCTAACAACAGAAGGAATGTAATCCTGTTAAAATCAAAATAATCTAAACTACATGAAAACTTTTTAGACCGATATAACATCAATTGTTGTATGTAATTTCAATCGAATATGCCAATTTAGTATTCAGAAGTAAAGTATCATTGACAAAAAATTTAGCCCCTTTTGCTTTCTTGGATAAAGATTGCCGACTTCAATTTTTTTCTTATAATTTCACAAGCTATGAAAGATTATTTTCATGTGTGTGAGACCCACGATTATTATATGCGTCGAAGAGGAATTCATAATTAAAAGATCAGAGGTTGGATCGGAATTTATAACGATACAGTTCACTTTTCCAGTAGAATTAAATTTCTCCAACTGTCAGTCAATAGAGACGATAATTTTCAATCCATAAGTTAAAAAACAAATTAATTTTACATCGTGCAAATTTCATATAATTTCAATAATCCTTAATAAAAGACTTAATAAAACCTGAAACGTGATCAATTTATAAATTTAAAAATATATCTACAAAATATCTAAAAAAATTCTAAAGAAAAAAATGAATTTATTTGAGAACACATTTTTAAGATTATCAAAATCTGCTCCCATAAAAAACTTCAAAATCCGCAATTTTTAACATATTTTATATAATATTCACACATTAAGTATGTAGATAATATATTATTAGGCGAATGTAGTACGAAATGTATCTTGATGACTGTTAATAGTATTTTATTTTAAATTGTTGAAGGCTCAATAATATAATAAGATCGAGATTGACAATATTAAAAATATTATATTATATATATATATATATATATATATATATATATATATATATATATAAAGATAAAGATACCGTGAGTTTAAGCTCACGGAGGTCTTTCGTGAGCTTAACTCAAAAAATAAATTAAATCATTTTCAAATTTTAATGTATCATGCTCATTAAATTCTTTATATGAAAATCTTAAGGGATGCAAAAATTTGGAGTGTTTTGAGCTTTTTAACCCACCGTTTTTAATTTTCTAAAATGATGTTCAAATATTAAATATTTTATTATTATTTTTAGAGCTAATTTTTAAAAATTACAAATCACGACTTAAAAAACTCAAAACATTTCAAATTTTTGCATCCCATGAGATTTTCATATAAAAATTTAATGAGAATGATAAATTAAAATTTGGAGATGATTTGATATATTTTTTGAGTTAAACTATCTTTACTCTATATATAAATAAGGATTTTTTTGTAAACTTACCAAATTTATCAAATTCTACAATCCAAATTTAACAACCCTTGATGAAACATCAAATAATTTTAAAATTCCATGAAAATTTATCCACAATCAAGTTATAATAAAATCAATAAGGCTACAAAATTTCTAAATTTTTTAAATATATTTTGATAAAATTATCAAAATTGTAACATGAGTGATTGTCAATTTGTCTCAACACTAGCAAAAGTATCTGTACATACTTTTCCTAGTCAAAAAGTTCCATCTTTAAACAATTGTTCCATTAATTTACCAAGATAAGTTGACCCAAATCAGCTTCGAACTTTCGGTCGAAAAGCGAATGGACCAAAATCTTAATTTCTCAAAACTTGAATAACGTTTCTGTTTTTAAAATATTAGAAACAACTTGAATTTAATTATACTGTCTTCTCTAGATTTTTAATACAAATGGAATCCATTTCTTCATTTATTATGTGCATAGCTTATCCAAACAGTAAAATAAAAATTGTTAATCAAAATTTTATTTTCTTTGCTATTTCCCCTCGAAATAAATTAGGACCATTTTATTTAAATTAAACTTTTAGTTGATTCAAAAATTTAATGGCGAATCTATCCTTTGAAAAGCCCGCAACACTCAGCAAGAGGAAGCAAAGCATCCAGCATCCCAAAAAAAAAGAAATATATTATTTATTTCTCCTCAAATTCGATGTGGCGAAACGAAAATAAATTGATTTTTTTATCAAGATCTATTATTCAGACAGCAAAACCCGAGAAAACAATGGATACGGTCCTTAATGTTCTAAGGGTCGCTTAATTAATTAAAATAGCGAAGAGCCTGTGTTGAGTTCGAGTACTAAATGACAACAAGTTAAAAACTAGCCCGATATTATATGAACTTACGAACTTATCTGTATCTATACATCCATACTATATTATAACGAGTGTATTTACTAAATTTATCTTTTATTTTATTTTTTTCTAATAACTGAAACATCTCTAATCAAACGAAATAATTCATTATTTTAAAAAAATTAACGGTTCAGATTTTGATTAATATCTTTTTTTTTACCTCCATTTCGTTTTCTACATTTTACCATGTATTAATGAGAGGTCTATAAAATAATTTATCTATCAAATAATTAATAATCAATTATTTTTATTTTTTAAAAAACAAAACGGTCTACTATACAATTTTATTTAAAAAGAAAATTTGTTATATATTGTAAATAGTATTTTATTAAATAAATTAATTTTATTTATAAATTTAAGAATTTTTATAATTGATTTAGACATAATTTAAAAGAATTTCAGACAATGGACGGATTTTTTTCTAGTATTATAAAAAAATGTATGAACTGAATTTATCCATCAATATTATCAGATAATGTGTAATATCTGAAATATCTCTCTCTTAAACAACCATCAAGATTTAAAGATTAAAGAATCAATGACAAAGATTTCAGCCAAAATCACTTTTCATCTCTGTTTCATTTGCTATTTTTTTACCTTGCACTAATAGGAGGCCTAAAAAATTATATTCAAATAAGTTAAATAACAACTATTATTAAGTTTTATTGTAAAAAAACTACCAATTGTACAAACTTACGTAGAAAAATTTATTATATTTTATTCAATAATAAATTTATTTTATTTATAAATTTATGATTCTTTATAATTAATTTAGATATAAATTATATTTAAGTAAAATATATCATTTATTTATAATAAAATCAGTGTTAAATATTTTATGCAATAGGCGGATTTTTTTTTCTAGGGGAAGAAAATATTATCGAACAGATCAAGACACTCATAGATTGTGTTATCACCATCGAAACTACTGAACACACACACACACACACACACATATATATATATATATATATATATATATATAACTAGCTGCGTGGTTTAAACTTTTAAAGATCTCTATATTCCAGAACAATAAATATGATATTTTTAATTTTGGAAGGAAAAAGCCGTGATTTTAATATTTTAGAAGGTAATGTGGGTTCTTGTGTTTAGGAAGATACAAAATATTTCTAAATTTAGGAAAATTGATATATTTTTTAGGATGATTAATACGAAGAAATCCCCCTTGATATTATTCATATATTTATAAAATATATAATTTAATTGCATCTATAATTTTGTGTGTGTGATGTGGATTAATTGCTTATTCCCCATTTTAGAAAATGAAACAGTATATAAAAAATCAGTGCTGAATGAAATCAAACCCACTTTAATTTTCTCTAAAATACGAGTGTCGTTAAGGTCAAAAGAACGATGCTCGCCTCATGCTTCAGTTACAACTTGTATGAGATTCTTTAATTATATCAATTATGGAGTAACTAATAATTGTCAGGACTATATTTCCATAAGACCTCTCTTCGAATATATATTAAATCTCTCTGTTGCAATTTGCAAAAGAAATATATATTCATAATTTCATATATACTCCAGAGCTAACAATATTACAAAAGGAGAGAGAAGAAGACAAATATCGAATATTACTTTTCCAGTCAGAGAAGTTTTAAAATGAGAATGGTATTAAAAAATATATAATAGAAGGCAAACCCACTACTCAGTAGTTGGTGCATGATGTACTGCCAACTAATTTAATTTAGACACTATCATGACTCATGAGGCAAGCATGCAATATGCTCCTAAAATTTAATAACAAACAGACTAAACTAAAGAAAAAATAAATAAAATGGAACTCAAATTGAAAAGAACTAGCATTACAAGCGTGCATGCACGGGATTTGATAATTTAAAACGTTTTCTAAACCAAATAAATTGAAAGAAATTAAAATTTAATTTCTAAATTTTGCTGCAAGGTGATGATTAGTATTTAAAAATTAGTAGAAGATTGAAATTCAAATAACACAAGATAAAATTAAATTCCTTCAGTAAAAAAGGAGTATAGTATTAAAAAACTAAACATTGACGCAAATTTTAAGTCAAAAAACAGAATCATTTGAATAAATAAAAAAATATTATCAATAATGATTTCAAATAGCCACAACATCATAAGAGTATTTTTCAAGCAGAAATGTATATCATGGAATCAAATGAAATAAATTTTTTTTATTGTGGGCACTCTTTATATTAGAGGTCGGACGATATTTAATTTCTTAAAGTTGTCAATGTTCCCTCATAAGATTCATTGGGTTTGAACCCGCGACCTTACTGATAATAGTGATGGTGGCGATGATGTCACTGATTATCCATGCTAAACACTATATTTATTAGAACAAAACTAATATGACATATTAAAGGATAAATAAATATACCATATTAGATTTATTGAAACAATGTAATAGCTTCATGTGTGGCAATTATCACAACCCATTATCTACGTCGTTCCTCACCTCTTGACTTCAATCTAGAACCCACTAAAGTAAAACGGGTGTGAGACTGAAACACTCTCAGTTCCAGCCGATGATGTTTATTTAATGAGAAGGGATCGGTTGATAATGGGTTATTTTGATAATTTTGACAATAAATTTTTAAATAAATACAAAAAAAAATTTAAAAATAGAAAAAAAAATTTATATATGTATTCTTCTATCTATGGATTGATGATCATTCAAATTTCATTCAATTTCATTATCGTTTGATAGTCCATCAGAGATCGTTAAATTGAAACCGTTACAAATTGTATAAAAATTTGATGGACTATCAAACGATAATGAAATTGTATAAAATTTGAATGACCATAAATCCATAAGTAGAAGAACATATTTATAATTTTTTTTTATTTTTAAGATTTTTTGTATTTATTTAGAGATCCATTGTCAAGGTTATCAAAATAACTCATTGTCAATGGATCCCTAACAAAATGAATATCGATTCAAATAACAGTTATCAAGGTAACTTAATTAAGCAAATACATGAATTACTTATATTGATTTTCACAAGAAATCAGTATGTCAACTTTCATTATCCTAAATAATTAAAACCTTCTTTCTTACTGGCACTAAATTTATTTACAGTTAATTAGTTTTTATCATAACAATAGCTAGTATACCTGCAACTATATACACGTCATTTCATTAAGACATCCTTTTATCCTTTTTGTTTCATTTAATGTATCTTTCTTTTTAAAATCCTTATGATCATATCCATATCCTTTTAATCCGGTATAAAGTCAGATGTATTAAAATTCAAATCAAATCCTACTATACATTCATGCACCAGTATAAATTCATAGTATGTCATACAAAATACATACCTCAGCCTTGTTTTACAATACATAATTGTATCTGATGAATCCAGAGATTTAAAATATATCCTCCTTTAATCTGGTAAATTATAAATACCACATAGTGCTATGACTTCAGCGGGAGCGACCCGCCTGCCAATATCTCCATCCAGATACACAACAATCTTAATTCATTTTACATTTCTTTATCAATTCACGCATATATCAAAAATACAAATGAAACGCACCCGTACATGCAACTTGTCATGTATGTATATATAGAAGTATGCTACCATTAGTTGTGAAGTATAAAATATTTTTATACTTCACGTTATATCTCTTATGTTTAAATTTAAAATATCGGTTCAATCATTTAAAGTGTTTTTATATTAAAATATACTTAGAGATCAAATTTTTTATTTTTTAAAAAAAATTCTCTATCTTTTTAGGGTTAAAAAATTATTATTTTTGAAAAATCATAAACACAATACATTTTCTACCCCTTAAAATAATGAAAAAGAATTTTCAAAAAAAGTATAAAAATTTAATCTCTAAATATATTTTAGTATGAAAAATAT
Source organism: Schoenoplectus tabernaemontani (assembly GCA_037127355.1). Classification (NCBI taxonomy): domain Eukaryota; kingdom Viridiplantae; phylum Streptophyta; class Magnoliopsida; order Poales; family Cyperaceae; genus Schoenoplectus; species Schoenoplectus tabernaemontani. The sequence continues at coordinate 17,620,048 of CM073750.1, read as the reverse complement.
TTGAACGAATGAATCTATATTTTAAATTAAATATTATAAAAGATAGATATAAAATATAAAAATATTTTATATTTCGTAACTAATGGTAACATAACTCTCTCCGTATAAATCAACACAATTTCTTTTGGGATCAGTCCAATCGCACATTTGATTTCTTTTTATTATTTAAATAACCCGTTTCTTACTTATTTTCGATACGTACACTAAATAATGACCAATGATCAATCACGCAAATTTCTAATAAATTGATATTTTAAGTACAAGTTTTTTTTTGCATGAACACAATTAATACTTCACTAATTCGTCTGTTCTAGCACTTTCATGGAAATACTTATTTTTTTGAAATAATGATGAGAGTTTAATTCATAAATTTCATTTTGTGTTTATGAAAGTTTGAACCCATAATCTCTTAAAGATCATCTTCATTAACTATCACTTGAGCTATTAGATCATTTGCTTCCATGAAAATACTTATCAAGACCAAATTGTTTTATCATATCATATCAACGGAAAATTACGCAATTACATTTCTTATGAGAACATCCGAGTCATCCGACCTCCTCTTTTCTGGCAAAATGCAAATAAATTAATCACTAGACTGTAGTTCGTCTTTTTCCAACTCACTGACTTCCGATTTGTGCTGCATAAATCACTCAACTATTTTATTTTTCCAAAACCTAAGTGCTGTCCTTAGTATCTAAATCAGCAAAAAGTTACATCAACGATGCCAGCAAAGAGAAAAATTAATGTTAAGTAGAAAGTGGTCCGCATCAACAATATTATTTAATTAATGTTATAACTTATAAGCCTTAAGCATCATATAAGTGCTGTTTCCAACAAAAAGTTTCTTTAGTTGGATGCACTGTTCGGTCTATATATAACATTATCATTCGAAAATTAAAACCAAAGTGTTCATTAAATAACTAGATTTTTTCCTTCGCTCGTGCAACTAAGTGGGGGTAAAGAGCTTTTACAAGACACCTTTTGGATCCACTAACGATACAGTGGCATTATAAAATGAGAAGGGATCAATTGACAATGGGTTATTTTGACAAGCTTAACAATGATTTTCTAAATAAATATAAAAAAAATTTAAATGAAATTTTTTTATAAATATGTTCTTCTACTTTTAGATTGACGTTCATTCAAATTTTATGTAATTTCATTATCATTTGATAGTTCATCAAAAGCCATCAAATTTTCATATAATTTATAACGGTTTCAATTTAACAGTTTTTAATGGACTATCAAATGATAATAAAATTATATGAAATTTGAATGAGCATCGATCTAAAGATAAAAAAACACATCTATAAAAAAAAATTATTTTTTATTTTTTTTTTATATTTATTTAGAGATTCATCGTCAAATTATCAAAATAACTCATTAATGAATCCTCACTCTTATAAAATACACATCTTAATCCTCAGTTCGTGACCCACTTGTACAGTATGTTTTATTAAAAAGTTGCACAGCACTAGTTATCACTCTGATTTGTCATTGGACACCACTGGTATGATATCATATGAAACTTGTCTAGCGGAGATATGAAACTTGTCTAGATGAGAGGACCAAAGCATTTTCTTCAAAAAAATTTTGTTGAGTTGTTTATGTGTGGTGATAATTAGGTAAAACAGTGTCAGGCGTATAGCCTGCATTGATTTTCGTTCCTGATTAGGGCACATTAGTGATTTGCCGGCGGGTACCGCGGCTACGGGCCGGGTACACCCGCGGCGGGCGGCGGGTAGGGCGGGCACGGGTACGGCGGGTAGACGGGTACGGCGGGTACGGGTAGACGTTTTTTTTTCAAAACCGTACCCTACCCGTCTCATACCCGTGCCCGTCGCGGGTACACAGGTACCACGGGTACGGGTATGGGGGTACTCGGGCACATGGGTCGGCGGGTCGGGAACGAGACGGGTCGGCGGGTCAAACGTTATAACGGTTTACTGAACCGTTATAACGATTTATGAAACGTTATAACCTTTCAGCAAACCGTTATAACAATTTATCAAACGTTATAACGTTTCAGCAAACTGTTATAATGGTTTCTAAAACCGTTATAACGACGGGTACGCGGGTACAGGCACGGGCGGCGGGCGGCGGGTAAACGGGTACGGATACAATGGGTTTTTTCCAAAAAAAAACTGACCGGCCCTTCTCAAATCCGTACCCGTCTACCCGCCTATACCCGGGCACAGGTACGGATACGGGGTACCGTGGATACCGGACACGGATATACAGGTACGGGTTGTACCCTGCGGGTTTTAGCAAACCTCTAGGGCACATCCTCTGAAAAAAAAAATCCCAGCGAAGAGATTCCAAAGATTAATCAAAACACGATACACAAGATTTATACTTACTGCACGGGTTTTTTTTTTTGCTACAGAGAATTTCATTTCCCTGATTAGTTGGTAATAAATGCAGATCTAAAATGGATAGCAGGCAAATTTTCAATTTTTTTGTTGGCGAAACGTTTTTTTTTTTGTTGAACATATCTGTCTGTAGAATATTTTTATGGAAAATAGAATTCAATAAATCAGTATCAAATTATATATATTTCTAAAATTAGAAATTGTAAAGCACACTCGTGAAAAGAAGTCAAGAAATAATTGTTTCTTTGCCTTGGAATTTGGAAGCTTGAAATTTAAAAACGATCACTCAAATAATTCACATTCGATGAACAAATTCAAAGAGTGAGATTTTAAGAACCAACATTTGATATAGTGGTTAAAGATAATATCATATGTGTGGAAGGTCGTTAGTTGAAAACCTAAATGAAAATTTTTTATAACAACTATGAAATTTAAGAGATTAACTCTCATCTTTGTAATAAAAAATAATAATAAGATTCTCTTTGAAAGACGAGCATTGGAGATGAACGTCCTTTGAGATATTACCTCCAAATTAGCATACATTTTTCTCATTCATCCAGGATGGACACCCAAAACCGCCATATCCCATGTAAAGATCAAGTCTCTACTTTTAAGGTCAACATATTTGTCTAGCTAGTTGTAGCTCCAAAAAAGCTTTCTTACCAATGACAACCTACAATGGTGAGAATTCCTCTGATCAGGTAACCTGAATATGTTACAATGAGGCAATCATTGGAAAATACTACAACCTAACCTCTTTACATCCTGCCTCCATAGTCCATACTGCATGCATTTGGTGGCGCATGCATTCCAACACCTCACCTCATTCCCTCTATGAAGACCCCTTGAAAGTTGTCCACTTACAAAAAAAAAAAAAAAAAAAAAAAAAATCCTTTGACAGCAATCTACTCATGGATTCTCAATTGCTGCTACTGTCATAGAGCTTTTGAAAATAACATAACAGTAATTTCCACAGACGCGCAACACAGATCATCCACATATTCCAGGTGATATGTAATCAGAGATTGGGATGCTCTGATGTGAGAGTGAGCTTTGGGTTAAAATTCAAAAGGGCTGAGAAGCTTATGTAACACATTCTTCAGGTGAGTCTTACCAAACCCCCACATGAATATTTTTTTTTTCCTTTTTGAATGAAACCTATTAGCAAGCGTCTAGGCAATTGGTTGCTACCTCCAAAATGAAATGTGATGAACGATACATCAACATCTATGATGATAAGAACTTCCTATCTAAGTATCACCTGTCAGGTATCAATTCAACTTTCAAACAAGCAAGTAAGATTGTATTGGCATCACTCTGAAGACAAACAAAAATAAAAGACTAATAGCAAACAAAATTAACTGATATAATTGATATTACAAGCTTAACCATACAACAATGCTGCCGAGAGAAAGGCATCCCCTGCCAAGGTTTCGCACAGTGAGAGATGACAGCCTCAGCCATGTTTGAGAGAGAGATGCACAACCTTCTAAAGCTCACAAACTAAAACTACACTTTTGAACGATTGTCAGCAGTATACTCTAAATTAAACCTATTTAACTCTATACCAAATCTATCTACCAAAACAACAAGACCAATGCAAATTAATCTGACTCCTTGCGCTTCTTGCCTTTGTTAGATGACTTCATTGCAGGAGCAATGTCGGCTGGCTCATTAGGAGCACTTGATGCATCCTTGCTGTACACAAGACAGTCATCAAGAGTGTATAGTCGAAGTGCGAGAGAAGTAATGGAAGGTGTCCTGGCTGCAGCAGTGAGAGACGACCAGTGCCACCACTGGGGTTTTATGTACTCTGATTTGATCATGCACTCTAGCAGAATGATTGCTTGAACCATCTATCAACACATTTGAGCTTACATAGTTAGGTAGTTTAGATCAAGTAAGACCATGCTTTGTACATAACAGATCTAATATAAGTATGAAGGTTAGCAACTACCTTGCAAGGTATCAATCTACTGTTACTAAAATGTATTTAGCACCATCTATGATCAATTTATCTGGTAATATGTCATTTTCACCTGTCTTTACTTGACAATACTAATTGAAACATCAAACCAAGGTTCTGTACAGCCAGATATCAACGAGAAGAGTTAAAAACAAAACAAGGAAAAAAATACGCTAATAAGTATTTAAGAAAATAACCAAGCACATTGGAGCATAGGTAATCTCAGCCAAAAGGATGATAAAACCTGTTGAAAGCTGACCTAACAGGCTAGTGCAATTGTTTCAGTCAGAAACATCTGCAGGTCCTAATAGAGCAAACAAAAAGATGGAGAGATTTTTTTAATAATAGGAAGCAAGCAAATGATACCTCATATATGGATTCAGCAGTCTTGACAAAAGCACGCCATGCACGTCTTTTTGCTGAGCCATACCTCATCAGCTTTAATGCTTCATCAGGTAGAGCTGCCTCCATGTCGAGCAAGTTTGTCTTGAGAAACCTGACAACTTGAGAATTTCTCCCCCTGACAGGCCTAAGTGATGCCTCAGGAACTGTGCACCGGCTGCTACCAGCCAATTCTGTAACCTGTTAAAAAGTTTTCAGATAATAAACAGTCAACATATATTAACCCAAATTCATTAATAAACCAACCTAACATAAATAGTGAAAAAAATAGCATCGAATTGCTACCTAACAGTACAGATCAGCATCACATGATTCCCAAGTACCAAAAAGTATAGTTTAAAATTGTAAAGATTCAATAACATACATGATTTATTACCTTCTCATTATCAGATGATGATTCTCTTTTACCCACTGATTGTTCCTCAGTGGGAGTCAAGTGACTACTATGCCCCGAGTGAGAACCAGCGTCAATTATGCCACCAGAAACCGAAACTTCCTTTCTGTCAAGAGGTACCATATTGTCTGGATCAAGATAATTGGCAGGCTTCTTAACAAAAGAAGGCACCCCATTCGACCTGATTAGCCCAATCTGTTGCACATCCTCCTTAATTGAATCTTTTACAATAAATCTCTTACAGATCTCTTCAAAATCAAAGGGGCATTTCAGTGTCATGTTGGCATCAGTTCTGTCATCCTTCTCCTTTGTACTTCCATTTATAACATCAATGCCAGATTTGGTCTTCATTCTTGGGGTGCATTCACCATTGACATGGGCATCTAATTCGGTTTGAACCAAAAAAGTGCCATGGCAAGAGAAACAATGATTTCTAGCAGTCCAAACGGGTTCCAAGCACTCACATCTAAACATTTTCTCTTCACTCATTTTCCCCTTCTTTTTTGGCTTTTTTGGTAGTTCTTTTATTTCATCATCACTAACAGCGCCAAATTGGCTCTCAAGTACCCCTAAGGCCCTGGTTTTCAACTGAAGTGATGGAATTTTACCATGAGGTAAAAATGGATTTTCTGAAGAAGAAGAAGAAGAAGAAGAAGAAGCTTGGTTAAAGACTAGCCTCTGTAAGGTTAAGATGGATTCTTTTAATTCTCTCTCTCTTGGGTCACCATCCCTCAACCAATTCACAAGCGCATGAACTTCTTCTTCGGATTCATATAAGAAAAATGAAGGCGCTACCTCTGCTACTGACTCAGATTGGCCTAGAAGCGCACTTTTGTTTGGAAAGGTTGATTTTTCATTATTTCTGTCCTTCCTTAAAGGAGCAGTGCCATCTACGACCAACCAATGTCTCTTACCGGGCCGGGTTGTAACCCAATACAAGCGACACAATCTGTCCCTGCCGAGAAATTCCCTTCTCAAGCAAACCCTCGAGAGTTGCAACTCCAACTTGACAATTGCATCTTGCAATGTTGAAATTTCAGTTTTCACAGTATCCATTTCATTTTCCATAGTTGATTTGTCCATGGGGTCTCCATTTGTCGCCCCCTCCCCAGATTCATTGTTGCTCTGATTAGCATCTCCAGCGCAAATAGGGGTTGCAAATTCCTCATTATTTGGCTCGCTGTTTGGTCTAGAATCAGATTTTAAGGCCTTAATTGCAAGGATATCTTCTCTAACCTTTAGGTTTCTCAATTCAGAGCTCAAGCTTTTCAATTTTTGCTGGAGATCAATTGATTTCTCGATGCATTGGTCGATGTGATCTCTCAAAAGAGAAGAGTTCAAGAGCTCATCGCACAGGAACTTCAGGAGAAAAATTCTCTGTGAATAGAATAATAAAGCAATGTGAGGAAACTGAATCAACTCATCGGAAGGGCTTTATGCGAACTAATGTTGATCAGGTTCTGTTGGTGTGTACCAGGTTGGATAGTACCCTTCCAGATTTCTACCATCCAGAGGCAATATCATTACTTTTCTTGTTTAACTTCAGGTTTTAGCCAAGGATTACACAGGCAAAGACAGCCAAAGTAAAAAAGAGTAAGGGGGTATATATCATTTTTTTTTCTATTTTTAGATGGGCATAGAATGCAAGCATATACCCATTTCTTTAATATTTCAGCATACTTGACACAGATTCTTTTAAAAACATAAATAATATTAAAATGAATATAATTGTAGAAAACTGCCTCATCAACACTCATCTCCCAGTACTCTCTCTGTTCCATAGTAGACACAAGCTGACTCAAAGCCAACTTAAAAGTTCTCTTCTCCTCACTACCAGATCCCTTTAGCCCTCCCTTCTCAGCTGAACCACTGTCCTGTCTCTCCTTCCCTTTGCTCCTGCAACAAGAGGGGCAATACCAGTTTCCCTCCGGTATGCGGGTCAGTGGCGGAGTTAGACAGTACATATGGTACTCTGAATCACAAGTGTCACACAATAGTACACTCTTGTCATCCCTATCTACACCACATACTTTACATAAACCATCATCCCATGGGGCTTTTGGAAGGTCATTAAGTACAGCTAATGCTTCGAGAAGTTCATTCTCGAGATTTTTATTATGATTAGAGCTGATGGGATGTGTGGCGAATTTCTGAACTAGGCTGAGCACCTGCACTCCACAGAGAAGTAGTATGTGTTAGATGATCCAAGGAAACAGTAAGACTAAAAAAGAGATTGTGCTATAAAAAATTTGAAGTGAAAAAATGGAAGCTTGCCTCATTCTTGTACAAGGATTCAAAGCTCTCAGACAGTTTCTCAACCTTTTCCAATTGACTAGAATCATCAGCATGTCCTGTGCGCAAATTCTGAAGAACCTATAGCACGGTACACATAGAGATGTCAGACAGGATAACTTTGATCCTACTCTTAAGGATACAAATTGGTAAGTTTTAATCTCTGAAATCCTATATGGTGTCAACAGAGCCATGCCAATAGCTAATCCCATTGCAATCATTTATTTAATCAGTAACTCATTTAAAGTTGAGATGTGTTTCACTCTCCAAGAGTGCATGTGTTGAGGCTTCAACATTCTCTGAGCTAAAAGGGGTTAAAGGAACCATAAAAAAGGGGGGAACTGATTACAACTCATACATGATAATTTATCCAATTCCATCCACGCATGCGGCAGCAATATGGTTGCCCAGCTACTGAAACATGTAACATGTCGAATTCTGAAGACCAACATCACAAAACAAAATACTAAATTACACACATTTTAATCCAGAAGAAAATAAAGCACCTCTCCGACATCCTCTAGAAAAGCCTCATGGGACCCACCATAAGATCCAGCAGCCAACCTCATATCAATGGTCCGGAAATCAAGGGGCTGGGAGAACATGGCAGGAAAGCCAATGATGCCCTCAAATTCTTCCTCCTCAGAGTTCACAAGAGATGTACCCAGGAGGTTGCAAAAATTTTTCTGCTTCTCAGTAACAGTTGTTAGGGCCTGACGTAACACAATACGGCACTTCTTTGTTATGGAGTCGGGAATGGAAACAGTGTGACTTTCATTCTGGGGCTTCTTCTCCAGAGGCTTTTGGGGCACAGTCCCACCAGAAGCATCAGCTAGTACACTCAAGGCAAGTTTCTGAGGCAAAGAGTTAACAAGCTGCTCAATCATTTTCTTAAAAAAGGAAGCAAAAATAACATGGATAAAAGTCAAATAAAACAAAGCAGGAAGATTTGTTCTATGAGCAAGATATTTTTTTGGTCCTGTAGTACTGAAAAAGGAGATACCTTTGTGGGACCTGAAGCATTGCCCTTGTACACTTCCTTGCTGATTGAATGTTCCAAAATCTTCTTAGCCCAGTCAGGTGGGTTTCTTTCAAGAGCTTCAAAGATGCACTTTCTGATTCTCGTCCCCACATTGGTTGGCAGCTTTCTCACGTTCTCTAGAGGCTGAGCCCATTCTGGCACAATATTGACATGAGCAGTGGCTGGTTCAGGAGGAGCCACCACGTCAGAACTATCTTTAGTTTCCAGCAGAACAACTTTTTCTTCATTTGCAGGATCCAATATCTGCCTTTGTGCCTCTGCAAGAAGCTGAGAAGATACTATATCAGTTAGTTTTGATACTGGTAGAACAAGGACACGAGAAAATTGGGAGAAGGAGAGAAACACACTAGCAGAAGAATATAACACCTTTAACAGTTGATGAGAAGAGAGAGTATCATGTAGCACACTACATACTGGCACTACACTCTGAGGAGTGCACAACTGACAGAAAAACTGACTATCTCAGTCCTAGTTCAGCCTTGATAATGGTGTGGTAAAAGAACTTGCTAAATCAACCATCTTCTAATTGTTTCTTTCTTTTGATCTTCTAATTTTATTTGTCTGCAAATGTCGTGTTTCTATTTTCTCGGTATGATACGCCATAAAACAGATTTAAGATATGTTTGATTATATGCAACAGATACTAGGATTAGCTTACCAAAGCATCAGACTTAATGCCAGTAACACCAGATATCGCACCAAAGAAGACACCACCATCTCCTTGCAAAGCACGAAATATCTTTACACCATCTGAACATGATATATCTGACAGATCCACGCAGGCACCAAGTTTCACAACTACAAGAGCATATCTCCTGGCCATTTCTGGCCACGTCAGCTCATTAAGGGTCAATATATCTACCTTTGGTTCCTTGCTTGCTGAGCTCTCTGCATCCTTTCTCCTCCCACGTCGTGGCCTTGATTCCCTAGCCTCAGCTGTGGGATCCACAAAGACCACTGCTCGTGATATAACCTCATTAAGTAAGAGCTTGAGTAAGGAAGTGTGGATTGTGGCCAACCAGATACCACCACACTGTCCTAGGGAACCAGATGCGAGCTTGACCTGAGAAGCCTCTCTTGTAAATGAGCTCTGGACTGGTACAAACGTCAACAACCCCTCACCCCTGCTACTTGGCTGTGAGGCTTGATCATGTGCACCAGATTGTACCACCTCGAGCTGATTTTGGGTGCCTCTGGGGGTTTCAGGCCAAGGATTGATTAGCTCTTCCTCGAAATCCTCATATGAGGGGAGTCCTTGTAGATCTAAAATATCTTTAAATCGGTACATGAACTCCCAAATCTGCAAAATTAAGAAGAATTACAAAAATACATCGTTGTTGTTACATTAGTTGCAAAATCAAGTAACAGAAACTATTTGGGAAAGGATATTAATTTATTTCTTAGTAAATTTCTATTTTTGTGACAAAAATAATGACAGATCTTTTACATGAATGAAACATAGCTCCATAAGATTGGTAACAGTTAGCATGAAATGGATTGTTAATGTGCATTGGTTGATGTCATCATGAAATGACTATATGAAAGTGCAAAATGTGCTGCTTCCATTAGGGTTCAGTCTAATCAAATTGGGACATTATGGGTTTGAGCAAGTATTGGACTCCAGTATTCCAAAATCAGGGAGTTCTCAGTGTTTGATATGTGTTTTTGGTCACCTTTTTAAAATCTAGTCTTGTATCTACTTGTTTTTTTTGGTGACTCCAGTTGAAAGCCTACTGGAGCTTGTTTTGGGACCAAAGGTTTTTTGTTGTTGTTATTGTATTTAATTAATTTGAGTGTTGTTCTGTTAAGTTTGGGATGGACCTAGTTCAAGATTTAGGTTATTTGACATTCGGTCCTTGGGATTGACAACCCTTTTTCAATCATCTCTATCAGTAACCTTCAACAAGAAACAAATGAATAAATAAATGAATCCTAAAATGTGTTAGACCAATCAAAGACCAATCAAATAAGAATCAAACTACTACCTGAAAGACATCTCCAGCTAGTTTGGCTGGAAGTCTTTTACTGAAAGGTTTTCCTCCTGGAGGTTTGTCATTCCTGTGAAGTTTTCTTGACCGGTAAAGCGCTTCAACCATCCTTTTCACTCCATTTTTTGGTAATGCAACAAGATTCTCACTTGCAACAGTAAATGCTTCCAAAAAGTTACTTCTATTGCCCAAGAAGTGATAGCGTGTGCAGTTGCCACATGCTGGGAGAAGATTTTCTATAATTTCCTGCACAAATTCAAAATCCAAACCAGCCCGATCACGATCTAACCATTCTCTAATTGCCAAACAAGACAATTCCAGGTCCTTCTCATTTTGGATGGTTTTCGGTATGTCTAGAGGCCCACAAGCACAGCAAACCCTAGCCAAATGACCTAGATTATCTGGGTTTTTCACACCATCACTCACATGGTTACAACAAAACTGAATGGAGCCAGATTGCCGGTACAGTTCACAGCATGCATCAAGCATTGTACTAACAACCTTGCCCCAAACCAAGGTTAAGCTTTCTCCCTGCACTGCATACTCTCCAATTTGATCAGTATGGGATGCTTCCTTCTGTGTACTGGAAGAGAACAGATCAATTTGTGAGCCAGATGCCTCTTGTTCATTACCCAAATTGCCCTGCAGACATGCTGTAAGGTCCTCATCTAACTGACAAGGTTCCTCCAGAAGTGCTGAGATGTCATCCTCCCCATTGAGCGCAGTAGTAATACAACTCAATGCACTGTCTGTCTTGTCAGTGCTCGAATCAGAAGCTTTTGTATCGTTCGGAAAGAGAACTGTGGATGCATTAGGTAGAGGAAAAGAAGAGCATGGCATCCGCCTGACACTGAAATTTGGACCATTAATTCCTCCATCTAAGACTTCGAACTCAAAAAGGGAGCCAGTGACTCTATCATGCCAGCACGAAATAAACCCCACAGGGAATATCTCACGGCTGGTGTGATAGGTCATGCGAAAATCAACCTCTCCTAAATTGACTAGGTAATAATCCTCAAACTGGATGGGAAAGCCAGCCTGTTAAATCAAGAATAAATGAAAAAAGTTCAACAAACACATAGTACCCAGCTAAATCAAGAACCAGAAAAGGAGATTAACCAAAAGGTATAAAATCCTGCTAAATTAAGAAGCAAGAAACAAGGTCAACCAATATACGAAAATGAACACCCCAAATAGCTTATTCACGACTTCAGATGAAATAATTAAAGTTGCATTGGCTAGAAAATAGCGACAACCATTTGATACATTAAAACAAGTGCAAATCAGGGGATGACCTCTTTAAGTCTTAAAGGGGATCAGCAAATCAACCATCCAATCTCTCTGATTAATGGAATAACAATAAATTTATTCTTTAGTTTTTATAACTGCTGGATTTATCAGTAATTTTCTTTAACTCTTTTGTCTATTAAACAGTAGATCTTCAGAACAAAGAATAAGAAAGTCATGGAAGACACATCAGAATCCCTATAGAAATCTAATACATAACTCCAAATAGAAAATAGTGACTCACAGGGAAATCCATCTGGATATATCGGCCGTCCTCTTCAATCAGATACCTCGGCAACCTTGGAGGAGCCGCAGAATCAGCAAATTGTGGTTGCATCGCATCCAGATCCATAAATGGCTCCATACCCCCCAACACTCTGCTACTGCTGCTGTTGCTACCACCCCTTAAGATATCTTGGTTTTGTGCAAGGTAAGATGTTGTAAAGATGTTTGAGCAAGGCCTTCTCCTTCGAACACGTGCAGATCTATGAGGGGCCAAATTGTCATTAATAGAGTCCGCTTCAATTGGGAGATACATTGAGCCAGAGCCTGAATTGAATGCAGGCATGAAATGCCTTCCATCTGGAAATATAACCGACACGCGTGTCAAATGATCATAAATGCTCACTTTTCTAACCTTCTGCTTATTTTAATGATCTCATTTTCTAGAAAATTTACCTTTTCCAGAAGAATCTTTAAGCACTTACTACGAATTACAGTTTTAATATTAATATATGAGTGGTTCTTCTATGGATCAAAATTTGCAGTTTCTAAATTTGAGTAAATCATAACCGTTAATCTCCAGTTTATCTTTACATCTCCAATACAGATTTTGAAATTTTCGATCCGTGGCAGAATTAGTCTTAATATATATCCATAACTTGGTTCACTCCATAGACGGCTAGATCTAAAAATGTAAAAACAATAAAAATATTAAAATCCAAACAGGTAATACAAACATTACCCAGAGGTAGTCCTTGAAAGTAAAAGCTTCCTCTGTTTGAAGTCTCAGCAAGTATTCCTGGATTATTTATGGCAAAATGTTGCAACGATGTGGCAAATCCACTCAAAGGAGATATGTCGGAAGTGATAAGCCTGCAAACAGAACTGGTTACAAACTTAGTGGAAAAGGTGCATTAATAAGATTCCACTCAAAGGTCCCCGGGAATATTGAAAATATTCCTTATTTCAAAAGAATTTACAGTATGATCCCTTCTCAAACATGAAATATATAAATATGGAGGGCACAGCATTATACTTATCTAGAAGTACACTGGCTTTAATACACATCAGCAGTTAGCCATGGAAGCTCCAAACAGAAAAGCCACTGTTTCGCTTTCCATAGTCAAGTGATGAGAAACCAGTAATGATGATTTAAAAATTAATACTCCTTATTATGTACAGTTAAATTTTTTATAGAGATGGCTTCTTAAAAAAAAAAATTTTAAAATGTAACTTGAAATAATAATAGGCCAAAGTACCTTTATCTCAATACAACCGGCATAAATTGGTGGCTCTCAATCTTACTTAGCCTTAGCCATTTGCATTGCAATTTGGTACAATCAAAGGGTATCTTCCCCACTTCTGGGAGAAAAATAATTAAGCAAATAGTATAGAAAAAAAGAAGCTAAAAACAGAGAAATGCCTATTGTATCTTGACGGAACTCCAATCTGTTGTTGCTCACTCCCCTCAGCCTCACTCGGTGGCGGTGCATTCATATCCAGCATTGGATTGGCTCCTCCAGCCAAGCTCCACTTCCTAGCCAGCACGCCAGCCGACTGGCACTCAGGACAGACCCACTCGTCAATCCTCTGGTGCCACAAGGAAGGAAACACAGCACATCTGAGGTGAAACCCTCGCTCACAAGCATCACACACCATTGTCGCACTGGGCAGCTCAGGTTGGCTGCAGTAACCGCAAGCCAAAGGCGGCATGCTGAAGCCGGCTTCCCCAGGAAACTCAGCTGGTGGGCCACGAGCAGGAGTGACGTCGCCATGGAACCGGCACGCAAGCATGTAAGCCTCATAGGGAAGGAATTGCATGGGCTCAGAGGAGGTCGGCTGATCAGGAGTGGTTTCATTGTCAGAAGTGGTGGTGGGATCAGAGGAAGGAGCGTCGCACAGCGGCGTGGGAGGGTCTTCGTTAAGATCGATCGAGAGCTGCAGGGGTCGCTTGGGCTCGGGATCGGCATCCATGGTGCATTCTAGTACTGTACTATGTAGCAACTAGCAAGTAGCGAGGTAGCGAGGTGATATGGTTGGGAGGACCGGAGAAGACAGGAAAGGAGAGAGAGTGGATTAGTGCACCTGAGTTGCTGTCGCTCTCATTTCCTCAGGGGAGCAGTCAATAGTGCCATGGAAGGATTGGGGGTTTTGCGCTTGCGCCACCGCGAAGCATATTCGCGCAATGACCCTCAAAAATAAAATAATAGTTTAGCAATTACTAACCTACGAGAAATTCTCGTATGATCATATCCCATACGGTACGGTACGGTTATATGTAATTTTCAAAATTTTAACGTACGATTAGAAAATTGTAGTAGTTAACGAACAGAGTACATACAAGTTAAAGCGAGATTTGCCGAACGCTTCACCTGTTTTAATACATTATACAAAAATAATTTAGGATTTAGGATTTGCTTCAAAAACCAAATGAAAAAAGGGAAGTATTTCCTTTTAAAGAAAAACGAAAAGAAAGAAAATAGTGATTGTTCGTTTGAATTAGAACTATATGCTTTAAAATTTTAATGTTTCCAATAAATAATCACGTCCATAAGCTTATTCTACAATAAATGACCTATATCACGTTCCTATAAAGGCCCAAGGTGAACACATTTGAGAAATGTAAAGGGTATTTTAGTTCAAAATTTTACAATTTCTATGGATATTCACGAGACAACAAATGGGCTCACGCAAATCGCATTGGCGCCTTGAGTTGGAACTCCCATCTCTTTCGGCCTTTGTTCTTTCTTATCATAAATTCATAATAATTAATCAATTGAGGAGATTGGATTAAAAAAGTGGAATCCATATTTTGGGAAAAGTGAATTTTCTAAGGGCATTAGAAAGAAGAATGGAATATGTGCAGATTTTTTTAGTAAATTAAAATAAAAAATGAGGGAAATGATATGAGCACCACATTTTTTACGCTAATAGCTTGGATCGAGATTGAAACTCGGTCCGTAGAGCTTGTTCCTTATCTTGCGTTCCAATTCAATCCATCTAGTGTCCAAATTATTGTAATTTCTGAAATAATAAATAAGACACGACAGTATCTTGAACTCCAAATAAAAATAAAAATAAAATAACATAACTCTTGAACTCCAAATAAAAATAAAAGTAAAATAACATAACACGCTAAATATTGGTAGATTTTTTAGATTAACTTAATAAAAAATATATATAATACTGTGGCTTATCACTGAATTTCGTTTTTTGGCTGTTCCTTGTCCATTTTTACCCCAAATTGCATACATTTTGTTCTGTGTCTTTATTCCTACATGAAATATCAAATTTTAGGATTGTAACTTGATCTTAAATCCTAATTGAGCAAAATTAAAATATAATAATCTAATTTTTTAAATTCAACCCTACAAAATTCTATATAAATGTATGATAATTTATTACTTATCGATGCCACACATGACTGATCATTTAATGCTCCATCATTTTTGATAATTTACTCAAATTTATCAAATTGAACATCTCCAATCGTCGATTAAGCCTAGTTTGCAATTTACATTATTTTCTGAATGACTTTAGCAGGATTTTCATATACATCTTATTCTATTTTGCTTACTTTCTGAAAATTCAAGATTCAAGTTTCTCTTCAAATATTTATTTTTTGAGTAAATTAAACTAATATCAGTTTTTTCAAAATTATTTCGGCTGAGATAACATTGCTTCCTTTGGGCGAGCCATAGACGAAAAGAGCAAAAGCTATCGTAGGAGAAAAACAAAAGCCAAATCTAGGCGGGAAAGTGGCGCCACCGAGCTCCCCCGCCTCTCCGACCTCTTCCTTCCCTCCTCTCCTCTCCTTTCTCGTCTCTCTCCTTTCCATTTTGAAATACAAGCAAACCCTAAACCTAATCGCGTAGGGTTTGGCCACCGCGACCTCCCCGCCTCCCCGACCGACGACTTCGACTGTGGCGATGCGTCCATTCCTCTCCCTTCGGCCCAGCTGCTCTAAGCCCTACCTTCCCCTCATTTCGCCACCTAGGCACCAACGATAGTGCCGACGCCTCCCAGCAAAGCTCCCTTTTTGTTGTCTCCGTCGAAATCAGGTAGCCTCTCTCCTTGCTCTCTCTGTGGCAATGTAGGCCTTGTGTTGGCTGAGACGTGCCTTTTGCTGGTCTGGCTTGTGCCAGCCTTGTCCGAGTTTATATCTTCCACAGAGCTAGCTTTGATGACTAGCATACCTGAATCAGTTTCATCAACTGATACTGACTTTGTATTATAGATGGCTTCACTTGCAACATTGCTGAATCAATATCATTGACCAACTTTGCATTGACAATCAGCATGCCTGAATGGGAGTAATATCAGAGCTCTCAAAATCGGGCTACTCTCACCTTTGGTGCCGGTACTTCAGGCAAATGTGTTATGTGACGTTAAGTTGAAGACAGAGTCAAACCATTAATCTAGAACCTAAATCCCTGAATCTAGAATCTAAACCTAGAACATAAACCCCGATGAAGCCAAAGTCAAACCCTAAACCTAGAACCTAAATCTTAACCCTAAACCTAAACCCAAATGTAAACCCAAACTGATAACCTAAAGAGCTTCTTCTCAAAACAAAAATCTAAACCCACGCGCTTCTTCTCAAAACAAAAATCTAAACCCAAGCGGATAATCTAAACTCTTCATTCTCAAACCGAGAATTTAAACCTAAATCACACCAAACTCTCCTCTGATCCGATCTATATCAACTTCTAAGAATGTATGGCTACAACGAGTTGATCGACAGATGAATGAAGCATGTTTTTTATTTCAATTTATTTTACTTTTTGGTTTAGAGTTAGGTTTATATTTTTTATTTTTTATCTCTTTATATTTTCACTCTTTTTTTTCTTTTTAATATATATCAACTCTTCTTTAATTTATTTTAATGAAAATTTACTTAAAAAAAATTATTTCGGCAAAAGAATCAACAGTAAAATTGACTTCAAGTCTCTGGACTTCTCAATAGAAGTAATAATTTTAATTGTTAAAAAGTGTCCGTTCAAATTTCGTTTAGTACAAAGTCCAACTTTCTCGCTCGAACAATTAAATTATAAGTATCTAAAGAGTCAATCTTACGCTATTTTTACATTAAAAAATATTATTCATGTGAAGAAATAAGTTTATAGAGTATGGCTAGTGATTCCCTTGTTTAATTTATAGTACCGTGACCGAGATGTTGGTTTTGAACAGTTGTATTAGATTTTCAGTGTCCATTACCCTCAGTCAGGTAAAAACAACCTAATATACGAACTGACTATCTATCAGAATTCAAAAATAATGCAGACCAAATGTTTAGCGAATTTAATGCAGGATGGCAAATCTTGTTTTTAAGGATACTGTAATTCTTTTTCAATTCGAAAGGAAAAAAGTTTGAAGAGTAAGTCTTATATGATTTTTAAAGTGAAAGAATGGTCAATCTTTTACTGAACGAAATATAGTCGAACTTTCGTAAATAATATTTTATACCCCTTTTAATACAAAAATTAAACGAAATACAGTGGAGTCATGTTTTACTATCTTGCTTTCTGTATATTTAATACTAATTGTTTCATATTTCAAAATTTTAATAATATCGTGTCTTACTTTTTATTTCATGTGTTTCGGATTTTTTTCTTTTAATTAAGTCATGCATTCGGATATATCAAAAAGGAATTATAATTTTTAACTTCTTTAGTTGCTTAAAAAACACAAATTTTCTTGCCCCAAATAATAATATGTATTCTACAAGCCATAATGTATGGGTTAGGTAATATATCAGAACATTTTTTTCGTTAAAAAATGATTTATTTGTAAAATTAATAATTGTTCTGCTAATGTTATTTGGTTTGTTAATGTTTTCATTAAAACTTAACTTCTGTATATGATTTGTTTTTCATTTTCCAACTTTTTGTATTATTTTTTGTGCATTGATATGTGCTTATTGCACGTATTATACTTTGTTGGCTTCATTCTTTTCTGGGTAGCTGGTACCTGAGGTTCTGTACGAGAGGTCACTAATAATTTAAGAATTGAGAAGAAC
Source organism: Schoenoplectus tabernaemontani (assembly GCA_037127355.1). NCBI lineage: Eukaryota > Viridiplantae > Streptophyta > Magnoliopsida > Poales > Cyperaceae > Schoenoplectus > Schoenoplectus tabernaemontani. The sequence continues at coordinate 17,602,061 of CM073750.1, read as the reverse complement.
AACCATCTTGTTGAACTTATTACTTGCAAAATGCCAATCGAAATCATTTCATTGCAAAGGACGGGCACCATATTAGTATGAAATTAAGCCAATTAAATTCAGTCATCACTCTGTAACAAACCCCAAAGGAAAATCCTTAAAAAACCTTGTGTGAAAACTTTACATTATTACATCAGATTAGATACTCTTCTGTACTGCTCTCCAAAGTAATGTTATTGAGTCAAGGGTTGAGCATTTTCTCTAAGACTAATTAAGAATATTACTGCAAATTAAACTCAACCATAAGCACAGATGACGACTAAATTACCTACTAATGGCAAAGAATAGGAGGAAAGATGGCATACTAGAATACATCTATAAACTAACATACAATACTGATTCAATCCATTAAAAATCCAAAGTCCAGGGCGCGGCGCACAACCAATTGTGCAAAAAGTTAACACAATAAACACTGAACACAAGCATTTTTAACTAAATATCCATCTGGACAGGCATCTTGCAAGTCGCCTTGTTGTGCCCATAAACTTTGCACTTGCTGCACCGGTTTGACCGCTTGATGGAAATCCTGGGATCCGCTGGCTTCTCCTTTGGCCTTCCTGCCATGCGCCGCGTGCGTGAGGGGAGAGTGGCAGAGCTGTTAATCAATTCGTTGTTGCATGCAATAGGCTGGCCCACATCAGGGATAGGGTTGATGGAGGAAGAGTATGCAAGGCGATAACACTCGGTAGTGAAGTATTTTGTGCAATAGTCATACACGCAGCGATCAGTCCTCTCAAAGACAGCAAGGGCATGCATGCATGGAAGACCATCGACCTGCCAACGACGGCAGCTGCACTCCCATGTCTCCGCATTCACCACGTTATTCACAGAGTCATCACGGACCTCAAATACATCACCTGTATGTGTATATATGTCAATGAATTTCTATATGGGTGCCATTTGATGCCTAAGATTTATTACCAGTGAATTTGTTATGGAAATGTGTCTGTCAGGTAAAAAAAAAAGATACACTGTGGGCGGAAGAAGGAATGGAAACTGTCACAAAGATAGAAAACAAACCGGCAGAGCAGACAACATCAAGAGTGCGAGCCCGATTCATGCGCTCCTGCACCTTACGATTGGCTGAAGGCGTAAGTGGCTCAGTCCAGCCATTTGAAGTCTCTCTGCGTGTATACATCATCTCCATAATCTTGCACCGAACCATGTCCACCATCTGGACCACTGATAGCTCATACCGAGTTGAGACCCAGTCAGTAAATGTCTCAACTGCATTCAACGAGTACTGGCCATACCGCAAACCCTTAAAATATGCATCTGACCACCGCTCTGGTTTGGTCTCCATAAGCCACTCATAAACCTCTTCAGACTGTGCTTTGATATTATCTAAACACTGGTTGAATTCCTCCGTTTTAAGAGCATAAATAGCATGCCGGAGATGGTCAACCATGTTATTCTTCACCTCTTGTGTCCACTCATCGTCCAGCTGAGCAGCAAAATCTTCAATCAACTGATTAACACAATACCCAGGATATCCACACTCTTCAAAGACAAGTGGGATCTCCTCCAATAACCCGTTTTGTCCGTTACAAACAAAAGTGATGGCACGTGACAAAGTCAAAGTCAATTTTAACTGCTCAAGGAACCAATGCCAGTTCTCCTGCGTATCAGTCTCAACTACAGCGAATGCAACAGGAAAAATTTCCCCCTCCCCATCAACTGCTGTTGCAGCCAGCATCCGCCAATGGCGAGTAGATTTGGAAGCTATAGCATCAAGAAATAGCAGGGGACGGCACCCATGCTCGAAACCATCAAGCGAGGCACGGAATGCTACAAAGAAACGGCATTTTGACCCCTCCGGTATGTCCATTGTTGCAATACTGCCTGGATTTGTTTCATTGATTCGGCTGATGAACCAAGGGAGCTGGCCTGATGCTTCTTCGAGCGAGTTGTAAAGCTCCTTCTTTGCTATGAACTTTCCACGCCAAGCCTGGATACAACCGTTTGAGTGATCAATTTCAGTATTGGAAACGGTCAGGCACATGCAATCAAAATATCTATATGACTAATTCCAACATAATATTCTTTCACATGTGTCACGAAGCAATGGACTCACTGCATCTTGTTAAAGTATGGTGTAGTGAAGGGGACCTGTTCAATTTCAGAGAAACAGGCCTATGATCTAAAACATCCATAATAAAATGGAAACATAGAAATCTTAATTTTCCTTGCCTGTGAGTAATTGAGGCTCAGTCCGTACTCTTTTTCCAAGTCAGTAGCGATATCTTTTGGCTTATAGTTGGGGGAGTCACGCAACTTCTCCTTGATCACACTTGCAACCCAGCGTTGGGATGCAAGACGGTGACCTCGCCTCATCTCTTTACCACAAGTGTGTTCATCAGACATCTTCTTGATCATGAATTCTTTCTTCGCTGGTGACTTCGATGCATGAATACGCCATGGGCAGTCCTCACCTGTGCACTCAGCGGTGACACGAGTTGTATCGTTCTTCACAAATTTGTATGTGAATTTGTTAGCCACAGCATACTTGTGGAGTGTGTCGCGAAATGCCTTTGGGCTCTCAAATACTTGACCCACACCAGTGATTAGATTGGCCCAGTCAGCAGATACTCTCCGTCTCTTGGAGTTGCCATCAACAGTGGCTAGCGTAGTGGTGGTCACGTCGGTGGTAGTGTCCGAATCAGCTACCACGCTCCTAATTATCCTAAAACAGAGAACTAATAGTCATGTACAACTACAGTTATATGAGCTGAAAAAATTAACTTTTTAAACAGCTTGTTTTTAGCAAGCAAAATAACTAATCAGTTCATTTATACAAAAAATAAAAAATAAAACAGTGATTAAAAAAAAGGCAAATGCAATTAAACCTTTAATATGATACTATCAATAGTACATTTCAATATTTACAATCTCCCAAAATTAACACTTGTCAGATAAATAATATCAATCCTGGTACATACTGGCTCAAATGTCAGCTTGTATTGAACCAAAAAGCATAATACATACCTGTTTTCGGCCTTCTTCATAACATAGATGTCAGTGGTCTGTGAGTTGTTATGAAAATCCACCATGCGCTTAATATCTTTATCATTGGACACGGTAATAGGTGTCTTCTTATTGTTCGGGAGGAAATACTTAATGGAATATGCCTCCATATTGCAATTAAACATCCCTGATATCTCATTTCGCAGTTCATTAAGAGTCATATCTCTTTCTATGTCCACTGCATGTGCTTCCCCACCTGAGTAGGTTAAGGTCCCATCTTTATTTTGTATAAATTCCCCACCCATTTGGCAGATAGCCAGTATCTTTGCCATTTTGGCACAAGCTCCTACCACCAAAAAATAATACCAACATTAAAATAGATAGCTTCAGTTAAGTGTTACTTTCAGATGCATTCTAGTTTGTTTAACATCTGAGTGTCTACTGCAAAACTGGTATACCGGTGTGCATCTGGTACAGCATATGTGTATTAATATCCAACACTAACGGACCACCCTAACATATCATCATAAGTACTGATCCAAATGGAAATCCCAGTATTTCTGGTACATTAGTCAAATAAAAGGTGTCAAAGAGACAAATATCGCATAATATTTCTGACATCAAAGCAGCTGAGGTTATTTGCTCAATCGAATGAACTAAATAAATAACAAAGAACAATGTAAGCATGAAAAAATTCTAAAGCTAAACATCACTCCGGTACTGGGTGCAAATTCTAAAAGCCACTCCTTTCACTTGGGAACGGACAGAGGAAAGGGGTTTAACGAACCACAAGGAATCGCCTGGGCATCTGATCACTAAAAACCCAAGAAGAAGGGGGCGTGGAGAAAGACATGGGGAAAGAGAGAGGCGCCTTCCCCCTCGATTCATTTCGTCGATTGAGAGTAAGACATGGAAAGAGAGAAGTACCTTGGAGGCTTGGAGATGACACCGGAGACCAGGAAGGAATAAGGAATTAAGGATCTAGGGCTTGAAGTTAAAAAAGAAAAAAATAAAAGTTTGCGGGTGGATAAGGACCAAGGAGGAAGACGGAAATAACGAGAAAAGTCGTCCAGAAAAAGAAAGAACTGTGCAATTGTTGGTTGCGCCTGGTATTGGAAAAACCGTATGCCATCGCAAAGTCTTTTGCTTTATTTAATTGCGATTACCAGAGTGGAACCCCAATTTCTGTCAAGGAGGTAGAGAAAATGCGGTTCGCTCCAGGTGCAACCAGTATTAACAAAAATCATACAAAGACTAAATTATTGATCTTAAGCCCTCGCAGTTTAGTACATTAATAGATGGCGGTATTTTGATATAAAAATCGGGAGCCAGTGATTGCGCTGAATCCAGAGGTTCGAAATTGAGGAGACATTTGGACAATTTTATCTTGAGCTGATCATTTTAAAAGCTGAAACTTAATTTTAAATATAATATTATAGACATAATTTCGTATCATCCATGTATTATGTTTATATAGAAAAATTAGATTTAATACATATTTCACCTTACCTTAGGCTTGGAATTTTTATAATTCAATTGTTATTGGTACATTGTTAAATAATATTAGAGTTACATGAAAAATTATTATTAGCTACTACAGGATACCTATAAATTTACTTTCTACTAGTTGTTTTAGTTTTGATTTTTTTTTAAATACTAAAAAATTGTTAGAATAATCATTCTTAAGTGATCCCTCCTCTTCAAAATTACATCAATTTTCATATTTATTTTTCATGATCCCTCCTCTTCAAAATTACATCAATTTTCATATTTATTTTTCATGATTTACTTAAGAACTATTTAATTTTTTTTTTCAATATTTTAGTTATCTTTTTTCAATGAAAACCATATATACATCTCACAATAATTTTATATACATTTTATGTGCAAAATTATATTATATCTATTACATACAAGACAGTGACATCCCGGATTTAAGAAAACCAAACAAAAAGGTTCATTTTTTTGTATTCTTCTTAATTCTTAAGCAAACTCTAATACTATGTTCTGCAGAAGTTTGAATTTTCTCACTTCTCAACCATGTCACGTCACACTAATTTACAAGTAGGGCGGTAAATGTCACTCTTTTTGTCACACCCCAGAAATAATGAATCGAATTAGGGGTGATTAATCCCGTCACGTACGCACGACGAGACGTGCGTACGGAAGGCTAAACGAATAAAATAAGATAAATATCAGAATAAACAAAACAATAATAATAATAATACAAAATAATATGCAGTCCAGAATATAGAGTAAAGTACAACACCCGACACCGGTGGGGCTAACTCCATCGGAATGGGTAGCAAAAATCTCTCAAATGAAAACCCAAAGAAAGAAACAAAAACCCGAAATCCGAGAAGTCCTAATCCTCTACCCGCCTCACCGTACTGATGCGGCGAAGCACCTTTGATATCACGCAGGACTGCATCTAGCACTCTCATCAAAAATCAATTCCACACCAGGTGTAAACCACGTTGGACCTAGGGTCAATGATATCCTTTATCCATTTTCCTGATCCCACAACCACCGTATACATTTAATAGCGTGAGTAATTTTAAAAATTACTCAGTTAGATGACCCAGATGCACTAAATCCAAGGAAGAAATCTAAGTCATGGAGCCAATCTGACGATCAGAATGAAAGAAATTCACAACTCAGAATTAGTGATAATGTGTCAACTGATGATGAGAAAGAATCTGATGAAGAAGATGACATAAACTTTGAAAGCCTGTGCTCCCTTGACATGCCTACCAACGGTTTGCTTGCCGTCTTAAGTTTTTAAATTTCTGTATATCAAATGAGGAATGTGTGGTGTTCTCAGACTCTAAATGTTCAATTTAATCTATATTCTGTAGAGTTATACTGCTCCAAGCATTCCCAACTCCCTATGCACTTAACAACAGTTTCATGAAGCAGGCCCTCATAGACTAACATTTCTTCCAGATGAAATGGATAGTTTGTGCATTTTGGCATCAGAAGTATATTTGAGGGTTTCTATTGCATGGGCTTTTTTGTCACTGTCATTAGTCTTTGGTAGGATCCAGCAACTTTCGTAGTTAGAGATTTGTTTTTCATATGATTGTGTTTTTGCCTTTTTGGTGATTATGTTGTTAATACTTTGCATTTCAGGAAGGTGATATAATCGCTTATCGCCTTGTAGAGACTTCCTCCGGTAGACCAAAACTCTCTGTTTTTCGAGTAATGTCTACATATATATTCTAATATATATCTTTTCTAGCTCCTTGACTTTTTTTTTATTATTCTAGAAAAATACTTGTTGTTGGCTTCTACTTGGCATTTGTTTGCTAACCTCAATTTATTCCTGTTTTGCTTATATATCTCAGGTTAGGAAAGTGATTAAATTTGATCCAATAACGATGCTAATCTTATTAGGTCCTGTTCCTCGGTATCCGATATTTCCAGATGGTGAAACATCTGAATCCTAGAAATCTGTGTAAAAGAAGATGGAACCTTAGAGGTACATTAAGAATATTTCAGGTTTTCTGAACTGCGTTTCCTTTTCCTTTTTACAAGCTGTTCCATTTCGATATATGATGGGACAAACTATTATTTGTTAGAAATGAATTGCCATGAAAAATGAATGCTGGGGCAATAATTCCAAGGCTGCAATCAAGAAAAGTGAAGAAGCTGGGAACATGGCAAAAAGGAATTTGTCACTAGATTGGTTTACATTTAATATATGTTGCTAACTTTCTGTACGGATCGACTTTGGATCCCTTGTAGACCTACATTTGGTTGAGGAGAGTGAATCTGGAAAGGGTGGTAGCAAATCTAAAATCATAATTTGGGAAAATGAAACTGCTTTTCATTCAGGTAGAACTTCTATCAAACTAATGTGGATCGTCATAATATACTTGTTACTGGTTAGAATTGCCACAAGGTGTGTGGAGACTGGAGACCAACCTGCTGCTAAATTATTGTTACTGGTTGATCTCATTTTTCTGGACTTGTTACGAGCTTACTTTTTGATGGGATTGAAGGTAGGTTCAGGTGTAGGGATGTGTAAACGGATCGGTTTAATTGATTTTGAACTAAATCATTAAATTTTGAATTATTTTAGTTTTTTGATTTAAAATTTTGGTTCCGTTGAAAATTTTAACTAATTCGGTTTTTATTCTTTGGTTCGGTTTTGATTTTTCTAAATCGGATAAATCGAATAAACCAAATAGTCCAAAATTTATCAAATAATTTTATTTTACTTGATATAAATAAGGATTATATCAAAGATAATCCGAATATATTTATTTTCTATAAGTTTTATTTAGTTATTTATTTTATCTTTTAAACTATTTGTTTCTTCTATCAATTTTTATAATTTTTGATATTTTTATTCTTCTTTAAATAATATAATTTCAGTTTAACCAAATAAACCGAAAAAAAATCGATTTAACCTAATAAACTGAATTTTTTTTTGTTTATTCAAATTTTGGTTTATTCGGTTGATATTTTTAGAAGTTCGGTTCGGTTCATAATTTGACAAACCGAAAAAAACTTCAGATGCATATAATTATTTTGGTTTGAATCGAACCGACCGTTTGCACACCCCTCAGACTCGATTCGGGCTCGAGTTAATCTGACTCGAGCTAGTTTGGCTCGAGCTAATATGGCTCGATAGTTAAATGAGTTGAGTCTGAGTTGGGATCGGCTTGTGATTCGATTCGACTCGAATAATAATAGTTTATATTTTTTTTACGAAACTCTATTACGATAATCTATTTCTCATTATCTCTCATAATCTCACTACTTTAGCTGCTAAATGATTTTTTTTACTTGCTCGTGATTTGATTCGTATATCTGACTTGATATTTTTTTATTGATTCATCCATACAAATTAGTGTAGTAAAAATATCATTGATAACAAAGTTTGTTACAATATTAATTTTGTATCAATTTATGTATCAGTTTTGTAGATGTACCAATTTTATAGTTTGTAGATATATTAAATTTAAACGTCAAATTGAGTCAATATACATGTATTGGTTTATGAGCCAGCTCGCGAGTTAACTCGAATAATAACAAATTGAGATTGAGCTAGATTTTTCACTTCAAAGTACTTTATGAACTCGATTCGACTCAAATTTTTATAAGACGAGATTGAGCTAAGCCCAAATCGCTCGAACTCGACTCATTTGTAGTCCTATATAGAACCTATATAGAACTATGCCGCTGTTTTAAAAAAAAATCGTGCAGCCTCATTTGCATGGGTCATTGTTTTGATAGAAGCATTCTGATGTGTGATCGCTCTACATGATGTGAAAGTACCACAAAGTAACAAATAATGATAATAATAATAATAATAATAAATAAAACATCATCATCTCTAACTTCATTATTACCTTTTGACGACTCCAAATCTGCTGTTATTTTGGGAAAAAATAGGACCTTATTAGTTATTCTAAAAAGATAGAAAAAATCTTAAAAATAAAAAAAAATTATAGATATGTTATTTTACTTGTAAATTAATATTCCGTTAAATTTCATATAATTTCATTAACGTTTGATAGTCAATCAAAGATTATCAAATTTAACGATATTTTACTAATATTTGCAACGGTTCTAAATTAACGGTTTTTAATGAACTATCAAACATTAATGAAATTACGTAAAATTTTACAGACTATCAATCTACAAGTAAAATAATATATCTATAAACTTGTTTTTATTTTTAAGATTTTTTTTCTATTTTTATAGAATAAATAATAGGTCATCTTCTCCCAGAATAACAGCAGATTTTGAGCCACCTCTCTTGACAGCGTTGAGCCGTTGACGCCATTGCATGCATGACAGCACAACGTTACCAAACTAAATCATGCCTCATCGGCTTTTAAATGTAGACAATTTGATAAATAAAAGAGTATAATTTTTATAATCAATGTATTGAGTTATTTTAATGTTGAAAAATCAAATTAAGTTGACAACAATAAAATGGATTATTAGAAATTTAAGCCAATTTTGCTGCCACGTTTGCAATTTAAGCCATCGTATTCCGAAGACTTTCAATCCTACCTCATCGCTGCAATTCCCAGACTGTCAAAATTGCATTTAAAAGTTTTATTTTAAAAACAGACAATTTAACAGTTTTCTTTTGGAATCAGATATTTTTATAATGTTTAATACTAGAATGTAGGTGTAAAATTTCCAAATTAAATGAAAAACCTGATATTTTGATTTTTAAGCCCTTTCTTAGGAAGATTATTTTGATTATTTGATGATATTTCTTCTTATTTATTGTCTTGAATTATCTTCTCACATTGACCATCTGATTTTGACATTTCAATTGTTGCAAAAGCACCAATTACATGCCAAATTATCAAAATGTGCTTTTGCTTTAACATAAATTGAATATTTAGGCCACCTTAACAATGCTAATTAAAAGCGTTGCAACTGATCCAATGAAAATTCAGGCTATGATATCTTGGCCAGTGCCTAAAACTGTCAAACAACTTAGGTTTTTTTTAAGATTAACAAGCTATTATCGAAAATTTATTCGAAACTATAGATTAATCAGCAGACCATTGTCTGACTTGCTTAGAAAAGACTCTTCAAATGATCACCTGCAACCAAGCTTTTAAAAAACGTTTAACGGCTCTTAACGATAAGGTGATCAGTTAATGGTTAATGGTTTTATACGGCCGTTAAATTAAAAAATGGTGAATCATTTTTTATCTATTAATTAATATTTAAAAAGATAAGAAATACATTATCATATAATTAGTACTTAATAATTAATAAAATTAAGTAAAAATAACAATTACAACATTAATTAAATACTTAAAAGTTAAAAATTTTAAATTATATTAAACTATTATATGATGTATTTGCTTTCTATTTTTATTAGGACCTTAATTATCATCCAAAAAATAAAAATAAAATAAAATTTTAGAGTCACAAACTATTAAGATTTAAAAAAAAATCAGTCGTTAAATGTGTTTTTTTTTTAAAAAAAAATAACGGTTTTAATGGGTTTAACGTGAGATAAAATGATTAAATCACAAAAAACCCGTTAAAACCGTTTTTTCTCAAAAATTTAACGTCAAAGTCTGTCAAAATCGTTAAACCAGTTAAAATGGTTAAAACTTTGTGTTTTTTAAAAGCTTGCCAGCAGTTCAAATTGCTTTTGATAACCTTAAAAGCTGCTATGTCCCAAGCTCCTGTGTTAGCACTCTTTGACTTTTCAAAGCCTTTTGTAGTGGAAACAAACGTTTCTTAGTTTGGCATTAGCGCTGTCCTTCTACAAGATCATTGGCCTATTGCTTTTCTAAGTAAAAAATGTAGGAACCAAAAAATCTAAATCTTTCTACTTATGAGAAAGAGTTTTTGGCTCTCACTGCAGTAACCAAATGGCGCCACTATCTCATTGATTCTCCCTTTATCATTAAAACTGATCTGATTAGTCTTAAGAATCTTTTAGAGCAAAAGATTAACACTGCAATGTAGTACCATTGATTGAGTAAACTACTTGAGTTAGACTATACTATTGTTTATAAAAAAACATTGAAAACAAGGTTGTTGATGCTCTTTCTAGAGTAGAAGGGCAATTCTGTCATGTACTTCTTTTGCAGGGTTCTCTTCTAGCTGTATTTGAAATCATTCCTCAACAGGTGCAAGATCTGACTCAAAGCTATCCTGAGGATTCATGGATTGCCTCTCTTTTGTCCTCTTTGAACTCTAATCCTCCAGCCAAACCTCAATTATATCCATGCATAATGGGTTGCTAAGATGGAAAGGAACAATTTGTGTGGGCTCTCATGGCAATTGGCATCAATAAATACTGGAACAAATTCATGATTCTTCTAATGGAGGCCATTTCGGCATTATTGTGATCTATAACAGACTTAAACAATCTTTCTTTTGACCAAAAATGAAAGATATGTTATTGATTATCCTATTTGTCAAATGACTAAAAGTGAACATGTACATACCCCTGGATTGCTTCAACCTCTTTTTATTCCCGAGGAAGTTTGATGTAGTGTGGGTATAGATTTTATTATAGGGTTAGCTAAGCATAATGGCAAATATGTTATTATGATGGTAGTGGATAGGTTAACTAAGTATGCTCATTTTATTGCTCTAGCACACCCTTACACTGTCCTTACAGTTGCCAAGGTTTACATTCACAATATTTATCAATATCATGACTTAGCTAACTCAATTGTCTCTGATAGGGATCCTGTGTTCACCTGTCAGTTCTGAAAGGAGCTCATGCAACTGCTTGGCATCACATTGAACATGAGTACAGCGTATCATCCTCAAATCGACGGGCAAATGGAGCGTGTGAATTAATGTGTGGAGCATTACTTGCGCAATATGCTTCTAACTCAACCCAAGTCATGGACAAACTGGTTACCACTTGCTCAATGATGGTACAATTAAAATTTCCACACTTTTCTCCAAATAACACCATTTCAGGTACTGTACGGTTATCCCCCACCACAACTTTCTCTAGGCCACCCTCCTAGAAGTCAAATTGAAGCTATGGATACACTCCTGCGCGATAGGCATGCTGCTCTTATTCAACTCAAATCCAATTTGGTCAAAGCACAAGAACGTATGAAAAAAATTATGCTGATTTATACCGTACCGAGCGATCATTTTTCGTTGGCGATTGGATCTACTTAAAACTACAACCTTATTGATAAATTTCAGTTTGAGGCAAATTTAATCAGAAGCTCAGTCCTAAATATTATGGCCCTTTTAAAGTTAAAGATCGTATTGGTTCTGTTGCATACCGCTTACATTTACCAGTTGGTTCTGCCATACATCTGGTCCTTCATGTGTCTCAACTAAAGAAATACCTAAGCGGTGGCACTAATGTCTCTTATGTACTTCCAATTGCAAGCTCTGAAGGTCAATTGAAGATTTCACCAGTTGAAATTCTCGCTAGACATGCCGTCAAACGAAACAATGTCGCTATTTCTCAACTACTCATCAAATGGTCCACCTCCAGAGGATGCCTCCTCGGAAGATTATACTGTTCTTGCTCAACATTACCCTCAATTCATTCTTGAGGATAAAAATCGTTTGAAGGACGGGAATGTCAGGAGTAGTAGTAGAAGACGATGAACAGCGGAATCGAGAGGAAGAACAGGCGCTGAGGATTAAAACTAGTGGTGTTAACGGATCGGATAATATCCGATTTTATCCGTGATCCGATTCAAAAAATAATGAAAATTATCCGATCTGTATTTGATCTAATTTTTTTATGGATACGGATATGGTAAGATCTTATCTATCCGTATCCGACCGTTTAGCTATTATTTATCAATATCCGATATTATCCGAAGATATCCGATCCGATATTATCCGAATATGTATCCGTAATATTTCTATTATATATTTTTTAATTAGATTTTTAACATTCATTATAAATCTAATTTATTTTATATTTAATTTATATTAATGTATCATATTTTTTATAATTAATTGATACATTTAAACTGCTAATATAATAATAATTAATATTTGAAATTTATAATTAATAATTTTATCATAAAATGCTATACATTTTTTTTCCAATGATATATACAATATTTTTATTTAATATCTGAAATATATACATATACGTATTGGTCTTACAACAAAGTAAGTGCTAAATTTTAAACGTTTTTATTTTGTTTCGGATAATGAGTACATACGGCGGTGGTACAAAGTGCGGTGGCACCGAACCATTACCAAGTAATGCTCCTGGTAGCGAGAATGAAGGAGGAGCTCGAGGGATGTAATTTTTTTGCTTCACGAAGACCTTGAGCGAAGACGAGCGAGACGTGGAAGTCGATGCGAGAGCAAATGTATCTTTCAGATAATGAGGATGTAATTTTCCCAAATGCAAATGGTACAAAGGAGGAGCCATCAGTAGAATTGAGAACTAATTCAGAGCCCATTGTCGCATTAGAGAGCGAACATATCATTTCATATGATCCTGAAAATTCAAGGATTGAGGTTAATGCATTATTTCCTGATGTTGATGCCTTCAGAAAATCATTAAGGCATTTTGCTATAAAAAATGAGTTTGAATATGTTACAGTGAAGTCCGACAAGAAGAGATTCATAGCAAATTGCAAACATGAAGATTGCCCTTGGAGGATTCGGGCTTATAGACTTCGAGATGATAACAAAACCTTTAAGGTATATGCTTAGGCGCTAATATATTAATTTCTAATGTATATACAATATCTAATGTGACATTTGAATTTTGCTAATATATAGGTGACGGTGTTACCACACACCCATACATGTCCATCCACTACCATGGTTGAAGGAAAGATGACTACCATGTCTTGGGTATCAGATAGGGTGGGAGATTGGTTAAGAAAAAATCCATCGGTCAGAGCAAAGCAAGTACAGAACAAGTTAGAAGATGAGTTTCACGTCTAGTTGACTTATGGTAAGGCTTGGAGAGGAATGCAAGCTACTCTTCAACAGATTCAAGGATCATGGGAGAAGAATTTCCAATCGGTGTACAATTTTAAAGTAGAATTGGAAATGAAATGCCCTGGTAGCATTGTCGAGATAGAGTGTGAAAGGGATGGTAGTAAGATGCGGTTTAGCAAGATGTTTGTGGCGTTTAAACCATGCATAGATGGCTTTTTACTCGGGTGCAGACCATACACGGGTGTTGATTCAACTCACTTGACGAGTGTAAGTACGAGAGGTCGGTTGGCGGTACACTTGCGGTATTGATGGCCATAATTGGTTGTTCCGGTCGCATATGGTGTTTTCGATTTGGAGACAAATGAGAATTGGAAGTGGTTCATGACCCGAGTTGAGAAAGGCAATTGGAGATCCGGTAGGTTTAACTATCTCCTCTGATGCATCAAAGGGATTAGAAAATGTCGTGGCAGCTGCATTTCCCAATGCCGAGCATAGAGAGTGCTTGCGACATTTGATGGAGAACTTCAAGAAGAAGTTCCATGGTGATGTTTATAATAAGAACATGAAGCCTGCTGCTTATGCATACACCATAGAACAATGTCAAATCCATTTGGATGCGGTTAAGAAAGAATTAGCATAGGCAATCAAGTATCTGAAGAAGTATCACAAGCAACTTTGGTGTAGGAGTATGTTCTCCAAGACATCAAAGTGTGATTATGTGACCAACAACATATCAGAGTGTTTCAATGCTTGGATAAAAGATCTGAAGGATTTGCATGTTGCTGAGCTTGCTAATCAGATTATGCGTCAAATTATGGTGATGTTTGATAGACAGCGGAAGGTAGGTATGAAACTTACTGGTTTGATTATGCCGGGTGTATTGAAGCAATTACATGTAAAGAGCAGGGCTCTTGGGAGACCAAGTATATGCAGAGGTGGTGATACTTGTGCAGAGGTAAGTGGCATAGATCCGAAAGGCAATGTTTGGACGCATGCGGTTGAATTGGATAAGCTGGAGTGCACGTGCGGAGAGTGGCAGCTCTGTGGCCAACCATGTGGTCATGCCATTGCCTTTATTTGCTCGATTATAGGAGCCCGACTAGAGGACTATGTGCATGAGTATTACTCGATTCAACGGTTCAGGATAGCATATGCGGGAGTGATAAGACCCATAAGTGACAAATCAAAGTGGGTGAAATCTGATCCCGGGTTCACCGTTTGTCCACCTAAGATGAAGAGACCAGCCGGAAGGCCTAGAAATGAAAGAATTCCGAGTTGTCTAGAATTAGGTACAAGGAAACAAAAATGTAAGAGATGTAATCAATTTGGGCATCAACAAAGAACGTGCAAAGAATCCGAAGATGGCCCATCAACCTTTTTCAAGTGCCCGAGCACTAACTGCATGCAACCAATCCTTCCTAAACTTCAACTTCACACTCTGATTTCTTTTCTAAATATAGTCATTTCTTTTGTAAGCTAAATACAGTCATTCTGGTTTGAATTTGGTTAAATGTCCTAAGAATTTAGGTTGACATTTCAGCTTGTAACACAATTCTGACAAATATACAAACCAAAAACAATTGTCAGAATACAAACTAGGACAAGTGGTAGGCTATCTTCATTTCTATTCAATCGCAAATACAAGTCCAGGAGATAGTCCAGGTATTCAAAATACAAAACAAATCAGAATCCAAACCAGAAACAAATTAAAGGAAAAAATCATAATAGAAAGTACCGTTGTTCTTTTAAAATTAGGACATTTGTAGAAGACTATCCGGATTAGCAGCTGATTTGCTCACCAGTCTTAATAGTTCAATCCCGCACTGTGGATAGGACACAATCGGCAGGAGGAGTTCATCACTGGGCATGGCGGTGCCGGACGACATTGATTGCATCATGTTGGTTGAGTCTCGGTAAGGTTTTCCCTTAGGAGAGAGGGGAATAGGAGTACTCGATTCTAAGGTTCTAGATTGACGCGAGACTCAGGCAGGAGGATGGCGGTAGCATTGCCGGTGGAGAACGGCTGATGAACTAGGGTTCGTTCGGCGATAGGGTTTGTGTGTGGAAGCGACTGGATCGATTGAGTTCGAGTCGTGTGTTAATTGACTCGTTCAAATAATAACAGGTAAGTAGAGGTGAGGGTACTTTTGTTAATTAATTAAATTGGTTTTTTTCATCTGAGGCAGGAGGTATTAAAAAATGAAAAGTGACATTTGTGAGTGGAAATGCGTTTCTCGGTGGCAAATAAGAGATTATATCCGATCCGTATCCGTTGAATATTTGATTCATATCCGTATCCGGATCTATATCTGAAAAATTATAACAGATATAGATACGATAAGAGCATTATCCATCTGTATCCGATCCGTTTACACCCCTAATTAAAACATTTAAAATTCGGGCCAACGGTCAGGTCCAAACGGTCGGGAAAAGTAAGTCTGTACAAGGGGACCAGCTGACCGAATTTCAAATGCACCTGATCGAGTGCGCGATTCATCAGAAGAGCCATCTCAGCCTAATTCAGCTGACGTGTCGCATCGAGATTGAATTGAATATGATTGTTAGTTAAATTAGTTGCTTTTAATTTGATTCTTATCGCCTATATAAAAGCAATTGATGTATCGTATTGGATTAAGAAAGAAAATCAATAAAGAAAGTTAATTTAGTTATTCTTAATTTAGTCTGTCGCCATTGGCGATTATCAATTTATCTCAATTATCCTCCAAATCCGATCATTCCAGAAATCAATTCTTGCCAGTATCACTATCAATTCACTTAATAGCGTTACATCCAACAACTAAAATATTAGGCACCATAGGTAATGCTACTTTCAAATAACCAAAAAACCAAGAAAGAGAGGGAGAAAAAAAAATGAGTACTGATTTATGGATTTTTTTTTTATCATTAGCAGCACTTCTAGAAAATTGATTTTCACGAGGCTATGCTTAAAATTCCACCAAAACAAACACCTTACCTCACTTAGAATGCAAAATTCAATACAATCAAGTCAGTTTAGTTCTTAGGATTTGTCCTCTTCATCATAGGATGGCTCAACTGGAGCTATCCACAGGCCCCACAAAATAACTAGATGGAAGCACAGAAGTACAAGAGAAGAATAGAAGGTCGAAGGATATATATTCCAGCATAGCTCCACTCCAGCAAATAAAATTAGCCTGCATAAAAATTGGGCATAAATAGAAAATTTCTCAAATAAAATGAAAAAAAAAAATTTCCAAATGAATTTTCCTCCAGTTCTTTATCCACACTATGATGCCTTTTAAAAATGCAATGTCCTCAGGCCATTCAACTTTTTCTTAAACTATGAGAGATCTTTTAACTCGGTCCCTCTATTTCAAACGGAGGAGAAATCTTTTGCTACATGAGACTAAGTTTGTGTGGTCCTCTATTTCAAACACGGAGGAAAATGCACGAGGCTTATTTGTTTCCGTATAATGAATTTATGTGAAGTCAACATAAAATTCTTTTCATTTATGATGTCAGTTTGATACCTTATGAAAGTTGGGAATGTTGTCTTCCATAAGAGAAATGGCAAGGAATAGAAGTACCTGAAAAAATAACAAATTTGAACAAACAAGTAACAGATAATATTTGAAATGATTCATCTTAATATTTAATTTAATTTGAAGCACTATGGGCTTACCATGAGTAGAACTGGTAATGGAGAGATCGAGCAAATGCAATGCCAATAAAGTTTCCAACAAACATAACTGTTGCTATATCTGGACAATGAAATATACCAAATATAGATATTATTTTCAGTTTTGAAGAAAAAATGGCAGTGAATTTTAAAATATTAATTGTGTACGCACGCTCTTTGTTTAGCATTTTGAGTCTTGACTTGCATGAGAAGATTTGAAATGATAAGAGTTTAGATGCAGAATCTTTCAACCAGGTGTGCAGAAGACATAAAAGCCCTCCTTCATACCTGATAGCACAATTGGCATTGTCAACATAAAGAGAAATAACCACAGTGAAATTAAACAAGTTAAAACATAATTCCCAGCAAATTATCTTCATCGCTCCGCACATTCACACTCAAAGAATTCCCATTCGAGAGCAAATAAGAAACAATTATAGGAAATACAGTTTCCAGCATGCAATATCTAGTACCAGACAAAAAATATCATAAAGTTGGGTCTGGTACTGGTAATACAGGCACTATGCAGTTTGTTTTTTGTGATGCACTCACTAATAACATTTTTTCTCCTGCTTATTAGCTTCTACATAGTCTGTCTCAAGCCAGAAAAAAAAAAGAGGGTTGTGTTAGGTGTGCAAGCCAATGTAAAACTCACTTGGACCATTTGTAGTGTGCAAATACTAGAAGAGTTGTAAGATGGAGAAATAGCAAGGCACTTGCAAATTCTTTCGAAACAAAAACTTTCTCTGGGACAAATTTGAAGTTCACTGACCTGGAAGAAAAAAAAACGCCAATCATGAATGCTATCAGTAATCCAAATTGAGCAATATAATACAAACTAAAAGTATCAAGTTCAGAAAAATGCACCAGAAGTGAATGAAGACACGGCCAAGATTGAATGCTCTTGAAATGTATTCCACTGAATATGATGCTAAGAACGGCAAACCCAGACCAATCTGAAATTGAAAGATAACCAAAAAATATTTATAAAAAATATAATTAAAAATATAATTAATAGAAGTACATAATGCATGCATAAGCTACTTGTATAAAATAACAGCTTAACTGCTTAAGAAAGAACAAACCTGCAACAGGCCAGCACCTAATAATGCCAGAAATACTCCTTTAAAACTTAAACCCTAAAAAACAATAAAAAATTAAATACTTCTGCTCTAATGAGATAATCTAATAGAATGATAAGTGATAACAGTTCTATATTACCTTCAGCATAAGAAGAAGCAAAGGCGGAGCAAAAAGAAGCACGTTCATTTTAATCGATACTGCTCCACTGTAATAACGAAAATGTATAACTGTACAAAATTAAAAATGCTGAACTTTAATTAACAGAAGATTCAAGTGAATGCTATCAGTAATTCAAGCTGATCAAAATGATACAAATTTGAAGCTGAAACAAATGTTTTAAGGGGTTTTTAAGTCAGGAGCTGAAAAGTAAATAGTTACTGTGTTAGTGTCATCTATTGTCAGCACAAAACCTAGTACTAAAACAGGATGCGATCTAAGTAACTTGTTTAATGTTTTAAAAGTGAACAACCTGAATTTATAATACCTGAAAAGAATGAGAGCCATGTACCACTTCTGGTATAAAAGCACAGCCATAGAAGCATGAAGAAATATCATGGCAAAGCAATCATTAAATAATCGCAATAGAA
Organism: Schoenoplectus tabernaemontani; assembly: GCA_037127355.1. Classification (NCBI taxonomy): domain Eukaryota; kingdom Viridiplantae; phylum Streptophyta; class Magnoliopsida; order Poales; family Cyperaceae; genus Schoenoplectus; species Schoenoplectus tabernaemontani. The sequence continues at coordinate 17,583,335 of CM073750.1, read as the reverse complement.
ATATGGAATGAACTCTCTTTGACAAGCTAAGCAAGCCAAAAGCCCACCAAGGGATCTGTATCAATATTTAAAAGAGAATAAGCATACAGATATAGTATTTAAGAATAAGACAAAAGCCCACCAAGGGATCTGTACCAACATTTAAAAGAGAATAAGCATACAGATATAGTATTTAAGAATAAGCCAAAAGCCCACCAAGGGATTTTAAACAAATTTTCCATAGAAATAAAAAAATTAACACATGCACCTAAAGTATATGTAAATTACACAATGTTACTTCATTGTCACCAAGTGCAAAAGTACTTTATTACAACATGTACTAATTTATCAATATAGTATTTAAGAATAAACATTTCAGAAACAACAACAACCTAGATAATACAACATGGAATCCATACCTTTTATATGTTTTCAAACAAAAAACTCAAGTCGTATTATAATTATCAAGCATCTTGAATTCCTGATTACAAAATAAAAGCTTAATTCTTCTAGAACTTATTTTGCCACTGACCACTGTATCAACTTAAATATTATATTAGAATATTTATCATGAAGTTGTTAAAAGAAAAACCAAAGCAAGTAGATTATCATTGAAATATGATAAGTTACTTATTTCCTCTCATAACTGAGATAACCATACCTAACTTTCTCACTCATTAATGAAAAGGAGACTGATAGAGGATACTTTGGAAAATATGAGAGCTAATAAGGATTAAGGGGTGAAGGAAGACCTTATATGCCATATGTTATATTAATATATAATTTATAGCAAATACATACCACATCTGTCTTCAAGTATATAAACTGGACAAGTGCAAGATTGATAATGTACATAACGCCAAATAATATCTGCAAGAAATAAACATTTTTTTTTTTGAGTTAAGAGGTAGAAATATGCAAATTATATAATAAAAACCATCAACAAAAATGGTTTTTGTGACAACCCAGCTTAGAATTACCATAAAATAAATGGTTTTTTCTTAATGCAAGGCAGGCTAAAAATCTTTTGTTCTGGTGAGCATCCTAAAATAAATGGGAATCTTCAGGAAAACTATTAACCTAAAAGACATAAAAGATAGCAGATTGGCAATCAGGAACCTGGGACAAAAAAAAAATGTAATTGATAAAGAGTTAATTAAGTTTACAATTATCTGAATTGATAAAAACAGTACTTATGACCTGTGCAGGGAAGACCAGGCCACCAGTGACAAACTTGACAAGAGAGTATACATAGAGAAAGCCAGCTGGATAGACCAATGGACCAGTGTCTCCTTTTAGCTTGGAGTAGTCCCTCTCTCCACTAAGAAACCCATCCACCTAAATATTTATTCAAATATTCAAGGAAAAAAAGAATTAGTGAAGCTCTAAAATTGAGAAAGTTTAAGGTGTAACAGAAAATATATCAGAATTTCATGAGGAAAATATCATGGCAATCCCTCTTAAAGAAAAGTGTACCCCAAGTACCCGACATCTTCAAACCTATTCAAAGGAAGCAAAAAAATTTCCCTCTAAATACCCCCATTCTTGAAAAGCGAACGAGAGTTTGAGGTATCAGTGAAATTGCTTTTGATATTATATGCTCAAACCAAGATTATATCCAGAAAAATGTTTCATTTTCAGATAGGGGTGACATAGCATTTTGTTGAATCTTGGATGACCAACAGTTTCATTATAATTGTGCAGGTATGAAAGGTAAGTGGTAACATCAGTATCTGTCCAGACACATTGGCATCTGAAGTCATTGATTCTATTTGTATTCAATCCGTTTCAACTTAAAATTTGCATACAGTTAATATCTGAACTTAAATTTGCAAACAGTAAAATTCTTTCGCGATGTAATGTGTTCAGATTCTAAAACTACTCATAGGCTAATATATGGTATTAGTAGTGGTGATGAAAAGAAGGATTATAAAATTGAAAACAAAAAACGATTCGATTTAATAGGAGTTTACCTGAGACATGTAAGCATCCCAATCTATCTTAGTATCTGCAAGAAACAGAAACAAATGAGCAAAGATCCAGACAAACTGGTCATTGAAAGATTACAGTTTTGCACTAGCAGTTCTGAACTCGGAAAAGTGAAAGGAAGGACCGAAATTGCGTCGAGGAATAGGAGAAAGCGAATCTAGTTTTCAGAGTAATATAAGCAAAAAAATAAAAAATAAAAGAGAACTAGAAAAATAGTAGGATAAACACTCACATGGTACATAAGAAATAATCAGCGCGACCAAAATTGCGTCGAGGAATAGGAGAAGAAAGGCGAATCTAGTTTTCGAAATACTAAATCGATCTATGAGGGTTTTTGTAGATCGAGGAGGATTTCTACCCATTGGTGCGAAAGCCTGCTCCAGTTCTTCTAAACGCTCCGAGCTCTCGCGCGAGATGGGATCCGTTCGTTAGTTTAGTAGGGTGTTCATTTATACGGAAAAGAATCGGAGAACTATTTTTATTGCAAAATAAAAATCTGAAAGAAAAGTAAATACTTTTTCTTGTGTTCAGAAAAGAAAGTATAATTTTTTCCACTTATTTAGTTGCAAGAAAAAAAATGAAGAGAAAAAATAAAACATAATTTTTATTTCAAATAAACTAATATAACAAAATAAACGTAACATACATGAGATTCTATCTAAAATAATATGAAATAAGAAATGAACTGGTAATTACATTCATCCCATTTCTAATTAGAGAAAATTGGTTAAATGTCACTTTAAAGTTGAGAATTTTATAAAATATCATTTTAAAGTTTCAATTTAGTTAAATGTCACTCCAAACTCTATTAGCTTTTCAATTTAGTTAAGACGTATGGATTTATCAATAATAAAGTGTAGATATGATATGACTACATTAGTTCAGATTTTATTTATTCAATGTTGTGAAAAAACAAAATAAATCAACTAAAAGAAGAACAAACTTGCCATGAACTCACAATTTTCTGAACAACAGGACTTCATAAAAAATAGCAATTATTACTTAAGCATGTGACAATTATCCTACAAATTTTATCATCATTCATTTGGATGGACCGTTGTTAACCTGATATGTACATGTGCAGCATACATTATGGGTCGCAAATTGGAAGTCGCACGCATTTTGGGACAAACTGCGTGAAAGAAAATAGATCCGGGCTTAATTGCAAAATTAACGGTCTATGTTAGTGTCATACAGATGATAATTTTGACGGATCAGATCATGTTTAAATTCGGACGGATCAGATCGTTTTGACTTTCTCAATATATAATTTGATCATATATCATGTATGAGTTATGACGCTAATTTAAAGAATTCACATCCTTAAAACATTTTACTTTGTAAAGTAATTACCTCTGAATCTAAACTATTATTGTTTTAACCTGTCTAACAGTCACATAAATCCAATGATTTAAATTTATAAGTAATTACTTTACAACTATAGAATATTCTAGAGGACACTAACTCCTAATTTAAAAACATTTTAAGAAATGGGAGGTATCGTTGGCAATGAGTTATTTTGACAAATTTGACAATTGATTTTTAAATAAATATGAAAAATAGGGATATCTTCTTTTATTTATAGATTGATAGAGATTCAAATTTTTATGTAATTTTATTATCGTTTGACAAAGAGCATTAAATTTTATACATTTTGAAATATTTTCAATTTAACAATTTTTAACGGATTATTTAATGATAATGAAATTACATAAAATTTGAGTCACTATCGATTTATAAATAAAAGAACATATCTATATTTTATTTTTATTTTTAAAATTTTTCATATTTATTTAAAAATTTAATGTTAAAATTGTTAAAATAGCCATTGTCAAGTAATCCCTTCCCTTTAAGAAAATAAAATAGTTTGCACATACTTCTGATCATATGGTATGGATTTGCTCTTATATGTTATTTGATGACTGTATGAGTTTCTTTTCTTTTTTACTTTAATTTATCTTTCTGTTGAGGCTGACTTATAAAAATAGAGTTCATATTCTTTAGAGTACTCCTGGAGTAACTGTCTGAATTTAATCGTGACCATTAGATCAGTGCGACTGCTGCCCACGGTCAAGAAGGTGATGATTTAGATTCATTGTACCATTATTAAATAGACACTTTACACGTAGAGTACTATAGATGATGATGTGAACTCATAAAAATAAGAGTTGATTCATATAAAAATAATAAAAATCAGTAAGGGACTTATTTTCCCTCAAAGTAGTAACATTAGTGTCAGCTACATCTCATTAATCAGACATTAGGTATATTTTTGTTTGTTTTCGTGAATTCGTTAATTTGATCATCTTTCTTACTTTTGTTGACCTTAATTTTATTTGTCTCACTGATGTTTGTTTTTTCTTCTGTTATTTTCTTTTGTTGCATTATTTTTCTATTTCGTTTGAAATTGCTGTCTCATTATACAAATAGCTAAAATAGTTACTAAAAAAATGATTATTATCATATTCTTTAGGTTCAAAATTATACTTTTTTTTGTTCTTTATACTAATTTTTGTTATTCATAGGAAAAATGAAAATAAGAAAACAAAAGAAAAGTCAGTTCGGTTGCTTTCAGCAAGGACCTGTGAGACATACTATTTGCCTTTTGGTAAATATGAATTGCGTAGTAAATTTTATGTTCTTTTGATAAAGAATTTCGTAGTAAATTTTAATTTAACTAATTGTTTGAATCTCACATTCTATACAGATCTACATATTATCACTGCAATGGCGATTCGGCATATACTAAATGCAATATATCAAGTCATTTTGGATCCCTACAAAGACATTACTTAAGTTGTTTACTATCACAATTTATTAGAAATACATTTACTTTAAACAACAAATTATTTTTTTTGTTTTACTTGTCGTAAACAATTGATACTGCAAAATAGCCTTGCATTTTTTTCTTTTGTTGTTTCATTGTTGTAAAACTTGACATATATAAATTTCTTTATCGGAAAGAGTTTGAGTTTAGCAACAATGATGCAATCAGCTTTGGAGAGGAATGTAATTAATATTGATTATTGACTTCCATAATTTATATGTAAAAAAACCATGCATTTGGATAGTAACTCTTTTAATATGTGCTGGTTTTGTATAACTATTGGTGTCATTAATTTTTCATTACACTTGCAGTTTTCAAATATTTTTTCTATTTGCTATGCTATTGTGCTTGAATTTTTATAAAGAATCTCTATTTAGTTTTTGAACCTGCAACTTCTTACATGAATGACATTATATTTTGTCATTACTCATTAAACAAAAGATTAATTCATACAAGAGTATTTTTTTAGTCTTAATGTCACACCTCAAAATAATAAAAACGGATTAGGGATGATTAATCCCGTGACATATACACAATGAGACGTGCATACGGAATGCTAAATGAATAAAAATACAGTACATAGAATAAATAAAGTAATAATAATATAAAATAATATACAGTACAAAATAAATAGAAAAATATAACGTCCGACATCGATGAGACTGACTCCATCGGAATGGGCAACAAAATCTCTCAAATAAAGACTCAAAAGAAAGAAATAAAACCTAACAACTTGATGAGTCATAATCAACTACCCTACTCACAAGCTGATGCGACAAAAGCACCTCTGTCATCTCTCATGGTTGTATCTAGTACTCTCATCAAGAAAGTATCTCGTACCTGTGAACATGAATCCCACAACCATCGTAGAAACGATAGTAATTTAAAATGTTCTCAGTACAAATTATATCCAGCCTTTTAAAATTTGATCTTTTTCCTAGTCTAAATTCAAATACCGACATTGATGTTCTAAATGCAATATAATAATTATTTGTATTTATAATTAACAATCTATGTAACTCTTTTAAAAATCCGCTATTATGCGATGACATGTAATGACAAAGAAATTCAAAATATAAAATCTATGGATATAATATAATATATATAAGATACGGGAATGGAACACCCGAAATGAAATTTCTAAGTTGTAGATTATCAAACCATCCTCAAGCGGGTACATAATCGGGCCCTGGACTTGAGACTTACCTAAGCGGACATGTATTCATGCCCAACTTATAAACTTAGCATTTTCGTATAAGCGGACATCAATGCCCTGAATATACTAAGAAAATTTGGCCTCCTAGGATGATAACGCATTAGGAGAGTGACGGCTAAAAGCACATACTCAGTATTCTAAATCTGATAATCTATATCACAAATGATATAAAATAATATAAATGGAATAAGAAATATGATTCAGTTGTCATACCGTCAAAAAAGATAAATATCTGTGAATGAGAAAATAGAATATAATAACAAATGAGAGACTTTATGTACCAATCAAGGGCCAAATGAGAGCTTCTGATATTCCCTGTACTAATAAGGGGTCAAAGAGAAAGTCCTTCGGACATATCGAAATCTTAAATAATTCGGCTAAATAAAATAATATAATAAAATGAAATAAAATCCATACTCGAATATGACCGCCCACACTAAACACCGAAAGTCATTTCAATCCTAATCTCTCAATTTAATTTGGAATCAAATCATATGCTAAATAATAATAATAATAAATAATATTGATCAAAGAAAAACACTCATGGCACTGCCGAACCCGTTAAATAATGAGGCTGGTGAATGACCGACAGATAAATGTGCGCGTGTATATACAAACCAACGGTCTCATGAGGCCGATTGGTCACCGCACGTAATCCGTTGATCTGGTTATACAAGACAATCTCGAACTGAGATCACCCGCCCCGTCTTTCAACACTCCCATACATTTAATACATGATTAATTACCTAACTTAATTTTTTTAATAATGATAATAATATTATTTATCCTAATAATTATAATCTATAACTTATTATTTTATTTCTAATCTAATCCTATCTCGGGACTAATTTTCGAGTCCTACTTCTATCTTATCTACATGCAAAATGACATGATATGACATATAAATGCGGGTAGACCTAAAAATACTTGATCAATTTACCGAATGCAATGATAATTACAATTCTAGTCTCTAAACAATGTTTGGTAAAAATATCGCAGTTTAGTTAAATTTTGAAAACAGTTATTTTCGAGTTTGGATTCCTATTTCTAAAGAGAGAAAATCAAATCTTAGAACCGTACCTGAGAGCGCTAGTGAGGATCACGGAGTCGCTCTACTCCGGAGGCGGCACGCCTGTCTCGGGATCGACGTCTACGTATGCGAGGTCGGATCGGCCTCGTACTCCGTGAGTGGATCCGAGTCAACTATATCACCTATTATTAATTTAAATTAAGTGTTTGTTAGTTTTAACATGATTTATTTCATAATTGATATTTAGTTATAATGACGTTTTGATTAACGTCCGTTCGATTTTAGCGTATTTTTTTTAGAAATTCGACAACAATTCTATTGTATTTATAAGGTGCCAGAATATTAATTTGTCACGTTTCTATTAATTTTATTGTGTTTATCATTTTAATCACATTTATACTTATTTTTTTATTAACTTCCATTCAGAATATGTTATTTTGATTAATTATCAATTTTAATATGTTTATCATTTTAAATATCATTTATCTGTTCGTTATTTTAAAACTTTTCATTCTTTATATTATAATCATTTTCTGATTCTTTAAGTTTCGTATTAGTCCATGTATATCATCAAACTTTTGAAGCGATTTCCAATTAATTAGTCATATTTTTAAATAATTTTTTTATTATCTTGAGACATTTAAATTCGGAAATATTAATCTCATGCCACCTCAAAACTTTAAATTTAGCAAAATACCATTTCAAAACTTTAACTCCCTCTAATGCCATCCTAAAATAAATTTATCTAGTCTTTTGCCACACTTATATATTTTTTGTTCATTTTTAATTAAGTTCAGTAAAATATCACTGTATTTTTTGATGTATTTTTTTAATTCCAAAAATACCCTCATTTCTGTACAATATATCTTTTCCTACTAATTTCGTCTGTTAAAATCGTTGATTCTCTGCAAAATGCATAATTATTTTAGCAAATGTCAAACCAAACACTTTTTTATTTTATTCTACAATAGAGAAAACAGTCAACAAATAAATCATACTAAAATCTTTTATCCAAATGACTCATAAAGAAAATTAAAAAATGCATTTATATATGCTTACGAATAGAATTTTCGCTTTTAAAGTTCTCAATCATGATGCTTATAAATCCTAAATTTGCTTTCATTAATTACGTATTTTGCAGTAGATATCAATGATTTTAACGATCGAAATTAGTAGGAAAAGATATATCGCCAAACTTTTAGAGCGACGTGAGAGTATTTTTGGAATTTAAAAATACATCCCAAAAATACAATGATATTTTAAATACAACTTAATTAAAAATGAACAAAAAATATATAAGTGTGGCAAAAGACTAAATAAACTTATTTTAGAATGACATTAGAGAGAGTTAAAGTTTTGAAGTGACATTTTGCTAAATTTAAAATTTTGAAGTGGCATTTTCCATTTAATTGAGTGATATGGCCGGTTGATACCGCGAGGGGGAGAGACAGGGAAATGGGAGGGCATTAAATGCCCGACAGGGATTTTAAAAGAGAGAGAGAGAGTAAGAGAGAGAAAAAATATTAAATGGAAAGAGAGGGCATTTGATTGGGATTAGATGTGGCAGAAAAGTTGGACAACCCGTGTGGCAAAGTCCGAGGGTTAATGAAATGTTATTCGGTTTGAAATTTGGATGGATATCAATCTATTTGATTATTCACTTATTTGTTTTAGCTAAGTTTAGTCTTATAAATTTTAGTATTTTATTAATTAGTTGGTTTAAATTAATTATTTAATTTATTGTTAATTAATACATGTAGCGATTTCATTTTGTTCTTATAGATACACTCGAAATATTATATTGTTATTATGTCGTTTACCAATTATCATTAAATCATCTTAGATTCTTATTTTAATTATTATTACTTAATTAAAATTGATGGTTTAACACTTAATGTGGCTAATTTATTAAAATAGACGCCATTGTGTATAATTGCGTATATTATGCAACCATTTTGAGTATAATGGCGTAAATTTTAAGCAAGTAGATGGATAGCATCTATCACAAATTAATATTGCCCATTTATATAATGTTATTTTTTACACAATAAATAGCTGAATTTTTTTTGTAAAGTAATATATACCCTCAATATTTACAATACAATGAACATGATAAAAAAACTGTGATTATCCCTTTTGGTGTCCTAATTACACATTGTTTTATTTTTGAAGGAAACATTTATGCTCCAAGCCGTACAATATGAGCCGGCATGCTAAGTTGAATTTCTATTAAAAGTGCATATGCAAGTTTCGTGTATAGATTTTCATAGATTAGATTATGAATGGAATACTTTCTTTTGTTTATTACTTGGTAAAAGAAAATTCTGTAATCCGATCATTTGCTCAAAAAGCAATAATATTGATTCCATAAAATTTTATCTCCTCTTATCATTCCTTGGCGCTATAAATCAATTTTATTTTTGAAATTTTAATTGCGCGTCTATAAAAAAATATTAAAACGTTAAAAAAACCTACAAATGCATTCAATATAAAATTATTTTTCACATAACTTTTATGTTTTATTTTTCTGCATAGAAACAAAATTAAATAACATAAGCCACAAAAAATAAATAAGGTACAAGATTCAAATATATTAGTCAATTATATAACATTTTCAATATTATAATAGAACCCGTGGATACGAATTCTATACTAGTAATATTTTAATTTCCTCTGCATGAACTACTAATATGTTTTGACGGATGTCGTTTACACACTGGATTCCAGCCAATTGGTTTTGGCAGCTGTCTTTTAGAACATTATATACGGTCAATATATACAGTAAACATTGAGAACAAAACATAATATTTACAATGTGATCGTAGTCAATGCTGTAATTTAATTTGATGGGAAAATATGTTCGATTTGAGAGACTAAGAAAAAACATTAGAAAATTAAAAAAAGGGAGGAATAAATAATTGATGGGGAGTTTGAAAAAAGAAGAAGAAATTAAACCATTAATTAATTTTTAATTTTTGATAATTATTTTTTTGTTGAAGTCCCTACACTTCTTCAATATAATATTATAATATCTTCGAACAAAAACAATACCAAAAAGTAATAGGGTTGGATCTTTGATAATTATTTATTTTGATCGTCTTAACATTCAACTAAAAATAAATCTATAAAAAAAATTTAAAATTGGAAAAGTTTTTACATACATATTGTTATTGCAGATTTTTTAAGCTTCAAATTTTATATAATTTAAATGCCATTTTATTCTGTAAAAAGTCATTAAATTGAAATAATTATAATGAGTTAAGCAATGATGCTTTGCATAATACAAATTGCTTCCGTGTTATGGATAATTTCTTCATTCTCAAACTCTAAATGATTGATCCGAATGTTCAAAATAATTTATATATGAAAATCTAGTTGGAGACTAAATTTTATATTTTTTAAAATTTTTACTACTTTTTAACATAGTTCGAAAATCACTTAATTGATTTTCAAACTATCATAAAAAATAATAATTTTTTTAAAGTATTAAATTTGTAAATATGTAAATTTTGAACAGTTCAGATTGATAATTTAAACTTTGAAATAAAAAAATGATTTATAATACAAAATTAATCCATGTTATGTATAGTACCGTAGTCCAATTCTTTCTCTCTCTATATATCATATAACTATGATTTTTGATTGAATTATCAAATATCATTCAAATTTAATGAAACTTAAATATAATCTATCTATCAATTTAATACTATATTTGTAAATTGTATTTAAAATTGATAGTTAAAAACTTAAAATGGTCTCGTCGAATAAATCCTACCGTGTGTATATATAATGCATATATACCAGACCAGCTTAGGGACCGGTTTAGGTCTAAAGGAGGAAAGCTCAATCATAAGGCGGAACACGGAACCCGACTGTGCCTGTGCGCTTCCAATCTCGTCCCCCGCTCTCGATTACGCTTCTCCGCTCCTCGCTGTTCCTCAAAAAGAAAAAAAAGTCGAAGAGAAAAAGAAAAAGGAAGGGTGAGAAAAAAAAGAAAGAAGAGGAAATAATATATATATATATAACCATTTTCTTAATTTTCCTAAAACGAAACGAAATAATTACTTGCCTGAGCTCCGAAGTTTGAGAGACCAAGGGTTTCGGTCGGAAAACCTACGACTACTTTTTTATCTACTCAATCAGCTCAGTTTTCTCTCGTCTCGTCTATTGGTTCGGTTCTCTCTCTTTCTCTCTATGTTAGAAGAGTTGTTGTTCTTTTTTCTTTTTAATTTTATCCCTTAACTTCAGGTTCGTTTAGTTTTGGAAACCTTAATCATCTTTAGATCTTATCAGGCTAGCCTAGTGTCAACTAAGGGACGAATGCCTCTTCAACGACACCCGCACCTGCCTTCCCCGGGTCCAGGCCTGTTGCAACACCCAGATCCGTTTGGTCCTGGACCTGGCATCCGTCCACCATCCGGCCCTTTCCCTTATGATCTGGAGAGGAAACTTGACATGCAACATGTGGAGATAAAGAAGCTGGCAATTGAGAACCAGAAACTTGCTGATTCACACCATTCTTTAAGGCGTGAGCTGGCTGTGGCTCAGCATGATTTGCAGATTATCCAGGTAAGACTGGGACACATTCTGTTTGGTTCTTGTGGTTCAGAGCTGTTATGTGTACCAGATTGGACAGTTTGATGCTCTATTGAGACTGCCTGGTATATTTCATCTAATGGTCGTTGGTCTAAGAATGTTTTAGCAATTTCATTAAGTGCCAGTGAGAATAAGCACTGACAAATATCTGTCTAAAGGAGAGTTTGGTTTATGTAGGAATGTTCTTTCTTTTGCTTGATAAGGCTCAATTCCCTTTTTAACATTATATAGGAAAACTAGATAATTATGGTTGAGAAAGACTTCAACCGAGTGAAACTAGAGAAGCAAAGGAAACAGTAGATATTAAAAACACAAATGATCTTTCCTAATCTCTGAGGGAACTTGCTAATTGCTATTAATCTCTGCCAATTTTTTGCTGAATTCTTTTTAATTTAATCTTTGAAAGCTTTTGAATAAGAAACTTCAGCTGAGTTAATTGAAAATTAAAAATTTAAAAGCTTTGTATGCTAGCCTTTTATAAGAATGTGAGCGGTTCCAGAATTTTTCTCTGAGGAATGTGGGAGTAAGGTTGCTTTGGGAACCGGGTGCATTGATTGACCCTTCCATTTCTAAAGCCAGCTAGCATCAAAGTGTATTCCTTTACAAAAATGTAGTGGTGCTGGAATTTTTTGCTCTAGCCCTTGAAACTTTTATATTTTTGTATTACTTTTTGAAATTCAATCTTTTTTATTTGAAATTCTTGGAATTTTATTTTATAACTGCTCATGTTAAAACAAAATTTATTTATAAAAGATATGTATACAAAGTCACACCCATATCCTTAGTTCTTTAAAATTACCCTATCACACACCCGCACTGTATCTTATACAATACCTGTGCCCACATCATGGAACATAGATACCGACTAAATTTGATTGTTTTTTTCTATGGAGCCCAAGATTATGTTAAATTCTGATCTAACAGATAGAATATCAAATAGAAATAACAAGAAGAACGAGAATGAAAAGAAAGTAATAGAAGGAATGTTTGATTGTGTAGAGTTCAATAATTTCTTCAACAACACAATAGCAGGCACATCCAGCCTATTTATACAATTCATGCTTATTTACAGTAAATGTAATTTCTACACGCAGTAAGAGTAAAGCTCAGTACGTGCGTAACCAACTCCTCGGATTCTCTAACGACTACTCTATTCGATTCTCCAGTAGCTACCATCCATTCCCTCTCCAGTTACCTCCTTAACACGACAGCCCATTAAGTCGTTTAGCCTAGCGGCCCAACTCCTGTGCGCCAGCCCGCTTCATAATTGAACTTGAATTACTTCTGGTCCCAACGGTCTCCAGCTTTGATAACTCATGCGCTGACAGATTAGCACTAACCAATATTGTTGAACAAATCTTAATTTATAGTATTAGCTTGGCAGTGGCAACCCTTAGATCCGAGATCATTTTTTTGTTACATTACACTAACAACTTTGAATCCACTCAGGGGCACACGAAGGCTGCCAAGGTGGATGAGGAACAACAGCTTAGGGGTATGATTGAAAAAGTAAAAAAAATGGAGGCAGAATTAAACTCTGAAAATGTTAAATCAGACCTTCAGAAGGCCCATTCTGAGGCTCAGAATCTGGTAGCTGTCAGACAGGATTCATTTTTTAAGGTGCAGAGTATGAGCCAGGATTTACAGAGATCCATTGGTGATGTGCAACAGATACCAGTGCTGATGTCTGAGCTGGATTCGCTAAGACAGGAGTACCAGCAGTTGAGGTAACTTAAACTTTTTTAGGCAATCATTTTTTAGATCTAAATATTGAGTACCTTCTTACGAACTAATTAATTTAGGTAAGGTTATTTTTTATTATTATTATTTTTGCTTAACATAGCATTGCTTTAATTATGTGTCAGTTCATTAGCTTGTACTTGACCAAATGAATAAAAAGCATAAGAGGGTAAAAAAAATGATTTCCTGACTGAAAAAGGCATTTCCCGTCTACTGTTTAAGTTTAAGTTCTGCGTGGGCCAGTAACATGAGTATCTATGATAGCCATGGTTCAGTTCTTTCAGTTGGATGGTCAATTGAGAGAGATTTAACAGCTCTAGACTGATTAGGGCTTCCCTAGATTTAATAGCATAATTGGATTTTATGGTACCATAACCGTCAGTATTTCTGTGAGATACCTTATGCTTCCTCAGAAACAATTGAAATTTATAAAATTGTTTTCAAACCTTAATGAACTTCTGGTGACATAAATGCATATTGCAGAGCTACATATGATTATGAAAGGAAACTCCGACTTGACCACTATGAATCTTTGCAACTAATGGAAAAGAACTATGTGGCGATGGTGCAAGAATTGGAGAAGCTCCGCGCTGGGCTTGCAAATGCTACAGGTGCTTGAATTATGTTAGGAGAAACCTGCCTTTGCTTGAACTTTTTATCATTTATCTACCGAATATTGTTGATACTGAAGAATTAACACTTTGAAAATAAAATAACAAAAGTAGGCACCAATTAGCTTAAAATCCAATACATATAAAATTAACAAAATAAAGAGAAATGAGGCATTCCTGTGGGAAGTAGTTTTGTACCAACCAATATGCGCCAATTACTCTGTTCCTGCTGGTCTGGTACTGGTAGAGATCTTTTCTTGAGCTTGCCTGCTAAAGTATATTTTACACATTTTAGTACAACTGATAACTTCTGTTTACTGCATTAACCTGATATTGATCAAGTTCTATTTTTATTGTAGGCACTGTGTGTGGCATATCTTCCCAGAAAGAAAATAATACATCGGCTCAGGTATGTATGTTTAGCATATGTTGGAACAAAGAGTGATATCAATATAATGCATATCATATATTTTTCTCATTTAATTTCACTTTGTGTGTTATCCTTTTTTCTTTTATTTCCATTCACTTCTGTCTAGTTTTGGCCTGGTACTGTAGCTGTTTCTGCATGAAACTTGTTCCACAAGAAAATATGGAACTTCCTTGATGATGTCATTTCTTTCAGAAGATGCTTATTTGCCGTTTTACTGATAACCAGGTACAAGCCATGCAAGGTGGTCAGAGCGTGCCCCCATACAGTGGAAACCTGCCAGGCACCATCTCTTCACAGACTAATACCGGAAACAACCCTAGTCCTAACCCTACCCCTTGCACTAACCCTAATCCTACTCGAAACCCGACTCAGGGTTCACCATATGGACCTGCACATGCACATCTGGCTCTTTATAGTTCAGCACAGACACCTCAATCCTTCTATGGAACAACACAGGTAAATTACCATTTATAGCAGGCACTTTTGATACTGGTTGGTTGGTGGTGTGTACTACTTGACACCTTTGAAGAAGTGGGGCTGTTTACCAATTACCAGGGACAATTGGGGATTGGATTTCTATTTTAATTTCTGTATAACCCATTTTTCCTGCACAAATACTATTGATGGAAACTTCTTTTGTTTAACTTTGCTTTTTCTGATTTGTATACTGAGATGAGGAATTACAGTACCAATATGGACAAATACTGATGGAGTTATTTCATTGATATTCTTGCATTACCCAGGTGCCCCAAAATGTATATGGGTCAGCACAGTACCTATATGGACCCTCTCAAGTACCGGCTAATTCTTATGGGTTGCCACAAGCACCAATTCAGCAGATACCATCACAACATTATGGGTCAGTACCTTACGGATCAGCACCAACACCGCCTTCAGGGTCAAAATAATCCAGCTTGTAAATAAGAAAGTTGTAGTTCTCCATTGGAAAGCTATTTATTTGATTATTAAATGATAAATTATAACCAGTTTTGTACCTATTCTGTTATTCACTGAGGGGCGAGGAGGGTGAATCAGCCACCTGTAATGATAACAGTTGCTTATAGGAAGAATTAATTATGTCAATTCGTTTTATTCTTGTATGCTGTTTTTACAATTTAGGTGGCGTATTAAGGATGATTCCATTTTTTAAACTCTTTTCTGATGCTATTTGAAAAGTGGAAAAGATGTTCATGCACAATGGTTCTGGGTTTCATTGTTTTCCTTACAAGAACAACAGCTCCCCCCCCCCCCCCCCCCCCTTTTAAAAGAATATTAGTATACTTTGGTGGAACAACAATTGAACACAAAAAATATGCATCAGCGGCCCAATATCCGTTCTCAAAATTTCATGTGACCCTTTACATGCGGATTGAAGAGTACAGACCATAAACACTCTTACATGCGGATTTTTCCTTAACACTTTGGCTTCGGCTACGGCCTCCACCTTTTGATTTGTGATTATTAAAGAGTTTTTTTTAAAACACTATTCTCTATTATTTAAAAAGACCATATTTATTGTTCCGCATGCAAATCTATATATACAGTATGCACTGATTTTTCGCATGAAAAAAATTACATTTAAAAACATTGCCTCGCCAATAGCAAAATGGCCATCACTGCACATTGCACAACACGAGATATTCAAACACCTATGTTGCCCAGATTCTTTGGGAGCACACTCCGTATCCCGTATCGGATATATATCCGATACGCGCACCTGATATTCCATATGAAGTATCAGACTTTTTTAATGCCTTGATTCAGTCTTGGATTCGCCTGATACTTACTGATATGGCTGAAATCACATTTCGACACGTCTCCGATACGCTGATAGCTCGCGTTTTGACACGTCTTGATCAAGTATCAACCAACTGCATGCGCGGTCGCATGGTCTTACCACTGCGCCATGTGTTGGTTTCTGTAAAAATATTAATTTTATTATAATTAAATAATATATTTTATTTAAATCTATACTATATTATAAAATTAGTTCACTATTTTATAAAAAATAATGTAAAAAATATAATAATTTTTCTTTCATGAATAAAATTGTACAATTTTTTTTTAATAAAACATATAATAGTTGATATTTAATTTATTTAATATATAATTTTTTTAGACCTCTTATACATGCATGATAAAAATAGTAAATAAAATGAAAAAAAATGAGTTTGATTGAAATCTGAATCGTCACTTACATAAAATAAATCAATCTCAATCATAAATTGTATATAAATATATCGATAATTACATATTATTTGATAACATTAATGGACAAGTTCAATTCACATACTTTCTTTTTTTTTTTGAATTTTTGGATTCTATTTATTTTTATCTTTCTAAAAATTACTATATACCATTATCCATATCTTAGTTTTTTGAGAATGACCGAATAACCGCATCCACACTATATTAGATATGATATCCGCACCGGTGCAACATAGTCAAACACATAATAGGCTGCTTTGCTCGTTTGTACCTTTTTTTAACACCATGTTTAAAAACATTGAAGAAAACGATGAAGTGTCCACTCACTCAGTTAACAATTGTTACTTATTTGTCAAGGGACATTACATAATTGTTAAGAACAAAGTAATACTTTTGTACATATCCATTTATTGTGCAATTTCCTATATAGTAAACAATCATGTAAATTTACTTGACAAATCTGTAATTATTGTTAAAACATAAATTGGTGGACAACACAGAGGGTAGAAACCTTGTGCCCTCCTCAACATGGATACTCAGACTTCAACTTGAGGAACTCTAGCTAGAGATTCCTGCAATTTTTCGAGGGAATAAGAGAGGTTAACCATGTTTCCTTTCAAGTATTTCTCATAAGAGGTAAGATCGAAATGACCATGACCACACATTGCCATAACAATGACCTTCTTTTCTCCAGTCTTTTTACACTCCAGCGCTTCCCTAATTGTAGCTGCAATTGCATGCGTTGGTTCAGGTGCTGGGATGATTCCTTCAGTTCGAGCGAATTGTATTGCAGCTACAATAGAAAATTTACAGCAATTGTAATAGAGAAAGAAAGAAGAATAAAAAGAGGGATTGTTTAAAGATCTAGAATAAATAAAAGAAATATTTGCATCTCCGAAGAACAACAAATGTCTTAGACGTCGTATGCCGATATGGCAAATCAGTAAATCCTATATATTAGTACATGTAAATCCTTTTTGTTGTAAGTAATAAAAACACCACTAGCCCCTTTTGCTCTTTTAGCTCTATTTTTTTTAATTCTTCAGTCTTTCTCCCTCCTCCATCAAGAAAGATGAAGTGATAGATTAAAAATCTGAAACACCATTCGTGTGTCTTAATCAATTTTGAACTTTAATTACCTTGGAAGCACTCAGTTTGTGGAATTCCAATGGCTTCCATCAGCCCAAGCTCATAAACATGAGAAATCAGGGGAGCCATCCCATGGTAGCGTAGCCCACCTACAAAGCAAATAGTAAAAATTTCTCATTCAAAACAGAAGCATAACAAAACATTTACTAATTACCACTATATCAGCGTCGTTCTCCATTTTGACTACAATACACTATTGAACCTTCAGGGTAATAATTTTCTGAAAGACTAAAGCCCTGAAAATGCATTATTGGTAATATGGCAAAATGAACTACCACCCTATTGGCTAATCATATCAGCATTTTTATGCCTTGATCTTAGATGTAACCAAAATGTATCACCAAGAAACAGTAGCCAAAGCTAAATAATTACAATAACAACAGATTGCCGTTACCAGCATGGATTGGATCTGGAATGAAGTCATGACCAAGTGTATGCATCTTCATTAGAGGTGTCAACCCAGCTGTATCGCCAAAATCATATGCATACACCCCTTTTGTCAGAGAAGGGCATGCAGTTGGCTCCACAGCCAGAAAGACTGGGTTGATTCTCCCCCCTATCTTTTCCCTCATAAAAGGGAACACCAACCCAGCAAAGTTGGATCCACCACCTGTGCACCCAATAATCAGATCAGGCTTTTCATTTATTGCCTCCATCTGCTTTATACACTCTTCACCAATCACAGTCTGATGCAGTAAGACATGGTTGAGAACACTGCCAAGGCAGTATTTGGAGTCCGAATTGGTTGCAGCAACTTCAACTGCTTCTGAGATAGCAATGCCGAGGCTTCCAGGGCTTGATAGATCAGATTCAAGGATCCTTCGGCCTGATTCAGTCACAGTGGAGGGTGATGGGTGGACAGTTGCTCCCCAGGTCTCCATCATCAGTCTACGGTATGGTTTCTGGTCGTATGAAGCTCGCACCTGCCATACCTGGTATGGAATAAAAACGGTTGCATCTTATAATTCTGTAGAGACGTTATATTAGAATTTAAGATGGCTTATATAAGATGACCGATTAACCTCTACCTAAAATAGGTACTTTACTGTGCCAGTCTGAAGAGGAAGATGCCAAAAAGTATATAAGTTGTTTTGTACATTAATTAGTTTGGTACAAAATGTTATTGTATGCTTGATTAAATCTTGGTTGCCTAAGCACCAAAATTGACCAGGGAAAAGAAGATGTACACAAGTTCTATATGGCTTATAACCAATGAAGAACATCTGACAAATACAATTACTTTCTCTAAGTCGCATGCAATGATATTCCATCCTTTCATGCACACTGTTACTGACTACTGTTTTTGTAATCCGTGATAATAAGTTAAGGTCAAACCTCACAGTTCAGACCAAAAAGGCTAGAGGCAAAGGACAAGGCACTGCCCCATTGACCAGCACCAGTCTCGGTAACAACACTTTTGACCCCTTGTTGAGCATTGTACCAGGCTTGCGGTACAGCTGTGTTTGGCTTGTGTGAGCCTGCTGGGCTGGTACCTTCATATTTGTAGTATATTTTAGCTGGGGTGTCGAGCAATTTCTCGAGCCTCTTTGCCCTGTATTTAAATTACAATAAGAAGAAAGGAGTATATTGCAAACTTAGTTAACTTGTAAATAATTTGACACATAAAACAAAGAATAAACACAATGATGATTAGCATTAAGGACCATCCTCCAGTTTCTCTTTGTAGTAGGTGTTTCAGAATTGAGTCAAACTGGTATTGTCTTGATATCAAGTATTATATTATTGGACCAAGTCAACATGTACCTAATAAGAGGTGTGGGCCGCCAGAGCTGGTAGACATCGATGATCTCTTCTGGTATATCAATGTACCGGTCCTCACTGATCTCTTGCTTTATAAGTTCCTCAGCAAAAAGAGGAGATAAATCTTCGGGATTGAGGGGCTTGTGAGTTTGTGGATGCAGAGATGGGGGTGGTTTCACATCAAGATCTGCCACAATGTTGTACCACTGCTTTGGAATGTCAACTTTGGTATTATTGGTACAAGTTGCTGTAACTCTTGTATAGCACAAGGGTTTTCTTGGGAGGTTGAGAGCTGGCTTCCTTATGTAATATGCTGATTGTTTGCCATCACCTAATCAAACCAAATTAATCGTAAAGGGCAAAAAAAGTATTTAAATTTTCTTCTTTTATATCGTGAAGAAGTATTTTAGTTTTAAAGTAGTCCTATGTTGCAATTTATTAGCAGCCAGAAGGGGCCAGAAGCTTACCGTAATATGTAGTTCAACAGTAATTGTAACTTATAAGGTGGCAATAGGGCTTATTTTGTACCTGAGAATGAAGAAGAGATGATGGTGAGTTGACAAGAAGCAACAACCGCCATGAAAAGGAAGGAATTCCTTTTGATCTCTGTGGAGGTACTCCGTGGAAAGAATTTCAACAATGTATTTATTTATCTAGAAGGGAGGTTGACGAAGGATATGCATCTGCTAATGATTTTTTCGGGATAATAAGTTATTCTGTTAATTGATCAGGGTCGTCAGTTCGTTCTCGAATAACTCAGATGAAGTATTCTCCCTTCATTTTTTCTTCAAAATAATAGATACTGTTCATCTCGAATCCAACGATCATGATTAAACAATAAAAGTCCTGAAATAGATTGTTTAAACATACCCCCAAAAATAATTATATGTAGAATCGTAATATTCTAGTATGTTTGATGTTTCATGCAACAAAGCAGTGAAGTTTACTTCGGCTAACAGAGATTCCACAAAATTCCATGTATATTCATTCCAGAGTAGAGAAAGCACGTTGCTCAAAGTTGACTCAAATTTATTAATTACAATTCTGCTCAGTAGGCGACTAGGCGGTGCAACAGTGGTTAAGTTGGCAACATTATGGGCCCCAGTGTGACAGATTTTTTTATTTTAATAAATAAATAAATAAATATAGTAAACTGGTATCTCTCCTCACTTTTACATAAATAATCAGATCCGAGTTTGAAACTCGGGTCCGATTTTTTTTTAACCCAGAAACGAAAAAAAAAATTACCCAGACCCGAGTTTTTGTGTGTTATATTAAAAACAAAACACAAAAGTCAGTAGATTGATCTAAAATATTACAATAAAAATTAAAATAAAATTTTATAAAGCCAAATATAAGCACAATTAATACATTGTTCTAAAATAGTGTCAAACAAATTAAAATATTACAACAACAATTAAAATTCAATTGTTCTGGTAAATATAACAACAAAAAACATAAACACACTAGTAATCTAAATCATGCTCTGTTGGAATGAGCTCGACCTCGAGTTGACAGCCTGTTAATACGACCCTGTTAATTTCTTCAGTTTTCCTTTCTGTGTGTGTGTGTGTTTTTCACAGAATCAATCGGTCAATTCGTGGCAAGCCGACTTTTAAACAAATTAGCCTTTTGATCATTATCTAAAAGATCTGTATATCAAATAGAACTTTGGTGATTGAAGTGCTTCAACAACTAAGAAATGTAGGTACCATAATGTCCTTTTTAAGCATCAATCTCAACTTGAATGATTAGTGCATCTGATTTCAAATTTATCTTTGAAATCTTCACATGATTTTAAACGCTGAGGAGGTGGACAGGATTGACCTTCGGGGCCGCAGAATTGAAAGCATATCAAAAGAATTTTCCTATAATAACTCAATTATTATATTTCCAGTTATAAGATATTTATCAAAGTAAAGACACCTCAAAATATGCTCTAACAAAATTTTAATTTATATTGCTCAATAAATTATTTCATCAAAATATTGTAGGAGTCATTCTTTTTGATATCTTTTAGAGTTTTTAAGTATTATTTTAGAATTTTGAAAATGTTCTTATTTTCATATGCTAATATTTAATATATATATATATATATATATATATATATATATATAAATACTAAACTGGTCGGGCTTGAATTTGCTTCTCAAATTAATACTAAACTGGTCGGGCTTAGCGATGATTGCTCCACTTCCACACTTATTAATTATTATTGATTTATTGTTTTAATCAATTATAAATATCAGCAGCTTAATTCTACATAATATTATAAAGGAATTATTGAAGTAAAGATCTGAGTTAGATTATGAATCATCATAACGATAATTAGCTAGATATATCATACTGGTCGGGCTTAGCGATGATTGTTCCACTTCCACACTTATTAATTATTATTGATTTATCGTTTTAATCAATTATAAATCTCAGTAGATTAATATTATTAAGGAATAATTGATGTAAAGATCAGAGTTAGATTATGAATCATCATAACGATAATTAGCTAGATATATTACACTGGTCCTAGATAAAAAAAGATATGAGTCTTAAGTTTGAGATGGCCTTGGATTTTTGGACTAATCTTAATTATTAATTGGATTTGAACGAAATAATCAATTAAATGGTATACAGGCTAATGACTTGTCATTAACAATTCATTGCTGTTACGGAAAAGTTTGTCCGAGTGAAAGTTTTTAATTAGTTGGTCTTGTCAAGTTATCATTTAAAATTTACACACATCGTAGAGGAGTCTTCTACGGCTCTACAGTAGAATTTTCCACAATAATGACTTAATGAGATTACACAGATCGTGTTGGGCTCTCAGTTTTCTTTTTCTCACGTAAACAATAGCTCGTGGGAGCCCAAAACGGCCTAAAAAAATGCAAAATACAGAGTGCACCTGCCAGCTTGTCCTCCGCAACCTATTCGGGCTATTCCCATTATAAAATTACAAAACATATTAAACAATGATCCGGCAGATTTATTATTTATTTTGGTAAATGAAGAAAATAGAAAAATGGTAAAACACTCATGTTTTGTGCACCAATGGTTCAGTCTCGTATATTTTTTTTTACGTTTGTGTGTATTTAAAAGCAGTAGAAATTTGAGATGAGACTGAGTTTAAAACTCGGTCCTCACATAATTTATGTATATAATGTCATACACCCAGTATCTTTCTCTCTCATCTTCCTCCAGCCAGCTATTTCTTCAAAATCATCATTGTTACTGATGCAAGAGCTTCCAACTAAAAAATGTATTTTTCGATAGATCCGGAGCCGATCCGAATTCACCACTCTCTTCTCATCAATATTGTAATTTTTTTCTATTTGAATTATTAGCTTTTACTGTAAAATTAAAATACACTAACAATAGAGTTTATCGTTCATATTGTAGAGACGAAAATATTGCTGATCAATGTGTATCACGAGAGCCAGATTCATGCTAGTTTGGAGCTGCTCCATAGCTAATTCAACATCAGCATTAGTGCACGGATCAACACTGCCCTAGTAGGTTCGGATGTTTTTTTTTATAGTTTTCTTAGGGTTATTTTTGAAAAAAATTAGTGAATGATTAAAATAATAGCACTGTACCAAATATCCGAGTATAAAATACTAGACCTAGTAGTTGAATTTGAACCAATATCCAGTTCTTATTACTATGATCCGACTAGTATTCTTGAATGTAGTAACCCAGTCATGACTGAGGAAAGAACCCACCCCCGAGCTCGAGAGCAGCCACCATCCCGTGTTCCGATATAAAATGTGGATGAGGATGAGGTAAAAGAAGAGTTACACTTGAATGTCGAGGAGGATGACATCCATGATGCAATAAATATAAATATGAATGAAATTGAGGATGCGATAGATGTCAAAGAAATAGTTAAAGAGTGATAAATATCTATTCCTTTCATCAATCGGGGAATGAAGCACTCCTGTGCATAATTTTACTAATAATATGTCAATGTCGTATGCAGACAACCCTTATTTTTATAAACCACCTAGAATTGATGAACAATTTAGTGTCGGTCAGTAATTCAGTATAAAATCAGAGTTGAAATTAAAAATCGCTGATTTTTATGTTCAACAGAATATAAAATTGGAGATAACAAATAACAGCAAATCAAAATTAGTGATGAAATATAAAGATTTCAACTGTCCATGGAGGATATATGCCACACCCAACATAACGAGTATTTAGGATATCATAATAAATCCGTTCAAGCACTCTTATTTTGGCAGTGCTACTAGGGCGGACCACAGTCAGATGACTTCTAGAATGATAACAGATATTGTTAAGAATCGGTTGAGAGAGAACTTAGAAATGACAAAAAAAAATAAGGGATTTAGTTAAATAAAAGTTCATCACAGTACAATCAACTTATAATCTATACTATTATATAAAGCATCTAAGAATTAGAGGGTCCATTTTTTGTCATGGTAATTTTTTATTATATCCATTTTATCCCTCAATTAGACGGATAATATTTATTTTTGGTTGATCGAACGTATGTGATCACGTCCATTGATCCCCTCTTTCTCTCTATTTCTTTCTCTTATATACTATTATTTTCATAATATTATTATTTTTTATTTAGTAATTTTGTGCATATTTGGTAAGAAATTAATGGTGATAATATATGTTAGAATAATTTACTTTTTTGCCATAAAAATCATGAATCATTAACTCATATTGTGCAAAAATCTCATCCAAAATTAAATATAGTCTTTATTATATGTTTTCTCTATAATTTGGTGAATTTATAATTTAATATTAGATAAATATGATTTTTTTTATCTTATAATGTTTTAATGTTTAAATAAAAAATTCTGCTGCAACGCGCGGGTATATAGCTAGTAAATTATAAAGAGGAAGAAAACTGATAATTGCAGACATTTTTAGCAATTAGGAGATGTCATACGAGATGCTTCCGTTTCTACTAGCAGCAATATAAAATTTCACATATGGCACAAAATACATCATAAAGACAGGCGCCCTCAACAAAGTTCGGTGTTAAAATTTTTGATCATGTTGCATGGGTATTTGGTCCGTGCATTGCAGCATGGCTTTACTTACGGTCAGTCTTAACAATCGATGCTGGATTTTTATCGGGTCGGTATGTCAGTAAACTATTTATGACATGTTGTTATGATGCGGAACAATAACTACTATCACTTACATTTGCTGTTGTAGTAGACGAGAAAAGTGTGACAAACTGGGGTTGGTTCATGCAGTGGTTACGTAAAGAGATTGTCGGTCCTGATAAAATTACTATTATCTCAGATCAACATCTGGGTATAAAGGACAATATTTGAGAGACCAGATTTGGATGGAAGGAATTATCAGGCGGGATGTTCATCGTTATTGTACTCAACACACTTCACAAAATGTATATAAGGACTGTCATATGAAAAAAATAAATGCCTTTTCAAACAAGATGTAAGACATAAGAAACCATGAATGTGCAAGAAATATATGAAAAAAATTTAATAATATTAGACCGGTATCCTATAAGTTCATAATAAAATAAAAAATCATGCAAAAATCTCCTAACAGAACAAGTGTCCAACAAAAGGATACGAAATAACACAAACAACAGTAACCAACCCGCTGCATCTGAGAGAAAGTATCGGTCGAGGAATTCCATTACGAGGAGTTAATCCCAAATCAAGTGGCTGCATTACATCAAGAAAGATATGCATAACATGTAGACAGAGCTCTTAATCGGTGAAAAATAATGACAAATAACGGTTCAAAATCATTGAACAACGTGTTCATGAATTGTCAACAATCCCTATAGTTTCCTCTTGCTATTTGTTGTCTCTCAAGGCTTCTGAAAAAGCTAGGGACGAGCCAAAATACACTAGATACCTCCAGAAGTTTATCTCTCTCTTCCCTCAGAAGGTGTATAATGTGGATACTGGGATAAGATTTATTCAGTATGCGGGTCTTGCTTGCTCGGTAAGTTGACATGGTTCCCATCTTTTTGGCTACTTCAGTTTGTAGAGAATAAAATACAAATGTAGGACGCTTTTGGTGAGCTATGGTTCCTCTAAGAGGTTGTACATATGTTGTTTTTATCATCAATTTGGTGTAATCTGTTATATCATTTAATTTTGTGTGAAGTACAATGATCTGTAGCAAGCTTTCTGCCGTCCATTTTACTTAGTTGATTGGTTTTGTCTAATGTGATATTTAATTTAGTGTTTTGTATAGATTCACCTCAAATGGAATTCACATAAATAGTTATAGGAGCAGTAGCATCAGGAATGTTGATCATATTGAGATCAGTGAGTGGTGCCCTTCAATTTCCAAATTGAAATTCATTTGACAGTAAATGTTCTTGTTGGTTGTAGATATTTTGTGGAGTTTTAGTTTGACACTGATCTACCTGGAGGTGACAATTGACAGAGAATTCTGAGAAAGAAGGAAAGGAGAGAAGGATATTGTGAAGAAATCGGAAAGAGGAGGAGAGAAGAAAATCATATCTGTATCGGAAATCAGATCGGATACTGATGTTGAGGCGGATCGATAGGGGAGGCGAGACTGATGTTGATGCGGAAGAGACACAAGAGGAGAACCCTAGCATATCATCTGGCAAGAATAAAGAGACACAGATCGACTGAGAAGAAGAGATGTCGCTGAAGGGCTGAAGGGAAAATTTTTAAAATAATGTTTCAAGGGTAATTTTGTCTTTATAAGAAAATAGTTAATTTTAAACCTTAAAATACATTATGGGTGATATTTTGACAATTAAAATAGTTTTGAAGTGGAATTATAGAAACCATTAATTTTAGGATGATATTTTGATAATTAAAATTTTTAGAGTGGCATGAAGACAAATTCCCTTATAAAAAGAATAAAAGATCTATAAAAATGACAACATTTTTTATGAATACCTTTCTAACTAACAACGATCAAAATCGATGATACCAGATTCAGCATTTGAATTTCAAACTTGAAATATAACTTCAGATCAATTATCTTCTTGCGATATATACTAATTAATTAGTAAATTAAGGTCAGCATTATTGTTACCGTTGGACATGACCACAGTGCTCTTTTGGGATTAGACCACAATGGAGTTGAATTATGCGCCTATATATTATTAGGCCAATTTAATAATCAATCCAATTATCTACTTTGGTTCTTAAGCTAGCTCATATAGGCCTCTTTTTTTCATTAGATGGCAAATGTTGCTTATTAGTAGCTATAGGTTTCATTACGATGCGTTAATAGTTCACCAGCATTCATTGCTTGCACCCAAGTTTCCTGACATGTGCATCAGTACAGAAAACAGTGTTTTACATCATAGTAATAAATTTGTGATTTGAAAAATGTTCGGCGAGATCAAAAAATTAACATTTGAATATAATACAGATATAATTCGGTAATAGTTCGTTTCATATAATATAAATAAAATATATATTATAATGATAAAATATTAAAAATATATTAAAAACTATAAAATTTCATATAAAAAATATAATGTATTTTTTGCTGAATAATTTAGAAATAAAATGTTTTTGACTAAAAAAATCTGACAAATTATTCATAAAAAATAAATTATTCACGGATAAATATCCAATCTTATTAGTAAGCTGGCAAGTGCACTGCATTGAAATTGAGGCCGAATTAAGACATCTCGTGTCGTTTTCAGATGGTAACACTCACGTGTCTCTGTGTCGCCGCGTTATATACTTGTATGATGGCGATGATATAGGTCATTCTTATCTTAACACAAAGCACCGTTTCTTGTATATCCGAGTCTAAGCATGGGCGGACCCAAGTAGAACAGTGGCATGTGCACTTTTTGGATTTTAAAAATAATATTTTTAATAATATTTTCAGTAATTCTTTATGATTTTTTTTTTGTTTTTTTGAATTGTCTAATTATTTTTATTGAGAATAAAATATTTAATATCGTACATAATAAAATAATTATGCAAAAATATCAAAATATAAAGTTCTGTAGATAATTTTTTTTTCATCAACTTAATTATCTATTACTTTGAGCTTTATTTTATTATTATTTTAATATATAAAATGTTATTATTTTAATATATTTTTATTAGTTAAGTATATATATAAATTTATTAATTTTTTTATTCAGTATCCGATTAGTTAATGGGTTTAAACCCAATAAACTATTACAATCCGATAATTGACTTCCGACCAAAATCCTAAACCTGCCCTTGAGTCTATGTGCGCATAGACATTGCCCACCCCTTGATTATTTGGTTTAAAATGACCTCAAAATTTAATTAGGTTTTTAAGTAAAGATTGGGTTTAAACTATCTAACTTTTAAATGTTTATAAAATATTTTATATTTGGATTTTGGATTCACGAATAAAATTTTATATAATTTACAATGATTTCAATTTAATGATCTTTGACAGCTATCAAACGATAATAAAATTGTATGAAATTTGAAATACTATCAATTTATAGTTAAAGAAAATATCTATATTTTTTTTTCCATTTTTAAGTTTTTTTGAATTTATTAAAAAAATCATTGTCATTTATCAAGATTATAAAAAATAATCATTGTCAAGAGATTCCCCATTATCTATATTATTGTTTTTTGAGTAAAAATAAGAATCTAAGTTATCAAATTTTAAATGTCGACAAATGACCTCATTTGGATTTCAAAACTGTGATCTTTCATATAAGGAGCATTACGTTCACCACTGGACCAAACTCAAAGATAATATATGTATATCATATTTATAAAATATGATGATATTTTTTATACGTTTAACCGTGCATAAAAGTGACTTGAAAATTTCAATGTTTTGAAATTTATTATCAAATATGCTTCAATAAACCTATAAGTTTATTTTTCAATTTTCAATTTATTGATTTTTAACTCATTGTTAAAATAGTTTAACTAATTATTATCAAATAATCCCTCTCTAATATAAAAAACTCACTTGTCTCTTATATAAATGCAAAATATAAAAATATTTTAGTACAGAAAATTGGAATTATAATTGAATAGGGTTTTCCTAGAAAAACTGATCATCAAATGTTTTATCAATTAATTGGTTCAGCACTACAGCTCTCACGAGATCAATTCATTAGAAATTTTGTTGTGAATAAACTTTTTTAAATAAAGATGTGGTCTAACTTATCAAATTTTAAATAAATGATATTTTATTTGAATTTCAAAACTATGACTTTTCACACAAAGAACATTATGGATGGACTCTTGATGTTACTTTAGTGAGATTTGATTATAGATGAATGATATGTCAACCAGCTCAATAATGAACGATAAATTAGTAGTTCAAATAATAGCTAATTAAAATCATTTTAAAGATATTATATAAAAACAAAACTTCAGCTCTATCTTCGCTAATATGTCAAATATGACACAGCCACTAAAGATACCAGATACATAAATAGAGTTCTTATTAATCTAGGTAAATATTTTTTTTTTCATATTTCGAACTTCAATTTGAACTTAGCAGGAAATCATAAATAGGCGAGATTTATTGTCATGTGTACTAGGTTGGTTAAAAGATACGTACATAATTAGTAATGTAATTAATTCTTAATTTTGTTATAAACAGTATGTCCCATGACAAGGAGCGGCCGTGTGGATGTAGGCACAAGTCTGATCTCAATTTAGACGACATAATCAATTGACAAATGTCTGATCTTACAGTTAGAATATGGGGGCCGCTGGGCTAGCTTGCTGCTTGTGAGAATTAAGTTTTATATTTTGAAAAAAAAATCAATCTGCACACAAAGTGCCACACTATGGTCATCGAACAATATGTATCTGAAGTATTTTAGCCATTCTGATCAATCTATAGACAATATAAAAGAAAATTCGGTTTTTAAGACATGAAATGATGCAAGAGTAGCGCTCTCTTTCATTTTTGGATAGTGATATAATGCTATAGTTTTTTTTTTTCCAACATATTTTATGATGTGTTGGATATAATTTATCATGCCCATGTGGGCTGATGAGTTTTGTGATTCACGAGGAAGGGCAGCCTGTCAAAATGTGTTAAATTTAGGATAAAAAGAAATTGGAATGTTAAATTTATATTAACTAAAAAATAAATATTGATTTTAGGATAAAAAATAATTGGAGTATTAAACTTACATTAGCTAAAAAATAATTATTAAATTTATAATAAAAATAAATGTTAAATTTAGGATAGGTGAAGTATTGAACTTACATTACATTAACTCAAAAGTAAGTGTTAAAATTAGAACAAAAAATAATTATGTTAAATTTATTATATTTTTTATGCTGAAAAATAGAGTGTCAAAATGACTAAATCTCATGTCAACCGTCAAATACAAATTTCAGGCAATAAGTAAAAAAAAAAAATGAGGCAATAAGCCAATACATCTCAGGACATGAGGGGCAATAGTTGCGGCAGTATATATTTTCACTTGTTTTTTTAATAACAGTGCAAGAGTTACCCAAAAAAAAATGATAGGAGAGAGATGCTCGGTAAATTAACCATAGATCTCGCCATGTCGGCACGACTTTTTCTCCATAAAAAATGACTACGAAAGAAAAAAAAATGTTGGATTTAGAGGGCAAGTTAGCGATTAACATTGAACACTTGAACACCATCCATAATTTGGCGTAACAGCGCAAGCTTATTGCAAGCATTCTGGACCACTTTTTCAATTTCCAATTTCTAAAAGGCGTAGAACGCAGCAGGACTTTTGATCAATTGAAGCCAGCTTGGAAAGAAAAAGGGTGTATCTCTGCCTTTCCGTGAAGGAGTGGTGGCCACTGGGGCATGGGTAATTTTTTTTTTTTTTTTTTTTTTTTTTTTTTTTTTTGAGGCATAACAAATTTCTGTTTCATACCAAGAATCGATATAGGTGGGTTAAAACTTAAAAGGATCCCAAATTTTCAGATAAGCCCTTTGAAAGTTCCATATTCTATCAAGCTAAAGAATTAAGATAACTGCGCTTAGTTCAGTATACCGTTTGTGCTATTGCTGAAATAATTTCTATTTTTTTATTCGCTGCGTGGAAAGTTTAAGTTTGAAGGCACGAAAAATTACTCTCACACGTACAGGCATTTTAACTCCAATTAAGTTAAATGGAATTAAAAGTGAAATACAATTAGAGGTGCCACAACTCAATCCGATCTGAAAAATCTATTTGGCTCGTTCGGATTCGAATCCGACCTGATCTAATTTTAAAAAAAATCAAACTGATCCGATCCGACCCGAGATCAAATGACCTTCAATTAGACCTGGCAAAGGTTAACCCGACCGAAATAGTTCTCCCAATAATTGATTAATCCGAACCCGATTCGGATCTGCTAAAATCAGAGAATTGAATGATCTGAACCAATAATTGACCGAATCCGAAAAAATCCGAATCTAAATAAACCCATAAATATTAGGTATACTTATATAAATTATCTGTTCCGATATGACCTGTTAATTGAAAAAAAAATCTAAATCCGAAGCGATCAGAAACTATGTGATACTTGAACCGATAATTATCCAAATCTAAATTAATCCGAACCGAGAAGGATCAATATCCGACATATAATATTTTATTCTATTCAGTTCATATAATTCTTAATATATGTAGAAAGATATTTTTATAGTTAAGATTTTATATTTAGTGTGTTTTTCTAAATCACTAAAATTGATCATAATTTTTATTTTAATAAATAGACACAATTGATAAATTTGTTATAAAATTTTTATTAAACACATATATGCATTAATTATGATATTTTTAAAATTTAAATTTTATTAATTTAAGCTGATTATTTGACCCGATAAAATCCAAAATCATATAATTGAATTGAGTATTTTAATTTTAAATACAAAGCACATAATTTTTATAAAATATTTGTCTTAGCATAATTCAAAATGAAAAATGATTTGAGTCTAAATAAATCAGTTAATGTGATCCAAATGTAATTTAAAAATTTTGATTTATATTTGAAACCCGCACTTTATTATCCATAACTTACTGTAATCTGAATCAAGAAAAATCTGACATCTGAATCAACTGCTATCCAGATTAGTCTGGAACCCGATAAAATCCGAACCCTGACTATCCGAGTGACATAGTTATTCCGACCCATAAATGTACCAAATCTAGAAATTGATTAATCCAAAATATACCGAATCTGATATCAATCTATATCCGACCCACCCGATTTGATAGGTCTACCTTCAATCCAATTGAAATCGATCAAAGATCTGAAAAAATACAACATATAAATTGACTCGACCCTGATCTGATTTCTTCCAGAAGGTCAACCGACCCGACCCGATCTGAATCCGAACCCGACCCGACCCGCCAATTACCATCTCTAAATAGAACTATTTGGGATTGAACTACATTAAATTATCCCCTTGAAATATACTTACTTATTTATCATTAACCAAAAATGACATATACTGATATACATCATGAGCTAATTTTTAACTGCTATTAGAATATGGTTGGGACCCTTGATAATCAATTATTTTGACCATTTTGACAACCAACTATATATAAATTTGTAGAAATTCTTTAAAATAAAAAAAATATATAAATATATTCATAAACTTATGAATTGCTTGTATTATAAATTTCATGAAATTTAGATGTTATTTGATGTACCATCGAAGACCGGCAAAATTTATGTTAAATTTAATGATTTAAACTTTAAATTTAATGGTCTTTGATTGAATGTTAAATGACATTCAAATCAATCCATAAACTTAATAATATATTTAAAATTTTTAGTTTTGAATTTTTTTATGAATTTATATGAAGTTTGTTGTCAAATTATCAAGGAATATCCATCAATGAAATATATTATTTTATGCAAGATATTTGTTGGCAATAAATGGTTAATGATAATATATGAAAAATGAGAAAGTTCTGACAACAACATTTTTATGTCACAAGTTGTCATGAAATTTGCAAAATTCAAAAGCCCACTACTTGATTGAAAATATATATTCGTTCTGATCTTGGCGACAATGGATCTCCGAATTCACATTTCTGTGTCATAGGTGTGATGGTATAGTTTTGCCATTGTGCCTATGGTAGGTGGGACCCACTAAAATAAAAAATAAAAAATAAAATTCACCCTTCTATTAATTAAATCTGAATTGTTTAAATTTTTCTGAACCGTTGTGATTGTTCCATGATACAGTCCTGTCTTCACACTAATGATAGCAGATTCAGATCCATAGATCTCGTACCTTAGAAATGATAATTTCAGCTCAATTTCTATCCGTCGATTTTGAGAAATGAATATATCCATTCCGATTTCCACTAGCAATCGAAAATTTTATAATTAAAAGATCCATTTCGTGGTTGGCAAAAAGTTCACAAGCTTTTGGTAAGAGACGTCCATATCTGACACTGCTAATGCAACAAAATAAGGGAGAAAAAGTATTCCACCATATATGCGGGCATTGTCAGGCAATTTACTATAAGTTGCTTGACGTTGTCAGCGTCTGAAAATTTTCAATTTTTTTTTTAAAATTTAAGGTTGCATATATATATATATATATATATATATATATATATATATTTATTTATTCTTTTCTGGACTCTCAAAAAATTTGGCTTCACCATCCGCACGTTGATTTTTTTTTTAAAGTTGTTCCGGGATCTCAGAAACTAGGCTTTACACATTTAGGCTTTACACGTTTTTAATTAGTTCACCATATAAATGAAATAATTTCTTGAATGTGAATGATTTTCTTTCATAACAGACAGTTCATAAAGGCAGACCGTGCAAAGTGATTATTAAGTTGTTTTTATTCCCTTCAATAATTAAATTTGAAGATAAATTTTGAATGTTTTTAGACGTGGAGAATATTTAACCTTAATATTTTTGAAAGCGTAATTTGTTTAAAAAATTTATTTTTTTTTGTTTCGATGTCTAGAGAATTTTTGGCAACTTTTTGAAACTTGGCTTGTTTTCTCTACACTATAAATATTTTACAAATTTTACATCAAAGAGAAACTATTTTTTTCATTTTAGATTCTTTTTGGTGGATGATGTATTTCTCTACACTATAAACTTGGCTTGTGTCGTGACTATATTGTAGTATTAAAAAATTTACTAGTTAACTAAGGATATAATTATGTATTATTTTTTTAATTATTGAGTAGGAAAATGAATCACTTATGCTTGTAAATGCTGAAAAATATAGTTAAAGGGAATACATGTTTTAGGATTTAAGGGCTGTTTAGTTCCGTTAAGAGGATAGGAAAATTGTAAGAAATGCATGTTCTTTCGTCAAGATGGCTAAATGTCATTAATTCAGATGTTTGATTTATGTTTTTTCCCCTTTCTGAAATTAAACTACATATATCTATTATATACTCCAGTTTTGTTATATAATTTATGTATGTGTTGAATTATTTGTGTATATCGGAACATGTGAGTGTCGTATTATTTGTAATTCTTTTAATTC
Organism: Schoenoplectus tabernaemontani; assembly: GCA_037127355.1. Classification (NCBI taxonomy): domain Eukaryota; kingdom Viridiplantae; phylum Streptophyta; class Magnoliopsida; order Poales; family Cyperaceae; genus Schoenoplectus; species Schoenoplectus tabernaemontani. The sequence continues at coordinate 17,549,372 of CM073750.1, read as the reverse complement.
ATAATGATTAATCGACTATTTAGAATATATGTTAATAGTTTACTCTTGTTAATTTAAGTACAAATAAACAAATGGACCATATTCATTGTTTCAAAATTATTTTTCATAATTTTTATATTTATGTTATCGAGAATGATAATATTTGAAATATAAATTAATGATTTATTATTGTTAATTTAAGTACAAATGAATAAATAGGTATGACAGTTACCAATGATTGGACCGTAGTGATTGGTTCGCTTCTCATATTTCAAACTTGGACTGTTATTTTCCCTAAAAATTATTTTTACAAAAAAATACTCTGATATAAACATTAGAAATTAATTTTTATAAATTTTTTTGACAAAAATCATCATAATTGATGTTTGATTGTTAGAAAAAGCTGGCAATACATATCACCGTTAGTGTTGATTTTGTATAAAACACTGACACTAATTTTCAAGTACTGTTTATTAAAAAAAAGTCAGTGTTGAATTTTTTTAAAACACAACTAATTATGAAATAATAATTTTTGTAAACATAATCATTAAGCATTTAAAAATGTGTGTCAATGGGTCGGGGTCGGGTCACATTATTTTATTATTATTTTGACCCGACCCGATTAAATTCGGATCAAAAAATCTTGATCCATACCCGACCCTATCCGTGTAAAATAATTAAATATTTATTAATTATTTTTATATAATTTTAAACAATAAATATTAATTAAAATATAATTAATCTTAATTAGTATATAATTACTATATATTTAAGCTTTAATTAGTACTAAATCATAGAATTACTTCAAAAAATATAATTGATTGGGTCAGGTCGGGTTGACCCGAACCCGACCCCATCCGATTCGGGTCAAAAAATAAAACTCATATCCAACCCATTTATCTTCGGGTCATATCGTGTCGGGTCGGATTAATCCGTCGTCGGATCAATAATTGACATCCCTATTGACCACAAATAAAAAAAAAACATAAGTATTCAAATAGTAATATACACAGAAAAACTTCTAAACACAACAAATATGGATAGCACAAACAAAAATATATAAAATTGCGTATAAAGAAAACCCAAAACATTTAATGAAAAAATAGATCCAAAATTTCAACTGGAGTTTTGAGGCATTAGATAAATTTTTTTTATCACGAAAACATTTTTAGGTGCTTAAATTGGGATTTAGCTTCAAATCTCGTCTCTAGCTACCTCTCCTTTTGCTGTCACTTACATCTCTTGTCTCATCCTTAGTTGTAAAATGAATAGGAGATAATCAGAAGGGACAAACATATATATATTGGGAGGTTAGTTCAATCAGGAGCAACAAAATCGTTTAAAAAATGGACAATATATATAATAAGAGTTCATAATCTGTGTGTGGCTCATTTTTTAATTCTTAATTGTTGAAAATTTTAATGTTGCTTTAATTAAAAGTTTGACGCTGATTGACATTTCATTTTTGAATTGAAAAGACCAAAAAAAGTAACCAGTGTTGAATTTTTGAAAACAGAAACTAATTTTATAAAAACCTACAGTGATTATTCGACAACTAAAACCGACACCGACTTTTCACATTGACAATTGCTGAATAATAAATGTCAATGTTTTTATAAAAAAAATAATATTGATTGTCAGTATTTTTTAAACGTACTGGCATCGACATGGCAGAATAATTAGTATCGATTTTTTAAGAAAGACACTGATTATCACATTTTAGAATCAGTTTTTGTAAAGATATGAAATATCATTTATATTATTTTTTGCTTCTTTTTTCAAAATATCCGACACTAAACTAATTGGCATTTCTGTAGTAGTGTGTTATCGTATGTGAACAAATAGAGAATTTTGTTTGCTGTTTAGAATATTTTTAGACTAAGTTCAGCATGCTAGTTAATTAAATATCATCCTAGGTTCCCATCCTATTAGCACTAACCGCCATTATGGAAAATGATTGACGTTTTATCTCTATCAGTACAAAATGGGAAAAGTTGATAGTTATCGTACAAAATTTGTTCTTTGTTTATTTAATTAGAAAGAGCCAATCATATTCGAGTGCTTAGGAGATCTTCTCTTTTTTTTTTTCAAATTTCACTTTTCTCGCAAGGATAAGAACTTGAATTTTTCTGGCATCGTGTTGTGCTTCTGTGGATTATTCAACAGCACGGTGACTATCGTTGGGCCACGACGCCATTGAAGTATTTTTTTTTCTTATTTGTTTTCTGCAGGTGGTTCCCATATTACAGAGCTATACTGATCTAAAATGTTGAATTAGTGTAAGATTTTTTAGATTTTAAGTGTCGAATTTATGATCCAATACTAATTATAATACTGACGTAACGAAAAATAATTCGACACTATTGAAAACAATTAATGTTGGATTTTTAGAGAAAAACAGATTTTAACTAATGTCAGATTTTTGAAAAATTTAGTGTCGGATTTTTATTTAGTATCAATTTTTTAATAAAAAACTGACAGTAAATACGATAATTAGTATTGAATTTTTAATAAAATTCTGACACTATTTGTTATATATATATATTTTTAAAAAAGAATGAATTTATCATTTTTTGAAAATATGTAGTTAGAATAATGATATTTTAAATATGATATTGTGTTTCCTGTAGTGATATGTAGTTAGACAATCATAAGTAAAATAATATCAAACATATATAGAGTAAAACTAACGTACGTACTCCTAGAAGCACAAAGTTTTTCTATGCTCCTAATTCAAAAAGTACATAAAATCATCTTCAAATTTTAATTTATTTTTCTCATAAAATTTTTCTATAAAAATCTTGGAAAAAAAAACAAGGAGAAAAGTCTTCCAGCATATATGCGAGCATTTTCAGGCAATGTACTATTAGTTGTATGACGTTGTCAGCGTCTTAATTTTCAAAATTAAAAAAAAAACTTAAATTACATTTTTTTTTTCTTTTCATGATTCTGGACTAGGGGTGTAAATGGTAAAGATAATATCCGCTCCATTCCGTTTTTTATCTGAAAATTATCCATAAATATATCATTCATATTTGAATATAAATTATTCATGTTCATATCCGTAAGAATGATATGTATACTAATATGAATTTGATTTTAGACTTTGTTATCCATATCCAAAATAAAGTATATATTATAAAATATAATTTATAAAATAATATTATTTATCAAAATTTTTATTTGTATACAATATTATCATTACAAATATTAATAAATATATGTATTATAAATAAATACTTACTTTTAATATATATACTTATTTTTATTATATATGCATAATTATTAGTAATATATATTAATTTTTATTTTATATCAATTACAAAATCAATATACATTGAATATCTATTTCGTATCCGTATTCGGTTAAGACTGATTTAAATTTGAATTTTGACATCAATTTAATATCCATAAAATAAGAATCAGATACGAATATGATTTCAAAAATTTCTGAATCCGTTCGTTTACAACTTTATTTTGGATTTCAAAAATACTTGGTTTGACCATCCGCACATGCTGATTTTTTTTTAATTATTCCAGGCTCTCCGAAACTAGACATTACACATTTTCATATACTTTTAGTTGTTACTATTTGCGTATTTATCAAAAAATGAAATAGTTTCTTGAATGTTGTCGATTTTCTTCCATAACAGAGAGTTCATGAAGGCAGACCGTGCAAAGTAATTATTGTTTGTCATTCTCTTCAATAATTAAATTGGAAAATAATTTTTGAAAATTTAGTCGTTGAAAATATTTAACCTTAATGTTTTTGAAAGTGTAATTGTTTATAAATTTTATTATGTTTTGTTTCAATGTCTAGAGAATTTTTGGTATTTTTTTTAAAACTTGGCTTGTTTTTCTTCAAGAGAAGCTAATTCAATATCGTTTGGAATGATTTAGTCATATCCAACGAATGTCTCCTGAAGCACCAGTATGCAGTGGTATTCTAAGTTGTCCCGAAAACACATGAAGAAGAAGAGGTCGACCGAGACTGATATGAGAGGAAGCAATAAAAAGAGATTTGAAGGAATGAAATATATCCAAAAAGCTTGCTTTGGATAAGAGTGCTTGGAAAATGACGATTCATGTATCCGAACCATGATTTATGAGTTAGAATCTAGTAGTAGAGTTATAGAATTCAGGTTCTTAGATTTTTAGGATTTTAGAGTTTAAAATTTAAGATTTAGAAATAGATTTCATAATAGATATTTATTGTATTATTATTATTATTATTATTATTATTAGCATATTATCAACATCATTATCATCATCATTATTAACATATTATCATTACCATTATCATTATCATTATCATTTTTATTTATTTTATTACTATTATTATTATTATTATTATTTTTCTTTTTCTTCATCCTCATTATAATCATTGATATTTGAGATCTTTCATCTTATGTTTTCCCATGGCTTTCATTTCTAGCCTACCCCAATTTATTTGAGATTAAAGGCTTGTTGTTGTTGTTGGCTTATTTTTCTGCACTATAAATATTTCACAAATATTTAAGAGAATTTGTTTTTTTTATTTATTTTAGATTCTATTTGGCGGATGAAGTATATGGTAGATCTATTATGCGCAAGGTCTTAAATAATGGAATTTTAACATTGTTTAAACCACGTAACTGTTTTTCAGACCATCTGTCTTTAAGTATTTGATAAAAAATGTCTTTTGATAATTAAATGATTTTAACCTCAAATAAAATTGTTAAAATTTATAATATCTCACAAACTATGAAATTTACCAAATTTTAGTATAAAAGGTATACGCTTCGTTCAAGTTCACACATCCAAAATAAACTGGCTAAAAATATTTGCAGTTGGAAAAATATAAATTTATCATGTTCAACATTTAAAATGTTTTTTTTGTTTAATATTCGTGTTGTGAAAATATTGTAGTTTAAAAAAAGTTAAATAGCTAACTAATGATATAATTTATTTTTTTATTTTCATTATTTTTAATTATTAAATAGGAAAATGAAACACTCATGCTTGTAAATGCTGAAAAATATAGTTTAAAATAATACATGTGTTAGGATTTAAGTGCTGTTTAATTCCGTTAAGAGGATAGGAAGTTAATAATTAAGAAATGCAAGTTCTTTGGTCAAGATAGCTAAATGCCATTAATTAAGATGTTTGATTTATGTTTTTTCCCTTTCTGAAATAAAACTATATATATATATATATATATATATATATATATATATATCTCCAGTTTTGTTATATAATTTATGTATGTTTGAATTATTTGTGTATATCAAAACATGTGAATGCCGTATAATTTGTAGTTCTTTTAATTAATAATAATGATTAATCGACTACTTACAATATATGTAGTTTACTCTTGTTAATTTTAGTACAAATAAACAAGTAGACCATAGTCATTGGATCATCATCATATTTCAAAATCAATTTTTCATAATTTGTATATTTATGTAATAGAGAATGAGATTATTTAAAATATAAATTAACGATTTATTTTTTCTAAATTAAATACAAATAAATAAATAGGCATGACAGTTACCAACGACTTGACCAGTCATTAGATCCCTTCTTATATTTCAAAATGTCACTGTTATTTTCCCTACAAAGTTAATATTGTTTATAAGCTTTTACTAGTATAGAAATTAGTGTTGGATTTTTTGTAGCTATTAATGTCATTTATTGAACGGACAATTATAAAAATTGTACTCTAATATAAACATTATATCAATTTTGTTTTAAAATTGACAAAAATCATCATAATAAATGTCATACTTTTAGAAAAAATTAACATTACTTATAACCATTAGTTTCGATTTTGATTAAAAATCTGACACTAATTTTAAGTCCTAATAATTGTTAAAAAATATAATTAGTGTTGGATTTTTGTTAAAAATATAATCATTGTCGGATTTAAAAAAAATAACAATAATGTTTAAACAAAATCATCATTAAACATTTAAAATTTGTGTAGTCAGCAATAACATTTAGAAAATTATTATATCACATTATTCAATACTACTAACAATATGGAGCTACAACTCAAAAAGTCAACAGTATCCAAATTATATATAACAAAACTTCTAAACACAACAATTATGTCGAGCACAAACGGAAATATACATAATTTCTAATAAAGAAAACCCGAAAAAAATTAATGAAAAAAAAAGATCCAAAACTACAACAAAAGTTTTGAAGCATTAATTAGATAATTTTTTTATCATAAAAACATACTCTTACGTCATTATTGAAGTTTTCTATTAGAAAATATGGTTTTGATGGGTGCTCAAATTGGAATTTAGCTTCAAGTCTAATTTTAGCTCTCTCCTTTCTTTGTCACTCAAATCTCTGTCTCTCATCCTTAGTTGTAAAATGAATAAAAGATAAATCAAAAGGGGAAAAAAAATATATTGGGAGGTTCGTTCGATTGGGAGCTACAAATTATTTAAAGAATGAACGATGTATATAATAAGAGTTCAGAATTCATATGTTGCAATTTTTGAATTCTTAATTGTTGAAAATTTTAATGTCGGTTTTATTTAAAATTTGATACTAATTGAAATTTCATTTTTGAATAGAAAAGACCGAAAAAATTAACCAGTGTTGAATTTTTGAGAACTGACAATGATTTTGTAAAAAATAAATATTGATTGTTCAACAACCAAAACAGACATTGGCTTCTCACATTCACAGTTGCTGAATAATTAGGGGTTTCAATGGATCAGGTCGGGTCGGGTTCGAATTGGATCACATCATTTTATTAATTTTTTGAACCAATTCGAACCTGATTCGTTTAAATTCGGATAAAAAAATATCGATTCATATCCGACACGATAAAAAAATCTCGATTAATGTCAGTGTTTTATAAAATGTCAGTGTTTTTATGAAAAATACTGATTGTCAGTGTTTTTATGAAAAATACTGATTGTCAGTGTTTTTATGAAAAATACTGATTGTCAGTATTTTATGGAAAACACTGATCCAACATTGCAGATCGAATAATCAATATCAATTTTTAATAAAGACACTGATTATTACGTTTTTAGTATTAATTTTTGTAAATATATGAAATATCATTTATTTATTTTTTCTGTTTTTTAAATATCCGACACTAATAAACTAATCGGCATTTCCGTATAGTTTTCGTATGTAAACAAATTGAAATTTTTGTTTGCTGTTGAGCATATTTGAAGACTATGTTCAGCATGCTAGTTAATTAAATATCATCCTAGGTTCCCATCCTATTAGCACTAACCGCCATTATGGAAAAAGATTGACCATTTATCTCTATCAGTACAAAATGGGAAAAGTTGATAGTTATCGTACAAAATTTGTTCTTTATTTATTTAATTAGAAAGAGCCAATCATATTCGAGTGCTTAGGAAATCTTCCCTTTTTTCAATTTTCACTTTTCTCGCGAGGATAAGAACTTGAATTTTTCTGGCATCGTGTTGTGCTTTCATCTGTGGATTATTCAACAGCGAGTGACTATCGTTGGGCCAACACGCCAATGAAGTACTTTTTCTTTTTCTTATTTGTTTTCTGCAGGTGGTTTCATATTACAGAGTTACATCAGTCCAAAATGATGAACTTGTGTCATATTTTTGAAATCTTTAATATCGAATCTATAACCCGACACTAATAATAATACTGAGGTAACGGGAAATAATTCAACACTAATTAAACAATTTGCGTCAGATTTTTTGAGAAAAACCGATAGCATAATTATTTTAGTTAATGTTGAAATTTTGAATTTCTTTATTAAAAACCAACACTATTGGTTAAATATATATTTTTGGAAAATACTAAATTTATCGTTTAAAAAAATATAGTTAGAATAATCATATGTTAAATATGATATTAAGTTTTCAATAATGATATATAGTTAGACAATCACAAACAAAATTGTATATATATATATAGTTGATATTACAACATAATTATACATAAATACAAAAAACTAAAAATAACTAATATAAAAAATACATCACAAAAGCTACTAAATACAACTATATATGATGAGCATGAACTAAAATATATACAATTTCTACCTAAAAATCTGAAAGATAATGAAAAAATATATTCTCAAAATTTCAAACGCATTTTGAAAACTCATACGAGCTTTGTTTTGCCTTGAAATTTACCATAATAGTATAAGTGATTAATCTTGTAGATCTCATCATAAGCTTTCCCAGGTCATGTAGAACGTTTTGATCAGAGTTTCTTATTAAAAATTATGATTGTTTGAATATGAGATGTTTAGATTTTAAATTTTCTTCCGATCTCATTTCCACTTTTTCTTTATTTTTTTATATATCTATTGAACTATTTTAATCTGAGTTTTAGAAATAAATGAAAGAAGAACATGAAGTGGAAGTGGAGAATGTTATATATTGAAAGATTCATTGGATTGGGAGTATTGGACGGAGCAGAGAATAGGCGATGAATATGATAAAAAATCAGAATCCATGGGTGCCTTATTTTCAAATTCCTATTGGTTAGAATGGTTGATTTTATATATATTATGTGGGAAAAATAATTAGTATCAGATTTTTAACAATCAACGCCAAATTTTCAGGATAAATCAGACACTAAAATGTTCAGTGTCAGATTTTCAGTAGAAATCCGACACTGAAATGATATGTGCACAAATTTATCATAATAGTTATGTTCGTTTATAAATATTTAACTATCAATACATTTCATATATATTATAATTCATTAGTTAATGATCTATTTCAGAGGATTTGAGGATTTGAGCTCAATTAGTTATCGAAACGCTATCGGCTGATAGATTTTTCATTGGACGGTGTATTGTATATGTGGTTTGATTGAGTCATCATGTAATGTTAAAAATATGTTAATTGAGTCATCATGTACAGTTAAATTTCATAGGAACAATTAAAATCATCGAATTGATGTAAGTAAGTTTTCATGCAAGTTATATGATAAGTAACATGAGATGATATTATTTGTGAAATAATGTTGAAATTTGTGTATTTTAGGAATCTACCCTTTAAGTTTTAGTATTCGGGAAAATAATTATGTTGACAAATTTTTAGGAAATTTAAAATTGATATGATGGTTTTATCAGATGAGATAAAGAAACACCAATTGTGAAATAGGATGAATTATTAGGGTACAATAAACTATTGGTTCCTCATCAGTTTCAACAAAAAATACGTTCAAATATCCCAATATATGTCTGTTGCGTTAAATAGTTTCCTTAATTTATTGATTTTTAAATTACACTTAAATTTTATAATTTGTTTTGTTTGATTATTGTGCAGAGATTAGAATGCAAAATAAATTAGTGCACAAGAATCAAGACTAATGATGAGATATAAGGTCTAAAATAAAATTATATTAGATTTAGGTTTAATTAGACTCAAATTGGATCAAACTAGTTAAGATAAATTATGCTTAAACATCAAAAAAATACTCCTAACCACTAAGCCATTGTAATGGCTCAAAAACCATTATAATGACTTAGAATATCATATGAAAATTTAGATAAATCACAAACGCTATGAAAAAGAGCCAGAGCATATTGTTGTGAACGGTTCATAACCATTATAACGACTCAATCAACCATTATAATGGCTCACCAAGCCGTTGTAACGGTTCAGATCGAGATCTCAAGATTCATCTTTAAATGACTATCATTTCTAAGCCATTATAACTAGTCACAAACTGATATAACTGCTGAAGGCGAAAAATTAATTCTTAATCAGTTTAACGAGCTCTATATAAAGGAGTTATTTTCTCACTTACATTTAAAACGTTTCCAACAACAAAATCCCCAGTTTTAAAGCTTAATAGCATATTCTAAAGTGAGATAAATTCAATAGGTTGATAGTTGTTCATAGACCAAATAATTGCTTTAAGCTAGTGGATTAAAAATACTCGTCCGGGTAAAACTCGACCCGTGAAACTCATTTTCGCGATCTGACCTGAATCATCCCGTGGCCAAACCCATCGAAACCCGTACCTGTTCAAACCCATGGGTCTAGAACGAGTGCGGGCAAAATTTTTTTCAAAAAAACCTGTGTAAGACCTAACCCGCCATAATCTGTGCCCGACCTGACCCGTCCCGCCCTAACCCGTGAAAACCTGACTCGACCATTCACGATTCAACCCATGAAACCCGTGAAAATTACCCTATGAAACTCATGAAAATCGCCCCGTAAAACCCGTTGCCTTTACCCGGGCAAACCCGTTTAAACCCAAAAAAATCTGTTCAAAAAAATTCAAAAAAATAAAATTCATGTCAAATTTTTAGCACTTTTTAATATTTTATTTCAATTACATAATTAGTTTATCATTTTATTTCAAGTTATATCATTTTATTTGAATTTTTAAAGATTTTATTTGAATTTCTACTTAATTTTTTGGTCAATAATATTAATGATTATATATTTTTAGAATTTTTGGGAATTTATTTGAATTTTTTTGAGTTACTTTTGGATTTTGAAAAAAAAATAAAAAAAAAATGATCGACCCGACTTGTCCCGCCCCCGACCCGACCCGACCCGACCCGTCCGACTCGACGGGTCTAGCACTGATCGCGGTCGCACCCCCCCAATTCCGACCCGTGCTAACTTATCGACCCTTCCTAATCCGTCCCGACCTAACCCGTCTCGTACCCGTCCCATTTTTAATTCACTACTTTAGAATCGAAAGGTTTTATACTTAGTAGGACAAAAACTGAATATATGAGGTGTCAGTTCAGCGGGAAAAATTTAGATGACAGAGATGTTAGTTTGGATGGACGAGTAGTACCCATGAATGACACATTTTAGTATTTGAGATCGATGTTGCAGAGTGAAGGAGAGATCGATGAAGATGTTAGTCATAGAATAAAAGTTGGATGGGTAAAATGGAGACAAGCATCCGGTGTTCTTTGTGACAAGAATGTCCAAAACAAACTAAAAGGCAAGTTCTACAGGACGGTGATTAGACCCGCGATGTTGTCTGACGCAGAATGTTGGGCTACAAAAGGATAACACATCCAGAAGATGAGTGTAGCTGAAATACGGATGTTGTGTTGGATATGTGGCCACACAAGGAAAGATCGAATCAGAAATGATGATATTAGAGACAAACTTGGGATAGCACCAATTCAAGAGAAGCTAGTCCAACATCGTTTGCGATGGTTTGGTTATATCCAATGAAGGCCTCCTGAAGCATCAGTACGTAGCGGTATTTTAAGTCATCCTGAAAATACAAGAAGAGAAAGATGTCGACCGAGACTGACATGGGAGGAAGCAATAAAAAGAGATTTGAAGAAATGAAATATACCCAAAGAGCTTGCTTTGGATAGGAGTGCATGGAAGATAGCGATTCATGTACATGAACCATGATTTAGGAGTTAGAGTCTAATAATAGAGTTATAGATTTCATATTCTTAGATTTTTTAGGATTTTAGAATTTAGAATTTAGAAATAGATTTTAGAAATAGAGGTTTAGATAGGATTTTAGAATTTAGAATTAGGTTATAAAATAAAATTTTAAGATTTAGAAATAGATTTTATAATAGAGGTTTATTGTACTATTATTATTATTATTATTGCTACTATTATTAGCATATTATCATTATCATTATCATCTTTATTTATATATTATTATTATTATTTTATTTATTTATTTTCTTTTTCTTCCATCATATTCATTATTATCACTGATATTTGAGATCTTTGATCTAATGTTTTCCGATTGGGTTTCATTTCTAGCCTACCCCAATTTATTTGGGATTAAAGATTTTGTTGTTGTTGTTGAAGCTCAATCTAGTTTCTCTTCATCCTTCCAACTGATCCTTTGAGATCAACTCTTCTTATTGCGTTTTGAGTGTGTTGTCACTCATTTTTTTAGCGTGTTGTTACTCCTTATTTCTTTTGAGTGTGTTGTCACTCCATTCTATATTTTGAGCGTACTATTATTCTTTATTATTGATAAGCATGACAATTTATTATTATGTAAGAGACCAAGTTCTACAATTGTAAGATACTTCGGCTCAACCTCAATTATTATGATAGTTGTGGGTACTAGAGACGTAGGTATTATATGCCGAACTTAATTAAATCTTGTGTTCTTACTTGATCTTTCTTTTTTCTCTCTTTTTTTAATTACTATATTCTTGATAAAATTCAATTATCTTTCACTATCATCAAACTTGAGCATTAAGCCTCAAAATGATTTTCACATCTCTTCCTCGTAGGTTCTTTACTTTCTTACATCATTTAGTCTCTTAGGTGTTCAACTTTCAATCCCTATAATATCTAAATACCATAATTTTAAATTATATGGTTATAATTAAAAAAAACAGAAGAGCCGACACGCATTAAAATCTCAAATTTTAAATAAAAAAGATGAGAAAAATATTTATTGTTGGATTTTTATAAAAAATAACTCTAAAATTTACTGAATCCTTAGTATCAGTTTTTTATAAAAATCGACCATAAAAATATGAATTTAGTGTTGATTTTTTATAAAAATCAACTCTAACCGTAGGTCAGATTTTATACTTCTACAATCAAAACTGACACTATTTTTTTAATATTTTTAATATCATATTTTTATAAAATATCGAAAATAAAATTTACTGACTCATTAGTGTCAGGTTTTTATAAAAATATCCGACACTAATTAATCAGTAATGTTTTATGACCGTTTTTTGGTAAAAATCTTTCATTAACAGTAGAACATTGGTATTAGATTTTTTTTGAAATCCAATGTTGATATTTTAGTGTCGCTTATTTTTAGAGATTGGCATAACCCGACCTGACTCGAGAAATCCGTCCGTCTCGTCCGGATTTGAATCCAACTCGAATTGATTTTAAAAAAAAGTCAAACTGACTCGATCCGACCTGAACCCGACTTGACCCGAAATCTAATGACTTTCAATCCAATCGAAATCTATCAAAGATCCGAAAAAACACAACATGAAAATTGATCCGATCCAATCCGACCTGACCCTGACTTGACCCTTTCCGACCCGATTTCTTCCAGAAGGTCAAACTGACCCGACCCCTCCGGCTTGAACCCAAACCCGACCCGTGCCGCCCGATTGCCTCTTCTGCTTATTTTTATTATTCTTTTAATGTATTGATACTAGGGGTGTCAATGGGTCGGGTTTGGGTCGGGTTCGGGTCGGGTCAGGTCATATTATTTTATTATTTTTTTTGCCCGACCCGAACCCTACTGGATTAAATTCGGGTCAAAAAATCTTGACCCATACCTGGCCCGACGGGTCACGGGTCGACCCGACTCGACCCGATCCGTATAAAATAGTTAAATATTTATTAATTATTTTTATTTAATTTTAAGTAATAAAATATTAATTATTTATATTTAATCTTAATTAGTGTATAATTTAATGTATATTTAAGATTTAATTAGTACTAAATCATAAAATTACGTCACAAAATAAAATTAATCGGGTCGGATCGGGTTAACCCGAACCCGACCCGTTTCAAGTCAAAAAAATTAAACCCACATCCGACACATTTTTCTTCGAATCATATCGGTCGGATTGGATTAACCCACTAAATCGGATCAAGAATTGACACCCCTTATTAATACTGATTCATCATTCTAGACTTTTGCTATCCGATTGCCACCTCTGCTTATTTTTTTATTCTATTAATGTATTGATGCTGATTCATCATTCAAGGCTAGTGCCAGCTTACTGACGATAATAACATATGAGCATATATCTAACGATTCATACTTGTCAACTGATGTCTTATTAGAATATGTATTTTATCTTATGGGAGGAATGATTATCAACCGATAATGTTATTTTTATCGAGTAAAGGTAGTGCTTACGTTTTCGGAAATTATTATCTTATCTGATTACGTTAAACGCAGTTCTAAATAGATAATGTTTTTTATAGTTAAAAATAGAATCAACCAAGTCAAAATTTCTAACTTAATATACATGAAAAATCCTCTAATAAGATTTCCAGTGATAGATTTGAAACTCGGATATTTAAGTTAGGATAGCTTAGATATCGTTTTTTATTTTGTTAAGAAAAAAATAGACTATCATTTTTGTCTCAAAAAAATGTATCTAAATCAATAATCACATAAAAAAAATATTTTACAATCTAATCACCAGCAACTCGGCAATCTTCTAATTTTGTCACTCGATAGGTACACAATCGATCAATGGTACGAGAAACTATTTTTTCCTTTTTTTTGTCTTTCCACAAAGCTCAATATCAAATTGTTCATATTGATTATCATTCGTACGAACAGATCACATGCATGTAGCTAAGATCGAATTTAGTGAGATACTTTGCATCGAAATGAGGTGCTGGGGCAAAGTAGAGTTTATAATTTAAATAATTCAACTACAATTCAGAATTTGTTGCATAGAGACTTACATAATTTGACAATATTACAAATCGAAAAAATAATTGAATTTCAACTCTTTGCCATATCAGTTTGGAGTCATCATGTTTTATTTTTGTTGTTGTAATTTGGGTAGTTGTTCTAATTTGTATAATTTGTTTGTTCCTAGCTAAACCAGATACTTCTGTCAAAAAAAAAGAAACATAATGAAAATTCAGGACAAAAAGAATAATATGAAAATTGAAAGTCATTATGGATTGATAATGAATGTCTGGAACCAACACAACACAGGATTGTCATATGCTAATTATTTTTTTGGACCAGTAGGGCAGTGTAATAAAAAACAATTTGGAGGAATCCCATGCAAAACACAACTCACCTAACTACAAAAAGGGTCTTTTCATGATTAAGATACTTTCTATGCTTATATTAATCAAACGTGATTACAGCACGCAAGCCAACAAATATCCCCTACTAATTAAAGAATGCATCACTTTTGCATTGATGCCCTTCAATCATAATCAAAGATTGGCTTGGTGTTTTGAAACTATTGGATGATTTTTACGGGGGTGGGATCTGTTGACAATGGGTTATTTTGACAATTTTGATAATGGGCTTCTAAATAAATACACAAAGTAATTAAACATGGATTTTTTATAGATGTATTTTTTCTACATATAGATTAATTGTCATTCAAAATTTCATTCAACTAAACTTTTAAATAAACTAAACAGATCTCAAAAATAGAAAAATATTATAAAAATATTCTTAAATAAATTTATGAATTTTGAGATATTATTAATTTAAAATTAAAACTTAAAAATATATATGCATACATTTTTAGATTTTTTTGAAACCTGATTATTAAGTTTGTCAGAGGATAACCATTATGAAGAATTGAAGTGAACCTTCGAAAAAAAAAGCATCGATCTTGGTTTGATAATATATCCTTCATACAAAAATACTTACTCTGATGAATGACTAAAATGGAGATAATTAAACAATCAGGATGCATCTAATTTTTTATAGATAGTTCATACAAATTAGAAAGTAAATTTTCTTTTTGTCATGAATATGTCTAACATGTGTATCTAATTTTTTTTAAAGTACATCCAATTTAATTTTTTATAAATATTTAAGCGACGTGATTCAAATTAAATCAATAAAATTCCAAATGTATCTCCAATTATGTACATTTATATGATACGTATCACATTTGGTTCAAATTTGGAAAAAAAAAACGTATATTATTCAATCAAACAATTTAATGGTGGAGTTTTAATAGTTGATGAAGAACCAATCAAACTTCGAATTAATTGGCTCAAAATTTTGTACACAGTCTATATAAATTATTAAGAAAACAACTATAATTTTATTTTTATTTGAACGATTTATTTAAAAACATATAGTATATACCGTTCCAACTGAATTTTCCTTTAAAATTGGATGTACTAAAAACATCGTTCTGGATATTTCACAAGCACGGTCATTAACTTACATATTTCTACATGACGCTCTTAATTTTGTCAGTTAATTAACGTATTAAATTATTAGTTTGGCATAATTTTCTTCTTTTTCTCTTTAAGTTAAATTACTTAATTAGATATGCTTGTAATATGTCTTGGTTTTATGTACGTACAACCGAATCAGAAGAAATGAATAGGATTTTTTTTAGTATCATACAATATCAGGGACACGAAATAATTAATGGCATGTACGAATAACAAATATTAAAGGGTTCTATCCGCGAATAATTTAGATATTAATTGAATTAGTGCAGATTGTACTTAAAAAAATATAAAACAAAAGTTCTAAAGGTGATTGGTTAATG
Source organism: Schoenoplectus tabernaemontani (assembly GCA_037127355.1). Taxonomy (NCBI): domain Eukaryota; kingdom Viridiplantae; phylum Streptophyta; class Magnoliopsida; order Poales; family Cyperaceae; genus Schoenoplectus; species Schoenoplectus tabernaemontani. Next base: position 17,533,216 of record CM073750.1, on the reverse strand, counting down.
AAATAATATCTTTTTCATGGGTGTGGGGGCACCAAACAATTAGATAGAATATTTGTGAAAAAGGAATTAGATAGCTTGCATTTGCAATATATTCTTTGACATAGTACAAGCTTTTCAAAACCCTAACCCTAACCGATGATCTCATAAGCTTAACAGTAATTAAAAGTAACTTTTTTGAACGATCAGTACCTTTTTTTTATCATATCCGATGTTTTTTCTTGTACAGTAATACTGTCACTGGAATTAATTAATAATGTCTATGAGACATATTATATATCGAATGATATGTCAATCGTATAAAAATGCATATAATTCGATATGAAAAATGTGCAGGACCAAGTCCTAATTAATAAAAGATGGTATGAACAATTAAATGTATAATGAGGCCTCCGGAAACTAATTCTTTGTTTGTGATGGAACTGTGATAATTTTTTCCAACTAAAATTTGTTTTTTTTCTTAATTTGAAGTGCTTCATTACTTGAGAGTTCAATTTGATTCATATAATATTTAAAATTAAACGAACGTTCCAATATACTATGCACAGCATGTGAAATATCTTTTATGCTCAATTTCAACTAATTTCTATTTACTTTTTTGCTTTTCTACTTTTCAGTATATTAATTTATACATCAACTCTGTCAATTAAGAATCCAATCTTTTAAAACCCATTCTATACTCTCTTATTTTCTGCTCTTTAAAGATCAGCATATTATATCAATTAAACATATAATTAAGGAAATTTAATATTCCTTTTATCTGAAAATATCAATAGCATGTTAAAAATATACAACTCTATGTGTAACAAACTACAATAGAGTTCAAGCTAGTTTTATCAATCTTTCATCAGCAATTAGATCTTAGAGTGAACTAACACAAATCTGAACTTCTGGTGACGGCTAATGCAATTTTCTCAGGTGCAACTACTGATTAACATAATAGGATGCAAGCCATCAACATTCCCATTGGTGTATTTTGACTTACCGGTATCAAGCAAAACACTGCCTAAGCAGTACTATAAAGAATTGATGGATAATATTTAAGACCGATTACCAAAATTTCATGCAAGCAAACTGTCTGTAGTAGGAAGAATAACAATCTTAAATTTTGTGCTCTCCGCAATGTCTATTTACTTCATGACGGTGTTCTTACTACCGGAGTCGACTATCAAGGAAATTATAAGATCAGAAGGAATTTTCTTTGGCATAATCATAAGGAATCTCAATTGATAAGAAGGGGTTGTGTTTAGTAAATTGGAGAGTAGTAACGACGCATAAACAATATGGTGGTCTAGAAATTATGGATATTAAAATCATGAATTATGCATTAATGGCAAATGGATGTGGTCATGTATCGGGGCCACAAATCAGGGACTGGTACAAACCGGTACATCAGATACAACACTGATATAGTAGGTGTCAACTATCAGAACAATCCCAACAGCCCTAAACATGACAATAACAGTCCTAAAAAGGACAATCCCATATACAAATTGAATCCCGAGAAATTAGAAACAAAACCGACCAATACATACAACTAACCAACCAACAATGAAGTAAAATGTGTTACCACGGGATAGATCAAGTTCAACAAGCACACAAGAGAGCACACAAGAGAAGACATTAGGAATAAAGTTGTTCGGCCCAGTCTACTCCATCAGAAGGCAAACGATCAATAAACTTATTATAAACAAAGGAGATTACAAGAGTGTTTTAATTACTAGAACAAACAATCACTCTATTCTACCTTTCTCACTCTCTCTTTTCTATTATCTCCTCTCACTCTCTTTTGTTCAAGGCATACAAGAAGGATCAGCCATAAACTATGAATTACTGTAGTAACAATAACTTTTCAGCAGCACTCTCCAAGAGATAAGGGGTCAAGAGAATAAATAGAGTTCAAAAGTTAAGTATATGAGTCAAGATTGAATTTGAATCTAAAAACCCAACATCATGAATTAACATGGTGGAAAAAAGGAACACAAACACCGGATGAAGCCAACAGGCCATGAGATGATAGAAATGCATCTAGATTTTGAAAAAATATATCAAAAATAAAAAAACTTTCAATTATTCTATTTCTTTTCAAATAGAAAACAAAAGTTTATTTTATTCTGACATGACTATTGGCTAGATTAAACTTTAAAAAAAAATCCAAATCTATTTTCAAAAGCTGTCCACAAAGAGTGTACCACTTATGAGGTACATAATATAAGCACTTTGGAAATTCAATTTAAAGAGTGTACCACTTATGAGTACATAATATAAGCACTTTGAAAATTCAATTTGAAGATCTTTTATCACAAGAACTACAAAATCAGAGACAACAGTTAAGAGGAATGCTGACATGAGTCATACTGCAAACTCAAACAAAGATCAAGTTCAATGGATTAGAAGTGTACATATGGTTTCTAGATGAAGTTAATATTTGTACCTATATATCAGACATTTTTAAACATCAACGATATTTAAGACTTCAATCCTCTCGATCTAGGGAACTATATAGAAAATTTTAGATTAATCACAAAGACTTTATGTTTAGTATAAAAAAAATGTATAAAATTGTTGGACTAACAAGAGTTCTGATCTCTAGAAAGTAAAACACATTTCCCATAATATTTGTACCTATATCTTTCCCAAATTTAATAGAGGTACTAGGTGATGACCCCACCAAAAATCTCGCCAACAAAAATGCATGCCACCGTCATGTTACAATCAAACAAAAAGTTGCACAAAGATATAGAGAGGAGGAATATTGAGTAAAAAAAAAATGTACTGAGTTGATTTGTATTTTTTTTGCCCTTTTTAGATTTTTTTTTCAAACTGAGCAGGATCCCTACCAAAAAGACTTTTTATTCGGTCTCTGTACTGCATACGGTCCTTATGATAGAGAGATATCTGCGGTACCGAATTATTTTAAAATAATATTGTTATAATATAAAACTAAATATTTAGAAAAAAACTGAAATTTGGAGATATACTACTCATGGAGTTGTCAATCCCACATCTAGAGTCAGATTTAAAAAAAAAATAGGCACGGAGCTGCTAAGCCCGTGCCCAGACACACTTTTTTTTTGATATTGCAAAATATGTTTGAGCCAGATTTAAAAAAAAAAGTGTCCAGACACACTATTTTTTGATATTGCAAAATATGTTTGAGTCAGATTTAAAAAAAAAAAATAGGTACGGGGGTGTCAAGTCCGTGTCCAGGCACATTAATATTTTACATCATATTTTATATATTTTTCAGATGAAACTTTGGGTGCGTCCTTGTCAGCTGCGTGGCTAGGCTTTGGGTGCGGGTTGCCAACCTCGTGCCTAGCTCTGTTTTTTTTTTTGAAATCCGGCTCTAGGAGCGGACTTGACAAGTGCGAGAGAAGTATATCTCAAATTTCAGTTTTTTTCCTAAATATTTAATTTTATATTATAATAATATTATTTAAAAAAAATTCGGTCTTCGGTACATATATGTTACATTTTTTTAACAAACACACGAGTTCTTTTTTTTTCCTCTTTTTTCCCTTGTAAGACATTTGAAGACATAACGGCACTGGAAGATGTCATATAATTCTTCATGTTTTGTATATCATATAGTTCTTGTTCTTTTTAGTGAAATATTCGAAAATTTTAATTCAATGCTCCTTGGAACCCATATCTTATTATGAAATTGGCCATTAATATATCTGCGGCATACCTTGTTCAACACAATTACTTAAAAAAAATATTTACGATGAGGCATTATTTTTCAGGTTAAGTAAGAATATATTACGGAAAAGTAGCATGTTTAGATTAAAAGCTTCAAGTTACTGTCCATTCATGGTAAAGGTAATATTTAAATATTGAAGGATAAGAAAAAAATTCAAAAGTTCTAACCTAGTTAAGTTAAAGTAGTTTGAATGGTCATAAGAATCTAACCAAGACTGATATTTGTATGGTAGTTGCTTACAACTAGGGTTGTCAATGGGTCGGGTTAGGTTCGGGTCGGATCATATTATTTTATTATTTTTCTTGATCCGATTCGAACCCAATCCGATTAAATTCGGGTCAAAAAATCTTGATCCATATCCGACCCGACGGGTCACGGATTGAAATAATTAAATATTTATTAATTAATTATTTTTATATAATTTTAAATAATAAAATATTAATTAATTTTAATTAGTATATAGTTAGCATATATTTAAGTTTTAATTAGTACTAAATCATAAAATTATTTCAAAAATATATAATTAATTGTGTCGGATAAAAAAAAAAAATTTATATCTAAATCATTCATTTTCGGAATATATGGATTGGATCGGATTCTATGGAATCCGGTTACAATAATTGATATCCTACTAGTTACAATTGTGTATAGAGACACTCCAATTAATTAATATATTATCTCTTAGCTTCCTACAGATTCCTCGGAATCAATATTTTCTGAGGCGGACACGAAGTACTAGCTAGTTCCTCTGAAAATGTACCAAATCACGATAATTGTATACACATTTTAGATATTTAGAAAACAAAAAAAAAAAAAAAAAATCCCAATATGATAATAGTCCCATATATTTTCTATAAACAAATCGCACTTCAAAAGTAGCTCAAGGGTATTGGTAGAGGTGACAATCGGGCGGGTCGGGCCGGGTTCGGGTTCGGTTCGGGTTGACGACGGGTCGGGTTCGGTTCGACCTTGGAAGAAATCGGGTTCGGGTCGGGTTGGACGGGTCAGGTTCGTTTGACCACGGTCGGATCGGATCGGATCGGGTCGGGTCAATTTATATGTTATGTTTTTTCATATCTTTAATAGATTTCAATTTGATTGAATGTCATTTGTTCTCGAGTCGGGTCGGGTCAGGTCGGGTCAGGTCGGGTTCGGATCAGGTCAGTTTGAATTTTTAAAAAATCGAATCAAATCAAATTCAGATCCGAATAGGTCGAGCGGGTTTCTCGGGTCGGGTCGGGTTCTACCACTCTAGATATTGGTATGTTACTGCCATAGTGACTCACTACAGAATGTGGGTTTTGAGACTGCAATAGAGGATCAGATCCAATTCTCATGAGTCCAAGAGAGCCCACACCACGAGAGGAGTTCACATCCTCTGCGGTGCGCAGTCCCTGTAAAGTTAAACTGGACAGATTTTTTTTTCTTGTTATAATACCGAGCAGTATTAAAATTTATGCTGAGTATTTTTGAACGATTTAGATTACTTCAACTGATCATTATATAATTTACAATCACCGAAAATATTTATCTTCAAAACAGGAGGCATAGAACTCGAAGAATATTAAAATCTTTATTATTATTATTTTGAACGGGCTCTCCGGCCATTGCTACCTAAACCACCCTTTATTTAATCCAACATCAATTCATCAAATCTCCTCCGTTGATCCATTTGGAAGCGTACAGAATCTAAGCGCTTTTTGTTCCCTCCTCTATAACCTCTGTAGGAAATGATCTCAGCCGCAAAAATGTCCCACCACAAAAATGATCTCTTTGGTGCTTGCTCTATATGCTTTAATTATTTAATTAATAATTAATGGGATAGGTTTGAGTACATACAACTCTCTTGATTTGAGATAAAACACTCCTGCAGTACTGCTGATGATAGTACGCTCTTTTATTCAAAGTGGGAGATCTTTTTTGAGATAATAATCTAATATATAAATAGTCCTATTGTGGTACGGGGATTGAGGTAAATAATATATAACACTTTAATTCTGGAGATTATAGTTTGGTTAAAGCCACCAGGTTATTCCAGCTAGAATTTGACCTAATAAACTATCAATGCCTAGAATTTGTCGACTAAGAACTATGACAAAGGTAATATATATGGCATATAAATAAATGTTTCGCTTTGATTTTAGGCATCTCACATCTAATTATTAGCATAATTAATTCCCATCTCCCTTCTTAATTTATGAATAAGAGCTAGTGTACTATACATTAAGAATGTTAAAACCATGATAATTAATTATTATTTATCATTTTAGTAAAAATGACAGTTTAAACTATCTAACTTTTAAATGCTTATGAAAAACTCTCATATGAGTTTTGAAGTTACGACCTCTCATATGATGAGCATGCATGATAGTTATTAACTAGCACCATTTTACTTTTTCAAAACCATGATCATTCACACCTGATTTTTTTTCTTTGTATGTTTTACACAATACAATGGCTATTTATTTTCTATAATCTGTAATAATTCGGGATACAGGGGCTATTTATTTTCTACAATTTTAGCGGTTCGATTTTCTTTTATATAGGAATTGATGATGTCCATATTTTCCTTTACTTTGGTCTCAGATCAATAATATCGAAGTTCAGTCCTCTGTAAAATATACACATTGATATATAAAACTTACAAAGCCTTCTTCAAATTCTTTTTCTTAAAGTAGTTTTGTTTATATTCATATGACTAACAGAAGCTCTTATATATATGAACCTTAATCAATTATTGTTAAAATTTTGGTACACACAGAACTAGAGATTTCTCCATTAAACTTTGTAATTAAAAATTAATTTAACATGAATAAAAAGAAAGTATAATGTTATGTAGGTTCTTATCAGAAGTTGCGGAATCCACTGTACTATTGGTATACAACTTTGAGCTTGAAATGAATAGCAAAGAAAGTCAGTGGACTGGACCAATGTTCCTATAATATATGTCTAGAACCAACCCAAAATCCGACCCGTTATTGCGCCTATAAATTGAAGAGCACTTACTATGTCCCTTCTCAGCTAAGATACAAACCTCACAAAGCACACAGCAAAGAAAGACCTTATATGGGTGGTATCCAATCATGCTTCTCCTGCAAAGAACAAAGCTATATGGATGACGAACCTGGCTATGAGCCGCTGCACAACACCTCCAGCAAAGTGCGGCTGAGTGACGAAGACAGGGGCCTTTATGTTGGTGATCCCGATGTCGACAAGAAGGCGACTAAGTTGATCAAATTGTACAAGAAGAGGTTCATGGATCTTGAGACCCAGACTGTCTGAGTGTAGCTACATGAAGTTTGATATGCTTAGTGCTTATAACTAACTAAGTTGGTGCATTTATGATCCTAGTATGCTGTGTATTGAGTAGTTAAGCAGGGGTTTGAAGTTTAATGTGTATTTTTTTATGGTATTCTCTTGTTGCTCTTTTGTGACTCTCTCTTCTCTCTGTTTTTCTTGTAGCAATTAAACTCCCTTATATTCATTTTAATTACTCTCTATAAATTGCAAGCAAAAGTTATATATATATATATACACACACACATACATATATCTTTCTATCGTTTTTTGTAGATTGCATCTCATAGTATATTTTCTTAATTTAGATTTGTGGATAAGCAGTTCATTATTTGATCTTGAGCACAAGTAATCTATATTGGTAGTATATTTTGCATGATTAATTAGATTTTCTTACTAATTTTGTTGCATTAATGACGTAGTTGAGTTGATATTTTATGTGAGCTTTGTAAGCCCCCCCCCCCCCCTCTACTTTCTTTTATTTTCCCCCCTTTTTAGTGCTTGTTTTGGTAAGCAGAGTATTTAGATGGAAACAAATATTTTAAGACCTAGAGTCTCTCATAACAATGGTTCTTTTTTTTTTTTTCTGTTGTGCATTTAGTTGTTGGCATATACATGCATATATATGATTGTGCAAAAAAAATATATCAACCTATAGAGAAGGTTCAAATGCAAGGATTTCTCTTTATTACAAATAAAATATCTTGCTTTTTTGATTTACTGTTTACTGGAAACTCCACTGCATGATGAGTTAACTGGTTTTGCTCTTTGATTTGATTAACTTGGTTAATTCACATTGAGAAGGATTGATTTTATCATTTTTTTATTTTGTAGGATTTGAGTTCACGATATTTGAAACAAGCTGTCATGATTTTACCGCCGAACTTGGTTCTTTCAATCTCTTTGAATCGGGCCACTTGTCTTCTGTTCTGCTTTTGCCAAAACTAACTGATTTTTTTTTTATTTTCGCAATTTTTTTTTTGTACTTTTTGCTTGTGGGTTCGGAATTCATCTTGAGGATCATCTATTTCATTAACAATTAATCTAATCAACCGTGTGTGCAATTCGCTACATTTCAAAATATAATTTTAGGAGCGGTTTTCTGTCAATAACCGTTGTTGATTTGTACACATTTTACTTAGATCACCCTTTTCTATAACGGTTATTAATATAAGTTAGCAGCATGACCAACAACAGTGGTTGTAGAACCGCTGCTAATGACCTCAAATTTTACTTACAACACCCTTTTCTATAACGGTTATTAATATAAGTTAGCAGCATGACCAACAACTGATCTGTGTTGTAGTGTACTCCCATCGTCAATTTCAGAAAGTAATTATTTTATAATTATTGATTATATGGTTTTATTTATGCATTTGCTTATTAACTTACAAGCATACACAATTAAGCATACCTTACATTCAGATTTCGTTCAAAAGTTTGAAACATTGAAGGAGTTTAAATAATCAAAGAAAATCGGGCATTAATACTTTGGTACTTAATAATGAATATCACACACCTGGCACAAGAAGTTTCAAAGCAAAAAGGAGTATATGTACAGGTCCATATGCATCAAAGTCTTTGAGAATATAGAAATTTATTATTACACGGCATAAACAATTTGTTACTTGCTCTTTTAACATTTGAGCAAAGAAAATATAATAAAAATTCACAAATGTTTGTACAAGGGTTCAGCCACAATTACAATATTCGTTACAAGGTTTATTCGAATCCTGATAAATCTCTCTTTTGTAATTGATTCTTGAACTTTTCTTATATCAGAATATCTATAAATGAAATGCAAACGAATGCGTACGTATATCATAACAATGTACTCAAACATATGTACACACTTGAGTAACTATCTAGGATTTTTACTTGTGTAGATGGTTGCTTTGATTTGGTTGAAACTAAACTTTGTTGCTGGTATTATTAGTCGGGTACTGGTATATTAGTTCGGAGTTTTATATGGGTCTTGTATCATTTGAGTTTTCCTCATACTATTTTTTTTTATTCATAATGAAACTTTTGATTATCTTAGATATTATTCATTAATTTCTTCTTTCTCTTTCTCTTTTGTGGAGCAAGAGTCTAGTTCTAATCTTTCCTTTTGTCCAGATTTTTTGGATTGCAATAATTATTAATTGTCACAGTTATGCCTGAGTTTATTTTCTAAATTCATTTAGGAAATTAATTGAACTTGTCTTAGCACTTCATGAATTTTGAGAAGTGAGCCCCACACTTTGTATTAGCCGAAGTGGAGCCCACTGAAGTTCTGCATAGTCTTGTATTGACTGGTGCAAAACTTTTAAAACCCGGGACATATGCTTTATTTTTTTTTGATAAAAGTGGTTATAAAACTATCAATTTCACTAAAATCATGGTTACAAACTAAATGAGTTAAAGAGCATCAAATATCTGGTACTAAACCCGAAATATGTTCAAACTAAAACTAACATATATATATGAATACTACTGAAACGTACTACTAAAAAGTACTACCCGAAAATAAAAATCATAATCTAAAAAATTTCCATCAGTCTACCAAGAAACAAACAAGCACAGACAAACCAATTAGTTCTCTATAAAGACTAAAACAAAACAGATTAGCAAAATAACACAACACAATAAAACCACAGTTCCAATAAATCAGTCTCTAGTTCAGACTTTGGACCAGCTCTTTGTCCCATTTCCTCTTGATCCATCCTTAGAGTGCCAACATGTAAATAAAGGAGGAGTACATCCTGTAGCAATAAATGTTTGATATTCACAAAAAATGACTCATCAATATTTTTACACCAAAAAGTAACAAAACTAAGAATCTGAATACCAATAGCCCTAATGGATCTAGGCGTGCCAGTTTTAAAGTATAATCTATTTCTTTCTAACCAAACTATCCAAAGAACAACTCCTCTTATAATTTCCACTAAAGAAATGTTCTTAAATGGAATTATTGTATCCATTAATCATAAATCATCTAAAGAAGATCTAGAAAATATAAAGTTATTATGTGTAGAGATCAATTGTCAAATGCAATTAATATAAGGTCGACATTGTACAAATAAATGATCAGTTGACTGAGTATCATAACAAAATTGACAAGAGGAAAGTTTAATTGTTGGTACATAAGCTTTATATTATTACCAAATATCAGATTTTTTAAATAGGAAAGTTTGCTTTAATTGCAGGTTACATTATGAATCAAGAACAGTGGATGGTCAAAATTCTATTATTTATGTTTTTTTAAGTTTAAAATGAAAAATGCAAGAAAAATAGTGGATCAAGGAGTATGCACAAGAGAATGAGCAAAATAATACAAATTGTTATGAAAAATATGGACAAAAGTAAATAAAAACAGTCAGAATAAAATTCAAGTTGAAAGATTGTTAATATATATTTTTTAAAATAGGTGCAGTTTAACAATTTTTAATATATGTCCTTTTATTATATTCTTTATTTATTGCAATGAAATTAGAAAAAAAAACAGAATTAATATTATCCTGACTCTTTAAAAATAGCATCACATACACAAAATAAGATCAATCAAAGTCAGATTTATATTATCCATTTTCTAGAGCATCAAATCCATTTGTTCTATTTATAAAATCTTATTTTTTTCTCTTTGCTATCTAACAAAAATCAATCGAATTTAGATTATATTATCCGAAACTTGAGATCAAGCCAAAGTTGCAGAGATATTTTTTTAAAACAAAAGAGAAATAATATTTTAAAGCTTATTGAAATGTATTTTTGATATTTTATGAAATAGTTCCTATCAGAACAGGAATAATGGTTATAATTAAAGAGAGAATGCTTTTCAAAGGCTTTCTTTGAGAATCTGTAACAAGCAAAAGAAACAAAACATAAGCATAAAAACCCAAACAAAGAAAACATATTGAAATTGTTTGTCTAAACATATTTTTTCTTTTATTGAAATTATGAATATGATTTGTTATATGAAACAGAGAATGAAATGTATGAGATTTAAAAAAGCACTTATTCTAAATAAATTTAATATGTATTTAACAGAAAGTTACTTTTGATTTAATTGATATAGTCTCAGCCCTATTTAATTGTGCTTAAAAAGCATCATAAAGAAAAAGGCTTCACTTAGGAGAGTTCAGTAGTAGGAGAGGTGCTGTTTGAAAAGTTTAGAGGATTAGAGTTATATTTGGGTTTTGAATTAGGGTTTGTTATTTTGATTTTACTATTTTAGACCCAGGGTTAGGGTTTGAGTCTGTTGGTTTTTGAATTAAGGTTTAGGTCAGGATTCTTCTCTGAGATATTTTTCTATTGAGGTTGCATGAGTGACCCAATCCCATTCATTCACATCCTACTTTACCCAATCACAGACAGTCAATAAGGTAATGTCATCACACATATATAAGTACCCCAAATAATAAAAAAAATTGAGTGAGGTGCTTACTAGTAACCATGCCTACGAGTGGCGATTTCTTGGTGCGGGGCTAGCCTGTGGTAACTGGTACTCTGGTATTGGGTTTGGGCCGACTCAGCTCCACTCTATTTCTGACATTACTTCGGTTGCCCAAGGTTTGGGCTGGACTTTTGCTTTGGTGCCATTTTAGTGTTTGGTTTGGCCGTTGTTCAAGGACCATATCCTTCATTCACTCAGCCTAGCTAAATCATCTTTCTTTTTAATTTCTAACATTTACTCGATTTTAGTGTTTTGAGATTCTCTTGATGTTCTTTGTTTTTGTTAGAATTGATTGTAGAATTGGGTTTAGTTGGCTAAGCATTTGGGTATATGCTAGTATATGAGCTAGGTAGTTTTGATTAGGACTCTTCGGATTATCGAGTTTTATTTCTCTTTTTTGGGTCTTTATTTGAGAGATTTTTCTATTCATTCTAATGGAGTCAGCTCCGCCAATGTAGGCGTTGTATTTTCATTGTTATTGTATTTTATTCATTTAGCCTTCTATACGCACGTCTAGTCGTGCGTATGTGGTAGGATTAATCACCCTTAAATCTAATTTAATTATTTTTGGGTGTGATATCTTTCAGTGATATCAGAGCATGGCTATTATATTCCGACTCCATATGAACCATATTAGAGTAACATCTAAGAGATCCCAAAAATATGAATTAATAAATAAAATAATAATACATACTTGATAAAGGTCTAGAAAAAATAGGGCAAGCGTTACACACCAGCTTGCATAGCTTCCATGGATGTCTTGTATAGCTTGTTAGTGTGATCTACTCAGTAGACACTGTATTCTATTCTTTGTGAAGTGGGGCATATCGGGAATATCGGACATGTCATCTCAAATAGAGAGGTTTTGCTTGACGGAGTGCGATTCGGGGTTTCATGTCGTCACTGGCCCAATTTTACATTTAGGGAAGAAGTTTTGTTTCTTGAGACCGGCTACTCGAAATGAAATCAAGAGTTACATACGATGTGATTAGCAAGTTGCTGCTTACCTAAAATTGCTAAGTTCAAGTTTCATGCCACCGCTGGCTTTAGTCTTAGTAAAAATAGAGATTTTAGAATAACTATAAATTATGGGACTTAATATTGATTGTAGTGAGAGTTTTATTTTTGATAAATATAAAATATGTTATACGTAAGATAAACGTAAATATTTTAATTTATAGATCATGGCAAAATAACCTTCTTTCTCCTTGTGTTCTCTCTTAGACAAAGAAAAAATAAAATATGATGGAATAAATTTTATAGATTGGCATTGTAACCTCAGAATTGTTCTGAGGCACAAGAAAAATAAATACATCTTAACTAAAGCCCCGCCTAACAAACCAAGCGACAAGGAAGAGAAATTTGTCAGAGAGAAGTACAACAAATTCACAGATGATGATCTTGATGTCTCATGTCTGATGGTCGCCACTATGAGTTCTGAGCTTCAGAAGAGGTTCGAGACTCATTGTGCGTTTGACATAATGGACCAGCTCAAGAAAATATTTCAAGAGAAGTCTCAGACTGAGATGTGCAATCTCACAAAAGCACTTATGAAGTGCTTAATGCGCGATAACGAGTCTCTAAGCTCTTATATGTTCAAAGTTACGGGATATATTGAGCAGCTTGAGAAGCTAGGCTGCAAGTGAGTCCCGCAACTAGTTACGAACATCATTTTTACGTCATTATCTCCTCGCTATTCGAATTTCATTATGAATTACACACATGATGGGAATGTCGAAGAGCTTAGAGTTGCTAGGTTTGCTCAAGACTACCGAGGAGGACATGAACAAAGGATCTTGGAATGTTCTTGCGGTCAGTTCGACTGAGAAGAAGATTAAGAAGCATTCCAAGTGCAAGTCTAAGGGCAAGGGTAAGGGGAAGGCTCAAGTGGTGACTTTGAGTGCTTCTAAACTCAAGAATATTTTCGACGCTGAGTGTTTCTACTACAAGAAGCGCGAACATTGGAAGTATAATTGCCCTCAGTTCCTTGAGGACAAAAAGAACGGAAATGTCCCTTCTTTTTTAGGTATACTTATTGACCTTGCTACTTCTATTTCTGACTGGATGTTGGACACCGGTTTATGTGCTCATATATTTTTCAAATTTGCAGGCACTAAAGAATAAGAAGTTGCTTGGGAAGGGTGAGATGCAGCTCCAGGTTGGTAATGGAGCAAGTGTTGCTGCTGTTGCTGTAGGAGATTTAGATTTATACTTACATAGTGGACTTATTTTAGAGCTTAGTAATATTTACTTTGTTCCTTCTATTTTTAGAAATATTATCTCTATTTCATGTATAGACATGGATGATTTTTACCTTTTCTATTAATGATCAATGCTTTTCTTTTGATAGAGATGATATTTTTTATGACAATTCTCAGGTTGTAAATGACCTATATGTTCTAAAAATAAAAAATTAAGTACTTAATATTAATAACAAGAGACTTAAATCTTCTTATGAGAGTGATACTCTCATATGACATCATCATCTAGGTCATATAAATGAGACGCACATTAAAAAATTATAAGAGGTTGGACTTCTTGGTTGCTTTGACTTAGAGTCTATATCAATATGCAAGTCGTGTTTATCGGGTAAGATAACTAAGACATATTTTACCAAGAAAGGTGAGAGGTTAAATGACTTATTAGGACTTATGCATAGTGATGTATGCGGTCATATGAGTATAAGTGCTAGAGATATGGTTATGTCTAGTTTGTCACGTTTACTGATGATTTCAGTAGATATGACTATGTCTACTTGATGAAACATAAATTTGAATCATTTGAAAAGTTTAAGGAATTCAAGGTTGAATTTGAGAACCAATTTGGAAAAAAAATTAAAGTATTTAGAACAGATCAAGGTGGAGAATAGTTAAGCAGTGAATTTAGGGGGTACCTAAAGGCACATGAAATAGTTCCATAGCTCACTCCTCTCGGGACGCCTCAATGGAATGGTGTCTCTGAGAGGAGGAATATGACCTTGTTGGACATTGTTCATTTTATGATGAGCAAAGCTGAGTTATCACGCTCTTTTTAGGGATTTGCACTTGAAACTGCTGTATTTATGTTAAATCGTGTGCCATCTAAGTTTGTAGAAAAGATATCATATGAGTTATGATATGGAAGAGTTCCAAATATATCTTTTATCAAGATTTGGAACTGTGAGGCTTACGTCAAGCAATTAATGTCTGATAAACTCAGTCCTAGATCTGATAAGTACATATTTGTGGGATACCATAAGGAAACTAAAGGGTACTACTTCTACTATAAGTCTGAAAATAAGATAGTTGTTGCCAGACATGTTGTATTCTTGAAGAAAGAGTTTCTCGCAAGAGGAAGTAGTGGGAGTATTGTGTAACTAGAAGAAATTCAAGTTACACATGAGAGTGATGTCGGTGGAGAGTTCATAATCCCTTCTATTGATGCTAAGGCTAGTGGGAGTAGGACTCTCGAACTTAGTTCTCATGGTGATGAGAACATGGTTCAAGATGCGCCTCCACAAGGTGTTGTGGAAGAATCATTTGAGCCTCAGACACTTCACAGGTCATCAAGATCAAGTCATCTATCTGTAAGATGGTTGGAACTTCATCAAGGATCAGAATGTAATGCTGAGGATCTTTTGACCTCTATGGAAGCAATGGCACGACCCGACTCCATAGAATGACTTGGAGCCATGCGATCTGAGATACAGTCTATGTATGACAATCAAGTTTGGAACTTGGTTGATCTCCCGAAATGAGCTCGTCCGATTGAAAACAAATGAGTTTTTAAGTGGAAGTTGGATGTGGATGGTAATTTGACTATATACAAGGCACGACTAGTTGCGAAAGGTTTCAAACAGATTCAAGGAGTTGATTATGATGAGACTTTCTCGCCTGTGGATATGTTTAAGTCAATTCAGATCTTGTTAGTAATTACTGTTTTTTATGATTATAAAATATGGAAAATGAATGTCAAAACTATCATTCTAAATGGAGATTTAGAAGAGGATGTGTACATGACATAACCGATGAGTTTTGAAGATCCTAATAACGCTTGCAAAGTATGTAAGCTGAAGAAGTCTATTTATAAAACAAGCATCAAGGAGTTGAAATAAACGTTTTGACAAGGAAATTAAAAAGTTTGGCTTCATCAAATGTGATGAAGAGCTTTGTGTATACAAGCGATTCAGTTGGAGTATTGTTATATTTCTAATTCTATATGTGGATGACATATCGCTAATCGGTAATGACATTCCTACTTTGGATGAGATTAAGTCATAATTGTAGAAAATATTCTCAATGAAAGACTTAAACGAGACAACCTATGTTTTGGGCATCAAGATTTATAGGGATAGATCTCGAAAACTTATAGGATTAAGTCAGGGTATATATATTGACAAGGTGTTGAAGAGGTTCAACATGTAGGATTCCAAGAAAGAAAACTTATTCATGTCACATGATATTGATCTCGGCAAGAAGCATTATTTTTCGACGAATGTTGAGCTTGAGACCATGAAGAAGATTGTAGGTTTTGGAATGCCCAAATCCCATTAATACTCAAGCTGCGGAAATACCGTAGAACAAAAAATTACTTCTACTTAAGTTAGGGATTAAAGTATATCAGATAATTACCGAGAGATACAAACATTTAATCCTTTACAAAAGACGGTAAAATATTATTTTACTTCTAACTTAAGTTTAGGGTTAAAGTTGTATGTCGGATGATTACCGAGAGATACACACCTCTTTAAACCTTTATTGATCTACTCCATGATTGATTTCTAAAATATTAATCTACTTAACAATTAAATAGATTAATATAAGATGTTATACCTCGCTTCTAAATTTCAATTGGAATGAAAATCAGCTTGTCTCGGAGCACCAAATGTCTGATGTCTCTGTAGGTTATCCATCAGGACTGACCAGAGAGCGGCTTATTTCTTTTGCCAGAAATACCGTAAACCGCGGTTTCTCGCAAAAACACTATTCACCCGAGATAAAGACGAAATAGTACTATTCACGACTCGTAGTAATTCTGTTTCACAAATGTGCAGAAATACCGTAACTTTCGTAAAAACACTATTCACCGATCCCGTGAATTCTGAAACAACCGTATACCGAGAGAGAGAAAGTAGAACTGATTTGGTGTAGCTTTCTCTCTCACCCCACCCCTCTATTTATAGAAAATGTGGAATTGCCAAATTATCAAAATGCCCTCATGATGTCATATATGATGTCATGGATGATGTCATCTAAGGTTCAAATTTACAAGTTTGCCATTGGGCTATTTTGGGCCTTTTAATTTTGGGTTTTTTTGGGCTTTTAATTATTAATTAAGGTTTTGGCCCATAATTCAAATCCATAATTAACATTTAATATCCAAATCAAATATATATAATTGTCATGTACAATTATATTTTTCTCGGTTGTTGTTTCGGCGAATTTATACGACGTGTCCAACACGTTATAAATTCAATTTGATTTTTGCTTTTTGTCATCTCTATGACAAATATAATTATATCATATATAATTAATTATAACTATCTTATTATTAATTATAAACAATTTATAATTAATCAATAAGATTCTCCGATTAACTCCTATACGGTGTGACCCGACAGGATCCGTGTTATGTTGGTAAATAGAGTTAAAACCGTTTTAACTTCTATAATCATAGGAGGCATCTGGCAGAATGCACTATGACCATCCAATTACACAGATGATGATGTACTGTACAATATCATGATCCATTAAACTATTTACTTGTATTTAATTCTTTTATCTCATAGCTATCAGATCAGTTTCAAGGTATGTATGTGTCATCCTTGTAAACTTAATCTTTTCTTGATCTTGAGTAAATTATCAAATATAATTACTCTTGTAATTATACTGTTAGCAAATAATCTTACTCTATCAAGGAGCCCAGTGATGCTATAACTCATATAGAAATACGAGGGACAATAGTACTTTTGGCAACCATCTCTTTCTCCGCATAAGTTATGTATACCGAAGAGCTACCTTTATAGCCACATTTTACGGATAACGTTTGATAGAAATCACACACATACATATCTTATGTAGGAATGATGAATACCTCATACTTTAAAATTTAATACTGAACGAAAATATTAATGACACGAACACAATTCCATTTAATGTTTCATTCGGGGTTTATCAAATACGATGTTCCTAAAATATCTATCTATGTGATTAAAATGATAACTCTTTGTCTATGGTCTGTAAAACTTGACCATCATTTAATCCACATACTAACTTGATAACGATTAATTAGTGTTTCTGCTAATTACCTTGGTTAGTGACTTTTAAGAGTATATTCTATATTATGAAGTTTCATAATTTCAATCATGAACTCGAATGATTCATAAATTCAATAATACTCGAGGAAATAAAATATCGTTTAAATATCCAATTCATGAACAAAGCTTTATATAACCAATTTATCGTATTATTGACTTCAAGATTATTACAAACTAACAGATATCATATGCTTCAGCAATTGGATCTATCATGTATGCTATGATTTGTACTCGCCTAGATGTGTTATACACTTTTGAGTGTGATAAGTAGGCACCAAGTTAATCCAGGTATCGCATATTGGACTGCGGTAAAAACTATCCTAAAGTACTTGAGAAGAACTAAGGATATGTTTCTTATCTATGAAGGTGAACCTGAGCTCGTTGTAAAGGGTTACGCCGATGCTAGTTTTTAGACCGATCATGATGATCTGAGATCACAATCAGAATTTGTGTTCGTGCTCAATTGTGGTGCTGTGAGTTGCAAGAGTTCCAAATAGGAGACTACAACAGACTCAACCACAGAGGCTGAATACATAGCCGCCTCAGAGGCAGCTAAGGAAGGTGTGTGGATCAAGAAGTTCGTGGCTGAGCTGGGAGTGGTCCCTAATGCTTCAGGACCACTAGAGCTCTATTGTGACAACAATGGAGCTATTGTCCAAGCGAAAAAATCTCGATCACATCAGAAATTAAAGCATGTTCCACGAATATATCACCTTATTTGTGAGATTATCGAAAAAGGTGATGTTAAAGTTTACAAAGTAGATACGAAGGCAAACACAACCGACTCGCTAATAAAGCCTCTATCTCAGGCCAAGTATTCGACGCATACATCAGGTATAGGCATCCGATTAATGTGGGATTGGTAGTGAGATTTGAGTCATGTGCATGTCATGTACTCGAGGCTACTATTTGGTTAGATATTTCTTTTATGCATGTTGATGTGTATAAGATTGGCTCTAGCTCAAGTGGGAGATTATTAGTGTTAGAGTGATCTACAGCCAATCATGTGATGATTATACTTAGCTTATGTATTAGGATGACATATGATATATCATTTGTTTCTTGAGTTATTTATTATTCATATATTGAGTTGGACTCAATTGTGAAACATATGCATTAATTAATAATAACTCTAAAAATATCTCTATTCTGTTAATTACCTAGGAACAATAATTAAATCTTTGTGTAAGTTGAGTGATGATTTTATTACACAAATCATACGATAAGTGTTATCGGCTCAATTACACAAATAACGTGTTGGACATGTTATTGGACTTGACCTGTAATAAAATACTATAAGAATTATGTTTGTATCATTAATATTTTATTTGCTTGCTAATTCTTAGGTATGAGATGAGTGTTCATCTTATACAAATGATTTATATTTGTGGATATTATCCAACGTCATCCGTAACTGGCAGTCATACATATTTTATCTCGATGTACGTCTTTTGTATGAAGAAGAAGTACGAATCAAGAATACCGATGTCCCTCTAGTTTATTGACGTGAGTGATGGTATCCAAATTGGGCACCCCTAGATAAAGAATATAGTGCAAGAATGACATGTTCCTATTTTGTACCGTTCTGAATATCATATGACATAGAATGAGCTCGGTACGATTGTTGTCATCCAGGACCAAGATATTTATAGCATGCATTATATCTGTATTGCCTAGGGGTCATAATGCACATTGCTAGGTGCCGCTTATGAACATTGCTAGGGGTCATAATGCAATTTGCTAGGGGTCATAATGCACATTGCATAATGCACATTGTTAGAGTAGAGTTTAGAATATATTTCTAGATTAATCTAAAGAACTTTAAAAACATGACACAGTACAAGCTATGCTCATTAGCAACAATGAATTAAAGTTAACATGGTCCGGTGATAGAAATATTTACCTGTATGTGGATGCAGAAGTTCTAGAAGGTCTCCAGCCTCGTCCAAACCTCAAATCATTAGATATTAATTATTATGGTGGTTCAAAATCACCATCTTGGTTGCAAGTACAGTTCTTAACTTACCTAAATAAACTATGTAATAAAGATTGTGCAAACAGGGCGGAAGCAGGATTTTGGTCCGGGGTTATTGGATTGTAATAATTTATCGGATTCAAATCCATTAACTAATCGGGTACTAAATAGAAAATTAATAATTTAATATATTATTACACTTAACATCTTCTTTGATTTGTCGATTTGCAAAATAATCTTGAATTTTATAATTTGTCTTGTTTAAGTTTTGTGTAAAAATTAACATATAAATGGATTAGTGCACAAGAACCAAGACTAATGATGGGACATAAAAGCTAAATCAAGACTGTATTACGCTTAGATTTAGTTAGACTTAAACTGGGTTGAATTGGTCAAGATAAATTGAGTTTAAACAACAGAGTAAATTACTTCTACCCAGTGAATCGTTATAACGATTCAGTAATCGTTATAACGGTTCATCTCAATACTAAAAAATATTCTAAGATAGAAAAATATGCATAGAAACCAGAGTGTATCGTTATGTAACGATTCTGTAATCGTTACAATGATTCATGAAATGAAACATATAACGATTTGATGAATCATTATAACGTTTCAGCTCAGTTGATCCAACGGCTATTCTTTCTAAACCGTTATAATGGTTCAGACCGAAAAATAATTTGTTCAGCTATTTTAAAAGATTCATTTTAAAAGGATCATCTCTCTCAATGAATATGTTGATCCATCTAGCAAAATTATTACTTCAGAGAGTTTACTAGCCATATTCAAGAGAGAGATAACTCAAGATATTGATATACTCAATTAGTCAAATCTTTGTTCAATCTCATTCTAGCTTCTCTCTATTCTCCCAACTTGATCTTTCGTGATCTTCTTGAAAACATTCTCTTGAGCTGTTGTGCTCAACTCCTTTTTGAGCTGTAGTGCTCACTTTTTGTTTTGAGTGTGTTGTCACTCGTGTTACCGATAGGTTTGGCAACCCATTTTTATAAGGGATCAAGTTCTACAAGTGTAAAAACTTTTTTTAATATATCGACTCAACCTCAATTGTTGGAGGTTGAGGGTTCCGGAGACGTAGGCATTGTTAAAACCAAACTCTGTTACATCTTGTGTTCTTGTTTTATCTTTAGTTTTCTTTTATCATATTTCTTTGATTGTTATATTCTTATAATAATTGAATTGATTTAAATTGTATTCCACTGCTATTACACTTAAACATTAAGCCCCAAATCGGTTTATACATTTCTACCTTAGGTTCTTTACATTGTTGCACTATTTTGACCTTTCAATATCACCATCTTAGAGCTTTCAAGGATTTATCATATATATTCTTACCTAATAAAAACCTTATTAAAATAATAACATTTTATATATTAAAAATAACAACAAAATAAATCCCAAAGTAATAGATAATCAAGTTGATAAAGAAAATTTTCATCTATGAAACTTTATATTTTGATATCTTTATATAATTATTTCATTATGCACGATATTAAATATTTTTTTCAAAATAAAATTAATCATTACAATAACTGATCTGCCACCTTCCCTTATCAACTTGCATTTAGAAAACTGTCACTTGCAGGCAAATCATTTTATCATCTCAGCGCACTTCAGGAATTACATATTACGAAGTGTGAGCAGCTAAAAGTCATTGCGGTGCTAAATCCACTCTTTCTGAAGAACTTGAGTATCATAGGATGTCCCAGTTTGATAGAACTAGGGACATTCAAACCCGAAAGTTTAGGAAAGGGAAGTTTTAGGTCAAAACTTGAGGTATTGCCAGTCAGTGACATTTTCATATCTCAATCTACCATCAATTAGAATTTGTTTGGTCAGTGACACTTGAATTTGTTTGGTCCCAAGGCCTCAAATCACTTGCCCGGCTTATGTTTAGATATTGTGTTAAGGTTCAGTCACTACCACCAAATCTGCACGGCATTCCATCCCTTCGGAGAGCTAGAAATATTTAATTGCCCTGCAGTAAACCCCGCTCAGTCCAAAATGCATTTTAATACTCGTTATTATTTTTGGATTATAGAGGGAACACGCACTGATACATCATATTTATATGCATGTCCTTGATTCTCTTTTGGTATTTTTAATATGGTAGCAAATACTATTTGCTCCTAAAATATGTATGTTCAAAGTCTTTATTCCCAAATCAGTTGGGTAAGCTAGAAATCAAGTTTTATCAAAAGTTTAACAACTCTGGTGAGGTGACCATTTAACGGTTAACGGTTTTAACGATTTTACACGGACGTTAAACTAAAAATGATCAATCATTTTTTATCTATTAATTGTTTTTTTTAAAAAGCTAAGAAATACATTCTCATATGATTAATACTTAATAATTAACTAAATTAAATAAAAATATTAATAAAAATATTAATTAAGTACCAAAATGTTAAAATTCTTAAATTATACGAAACTATTTTATGATGTATTTTTTCTTATTTCTATTACGGTATTAATTTTCGCCATTAAGATTTGAAGCAAAAACTGAGAGCCACTAACTAAGATTTGAAACAAAATAATTTTTCACATTTAAATGTGTTTTTTTTTAAATTAACGGTTTTAACGATTTTACTATATTAAATATTATTTTCATAAGAAAAAAATATTTTTTGCATTGGCTTGCTACACCCAACAGGACCCACATTTTCTCTGGCTTGGGACATGTTGTGTATACAAGCTATGTATCTAACTAAAATTTTCATAGAATTTGATGCTTCTATTTTATTTTTCTTGGCCAGCGGCGCATGACACCGAACAAAAGAAAGAAATAAATATTGAGACTTGAGAGCCAACTGATTGAAAAGGAAGAGCAGGTGACATTTTCTATGAATTGTATTTAAATATCAATTTTATTGAGAACACATAGTTACTGCAATCATTCCTTACTAATAATGTGTTAAATAGTGTTAATATCTGGTCTAATCTAGATTGAGTAATTTATGCTTTCGTTCACTTCAGAATGACAGAAAAAATGTTGTAGTCCAAAAGATATTATTTGACACTGTTTTCATCTGTGCAATTCAACAGTTTACTAATTCTGTTCATCTAATATGTGGCCAAGAAAATTGAGGATGATGCAATTATTGTCAGGCAGAAAACACATTTTTAAAGTATGGAAGAATTTTTTGAAAGCTTCGGAATTTTTGATATAGCGAAGTTCGAGAATCAGGATGTATTTAGTCCTGATTTTTAGATTTATATAAATATCAGATACAAAGTTTAATATTTTCAATATGAAACGGGACCTTGTAAAGCTTTCGCTGAAAGATACAAGGTTGGTATGGAAAATGGGCTTGGAATAAGCTTTGTTATGGGCGAAGACATGAAGAAAAGTAGGCCTAAATAATATCATCTAGATTCTAGCCTTTCATGACTGGTTTTAGCGACTTGGGAGTTGTTTAGTTATTGGATTCTCCAAGGCCCAGTATATATGCATGTATAAGATTAATTGTATTGTTCATGCCAGATGATATGTTTTCGATGCTGTTCGGAAACACACATCGGAATGATATAATAGAGGCAAAAACAAGAACTCTCGCTTTTGTTCCCGTGGTGCATCGTCCAGCAACAGCTTTGTCTTTACCTTTCTATTTCTCTATCCGAGGTTTATTAAGCACCTCTGTCTCTTCTCAATAAATCTAGTCCACTACTCACTCTCCCCTATGGTGTGTTATCCAACTTATTGAATGGAGGGGAAATCTCCTATAATTTGAAAAAAAAATTAAGAAATTGATAAAAAAAAAAAAAGAAGAAAAACGCATTCAACATTGAACGTTTTTTTTTTTTGTAAATTATTTTAATAATGAGATGATCAAATTTATACTTATTGTTAATTTAATATGTCATTTGTACTGTTGAGAACGGAAAAAAAATCATAATCATTCTCACGGCATATTCAACCAAAACATTCTTACACAATTCCACAATCAATTTTTTTTGTCTATTTCTAGGAACGTACATTCATATAAAAACTCATGGAATTTTAGAAAGGTTTGTGGAATTTCATCCAGCACAATTTGACTACAACTTATAATTATGACCAAAGAGTTAAAATTCCAAAAATGTTTGAGTGGGCCTGCATGTACTACTGGTATCAATGTGGGTTTGACAACGTGCAATTATTGCTTTACTCTAACAGTGGAAAGTAGCCTTTCATTTATTCGGAATTCCTGGAATCCTAGTTTAGTCAGGACGGATCCCTGGAATTTAAGACTAAGAGTTGGCTCACTATGGAAATGGATTCCTGTTAGCCATGGAAGGAGGAACCAAGGAAGGTAGCACCACCTTTTCATGTCAAAACCATCCATGGTGCAGAGCCCCTCAAATTGAAATCTGAAATGAATAAAATCTACCAGATATTCTGTATAAAGATCTGACAAAATATGCAGGTCAACTCTTAAATTGGGGCATTATTTGTTAGAGCTAGTATAGAAAATCACACCTTAAAATTAAATTACTCTCTGAATTAATCCTACTATAACAAAATGGGATCAAATGTTCGAATATACGTGTATTTGCAAACAATGGAATTCTCTGAAAAGAATCGGATGGTCTGATTTAATTTGACGCAATTAAATGCCCTCTAAAATATGCCGTTGTGGACTCACAAGGAGCAGGTTGGGAACACATATTTTTTTTAATATTTATTGACTGGATATTTTTTAGTTTGTATAATTCCTTTCCAATTATATAGGACGGATTGAAAAGGAAGTATATATGTAAACGGTGTAGGGTTTATTAGTTAGACATCTAGGAGACTAAATGATGTAAGAATGGAAAGAACTTAAACGAAAGAGATGTGAAATTATTTTTCACTTAATGTTCAAATTTAATAGCAGTGAAAGACAACTTAATTCAATCTCACAAGAATATAATAATTAAAAAAAGAAAATAAATGAAAGATTAAATAAGAATTTATGATGTAACGAAATTTGACATACAATGTGTACGTCCTTGGGACCCTGAATTATCATAATAATTGGTGTTGAGTTGATACACTAAAAATGAGTGTCTTATAATTATAGAAATTGGTCCTTTATATAAAAATATATTGTCAAACTGAACGGTGATAAAGAGTGCCTACACACACAAAAAAAAATAAGAGAATGACAACACACTAAAAAAATAAATGAAAGAATGATAACACACTTAGAAGAAACAAAAAAGTGGTAACACACTCAAAGAAAAATCACAATCAAGAAAAAATATGAAGAGTTGATCTCGTAAGATAAATTAGGAGAATAGAGAAAAACAATATTGAGTTTAAAGCGAAGATATTTCTTGACGAGCATTATCAATCTATTAAATTTATCTCTCTCACTTAGAATGTGGCTACTATATTTTCAGAAATTGGTACTTTGCTACGTGGAATAAGTTAGCTAGAGAATGAGAGAGTAATCCCTTTATATGAACTTCTTGGAACTGAATAAGAAGTAATTTTTGACTTGAGCCGTTATAATGACATAATTAGGATAGCGGTTGGATCTTGTTTGACCTTGAACTTTTGAGGTCTTGAGCTGAGTTGCTGCAACGCCTCAATAAGCTGTTATAACGGTTCTCAAGTTGTTGCAACGCTTCTAATTACATAATAATTTACTCCGTTAATTTTCAAAGCACCTCCTTAATTGATTGCTTCCCTAAATTTATGCGTCGTTTATAAGATAAGAAAAATTAAAGAACTTCCAAAAATAAAACAACATGAATGGATTGAAAATGCAATTCATTTTAGAACTTATTTATCTCCCTTAAATATATGATTTATAAGGATTTAGAGGGTAAATGAGCATTGAGATCTCTAAATTTAATCTTATAAATTCAAATAATATTTTTTATGTTATTTTTCTTTCTAATTTACAATCCAGTGAAATATGATCAGTGTTACTATAATAATAATTATAAAACACATATGTTGGAGATTTTTTTCACTATATTTTATAAAAATCTTATGATATTTTTCTTCCAATTCTTGAGCTTGAGTCATGAATTTTTTTAGTCTCAATTTGTTGTTAGGCCTTTGATCTACATAACTAAATCTATATAAGTGTTACTAGTTAAAGCACATGTGAAGATTAATATCTTATTTTTATTTTCTAACATTTGCATTTTTATTTTTAATATTATAATTTCACCTAAGTGCATTTAATAATTATTTTTAAAAAAATTCAGATTTTATAATTTATACTCATATATTTGTACCTTTAACTAAAAATTTAGTTTTTCAAGCCTCTCAATTATAAATACTTTGAGAGGATGAATCACGAGTGGGATTCTCCAAATTAGATATAAAATTTTCTATCAAGGCCTCATCAATCAAATCATTTATATTTTTAATTCTATTATTTGAGAATGAGGTATTTAAATGTCTCATTACACAACTCATCATTCTCAATAATATCATCATTACTATTAATTTAAATGGATGTAGTGAAAAATACAAATATTTATAATAGAGGCAATTGAGAAAGTTGTACCTTTGGTGCAATTGAATTAATCTTCACAATCTTGGATTGAGCAGTATCATATATGATCTCTATGTGTATAAGTCACTAATGTTATTTTTAGTGATGATTTTATCAATATCTACTCTGGTGTAAGCTCACCGATTTGTTATAGTTTATCCTCGACACATCGAACATGAGTACACACTTTTTCATGTGTGAACTCATTAATGATTTCTGATGGGATTCATGCTAAGCTAATAAAATACCCTAATTTGTACTCAATTTCAGCCGTAAGTGCACGGCTTAGTCAAGCAGTAGTCGGGGTATCGAACCATAAGGACAAGGGTGAACTACGAGTTCTCACAAGATTCACTAATTTAGACAAACGAATGAGTGTTTTGAATTAAACTAAAAGTGTATTAAAAAGCATAAATCTAACAACAACAACTGAAAAATTTATCAAATAAAGGATTCTAGGGGTTTTCGGCTTCACTCTCACTAGTTTAGTCAATTCACTCTATTTGATCTTTTAATATGTTCTAGTGTTTGTCGGGGATTCAATTTTAGACTTTAGTATCAAATTTACACTTTTGTGGCTTGTGGTACCGTACCTAAATAATTTGGGTTTCACGATTAAGTACTTCACCTTATAAGTCTAAGCTCATTAAGATCAATGAATCACTTTGGCATAACCTAGATTTTGTACTTCGTCTTTCGGTACCTCTTGCAATTTCTAGGGTTTTCTCGGTTTTTCTCTTAGGGAATATGTTTCACGATTACTATTTTGGGTCAGAATATTCAGTTTTACCTTTCGATTTCCGCTTTCACTTCTAAGATAACATGCAGTTGATTAAAACTAAGCATTCAATTTAGATAAAATAACAATCACAAACAACAAGAACTAAAAGATCAACATACGAGTACAATTAAACCATTCGAGTTATCGAGTTTACTCCTAGACCCCTAGAAGGGTGTCTAGCTACAAATCATGTCAGAGATTACAAAAGGATTCATGTTTAAATAACAGTACAACATGAAAAAAAGTAAAAAAAAAAAAATACACTAAAAAGATCTTCGATTTCTTGTCCGGTTCTTGAGTTCTCCTTCTTCAATCTCTTCTCCAATTATGTTATTCCTCTTCTTTTTGCTTGGGATCAGTTTTTCAGAGAGTTGAGAGATGTCTGAGACTAAGGGGTTCAATTTCCTTTTAATTTGAATAACTAACCGCTTTCAAAATGTGAGTTCGCAATTCTAGCCCCATTAAGTGCGGTCCGCAATTCCTGCCATTTCATAACTGGGTGAACTGTCCCAGTATTGCGGTCCACAATTTTGATAATTATGGTCCGTAATTATTATCCAGTAAATGCTTTTCACTTGATTTCTTCATGTAAGTTCGATCCATCTCGCTCCAAGCCTCATTCCTCATGTTGATGTCTTTGTTTACGCTCCATAACCTATAATTCAACAAGAAATGCAGCAGTATCTCGAACTCGACACAAAAACTAAATATATTCATAACAATCAACATAAAATGCATAGTTTTTGAGATAAAACCTAATTGAAAATAATATATAATTGAATCTTATCAATTCCTCGCAGGAATAAAATCAGGATTTAAACTTGAGGGTGCCGAGAGATCAAAGAGAGCTAATATGTGAGTCCGCAATATAATGAAAGGGATTATCAAAGAAATAAATAAATCATCATTTATCACTAATCAAAAGAGAAGAAAGAAATCATCCAAAATTAAATAAAGAAGCCAATACGATGTGTGAGTAATTAAACTAAAATATGTCTATAATTTAGAATTTTAATGGTTCATTTATTTAAAATGAATGATAACCTCTACTAATTTGTGTAAATTATGGAGAGTGTCAGGCCCC
The DNA here is from genome assembly GCA_037127355.1 of Schoenoplectus tabernaemontani. Classification (NCBI taxonomy): domain Eukaryota; kingdom Viridiplantae; phylum Streptophyta; class Magnoliopsida; order Poales; family Cyperaceae; genus Schoenoplectus; species Schoenoplectus tabernaemontani. The sequence goes on along the minus strand of CM073750.1, from coordinate 17,505,152 downwards.
CTGGCACCCCCTTCTCTCCGCCCCCGATTCCTTGCATTGTTTCAATAGTGTTTACGATACTCTCTCATCTTGATCTCCTCATCATAATCCTAAATTTTTGTCTATAATCTTGGAGTTAGACAAAAATTCTCCTAATTTATCAAATTCATTTTGAATGTCAATTAATCTTGTATATATATTCTCAATTGACTCTTCTTCTTTAATGCTTAAGTTTATAAATTCATATTTTAGACCCATTAATTTTGTTCTTTTCATTTAAAATTACCATCAGATCTAGTCAATAGGATCTCCCATATACCATTAGCAATTTCTATACAACCAAAAGATATAGTATTTTTTCACAAATTGAATTTGAAATGACATTAACAACATGATCATTTTGAGATTTATATTCTTTAGTCTTTGATGTCAATGTGAGAGTATTAGAGTCATAATATGATACAAATTCATGTTTGATAATATAACAAAGGGCTTTATGTTCAAATAATTCAACATATATCTTTTTCTATATTGATTTTTTTTTTTACAATTAAGACAGCGTAGAATTTTTTTCATAAGTATCAAATATACCATCTAGACCAAAATATTCAAAAAATAAAAGTACAAATCTGAGCTCTTGTTATTATATCATTTTTTAAGGTTTGATACTTGGACATGTAAATGGTGCAATAATGCAAAAAAAAATAAGGAGAAGAGATATAAAATCATTTTGAGACTAAATGTTCAAGTTTAATGGTAGTTAAAGATAATTTAATTCAATTTTTATAAGAATATAATAATTAAAAAAATGAGAAAATAAAAGAATAAACAAATAAGAACACATGATATAACATAGAGCAACATACAATGTCTATATTTTTGGAACTCTCAACTAGCACAATAATTGGATTTGCGCCAATGTATTAAAAATAGTGTCTTATAATTTATAGAACTTAGCCCTTTAATGGGCTGCCAAGCCTAACCGTAAGAAAGAATGACAACACACTCAAGAATAAATAAGGGAATGATAACACACTCAAAAGAAATATAAAGTAACAATACACTGAAAGAAAAAGTGAGTGACAATACACTCAAGAAGAAACAAGCAGAGTTGATCGAATAGGATCAAGTTAGAAGAATGAAGAGAAATTAGATTGAGTTTAAAGTGAGAATTTGACTTAATAAGTACTATCAATTTATTGGTCTATATGAAATAAGTAGTTTGGAATGAGAGAGTAATCATTTTATATATACCTTCTAGAACTGAACAAGAATTAGTTTTTGGTTCGAGTCATTATAATGGCTCGTGAGCCGTTGTAATAGCTTGGTTTGGGTAGCCGTTAAATATTGTCTAACCTTGAATCAACTGTTATAACGGTAACCAAGCCGTTGCAACGCTTCTGAACTATTACACAATGATTTACTTTGTTAATTTGTAAAATTTACACATTTTCTGAATCTAACCTATATTCATCTTGACCCATTACAACGACTCATGAGCCATCACAATGGCTCAAGTTGTAAACGCAAATTCTTAATCTATTTTTTATTATTTAAACTCAATTTATCTTAATCAGTTCAATTCTGTTTGAGTCTAACTAAATCTAAATCTAATGCAATTAGCTCTTGAATCTCATCATTAGTCTTGATTCTTGTGCACTAATTTATTTTGCACTCTAATCTCTGCATATTACTTAAAGAAGATAAATTATAAAATTCAAGTGTTACAAACCGATAAATTAAAGATATTGTTTATTACAATAATTTGTTTAAAAATTTTACACCAACTTGCAAGTGATTTGCAACTGACGTTTCATAAGTGTAAATACTTTAGATGACAAAGTAGCGAACATAATTTAAATAAAAAATGTTGCAAAAATGAAGATCATATGGATTAGTTAAACAAAATTGCCAAGATAACTGATAAAACGTTGTTACCGTTTGTATCGTTAGCTAGGACATATATACCGGTCAACAGAACTTGCCTTCCGAGGCAAGAAACATTAACATAAGAAAACAAAATCATGTGTTCATACTTGATCAGTAAATGAACGAACGCAAATAACTATGATAGATTAATTTTAGCGATTTTATTTTTTACACCTTGATATGATCTAATATAAAATAAAATATAATAATGAATTTTAGATGAATACCTTTGTGACAAAAAAAGAACAAGATCATTAACTTAGATTCAGCATTTGTAACTAACAATGATCAAGATCGATAATACCAGATTCAGCATTTGAATTTCAAACTTGAAATATAAATGAAAAAGAAACGTGACATTTTGTAGGGGAAAAAACTTATAACTTCAGAATTATTCTCTTGCGATATATACTAATTAATTAGTAAATTAAGGTCAGCAATGTTACTGTTGGAAATGACCACAGTGCTCTTTTGGATTAGACCACAATGGAGTTGAACTGTGCGCCTATATATTATTAGGCCATTTTAATAATCAATCCAATTATCTACTTTGGTTCTTAATCTAGCTCATATAGGCCTCTTTTTTTTTTCCTTCGATGGCAAAGGTTGCTTATTAGTTACTATAGGGTTTCATTACGATGCGTTTAGGGGTAAAATAAAACACGATCGGTAGAAAATGTCAGGGTAAAAAAATGAAATATCTGAGTCAATTTTTTTTTTATTTACTACTATATAAAATTTATTTTTCACAGAAAACAGTGCAGCCCATCACCTACGCACATACTCACATAAATAATCATAAAACATAAAAATATTTTAAAGGATCAATCTTGAAAAATATAATAATAATAATAATAATAATAATAATAATAATAATAATAATAATAATAATAATAATAATGAAAAAAATTTAGTATGATGTCCCCGAAATAACATGAATGGACTCTCAACTAGTATAGTCCGAAATTTATTTTTTAGCGATGTATGATGGCCCCTAAAAAATTTCGGACGAGATTTTTTTTATAGCAGGTATCTGACCTGTAAAAGAATTCCAGACCAGATTTTTTTCGGCTGGTACCTAACCTGTAAAAAAAATTCCGGACCAGATTTTTTTACAGCAAATTCAAACATTTATTTTTTTATGTGATCACACTAATTATATTTAAATAATTATTATATTATCACACTAAACAAAGAAAGTCAAGTACCATTGAAAATTAAATATGATTTTTTTTATGATCAATAGAATTTATCATGTTTAATTTTTAATGGTAATTGATTTTCTTTGTTTAGTGTGATAACATGACAATTATTTAATTTGTTTATAAATATAATTACTGTGATAACATAAAAAAATGTTTGAATGGTAATTCTCTTCCATAAAAAAAATATGATCCGAAAGACAGGCCAGGTGCTAGTCATAAAAATATGATCCGAAATTCTTCTACATGCCAGGTACCAGCCTAAAAAATAAAAAAATAGTTCGAAATTTTTTGTACAGGTCAGGTACCAGCCGTAAGAAAAAAAACTGGTCTGAAATTTTTTTCCGAACCACCATATCTAGCCCGGATATAAATTTTGGACCATGCTAGTTGATGTAAAAAATAGTTAATTCATACTACTATATGAGAATTATTTTATTTTTCTATTTTAAAAAAAAATGAGCATGTGAATCAAGTGCAAACTTTTTCAATTAATGAAACCGCTGGCTGATTTTAAATATCAAGTATTCGTGAAAATGAAATAAATCCTTATACAGGCGCAATTGTGGAATCAAGTATTCCTGACCTTTTGTACGGATATTTGAAAGAGAACAATAATTTGTCTGCTCATAAGGATCATAAAAATTTCAAAATTGAGGCCAAATTAAGTCAGTCCAGATATACTGCTACGTCAAGATGCCTGTTTCCCTGCTTAAACCTTTTTCTCTGTGCGAGTGAAATTGCCAAATTGGAGAGCTGGTAAGTGCACTGCATTGAAATTGAGGTCGAATTAAGGCATCTCGTGTCGTTTTCAGATGGTAACACTCACGTGTCCCTGTGTCGCGGCGTTATATACTTATATGATGGCGATGATATAGGCCATTCTTATCTTAACATTCAACACTGCTTCATGTATATCCGAGTCCATGTGCGCATAGATATTGCCTAGCCCCTTGAAATGACCGTAAATTTAATTAGGGCTTTTTTAAGTAAAGTTTGAGTTTAAACTATTTAACTTCTAAATGTTTATGAAAGATTTTTTATTTGGGTTTTGGACCTACAATCAAAAGTTTATACAAATTACTACGATTTCTATTTAACGGTTTTGATGGATATCAAATGATAATAAAATTATATGAAATTTGAAACACTATCAATCTATCATTAAAAAACATACCTATAAAAAATTTTCAGATTTTTTGAATTCATCTAAAAATCCATTGTCATTTGTCAAGATTATAAAAATAGTCATTGTCAAGAGATCCCACCCCATTATTTTTATTATTGTTTCTTGAGTAAAGATGAGAGTCTAAATTAGAGGTGTCAATTATTGATCCGATCCAACAAGTTAACCCGATCCGACTCGAACCCAACCCGACCCGACATGACCCGAAAATAAATGGGTCAGGTATGAATTTAATTTTTTTTACCCGAATCGGGACGGATTGGGTTCGGGTCAACCCGACCTGACCTAATTAATTATGTTTTTTGAACTAATTTTATGATTTAGTATTAATTAAAACTTAAATATATATTAATTATACACTAATTAAGATTAATTATAAATTAATTAATATTTTATTACTTAAAATTATATAAAAATAATTAATAAATATTTAATTATTTTACACCGGTAGGGTCGGGTATGGGTCAAAATATTTTGACCCGAATTAATCGGATCGGGTTTGGATCAGATCAAGAAAAATAATAAAATTATGTGACCCGATCCGAATCCAACCCGATTCATTGAAACCCCTGGTCTAAGTTATCAAATTTTAAATGTTCGCATAGGATCCCATTTAAATTTCAAATCTGTGACTTCCCACACAAAAATCATTATCTTCAATACTAGACCAAGGAATAATTCTCAAACATAATATTTGTATATTATATGCATAAATTATGATGAGAATTTTTATATGTCTAACCGTATCAACTGACTTGGAAATTTCAATGTTTTGAAATTAATTATCATACATGCATAAATAAACCTACAAATTTATTTTTTCCAATTTCCAATTTATTGATTTTTTTAACTCATTGTTAAAGTAGTTAAAATAATTATTATAAATTAATCCCTCTCTAATATAAAATAATCACTTGTCTCATATATAAATGAAAAATATATAAAAAATAGTATAGAAAAAAATGAAAATGATAATTGAATATGATTCCTAGAAAAACTGATCATTAAATGTTTTGTCAATTAATTGGTTCTGCGCTACATCTCTCACGAGCACAATTTATTAGCAACTCTATTGGTTATAATTTTTAAAAAAAGATGTGGTCTATACTATAAATCTTTAAATAAATATATTTAATTCGAATTTCAAAATTATGATTTTTCACACGAAGAATATTATGGATGTACTCTTGATGTTACTTTAATGTGTTTTGATTATGGATGAATGATATGACAACCATATCAATAATGAAAGTTAAACTAATAGTTCGATTAATAATAATAGAATGATTTTAAAGATATTATGAATTTAAACCACTATAAAAAAAGGATTTCAGCTCTACCTTCACTAATGTGCGAAATATGACACAGCCACTAAAGATGCCAGTTTATTTAGAGTTCTTATTAATCGAGGTAATTTTGTTTTTCATATGACGGACTTGAATTTGAACTTAGCAGCACTTCACAAAGAGGCAAGATTTACTGTCATATGGTTAAACAATGCATACTTAATTAGTAAAGTAATTAGTTCGTAATTTTGTTATAAATAGTATGTCACAGGGCGAGGAGCGGCTGGGTGGACGTAGGCTCGTCTGGTCCCAATTAAGGCGATGTAATCAATTGACAAATGTCTGATCTAGTATCTATATCTATTTTATCTATATTATTATATAAGACAGTTAAGAATTGGACAATTCATTTTTGTCATTTCCTTCAAAAAAAAATTCTCAAAATACTCCTCATCTAATGATTTACATTCATTTTGACTAATCAGACGAATACGATAGTGTCCATTATTTTGTATTCCTCTCAATTTATTTGTCATATAGAAAGAAGGGAATTCAAGGTTGAGAGAAATCATGCGAGATTATATCTAATATAGTATCTGTAATTGATATTGTATTTATTGATCTTTTCCATATTAGAATGATGTACATAATATCATATGATATTTTTCTATATCTAAATAAAAAATTCGCTGCAATGCACGGGTAAATAGCTAGTGGTTACAGAAGTACCGAATCAGCTCAGATGTCTAAATTATCATGCTTTAATACTATGACCTTTCTGTCTTTTCAAAGTTAATTAATGGTCATTATTTTAAATATGAGGGCTTCAAATGCCTTAATTTTATGTCTCAATTATGCCTCCATTTTTTAAATTTTTAATAACTAAAAACATTAAAAACTGAAATATCAAAATAAAACCATTAGATTTGATCTATATTATATTTTCTTCTTACACAGCAAATATTTATTTTTTCCATTCATTTTATGTAAATCAACAAATTATAAAATCAACATTCAAAAATTAATCATAATAGTGTATTTTTGCATTCTCTTGATTTCATATAAAATAATACCCAAATGTCATAATTTTTAATCTATACATAAATAAAATGACCTAAATTAAATCTAATAATTTTATTTTAATAGTTTAATTTTGAATTTTGAGTTGTTATAAATTTCAAAAATTAAGGTATAATTGAGCCAAAAAAATTATGACATTTGAACTCTCCTCAAATATATTCTAAGACAAAATGTATATACTTGAAGAACCCAATAATTAAATCTTATATAAATTTTGGACCCATTAATATCTTGTATTTTTGTTTTAATGGCAAACTGATAGGTTCACTTCCAATTTTTGTGTCAAGAACTACTCGCATCTTTGAACTTGAAAAATGAGAAAAAGCATTTCATCATTGTCATATGAACTGTTAATTACTCATAGATCTCGGCAACCACTTCTTTCCCATAAAATTTGGTTAGTGAATGTTACCGATTTATTTTAATACAAGAGAATTTAAAAAATATATATTTACAAATATGGATAATAAAAAAAATTTGTTAACTTTTCAGCTAAACGTACGGGTAAGAGCTATTTCTTACATGTTTATCTATTTCATTGCTAATTATATTATAATTTATTTTATTGCTAATTATATTATAATCTTTTCATTGCTAATTATATTATAATCTTTTTATTTGTTAATTATATTATAATCTTTTTATTACTAATTATATTATAATCTGATCTCATACCTATTTTGTTTAGTCAAGCATTGAATTGTGGATCTTTTCCTTGTAATGAAAATACTTAATTGTAATATACGAGGGTTGGGTCTCCCTGAAAAAAGACGGATTCTTAAAGAACTTATACAAAAAGAGAGTATTGACATTATATGCCTCCAAGAAACCAAAAAAGCCTCTTTTACAATTTCTTAATTTTATTAATAGATATTTTGATACGTGGAATTATATTTCATCTTCTGATTCTGCTGGGGGAATTCTTATGGGGTTTAATAGCTTACTTTTTAACCCTATTTCTTGGACAATTGGCAATATTCTGTAACACCTTTTCTTGAAAAAAAAATCTGATAAATCCAAGTGGACCTGCACTACGGTGTATGGTCCAGTTGATCCATCTCAAAGGATGCTTTTTGGTTAGAATTAACAAACATTGGTCTTAATTGGAATGGGGCTTGGATTGTAGGGGAGACTAATGCCATACGAAATCGTAGGGAGAAAAATGGTATTTCTTTTGACAATAATAATACACAACATTTTAATTCCTGGATTGATGCATATGACACAAAAATATTTACTCTATGGCATGACAGATTAGGTCATCCAGGTAACATTATGATGATGAGAATAATTGAAAGTGTAAATGAGCATCCCTAAAGGACCTGAAGATTCTATTATCAAAAGATTTTATCATGTGCAGCATACTTTCTTAGAAAATTAATAATTAAGTCATCTAAAAATAAAATTGAAAATAAATCTCCTTTATTTTTAGAAAGAATTCAAGGAAATATTTGTGGGCATATTTCTCCTTCATATGGACCATTTAGATATTTTATGGTTTTAATTGATGCATAAACTTGATGGCCACATGTTTGTCTATTAGCTACAAGAAATATTGCATTTGCTAGGCTATTAGCACAAATAATCCAATTGAGAGAAAATTTTCCGTATTACCAAATTAAGAGTATCCGACTTGATAATGCAGAAGAGTTTACATTTCAGTCTTTTAATAATTATTGTATGTCAATTGGGATTAAGGTAGAACATCCAGTTACTCATGTACATACACAAAATAGTTTAGCTGAATCATTAATTAAAAGATTACAACTGATTGCTAGACCGTTACTTATGAAATGTAATCTACCATCTTCGCATGGGGACATACCATATTACATGCTGCTGCACTTATTAGATTAAGACCAACTGCATCTCATAAATTTTCTCCATTACAATTGGTCTTCCGAATGTATATTGGTTTTCACTTTCTATCAATTATTAAATATTTAGAACCATTAACTGAAGATGTTTCTACATCTTGTTTTTCTGATTGTCAATTTGATGAGATAATATTCCCAATCTTAGGGGGCGAAAAAGAAAATAACTTGGAATGCATCATCAATATCTTATCTTGATCCCCGGAGTAGTCAATGTGAACTGGAGTTCAGAAGATTATACATTCGTAAAGAATAGTAAATGAGTTACCATATGCATTTATAGATACAAAAAGAGTGACTAAATCACATATACCAGCTTTAAATGCACATGCTCGAATTGATATAACCCCAGAAGATGTTACTATACAAAGAAAACGTGGAAGACCAATCAGTTCCAAAGACAAAAATCCATGAAACAGAAAAGAACAGAATAATGTAATTGGTGTAACTCCAACAGAAGTTATCAATAAAATCCCAAAAAAGATTGGAAGTAGAACTCTAGAAGAAGTCGTTGATAAAGTTCTAAAAGAAAGTCAGGCACCGAATGATTATGAGATCTCAATAAATTATGTATAGAATGGTATAATATGAAACCAAAATGAAATACGTGTTGATGAAATTTTTGTATATGTTTTAAATTGTGATAAATGAGGAAAATTATGTGCCAAAAACTCCAGAAGAGTGTATGCACAGAAATGATTGGCCAAAATGGAAAAATGTCCTGAAGGCTGAATTAGATTCGCTTGAAAAATAAAATATTTTTGGACCTGTAATACTAACCCCTAAAAATGTTAATCCTTTAGGTTACAAATGGGTATTTTCAATAAAAATAAATGAGAAAAATGAGATTATGAGATATAAAGCAAGGCTGGTGGCACAATGTTTTACACAAATATCAAGAGTTGATTATGAAGAAACGTATTCACCTGTAGTGGATGTAATAACTCTCGATTTTTAATCAGTCTCACAATCACTGAGAACCTTCAAATGCGTCTCATGGATGTTGTCACAGCCTATTTATATTGATCACTCGATAATGATATCAATATGAAAGTCCCTGTAGGATTAAAAATGTCTGAAGCATTTAAATCAAAATCTCAAGAAATGTATTCTATAAAGTTAAAATGATCATTGTATGGACTAAAATAATCGGGTCGAATATGGTATAATCGACTTAGTGAATATCACATAAAAGAAGGATATAAATCTAATATAATTAGTCAATATGTTTTTATTAAACGATAAATCTCGAGTTTTACAATTATTGCAGTATATATTGATGACCTGAATATCATTGGGTCTCCTAAAGAGATCGAAAAGACTGTAAAATTATTAAAGAATGAATTTGAAATGAAAGATCTTGGTATAATAAATTTGTGTCTTGGCCTGCAGATCGAGCATTTCCATAATGGTATCTTTGTCCATCAATCAAACTACATAAGCTCATCCTCTAAGTACACTAATGGATGTTCGATCACTTGATGTGAAGAAAGATCATTACCGGCCCCGAGAAAATAATGAAAAAACTCTTGGTCCTGAAATATAATACTTAAGTGCAATTGGGGCTTTGATGTATTTTGCTAATAATACGAGACCTGATATTTTTTTCTATAGTTCTAATCCAACACGCCGACATTGAAACAGAATCAAACATATATTATGTTATCTTTGTGGGACGCGTGATATGGGACTATTTAAATGAAAAAATATAAAGTCCAAACTAGTTGGATATGCAGATGAAGGATATTTGTCGGATTCGCATAAAGCTCGGTCACAATCCGGATATGTGTTTACATATGGCGGCACTGCAATTTCATGGCGATCGACAAAGCAAACATTGACAACAACATCATCAAATCATGCCGAATTAATTGTTCTTTATGATGCTGGACGAGAATGTGTATGGTTAAGATCCATAATCCAACACATCTAAGAGGAATGCGGTCTCGAGTCAGTCAGAGAAAATCCGATGGTGATATACGAAAATAATACTACATGCATTGCTCAAATCAAAGAATGATATATCAAAGGTGATAGAACCAAGCACCTCTTGCCGAGGTTCTTATAAACACCTGATTTACAGAAGAATGATTTGATAAATGTTTGTCAAATCAGATCAAGCGATAATTTGGCAGACTTATTCACAAAATCATTGCCAAAAGATATTTTTGAGCAGGTTTCACATAAGATTGACATTCGTCACTTAAAAGATGTTCATTAAAATGAGGGAGTATTATATACGTTGCACTCTTTTTTCCTTCACTAAGTTTTTATCCCATTGGGTTTTCTTAGTAAGGTTTTTAATGAGGCAACATAACTGATCAAGAAGTATCAGTTAAATCAAGTTGGTCCTGAAGTACCAAAATTTAATATTTGTCCAGTAGTACAATATTAATAGTGTATAATATAAGGCGAAACATCTAAGATGGACTGTTATAAAATTAATGATAGATGTTTCACCTCCTCTCATTCATCCACCTCCTCTCATAATGATAGAATTTTTTATTCTTTTCGCATTCTCCTTAATTCTAGATTTAATTTTGTATTAATTTTTTTCTTTTATTACATGATTTTTATCTAGCCTATAAATAAAGGCTTGTATGTTGTTGATGATAAGATATCCCTAGAAGAAATAATATAAAAATAAAATTTTAGTTTTTCATAACTTTTGCCTTCTATCTTTATTTTATAACATATTGTAATTTGTACAATTTTCTTCTAGTCCTGACTCCATTTTCTGGCATCTGGATAAATCAGGTCTTTATACAGTTAATTCTGTTTATAAATTCCTTAATTCTAGTGGGGTCACGGCCAACTCTCTAGATCTGTTTGGTCTTTGAAAATCCCTCTCAAAATTAAATTTTAACAATAGAATCTTGACTAAGGAGAATTTAAGTAGGAGAGGATGACATAGCTCTCTTTCTTGTGTTTGGTGTCCTACCAATGAATCGGTCGATCATTTATTTTTCACTTGCCCTACTAGTACTGTTTTATGGCATCATTTACTTTCATTGTTCCCCCAGGGTAGCATGTTACCAACTCATAGTCTTGCTGAATTTTGGCAGACTTGTCTTAAATTGCCAATGGCTGCCATGGCTTTTTGGGGTTCATTATTAGCAGCTTTCCTCTGATCTGTTTGGCTTACCAGAAATCAGCTGACGTTTGGCTCCTCTATAAGTTTTTCAATTAATTATTTACTATACTCTATATTGTATTTATTCTCTTTTTGGACAGGTTCTTCTGCAGCTCCTACTAATGGAGTTCTGCGGGCTTCCCCCTTGACACAGATTGCTGCCAATGGAGGTCTCTTGTCCGGGGAGGATGACAATCTAGCTAGGCAAACGATTGTTTCTGTGCCTCCAGACGATGAAGATTTATTAGACTGATTTTGGTTTTAGTCCTATTTTGGTGCTATGGGCGGGGATGTTAGTGGCTTAGCCATATATTGTGCTCAATGTTGTGAGCTGTTTGTTAGACCTTCTCTAGCAAGTATGTTGTCTCATGTTGAGCTCCTTTGTTGTTTAAATCGTACTTACTTTCATAGTCCTCTTGTATAAATCTCATATATATACTCAGGCTATCTATTGTAATTTTGTTATCTTTGCTTTCGAAAAGGAATGAAAGTCAGTGCCCATTTGGGTACTTTTCTTTTCAAAAAAATATTACAATTTTTTTTCATTGCTATATTATATCACACTCATTTTAAAAATTATTTAACCCTTTATCCGACCTATATCATACTCGATAAAACTGATATGTGTAAAATTTTATTTTCATTAAATTATTAAATATAAATATGAATAATATTTTTTATTAATTTATGAAATATAAATATAAATAAAGAATTATGGTTATCCTACTCTACCCATTGACTTTTAACCCAATTGAAGCCAGCTTTGGAAAAAAAAAAAGGCATCTCCGTCTTTTCCGTGACGGAGTGGTGGCCATTGGGGCAGTGGGCAATTCTTTTTTTTTTTCCTGACACGTGGATGAAAAGGCTTCGCAAATTTTCGGGTAAGTCCTTTGAAAGTTCCATATTCTATCAAACCAAAGAATAAAGATATCTGCTGGTGAGATATTTTTAATTTTTATTATTCGTTGGGCGGAAAGTTTAAATTAAGGTGTAGGCACGAAAAATTACTCTTTAACACGTAGAGGCGAGTTAACTCCAATTGAGTTAAATGATATTAAAGGTGAAATACAATATAGAACTATTTCGGATTAACAACTAAAATAAACTATCCTCTTGAAATATAATTACTTATTTATCATTAACCAAAAATGCCATATACATCGTAAGCTAATTCTTAACATTAATAGAATATGGGTGGGCTCGTTGATAATTAGTTATTTTGACAATTCTGACCGCCAACTTCATATAAATTAATAAAAAATCTTAATAAAAAAACTATATAAATATATTCTTAAACTTATAGATTGATTGTATTTCAAATTTGATGAAATTTTGAATGTCATTTGAAATATAATCAAAGACCATCAAAATTACATGTTAATTTGGCCGTTTAAACTTCAAATTTAATGGTCATTGATGAAATATTAAATGATATTCAGATTATATGAAATGTGAAACACAATCAACCCATAAGCTTACTAATATGTTTGAAGTTTTTTTATTTTTAAGATTTTTTATAAATTTATATGAAATTGGTTGTCAAAGTTATTAAAATAAATGATTGCCAAAAATTATCCACCCATAGAATATATTTAGTGGCGGAGCCACATACACAACTATGAATGTAAATAACATCACTAAATTTTATAAATTTATCTTATAAAATACATATAATGACACCACTGAATTTTATTTCTCCTTCCGCCACTAAATATATTATTCTATGGAAAATATTTGTCGGCAATAAATAGTTAATGATAATATATGAAAAATGAGGAAGGTTCTGACAACAGCATTTTTATGCCACAAGTTGTCATAAGATCTATTTACATCAAATTTGCAAAATTCAACAGCCCAGTATTTGGTTTAATATATATATTCGTTCTGATCTTGGTGACAATGGATGTCGTACCTTAGAAATGATAATTTGAGCTCATTTTCTATGTGATTAAGATGCCCGAAGAACTATATGTCGATCGTGAGAAAATGAATCTGTCAATTCTGATTTCCACTAACAATTGAAAATTTGATAATTAAAAGTTCCATTTTGTGGTTTGCAAAAAGTTCACATGCTTTTAGTAAGAGGCGTCCATATGTGACACTGCTAATGTAAAAAATAAAAAAAAGGGAGAAAAAGTATTCCAGCATATATGCGGGCATTGTCAGGCAGGTACTATAAGTTGTGTGACGTTGTCAGCGTCTGAGTTTTTTTTTTAAATTTAAGATGCATATATATATATATATATATATATATATATATATATATATATATATATATATATATATATATATATCTTTTCTGGACTCTCAAAATATCTGGCTTCACCATCCGCACGCTGATTTTTTTAATTGTTCCGGGATCTCAGAAACTAGACTTTACATATTTTTCATATTCTTTTAGGGTCCGTTTGACAAATCAAAGAATAGTTTTGAAAGAGTGGTTATTTTGGAATACTGATAGAGTAATATTTTTTTAGAAGAGTGGTATTCTTGACTATTCGGAAGAGCGAAAATATTATTTGGCAGTTGTTACTCAGAATAGTTAAAATATGAATAATTATGATACTAATAAAGATGATGATAATAATAATAATAGTAAAATAATAATCATAAATAGTAAGATAATAATAATAATAAAGTAATAAAATATAATCATAATAAATAATAATATTATAATAGTAATATAATAAAAATATAAACATAATCATAATATAGTAATATAATAATAAAAAATTATAATTACAATCATAATTATAATAATATAATAATAATAAGTAATCATAATTTTAATAATATAATCATAATATAATTCTAATATAATAATCATATTCATAATAATATAACCATAATCATAATAATATAATAATAAAAATATAATCATAATCATAATCATAATAATTATAAATAATTATAATTATAATAATATAATAATAAATTAATCATAACTATAATCAACATATAATAATATAATACAACATAATAAAATAATAATAAATAATCATAATCATAATCATAATCATCATAATATAATAATATAATAATATAATATTAAAATTATATTTATAATAATAATAATAAATAATATAATAATAATAATAGTAACGATAATATAATAACAATAATGATAATAAAAAATAATAATAATATAATGATAATAATAATATTATTAATATAATAATAAATTATAATCATAAATATAATATAATAATACTCAATCTTAATCATAATCATAATATAATCAAACAATAATCGCTATTCCGACGAGAGCTAATTCAGTATTTCACCTATAAGTTGGTATACCGGATTAGCACTATTTCGCATTTTTCTACTTAGTCTAAAATTCGTTTGACAAATTATTTTATCGGAATAGCAATTATATTCTTACTTTTTGCTATTCCATGGTGTGCCAAACAAACCCTTAGTTGTTACTACTAGCGCATTCATCATATAAGTGAAATATTTTCTTGAATGTGAATGATTTTCTTCCATAACAGACAATTCATAAAGGTAGACCGCGCAAAAGTAACTATTAAGTTGTTTTTATTCTCTTCAATAATTAAATTTGAAATAAAATTTTAAAAGTTTTTAGACGTGGTGAATATTTAACCTTAATGTTTTTGAAAGGGTAATTTGTTTAAAAAAATTATTTTTTTTGTTTCGATGTCTAGAGAATTTTCGCAACTTTTTGAAACTTAGCTTGTTTTTTCTACACTATAAATATTTTATAAATTTTTGCATCAAAGAGAAATTATTTTATCATTTTAGATTCTTTTTGGTGGATGATGGATTTGGCAGATCTATTATCCGCAATGTCTTAAATAATGGAATTTTAACATTGTATAAACCTTATAACTGTTTTTTAGACCATCTGTCGTCAAGTATTTGATAAAAATATTCTTTTGAAAATTAAATGATCTTAACCTCAAATAAAATTGTTGAAATTTATATTATCGCACAACTATTAAATTTACCAAATTTTAATATAAAAGTTATATGCTTCGATCAAGTTTACACATCCAAAATAAACTGGCTAAAATATTTACTATTGAAAAAATATAAATTTATCATGTTCAAAATTTAAAATGTTTTTTGTTTAATATTTTGTGTTGTGACTATATTGTAGTATTAAAAAAATTAACAAGTTAACTAAGGATATAATTATGTATTTATTTATATTTTCATTATTTTTTTAATTATTAAGTAGGAAAATGAATCACTTATGCTTGTAAATGCTGAAAAAATATAGTTCAAAGGAATACATGTTTTAGGATTTATGGGCTGTTTATTTCCGTTAAGAGGATAGGAAAATTGTAAGAAATGCATGTTCTTTCGTCAAGATGGCTAATTGTCATTAATTCAGATGTTTGATTTATGTTTTTCCCCTTTCTGAAATAAAAGAACATATATCTATTCTATTCTCCAGTTTTGTTATATAGTTTATGTATGTGTTGAATTATTTGTTTATAACAGAACATGTGAGTGTCGTATTACTTGTAATTCTTTTAATTCATAATAATGATTAATCGACTATTTACAATATATGTTAATAGTTTATTCTTGTTAATTTAAGTACAAATAAACAAATGGACCATATTCATTGGACCCCTTCTCATATTTGAAAATAAATTCATCATAATTTTTATGTAATCGAGAATGTTATTGTTTAAAATATAAATTAATGATTTATTTTTGCTAATTTAAGTACAAATAACTAAATAGATATGACAGTTACCAATGATTAGACCGTAGTGATTGGATCCTTCTCATATTTCAAACTTGGACTGTTATTTTCCCTACAAAATTAATTTTCCTTATAAACTTTTACTAGTATAGAAATATATATTAGTGTCGAGTTTTTGTAGCTATTAGTATCATTTATTGAACCGACACTGATTATGCAACACTGGCGATAATGCATATCAGTGTTGGACATTGTCCGTGCATCGGAATTTTACAAAAAAATTACTCTTGTATAAACATTAGAAATTATTTTTTTATAAAAAAATTTGACAAAAATCATCATAATTGATGTTTGGTTTTTAGAAAAGCTGGCAGTACTTATCACCGTTAGTGTGATTTTGTATAAAACACTGATACTAATTTTCAAGTACTATTTTTTTTAAATAGTCAGTGTTGATTTTTTTTAAAAAAACAACTAATTATGAAATAATAATTATGGCAAACATAATCATTAAATATTTAAAATTTGTGTAGTAATGAACCAAATTGTTCTATGTCAAAATATAGGGTTAGTGTTACAAAATTGACCAAAACTTATAGTATTTAGGTTAAATTATAATAAAAAATATGCAAGTTCATGGTACTGTCATATTTTAGTGTTTAAATGCAGGTATGACAATAATCAAGCCAAACTAACCCCGAATCGAAGATCGAGACTTCATGTAGAGCCAAAAACAGTACAAATTCCATAGGTTTGCGACCTGCAAAGATCAACACAGAGAAGTTCAAAAATATTTGCAGCCCACAAATATTTTCTTGCGGCTGCAAATATTTCTTGCTAACTATTTTCTTGCAGGCCGTAAAAATTTTCTTGCAGGCCAGAAAGATTTGATCCGAAATCAGAAATACTAAATTTAGTATGACAGTTATTTTAGATTTTGGACATATTACATAAGGGGGATTTAGTTTTTTCTCTCTCTCTGGGACGTGGAAGAGAGCAGTTTGAAAGTTTTTGGAGAGAGAAAAAAGAGGCGATGACGAGAGAGAAGCAGAGATCGAGACCCCACCATTAACGATTCTCGGTTTTTCAATTCCTCTATGTCTTCTTATTCTCTGTACTTAATGATTTATCCTGAGTTTATTTTTGCCATGAGAAGCTATTTCAGAATTAGGATTGTAACATAAAACTTGCTTTCTTATATTAAAATTTGTTAAGTTAATTATTTATTATTATTTCTTTCTATTTTTATTATTATCTTAGGTTTTTGGTTTAAGACTGTGAAATTGAAGACTTGAACCCCGATAAAAAGAAATAATTAAGTAGTAATCAAAAACTGAAAAGGGAGATTAATTGCTTAGAGAATTATTGTAGATTACGCCAAATCATCTTATGAAATACTTAATTGAGAAGTAATTTGATTTAGTACAACACAATCAAATATGAACTTTAGATCCTAGTTCGGTGATGTCAATCTAAGAAATTAGTTCTTGATATCACATTTGTATGATAAAAATTCATAATAATTAAATAATTAAATTAGCAAATAAATTTATTCTCATGAGCAAGTGGATTGTAGACTCATTAACCCTAAGTCTCTAGTACTGATTTTTAAAAACTTTAGAATTATGTTTTTTATTTGATTATTCAATTAACTAGTCCCTTAATCGAATCATTATTATTGTTTAAGTTCACTTTCTTTTCTTCTTCTCTTATAAGGATAAAAAACCTGGAAGAAGATCCACCAACCCTGCAAGATTTGGTTGAGTGGTTTGCAAAAGGATCATCGCATCTTTACTTTGAGAGAAGGAGCAAAAGGCCGGGAGGGAAACCTTTCCTTTAAATCACACCAAGAGAGCTTGAGATGTCAAACGAGATAGAGCAAGTCGAGCTTGTGGAGCTTCTCGCTGAGCGAGATATGATTGAACGAGAACTTGAACAAGCACGAGTTACTGCTTTGAACCAGGATAATTTTGCGGCTAACCCTAATCGCCCTCTTAGAGAGTACACCGCATTTAAGGCAGACGAGATACATCTTGGATACACGGCACCGAACATCTTTGCAGAGGATTATTAAATCTCATCGGGTTAGGTGACTATGGTGCAGTGAAATTTATTTCATGGGTTACCGTATGAGGATGCCACACAACACCTTACCGACTTTGAAGAGATTTACGGCACAATCAAGATGCATACTATCTCGGATGAAGATCTCAAAAAGATAGCTTTCACCTTCTTTTTAGTCGACAAAGCAAAGAGTTGGATTAGGGGACAATGACCGGAAAATATAAATACTTAGCCAAAGATGGCGAACACATTACTCAATAAATTATTTCCGCCATCTAAGACCAATAACATCCGCCACCAAATCCACAACTTCCGACAGAGGGGAGATGAAACAATGGTGGAGGCATGGGACCAGTTCAATGAGTTACAGTGGAGTTGCCCAACCATAGCATAGAAGGGTGATCTCTACTCCAAATCTTCTATGGAGGTCTTTTGCCATATGACAAAGGTATGCTTGATGCAACCGTCGGAGGAAGCCTTGTTAACAAAGGGATTGTGGATGGTTTTAAACTCATTGACGATATGACACTCAATCAAAGTCATTGGCACAATCTGAGGGAAACATCGGTCATATTGCAGCGAGGAGTGCATGAGGTGGAGACAAGCGCTAGGTTAGCCGCATAAGATGATACGATAAAATGTTAAATTGAGCAAATGAGCGTCAAGTCGGTAACTCCTTGTTCAATTTGCGATGGTTTAGATCACCTTGTCATCTATTGTGGTGTAGGTAATGATGTTGATTATGAGCAAATTAATGTGATTAACTAAGACAACTTCAGGACCAATAACAACCCATATTCTAATACCTACAACCTCGGTTGGAGAAATCACCCGAACTTTTTTTTGGAAACAAAATGACCAATCAGCCCAAGACAACTAAAATAGCCAAGGGATCCAAAACTTTAATCGACCAAATCAAAGTTATGATAATCAAGGGTACGGTCCAAAGCCATATGTACCAAACAATGCTAACCAAAGTTCAAGTAGCAATGCTCAACCAAAATCGAACCTTGAATTAATGATGGAAATATTCATGGCAAGCCAAAACCAAAAGTT
Source organism: Schoenoplectus tabernaemontani (assembly GCA_037127355.1). NCBI lineage: Eukaryota > Viridiplantae > Streptophyta > Magnoliopsida > Poales > Cyperaceae > Schoenoplectus > Schoenoplectus tabernaemontani. The sequence goes on along the minus strand of CM073750.1, from coordinate 17,485,682 downwards.
CGATGAATTAAATATTAGAATTAGAATTTATTAAGTTCATTATTTATTATAATTATTTCTTTCTATTTTCATTATTATCTTAGGATTTTGGTTTAAGATTGTGGAATTGAAGATTTGAACCCTGATAAAAAAGAAACATCTAAGTAGTAATCAAAAATTAAAAAGGGAGATTAATTGCTTAGAGGATTGTTGTAGATTGCGGCAAATCATCTATGAAATACTTAATTGAGAAGTAATTTGATTTACTACAACACAATCAAATATGAACTTTAGGTCCTAATTCGGTGAATGATTAATATAAGATTAAGCCTTAATTGTCCTAGGTATGATGTCAAGCTAAGTAATTAGTTCTTGTCATCACATTTGTATGATAAAAATTCATAACAATTAAATAATTAAATTAGTAAATAAATTCATTCTGACGAGCAAGTGAATTATAGACTTGTTAACCTTAGATCTCTAGTATTGATCTTTAAAAACTTTAGAATTGTGCTTTTTTTATTTCATTGTTCAATTAACTAGTCCCTTAATCAAACCATTAATCAAGCAAACAATATTTTAAATACTTAGGATTAAAATTGTTAGATTTAAAATTAGTAAACGTTATCCTTGTAGATTCGACACCTTAAGCACTACTACGCACAAGTTATATACTTGTCACTACCATCTTTTTATTGCTAAACGTTTAAAACTTACACCACATTGTTATTCGCACATCATGTAGTTAACAATAACATTTAGAAAATTAATATATCACGTTATTCAATACTATGAACAATATGCGACCACAAATAAAGAAAAAAAACATAAGTATCCAAATAATAATACACAGAAAAACTTCTAAACACAACAAATATGGCGAGCACAAACAAAAATATATAAAATAATCATATAAAGAAAAGCCAAAACATTTAATGAAAAAACAGATCCAAAATTTCAACTGGAGTCTTGAGGCAGTAACCAGTGTTGAATTTTGAAAACTGAAACTAATTTTATAAAAAAATCTACAGTGATTATTCGACAACTAAAACCGACACTGACTTTTCACATTGACAATTGCTGAATAATAAGTGTCAATGTTTTTATAAAAAAAAACAATACTGATCGTCAGTATTTTTTAAACGTACTGACATCGACATGGCAGAATAATTAGTATCGATTTTTTTAAAGAAAGACACTGATTATCACATTTTAGAATCAGTTTTTGTAAAGATATGACATATCATTTATATTATTTTTTGCTTCTTTTTTAAAATATCCGACACTAAAATAATTGGCATTTCTGTATTTCTGTTTAGCATATTTTTAGACCAAGTTCAGCATGCTAGTTAATTAAATATCAACCTAGGTTCCAATCCTATTAGCACTAACCGCCATTATGGAAAATGATTGACGTTTTATCTCTATCAGTACTAAATGGGAAAAGATGATAGGTATCGTACAAAATTTGTTCTTTGTTTATTTAATTAGAAAGAGCCAATCATATTCGAGTGCTTAGGAGATCTTCTCTTTTTTTTTTCTTTTTTTTTTTCAAATTCCACTTTTCTCGCAAGGATAAGAACTTGAATTTTTCTGGCATCGTGTCGTTCTGTGGATTATTCAACAGCAAGCGACTATCGTCGGGCCAAGACGCCATTGAAGTATTTTCTTTTTTCTTATTTGTTTTCTGCAGGTGGTTCCCATATTACAGGGCTATACTGCTCCAAAATGGTGAATTAGTGTCAATTTTTTTAGATATTTAATGTCGAAGTTATGATCCAATACTAATTACAATACTGACGTAACGAAAATAATTCAACACTAATGAAAACAATTAATGTTGGATTTTCAGAGAAAAACAGATTTTATTTAAAAAAATTAGTGTCATATTTTTATTTAGTATAATTTTTAATAAAAAATGAAATTAAATATGATAATTAGTATTGAATTTTAAATAAAATTTGAAGCTATTAGTTAAATATATTTTTTTGAAAAAGAATGAATTTATCATTTAAAAAAAATATGTAGTTAAAATAATAATATTTTAAATATTATATTGTGTTTTCAATAGTGATATTTAGTTAGACAATCATAAGTAAAATAATATCAAATATATATAGAGTAAAATGAGGATACTCTTAGAATCACATAATCATTTCGTGCTACTAATTCAAAAAGTATATTAAATCATTTCTAAATTTTGATTTATAATACTCATTAAATTCTTCATATAAATATTTGATGGGATACAAAAATTTAGGGTGTTCGAGCTTTTTAAATCACTATTCTCAATTTTTAAAAATCAAATCTAAAAATAATAATAAATATTTAATATTTTTACATCATTTTCAAAAAATTAAAAACAGCGACATAAAAATGTCAAAAAACCCTATATTTTTATAAGGTTTTCATATAAAATTTTTAATGAGTGTGATATATTAAATTTTAGAGATTATTTGAGTATGAACTAGAATATATACAATTTCTATCTACAAATTTGAGAAAATAATGAAAAGATATATTTCCAAAACTTTAAACTTATTTTTGAGGCCTCAGACGAGATTTTTTATACCCTAAAAATTGTCATATTGGTGTAAGTGATTAATCTTGTAGATCTCATCATAAGTTTTTTCTGGCAACGTAGAATACTCTGATCGGAGTTTCATATCAAAAGTTATGACCATTTGAAGGTGAGGTGTTCGAATTTTGATTTTTCCTTTCAATCTTATTTCCTTTTTGTCTATTTCTTATATGTTTGTTGAACTATTCTTAATTTAAATTTTAAAAGTAAATAGAAAATAATATGAAGTCGAATGGAAGAACATTATATACTGGAAGATTCATTCGATCGGGAACATCAGATGGAGTAGAGAATAGAAATTTATATGATAAAAGTTCAGAATTTATTGGTGCTTCGTTTTTGAATTCCTATTGGTTGGAATGGTTGATTTTGATATATTATGTGAGAAAATAATTGGTGTCAGATTTTTAACAGAATTCAGACACTAACATGATTAGTGTCGAATTTTCAGTAAAAAACTGATACTAAAATGATTTGTGCACAAATTTATCATAAATTTGACAGTAATTTTTATTTATAAATTTTTAATTGTTTATATATTTTATTTATATTATTATTCATTAGCAAGATTGGATTCAATTAGTTATCGAAACGTCATGGATTGATAGATTTCTTTATTAGATGATGTACGTATATGGGATTTAATTGAGTTATGATATAATGCTAAAATATGTGAAAATTTATAGAAATAATATTTTAGTAAACTTGAATGCATCGGTATGGTTAGATTTCATAGGAATAATTAAAATCTTCTAAGAGATCTAAGTAACTTTTCATACAAGTTATATAGCTAAGTGACATGAAATGACATTATTTATGAAAGAATGTAGAGATTCATGTATTTTAGAAATCTATCCGTTAAGTTTTAGTATTTAGCGAAATAATTATGTTGATAAATTTTTATCAAAATTAAAGTTGATATGATGGTTGATCCAATGAGATAAAGAAAAACTAATTATGAAATATGATGATTTATTACACTACAATAATTTATAAGTTCCTAATCAGTTTCAACAAAAATTACGTCCAAATATCACAATATATGTCTGTTGTACTAAATATTTTTTTTGTTTTGTCAATTTACAAATCAACACTTAAAATTTATAATTTATCTTTTTTGAGTATTATGCAGTGATTATAATATAAAATGAATTAGTGAATAAGATTTAAGACTAATGATGGGATGTAAAAGCTAAACCAGGATTGTATTAGGCTTAGTTTTAGTTAGACTCAATTTGGATTCAATTAGTTAATATAAATTGAACTTAAACAACAAGAAAAAAATACTTTTGCCCAATAAACCGTTGTTGGCTCAGAAGCCATTATAACGACTTAGAATATCATATGAAAATTTAGCTAAGTCATAAATGCTCTCAAAAGAGCTACAACATACAGTTGTGTAACTGTTTGGAACCATTACAATGACTCAGTCAACCGTTATAACGGCTCGGTCAACCATTATAACCACTTGGTGACCAAGCTTTTGTAACGGTTCAGATCAAGATCTCAATATTCATCTTTAAATTATATCATTTCTAAGTTATTATAATGGTTCACAAACCGTTATAATGGCTCAAGACAAAAACTGATTCTTGATCAGTTCTAAGAGCTCTACATAAAGGGTTTGTTTCTTACTCCAACTTAACAATTTCCCTACAGCAAAATCCCAAGTTCTATAACTCAATAGTCATATTCCAAAGTGTGAAAGATAAATCCAATAGATTGATAGCTCTTGATAAACCAAATCCTTCATTAAACTCAATTTAGATTATCTTTATTCTCTCAATACTTGATCCTTTGATATCAACTCTTCTTTTTGATTTTTGATTGTGTTGTCACTGATCAATACTTGACAGTTCATTTTTATATAAGAGATCAAGTTCTACAATTATAAGACACTTATTTTAGTGTTACGGCTCAAGCCTAATTGTTGGGGTGATTGAGGATTTTAGAGGTGTAGATATTATATGTCAAACTTCGTTAAATTTTATGTTCTTACTTGATTTTTTTTCTATTTTTTTAATTATTATATTTTTTGTTAGAATTAAATTGAATTGTCCTTTGTTGTCAATACTTGAATGTTCACCCCCAAAATTATTTTCACATCTCTTTCATGTAGGTTCTTTACTTACATATGTCATTTAGTCAAACTTTCAATCTTACAAATCCAAATATCATAATTTTAAATTGTATGGTTAGAATTTTAAAAATACAATAATGCTAACATTGATTGAAATCTCAAATTTTAAATAAAAAAGATGAGAAAACATTTAGTGTTGGATTTAAAAAAAAAACTAACTCTAAAATTTATTAACTCATTAGTATCAATTTTTTTTATAAAAATTCGACATTAAAAATATGAATTTAGTGTCAATTTTTTTTATAAAAATTTGACACTAATACTTATATAATCAAAACTGATACTACATATTTTACACATTTAGTGTCATTTTTTTATAAAAAATTAACACAAAATTTACTGACTCATTAGTGCAATTTTTTTATAAAAACAATTGGCACTAATCAATCAGTAAAATTTAGTGTAATTTTTTTTAATAAAAATTCAGAGTAATAGTAGAGCATTAATGTCAGATTTTTTTTTAGAAATATGACTGATATTTTTTATGTCGCTTATTTTTGTAATCCGGTACTAATATAATGATAATGATTCATCATTCTGGACTAGTGCCAGTAGCCCGACGATAATAACAAATGAGCATATATCTGTCAATTCATTCTTGTCAACTGATGTCTTATTAGAATATGTATTTTTATCAACAGATAATGTTTTTTTATCGAGTAAAGGAAGTGCTTACGTTTACGAAAATTATTATCTTATCTGATTACTTTAAACGCAGTTCTAAATAGATAATGTTTTTTATAGTTAAAAAATAGAATCAACCAAGTCAAAAATTTCTAACTTAATTACCAACTTGTAGTTTTGAAACTCGGATATTTAAGTTAGGATAGCTTAGATATATTTTTTTTCAGAAAAAAATAGTCTATCATTTTTGTCTGAAAAAAAAAATCAAAACGTGTGTCTAAATCTATAATCACATAAAAACATAAATATTATACAATCTAATTAATCACCAGAAACTCGGCAATCTTCTATTTTTTGTCACTCGGTAGGTACACAATCGATCAATGATAGGAGCAACTATTTATTCCCTATCTTTTCTTTCCACAAAGCTCAATATCAAATTGTTCAAATTGATTATCATTCGTACGAACAGATCATATGCATGAGGTGCTTTGCATTGAAATGAGGTGCTGGGGCAAAGTAGAGTTTATATAATTTAAATAATTCAACTACAGTACAGAATTTGACAATGTTACAACTCCAAAAAGTAATTGAATTTAAACTCTTTGCCTTATCAGTTGGAGTCGTCTTTTTTTTATTATTATTGTTGTTGTTACTGGGGAGTTCTACCGATTCTTAATACATAAAAATAGTTAAATTTTCAAACTTTTCAAGCATATCAAATCATCACTTTTCTCTTAATATATAAAAAAAAGTTAAATTTTTAAGCTTTTCAAACATGCTACATCATCATTCTTCTCCATCATTAATTTTGTTTAAATCTTTTTATCTACCTAAATTCAATGGTTTATATATAATTTTTTTCTCTCCTCATTTAAAATAGATGGGTGTGATATACTAATAGTGAAATTTAACTCTTAATATGATCTAATTTTTTTAGTATTATTCTTTAAAGATTATTATATTATTATATACACTTTAGTATTTAAAAAAAATATGTTCATTTTTTTCTTAATACGAATTTTTTATTGAATATATTTAATTTTTATATTTTAATTATTTATTTGAGAATTACTTTGTCACAGCGAAGTACGAGTTATAGCTCTGCCAAAAAAATAGAAACATAATGCAAATTTAGGACAAAAAGAATAATGTGAAAATTGAAAGTCATTAAGGATTGATAGCGAATGTTTGGAACCAACACAGGATTGTCATATGCTAATTATTTTTTTGGACCAGTAGGGCAGTGTAATCCAAAAACAATTTGGACGAATCCCATGCAAAGCACAACTCACCTAACTACAAAAAAGGTCTTTTCATGATTAAGATACTTCCTATGCTTATATTAATCAAACGTGATTACAGCACGCAAGCCAACAAATATCCCCTACTAATTAAAGAATGCATCACTTTTGCATTGATGCCCTTCAAAAAGATGCGAATATAAAAACCAAAGAATTACTTGTAATCAATTAATCATAATCATAAAACTATTAATGTGAATCAGCACAACAATAAAACATTGGAACAATATTACCACGAAACATTGAAATTTAATAAATAAATAAACGAATCATTTGACAATGGTTATTTTGATAATTTTGACATTAAAATTTTATATAAATTAAACATATCTAAAAATAGAAAAAGTTTATAAAAATATTCTTAAAGCAATTCATTAATTAATCTTTGATGGATTATTAAAGAATAGTTAAATTGCACGAAAAAATATTATTAATTTAAATATTAAAAGTAAAAAAAATATGTGTATGTATAGATTTTTTAGAATTTATTTGAAACATGATTATCAAGGTTCTCAGAGAATAACCATTATGAAGTATTAAAGTGAGCCTTTCACATCAAAAAATGAAGAAAAACATCGATTTTGTCTTGAGAAATATATCCTCATACAAAAATACGCGACATCTATTTTGTACTCGTTAGGTGATTACTCTGATGAATGACTAACATGGAGCTAAACAATTAGGATGTTGTTGACAAACACCACAAAGATTAAATTAGAAAAAGTCAAAGAGTTTTAAGAAATTTATTTTTCAAATTAATTTATACAGATTAGAAAGTAAATTTTCTTTGAGTCATGAATATTTCAAACATGTATCTAATTTTTATAGTACATCCAATTTTAATGGTAACTATCTTTAAGGCAGTGTCATTCAAAATAATTAATTAAATAAACAAAATTATAAATGTATTCCAATTATGTACATGGATATAATGTTTTTCATATTTTATTCAAATTTGGGAAAAAACATTTACACTAAAAATATCGTCCTTGATATTTCACAAGCACGGTCATTAATTTACATATTTCTACATGACGCTCTTAATTTTGTCAGTTAATTAACGTATTTAATTTTTAATTTGGCATCATTTTCTTCCTTTTCTCTTTGAGTAAATTACTTAATTAGACATGCTTGTAATATGTCTTCGGTAGGTACAACCGAATCACAACAGATGAATAGAATTTTTATTTTTTTATTATCATACAATATCAGGTAAATAAAATAAATAATGGCATGTACGAATAACAAATATTAAAGGGTTCTATGCGCCAATAATCAAGATATTAATTAAATTAGTACAGATTGTACTTAAATAAATACAAAACAAAAGTTCTAAAGGTGATTGGTGTTAATTAAATAATATCTTTTTTAATGTGTGTGGGGGCACCAAACAATTAGAAAGAATACTTGTGAAAAAGGAATTAGACAGCTTGCATTTGCAATATATGCTTGGACATAGTACAAGCTTTTCAAAACGTTAACCCTAACCGATGATCTCATTACTTAACAGTAAATAAAAGCATCTTTTTTTTGAACGATCAGTAGTTCAGTACCTTTTATTATCCTATCCGATGCTTTCTCTTGTGCAGTAATACTGTCACTGGAATTAGTTAATAATGAATATAAGACAGATTATATGTTGAATAATATGTCAATCGTACAAAAATGCATATAATTCGATATGAAAAAATGTGCAAGACCAAGTCCTAATTAATAAAAAATGGTGTGCACAATTAAATGTTTAATGAGGCCGGAATTAAACTAATTCTTTGTTTGTGATGGAACAACGATAATTTTTCCCAACTAAATTTTATTTTTTCTTAATTTGAAGTGCTCCATAAATTGAGAGTTCAATTTGATTCATATAACATTTAAAATTAATTTAAAAAAAAACTTTTCAATATACCATGCACAGCATGAGAAATATATTTTATGCTCAATTTCAACTAATTTCTATTTATTTTTGCTTTTCTTCTTTTCAGTATTAATCTAAACATCAACTCAGTCAATTAGGAATCCAAACTTGTAAAAGCTCATTCTCTACTCTTGTTTTCTGCTCTTTAAAGATCAGCATATTATTATCAATTAACCATATAATTAAGGCAATCTGACAGTAAAGGAGAGAGATCCTTGACAATCTGACAGTAACATTCTTAAAAATATAAAATAAATTTTAAAAATAGAAAATGTTTAATAAATAAAATTTTTAACTTATAGATCTATAGTATTTCAAATTTTATACAATTTAGATATCATTTAATAGTTCATCAAAAATGACCATCAAAATTTTATATAATTTACAACTGTTGTACTTTTAATGGTTTTTGATTGACCATCAAATAATAACTAAACTGCATGTAACACTTTGTATTTTTTGAAATTTCATAATCAAAACTGTCAAAGAAATCCTCCCCTACTAAATGCCACAAATAACAATATATAATGAAACCGAGAGTTGTTGGATGAAAATATGCATATATGTTTCAAGTTTTTTATCATGTTAAATCAGTTCTCAAAATGCTTGCGTCTTATTTACGTTCAAAACGATTTCAATTTTGAATAAGTTTTGTGATATTATTAATAATATTTTGAGAACGAGACCAATTTAAATTTGGCAGAACTTCATGTGTACCCCTCTAAAACTTCAAAATCTCGTATCCCGGCCCTTTAAAATTCATAATATCATCATATTATTTAGCATTCGAAACCATTAAAACTCTTGTATTTGTCCAGAATTTTTTTATGATGTATCAAATATAACTCTTATTGACTTCACTAAATATTTTTTTTTTTATTACAGATTAAAATTTAATATCTTATTATGGCTATCTTTTTTTTTACTTGTGCTGTTTATGTCATCTCGATAATAGTTCTTCAAGCACCGAAATACATTACATCTCCTGCCTTTCCATTTACTGATGACAATCCAAATTCGATTTCAAAAAAATCTGAAATGTTCGGTGATTGATACTTATGCTCAATATAACTATATTTTTAATGGAAAAAAATACAACATTCATTATAGGCCAAATATGATATTTTTAAATTATCTGAAAGGATAAATATGATATTAAGAACTTTAGAGGGGCAATACATAATTTCCAAGTTTAGAGGGATATGTACAAAATTCAGCCAAATTTTAAATATTCGGCACGAGTTTATATTTTTGGATATAATCTCAAGAAACAACGAAAGCTTCTTTAGATTGAATACGATCATAAGAGAAAATTTTGATGAAATATTTTATATATTATGCGTAATACACTAGAAATAGAATAATATATATACATGAGTACATTTGAATTTCTGCGGTGTAGGCTGCCAGATTCTACCCTTAAACTGAAAACATAGTTTTCTACTCATAATTTTAGCATGTGTTCCTCAAATATTTTATAGTAGCTTCGTAGTAACTTCTTATATAATAGATATATTATCACCGGGTGAACACTCTTGTATATATATGTGGAAACTTGTGGCACTTCAAATTCTTTGTGTTCTTGCTCACATTTAATTAGATTAATTAATTGGAAGGAATAAAGTTCATCGATCTTCCCCGAGCATCATATATGTTTACATTCGCACATGAGGTACACGTTAATTAATAATTACTTGGTGAAATACAATATATATTTTAAGTGAGTTTTAAAATTAGAAAAAAAATCTCTTTTGACGCGCGTGGCAGCATGGTACCGAGATTACATAGTTAATTAATTACTTAATTACATACAGTTCACAGTTGACAGTATACTTGCTTGTGAAACTGCAAAAATAATATTACTCCTCATGGATTAGATCAGACATTTTTAAACATCAATGACATTTAAGACTTCAATCCTCTCGATCTAGGGAACTATGTAGATAATTTTAAATTAACCAAAAACACATTTTGAATCACAAAGTTAGCATAAATGATAATTGATCTTGCCTTTTTAAGAGATAATGGTTAATATCCAAAAAAACATCTAAAATTTTGGACTAATAAGATTTCTGATCTAGAAAAATAAAACACATTTCCCGTAATATTGTACCTTTATCTTTCCCAAATTTAATAGAGGTACTAGGTAATGACCCCACCAAAAACCTCGCCCATAAAAATACATGCTACCGCAATGTTACAATCAAACAAAAGTTGCTTAAAGATAGAGAGGACTATTGAGTCAAAAAAAACTGTACAATGTTGATTTGTAATTTTTTTTTTTCCTTTGAGATATTTTTTACAAACAGAGCAGGATCCCTACCAGAAAGACTTTTTATTCGGTCTCTGTACTGCATATGGTCCTTATGAAAGAGAGATAACTGTGGTACATATATGTTACATAATTTATTTATTTATTTCTTTTTTTTTCACATTTACAGAAATAAATGACGGCACTGGAAGATGTCATATAATTCTTCATGTTTTGTATATCATATAATTCTTGTTATTTTTAGTGAAATATTCTACAATTTTAATTCAATGCTTCTTGGAACCCATATCTTATTATGAAATTGGCAGTACGATTAATATATCTTCTGCACATCTTGTTCAACACCATTACTCTAAAAAAAATATCTACGAAGAGGCATTATTTTTCACGTTAAGTAACGGAAAAAATAACATGTTTAGATTGAAAAGTTCAAGTTACTGCCCATTCATGATAAAGGTAATATTTAAATTGAAAGATAAGAAAAAATTCAAAAGTTCTAACCTACTTAAAGCAGTTTGAATGGTCATAAGAATCTAAGCAAGACTGATATTTGCATGGTAGTTGCTTACAACTGTGTATAGAGAGACTCGAATTAATTAAGATATTATCTCTTAGCCTCTTACAGATTCCTCGGGATCAATATTTTCTGGGGCGCACATAAGGTACTAGAAAGTTCTTTGAAAATGTACCAAATCACTAATAGTATACGCATTTTAGATATTTAGAAAACAAAAGAAGAAAAAAAATTCCAATATGATAATTGTCTTATATATTTTCTATAAACAAATAGCACTTCAAAAGTAGCTCTAAGGTATTGTTATGTTACTGCCTTAGTGACTCGCTACAAAATGTGGGTTTTGAGACTGCCACAGAGGATCAGATCCAATTCTCGTGAGTCCAAGAGAGCCCACCAGGACAGGAGGCATAGAACTGGAAGAATATTTAGGCCCTTTATTTTTTTTAAGGGGCTCTCTGGCCATTGCTACCTAAACCACCCTTTATTTAATCCCACATCAATTCATCAAATCTCCTCCGTTGATCCATTTGGAAGCGTACAGAATCTAAGCGCTTTTTGTTCCCTCCTCTATAACCTCTGTAGGAAATGTTTTCAGCCGCAAAAATGTCCCACCACAAAAATTATCTCTTTGGTGCTTGCTCTATGTGCTATAATTATTTAATTAATGGGATAGGTTTGAGTACATAAAACTCTCTTGATTTGAGATGAAACACTCCTGCAGTACTGCTGATGATAGTACGCTCTTTTATTCAAAGTGGGAGATCTTTTTTGAGATAATAATCTAATATATAAATAGTCCTATTGTGGTACGGGGATTGAGGTAAATAATATATAACACTTTAATTCTGGAGATTATAGTTTGGTTAAAGCCATCAGGTTATTCCAGCTAGAATTTGACCTAATAAACTAGCAGTGCCTAGAATTTGACTGAGAATTATGACAACGTAATATGTATAAACAAATGTGGAGCTTTGATTTTAGGCATCTCACATCTAATTATTAGCACAATTAATTCCTATCTATTTTCTTAGTTTATGAATAAGTGGTTGTGTGCTATGCGTTAAGAACATTAGAACTATGATAATTAATAATTAATTATTATTCTAGTAAAGATAACGGTCTAAACCATCCAACTTTTAAATGTTCGTGAAAGACTCTCATACAAATTTTGAACTTACAACCTCCAATACGGTGAGTATGCATGATAGTTATTAACTAGCACCAATTTTCTTTTTCAAAACCATGATCATTAACACCTGATTTTTTTTTCCTTTGTATGTTTTAGACAATACAGTGGCTATTTATTTTCTATAATTTATAACAGTCAGGAATACAGGGGCTATTATTTTCTGTAAATTTTCACGGTTCGATTTTCATTTAGGAATTGAGGAGGTCCACATTTCCTTTACTTTGGTATCTGATGCAATAACATCGAAGTTCAGTCCTCTGTGAAAAATATAATAAAAAATTTACAAAGCTTTCTTCAAATTCTTTTTCTTTTAGTTTTCTTTATAATCATATGACTAACAGAAGCTCCTATGTAAACCTTAATCAATTATTGTTAAAAATTGGTACACACGGAATTAGAGATTTCTCCACTAAACTAATTTGTAATTGACAACTAATTTAACATGAATAAAAAAATAAATTATAATGTTATGTCGGTTCTTATCATTAGTTGCGGAATCCACTGTCTATTGGTATACAACTTTGAGCTTGAAATAAGTAGCAAAGAAAGTCAGTGGACTGGACCAACGTTCCTATAATATGTGTCTAGAACCAACACAAAATCCGACCCATTATTGCGCCTATAAATTGAAGAGCACTTACTATGCTCCTTCTCAGCTAAGAAACAGACCTCACAAAGCACACAGCAAAGAAAGACCTTATATGGGTGGTAGCCAATCATGTTTCTCCTGCAAAGAACAAAGCTATAGGGATGATGAACCTGGCTATGAGCCACCACGCTACACCTCCAGAAAAGTGCGGCCGAGTGACGAAGACAGGGGTCTTTACGTTGGTGACCCCGATGTCGACTACAAGGCGACTGAGTTGATCAAATTTTACAAGAAGAGGTTCATGGATCTTGAGACCCAGACTGTCTAAGTGTAGTTATACAAAGATCGATTTGCTTAATGCTTATAACTAACTAGGTTGATGCATTTATGATCCAAGTGTGCTGTGTATTAAGTAGTTAAGCAGGGGTATTGAAGTATTAAGGTGTAGTTTTTTGTGGTATTCTCTTCTGCTCTTTTGTTATTCTCTCTCTCTTATCTGCTTTTCTTGTAGCAATTAAACTCCCTTATGTGGGAATGAATGATGTAGATGAGGAATAAGAAATGGGTACATGTAAATCTTTTCATTTAATTTCTGTGTAAATTGCAAGCAAAAGTTATATATTTAAATATATATATACATATATCTTTCTATGCTGTTTTGTTGACTACATCTCATAGTATATGTTCTTAATTTAGATTTGAGGATAAGCAGTTCATTATTTGATCTTAAGCACAATTAATCTATATATATTGGTAGTATATTTTGCATGATTAATTAGATTTGCTTACTAATTTTGTTGCATTAATGATGTAGTTGAGGTGATATTTTATGTGTCCTTTGTACGCCCCCCTCTCCTTTCTTTGTTTTGTTTCCCTCCTTTAGTACTTGCTTTGGTAAGCAGAGTATTTAGATAAAAACAGATATTTTAAGACCTAGATTGTTCCTCTCATAACAATGGTTCTTTTCTGTTGTGCATTTAGTTGTTTGCATATACATATGATTGTATAAAAATCAATCAACCAACAGGGAGGGTTCAAATGCAAGGATATGATTCTCTTTATTTCAAATAAAATATCTTGCTTTATTTGATTTACTGTTTACTGAAACCCCACTACATGATAATTTAACTGGTGTTGCTCTTTTTATTTTTCTCTTTGATTTGATCAATTTACTTGGTTAATTAATATTTTTTTCAATATTTTTATGTCTCTATGCTGTAAAGAATAATAAAATAAAGCAAGAATAATAAAATAAAGCAAGTAAAGTGACATATTTTCTTAAACACACAAAAATACAGAGCTAGTGAACAACAACAGATCAAATGTCAATTATATTTCATAATTAATCTTGTATTACAGCTATACATTCGTAAAATAACTAATATATCCTGTTTCAGTGTTTAACTACTAACGTAGTTAAATTAATTTGGACTTGTTTAATTTCGTAAGTAATGATTTATATTTCGATTTAGTTTCTGGTTGCTTTTATTGCCAATCACAGCGGAAATACCCTGGAGGCGATGATAAACAAACATGCATATATAGATATAAATTATTATGAAGATATTTTCACTTCGATTTGAAATGCACATGCATCAAAATATATCTTTTTATACTGCATTTTTTATCTATGGCGGTCAATATATATATTTTTCATATAAAAATACTATGGAATGCAATTAATTTCTATTTTTAAATTTTTAAGTATATATTTCAGATTTTTTTTAAAAATAAGCTCTAAAATAATAATAAAAATAAATAATGAATATCGAATGTGAAAATAAATAATTTAAAAAATCAAAATAAGTACTTGAAAACTCTAAAAACAAAAATATTTTATATTTAAAATGTTATATTTATGCATCAATGCATATTTTTGGGTGAAATCCACATCAAATGTTATATCTATGCATTCATGCATATTTTGCAAATCGACAAAAGGGGGAGATTGTTACACTTAACATCTTCTTGGATTTGTCGATTTGCAAAACAGTCTTGAATTTTATAATTTATCTTGTTTAAGTTTTGTGCAGGAATTAACTTATAAATGAATTAGTGCACAAAAACCAAGACTAATGATGGGGACATAAGAGCTAAATCAATACTGCATTAGGCTTAGGTGTAGTTAGATTTAAACTGGGTTGAATTGGTCAAGATAAATTGAGCTTAAACAACAGAGAAAAATACTTCTACCTAGTGAATCGTTATAATGATTCGGTAATTGTTATAACGGTTCATCTCAATACTCAAAAATATTCTAAGACAGCAAAATATGCATATAAACCAGAGTGTATCGTTATGTAATGATTGTGTAATCGTTACAATGATTCATGAAACGTATAACAATTTGATGAATCGTTATAACGTTTCAGCTTAGTTGATCCAACGGCTATTCTTTCTAAACCGTTATAACGATTCATAAACTGTTATAACGGTTCAGGCCGAAAAATAATTTCTTGAGTTGTTTCAAAAGATCTATTTTAAAGAATCATCTCTCTCACTGAAAAATAGTTGATCCATCTAGCTAAATCATTACTCCAGAGAGTTTACTAGTCATATTCAAGAGAGAGAGATAACTTAAAATATTGATACACTCAATTAGCCAAATCTTTATTCAAGATCAATCTAGCTTCTCTCTATTCTCCCAACTTGATCCTTCGTGATCTTCTTGAAAACGTTCTCTTGAGCTGTTGTGCTCAACTCATTTTTGAGCTGTAGTGCTCACTTCTTGTTTTGAGTGTGTTGTCACTCATATTTTTTAGTGTGTTGTCATTCGTATTACCGATAGGTTTGACAGCCCATTTTTGTGTAAGGGACCAAGTTCTACAAGTGTAAAAACTCTTTTTAATATATCGGCTCAACCTCAATTGTTAGAGGTTGAGGGTCCCAGAGACGTAGGCATTGTTAAAGCCGAACTCCGTTATATCTTGTGTTCTTGATTGATTTTTCTTTTATTTTCTCACATTTCTTTGATTGCTATATTCTTGTGAGAATTGAATTGATTTAAATTATATTCCGCTACCATTACACTTGAACATTAAGCCCCAAATTGATATATACATTTCTATCTTAGGTTCATTACATTCTTACATTATTTTGACATTTCAATGCCACCATCTTAGGACTTTCAGAATTATATTTGAATATCAAAATACAAAATATGAGCATGAAGTAGTAGTATGTTGTGATCTATAAGCACATCATCATATCTTTGTTTGTCGCCTCCACCGATATGTTCTGCTTTAATTGGTTCAAATCAACAATTATATTTTATGAATCCATATCACCAATCAATCTATATATGCATATTATCGTAGCATTATCCTAACATATATGTTCATTTTTTAGTTATGAACGAGTAATAATTAGCACTACAATAGATCCTGGATTTAATGATGGTTTTTAAAACTCTTTCACAACAGTTCTACAACCGTTATTAAATGAGGTGTTAGAAAAAATATAAATAACCGTTGTTAAAATCATTATTAAAATCATTATTGCAAGACATTTAACAACGATTATTAAATAAAAACTATTATTAAAGGGTCTTTTAACAACGGTTCTTAAATAAAAATCATTGTTAAAGGGTACCTTAGCAACGGTTATTTATTAAAAAAAATAAAAAAACTTTTAGCAACGGTTTTTAACTAATAACCGTTTCTAAAGGATCCTTTAACAATGCTTATTAGTTAAAAATCATTGCTAATTTTTTTTTTTTTTTTAATTGAACTTTCTTTGAAAGGTGGAGTCAGATTGATATTGAATCATATTGATTAACAGTAAATAATGAATATAGAGTCATATTGATTAGATAAGAAATAAATATTATTATATATTATTTATTCAATAATTAATATAAAATAAATATAATTATTCATCAAATGAAAAAATATTTACTCAAAAAATATATACATCTTGTTCATATAATAATATGAAAACCTATACAATTTCTAAGAAAAAATAGAAAAAAAACAGAAAAAAAAAACTTCAAATGCGTTTTTGAGCTTGAAGATGAGTTTTTTATGCCCTGAAAATGGTAGTATAGTAACGTACGTGGTTAACTCTGTAGATCTCATCATTATCTTTCTATGGCCACATAGAACGCCTCAATCGGAGTTTCTATCAAAAATTATGGTCATTTGAAGTTGAGATGGTCGGATTTCAGTTTTTATTTATTCTCTCTTCTCTCTTCTTTTTTCTTTCTTCTTTCTCTTTTTGTCTCTCTCTCATCTCTCTTTTTATATATGAAAATAATGAAAATGGGTTGATAATCCGTGAGATTTCAGTTTTTAAATTTTCATTTTTGGAACGTTGGATTAGAATTAACGTATGGTCAGATGGGCAATCCGTGGGAGCAAATGTTATTAGTTGGAGTAAAAAAATAAATGTCAGAGCAAATGTCAGACCTAAAAAAACAACAAAATCATTTAGCAACGGTTCCTTCAAGGAACCGTGAAGGAACCATTGCTAAATGATTTTGCTATTTTTTTGGGTTATATGAGTCTATTTTAACAATATTTTTTATTATAAACCGTTGTTAAAAAATTCTCAATATTATAATGATGTCACTGAGCTATTTAGCAACGATTTGATATATAACCGTTGTTAAATAAATATTATTTAAGGTCATTTCTGTTGTAGTTAAGAAGATAATGGAGGTCTAATATCGATATCGGTGAGCATTTAGATAGCCACCTATCTTCTATTCTTTTCCTGACTTTAACTGATAATCAGTTTCTTTTTCTAATAAAGCACTTTTGTTTGACGTTATTAGTATTATATTTTAAATCTTAAAATTGAAATATATACCTCATACTTGATCTCATTACATTATATTTTGAATTTTTTGAAAAATCCAAATATATACCTAATAACTGATCTCCAACATTATTAGCGTTCAACAATGTGATCTAATATGTGTGTTTGTGTGTGTGTGTATAGTAAATTTAACGTATATTTAAGCTCAACAAAACTTAGCTTATCAAAAAAATATCTTTTCTCATCTCCAAAATTTAAATTTATATTGTTATATATTTTATTTATATAAAAAATATTATATGATACCAGAGAAAAATCATGATTTATAAGAATATATTTTATCATCAGTGTCCATTTTGTGCATACATATTCATTTTATATTAATTTTTAACTCACCGATTCATATAAATTAAAGAAAAAATGAATATTTTTTATAAGCAAGAAGAGTATAATATAGTTCATATCTAAAGGTTTTTATTTTGATATTTTAATTTTAATTTTTTGAGTTATTAAAAATTTAGAAAGTAAAGACATGATGCATACAAAAAATTTATAGGCATTTGAACTCTCCTCGTGTTACAATAAGACTTTACAAAAATTTAGTTCAAATTTGTCCAAAATAAAGAACTTGAATTGTAGATACTTTCCGTATACTAGAAGATCTAAAGGTTTTTATTTTTGATATTTTAATTTTGGAGTTGTTAGAAATTTAAAATGTATAGACATGATGCATGAGGGCACAAAAATTTATAGGCATTTGAACCCTCCTCGTGTTACAATAAACTTTACGAAAATTTAGTTCTAAGTTTGTCCAAAATAAAGAACTTGAATTGTAGATACTGATCGTGTACTAAATATGGTGATAACAAATCTGAAACTGATTTTATCCGTTATATGCAAGCGATTTGAAATAGTTTAATCCTATTGATTTCTTTTCTATAAATGAAATCATTTTAAAATTTGAATTGTACACATGCTATGTAATACATATATCTTATATCGGATTTTAAATGATGAAATAATTTTAAATAAATTAATTTTATATTCGTTATACATCTTAATTATTTTAAATAAATTAGAGGTTAATACGTTCTATCTGATAGAACAGTCATACTATGCAATGCTTCCAAACTAAGGAAGCTCCACTCCGGATTTATGTTGAGCACATAAACCCAATAATGACACCGATGCTACATCATGACTTCGCCAAGGGTTCATTGAAGTTTCCAAACCGCCACTTCATAATGGTTTGATATATATGGGAAGAACTCGTAACGGTTAAGCTTTGCTTTACCATCTTTCTGTCTTTGTAGCTCTCAAAGTAATATATTCTACTCATCATTCATGATTTGCCTTTTGGCAATTCCCCTTGCCAATAATTTTTTGTACTTCTCACTACTGAGAAAAAAAAAACCAACAACGGTTTTGAAATCCGTTTAATAATTGTTCTCCAATTGTTATTAAATAGAGTATTGAGAAAAGTTATAAATAACTCTCATTAAATCAGAGAAAAATACCAGCAGTTTATCATATTCATGCAATAATATAAAAACTATACAATTTATAAAAAAATATCCAAAAAATCAGGAAAAAAAGAATATAAAACGGATAAAATGCTATCACAAGATAAAATGTGGGGGTGGGGGATTTCTGGAGTGTTGCATTGGGATGAAGGAATGATGTGACTGAGAACAATAACGATATGTGAAAGTATAAAAGGTGGAATGCTATTGGTGGGTTAAGTTCAAAAAGGTGAATTCACATATGCTGTCATAGTGGTGATGGCAAGGTATTGTCATTAGGTCAATGATAGGTGGGATCCACAAAATAAAAAAAGATCCATCTCCTACCATCCAAATTTGAGTCGTTGAAATTAAATCGAACTGTTTTCTTTATTCCATGGCAGGATCCTGCCATAACAATTATGGCAGCAGATTCGGACTCCAAAAAGGTTATATAAACCCTTTAACAATGATTTCTTATTGAAGTTGTTACTAAACACCTCATTTAACAACGATTCTACTTAAACTGTTATTTTTTATAAGAAAGATAAGAGTCGAGACCTGAAATTTCATAAATGTTCATAAAGGACCATTTGAGTTTTATACCTGCAACATCCCATATGAAGAATATTTCATTTTGGCACTCGACCAAAGGTTGGTTATCTACTAAAATCGTTGTTAAAATTAGCTTACAATCGTTTAAATAAGAAATTGTTGCTAAAGGCTAATCCGCTAATCTCTTTTTCAACATATCTTCATTTTAATCATATATTTTTATTAAATTTATTGTAAAATAGTTCTTCAATATTTCATTAATGCCCCTTCCCAATTTCATTAATGATATTTACCGAAAATCATCAGTAAAAAGATATTACCTAAAATCTTTTATGTTCTATTGTAATGCCTCTTTCTTGTTCTTTACACAGTCACTACAACAAAACTGAGCTTTATTAATGGTTTTTAAAATAATTTACTAACGGTTTTGCAACCGTTAGTAATGGGGGTTAGAAAAAGTATAAACAACCGTTAGGAAAAGAGGAACACTGGACGGACATTTGCTAATGATTTTTAGCCAAGAACCGTTAGCAAAGGGTGTTGTGAATTTTTTTTTTGAAGTTTTGCTAACGGTTTTTGCTAAAAAACCGTTAATAAAGGGTGTTGCGAATTTTTTTTTAATTTTTGCTAATAAACCATTAGCAAAGGCTTATTTATTTTTATTTTATTTTTCCTAAGGGTTTTTGATTTTTTTTTTGCATTTTTACTAATGATTTTTGTTAATAAACCGTTAGCAAAGGGTTTTTTACCTTTTTTTTATAAATTTAACTTTCTATATAGATGACAAAGAAACTAAGAATAGTAAATTATATAAGAACATATGATAAATGAGAATCATTGTGACATGCATCATATTATTCATTCAATAATTAATATAAAAAAATATAATTATTCATACAATGAAAAAAATATTTACTGAATAATACATCTTGATTACTCAATAATATGAAAACTTATACAATTTCTAAGAAAAAACAAAAAAAATAAAAACTGAACTAAAAACTTTAAATAAACTTCAAATGTATTTTTGAGGGTCAAGATGATATTTTTTGGTCCAAAAAAGGTGGTAATGGTGATAGCGGTTAACCATGTAGATCTCGTCGTAAGCTTTCTGTGGCCGCATAGCACGCCTCAATCGGAGTTTCCTATCAAAAATTATGACCATTTGAAGTTGAGATGGTTAGATTTCGGTTTTTATTTCTTATGTCTCTCTTATTTGTTTCTTATTTCTTTCTTATTTCTCTTCTCTGTATCTCTCTCTCATCTCTCTTTTTATATATGAAAACAGATGAAAAAATGGTTGGTAATCCATGAGATTTCTATTTTTAATTTTGATTTTTGGATCGTTGAATTGGGATGAACGAACGGTGAGATGGGCAATTCGTGGGAGCAAATGTTATTGGTGAGATGGAATATATTAGATTTTTACGCATGAACATTTGCTAACGGGTTTTTTATAAATAACCGTTATCAAAACACAGCACAAAAAACTTTCCTAACGATTTTTTATAAATAACTATTAGCAAAACTCAGTGCAAAAAACTTTCCTAATGGTTTTTTATAAGAAACCGTTAGCAAAATCCAGCGCAAAAAACTTTCCTAACGTTTTTTATAAGTAATCGTTAGCAAAAGTTATCCGATAATTTTTTTATACTTTCTGACATGTTTTTGTAACATTTTCTTCTTCCAAACCGTTAAGAAATAGTTAAACTTATTTTTCAAAATATCACCGCCTAATATTATTAGCGGTTTTCACTAAAAACCATTAGTAAACTAGTGTTAGTAAAATCCAGTTCTCTTGTAGTGAGTGGTAAAACCTTATTGGATAAGTGCAGTAGAAAGATCTCGAATAATTCAAATATATTTCATGAAAATGACATCGATTGCAATTGGGTCAGAATGTCACCGGTTTCAGGTTTTTTATCCAAATGTTTTTGATTTTGTGTGGTACTGAAGAGGAAGAGTAAATTCCAAGAATTTCAGTTGATAAAGACAAGACGCAGATTTTTCATTGTAAAGAAAGAGGCAAAATGCTTTTCATATGCGGGTCGCAGGTTCAAAAACTGTATAAGGTTATTTATATGAACGATTAAAAAATGGATAGTTTAAATTCTCATCATAAAGAAAGGTTGAATGGAAACGGAGCAGTGATTAACTAAATCAGAATATATATTTTTCAAAATACGATAATGACTTGTTGAGAGCGCTGTATTCAGTTCACTCAAGAATTTAAACAAAATTAATTATTCAGTTTTCATGGTGACATAATTAACACAAATAAATGATAAATCAGATTCCGCATAACAAAATAAATGAGTGAAATAAATTCTAAATTTTATATATGTTCGTTTTTGTTATAAAATAAAGATAGAAGATAAAAGTTATGAGAAATTAAAATTTTATTTCTATATTATCTCATCTAGAAATCTATGACCATCAACAATATGC
This sequence comes from Schoenoplectus tabernaemontani, assembly GCA_037127355.1. Taxonomy (NCBI): domain Eukaryota; kingdom Viridiplantae; phylum Streptophyta; class Magnoliopsida; order Poales; family Cyperaceae; genus Schoenoplectus; species Schoenoplectus tabernaemontani. Next base: position 17,463,309 of record CM073750.1, on the reverse strand, counting down.
AAGTCTTTATTTATAAGCTAGAGAAACATCATGTAATAAAAGAAAAAAGTTAATATAAAATTAAATCTAAAATTAAGGAGGAGATAAAGAGAATGAAAAACTTATATCATTATGAGAGGAGGTGGAGGAGGTGAAACATCTATCATTTAATATTTTATAACACTCCCCTTAGATGTTTCATCTTATATTATACACTATTAATATTGTATTATTGGATAAATATTAAATTTTGATACTTCAGGACAAACTTGATTTAACTGATACTTCGGAATCAGTTATGTTGCCTCACTAAAAACCTTACTAAGAAAACTCAATGGGACAAAACTTGTGAAGGGAAAAAGAGTACAACGTGTATAATACTCCCCCTCATTTTAATGTACATCTTTTAAGTGACGAATGTCAATCTTATGTGAAATGATTTTGTGAATAAAAAATTATCGCTTTTTGATTTGACAATGATTTTTACGTGAATAAGTGTTGAGAAGAACTTACGCCAAATTATCACCTTTGATATATCCTTCTTTGATTTGAGCAATGCACACAGTATTATCTTTGTATATCACTGTCGGGTTTTCTCTGACTGACTCGAGATCGCATTCCTCTTGGATGTATTGGATCATGGATCTTAACCATACACATTCTCGTCCAGCATCATAAAGAGCAATTAATTCGGCATGATTTGATGATGTTGTTGTCAATGTTTATTTTATCGATCGCCGTGAAATTGCAGTGCCGCCATATGTAAACACATATCCGGATTGTGACCGAGTTTTATGCGAATCTGACAAATATCCTTCATCTGCATATCCAACTAGTTTGGACTTTGTATTATTTCGATCAAATAGTCCCATATCACGCGTCCCACAAAGGTAACGTAATACATGATTCTGTTCTAATGTCGGCGTGTTTGATCAGAACTATATCTTACTAATACGTTTACAGAAAAAGCAATATCAAGTCTCGTATTATTAGCAAGATACATCAAAGTCCTAATTGCACTTAAGTATGGTACTTCAGGACCAAGAGTTTTTTCATTATTTTCTCGGAGCCGATAAGGATCTTTTTTTCACATCCAGTGATCGGACAACCATTGGTGTACTTAGAGGATGAGCTTTGTCCATATTAAAACATTTCAATATAATGAGATATTCATTGAGTCGATTATACCACATTCGACCCGATTGTTTTAGTCCATAAAAATGATCGTTTTAACTTTATAGAATACATTTCTTAAGATTTTGATTTAAATGCTTCAGACATTTTTAATCCTTCAGGGACTTTCATATAGATATCATTATCGAGTGATCCATACAAATAGGTTGTGACAACATCCATGAGAAGCATTTGAAGGTTCTTAGTGATTGTGGGACTGATTAAAAATCGAAGAATTATTGCATCCACTACAGGTGAATACGTTTCTTCATAATCAACTCCTAGTATTTGTATAAAACCTTGTGCCACCAGTTTTGCTTTATATCTCACAATCTCATTTTTCTCATTCTTTTTATTGCAAAAACCCACTTGTAACCTACAGGGTTAACATTTTTAGGAGTTAGAATTACAGATCAAAAAACATTTCGCTTTTCAACGGATCTAATTCAGCCTTCAGAGCATTTTTCCATTTTGGCCAATCATTTCTATGCATACACTCTTCTGGAGTTTTTGGCACATAATCTTCCTCATTTATCACTTCAATTGCTATAGCATATACAAAATTTTCATCAACACGTGTTTCATTTCGGTTTCATATTATATCATTCTGTACATAATTTATTGAGATCTCATAATCATTCGGTGCCTGAGTTTCTTCTAGAACTTTATCAACGACCTCTTCTGGGGTTCTACTTCCAATCTCTTCGGGATTTTACTGACAATCTCTTCTGGGATTTTATCGGTAACTTTTGCTGGACTTACACCAACTGCATTATTCTGCTCTTTCCTTTTTCGTAGATTTTTATCTTTGGAACCGATTGGTCTTTCACGTTTTCTTTGTATAGTAACCTCTGCTGGGGTTATTTCAATTCGAGCAGGTGTGTTTAAAGCTGGTATATGTGATTTAGTCACTCTTTTTGTATTTGTATATGCATCTGGTAACTCATTTGCTATTCTTTGCAAATGTATAATCTTTTGAACTTTCAGTTCACATTGACCACTCTGGAAATTAAGATAAGATATTGATGATGCATTCCAAGTTACTTGTTTTTCCAGCTTTTCTTTTTCTTCCCCTAAGATTGAGAATATTATCTCATCAAATTGACAATCAGCAAAACAAGCTGTAAAAACATCTCCAGTAAATGGTTCTAAATATATAAATAATTGATGGAGAGTGAAAACTAGTATAAATTTCTAATCTTCTCTGTGGTCCCATTTTTATGCGTTGTGGAGGAGAAATTGGAACATACATAGCACAACCAAAAATTTTAAGATGGGACAAGTTTGGTTCTCTTCCATAGACCAATTGTAATGGAGAAAAATTATGAGATACAGTTGGTCTTAATCTAATAAGTGCAGCAACATATAATATGGTATGTCCCCATGCAAAAGATGGTCTAGCAATCAATTGTAATCTTTTAATTAATGATTCAGCTAAACTATTTTGTGTATGTACATGAGCAACTGGATGTTCTACCTTAATCTCAATTGACATACAATAATCATTAAAAGATTGTGATGTAAATTCTCCTACATTATCAAGCTGGATACTCTTAATTTGGTAATCCAGAAAATTTGCTCTCAATTGGATTATTTGTGCTAATAGCCTAGAAAATGCAACATTTCTTGTAGCTAATAGGCAAACATGTGACCATCGAGTTGATGCATCAATTAAAATCATAAAATATCTAAATGGTCCACGTGGAGGAGAAATAGGCACACAAATATCTCATTGAATTCTCTCTAAAAATAAAGGAGATTAATTTTCAATTTTATTTTTAGATGACCTAATTATCAATTTTCAAGAGAGCATGCTGCACATGATAAATCTTTTAATAATATGATCTTCAGGTCCTTTAGAAGATGTACATTTGCACTTTCAATTATTCTCCTCATCATAATATTACCTGGATGACCTAACCTGTCATGTCACAGAATAAACATTTTCGTGTCATGTAACTTCTGGTTACCGACCATATTTAATTCTATTGAACTTATGTTCATACAATATAATGTAGATGATAAAGTTTTCATTTTTTCTAATATGATCTTCCGACCATATTTTATCGTTGTAATTTGAAGATATTCAATGTTATTTTCAGTCATGGTTTCGATATGATAACTATTACACCAAATATCTTTAAAACTTAGTAAATTTTTTTTGAATTTACTAGAGTATAATACGTTATTTATAATTAATTTTGTTCCTTCTGGTAACAAAATACAAGCTCTTCCAGAGCCTTTAATTAAGTTACTAATACCACAAATTGTATTAACATGTGTTTCTATAGGAGTCAATTGAGAAAAATATTTCTTATTTTTTAATATTGTGTTTGTTATTCCACTGTTTACTAGACATTCATCTCTAATACTTGTCATTGCTCTGCAAGAGCATTCAATCATATTCTTTTTCCGTTGAACAAAAAAATATACAAGATCAAATTTAAAGAAACTAATTTTATTTATGAAAACATAAACTTACAACATAAAACTGAACTAAAATAAACAAAAAAAATACTTAGCTCATAATCTTTATTTCTTTATCAACATTCTCAAAGAAATCAGAAACATCTAGGTGTATATCCATGAGTAAATCACTTGACTCATTTTCAATAAAATTTGTTTCTACTCTTTTCTCTTTTCTTGATGGATGTTTGATAAAGTTCAACTAAATGTTTAGGAGTACGACATGTGCGTCACCAATGGTTTGTCATACCACATCTATAACAACTACTTTCAAACTTTTTAGAAGATATTGAATTCTTTTCCTTTTCATATCTCCCCACATTGTTGTCATTTGATTTGAAATTATGACATTCACGTCACCAAATATTATTGCGGCCACGTCCACAACTTCTTCTGGGGCCGCGACCACGTCCTCGACCACGATTTCCTTTAAACGATGTTGCATTCGCTTCAGGGAATGATGTCGTATTTGCTTCAGGAAATGGACTAGAGCCAGTGGGCCGTGATTGATGATTTTTCATTAGAAGCTCATTATTTTATTCCGCAATAAGAAGACATGATATCAATTCTGAATATTTTTTAAAACCACGCTCCCGATATTGCTACTGCAGGAGCAAATTCGAAGCATAAAATGTGGAAAATATTTTTTCTAATATGTCTTCATCAGTAATCTTTTCTCCGCATAATTTTAACTCAGAAGTTATGCGAAACATTACGAAATTATATTCACTCACAGATTTAAAATCTTGCAACATGAAATGAATCCATTCATAACGAGCTTTTGGGAGGAGCACTTATTTTTTTATGGTCATATCTTTCTTTTAAAATTTTTCACAATTCTAACGGATCTTTCACAGTTAAATATTCAGTTTTTAAATCCTCATGGAGATGATGACAGAGGAATATCATTGCTTTAGCTTTCTTCTGTGGGGAGGTCTTATTTTCATCTTTTATTGTATATCCAAAATTATTTACGGTAACATGAATCTCAGCATCGAGAGTCCATGGGAGATAGTTCTTGCCCAATATATCAAGGGCAACGAATTCAAGTTTAGTAAGATTTGTCATAAGGACTACAAAATAAAAATACTTCTAATATTAATAAATTTAATCGAACATCCATTTATGAAAATTACTAAAAAAAAGAATATTAATAACTTCAGATCATTAAGAGAAAAGATTAGAGACATTATATTTATTTATTTATTTATCTAATTGATAACTTTTGATTATCATTTTAGTTGAATAAAATAATAACTACCGGTTCTTAAGTATATCGATAACTTCGGGTTATCAATTATAACTCATTTTGATAAAACTTTTAATTATCAAATACAATGACTTATGGCCATTAAAATTATCAATAACTTCTAGTTATTGAATAAATAAATAAAATATTTTTGATATTTACTTATTTTATCATTCTCTTCGGGGAATGAAAATATTAGTCTCATCCAATATAAGAACAATTTCATCAAAAAAATAAATATTATAATTAATGGTAAAATGATAAAATATAATCTTTAGTGTACCTCTTTTTAGAGACAATCTTACGATAATCTGATTATGTCGATCTCGTGCTTCTACTATAAAACAAACTTTTGTCACAACTCGATTAGTGAGAAGTCGTGCTGATAACGTGTTATAAAATAAAGATAGAAGATAAAAGTTGTGAGAGGCTAAAATCTTATTTCTATATTATCTCATCTAGAGATTTATGACCATCAACAATATACAAGCATCTATTTATAGGCTAGAGAAATATCATGTAATAAAAGAGAAAGTTAATATAAAATTAAATTTAGAATTAAGGAGGAGATAAAGAGAATGAAAAATTTCTATCATTATGAAAGGAGATGGAAGAGATAAAACATCTATCATTTAATATTTTATAACAATTTTCTCCTAAAATACGAGGGCGAGCAAGCAAGAGACATAAATCAAGGGGTGTAAAACCAGCGACAATTTCAGCTTAATTATGTTGATTTCATGATTAGTTTTTCGTATACGTTGTCACTGACTAATATTGGCTTTATTGAAACATGCATGCAGCCAAGCAATGAGCAAATAAGGCAGCGAAAATATTAAAAAAAAAAGGTGAAGTTGAATCTTCTTTTATTTTTCATGTGCACTTTTCAAAATCCTTAACAATGAGATTTTATAAGAAAAAAAATAAAAATTTTATCTGTGCAATGCTTGTTAATTTACTTACTTAAAAGATTATAGCACAATGATATTATGATATATCGATAAAAAAATAAGCATAGTAAACTTCACAAAAATATTTTGCGTCAGTAAATCTCTACGAACTTCTCGAAAATGGAAATATAGCATCTTTTTATGTGTTTGATGAAAAACTAATGTAGTTGACAATTGACCCAATGCAGAAGTATCAAATAAGGGAGTGTGATAAACCATTGAAATTACTACTGGATAAGGTTTAGTCTCAAAATAAAACATTTTAGGTTAATTTAGATATTTTTTAATATAAAATTATATAAGTTCAAAGTACTTCTTAACATTAATTGTTATTTTAGAAAAACAAATTAAGAAGAAAACAAGAGAAAAGAAGCAAGTCGGGATTAAGCCGAAGTACTGATAACAAAAAAAAAAGAAATTTTTAATCCAAACTTCATATGAAGTACTAAGATTATGTGTTAATTTGTAGATGTTACACTTAACATCTTGTTTGATTTGTCGATTTGCAAAACAATCTTGAATTTTACAATTTGTCTTGTTTGGTTTTTTGCAGGGATTAACATGCAAATGGACTAGTGCACAAGAATCAAGATTAGTGCTGGGATATAAGAGCTTAATCAAGACTGTATTAGGCATAGGTTTAGTTAGATTCAAACTGGGTTGAATTGGTCAAGATAAATTGAGCTTAAACAATAAGATAATTACATCTGCCCAGTGAATCATTATAACGATTCAGTAAACGTTATAACGGTTCATCTCAATACTATCTCAATACTCAAAAATATTCTAAAGCAGAAATATCCTAAAAAAAACAGAGTGTATCGTTATGTAACGATTTAGTAATCGTTACAATGATTTGGAAAACGTATAACGATTTGATAAATCGTTATAACGTTTCAGCTCATTTGATCTAACGGCTATTCTTTCTAAACCGTTATAACGATTCGTAAACCGTTATAATGGTTCAGGCCGAAAAAGATAGTTTCTTTAGAAAATCTATTTTAAAAGGATCAACTCTCTCTCAATGAAAAGAGATTGAGAATCAAATAATAAGACCCAAAGATCAAAATTAAACCGCTATTAAAATATAATGACTTAAAACTTAATTGATGACATTAAATGAAATGTCGGATGTAGGTCTAAAATGTTAATTTTAAGTTTAGAACTTAAATTAATAACGATCGATTTAAAAATAGTTACAATAATATCCACGACAAAGATAATGATGATTTAATCAATTAAAGGGCATCAAATTAATTTACTTAATACAACAAAAATATAAATAAGTTAATATCAAATTATATAACTAGCACGAATTAACTTGGTCTAATTTAAATTTTGATGAATAACACTTATAAGGAAGTGATTAATTAAAAATCAAAATTTTGAAAATCGAATTCGCATCTTAAAACGAAACAAATTAATAAATGAAACATCCGATTTATAAATTCGAGAATCATGGATCTAATTAAAGAATACAAATTAATTTCAATGATAAAATTGATAATCAGGGTCACGACAGATAAAGTTATTAAACGATTAATTTAAGAATAAGTCGGACGCACAATAACTGTACGAGTTCGATCACAGAAGATCGCTACCGACGCCAAAGTCAAAAAATTTCCCTCTGCACCTATCCACCCTGTCCCATCCCTTTCCCATCCGTAAAATCCACCCCCACTCATGCTCTCCCCTCTGAAATAATAATCCGAGCCCCCTTTTACTCGGAACGGACCCATCCCTCCATTTCCCCTCTCTGGATCGCGCCTCTCACCGAGCTCCGTCTCTCTCTATCTCACACCCGACGATCCCTCTCAAATAACAATTCTCACTCCCTCTCTTCGACTGGTGCTACCGCCTCCTTCCACCGTCGAAACTCGCACCGTTGCCCTCTCCCCTTGACGGTTCCGCCTTACCCACTCAACCCGCTTGTCCTTGCTGTTTGGATAGATCCACCACCCCCAACTTCCAAACCCTAGTTGGCCCGGCCTTAGACCAACGGCGGCTGTCTCACTAGCACCCGATGTCGTATTTATCGTGCCTTCCTCATCAGAGCCATTATGTGAAACCCCGTAACTTTTAAAATAATAAAATATATAAATATACAGTTAAGCAAAATTTGAGGGAAAATATGTATAACAAATTTCATAAATCAAAAATAAAATAATGATAATGAAAATAAAAGTAGGATAAATTAAATTCTGATTAAAGTAGACGAAATAAACATTCCGATCAATTAATTGAATAATTTGACAAAGGAACTAATAACACTAATAATAAGAATTTATTTATTTATTAATTAGCTAAGAAAACTCAGTTTTTATGAACCGAGTTTATATGTAAGAAATATATACGGACTGATCGATTATTCCGAACACTGATCAGACACGCAATTGTCAATTCAACATTTGGTCAATTACACGTATTATTTCTATCAATTTAAAATTCAGAGATCAATGAAAATTATTAAAATTTATCAACTAATAAGGCTGAGAATCAGATGGTTATGCAAATGGCCGCACGAATTCGATCACAGAAAATCCGGACCGACGCCAAAGTCAAAATATTTCTCTCTCTTCCTTTCTTTTCCTTCTTTTCCTTCTTTTCTTCCTTTTTCTTTCCTCTCTCCCTTTTTCCCTGCCCGTGACTAATTCCCCTTTCTTCTTTTCCCTTTCTTCGATTTCCCGCTGGCGACAAACCCGACTTCTCCTTTCCCCTTTCTTAATCTCCCTTTCCTCAGCCATGAACCTCCATCACTCCTCTCCCTCTCAAAATTTCTGCTACAAACAACACTAACAAAGCAAGCCGATCTCGATCGGCTCGCTCACGCCACTCAATCGCCGTATCCGCCTCGTCGCCTCGCGTCTTGCCTCTTTGAGCTCGGCCGCCACGCCAACAAGGGCGGCGCCGAGCGGCGCCCCTCTGGGCCATTATCCGAGCATTGCCTCCACCACCGTGCCACCTCGCCCTCACGGAACTCCGCCCTTTTTCCGCTGCGCCCAACAATGGCTGCCCCTCTTGTATTTGATTCCCTTGCTACCTTGTGCCTTCTCTCGGTAACACCTTTCCCTTCTCTCGGCCGTGTAGGCCTTGTGCCGCGCCGAGCCGCACTTGTATTTGTGAATTTCCCCGTAGTGGTTGCTTGCTTGTTGTTTGGGGCGTATCAATCCGTACTGCAAAGGGTACCATGGCTGTGTGTAGTTTCGTTGCTGGTTATTGGTTGCTTAGAATTGTTGTTCTGCATTTGATTGATCCCTGACCTAGTGCTGGTTGTAATTGTCTTTTCTTGGATTATTGTCGTTCCTTGGTACACTGGTACCAATCGGTACCAATGAAGCGAGGACTTAGTTATGTGCCCTTATTTCCCTCTATGGCCTCGTCGGTCTCTTGTGTCGCCGTGATGCCTCCGCAATTCTTGTCGCCCGGTTTCGCCCCTTTTGACTCTCGTTGGTACCGAAATTTGTGGTTGGTATGTTCTTCCAAAGGTACGAGTTGTCCGGTTCAATTTTGTGATGCCTTTAGTTACTATGTTATTTTGCTGTCGCGAATTGAGCCCCTGGTACACTGGTACCGGTCGGTACCAGTGAAGTGGGGGTGCCCCTAATTTTGCGGACTTGGTTCCTCTTGCTGATTTGAGCTGTGCCATTGTGGGGTTTTGACACTTGCTGACTTCGCTTTGTTGTTTGGCATATTGTGATTGCTGATCTTGACTGTTATACCCGTATACCCTTTTGTCCCTCCGTTGCTACTATGCAATTTTGTTGATATGGTATATCCTTGTCGTGGACCGAATTGAAAATATAATGAATGTAGGGCCGATTTGTAAAGCTCGTATGAGTTAGGAGTCAAATTGTGAAAACCGATAAATTCAAGGGGCTAAATGGATTTGTGGTAATAACCTCTTAAAGGGTTATATGCGCAAAATAACACCTTGACGGATAATCATAATCGAACGGATACGAAAAATAAATTGATCGAGTTAAATGGGCCGAAAGGTATAAGCGGTTGAAAGTATGAATTGACTAATTAGCAAGTGCCGTAGACTTAAAAACGTGCGCAACTAATAATTGATTAATACTTAAACCTGAATTTGGGAGATGATTATATGATCTCGCCTCAATAATGAAAATCCGAATGATACAAAGGGTTTCGTGAGGCACTATGATCCCAAACACATTAAAACACCAACACATTAATAAGATAATAATAATTTTCTTAAATTAGTTTACTTCTTTTTATTTTTAATCTTTCTTTTAAGTTTTCCGTTTTAATTTATTTTAAACTATTTTTCTAATTTATGAAATATAATGTTAAATATATATACATAATAATAAAAGTAATTGATAAGAATAGTAATTAGGATATAATGAATATATATTAGTATATATATATATATATATATTATATATATATTAATCAATTTCTCTATTTTTAGATTTAAAAGAATATTAGAGATAAAGAATATATATAATAAAAAAATATATATTAATTAAATCTTTTGTTTTTGAATAAACAAAAGAATATTAGAATTTAGTATTATATATAAGATATAATATATATAAATCAATTTCTCTACTTTTAAAATAAATAAATGAATATTAAAATATAATATTATCTATGTATAATATATATTAATTAATTCCTCTATTTTTAATATAAATAAAATATTATTAAAATAGTAATATTATATTTATATAAAATAGATATTAATCAATTTCTCTATTTTAATAATTGAATAACATAAATTAATATATATAAATACCTATTAATCAATTTCTCTAATTAATAATAGAATAATATTAATAAATATATAAATATATATTAATCAATTTTTCTATTTTAATAATAATAATATTAATTATATAATATTATATATTAATCAATTTCTCTATTTCTAAATAATTAATTATCCTAATTATAATTAAATTAATTAAGGGATAACATTAAGCTAACTTAATTAATTTAAATAAATTAAATTAGTTACATTAATCGAAATAAATATAATCTTAAAATACGAACTAAAATAATGATAATTTCCATCGAGCGTCCTAAGTATACCCCGACCAAACCAGACTCCAATATGATTGGGATACTCGCCAACTTAATTTATTTCGACTTCATAGGTTTTCAAAAATATCTTGACGAGTCGACAAACGAATGCACTCAAGATGAGACGGCTCATCCGACGAGATCGTGACGCTACCGACCTCGATCGAATTATTCTCGTGTTCTCGTGTACGGCTTTCCGGGATTCATCTTCTTTCTTCGAATTAGGAACCCAAACCGAAAATAAAATATTTTTAAAACAAATCAATTGCGTGTTTTTGTCCAAATTTAACTAGAGATCGAATTTGACCCGTCATTTGCATCCGGTAAAAATTGACCAAAGATATTTGAGACATACCCGCATTTACATGTCATATCATGTCATACCGCACGTAGATAGGATAGGAGTAGGATCCGGAAATAGTCCCGAGATAGACTAGGTTAGAATTAAATAAATAAAGTTATAAATTATAATTAGTAGATTAATATTATTAATATCATTAGTTATTAATTAAGTTAGACAATTAATCATACAAAATGCATGGGAAAGTGCCGAGAGGCGGCCGGTGATCTCGGCCGAGGTCGCCTTGTATAACCGCACTAACGGTTATATTCCTTTGTCCGTATATACACTCGCGCACCTTTGCTTGTTTGCTTATCCACCGACCCCGTCATTTGGCTGGGTTCGGCCGTGCGTAGTGTTTTTCTTTTGATCAATATTATGTTTTTAATATTCTTAATATGATTAAGATTTTTAATCCAAATTTGAGCGATTAGATACCATGTCTTTCAAGATTTAGCGCGGCGCGTCCATATCCGAGTCCGGATTCTACCCTATTTTGTTATTTTCTGGATGCGGTCCTCCGCCCTTAGTGGTACAAAGTGTAGGCTCCCATTTGTATCATCTATCATTTTGTCATTTCTCTGATGCGGTCCTCCGGCCCCCGGTTGGTACAAAGTGTAGGCTCCCCTTTGGGATGCGGTCCTCTGGCCCCAGTGTTGGTACAAGCAGTGTAGGCTCCCATCCGTATTATACTTCATTTTGTCATTATTTTCGGATGCGGTCCTCCGACCCTTAGTTGGTACAAAGTGTAGGCTCCCATTTGTATTAGTTTCCGATTTGTTATTTCCCGGGTAGTTATCTCATTTTGACGATATGGCAACCGAAGACATATTTATCCGTTTGTTTATATTTTGTAAGGTGAATTACCGATTCAGCAGACTGCAGTACGTGCTTATAGCCGTTCACTCTCCTAGGGCGTTATCGCCTCGGAGCCCGAATTGTCGTTTGTGCGGCGTTGTCGCCGCACAAACATAAAGTCCTAAGTTAGTAAGTCGGGCCCCGGTAGTGCCCGCTTAGTGCAAGGCCCGAGTTAGTAAGTCGGGCCCCGGTAGTGCCCGCCGGGATGAGTCCGGTAAATTTACAATCCGGGTATTTATTACGGTGTTTGACTCTCGTAGCTTATACTTTATATTATATTATTATTTCCACGAATTTTCTATTTCGGTTTTCTTTACCATATCATATCATAACATGTAGGTTAAATGTGCATAATAATAATTATTATATTTATTCATCAATATTATATTGCATTTCGTACATCGATTTGGTTTTGGGTCCAAATAGGAAAGAAGATCAAATCTTAAGGTCGGATCTAAATCCGTACCGAGTAATTTATAAAATTACTCACGTTTCCACGGTGGTCATGGGATCCAGGTATTTTCGTGTTCGGGATCGAGTTTTTGATGAGAGTGCTAGGGGACACCCCGCGCGATGACAGAGATGCTTCGCGCTTCCGCATGTGAGCAGGGGTAGTGGATTAGGATCTATCGGGTTTCGAGTTTTATTTTTCTTCTTTTGGGTTTTTCGAGAGATTTTGCCGCCCATTCCGATGGAGCTAGCCCCCGCCTATGTCGGCGTTGTATTTCTCTTTGTTCATTCTCGGGATCGTATGGTCATGTATATTATATTATTATTGTTTTGTTTATTCTGTGATTTTCTTATTTTATTCATTTAGTTTTCGTACGCACGTCTCGTCGTGCGTACGTGGCGGGATTTAGCACCCTAACCCGTTCAATTTATTTCTGGGGTGTGACATCCTTCGGTGGTATCAGAGCATGAATATATAATCCGATCTCATATAAATCATGCTAGAATAACATCCAAGAATCCCGAGTTAGTGAATAAAATAAACAAAATAATAATATGTACTTGACATAGGTTTGTGAGGGGTAGGTCTAAGAGTATTGGGGCAAGCGTTGCACGTTAGCACGTGCATAACTTCGCTGTCCCTACGGATCCCACCACTCGAACGTGATAAAATCTAATTTTAGTAAACAAATTTATAAATGTTTAACAAATTAGCATTTGAAAACTTAAATTTGCATTTACTTTTTCATGCATTTTTTTGTTGTACCGCCTCGACCCGAATTGCCGATATGGATAGTAAACTCTAAAATCCTCACGTCGGAAAATAGAAACCTAGCACAATATCAATATACATATATAATAATAACAATAACCAAATTTAATATATAAATATATATATATATATTTATATATTTATATAATAGTAATTATAATCGTAAATAATGATACAACTAAATGAAGTATGAAGATTTGAGTTGATGTATAGTAATAATAATTAACGATTATGGTTTTTATTTAAGTTAACGCTTGTCACTGAACTTTCATATCCCTACTATGTGGGTTCTAGAACGCACAAGTTTGTCCCTTCTCAGATCTAAGTAACCATTAACATGCCATCAACCGTAGATTTCACTCTCAAGTCTAATTTTATCTAATTATTCGATTAAGTCAAGCTACTCTAACCCCGATACGAAATCATCCACACAAATTTCCATTCACCCGCACGGATTCATGAATTGGTATCTATATGATATTCGACTCCTTATTTGAACCACACTTGATGTTCGATGTTCATCAGGCCATTATTTTTATTTTTAGTGATACATATGACTATCATAGGTCCAAATTAAGTTAAATTTGAGGAAATTCCCTTTTATAAAACTTCGCTTCCGCATGTCCAGCATGATTTCTATTCAACGCGCTGATCAAATTATTTTAGCATGGTCCGTTGAGTTATGTTCTTTCGTTATACGCTTCATATACAATTTAAATCTTTAGTAAAGATTTTAAAACATATATATATGTATATATTATTAATTGACAACTAAATCAAAATAATTAAAAATAGAAGCTAATGTCCACCATAATATTCGATACGATAATCTAATTAAGATATAATTATAATAATGTGTCAAAAATTTGAAGTAAATGCAACATAAAGGACTTAGCAAAAATTTTTGAATTTAAATTCATTAGTCAAAAATTGAAAGAACTTAAAATTGATAAGTTAACCATCAATAGTTAAAACCAATAAATAAAATAAAATGAGGCGCATGAAATAAATGAGACCTTAATGTAAACGTCAAAGGAATAAATCATAAATATATTCAAGAATTATTCAACTATGACAAAGTTAGTATAAGAATATCTAGTCAACCAAGTCCGTTTCGGGACAAAGTAAAATTGTTTAGTGGGGGTGAAATATTAAACCAGGAATTTTAATTAAGCAATGATGATATTTAGAAGATAATTAACAACGATTTAATGTAAGCTAATAAGTAACATAAACTAATAAAAAAAAAATAAATGTATAAATAGTTATATAAACAATTAACCAACTAATATATATATATATATTTATATATATATATGCATCTATATATATAATACATCTAAATTTAGAGATAAATAATAAACCAATCGGATTGGAATTGGAATTAATTGAATGGTACGAACACTAACAATCTTAAAAAAAAAAAAAAAAAAAAAAAAAAAAAATGATGACTAAATTTTCACAAAGAAATCTCCTTTGAATTGGATAAATTATGGGTTAATTCGTTTCTCGGACGAAACGTCTTTTTAAGGGGGGTTGGATGTGAAACCCCGTAACTTTTAAAATAATAAAATATATAAATATACAGTTAAGCAAAATTTGAGGGAAAATATGTATAACAAATTTCATAAATCAAAAATAAAATAATGATAATGAAAATAAAAGTAGGATAAATTAAATTCTGATTAAAGTAGACGAAATAAACATTCCGATCAATTAATTGAATAATTTGACAAAGGAACTAATAACACTAATAATAAGAATTTATTTATTTATTAATTAGCTAAGAAAACTCAGTTTTATGAACCGAGTTTATATGTAAGAAATATATACGACCGATCGATTATTCCGAACACTGATCAGACACGCAATTGTCAATTCAACATTTGGTCAATTACACGTATTATTTCTATCAATTTAAAATTCAGAGATCAATGAAAATTATTAAAATTTATCAACTAATAAGGCTGAGAATCAGATGGTTATGCAAATGGCCGCACGAATTCGATCACGTAAAAAATCCGGACCGACGCCAAAGTCAAAATATTTCTCTCTCTTCCTTTCTTTTCCTTCTTCCTTCTTTTCTTCCTTTTTCTTTCCTCTCTCCCTTTTTCCCCGCCCCGTGACTAATTCCCTTTCTTCTTTTCCCTTTCTTCGATTTCCGGCTGGCGACAAACCCGACTTCTCCTTTCCCCTTTCTTAATCTCCCTTTCCTCAGCCATGAACCTCCATCACTCCTCTCCCTCTCAAAATTTCTGCTACAAACAACACTAACAAAGCAAGCCGATCTCGATCGGCTCGGCTCACGCCACTCAACTGGCCAGATCCGGCCTCGTCGCCTCGCGTCTTGCCTCTTTGAGCTCGGCCGCCACGCCAACAAGGGCGGCGCCGAGCGGCGCCCCTCTGGGCCATTATCCGAGCATTGCCTCCACCACCGTGCCACCTCGCCCTCACGGAACTCCGCCCTTTTTCCGCTGCGCCCAACAATGGCTGCCCCTCTTGTATTTGATTCCCTTGCTACCTTGTGCCTTCTCTGGTAACACCTTTCCCTTCTCTGGCCGTGTAGGCCTTGTGCCGGCTGAGCCGCACTTGTATTTGTGAATTTCCCTGTAGTGGTTGCTTGCTTGTTGTTTGGGGCGGTATCAATCCGTACCAGTGGTACCATGGCTGTGTGTAGTTTCGTTGCTGGTTATTGGTTGCTTAGAATTGTTGTTCTGCATTTGATTGATCCCTGACCTAGTGCTGGTTGTAATTGTCTTTTCTTGGATTATTGTCGTTCCTTGGTACACTGGTACCAATCGGTACCAGTGAAGCGAGGACTTAGTTTTGTGCCCTTATTTCCCTCTATGGCCTCGCTGGTCTCTTGTGTCGGCTGTGATGCCTCTGCAATTCTTCTGCCTGGTTTATGCCCCTTTTGACTCTGTTGGTACTGAAATTTGTGGTTGGTATGTTCTTCCAGTGTACGAGTTGTCTGGTTCAATTTTGTGATGCCTTTAGTTACTATGTTATTTTGCTGTCGCGAATTGAGCCCCTGGTACACTGGTACCGGTCGGTACCAGTGAAGTGGGGGTGCCCCTAATTTTGCGGACTTGGTTCCTCTTGCTGATTTGAGCTGTGCCATTGTGGGGTTTTGACACTTGCTGACTTCGCTTTGTTGTTTGGCATATTGTGATTGCTGATCTTGACTGTTATACCCGTATACCCTTTTGTCCCTCCGTTGCTACTATGCAATTTTGTTGATATGGTATATCCCTTGTCAGGGACTGAATTGAAAATATAATGAATGTAGGGGCTGATTTGTAAAGCTCGTATGAGTTAGGAGTCAAATTGTGAAAACTGATAAATTCAAGGGGCTAAATGGATTTGTGGTAATAACCTCTTAAAGGGTTATATGCGCAAAATAACACCTTGACGGATAATCATAACTGAACGGATACGAAAAATAAATTGATCGAGTTAAATGGGCCGAAAGGTATAAGCGGGTTGAAAGTATGAATTGACTAATTAGCAAGTGCCGTAGACTTAAAAACGTGCGCAACTAATAATTGATTAATACTTAAACCTGAATTTGGGAGATGATTATATGATCTGCCTCAATAATGAAAATCCGAACAGATACAGTGGTTTCGGAGGCAGCCTATGATCCCAAACACATTAAAACACCAACACATTAATAAGATAATAATAATTTTCTTAAATTAGTTTACTTCTTTTTATTTTTAATCTTTCTTTTAAGTTTTCCGTTTTAATTTATTTTAAACTATTTTTCTAATTTATGAAATATAATGTTAAATATATATACATAATAATAAAAGTAATTGATAAGAATAGTAATTAGGATATAATGAATATATATTAGTATATATATATATATATATATTATATATATATTAATCAATTTCTCTATTTTTAGATTTAAAAGAATATTAGAGATAAAGAATATATATAATAAAATAATATATATTAATTAAATCTTTTGTTTTTGAATAAACAAAAGAATATTAGAATTTAGTATTATATATAAGATATAATATATATAAATCAATTTCTCTACTTTTAAAATAAATAAATGAATATTAAAATATAATATTATCTATGTATAATATATATTAATTAATTCCTCTATTTTTAATATAAATAAAATATTATTAAAATATAATATTATATTTATATAAAATAGATATTAATCAATTTCTCTATTTTAATAATTGAATAACATAAATTAATATATATAAATACCTATTAATCAATTTCTCTAATTAATAATAGAATAATATTAATAAATATATAAATATATATTAATCAATTTTTCTATTTTAATAATAATAATATTAATTATATAATATTATATATTAATCAATTTCTCTATTTCTAAATAATTAATTATCCTAATTATAATTAAATTAATTAAGGGATAACATTAAGCTAACTTAATTAATTTAAATAAATTAAATTAGTTACATTAATCGAAATAAATATAATCTTAAAATACGAACTAAAATAATGATAATTTCCATTGAGCGTCCGGTATACCCTGACCAAACCAGACCCAATATGATTGGGATACTCGCCAACTTAATTTATTTCTGACTTCATAGGTTTTCAAAAAAATATCTTGACGAGTCGACAAACGAATGCACTCAAGATGAGACGGCTCATCTGACGAGATCGTGACGCTACCGACCTGATCGAATTATTCTCAGGTACGGTTTCCTGGGATTCATCTTCTTTCTTCAGAATTAGGAACCCAAACCGAAAATAAAATATTTTTAAAACAAATCTGAATTGCGGTGTTTTTGTCCAAATTTAACTAGAGACCGAATTTGACCCGTCATTTGCATCCGTAAAATTGACCAAAGATATTTGAGACATACCCGCATTTACATGTCATATCATGTCATACCGCACGTAGATAGGATAGGAGTAGGATCCGGAAATAGTCCCGAGATAGGACTAGGTTAGAATTAAATAAATAAAGTTATAAATTATAATTAGTAGATTAATATTATTAATATCATTAGTTATTAATTAAGTTAGACAATTAATCATACAAAATGCATGGGAAAGTCTTGAGAGGCGGGCGGGTGATCTCGGTCGAGGTTGCCTTGTATAACCGCACTAACGGTTATATTCCTTTGGTCCGTATATACACCGCGCACCTTTGCTTGTCGGTTATCCACCGACCCCGTCATTTGGCGGGTTCGGCCGTGCCGTGTGTTTTTCTTTTGATCAATATTATGTTTTTAATATTCTTAATATGATTAAGATTTTTAATCCAAATTTGAGCGATTAGGATACCATGTCTTTCGATTTTAGTGTGGGCGTCCATATCCGAGTCCGGATTCTACCCTATTTTGTTATTTTCTCGGGATGCGGTCCTCCGGCCCTTAGTGGTACAGTGTAGGCTCCCATTTGTATCATCTATCATTTTGTCATTTCTCGGGATGCGGTCCTCGGCCCCCGGTTGGTACAAAGTGTAGGCTCCCTTTGGGATGCGGTCCTCTCGGCCCCAGGTTGGTACAAACAGTAGGCTCCCATCCGTATTATACTTCATTTTGTCATTATTTTCGGGATGCGGTCCTCGACCCTTAGTTGGTACAAAGTGTAGGCTCCCATTTGTATTAGTTTCCGATTTGTTATTTCCCGGGTAGTTATCTCATTTTGACGATATGGCAACCGAAGACATATTTATCCGTTTGTTTATATTTTGTAAGGTGAATTACCGTATTCAGCAGACTGCAGTACGTGCTTATAGCCGTTCACTCTCCTAGGGCGTTATCGCCTCGGAGCTCGAATTGTCGTTTGTGCGGCGTTGTCGCCGCACAAAACATAAAGTCCTAAGTTAGTAAGTTGGGCCCGGTAGTGCCCGCTTAGGCAAGGCCCGAGTTAGTAAGTTGGGCCCCGGTAGTGCCCGCTCGGGATGAGTCCGGTAAATTTACAAACTGGGTATTTATTACGGGTGTTTGACTCTCGTAGCTCATACTTTATATTATATTATTATTTCCACAGAATTTTCTATTTCGGGTTTTCTTTACCATATCATATCATAACATGTAGGTTAAATGCGCATAATAATAATTATTATATTTATTCATCAATATTATATTGCATTTCGGACATCGCATCGGTTTTGGGTCCAGTCTAGGAAAGAAGATCGAAATCTTAAGGCCGGATCTAAATCCGTCTTGAGTAATTTTAAAATTACTCACGTTTCCACGGTGGTTGTGGGATCCGGGTTTTACGGGTTCGGGATCGAGTTTTTGATGAGAGTGCTAGGGACGCGCCCTGCGCGGTGACAGAGATGCTTCGCGCTTCCGCATGTGAGCGGTAGTGGATTAGGATCTATCGGGTTTCGAGTTTTATTTCTTCTTTTGGGTTTTTATTTGAGAGATTTTGCTGCCCATTCCGATGGAGCTAGCCCCGCCGATGTCGGCGTTGTATTTCTCTTTGTTCATTCTGGACTGTATGGTCATGTATATTATATTATTATTGTTTTGTTTATTCTGTGATTTTCTTATTTTATTCATTAAGCCTTTCGTGCGCACGTCTCGTCGTGCGTACGTGGCGGGATTTAGCACCCTAACCCGTTCAATTTATTTCTGGGGTGTGACACATTATTGGCCAGAGCTTCCCCCCCCGACTCGCTCTTTTACTGCCTTATGTGAAACCGGGTAATATTATTCCTCTTTGTCTCTTGGCCGTGTGGGCCTTGTGTCGAGGCTGAGCCTCGTGTCGCTCTGATGTTGCTTGTTATTCTGCCTTTGTTATTATTTTATCCCTCGTGTCGATTATAACGCCTAATAGTCGATCCTTGGTACATCAAGTTACCGCCCTCGGTACAAGGGAAGCGTGGGCGCCGAAATGGCCCCTCTTGCATGCCCGTGTTATCCCGTAATGGGTTGGCCTGTGCCGACCCTGAGCTTGGTTGGTATGAGTGACCCCAATGTATGCTGATTTATTTCTTTGTTGCCTTGATTGTGTTGGTTCTGGATTCGGGTTGTTGGTACCACTAGCTGATGCTGTTTCTCTTGTTGTCTTGTCTTGCTGGTAAACTCCTGGGTTTGCAGTCACCATGCTGGTTTTGCCCCCTTAGTGAAATGCTACCTGTATCAATCTTTTTGACTGTTTCCTTGCTTCTGTTGTTGCCGATACCAGTTTACTGGTGGCGAGTTCAGTCCCTATCTGTGGTGATAAATGGTTTATTATGGCCACCTTCTGTCTTTTTGGCACTGGTTCTGGTTGGTTTGGTTGGCTGAATTACCCTTTTCTGCCTTTGATTTTACTTGTTGCTTGCGATGGATACCGTCCCTGTTTTGTGTTGTTGCCTCCATCAGCGCATCTGACTTGTATCATATTATGCATTGCCTCTTGCCCTATTTCAATCTCAGTTGTGACTGACCTAGAAATTTCCAGTATGAACATAAGAGCTTAAAGGAAATAAAATGTGGTAATAACTCTAATTATAAGGTTATATGCGCATAAATGGTTCGATTGATCTTATGACGGTTCAATTTTGATAAGTTTTAGTGAATGGACCAAAGTTAATAAAATGCGGGATGAATTTTTAATCGATATTAGTCTTATGGGCCGAAAGGTTAATTTGGATAATAGTGTAATTAATTAATTAGCAAGTGCCGTAAATTTAAAAACGTGCGCAACTAATAATTAATTAATACTTAAAGATAAACATCGGGAGATGATTATATGATCTGCCTCAATAATGAAAATCCGAACAGATACAGTGGTTTCGGAGGCAGCCTATGATCCCAAACACATTAAAACACCAACACATTAATAAGACAATAATAATTTTCTTAAATTAGTTTACTTCTTTTTATTTTTAATCTTTCTTTTAAGTTTTCCGTTTTAATTTATTTTAAACTATTTTTCTAATTTATGAAATATAATGTTAAATATATATACATAATAATAAAAGTAATTGATAAGAATAGTAATTAGGATATAATGAATATATATTAGTATATATATATATATATATGTTATATATATATTAATCAATTTCTCTATTTTTAGATTTAAAAGAATATTAGAGATAAAGAATATATATAATAAAATAATATATATTAATTAAATCTTTTGTTTTTGAATAAACAAAAGAATATTAGAATTTAGTATTATATATAAGATATAATATATATAAATCAATTTCTCTACTTTTAAAATAAATAAATGAATATTAAAATATAATATTATCTATGTATAATATATATTAATTAATTCCTCTATTTTTAATATAAATAAAATATTATTAAAATATAATATTATATTTATATAAAATAGATATTAATTAATTTCTCTATTTTAATAATTGAATAACATAAATTAATATATATAAATACCTATTAATCAATTTCTCTAATTAATAATAGAATAATATTAATAAATATATAAATATATATTAATCAATTTTTCTATTTTAATAATAATAATATTAATTATATAATATTATATATTAATCAATTTCTCTATTTCTAAATAATTAATTATCCTAATTATAATTAAATTAATTAAGGGATAACATTAAGCTAACTTAATTAATTTAAATAAATTAAATTAGTTACATTAATCGAAATAAATATAATCTTAAAATACGAACTAAAATAATGATAATTTCCATTGAGCGTCCGGTATACCCTGACCAAACCAGACCCAATATGATTGGGATACTCGCCAACTTAATTTATTTCTGACTTCATAGGTTTTCAAAAAAATATCTTGACGAGTCGACAAACGAATGCACTCAAGATGAGACGGCTCATCTGACGAGATCGTGACGCTACCGACCTGATCGAATTATTCTCAGGTACGGTTTCCTGGGATTTAATCTTCTTTCTTCAGAATTAGGAACCCAAACCGAAAATAAAATGTGTTTAAAATAAATCTGAATTGCGGTGTTTTTGTCCAAAAATAACTAGAGACTGAATCTGACCAGTCATCTGCATCCGGTAAATTGACCAACATATTCGAGACATACCCGCATTCGCATGTCATATCATATCATATTTCATGTAGATAGGGTAGGAGTAGGATCCGGGAAATAGTCCCGAGATATGATTAGATAGAATTAAATAATTCAAGTTGTAGATTATAATTATTAGGAAAATATTATTATTATCACTAATTATTAATTAAGTCAGGTAGTTAATCATGCATTAAATGCATGGGAGTGTTGAGAGGCGGACCGGGTAATTCTCAGTCTGAGGATTGCCTTGCATAACCGACCTCTGCGGTTACGTACGGTGTCCCATAGGCCCGTGGGACCCACCGGTCCAGTATGCACCGCGCATCCTCGCATCGTCGGGTTATCCACCGATCCCGTCATTTGGCGGGTTCCTACTGTGTCGAGTGTTTAATTGTTGATCAATATTATATTATTATTATTCTTAATATAAATAAGAATGTTAATCCAAATTTGAGCGATCAGGATACCGTGTCTTTCAGTATTTAGTGTGGGCGGCCATATTCAAGATTGGAATCTACTCCGAGATATTATATTATTTTATTTATCCGGCTTATTTAGGATCCTAGTATTGTCCGAAGGGCTTTCTCCTTTGGCCCTTAGTTGGTACAGAGAAAGTCGGGATGCGGTCCTCTGGCCCTAGTGGGTACAGTGTAGGCTCCCATTTGTATATACTCCGTTTTGTTATTTTACGGGATGCGGTCCCCTGACCCTTGGTTGGTACAGTGTAGGCTCCCATTTGTTTCCGATTTGTCAATTCACGGGTAGTTATATCCTTTGGCGATATGGCAACTGAAAGCATAAATATTTAAATCCCCTTTGCTCATATTATTATTATTATTATTATTATTATGTGAGGTGGATCATCAGATTCAGAATACCGAGTACGTGCTTTTAGCCGTCACTCTCCTAGGGCGTTATCGCTCCGGGAGGCCGAATTTTCCCAGGGTATTCAGGGCATTGGCGCCCGCTTACTCGAAAATCCTAAGTTTGTAAGTTGGGCCCGAATACGTGCCCGCTTAGGTAAGTCACAAGTCCAGGGCCCGATCACGTGCCCGCTTGTGGATGGACTGATGATCTGCAACTGGGTTATATATTATACGGGTGTTTTAAATCTCGTACCTATTACATATTTATCATATATTATATCTGTATTTCCACAGACTTTTCATTTCGGGTTTATTTGCCATTTCATCTCATTCATACAGGAGTTTTCTTAAACGTGCATAAAGTAATGTTATATGTATATATTTAATATAATGCATTTAAAATGCAGTATCGGTATTTGGGTCCAGTCTAGGAAAGAAGATAAAATCTTAAGGCTGGATCTAAATCCGTACTGAGTAATTTTTAAATTACTCACGTTTCCACGGTGGTTGTGGGATCCAGGTATTTCAGGTTCGGGATTTTTCTTGGAGCGAGTGCTAGGAACACTCCTGCGCGATGACAGAGATGCTTCGCTGCATTTGCATGTGAGCCGGGTAGTTGGATAGGATCCATCGGGTTTTGCGTTTTATTTCTTTCTTTTGGGTTTTTATTTGAGAGATTTGCTGCCCATTCCGATGGAGCTAGCCCCGCCTATGTAGGCGTTGTATACTCTTTGTTCATTCTGGACTGTATGGTCATGTATTTATATTTATTATTGTTTTGTTTATTCTGAGATTTATATTATCTTATTCATTTAGCCTTTCGTACGCACGTCTCGTCGTGCGTACGTGGCGGGATTAACACCCCTAAGCCGATTTATTATTTCTGGGGTGTGACATCCTTCGGTGGTATCAGAGCATGGTTTTTCATAATCCGATTCTATATTAACCATGCTAAGGTAACATCTAAAAATCCTGAGATATGAATAAAATAAACGAAATAATAATATATACGTGACATAGGTCTGTGAGGGGTAGGTCTAGGAAAAACACGGGGCAAGCGTTACACGCTAGCGTGCGTAGTTTCGCTGTCTCTACGGATCCCACCACTCGAACGTGATAAAATTTAATTTTTGTAAACAAATTTATAAACAGTTTAACAAAGTAGCATTTGAAACTTAAATTGCATTTACTTCGCGTAGATTTTGTTGTACCGCCTCGACCCGATTTTCTAACTAAAACAACAACATAATTATATATATATAATAAAATAATATTACAAAATTGATAGAACTAATAAGAATATAAAACTTTAAATTGAAGTATAATAAGAAGTTATTGCTTCTTCGATTAATGACAATTTTATGCGTTCCCACATAATTGTCTAATTGACTTAACCCTAATGGATTTAGTATCGAATCGCTTTAAGACGTAGGAATAAATTCTCATTCTAGATACGAGAAACCCTTAATATCTAATCAACTCATAAACTTCGCTATCAAACTTGACATTGACTAAACGTTCGATGATGTCGAATCTAATTCAACCCTTTTTGGAAAATCATCTAAATAAATTCTCATTTAACTGCACGAGATTCCAAAAGATTGATATCTACGTGATATGTGACTTTATATCTGAGCCCCTCTTTGATGTTCGACGTATGTCAGATCGTTGTCTTTAGCTTTAGTGTTACTGTGCGACCCTTTTTCGCGCGCTCCGCACCGCCGCCGGGCGATGGGTTGCGGAAGAAGGACACGGAGATCCCTCCCGAAATATGCATCCAAAATCTTATGTTCCCTGAGTTTGTTTTGATAGTCCCACCGGCGTGCCGAGATCTGTGCGACCCTTTTTCGCGCGCTCCGCACCGCCGCCGGCGCGGGGGATGCGGAAGAAGGACACGGAGATCCCTCCCGAACGTGCATCTGCACGGGTGTCGGCGATTCTGCCGTTTAGAGATATTTGGATGCACATTCGGGGGTTTTTAGTGATTGTGAGTTCTTGTAGATTCCGGTGGGCGCAAGCCCCCACCGTTAATTACCCCGGGCTACGAACCTCGAGGCACCTCTCGGATCTTTGAAAGAGAGAAGCAAATAGTATAGTTAAAAGATGGTCAAGTGGTCGTCTAATTTCATGAAAAGGGGTCTACGGAAGATGAACCTACAAACAGACGGTTCAATCTATGGAAGACAAACCTACAAACAGATCGGTTTGTCCTATGGAAGACGAACCTACAAACAGACGGTTCAGACCATGCCACCTCGAGATGTAACCTTACCAACAGACTGTGTTAATCTCTTCATAGGGGCTTGAGGTGAGTCTACATACGGTGTCGACTCGACCTCCGTTGATCTAGAAGATAAACCTACAAACAGATCGGTTCAATCTTAACTAGTCAACGACCAATCACACAAAATACAACTCGAAGCACCGAGCTGGGCGGTTGATCTTGAGGTTGGTGAATCGGGAGAAGGGTGGATATGGCCCACGTGTTTCTTCTCACTGATCTTCTAGACCATGAATTCGAAGCACTAAGCCGATTCATAAACCTAGGAAACACAATTGCACACAATGTCAAACCCGAAGCGCCGGGCCGGTTCAACATTGAGGCATGTGTTAGTGAAGGAACCTACCTACGAACGGTTCACATTCACTGTTTTGTGGATGAATCTACCTACGAGACCGATTCAATCTCACGCTCGGAAATGAACCGGAGACGAACTTATCGACGGATGAGTTCGGTCTTGCCAAATCAAATGGTCATGAATTACTTGTTCATGACACCGAGTCATTAAGATGTCACTTCGCTCGGACATCGTAATGTTCTTCTTCTTCAAAGTCGACATATCCCTCCATGCTGATGTCGTAGCTTTGGTCATTCTTCAGCGAGCGTCAAGACGTTCTCGTCTCGACTAATCATTCTACGTGTTGCATTACTTGTGCAAAATTACTATGTTGCCCTACACCCCTTGTGTGAGCGTATTCAATCATGAGTTACTTGCTCATGGCAGTCGAATCATTAAGATGTCACCTATCTAGGACATCGTAATGTTCTTCTTCTTCGTAGTCGACATACATCTCCATGTTAGTATCATAGCTCGGTTATTCTTCATCAAGTGTCAAGATGTTCTTGTCTCGACATGTTCCTTCATGTTGCTATCAAAGCCTTATTCATCTCTCGTCAAGATGTTCTTGTCTCAACGTATCTTGTTATTCTTCATTAAGCGTCAAGATGTTCTTGTCTCGACATATCTTCTTGTATTGCTATTAAAGCCTTAATCATCTCACGTCAAGATGTTCTCGTCTTGACTAATCATTCTAAATGTTATATCGTGTGTGCAAATATTCATATGTGGCTCTACACTCCTTGTATGAGCATGTTTATTCATTTCTAAAATGCACAAAGTCTATTATGTAATATCTATTTCTATTATGAAGATGCATTTATTTATTATTATTATTATTATTATTATTATTATTATTATTATATTCTTATTACTATTATTATATTTTTTTATTATTATTATTTTATTTCTTAAACTCTATTTATCTATGTAGAAAATTATTTACAAAAAATAATAGGAAGAAGGGGTTAGCTATTTAACTAGATTTTCATTTATATTTTTGGGATTTTTATAATAGCTAAAATAGTAGAATTTTTATTTTTATTATTTCTAAACTCTATTTATTCTGTAGAAAATCACTTACAAAAATAATAGAAAATAAAATGGCTATGTTTTTATTTATATTTTCAAAATGTTTATAATAGCCAAAGTAATAGAATTTTATTATTATATTCTATTATTATGTAAGAATCATTTACAAAATTAAAAGGTGGTTAGCTATACTATTTTACTATTATTATTTTTTTTATTTTTTTTTATATTTTTAATATCTATAATAGCTAAAAAGAAATCATTACTAATATTCTATCCTATTTATTATACTATTCATTATATCTATTTTTATTATCTCTATTTATTATCTATAGAAAAGTATAAGATTTTTTATTATTAGTTGAAAATAGTCATAAAAGATGAAATTCATTATGTTTTTATTACAACTATCATTTTTATTACATTTTATTCATCAAAAGTATTTTTATTGTATATTTGTATAGAAATAACAAAGGAAATGCAATTCATTTTTATTATAAAACTATATTATCATTCTTTATTATAGAAGAAAATGTATTTACTATCTATTATCATGGTAGTATATTTTGTATATTTTGTGCTATTTATTTTTATTATTCTTTTACAGAAAATATCAATATAACATTTATTATTATTCATATTTCTTTATTTATCAAGGAATATAGCTAATCTCATTATTTATTATGGTATATTACTATCATCATTATTATTTCATGGAAAATCACTTGAAAAATCACTAAAATATATCTAGTTATTATTTATGATTTTTATTTGTATTTTTGGAATTTTTATAGTATTTAAAATGGCAAGTCAAATCTAGGTCAAATATACCAATATGTGTAATGTCTTTTGCTTTTAAATTGTTTTACTATGATTATATTTTTAAAACTGGAATATTATCATATAGAAAAATAGTATGAAAAATAAGAAAAACTTTAGAAACAAATTTGAGTCAATTTGGAGTTCAGGAACATTTTCAAATCATTTGTTTATTCTATATTATTACTATTCAGTTATTATTTAATTACTGGGCCTAATCTGGGCCGCCAGATCTATAACAAGATTAGCGCCTATCTTTTATTCAACTCCACTCTTATTTGGGCCGCCAGATTTGCTTTGAGATTAAGCTTCATGAGATATAAGGCCCAGATTCATTCTATATTTTTATTTAAAACGACGCTTCATTTCAAACATTCGATCTGTTCCGCGATTCGTGCATGTGCTTCAATACTCGTGCCTGCGCGTCAATATTTGTGCTAATGCATTCCATTGGTATTCCGATCGGTAGAATCTTTAATATTCGCGCTACCGATGACGCCGGCGATTGAGACCACCTCTTGTCGATCGGATGACTCCTTTAGCATCGTTTTATCACGATAAAACCTTCTACGGTGTCTGATTGACAATCAATACGGTGGATAATACTACATACCAGTGCCATTTGAAATAAGTTGATACCGCTCGGTACCGAATAGCAATCTTGCAAATTCAATGAAATTAATTGATGTTCCTGACAATTGATTACTCGATTCTCATCGTTTACATATGCTAACATGCATGGACACAATTAGCAATATCCAAATCAACTCACTACTTTGCTGAACCAAGTGTTTGATGATACCGTTTGGTACCGATTATAGTTCACTCAAAATTCTTGCTATTAACTCATTTATAATACCAATTGTTCATTTGACAAGCTTCGTGACAACAATTATAAACAGAATATACTTAATTATGCGTGCAATCTCCCTCTAATCTCAATTGGAAGCTCAGTTTAGTCGGTACAGTGCGACGACACATTAAAAAAATTCAATTCCGTCGAGTTCTCAAGCTAGAGCTGAGATCAATCGACCTTAGATGATAGTATAGTCCCGGATATACATAATGCCAACATGAACTGAGGTTAATCCGACATTTAAACAAGGAAATCAATACAAAGACTTCACTGGTATCGAGTTCTCAGGTTTTAACCGAGATCAATCGATTTTTCCAACTCAATTACTAGTTTCCATTTGAAATTCAATCAAGAAACAAAACAAGAAAGGAGATTCAAGGCAAGAACTGAAAAGAAGAATGTGAATTTGCAAGATTAAAAGAGAGAAATCGAAAATTCAGCTGCGATTATACTGTTACTCTACAATTCAAATACAATTATATCAATTATACTGAAAATCCAACACTGGAACTTCAAATCCAATTGAGATTAAGCTTAGGACTCACCTTCTAATGAATGATTGAAGATATAACAACCGAGTTCTCAAGTTAAACTGAGATCAATCGGTTTCTTGGCCTTTCTCTTCTTGCAATCAATCACCCTCTCTTCCAATTATCTTTCCTATGCTATATCTCTCCAATATCCTTCTCTTTATCTCTCTCTGGTCTATTGTATTATGTCTTTTCTTCTCTCTGTGTGTGTGTATCCATGGATTAGGGGTTTTTTATAAGCAATTGAAATGGTGCACCACGGGATTATAGCCTTGCACCAGCCATACACCACGAATTGAACTGCTCTGGTCCATGAGCATGGCTTTTCATTTCTGTTATTGTTTCTGTTGTAGTGTGGGCCCCATTGAAAGAATCCAAAGTTTTGATCTTTGACCTTTGACTTGATTTAGTTATCTCCATTCTAAATCGCTCACAGAACCTTCTAGCATCCTTAGTATACTATATATACTCATTTAAAGGCTTCCAAGGTGTCTCTTTAGTCTCTGCCATTGTAGTTCATCTCTTCAAGTTCTAACTCACTCACCCGAGCTCACACTTTGGCCATTATTATAGCTCCTCCATTCAATTGTCAAATCTCACCATTTCAACATCATCGTGTGAGTGCATAGAGGCCATAAGCACTGCCAATTCGAGTTTATAGCACAAGGTTCTAACTTTCCTCAATTTACCCGACCTTGTCATCTTATCTCAATTGTTCTTATTCAACATTCAATTGCTGATTTTTCTTTCATTTACAGCATCGCCTAGGTGATTAAGGTCTGCTTGTATCATCAATTTTAATCTTAGATCCACGATCAAAGTTCTTCATTAATCACCCGAGGTGATCATCCTCTCTCATTTGCTTCTATTCGCTTATTCCTTTTTAATTTCGAGCGCTCACCCTTTCTCTCCTATGCGTGGATTACCTCTGGCTATAAGGAATTTGAAGCTTTAAGCTCTAGAGAACTCAATTGGAGTTAATGGCGCCATCGGCCTCGGCGAGAAGAAGAAGAAAAAGAGGGAGGGGAGAAGGAGAAGAGAGGGAAGGAGGTGCGCCTGGCGCACAAAGTCCACAGCTAGGTGGGACCCACAGTCAGAGGCGCAACACAGATAGGCCAGGTGCACATTCCCTTTTCTTTCTCATTTAAATTTCTGTTTAAATCTGCATATGGGCTTGGTGTATGATTGCCTGTGTGAGCTATACATTCATAAACCTGACGAATGGGCCCCACATGTAAGTATATGAATCTCGGCCCATTAGTCCAGCTGTGGATTAATTAACTCCCTGCTTAGATTTAATCAATCTGACTTGGCACACTCGATAGGTCCACTTGTTTAATCAATCCATTAATCATCTCGTTATAGTATTAATCCATGCTTGAGGTGGCTTACATTAATAAGGGCCATGTGTCACCCCAGGGCCCATATTGCCTAATTGGACCAATGAGATACGACCATGTGTTAATAGTTGTAGTGTAACTGCTTGAGGTGTTTTGCTAACAGATCGCCATGTGGCATATATGGGGAGTGAGGTGTCTTTGTTTGTGGTCTTTGCCATGTGGTAAGTGTAGGGATGAGGTGGGCTGTCGGTCTTGCCACGTGGCATGCTTTGGTGGGGCCCACATGTCGGGTCAAGATATGGTGGTGGGGCCACACTACCGAGGTGGACCATGGGGTGGTGACACGTGGCATGAGGTGGCCCAATGAAATGCGACACGTGTCACACACTCTCTCTTCCCCGATTCGGTGTAGGTGTGTTTAGGATCCCCGCTTGCACCCGGATGTGTCTCTGTCCCCAAGTTGCACCCGGATCTGCCTTGATCAAATCTCGATACTTGATCTTTCATTTTTAATCTGTTTTATCTTCCCCGAATTTATTTTGATAGCTCCACTTATCCAAAAATTATGAAAATTTCACCAAAAATCCCTAAATTCATGATGATCATCCCTGTAATTTTTAATTCCATTTTTACCCCTCCTTCTTTGAATTAAAAATTCTTTTATCCATAAAACCCTATTATTCCTTATGAATTAATCCCCGATCTCAATTGTAGCTCAATGTCTCTCGCCAATTATCTCCTCTTGCAGAAACCACCCTAACTAAATACCAATTAGACTTATATTGATATTCATTAGGGCTTGATTTGATCAAATCTTGACTACTTATCGCAATTAATACAAATCTAGACTTGATCAGTGGTTGCTCCCAAACTTTGGCACCGATCGGTCTTATGAAATTGACTTTCAATCCCTTAACATGAGGGTGATTTGATCAAAGAACCGACTACTTATCGATGAATTGACACAAATCAAAGCATGGTTAGGTGGTTGCTTTCATGACTTTGGCACCAGTCGACCTTGAAAGCAAAATCACATTTGAAATTTCTCATGACTAGTTGCATCAAAATGCTAGCTTGGCATTGACATCATTTCATGTAGCATAGGGATTTTACTGTGCTTGACTCCTTTTTCTAGGGTTAGCTCCAAAGGCGATTTTTAGGGTTCAATTCGACTCCTTCATAGGTCACCGAGGTGTGGGGTCCACTGTCGGTGAAGATGGTCACATGAATGACTCATCGAGATAGGCTATATTGTTAGATTCATCTACAAGGGACCTGTCGGAGTGGGTCCCACTTGTCGAGAAAATATAATCACATGGTGACACCCAAGAGGTCTCCTCTCTCCCTCGATCTTCTTGGGTGTCACTCATGCTTTGAGTGGATAGAGAATAGCGGGGTATTTATACTCTTCACTTCATGCCCAAAGATTCCATTGTGGGACTAATGGATTTGTTCCGGGGTTAGGCGACACCTCTCTCGATCAGGTGGGCCATCTTTCCACTGCTCTCTCTCTCTCTCCTTTTCTTATGACTTATCATTAATCATCAATTTATTTTATTTATTCATTTATTCATCCTTGAAACTTTTCAAGGGTAAACAGTTACATATGACTATCATGGGTCCCAACCAGTTTAAGTTTGAGGAAAATTCTCTATAAGCAAATTTCGCTTCCGCACGTCCAGCATGATTTTATTCAGAACGTTGATCTAATTATGTTACTATGATCTGTTGAGCTATATTACTTCGTTATATGCTTCATATAAAATTTTGTTTCAATCTGACATTGAAAATGCTTAGTAAGTAAATTATAGCGTGATTTATATCACTCATACAATAAAATAATAATAATAATAATAATAATAATAAATAAATAAAAATATGTATATATATACATGAAGGTGTATATAACTAATTATCATTTAAATCAAATAATTAAAAATCGGAACTAATGTCTATTATGATGTTCGATACACGATAATCTAAATAAAACTTAATTATAATAATGCATTAATAATTCACGTAATAGTAACGTAAAAGACTTATCGAGATGTTCTTAAATTTGAATTGTTAAACCGTAAAATTTAATTAAGAAATAAGGATAATTAAGATAATAATTACAATGATTTAACAAAAATTAATAAATAACTTAAACAATGTTAAATGAAATATATATATATATATATAGTTAGATAAATAATAAATTAAGCAAGTTTGGGGTATAAGTAGTAGAATGAGATTGAGAATCAAATAATAAGACCCAAAGATCAAAATTTAACCGCTATTAAAATATAATGACTTAAAACTTAATTGATGACATTAAATGAAATGTCGGATGTAGGTCTAAAATGTTAATTTTAAGTTTAGAACTTAAATTAATAACGATCGATTTAAAAATAGTTACAATAATATCCACGACAAAGATAATGATGATTTAATCAATTAAAGGGCATCAAATTAATTTACTTAATACAACAAAAATATAAATAAGTTAATATCAAATTATATAACTAGCACGAATTAACTTGGTCTAATTTAAATTTTGATGAATAACACTTATAAGGAAGTGATTAATTAAAAATCAAAATTTTGAAAATCGAATTCGCATCTTAAAACGAAACAAATTAATAAATGAAACATCCGATTTATAAATTCGAGAATCATGGATCTAATTAAAGAATACAAATTAATTTCAATGATAAAATTGATAATCAGGGTCACGACAGATAAAGTTATTAAACGATTAATTTAAGAATAAGTCGGACGCACAATAACTGTACGAGTTCGATCACAGAAGATCGCTACCGACGCCAAAGTCAAAAAATTTCCCTCTGCACCTATCCACCCTGTCCCATCCCTTTCCCATCCGTAAAATCCACCCCCACTCATGCTCTCCCCTCTGAAATAATAATCCGAGCCCCCTTTTACTCGGAACGGACCCATCCCTCCATTTCCCCTCTCTGGATCGCGCCTCTCACCGAGCTCCGTCTCTCTCAATCTCACACCCGACGATCCCTCTCAAATAACAATTCTCACTCCCTCTCTTCGACTGGTGCTACCGCCTCCTTCCACCGTCGAAACTCGCACCGTTGCCCTCTCCCCTTGACGGTTCCGCCTTACCCACTCAACCCGCTTGTCCTTGCTGTTTGGATAGATCCACCACCCCCAACTTCCAAACCCTAGTTGGCCCGGCCTTAGACCAACGGCGGCTGTCTCACTAGCACCCGATGTCGTATTTATCGTGCCTTCCTCATCAGAGCCATTATTGGCCAGAGCTTCCCCCCCCGACTCGCTCTTTTACTGCCTTATGTGAAACCGGGTAATATTATTCCTCTTTGTCTCTTGGCCGTGTGGGCCTTGTGTCGAGGCTGAGCCTCGTGTCGCTCTGATGTTGCTTGTTATTCTGCCTTTGTTATTATTTTATCCCTCGTGTCGATTATAACGCCTAATAGTCGATCCCTGGTACACTGTTACCGCCTGGTACAGTGAAGCAGGGGCGCTGAAATGGCCCCTCTTGCATGCCTGTGTTATCCTGTAATGGGTTGGCCTGTGCCGACCCTGAGCTTGGTTGGTATGAGTGACCTCAATGTATGCTGATTTATTTCTCTGTTGCCTTGATTGTGTTGGTTCTGGATTCGGGTTGTTGGTACCACTAGCTGATGCTGTTTCTCTTGTTGCCTTGTCTTGCTGGTAAACTCCTGGGTTTGCAGTCACCATGCTGGTTTTGCCCCCTTAGTGAAATGCTACCTGTATCAATCTTTTTGACTGTTTCTTGCTTCTGTTGTTGCCGATACCGCCATCGGTGGCGAGTTCGATCCTATCTCGTGGTGATAAATGGTTTATTATGGCCACCTTCTCGTCTTTTTGCACCGGTTCGGTTGGTTTGGTTGGTCAATTACCCTTTTCTCGCCTTTGATTTTACTTGTTGCTTGCGATGGATACCGTCCCTGTTTTGTGTTGTTGCCTCCATCAGCGCATCTGACTTGTATCATATTATGCATTGCCTCTTGCCCTATTTCAATCTCAGTTGTGACTGACCTAGAAATTTCCAGTATGAATATAAGAGCTTAAAGGAAATAAAATGTGGTAATAACTCTAATTATAGGGTTATATGCGCATAAATGGTTCGATTGATCTTATGACGGTTCAATTTTGATAAGTTTTATTGAATGGACCAAAGTTAATAAAATGCGGGATGAATTTTTAATCGATATTAGTCTTATGGGCCGAAAGGTTAATTTGGATAATAGTGTAATTAATTAATTAGCAAGTGCCGTAAATTTAAAAACGTGCGCAACTAATAATTAATTAATACTTAAAGATAAACATTGGGAAATGATTATATTCCCTGACTGCCCCCGATTTCGGGATATGAAAATCCGAACAGCACCAACGATTTGGTAGTCGGCATATGATCCCAAAACATTAAAACACCAACACATATTAATATAAATACTTTTCTTTTATTTTTCTTTTTGTTTTTAATCTTTTTTTTAAGTTTTATTTTACTTATTTATTTTAATCCTTTTTCTAATTTATTTTATAATTTTAAATTATATACTAACTTATAAAACCTGATAAATCAATAGTAATTATAATATAAGAACATATATTAACTATATATATATATATATATATATATTAATTTCTCTATTTTTAATTTAAATTAATAAAGAATATATATAATTATAATTAAGTCAATTAAATCTTTTGTTTTTGAATAAACAAAAGAATATTAAATTAGTATTATATATAAGATATAATATATATAAATCAATTTCTTACTTTTAAATAAATAAATGAATATTAAAATATAATATTATCTATATAATATATATTAATTAATAACACATTTTTAATATAAATAAAATATTATTAAAATATAATATATAGATTATAAAATAATATTAATTAAATTATTTTAATAATTGATTAAGATAAATTAAATATATAAATATATTAATCAATTTCTTAATTAATAATTAAATAATATTAATAAATATATAAATATATATTAATCAATTTTTCTATTTTAATAATAATAATATTAATTATATAATATTATATATTAATCAATTTCTCTATTTCTAAATAATTAATTATCAATTATAATTAAATTAATTAATAACATTAAGTAATTAATTAATTTAAATAAATTAAATTAGTTACAAATCTAAATAAATATAATCTAAAATACGAACTAAAATAATGATAATTTCCATTGAGCGTCCATGTATACGACTCAAACCAGACTTAATATGATTGGGATACTCGCCAACTTAATTTATTTCGACTTCATAGGTTTTCAAAAAAATATCTTGACGAGTCGACAAACGAATGCACTCCGAGTGAGAGCGACTCCGACGATCGTGACGCTACCGACTCTCGAATTATTCTCGTACGGTTTCCTGGGATTTAATTTTCTTTCTTCGAATTAGGAACCCAAACCGAAAATAAAATGTGTTTAAAATAAATCGAATTGCGGTGTTTTTCCCGACCAAAAATAAGTAGAGACCAAAATCGATCCACATCCGCATCCGGTAAATTGACCAAAGATATTCGAGACATACCCGCATTTACATGTCATATCATATCATATTTCATGTAGATAGGGTAGGAGTAGGATCTCGGGAAATAGTCCCGAGATATGATTAGATAGAATTAAATAATTCAAGTTGTAGATTATAATTATTAGGAAAATATTATTACTATCACTAATTATTAATTAAGTCGTAGTTAATCATGCATTAAATGCATGGGAGTGCCGAGAGGCGGACGGTAATTCTCGGTCGGAGGATTGCCTTGTATAACTGCACACATTGCGTTGTGGTTACGTACGGTGACCCATAGCCCGTGGGACCCACCGGTGCCTCGTATATGCACCGCGCATCCTCGCCTGTCGGGTTATCCACCGATCCCGTCATTTGGCGGGTTCGGCTGTGTCAGAGTGTTTAATTTTGATCAATATTATATTATTATTATTCTTAATATAAATAAGAATGTTAATCCAAATTTGAGCGATCGTGATACCGTGTCTTTCGATTTAGTGTGGGCGGCCATATTCAAGATTGGAATCTACTCCGAGATATTATATTATTTTATTTATCCCGCTATTTAGGATCCTAGTATTGTCCGAAGGGCTTTCTCCTTTGGCCCTTAGTTGGTACAGAAAAGCCTGGATGCGGTCCTCCGGCCCTAGCTGGTACAAGTGTAGGCTCCCATTTGTATATACTCGTTTTGTTATTTTACGGATGCGGTCCCCCGACCCTTGGTTGGTACAAAGTGTAGGCTCCCATTTGTTTCCGATTTGTCAATTCACGGTAGTTATATCCTTTTTACGATATGGCAACCGAAAGCATAAATATTTAAATCCCCTTTGCTCATATTATTATTATTATTATTATTATTATTAGGTGGATCATCGATTCGTAATACCGAGTACGTGCTTTTAGCCGTCACTCTCCTAGGGCGTTATCGCTCCGGGAGGCCGAATTTTCCCAGGGTATTCGGGCGGCATTGGCGCCCGCTTACTCGAAAATCCTAAGTTTGTAAGTCGGGCCCGAATACGTGCCCGCTTAGGTAAGTCACAAGTCCAGTAAGTCGCCCGATCACGTGCCCGCTTGTGGATGGACCGATGATCTACAACCGGGTTATATATTATACGGTGTTTTAAATCTCGTACCTATTACATATTTATCATATATTATATCCGTATTTCCACGTATTTTCATTTCGGTTTATTTGCCATTTCATCTCATTCATCATGTAGTTTTCTTAAACGTGCATAAAGTAATGTTATATGTATATATTTAATATAATGCATTTAAAATGCGATATCGGTATTTGGGTCCGTCTAGGAAAGAAGATAAAATCTTAAGGTCGGATCTAAATCCACCGAGTAATTTTTAAATTACTCACGTTTCCACGGTGGTTGTGGGATCCGGTATTTCGTGTTCGGGATTTTTCTTGAGCGAGTGCTAGGGACAGTCCTGCGCGATGACAGAGATGCTTCGCTGCATTTGCATGTGAGCCGGGTAGTTGGATAGGATCCATCGGGTTTTGCGTTTTATTTCTTTCTTTTGGGTTTTTATTTGAGAGATTTGCTGCCCATTCCGATGGAGCTAGCCCCGCCTATGTAGGCGTTGTATACTCTTTGTTCATTCTGGACTGTATGGTCATGTATTTATATTTATTATTGTTTTGTTTATTCTGAGATTTATATTATCTTATTCATTTAGCCTTTCGTACGCACGTCTCGTCGTGCGTACGTGGCGGGATTAACACCCCTAAGCCGATTTATTATTTCTGGGGTGTGACAGAAAACTATCTGATGAGTTGGAATTTAACCAATCTAGCTAAATCATTACTCCAGAAAGCTTACTAGCTATATACAAAGTGAGAGAGATAATTCAAGAGATTGATACACTCAATTAGTCAAATCCTTGTTCAAGCTCAATCTAACTTCCCTCTATTCTTCCAACTTGATCATTCGTGATCTTCTTGAAAATATTCTTTTGAGCTGTAGTGCTCACCTTTTCTTGAGTGTGTTGTCACTCACCTTTCTTTTGAGTGTGTTGTCACTCACCCTTTTTGAGTGTGTCGTCACTCTTGTTACCGATAGGCTTGGCAGCCCATTTTTGTTAGAGACCAAGTTCTACAAGTGTAAAAACCCTTTTTAAATATATCGGCTCAACCTCAATTGTTAGAGGTTGAAGATTCCGGAGACGTAGGCATTGTTAAACCCGAACTCCGTTACATCTTGTGTTCTTACTTTATCTTTACTTTCTTTTCTCACATTTCTTTGATTGCTATATTCTTGTGAGAATTGAATTGATTTAAATTGTATTCGATGTCATTACATTTGAACATTAAGTCTCAAACCGGTTTATACATTTCTACCTTAGATTCTTTACATTCTTGTACTATCTTGACTTTTTAATACCACCATCCTAGAGCTTCAAATCTCTAAAAGTAGATTTTATTCTTATCTGTTAAAAAAAAAAATGAATCGCCTCAATTAAATTTTTGTTGAAGAAGTTATAATCATTTGAGTGTTGTTAATATTATTCTGACATGCCATTTTGGACCGAATGGTCCATGCCTTTGGACAAAAACCAAATGTGTAGAAATATTTTTTTAGCAGTTTCTTTATTTTTCTAAGTTATTTTAGTGTTTTCTTTAAAAGGGATCCAGAGAACTTCAGAAAAGACATTCTGGAAACATTTTAAATAGTTTTTAGAGAGAGAAAAGTGAGTTCTTGGAGGACAGAGAAGAAGATATTCCCCATGTTTGATTCGGACTTAAAATTATATCTTCATAATCTTGATAATGGATATTTTTATAAGAAAAATAAAAGACAAGCTCTCAAATTTTATAAATATTTATAAAAGAACTCTCTATTCGAGTTTTGAATTTGCGACCTCCCACACGGAGGACATTGTCTTCTGCCACTAGACCAAAAGATAGTTCTCTTTGATAATGAACTTTTATATAAATACTAAAACAAACTCAAAATTAGGGGTGTCAATGGGTCGGGTCGGGTCGGATTTGGGTTGGGTCATATTATTTTATTATTTTTCTTGATCCGATCCGAATCCGACCCGAATAAATTCGGGTCAAAAAATCTTGACTCATACCCGACCCGACCCGTGTAAAATAATTAATTAATTATTAATTATTTTTATATAATTTTAAATAATAAAATATTGATTAATTTATAATTAATCTTAATTAGTATATAATTAATGTATATTTAAGTTTTAATTAGTATTAAATTATAAAATTACTTCAAAAAGATATAATTAACCGTGTCGGGTTCAGGTTCAGATCAAAAAATTAAACTCATACTTGACCCATTTATCTTCGGGTCGAGTCGCGTTCGGATCGGGTCGGGTCAATAATTGACACCCCTACTAAAAATAGAAATAAATATTATACATATATTCTTTTATTTATAGATTGACAATACTCAAATTTCATGTAATTTCATTATCATTTAATTGATCATGAAAGACCATCAAAATTTTATATAATTTTCAATAATTCTAATTTAACTGTCTTTGATAAATTAACAAACGATAATAAAATTATATGAAATTTGAAATACTACCAGTTTATAAGTAAAAAAATATTTTTTATTTTTTTATTTTTAAGATTTATTTTTATATTTAAGTAATTTTTTTATTTATTTAAATTAAATAGAGTTCTCATAAAACTCAACTCAGTATATATTATTTTTATATGTCTCTTTTAAAATCTAAATTTGCACCAATATGTAGAAGACGAGACTTATTCCTAGACCGACGATTCTAAAAATTCATTGTTAAGATTTTTCAAAATAATTTATTGTTGAGTAATCCCTCCCCATCAAATAATAGTGTTGTTGAGATACTACTGGTCCATACCGGATATGATTGTTTTTATGATATTTCATTTTTTATATATTCAACAATAGAAACTTTGAAATTTGTGCGATTGGTATTATATATGCCCCTGTTATAGCTAAAATCCAAATTAAGAAAAACATCATATATATACGTATTATTCATAAATCCAGAAATGAATGATAAAATCTTTTTTTGCCCTGCTATTTTGCGGCACAGTATAGCAGTATGCCATTCTTATCATTACATTTCATGATTTTATTTTTATATATATAACATAAATTTTAGAAGGTTCATAATTAAAGAAAAGAATAAGATAAACACATCGTTTTATTTTTTTTTAAACATGGCTCCCATTGCACTACATTTTCTTTGGAAGAAAAATATTTGAAGTGAATTTAAAGTGCGTGATGAAACAATGATAATGATAATATAAGAAAGAGCAAATTAATACACGCATATTTGAAAAATAATCTATGATTGAAAATTAAATGATTGATTGCACCTTCCATTTTAAGTTTTACATGGTCTAGTTAACTCCTTTGCATATTCTGTAAATTAAATTTGAACCATTTAATCAAAACTATTTCAACCTTTCATTTTTTTTTACAGTGTACGAGGAACTTGAACTTGCATCTCTTCATAGAGATACATCGATCAATTACCATCTAGCATCTACTATGCTCAGTGGTTCAACAAGTTATTAACATCAAAAAATAAGAGTTTGATTTTTTTTTAATTAAGAGGACTAGAGAACTGTCCTTAAGTTTAGTGGTTAACATTATCTTTCATGTGTAAAATTGCCGGTTTCAAATCCGGTTGAAAATTTCTTTGTGAACATTTTAAAATTTAAGAAACTTCACCCTAACTTCATCTTAAAATTGAAAATGACCCAAATAATGTATGACTTTTCATTAATTCGAACGGGACCAGGATGAGGATGCTATTTAATTGAAAACAAACTTTAAACTTTAGAGATATTCTAGCACATTAAAAGCATCAACCAAACTGCAGATTTTAATTGAAAACAAACTTTAGACCTCGCGAGGTCCTCTTTTTGGCCGAGATCTTTGTGTTTCCTATAAATATTAACCTAAGTTGACTGAAAATATAAAAAATGGAGTGAAATTTTTAATTTTTAATTTTGGTACATATCTGGTTCGATGGATTGCAAAACCTCTGGGAATCGAATTAAGATGGATTTTAAATAGGATGCACCCCGTTCAAGATTTTTTTTTTTTTTTATAGTTCCATTCCTATTTACAACATTAAAAGAATTGAGTCGATGAAATTAATACTTTATTTTTGAGTTCAATATCATTAATTATTATCAGATTCCACGCAAAAAATCTCGTAACCTATGGAAGAATTGAGCTTTCACCGAATATGTAAAAACAAAATATTAATATTTGTTTCATTCGTTCTGATCCAAATTAGAAATACATAGCAACACTGATAAAGACGTAAAGTTGTAAACAACTGGTACGTGCTAGAAAAAGGACTATGTACATTTGAATTTTAAGGCATGAAAGCATGAAAAAGAAGTCGGTACGATACCATTAAAAGGTGCAAGCTTCACACAATGAACTGGTACAAAATTAAAGAGGAATGCAGACAGTTGCTGCAATTTACACAGCCCCAGAAACAGGGACTCCACTCCACAGCACACAGAGACACAAGGAATAGTAACAATAATAATGGAAAAAGGTACTGATGTGAAATCTCTATCAATCTACAGATGTAATTAACTTTGGAGGCTTAAACCTGATGAGATGGTATTGAATCCCTAAAAGAAGAGGGAATCCAATGGTGAAAGGTCGCTGAAGCGTTGGTTGATACATCTCACTCAAGAGGAAAAGTCGCACCTCTTTGCCCCTTTGGCATATGCTTCACCTACCTAATGGAGATAGTTTCTAGGGTTTGATTTCCTTTAATTTGTATCTGTTTTGTTTTTTCACTTTTCTTTTTCTTCTTTTGTACCAAGATTTTTGTGTGCCTCAGGAGTATCCAATCCTTACAAATTGTAGTGTAACTAGCTAGACCACAATTCTAAATTACAATTTGCACTTTAATTTATCCCTTTTATTATTCCCATGTTGGTACCATAGCTTTTTGATCCATCAATATACATGGTACAGTATTGGTGCCATTTATATACTGGTGCTTAGTGGCTAGCAGTACCGTAAGCAGGAGGGGTCCGACGGGTCCGACGGGTCCGATGTCCTCTGGATTGCTTACAAGTCCTGGTTCGATGAGCATTACAGCCATTTGATTGATGGACATTTGGATGTTTGATTTAACTGATTCATGCCTTATCAGTCGGTTGATTTAATCTATCCATCGATCGGCATGGCTGTAGCGCACATCAATCACGACATGTGTTCGGTTGTTTCATATCTCAGGCGCTCGTATTTGAGCATCAAATTAATACATTAAACATTCTTAATCAGCCAAATATGTTTATTATTCTTACCTATTAAATATTTATCTGGATTCCAGCATGCTTGTTTCTTTAAATTTCCTCTGTGCAAGGTTCTTTTTTCACTCTTACCAGTAAATTTTAATAGGATACATCAGTGTGCTTGCCACAGAAAATCATAATTTTTAAAGAACGGCTGATGACACTAATGCAAAGAACGATAATTACTGCGGAAGGGGATTCGTTCTAGATAAATATTATAATTTTCACTCTGATACTACACAGAAGTTGGGGATTAGCATCTATCTAGTAAAATATGAAAAATAGATTCTAGGATTCTAAGTCCTGGATAGAGCAGCATATCGCTGCATGATTAGATTTGACAAATTATAGAACGACAAATAGATATTATTTTTAGCATCCCCAAATTGGATTAAGTAATTAAAGAGTAATGCTAGTCTGCGATTTTATCGATCAGGCATGGGATGGGATGCAATCTCCACAATTGATATTTATTGGTGCGCCATTCAAAGTTTGAACATAGTACTTTTAATTTGCATTGCAGTACACGCGGATGGAGGAGAGCCGTTGTTAATCTAAACTTGGTCAATGGATTGTCTTCTCCTTTATCTAAAAATGGTCTAAAATTTCAGTCCTAGGCGGGATATTATTATCATTCTCATTTTGAGTAGCATGCGTGCACGAAGGACTGTAATTAGTTTGTCAATTATTTATCCAATCCCATGTGTTAATTCGACTCGATCTGAATCCGACTCGACTTGACATGATCTGAAAATAAATTAGTCGGTATTGATTTATTTTTTTTATTCAAATTGGATCGGGTCAGATTTGGTCAACCCGACCCGATTAATTATGTTTTTTCAAGTAATTTTGTGATTTAGTATTAATTAAAACTTAAATATACACTAATTATACACTAATTAAGATTAATTATAAATTAATTAATATTTTATTACTTAAAATTATATAAAAATATTTAATAAATATTTACTTAGTTTACACCCATCGGTCGGGTATAGATCAATATTTTTTGACCCGAATTTAATCGGATCAGGTTCGATCGGATCAAAAATAATAATAAAATAATATGACCCAACCCGACCCATTTACACCCTAACTGTAATAAAAGAAATATAAATTTGTACATGTAAGCTCGTAATTATTATTACTAAAAGTTAAGTATGAATTTAATAGAACCAAAGTAATTGAATTTATTAAAAAAAAAGTGTTGCCTATTTATTGAGAGGAAATTGTACAATACTTTGTCGATAAATCTTGGTAAATTTTCGTTGTAGATTATCATTTTATTAATCTAGTTCTTAAATTCTTAAAAAATAATAATTTTGATCTTCAACGTATAATATTATTTTGATTCTCAAAGCTTCAAATGTATTATTTTAAATTTCTAATCCTCGAAGTTCTTGATTTGCATTAAATTGGTCATATTTTAAGTTCATCGAAAAAGTAATATCTTCAACTATCCTAACATTATTTCTTTTGCATTAAAACGAGTGCGAATGTAGTAATGAAACAAAACTGAATGATGTAGAAACAAATATAATAATTCATACTATTAAATGTAATTAATTATATTTAATATTAGCTGTAAATTTCATGGTACCGATTATCATAATTAGTAAAACAGTTAGCAAAACAGAAGTGAATTTTTTTTATTTCAGATATAATCAAGCATACCTCTTTTTCCAACGACCTAACTACATTTGAATATTTTTTTTTTTTTTTTTGAACCAATGACCTAACTACATAAAAAAAATAAAGAAAAACAGCAAAAGTTCAAAAACAAGTATTAGAAAACTCAATAACAGGTCTCATGAGTGCTGGAAACAAACTTAAGGAAGTATTTCCAAACTTAAGGAAGTAATTGAAAAAAAAAATGTACTGTAACAGAAAAAGTACAGAAAAACATGGTGGTACTGATGCTATTGTACAATATAGAACTACAAAAGGACTAGCATTAGTAAAGTAGTCCTAATTAATTTCAAGATGCTTTATTTATT
Source organism: Schoenoplectus tabernaemontani (assembly GCA_037127355.1). Taxonomy (NCBI): domain Eukaryota; kingdom Viridiplantae; phylum Streptophyta; class Magnoliopsida; order Poales; family Cyperaceae; genus Schoenoplectus; species Schoenoplectus tabernaemontani. Next base: position 17,419,141 of record CM073750.1, on the reverse strand, counting down.
AAGATTCTACATAAATTAATTATTCTGGCAAAAAAATATATAATAATAGAAAAACTAAAGATATATACATAAGAAAACTGATAATCAAATGTTGTCTTGAAATGAAACCTTTGATAAATATCTCCTCGTGCTTAAGAATTGGAAATACAACTTAACAACAATTACTATTATGTACAACTTAAAAGTAGAAAAAAATAATCTCCTCTTTATTATGTGCAATCAAGTACTGTAAAACATGAAACTAAAGATTACATGAAAAACAAAAAAAAATATATACATACATAATGTATGGTTAGCCTTCCAATGGCCGAGTTCATGTGCTAAAACTACTGTGACTTCTCTAATTAATTGAGCATTCAACTATCAATTTAGTAAACAATACATTATTACAGGATGTCCTGTAAATTGAAAATTAAACAATTCTATAAGTTAGTTGACACCATTAGTTCATCAAAAAAACAGGGAGAATATGCATAAGAACGTGTTTACAAATATATTAAATTCAAAATATTTTACAAATTAAAAAATTGTTTAATAAGGAGAGTCTTAGTTGTTGTAACCCGACTGAAGCGATCCTTTCAATATAAACAATTTTATAAGAGAAAATTTCAGACGGACTATTAGATTTTCTATCTCATGTCTAGGTTAAATACTGAAGAAGGAACTAAATAATTAAATTTACTTGTTTATTTATAATTTTTAATAATTCCCAATTGTCGTCTTTAAAATTAACCACCTACATATTGGTAATCTAGTAAAGTCTATCATAAACTACCCACTGAGCAAATCAGAAATTGGATATTTGATCAATTAATTTTCTCCAGTATCTTAGTTTGCATATGATAATTTTAATTTTTCAAAAAAAATGTTTTATTAGTCATTTATAAGTTGTAGTCATTTATTAGTGTTAATTGTGTTAAAGGTTCTATTTGAACACCAACACACACACATATAGTGCTATATTGCTATTAACAAATATATGTACTCCGAATATTTAATATTATTTATTATACTTTTATGATTATCCATACTGTATTTATTCTACATTTATTAGTAATATGGATTATTTTTATTTCATATCCGTAATTGAATTCAAATCTGAATATAATCTGTCCAATATCATTTCATAATCATCCATTTACCGGATTTAATTTTAAATTTCAACATTTATTTAAAAAACACGACTGTATTCGTATCCATGAAATAGATATGAATATGATTTTAACACGAATCTACTTCATTTTCACCCATAACCGACGAACATGATATCAATTCATTTTATGGGCCGTAGAGGAATTCATTTTATGCTTACAGAAAGGCCCAAAATACCTTAATCTCATGATCGGAAACTACGAATTCAAAAGTCAGTCAAGTGAGCAAGAACAAAAACAATCAATAATCAACAAAATAAATTAAAATGTATTCGTATCCAGCTATTTACAGTAACAATATAATTTATCAACAACCAAACCCAGCGGTGCCACTATATAATTTTTTTGGCGGTAGTAGTAGTACTACGTCTGGCTGTAATTTAGCTGATAATATTGATGACAGAAGTAGTGTTGATCCAACGATAATGGAATTAAGTGATGATGAGGATGAGCAAGATGATGGCGGTCCGTATTATTCAAATGAAGAAGAAACAGGAGAGGATTACACTGACCAGTCGGATTTTTCGATCGATGAATCGAAGATGAGGAAAATTCAGAGATGCGATACCACATTGTTAGTTACCGACGAACCGAGAGACACCATCCCGTAGAAGCGTTAAATAATTTTGAGATGTTTGACCGTTTAGGCGCGAATGAATATCTTTTAGGACTCGATGATGAGTTAGCTGAAAATAGAATATTTGCTTCTAAATCGGCTTTAAATTGGGTAATTTGTGATTGGAGTGTTAGGAAAAACGTTCAATGTTGGGTACAAGAAAGTTGTAAAACACGACTTATTATGAAATGCAAAGAAGGTAGTTGTCCTTGGAGATTATACGCTAGACTCGAAGAGGGCTCGACCACATGGAGGATCATCACAAATAAAAACCCCCACAACTGTAGAAGACCACCAGGAGACCGCAAACACTTACAACTCACATCTAATTTGATTGCAGGATGTGTTCGACAACATTTAAAGAAGGATCTCTCTCTAACAGTTCAACAAATCGGTATGATTATAGAAACAAAATATCCCGGTGTGGCACCGACGTACGGTAAACTTTGGCGTGGCCGAGAAAGAGCAATTGAACAATTATTTGGCACTTGGGAAGGATCATATACATTGCTTCCACAGATATTGGAGGCGATTGCTCGGACTACTCCAGGTACAAAATTTAAATTATTGACGTGTGATACTTCGGATAATAATGTAAAAATGTTTAAATCCATAGTTTGGGCTTATGGACCATGCATTGCGGCGTTTAAACATTTAAGGCCCGTTATAACTATTGACGCCGGGATTCTTATCGGGCCGTTATAAGGGTAGATTATTGATGGCGTGTGGATACGATGCGAGAGAATAAAATCATTCCTCTAGCATTTGGAATCGTGGATGCGAAAAATGTGGACAATTGGGGTTGGTTCATGCGATGGGTCCGTAATGAAGTGATCCAATGTAATATGAAAATATGTGTTATATCCGACCGTCATAGTGGAATAAAGGGAGTTTTTGAGCGACCGCATTTGGGATGGTCTCGTACAACATGGAGAGGCGGTACACCGATATTGCATGCAACACGTCGCAGAGAATTTATATAAGGAAGCCGAAAAAACTGGAAAGAAAGAAGATAATCTAGAGATGATTTCCGAAGAAGACTAGCGAACAAAAAGAAATCGCGTCGTTTCGTAGAGAGATGGCGAATTTTGAGGAAATCAAATAGAAAAGCTTATGATTTTTTTAAAAAGTCGACAGAATATTAGAAAATGATGATAAAGAACCTCCTAATTTTGCTTCGTGGGCACAAACGTATGATGGAGGACATCGATGGGGTATAATGACCAGCAATGGTTCCGAAGCTCTGAATAGCGTCTTCAGAGTTGAACGAACTTTACCGGTTGCAGCAATTGTGGAGGGAACATGGTATAAATGTGCTAAATGGTTCGATAAGAGGGAAATGGAAGCAATGAACCTGCATAGAGCATGCAAGCACTGGCCAAAAAAATTGATGACATCTTGGCAAAACGTGACGACAAAGCAGGTTCGTGTTGATATTATTTTACTATATTTTACAAAATTTTGAACATATCGTGATACATTTTGTATTTGTTTCAATAATTACAGCTCGTATGAACGTAATTCCACTCGGAACTACTCGAGGAGAATATGAGGTTCATGTGCTTGGTGAGAGGATCGAGAGTGGAGGGTACGGACCGTTCAAGTACACTATTACAATTTCGAGTGAACGACGCACTCGAGATGACCCACAATTGCCGGAACCGCACTGCACGTGTGATTGTCAAAAACCTCAACTGACTGGGATACCCTGCTCTCACGTAATTGCTGTATGCCAACATAGAAACTTTGATGTGTACGGTTTCATAGATGAGCGATACAATACAGCTCACCTACTGAATACTTGGTCCGGATAATTTCATTGTTACGGTGATCAACAAGTTTGGCCGCCATATCTTGGAGAAACTATAATACCTGTGCGACCCTTTTTCGCGCGCTCATACCGCACCGCCGCCGGCGATGGGTTGCGGAAGAAGGACACGGAGATCCCTCCCGAGCGTGCATCTGGCCGGGTGTCGGGATTCTCTGCCGTTTAGAGATATTTGGATGCACATTCGGGGGGTTTTTAGTGATTGTGAGTTCTTGTAGATTCCGTGGGCGCAAGCCCCCACCGTTAATTACCCTAGGCTACTAACCTCGAGGCACCTCTGGATCTTTGAAAGAGAGAAACAAATAGTATAGTTAAAAGATGGTCAAGTGGTCGTCTGGTTCATAAAAAGGGGTCCATGGAAGACGAACCTACAAACGACGGTTCGATCTTTATTTAACCCTATGGAAGACGAACCTACAAACGGATCGGTTCAATCTCTACTTAATTCTATGGAAGACAAACCTACAAACAGATCGGTTCTGTCTTATGGAAGACGAACCTACGGACAAATCGGTTCAGTCTATGCCACCTCGAGATGTAACCTTACTACAAACTAGGTTAATCTCTTTAGAGGGGCTTGAGGTGAGTCTACATACAGAACGACTCGACCTCCGTTGATCTAGAAGATAAACCCACTACAGAACGGTTCAATCTTAACTAGTCAACAACCAATCACACAAAATACAACTCGAAGCACTGAGCCGGTTGATCTTGAGGTTGGTGAATCAGGAGAAGGGTGGATATGGCCCACGTGTTTCTTCTCACCGATCTTCTAGATCATGAATTCGAAGCACTAAGCCGATTCATAAACCTAGGAAACACAATTACACACAATGTCAAACCCGAAGCGCCGAGCCGGTTCAACATTGAGGCATGTGTTAGTGAAGGAACCTACCTACGAACGGTTCACATTCACTGTTTTGTGGATGAATCTACTACGAACGATTCAATCTCACGCTCTCGGGAAATGAGCCGGAGACAAACTTATCGACGGATGAGTTCGGTCTTGCTAGCTCAAATGGTCATGAATTACTTGTTCATGACACCGAGTCATTAAGATGTCGCTTCGCTCGGACATCCGTTTACCCCCGAAAGGTTGAAGGAAGAAATACAAGAGAGAAAGCCAAGATCAAACCCTATGAGTGAAGCAAGACAATCCCCGTACTACATGGAATAGTATCAATGCCAAGCCGTATTTTGATACAACCAATCATGAGAAATCTCAATGTGATTTTTGCTTTCAAGGTGACTGGTGCCAAAGTCATGAGCAACCACCTAACCATGCTTTAATTTGTGTCAATTCTTTGATAAGTAGTCACTCTATGACCAAATTACCCTCATGTTAAGGGATTGAAAGTCAATTTCACAAGACCGATCAGTGCAAAGCCGGGAGCAACCACTTTGATCAAGTCTAGATTTGTATTAATTCGATAAGTAGTCGGCATTTGATCAAATCAAACCCTAATGAATATCAATATAAGTCTAATTGGTATTTAGTTAGGGTGGTTTCTGCAAGAGAGGGATAATTGGCAGAAACATTGAGCTACAACTGATAAATGGAGATTTTATAAGAATAAAACAGGGTTTTATTGATCATGGAATTTTTAGCACAAGCAGACAGGGGTAAAATGGGAAACTAAAAATATGGAGGTGATTATCATGAATTTAGAAAATTTTGGTGAAATTTTCATGATTTTTGGATGAGGGGATCTATTAAAATTAATTGGAGAAAGGAAATCAGATCAATCCAAGGGTCAGGATTTGATCAAGGGCTTTTATGGGTGCAACTTGGAGACCATGCTTCACTGGGTGCAAGTTGGGGACACAAAACACGAGAACACCGAATTGGCGCTGGAAAGGGGTTCATAAAAGGGAAAATATTGAGCAGACTTGGTCCATAATGATTGTTTCTCATTAATCATTACAGGTGGGCCTGGATCACGTGTACCGAGTCCATCAAGTTGCACTACCTCCCTCCTTCGTCTCTTTCGTTGACAAAGGGGCCCCACGAACAGAAAAAATCACCTTCCTTCTTCTCCACCGGCTGTTCTTCATCTCGCGAATGCGATTTTTCAACGAAATAAACCCGAAAATGGAAAAGAATCCAATCGGTAACAGAATTCGACAAATAATATACCGTTGGAAAGCCTTTGATGAGGAGAATTCATTTAAGCAATTGATTTTTAAAATGGTGTATTGTGTACCACTCGCATTGGAGAAGAAGGGAGCTCGACCAAAATTCAATTGAGGCAATTTAAAGCTTAATCACTCGAATTAATGGCTCATAAGGCATCTCTGGGCCTCCACGACACTGTCTAGACCTTTAAACCTAAGCCTCAACATCTCTAGACCTGACATTCACCAACATGCCAACCGGCCATGAAGTGAAATGCCCAAAGTCAATGTCAGATTGAGCAAATGGCCAGACAGGTGAGTTGAACTTATCCCTGGGGCTAGTGTGATGCTAATAATGCTTGCAATTGGGAGAATGTATCAAGAGATAAGAGAAATTGATCCAAAATTTTAAATCGGGTTCTAGATGAAAATAAGGGTTTAGGGCGCCTAATTGGATCTTCCTATTACCCAAACCTATTGAGAAGGATATTGAGGTGATGTTTAGATACCTCGAAGTTTCTAGAAGGGTCCAGAAAGAGCAAATGCTATGGATGGTAATTAAGTGGCAAAAGTGTAAAATCTGCCAAAGTTATAACAAACTCACAACTGCCAATCTTAGTTGCTGGAGGTTAGTAATTGTATTAAGGTGGCTCAGTAGACCACAAGGAACACCAGGAAAATGATTAAACTAGAAATCAAAAGACCAAGTGCAGATGGGATAAAAGGAGATGAAGTTAACAGAAAACAGAAGGAAACATCAATTGCCAAGCTGGCAATCCGAACCCAGGCCACTCACCCCAACAAACACAGTTGAAATCAATCCTAACCACTCAATTTCTGCATCAAGGGATGAGATGAGGCCACCTAATCAATCCATGGGTTAAAAGAAACACAAATTGTGTATGGAGAAAGCACAATTGAAGAACTGAACTTTCAACTGATTCTTATATAAACCCCTGGAGCTCCTTTAGATGGAGCGACGAGAAACCCACATCGCACCCTCCTCTATCCAAACCAGTGAAGAGAAGAATAGCCAGGGATCAAGGAAGACAAGAAATGATTAACCAATTGATAGTAGATTTATTTTGAATCTCTCAATTAGGTTAATTCATAGCACCATGAGCTCTATTCACTGCACAACACCCCAAGCTGAGTGTTATTTGATTCTCTAAGATATTGGTCAGATTCTTTTGAGCAATGAAATAAATTTAGATTTTATTTTCTGCACTCTTTGCTGCTTTCAATTACCTTTTTTTTTTATATTTCTCTTGAATATTCCATTTCTTTGATGATGAGAGAGTTGGTAGAAGAGCAGTCACTGCCTCCCAACTGTAGCTTACAACTGATAGAAGATCTATATGATCTCTCGGTTATAATTTGCAAAGTAATTGTTCAAATCTTGAAATTTCAAAACAGTTATGGATGAAACTGTAATTGAACAATTCAAGAGTGTGATTAGTTTCAAGATCAAGACCACCCTTAGACTCCAAGCTAGATGCCCGGACCTATTCCCACGGATAAAAAAGTATGAGTTTGATAAAAGAAATTGAGAGTTGAATAGTCGAATTATAAGCCAGCAATAATCAATATTAAGAATCCAGTACCTGTCATTATTGTCAGTGTTAATCACTCATATACTGATGCTCTAATTGACATAGAAGTTGCAAAGTATAGTAATGAACTAATTCGATTAAACGATTAAGCATTGCAAATGGCAATCAAAGTCTATACCGAAACGGTACCAGAAGTCCAAAGCGGTACTGACTCCTTGAACAATCCACTGGACGGATGCATTCAAGAAGACCACCGCTGCACTCTTTTGGTTCTGGCGATCCTAATACCGTTGGTGGATTTCCGATCAGAAGCTCCGATCGTCAGGAAGCTATCTATGCACGAATCTCAAACTGCCGAGAGAGGCGAGAAGTAGCCCCATGACACAGATCGTAAAGCATAGACACATATCTTGATGAACTAGGTGCTAATCCAATAGCATTTGGAGGGTAAAGTTTAAAAGAAGATATAGGATGGATCTAGGCCCTTGGCCTCCCTCTGGCACTAATCTTGAAGAAATCCAATGGCTTCAGATAATTAATAGAAAAAGAATGAAGCTGGCTCGGGCCCAATGCGAGAAAAGAGAAGAGTAAATGGAAGTTGGCCCAGTGAAATAAAAGGGGAATAAAAGTAGTCGGCCCAACTTCAATTTACAGACATTAAAGGAGAATTAAGTCGGCCCAATTCATTAGGCCCAACTGTTAATTAATAATTGAACATTAATTATATATAGTAAATAAATGATTTGAAAATGTTCCTGAACTCCAAATTGACTCAAATTTGTTTCTAAAATTTTCTTATTTTTCATACTATTTTTCTATACAATAATATTCCAGTTTTAAAAATATAATCATGATAAAACAATTTAAAAGCAAAAATATATTACATATATTGGTATATTTGACCTAGATTTGACTTGCCATTTTAAATACTATAAAAATTCCAAAAATACAAATAAAAATCATAAATAATAGCTAGATATATTTTACTGATTTTTCAAGTGATTTTCCATGAAATAATAATGATGATAGTAATATGCTATACTAAATGATGAGATTAGCTATATTCTTAAATAAATATAATAATAGATATTATATTGATATTTTCTGTAAAAAAGAATAATAAAAATAAATAGCACAAAATATATAAAAATATAACACCATAGTAATAAATAGAAAAATGCATTTTCTTTTATAATAAAGAATGATAATATAGCTTTACAATATGAATTGTATTTCTTTTGTTATTTCTATACAAATATACAATAAAAATACTTTTTGATGAATAAAATGCAATAAAAATAATAGTTGTAATAAAAACATAATGAATTTCATCTCTTATGGCTATTTTTAACTAATAATAAAAATCTTATACTTTTCTATAAATAATAAATAGAAATAATAAAAATAGATATAATGAATAGTATAATAAATAGAATGGAATATTAATAATGATTTTTTTTTTAGCTATTATGGATTTTAAAAAAATAAAAAAAATATAAAGAAATAATAATAATAAAAATAATATAGCTAACCCTCTTTTGATTTTGTAAATAATTTCTACATAATGAATAGTGTTTCAACATAATGGAATATAATAATAAAATTCTATTACTTTGACTATTATAAACATTTTAAAAATACAAATAAAAAATCATAGCCATTTTATTTTCTATTATTTTTGTAAGTGATTTTCTACAGAATAAATAGAGTTTAGAAATAATAAAAATAAAATTTTACTATTTTAGCTATTATAAAAATCCCAAAAATATAAATGAAAATCTAGTTAAATAGCTAACCCCTTTTTCCTATTATTTTTGTAAATAATTTTCTACATAGATAAATAGAGTTTAAAAATAAAAATAATAATAATAATAATAATAATAATAATAATAATAATAATAAATAAATGCATCTTTATAATATAAAATAATAATGGAAGATATTATATAATAGACTTTGTGCATTTTAGAAATGAATAAATATGCTCACATAAGGAGTGTAGAGCCACATAAGAATATTTGCACACATGATATAACATTTAGAACGATTAGTCAAGACGAGAACATCTTGACGAGAGAATAAATAAGGTTGCAATGACAACACGAGAAGATACGTTGAGACAAGAACATCTTGACGTGAGATGATTAAGGCTTTAATAGCAATACGAGAAGATACGTTGAGACAAGAACATCTTGACGTGAGATGAATAAGGCTTTGATAGCAACATGAGTGAATATGTCGAGACAAGAACATCTTGACGCTTAATGAAGAATAACCAGAGCTGCGATATTAACATGGAGATATATGTCGACTCTGAAGAAGAAGAACATTATGATGTCCTAGATAGGTGACATCTTAATGACTCGCTGCCATGAGCAAGTAACTCATGATTGAATACGCTCACACAAGGGGTGTAGGGCAACATAGTAATCTTGCACAAGTAATGCAACACGTAGAATGATTAGTTGAGACAAGAACATCTCGACGCTCGCTGAAGAATGACCAAAGCTACGACGTCAGCATGGAGAGATATGTCGACTTTGAAGATGAAGAACATTACGATGTCCTAGCGAAGTGACATCTTAATGACTCGGTGTCGTGAACAAGTAATTCATGACCATTTGAGCTGGCAAGACTGAACTTGTCCGTCGATGAGTTTGTCTCCTGGCTCATTTCCCGAGAATGTGAGATTGAATCGGTCTGTTGGTAGATTCATCCACAAAACAGTGAATGCGAACCGTTCTGTAGGTAGGTTCCTTCACTAACACATGCCTCAATGTTGAATCGGCCGGCCCGCTTTCATGTTTGACATTGTGTGCAATTGTGTTTCCTAGGTTTATGAATCGGCTTAGTGCTACGAATTCATGATCTAGAAGATCGGTGAGAAGAAATACGTGGGCCATATCCACCCTTCTCCTGATTCACCAACCTCAAGATCAACCGGCTCAGTGCTTCGAGTTGTATTTTGTGTGATTGGTTGTTGACTAGTTAAGATTGAACCGGTCTGTTTGTAGGTTTATCTTCTAGATCAACGGAGGTCGAGTCTGGCCTCGTATGTAGACTCACCTCAAGCCCCCATGAAGAGATTAACCCGATCCGTTGGTAAGGTTACATCTCGAGGTGGCATGGATCGAACCGGTCTGTTTGTAGGTTCGTCCCCCATAGGATAAAACCGATCTGTTTGTAGGTTTTGTCTTCCCTAGATTGAACCGATCCGTTTGTAGGTTCATCTTCCGTAGATCCCTTTTTATAAACCTAGACGACCACTTGACCATCTTTTAACTATACTATTTGCTTCTCTCTTTCAAAGATCCAGAGGTGCCTCGAGGTTCGTAGCCCAGGGTAATTAACAGTGGGGGCTTGCGCCCACCTGGAATCTACAAGAACTCACAATCACTAAAAACCCCCGAATGTGCATCCAAATATCTTTAATCGGCGAGATCGGCCGACACCCGCGGATGCACGCTCGGGAGGGATCTCCGTGTCCTTCTTCCCGCAACCCATCGCCGGCGGCGGTGCGGAGCGCGCGAAAAGGGTCGCACGGGATCGGCACGCCCGGTGGGACCCTTTTTCGCGCGCTCCGCACCGCCGCCGGCGACGGGTTGCGGAAGAAGGACACGAGATCCCTCCCGAGCGTGCATCCGTCGGGTGGCTCGGCGGCGGCGTGCGGAGCGCGCGAAAAGGGTCGCACAGATCTCGCACGCCGGTGGGACCTAGATTCTCCTCTTATCTCTGAAAGAGAGAGGCAAATAGAATAGTTAAGAGATACAAGTGGTCTTCTATGTGCTAAAATGACTAATAATTTTCAAGTATTTTTGTTTTTGCAGAAATGGCATTCTTTGGAAACTTCAACCTCGCTCCCTACACCGTCCCTCCCTGCACAGAGCCCAGAGGGCAAGCTCTTCATGTTCTTCGGGACCATCCCGCAAGAACTCACCATCTATGGCCCAGCTCCAGTGGCCACGATCACTCCCGCAACCGCCCGGATCTCCATCCCGGACGGGGAGGAGGACTCGATCACCCTGACTCCCAAGGGGATCTCAAACAATGTCATGGCCTCTCCTACTACCTCCCCAAAGAGGAGAAGGCGACCGTCCAAGAGGACCCAACTAACCCGCGGCCAAACTACCCACAACTCTCAAGCGTCCGGAAGAGGGCCCGGATGCATACCGTAACCACCGGTGGCTAGGCCGGCTATCCCGCCTCTAACAAATTCACGGCTCTCCGAATAGTGGCCAAGAACTCGGCCACGGAGCCGGCCACCGCCGTGCATGGGAGGTGCCTAAGCCCACACCTCGCCTAACTCAAAGGCCTCGCATGCGCCAGACAAGTCTCAAGCCCCCGCAGAAGCCATCTACAAGGCTCACGGGGCCCTCGCGAGAGGAAGAGCGTGAGAAACGCTAGGTCGAGACAATACGTCTCCGCTCCGGTCAATCTCGGGACATGGCTCGGCCGCAAGCCATTGTCTCAACTCCGCACCCGAGGAGATTTACATCAAAGGCAACACCTAGCACCCAAGGTGTGGGTCCGAAGGGTTCCCGACCAACAAAACCCCGTCTCAAGCCCAACCCAGGAAGGCAGGCAACTCTTGCACTCCGTCCGAGAGCGTATTCAGCCGCCTAGGCCAGAAGAGTGTATTCAGCCGGTTAGGCTCGAGAATACCACTCAATAACCTGAAAATAACCGCACCTGACCAAACGAAGAAGAAGAGAAGAACCGCTCGCTATGAAGAGCACTTCTCGGTCAACACCATCAGCATAAGCTACGATACTGATCCGGACACTGATGCTGAGGTGAATATGACTCAGGATGACCAGTCCCCGCCTAATCAAGCTCACGTCACCAATACCAACAAAAATAATGGTAGAAAAGGGAGACCTCCCAAGAGAGTCAATCCCGAGGGCAATAGCAGGGAAGGGGAAGACCACAACGAAAACCCTGACTTCTTCGACAATGAAGATGACGTTGAAACACGTCCCGAAGTGCCTATCGATGAAATTGAAATACTAAAAGGCCACATCGAGGCACGGGACGAAGAACTGATTAGGCAACGGGAGCTAATCGCTACCATGCTGAAACAAAATGAAGAATTGATTAAGGCGGTCAAATCCTTGCAAGAATCACAAGACGCCAATTTCAAGGCTGGTAGCTCCCGTCAAGAAGGGGTCCACAGTACCAAAAGCAATCATAAGGGAAAACAACCTGTCGATTCTAAACCTCATCCACACAGGACAATAGAAGTGGAGGCTGAACCAACGGGAATATCCCGGAAGGAGATTCAAGCCATGATTTCTCAGCAAATGCAAATAGCTGGAGGTGGATACGCTATCCCTCCCTTTAAAAACTGTGGACATCCATACCCTGCCATATACGACTTAGAAGAATATCCTAAAGGGTATGTGATCCCCCGCTTCAGGACCTTCTCCGGGGAAGGCAATAAAGACCAACCCCGAACAACACCTGCCCACTTTGTAGCCTCGTGCGGCAACACGGCGCAATGATGCACTTTGTTGTTGAGACAATTCCCTCAAAGCCTAGTGGGAACCGCCTTTCAATGGTACTATTCATTAGAAAACAACGACATCGTAACCCGGGACGAGATGGCGGACTCGTTCGGGCACGATTTGTCATGGTGTCGACAAGATAAACATAGCCGGTCTGCAAGCAAGCACTAAACCCAAGAAAGGGGAGTCAATGACGATTTTATTAACGGATGGCGGAACCTCGAGCATCAAATGCGACCGCACATTAACGGAAGATGAGGCCGTCAACCTAATCATGAAAAACATTGACGGGTGGATGGGCATGCTTCTTGGTGTGACAAAGGTCAACACATTCAAAGACTTGCTCAGATCGGTATCCAATATGGAAAGGATGTCACCGCACACCATGCCGAGCTTTATGAATAATAGGCCGCAACGAGGAGCCCGAGCCGAGACTAAAGTGGCATTCACCTCGTTGAAAGATAAGATGGTTGCTAACGCAGACACCCAAGGCGGCAGCAGTAGCACAAATGGCAACAATTATAACAAGGGGCCCAGGCCCAACCCAGGAGGGAGTTCACGGAATTTCGAATCTCTCAAACAAAAGAAATCTAAACCGTACTCCTTCAGAAAAGATAAAGTTGCCCAAATCTTCAGAGGGGCACTGAAGAATGGCCTAACCCCGCCGCGATAAGAACGCCGGAAGATGCCGATAAATCGGACGAACCCAACTTTTGCCCATACCACGTAATAATAGGGCACTCAATTGAAGATTGCTTTGGGTCTTCAAAGATTGGGTCGAAAAAGCATACAAAAACGGTGAAATTACTTTACCTAAAGGGTTCTTGCAAAGCCCATCAGCCCATGAGCAGGCCAACACGATCTCTCATGAGGAAGAGAAAGTCCCGGGCCAGTCATGCGAAGACCAGGAAGAACAATGGACTACGCACCTATCGAAGAAATCGATTAAAATGCTTAAAGCCCTTAAGAAAGAACCTGGCATGAGATGGAAAGACGATATCACGCCAGTGGTCCCACCAAAACCCAGGGTATATTATAAGGTGGACCAAAGCCAAGACCAGGTTCTTAAGAAGAGAAAGAAGCATAGAAGCAACAAGTCCAGAAAGAATAAAATTGAAGAATGCGAGCAGGGCAGTCCCGAGGTGATTACCCTTCAACACTTCATCTCCAAAGAAGACTGGGAGAAGCTAACCCTGGGTCAAAAGAAAGAAAATGTGGATGAAGAAATAAATAAAGAAGAAAGCGAAGAGATCTGGGGTGCTTCGTGCAACATGGTATACTCTTCTCACGACGAAGATATGCCAACTTTAGAGGAGATGTTCTTCCCGAATGATGAAGGAGAAGCAAGCACCTCTGGGACCAAAAATGAAGAATGTAAAGCCGTACTCGGTCCGGGACTTATATACCCGAGAGACAGGGGCTCCCAAGGATTCCGATAAAGGAAAGGACAAGGTCCGAATAAAGGTAAAGAGGTCGAGAATCCAAGCAAGAACCCAGAAAGGACCCGGTCGACGGGCGAAGAATATAATGTGTTGGCACATCTGCGTAAGATTCCAGCGCTATTAAGCATATTTGACGCGTTGATGATGTCACAAGACCTAAGAGAGGTGCTAATCCAGGCCTTGCAAGATCCCGAGAAGTACAAGTCATACTTCGTAGAGCAAAATATGCAGGAAGCCCTATTCACCGCCAAGCGGGCCGCCTGCATAAATTTTACAGACGATGACCTCTTAATAGGCACCGTCGACCATAACCGCCCGCTATACATCACCGGAAACTGCGGAGGGCAAAAGGTTGGTCGCATCCTGGTTGACGCAGGGTCTTCGATCAATATCATGCCGCTCAAAACTCTGAAGACCATCACCTTAGACGTAAAGAATCTATCTGATGAAAAGGTGATTATTCATGGCTTCAATCAAAACTCCCAAAAGGCCCTGGGAGCTATAACTCTGAACCTGCAATGCGGAAGCCTAAGGGCGCCTACTAAATTCTATGTCATTGACGCTGAAACCTCTTATCGGGCGTTCTTTGGGTCGCCGTGGCTTCACGACAAAGAATCGGTCATACCTCTACTCTGCACCAGTGCCTGAAATATATCGAGAATGGTAAGCAAAAGAGAATTGACGGAGATGTCAAGCCATTCGGGGTGCATGAGATTAAATTTAATGACGCCCAATATTTTCTGCCTAAATCCGCCGTGGCGCCAAGCCGGCCTATAACTAAAGCAGGTCAGAAACCCTTCAACAAAGGCCCTAAATTTGATACCTCGTCTGGAGAAGAAGAAGAGGTCAAATTTAATATTAAACCCCGAGGTGCTCGAGCCCAAAGACCCGGAAGAAAGTCGGGTGAAGAAGCAACCTTCCGCTTCAAACAATTATTTGCGTATAAGGCCCAAATAAAACCGAACGAAATCAATGCAAGTGATTCGAAGAGGAGGTCATTTTCAATTTTAAACACGCCAACACCCCTCAAATTCGATCATAGAGGCAACTTCGGAGAAGACTCAAGATTCTAACAACTCGGGCGATATTACCTCGGGAGAAGAGTCTGGCCATGATCGTCAACCCTGGGAAGAAGAATCTGACGAAGAGATCATTTATCACATCCTCAAGAAGCCATACAAAGGGCCCGAAACAGATAATGAAAGTGAGGAGTCATATATGATCAACACGGGACCCGGTAGCGGAAGGGATAACCCGGTTAGGCCAAGGCCTATAAATGAAGAACGCTCATGGCGGGAAAATTTCGAAGGACGCGTCTGGAATGCAATTGACGAAATAAGGCACCAGGTTGAAAATAATAGAAGAGAGGTGTCTGAACAATGGGAAGTGATGCAGGATATCAAGGTGCAACACAATGAAATCATGATAATGATTGAAAACCTGCAAACCGCGATCTATAACTCCGAGCTACTCAAGGAGGTGACGAGCGAACCCCGTTCCGGAACCCCCGAAAGGCAAGCACCCGATAGCGGCAAGCGGGTAATTGTAATAGTAGATGAATCAAAGGGGGAAGAAATAAAAGCTAAGCAACCGACCGTCATGCAAACCCTCAAGGTCAAGAAGAGTAAACCATACTCTTTCTTAAAAAATAAAACAGCTCGGATATTTGAGCAGGCCTTAAAGAGCGGATTGACACTTCCCGTCTGTAAAAGACCCGCCGACATAGAAAGAGCCGGTGAAGGCGAATTCTGCCCTTATCATCGCATACTGGGCCATACAATTGAAGAATGCTGGGTATTCAAGGACCTTATAGAAGAAGGGCACAGAAATGGGACGATCCAACTCCCGAAGAGCTTTCAACAAGACCCAGCTCCGCATAACCTGAATAACAAGGGCAAAGGGGTGGCTTATATGATCTCGCACACTCCCGTACCTAGTAAACCTAAGGTTGCGAGACGTAAGCCGATCAAAGAAATCTACCGCTCCAACTCAGTCATGAATATTGAAATAGAAGAAGAGATGGCAGCGCTAGAGATTACTGTGGTTCCTGAAAAGCATTTTAAAGACCTCATACCAAGGGAGGTGAACCACATTCAAACCCTAAAGACCTTTGTTGTGCCGGCAAAGGTAGAGCGCATCAAAGGGAGAACTATCATCCACAAGGCTATAATTTTCTATCAGAGCGATTCAACCCAGTCTCTGAAGAAACCTGATCACAACACTTGGAAGAAATGGGTGATAGAACAAGAATCAGAGAATGCAACGAGCGGTGACGCTGCATCTCATCCCTTTGGAAAGGAGCTATATAAATTGGCGAAAAGGGCAAAATGTCTGAGAGACATATCCAAGGCCGAGGCCAAGCGCTTTGATGAACTCTGGAATGGCGGCCAGAATAAGGTCCTGGGCCTGGACGGTAAGATAAAATACACCCGGGGATTAGGGTATAACTGCGATGACGCAGCATGTTTTGAAGGGTCTCTCAACGAGTACCGTATGGAAGAAAGTCGTTGCATGACTTCGTTGAGATGCGGATAATGAAACAAGAAGAGGACAATACCCGGTCTGAAAAATGCTTTGAAGCGACTAGAAAAGGAACCTAACACGGTCGATGAGTTAGCTGAAATTAATGCGGGACGAGAAGAAGACCCACGACCAACCTTCATAAGCGCGTCCTTGCTTGGAAGAGGTGGTGACGAGTTGAAGACATTCCTTAGAAGCTATATGGACTGCTTCGCTTGGAGTTATAAAGAGATGCCTGGATTAGATCCCAACGTGGCGGTCCATTACTTGAAAATTGATCCAACCTTCAAGCCGATTAAACAAGCGCCGAGGCGGATGAGAATAGAGCTCGAAGAGAAGGTCGTGGAAGAGTCAAAGAAACTCATCGACGCCGGCTTCATACGGGAAGAAGAGACGCCAGAATGGGTGGCTAGCATTGTCCCGGTTAAGAAGAAAAATGGGCAAATCCGCATTTGCGTGGACTTTCGGGACTTAAACAAGGCGTGCCCTAAAGATGATTTCCCGCTCCCAGTAACCGAAATCATAATTGACCATACATCCTCTTATGAAGTCTTCTCCTTCATGGACGGTTATGCGGGCTATAATCAAATTAAAATGGCGCCAGAAGATGAGAGACATACGGCATTCCGCACGCCGATTGGCATATATTGTTACAAAGTCATGCCGTTTGGACTCAAAAATGCGGGAGCCACCTACCAACGGGCGATGACGAAGATATTCGACGATCTGATCCATAAAATAGTAGAATGCTATGTGGACGATCTGGTCATCAAAGCCATGTCATATGAAGAACACCTCCAATATCTTGAGGTCGTTTTCAACCGCCTGAGAGAACATGCGCTCAAATTAAACCCGTTGAAATGCGCATTCATGGTATCATCCGGTAAATTTCTGGGGTTTGTGGTACGTCACAGGGGAATTGAAATAGACCCGGGCAAAATCAAAGCAATAACTGAACTATCCCCGCCAAAGAATTTAAAACAATTGCGATCTTTGCAAGGGCAATTGGCGTACATTAGGCGGTTTATAGCCAACCTATCGGGTAAAATCCAACCCTTCACCCGGCTGACTAAGAAGAATATCCCGTTTAAGTGGGATGGCGAGTGCCAGCGAGCCTTTGAAGAAATCAAAGCATATCTGCTCAACCCTCCAGTATTGGCGGCGCCCATATCCGGGAAGGAACTCATTCTATATACAACCGCCCTGGATGGATCCGTGGGAGCCCTTTTGGCACAAGAAAACCAGGATGGTAATCAAAATGCGCTATATTACTTAAGTCGCATGATGGTAGGGGCAGAACATGGGTATTCACCGATCGAGAAGCATTGTTTAGCCCTAATCTTCGCGGTGAAGAAATTGAGGCATTACATGCTAGCCCATAAAATCATTTTAATATCCAAGGTGGACCCTCTCAAATACCTGATGACTCGGCCAATGCTAACGGGGAGGCTGGCCAAGTGGGCTATCATTCTTACCGAGTTCGACATCACCTATACACCGCAAAAGGCGATAAAGGGGCAGGCGCTAGCAGATTTCTTGGCTGCACACCCGATCCAAGACGACTCCCCATTAAAATGTGACTTCCCTGATGAGGAAACCCTACATGTTGAAGAAGGAAGTCCTATATGGGAGATGTACTTTGATGGCGCCTCGTCGATCAAGCCGATCGCGGGCCCGGGAGTCCCAACTGTGCGAGCTGGCGCAGGACTAGTCTTCGTAACCCCGGAAGGCGGGATAATACGACATTCTCTGGCTTTAACCGAACCGTGCACAAATAATGAAGCAGAGTATGAGGCACTTATCGCCGGACTAGAGCTATCACTGGAGCTGGAAATCAAGGCTGTGCGTATCTTTGGGGATTCACAGCTGATAATAAATCAAATAATTGGCGAATATAAAGTTTTAAAGCCGGAACTAATACAATATCACCGAAAGGCCATGGAATTAATGAAGAAAATCCCGTACGTGTCCATCGAGAAGGTCACGAGGGCTGTGAACGGTGAAGCAGATGCGTTGGCCAAACTCGCTAAAGAGCTGGGTGAACCAACAGAGCTTCGAAATCCACATCATCGTCCGCAATAGAAGACCATTATCATTGTGTCAGACGACAGACAATGTGAATAATGAAAATACTGGGCTAGAAAAGATGGAATGCCAAGAGACAATGATAACTGAAGAAGACGATGATTGGAGACAACCGTTCATCGAATATTTCCGACATGGCACCCTCCCCAAGGATAAAAGGATAGGCGATCAACTAAGAAAACGGGTACTACGGTATGCATATGTGGGCAATACGCTATACCGTAGGTCTTATGATCGATTGTGGGTGAGATGTGTATCGTGGCCTGAAGGCGGCAGTTATGAAAGAAGTTCATTCGGACTATGCGGAGCACATCGTCGGTCAGGGCCAAAAATGAAGTTGAAGATCAAGCGAATGGGGTATTATTGGCCCACGATGGTGGGCGATTGTGAAGAGCACGCAAGGAAGTGCGCATGTGCCGATACACGGCCCTTTTATACATCAAGCGCCAAACCCGTTGCACCCCACGGTAGCATCCCGGCCATTTAATATGTGGGGCACGATATAGTAGGGCCCATAGACCCTCCAACGTCGAGAGGTCACCGGTTCATCCCGGCGACGACATTACTTTACAAAATGGGCCGGCCGTCCCACTTAAAGAAGTTAAAGCATCCGATGTGGTTAAGTTCTTCAAGACGCACATCCTCTACCGATTCGGTACCCCACAACGGATAATATCCGATAACGGGACGGCCTTCAAGAGTTCCAAAGTCTATGCCCTGGCGGAGCAATTCAACATTGATTGGAGATTCTCGTCCATTTATAATCCGAGAGCCAATGGCCTGGCCGAAGCCTTTAACAAAACTCTGATCAATATTATGAAGAAGACTGTGGACGGCAACCAACGAGACTGGGATAATCGTCTACAAGAGGCATTATGGGCTTATCGAACCACATACCGAACGCCTACGCAAGCTACCCCGTATTCTCTGGCTTTTGGGGTTGAAGCCGTTCTCCCTCTTGAGGTGGAACTACCGTCATTGCGGGTGGCTATGCAAAATGATATGACCATGGACGAATGCCAACAACTTAGACTGGACGAGTTGGATGCCATGGATGAGAAGAGACTGATAGCCCAGCAGAACCTTGAAATATATCAGGCAAAAATGGCAAGGGCATATGATAAGATGGCGCGAGTCAGGGCATTTCAACAAGGGGAGCTTGTTCTTGTCCTCAAGAGGCCGATCATTGGCCGGCACATCGGCCCGAAATTCTCTCCGAACTGGGAAGGGCCATATGTAATCGAGAAGGTATACGGGAGCGGCGCATACCAACTCATAGACCATGAAGGTGAAAGACCCATGCCACCGATTAATGGGCGATATCTGAAGAAGTACTACACCTAGCCCAGAGCGGGGCCAACCGAGTAGTATCTATTGTAAATAAATAAGGAGGGAATAAGTGTTCGTTTACACACACGTGCACGAAACACAAACCCATGTCTAACCTCCACTTTTGCATAAAAATCCCAAAACCCTACTTGTGCATCTGTAAATAGAATGCATCCAAAAATCCAAAACCACACAAACACATTTAGCCCTACAACAAAAATAAAAAATATAGAATAAGAGAATTCAACGCCAAAACCACGCGAGAATGTAAGGCGAGAGCTTTGGTGTTTGGGCTCACAATACAAATACCACTGGGTTTGTCCATTTGATACAGAATAAACACAAAAATGGGCGGGTTTGCGGTTGTCCCTCAAACCATCTTTGCCCAATGACGAAAGTTGCTCATATTGGTCGCCGCGCGCAAAGCCAAGGGATAGGTCGAGCAAATTGGTGGCTAGTAAATAGTCGCTTCCGAGGGCATATAAATAAATAACTCCCGTATTATTAGTAACATGTATCACTAATAACCAAAAATTTGCCTTCTTCTAATAAAAATGAAAGGATATATAAGTAAAACAATAAAAACCTATTTTCCTACTCATAAAAAAAATATATGATGATAATAAAAAAATAATAAAACCTTTTCAATAAGGGGTTGCCACCTTTGTCCCCGACGCCATGAGTGTTATACAAAGCCAGGTTGGGTGCATTCATCCGTAAAAGCACCACACGCCCAAGGAGGTGATCTGTTTCTAATCCCAAAATAGATCATGGAGGGGTCAGACTAAGGGTTTACGCTTGTACCCGACATTTCATGTTAAACAAAGCGGCTCGCTTAAAGAAGTGACTCAGGTCATGGAGAGCGGACCTACCCGATGAAAGCTTGTCTCGCAGGGGATGGGGGATGGATGTTTGGGGGTAGCTAAAATTTAAAAAACTAGGTTGGGTACATTCATCCGCAAAAGTACCACACGCCCAAGGAGGTGATCTGTTTCTAATCCCGAAATAGATCATGGAGGGGTCAGACTAAGGGTTTATGCTTTCGCCCGATATTTAGTGTCAAATAAAGTAATTCGCTTAAAGAAGTGACTCAGGTCATGGAGAGCGGACCTACCCGATGAAAGCCTGTCTCGCAGGGATGCGTGATGGATGTTTGAGGGTAGTACCCCCACAAAACAAATTGAGTGGAGATGAGTGAACGTGAGTTTCCACTTCCGCACGCAACGGTGCATAAATGAGGGGAGAGTGGGTGAGCTTCCACAAATAAATGTTAACTAAGTATATAAGGAGCATCCACAAAATGGTGTTATCAATTGCATCCATAATCCAATTGATACTGGTAAGTTTATCCATCAGTAATAAAGGGATAAAGGGTAGATATAAAATCAGTAATACTGGATTCTTATCGGGCCGTTATAAGGGTAGATTATTGATGGCGTGTGGATACGATGCAGAGAATAAAATCATTCCTCTAGCATTTGGAATCGTGGATGCGAAAATGTGGACAATTGGGGTTGGTTCATGCGATGGGTCCGTAATGAAGTGATCCAATGTAATATGAAAATATGTGTTATATCCGACCGTCATAGTGGAATAAAGGGAGTTTTTGAGCGACCGCATTTGGGATGGTTCGTACAACATGGAGAGCGGTACACCGGTATTGCATGCAACACGTCGCAGAAGAATTTATATAAGGAAGCCGGAAAAGCTGGAAAGAAAGAAGATAATCTCGAGATGATTTCCGAAGAAGACTAGCGAACAAAAAGAAACCGCGTCGTTTCGTAGAAAGATGGCGAATTTTGAGGAAATCAAATAGAAAAGCTTATGATTTTTTTAAAAAGTCGGCGAAGATTAGAAAATGATGATAAAGAACCTCCTAATTTTGCTTCGTGGGCACAAACGTATGATGGAGGACATCGATGGGGTATAATGACCAAAGCAATGGTTCCGAAGCTCGAATAGCGTCTTCGAGTTGAACGAACTTTACCGGTTGCAAAGAATTGTGGAGGGAACATGGTATAAATGTGCTAAATGGTTCGATAAGAGGGAAATGGAAGCAATGAACCTGCATAGAGCATGCAAGCACTGGCCAAAAAAAATTGATGACATCTTGGCAAAACGTGACGACAAAGCAGGTTCGTGTTGATATTATTTTACTATATTTTACAAAATTTTGAACATATCGTGATACATTTTGTATTTGTTTCAATAATTACAGCTCGTATGAACGTAATTCCACTCGGAACTACTCGAGGAGAATATGAGGTTCATGTGCTTGGTGAGAGGATCGAGAGTGGAGGGTACGGACCGTTCAAGTACACTATTACAATTTCGAGTGAACGACGCACTCGAGATGACCCACAATTGATTGCGGAACCGCACCGCACGTGTGATTGTCAAAAACCTCAACTGACTGGGATACCCTGCTCTCACGTAATTGCTGTATGCCAACATAGAAACTTTGATGTGTACGGTTTCATAGATGAGCGATACAATACGGCTCTCACCTACGAATACTTGGTCCTGGATAATTTCATTGTTACGGTGATCAACAAGTTTGGCCGCCATATCTTGGAGAAACTATAATACCTGTGCGACCCTTTTTCGCGCGCTCCGCACCGCCGCTGGGCGATGGGTTGCGGAAGAAGGACACGGAGATCCCTCCCGAGCGTGCATCTCTGGCAGGTGTCGGTGATTCTCGCCGTTTAGAGATATTTGGATGCACATTCGGGGGTTTTTAGTGATTGTGAGTTCTTGTAGATTCCGGTGGGCGCAAGCCCCCACCGTTAATTACCCTAGGCTACTAACCTCGAGGCACCTCTCGGATCTTTGAAAGAGAGAAACAAATAGTATAGTTAAAAGATGGTCAAGTGGTCGTCCGGGTTCATAAAAAGGGTCCATGGAAGACGAACCTACAAACAGATCGGTTCGGTCTTTATTTAACCCTATGGAAGACGAACCCTACAAACAGACGGCTCAATCTCTACTTAATTCTATGGAAGACAAACCTACAAACAGATCGGTTCATGTCTTATGGAAGACGAACCTACGGACAAATCGGTTCATCCTATGCCACCTCGAGATGTAACCTTACTACAAACTAGGTTAATCTCTTTAGAGGGCTTGAGGTGAGTCTACATACGAACGACTCGACCTCCGTTGATCTAGAAGATAAACCCACTACGAACGGTTCAATCTTAACTAGTCAACAACCAATCACACAAAATACAACTCGAAGCACCGAGCGGTTGATCTTGAGGTTGGTGAATCGGAGAAGGGTGGATATGGCCCACGTGTTTCTTCTCACCGATCTTCTAGATCATGAATTCGAAGCACTAAGCCGATTCATAAACCTAGGAAACACAATTACACACAATGTCAAACCCGAAGCGCCGAGCCGTTCAACATTGAGGCATGTGTTAGTGAAGGAACCTACCTACGAACGGTTCACATTCATCATTTTGTGGATGAATCTACTACGAACGATTCAATCTCACAGTCTCGGGAAATGAGCCAGGAGACAAACTTATCGACGGATGAGTTCAGTCTTGCTAGCTCAAATGGTCATGAATTACTTGTTCATGACACCGAGTCATTAAGATGTCGCTTCGCTCGGACATCTGTTTACCCCTGAAAGGTTGAAGGAAGAAATACAAGAGAGAAAGCCAAGATCAAACCCTATGAGCTGAAGCAGTACAATCCCTGTACTACATGGAATAGTATCAATGCCAAGCCAAGATTTTTGATACAACCAATCATGAGAAATCTCAATGTGATTTTTGCTTTCAAGGCCGACCTCGGTGCCAAAGTCATGTGAGCAACCACCTAACCATGCTTTAATTTGTGTCAATTGCGATAAGTAGTCACTCTATGACCAAATTACCCATGTTAAGGGATTGAAAGTCAATTTCACAAGACTGATCAGGTGCCAAAGCTGGGAGCAACCACCTGATCAAGTCTAGATTTGTATTAATTGCTGATAAGTAGTCAGCATTTGATCAAATCAAACCCTAATGAATATCAATATAAGTCTAATTGGTATTTAGTTAGGGTGGTTTCTGCAAGAGAGGGATAATTGGCAGAAACATTGAGCTACAACCGATAAATGGAGATTTTATAAGAATAAAAACAGGGTTTTATTGATCATGGAATTTTTAGCACAAGCGGACGGGGGTAAAATGGGAAACTAAAAATATGGAGGTGATTATCATGAATTTAGAAAATTTTGGTGAAATTTTCATGATTTTTGGATGAGGGGATCTATTAAAATTAATTGGAGAAAGGAAATCGAGATCAATCCAAGGGTCGAGTTTGATCAAGGGCTTTTATGGGTGCAACTTGGAGACCATGCTTCACTGGGTGCAAGTTGGGGACACAAAACACGAGAACACCGAATTGGCGCTGGAAAGGGGTTCATAAAAGGGAAAATATTGAGCAGACTTGGTCCATAATGATTGTTTCTCATTAATCATTACAGGTGGGCCTGGATCACGTGTACCGAGTCCATCAAGTTGCACTACCTCCCTCCTTCGTCTCTTTCGTTGACAAAGGGGCCCCACAGAACAGAAAATCACCTTCCTTCTTCTCCACTGGCTGTTCTTCATCTGCAGAATGCGATTTTTCAACAGAAATAAACCCGAAAATGGAAAAGAATCCAATCGGTAACAGAATTCGACAAATAATATACCGTTGGAAAGCCTTTGATGAGGAGAATTCATTTAAGCAATTGATTTTTAAAATGGTGTATTGTGTACCACTCGCATTGGAGAAGAAGGGAGCTCGACCAAAATTCAATTGAGGCAATTTAAAGCTTAATCACTCGAATTAATGGCTCATGAAGTATCTCTGAACCTCCACGACACTGTCTAAACCTTTAAACCTAAGCCTCAACATCTCTAGACCCGACATTCACCAACTTGCCAACCGGCCATGAAGTGAAATGTCCAAAGTCAATGTCAGATTGTGCATATGGCCAGACAGGTGAGTTGAACTTATCCCTGGGGTTAGTGTGATGCTAATAATGCTTGCAATTGGGAGAATGTATCAAGAGATAAGAGAAATTGATCCAAAGTTTTAAATCGGGTTCTAGATGAAAATAAGGGTTTAGGGCGCCTAATTGGATCTTCCTATTACCCAAACCTATTGAGAAGGATATTGAGGTGATGTTTAGATACCTCGAAGTTTCTAGAAGGGTCCAGAAAGAGCAAATGCTATGGATGGTAATTAAGTGGCAAAAGTGTAAAATCTGCCAAAGTTATAACAAACTCACAACTGCCAATCTTAGTTGCTGGAGGTTAGTAATTGTATTAAGGTGGCTCAGTAGACCACAAGGAACACCAGGAAAATGATTAAACTAGAAATCAAAAGACCAAGTGCAGATGGGATAAAAGGAGATGAAGTTAACAGAAAACAGAAGGAAACATCAATTGCCAAGTCAAGGCAATCCGAACCCAGGCCACTCACCCCAACAAACACAGTTGAAATCAATCCTAACCACTCAATTTCTGCATCAAGGGATGAGATGAGGCCACCTAATCAATCCATGGGTTAAAAGAAACACAAATTGTGTATGGAGAAAGCACAATTGAAGAACTGAACTTTCAACTGATTCTTATATAAACCCCTGGAGCTCCTTTAGATGGAGCAGCAGAAAACCCACAGTCACACCCTCTATCCAAACCAGTGAAGAGAAGAATAGCCAGGGATCAAGGAAGACAAGAAATGATTAACCAATTGATAGTAGATTTATTTTGAATCTCTCAATTAGGTTAATTCATAGCACCATGAGCTCTATTCACTGCACAACACCCCAAGCTGAGTGTTATTTGATTCTCTAAGATATTGGTCAGATTCTTTTGAGCAATGAAATAAATTTAGATTTTATTTTCTGCACTCTTTGCTGCTTTCAATTACCTTTTTTTTTTATATTTCTCTTGAATATTCCATTTCTTTGATGATGAGAGAGTTGGTAGAAGAGCGATCATCGCTTCTCCCAACCGTAGCTTACAACCGATAGAAGATCTATATGATCTCT
The DNA here is from genome assembly GCA_037127355.1 of Schoenoplectus tabernaemontani. Lineage (NCBI taxonomy): Eukaryota > Viridiplantae > Streptophyta > Magnoliopsida > Poales > Cyperaceae > Schoenoplectus > Schoenoplectus tabernaemontani. The sequence continues at coordinate 17,392,964 of CM073750.1, read as the reverse complement.
CGGCTATAATTTGCAAAGTAATTGTTCAAATCTTGAAATTTCAAAACAAGCATGGATGAAACTGTAATTGAACAATTCAAGAGTGTGATTAGTTTCAAGATCAAGACCACCCTTAGACTCCAAGCTAGATGCCCTGACCTATTCCTACTGGATAAAAAAGTATGAGTTTGATAAAAGAAATTGAGAGTTGAATAGTCGAATTATAAGCCAACAATAATCAATATTAAGAATCCAGTACCTGTCATTATTGTCAGTGTTAATCACTCATATACTGATGCTCTAATTGACATAGAAGTTGCAAAGTATAGTAATGAACTAATTCGATTAAACGATTAAGCATTGCAAATGGCAATCAAAGTCTATACCGAAACGGTACCAGAAGTCCAAAGCGGTACTGACTCCTTGAACAATCCACTGGACGGATGCATTCAAGAAGACCACCGCTGCACTCTTTTGGTTCTGGCGATCCTAATACCGTTGGTGGATTTCCGATCAGAAGCTCCGATCGTCAGGAAGCTATCTATGCACGAATCTCAAACTGCCGAGAGAGAGACTGAGAAGTAGCCCCATGACACAGATCGTAAAGCATAGACACATATCTTGATGAACTAGGTGCTAATCCAATAGCATTTGGAGGGTAAAGTTTAAAAGAAGATATAGGATGGATCTAGGCCCTTGGCCTCCCTCTGGCACTAATCTTGAAGAAATCCAATGGCTTCAGATAATTAATAGAAAAAGAATGAAGCTGGCTCGGGCCCAATGCGAGAAAAGAGAAGAGTAAATGGAAGTTGGCCCAGGTGAAATAAAAGGGGAATAAAAGTAGTCGGCCCAACTTCAATTTACAGGACATTAAAGGAGAATTAAGTCGGCCCAATTCATTAGGCCCAACTGTTAATTAATAATTGAACATTAATTATATATAGTAAATAAATGATTTGAAAATGTTCCTGAACTCCAAATTGACTCAAATTTGTTTCTAAAATTTTCTTATTTTTCATACTATTTTTCTATCCAATAATATTCCAGTTTTAAAAATATAATCATGATAAAACAATTTAAAAGCAAAATATATTACATATATTGGTATATTTGACCTAGATTTGACTTGCCATTTTAAATACTATAAAAATTCCAAAAATACAAATAAAAATCATAAATAATAGCTAGATATATTTTACTGATTTTTCAAGTGATTTTCCATGAAATAATAATGATGATAGTAATATGCTATACTAAATGATGAGATTAGCTATATTCTTAAATAAATATAATAATAGATATTATATTGATATTTTCTGTAAAAAAGAATAATAAAAATAAATAGCACAAAATATATAAAAATATAACACCATAGTAATAAATAGAAAAATGCATTTTCTTTTATAATAAAGAATGATAATATAGCTTTACAATATGAATTGTATTTCTTTTGTTATTTCTATACAAATATACAATAAAAATACTTTTTGATGAATAAAATGCAATAAAAATAATAGTTGTAATAAAAACATAATGAATTTCATCTCTTATGGCTATTTTTAACTAATAATAAAAATCTTATACTTTTCTATAAATAATAAATAGAAATAATAAAAATAGATATAATGAATAGTATAATAAATAGAATGGAATATTAATAATGATTTTTTTTTTTAGCTATTATGGATTTTAAAAAATAAAAAAAAATATAAAGAAATAATAATAATAAAAATAATATAGCTAACCCTCTTTTGATTTTGTAAATAATTTCTACATAATGAATAGTGTTTCAACATAATGGAATATAATAATAAAATTCTATTACTTTGACTATTATAAACATTTTAAAAATACAAATAAAAAATCATAGCCATTTTATTTTCTATTATTTTTGTAAGTGATTTTCTACAGAATAAATAGAGTTTAGAAATAATAAAAATAAAATTTTACTATTTTAGCTATTATAAAAATCCCAAAAATATAAATGAAAATCTAGTTAAATAGCTAACCCCTTTTTCCTATTATTTTTGTAAATAATTTTCTACATAGATAAATAGAGTTTAAAAATAAAAATAATAATAATAATAATAATAATAATAAATAAATGCATCTTTATAATATAAAATAATAATGGAAGATATTATATAATAGACTTTGTGCATTTTAGAAATGAATAAATATGCTCACATAAGGAGTGTAGAGCCACATAAGAATATTTGCACACATGATATAACATTTAGAACGATTAGTCAAGACGAGAACATCTTGACAGAGAATAAATAAGGTTGCAATGACAACACGAGAATACGTTGAGACAAGAACATCTTGACGTGAGATGATTAAGGCTTTAATAGCAATACGAGAAGATACGTTGAGACAAGAACATCTTGACGTGAGATGAATAAGGCTTTGATAGCAACATGAGTGAATATGTCGAGACAAGAACATCTTGACGCTTAATGAAGAATAACCGTAGCCGCGATATTAACATGGAGATATATGTCGATGTGCGACCCTTTTTCGCGCGCTCCGCACCGCCGCCGGCGATGGGTTGCGGAAGAAGGACACGGAGATCCCTCCCCGAGCGTGCATCTGCTAGGGTGTCGGCCGATTCTCGCCGTTTAGAGATTATTTGGATGCACATTCGGGGGTTTTTTAGTGATTGTGAGTTCTTATAGATTCCGTGGGCGCAAGCCCCCACCGTTAATTACCCCCGGGCTACGAACCTCGAGGCACCTCTGGATCTTTGAAAGAGAGAAGCAAATAGTATAGTTAAGAGATGGGCAAGTGGTCGTCTAAGTTTATAAAAGGGGATCTACGGAAGATGAACCTACAAACAGATCGGTTCAATCTATGGAAGACAAACCTACAAACAGACGGTTTTGTCTTATGGGGACGAACCTACAAACAGACGGTTCATCCATGCCACCTCGAGATGTAACCTTACCAATGCACTGTGTTAATCTCTTCATAGGGGGCTTGAGGTGAGTCTACATACGACCGACTCGACCTCCGTTGATCTAGAAGATAAACCTACAAACAGACCGGTTCAATCTTAACTAGTCAACAACCAATCACACAAAATACAACTCGAAGCACTGAGCCGGTTGATCTTGAGGTTGGTGAATCAGAAGAAGGGTGGCTATGGCCCACGTATTTCTTCTCACCGATCTTCTAGATCATGAATTCGTAGCACTAAGCCGATTCATAAACCTAGGAAACACAATTGCACACAATGTCAAACATGAAGCGCCGGGCCGCTCAACATTGAGGCACGTGTTAGTGAAGGAACCTACCTACGTAACGGTTCGCATTCATCGTTTTGTGGATGAATCTACCAACGTACCGATTCAATCTCACATTCTCGGGAGATGAGCCAGAGACAAACTCATCGACGGACAAGTTCAGTCTTGCCATCTCAAATGGTCATGAATTACTTGTTCACGACACCGGGTCATTAAGATGTCACTTCGCTAGGACATCGTAATGTTCTTCATCTTCAAAGTCGACATATCTCTCCATGCTGATGTCGTAGCTTTGGTCAATCTTCAACGAACGTCAAGATGTTCTTGTCTCGACTAATCATTCTATGTGTTGCATTACTTGTGCAAAATTACTATGTAGCCCTACACCCCTTGTGTGAGCGTATTCAATCATGAGTTACTTGCTCATGGCAACGAGTCATTAAGATGTCACCTATCTAGGACATCATAATGTTCTTCTTCTTCAGAGTCGACATATATCTCCATGTTAATATCGCAGCTCTGGTTATTCTTCATTAAACGTCAAGATGTTCTTGTCTCGACATATTCACTCATGTTGCTATCAAAGCCTTATTCATCTCACGTCAAGATGTTCTTGTCTCAACGTATCTTCTCGTGTTGTCATTGCAACCTTATTTATCCTCTCGTCAAGATATTCTCGTCTTGACTAATCGTTCTAAATGTTATATCATGTGTGCAAATATTCTTATGTGGCTCTACACTCCTTATGTGAGCATATTTATTCATTTATAAAATGCACAAAGTCTATTATATAGTATCTTCCATTATTATTTTATTATAAAGATGCATTTATTTATTATTATTATTATTATTATTATTATTATTATTATTATTATTATTATTGTTTTTATTTTTAAACTCTATTTATCTATGTAGAAAATAACAGGAAAAAGGGGTTAGCTATTAATTAGAATTTTATTTATATTTTTGGGATTTTTATAATAGCTAAAGTAGTAAAATTTTATTTTTATTATTTCTAAACTCTATTTATTTTGTAGAAAATCACTTACAAAAAAAATAATAGAAAATAAAATGGCTATGATTTTTATTTGTATTTTCAAAATGTTTATAATAACCAAAGTAATAAAATTTTATTATTATATTCTATTATATTGAAATACTATTCATTATGTAAGAATTATTTACAAAATTAAAAGGTGGTTAGCTATACTATTTTACTATTATTATTTTTTTTTTTTTTTTTTTTATATATTTTAATATCTATAATAGCTAAAAAGAAATCATTACTAATATTCTATCCTATTTATTATACTATTCATTATATCTATTTTTTTATTATTTCTATTTATTATCTATAGAAAAGTATAAGATTTTTTTATTATTAGTTGAAAATAGTCATAAGAGATGAAATTTAGTATACTTTTATTACAACTATTATTTTTATTTCATTTTATTCATCAAAAGTATATTTTTGTATATTTGTATAGAAATAACAAAAGAAATACAATTCATATTATAAAACTATATTATCACTCTTTATTATAAAAGAAAATGTATTTTACTATTTATTATCATGGTAGTATATTTTGTGTGTTTTGTGTTATTTATTTTCATTATTCTTTTTACAGGAAAATATCAAGAAAATATCAATATAATATCTATTATTATTCATATATTTTTTATTTATCAAAGAATATAGCTAATCTCATTATTTATTATAGTATATTACTATCATCATTATTATTTCATGGAAAATCACTTGAAAAATCACTAAAACATATCTAGTTATTATTTATGATTTTTATTTGTATTTTTGGAATTTTTATAGTATTTAAAATGACAAGTCAAAGCTAGGTCAACTATATCAATATATGTAATGTATTTTGCTTTTAAAATGTTTTATCATGATTATATTTTTAAAACTGGAATATTATTGTATAGAAAAATAGTATGAAAAATAAGAAAATTTTAGAAACAAGTTTGAGTCAATTTGGAGTTCAATAGCATTTTCAAATCATTTATTTACTCCATATTATTACTATTCTCATATTATTTAATTAGTGGGCTTAATCTGGGCCGCCAGATCTATATCAAGATCAGCGCCCATCTTTTATTTAACTCCATTCTTATTTGGGCCGCCGATTCGCTTGAGATAAGTGTTAGATGGATCTACTACCCGAGATCCTTTCTTGTTTAATAATCTGGACTTCTTAACAGATCCCGTGTGTTAATCATCTTCAAGATTAGCGCATGCTTCAAGGTTCGTGCCAACGGTTCTTTCATCTCTCCCGATTTGTTTCTACGTCGATTCGTGCCGAATGGCGCTTCCGGCGGCGAGCATTTCTTCCATGATCGTGCTCTGCTTCGCATCGTCTTGCTTTGAGAGTTCTTTTATGGTTCTTGATCGAGAATCCATACGGTGAGAGATGCCATATAATGGTACCGAGTAGTGTGTCGGTAGAACCTAGATCGAGATGCTTCTTTCGTTAAATTCGGCAAAATTGATCAAAGTTATTAACAATTACGAGGTTAATGAGCATCGTCTAGGTATGAGATGCGGTATAGATGAGCAGTAGGCTTCTTTCTCGTTTCGAAGGTGTCAAGCAACTAATCACACGGCAATACGTGGTACCGGTCGGTACTCAAGCTTAATTAGCTCAATTCGTGCCCTTTCCTCATCAAATCAACACCCTCGTGCCTAAAGGCGCACCTAGCGTAGCTAGGGCCAAAATGGCTCACCGAGTTGAGTGCTAATTTGGACAAATTTGGATTCGAGAACTCGGCGATATACCGGTTCTAACAGATCAATGCATTATAATGAAATTGCAATGCTAAGGCTAATTCCAATCAATCAAGAACAATTCAATCAAGAAAATTACAAAGACATGAACTTGTATACCTCGCTTTGTATGATCATAGGCTAATGAATACTAAAATGAAAATTTTCAATGAAAATCAAGATATCAATAACTAAATCACAAATTCTTGACTTCATAACCGATTCAAAGCCTAAAGGCTCACCAATCACTTAGTGATTGGGCCAAAGGCTCACCGAATGCGGCCGATTATTGCTAATTGATGTTTTTCAAAGAGGAACAAAGAAGAAACAAGTGAAAGAAACAAAATTTCTAAAAGAAGAAAGCAAGAGTGAAGAAATATATTCAATTGACTACTCAATAACTATGAATTGAATGTTTTAAAATCAATTTCAGAAAAGAATACAAGGAAAACATCTATAAACCAATGAATATTACCAATTACCTTTTATTCCTCACGTAAACAAGAAATTCAATAATCTCTCTTCTAGCTATTCACACTCTCTCTCTTGTCGACTAGTAAAGTGTATGTGGGTGTATGTTCTTGATCCTAATAGCTCTGCTCTTCCTTTTTTTCTTACTGTTGCTGAATTTCAATTTATATAAGCTAATTAGGCCGATTATACTCAATTGTGATTGTCACCGCCTTCCACTCGATTGCCACCTTGGATACATCCTCACCCTTCATTCTAATTCAATCAATGGCCCGATGGGTTTGTGTTTGTCAGGAAACCGCCCAACTGTTTTCTCTCGTTACTATTGATCGTGCCATGATCGATTTGACTCCAATTAAGCACATGTTCTATTGATGAGCGACTCTTTTATCGCTAGCTTGTATTTAAACATCCCTTCATCACTGTCATCAACTCTTCACTCTCAATTGCACTGAGGCTTATTCAATTCAAAATCACATTTCTGCCTCATTCTCTCTCTTGATCAATTTCAGATCATTTCATTCAATTGTCTCGATCATTCACCTCTATTAGTGTCGCCTCACCTTGAGATGCCACTTATCTATGCAATTTGATCCCTAAAGCATCAATTGTACTTATCTCTTCGCCATCGCTTTTGGCAATTTCCGATCTTTGAATCCTCTTTTGACTCAATCGCTTCATAATCACCTATCAATCGACGTCGCCTTAGCTCAAGGAAGTTGTTTTGCAACTCAATTTGATATTCGTAGCACCAATTGATTCCTTTCTTTAGCTCAATTTCGGTACTAACTCAATTTCCACTTCTATTCATCTCGTTTTCTCAATTGACTCAATAATATCCTTTATTCTATCGCTTGATCATCACTTTGCTTCTTAGATTGCCTTTAATCATGGTGAGGCGCCAAGGAAAGAAGAGAATGCGAGCCGTGCATCGGACTCGGCAATGGCGAGAAGAAGGAAGAGGAGAAGGCCCTTCCGCCACTTGACGCGCATGGCACACGCGCACCGTCGCACGGGAGAGAAGAGAGACAATGCATAGAGCTCATGCACCAGGTTCATCTTCCTTTTATCTCTTGTTTTAAATCGAATTGCGCTCGAATTGAAGAGATAGATTGAATAGACTCACCACAACTTCCATCTCATGCGCTACTCATATTAACCCGACTACCGGGTCCCACATGTCGATTTAATAGTTAGGCATCTCATTTAGCAAATTGATTAACATGATTATTAGGGTTAATAGGGCCGAGGTGGCTCGCTCGATTGGTTGATTGCTTATTAAACAAACCCTTAGTGTTAATAATCTGTGTATGATGTGGCTTTGTGATATAGTGCCATGGCACCTTGTGTTGCTTTCTCGTACCAATCATAAGCGAGCCATCCGTCCCTCCTTGTACACACCGTGTGATGACATGGCACCAAAGCGAGTGCATGCCATGTGGCATCCAGTGGGCCCACTTGTCGGTCGCCTTATAGCATAGTGGGATTCATAGCCAAGGTGAGGTGGACCAACGAGGAAGGCCACATGGCAACGGGTCATTGAGGTGGCCTTATAAAGACGCCGCCATTTGTCTTGCCGCTTGGATGAGGTGGTCATTGATGTGGACTAATGGCCGATCGCCATGTGGCATAGGTGGGGCCCACTTGTCGTCCGTAGGGGGTGTGGGGCCCACATGGCCGAGGTGGACCAACGGGGTGCCGACACGTGGCACGAGGTGGCCCAATGAAATGCCGACACGTGTCACACCCTCTCTCTCTCGATTCGGTGTAGGTGTGCTTAGGATCCCCGCTTTGCACCCGATGTGTCTCTGTCCCCAAGTTGCACCCGTATGAACCCTCGATTGAATCTCACCTTTGATTAATCCATTTAATCGCCTTCATTTTCCTTGAATTTATTTTAATAGCTCCACTCATCCAAAAATCATGAAAATTTCACCAAAAATCCCTAAATTCATGATGATCATCCCTGTAATTTTTAATTCCATTTTTACCCCTGCCTCTCTGAATTAAAAATTCTTTTATCCATAAAACCCTAATATTCCTTATGAATTAATCCCTGATCTCAATTGTAGCTCGTGTCTCTCGCCAATTATCTCCTCTTGCAGAAACCACCCTAACTAAATACCAATTAGACTTATATTGATATTCATTAGGGCTTGATTTGATCAAATGCCGACTACTTATCAAAAATTAATACAAATCTAGACTTGATCGATGGTTGCTCCCGGCTTTTCGCACCTGATCGGTCTCGTGAAATTGACTTTCAATCCCTTAACATGAGGGTGACTTGGTCAAAGAACCGACTACTTATCGCAATTGACACAAATCAAAGCATGGTTAGGTGGTTGCTCGCAGCTTTGGCACCAGTGTCACCTTGAAAGCAAAATCACATTTGGAATTTCTCATGACTAGTTGCATCAAAATGCTAGCTTGGCATTGACATCATTTCATGTAGCATAGGGATTATACTGCTTTCTTCCTCCTTTCTAGGGTTAGCTTCATGGGCGATCTCTGGGTTCAACTCGACTCCTTCAATAGTCACCGAGGCGCTGGGGCCCACTTGTCGTGAAAATGGTCACATGGTGACTCATTAGATAGGCTATGTTGTTAGATTCATCTACAAGGGACCGACAGGTGGGTCCCACTTGTCGAGAAAATATAATTAAATGGTCGACCCATCAGAGATTTTCTCTCTCCTAAATCTCCCGAGGTCACCACCTCGAATGAGTAGGAGGTGCGGGGTATTTATATCCTCGTCTTTCACCATATTATTCCATCGTGGGATTAATGTTTAACTTCTCGTTCCGGTTGGTTAGCTCTCTTAACAAAATAGGCTAGGTCCATATCGTCGGGTCGCTCATAAGGGACTGCCATGTGGGTCCCACTTGTCAGAAAAGGTATAATCACATGGTGACACCCAAGAGGTCTCCTCTCTCCCTCGATCTTCTTGGGTGTCACACATGCTGAGTGGATAGAGAATAGCGGGGTATTTATACTCTTCACTTTGCGCTCGCATTCCACCGTGGGACTAATGGATTTGTTCCGGGTTATGCAATGACTTTTCCCGATCAAATGTGGCCACCTTTCCACCGCTTCTCTCTCTCTTCTTCCCCTTTCTTATGATTTTATCATCAATTTATTTCATTTATTCATCCATTCATCCTTGAAACTTTTCAAGGGTAAACAAAGAGCCACCCACCAAGACGAGCCTTGAACGTTCGAAAGGCTTGTCTTGGTGCATTATTCCTTATTATTCATCATTTCATTTCTCATGACGTCTTCTTTCTTCGGTATTGTAGTTTTATCCCATGACGCCATTCCGCGTCGCCCTCGAGTCATTATCATTCTTTCTACGAGGATCCTAGCGATTGGACTCCTCTCGTCTCACCCATCCGAGCGACTCCCGTTTACCCGCGAGGCGGCGGTTTATTTTTGGGATGATCGGCCCTCATGACATCATGCCCTTCACCTTTAGGCGATGCTTCCACAGCCTCCTTTGACACATCTCCCGGGCAAGGAGATTATCGACGGGGAGGCTCACGATGGACTATCGCTCCCTTCATCACTCCCTTGGAGTGCCATGGATATCGCCTAGAGTGGACCCGGTGTGTGCTCACGCGGGAGGGACTCGCTCAGCGAGCCGGGATATATGACTCGGCTTTTCTTGTCGATGTTTCATTATCATATCGACACACCCCGGCTACGGCCTTTTTGTGAGCGGTGGAACTATTCCACCAACACTCTATTCATCGACGATCGGAGTCGACTCCGACCCTCCTAGAGATACAAAGTTAGCCGACCGGCCGCCGATCTTCGGTCATTTCTATGACGAGCTCATGGTCTCGCCGCGCCGACTCGGGGGACTTCACTCGATTTCCACCTTCTTTGTATAGGATTTATGAGATTTATCATCATTTACGGAGGGGGCACCCGAGTTCCGTTCGTACATTGGATCGCCTATTTCACCGATCGGTCCATACTCGCCCTACGGTTTGGCTTCCACCGAGATCCATTTGGTACAGTGTCGGCTCGAGATTCATCACGACGGCCCTATCCCATCTCGGATACCCCGTGTTCACATGACGTGGATCGGGAGACTTATTTGACACTTTCATTTCTTGGTGGATCTCGCTATTTCTTATTACCTAGCTCCCCCGCATACACCATTCGACCCTCGTGTTCGTTATGGCGAGCCCGATCGCGCGTGGCGACAGGATTTCCTTGGCCGTGCCTCGTACCGGCCAACATTTATAGGTGCCTCCGCGGTCCCGACTTCATCTCGTAGTCCTTCACAAAGGCGTGCGTGAGCCGATCCCGTGGCATCCGATTAGCGGATGGCTCCATTTACATCGTCCGGTTCATATGATCCCGCATGGCGGTCACGCTACGAGATCGTCTACCCTTACCGAGTGACTTGGCCGGGGTGCAAGCAATGCCGCTTCATTGACTCCGAGGTCGCCCTAAGTATAGATTCTTCAGAGTCGAGACCATCCGCGCTTCTCTCGAGACAGATCGGTGGCCCGTGGGCAGCCTAGGGTTGCCGACAGATGGTGGTTGACAATGCAGGTCCCCTCTTCCGACTCTTCTAGCATTCGAGCCAGTGCCTATCGATCCGAGTACCCGATCGCATTCGTCGTGCTTTCTTCCTCTCGATTGGGCGATCATATGTTCATCGAGCCCTATTCGCCACACCGATGCGCACATCGCTTGGCTTGGATCAGGATATTCCAAAGATCTCTTCTCCGCCCGTATCACCGGCGGTCGATTTAGAGGGTATCGGATGGTGCTACACTCACCTCTTCCGACCGGGCACGGCACTCGCTATCGATGGTATCCACCTCTAGGACTTCCACCTTCACGAGGCGTTATCGCAGCTGGTATTATGAGACCATTCGCTCTTACCGGGGCCGTATACTCCTCCGTAGTCGTCCGGAGTACATGTCCGCGAGATGGCCACCTCTATTAGATGGCACCGTTTCGCGTGATCGCAGCTCTTTCCCGCCCTTGCCGCAGAGCTCCGTCGACTTTCGTGGTTTAGATAAATACGATTTTCTCGTGTTCCCGTTAGGACCATTCTTACAGTGTACACTTCATTATCCCTTTAGGTTATTTTCTTTTGATAAGCCCTATCTCATTTCAACCAATTCTCTTTTGATTCGAGTTGGCTTACGAGTATGATCACGCGGAGCCCGGTTCTCGGTCCTCGTCCACGAGTAGTTGACGTTCATTCTCGCCCACACGTCGAGCCACCGGCTCCGCCAACTACGGGGAGAGATCGAGACGCGCCTCTCGGCCCGTCTTCTCCATCTTCTTTTCCTTCTCCCACTCCGGGTGATTTTCTTTACCGGCTCGCCTATCCTTATTCGGCGCACTTCATTTATATTTCGATTAGGGTTTATTTTTCAGCTCATGGGACATCTCCCGTGGAGGCTACCCGAGACGATATCGTAGCAGATTTATCGGCGCCTCGCGAGCACCGCTTATTCCAGGGTTTTGCACCGACCTTGCCGTCGCAGTTCGTGTGCTTCATTTAATACCTAGTTGCCGCATGCACTAGTATTTTCATTCTTACATGTATATTTTACGTACTCGAGGCCGATGACATGGCATCTCCACACCGTTCGAGCCTTTCTTTCATGACTCGTCCCGCTTCACCGTCGATTTTATTGGTGCTCTACCGGGATGGTGACTCGTTCGATGTGGTTTTGGGGCCGTGCTCACTCTTGCACGACCGAGAGGAGGCTTCTTTGAGCAGGGGAGTCCGTCGGCCGTGTGCGCAGCAGCGACAAGCCATTATTGATTGAGGGAGGAGGCCATCTCATGCTTCTTCATCTCCTCGACTCGGGCACCTCTCATGGCCACGATATAGAGTCTCGACCGAGCGGGTTGCGCCGATTATGACTCGTAGTTGGATGAGAGTTGGGCGCGTGGAGCAGCCTATTCCACGCCCCAGAGACGACGGGTGGTTCCGGTTAGCGAGGGTCTCGCCGAGCCTCATGCTTCTTCCGTACTTTATATTTCCTTTATCATTTACCCGTATTTTTACTTTTCCATGTACTCATTCTTTTTATTTTATTTTGTAGCCGGGGTCTAATGCACCCGCAGTCCTCCCGAGGCGACCGACATCCCTATTCCCGACTTCGGTCCCGCCTTGTCTCGTGCGACGAGGCGATAGGTTAGATCTTTTCTTCCTTCTATTTCTTCTTTGGTTATAACAATTCGTCTAACCCATTTATTTTACTTGCGATGTTTCATCGAGGATGTGCGCCTCGCCTTGGCGCGCCAGGGGATGCACTCCGAGATACCTTCTTCGGAGGCTATCCGCTAGATTTCGAGATCTTGGACTCTCTCGCCTGCCGGGTTTCTCTTTTGACCGGTATGGGCGATGCGGGATACCATCGCGCCAGCTCTACTCATTGCACCTCGTCTCGAGAGCACTTTCATTTCTAGGAGGTGTGAGGAGTCGCTCGGGCTTACCAGGATGCGAGCTCTCTCGTATACCAAAGACGAGTTGGAGATCCATGAGCCGCGCAGCATTTGGAGGCCGCTCGACTCCATTATCTTCGCCGCTCTCTTCTTGTGCCACTCTCCGCTCTATGGGAGTCAACGGTGGGCCCGCTCGACGCTCGTGCAGAGCTGAGGACCACGGATCATCGGTGGAGGGCTTCTCCCGACATCTAGCGGACGTCTCCCGTAGCCGCATTCACACGAGCGTCCGGATAGTGCCTTCGCTCGCTTCTTGGACTTCGAGGCGCCTTCGCTGAGGAGGATAGGCACTCCTCCATACTCATTTAGAGACTATTAGCACCGTGTTATTGGAGTTGGAGTCCCGCTTTTTGGGCCCATAGATCGTACTTTTCATTTCTTCTTTCTCCTTTTTTTTTTTTTTACCATACTTGATATAGGATGCCTTGACACTTATTATTTGATCTCTTGTTGTGGATGATGCTTGCTTCTATTATTATCCTTTCGTCGCTTCCTCTCAGCACGAGGAAATTTTTCATTCATTCATGTCTTTGTGCACCTCCAATCTTATTTGCAAAAGCGCCTATTACAACCGCTTCATTCTTTCAGTCTAAACATAATAAAAGGAAAATCTTACAACATCCTATTACATTGATTCTATGCATCATTTCTCTTTATTTATGGCAATACAAACTCAAGTAACCGTGGTATTTTACGGATACCGAACTCGTCTCGTATTGACCTCTAGGCGGCACAGAATAAACCCGTTTATCCCTTTATTACCGATGGATAAACTTACCAAGTACTAATTGGATTATGGATGCAATTGATAACACCATTTTGTGGATGCTTCTTATATATTTAATTGACTTTTATTTGTGGAAGCTCACCCACTCTCCTCATTTGTGCACCGTTGCGTGCGAAGTGGAAACTCACATTCACTCATCTCCACTCAATTTGTTTTGTGGGGGTACTACCCTCAAACATCCATCACGCATCCCCGCGAGACAAGCTTTCATCGGGTAAGTCCGCTCTCCATGACCCGAGTCACTTCTTTAAGCGAATTACTTTATTTGACACCGAATGTCGGGCAAAAGCATAAACCCTTAATCCGACCCCTCCATGATCTATTTTGGGATTAGAAACAGATCACCTCCTTGGGCGTGTGGTACTTTTGCGGATGAATGTACCCAACCCGTTTTTTATATTTTAGCTACCCTCAAACATCCATCACGCATCCCCTCGCGAGACAAGCTTTCATCGGGTAGGTCCGCTCTCCATGACCCGAGTCACTTCTTTAAGCGAGCCGCTTTGTTTAACATGAAATGTCGGGCACAAGCGTAAAACCCTTGTCCGACCCCTCCATAATATGTCGTGGGATTATGACACACCATTTCTTCGGGCGTGTGGTGCTTTTACGGATGAATGCACCCAACCCGGCTTTGTATAACACTCGTGGTGTCGGGGACAAAGGTGGCAACCCCTTATTGAAAATGTTTTATTATTTTTATTTATTTTTATTTTTTATTTTTATGAGCAGGAAAGTAGGTTTTTATTGTTTTACATATATATCCTTTTATTTTATCGAGAGAGGGCAAATTTTTGTTATTAGTGATACATGCTACTAATAATACGAGAGTTATTTATTTACATGACCTCAGAAGCGACTACTTACTAGTCACCAATTTGCTCGACCTATCCCTTGGCTTGCGCCGCGGGCGACCAATATGAGCAACTTTCGTCATTGGGCAACAGATAGTTTGAGGGACAAACTGCAAACCCCGCCCATTTTTGTGTTTATTCTGTATCAAATGGACAAACCCAGTGGTATTTGTATTGTGAGCCCAAACACCAAAGCTCTCGCCTTACATTCTCGCGTGGTTTTGGCGTTGTATTCCCTTATTCTATTTTTTGTTTTGTTATAGGGCTAAATGTGTTTGTGTGGTTTTGGATTTTTGGATGCATTCTATTTATAGATGCAAAAGTAGGGTTTTTGGAATTTTATGCAAAAGTGGAGGTTAGACATGGGTTTGTGTTTCGTGCACGTGCGTGTAAACGAACACTTATTCCCTCCTTATTTATTTACAATAGATACTACTCGATCGGCCCCGCTCCGGCTATGTGTAGTACTTCTTCGATATCGCCCATTAATCGGTGGCATGGGCCTTTCACCTTCATGGTCTATGAGTTGGTATGCGCCGCCCCGTATACCTTCTCAATTACGTATGGCCCTTCCCGGTTCGGAGAGAATTTTGGGCCGATGTGCCGCCAATGATCGGCCTCTTGAGGACAAGAACAAGCTCCCCTTGTTGAAATGCCCGACTCGCGCCATCTTATCATATGCCCTTGCCATTTTTGCCGATATATTTCAAGGTTCTCTGCCGGGCTATCGCCTTTTCTCGTCCATGGCATCCAACTCGTCCAGCCTAAGTTGTTGGCATTCGTCCATGGTCATATCATTTTGCATAGCCACCCGCAATGACGGTAATTCCACCTCAAGAGGGAGGACGGCTTCAACCCCAAAAGCCAAAGAATACGGGGTAGCTTGCGTAGGCGTTCGGTACGTAGTTCGGTAAGCCCATAATGCCTCCCGTAGACGATTATCCCGGTCGTTGGTTGCACGTCCACGTCTTCTTCATGATATTGATTAGGGTTTTGTTAAAGGCTTCGGCCAGGCCATTGGCTCTCGGATTATAAATGGACGAGAATCTCCAATCAATGTTAAATTGCTCCGCCAGGGCATAGACTTTGGAGCTCTTGAAGGCCGTCCCGTTATCGGATATTATCCGTTGTGGGGTACCGAATCGGTAGAGGATGTGCGTCTTGAAGAACTTAGCCACATCAGACGCTTTAACTTCTTTAAGTGGGATGGCTTCAGCCCATTTCGTAAAGTAATCTGTTGCCGCCAGGATGAACCGGTGACCTCTCGACGTTGGAGGGTCTATGGGCCCCACTATGTCTGTGCCCCACATATTAAATGGCCAGGATGCTACCGTGGGGTGTAACGGGTTTGGCGCTTGATGTATAAAAGGGCCGTGTATCTGGCACATGCGGCACTTCCTTGCGTGCTCTTCACAATCAGCCACCATCGTGGGCCAATAATATCCCATTCGCTTGATCTTCAACTTCATTTTTGGCCCAGACTGATGTGCTCCGCATAGTCCGGAATGAACTTCTTTCATAACCTGCCCGGCTTCAGGCCCTGATACACATCTCGGCCATAGGCGATCATAAGACCTCCCAGGTATAGCGTATTGCCCACATATGCATACCGTAGTACCCGCTTTCTTATTTGATCGGCCATCCTTTTATCTTTGGGAAGGGTACCATGCGGAAATATTCGATGAACGGTTGTCTCCAATCATCGTCTTCTTCGTTTATCATTGTTTCTTGGCATTCTATCTTTTCTAGCCCAAAGATTTTCATTATTCACCTTATCTGTTGTTTGACACAATGATAATGGCCTCCTATTGCGACGATGATGTGGATTTCCGGCTCTGTTGGTTCACCCACTCCTTGGCGAGTTTGGCCAACGCATCCGCTTCACCATTCACGGCCCTCGTGACCTTCTCGATGGACACGTACGGGATTTTCTTCATTAGTTCCATGGCCTTCGGTGATATTGTATTAGTTCCGCTTCAAGACCTTGTATTTGCCGATTATTTGATTTATTATCACCATGAATCCCCAAAGATACGCACGCCTTGATTTCCAGCTCTCCAATGATGAAGCTCTAGTCCGCGATGAGTGCCTCATACTCGCTTCATTATTTGTACATGGTTCGGTTAAAGCTAGAGAATGTCGTATTATCCCGCCTCTCGGGTTACGAAGACTAGTCCTGCGCCAGCTCGCACAGTTGGGACTCCCGGGCCCGCAATTGGCTTGATTGAAGAAGCACCATCAAAGTACAACTCCCATATAGGGTCTCCTTCTTCAACATGTAGAGTTTCCTCGTCGGGAAAGTCACATTTTAATGGGGAGTCATCTTGAATCGGGTGTGCAGCCAGGAAATCTGCTAGCGCCTGCCCCTTGATCGCCTTTTGCGGTGTATAAGTGATGTCGAACTCAGTGAGAATGATAGCCCACTTGGCCAGCCTACCCGTCAGCATTGGCCGAGTCATCAGATACTTGAGAGGGTCCACCTTGGATATTAAAATGATTTTGTGGGCTAGCATGTAGTGCCTCAACTTTTTCACCGCGAAGATTAGGGCTAGACAATGCTTCTCGATCGGTGAATACCCGTGTTCTGCCCCCACCATCATGCGGCTTAAGTAATACAGCGCATTTTGGTTACCATCCTGGTTTTCTTGTGCCAATAGGGCTCCCAAGGATCCATCTAGGGCAGTCGTATATAGGATAAGTTCCTTCCCGGGTATGGGTGCCGCCAACACTGGAGGGTTGAGTAGATATGCCTTGATTTCTTCAAAGGCTCGCTGGCACTCGCCATCCCATTTAAACGGGATATTTTTCTTAGTCAGCCGGGTGAAGGGTTGGATTTTACCCGATAGGTTGGCTATGAACCGCCTGATGTACGCCAATTGCCCTTGCAAAGATCGCAACTGTTTTAAATTCTTTGGCGGGGATAGTTCAGTTATTGCTTTGATCTTGCCCGGGTCTATCTCAATGCCCCTGTGGCGTACCACAAACCCTTAAATTTACCGGATGATACCATAAATGCGCATTTCAACGGGTTTAGTTTGAGCGCATGTTCTCTCAGGCGGTTGAAAACGACCTCGAGGTATTGAAGGTGTTCTTCATATGACATGGCTTTGATGACTAGGTCGTCCACATAGCACTCTACTATCTTGTGGATCAGATCGTCGAATATTTTCGTCATTGCCCGTTGGTAAGTGGCTCCCGCATTTTTGAGCCCAAACGGCATGACTTTATAACAATATATGCCAATCGGCGTGCGGAATGCCGTGTGCCTCTCATCTTCGCGCCATCTTAATTTGATTATAGCCGCGTAACCGTCCATGAAGGAGAAGACTTCATAGGAGGATGTATGGTCGATTATGATTTCGCATTCTTGGGAGCGGAAATCATCCTTAGGGCACGCCTTGTTTAGGTCCCGAAAATCTACGCAAATGCGGATTTGCCCATTTTTCTTCTTAACCGGGACAATGCTAGCCACCCATTCGCGTCTCTTCTTCCCGTATGAAACCTAAGCGTCGATGAGTTTCTTTGTCTCTTCCACGACCTTTTCTTCGAGCTCTATTCTCATTCGTCTCGCGCTTGTTTAATCGGCTTGAAGGTTGGATCGATTTTTAAGTAATGGACCGCCACGTTGGGATCTAATCCAGCATTTCTTTATAACTCCAAGCGAAGCGATCCATATAGCTTCTAAGGAATGTCTTCAACCCGTCGACCACCTCTTCCGGCAATGACGCGCTTATGAAAGTTGGTCGTGGGTCTTCTTCCGTCCCAGATTGATTTCACTAACTCATCGACCGTGTTAGGTTCCTTTTCCAAATGTTTCAAAGCATTTTTCAGACCGGGTATTGTCCTCTTCGTTTCATTATCCGGCATCTCAACGAAGTCATGCAACAGCTTTTCTTCTATACGGTACTCGCTGAGAGACCCTCGAAGCATGCTTTGCGTCGTCGCAGCTTATACCCTAACCCCGAGTGTATTTTATTTTACCATCCAGGCCCAGGACCTTATTCGCCGCCATTCCGAGTTCATCGAAGCGCTTGGCCTCGGCCTTGGATATGTCTCTCAGACATTTCGCCCTTTTTGCCAGTTTATACAGCTCCTTTCCAAAGGGATGAGATGCAGCGTCATCGCTCGTTGCATTCTCCAACTCTTGTTCTATCACCCACTTCTTCCAAGTGTTGTGATCAGGGTTCTTCAGAGACTGAGTTGAATCGCTCTGATAGAAAATTATAGCCTTGTGGATGATAGTTTTCCCTTTGATGCGTTCCACCTTTGCCGGCACAATAAAGGTTTTCAGGGTTTGGATGTGGTTCACTTCCCTTGGCATGAGGTCTTTAAAATGCCTTTCGGGGACCACGGTAATCTCTAGCGCTGCCATCTCTTCTTCTATCTCAATGTTCATGACTGAGTTGGAGCGGTAGATTTCTTTGATCGGCCTTCGTCTCGCAACCTTAGGTTTACTAGGTACGGGAGTATGCGAGATCGTATAGGCAACCCCTTTGCCCTTGTTATTCAAGTTATGCGGAGCTGGGTCTTGTTGAAAGCTCTTCGGGAGTTGGATTGTCCCGTTTCTATGCCCTTCTTCTATGAGGTCTTTGAATACCCAGCATTCTTCAATAGTATGACCCAATATGCGATGATAAGGGCAGAATTCACCTTCACCGGCTCTTTCTATGTCGGCGAGCCTTTTGCAGACGGGAAGTGTTAACCCACTCTTTAGGGCTTGTTCAAATATCCGAGCTGTTTTATTTTTCAGGAAAGAGTATGGTTTACTCTTCTTGACCTTGAGGGTTTGCATGACGGTTGGTTGCTTAGCTTTCGTTTCTTCCCCCTTTGATTCATCTACTATGACAATTACCCGTTTGCCGCTATCGGGTGCTTGCCTTTCGGGGGTCCCGGAACGGGGTTCGCTCGTCACCTCCTTGAGTAGCTCGGAGTTATAGATCGCGGTTTGCGTTTTTCAATCATTATCATGATTTCATTGTGTTGCACCTTGATATCCTGCATCACTTCCCATTGTTCAGACACCTCTCTTCTATTATTTTCAACCTGGTGCCTTATTTCGTCGATCGCATTCCAGACGCGACCTTCAAAATTTTCCCGCCATGAGCGTTCTTCATTTATAGGCCTCGGCCTAACCGGGTTATCCCTTCCGCTACCGGGTCCCGTGTTGATCATATATGACTCCTCACTTTCATTATCTGTTTCGGGCCCTTTATATGGCTTCTTGAGGATGTGATAGATGATCTCTTCGTCAGATTCCTCTTCCCAGGGTTGACGATCATGGCCAGACTCTTCTCCCGAGGTGGTATCGCCCGAGTTGTTAGAATCTTCGGAGTCTTCTCCCGAAGTTGCCTCTATGATCTGAATTTGAGGGGTGTTGGCAGGTTTAAAATTGAAAATGACCTCCTCTTCAGAATCACTTGCATTGATTTCGCTCGGCTTTATTTGGGCTTTATACGCAGCCACCTGTTTGAAGCGGAAGGTTGCTTCTTCACCCGACTTTCTTCCGGGTCTTTGGGTTCGAGCACCTCGGGGTTTAATATTAAATTTGACCTCTTCTTCTTCTCCGGATGAGGTATCAAATTTAGGGCCTTTGTTGAAGGGTTTCGACTGCTTTTGCCATTGGTCGGCTCGCGCCACAACGGATTTAGGCGAAAATACTTGGGCGTCATTGAATTTAATCTCATGCACCCCGAATGGCTTGACATCCCCGTCAATTCTCTTTTGCTTACCATTCTCAATATATTTCGTGCACCGGTGCAGAGTAGAAGGTATGACCGATTACTATGAAGCCACGGCGACCCAAAGAACGCCCGATAAGAGGTTTCACACAATGACATAGAATTTAGTAGGCGCTTTTAGGCTTCCGCATTGCAGTTCGAGTTATAGCTCCCAGTGGCCTTTTGGGAGTTTTGATTAAAGCCATGAATAATCACCTTTTCATCGATAGATTCTTTACGTCTAAGGTGATGGTCTTTAGGGTTTTAAGCGGCATAATATTGATCGAAGACCCCGCGTCGACCAAGATGCGGCCAATCTTTTGCCCTCCGCAGCTTCCGTAATGTATAGCGGCGATTGTGGTCAACGGTGCCTATTAGGAGGTCGTCGTCTGTGAAATTTATACAGCGCCCGTTTGGCGGTGAATAGGGCTTCTTGCATATTTTGCTCGACAAAGTATGACTTGTACTTCTCGGGATCTTGCAAGGCCTGAATTAGTACCTCCCTTAGGTCTTGTGACATCATCAACGCGTCAAATATGCTTAATAGCGCTGGAATCTTACGCAGATGTGCTAACACATTATATTCTTCGCCCGTCGACCGGGTCCTTTCTGGGTTCTTGCTTGGATTCTCGACCTCTTTACCTTTATTCAGGGTCTTATCCTTTCCTTTATCGGAATCCTTGGGAGCCTGTCTCTCAGGTATATAAGTCCCGGACCGAGTACGCTTTACATTCTTCATTTTTGGTCCCGAGGGTGCTTGCTTCCCCTTCGTCATTTGGGAAGAACATCTCCTCTAAAGTTGGCATATCTTCGTCGTGAGAAGAATATACCATGTTGCACGAAGCACCCCAGATCTCTTCGCTTTCTTCTTTATTTATTTCTTCATCTACACTTTCTTTCTTCTGACCTAGGGTTAGCTTCTCCCAGTCTTCTTTGGAGATGAAATGTTGAAGGGTGATCGCCTCGGGACTGCCCTGCTCGTACTCTTCAATCTTGTTCTTTCTGGACTTGTTGTTTCTATGCTTCTTTTTCTTCTTAAGAGCCTGATCTTGGCTTTGGTCCACCTTATAATATACCCTGGGTTTTGGTGGGACCACTGGCGTGATATCGTCTTTCCATTTCATGCCAGGTTCTTTCTTGAGAGCTTTAAGCATTTTAATCGATTTCTTCGATAGGTGCGTAGTCCATTGTTCTTCTTGGTCTTCGCTTGACGGCCGGACTTTCTCTTCCTCATGAGAGATCGTGTTGGCTGTTCATGGGGCATGGGCTTTGCAAGAACCCTTTAGGTAAAGTAATTTCACCGTTTTTATACGCCTTCTCGACCCAATCTTTGAAGACCCAAAGAATCTTCAATTGAATGCCCTATTATTCTCGTGGTATAGGCAAAAGTTGGGTTCGTCGATTTATCGGCATCTTCCGGCGTTTATCGTCTAAGCAGGTTAGGCCATTCTTCGGCTGCCCTCTCGAAGATTTGGGCAACTTTATCTTTTCTCGAAGGAGTACGGTCTAGATTTCTTTTGTTTAAGAGATTCAAAACTCCGTGAACTCCTCCCCGGATTGGGCCCGGGTCCCTTATTGTAATTGTTGCCATTTGTGCTACTCGTCGCCGCCTTGGGTGTCTCGTATCGGGCAACCATCTTATCTTTCAACGAGGTGAATGCCACTTTGGTTTCAGCTCGGGCTCCTCGTTGCGGCCTATTATTCATGAAGTTCGGCACGGTGTGTGGTGACATTCTTTCCATGTTGGATACCGACCTGAGCAAGTCTTTAAATGTGTTGACCTTTGTCACACCAAGAAGCATGCCCATCCACCCGTCAATGTTCTTCATGATTAGGTTGACGGCCTCATCTTCAGTTAATGTGCGGTCGCATTTAATGCTGAGGTTTCGCCATCTATTGATAAAATCTGTCATTGACTCCCCTTTCTTGGGTTTAGTGCTTGCCGATCGGCTATGTTTATTTTGTCGATACCATGACAAATCGTGCCTCCGAACGAGTCGCCCATCTCGTCCCAGTCCCGATGTCGTTGTTCTCTAATGAATAATACCATTGGAAAGCGGTTCCCACCAAACTCGAGGGAATTGTCTTAACAACAAGCAGATCATTGCCGCCCGTGTTGCGCATGAGGCTACAAAGTGGGCTGTGTGTTGTTCGGGGTTCAGTGTCTTTGTTGCCTTCCCGAGAAGGTCCCGAAGCGGGGATCACATACCCTTTAGGATATTCTTCCAAGTCGTATATGGCAGGTATGGATGTCCACGCTTTTAACGGGAGGGATAGCGTATCCACCTCCAAATTTATCTGCATTCTTTGGGCAATCATGGCTTGAATCTCTTTCCGGGATATTCCCGTTGGTTCACCCTCCACTTCTATGGTTCTATGTGGATGGGGTTTAGAATCGACAAAGTTGTTTTCCCTTATGATTGCTTTTGGTACTGTGGACCCCTTCTTGACGGAACTACCACTTTGAAATCAAGGCGTCTTGTGATTCTTGTAAGGATTTGACCGCCTTAATCAATTCTTCATTTTGCTTCAAAGATGGTAGCGATTAGCTCTCGCTGCTAATCGCCTCTTCGTCCCGTGCCTCGATGTGGCCTTTCAATATTTCTATTTCATCGATGGGCATTTCGGGACGTGTTTCAACGTCATCTTCATTATCAAAGAGATCGTGGTTTTCGTTGTGGTCTTCCCTTCCCCGCTATTGCCTTCTGGTTGACTCTCTTTGGGGGTCTCCTTTTCTACCATTATTTTTGTTGGTGTTTGTGACGTGAGCTTGATTAGGCGAGATCGGTCATCCCGGGTCATATTCACCTCAAGATCGTTGTCCTGGATCGGTGTCGTAGCTTATACCGATGGTGTTGACCGAGAAGTGCTCTTCATAGCGAGCGGTTCTTCTCTTCTTCTTCGTTTGGTCGAGGCGCTTTTTTTAGACTATTGAGTGGTATTCTCGAGCCTAATCTACCGAATACACTCTTCGACCTAGACGGCCGAACACGCTCTCGGGCGGAGCGTTAGACTTGCCGCCCTCCCGGGTTGGGCTTGAGACCGGGGTTTTGTTGGTCGGAACCCTTCGGGACCCACACCGCCGGGTGCTAGGTGTTACCTTTGGTATAGACCTCCTTGTGTTCGGAGTGGAGGCAATGGCTTGCGGTGAGCCATGTCTTGAGATTGACCGGAGCGGGAGACGTATCGCCTCAACCTAGCGTTTTTAACGCTTCTCTCTCGTTTGAGGGCCCCGCGAGCCTTATAGATGGCTTCTGCGCAGGGGCTTGAGACTTGTCCCGGCGCGCCGAGGCCTTTGAGTTAGGCGAGGTGTGGGCTTAGGCACCTCCCATGCCCGGCGGAGGGCGGCTCGTGGCCGAGTTCTTGGCCACTATTCGGAGTGCCGTGAATTTATTGGAGACTGGGATAGCTGGCCTAGCCACCAGCTGGTTCTGGTATGCATCCAGGGCCCTCTTCCTGGACGTTTGAGAGTTGCGGGTAGTTTGGGCTGCGGCCGTTGGGGCTGTCTTCTTAGACGGTCGCCTTCTCCTCTTTGGGGAGGTAGTAGGAGAGGCCATGACGTTATTTGAGATCCCCTTGGGAGTCGGGTGATCGAGTCCTCCTCCTCGTCCGGGATGGAGATCCTGGACGGCTTGCGGAGTGATCGTGGCCACCGGAGCCGGGCCGTAGATGGTGAGTTCTGCGGGATGGTCCCGAAGAACATGAAGAGCTTGCCCTCCGGCTCGTGCAGAGTGACGGTGTAGGGAGCGAGGTTGAAATTTCCAAAGTATGCCATTTCTGCAAAAACAAAAATACTTGAAAATCATTAGTCATTTTTAGCGCATAGAAGACCACTTGTATCTCTTAATTATTCTATTTGCCTCTCTCTTTCGTAGATAAGAGGAGAATCTAGGTCCCACCGGCGTGCGCATCCCGTGCGACCCTTTTTCGCGCGCTCCGCACCGCCGCCGGGCGATGGGTTGCGGAAGAAGGACACGGAGATCCCTCCCGAGCGTGCATCTCGCCGGTGTCGCCGATTCTGCCGTTAGAGATTATTTGGATGCACATTCGTGGGGTTTTTTAGTGATTGTGAGTTCTTATAGATTCCGGTGGGCGCAAGCCCCCACCGTTAATTACCCCGGGGCTACGAACCTCGAGGCACCTCTCGGATCTTTGAAAGAGAGAAGCAAATAGTATAGTTAAGAGATGGGCAAGTGGTCGTCTAAGTTTATAAAAGGGGATCTACGGAAGATGAACCTACAAACAGACGGTTCAATCTATGGAAGACAAACCTACAAACAGACGGCTTTGTCTTATGGGGGACGAACCTACAAACAGATCGGTTCACCCATGCCACCTCGAGATGTAACCTTACCAACAGACTGTGTTAATCTCTTCATAGGGGGCTTGAGGTGAGTCTACATACGTACCGACTCGACCTCCGTTGATCTAGAAGATAAACCTACAAACAGACTGGTTCAATCTTAACTAGTCAACAACCAATCACACAAAATACAACTCGAAGCACCGAGCCTAAGTTGATCTTGAGGTTGGTGAATCAGAGAAGGGTGGCTATGGCCCACGTATTTCTTCTCACCGATCTTCTAGATCATGAATTCGTAGCACTAAGCCGATTCATAAACCTAGGAAACACAATTGCACACAATGTCAAACATGAAGCGCCGCCGCTTCAACATCGAGCACGTGTTAGTGAAGGAACCTACCTACGTAACGGTTCGCATTC
Organism: Schoenoplectus tabernaemontani; assembly: GCA_037127355.1. NCBI lineage: Eukaryota > Viridiplantae > Streptophyta > Magnoliopsida > Poales > Cyperaceae > Schoenoplectus > Schoenoplectus tabernaemontani. Next base: position 17,367,923 of record CM073750.1, on the reverse strand, counting down.
ACCTGTTTTGTGGATGAATCTACCAACAGACCGATTCAATCTCACATTCTCGGAGATGAGCCGGAGACAAACTCATCGACGGACAAGTTCGCCTTGCCATCTCAAATGGTCATGAATTACTTGTTCACGACACCGAGTCATTAAGATGTCACTTCGCTTAGACATCGTAATGTTCTTCATCTTCAAAGTCGACATATCTCTCCATGCCGATGTCGTAGCTTTGGTCAATCTTCAACGAACGTCAAGATGTTCTTGTCTCGACTAATCATTCTATGTGTTGCATTACTTGTGCAAAATTACTATGTAGCCCTACACCCTTGTGTGAGCGTATTCAATCATGAGTTACTTGCTCATGGCGGCGAGTCATTAAGATGTCACCTATCTAGGACATCATAATGTTCTTCTTCTTCGTAGTCGACATATATCTCCATGTTAATATCGCAGCTGACTCCGGTTATTCTTCATTAAACGTCAAGATGTTCTTGTCTCGACATATTCACTCATGTTGCTATCAAAGCCTTATTCATCTCACGTCAAGATGTTCTTGTCTCAACGTATCTTCTCGTGTTGTCATTGCAACCTTATTTATCCTCTCGTCAAGATATTCTCGTCTTGACTAATCGTTCTAAATGTTATATCATGTGTGCAAATATTCTTATGTGGCTCTACACTCCTTATGTGAGCATATTTATTCATTTATAAAATGCACAAAGTCTATTATATAGTATCTTCCATTATTATTTTATTATAAAGATGCATTTATTTATTATTATTATTATTATTATTATTATTATTATTATTATTATTATTATTGTTTTTATTTTTAAACTCTATTTATCTATGTAGAAAATAACAGGAAAAAGGGTTAGCTATTAATTAGAATTTTATTTATATTTTTGGGATTTTTATAATAGCTAAAGTAGTAAAATTTTATTTTTATTATTTCTAAACTCTATTTATTTTGTAGAAAATCACTTACAAAAAAAATAATAGAAAATAAAATGGCTATGATTTTTATTTGTATTTTCAAAATGTTTATAATAACCAAAGTAATAAAATTTTATTATTATATTCTATTATATTGAAATACTATTCATTATGTAAGAATTATTTACAAAATTAAAAGGTGGTTAGCTATACTATTTTACTATTATTATTTTTTTATTTTTTTTTTTATATATTTTAATATCTATAATAGCTAAAAAGAAATCATTACTAATATTCTATCCTATTTATTATACTATTCATTATATCTATTTTTTTATTATTTCTATTTATTATCTATAGAAAAGTATAAGATTTTTTTATTATTAGTTGAAAATAGTCATAAGAGATGAAATTTAGTATACTTTTATTACAACTATTATTTTTATTTCATTTTATTCATCAAAAGTATATTTTTGTATATTTGTATAGAAATAACAAAAGAAATACAATTCATATTATAAAACTATATTATCACTCTTTATTATAAAAGAAAATGTATTTTACTATTTATTATCATGGTAGTATATTTTGTGTGTTTTGTGTTATTTATTTTCATTATTCTTTTTACAGGAAAATATCAAGAAAATATCAATATAATATCTATTATTATTCATATATTTTTTATTTATCAAAGAATATAGCTAATCTCATTATTTATTATAGTATATTACTATCATCATTATTATTTCATGGAAAATCACTTGAAAAATCACTAAAACATATCTAGTTATTATTTATGATTTTTATTTGTATTTTTGGAATTTTTATAGTATTTAAAATGACAAGTCAAAGCTAGGTCAACTATATCAATATATGTAATGTATTTTGCTTTTAAAATGTTTTATCATGATTATATTTTTAAAACTGGAATATTATTGTATAGAAAAATAGTATGAAAAATAAGAAAATTTTAGAAACAAGTTTGAGTCAATTTGGAGTTCAATAGCATTTTCAAATCATTTATTTACTCCATATTATTACTATTCTGTTATTATTTAATTAGTGGGCTTAATCTGGGCCGCCAGATCTATATCAAGATCAGCGCCCATCTTTTATTTAACTCCATTCTTATTTGGGCCGCCAGATTCGCTTGAGATAAGTGTTAGATGGATCTACTACCAGATCCTTTCTTGGTTTAATAATCGGACTTCTTAACAGATCCGTGTGTTAATCATCTTCAAGATTAGCGCATGCTTCAAGGTTCGTGCCAACGGTTCTTTCATCTCTCCCGATTTGTTTCTACGTCGATTCGTGCCGAATGGCGCTCCTACGGCGGAGCATCTCTTCCATGATCAGGTCGGTGCTTCTGCATCGTCTTGCTTTGGAGAGTTCTTTTATGGTTCTTGATCGAGAATCCATACGGTGAGAGATGCCATATAATGGTACCGAGTAGTGTGTCAGTTAGAACCGGTACTGAGATGCTTCTTTCGTTAAATTCGGCAAAATTGATCAAAGTTATTAACAATTACGAGGTTAATGAGCATCGTCTAGGTATGGAGATGCGGTATAGGATGAGCAGAGGGCTTCTTTCTCGTTCTTGAAGGTGTTGAAGCAACTAATCACACGGCAATACGTGGTACCGGTCGGTACCAAGCTTAATTAGCTCAATTCGTGCCCTTTCCTCATCAAATCAACACCCTCGTGGGCCTAAAGGCGCACCTAGGCGTAGCTAGGGCCGGTGGCTCACCGAGTTGAGTGCTAATTTGGACAAATTTGGATTTGAGAACTCGGCGATATCTTTGGTTCTAACGGGATCAATGCATTATAATGAAATTGCAATGCTAAGGCTAATTCCAATCAATCAAGAACAATTCAATCAAGAAAATTACAAAGACATGAACTTGTATACCTCGCTTTTTGTATGATCATAGGCTAATGAATACTAAAATGAAAATTTTCAATGAAAATCGATATATCAATAACTAAATCACAAATTCTTGACTTCATAACCGATTCGGGCCTAAAGGCTCACCAATCACTTAGTGATTGGGCCGAACTGCTCACCGAATGCGGTACCGATTATTGCTAATTGATGTTTTTCAAAGAGGAACAAAGAAGAAACAAGTGAAAGAAACAAAATTTCTAAAAGAAGAAAGCAAGAGTGAAGAAATATATTCAATTGACTACTCAATAACTATGAATTGAATGTTTTAAAATCAATTTCGAGAGAAAGAATACAAGGAAAACATCTATAAACCAATGAATATTACCAATTACCTTTTATTCCTCACGAAAACAAGAAATTCAATAATCTCTCTTCTAGCTATTCACACTCTCTCTCTTGTCGACTAGTAAAGTGTATGTGGGTGTATGTTCTTGATCCTAACGACTCTCTGCTCTTCCTTTTTTTTTCATTGTTGCTGAATTTCAATTTATATAAGCTAATTAGGCCGATTATACTCAATTGTGATTGGTCAGCTGCCTTCCACTCGGATTGCCACCTTGGATACATCCTCACCCTTCATTCTAATTCAATCAATGGCCCAGATGGGTTTGTGTTTGTTGTGGAAACCGCCCAACTGTTTTCTGTTACGGTTTGATCGTATGCCATGACGATTTGACTCCAATTAAGCACATGTTCTATTGGATGAGCGACTCTTTTCTCGCTAGCTTGTATTTAAACATCCCTTCATCACTCGTCATCAACTCTTCACTCTCAATTGCGCAGAGGAGGCTTATTCAATTCAAAATCACATTTCTTTCATCATTCTCTCTCTTGATCAATTTCAGATCATTTCATTCAATTGTCTCGATCATTCACCTCTATTAGTGTCGCCTCACCTTGGAGATGCCACTTATCTATGCAATTTGATCCCTAAAGCATCAATTGTACTTATCTCTTCTTCGCTCTTGCTTTTGGCAATTTCCGATCTTTGAATCCTCTTTTGACTCAATTGCTTCATAATCACCTATCAATCGACGTCGCCTTAGCTCAAGGAAGTTGTTTTGCAACTCAATTTGATATTCGAGCACCAATTGATTCCTTTCTTTAGCTCAATTTCGGTACTAACTCAATTTCCACTTCTATTCATCTCGTTTTCTCAATTGACTCAATAATATCCTTTATTCTATCGCTTGATCATCACTTTGCTCTCTTAGATTGCCTTTAATCATGGTGAGGCGCCAAGGAAAGAAGAGAATGCGAGCATTGTCTTTGGACTCGGCAATGGCGAGAAGAAGGAAGAGGAGAAGGCCCTTCCGCCGACTTGACGCGCATGGCACACGCGCACCGTCGCACGGGAGAGAAGAGAGACAATGCATAGAGCTCATGCACCAGGTTCATCTTCCTTTTATCTCTTGTTTTAAATCGAATTGCGGCGAATTGAAGAGATAGATTGAATAGACTCACTCACAACTTCCATCTCATGCGCTACTCATATTAACCCGACTACTGGGTCCCACATGTCGGATTTAATAGTTAGGCATCTCATTTAGCAAACCGATTAACATGATTATTAGGGTTAATAGGTGAGGTGGCTCTGCTGATTGGTTGATTGCTTATTAAACAAACCCTTAGTGTTAATAATCGTATGATGTGGCTTTGTGATATAGTGCCACGTGGCACCTTGTGTTGCTCCGTACCAATCATAAGGAGCCATCGTCCTCCTTGTACACACTGTGTGATGACATGGCACCAGTGAGTGCATGCCATGTGGCATCCAGTGGGGCCCACTTGTCAGTCGCCTTATAGCATAGTGGGATTCATAGTGGTGAGGTGGACCAATGAGGGAAGGCCACATGGCAATGGGCTGTTGAGGTGGCCTTATAGCACGCTGCCATTTGTCTTGCTGCTGGATGAGGTGGTGGCAGCTGATGTGGACTAATGGCCGATCGCCATGTGGCATAGGTGGGGCCCACTTGTCGTCCCGTAGGGGTGTGGGGCCCAGCATGGCCGAGGTGGACCAATGGGGTGTCGACACGTGGCATGAGGTGGCCCAATGAAATGCGACACGTGTCACACCCTCTCTCTCTCTCGATTCGGTGTAGTGTGCTTAGGATCCCCGGTTGCACCCGGATGTGTCTCTCGTCCCCAAGTTGCACCCGATGAACCCTTGATTGAATCTCGACCCTTTGATTAATCCATTTAATCGCCTTCATTTTCCTTGAATTTATTTTAATAGCTCCACTCATCCAAAAATCATGAAAATTTCACCAAAAATCCCTAAATTCATGATGATCATCCCCGTAATTTTTAATTCCATTTTTACCCCTGCCTCTCTGAATTAAAAATTCTTTTATCCATAAAACCCTAATATTCCTTATGAATTAATCCACGATCTCAATTGTAGCTCGTGTCTCCGCTAATTATCTCCTCTCTTGCAGAAACCACCCTAACTAAATACCAATTAGACTTATATTGATATTCATTAGGGCTTGATTTGATCAAATGCGACTACTTATCGCCAATTAATACAAATCTAGACTTGATCGATATGGTTGCTCCCGGCTTTGCACCCGATCGGTCTCGTGAAATTGACTTTCAATCCCTTAACATGAGGGTGACTTGGTCAAAGAACTGACTACTTATCGCAATTGACACAAATCAAAGCATGGTTAGGTGGTTGCTCGCAGCTTTGGCACCAGGTCAGCCTTGAAAGCAAAATCACATTTGGAATTTCTCATGACTAGTTGCATCAAAATGCTAGCTTGGCATTGACATCATTTCATGTAGCATAGGGATTATACTTTGCTTCACTCCTTTCTAGGGTTAGCTTCAAGGGCGGATCTCTAGGGTTCAACTCTGACTCCTTGATAGGTCACCGAGGTGTGGGGCCCACTGTCGGTGAAAATGGTCACATGGTGACTCATTAGATAGGCTATGTTGTTAGATTCATCTACAAGGGATCGACAGTGGGTCCCACTTGTCGAGAAAATATAATTAAATGGTGACCCGTCGGAGATTTTCTCTCTCCTAAATCTCCCAGGGTCGACCACCTCGAATGAGTAGGAGGTGGTGGGGTATTTATATCCTCGTCTTTCACCATATTATTCCATTGTGGGATTAATGTTTAACTTCATTCCGGGTTGGTTAGCTCTCTTAACAAAATAGGCTAGGTCCATATCGTTGGGGGTTTCATAAGGGACTAATGTGGGTCCCACTTGTCAGAAAAGGTATAATCACATGGTGACACCCAAGAGGTCTCCTCTCTCCCTCGATCTTCTTGGGTGTCACACATGCTGAGTGGATAGAGAATAGCGGGGTATTTATACTCTTCACTTTGCGCTCAGCATTCCACTGTGGGACTAATGGATTTGTTCCGGGGTTATGCAGCGACTTTTCCTGATCAGTGGGCCACCTTTCCACTGCTCTCTCTCTCTTCTTCCCCTTTCTTATGATTTTATCATCAATTTATTTCATTTATTCATCCATTCATCCTTGAAACTTTTCAAGGGTAAACATCGACTCTGAAGAAGAAGAACATTATGATGTCCTAGATAGGTGACATCTTAATGACTCGCTGCCATGAGCAAGTAACTCATGATTGAATACGCTCACACAAGGGGTGTAGGGCAACATAGTAATCTTGCACAAGTAATGCAACACGTAGAATGATTAGTTGAGACAAGAACATCTCGACGCTCGTTGAAGAATGACCAAAGCTACGACGTCAGCATGGAGAGATATGTCGACTTTGAAGATGAAGAACATTACGATGTCCTAGCGAAGTGACATCTTAATGACTCGGTGTCGTGAACAAGTAATTCATGACCATTTGAGCTGGCAAGACTGAACTCGTCCGTCGATGAGTTTGTCTCCTGGCTCATTTCCCGAGAATGTGAGATTGAATCGGTCATTGGTAGATTCATCCACAAAACAGGTGAATGCGAACCGTTCTGTAGGTAGGTTCCTTCACTAACACATGCCTCAATGTTGAACTGGCCCAGCGCTTCATGTTTGACATTGTGTGCAATTGTGTTTCCTAGGTTTATGAATCGGCTTAGTGCTACGAATTCATGATCTAGAAGATCGGTGAGAAGAAATACGTGGGCCATATCCACCCTTCTCCTGATTCACCAACCTCAAGATCAACCGGCTCAGTGCTTCGAGTTGTATTTTGTGTGATTGGTTGTTGACTAGTTAAGATTGAACCGGTCTGTTTGTAGGTTTATCTTCTAGATCAACGGAGGTCGAGCTCTGGCTCCGTATGTAGACTCACCTCAAGCCCCCTATGAAGAGATTAACCCGATCCGTTGGTAAGGTTACATCTCGAGGTGGCATGGATCCGAACCGGTCTGTTTGTAGGTTCGTCCCCCATAGGATAAAACCGATCTGTTTGTAGGTTTTGTCTTCCCTAGATTGAACCGATCCGTTTGTAGGTTCATCTTCCGTAGATCCCTTTTATAAACCTAGACGACCACTTGACCATCTTTTAACTATACTATTTGCTTCTCTCTTTCAAAGATCCAGAGGTGCCTCGAGGTTCGTAGCCCAGGGTAATTAATGCGTGGGGCTTGCGCCCACCGGAATCTACAAGAACTCACAATCACTAAAAAACCCCCGAATGTGCATCCAAATATCTTTAATCGGCGACCGGCCGACACCCAGCCAGATGCACGCTCGGGAGGGATCTCCGTGTCCTTCTTCCGCAACCCATCGCCCGGCGGCGGTGCGGAGCGCGCGAAAAAGGGTCGCACAACATCGTAATGTTCTTCTTCTTCAAAGTCGACATATCTCTCCATGCTGATGTCGTAGCTTTGGTCATTCTTCAGCGAGCGTCAAGATGTTCTTGTCTCGACTAATCATTCTACGTGTTGCATTACTTGTGCAAAATTACTACGTTGCCCTACATCTCTCGTGTGAGCGTATTCACCATGAGTTACTTGCTCATGGTAGTGAGTCATTAAGATGTCACCTCTCTAGGACATCGTAATGTTCTTCTTCCTCGAGTTGACATACATCTCCATGTTAATATCGCAGCTTCTCGGTTATTCTTCATCAAACGTCAAGATGTTCTGTCTCGACATATCTCCTCATGTTGCTATCGAAGCCTTAATCATCCTACGTCAAGATGTTCTTGTCTCAACGTATCTTCTCATGTTGCTATCGAAGCCTTAGTCATCTTACGTCAAGATGTTCTTGTCTTGACTAATCGTTCTAAAGGTTATATCATGTGTGCAAACATTCTCATGTGGCTCTACAATCCTTATGTGAGCTTATTTATTCATTTCTAAAATGCACAAAGTCTATTATATAATATCTTCCATTATTATTCCTATTATAAAGATGCATTTATTTATTATTATTATTATTATTATTTTTTTTTTTTTATTATTTTTAGACTCTATCTATTCCTATAGAAAATTATTTACAAAAATAATAGGAAAAGGAGTTAGCTATTAACTAGAATTTTATTTATATTTTTGGGATTTTTATAATAGCTAAAATAATAGAATTTTATTTTTTATTATTTCTAAACTCTATTTATTTTGTAGAAAATCACTTACAAAATACTAGAAAATAAAATGGTCATGATTTTTATTTGTATTTTAAAAATATTTATAATAGCCAAAGTAATAGAATTTTATTATTATATTCTATTATGTTGAAACACTATTCATTATGTAGGAATTATTTACAAATCAAAAGATAGCTAGCTATATTATTTTTTTTATTATCATCTCTTTTTTTTTTTTTTTTTTTTAAATCTATAATAGCTAAAAAAGAAATCATTATTAATATTTTATCTTATTTATTATACTATTCATTATTATTTTTATTATTTCTATTTATTATCTATATAAAAGTATAAGATTTTTTTTTATTATTAGTTGAAAATAGCCATAAGAGATGAAATTCATTATATTTTTATTACAACTATTATTTTGTTGCATTTTATTCATCAAAATATTTGTATAGAAATAACAAAAGAAATACAATTAATTTTATTATAAAACTATATTATCATTCTTTATTATAAAAGAAAATGTATTTACTATCTATTATCATGGTAGTATATATTTTTGTATTTTTTTGTACTATTTATTTTTATTATTCTTTTTATAGAAAATATCAACATAATATCTATTATTATTTATATATTTTTATTTATCAAAGGATATAGCTAATCTCATCATTTATTATGGCATATTACTATTATTATTATTAGTTCATGAAAAATCACTTGAAAAATCAGTAAAATATATCTAACTATTATTCATGATTTTATTTGTATTTTTGGAATTTTTATAGTATTTAAAATGACAAGTCAAAGCTAAGTCAAATATATCAATATATGTAATGTCTTTTTGCTTTTCAATTGTTTCACCATGATTATATTTTTAAACCTAGAATATTATTGTATAGAAAAATAGTATGAAAAATAAGAAAATTTTAGAAACAAATTTGAATTAATTTGGAGTTCAGGAACGTTTTCAAATCATTTATTTACTCTATATTATCATTATTCTCGTTATTATTTAATTATCGGGCCTAATCTGGGCCGCCAGATCTATACCGAGATTAGTGCGCATCTTTTATATAACTTCCTTCTTCATTTGGGCCGCCAGATTCGCTTGAGATACGTGTTTAATGGATCTACGGCCCAGATCCTTTCTTGGTTTAATAATCGAATTTCTCGACAGATCCCGTGTGTTGACTAGCTTCAAGATCAGTGCATGCTTCAAGGTTCGTGCCAACGGTTCTTCCATCTCTTCCGAACCGTCCTTACGTCATGATTCGTGCTTTGAGCAACGCTTCCGTGGCGTGAGTACCCCTTCCATGATCAAGTTAGTGCCCCGGCATCGTCTTGCCTTGGAGAATTCCTTTATGGTTCTTGATCGAGAATCCATACGGTGAGAAATGCCACGTGATGGTACCGCTTAGTGTGTCGGGCTTAGAGTCGGCACCGAAATGTTTTATTCGTCAAATTCAACAGAATTGATCGAAGTTCTTGACAATTACAAGATCGATGAGCATCGTCTCGATGTGAAGATGCGATATGGGATGAGTAGAGAGCTTCCTTCTCGTTCTTGAGGGTGCTGAAGCGATTCATCACTCGGCAGTGTATGGTACCGGTTGGTATCGATCTCAATTAACTCAATTCATGATCTTCTCTCATCTAATTAGCACTCCTCAGGCCTAAAGGCACACCTAGACGTAGCTAGGGCCAGTGGCTCACTGAGTTGAGTGTTAATTTGAATAAATTCGGATTTGAAAGCTCAACGATATACTGGTTCTATCAGAATCAGTGTATTATAATGAAATTGCAATGCTAGGATTAATTCTAATCAATCAAAAAACAATTCAATCAAGAAAATTACAAGAATATGAACTTGTATACCTCGCCTTTCATGTAAACATAAGCAAATGAATCCTAAAAATGAAAATTTCTAATAAAAATCAATATAGCAACAACTAAATCGCAAATTCTTGACTTTATAACTGATTCAGGCCTAAAGGCTCACCAATCACTTTGTGATTGGGCCAGTGGCTCACTGAATGCAGCTAATTATTATTGATTAATGCTTTTCAAAGACAAACAGTAAAGGAGCAAATGAAAGAAGCCAAATTTCCAAAGGTATAAAGCTAGAATGAAGAAATAGATTCAATTGACTATTCAACAACTATGAATTGAATGTTTTAAATTCAATTTCAGAGAAAGAATACAAAGAAAACATCTATGAACCAATGAATATTACCAATTACCTTTTTATTCTTGACAGAAACAAGAAATTGAGCAATCTCTCTTCTAGTTATTCACTCTCTCTCTCTTGTCGACTAGGAAAGTGTATGTGAGTGTGTGTTCTTGATCCTAATTGCTCTGTTAATGGATCTCTCTCCCTACTGTTGCTAATTTTCAGTTTATATAGGCTAAAACCGGCCAATTTGGTTAATTGTGATTGGTTGGCTGCCTTCCACTTGGATTGCCACCTTGGATACATCCTCACCCTCCATTCTACTTCAATCAACGGCCAGGATGGGGTTGTGTTTCTTCTTTAACCGCTTTCTGTTAGGATTTTGACTGTGCCGCGATTTAGTTTGACTTCACACTCTCAATTACTCATGTACTCTAACTGACAGGTGGGCCCGAGGCCATTACTTGCTATTTAAACACTCCATGATCACTCTTAATGCCATTTCATTCATTTACCATTTCCAATTTCACCGAGTTCATTTCTCGCCCCGCTTTCTTCTTTTGATCAATTAGCATTTTACACCTCGAATCGCCCCATCAATTCACTTCCATTGGCGTCGCCTTGCCCTAAAGGATCCATCTTGTCACGCAATTTGATCTCCGTAGTGTCAATTCATCTCTTCTTATCAACTCAATTTCCTAATAATAACTCGTCTTCACCTTTTGTTCATCTATTTTCATCTCGTTGATTCAATAACACCTATCATTCTACGCCTAATCATCATCATCTCGTTAGATCGTCTTCAATCATGCGCGTGAGGCGTCAAGGAAAACTAAGGCGCGAGCCGTGCTTGAATCGGGTAATGGCGAGAAGAAGAAGGAGGGAGAAGGTTCTTCGACTGGTTTGGATGCATACGGCGCGCGTGATCCAAAGCGCAGGAGAAGAGGAGCAGCGGCATAGAGCTCATGCGCCAGGTTTATTTCTCTCTCACTTTCCTTTTAAATTCAGCTACGTTGAACTGAATGAATAGGCTATATAGACTTGGTTCATGGCTTAACTATGCGCCTCTGTCTGCATCTCTGACTGTTGGGCCCCATTGTCAGATGTAAATGGGCTTAGGAGTAGCCACAAACAATTTAGGATTAATTATGCTAATGTGGCGTGTTTCTATTGGTTGTTTCATCCGATCCGGCAATATTCATACTAATCTCCCCGTTTAACTTATTGCGATTGTGTATTAGCTTTGTGAGTGACACATGGCACATAATAGGCCCACCCGTATAGCCTTGGTCCAATGGCTCGTTGCCATGTGTAATAGATGTAATTAACATGGTGAGGTGGTGGCTAGAACAATGCCATGTGGCACACCGAGTTGATGTGGCTTGATGTAGCCGTGCTATGTGGCTTAGGGTCGGGTGAGATGGCTTCCTCGGTCAGCGTGCGTGGTGCACAGCAGGAGTGTAGTGGACCACCTGCGTGTGGTGCCATGTGGCACTAGGGTGGTGAGGTGGCCCACCGGCCGTCCGCCACGTGGCACCGAGGCGGGGGAGCCCGCTGTCGGTGACTCATACCAGGTGGGGCCCATGGCCGAGGTGGACCAATAGGGTGCCGACACGTGGCACGAGGTGGCCCAAGAGATGCCGACACGTGTCACACCCTCTCTCTCTCTCGATCCCGTGTAAGCGTGCTTAGGATCCCCGCTTGCACCCGGTGTGTCTCTCGTCCCCAAGTTGCACCTGTGTCCGCCTTGATCAAATCTCGGCCCTTGATCTTTCCTTTTTAATCTTTTTATCTTCCCCGAATTTATTTTGATAGCTCCACTTATCCAAAAATCATGAAAATTTCACCAAAAATCCCTAAATTCATGATGATCATCCCTGTAATTTTTAATTCCATTTTTACCCCCTCCTTCTCTGAATTAAAAATTCTTTTATCAAATAAACCCTATTATTTCCTCGAATTAATCCCGCATCTCAATTGTAGCTCGTGTCTCGCCAATTATCCCTCTCTTGCAGAAACCACCCTAACTAAATATCAATTAGACTTATATTGATATCCATTAGGGTTTGATCCGATCAACAACATTACATGTCAACAATGATACAGATCTAGACTTGATCGTAGTGGTTGCTCCCAAATTTCGCATCGATCGGCTTGTGAAATTAACTTTCAATCCCTTAACATGAGGGTGACTTGGTCAAAGAACCGACTACTTATCGCAATTGACACAAATTAAAGCATGGTTAGGTGGTTGCTCAGCTTTGGCACCAGTGTCACCTTGAAAGCAAAATCACATTTGGAATTTCTCATGACTAGTTGCATCAAAATGCTAGCTTGGCATTGACATCATTTCATGTAGCATAGGGATTATACTCGCTCACTCCTTTCTAGGGTTAGTTCCAAAGGCAGATTTCTGTGGTTCAACTCGACTCCTATAATAGGTCACCGAGGTGCTGGGTCCACTGTCGGTGAAAATGGTCACATGGGTGACTCATCGATAGGCTACGTTGTTAGATTCATCTACAAGGGACCGCCAGTGGGTCCCACTTGTCGAGAAAATGTAATCAAATGGTCGACCCATCAAGAGATTTTCTCTCTCCGAAATCTCCCGAGGGTCAGCCACCTCGAATGAGTAGGAGGTGGTGGGGTATTTATATCCTCGTCTTTCACCCTAATATTTCATTGTGGGATTAATGGATTTGTTCCGGGGTTAAGCAGCGACCTCTTCTGATTAGTGGGCCATCTTTTCATTGCTTTCTCTTCTTCTTTCCTCTTATGATTTATCATTAATCATCAATTTATTTCCATTTATTCATCTACTCATCCTTGAAATCTTTCAAGGGTAAACAAAGAGCCACCCACCAAGACGAGTCTTGAACGCTCGAAAGGCTTGTCTTGGTGCATTATTCCTTATCATTCATCACTTCATTTCTCATGACGTCTTCTCCTCTTTGGGTATTGTAGTTTCTTCTCATGACGCCATTCCGCGTCGCCCCCTCGAGTCATTATCATTCTTTTTATGAGGATCCTAGTGATTGACTCCTCTCGTCTCGCCCATCCGAGCGACTCCCGTCTACCCGCGAGGCGGCGGTTTATTCTTCGTAGATGATCACCTCATGACATCATGCCCCTTCACCCTTAGGCGTCGCTTCTATAGCTCCTTTGACACATCTCCCGGGCAAGGAGATTATCGACGGGAGGCTCACGTACGGACTACATCGCCCTTTTATCATTCCTTTAGAGTGTCATGGATATCGCCAGAGTGGACCATATGCTCATGCGGGAGGGACTCGCTCGTGCGAGCCGGATATATGACTCGGTTTTCTTGTCGATGTTTCATTATCATATCGACACACCCCGGCTACGGCCTTTTGTGAGAGGTGGAACTATTCCACCAACACTTTGTTCATCGACGATCGGGAGCCGACTCCGACCCTCCTAGAGATACAAAGAGCTTGATCGGCCGCCGATCTTCGGTCATTTCTATGACGAGTTCATGGTCTCACCCGCCGACTCGGGAGACTTCACTCGATTTCCGCCTTCTTTGCATAGATTTATGAGATTTATCATCATTTACTTGAGGGGCATCCCGAGTTCCGTTCGTACATTGGATCGCCTATTTCACCGATCGGTCCATACTCGCCCTACGTGTGCTTGGCTTCCACCAGAGATCCATTTGGTACAGTGTCGGCTCGAGATTCATCATGACGGCCCTATCCCTTCTCGTGATACCCCGTGTTCACATGACGTGGATCGGGAGACTTATTTGACAGCCTTTCATCTCTTGGTGGATCTCGCTATTTCTTATTACCTAGCTCCCCCGCATACACCATTCGCCTTCGGTGTTCATTATGGCGAGCCCGATCGCGCGTGGCGACAGATTTCTTTGGCCGTGCCTCGTATCGGCCAACATTTACGATGCCTTCGCGGCTTGACCTCATCCCGTGGGCCTTCACAAAGCTGTGGAGTTGATTCCGTGGCATCCGATTAGCGGATGGCTCCATTTACATTGTCCGCTCATATGATCCCGCATGGCGCTTACGTTACGAGATCGTCTACCTTTACCGAGTGACTTAGTCGGGGTGCAATGGCCTTCATTGACTCCGAGGTCGCTTCGGATAGATTCTTCAGAGTCGAGATCATCCGCGCTTCTCTCGAGATAGATCGCGGCCCGTGGGACGCTTAGGGTTACCGACAGGATGGTGATCGACACAGGTCCCCTCTTCCGACCCTCTAGCATCCGAGCCAGTGCCTATCGATTTAGAGTACCCGATCGCATTCGTCGTGGCTTTCTTCCTCTCGATTGGGCGATTATATGTTCATCGAGCCCTATTTGCCGCATCGATGCGCACATCGCCTTGGCTTGGATCGTGATATTCCAACGCCTCTTCTCCGCCCTACATCACCGGCGCCGATTTGGAGGGTATCGATGGTGCTACACTCACCTCTTCCGACTAGGCACGGCACTCGCTATCGATGGTATCCACCTCTAGGACTTCCACCTTCACGAGGCGTTATCGCAGCGGGGTATTATGAGACCATTCGCTCTTACTGGGCCGTATACTCCTCCGGTGGTCGTCCGAGTACATGTCCGCGAGATGGCCACCTCTATTAGATGGCACCGTTTCGCGTGATCGCAGCCTCTTTCCCGCCCTTGCCGCAGAGCCTGTCGATTTTCGTGGTTTAGACAAATGATTTTCTCGTGCTCTGTCGGACCATTCTCACAGTATACTTCATCATCCCTTTAGGTTATTTCCTTTCGATAAACCTCATCTCATTTCGACCAATTCTCTTTTGATTCGTAGTCGGCTTATGAGTATGATTACGCGGAGCCCGGTTCTCGCCCTCGTCCACGAGTAGTTGGCGTTCATTCTCAGCCACATGTCGAGCCACCGGCTCCAGCTACCATGGGGAGAGATCGAGACGGCGCCTCTCATCCGTCTTCTCCATCTTCTTTTTTCCTTCTCCCACTCCGGGTGATTTTCTTTACTGACTCGCCTATCCTTATTCGGGCGCACTTCATTTACATCTCTGATTAGGGTTTATTTTTCAGCTCGTGGGACATCTCCTGTGGAGGCCGCCCAAGATGACATCATGGCAGATCTATCGGCGCCTGCGAGCACTGCCATTTCAGGGTTTTGCACCGACCTTGCCGTCGCAGGTTCGTGTGCTTCATTTAGTACTTAGTTGCCAGTATGCACTAGTATTTTCATTCTCATATGTAGATTTTACAGACCCTGAGGCCGATGACATGGCATCTCCACACCGCTGTAGTCTTTCTTTTATGACGGCCCCCGCTTCACCGTCGATCTTCGGGTACCCACCGGAGACGGTGACTCATTCGATGTGGTTCGGGGGCCGTACTCACTCTTGTACGATCGTAGGAGGCTTCTTTAGAGCAGGGAGTCCATTGGGTGTCGAGCCGCAGCGACGAGCCATTATTGCTCGAGGGAGGGCCATCTCATGCTTCTTCATCTCCCGACGGCACCTCTCATGGCCATAGATGGCGGAGTTTCATCGGATGCTCGGGTGGAGGACTCGACCGAGAGAGCTACGATCGACTATGACTCGAGCTAGATGAGAGTTGGTTAGTGGAGCCTATTCCACGACCCGAGAGACGGGGTTCCGGCTAGCGAGGGTCTCGCCGAGCCTCATGCCTCTCCCGGTACCTTATATTTCCTTTGTCATTTGCCCGTATTTTACTTTTCCATGTATTTATGCTTTTCATTTTATTTTGTAGCGGTCTAGTGCACCCGCGGTCCTCCCGAGGCGACCGACATCCCTCGCCCCGATTCGGCCCCGCCTGGTCTCGTGCGACGAGGCGATAGGTTAGATCTTCTCTACCTTCTATTTCTTCTTTGGTTATAACAATTTGTCTAACCCATTTATTTTACTTGCAGATGTTACATCGAGGGATGTGCGCTCGCCTTGCGCCATGCACGGGATGCACTCCGAGACACCTTCTTCGGGGCTATCCGCTAGATTTCGAGATCCCGGACTCTCTCGCGCCCGGCTTCTTTCGATTGGTATAGGCTGATGCGGGATACCATCGCGCCAGCTCTACTCATTGCACCTCGTCTCGAGAGTACCTTCATTTCTAGGAGGTGTGAGGAGCTGCTCAGGGCTTACCAGGATGCGAGCTCTCTCGTATACCGGCACGAGTTGGAGATCCATGAGTCGCGCAGCACTTGAGGTCGCTCGACTCCGCTATCTTCGGCGGCTTTCTTCTTGTGCCACTCTCCGCTCTATGGGAGTCAGTGGTGGGCCCGCTCGACTGCTCGTGCAGGAGCTAGAGGACCACAGATTATCATTAGAGGACTTCTCTCGACATTTGGCGGGACGTCTCCCGGAGCTGCATATTCATTCGAGCGTCCGGGATAGTGCCTTCTCTCAGTTCTTGGATTTTGAGGCGACTTCAGAGGAGGATAGGCACTCCCTCCACGCTTATCTGGAGACCATTAGTACTGTGCTATTAGAGTTGGAGTCCCGCTTTTTGGGCTCATAGACTGCACTTTTCATTTTTTTTTCCTTTCTCCTTTTTTTTTTACTATACTTGATATAGGATGCCTTGACATTCATCATTTTGATCTTTTGTTGTGGATGATGCTTGCCTTTATTATTAGCCTTTCATCGCTTCCTCTGCAGCGCGAGGAAGTATTTTATTTATCTCATGCTGTGCACCTCCAATCTTATTTGTAAAAGCGCCCAATTACAACTGCTTCATTCTTTCGCAGTGTCTAAACATAATAAAAGGAAAATCTTACAACATCCTATTACATTTATTCTATGCATGCTTTTCTTTATTTATTACAATACAGAACTCAAGTAACCGTGGTATTTTACTTGATACCGAACTCCGTCTGTATTGACCTCTAGGCCGGGTACAGAATAAACCCGTTTATCCCTTTATTACTGATGGATAAACTTACCAGTATCAATTGGATTATGGATGCAATTGATAACACCATTTTGTGGATGCTCCTTATATACTTAGTTAACATTTATTTGTGGAAGCTCACCCACTCTCCCCTCATTTATGCACCGTTGCGTGCTAAAGTGGAAACTCACATTCACTCATCTCCACTCAATTTGTTTTGTGGGGGGTACTACCCTCAAACATCCATCACGCATCCCCGCGAGACAAGCTTTCATCGGGTAGGTCCGCTCTCCATGACCCGAGTCACTTCTTTAAGCGAATTACTTTATTTGACACTAAATGTCGGCAAAAGCATAAACCCTTAGTCCGACCCCTCCATGATCTATTTTGGGATTAGAAACAGACCACCTCCTCGGGCGTGTGGTACTTTTGCGGATGAATGTACCCAACCCGGTTTTTTATATTTTGGCTACCCTCAAACATCCATCACGCATCCCCGCGAGACAAAGCTTTCATCGGGTAGGTCCGCTCTCCATGACCCGAGTCACTTCTTTAAGCGAGCCGCTTTGTTTAACATGAAATGTCGGTACAAGCGTAAACCCTTGATCCGACCCCTCCATGATACGTCGTGGGATTATGACACACCATTTCTTCGGGCGTGTGGTGCTTTTACTGATGAATGCACCCAACCTCGGCTTTGTATAACACTCATGGTGTCGGGACAAAGGTGGCAACCCCTTATTGAAAAGATTTTATCATTTTTATTTATCATCATTTTTATTCATAAGTAGGAAAATAGGTTTTTATTGTTTTACTTATATATCCTTTCGTTTTATTAGAAGAAGGCAGATTTTTGGTTATTAGTGATACATGTTACTAATAGTACGAGGGTTATTTATTTATATGCCCTCGGAAGTGACTATATACTAGCTACCAATTTGCTCGACCTATCCCTTGGCTTGCGCCGCGGGCGACCAATATGAGCAACTTTCGTCATTGGGCAACAGATAGTTTGAGGGACAAACTGCAAACCCTGCCCATTTTTGTGTTTATTCTGTATCAAATGGACAAACCCAGTGGTATTTGTATTGTGAGCCCAAACACCAAGGCTCTCGCCTTACATTCTCGCGTGGTTTTGGCGTTGAATTCTCTTATTCTATATATTTTTTTTATTTTTATAGGGCTAAATGTGTTTGTGTGGTTTTGGATTTTTGGATGCACTCTATTTACAAATGCAAAAGTAGGGTTTTTTGGGATTTTATGCAAAAGTGGAGGTTAGACATGGGTTTGTGTTTCGTGCACGTGTGTGTAAGCGAACACTTATTCCCTCCTTATTTATTTACAATAGATACTACTCGGTCGGCCCCGCTCCGGGCTATGTGTAGTACTTCTTCAGATATCGCCCATTAATCGGTGGCATGGGCCTTTCACCTTCATGGTCTATGAGTTGGTATGCGCCGCCCCCGTATACCTTTTCAATTACATATGGCCCTTCCCAATTCGGAGAAAATTTTGGGCCGATGTGCCGGCCAATGATCGGCCTCTTAAGGACAAGAACAAGCTCCCCTTGTTGAAATGCCCTGACTCGCGTCATTTTATCATATGCCCTTGCCATTTTTGCCTGATATATCTCGAGATTCTGCTGAGCTATCAGTCTCTTTTCGTCCATGGCATCCAACTCATCCAATCTAAGTTGTTGGCATTCATCCATGGTCATATCATTTTGCATAGCCACCCGCAATGACGGTAGTTCCACCTCAAGAGGGAGAACGGCTTCAACCCCAAAAGCTAGAGAATATGGGGTAGCTTGCGTAGGCGTTCGGTACGTGGTCCGATAAACCCATAATGCCTCCCGTAGACGATTGTCCCGGTCCTCGTTGGTTGCCGTCCACGGTCTTCTTCATGATATTGATTAGGGTTTTGTTAAAGGCTTCGGCCAGCCGTTGGCTCTCGGATTATAAATGGACGAGAATCTCCAATCAATGTTAAATTGCTCGCCAGGGCATAGACTTTGAGCTCTTGAAGGCCGTTCCATTATCGATATTATTCGTTGCGGTGTAAAATCGGTAAAGGATGTGCGTCTTGAAGAACTTAACCACATCGGATGCTTTAACTTCTTTGAGTGGGACGGCTTCGGCCCATTTAGTGAAGTAACTGTTGCCAGGGATGAACCTAAGTGACCTCTCGACGTAGGAGGGTCTACGGGCCCTACTATATCCGTGCCCACATATTAAATGGCCAGGATGCTACCGCGGGGTGCAACGGATTTGGCGCTTGATGTATGTGCGACCCTTTTCGCGCGCTCCGCACCGCCGCCGGGCGATGGGTTGCGGAAGAAGGACACGGAGATCCCTCCCGAGCGTGCATCTGATGGGTGTCGGCCGATTCTGCCGATTAGAGATATTTGGATGCATATTCAGGGGGTTTTTAGTGATTGTGAGTTCTTGTAGATTCCGGTGGGCGCAAGCCCCCACCGTTAATTACCCTGGGCTACGAACCTCGAGGCACCTCTGGATCTTTGAAAGAGAGAAGCAAATAGTATAGTTAAAAGATGGTCAAGTGGTCGTCTAGGTTTATAAAACGGGGTCTACGGAAGATGAACCTACAAACAGACCGGTTCAATCTAGGGAAGACAAAACCTACAGACAGATCGGTTTTATCTTATGGGGACGAACCTACAAACAGATCGGTTCGATCCATGCCACCTCGAGATGTAACCTTACCAACAGACCGTTAATCTCTTCATAGGAGGCTTGAGGTGAGTCTACATACGTATCGACTCTACCTCTCGTTGATCTAGAAGATAAACCTACAAACAGACGGTTCAATCTTAACTAGTCAACAACCAATCACACAAAATACAACTCGAAGCACCGAGCCGGTTGATCTTGAGGTTGGTGAATCGTGAGAAGAGTGGATATGGCCCACGTATTTCTTCTCACCGATCTTCTAGATCATGAATTCGTAGCACTAAGCCGATTCATAAACCTAGGAAACACACTGCACACAATGTCAAACCCGAAGCGCCGGGCCGCTCAACATTGGGGCATGTGTTAGTGAAGGAACCTACCTACGTAACGGTTCACATTCATCGTTTTGTGGATGAATCTACCAACAGACCGATTCAATCTCACATTCTCGAAATGAGCCGGAGACAAACTCATCGACGGACAAGTTCGGTCTTGCCACTCAAATGGTCATGAATTACTTGTTCATGACACCGAGTCATTAAGATGTCACTTCGCTAGGACATCGTAATGTTCTTCATCTTCAAAGTCGACATATCTCTCCATGCTGATGTCGTAGCTTTGGTCAATCTTCAACGAACGTCAAGATGTTCTTGTCTCGACTAATCATCCTACGTGTTGCATTACTTGTGCAAAATTACTATGTAGCCCTACACCCCTTGTGTGAGCGTATTCAATCATGAGTTACTTGCTCATGGCAAACGAGTCATTAAGATGTCACCTCTCTAGGACATCGTAATGTTCTTCTTCTTCGAGTCGACGTATATCTTCATGTTAGTGTCGTAGCTCGGTTATTCTTCATCGTGTGTCAAGATGTTCCCGTCTCAACGTACTTCTTCATGCTGCTATCAAAGCCTTATTCATCTCACGTCAAGATGTTCCTGTCTCGACGTATCTTGTTGTTCTTCATCAAGTGTCAAGATGTTCTTGTCTCGACATATCTTCTTGTATTGCTATTAAAGCCTTAATCATCTCACGTCAAGATGTTCTTGTCTCAACGTATCTTCTCGTGTTGTCATTGCAACCTTATTTATCCTCTGTCAAGATGTTCTCGTCTTGACTAATCGTTCTAAATGTTATATCATGTGTGCAAATATTCTTATGTGGCTCTACACTCCTTATGTGAGCATATTTATTCATTTCTAAAATGCACAAAGTCTATTATATAGTATCTTCCATTATTATTTTATTATAAAGATGCATTTATTTATTATTATTATTATTATTATTATTATTATATTATTATTATATTCTTACTACTATTATTATTTTTATTATTATTATTTTTTTTTATTTCTTAAACTCTATTTATCTATGTAGAAAATTATTTACAAAAATAATAGGAAAAGGGTTAGCTATTTATATTTTTGGGATTATAATGGCTAAAATAGTAAAATTTTATTTTTATTATTTTTAAACTCTATTTATTCTGTAGAAAATCACTTACAAAAATAATAGAAAATAAAATGGCTATGATTTTTTATTTGTATTTTTAAAATGTTTATAATAGTCAAAGTAATAGAATTTTATTATATTAAAATACTATTCATTATGTAAGAATCATTTTACAAAATCAAAAGATGGTTAGCTATATTATTTTTTATTATTATTATTTCTTTATTTTTCTTATTATATTTTTTTTTATTTTTTAAAATCCATAATAGCTAAAAAGAAATCATTATTAATATCCTATTCTATTTATTATACTATTCATTATATCTATTTTTATTATTTCTATTTATTATCTATAGAAAAGTATAAGATTTTTATTATTAGTTGAAAATAGTCATAAGAGATGAAATTCATTATGTTTTTATTACAACTATTATTTTTATTACATTTTATTCATCAAAAGTATTTTTATTTTATTGTATATTTGTATAAAAATAACAAAAGAAATACAATTCACATTATAAAACTATATTATCATTCCTTATTATAAAAGAAAATGTATTTTACTATTTATTACCATAGTAGTATATTTTATATATTTTGTGCTATTTATTTTTATTATTCTTTTTACAGAAAATATCAATATAATACCTATTATTATTATATTTTTTTATTTATCAAAGAATATAGCTAATCTCATTATTTATTATAGTATATTACTATCATCATTATTATTTCATGGAAAATCACTTGAAAAATCACTAAAATATATCTAGTTATTATTTATGATTTTTATTTGTATTTTTGGAATTTTTATAGTATTTAAAATGACAAGTCAAAGCTAGGTCAAACATATCAATATAGGTAATGTATTTTGCTTTTAAATTGTTTTATCATGATTATATTTTTAAAACTGGAATATTATTGTATAGAAAAATAATATGAAAAATAAGGAAATTTTAGAAACAAATTTGAGTCAATTTGGAGTTCAGGAACATTTTTAAATAATTTATTTACCATTTATTTTAATTTTCTGTTATTAACTGATTATTGGGCTCAATCTGGACCTTCAGATCTATATCAAGATTAGTGTACATCTTTTATTCAATCTTTACTTTCATTTGGGCCGAAATTTATTTTGCTTTTAATTCTACGAATTGGGCCCATTTTTTTTCTTTTCACCGTCAGGCTAGTCGTATTCTACCTTGGGGTCGCTTTTTTTTTTTTTTTTCTTTTTCATATTTTTAATTGGGACCGTTAGATAAACATCATGATCTCGTGTAAAGGAGATGAGCCACCTTGCTCCAATCTCCAACCCAAGCCTTTATACGATCCATCGAATTGCTTCAAGATTAGTATAAGCGCAACAAGATTGGTGCTTTCATTTTAATAGTCGTGCTCGGTGATCTTCTCAACTCTTTTCTTCACCGTGACTTGAGATTCGCACAAGAAGGCGTCGCCGTGACCGAAGATGTCAATGGAAGATCGGACGATGGATTTAGCATCGCCTTAACACCTTTATCTTCGTGGTAATGCTTGATCGTAAATCCGTACGGTGAAAACATGGAATCACTTGTACCATTCCTATACCTCGATGCCGATCCGGTACCAATAACACTTGCGTCAATGAATTAGTGAATTTAATTCACATTGGTGATAGATTCTAGTCCTGTAGTGTTGTCTCTACTCGTTATCTTCACCAATTCATTGCCTTTTACTAGAATTCTTGAGATTTCGCTACGGCTAGTAATGGTTTTCAACAGATGCCGAGCAATTCAATCGCTTTCTTTTATACCTGCATTCATCTCGGCCTAAAGGCTCACCAAACGTTCAGTTTGGGCCAGTGGCTCACGAGATATGCCAATACTTCCCTGTATCGTCTTCTCGCTTAATATCCAAACAGTTCACCTTGAAGAATTGATAAAATCAAGAAAAGAGAGATTAAGATGAAATCGTACGTCAATTCACACTCTCAATTATGACAAATTCTCATTATTTGACCTCATATTTACCTCGGCTAAAGGCTCGCCAGAATACCACAAGGCCGGTGGCTCACAAGGCATGTTAAGGGTTACCTTATGCTGATGCTTGTGTAATTCCCAACCAACACAACTTAAGTCCAGTAGTGTCCTCTAATTTATAACAGGAAACACACTCAATTATACTAACTACAGAAGAATATTTGTGCTAATGCTTGAATTCAAAATAAAAAAAAAAGAAAATTAGATGAAAAAGATGATCAATTCAGGCCTAAAGGCTCACCAAACTGCTTGTTTGGGCCAGTGGCTCGCTGAATATGATCACTAAGTTTCGAATTAGCAAGAAGGAAAGAAAAAGAAAAGAGCTTTGAGATCAAATAGTAAAAAGAACAAAAGAAACTCCATTATTCTACTGGTTTCTAAGATAAAGATCACAAACCTCTCTTGCAATACTTTTATATACCTTCCAATTCATAAGAAACAAGTTGTCTTCTGATAGTATCCAATCTATTTTAATCTCAACTACAGCACAAAGCTATTCTCTCTTTTACTGGTCACTATCACTCTCTCTCTTTTGCTGATTTTTTTTAGAAGGGAAGTAGTTGCCTCTTCAAAAATTGATCCTCCTTTTCTTTGCTGTTGGGGGTTTATATAGGCATCAATTGCTCAATTGTGTTTCTTCTCAACACAATTTGTGTTTTCTCTCTCCCACGGATCAATGACATGGCATAACATCCAACCTTTCATCCAACAATTCAACTGTAGATCAACTCAATGTGTGTTTGTTGCAAGTAGATTATAAGGTCTGGATTGCCAGCATGGCATGGTAGGTGTTGCTCCACTCCTCCCTGCTCCTATCTCTTCAAATGCCAAGCGAATTAGCTCAATTTCTTTGCTCTCGGTTCTATACACCAATTCCATTATGAAAAACATGTAACAGGGGGTTAATTCATGCCAGCAACTGCCTTAACCGAATCGTGGGACCCACTTAAGCCTCCCTAAACCGCCAATTTGTCCAATTACCCACCAAATCATCCAATTAAATTCTAAACCCGAATTCTTTCTCCTCTGATGCGAGTGATTCACAGAGCATGAAACTGAAAATAAATTGTTCTAGAATATTCTCCTCGCTGAGAGCTTTCCAACGGTATATTATTTGCAATTTTTCGTCGCCGTTTGAGTGCTTTTTCCATTTTCGGATTGAATTCTGTTAAAAATCGGGTTCAGCAGGGAAGAAGCTGCAGCAGCAGCAGAGAAGGAGACGAATTCCTGTCGTGTGGGGCCCAGCGGCAGTGAAGGAAACAAGGGAGAGGTGTGGTGCAGCTCAGGTGGACTTGGCGCACGGGTTTAGGCCCCACCCGTCATGTTTAATGAGAGACAGAATTGGTACACCGGGTTTATGCAAATTTTCCTTTCTTTCAAAAATTTCTCCAGCGCTCAAACTGAAATATCTTTGTTTGGCAGCCCCCAACTTGTACCCAATCAGATTCTTAGCTCCAAGTTGCACCCTTAAAAGTCCCTGATTGAATCTCAGCCTTTGGATTGCTCTGATTTTCTTTCTCCAATTGATTTTAATAGATCCCTTCATCCAAAAATCATGAAATTTTCACCAAAATTCTCTAAAATCATGATGATCATCTCTATATTTTTATATTCCCATTTTACCCCTGTCTGCTTGTGCTAAAAATTCCATTATCAATAAAACCCTGTTTTATTCTTATAAAATCCCTATTTATCAGTTGTAGCTCAGTGTCTCTGCCAAATAAATTCTCCTTGCAGAAACCACCCTAACTAAATACCAATTAGACTTATATTGATATTCATTAGGGTTTGATTTGATCAAATGCTGACTACTTATCAGCAATTAATACAAATCTAGACTTGATCAGTGTGGTTGCTCCCACTTTGGCACTGATCGCCTTGTGAAATTGACTTTCACTCCCTTAACATGAGGGTAATTTGGTCATAGAGCCGACTACTTATCAAAGAATTGACACAAATTAAAGCATGGTTAGGTGGTTGCTCACGTACTTTGGCACCAGTCGCCTTGAAAGCAAAAATCACATCGGGATTTCTCATGATTGGTTGTATCAAAATACTTTGGTTTGCGAGTGCCCCACCCGTCATGTTTAATGAGAGACAGAATTGGTACACCGAGTTTATGCAAATTTTCCTTTCTTTCAAAAAATTTCTCCAGCGCTACAAACTGAAATATCTTTGTTTGGCAGCCCCAACTTGTACCCAATCAGATTCTTAGCTCCAAGTTGCACCCTTAAAAGTCCCCGATTGAATCTCACCTTTGGATTGCTCTGATTTTCTTTCTCCAATTGATTTTAATAGATCCCTTCATCCAAAAATCATGAAATTTTCACCAAAATTCTCTAAAATCATGATGATCATCTCTATATTTTTATATTCCCATTTTACCCCTGTCTGCTTGTGCTAAAAATTCCATTATCAATAAAACCCTGTTTTATTCTTATAAAATCCCTATTTATCGCTTGTAGCTCGTTGTCTCTCGCCAAATAAATTCTCCTTGCAGAAACCACCCTAACTAAATACCAATTAGACTTATATTGATATTCATTAGGGTTTGATTTGATCAAATGCCGACTACTTATCAAGAATTAATACAAATCTAGACTTGATCGTGTGGTCGTGCTCCCACTTTTCGCACTGATCGCCTTGTGAAATTGACTTTCAATCCCTTAACATGAGGGTAATTTGGTCATAGAGTCGACTACTTATCAAGAATTGACACAAATTAAAGCATGGTTAGGTGGTTGCTCACCTTTGGCACCAGTGTCACCTTGAAAGCAAAAATCACATTGGGATTTCTCATGATTGGTTGTATCAAAATACTTGGTTGGCATTGATACTATTCCATGTAGTACAGGATTGTACGTTTCACCATAGGGTTTGATCTTGACTTTCTCTCTTGTATTTCTTCCTTCAACCTTTCGTGGGTAAACAAAGAGCCACCCACCAAAGCGGTCCCGAAGAATTTGGCAAATTGAAGGGCCTGCTTTGGTGCACATATTCGACACACCTCTCTCCTTCTTAGGGTTCAAAGTGCTAGACTTCGATAGATTTTCCTTTAATCGATTCTTCTCATGAGCGCAACATGGTGGGGCCTCGTCCTCTCACCTCTCGCTCGTGGGATAATGGTGCATGTACTCACCTCCCGCCGAGCTACCGTTTCACCACTATGGGGATAGGTAAAGATAGCATCTCTCGCTACCTTATTCGCCTTCTTTCTTTTTCTTTCACTCGTTGGGATGCCGATCGCCCGCTTTGCTATTTTCTCATCTCTTCTTTCGCAAGATGGGAGATTTTCATAAGCTCTTTACATTTTACACTCTCAATCTTAGTTGCAAAAGTGCCTAATACAAATGCTTTTATTTTCACATAGCATCTAAGTACAAAAATAGAAAAAGGGAAAACTTTACAAAGACCCTATTGCACTTATTCTATACATAGCTTCTCTTTATTTATTACAATACGTAACTTAAGTAACCGTGGTATTTTACTGATACCGAACCCGTCCGTATTGACCTCTAGGCCGGCATTAATAAACCCGTTTATCCCTTTATTACCGATGGATAAACTTACCAAGATCAATTGGATTATGGATGCAATTGATAACACCATTTTGTGGATGCTCCTTGTATATTTAGTTGACATTTATTTTGTGGAAGCTCACCCACTCTCCCCTCATTTGTGCACCGTTGCGTGCTAAAGTGGAAACTCACGTTCACTCATCTCCACTCAATTTGTTTTTGTGGGGGTACTACCCTCAAACATCCATCACGCATCCCTGCGAGACAAGCTTTCATCGGTAGGTCCGCTCTCCATGACCCGAGTCACTTCTTTAAGCGAATTACTTTATTCGACACCGAATGCTCTGGCAAAAGCATAAACCCTTAGTCCGACCCTCCATGATCTATTTTGGGATTAGAAACAGATCACCTCCTCGGGCGTGTGGTACTTTTGCGGATGAATGTACCCAACCCGGTTTTTTATATTTTAGCTACCCTCAAACATCCATCACGCATCCCCGCGAGACAAGCCATCGGTAGGTCCGCTCTCCATGACCCGAGTCACTTCTTTAAGCGAGCCGCTTTGTTTAACATGAAATGTCCTGGGTACAAGCGTAAACCCTGATCCGACCCCTCCATGATATGTCGTGGGATTATGACACACCATTTCTTCTGCGTGTGGTGCTTTTACGATGAATGCACCCAACCCGGCTTTGTATAACACTCATGGTGTCTGGGACAAAGGTGGCAACCCCTTATTGAAAAGATTTTATTATTTTTTATTATTATTTTTTTTTTTTATGAGTAGGAAAGTTTTTTATTGTTTTACATATATATCCTTTTATTTTATTAGAAGAAGGCAGATTTTTGGTTATTAGTGATACATGTTACTAATAATACGAGAGTTATTTATTTATATGCCCTCTAAGCGACTATTTACTAGCCACCAATTTGCTCGACCTATCCCTTGGCTTGCGCCGCGGCGACCAATATGAGCAACTTTCGTCATCAAGGCAAATGTATGGTTTGAGGGACAACCGCAAACCCCGCCCATTTTTGTGTTTATTCTCGTATCAAATGGACAAACCCAAAGGGTATTTGTATTATGAGCCCAAACACCAAAGCTCTCGCCTTACATTCTCGCGTGGTTTTGGCGTTGAATTCTCTTGTTCTATATATTTTTATTTTTATAGGGTTATACGTGTTTGTGTGGTTTTGGATTTTTGGATGCATTCTATTTACATATGCACAAGTAGGGTTTTTGGATTTTTATGCAAAGGTGGAGGTTAGACATGGGTTTGTGTTTCGTGCACGTGTGTGTAAACGAACACTTATTCCCTCCTTATTTATTTACAATAGATACTACTCTTGGCCCCGCTCCGGCTAGGTGTAGTACTTCTTCGTATATCGCCCATTAATCGGTGGCATGGGCCTTTCACCTTCATGGTCTATGAGTTGGTATGCGCCGCCCCCGTATACCTTCTCAATTACATATGGCCCTTCCCAATTCGGAGAGAATTTCGGCCGATGTGCCGCCAATGATCTCGCCTCTTGAGGACAAGAACAAGCTCCCTTGTTGAAATGCCCGACTCGCGCCATCTTATCATATGCCCTTGCCATTTTTGCCCGATATATTTCAAGGTTCTCGCCGGGCTATCGCCTCTTCTCGTCCATGGCATCCAACTCGTCCAATCCTAAGTTGTTGGCATTCGTCCATGGTCATATCATTTTGCATAGCCACCCGCAATGACGGTAGTTCCACCTCAAGAGGGAGAACGGCTTCAACCCCAAAAGCCAGAGAATACGGGGTAGCTTGCGTAGGCGTTCTGTATGTGGTTCGATAAGCCCATAATGCCTCTTGTAGACGATTATCCCGCCTCGTTGGTTGTCGTCCACGCTTTTCATAATATTGATCGTGGTTTCGTTAAAGGTTTCGCCAGCCATTGGCTTCCTGATTATAAATGGACGAGAATCTCCAATCAATGTTAAATTGCTCCGCCAGGGCATAGACTTTGGAACTCTTGAAGGCCGTCGTCCCGTTATCTGGATATTATCCGTTGTGGGTACCGAATCTGGTAGAGGATGTGCGTCTTTGAAGAACTTAACCACATCTGATGCTTTAACTTCTTTAAGTGGGACGGCTTCGCCCATTTTGTAAAGTAATCTGTCGCCGCCAGATGAACCGGTGACCTCTCGACGTTGGAGGGTCTATGGGCCCCACTATATCTCGTGCCCCACATATTAAATGGCCAGATGCTACCGTGGGGTGTAACGGGTTTGGCGCTTGATGTATAAAAGGGCCATGTATCCGGCACATGCGCACTTCTTCTTGCGTGCTCTTCACAATCGCCCACCATCGTGGGCCAATAATATCCCATTCGCTTGATCTTCAACTTCATTTTTGGCCCAGATCGATGTGCTCCGCATAGTCCGAATGAACTTCTTTCATAACCTCGCCCGCTCAGTGCCCCGATACACATCTCACCCATAACCGATCATAAGACCTCCGTATAGCGTATTGCCCACATATGCATACCGTAGTACCCGCTTTCTTATTTGATCGCCATCCTTTTATCTTTGGGAAGGGTACCATGCCGAAATATTCGATGAACGGTTGTCTCCAATCATCGTCTTCTTCGCTATATCATTGTTTCTTGGCATTCTATCTTTTCTAGCCCAAAGATTTTCATTATTCACCTTATCCGTTGTTTGACACAATGATAATGGCCTCCTATCATGACGATGATGTGGATTTCCGTCGTTGGTTCACCCACCTCTTTAGCGAGTTTGGCCAACGCATCCGCTTCACCATTCACACGCCCTCGTGACCTTCTCGATGGACACGTACGGGATTTTCTTCATTAATTCCATGGCCTTCTCGTGATATTGTATTAGTTCCGCTTCAAGACCTTGTATTCGCCGATTATTTGATTTATTATCACCGTGAATCCCCAAAGATACGCACAAATTTTTGATTTCCACCTCCAATGAAAGCTCTAGTCCGGCGATGAGTGCCTCATACTCGCTTCATTATTTGTACATGGTTCGCTTAAAGCTAGAGAATGTCGTATTATCCCGCCTCCGGGTTACGAAGACTAGTCCCGCGCGCCGCACAAATGGGACTCCCGGCCCGCAATCGGCTTGATCAAGAAGCACCATCAAAGTACAACTCCCATATAGGGTCTCCTTCTTCAACATGTAGAGTTTCCTCGTCGGAAAAGTCACATTTTAATGGGGAGTCATCTTGAATCGGTGTGCACCAGAAATCTGCTAGCGCCGCCCTTGATCGCCTTTTGCGTGTATAAGTGATGTCGAACTCAAAGAGAATGATAGCCCACTTGGCCACCCTACCCGTCAAGATTGGCCGAGTCATCGATACTTGAGAGGGTCCACCTTGATATTAAAATGATTTTGTGGGCTAGCATGTAGTGCCTCAACTTTTTCACCGCGAAGATTAGGGCTAGACAATGCTTCTCGATCGGTGAATACCCGTGTTCTCGCCCCCACCATCATGCGCTTAAGTAATACAACGCATTTTGGTTACCATCCCGGTTTTCTTGTGCCAATAGGGCTCCCAAGGATCCATCTAGGGCGGCCGTATATAGGATAAGTTCCTTCCTGCATGGGCGCCGCCAACACCGGAGGGTTGAGTAGATATGCCTTGATTTTTCAAAGGCTCGCCGGCACTCGCCATCCCATTTAAACGGGATATTCTTCTTAGTCACCGGTGAAGGGTTGGATTTTACCCGATAGGTTGGCTATGAACCGCCCGATGTACGCCAATCGCCCTTGCAAAGATCGCAACCGTTTTAAATTCTTTGGCGGGATAGTTCGCTTATTGCTTTGATCTTGCCCGGTCTATCTCAATGCCCCCGTGGCGTACCACAAACCCCGTAAATTTACCGATGATACCATAAATGCGCATTTCAACGGTTTAGTTTGAGCGCATGTTCTCTCAAAGTGCGTTGAAAACGACCTCGAGGTATTGAAGGTGTTCTTCATATGACATGGCTTTGATGACTAGGTCGTCCACATAGCACTCTACTATCTTGTGGATCAGATCGTCGAATATTTTCGTCATTGCCCGTTGGTAAGTGGCTCCCGCATTTTTGAGCCCAAACGCATGACTTTATAACAATATATGCCAATCGGCGTGCGGAATGCCGTGTGCCTCTCATCTTCTGGCGCCATCTTAATTTGATTATAGCCCGCGTAACCGTCCATGAAGGAGAAGACTTCATAGGAGGATGTATGGTCGATTATGATTTCTTGCATCGGGAGCGGAAATCATCCTTAGGGCACGCCTTGTTTAGGTCCCGAAAATCTACGCAAATGCGGATTTGCCCATTTTTCTTCTTAACCGGGACAATGCTAGCCACCCATTCTGGCGTCTCTTCTTCCCGTATGAAACCGGCGTCGATGAGTTTCTTTGTCTCTTCCACGACCTTTTCTTCGAGCTCTATTCTCATTCGTCTCGCGCTTGTTTAATCGGCTTGAAGGTTGGATCGATTTTTAAGTAATGGACCGCCACGTCGGGATCTAATCCAGGCATCTCTTTATAACTCCAAGCGAAGCAGTACCCATATAGCTTCTAAGGAATGTCTTCAACCCGTCGCCCACCTCTTCCGACAATGACGCGCTTATGAAAGTTGGTCGTGGGTCTTCTTCCGTCCCCGCATTGATTTCACTAACTCATCGACCGTGTTAGGTTCCTTTTCCACTGCTTTCAAAGCATTTTTCAGACCGGGTATTGTCCTCTTCGTTTCATTATCCGCATCTCAACGTGTCATGCAACAAATTTTTCTTCTATACGGCACTCGCGAGAGACCCTCGAAGCATGCCGCGTCGTCGCAGCTTATACCCTAACCCCCGAGTGTATTTTATTTTACCATCCAGGCCCAGGACCTTATTCTCGCCGCCATTCCGCAGTTCATCGAAGCGCTTGGCTCGCCTTGATATGTCTCTCGACATTTCGCCCTTTTTGCCGCTTTATACAGCTCCTTTCCAAAGGGATGAGATGCAGTCATCGCTCGTTGCATTCTCCAACTTTGTTCTATCACCCACTTCTTCCAAGTGTTGTGATCGTGGTTCTTCGTAGACCGGTTGAATCGCTCGATAGAAAATTATAGCCTTGTGGATGATAGTTTTCCCTTTGATGCGTTCCACCTTTGCCGCACAACAAAGGTTTTCGTGGTTTGGATGTGGTTCACTTCCTTGGCATGAGGTCTTTAAAATGCCTTTCGGGACCACAAGAATCTCTAGCGCCGCCATCTCTTCTTCTATCTCAATGTTCATGACCGAGTTGGAGCGGTAGATTTCTTTGATCGGCTTCGTCTCGCAACCTTAGGTTTACTAGGTACGGAGTATGCGAGATCGTATAAGCCACCCCTTTGCCCTTGTTATTCAAGTTATGCGGAGCCGGGTCTTGTCAAAGCTCTTCGGGAGTCGGATTGTCCCGTTTCTATGCCCTTCTTCTATGAGGTCTTTGAATACCCAAAGATTCTTCAATAGTATGGCCCAATATGCGATGATAAGGGCAGAATTCACCTTCACCGCTCTTTCTATGTCTGCGAGCCTTTTGCGACGGAAGTGTTAACCCACTCTTTAGGGCTTGTTCAAATATCCGAGCGTTTTATTTTTCAGAAAGAGTATGGTTTACTCTTCTTGACCTCGAGGGTTTGCATGACTCGTTGGTTGCTTAGCTTTCGTTTCTTCCCCTTTGATTCATCTACTATGACAATTACCCGTTTGCCGCTATCGGGTGCTTGCCTTTCGGGGTCCCGGAACGGGTTCGCTCGTCACCTCCTTGAGTAGCTCTTGAGTTATAGATCGCGGCTTTGCATGTGTTTTCAATCATTATCATGATTTCATTGTGTTGCACCTTGATATCCCGCATCACTTCCCATTGTTCGTACACCTCCCTTCTATTATTTTCAACTTGGTGCCTTATTTCATCGATCGCATTCCGTACGCGACCTTCGAAATTTTCCCGCCATGAGCGTTCTTCATTTATAGGCCTCACTTAACCGGTTATCCCTTCCGCTACCGGTCCCGTGTTGATCATATATGACTCCTCACTTTCATTATCTCGTTTCGGCCCTTTATATGGCTTCGAGGATGTGATAAATGATCTCTTCGTCGACTCCTCTTCCTGTGGTTGACGATCATGGCCGATTCTTCTCCCGAGGCGTGATGTCGCCCGAGTCGTTGAATCTTCGAATCTTCTCCCGAAGTTGCCTCTATGATCCGAATTTGAGGGGGTTGGCAGGTTTAAAATTGAAAATGACCTCCTCTTCGTAATCACTTGCATTGATTTCGCTTCGGTTTTATTTGGGCCTTATACGCAGCCACCGTTTGAAGCGGAAGGTCGCTTCTTCACCCGACTTTCTTCCGGTCTCGGGCTCGAGCACCTCGGGTTTAATATTAAATTTGACCTCTTCTTCTTCTCCGATGAGGTATCAAATTTAGGGCCTTTGTTGAAGGGTTTCGACTCGCTTTTGTCATTGGTCGCCTTGCGCCACTACGATTTAGGCAGTAAAGTATCAAGGCGTCATTAAATTTAATCTCATGCACCCCGAATGGCTTGACATCTCCGTCAATTCTCTTTTGCTTACCATTCTCGATATATTTCAGTGCACCGGTGCAGTGCAGTAGTAGGTATGACCCGATTACTATGAAGCCACGGCGACCCAAAGAACGCCCGATAAGAGGTTTCACACAATGACATAGAATTTAGTAGGCGCTCTTAGGCTTCCGCATTGCAGTTCGTAGTTATAGCTCCCGTGGCCTTTTGGGAGTTTTGATTGAAGCCATGAATGATCACCTTTTCGTCGATAGGTTCTTTACGTCTAAGGTGATGGTCTTCGTAGTTTTAAGCGCATGATATTGATCAAGACCCCGCGTCAACCAGGATGCGACCAACCTTTTGCCCTCCGCAGCTTCCGGTGATGTATACGGCGATTGTGGTCGACGGTGCCTATTAGGAGGTCATCGTCTCGTGAAATTTATACAAAGCGGCCCGCTTGGCGTGAATAGGGCTTCTTGCATATTTTGCTCTACGAAGTATGATTTGTACTTCTCGGATCTTGCAAGGCCTGGATTAGTACCTCCCTTAGGTCTTGTGACATCATCAATGCGTCAAATATGCTTAATAGCCGGAATCTTACGCAGTATGTGCCAACACATTATATTCTTCGCCCGTCGACCGGTCTTTTCTCGGGTTCTTGCTTAGGTTCTCGACCTCTTTGCCTTTATTCAGTGGCCTTATCTTTTCCCTTATCTAATCCTTGGGAGCCTCGTCTCTGCACGTAAGTCCCGGACGGAGCACGGCTTTGCACTCTTCATTCTTGGTCCCGCAGGTGCTTGCTTCTCCTTCGTTATTCGGGAAGAACATCTCCTCTAATGTTGGCATATCTTCGTCATGAGAAGAATATACCATATTGCACGAAGCACCCCGCATCTCTTCGCTTTCTTCTTTATTTATTTCTTCATTTACATCTTCTTTCTTTTGGCCTAGGGTTAACTTCTCCCGCCTTCTTTGAGATGAAGTGTTGGAGGGTAATCGCCTCTGGATCGCCCCCGCTCGTATTCTTCAATTTTGTTCTTTTTGGACTTATCGTTTCTATGCTTCTTTTTCTTCTTAATAACTCCGTTCTTGGCTTTGGTCCACCTTATAATATACCCCGGGTTTTGGTGGGACCACCGGCGTGATATCGTCTTTCCATTTCATGCCAGTGTTCTTTCTTGAGAGCTTTAAGCATTTTAATCGATTTCTTCGATAGGTGCGTAGTCCATCGCTCCTCTTGATCTTCGCTTAGCCGGCCCGGACTTTCTCTCCTCGTGAGAGATCGTGTCGTCTGTTTCATGGGCCGATGGGCTTTGCAAGAACCCTTTAGGTAAAGTAATTTCACCGTTTTTATACGCCTTCTCGACCCAATCTTTGAAGACCCAAAGAATCTTCAATTGAGTGCCCTATTATTCTGTGGTATGGGCAAAAGTCGGGTTCGTCCGATTTGCTCGCATCTTCCGGCGCATCGGCCTACAGGTTAGACCATTCTTTAGTGCTCCCCTCGAAGATTTGAGCAACTTTATCTTTCCCGAAGGAGTACGGCTTAGATTTCTTTTGTTTGAGAGATTCAAACTCCGTGAACTCCCTCCCGGATCGGGCCCGGGTCCCTTATTATAATTGTTGCCATTTGTGCCACCGCGTCGCCGCCTTGGTGTCTGCGTTGGCGACCATCTTATCTTTTAGCGAGGTGAATGCCACTTTAGTCTCGGCCGGCTCCTCGTTGCGCCTATTATTCATAAAGCTCGCACGGTGTGTGGTGACATCCTTTCCATATTGGATACCGATCTCGAGCAAGTCTTTGAATGTGTTGACCTTTGTCACACCAAGAAGCATGCCCATCCACCCGTCAATGTTCTTCATGATTAGGTTGACGCCCTCATCTTCGCTAATGTGCGGCCGCATTTGATGCCGAGGTTCCGCCATCTATTGATAAAATCTGTCATTGACTCCCTTTCTTGGGTTTAGTGCTTGCGACGGCTATGTTTATTTTGTCGACACCATGACAAATCGCGCCCCGAACGAGTCCGCCATCTCGTCCCAGTCCCGATGCCGTTGTTTTCCAAATGAATAGTACCATTGGAAGGCGGTTCCCACCAAGCTTTGAGGGAATTGTCTTAACAACAAGCAGCATCATTGCCGCCCGTGTTGCCGCACGAGGCTACAAAGTGGGCCAGGTGTTGTTCGGGGTTCAGGTCTTTGTTGCCTTCCCCGGAGAAGGTCCTGAAACGGGGGATCACATACCCTTTAGGATATTCTTCTAAGTCGTATATGGCAGGGTATGGATGTCCACAGTTTTTAACGGGAGGGATAGCGTATCCACCTCCAGCTATTTGCATTTGCTGGGCAATCATGGCTTGAATCTCTTTCCGGGATATTCCCGTTGGTTCAGCCTCCACTTCTATGGTTCTATGTGGATGAGGTTTAGAATCGACAGGTTGTTTTCCCTTATGATTGCTTTTGGTACCGTGGACCCTTCTTGACGGGAACTACCACTTTGAAATTGGCGTCTTGTGATTCTTGCAATGACTTGACCGCCTTAATTAGTTCTTCGTTTTGTTTCAGCATGGTAGCGATTAGCTCCCGTTGCCTAATCAGCTCTTCGTCCCGTGCCTCGATGTGGCCTTTTAATATTTCTATTTCATCGATGGGCATTTCGGGACGTGTTTCAACGTTATCTTCATTATCGAAGAGATCGTGGTTTTCGTTGTGGTCTTCCCCTTCCTCGCTTTGCCCTCTGGGTTGACTCTCTTGGGAGGTCTCCCTTTTCTACCATTATTTTTGTTGGTATTGGTGACGTGAGCTTGATTAGGCGGGGATTGGTCATCCCGAGTCATATTCACCTCAAAGACGTTGTCCTGGATCGCATCGTAGCTTATGCCGATGGTGTTGACCGAGAAGTGCTCTTCATAGCGAGCGTTCTTCTCTTCTTCTTCGTTTGGTCGTGGGCGTTATTTTTAGACTATTGAGTGGTATTCTCGAGCCTAATCGGCCGAATACACTCTTCGACCTAGACGGCCGAACACGCTTCCGGCGAGCGTTAGATCCGCCGCCTTGCCGGGCCGGGCTTGAGATCGGGGCTTTGTTGGTCGGGAACCCTTTGGGACCCACACCCGCCGGGTGCTAGGTGTTGCCTTTGATGTAAACCTCCTAGGGTTCGGAGTGGAGACAATGGCTTGCGCCGAGCCATGTCTTGAGAGTGATTGGAGCGGGAGACGTATTGTCTCGACCTAGCGTTTCTCACGCTCTTCCTCTCGCTTCGAGGGCCCCGCGAGCCTTGTAGATGGCTTCGCAGGGGTTCGAGATTTGTCCTGGTGGCGCTGAGGCCTTTGAGTTGGGCGAGGTGTGGGCTTAGGCACCTCCCATGCCCGGCGGAGGGCCGGCTCGCGGCCGAGTTCTCGGCCACTATGCGAGAGCCGTAAATTTGTTGGAGACCGGGATAGCCGGCCTAGCCACCACCGGTTCTCGTATGCATCCGGGCCCTCTTCCCGGACGCTTGAGAGTTGCGGCGCGCGGGCCGGGGCCGCGCCGTTGGGTCGTCCTCTTGACGGCCGCCTTCTCCTTTTTGGGGAGGTAGTAGGAGAGGCCATGATATTGTTTGAGATCCCCTTGGGAGTCGTGGTGATCGATTCTTCCTCCTCGTCCGGATGGAGATCCGGACGGCCATGCGGAGTGATCGTGGCCACCGGAGCCGGGCCGTAGATGGTGAGTTCTTGCGGATGGTCCCGAAGAACATGAAGAGCTTGCCCTCCGGCTCGCGTGCAGAGTGACGGTGTAGGAGCGAGGTTGAAATTTCCAAAGTATGCCATTTCCCGCAAAACAAAAACACTTGAAAATTATTAGTCATTTTTAGCGCATAGAAGACCACTTGTATCTCTTAACTATTCTATTTGACTCTCTCTTTCGTAGATAAGAGGAGAATCTAGGTCCCACCGGCGTGCCGCATCCCGTGCGACCCTTTTTCGCGCGCTCCGCACCGCCGCCGGCGACGGGTTGCGGAAGAAGGACACGGAGATCCCTCCCGAGCGTGCATCCGCGGGTGTCGGCCGATTCTCGCCGATTAGAGATATTTGGATGCATATTCGTGGGGTTTTTAGTGATTGTGAGTTCTTGTAGATTCCGGTGGCGCAAGCCCCCACCGTTAATTACCCCGGGCTACGAACCTCGAGGCACCTCTCCGGATCTTTGAAAGAGAGAAGCAAATAGTATAGTTAAAAGATGGTCAAGTGGTCGTCTAGGTTTATAAAACGGGGTCTACTAAGATGAACCTACAAACAGACCGGTTCAATCTAGGGAAGACAAAACCTACAGACAGACGGTTTTATCTTATGGGGGACGAACCTACAAACAGACGGTTCACCCATGCCACCTCGAGATGTAACCTTACCAACGCACTGTGTTAATCTCTTCATAGGAGGCTTGAGGTGAGTCTACATACGTATCGACTCTACCTCTCGTTGATCTAGAAGATAAACCTACAAACAGACCGGCTCAATCTTAACTAGTCAACAACCAATCACACAAAATACAACTCGAAGCACCGAGCCGGTTGATCTTGAGGTTGGTGAATCGAGAAGAAGAGTGGATATGGCCCACGTATTTCTTCTCACCGATCTTCTAGATCATGAATTCGTAGCACTAAGCCGATTCATAAACCTAGGAAACACACTGCACACAATGTCAAACCCGAAGCGCCGGGCCGCTCAACATCGGGGCATGTGTTAGTGAAGGAACCTACCTACGTAACGGTTCACATTCACCGTTTTGTGGATGAATCTACCAACGTACCGATTCAATCTCACATTCTCGAAATGAGCCAGGAGACAAACTCATCGACGGACAAGTTCGGTCCTTGCCACTCAAATGGTCATGAATTACTTGTTCATGACACCGAGTCATTAAGATGTCACTTCGCTAGGACATCGTAATGTTCTTCATCTTCAAAGTCGACATATCTCTCCATGCCGATGTCGTAGCTTTGGTCAATCTTCAACGAACGTCAAGATGTTCTTGTCTCGACTAATCATCCTACGTGTTGCATTACTTGTGCAAAATTACTATGTAGCCCTACACCCTTGTGTGAGCGTATTCAATCATGAGTTACTTGCTCATGGCAAACGAGTCATTAAGATGTCACCTCTCTAGGACATCGTAATGTTCTTCTTCTTCGAGTCGACGTATATCTTCATGTTAGTGTCGTAGCTCGGTTATTCTTCATCGGTGTCAAGATGTTCTGTCTCAACGTACTTCTTCATGCCGCTATCAAAGCCTTATTCATCTCACGTCAAGATGTTCCCGTCTCGACGTATCTTGTTGTTCTTCATCAAGTGTCAAGATGTTCTTGTCTCGACATATCTTCTTGTATTGCTATTAAAGCCTTAATCATCTCACGTCAAGATGTTCTTGTCTCAACGTATCTTCTCGTGTTGTCATTGCAACCTTATTTATCATCCTCCGTCAAGATGTTCTCGTCTTGACTAATCGTTCTAAATGTTATATCATGTGTGCAAATATTCTTATGTGGCTCTACACTCCTTATGTGAGCATATTTATTCATTTCTAAAATGCACAAAGTCTATTATATAGTATCTTCCATTATTATTTTATTATAAAGATGCATTTATTTATTATTATTATTATTATTATTATTATTATATTATTATTATATTCTTACTACTATTATTATTTTTATTATTATTATTTTTTTTTATTTCTTAAACTCTATTTATCTATGTAGAAAATTATTTACAAAAATAATAGGAAAAGGGGTTAGCTATTTATATTTTTGGGATTATAATGGCTAAAATAGTAAAATTTTATTTTTATTATTTTTAAACTCTATTTATTCTGTAGAAAATCACTTACAAAAATAATAGAAAATAAAATGGCTATGATTTTTTATTTGTATTTTTAAAATGTTTATAATAGTCAAAGTAATAGAATTTTATTATATTAAAATACTATTCATTATGTAAGAATCATTTTACAAAATCAAAAGATGGTTAGCTATATTATTTTTTATTATTATTATTTCTTTATTTTTCTTATTATATTTTTTTTTATTTTTTAAAATCCATAATAGCTAAAAAGAAATCATTATTAATATCCTATTCTATTTATTATACTATTCATTATATCTATTTTTATTATTTCTATTTATTATCTATAGAAAAGTATAAGATTTTTATTATTAGTTGAAAATAGTCATAAGAGATGAAATTCATTATGTTTTTATTACAACTATTATTTTTATTACATTTTATTCATCAAAAGTATTTTTATTTTATTGTATATTTGTATAAAAATAACAAAAGAAATACAATTCACATTATAAAACTATATTATCATTCCTTATTATAAAAGAAAATGTATTTTACTATTTATTACCATAGTAGTATATTTTATATATTTTGTGCTATTTATTTTTATTATTCTTTTTACAGAAAATATCAATATAATACCTATTATTATTATATTTTTTTATTTATCAAAGAATATAGCTAATCTCATTATTTATTATAGTATATTACTATCATCATTATTATTTCATGGAAAATCACTTGAAAAATCACTAAAATATATCTAGTTATTATTTATGATTTTTATTTGTATTTTTGGAATTTTTATAGTATTTAAAATGACAAGTCAAAGCTAGGTCAAACATATCAATATAGGTAATGTATTTTGCTTTTAAATTGTTTTATCATGATTATATTTTTAAAACTGGAATATTATTGTATAGAAAAATAATATGAAAAATAAGGAAATTTTAGAAACAAATTTGAGTCAATTTGGAGTTCAGGAACATTTTTAAATAATTTATTTACCATTTATTTTAATTTTCTGTTATTAACTGATTATTGGGCTCAATCTGGACCTTCAGATCTATATCAAGATTAGTGTACATCTTTTATTCAATCTTTACTTTCATTTGGGCCGAAATTTATTTTGCTTTTAATTCTACGAATTGGGCCCATTTTTTTTTCTTTTCACCGTTGGGCTAGTCGTATTCTACCTTGGGCTGCTCTTTTTTTTTTTTCTTTTTCATATTTTTAATTGGGACCGTTAGATAAACATCATGATCTGTGTAAAGGAGATGAGCCACCTTGCTCCAATCTCCAACCCAAGCCTTTATACGATCCATCGAATTGCTTCAAGATTAGTATAAGCGCAACAAGATTGGTGCTTTCATTTTAATAGTCGTGCTCGGTGATCTTCTCAACTCTTTTCTTCACTGTGACTTGAGATTCGCACAAGAAGGCGTCGCCGGTGACCGAAGATGTCAATGGAAGATCGGACGATGGATTTAGCATCGCCTTAACACCTTTATCTTCGTGGTAATGCTTGATCAGAAATCCGTACGGTGAAAACATGGAATCACTTGTACCATTCCTATACCTCGGTACCGATCTGGTACCAATAACACTTGCGTCAATGAATTAGTGAATTTAATTCACATTGGTGATAGATTCTAGTCCTGTAGTGTTGTCTCTACTCGTTATCTTCACCAATTCATTGCCTTTTACTAGAATTCTTGAGATTTCGCTACGGCTAGTAATGGTTTTCAACAGATGCCGAGCAATTCAATCGCTTTCTTTTATACCTGCATTCATCTCGGCCTAAAGGCTCACCAAACGTTCAGTTTGGGCCAGTGGCTCACGAGATATGCCAATACTTCCCTGTATCGTCTTCTGCTTAATATCCAAACAGTTCAGCTTGAAGAATTGATAAAATCAGCAAAAGAGAGATTAAGATGAAATCAGACGTCAATTCACACTCTCAATTATGACAGTCCTCATTATTTGACCTCATATTTACCTCGGCCTAAAGGCTCGCCAGGAATACCTGGGCCAGTGGCTCACAAGGCATGTTAAGGGTTACCTTATGCTGATGCTTGTGTAATTCCCAACCAACACAACTTAAGTCCAGTAGTGTCCTCTAATTTATAACAGGAAACACACTCAATTATACTAACTACAGAAGAATATTTGTGCTAATGCTTGAATTCAAAATAAAAAAAAAAGAAAATTAGATGAAAAAGATGATCAATTCAGGCCTAAAGGCTCACCAAACTCGCTTGTTTGGGGCCGTTAACTGTTGAATATGATCACTAAGTTTCGAATTAGCAAGAAGGAAAGAAAAAGAAAAGAGCTTTGAGATCAAATAGTAAAAAGAACAAAAGAAACTCCATTATTCTACTGGTTTCTAAGATAAAGATCACAAACCTCTCTTGCAATACTTTTATATACCTTCCAATTCATAAGAAACAAGTTGTCTTCTGATAGTATCCAATCTATTTTAATCTCAACTACAGCACAAAGCTATTCTCTCTTTTACTGGTCACTATCACTCTCTCTCTTTTGCTGATTTTTTTTAGAAGGGAAGTAGTTGCCTCTTCAAAAATTGATCCTCCTTTTCTTTGCTGTTGGGGGTTTATATAGGCATCAATTGCTCAATTGTGTTTCTTCTCAACACAATTTGTGTTTTCTCTCTCCCACGGATCAATGACATGGCATAACATCCAACCTTTCATCCAACAATTCAACGGTGTAGATCAACTCAATGTGTGTTTGTTGCAAGTAGATTATAAGGTCTGGATTGCCAGCATGGCATGGTAGGTGTTGCTCCACTCCTCCCTGCTCCTATCTCTTCAAATGCCAAGCGAATTAGCTCAATTTCTTTGCTCTCGGTTCTATACACCAATTCCATTATGAAAAACATGTAACAGGGGGTTAATTCATGCCAGCAACTGCCTTAACCGAATCGTGGGACCCACTTAAGCCTCCCTAAACCGCCAATTTGTCCAATTACCCACCAAATCATCCAATTAAATTCTAAACCCGAATTCTTTCTCCTCTGATGCGAGTGATTCACAGAGCATGAAACTGAAAATAAATTGTTCTAGAATATTCTCCTCGCTGAGAGCTTTCCAACGGTATATTATTTGCAATTTTTCGTCGCCGTTTGAGTGCTTTTTCCATTTTCGGATTGAATTCTCGTTAAAAATCGGGTTCAGCAGGGAAGAAGCTGCAGCAGCAGCAGAGAAGGAGACGAATTCCTGTCGTGTGGGGCCCAGCGGCAGTGAAGGAAACAAGGGAGAGGTGTGGTGCAGCTCGGTGGACTTGGCGCACGGGTTTAGGCCCCACCCGTCATGTTTAATGAGAGACAAATTGGTACACCGGGTTTATGCAAATTTTCCTTTCTTTCAAAAATTTCTCCAGCGCTCAAACTGAAATATCTTTGTTTGGCAGCCCCCAACTTGTACCCAATCAGATTCTTAGCTCCAAGTTGCACCCTTAAAAGTCCCCGATTGAATCTCACCTTTGGATTGCTCGATTTTCTTTCTCCAATTGATTTTAATAGATCCCTTCATCCAAAAATCATGAAATTTTCACCAAAATTCTCTAAAATCATGATGATCATCTCTATATTTTTATATTCCCATTTTACCCCTGTCTGCTTGTGCTAAAAATTCCATTATCAATAAAACCCCGTTTTATTCTTATAAAATCCCTATTTATCGGTTGTAGCTCGTGTCTCTCGCCAAATAAATTCTCCTTGCAGAAACCACCCTAACTAAATACCAATTAGACTTATATTGATATTCATTAGGGTTTGATTTGATCAAATGCCGACTACTTATCAAGAATTAATACAAATCTAGACTTGATCGTGGTTGCTCCCAAAATTTTGGCACTGATCGGTCTTGTGAAATTGACTTTCACTCCCTTAACATGAGGGTAATTTGGTCATAGAGCCGACTACTTATCAAAGAATTGACACAAATTAAAGCATGGTTAGGTGGTTGCTCATGACTTTGGCACTGTGTCGTCACTTGAAAGCAAAAATCACATTGGGATTTCTCATGATTGGTTGTATCAAAATACTGGTTTGGCATTGATACTATTCCATGTAGTACAGGGATTGTACTGCTTCAGCTCATAGGGTTTGACCTTGACTTTCTCTCTTGTATTTCTTCCTTCAACCTTTCAGGGGTAAACAATGTATAAAAGGGCCATGTATCTGGCACATGCGGCACTTCCTTGCGTGCTCTTCGCAATCAGCCACCATTGTAGGCCAATAATACCCCATTCGCTTGATCTTTAACTTCATTTTTGGCCCAGACTGATGTGCTCCGCATAGTCCGGAATGAACTTCTTTCATAACCTGCTCCGGCTTCGGGCCCGATATGCATCTTAGCCACAACTGATCATAAGACCTACGGTATAGCGTATTGCCCACATACGCATACCGTAGTACCCGCTTTCTTATTTGATCGGCCATCCTTTTATCTTTGGGAAGGGTACCATGCCGGAAATATTCGATGAACGGTTGTCTCCAATCATCGTCTTCTTCAGTTATCATTGTTTCTTGGCATTCCATCTTTTCTAGCCCAGTATTTTCATTATTCACATTGTCGATCGTCTGACACAATGATAATGGTCTTCTATTGCGGACGATGATGTGGATTTCCGCTCTGTTGGTTCACCCGGCTCTTTAGCGAGTTTGGCCAACGCATCTGCTTCACCGTTCACAGCCCTCGTGACCTTCTCAATGGACACGTACGGGATTTTCTTCATTAATTCCATGGCCTTCTGGTGATACTATATTAGCTCCGGCTTTAGGACCTTATATTCACCAATTATCTGATTTATTATCAACTGTGAATCCCCAAAGATACGCGACAAATTGATTTCCGCCTCCAAAGTGACAAATCTAATCCGGCGATAAGCGCCTCATACTCGCTTCATTATTTGTACATGGTTCGGTTAAAGCCGAGAGAATGTCGTATTATCCCGCCTTCCGGGTTACGAAGACTAGTCCTACGCCGCCG
Source organism: Schoenoplectus tabernaemontani (assembly GCA_037127355.1). Classification (NCBI taxonomy): domain Eukaryota; kingdom Viridiplantae; phylum Streptophyta; class Magnoliopsida; order Poales; family Cyperaceae; genus Schoenoplectus; species Schoenoplectus tabernaemontani. Next base: position 17,323,427 of record CM073750.1, on the reverse strand, counting down.
CACGATTGGAACTCCCGGCCCGCGATCGGCTTGATTGAAGAAGCACCATCAAAGTACAACTCCCATATAGGGTTTCCTTCTTCAACATGTAGAGTTTCCTCATCGGGAAAGTCACATTTTAATGGGGAGTCATCTTGGATCGGATGTGCGGCTAGGAAATCCGCCAGCGCTTGCCCCTTGATCGCCTTTTGCGGTGTGTAGGTGATGTCGAACTCGGTAAGAATGATAGCCCACTTGGCCAGCCTCCCCGTCAGCATTGGCCGAGTCATCAGATATTTGAGAGGGTCTACCTTGGATATTAAAATGATTTTATGGGCTAGCATGTAGTGCCTCAATTTCTTTACCGCAAAGATTAGGGCTAAACAATGCTTCTCGATCGGTGAATACCCGTGTTCTGCCCCCACCATCATGCGGCTTAAGTAATATAGCGCATTTTGGTTACCATCTTGGTTTTCTTGTGCCAACAGAGCTCCCAAGGATCCATCCAGGGCGGTTGTATATAGAATGAGTTCCTTCCCGGGTATGGGTGCCGCCAATACTGGAGGGTTGAGTAGATAGGCCTTGATTTCTTCAAAGGCTCGCTGGCACTCGCCATCCCACTTAAACGGGATATTCTTCTTAGTTAGCCGGGTGAAGGGTTGGATTTTACCCGATAGGTTGGCTATAAACCGCCTAATGTACGCCAATTGCCCTTGCAAAGATCGCAATTGTTTTAAATTCTTTGGCGGGGATAGTTCAGTTATTGCTTTGATCTTGCCCGGGTCTATTTCAATTCCCCTGTGGCGTACCACAAACCCTAGAAATTTACCAGATGATACCATAAATGCGCATTTCAACGGGTTTAATTTGAGCGCATGTTCTCTCAGGCGGTTGAAAACGACCTCAAGATATTGGAGGTGTTCTTCATATGACATGGCCTTGATGACTAGGTCGTCCACATAGCATTCTACTATCTTGTGGATCAGATCGTCGAATATCTTCGTCATCGCCCGTTGATAGGTGGCACCTGTATTTTTCAGCCCGAACGGCATGACTTTGTAACAATAGATGCCAATTGGCGTGCGGAAGGCCGTATGCCTCTCATCTTCTGGCGTCATTTTGATTTGATTATAACCCGCATAACCGTCCATGAAGGAGAAGACTTCGTAGGAGGAGGTATGGTCAATTATGATTTCGGTTACCGGGAGCGGGAAATCATCTTTAGGGCACGCCTTGTTTAAGTCCCGAAAATCCACACAAATGCGGATTTGCCCATTTTTCTTTTTAACCGGGACAATGCTAGCCACCCATTCCGGCGTCTCTTCTTCCCGTATGAAGCCTGCGTCGATGAGTTTCTTCGTTTCCTCCACGACCTTTTCTTCGAGTTCTATTCTCATTCGCCTCGGCGCTTGTTTAATCGGCTTGAAGGTTGGATCAATTTTTAAGTAATGGACCGCCACACTGGGATCTAATCCAGGCATCTCTTTATAACTCCAAGCGAAGCAGTCCATGTAGTTTTTAAGGAATGCCTTCAACCTGTCAGCCACCTCTTCTGGTAACGACGCGCTTATGAAGGTTGGTCGTGGGTCTTCTTCCGTCCCCAGATTAATTTCAGCTAACTCATCGACCGTGTTAGGTTCCTTTTCTAGCTGCTTCAGAGCATTTTTCAGGACCGGGGTATTGTCCTCTTCAGTTTCATTATCCGGTATCTCAACAGAAGTCATGCAACAGCTTTCTTCCATACGGTGCCCGTTGAGAGACCCCTCGAAGCATGCTGCGTCATCGCAGTTATACCCTAACCCCCGGGTGTATTTTATTTTACCATCCAGGCCCAGGACCTTATTCTGGCCGCCATTCCAGAGTTCATCGAAGCGCTTGGCCTCGGCCTTGGATATGTCTCTCAGACATTTTGCCCTTTTTGCTAGTTTATATAGCTCCTTTCCAAAGGGATGAGATGCAGCGTCACCGCCCGTTGCATTCTCTGATTCTTGTTCTATCACCCACTTCTTCCAAGTGTTGTGATCAGGGTTCTTCAGAGACTGGGTTGAATCGCTCTGATAGAAAATTATAGCCTTGTGGATAATAGTTTTCCCTTTGATGCGCTCTACCTTTGCCGGCACGACAAAGGTCTTTAGGGTTTGGACGTGGTTCACTTCCCTTGGCATGAGGTCTTTAAAATGCCTTTCGGGAACCGCATAATCTCTAGCGCCACGCCATCTCCTCTTCTATTTCAATGTTCATGACCGAGTTGGAGCGATAGATTTCTTTGATCGGCTTACGTCTCGCAACCTTAGGTTTGTTAGGTATGGGAGTGTGCGAGATCGTATAAGCCACCCCTTTGCCCTTGTTATTCAAGTTATGCGGAGCTGGGTCTTGTTGAAAGCTCTTCGGGAGTTGGATCGTCCCGTTTCTGTGCCCTTCTTCTATAAGGTCTTTGAATACCCAACATTCTTCAATTGTATGGCCCAATATGCGATGATAAGGGCGAATTCACCTTCACCGGCTCTTTCTATGTCGGCGGGTCTTTTGCAGACGGGAAGTGTCAATCCGCTCTTTAGGGCCTGCTCAAATATCCGAGCCGTTTTATTTTTCAGAAAAGAGTATGGTTTACTCTTCTTGACCTTGAGGGTTTGCATGACGGTCGATTGCTTAGCTTTCATTTCTTCCCCCTTTGATTCATCTACTATAACAATTATCCGTTTGCCGCTATCGGGTGCTTGTCTTTCGGGGTTCCCGGAACGGGGTTCGCTCGTCACTTCTTTGAGTAGCTCGGAGTTATAGATCGCGGTTTGCAGGTTTTCAATCATTATCATGATTTCATTGTGTTGCACTTTAATATCCTGCATCACTTCCCATTGTTCAGACACCTCCCTCCTATTATTTTCAACTTGGTGCCTTATTTCGTCAATCGCATTCCAGACGCGACCTTCGAAATTTTCCCGCCATGAGCGTTCTTCATTTATAGGCCTCGGCCTAACCGGGTTATCCCTTCCGCTACCGGGTCCCGTGTTGATCATATATGACTCCTCGCTTTCATTATCTCGTTTCGGGCCCTTTATATGGCTTTTTGAGGATGTGATAGATGATCTCTTCGTCAGATTCCTCTTCCCAGGGTTGACGATCATGGCCAGACTCTTCTCCCGAGATAATATCGCCCGAGTCGTTGGAATATTCAGAGTCTTCTCCTGAAGTTGCTTCTGTGATCTGAATTTGAGGGGTGTTGGTAGGTTTAAAGTTGAAAATGACCTCCTCCTCGAATCACTTGACTTGATTTCGCTCGCTTTATTTGGGCCTTATATGTAGCCACTGTTTAAAGCGGAAGGTTGCTTCCTCACCCGACTTTCTTCCGGGTCTTTGGGCTCGAGCACCTCGGGGTTTAATATTAAATTTGACCTCTTCTTCTTCTCCAGATGAGGTGTCAAATTTAGGGCCTTTGTTAAAAGGTTTCGACCTGTTTTTGTTATTGGCCGACTCGGCGCCACAGTGGATTTAGGCAGAAAATATTGGGCGTCATTGAATTTAATCTCATGCACCCCGAATGGCTTGACATCTCCGTCAATTCTCTTTTGCTTACCATTCTCAATATATTTCAGGCATTGGTGCAGAGTAGAGGGTATGACTTGATTACTATGAAGCCACGGGCGACCCAGTAACGCCCGATAAGAAGTTTCAGCGTCTATGACATAGAATTTAGTAGACGCTTTTAGGCTTCCGCATTGCAGGTTCAGAGTTATAGCTCCCAGGGCCTTTTGGGAGTTTTGATTGAAGCCATGAATAATCGCCTTTTCATCAGATAAGTTCTTCACGTCCAAGGTGATGGTCTTCAGAGTTTTAAGCGGCATGATATTGATCGAGGATCCCGCGTCGACCAGGATGCGACCAACCTTTTGCCCTCCACGCTTCCTCGGTGATGTATAGCGGGCGGTTGTGATCAACGGTGCCTATTAGGAGGTCATCGTCCGTGAAATTTATACAGGCGGCCCGCTTGGCGATGAATAGGGCTTCTTGCATATTTTGCTCGATGAAATATGACTTGTACTTCTCGGGATCTTGCAAGGCCTGGATTAGTACCTCCCTTAGGTCTTGTGACATCATCAATGCGTCGAATATGCTTAATAGTGCTGGGATCTTACGCAGATGTGCCAACACATTATATTCTTCGCCCGTCGACCGGGTCTTTTCTGGGTTCTTGCTTGGGTTCTCAGCCTCTTTACCTTTATTTAGGGCCTTATCTTTTCCTTTATCAGAATCCTTGGGAGCTTGCCTCTCAGGTATATAAGTCCCGGACCGGAGCACGGCTTTGCATTCTTCATTTTTGGTCCCGTAGGTGCTTGCTTCCCCTTCGTCGTTTAGGAAGAACATCTCCTCTAATGTTGGCATGTCTTCGTCGTGAGAAGAATATACCATGTTGCACGAAGCACCCCAGATTTCTTCGCTTTCTTCTTTATTTATTTCTTCATCTATATTTTCTTTCTTTTGACCTAGGGTTAGCTTCTCCCAGTCTTCTTTGGAGATGAAATGTTGAAGGGTGATCGCCTCGGGACTGCCCTGCTCGTACTCTTCAATTTTATTCTTTCTGGACTTGTTATTTCTATGCTTCTTTTTCTTCTTAAGAACCTGGTCTTGGCTCTGGTCCACCTTATAATATACCCTGGGCTTTGGTGGGACCACTGGCGTGATGTCGTCTTTCCATTTCATGCCCGAGTTCTTTCTTAAGAGCTTTAAGCATTTTAATCGATTTCTTCGATAAGTGCGTAGTCCATTGTTCTTCCTGGTTTTCACTTAGTTGGCCCGGGATTTTCTCTTCCTCGTGAGAGATCATATTGGCCTGTTCATGGGCCGATGGGCTTTGCAAGAACCCTTTAGGTAAAGTAATTTCATCGTTTTTATATGCCTTCTCGACCCAATCTTTGAAGACCCAGCAATCTTCAATTGAGTGCCCTAGTACTCGTGGTATGGGCGAAAGTTGGGTTCGTCCGATTTATCAGCATCTTCTGGGCGTTTACTGGCCGGTAGGGTTAGACCGTTCTTTAGTGCCCCTCTGAAGATTTGAGCAACTTTATCTCTCCTAAAGGAGTACGGTTTAGATTTCTTTTGTTTAAGGGACTCAAAACTCCGTGAACTCCCTCCTGGGTTAGGCCTGGGTCCTTTATTGTAATTGTTGCCATTTGTGCCACTGCTGCCGCTCTGAGTATCTGCGTTAGCGACCATCTTATCTTTTAACGAGGTGAATGCCACTTTAGTCTCGGCTCGGGCTCCTCGTTGCGGCCTATTGTTCATGAAGTTCGGCACGGTGTGCGGTGACATTCTTTCCATATTGGATACCGATCCGAGCAAGTCTTTGAATGTGTTGACCTTTGTCACGCCAAGAAGCATGCCCATCCACCCGTCAATGTTTTTCATGATAAGGTTGACGGCCTCATCTTCAGTTAATGTGCGGTCGCATTTGATGCTGAGGTTCCGCCATCTATTGATAAAATCTGTCATTGACTCCCCTTTCTTGGGTTTAGTGCTTGCCAGATCGGCTATGTTTATCTTGTCAGACACCATAACAAATCGTGCCCTGAACGAGTCCGCCATCTCATCCCAGGTCCTGATGCTGTTGTTTTCTAATGAATAGTACCATTGGAAAGCGGTTCCCACTAGGCTTTGAGGGAATTGTCTCAACAACAGTGCATCATTGCCGCCCGTGTTACCGCACGAGGCCACAAAGTGGGCCGTGTTGTTGTTCGTGGTTTAGGTCTTTATTGCCTTCCCGGAGAAGGTCCTGAAGCGGGGGATCACATACCCTTTAGGATATTCTTCCAAGTCGTATATGGCGGGGTATGGATGTCCACGCTTTTAACGAGAGGGATAGCGTATCCACCTCCAAATATTTGCATTTGCTTTGGGCAATCATGGCTTGAATCTCCTTCCGGATATTCCCGTTGGTTCGCCTCCACTTCTATGGTTCTATGTGGATGAGGTTTAGAATTAACAGTTTGCTTTCCCTTATGATTGCTTTTGGTACTTCGTGGACCCCTTCTTGACGGAGCTACCACTTTGAAGTTGGCGTCTTGTGATTCTTGTAATGACTTGACCGCCTTAATCGCTTCTTCGTTCGCCGGCAAAGCATGGTAGCGATTAGCTCCCGTTGCCTAATCGCCTCTTCGTCCCGTGCCTCGATGTGGCCTTTTAGTATTTCAATTTCATCGATAGGTACTTCGGACGTGTTTCAACGTCATCTTCATTATCGAAGAAGTCGTGGTTTTCGTTGTGGTCTTCCCCTTCCCCTCGCTATTGCCCTCGGGGTTGACTCTCTTGGGAGGTCTCCCTTTTCTACCATTATTTTTGTTGGTATTGGTGACGTGAGCTTGATTAGGCGGGGGACCGGTCATCCTGGGTCATATTCACCTCAAAGATCGTTGTCCGGATCGCATCGTAGCTTATACCGATGGTGTTGACTGAGAAGTGCTCTTCATAGCGAGCGGTTCTTCTCTTCTTCTTTGTTTGGTCAGGTGTGGTTATTTTCGGACTATTGAGTGGTATTCTCGAGCCTAATCTCGGAATACACTCTTCGACCTAGGCGGTGAATACACTCTCGGACGGAGTGCAAGAGTTGCCTGCGCTTTCAGGTTGGGCTTGAGACTCGGGGGTTTTGTTGGTTGGGAACCCTTCGGGACCCACACCTGCTGGGTGCTAGGTGTTGCCTTTGATGTGAACCTCTTCGGGCGCGGAGTTGAGACAATGGCTTGCGGCCGAGCCATGTCTTGAGATTGACCGGAGCGGGAGACGTATTGTCTCGACCTAGCGTTTTTGACGCTCTTCCTCTGCTTGAGGGCCCTGTGAGCCTTGTAGATGGTTTCTGCAGGGGCTTGAGACTTATCCTGGCGGCGCTGAGGCCTTTGAGTTGGGCGAGGTGTGGGCTTAGGCACCTCCCATGCCTGGCGGAGCTGGCCCTGTGGCCGAGTTCTTGGCCACTATTCGGAGGGCTGTGAATTTGTTGGAGACTGGGAAAGCTGGCCTAGCCACCAGCTGATTTTGGTATGCATCCAGGGCCCTCTTCCTGGATGCTTGAGAGTTGCGGGCTTTGGGCCGCGCGCTTTTGAGACCGTCCTCTTGACGGTCGCCTTCTCCTCTTTGGGGAGGCGAGGAGAGAGCCATGACGTTGTTTGAGATCCCTCGGGAGTCGGGGTAATCGAGTCCTCCTCCTCGTCCGGGATGGAGATCCGGACGGTCGCGGGAGTGAAGGCGGCCACTGGAGCTGGGCCATAAATGGTAAGTTCTTGCGGGATGGTCCCGAAGAACATGAACAATTTGCCCTCTGGGCTCTGTGCAGGCATGACGGTGTAGGGAGCGAGGTTGAAGTTTCCAAAGAATGCCATTTCCTGCAAAAACAAAAATACTTGAAAATTATTAGTCATTTTAGCACATAGAAGACCACTTGTATCTCTTAACTATTCTATTTGCCTTTCTCTTTCAGAGATAAGAGGAGAATCTAGGTCCCACTGGGCGTGCCGTGATCCCGTGCGACCCTTTTTCGCGCGCTCCGCACCGCCGCTGGGCGATGGGTTGCGGAAGAAGGACACGGAGATCCCTCCCGAGCGTGCATCTGCTGGGTGTCGGCCGATTCTGCCGTTTAGAGATATTTGGATGCACATTCAGGGGGTTTTTAGTGATTGTGAGTTCTTGTAGATTCCGGTGGGCGCAAGCCCCCACCGTTAATTACCCTAGGCTACTAACCTCGAGGCACCTCTGGATCTTTGAAAGAGAGAAACAAATAGTATAGTTAAAAGATGGTCAAGTGGTCGTCTGGGTTCATAAAAAGGGGTCCATGGAAGACGAACCTACAAACAGATCGGTTCAGTCTTTATTTAACCCTATGGAAGACGAACCTACAAACAGATCGGTTCAATCTCTACTTAATTCTATGGAAGACAAACCTACAAACAGACGGTTCGTCTTATGGAAGACGAACCTACGGACAAATCGGTTCGATCTATGCCACCTCGAGATGTAACCTTACTACAAACTAGGTTAATCTCTTTAGAGGGCTTGAGGTGAGTCTACATACGTAACGACTCGACCTCCGTTGATCTAGAAGATAAACCCACTACGAACGGTTCAATCTTAACTAGTCAACAACCAATCACACAAAATACAACTCGAAGCACCGAGCCGGTTGATCTCGAGGTTGGTGAATCGGAGAAGGGTGGATATGGCCCACGTGTTTCTTCTCACCGATCTTCTAGATCATGAATTCGAAGCACTAAGCCGATTCATAAACCTAGGAAACACAATTACACACAATGTCAAACCCGAAGCGCGAGCCGGTTCAACATTGAGACATGTGTTAGTGAAGGAACCTACCTACGAACGGTTCACATTCACTGTTTTGTGGATGAATCTACTACGTAACGATTCAATCTCACAAGTCTCGGAAAATGAGCCAGAGACAAACTTATCGACGGATGAGTTCGCTTGCTAGCTCAAATGGTCATGAATTACTTGTTCATGACACCGAGTCATTAAGATGTCGCTTCGCTCGGACATCGTAATGTTCTTCTTCTTCAAAGTCGACATATCTCTCCAAGCTGATGTCGTAGCTTTGGTCATTCTTCAGCGAGCGTCAAGATGTTCTTGTCTCGACTAATCATTCTACGTGTTGCATTACTTGTGCAAAATTACTACGTTGCCCTACATCTCTCGTGTGAGCGTATTCAGTCATGAGTTACTTGCTCATGGTAGTGAGTCATTAAGATGTCACCTCTCTAGGACATCGTAATGTTCTTCTTCCTCGGAGTTGACATACATCTCCATGTTAATATCGCAGCTTCGGTTATTCTTCATCAAACGTCAAGATGTTCCTGTCTCGACATATCTCCTCATGTTGCTATCGAAGCCTTAATCATCCTACGTCAAGATGTTCTTGTCTCAACGTATCTTCTCATGTTGCTATCGAAGCCTTAGTCATCTTACGTCAAGATGTTCTTGTCTTGACTAATCGTTCTAAAGGTTATATCATGTGTGCAAACATTCTCATGTGGCTCTACAATCCTTATGTGAGCTTATTTATTCATTTCTAAAATGCACAAAGTCTATTATATAATATCTTCCATTATTATTCCTATTATAAAGATGCATTTATTTATTATTATTATTATTATTATTATTTTTTTTTTTTATTATTTTTAGACTCTATCTATTCCTATAGAAAATTATTTACAAAAATAATAGGAAAAGGAGTTAGCTATTAACTAGAATTTTATTTATATTTTTGGGATTTTTATAATAGCTAAAATAATAGAATTTTATTTTTTATTATTTCTAAACTCTATTTATTTTGTAGAAAATCACTTACAAAATACTAGAAAATAAAATGGTCATGATTTTTATTTGTATTTTAAAAATATTTATAATAGCCAAAGTAATAGAATTTTATTATTATATTCTATTATGTTGAAACACTATTCATTATGTAGGAATTATTTACAAATCAAAAGATAGCTAGCTATATTATTTTTTTTATTATCATCTCTTTTTTTTTTTTTTTTTAAATCTATAATAGCTAAAAAAGAAATCATTATTAATATTTTATCTTATTTATTATACTATTCATTATTATTTTTATTATTTCTATTTATTATCTATATAAAAGTATAAGATTTTTTTTTATTATTAGTTGAAAATAGCCATAAGAGATGAAATTCATTATATTTTTATTACAACTATTATTTTGTTGCATTTTATTCATCAAAATATTTGTATAGAAATAACAAAAGAAATACAATTCATTTTATTATAAAACTATATTATCATTCTTTATTATAAAAGAAAATGTATTTACTATCTATTATCATGGTAGTATATATTTTTGTATTTTTTTGTACTATTTATTTTTATTATTCTTTTTATAGAAAATATCAACATAATATCTATTATTATTTATATATTTTTATTTATCAAAGGATATAGCTAATCTCATCATTTATTATGGCATATTACTATTATTATTATTATTTCATGAAAAATCACTTGAAAAATCAGTAAAATATATCTAACTATTATTCATGATTTTATTTGTATTTTTGGAATTTTTATAGTATTTAAAATGACAAGTCAAAGCTAAGTCAAATATATCAATATATGTAATGTCTTTTTGCTTTTCAATTGTTTCACCATGATTATATTTTTAAACCTAGAATATTATTGTATAGAAAAATAGTATGAAAAATAAGAAAATTTTAGAAACAAATTTGAATTAATTTGGAGTTCAGGAACGTTTTCAAATCATTTATTTACTCTATATTATCATTATTCTGTTATTATTTAATTACTGGGCCTAATCTGGGCCGCCAGATCTATACCGAGATTAGTGCGCATCTTTTATATAACTTCCTTCTTCATTTGGGCCGCCGATTCGCTTGAGATACGTGTTAATGGATCTACGCCCGCATCCTTTCTTGGTTTAATAATCGAATTTCTCGACGATCCCGTGTGTCGACTAGCTTCAAGATCGCCGCATGCTTCAAGGTTCGTGCCAACGGTTCTTCCATCTCTTCCGAACCGTCCTTACGTCATGATTCGTGCCGAGCAAGCCGCTCCGCGGGCGAGTACCCCTTCCATGATCAAGTTAGTGCCCGGCATCGTCTTGCGCTTCGTGAGAATTCCTTTATGGTTCTTGATCGAGAATCCATACGCGAGAAATGCCACGTGATGGTACCGCTAGTGTGTCGGGCGAGTCGGCATCGAAATGTTTTATTCGTCAAATTCAACAAATTGATCGAAGTTCTTGACAATTACAAGATCGACGAGCATCGTCTCGATGCGAAGATGCGATACGGGATGAGTAGAGAGCTTCCTTCTCGTTTCGAGGGTGCCGAAGCGATTCATCACTCTACAGTGTATGGTACCGGTGGTATCGATCTCAATTAACTCAATTCATGATCTTCTCTCATCTAATTAGCACTCCTCGTGCCTAAAGGCACACCTAGGCGTAGCTAGGGGCCAAGCAGGCTCACCGAGTCGAGTGTTAATTTGAATAAATTCGGATTTGAAAGCTCAACGATATACCGGTTCTATCGTAATCGTGTATTATAATGAAATTGCAATGCTAGGATTAATTCTAATCAATCAAAAAACAATTCAATCAAGAAAATTACAAGAATATGAACTTGTATACCTCAGTTTCATGTAAACATAAGCAAATGAATCCTAAAAATGAAAATTTCTAATAAAAATCAATATAAAGAACAACTAAATCGCAAATTCTTGACTTTATAATCGATTCAGCCTAAAGGCTCACCAATCACTTTGTGATTGGGCCAAATGGCTCACCGAATGCAAATAATTATTATTGATTAATGCTTTTCAAAGACAAACAAGAAAGGAGCAAATGAAAGAAGCCAAATTTCCAAAGGTATAAAGCTAGAATGAAGAAATAGATTCAATTGACTATTCAACAACTATGAATCGAATGTTTTAAATTCAATTTCGAGAAAAATACAAAGAAAACATCTATGAACCAATGAATATTACCAATTACCTTTTTATTCTTGACAAAACAAGAAATCGAGCAATCTCTCTTCTAGTTATTCACTCTCTCTCTTTGTCGACTAAAGTGAAAGTGTATGTGAGTGTGTGTTCTTGATCCTAATTGCTCGTTAATGGATCTCTCTCCCTATCCGTTGCTAATTTTCGCTTATATAGGCTAAAACCGGCCAATTTGGTTAATTGTGATTGGTCAGTCGCCTTCCACTGATCGCCACCTTGATACATCCTCACCCTCCATTCTACTTCAATCAACGGCCGTGATGGGGTTGTGTTTCTTCTTTAACCGCTTTCTGTTAGGATTTTGACTGTGCCGCGATTTAGTTTGACTTCACACTCTCAATTACTCATGTACTCTAACTGACAGGTGGGCCCGAGGCCATTACTTGCTATTTAAACACTCCATGATCACTCTTAATGCCATTTCATTCATTTACCATTTCCAATTTCACCGAGTTCATTTCTCGCCCCGCTTTCTTCTTTTGATCAATTAGCATTTTACACCTCGAATTGCCCCATCAATTCACTTCCATCGGCGTCGCCTTGCCCTAAAGGATCCATCTTGTCACGCAATTTGATCTCCGTAGTGTCAATTCATCTCTTCTTATCAACTCAATTTCCTAATAACTCGTCTTCACCTTTTGTTCATCTATTTTCATCTCGTTGATTCAATAACACCTATCATTCGGCCGCCTAATCATCATCATCATCGTTAGATCGTCTTCAATCATGCGAGGCGTCAAGGAAAACTAAGGCGCGAGCCGTGCTTGAATCGGTAATGGCGAGAAGAAGAGGAGGAGAAGGTTCTTCGCTGCCGTTTGGATGCATACGCGCGCGCGATCCAAAGCGCAGAGGAGAAGAGGAGCAATGCATAGAGCTCATGCGCCAGGTTTATTTCTCTCTCACTTTCCTTTTAAATTCACCACGTTGAATCGAATGAATAAAGCTATATACTTGGTTCATGGCTTAACTATGCGCCTCTCGTCTCGCATCTCCGATCGTCGGGCCCCATTGTCGATGTAAATGGGCTTAGAGTAGCCATGTCAACAATTTAGGATTAATTATGCTAATGTGGCGTGTTTCTATTGGTTGTTTCATCCGATCCGGCAATATTCATACTAATCTCCCCGTTTAACCTCGTCGACCGTGTATTACCCTCGCGAGCGACACATGGCACATAATAGGGCCCACCCGTATAGCCTCGTCCAATGGCCTCGTTGCCATGTGTAATAGCTGTAATTAACATGGTGAGGTGGTCGGCTAGAACAATGCCATGTGGCACACCCGAGTTGATGTGGCTTGATGTACTCGTGCTACGCGGCTTGTGGTCAGCGAGAGATGGCTTCCTCCGTCAGGCCGCGCGGCACGAGTGGAGTGTAGTGGGACCACCGGTGTGGTGCCATGTGGCACTAGGGTGGTGAGGTGGCCCACCGGTCGTCCGCCACGTGGCACCGAGGTGGGGCCCACCGTCGCCGACTCATACCAAAGGGGGCCCACACTACCGAGCGGACCAATAGGGTGCCGACACGTGGCACGAGGGCCTGGCCCAATGAGATGCGACACGTGTCACACCCTCTCTCTTCTCTCGATCCCGTGTAAGCGTGCTTAGGATCCCCGCTTGCACCCGTGTGTGTGTCTCGTCCCCAAGTTGCACCCAGTGTCCGCTTTGATCAAATCTCACCTTGATCTTTCCTTTTTAACTGCTTTATCTTCCCCGAATTTATTTTGATAGCTCCACTTATCCAAAAATCATGAAAATTTCACCAAAAATCCCTAAATTCATGATGATCATCCCTGTAATTTTTAATTCCATTTTTACCCCTCCTTCTCTGAATTAAAAATTCTTTTATCAAATAAACCCTATTATTTCCTCGTAATTAATCCCGCATCTCAATTGTAGCTCGGTGTCTCGCGCAATTATCCTCTCTTTGCAGAAAACCACCCTAACTAAATATCAATTAGACTTATATTGATATCCATTAGGGTTTGATCTGATCAACAATTGATTACATGTCAACAATTGATACAGATCTAGACTTGATCAAAGTGGTTGCTCCCGACTTTCGCATCCGATCGCCTTGTGAAATTAACTTTCAATCCCTTAACATGAGGGTGACTTGGTCAAAGAACTGACTACTTATCAAGAATTGACACAAATTAAAGCATGGTTAGGTGGTTGCTCGCAGCTTTGGCACCAGTGTCACCTTTGAAAGCAAAATCACATTTGGAATTTCTCATGACTAGTTGCATCAAAATGCTAGCTTGGCATTGACATCATTTCATGTAGCATAGGGATTATACGTCACCTCCTTTCTAGGGTTAGTTCCAAAGGCATTTCTGTGGTTCAACTCGACTTATAATAGTCACCGAGGTGCGGGTCCACCTCGTGAAAATGGTCACATGGGTGACTCATCGATAGGCTACGTTGTTAGATTCATCTACAAGGGACTCGCCAGTGGGTCCCACTTGTCGAGAAAATGTAATCAAATGGTCGACCCATCAAGAGATTTTCTCTCTCCGAAATCTCCCGAGGTCACCACCCTCGAATGAGTAGGAGGTGGTGGGGTATTTATATCCTCGTCTTTCACCCTAATATTTCATCGTGGGATTAATGGATTTGTTCCGGGTTAAGCAACACCTCTTCCGATTAGTGGGCCATCTTTTCATTGCTTTCTCTTCTTCTTTCCTCTTATGATTTATCATTAATCATCAATTTATTTCCATTTATTCATCTACTCATCCTTGAAATCTTTCAAGGGTAAACAATACCAGATAAAGAACTGATAAAAATTGGTCGGCGTGCGAAGGTTAGACGTCGAATGGTAATGATATCTGTTCTTATCAAGCGTCCATTTCCTATTATCGGTTCAAATTATAATTAGTGATTATACATATATTTTCATCGATTGATTGATTATTTTTAAATTAAATTATTACCTGCCAAAAGGCGCACAACTATCACGGTCCGGTGTACCCCACTCACTGAAAATGAATGCATCTGAGGCAGGTAATGGATGAGCTGGGGGCAAACGCGTCCAGCTCCACAACAATAACAAAAGCCACGGACCACCAATACTCCTCGTCAGTCCTTGGCATGCCACATCGAGACGCCGATATAAATAACCAAGTACCGCAGCCGCCAATTTCTTCTTCTTCTACCGAATTGTAAATCTTCCCGTAAATTAAATATTAGTAATAAAATTATTTAATTATGAAAGATAAATTATTTTAAAATCTTTAAAATACTTACCGTCAAAATCGGCGTAAGAAACGCCGTACGAGTCTCCACCGTTGTCGGGAACATGATACACCCCGCCAACTCCAAAGCAAAACCGATCGCATATCGATTAAGACCCCGATGATCGTCCGCCTCCGGAGCGTGATCAAAGTGGGACCGTAACTCTCGTAGGGAAATAGAACGTCCGCAAAATTTTACATTTAGCTTAATCACGCTTTGTGAACGAAAAAAATTAAAATTTTTGTACAGCTTTAATAAATTACCTCCCATCTTTGCAGAATCGATATATCATCCCGCCCAAATAACCGACGGATGTATGTCGAAAAATCTCCATCGCATATCCAATCACCGCTCACCAATGGTGGATAAACCCCACGTACATGCGACGTCCTAAAAAAAATTATATTACTATACCATCTTTTTAATTTTGTAATTAAATTAATAATATTTTAGTATTTACCTCTAGAGTCACTTGGCCATCTCGCCAAAATTGAAGTGAAATGTGTGAGTTTCGGCCTCCAAAACTCTATCAACGCGCTCAATAAACCCGTATCAATCTTTAAGTTACGGCTTCCGCTTCTTGGACATAAATCTCACGCAATCCGGCGAGATGAAGAAATCCCATAACTCGCAACCTACTCGAATGTGCGTATGTATGGTATCGTCGGACGGTGAGTGCGAAACGAATGATATTGTTATCTCTCTCGTAATTTTCATTTCATAATTAGCTTCTCATATATATGTATTTTATTATTATTTTTAAGAATATAATGTACCTATGTCTCGACTATAATGTGTCCGATGTTTGTTTTCGTGGAGATAAATTATGATATTGTCATTTCGTTGCTCGCCCATTATCTAGTACAAAAATTCATTTCATAATTAATTTATAATTATTTTGTACTTCATTTTTAATCTATCTATCATATAATTAAATAATCAATAAATTCTACAATTAAAAGCCTAATTAATCTATAATTAAATAATAAATAAATTATTTCTACAAAAATAATTAATAAATAATCTAAAATTATAATTACACAATTCTATATTTTTTTTAATTAAATACACAATTCAATATATAATTCATGAATAACTAATAAATTTAAACGTACAATTAATCTTCACATTTAAACGTACAATTAATCTTCAATTAAACGTACAATTAATCTACATAATTAAATTATAATTAATCTACATAATTTCACATTTAAATTATAATTAATCTACAAAATAAAATTATAATTAATCTACACAATTAAATTATAATTAATCTACACAATTAATCTACACAATTAAATTATAATTAATCTACACAATTAAATTATAATTAATCTACACAATTAAATTATAATTAATCTACATAATTAAATTAAATTATAATTAATCTACACAATTAAATTATAATTAATCTACACAATTAAATTAAATTATAATATACACAATTAAATTATAATTAATCTACACAATTAAATTAAATTATAATTAATCTACACAATTAAATTAAATTATAATTAATCTACACAATTAATCTACACATTTAAATTATAATTAATCTACACAATTAATCTACACAATTAAATTATATTTATATAAAATTACCTTTAATTGCAAAATTCCAAACACAAAAATGCACTCGTACGTTTTTTGGCGATTCGGTTCCCTAAAATTAAGTCGTGTCGCCTACACTTTTGTTCATTTCCGTGCTACATAAATCTCGAATAAGGAAGAATAAGGCGTATAGTTGTATAAAGTATAAAACAGAGTATAACAGATTCGATGCTTCATAAACAACAAAGATGAAAGCGTCAAATGGTGCCAAACTATTATTTCATTCTTAAATCGACAAACATAAATTGATGTTTGTTTTATATCATCTCAATATTCTCATGGCTGTAGAAAATCATAAATTTTTGTACTCATTTTTATCGACATCTAAAAAACCACATTTTGGTTGTTGATTTAATTAATTATTGATGCTACACAAAATCAAGTTCAAATAATTAAAGTTTTTCAAACAATCTGTATTATTTATAAATTTTAAAAGTAACTTTTTGGATTATAACTTCAATAGACTGATTTGGGACCAAAACCTTTGGTATTGGATCATTCACATGTAAAACATACAAAACCATTCTTGGGACCAAAACCTTTACAAATTTTAATTATTTGTCAAACTATATCTTTGCTTAAAAAATAAATATAAAACATACAAAACCATAAGAAAAAAAAGAATTTAATGCATTATGATTTTTTTATAACTTAATTATAGAGTAAAATAGTGTGTTTTTGAGCTCATCAATAGCCTGGTAAATTTAACTAAAAACTATACTACATCTTCAATGTTTTGATATATGTTGATCAATATAAATTTTACACCTAATCGTATAATATACCAAAAGTTTCTATTTTTTAAGTTTTTTAACTTTTTTTTCTGATTTTTAAGATGGCTCTAAAATAATAATGAAAAGATGGAATAAAGTTGAAGTTTATAACTTGTCCTGCCACAGTGCAAAAAAAGAGGTGGGGAGCACAAGTCAATTCTAGCTCACCAGATGTAACTGTACGTAACTGGTAATATATACCATTCTTTCTCGGGTGGCGACAATCGAGCTATTTTGATAATTTTGATAATAATGGACTCTCAAAATAAATATAAAAAAATTTAAAAAATGAAAAATTATAGTTATATTTTTTTATTTATAAATTGATAGTGTTTTAAATTTCATGCAATTTCATTATCGTTTGATCAAAGATTATCAAAATTTTATATAATTTGTAACGGCTCCAATTTAACGGATTTTGATTGACTATCAAATGATAATGAAATTGTATAAAATTTGAAAACACCGTGTATCTACAAATACAAGGACATATCTATAAAGAATTTTTTAATATTTTTATGTTTATTTAAGAATTCATTATCAAGATTGTCAAAATAACTCATTGTCAAGGAATCCCCACCCTTCAGCTCCTTCATAGTACTCTACGGTGGAGTAACTGTCTAAATTTACTTGGATCGTTGAATTTAGACAATGATTAATAATAAATATTATGGTTGTAGTTTAGATTTATTGGTAGATATTTAGGGTTCTTTTGGCAAATTAAAGAATAAATTTGAAAGAGTGAAAATATCATTTGGCAATTATTAATCAGAATAGTTAAAATATGAATAACAACCATAATATAACTATTGTATAATAATAATAAAATAATAATCATAATATAATAATATTAAATAATATTATAGTACTATAATAATAATAAATCATAATCATAATCGTAATATAATAATATAATATAATATAATCAAATAATAAATCACTATTCCGACGAGAGCTAATCCGTTATACCACCTATAACTTAGTATACCGGATTAGTACTCTCCCTCGCACTCTTCTACTTAGTCTAAAATTCATTTAACAAATTAATTCATCGTAATAGCAATATTATTCCTGTTTTTTGCTATTTCATGGAGTGTCAAACGGACCCTTATAAAATAACATGGGGAATGTGAATTCGTTGACAACATCAGTTAATGACAAAAATGAGTATCCTCTATAATACTCTATGGTAGAGTAATTGTTCAAAATTGCGACTGTTCTTGGATTTATGTAACAAACTGACCGAACTCAATCTCCATCTTTAGATTGATGAGTACACTTAATTTGTATAATTTATTCATACAAATATTCTAACGACAAAGGGCACAAAGATGAAGACTCTGAATGCACCGATGAAGGAAATAACAATGAAGAACATTAATTAATTGTATTTTGCTTTGCCTTCAAGTAGTTGATATTGTGAATTGTCATTCCTAAGCATTGCTTTGCCTTGTGTGACAACTCACAATATCAACTAAGTGAAGGCAAAGCAATGCTTAGGAATGACAAGTTTGTGAAATACAGGGTTTGTAGCGCCTACAATTTTATTGGGAAAGGATGGAGGCAGTTTTGTGCGGTGAAATACAGGGTTTGTACGGATGACCGTTGCCTAAATGGTGACAATGAATTTGTTGTCAGTTTCAAGCATCGCTAACCAGCTGTAGGCTTGTAACTGATATTCTATGTATTTTTATGTACTAAATGTTGTGCCGACCAGTATAGTTTTCTACATTTCAGTGCATCCAGTAGCTATGTATGTTTCAGCATTGTAAACAAATTGTATCGGTTGAGCTGTGCTTTGCACACTGTATGGCAAACTGAGATCTCTTTAACATTTAGTTTGTGATAGACAATCTATTTATGTAGTTATTAACTATGATGGAAGCATGTATTGAGAGAAACCAACCAATTATTGTTATGTAGTTGTAGCATGGTAAAAACTAATGCTGATAAGTGGTAAGTTTTGTTATTAGTACAGCTCATAAATGATAAGAAATTAAGTCGGATGCTAAAAATTGTAGTATGAATGAACGGAAAAAAGGGAAAAAGCAGACAAGGTTGTCTTATTTTCATGCTTGTTCCTCTCGTGGTTAGTGGGCCATTAAATTGATGCTGAGCTCAGTAGGTGCAAGGTTTGTCTGAGATATATATTGAAATTGGTCTGGGCTTTAGCATCTGAAAAACAATCCCCATGCTTTGAGGTATTGAAGTAATTGAACCTGAATTATTACACTTCACTTCATCTAAATACTAATGGAGACGGAGTGTGTCAAGGAACGCGCCAGGCAGATAGGATTGAGTAGACCAGACGATTAGAGATGCCTTTTGTTTTCCCAAAGATTTTCTTCTTTCTCCTCTCTTGTAATCATGTATATATGTTACCATTTAAATTGTATTCTTAATCTAGTACAAGGCAGTATTAATATAGTAATAACTTAACTGAGTCTGTATCATTTGATGATATTGACTTGTGGTACTGATCAGTACTGGTATAGTCGACTAAAAATGTTTGACTGGACTGTGTATGAGTTTGTGATGTTTTTCACTTTAAAAATATATATATATTTATTAATTATGGTCTTTGTTTTTCTGCTCGATTATTCATACTTCAAAATTGAACAGCTTTTTCTCCAACTTTTCCCGGTTCATTTTTGCAACATTATCTAGTCCAGACAACTCATTTTCTAGGTTGTTAAAAAGAGCTGTAGAAGGACAACAACAAAAAATGCCAAGTTTGAATTAGAAGATCACAATCTCAAGTCCATTTGTAGGTGAATTCTGTACTTCAGAAAAAACAATTTCAATTAACCTTGTCAAAAGTTTTGAATAAATATTATCTATTTTCATGTTTAAAAATGTTCATGTGAGTTCTCTAATTTTGGATAGCGACATGCACAAAGCAGCAGTTGTATATGCTTCCGATTTAAACATTTTATCTTATTAGAGATCTAATATTTTTCTTTCCATCATGATAATGCTTCAGTTGTGGAGCTATGTGCTACCCAGGCCGAAATGTTTTTGTCTCTAGCCCGAATCAGGACTTATATTCAGGTCAGTGAATCATAATTTTGCTCAAAATACTTACATAATTACACTTGGTTTAATTTCCATCTGACTGATGAGGATATATCATAATTATGATTCTCTATGGCATTTCGTCGAATACCTTGATAGCATAAAAAATAAGGAGAAAACAAACACAGATATCTCCAGCGATGAGGCTGGGCAAGGAAATGGTGACGTCGATTTTCTCATCGCCTTGGAAGGTAAATGATGTTCATCTCCTTCTCCTCCTCGATCTTGGAGGGGAAAACCTCAGGGACCGTGTCAAGGAACGCTCCAGGCAGAGAGAACCGAGTAGACAAGACAATTGAGATACCTGTTGTTTTCCCAGAGATTTTGTTCTATTCTCCTCTCTTGTCAAGTTATCATCATATATGTAACCATTTTAGCCTGGATATTAAGCTGCCCCCTTTATGGTCATGCCTCAATCATGTGCAATGGCTATAGTCGCCTCTTCACATGCTTTTTTAGACAGCAGTTTTTGAAGATTTTGCTTCCCAACAAAAGGCAAATGACTATCTGAGGGGTCACCTGGCACCAATTAAGTGTAAATTTTACTTTCATTATAAAAAAGACTGATCACTTGTAAGAAGTTTGGCAGCTTTAATATTCCATAGTGACATTCAATCATGAAACGTTCAACTTGCAAGTGCTGATAAATTTGTAGGGAACGGAAAAATATTGAATTTGTAAATGAACGTTTCTACTGCTACATTTGAGTTACTGCATGGGGGCTGAGGTGTAACAGACTAACAGTTTCCTAATAAAAACTAGTCAAGCTCTCTCATCTCATTTCCAACAAAGAAAGGACTTGGAAAGGACAGCCGCTGCCCCTGCTATGATATCTGTCAGCCCCTTTTGCTATGATACCTGTCAGTTTTAATTTATCCTTACTTGTTCTCTCTATTTATACTTAGAAGGGATTCAATTATCACTATTTTGATGTCACATCGGTACCATTAAAATTAAATATTAAATAATTATTATTTAAATTCTTAAATAACAAAACTAATTGAAGGAATATTTTATAAATATCATCTTATATATGTATACAAAAAATTATATCATTTCGATATTATTTATATAGACATCAAGCGTTAATAAAATCAATGGACCAAATTTTATAATTTAGACACGTTACTTGATAGCTATTCAAATAAAGTTAAAAAATTTTGATTTTTTATATACATACAATTGAGATGATATAGAATACATCTAACGATTCATATTTTTAAATTTATATATAAATAAATAAATATACATCATGGACATCAAAAAAATGATAATTGAATCCCTTCTCTTATACTTATCGGCTTAGTAGCTTATATATGCTGAAATTATTGGTCCTCTTTGATTTTGTGGCCCAAATAAAACCAAGCATATAATTAGAAGTTCCACTTTCTGTTTTCAAATTTAATTTGATTTCCAGTGAGTGGCCAATTAATCATGGTGAGAGCGGGGTGTTCTAATGCCGTTTTCAGACCACAATTCATCACTGAATTACAACCTGCTGATCTTCACAAGCTGGTAATTTGTTGCTGGTTCTTTTTTTTTATAACTTTTTGGGTGATGATAGAGCATGTAGATATACTATGAAATATTACTGCAGGTACACATTGTAGTGTCATGGATTTTGAAATTTTGGACCCTGCAGGTGATGATACAGCATGTAGATCTACTAAGTAATTTTCGTGGCCCTGGATTACCTCCATGAGATATTTCAGACTAAAATTTTATGATCAATTTCACAGTGACCTAAATGCTGAATGCTGAATGGATGATTAGTGATTATTGCTGTTTTACTTCGATTAATTTATATAGTGACTTTGAGAACTTATTATTATTTTATAGACAACCTGTAAACTGTCTTAGACAATCTGTAAATTGACAGTAGTATGCAGAAATTTTAACAGGTAAGGCCCACATGTGTGAGCTAGAACACGAGTTGTGAGCTGGTTCGAGTTAACAACGAGCTGAGTTCGAGTCAGCCGACTAGCTCGGATTAGAGTATATAATACGAATCAGCTCAGCTCATATACCTTATGTGAACTCGCTTGAGTTGGCTTGTATAACAGCCCTATTAGTAACTAGAAGCTTAACTGCTCAAGACTGTATAGTTAAGGTAGGCAGGTTACCGAATTAAAGAAACAACCACATAACTGTTGAGAATAATAATAAAAAATAGTAATAAACTAGCAGATTTTATTGTAGCGGTTGTACCGTGCAATTAGAATAGGCAACCGTTAGAATTATAGACTAGGTTATGTTACCATTAGAAACTTTTATATACCACTAATGTACAGTTAGACGAGAAAATAATACAAATGAAATTCCATTTCATATTTCTTCTACTATGCTACACAGAAACTTCCGCATAAACCTCGAAATTCAACATGATATCAAAGTAGGATTTTTAAATCTGGTATCATCATATACCCCTAAACTCGGATAAATACCAGCAACTTACTGCAAGAAGCTCCATACCAGTCGGTACAGAGCTACAACCTACAGCAAAGAGGCCAATACCAAAATATTCCAGCATACTAGGCAACAATCCAGCAAAATTCAAGGTGCATCAACAAAATTCAAGAGAATACCAGAGAAGGTTCTGATTGAACCCAAGTGTTTCCACAACAACAAGAAGCAAGTAAGAACATATGTTACCTTAGTATCAAAATGGGTCTGATAGTATCGACCATCTCATCATCTACCCGCAACAAAGGCCATCCAAACTGCAAAGCAGTTGGCACCAACCTTAAACCAAAAATACCAGAAGGTCCAGAGTGATCAAAGGCATATAAAAAAATAAAGCAGGTCACAAGCCTGTCTCAGTAAACAAGCAAGGCAACAATAGTTTAGAGACTCAGAAAAATCACCAAAAACTGAGGAGACAAGCACAAGGCCGGTCTTCAACTCAACAATTGGCAAAAGTCTCACCTCCAACAAAAAAAAAAGAGGCAACAGAATACTGACAAAGCAGTGTCAGAATTAGCAAAAGAAATAAACCCTGAAACGAAGCAAAAGCAGTATCTGTTATTATACTAATTTGTGAAGAGACTTATACCAGATACTAGCATAATATTCGTACAATCGCAAACCATATCAGTGCTGCTTCAGCAATATAACCTATTATACCGGCAAATATCTGTTCTTATCAGTCGAATACCAGAAAAAAACCCAACAAAATCAGAAAGATCAGCAAAGAATTTGTTCTTATCAGTTCAAAGTTCAAAGAAACTTGTTATCAACTCATACCAGAAAATTCAGTTTAATACCACTTCTACCTACAATAACCTTTGCAGAGGATGGAAACATTTCTGTTGGGAGAACGACATAGAAACTGGTGATAAATGCAGATTTAGGATCACAGCCCCCAATGAAATATTCGTCTGTCTCTAAGGCAGCTAAAATTGACGAGGCAATTGATGTCAAGCCATATGCATAGAGGCTACTATGCAGTTCACTGGTTCAGTAATCAGATAGTAGGTTGCCACTAAATCTGAACTTGATATCATAGACACAACCTCTGTTTGCGGTTTCATGGTTTGTTTTGTGTTAAATCCAAATGCCAATTCATGTGCTTTTTTTTCTTTTTTGGTTTAACCAGCTTGTTTGCTGATGTATTTTGAAGCTGATATTGCTTGTTACGCAGGTTTGACTTTTGTCAAGTGATATCTTTGGATTTTGTCAATTTAATTAGTTGCTAATGCATTGTATAATTAATCTAATTTGGTGTTGTGCATGTTCAGTACTTTTTCTTACCCTTTTTTAATGAATTAGCATATCAAGCTTTGTTGCTAAGAGGGGCATGAAGCTTTTGCTCTTGTTGCCAGAGCTGACTAAAAATGATATAATTGGTACTTCAATTATTTTCAGTTAATTATCATCCATATGGTGTATTGGCGCCTCTGACTTGAGTATTTTATTATTTCGTGATATGCTAAATATCAACATATCATTTTGTTAAGTTAAAGAAAAGCGTATTTTGTATAATATGATAATTGGTCGTACAACCTTTTGCAACGGATGGCTATCGCTGTTGTACTGGCTCGGACAAGAATATGCCATGAGGATACCGACCACAAATCTCCCTACTCTGAAATGTTCCGGTAATAGTAGAAAAAAGATTTCGGGCTGATTTTCTGTTCTACTAGATATTATATTTTACATGTGACCTGTTTGATTCATACTATAGCCCAAACTTGGAATTGCATTCTTTACAATTGGATGAAGATAACAGTGGATATGAAGTCCAAACCAAACCTGACTATGTGCCCTTCCATCTATAAATCTTTAGTTGAGCTACTCTGCCTTTCTCACCAATGCACTAGTAGTACTCTAGTACTCAAGGAAAAGAGAGATAAAAGAGAGAGAAAGAGAGAGAGATGACTGAGAGTATTTGGAAATCATCAGCTCCATATTTGTTGTTAAGTATGGCATTCATCATGGGCATAATTGCAGTTGCACTGATAATGTTAATTTGCACCAAACGGAAATCATCAAATGGAGACTCCCTTTCTTCAGTCGAGATGGGCATTCAAGTTCCGACTGATTTGCGGCCCCAAATCCTCGTCATTATGGCGGGCGATGTCACACCGTCTTTTGTTGCCAAACCCGTTTCAGTTTTGTAGGACTAGCAAGAGACTACCCCTGGCCTTTTTAGTGTTCGAACTTTTTCCTGGTTTTCTATCAGTAGGAATGCCTCCACTACAATTGCTGGATTATAATGGCAATTAACAGTAGGAAGACACTGTAATATCATCTCTAATTTTTTTTTATCTCTGTCAAGTTTTGGTCTGGCATGTTTCCTGACAGAAGAGTTGGGAGAATTATAGCAAAATTACTTTTTGAATCACCTCTTATTTATATAACTTATGTCTGGTACCAGTAAGCACTGGCCCTGATTGTGATCCTTGCTCTCAATTTGAATTACATCTGATGTCTTGCATACAGAGAACTTGGAATCAGTGCTGCTGAGGAAAGGCCCTTAAAGAAAGATGGCAAAGACCATTTCTTTTTAGTTATTTCATTTATTTTAACAATTATTAATTCTGACGACATCGTTACGGCTGGACGAGAAATTTTCTTCCAACAGTGCTTAGTTGCCTACGCACCAAGTGTTCAGTATACATGTTTACTCGCAAAAGGTTAAGATATATGTCACTGTTGTCAGGAACTTTTTCTAGTTTCAACAAAACAGGACCCCGTTTTGCTGGTACTATATTTAAATAAAGGTGGTCGTTAGTGACACGGCCTCAGGACAAGTGGTAAATTGTTTTGCTTCGGTGTCAATTTAACATTTTGAGTAATAAATAAGGAGCTGTTTGTCCGTAGTGCAGATGTTACTGTTTATGAAGTTATGACAATCATATATATATATATAAAGATGGTACATTAGACGTTTTAAAAAAGAGGGGGAGGGTCTTGAGAATGGCTATTTTGACGATCTTGAATTTTTAAATAAATTAAAAAAATAGATTTTTTTTTAATAAATATGTCCATTTACTTGTAGATGGATGGTGTTTCAAATATAATGTAATTTCATTGTTGTTTGATAGTTCAATCAAAAACTATTAAATTAGAATCATTATAAATTATATAAAATTATGATAGTGATCGACTATCAAACGATAATAATAAAATTATATAAAATTTAAAACACTATCAATATATGAATAAAAGAATGTATCTATAAAAAATATTATTTTTAAATTTTTATATTTATTTAAAAATTTGTCAAAATTATTAAAATAATCCATTATTAAAGATAGGACCCTTTCAAAAAATCTCACGCTCAAACCATTGCCAGACTACAATTTCAGCATGCAGCACTATTATTCACTAAGCACCAGCTATTTTTTTTTTTTTTTGCTGTTGCTAGCAGACGAAAAATCTACTATGATTTTTCATTAAATCGAATAAAAAATGGTCAATTACAGAGCAAAAAAGGGAAATTACAGATCATATAGAAGAGAAAAAGAAATTGACGCGCCATCTGAAATATTAAATAGTTTCTTCTAGAATATATGCATCTAGTTTAAACATTGCCCCATTCCAATATATATGAATGTGTCATTTTTCATTGTTCCAGTAAATATTTATAGGATACATCTACTTGATAATAACATCTTTTTATCACACCTTTTATATATTTACGTCGAATATTAAATGTAAATATTTTCAAATGTATATAATCTTAATTTAATTTCAATTTTGAAATCTATATTTTTTTAAAAAAATGTTCTTAACATTGGGTGCTATCAAATATGGGATACAGGTTTCTCAAAGTTATGTATAATGATTTCAATTGCTTTAAAATATAACTAGTCGTCATCTATTAAATTAACAAATTAATTGTACATGGATTTAACCCCCACCAATACGTCGATCTTTGAATGCACACAGATCAATAGATATAAACAATGGATTCTATATTTATGGAAGGTCGCAAATCAGATATCGACTGAAAAGTTTCTACTTGAAATTTATAAATCGTTAAGTCAATCTTGATATAGCAGACTGTATTGAATTTAGTTTTTTTTTTTAGAGAGAGAGAATTTAGTTTTGAACATATATGAAATATTTTGTATATATTAAGTACTAATATATATTTGTATATATTAAGTACTAATATATATTTGTATATATTAAGTACTAATATATATATATAGTCCGACTATGGTGCTTTGCAAAGCACGAGGCGTTGTGTGCTTTTGCGTTCTATTTTTAATTTCAAGTCAGAAATAATCGATCCAAACCGTTCATTCTAATATTCATATAATAATCTATTAGTAAACCAAATTTTATATTTTTTAGAATTTGTTTGCTATTTTTCTCATAAGGAGAAAATGACTTGATCAGAGAATTCTGATTCATCCAAAAATAACGGTTTTCCCTCTATTCTAAAAAATATAAAATTTAATTTACTAATAAATTTTGATATAAAGATTAGATTGAGCGGTTTGGATTGATCATTTCTAACACACAACATTCTTGTGCTTTGCAATATAGTCTAATTTTATATATGGAGATTTGATTGAGCGGTTTGAATCGATCATGAGCTTAACTCAAAAAATATTAAATCATCTCGAAATTTAAATTTATCATTCTCATCAAATTCTTTATATAAAAATCTTATGAGATGCAAAAATTTGGAGTGTTTTGAGCTTTTTAAGTCACCGTTTTTAAATTTTTAAAATGATGTTCAAGTATTGAATATATTATTATTATTTTTAGAGCTGATTTTTAAAAATTAAAAATCACAACTTAAAAAGCTCAAAATGCTCTAAATTTTTGCATCCTATGAGATTTTCATATAAATAATTTAATGAGAATGATAAATTAAAATTTCGAAATGATTTGATATATTTTTTTAGTTAAGCTCACGGAAGGCCTCCGTGAGCTTAAGCTCACGGTATCTCCACTCTCTCTCTCTCTCTCTATATATATATATATATATAAGTAAATCTACCGTGAGCTTCTCACGGAAGATCTCCGTGAGCTTAGCTCAAAAAATAAATCAAATGATCTCCAAATTTTGATTTTTCAATCTCATTAAATTCTTCATATTGAAATCTTATGGGGTACAAAAATTTGGGATGTTTCGAGTTTTCTAAGTCACTCTTTTCAATTTTTTAAAATAATTTACAAACATTGAATATTTTATTATTATTTTTGGAGCTGATTTTAAAAAATTAAAAAGAGCGACTTAGAAAATTCGAAACATCCCAAATTTTTGTTCCCCCATAAGATTTCAATATGAAGAATTTAATGAGATTGAAAAATCAAAATTTAGAGATCATTTGATATTTTTTTGAGCTAAGCTCACGGAGGTCTTCCGTGAGCTTAAGCTTACGGTAGATTTACTCATATATATATATATATATATATATATATAGTGGAGATAGCGTGAGCTTAAGCTCACGGAGGTCTTCCGTGAGCTTAACTCAAAAAACATATTAAATCATCTCGAAATTTTAATTTATCATTCTCATTAAATTCTTTATATGAAAATCTCATGGGATGCAAAAATTTGGAGCATTTTGAGCTTTTTAAGTCACCATTTTAAATTTTTTAAAATGATGTTCAAGTATTGAATATATTATTATTATTTTTAGAGCTTATTTTCAAAAATTAAAAACGATGACTTAAAAAGCTCAAAACGCTCCAAATTTTTGCATCCCATGAGATTTTCATATAAATAACTTAATGAGAATGATAAATTAAAATTTCGAGATGATTTAATATATTTTTTGAGTTAAGCTCACGGAAGGCCTCCGTGAGCTTAAGCTCACGCTATCTCCACTCTATATATATATATATGTGGGGTAGGGAATTCTCGAGAATTCGCCTTCAATTGTTTTAATGGAGTTCTGATTAGCTCAATTCTGACTAATTTTTTTTCCACAGATCAGGTTAGGAAAAAAACTTACTATGAGATTTCATTAAATTGAATTACAAAAAGGATGATATAGATTAAGTAGAAGAGAAATTAAAGGAAAATATATGCCTTGATAGTTAACTCTCAAGTAAGATTATAATCCCCTCTATGATTAATTAAATTAACGTTTAAGTAAGATTACCACTTTGTTGATCTGCATCACGCTGTTTCTTTTGAAAAAAGTATTTTGATAGATGCCTCGATAATTTTAAATTCAATGGTCGATAAACCATTAGCTAGCTAGTACAATATGAATATGTTACAGTAAGTTACAGCTACATCTTTTCTTTTCCAGTTTCCAGTTTTCAAATCCAATGAATGCACAATTTCGTTCTGGCCCCGGCAAAGCATTTAAACTAATATTTGCCTTGCTGGTTATAGTTATTATTTCTTCATGTAATATATGTTTTAAAGTACTTATGTCCTTCATTATTATTTATATTTTTGTAAAAATATATTTTCAATCAGCATCCTTTACTTAATTCTGGTAGGTGCCCGCTCTTTATTTAAAAAGAAAAGAAAAAAGAGAAGGAAAGGGTTTTTACTGCCTTCTATTTGGGACGCTCGGACTAATTTGATATTTTTGTGGGGAAAGAATTAAAATTGTTTCTTTAAATTTTAATATAGTCTGTGGAAGCGGCGCTGCGAAGTGGCTGACGATTCTATAATTCAGAAAGCTTCTTTGCAATGATGATCTAAAGATCTTTTGGAGCCTTTATTTTAACTTTTGTAAAAGAAGTTCACATGCTTAAGAGACGATCTCTCTCTCGTATCATTATCCTCATCATCATTATAAAAAATCAAAATGTGATGTATATATAATCCTGTGTAATATGCATTGAATTGGGATCAGGATTCTAAATAATATACTATAGCGTCGTTGTAGCGTTTTCAACCTCAAAACTATATTATGAATCAATATTGTGTTATATCAAGTTATTATTATATAGTGGTAATACAGCTACATTAGTGCATAGCGCGCAATATTAAAATAATGTGTTATTCAACATAATTTATTATTTTTATTTAAAATTAATTTTGTAGAACTTGAGAGGCTTAAACTTATATAGTTATGATATTATAGTCATTTTAATAAAAAATTATGATATGATTTATGATTATTTTGAATAGAAAAATTATTTATTTTTTAAGGGATCAATGATATTTTTAATAGCAACTTTGAGTTTGTACTAATTAATTATAAACATATAACTGCTTAATCAATTTGTTGTTACTTAGTTACTATATGAATATGAAACTTCAGCTTTTATAAAAATTAATAGAAATGATTATTAAATTAGAGAATATATGATATATGATAGTTTTCACTATAGAACTCCATAGCGCTATAGATTTCTTTTGTAACACCACCATAATAGTGTGATAATTGATATTTAGAACCTTGTTGTGACAAACAATACAAAATATTTTGATCATTTTTAGGGCATGCATTTTTGTTCTTAACCATCATGTGTTTTCTTGTATGATAAATAAAACACTTGACAAAAACCCTAATAACTACTAATAACTAAAACATTACTCGTCATCTCGTTCTCTTTTCTTTTTTTAATTTTAGTTTTGGAAAAGTGAAATGTGAAGTTCAAGAATTTGACGAATAATCGGTGTGTGCAAGCACTTCATCTTGCATTGGGAGAAATTTTGAAAATTTTCAAGGTGGTCAATGAAATTCACTCTGTTATAAGCTTGACAGCTAGACAATCTAAACTAGTTGCGGCAAATAGACATTGTTAGGGAAGACTTTCAATGATGGTTCCCACTAACGAGCAGTTTTTTTTTATATAATAATTATAATAATTATTAATATGATGGTTCCCACTAACGAGCAGTTTTTTTTATATAATAATTATAATAATTATATTATTAATAATAATAGTGATAAAAGTAAATTTTGAAATTTATGAATGGCAGCGCGTCATTGACAGTGATGTGGAACATACGCGTTCCTGGCAGTGACATTTTTGTATAAAACAGTATAAACGCGCCACTGACAGTGATGCGTTTGCTCTTGCTCATTCTAATCACAATCCATTACTGTTGGATCAACATCTACTGCCATCAAAGACGTCATTGTCAGTGGCGCATTTACAAAGATGTCAATACCAGTGATGCATTTACAAAGACGTCACTGCCAGTAGCGCGTTTACTTAAAGACGTTACTGTCAATGGCGCATTTACTTAAAGACGTCACTATCAATGAAGCGTTTGCTCCGCGCCACTGTCAGTGACGAGCTACCATTCATAAATTTTAAAATTTACTTTTATCACTCTTATTATTAATAATATAATTATTATATATACAAAAATCTGCACTAACTAGTATTATGCTTACATGGAGTGATATTATAAGAGATGGATGACTATAATCTAATACGGAATGAACACTGAAGAACAATTGAGTTGGCCATTATCGCACCCCGAGGAGTTTGTGGATGAGTTGGCATATGTATCACATTCACACCAGAGTGCCCAAACAATTAACATTTAACGAAACTATTTGTTCTTACTTAAACTCTTCACATAACTTATGATATATAATAAAAAAAATTGTATATGTAGATGTTTTGTTTAGTCAAGAATACAACCACCATCATTGGTTGGATTACGATGCCCCGGCATTCATGGTTCGGCAAACATGAACTACGGTCGATTAAACAATTGATGGGTGATTTATGACATCTTATATTTTCACAGCGATACTTACTTTCGCGGGTAAATTTAAAATTTATCAATTTCAACTTGTAGTTATTTTTTATTTAATTGATTTTAGTTAATTTAATTCATTTAATATGTGTAATTTGCTTATACAAGTCTTTCGACGAATCCGAGGATATTAATATCTTAGTCGCTGACCCTCTGACTGACGGCCCACCTGAGTTGGCGTCAGAGCTGACGACTGATGAGTTCGACTTATTTCAAGGAGAT
Source organism: Schoenoplectus tabernaemontani (assembly GCA_037127355.1). Taxonomy (NCBI): domain Eukaryota; kingdom Viridiplantae; phylum Streptophyta; class Magnoliopsida; order Poales; family Cyperaceae; genus Schoenoplectus; species Schoenoplectus tabernaemontani. The sequence goes on along the minus strand of CM073750.1, from coordinate 17,291,851 downwards.
TTCACGTTGTAATCTCAGCTGATGAGTCAGATGACACTCGATCCGGGTGCTAACTCCTTCGATATCCAATATGAGGCTCATCGTGCGTTGTCGTATGATACACCTAACCCATCCACTAAGTGCCCAAGATGCAAGCACCGGCTGACGCAAGACACGAGTGCCCTTGCTGTGAAATCCGATCAAGAGACACAAATAACTCTTCTCTCATTAGGAGAATGTTTCCTAGGAGTTGATGTGTTTTTTTACCAAAATTATAGTTTATATTTTATTTTATTCGAGAAACTATACTTTATTTTTTTATTTATGGTTTGAAATTGAGTTTTTCTTATTTATGTTTTGACATTAAGTTCTTACAAAGCTTTCAAATAATAAAACATAATAATTTTTTAAATCATCAAATAAATAAAAATATACAATGAAAAAACATAACTAAATTACTTCATTTATTTTAATATACAATCAATAAACTATTTCATTTTATTTTAAACAAATAACTTCAATAAAATTAACAAAATATTATCCTGAACCAAAAAAATTAACTTGGGACCGAGTTGAAACTCGATCTAGGCAGTTGGAACCGAGTTTCAAACTCAGTTCAGGCCATCAGCACAAAACCTAACAATAATCATACCATTTTGCTATATTTATTTCATTTATTTACTAAAAAATCTGCATAGATCCGCTCTTGCAAGCAACTGACGTGTTACTAGGTGTGTCAATTATTGACACGACTCGACGGGTTAACCAGACCCGATCCGAACCCGATCTGACCCGACATGATCCGAAGATAAATGGGTCAGGTATGGATTCAATTTTTTTTTACCCGAATCGGGTCGGTCGGGTTCGGGTCAACCTGACCCGACCCAATTAATTATATTTTTTAAAATAATTTTATAATTTAGTACTAATTAAAACTTAAATATATAATAATTATACACTAATTAAAATTAATTATAAATTAATTAATATTTTATTACTTAAAATTATATAAAAATAATTAATAAATATTTAATTATTTTACACGGATCGAGTCGGGTATGAATCAAAAAAATTTGACTCGAATTTAACCGGATCGGATAAAAATAATAATAATGTAACCGACCCGATCCATTAACACCCCTACTTATTACATAAAACATCATCAATAGGTCGGCCAGTTCATTTTTTTTGTTTTGTTTTTGAAAATGATTATCGATCGGCCTAATCAACTCACATCTTTTTACGTTTCTATCAAAAGAGGCTGATTTGATCGGTAACTTTCTTTAAAAAAAAAAGAAATATGTCCATGTAGAAAATAACTTAATAAATTAATACATCAAAATTATTTTTATATAAAATCAAAAGATCATGATCATAAAAATTTAATGTTATGGCTCGTTGTATTATTTATTTATTTTAATTTTTTTCTCATGCAGAATGTAAGAGCTTGAATAAATGAATTAATATATAATTACTAAAAAGTAAGTGATTAATACTGAAAGAGATATGACTTGCTTTAAGAAATTGAAGAGTCAACCTTTCATTGATATATAATTACATATTCGAAATTTAATATTCACTTCAAGCGTTAATATATAGAAACCAACAGTTTTTCTCTGAATACAACTTAACAATCTTTATTAAAAAGAAGAAGAAGATATTGATGCAGTGTGTCTGAATACAACTTATCAGAATAAAAAAGGAACATTGATTTTAAAACACCAATTTTCCATACTAAGAAAGTAAAAAAGAAGTAGATATTTCCCTGTCAAAAAACATTTCGCAATGGTACGTAAATGTAGTACAGTGCAACCAACTAACAGCAAAATGCTTAATTTCTCATATTCCACGAGGCCCCTAGTGACACCTTTACCAGAAAAAAGAATTGAGGAGCAATGATGACATACCCTGATACCCATGTGGGCTCAGAGGAACCGGATAAGAACGATTTAAGAGTGATAGTCCACTCATCTTGCAAATACAACTGCTCCATTTTAATTTGCTCTCTCTCTCTCTCTCTCTCTCTCTCTCTCTCGAGGACACACCAATAAGAAAAAAGTTCTTATGGAGGTTTGCTGTAGCCATTTAGCCAATTAGATATATGTCGTGGAGTGAATTGATGACGCCCGAATATCTTCTAGAAAGGACAATATTGGTTGGAATAATTAAGTAAATGAAAGTTTTTTTTTTCAAAACGGAGTATAAAATCAAAAACAAAATCTGACCCGACCCGAAAAATCTGTCTAATCCGTCCGGATCCAAACCCGACTCGATCCGATTTTTTCAAAAAATCAAACTGACCCGAATTCGACCCGAGATGATCATGAAACCCAAGACAAGTCAAGATCAGAATGCCCAAAACCCGACCTGACCCGAACCCGGACAACCCGAAACTCGAGATGACCCGAAATTAGATGATTAGAAACCCGACCCGACCCGAACCCGAGACAACTCGAAACCCGAGACGATCCGAGATCAGAAGACCTAAAACCCGACCCGACTCAAACCCGAACGACCCGGATCCCGACCCGACCCAATTTTAAAATATTTAAATACGATTAAACTATAATTAGAATTTAAAATAAGGAAAATATATGTGGATCCTGTTATAATTTTTATGACACCATTGTGTTATAGATTATTATGCGGGAAAGTTTGTTTTGGTATGATGAAAAATCATACTACAGGTTAATACTAATGAAAGAATCTTGATAATAGTAGTTCGGTGCATAGACAAGCTCATTTTTATCGTGCTTTTTTTTGTTTAGATTTTGAAGGGTTTTGACAATTCTAATCCTTTGAATAAGATCATTTACTTTAACATCAATTAATCAATTTTCTTTAACTTGGGAGTGTTTTAGGCTGCCCTGCACACGAGTTGAGCATGTAGTAAGGCTATATGCAAATTCGAAAAAAAAAAAAAAAAATGAAAAGAAAACAGAGATAAAGAGATGTACGAACTTCATTCCAGTGTCCTTCACATCGTTTGCCAATCACAAAATTCTACAGTACGCGTACAATGGGACAATCGTTTACATATTGATCTTATGTATTCTTGTAATTTTTTTTGTTTTTTTTCAAGCATTAATTTGATTAAAGGGATACATGAAACTTCTAAGTGCACCATCACTCTATCAAATGAAACTGTTATTGTGAACGACTTGGAAAAATAAGGAAAATACATGTGGATCATGTTATGGACTTATGGTCAATAGCCAAGGATATTAAACTCCTCGTCTTCAGTGATCCTTGGCTCATTTAGGTAAATAAAAGTTTTGTCCTTATTGAGAATTAGCATAACAAAATCAATGTCTATTAATCAGAATTAGCACGTTTTAAGTTTGTTAATAAAATGAATGAAGTATGACGACCTGAATAGGCTCAAACTAATTAATCATATTCATATTATTTAAAAAGTCAAATTGATCAAAATATAATTGAAAATCTATACTTGATATTGGCTAAAATGAATTCTTAAAAAAAAAACCCAACTGGCTCGACCCGATCTGAGACAACCCGAAACCCGAGATTATCCGATATCAGATGACCTAAAACTCGACCCGATCCAAACCCGAATAATCCGAAACCCGAGATGACCCGAGTTAATAAGAACCCAAAATCCGACCCGGTCCAACCCGAAATGACCCGAGACTCAAAAATACCGATAGTGTTCAACCCGAAACTCGATCCGATCTGGACCTAATCGACCCGAACCCAATCCGTGACCCAAATTTTTTTTATCAAACTTATCCGACCTAAACCGTCCGATTGTCACCTCCAGTTATGGACAACTGGGCATCATGTCGCACACATATAATGAGATGAATTTTTTTATAATATTTTCTGTGTCTTAATGTTCGTAGAAGTAAATGTTTTGTCGTTTTCAAACGCAATTTTATAAGATTATTTCAAAAACATTAAATATGTTAAAGGATTATAATTTATCCGGTCTCAAACAAATTAAATATTCTTAAAGAATTATTATTCAATTAAATTTTGAATCCTAATTAACCATTGATGACTAGTGATCCGAAGTTCTTTAACCATCTATCATTCTACCACAAACAATTCAAGGATTGATTCCAACCTAACACTAACAGGGTGCAACATGACTCACTGATTCCACTTACTTTTATTCGGAAAAGAGAAAGAGACGCAAAACATAATGGTTCTACTTCATTGAGGATCTTGGTTTACTGTTACACAGCACCGTGCAGCACATTATGTAAATTGTTGGATCACATTGAGATGTGTGAGGGTATTTTTATTAGAATTAAGAATGGATTATGGCTACATTAGAATTAAGAATGATGATTGTGATGGTGGTAAGAGGGTATTTTTATTTTATCTTTTTGGATATATATAAAAAAACAAATATATGTGAAATAATTAAGTTAGTGTTTGAATTATTACAAATCATATATAAAGTATCACGAACGCGCTATAAAATAACTAACCGCTGCACTTAAAATCTAGATCATGAATTGTGGACAGACTTGATGTTGATTAATTGCCGCGGTTGACTTCAGAGGTCTATCTCTACATCTTTTTTATGCGTCCGGGTGTCAAAATTTTATGCGTGTGCAGTTCATTTTTTTTTTATTAAAGACGATTTTTTTCCCACCGTTTCGGTTCAGAATTTACTTTTTTATTATTATCATATTAATTTGTTTAAAATTAAAGACTATGTTGTTGTATTTTCGTATCATTATAGTTAGTGACGGATGCAAGATTTCGATCAGGGAGGTTCAATAATCAGATTGTAATAACTTATCGGATTTAGATCTATTAATTAATTGGATACTAAAAAAAAAATTAATAATTTAACATATATTCTTACCTAATAAAAAATATCAAAATAATATTTTTTATATAATAAAAATAAAACTCAAAATAATATGTAATCATGTCAATTATGAAAACTTTTCTCTACGGAATTTAAAATTTTAAAATATTTACATAATTACTTCATTATCCACAATATTAAATATTTTTTCTCAATCAAAAATTAAATGCAGAGGGGATCAAATTAACAAAACATCAGCCTAAAAATATTATTTTTGAAAATCCAGAGAACCCTCAGCCGTTACTACATCCGTCCCTGATTATAGCTAGCTTAATTAATTAGTTAATTATGAATTGGTAGTGTGGTACGTTCATAATGTCTCTGATACCGTCTTTGATATCAGAACTTTATTATTCAAATTAATAATTTTATTATATAACTTTTTATATAGTAATTTATCATGCAATTTAAATGAGTTATTATGTAATACTTAAAAATAAACAGTAAATATACCGTATGAAATTTAAGTTGCATAATTATTCATAGTATGAATAATAATTATTTTAACCTAAATAACGAAATCCATATCTCCGTACCATTTTCTACTTAATTATCAGAAATAATTACGTGTCTGATTATCCCACTCAACTTTATAACAATTAGACGAGATTGCATACCAACCATATAGAATTAAGTTCCCTGCAGGCAACTGAATTTTTTATTATATATTTTTCTGGGGTGATCTTTTACGAAAACAATTAGCACGATTTTGTATCATTTTAGATCATTTTAATACAAGTGTCGTTTTCAACAAGTTTGTGCCTTCGTGGAATCTAATTCCAACTGTCGTCTCTATATCTACAGAAGATTTAAGAGAATCTAAATAAATCTATATTCTATATCTGAACGAAAAAAATAAAATCTAATAAAATAAAGTAATGTTATAGTACTGGTACCTATCTCCACACTCCACAGTTGTCTTTTTAAATTTTTTATTTTAGAGAAAGATGAGAGTAGAGCGCGATTCTTCTGGAGAATCTTTTCTTTGCGAAAAACTCTTCAAGGAGATCTGAGTGGATCGTTTTAATCATAATAATTGTGGAAAAATTTAAATATAAATTTTAATGCACGAAAGATATTATTATTGTTAAATCAAGACGTTGATGAGTGATCGAACGGTTCACAACAAAAAAACTGTACAGATCTTCAGAGGATTCTTCAATTCGATGAGAGACTAGCTCACAAATTTTATTTTTATATTTATGAGATTTGAATTCATGATTTCTTGAAAACCATTTTAGTTAGATACTACTTGAGTTACTAGATCATTTGCATATATTTTCAAATTTCTTGTAATTCCTTATAGTTTTCAGGAAAATATTCAATAAAGAAGCTTTTAATTCGGTTTAATTAGGTGAGGTGTTTATTTCACTCAAATTAATATGTTTTCAAGACAATAAATGTTTATTTTGATTCAGACATGAGAAATAAACGTGTATATTACAGGGTTGTTCGAATATTGAATTTCTTAATAAGATAAACAAATAATTATATATTTCGATTCAGACTCATTTTTTATTTTCTGACATATGATTATATGAGGGTGTCCAGATAACAAGTCGAGAGGTTTTAGACAACTATACGTCTGTTACCAATTTAAAATGTAATTGTTCAGTGTTTATTTCGATTTACAGAAATGCTTATTCTCGTTTATGTAAGTTTGCATTCTGAGATCCGAAAGAAATTAAACCACATGTATTTCTGTTTGTGAAATAACCAGAATTAAATGATTTTTCATTATTACTTGTTTGTTAAGCGTGAATCTGGAAACATTTAAAATTTTATCAAGTGTCGATCATGTACAAATTGACAAATTCAAACTTGTATATGATCCTTACTGAATATATAGAAAATGGGAGGGATATTCACTTGATAACTACTTATTTTGATAATTTTAACAATCAATTTTAAATAGATTTATAAAAAAATTTAAAGTTAAAAAATATTTACAAATATATTGTTAAAATTGTAGATTGATTTTGTTTCAAATTTCATACAATAATTTCAATATCATTTGGTATTATATTAAAGGTCATCGAAATTATATGACAATTATAATAGTTAAATTTAATAGTTTTTTTATGAAATATCAAATGACATTCAAATTTTAAAAAAATTAAACACAATCAATTTATAAGATTAAGAATATGTTTAGATTTTTTTATTTTTAATATTTTTCATAAATTATATTTAAGCTTGATTGTTAAGATTGACAAAATATTTAGTTGTCCAGGGATCCCCTCCCATAAATATATATACTAATTTTTATCGTGTTTGGAGTTAGTTTACTATGCTTAATGATTTTTAGAAAGTAAGCATTTTTTACATATAAAATTTATTAATTTTTTATTATTTTAGGGTTATCTTTCAAAAATCATTAAGTATAGCAAATTAATTCCAAATACGATAAAAATTAGTATGTTATAAGATTATGATATAAAAAAAATATTGAACTATTTAAATTAAAATTTCAATCATGAAAAATTTTATTGAGCTATTTAAATTAAAAATTTCAACGCACTTTGCAAAAAAGAGCGTTAAAATTTTAAGTCGAAATGATCGATCTAACACTCAATCTAATCTCCATATCAAAATCTTTTAGTAAACCAAAATTTATATTTTTTGGAATTCATTTGCTATTTTTTTGGATAGGAGAAAAATCATCATTTTTGGATGAACAAATTCTTAGATCACATTTTCTCCTCATATATATATATATATATATTTAAATCGATCATTTCGACATTAAGAATACATATGAACTCTATATTTTTTTTAAATAATATATATAAACCCGACATTGGTATAAATTAATTTTTTTTAAAAAGAAATATATTAAATGCGAACTTTACATAATTTGAATTGCTGTATAATAAAAAAAATATTCAAATATATTGAACAATATTGATGGTTGTTAAGTTAGAACTTCGTCTCTTTTCAAAATTTGCATCAACTTATTTAAAAAATATATATATCCAAGACTATCGAGTATCAAGCCGTCACTTGTAAGATAATTTACGAACATAACTGCACTTACGCAGTTGATTCTATATTCCTCTAGTGGTCTCGTGTTATATCCTTTTCATTATTTCTTATAACGGGTCTCATAGAAATCCAACTAGAAACCAAATCCGGATCCAATTGCAACTCTTCTACAAAAGACTTCCACGAGAGCCACCCCCTCTCCTTCAACCGTAAGCTGATCATCAGGTTAATAAAACTACTACAACTTAATTAGTGCACAAACGCAAGCACACTCAAAGATAGAAAATCTCTACAGATGGGGGCACGCCAGCTTCTAAGCTCCGGCACAGGCAAGTCGGGCACTTGGGCATTTCCGATACCCATTCTCTATGGATGCATCTTCCTTCTGCTAGCAGTGATATTAGTTTCGCTTATCGTGCTCGCGTTCTTGCACTGTCAGTCCTGGAGAAAAAAAAGCTCTCAGTCGTTGGGTTTGGCAAACCAGTCGGGTATTCCTTCTGGTACCGAGGCTCGGATTGTTGTTATCATGGCCGGAGATGACAAGGCAACATACTTAGCAAAACCCATGTGATCAGCTACAAGTTTTCCTATTTCTGATTTCAGCTGATATATGAAGTTAACGTGATTTATTCTTTTTTTTTTTTTTATCCTTTTCCCTTTCTCTCTGTGCTTCTAACAATGAGGATTGCCGCTCTAGGAGATGAGATGTAAATAGTAGTATTCCTTTTTATGTTTGAATCGCCTAGTGCCATTTTGAGCATCACACAAATTTTAATCTCATGAACCACTAAAAGTTTTTGTCTCAAATTGACTCAATCCTCCATTTTAATTTTTCCTATGGATAAAATTCATATGAAATAAAAGCAGTTTGAAATGATCTAGATGTGTCAGACCAAGCACATGTACATTAAAACAATAAAGCAGGCTCTCAGCCATTCTTATTTTCCGTCTTTTCTTTTCATTTTATATAGACGTGACTCATCCGGACCTGTTGTAGTATTTCTCTTGATTCCAAGAAATGGTTATGAACTCGAGTAGTTTACTGACAAAGCTTTTGTTATTAGAACTCGAGTAGTTTTATTATTTCAGTATAACAGTGTACCCATCAATTCTTCGTTGTTTTCTGATTAAACTTCAAAATTGAAAGAAACTATTCATTAAAATTTTGTGGTATATGAAGATTTTCTCGTTAAATTGAGTATAAACTTTAATTGATGTTTTTTTGAAGTAAAACTTTGATTACTATTAGATAATGTTTGATAAATAATATATATAAAATACAAAAAGGAACGTGGCATGGAACACGTGGAGGTCCGGTTCGTATTAGTACCCTAGTACCATTGTACAGCCGTACAGGTACTGCAAGGACTGACCAATGGAACACGTGGCATGCTCCCAGATCGTCGGATCTATAAAAAGGGTTTCAATGGAGGATAACACAATTTAAAGCAACAGGGTTCAATTCAATGAGTCCGTACAATCTCATCTGCAGTAACCTTGGTTCCAATACAAGAACTCATGCTTACAATTGCTCTGGTTCATCAATATTACTGGTATGGTGGAATCGGATCATTTGATTTGGGTTGTTGCAGCATGGATCACACGGTTAGTCCTCAATCAATATTCATGCATATTGATTGAATATTCACCAACCCCCTTTTATTTGAGGAGCGGCAGAAAATCAGAACACTGGTACGTTGAGCCCATGTAGGAAGATTTGCATACAAATGACTTCTGATATCTAACTTCTCAGATAGGTGTTCAAAACAACTTTTCCATTCGATGTATACCAAATAAAAATGCCTGAACACTAGCACACTGAAACTGAACATTGTGGATTTTCCCAGAGCACAAAAGCACATTGCCAAGTACCAAGTAATAAGTGTTAAAAGAGAATGGTGGATAAAATATGATTTCTTAATATTAGACACTCTTGTATCTTTCTTGCTTGCAAAATAATAGAATACAACTCTTTATATAGACTAAACATCTAAGAAGATTCTAGAAAATTCGTAATAAAAACATATAATAAAAATAGAATTCTAAACAGCACCCTTTTAGCTGACCATTGTCCACTAAACTCGCCATAACTCTCTGTAGGGAACTCCAAACGATTTGGAATGTGAACCATTGGAAACTAGACTTTAAGAGCTTTCCATCCATAGGTTATACACTAAATTCCACGTCTATTTGCCCCTTCAAATGCTGTCATTAATCAGCCTTAAAATTATACCAATGTGCTGAAGCCAAAGAGTCTCCCTTTATTTCCTAATTTATTTAACCTTAATACTAAAATTAAGTTTATATTTGAACACCCCCTCTTAAACTTAATTTCTTTTTCATCTTTCATGTCAATCATCATTGAACTTATTCATAACTCGCAGCGAATAGCGACGTCACTCATTGACGACTTCTTCTCGATTCATTGATCTAGGAAATTCAAAAAATCAATCGTGGTTTCATCTCATATGCCATCCAATTTGCCTGACTCTTCAGGTCATGTATATGTGAGATTCACACCCACACCGCGGATCCACACCGCATTTTTTCATGTGGCTCCACACCACATCTTCTCATGGTCTTCACACACTTCTAGCAAAACATCTCATAATGTTGCTAGTTCTCTTATCCCGGCACTCATTGCACAGGCTATCATGAGTCATTGCTCATGTCGGCTTCACTCACCGATTCTTCGAAGACCACTGGCAAAAACTTCACCACGCTTTTGTAACATTCGCTGCTTGATACATAGCTCTCATCATTAACAAATTTTTTTTTCTCTTACAATATCTCTAAAACTATCTTCACGAAAAAAGAACACTCTTTTCTTTTTTTTTAACAAAAATCAACACATGATATTTTTTTCATTATCCCAACACTTTTTCTTTTCTCACAAAAAAAAACAAAGTAAGAGGATTCGATTTTTTTTTTCACTCATTTTTTTTCAATGCTCTTACCAACATAGAAAAACTCATATACTAAAATAAACTTAGAAAACACTCTTAATACTTAACTTTCTTTAAAATAAATATCGAGACTCACCATATTTTTTTCTTCAACATCTCTCTTTTTTTTCTTCTTTTTCTTCGCCATGGTAAATATTTCATGATCGACTGAATCTGACTTTGATAACACTTTGTTAAAAGAGAATGGTGGATAAAATATGATTTCTTAATATTAGACACTCTTGTATCTTTCTTGCTTGCAAAACAACAGAATACAACTCTTTATATAGACTAAACATCTAAGAAGACTTTAGAAATTCGTAATAAAAACATATAATAAAAATAGAATTCTAAACAGCACCCTTTCAGCTGACCACTGTCCACTAAACTCGTCATAACTCTCTGTAGGGAACTCCAAATGATTTGGAATTTGAACTATTGAAAATTAGACTTTAAGAGCTTTCCATCCATAGGTCATACACTAAATTCCACGTCTATTTGCCCCTTCAAATGCTGTCATTAATCAGCCTTAAAATTATGCCAATGTGCTGAAGCCAAAGAGTCTCCCTTTATTTCCTAATTTATTTAACCTTAATACTAAAATTAAGTTTATATTTCAGATCAACAAAACTGGAAAAAATATATAAGGGAGAAAATACAGAAAAGACGAAAGAAGTTGAAACAACTAATAATCCTAATCAAACACACAAAAAAGAAATATCCAACACAGGCACAGCGGTAGGCATAACAGCTCAAAAATTAAGCATAAAATCTAATAATACATGAAGAAAGAACAAAAAAATGTGTCAATAAAACAATATGCTACCTATATCAATCAATATAAACCCAATTGTACAGAGTTATTGATTGTTACGAACACCAAGTATGCATTATGCTAAATGCATCAGATATGGTTCAGATTGTGAAATGTTGCTATTCAGTATGGGGACAAGGCTTTGCAACTCTGCATTAAATTCCTTCTCAAATTTCCTGAAATAACAAAATAAACAACATTTGTTCAAATGGGAAATATCACGCCTCACATACTTTAAGAACGTTGTTTTACAAGGAAGATATACGCAACATTCATGGTTTTTCTTTTATGTGAAATATTGATTTGCCAATAAACAATCTGTTTGAATGGCTATCCAGAATAATAACCACCATGCATAACCCCAGAATTTACAGAGACAGGAAAACTATTATGCAATTCCTCTTATTTGCTCAAAATTAATGCCCAAATTACCTACCTTTCCTCACAGTACATGTACAAAGTAAATAAGAATGATAGTGGCTTTATCGGGTCTGACAACTACAACAAATCTTGTTGCAATTTAGCAATCAAAGGAAGAATTACAGCATATGTTGTTACCATTTGCAATTAGAGATGGTTCACAGTTCAATTGGCTGACTGCTCAATTAACCAACCCAGATTGCTGTAGAAATTTATAATGCAATCGCCCATTGTCTTATAAATATGGAAATAATCAGATATAACATACATAATAGAATCAGAAATGGTAGTGTTTTCCAAGGCAAGCTTCAGTTGCTGCTCCTTGGGCTGTGATTTTTTTATCCTTGCAGTTGTGGCTGACCTCGTATCCCTCTCTAGCTGCATGCTTGTTGATGGTATCAGAATTTGAACTGAAGTTGCATACTGGAGGCACAATGACTTTAATTTCTCCACATTTTGCAATAATTACTACAATTAATATTTAATAATTGAGGAAATTTTCAGATCATCCTTAATTGGATTGGTATGTTTATGTTTTAATGTAAATGCAACAGGATAAAAAACAACGACAGAGGAGCTATTTACTTAACTAATGAATTAATTATGGAATAGTGCATTTTACCATATTAGCCCAATCAAGAGAAGGGCTTTCTTTGGCAAGGTTCTGAAGGATAATATCATCAGTTTTGGAGGATAACATGTGCATCAGAATTTGGGATATTGCAATATACAAAATCTTAGCAAACAAATCATAGCAACGATAAAAATGAAATAAACAACTAAGGCCATCTGAGATAATTGGGCCATTTAGGATACACACGGGTCACTGTTTCATAAACCAAACAAATATGCACAAATTATGATATTATGTAATCATTGAACTTACCTTGAGGAGCTGGGGCAAAAGCAGCAAACACTCTTTGAGGCATTTATGGAGAAACAAGTCATGAAATTCAATAACTTGCACCAATTTGTTCATTAATTAATTATCTAATTGAGGCGGCACTAAATGAGGTGGATGGGAAGAGGCGAATGGTATTGGTTGGAAGAAAGAAGAAAATAAGTTTAGTTGGGCTTGATGTATTGCTTTGTTAAGCATCTCTAGATCTAAGCGAAAGAGCGAGGAGAGAAGGCGTCGGTTGATGGGGCGCAGGAGCGGAGAAAAGAGGGGGGAGAGGGGCGGAGGTGAAGAGTGAGCAACTGAGCATCGACTCATGAATTGTGCATGTGTTTGGATTTTGCGATTAAAGGTAATTTTATATAAATATAATTTAATTGTCTAGATTAATTATAATTTAATTTAATTGTGTAGATTAATTATAATTTAATTTAAGTGTGTAGATTAATTATGTAGATTAATTATAATTTAATTTAATTGTGTAGATTAATTATAATTTAATTTAATTGTGTAGATTAATTATAATTTAATTTAATTGTGTAGATTAATTATGTAGATTAATTATAATTTATATGTGAAATTATGTAGATTAATTATAATTTAATTATGTATATTATAATTTAATTTAATTGTGTAGATTAATTATAATTTAATTTAATTGTGTAGATTAATTATAATTTAATTTAATTGTGTAGATTAATTATGTATATTATAATTTAATTTAATTGTGTAGATTAATTATAATTTAATTTAATTGTGTAGATTAATTATAATTTAATTTAATTATGTAGATTAATTATAATTTAATTATGTATATTATAATTTAATTTAATTGTGTAGATTAATTATAATTTAATTTAATTGTGTAGATTAATTATGTAGATTAATTATAATTTAATTTAATTATGTAGATTAATTATAATTTAATTATGTATATTATAATTTAATTTAATTGTGTAGATTAATTATAATTTAATTTAATTATGTAGATTAATTATAATTTAATTTAATTGTGTAGATTAATTATAATTTAATTTAATTGTGTACATTAATTATGTAGATTAATTATAATTTAAATGTGAAATTATGTAGATTAATTATAATTTAATTATGTAGATTAATTATAATTTAATTATGTAGATTAATTGTACGTTTAATCAAGATTAATTGTACGTTTAAATGCGAAGATTAATTCTAGATTTATATATTATTTAATTATAGATTAATTAGGCTTTTAATTGTAGAATTTATTGATTATTTAATTATATGATAGATAGATTAAAAATGAAGTACAATAATTATAAATTAATTATGAAATGAATTTTTTTACTAGATAATGGCAAAGAGCAACGAAATGACAATATCATAATTTATCTCCCGAAGACAAACATCGGACACATTATAGTCGCGTAGGTACATTATATTCTTAAAAATAATAATAAAATACATATATATGAGAAGCTAATTATGAAATGAAAATTACGAGAGAGAGAACAATATCATTCGTTTCCGCACTCACCGTCCGACGATACCATACATCTCGCACATTCGAGTAGGTCATGCGAGTTATGGGATTTCTTCATCTCGCCGATTGCGTGAGATTTATGTCCAAGAAGCGGAAGCTCGTAACTTAAAGATTGATACGGGTTTATTGAGCGCGTTGATAGAGTTTTGGAGGCCAGAAACTCATACATTTCACTTCACTTTTGGCGAGATGACCGTGACTCTAGAGGTAAATAATAAAATATTATTAATTTAATTACAAAATTAAAAAGATGGTATAGTAATATAATTTTTTTTAGGACGTCGCATGTCTGTGGGGTTTATCCACCATTGGTGAGCGGTGATTGGATATACTTGATGGAGATTTTTCAGGATACATCCGTCAGTTATTTGGGCAGGATGATATATCAGCATTCTGCAAAGATGGGAGGTAATTTATTAAACTGTACAAAAATTTAAATTTTTTTCGTTCACAAACTGTGATTAAGCTAAATGTAAAATTTTGCGTACGTTCTATTTCCCTACGAGAGTTACGGTCCCACTTTGATCACGCTCCGTAGGCGTACGATCATCGTGGTCTTAATCAATATGCGATCGGTTTTGCTTTGGAGTCAAGCGGGGTCTATCATGTTCCCGACAACAATGGGAGACTCGTACGCGTTTCTTCCGCCGATTTTGACGGTAAGTATTTTAAGGAATTTAAAATAATTTATGTTTCATAATTAAATAATTTTATTACTAATATTTAATTTACGGGAAGATTTACAATTCGGTAGAAGAAGAAATTGGGCGCCATGCATACTTGGTTATTTGTATCGGCGTCTTGATGTGGCATGCCAAGGACCGACGAGGAGTATTGGTGGTCCGTGGCTTTTGTTGTTGTTGTGGAGGCTGGACGCGTTTGCCCCGCTCGTCCATTACCTCGCGTCGATGCATTCATTTTCACCGACCGGGGTACACCGACCGTGATAGTTGTGCGCCTTTTAGGCGGTAATAATTTAATTTAAAAATAATCAATCAATCGATGAAAATATATGTGTAATCACTAATTATAATTTGAACCGATAATAGGAAATGGACGCTTGATAAGAACGAGATATCTCAATCCGTCACACGTCGGTGTGAAGTACGTGAGGATCACCGATTATGTTGTCGGACACGCATGTCAATTGGAGGCCGTACGAGTCGGTTCGTCACTTATTGCCGACATGCGTAGACGATTCTATGGACTCGTATACTTGTTTCGCTTCCACTTATTTACTTTCCGATAGTAGAGTGGTACTATCCGGATCGGGTGAAAGCGACAGTTCGCTTTACTTCGACCGCACCGCCTCCACTTCCCGAGGTATTCTACCATTTATAATTTTTATATGTATTATTTCTTATACTAACTATTTGCACAATTATACTAACTAATTTTACAGGCATTTGTGGAGGAGCATCAGAAATTATCTGCGCTTGGATTCAAGAAAAAAAATATGAACTGGAGACAACATCATCAGGCGTATGTAGATATATGGAATGAGCTTCCTCCACGAGACCCGGATGAAGAAGAGTGGAATGCGGAGGACTATAGGAGGTATCGACGGTGGTATGATTTCTATGGAGCCGCTAGCGCTCCACTTGATCCGAGTGATGTCGTACCTCATATACCTTCGCAGCGGAGATCCCTGACATCGGCTACATTCCTCACGTACCTCACAGACAGCGCACGGTATATTAAAATTTATAAAATTTATATATCTATATGCACTATTCGGTAATAAGTAATATATGTATGTAATCATTGTATAACGAGATCGCTAGAGTTACAAAGAGTGCACTGAAGCGCGTCCGATGGGCGGTCACTAGGGATGGAGACGGTTTGGCAAGATTTCGCTCGCCGATCGTGCAAGGGGCATTTTGAGGATGCGTGCATGCCTCATAAGATGGACGAGCTTCTTACGGCGGCGGGATTACTCACGGATATTGATGCTATTCCGATTCGACGGGTGATACCGAGACCGCACCGACTCCATCCACTACTCATCCACCGCATTTCCCCTATGAGATCTGACTTCACGTCTCTCTTCGACAACGTAAGTACCGTATACCTTGATTTCAATGATTTGAACCGTATTAATAGCATAATTTAAATGATTTAAACCGTATTAACGATGCTCGAGAACTACGTTTGGAATGAAGTTATTGCTAGGTTGTCGTTGAGATTCCCGATCCATCGGGTGCACGCTTCTCGATCCATTCGGACTCGCATTTCTCACGCACCCGAAGATACCGATGGATCATGTACCGCAAGACGATCGATCGCAATGGGATCCAAGACGCGGCGATTATGATCCGGCCCGGTATGGTTATCCTTCCGGCTCCTGGAGAGTCATCGCATATCCAGGATGATGCTTTGCGAGCACAGCACGACACGAGATTTCACTCCACTTGCTCATGGTCGGGAGCGGCGTGACGTTCATCCACCTCCTCGATATACACCTAGCGTGGTTAGTTGTTTGTTCTACAACTTAGTCAATATTAATTGTTTAAAAAAAAAAAAAAAGCAGCTCACTGATATACCGTCTTTATTTTTACAGACACGTCCGAGAGCACGTCGATATGTTAGGCGTCGTCAGGAGTAGTTTATATGTTGTTTTTTTATATGTTGTTTTTTTATTATGGATATTGTTTTTTTTGTATTATTTTATTATGGACTTTCTATGTTATTTTTTTATTGTTGTATTATTTATTTTATTGTGATTATATTTTATTATGAAGTTTCGCTTAAATACAACATATTTTCTCGCTTAAATAGAACATAACCTTGCTTAAATACAACACACATATAGTACGCAAAAAAAAACATACATCATTTTTTTTTTCCTCCGTGCGAAAAAATTTAAGATTCTACCTCCAAAATTATTTCCTCTAGCACCCCTAGTTGAAGCATTGATGCTTCTCTTTCTTGATCATGACCGGTTGAGAATCTCGTTGATTGCAAGGCATCTCGAGAAGTTTGAGTTATTCTCGTTGTTATCTCTTGGATCATAACTAGTTGAGTGTCTCGCCGATTGCAAGGCATCTCGAGAAGTTTGAGTTATTCTCGTTGTTATCTCTTGGATCATAACTAGTTGAGTGTCTCGATGATTGCAAAGTATTTCGAGAAGTTTGGGTTCTTCGTTTGTTGTGGGACTTGAAGCCCTACTCCTATGCCGTCCCGATTGTAATGTATCCATTGGAAGTGGTCACGACTCATTTCATCTCTTCGATATGACCCACCTTCGAAGATCGTATATTTCTCGTTCTACCTCGACCCCGTATCCCGCCCTTCATCTCATCCATTACCATTCGACGTCTAACCTTCGCACGCCGACCAATTTTTATCGGTTCTTTATCTCGGTATTATAGTTTCTCCAAGATATAGCGGCCAAACTTGTTGATCACCGTAATAATGAAATTGTCCCACCAAGTATTCGATAGGTGAGTCGTATTGTATCGCTCATCTATGAAACCGTACACATCAAAGTTTCTATGTTGGCATACAAAGAATTACGTGAGAGCGTGGTATCCCGCCGCTTGAGGTTTTTGACAATCACACGTGCGGTGCGGTTCCGGCATCATTGTGGGTCATCTCGAGTGCGTCGTTCACTCGAAATTGTAACAAGTTGTACTTGAACGGTCCATACCCTCCACTCTCGATCCTCTCACCAAGCACATGAACCTCATATTCTCCTCGAGCAGCTTCGAGTGGAATTACGTTCATACGAGCCGTAATTATTGAAACAAATACAAAAGGTATCACGATATGTTCAAAATTTTGTAAAATATAGTAAAATAATATCAACACGAACCCGCTTTGTCGTCACGTTTTGCCAAGATGTCATCAATTTTTTTGGCCATTGCTTGCATGCTCTATGCAGTTCATTGCTTCCATTTCCCTCTTATCGAACCATTTAGCACATTTATACCATGTTCCCTCCACAATTGCCGCAACCGGTAAAGTTCGTTCAACTCGAAGACGCTATTCGTAGCTTCGTAACCATTGCTTGGTCATTATACCCCATCGATGTCCTCCATCATACGTTTGTGCCCACGAAGCAAAATTAGAGGTTCTTTATCATCATTTTCTAATCTTCTCGCCGACTTTTTTTAAAAAATCATAAGCTTTTCTATTTGATTTCCTCAAAATTCGCCATCTTTCTACGAAGCGACGCGGCTTTCTTTTTGTTCGCTAGTCTTCTTCGAAATCATCTCTCGAGATTATCTTCTTTCTTTCCAGCTTTTTCCGCTTCCTTATATAAATTCTCTGCGACGTGTTGCATGCAATACCGGTGTACCGCCTCTCCATGTTGTACGTACCATCCCAAATGCGTCGCTCAAAAACTCCCTTTATTCCCCTATGACTGGCTTTGATATAACACATATTTTCATATTACATCGATCACTTCATTACGGACCCATCGCATGAACCAACCCCAATTGTCCACATTTTCTCGCATCCACGATTCCAAATGCTAGAGGAATGATTTTATTCTCTCGCATCGTATCCACACGCCATCAATAATCTACCCTTATAACTACCCGATAAGAATCCAAATCAATAGTTATAACGGGTCTTAAATGTTTAAACGCTCGCAATGCACGGTCCATAAGCCCAAACTATGGATTTAAACATTTTTACATTATTATCCGAAGTATCACACGTCAATAATTTAAATTTTGTACCCGGAGTAGTCCGAGCAATCGCCTCCAATATCTCGTGGAAGCAATGTATATGATCCTTCCCAAGTGCCAAATAATTGTTCAATTGCTCTTTCTCGCCACGCCAAAGTTTACCGTATGTCGGTGCCACACCGGGATATTTTGTTTCTATAATCATACCGATTTGTTGAACTCATTAGAGAGAGATCTTTCTTTAAATGTTGTCGAACACATCCCGCAATCAAATTAGATGTGAGTTGTAAGTGTTTGCGGTCTCCCGGTGGTCTTCTACAACATGTGGGGGTTTTTATTTGTGATGATCCTCCATGTGGTCGAGCCCTCTTCGTGTCTAGCGTATAATCTCCAAGGACAACTACCTTCTTTGCATTTCATAATAAGTCGTGTTTTACAACTTTCTTGTACCCAACATTGAACGTTTTTCCTAACACTCCAATCACAAATTACCCACTTTAAAGCCGATTTAGAAGCAAATATTCTATTTTCGCTAACTCATCATCGAGTCCTAAAAGATATTCATTCGCGCCTAAACGGTCAAACATCTCAAAATTATTTAACGCTTCTACGGGATGGTGTCTCTCGCCGTCCGTAACTAACAATGTGGTATCGCATCTCTCGAATTTCCTCATCTTCGATTCATCGATCGAAAAATCCGAGTGGTCGTGTAATCCTCTCCTCGTTTCTTCTTCATTTGAATAATACGGACCGCCATTATCTTGCTCATCCCGATCATCACTTAATTCCATTATCGTTAGATCAACACTACTTCGGCATCATTATTATCGCCTAAATTACAAATGGACGTAGTACTACTACTACCGCCAAAAAAATTATATAGTGGCACCGCTGGTTTGGTTGTTGATAAATTATATTGTTATCGTAAATAGCCGGATACTGGATATAAATTGGTTTGATCGTAGGTAGGATAGGAATTGGTTTGATCGTAGGTTTGATAAGAATTGGTTTGATCGTAGGTTTGATAGGAATTGGTTTGATCGAGGGTTGGATAGGAATTGGTTTGATCGTAGGTTTGATAGGAATTGATTTGATCGTGGGTTTGATAGAATTGGTTTGATCGAGGGTTGATAGGAATTGGTTTGATCGTAGGTTTGATATGAATTGATTTGATCGTGGGTTGGATAGGAATTGGTTTCATTCTCGTTTGGAAATATTCCCGTCAAAAATTTATCGCCGCTTCGGTTGTTCTCGTTAAAGATAATTTTCTTCATCGGGATTATAATTTAAATCGGTAGCATTTTGAAGAAAAATGGATGTTTGTTGTAATTGGATGTTGGTTGTTTTGTGGTTGTGATAAATGAACCGACGGGGTGGGTATTTATAGCAAAGATAGGCGCCACTTGCATCGGCGTGGTCGAGGAAAACGCGCGATCGCCGGTGGCGCGTTTGGTGAAAGACGCCATCGCCATGGCGCGTTTTAGGAAAGACGCCACTTTAGCGCAAAGTGGCGCGTTTTGATTCGTAGATTTGGAAATATTAAGTTCTCACTCTTATTATTAATATTATTATTTTATTAATAATTATTTATAATAAAATCTGTGAATTGTGCATATCCTGTATATTTTACGGTGGTAAGAGGGCACCCCATGTTGGGCTGGATGATGATGAGGTCATTACTCATTAGGATGGGCTTGATCAGGATCCATGTATCGGTATCGATATTCGCTGTTATCGTTTTAATATTATCATCATTTATCATAAATATTTTTTTTGGACGTTGGACGAGATTTATAGTATCTGATTGATTTAAGTTTAGATGGTGTATTGTTTTAGTGAACTTCACACATCACAAAGATAAAAAATCATTATCACCATAGAAAAAAATATGATCGGAGTTAAGGGATATGTTTCCCAGGATCCATGTGGCATCGTTCGTGGGTCCCTTTTAGAATTGGAACTACTGTGTTGTTCGCTAAAGGTAGATCTCTTTCGTTTTGTATTTTTATATTTAACAAGACAGATTCTGCTATGGATGGAGATAGTTTTAGACCGTTGAATTTGAGTATTGAATGGTTGGAAAAAAAAAGTTGATGAGTAAAAATCACCGTTATAATAAATTAACGATATTCCTTTGTGGCAGAATTAGTCATTTAACAAACATCCAATGGAAATAGATGGTCTATAGCTGTACAGTCTGTATTTTATGGTAATGCCACGTATAACGTTGGTCAAATTACTAGTAGAAAATGAAAGTTGATACCGTAAAATGAGGATATGAAAATCAATGAAGCTCTCTCTTTATTGTGTAGGCTATACTTTCCTTCAATTACACTAGTAATTTTTTTTTTTTTTTTTTTTTGCAGTTTTTATTTCTCTTTTCACATCAAAATTTCTGTAGCACCTCATTATCTTATAGCTGGTATATGACAATATATTGATTGCTAGGAATTCTTCTTGATATGGGGTCCATGGGGAGGGAGAGAACGCAGAGAGAGAGACTCTGTCAAGTTTTCAAAAGATAGAGAGAGAGAGAGAGAGAGAGAGAAGAACCGGAAAGCAATTTTTAAATTTTAATATTTGACCAACTATAGTATTTTACATGATCCAATTTCTTATTCAAGGGCTACTAGGATCAATACATCTTTTACGTTTTACAATATGCCCTTGATAAATCTGAAGTGATCTTATCAAAACTTGATTCCAAGCACAATTTATAGAAACTAGAAACTGTTGCCTTGTCATATGATGAAACAATGAAAAATAAATCAAAGAATGGTTAGCAACATGACTATCATCTGTCCTTTTAGAGCAGACTTGAACTGTTCCCTTGAGACGGGTGCTGGGTTGCTGATCCTGCTAACGGGTCTCCAAAAGGATTGCCTGGCCCAACATGGGGAGTTGAATTATAATGCTGATAGCCTTGCGGTACGATCATCATTTGTTGTTGTTGTTGTTTTTGATAGGGTTGGTAATGATTGTAATACTGTTGTTGCTGATAATACTGTTGCTGGAAGTACTGCTGTTGTTGCTGAGTCAACATAGACATTTGCACATTAGAAGGTGGTGCGATGCCACTGGACATGGCAAACGGATCTTGGGTTTCAAAGGGGTTAGCAGATTGGCTGCCTGCATATGTCCCGCTTGCTATTTGTTGCCTTCTTGCTTCATCTTCATACAGACTGTCAAGTAAGAGTTTGTCAAATCCTCCACCCTGTAAAAAAAAAATATTGAAAGTGAGTCCAGGAGAAAACTAAAGTTATGCCACATTAGAATGCAGAGCAGTAAGTAAATTTAATCTGAATGAATATTATCATATATGTACATGCAGAAAATTGATTAAGAAAAAGGTGCAATCAAAGGAATGGATATGATTCAGTATTACACAGAAATTTCCATATATCCTGAAACAAATACAAGCATATTATGTAGGTAGTAATGGTTATTATTTTCTTTAGAAGTAATTCAGATTTTTTTTATCATGGATTATTTAATCGCTAGAATTAGTAACATAATTTACATAGTTACATTAATGACATAACCAAGGGATTGAATGAAATGTTCTAAAATCAGTGGAAGTAAATAAAATAAAACTTATACCAATTTGGTTTCTACAGGACGACTCGTATTTGTTCTTGGTGCAGTTACTAAGGCCAACTCCCATCCTGAGGCACTCGCATCAAACAAGTCACGACTTGTTGAAAACTTTGCTGAATCCTCTATGTAATATAAAAGGGAAGAAAGGAAAATAATTTAAACTCCCACTTTTCTGTTCATTCACTATAACAAAAAGAGATTAGACAACACTCAATTAATAATTATAGATGAAATTTCATTGTTAAAAGAGATCAGTGATATTATTAAAATATTGAGAATATTTTTAACAACGGTTATTAATAAAAAAACGTTGTTAAAATGAATATTGGAAGGCAAAAAGTAAGAATGAACATTTAACAACGGTTATTAACTAAGAACCGTTACTAAATGGTTATTTAACAATGATTTTTAATTAAAAATATTGTTAAATGTTTATTTAACAATGATTCTTAATTATGAACCGTTGTTAAAAGGTGAAACTTGAATTTTCTCTGACACAAAGGAATCAACCAATAGCAATCAATCTTTTTTGTTTCCACGGATTGCTAGATTTTTCAATTTCACCATTCGTTCATCTCGATCCTACGATCTAAAAAATAAAATCTCATGGATTAAACATCTATTTTTCTTTATTTTGATATAAAAGAGAGCTTAGAGAGAGAAAAAAGAGAGATAGCAGAAATACAAATTGAATACCGACCATCTCTACTTCTAACGGTCATAATTTTTTATAGGAAACTTCGATTGAAGTGTGCTACGCGACCACGAAAAGCTTATGATGATATCTACAGGGATAATCCCTTCCATCGTTACTGTCATTTTCAGGGCCGAAAAAACCTCATCTTCGAACTCAAAAACACATTTGAAGTTTTAACTTTTATTTTTTTCATTTCTTTCTTTGGATTTTTTTTAGAAATTGTATAGTTTTTTTATATTATTACATGAGCATGATGTATGTATGTATGTATTATTGAGTAAATATTATTTATTGGATGAATAATTATATTTTTATATTAATTATTGAATGAATGAATAATATATAATAACATTTGTTCTTATCTAATCAATTTGATTCTATTCATTGTTGACTCCATATATCGATCTGACTTCGTATTAAAGAACGTTATAGCTATTTCTTTTTTTTAAAATTATGTTTAACAATGATTTTGAACTAATAATCATTGTTAAAGGATTCTTTAGCAACAGATTACTAGTTAAAAATCATTTATAAAAATTCATTTAATAACGGTTTTTAACAAAGAACCCTTTAAAATAATTATTAGTTAAAAACTGTTGCTAAATGACCCCTAGAGTCCATGATGGATGCCGCATTCATAATCGATTGTAGCGCGAGTAGGTCCCTGATAAAGAATGATGAAGTTGTGTTTGTCATGGTCGACGGTTCCAAAGGTGTGTTGATATTGATGGAGTGTAATGTTGTTGCCCATAGTGAATCAATGTCGTTGTTGCCCGCGGTCCATAGCCATTTGGTTAGCAGAGCCTGATTTTGCGATTTTAGGTCAATGATTCTGAGTCCTCCAAACACTTTAAAGAGTGACTCGTTGCCATGGTATAAGGCAATGTCCTCCAGAGAAATTCACCCCCGATCCTCTCCACAAAAATCGATGATTGATCTTGGTAATGTTATTTATCACCCATGCAGGAAGTAGAAAGGCTTGCATGAAATGTAGGGGTAGTGCATTGAGTATCGTGTTGGTGAGTACCGCATGGCTGGCTGGTGAGAGGTGCACAAGGGCGGAGCTAGAAATGATCAATAGGGGATGTCCGATTTAAATAAATAGAATATTCGGGTCAAAAAAATTATTTTTTACCGTACGATGTTTATTTTTTAGTGAACCGAGGGGTGCCCGGCACCTACCTTGGTTCCGCCCCTAGAGGTGCATTTCGGCCCATCCATCATTTCTCTTCTGAACTCTTGAAATGAGAGGTAGGTAGGCTTCCCTAGAAGGTTGTCGTATGGTTAGGGGCAGTCCTAGGTAGGAAGTGGGTAGAGAGAGCATATATTTCATTTTTTTTAGGGTCATGTTTGTATTTCAAGTTCTCCTATTTCTATTTTTCCTTCTCTTTTCTTTTTAATTTGTATTAACTCTTCTTCGATTTGATTAATGAAAATTCATAGTAGGTTTTTCTCCTTTTTCGGATCATTTAATTTTTTTTTACCTTAACAAATCCAAGTCAGATATGGATATCAAGTTTATCAGGCGGACTTTTTCGGTCGGGTCAAATTTTGCCAGGTATATAGAAACTATTAAACTTTGAGTTCTTCATTAATTAAGAGAGAAAATTACTGAATTCATGGGAACTGGTTAAAAAAAATGCTATATGAACATACAAAGAGAATTGAGATTTTAAACCTGGCGAGATAATAGCTAGAGCTAAAGCATTGCTTTGTTCAAGCTCAGTGGCAATAGGATTCGTCTCTTGATCCAGACCCTCCATTTCAAGAAGAGAAAAAGAAAAGATAAATGTTATGCTCTGTAGTTTTAGAAAACAGAAATTAATACAAGTGTCATGGAACTTTGGTACTAAACATATACATTGAAGTCCTATCAGCATTCGATCTTTCACAAAAACAAATACATCCCCATAAATGGTTAAAAGGTCGGACAATAATATTAGTGAAACATATAGAGTTTTTTATCATCTGATTATTGGGAATAAATATTAGGGCCATTCATAAATCAAGATATGGTGCTTCTTTGAATGCAATAAGTATCCAACAAGAGGTACCAATAAATCACCAGTAGTAGCTGGTTGGGGCTCTGGTTCTGGTTCAGGTTCAGGCTCAGCTTCTAATTCTAGTTCTTCAGGCTCTTCTTTCTCTTCCTGAACAGGTTCCTCGCTTTCTTGAGTATCATCTTCTCCCTCTTTATTGTACGTTAGTAGATTGGTTTCTGGATATTCCTTTTTTGTGCATCGAGTAATGCAACTTAAATTAGAAATCTCACAGATGGATAAAATATGAGGCAGTTGAACAATTTACTTAGCCAAACTAGTATTAGAAAATAAAAGGGTAATGATAAACTCAAGGTCCTCTTGGAAAATGGATCCGTGCATAGTAATTGTTTAATTTCGTATTTCTAGAAGTTACTAGCAGAGTGTCTTACAAGTTGCTTTGTGGAACCATCTCTCGGTGCTTCTCTAATATACTCTTCCATGGTGGCAAGGAAAGATGGAGGAGGCTATACAAAAAGTTAACAAAAGAATCATTACTTGATACAAATTTAATATAATGTTTTTGTAATGAAGGGATCATCATTCTTTGCAGTTCCATAGTTACTTTCATTGCTTTTTATAACCCTTTTGTAGGTGAAGTCCAAATAGCCTCAACTTTAATTTAGAATGGTATATGTTAAATAAATCCAAAACTTTTCAGAAAATACGTAGAACCTGTCGGAGTGTTGGAAACTGGAAAGTCCTTGCTAACTCGAGGTGCTTACAGAACTCGTAAAAATCTGCAAGATTTTCTGCCTATGGAAAATAAAAATATATATATATATATATATATATAGTAGATACATACAAGATTTCAAAAATAAACACTTTAGAGACCAAAGAGGGGAGAGATATTACCTGTTGACCAGTTCTTTTATAGATGTCAAGAGCCTTGATAGCATCAAATTTAGGCATCTCAAAAAACTACATCAAAAATGCACATACACATATAATTTGCCAGATAAATTTGGGGGCAGGGGGGATAAGAAAGAATTTATCATTGAGGATTAGAGCCACGAGCTACCATATCAACAAGATTGATAATCCCATCATTGACAGCACAGTATATTTTGAAGCTCTCCTTTAAAACCTAGCATAAAGGAAATTTAGGTGGCACCTGTTAAGTATTCCTTAAATCACAAAATTCTCCAGTAAATGACTTGCAAAGAACATAAAGCATACCAGAGCTAGGGCATATTGTACAAGAAAATTGGTGCATGCTCCTCCTTCAGGCTATAATTATTAAAAGCAGATGGTAAGTAAAAGAACGATTTATAAATTTGATTTATAGCTGCAAAGTAAATAATACTAAATTTGTCAAGCGTCACTGTTTAAGAAAGGTTGTGGAAAAGTGAAATTTGCATATTAGACAAAATTAATATAGCTCGGATGCTCAATACTCCACCTTACCTTGAGGTTAAGCTATAATCAACTCTATATATCTTCACACTGGGCACATATGTCACAGAAATTGAATTCAGTTTGTCCTCAAATTTAAAATTCGGTGGTATATGCTGTTATCTCCTTAGCTTAAAGAGGCCAGAGTATCAAAGGTCTTTTTTTGTGGTAGAAATATCAAATTTCAATAGAACAAATTTCAGGACTTAGCTTTAACATGTGTGTTCAAGTACGCTAAATGTGTTTCAAATTAGCTTTGAATTCCCGCTGAACAAAATATAAATAGCCAAAATTAATGCTCAATTATGCAATAAAAGCTCAACAATATGTCCATGTTTTCATCATTTAATTTCAAGATCCTAAAGAGAGATGCTTTAATTTCTCTCTTTTTTATTTTGTTGAAAAAACTCTCAAAAAAGGGCATGTTTCAAGGTACATGGTTGATGTATCAGTCTCTTTGTCACTAACAAAAAAGTTGTTTTGATATCAACAAAAAGGAATCTCAGTTTAATACATTGCTTGATTGAATAAAAAAGAAAGTCATCTAAGTTGGTCTTGATGAAAATTAGTTTCTACCTGGCAACCAATGAGCCAAATAGCAGTTGTTGCAATGCTGGTAGCTGTTCCAAGAGGTCGATTGATGGTAGAGTCCTTGTTCTACTATGCCCCTGAGTTGTCCAAAGTTTCAATATTTGAAATGAAAAGAGAAATTAATTATCTCTCATGGCATCATTTTTTATTGTTTATTTAAAAGTTAAAACAGATATCTCATAGTGTTGACATCATGAGTTCGTGACATAAAAGAAAGATCAGACAAAAAGAAAAAAAAATACACCAACTCTTTGTTAACACTAACTAGTCATACCAAAACTGCAAGCTGTAGCTAACTTACCTTATAATTATACATAATTTATTTGATATTTGAACAAAATAATGAAAAGTCTAAGAAATGGTTGTATTAACCCCCAACCCACACATAGAGGTAACATTTCCACCACAGCCTCACAATCATAATTTATCAGTATCAAACATCAGAATTAATTTACTGCTTTTTTATGCATAAGTAGGTATTATACCATAGAAAACAAGGTTTGAAGCCCACTGTTGACCAAAAAAACATATTATTTAACTTAGGTGTACTTAAGTTAATGTATCAGAAGGAAAGAAATTAATTGCTTATTATCTGTAACTAATAACAGGGCACCAAACCTTAGTGCTAGTACTCTGTGGAGATCTGATGAGACACTCAGCCTCTATATCATACTTTAAAACCCGATAACATTCAAGCCTTTCCTCTATGAACAATGCATAGCATCTCACCCATGCAGAGCAATCCCAAGCTACATAATATAAGTTTCATCGAATGTTAGTTTTCCTAGCTTTCCCCCTAAGTAAACTATGGAGTCATATACTGACTTTGTGAAATTTGATTTTGCTTTCTTCATTATTCAATGTCTTTGATGGCAAATTTCAATTTGATGCTCCAAGGTCGAGTCTGGATAATTCTCATGTGAAAAAAACAAATTTCAGATCCTCTGGCCCATTAACTTTCATAAGGTCCTGGACCGATACAAATATTACCTCATCAGTAATCTGAAATTCTTAAAATGGTTGAACAACCAAAGCAAATTCCTACCAAACTCTTGTGCACTTGACTAAGTCACAATCATTTGCGTATACACCCACAACACGAACACACCGAGAGGAGAGAAGACTAACCAAGAGCACTGGAATCATCCTTAAAGTTGGATATTTGCAAGATGTTTCCTCGACTAGAATAGCTCAGCAATTCATCTTTGAACGAAGGATCACCTTCTCTCAGCAATCTGTGAAAAACTATCAGTGTTTTCAAAGCAACCTGTGATTTTTCAAATGTTAATCTATCAAGTAATTGAAAATCAAGAAAAGATAATACAAATTACTATATATACGGAGGGAGGGATCTCTTGACAATGGGTTATTTTGACAATCTTAACAATGAACTTTTAAATAAATAAATAAAAAATTAAAAAAAATTGTAGATATGTTTTTTTACTTATAAATTGATAGTGTTTCAATTTTCATATAATTTTATTATCGTTTGTACTTCATCAAACACTATTAAATTTAGAACTGTTATAAATTATATAAAATTTTGGTGTTTGATGGACTATAAAATGATAATGAAATTGTATGAAATTTGAAACACTATCAATGTAAGTAAAAGAATATATTTATAAATTATTTTCTATTTTTAAGATTTTTTTTATATTTATTTAAAAGTTCATTATCAACATTATCAAAATGACCCATTGTCGAGGGATCCCTCCCCATATATGAAACAATAATCTGTGCATGGGCTAAAGTCACCAGACTCCTCCGAATTTCCAATTCTATGACAGTCACTCTTTTATCTAATATCACCATTACTTTCGACTAACATAAATAACTATCTAATGGGAACTGATTACAATATGTCTCTTCAAGTTTTTGTTATCGGTGCAATTTGCAAACTCGTGCTATAAGCTGAGCCTAATATATTATAAGTTTCTAGTATCATAAAAAAGAAATTAACTACTTAACCAAATTTCTATATTTATTTATATAGAAAACTATGTCAGTCTTGGTGATATATATTTTTTGACATGAATTTAAGAAATTGAAAGAGGAAGAAAAAATTATTATTGGATGAATCAATCATCACAAATTTTGTTGGATGAGGGGACGGAGCCTTGTCAGAATTAGGTAGTCTGAACAAATTTTGTATAATAAACTATCTTAAATTGTCAGAAAATGTGTAGTACCGTCCAATTGTGTGTCTTTGATAACCTTCTGGCAAGAGAATATATACAGTATGCAATATCAGCACGAGGACGACTCGCTGTAGTGGCAAGAAATATTTCTATGACATTTTGTAAAAACAATTATCAGCATTAGTAAGGTAGGAAACAAAAAAAATACATAATTAAAATAGTACTTCAAAGCATGTAGACTCTGAGCTACAGGACCAAAATTATTTAATCTCAAGTAGTGGCAGACCCCTCTAACATGCGTATTTTATTCTTCCCAGCAATTTGATTTTGTTCTTCATCACATGAAATTATGATCATGAACTTTTACACTACGTAGTATTACTGGCTCTATTAAAGACTTAAAAGTACTTACTCCTGACATGACGCTCCTTTGGTGGGCACTCGACATGGTTTGTTGCCTTGACAATAGCGATATCCAAATCCTTCCATCAAAACAATAAGAAACTTTAATGCAAATATAAAACATAATTTCTGCAAGATAGGATAGGAACCTTCTTGATAGATATATCACGAATCACAATACTATTGATTTGAATCCCATTTCTGTCCAGAAAAATTACATTTTCAGAGAACACTCAAGGATATGACAATCAGACAATTTTATTAATATTGATGCTTGAGATTAATATACTACATCACTCTGTTTCGAAGGACAAAAGGACGAAAAAAGGGGGGAAATTAAAACTGAACTTTTTTTGATGTGGCGGATGAAAAATCTACAGTGAATTTTCATTAAAAGAACTGATGTTTTACAATAAAAAACCATGCTCATTATTTACTAGAAAAAAGGAAAGAAGATGAAATTCTAATAATGAGGAGCAATTGCAGGATTTGACAACTCCTGGGCCCAAACCCAAGCACACATTGAAATTGGAGAAAAGCTTCTACAAAGAAACGGAATCAACAGTGCCACTATATAAACACCACAATTAGCATGAACGAGTTAATTTGAGCATTTTCTCAAATTCACTAAACAGAGAAAAGATGGAGAAGATGAGATGGGAGTACCTTAAATTCGCTATTGACCTTAGCGAGGCCAACCATGGTGGAATCTTTGATTGCTCCATAGGCCTTACGCCATGTCTGAAGAGTCCCCATCAATGGCGCGCTGCCTGGTGCGCTCGTCCCTCAACCAAACCTAACCTCCAATCCTCTCTTAGTGATTTGATTTGTTATTCCTCCCCAGGCTCCCCTCAATTTGGAGTCCGTTTGAGAGAGAGGAGAGAGGGAGAAAGCGAATCCGATGGACGCGGAGGTGAATGGCAATCAAGATATCACACCGTTGGTTTAGTAAGTACCATGTCTATTTTTGGCAGGTCAAATTCGTCTAGTTAGAATTTCAAGCGTCGAAATGTTTAATTTCTTCTCTTTTTTAATTAAGGAGAAAAGAAGGCCAACATATTGGAAAGATTTGAAAACAGTTTTGGCGGCTACGCGCGCGCATATCAGCAGTCGGCAGCCATGAAAAATGCAAAAAGAAATAAAAACAATCGGAATTCACCGTGACAGATAGGCATCATCATCTTTGAGGGCCAGATCGGGTTTCTCAAGAGTTGAATTTAACGGGTTTATGAGAAGGTCAAATAAAAATCGAATTTGATAAGAATTTTTAAAGAACCAGATTTAAAGAGCTTAAGAAGCCTGACTCTTACTAAGTCCTCCGAACTCTAAGAGCCGGGTAAGGATCCACGAGTAATAAGGGTTTGATATATTTTTTTGACGATTATGTATTTTTTTAATGTTAATTTATATTTATATAAAATATTAAATTATATTTTTCTGGTTTGGTATTTATTTTAATTTTTTTGTTCTTTAAATTTTTATGTATAATTAATATACAATATTAAATATTAAAAGAAAAAAGGTCTTTTTTAAAGATTAAGGGCCGAAAAGGCCGATAAGAACCGAATTTTTTAAAGGGCCAAATTGATAAGGATCGAGTAAACTATATCTAGTAACAGAGCTTTACATATCTAGTGTAGAAGAGATGTTTAAGTCTCATGGACTAATAACCAGTCTTATGAGATAATTCGGTAAGGGCGGATTTAAGGTCTTGGGTCTAGCCTCTCATAATTTACTCAAATATTCAAATATTTATAGATATTATAAAAATTAATTATATATAGGAATTATCGATTGACCTTTCTATTATCAATTGGGTCCTTTATTATGAAAATCGGTTATCAATGTTAGAAAAAATATTCATTATGCATACAATGTTATGTTATATTAGTGATATTATAATTCAAAATTTATTTAGTATTTAGTTGTTTCTCAATATAATTATTATTTAATAAATTCTTATATTATATTTTTTAAATATTATAATTATTTTTTTGGATCCCATCAATCTGACCCCTTATAGTCAAATTTCTAGCTTTGCTCCTGACTTCGAGTTCTTATTATTAACATATATATAATAACTAAATATTTATAACCAAGTCCAAAATTAAAATTTATCTAATTTAGGATATTATATTATAGTATTTGTTGGTAACATGGTTTAAGAGAATATTAATAAAGTTTAGAAATTAAGCATTGTAGTCTATGACTCAAATATAATTATGTTTCTGATAAATTGAAAATTATGGGCTTATAAATCTAGACGGTTGATTTAACGATTGATCATAAGAGCATAAGCATCCACATCCTTTGTTAAACTAATTATAAAATCTTAGTACATATATCAGCATCTACCAGCACGTGACATGTAAAAACATTGTGAACAATTTTAATATGGTTAAACATGCACATTTAGTACATCATACTGTTGTGATATTTTTTACTAATAAAATTAAGTAAAAATAACAGACAATCACAAACATACGATCTATCGTATAGTAAATATATGTTAATCCCACAGAGACTGATTTAAAATAATTTCTATAAACTAAATAGTAAATTTTGGTTCAGGTTTAAAATAAAGTAATTCAAAACTAAAGTTTATATAGATAGAAAATTAGAGTTTTATCAAGAACAAAAAATATCTAGAGTTTCGTCATCACTATCTACTTGAGCGTTGATTGCACTAATTGCTATGTTGCTATTATTTTATGAGGTGCTAATTTTCTAGGTAGGGTTTAACATTGTACTCTTGTTAGATCAAGCTTCACGATTAAGTACTTTATTCTGCTAATTAAAGCTCATTAAAATTTGATAATTCTAAACAATTAAGAACTAATTATTTATAATTAATTACTTTCAATTAACTACTTTAAAAGTTTAAAAGACATCTCATCTAATATAGAATTCACGGTTAAGTTCTTGATCTAGAGTTAGATACTGCTTTTGGGTCCGAGTATTGTTATTTTTTTGTTAAAAACCTAATAATTCTCTCAATATATGTGCTAATATATGAATTATTTGCAGTTTGTGAATCTATGCTACTTAGGTTTTATAATCCTAAATAGATTATTAATACAAAAATAATCAATTCAGTTTAAGCACAAACAGTTCAATTATAAAAGCAATTCACAGAAAATAGCAATTAAAATAAACAACGAGTAAGATTATTACATCAAGTTTTTTCAAATTACATGCATAACCCTAGAACAGTTCTACTCTCTCACGAAAAAAAAAGGAATCACACAAATACATCGTTAAAGTCAAAAAATTAAAAAAAAAGAAAGATGTTACTTCCGATTCAATCTCTTCTTCTATCTTATTATCTCTCCTCTCTCTCAAGAATGAAATTTCTCTCTCTAAAAACTATCTAAAATTGTCCAGGGGTGCTTTACACATAAATCTCTGGACTCCTATATAGGATATACTGAATTAAATTCAGATCGACTAAAAAAATAATCGAAACAACTAAAATCTGCGTAGCTGAACTTTTCCCTTCCTTCGGTCTGAACAGGTATTGATAGATGTTGCTTCGGTCTGAATGTGATGTGGCTTCGGGTGGAATGGCTGAGAAAATCATCTAAGCAGTGGATTGTGCTATACCCTTCGATCTGAATGGGATAGGGGTTCGATAGAACAGTATAACGAAATGTTTGATTTTTTCTGTTTTTGCTCCAATCCTTCCTGTTCTGATCTCCAAGTTGTGTTTTTCTTCGAATTCCTTCAAAACCTAAAATACAAACAAGGCTACGACAGTACTAAGAATTTAAGCAATTTAAATCCTAAATTAATTAAATTAACACTAAAAAATATTATTTTGAGACTCAACTATAATTCAAAATATATTATTTTTATCAATTCATCAAATTCTCCTTAAACTTGTTTTTTGCTTACCCTCAAGCAAGTCTTAAACTCGAATATCGATCCGGTCTCTCAACTAAACTCTTATTTAAATAAAATCTAAATGCAGTCATTCAAAAAAATGATCTAAGTTAAGAAATTCAACAACTAAAATCATGTATCTTAACTTTCATAAATAAACTTAAAAAGATTATCCAATTTGTTTTAAAAAAAATTAAATTTACAAATAAATTGGATTTTTTTGGCAAGATTAACTACGCATGAGATTTATTCGATTCTCAAAATCTAAAGATGAAAACTTTATAATTTTATCAAACGACTGGTTATTTTTTAAAAGAAAAAATAACTAAAGGTACATTATGTACTAAAAAATAAAAAAAAAAATACACATATACTTTTTTGACAAAAGTAGAAGCAAGCTTATTCTATTTTTTGTAGATCTTTTTGATACTGCTCATAAATTGTAAAAAAAATTGATGATTTCTTTTTCATTTATTTTTCTCGTTTTTTATTTATGGTGCTTCATACTCCACTAATATTTACAATACTTTCACAAGCAGCTAAATTTTAAAAATGAAAAGCTAAAAGAAAGAAATTGATGATGTAAAATTGATTGGAGAGATAAAATACAAAATTTTGAGAAAAAATAATTTATTTGTCAAATTATAAATTTTTATATCTCTTAACCCTTGTGAACACTGGCGGAGCTACATAGTAGCTCTGGGTCCCAAGACCCCACTAAAAATTAAAAAAATACAGAGATCCCATTAAGAAAAGAGCAAGGACCCAGTGAAGAAGAGCAGGGACCTCTCATTCCCCCAAATCTTAGATATTGACGATTTCAACTCGATTTGCGTACTCACAACTCCGATTTCGACTCCAACTCGCGTCTCTTCCGACTCATGACTCGCCGGCTCGCCCATGTCGTCGCTGCTCCGACTCTACTCCTGCTCTTGGCCCTATCTCATTGTTTGTCCTGAGCTCAAGTCTCTACATATCATTAAAAAAAATTATGGGACCCCACTAAGTTAAAATCCTAACTACGTCAGTGCTTATGAATACTAATAAACCTATTGTCCAATTATCTCTTTCAAAATAATTTTTTTATTTGATTTAAACGTTAATAACTTGAAAATATACCCTCAAATAATTTCTTATGAAATCTCTTTTCTTCAATCTCCAAATTGTTTATCATAAGATTTTTTTTTCAAAATTAACACTAAAAATCCTAAATTATTTCTAAATATCATTCTAATGCAAATTCTGTATGCAAACTACATTAAAATTTAAATATATGTCATAAATATAAGTCTTAGATATAATGATAAAAATCACAGAAATACATTCTCCACACACACATCATCCGACCCTTAAATTTATTCAAAACATTAACCTCAATATTTTCATGCATAAAAAAAATTTATTCAGAGTGTAAAAAAACTTATAAAATTTCAAGTGGTCGGGTAACGAAGGATCTTTTGTCTCGCCTCAGCTGTCTGGTGGATGCCTTTGAATGCTCTGACGGGGTGCATAGGTGTCTTGTTGAAGATGCCAACTTTTTGGAGAATTACGATATATTTTTTTGTAGCAATTTAAAAAAAAATAAAATAAAAGTGTTTCATTGAAGAAACAATAACAAAAGACTTGTCATAACTCCATGACTAAACATTTATCATATTTTTGCTCTCTATCAAATTGTCTCGCCATTTTCTATTTTCAACGTCTAAACTTTACCGATCCAACAAATATACTTGTTACGTTTGTCCCGTTCATGTTTAGTTAGCTAGGCTACTGGAAGGGCGTGTAAATATATCGGTTTAATTGATTTTAATTCGAATCGTTAAATTTTAAACTATTTGATTTGATTTTTTTAATTCAAAATTTTCAAAGTAATTATGTTATTGTTCTTTAGTTCGATTTATATTTTTTCTAAATCAGATAAACAGAATAAATCGAATACTTCAAAATCTACTAAGCAAATTTATTTTACATTGTATAAATAAGGGTTATAACAAAAATAAATCAAATATATATATATTTTTGTAGGTTTTATTCAGTTTTTTATTTTATTTTTTAAACTTTTGGTTGCTTCTATTATTTTTTGTAACTATCTGCTATTTTATTTTTCTTTAACTAATATATTTTGATTTAATTGAATAAATCAATTAAAATTTTAATTTATTCAATTTTTTATTTATTCAGTTGATATTTCTATAAATTTAAATTAAATAAAACTTTAAATGTATATATTTATTTTGGGTTAGAACTAAACCAACCGATTGCATAACCTAGCCACTGGAGTCTGAGTTTACTACAATATTGGAAATTAATTTTGTAATATCGAGATAATTTAGGGATCTTCTTATAAATTTCTCTTTGTAAAGCGGGGAATTGGGCGAATTCTTTCCAGCAACAAGGTGAAAACAAATCGAAGAAGCTAGGGTTTGTTATCTCCTCGCACTTGACCTCGTCGAATTGAGATCCTCTCCAACTCCAATGGCGTTGCGCGCGTTTTACAACGAGATCAGGGCGATTAAGGTGCGCGATCTACCGCAGTACGTCAAGCCTCGCCTTTCATGGGACAACGTTAAGAAGAGCGCCGACAAGGCTGTCGATCGCTACATCGAGAAGTACATCGATACCGGCTCCGCTGAACCTATCTTCCACGTTTGCTTCGGTGGCATGATTTTCTCATACCTTCTCAATCTCCCACACGAGCGCCGCCATCTCGCGCACCTTGAGGAGCATGGTGGCCACCACTGATCGCTCCAAGGTTAGATCCAAACCCTAATCGGACATCTTTAATTGTTTCCGATCATTATTTTTTATTGAATGGATCCGCTGTTTGCTTTTTAATTGTGTCCCAGTTCGTACTTCGATGAAATTACCTTGTTAGTTCTAGAATTAAGCTTTCATTTTGATACATTTACCCCCTCCTTGCCCCCCCCCCCCTCCTAATTAGTGTGGTACCACCTCCAAGTCCTAGTGGAGACCTGAATGTAGACTGCGTGCATTAACGTGTCTTTGAGTTGAATTTTGAAAGATATGTCCGTATACTCCAGAAAGATGTTGCTTAGTGCCTGCAAACATTAGGAGCAATCATGAACTCGTTTTGCTTATCTTTAATACAAAGAACTGGGAGCAGGTTTGGGTTGTTTCAGTTGTTTTGTTGCTTGCAGCTCCTCATGTCATATTCTAATCCTAGCATAAGATCATTTTATAATGGTTAATATAATGATATTATATATGTCACAATTTTGTTACATGTTCTTTCAAGTGTGATGAGGTAAACTTTGCCAAAATGGTTATTCATTTGACTATTGCTGGGAAGTTTTTTTTTTTTGTTTATTTTACTTCTAGTTGAACATTTTAAATCCTGACCACAAGCCTTTGTAGATAAGTTCATTGATGCTATTATTATGTCATAATTCTCTCTCAATACTAACATACTTTGGTTAGGATTCTGTTTACCAGTTTTTCATATCTTGCAATAGAACAAGAGAATGCTGGTGCCATGAGTTTGCATTAATATTGCAAAGTATGAATCAACCAATGATCATGTATTCTTCTAGAGCGATGAACCACACATAATCTTGCAAATTGTTTAATTCATTTTGTGGCAGTTAGTACACTCATTTTCGACTTGTTTTACACTCAAGCCCTCTGTGACGCATAGCCTAGATCTTTCAGGCCCCATTCTGTGTTCTATTTTCTGCTGGTTTTTATATAAGTTGGATCGTGGCATGCAGAATTTACAAACACAGCAAGCATTGAGAAAAATTCAATCCGATAAAAAAATTTCAAAACCTGGCTTTGGGGTTAATTTTATTATATATTTGCATTTATTTTTGTGCCTGAAGCTTCAAAGCCGTGGCTTTTATGTGTGCACTGAATGGGACTTTACCCCCACTTTATCTTCGATAATGATACTTCTATTTTTCACTTTCTGACATACAGAAATGTCCAACTTATATACTGTGACGCAGAGGTGCATATATAATACCAGCTACACCAAATATGAAAGAATGGCAGCAAAATCTATGAACAACTTCATCTGGACATTTTATATTTAGTCCTCAGTTATTTAAGTATAGCATTAAGCTCATACTTTCTTTCAATTATTCCTCAACTATCCAACAATAGCGCAATAGACCAGTTAGTGTCAATCTATGTTACCCCGATGCTTTACATGCCCTGCTGAACAAGTATCGGATATGTATCTAATATGGGTGCTTACCGGATACTGTACAGGTGTATGTATGGTGTACCATGTGGCTTATCCGGTTATTTTAATATATTTGACTGGTTGGTTCGATCTCTGGTTTGTTAAAATTTCTTTGTAATTTTTAAAAATAAGTTCAACATCTTGCTGATTTGACTAAGCTTTATTGCAGGTCTCGTGATCTATCATTTTTCGTCCAGGACAGATATTAATGCTATGTTAAAAGTAGCTTTTGTCTGAACCTTATGTTTCTGTTTCTATTTTCTTAACTGAGAGCTAATAATGGAACAGCTCGTGTTTATTCTTTTCTTGGTTTAATCCTGGCTATACTCTTTAGTACATCTATTGGCAATACAAATGCACGAGTACAAATAAGTACCTATACTCTCATTTTGCTATATTGCTCATATTACATTTCTTCATGTGTTTGTTTTCAGTAAATCACTGCCTTTCCATTTTTTTGAAGTGTGACTAGCTTGTCAAAATTCTAGGCATTGCAGTGTGTTATTTAAGCACAGATATATTAGACAAATGGTGCCTGCAGGCTGCAGCCTGCAGCTGTTGGGTCCCATCTGGAATTTGTTGGATTTTGTCAAGATGAGGATAAAAAGCAGAGTTCATTGAGAGTTCCCACTAGATTTACAAGCAGAAAAAAAATATACTTATGTGAACGTCGCGTAGGAGTTTTCTGGCGTCAGGACTTCAAGGGGTGAAAGTCTGAAACCAGAAACATACAACTGAGCATTACTACTAATACGTAGGAAACGAATTAATTTCTTCATTTCTACAAAGAAAAAAAAACAGCATTAAGTTACTTTTTTATTAAGGAAAATATGAAAATAAATAAACAACTGATAATGTCGTGTACATTAGAATTTCGAATGAATCATTTTTATCCATTTATTCTACATGTACTTGAAAAACGGATACGAGTAAAGATTTCTTGTCGATATGATAATTCTATTCATATATCTGACTAAACTTATATTATCATTAATATTACAATTGTCGTTATTCATATATGATATTAACCCTTATTATTAATATGAGATTAGTATATGCAACATTTTATGTAGTGTTAGTTGATTAATAATTTACACTCTTAAAAAACAACGGGATTATCAATTATTAATTTTATATTATTTTTATGATATTCACTACATGATGTATTTAAGAAATACATTTGCTTATCTACATTCTTTAGTTAAATTATTAAAAATATCTATTCATTGATAATTATTTATTATCCGTTTACCTCAACAGCTAAAAGCTAAGACGTGGCAAGTATATATGATACACGTATATAAAAATTATATGAGTTCATCATTTTGATTGCCGTCAAGAGGTCTCAAATGTTTAAACTGTTTCCTTTTGATATTTTTATGCACAGTGAAAGTGAAGTTAAAATACTACAATTTATTTGTCATCACTCATCAGTGTGTGAAATATATAATATATCAATTCAATTAAATTTGTTAAAAAATAATTACTTGAAATTCAATTCAACACCACCAATTTGACGGCAGTAAAGCTTTTGGCATTAAATCTTTTATTTTTGAACTTATTTAAAATATGCTGAGACTGTTGAGTCGGGGCGCCCTACTTAAAACAAATCCCTGGTGAGTGGTGAGCGCAACTATTTATTTGCTGTCGCCCACAAGCAATGCACACACATCTAGGCATGCAGTAAGCAACACAGTTCATACAATACTGAGGTTTTAAAATAATTACTATAATTGTTTAGACTTCAGTGTTCCTCAACAAAAATAGATAGGATCTTAAGATAATTCTGCTTTTTGTTTACTACACTCTTTCTCCAATCCAAGCAAACAAACAGAAACAGAAACAGAAACAGAAAGCTCAAATATAATGCATCGAAAAAATTAAGATTTAGAGGGGGCAAAATTGGCTAGGCGACTATAATGCGCAGACTACTGTTGAATAGGCTTTTGACTGGTCTCTTCCTGGGCTAAACGATGCCTCAGCTGCAATAATTTTGAATTAGAAGGAATTATACACAGGAGTTTGCCCCATTATGTAGGCATATAGTATACATCTGAATATTAGTTTAACATTTCAGTATTGATTGGTCTGGACAGATTTTGAGGGTTTATGCTTTTTTGCAGATTTGGTGGTTTCATCACAAAAGTCCTTGTATAAACACAAATATCAATAAGATATAATTCAAAAAATACAAAAAGAAGGACACCGCATTATTTCCATAATATTAAATTAGTACTGCCGGATTAATCAAAATATAATTCTGTACCTAACCATTCAAATTCCAAATCCCTCAATCTTTTCAAGTCAGCTTGGTTGAATCAATCGGGTCAATTGAATTACATGTATAACCCTAGTTCACGCACATTAGATTGTGAGATAAAGGTTTTTAGTACATACCATATTTATATATTGTAAATGCTTTGTGACTACACTTGTTTCCAATTCCTGTAATATAGGAGATAATCAAGTTATTCAAATTATGACAAAATCAGTATCAATTTTTCAAAATTCTAATACAGATAAACAGTAGTCTGAATAAGCCATTTCTAATCCTAACCTCATTTTGAAGCAGCAAAGCATGTGAAAAGAAAATACACTAAGTCACTTTCACAAGAACAGAACTGCTGCTAATTTTGAGAGAGCTTCTTGTATAGTTTGTTTGGCTGCCCAATAGATATAAAATTAATCTAGAATAAAAAAACCCTAAAAAATGAGCCACTATGCCAATCTTGTTCACAGTGGAATAGAGAGAACGAAAAATTAATCCTATTTCATGCCATGCTAAAGACACTTTTTCATTATTCCAACAACCCCGTCTAAATGGAACAGATAGACTAAAGTGCAAAAATGAACCTGACTGCAAACTTGCAATCCCATCTTATTCGTCTATTCTACCGTAATCCCATTCAATTTCAATGATGTTCAGTAATTATTCCAACTTAATCCGCTATGTTATTTTTTCTCATTCTTAAAAACGATTAAATGCCTAAGCAAATGTGCAATCAATATTTTAAAGAAAAGCATATATGCGATAAGACTTATGTACCTGGGGAACCGCACAATCAGCATAGAATGGATCCCACAGAACAGAACATGAGCAGTCCCAATTATCTGTTTGAATCTCAAAAAGCGGAGCCCTGAAGCAATAAAAAGAACATAGATTGTTACATAATTTCAGTCTCCCATGCTTTTGATTGGTGTGAAATTAATCTTTAAATTTATTCCATAGTTTTTTTTTTCATAATAAAACATCCAACAACAACAAAAATTTTAATCCCAAAAAATTAGGATAGACTAGAAATGAAATTCAATCAAAAAGCAGAAAGAACAATAATAATAATAATAATAATAACAACAATAATAATAATAATAATAATAATAATCAAATAGTAATAATAAAAACAATAATAATAACAATAATCCTAACAAAAATAATCATAATAAACATACACTATAAATCATATTCTTAAATACTAAATCCTAAATCTAAATTATAAGCCTTAAGCCCTAAATTTTAAATTTAAACTCTAAACCCTAGAAACTCTATTGTTAGATCTTGACTCTAAGAACATGGATCTAGTGCGTGAATCGTCATCTTTCATGTATCAAAACCATTTTTTTAAATATATTCCATTAATTCAAATCTCTTTTAATTATTTCCTTCAACATCAATCTTAGTCGACTTTCGCTTTTTCTTGTTTTTAGGCAACTTAAAATCTCATTATGTACCAGTGCCTCAAGAAGACTTCGTTGAACATGACCAAATCATCAAATAGTGTTGGACCAACTCTCTTCAATTTGTACTATTCCAACCTTATCCCGTATATCATCATTTCTAACTTGATCTCTCATTATATGACCACAGATCCAACGTAACATCCGCATCTCTACCACACTTGTTTTTTGAATGTATTATCCGTTAGTAGTCCAAAATTTTACATCATTCATCATCGCAAGTCCAATCGATGTCCCGTAGAACTTAATTTTAGTTTATTCAGCACCTTATCACATAGAATATAAGATGTTTATCATCATCTCATCCATCCTAATCTTATTTTATTGCTAAAATCTTCATCGATCCCTTCATCAATCAATAACATCGATCTTAAATATCAAAATATATCCTTCCTAAATACTACTTGGTTGTTCAAACGGACATCTCTATCCTTTTACCTAACATCACTGAACTCACACCTTATACTCGATTTTAGTCCTACTAAGCCTAAAACATATTGATTCTAAAGTTTATCTCCATAATTTCTAATCAACTTTGATCCCGCTCTTATCAATTAACATCACATTATCAGCAAAGAGTATACAGCAATGAGCTTCTTCTCGTATGTCACTCGTAATCTCATTCATCACCAAGGTAAAATTATGACAGCTCAATATTAAGCTCAATATTAATCCTTGATGTAACTCTATCTTAATAGAAAAAATTGATATCGTCTTCACATACTCTGACATTAGTCATAACATGTGTACATATTCTTAAAAATGATAAAGTATTTTGTTGAAAAAAAATCTTTTCAAGGGCCCCCCACTACATGACCTTTCTTAGTATTTTTGTCATATATTTTCTCCAATTCAATAAATATCATAATATATAAATCATTATTTTTTCTCAATATATCTCCATAAATTATCATTTCAAGAAAATCACTAATGTGGTGGACCTTCTAGACATAAAAATGAACTAGTTTTTAGAGATATTTGTTATTCTTAAACAATATGCTCGATCATTCTCTCCAAAAACTTCATAATATGATTCATAAGCATAATTTCTCCGTAACAAGTCTAACTTTGGATAACTCTTTATTCTTAAAAATTACTACTAATATATTTCCCCTCCAATAGCCGAGCATCTTGTTTGATAAGAAAATGTTATTAAGTAGCTTAGTAAATCACACTATCGCTACGTCTTCAAAGCACCTCCATATCTCAATCGGTTGTTATTAATGTCCCAACATCTTTTTTAAGTTTCTTTCACCTTAAACTCTTAAATTCTCCGAATAAATCACTTATGTATAATTTTTGTTTGTACATGTTTGTAATATAAGAATATGCATGAGCAGGGAACACAAACATGTCTGGGGAAAGAGATATATAGTTTACCGTCGCCATTTTCCACAAATAATTCCATTGATGTCCTCTCTACATTGTATCCAATTGCTATAGTGAGTTTTTTTGCTCTCTTGAACCTTCAAGTACAACAGAAATATTACATAGGAAATAATAAACCACAGTAATCTTAAGTACACATCAGTAAGGTAAGAGATAAGCCATATCTCACATTCAAATTGCCAAGTTTCACAGGTCTAATTTCTGAGAGTTCCTCATAATAACCATCACCACTACACAGGAGAAAACAAGAATATCAAGATGGCTAAAAATAATAGTATAAAAAGTTCCAATATCTTCAGATAACAAATGTCGTACAAATTAGGTCATCTCTAAGATCATTTAACTCCAAAATTTTCTTTTACAGATAATTGGACATACCACAATCTATTATTCTTACAAAGATGCAATAGAAAAGGAGGCTACCAATGACAAAGCCAAAAAGTTTTTAGCGAGAGTTAAACACCACGCTAAACAATAATATTGATACAATGATGTCATAATAATAATTATTTCCTAATTATTGGAGTCACCAATGAAACATTTTTTTTATATTATTATGGTATTTCAATACATGTCATTAAAGAAAAAATACAAAACATAGCATTAAAAATACTATATATACTATATACAAAGAGATGAAGTTGATATGCTAACATTTTAAATCTCTCATTTTTCATGTTCAAAACATCAATCCAAAAAGCCCAACAAAATCTTCATATCATAATCTTATAAAATATCATTTTTGTCATTTTTTGAATGTACTTACTATTTTAATGGTTTTTCAAAAACAATCCTTTTTGGCATACACATTGATATTTCTTTTTATTATTATAGTGTTATCTTTTAAAATACTAAAAGAAAATTCTAAAAATGGTAAAAGTCGATATTACAAGATACGTGATATTTTGAGCTATTATTATTACAAGAGATTTTTGAGTTACATGATATTTTAAGTGTCGAAAATCAAAATTTAAATTACTCGCATTTTGATTTCAAATACAAATGGAAGCATGT
This sequence comes from Schoenoplectus tabernaemontani, assembly GCA_037127355.1. Lineage (NCBI taxonomy): Eukaryota > Viridiplantae > Streptophyta > Magnoliopsida > Poales > Cyperaceae > Schoenoplectus > Schoenoplectus tabernaemontani. The sequence continues at coordinate 17,247,713 of CM073750.1, read as the reverse complement.
TAACAAAACTCATAATTGAATATATATGCGTTAGAAAAAAGAGGATATTAGCTCCCATTTACTCTTACTAAATATGTCTAATCTACTAATGGGATCTATGAGCTCTCTTTGTCTCTTTGGCGTTGATGTTTCAAACATAACATTGAACTTACAAATTGAAACTTTGATCCTTGTTTTTTTCAATAGTAATGCATGCGTGCAAAATTCTATGGGGTAACAAGGAGAAATAATTGTAATGCGCATTGGAATAAAGTATGAACATATTTGAAATTGAATCAAATTGTAGTAATGTGAAACTTTAATGAAAATTAGCAATAAAATTTCACTTTTCTGCACTTTATTCCCTTTACATTCTATAGAATAGAACCTTTTCAATTTTTCATAGGAAATGGATTGGAAGAAAAATGCATTTTTTGTAAGTTGGGATTCCACTCTTGTTATTCTACTCTTTCTAAACAATGTGAGATCGAAAGGACTCAAGTTTACGAACTCTATAATTCTTTATTCCCTTACTATTTGACCTAGTGCCAAATAAGCCCTATAGTTTTTTATATTAATTTTATTTAAAGATGAACACGCTAAGGTTATCTTAAAAGAAGTAGAGGTCGACCAAGATTGACATGAAAATAACAAAAAGAGACCTAATGGGGTAAAATATCTCTAAAAAGTTAGCTCTCGATAGAAGCACATGAAAGTTAGCAATCCATTTACAAGAAACATGACCTAGGTATGGTTTAGGGATAGTGCATTAGCATTAGATTCTAAGGCTTTTGAATCAGGATTAAGAATGTAGGGTTTAAGATTTAGACTCGAACAATATATAAAATAAACACTATTATTAGTAGTATTAGTATTAGTATTAGTATTATTATCATTAGTGATATCATTATCTCTACAGGTGACAAAACATGCCTGACCCGATCTGCTATTTTCAGAAAATTAAACTAATACGACTTGACCCAACTTGAGATCAAATAATCTACAATTCAACCAAATTAACCTAGGATTTGAGAATATAAATACAACCAAATTGATTTGATCAAACTCGAACCTAACCTAACTAAATTCTTTTAAAAATTCAAATTGCTCTGTCCCAACCCACCTAATTGCTACCTCTAATTATCTATGTTAATATTATTACTATTATCATTATTATTACTATCCATCTTCTATCTTGGTTTTTTATGATTACAATTGAGTTTCATTTCTAACTTACCCCTAACTTATTTGGAACTAAAGGTTGTAGTTTTTTATTGTTGTATGAACACACTATGGTCAAAAGTGTTGAACATGCCATACTGACTTTTACCATCGAACTTGAGCAACACTTTCTTTTGAGAAAACAAAGCCAAATATGCCAATCATTATGATAAAAATACATACTTGTGAGTTGGACCAAACCACTCTTGAACTTCAGCTTGGAAAGCTTGACCAATTCGGACACTTGAAGTATACTCCGAAAACTTCTTTCTTCTAAGTTCTTCACTTCTTTTTATCAATTTTTCACTCCTCAAACTTACTTTTCGAAGTGCTCCTTTTTGCTTGATTCTTGAACAAGGATGGCAATACCATTCCTCAGGGAGTGCTCTCCTTAAGAACATGCCACTACATTTCAAATGAAATGGCCCCTCACAGTTGTCACAAATCAACATCTTTGTAGAGTGTCCAATGACAGTACAACTTCTGCATTTTAGAGGTTGAATCTCATTTTGATAATTATTAATTCTTTTATTGGTTTCTTCCTTTCTATCTTGTAAGACTCCATGGTTTCTCAGAGCCCAAATGCATGTATCCCTCGCAAAAGTGCAATTTGCAAATAACTTCTTGTTTGCATTTGTTGATGAACACTCTGAGCTATTTTTTAAAGATAATTCGCCATCATAACTTCTGCCAAAATTGTTGCAATGAGTTCTTTTTTCTTGTTCTCTTCTATTCTCATCTAAACAAACAAAGTCATCATCATCTAGCTTCCTTCGTTTACAAATACGAGTACTTTTTCTTGTTCTTGTTGAGATAGGAGACATAATTCCTTAAAAATTAAAGAGTCAACAAAAAACTATCAATATTTGGATTTCTATGAGAAAGAACAATTTTTAATAATTAATGTTCTCAAATCAAAAAGGTACACTAAAAGAACAAAACCTAAATAAATGGCAACTTATGAATCTCAAATCTGAGACAACCATTGGAAATATTTATTTATTCCAATGAAATGAGTGGCATTCTAATAACTTGATCTTTCATCCTCCTTTGGGTCTTCCAAAATAACTCTTGATAAGAAATGTCCCAAACTAGTTCCCTTATTCTAAAAACCATATAGTCAGATATACAATTTTGTTATCGATGCTATATTATAAAGAGTGTATGTATTAGATTTGTCCATTAATGTTCAGCCTTTTAGTCATTCCTTAATTGACCAAAACACCCTTAATCAAACGACGTGGATCAATATTTTCAAAAATCAATAGTTCAAAATTTAAGTCAAATTTATTTTTCCTCTCAATTCCATTTGCTATCTTTTATCATGCATTTACAATTTTAAAAAGAAGTATATCAAATAAATTAAACACAAACTATTATTAAATTTAAAAAAAAAAACGCATTATACAACCACAATCAGCAAAATATTATATTATGTACATCATTTTTTATTAATTAATGAATTAATTTTATTTAAATATTTAAAAGTTTGAGTTGATTTATACATATATATCATATTTAAGTAAAATATATAATTTATTTATAATAAAATTAGTGCTAGATATAAATACTTTTAAAATTAAGAGGGTGCGCACAATGAGCGGATTTCGTGCTAATTTCAAACGATAATCATTAATTTGAATGTTTCTATTCTTAGATTTTCAAATGAGAAATTTTTAAACTTTGAAAATATACATTTTAAGTAATTTGAGAAAGGTAAAAAAAAGGAGGAAGTTGAAGTACCTGAGTTTACTGATCATATGACCGTCTTAAAAAACTCTTAAAAGAACTTGTAGAAAGAATATAAAGCTTTAATTTTGAAAAGACAACTCTATGAAACTTTCAATTTGTTAATATTCTCATTAACTTGTTCTTTCAATCTCCATCTTACTCGCAAATGACATATGACTTGTTAAATTTGTTACGGTAAATTCAATTATAATATCAAGGATGATAAAAGACTCGCTAATTCATCAATTTGGCCAAATTAGCAAATATCTCTAAAATGCTACATCAACATATGCAATTCATGCATGTGAAGCACCTACACCTTTGCAACAACAACAAAGCCTTTAATCCCAAATAAATTGGGGTAGGCTAGAAATGAAACCCAATCGGAAAACATAAGATCAATAAATTAGCATAAAATTGTTTTCTTTACTAATTAGAAATATCACATCAAGAAATTAGCAATTGAAAGGAAGGAGAAATTTTAAAATTAATAAGGAAAATTGTTAAACTAATGATGTAATAGCTAATAATTGTAGAGGTGGAGATGATCTAATGGGTAAAAAACAAATAAGCACTTAACTTCAACCGGATATCTATAACTTTTTTTTTAATTGGAAGTGGGAGAGAGAGAGAAAGAGTGTGAAAGAGAGAAGATAGAGAAAGGGAGGAGCGCACTTGGTGCTGTCTGGCCGCAGCCTCGCCACCTAACGGTACATTTAGAGAGAGAGAGAGAGATAGGAAACTAAGGGACGCATAGAGAGTCGGAGGGAAGAAGAAGAACAAGTGAAGTTAGATTTGTTCTAATGGTGGGATTTTGACCGGGTTTGGGGGAAGGTTTCAAGTCCATGGCGGAAGAGCCATAAATTTGCACAAATTGGTTTTGGTACTAATTTTTTATGGTGCGTTTACGACGGAAGAGAGGTTGGTGCAAGACAACGACTAGTTGATGTGCACAAACATCTCAAGTGACTCAATAAGAAACCTGTCAAAAGCATTGAGAGCCCAGATGCAGATGTAATTGATTGTGTGCATGTCTCGCACCAGCCAGCTTTTGATCATCCCTTCCTCAAGAATCACACAATTCAGGTACAATTTAACTTTGTAACAAAATGATGAACGACTGAACTTATAGGGCGATTGCCAAGCGATTCCCTCTAACGGCTACCTCCGCCCCAACTGCCCCTAACCCCCCTCCGGCCGCCCCCTGCCGCTGCCCTATCGCCCTTCGTCGCCGCCCCCCAGCCCCCACCATACCCATAAGGTCGCTCACCTCCCCCCCACTGTCACGTTCGCTACAGCCCAAACGCGCCGGCCATCTAAACCCATGGTGGAGAAGATAACTTATGGGGCGTCGACGCCTGGTCACAACGATCGACGGCTGGTCCACTTACATAACGACCAAGTTATGCCGTGCCAGTCCCTGCTCCCTACAAGCAAACCACCCAATACACTGAGTTTATTCAACACACATGACGAACGCCCTCCCACTAAACTACTATAAACACCCACCCAAGCCCATTTGCCCACTCCACTCACGTAAACCCAACAAAAGCCCCCTATACAAACATGTCACCCTCCAGGAAACCGACGAGCTCCCGCCACTCATTCCCCTACCCGGTGCCAACCCGCCGCAGGGCGCCTCCCCCCCCCCCCCCGAATATCCCAACGTACTCGCATACTCACCTGGAGGCGTGGCCGTATGCCCGAGCTTGCGAGGTCTCTCAAAGGGACCTCCAATACATCCACAAAAAGGAGCAAAAGGTCAAATCCAAGGGGCCAGGCCCCATCGCCCAACGCCAACCCCAACCCAGTGAATCAGCTACTGACACCGCCCAATCCTCACGGGCTAGGGGCGCACCCCACGACGGAACCAATCCACACCTTCTGAAACCAGACCCTACCAATACCGCTCCTCACTCATCCAGCACCAACTAAACTCCCTCGAAAGTGGTTGTCGCTCCCGCCTAACCCAGGTCACCACCTATGGGACAACAGACATTTCGAGTGCTTCGCCTTCGGCCACTGGGGTAACTTATGTAAGGGATCGACGATTTGCAGGGGCTGCCTTAAATAAGGGCATGTAACTCGCCTCTGCCCAATGAAGCAACCCCCAAAAGCCCTCATCGTAGCATTGCAGCCGAGAGATAACATAGGGGACGACTCATTCCCCACCAACAGGCCCTCCGCCACCACTGTCTTCCTCCACGACAACTCAGTCGTGGCCATAGAGACGGACCGGCTGGTAGAGACGTATGTGATAGATGCTAAGTTTATCTCCGGTCACTATGTACAAAAACTCAATGGGGACCTAAACCGCGCACTACCCAGGAGAACCTTATTTGAAATCTCCCACATATGATGAAAATACAATCCAGCTCGTGAGGCGACTCCCGAACCCCAAGCGAATAAGAGTTTTGAGAGTTTTGAGAGGCGACTCGTGAACCCTAAGCGTTCTCTGAGCATGGGCCGGCGCCGCTCCCTCATCACCACTGCGGATGGATGGTCCTCCCGAGTGTCGCGCATCCTTCTTCGACCATGGTATTGCACTCCATACCCACCGCCTACCCAACAGCGTCGAGGGCATTCTTGTCCAAATGAAGACGAGTACAACTCCTACCAAAACCATAGACACTATAAAACACCCAAAAGGGGGCTTCATCCACGCTCAATGCAACAAAAGACCAATAGAAACAAATCACTCATGAATTTTCCTCCCAAACCAACTCCAACCGCCACTCCAACCCCTCCTCCGACAGAGCCTCACGCTCCTCCTCCCGAGAGTGCCCACACCCAGCCCCGCTCCTTCCCCTACTACATCCCACAACGTCTCAAAGGTCGCCTACTTCCTCCCCCCAATGTCCCCTCCTACCTACGCGATCACCCCAACGCTTGGCCATATGCCCAAGCCTGCCTGGCCTCGGACCGTGGCAACGCCAACCTACGTAACAACAGCCACAATGCTGGTGCAGAGGATCGGCTGCCCAGCGAGGCCGACTCCTCTCCTGGCTACCCCTCCCGTCAAACCCAGCACACCACCACTGGGACAGGCACTGTCTCAACTGTTTCGCCTACGACCACAGGGCTGTGGAATGCATGGGTGCTATTGTCTGCCGTGCATGTCTTAACCAGGGCCATCACCAAAGGCTTTGCCCATCAACCAAGCCCCTCTACAAGATTACGCAGGTACTCACACCGCGTGGGCACCTCGGAGACGCAGACGTCCCGCGGGACAAGCCGGCCACTATCAATGTGTTCCTGCACGACAATTATGCACTCACCAACGAGACTGACCAACTCTCGGAGGACTATATGCTGGACGCACGCTTCGTCACAAACAAAGCTTAACACAAGTCGGCATAGACCTCTCGCGAGCGCTGCCAGGCAACGTGAAGTTCTCCCTCTCTCATCCCAAACAACATGCCTACTCTCCTTCGACTCACCGTTTACCGACCAGCAGTTCAAGACAGTATGCTCAGCACGCCTCAAGCCACTGGGCTACATTGCCTTCCCTTGGTCCCCGGCCATCAGCACCAAGGAGCACACTCTCGGGTACAAAGTGTGGTTAGACATAGCTGACCTTCCACCACACTTTTGGTCGCTGGAGGGGTTGGCTGTGATCACCGCACCCTTCGGACTCATCTTAGCGCACCCCCCTTTAAGCAGGTAGCCTTCTTTGAAAGGCTATGCCTAGTTATCACTACGGATGATCTGCGAAGAATCCCCGAGTCTGTCACAGTGTTCCTCAACGGACGGGATTGTTGCACCGTTGGTCATCGTCGGCTGGACCCAGGAAACCACCCCCTTTCAACCCATCAAGGATACAACCCCACCCGCCTCCACCTACCAGCTCATGGCGTAGGAAACACAAGACAAAAACCTAACGGTAACGGTCGCCTCATCCCCCCAGTGGCAACCAATAATGCCCCGCCGGCGTCCCACTCCTTTCCCGCAACCCAACTCGCAGTGGACAGGTCGCTACTCCTCCAACTGTACGAGCAGACATCGTCGCCGGCATTACAAGCGGCTCTCTGCTCTGCCCTCTACCCAATTCAGCCGGCAGAGATAGCGCCAAACACCCTATCCTCACAGCGCGACATGCAACTGGAGGCGTCCGGTTCTCTCCCAAACGGAGGAGTGTCCAAGCAAGCAACGGGGACCCTATCGGTCACTCAAGCACCTTGTATAGTAGGAAGTCCCCCGCCACCCTACAAAAGGGATGTTACAGACATCACCCCTATTGTAGCAGCTGGTACATTGCACCGATCCAATCAGTCGACTCAGACCCAACTACCTCCAACAGCTGCATGGCGTGGTGATCACGCCTCCGAACCCAACACACGCCCTCATCCGCGTCACATCACCTCTGGCGCTCGAGTTGCACGCGCCCCCATTCGCTCGCAGGCTAGTATTCTTGGACAAACACCAAATGGGCCAAGGGACCCCCATATCTGGGCCTCCAAACACCCGAGGCCCGCCTCGATCCCGCATGCACCATTCGCCCCAAACCGCCAAATTCACCTCAACTTCTCCCAACTCAGCAAACCAATACAGGCTAACACAAGCCTATTACACCCAAACCGCCAGCCCAGAAAGCCCAATGTCCATCCATATACATCCCCAAGCAGCCGGCCCCTCCAATGATCCCCGCTCAGCCCAAGAAACAAACAACAGGCCTGATCTCGAATCCCAGGAAGCCACACCAACTACCACGGCCAGCCCGCTTCACGCCATAGTCATCAACCCCGCATCTGGCCTATCTCAGCCCATCCACACCTCGGGCCCATCTCCGCCAAGCCATACATCTGGCCCTGCAACCGAGTCCCTCAACCAGTTTGGCTCTAATTTGAGCACCATGCTACCCTTCCCACAGCCGGCCGAACCCGATACCAGAAGAACACCCGAGTCCATTAAACCCCAGGACACCGCTATCTCCCCTCCAGTGTCGTCCGCCACCTTTCTACCAGCACCAACACCAGCGGCAGCACTGGCAACACGGTCCAAACCCCGAGCTACCCACACGATCCCACCTTCAACCAAGGGAAAGCAAGTCGCCACCCCCCCCCCGATGTCAGTGCCAAACCTAAGGCGCAGTGGCCGAAAAACCAAGAAAGCCCCACTATTCCCTGGCCTCGTCGCTACCCCGACCAAGACCAGAAGCAAGCCCAGGGCAACGACATAGGTCACCCCTCGGGCGCTTAAACTTGCACTAGCAGAGGCGAGACTCGAGAAATGTTTGGAGCGTGATGTTATGGAGGCTAGTCCACTTGATGATAACACCATCCATAAAATCAATCATAATTATAATAATATAATAATAATAAAAAGTAATCATAATCATAATCATGATAATAATAATTATAGTCATATTCATAATAATATAACCATAATCATAATCATAATAATATAATAATAAAAATTTAATCATAATCATAAAAATAATTATAATAATATAATAATAAATTAATCACAAATATAATCAACATATAATAATATAATACAACATAATAAAATAATAATAAAGTAATAAAAAATAATCATAATAAATAATAATATTATAATAGTAATATAATAAAAATATAAACAAAATCATAATATAGTAATATAATAATAAAAAATTATAATTACAATCATAATTATAATAATATAATAATAATAAGTAATCATAATTTTCATAATATAATCATAATATAATAATCATAATCATAATCATAATCATAATCATGATAATAATAATTATAGTCATAATCATAATAATATAATCATAATCATAATCATAATAATATAATAATAAAATATAATCATAATCATAAAAATAATTAAAAATAATTATAATTATAATAATATAATAATAAATTAATCATCACTAATATCAACATATAATAATATAATACAACATAATAAAATAATAATAAGTAATAATAATAATCATAATCATAATCATCATAATATAATAATATAATAATAAATAATCTTGATCATAATAATATAATAATAAAATAATTATATTTATATTCATAATATAATAATATAATATTAAAATTATATTTATAATAATAATAAATAATATAATAATACTAATGGTAATGATAATATAATAACAATAATGATAATAATAATTTAATAATAATATAATGATAATAATAAATAATAAATAATAATCATAATATTAATATAATAATAAATTATAATCATAAATATAATATAATAATATAATAATACTAAATCTTAATCATAATCATAATATAATAATATAATATAATATAATCAAACAATAATCGTTATTCCGACGAGAGCTAATCCGCATTCCACCTATAAGTAGGTATACCGGATTAACACTATTCCGCACTCTTCTACTTAGTCTCAAATTCGTTTGGCAAATTAATTCGTCGAATTGCTATTCTATTTCAACTTTTTGCTATTTCATTGAGTGTCAAACACTCCCATAGCGTCCGTTTGGCAAATCAAGGAATAACTTTGGAAGAGTGGTAATTTTGGAAGAGTGATAAAATAGTATTTTTTTGGAAGAGTGATATTCTTGACAATTCGGAAGAGCAAAAATATCGTTTGGCAGTTGTTACTCAAAATAGTTAAAATATGAATAATTATGATACTAATAATGATGATGATGATAATAATAATAAAAATAATAATCATAATAATAAGATAATAATAATAATAAAGTAATAAAAAATAATCATAATAAATAATAATATTATAATAGTAATATAATAAAAATATAAACATAATCGTAATATAGTAATATAATAATAAAAAATTATAATTACAATCATAATTATAATAATAATAATAATAATAAGTAATCAAATTTTAATAATATAATCATAATATAATAATCATAATCATAATCATGATAATAATAATTTATAGTCATAATCATAATAATATAACCATCATCATAATCATAATAATATAATAATAAAAATATAATCATAATCATAAAAATAATTATAAATAATTATAATTATAATAATATAATAATAAATTAATCATAACTATAATCAACATATAATAATATAATACAACATAATAAAATAATAATAAGTAATAATAATCATAATCATAATCATCATAATATAATAATATAATAATAAATAATCTTGATCATAATAATATAATAATAAAATAATTATATTTATATTCATAATATAATGATATAATATTAAAAATATATTTATAATAATAATAAATAATATAATAATACTAATGGTAACGATAATATAATAACAATAATGATAATAATAATTTAATAATAATAATAATAATAATAATAATAAATAATCGAATATTAATATAATAATAAATTATAATCATAAATATAATATAATAATATTATAATTCTAAATCTTAATCATAATCATAATATAATAATATAATATAATATAATATAATCAAACAATAATCGCTATTCGATTAAACGAGAGCTAATCCCATTATTCCACCTATAAGTTGGTATACCGGATTAGCACTATTCCGCACTTTTCTATTTAGTCTAAAATTCGTTTGGCAAATTATTTCGTCGGAATAGCAATTCTATTCCTACTTTTTGCTATTCCATGGTGTGCCAAACAAACCCATAGAGAATACAAGATGTTTGTCTCCATTTCACCCATCTGGTTCTTATTCTATGACTAAAATCTTCATCAATCCCTCTATCACTCTGCAACATCGATCCCAAATATTAAATTGTCATTCATGGGTCCTACTTATCCGCAAAACTGAACTGACACCTCACATATTCGATTTTAGTCCTACTAAATATAAAACCTTTCAATTCTAAAATTTGTCTTCACAACTCTAATTTCTGATCGACTCCGATCATGCTTTCGTCAATCAGCGCGACATCATCAACAAGAGTATGCACCAAAGAATATCACTTTGTATGTTATTTGTGATCTCATCCATCACTAAGGTAAAAATATATATATTCAATATTGACCCTTGATGTAATCATATCTTAATAAAAAGTCATGCCAATAATGACTCAACAAAGATTTGTGAAAAAATAGAAGGATATTCTAAAATACATTTGTAGATCTAGTCTTAAATCAAGACTATCAATGTAATTTTGGTATACCTAAAATATTATAGACTTTTGTAATCATAATTCTTTTGTACCTGAAATGATCAACTCTGAGACAATCAAAATCAGAATGTATTCACTACCGATAAACGAAATAACATTAAAGTCACTCAATAATGAAAGTGAGATTAAATTTCCCAAGGAGCTCAAGTTTGGTTGTCTTTTAATTCTCAAGTTGACGTACCTAAGACATGGAGAGAGATTAAGATTTCAAACAAAAAGAGACAATAAGAGGTAGTCATAATTAGTGCTAAGGAATCGATGTTTGAAAGAATTGAATGCCCAAGCAAGTTAAAGGAGGCTAACAGAGTTGTTATCAAATGAGAACATGAGGATTATATGCTTTCATTGAAGAGTTACAACTTAAAAGAAACATATAAGTACTATCCACAGCATGCAAGCTTGAATTGCAACAAATCCTTAGGTTGCAATCCCCAATTTCAACGAAAAGCATATAAGTACTATCCACATCATGCAAGCTTGAATTGCAACAAATTCTTAGGTTGCAATCCCCAATTTCAACGAAAAGGGAATGAAACGATGTGAAAGGAAGGGAATGAAACGATGTAAAAGGAATATAATAGAGGAGGTGAAGTTTTTAACCTTCCAAATTGAAAAGTGAATAAGTATTAAAAAATAAAAATAAAGGAGTCTCCCCTCATTTATCCTCCCTCATCTCTTTTTACCCCTTTAATTTGAAATCAAAAGCAAAATAAGAGTACTTTCTTAACTTTCTCTTCTCTCTCTCTCTTCTCTCATTCACCACCTTTGCTCAAGTTAGGAGCACATAATAAAAAGAAATAACAATTCATCAAACCTTTTTCTTCCAAATAATAGGATGATCATTTAGAATCTAAATATAGAAAAAATACCAAACCTCTATCTATTGAACCTAAAGGGAAAAACTACCTCTTGCATTCAAGAACTACGAAAATAAGCTAAATACTATTTCCCATTTAATGTTAGAAATCCATGAAAATTTGTTTTCGTTACATAAAAGTAGCATATTGCAATAACAAGTACCTGATGTAGTTTCATTCGATATTGTAATCATACCAATCATATAACCTAGAAACTATACTGCAAGATGTTTGAAGAGATTATCCGAGAGAAGGCACGAAACGAGAAAATGTCTTCTAATCCTTGCTTCTTGGGTATTTGCAGGAACAAATAAAATGCAATAGAACTACAAAAGTGGAACAGTTCACTTCCAATTATTCAACTCTTTGATGTTTGTGCATTCCTCAGATTGAAGGATATATTTAGTCCTATTCACCAATTTGACTAATTTTGCAAGATAGAGATTAGAGTGTGGAAGTCCTTATTTTGGGTAAATGTTGATTTTGGTTGGACAACAGAAATGGTCTATCATTGGTTACAGCTGGACACATGAATTTCTTTTTACATTATAATAAGCAACTCCGAAAGAGTGTATGAATATGAATTGTGATTTGTTAAATGGCTTGGATATCAAAGAAAAGAGTATCAATGAGTTGCAAATTATCCTATTTTCAGAAAAAGAAAAAGAACTCTTATTTACCTATTTATATTAATCTTTCAAGTAAAGAAACAAGTTCTCACAAACAATTTCTCCCAATTAATTTGTAATTTATTCTTATTACCCCCTCACCCAAAAAAAAACTATACCCTCGTCTAAAATCCGACAAAAAGAAAATTATTGTACAAAAATGAAATAGATTGTGTACAATTTATGTTCAATTCAAGGACTAATAAATAGGAAAGAAAAAGAGCTACTGGCTGAATTCCCAGTTTCTCAACGATAAGTTTGTGATAACTAAGAAAATAAATCAACCACAAATACGGAGAATGAACCTGACCAAAAGCTGTATTGGGAGTAAGAGTATAACAAACAGGGTAACAATTATACCCTCTGTAACCAAACTGCCGGATCAAATATACATCCTTGCCAGTTAAATGAAAATCCGAAATTACAACAGAAAATTGAATTGATCATTCAACAATATTTGCACATAAAAGCAAATTTTGAGGAAAAAAACGAGATGGAGAAGATGAGTTACCAAAGAAGCGTCCGATGATTGGTCGAACGAGATCGAAAGAGGGTGGCCACCGGACGCTTACGGAACCAAACCCTAGCGCTGCTCTTGCACAGTTTCACTTCGATAGGGATGCGCACAAGATGAAATGCTCCACTGAAAGAGCAGAGGCGCGATTTAAAAAGTCGCGAACAAATGGAGCTTTTACTATTACGGCAATTATACTGGTCCCCAAAGCATAATCATAATAATATAATTATAATATAATTATAATCATAATTATAATATAATATAATTATAATCATAATCATAATTATAATATAATTATAATTATAATAATATAATAATAATAAGTAATAATAATCATAGTCATAATCATAATAATATAATCATAATATAATAATAATAAATAATCATAATCATAATAATATAATAATATAATAATAATAATAAATAAATAATAATCAAATAATCAAATAATAATAATATAATAATATGATGTTAATATAATAATTATTATTATTATAATAATATAATATAATAATAATAAATAATCATCATAATATTAATATAATAATAAATCATAATTATAATAATATAATATAATAATAAATTATAATCATAATTATAATCATCATATAATAATATAATTAAATAATTATTATTATTCCGATGAGAGCTAATCCGATATACCACCTATAACTTGGTATACCGGATTAGCATTCTTCCGCACTCTTCTGCACTCTTATAATTAGTCTAAAATTCGTTTCATAAATTAATTTGTCAGAATAATTATTTTATTATAACTTTTTATTATTTCATCAAATGCCAAACAAAACCAATAACGATACACAAAGATTATTATTATTAGAATTTTTTTAGTGTGTTTTTTTTCGGATGTTTTATTATTATTAGATTAAAAATATAGATTATTGATTGGACGGTTCAAGAATAAAGCAACGTACTCTGCAGAGTTTTTTTTTTTTTTTTGAGAATTTCGTTCCTCGCAAAGTGCCAAATCATCTTTGGTTTGAGATTCAAACCGATTTTTAATTTATTTATCTAAAATATAGAAGAGGTCCGTATTTTTTTTAAGATTCAAACCGATTTATTTTAGAGGTGCGAATCAAATGGATTGGATTAGTTCCGATTTGATTGTATAGTTATTATTTTATTCAAACCTATCCGATTTGATTGGAATGGGTTATTCGTTTGATTAGGCTTTTTTATTTTAGTTTGAGTCTAAATCATTTGATTAGACTTTTTCGTCAGTTTGATTCGAATTCAGATCGATAACTTTTTAATGAACTGATTGAGTTCGATTTGTAATAGTTCGATATATAATTATTTATATGTATTTTTAACTATTTAGTCAATAATATATGTAATAATATAATTATTTTATTATAAAATTAATAAGATATTATTAAATTAATAAGTACTAGTTATTTTTTCAAATGTTAATGTAAAATTAATAAAATAATTATTATTTTAGTTCTAATTATTTATGATAGTATGAAAATAAATATAAAAATTAAAATAATTGAGTTCATTTAGATTTTAAATTTGATTTAACTTGAATTTGATTTAGTTCGAAATGATTTCAAATTTAAACTCAAACACTAACTAGTTCGATCGAATTTGATTCATTTACAGCCTACTCGTGATGGATAGACTCAATCACTATTGAATAACTAAGCATTTGTTAAATTTCTTATATATTTTAAGTAATTTTATATTAATCAGAATATAAATTACAGATTTTCTTATATCATTTTATTCATGGGTTGGTTGACCCGCCGTCAAAAATTGACACCCTTCCTTCCAATCAGATAATTTGTTAGTGAAAGTTTTCGACAAGTAAGGTGGAATTGTTTGGTGTGGTTGACAAATTATAAAGTGTCACGTAAATCAATCTTGTCATTTTAATTGCTGCTGTTAATTGCAACTTGCAAGTTTTCATTTTAATTGCGACATAATAATTGAGTAAAGTGAAATTTAAATGATTTAATGATTATATAACACAATTAATTTCACTTGAAAATTCATCATTTGCTGGTCCTACCACATAACATACATCATTTTATTTTCAATTCTTTTTTGAAATTAAATAGAACTCTTATAAATCTGATATATATTATTTATCGAAATTTAAATCTGCGTCAGAAAAATAAATTTTATTACCATCTGCATTAAATTTACGATTCTTAATTTTTACTTTTATTAGACGAGCGTCTAAGTGTCGATTATTTTTTAAACTTTCAATATTGTATACGCGAAAATTATGTTAAAGCTTGTTTTTCGTTATAGGAACGACCACGACAGTCGAGCTACAATTTCGCTATTTTCTCTCACAACGTTTTTCTAAAACTTTGTTCCCTTGCCCCCTTCTCACGATCACTAAAACTTCGTCTCTCACAACCTCACATTGTCGTTTCCTTGCCCCAATCTACCCTAATCGAAGCACCTCACGCAATTCGTCGTCAGTGTCCATCGCGCATCACAAAAGCACCACCACCTCCCTTCGTCCCTGCCACTCGCTACACGGCATGACCACTACAAAAGCTCACCGAGCTAAACCCTAATCCTCTTCATGCCTAAACTTTTTTTTCATTGTTCCTCCTACTTCGAGACCTAATCGCCTCCTCTATAAAAAAAAAAAACATAACTCATCACCTCCTCTCTCTCAAAATTCAAAAGCCTAACTGTTTTCTTTCGCTCCTCCATGTCGATCATCCAGATCAAACCGAGGAAGCATAAACTCGAGCCTCTCACTCTTCGGCCCATTGAAGGTTAGTCTTTTTTAATTATTCTATTTTATTAGAAAATTCTTATTTGAAAATTGAAGAGTGAGAGGGTTATTGTCTAAATAGAAAATGAGAACATAGCTGCAACCTGCAAGGGTCGCTACGTTAAAAGAACGAAATGCTCTGATTCATCTTCCTATTTGACGCCACCAATTTAGTTCTGGCCTTTCTAATTATCAAGATCGAAACAGTAAGCCTGAGTACTTCATTTCCTTTCAATATTAACACCTCATGAGCACATACTATGTACAAAGGCCTTTAGAATTCTTAATGTGCAATGTTATACAAGTCACACAAGTATATTATTATTAGTCCCCAGGCAAATTTTGTGATATGGCTTTGTTGTGGTTTTGAAATTGCGATCAAAAGGGTTACACCATTTCAGTTGTGAAAATCCAAAAGACAATATTACAGAGAAATCAGATTAGCCTCTGAAAGACACATTTTAGTTTACCAAATTGAAATCATTCCATCTTTCCAATTATTTTATTTTTGCTTATTGTAAAATTAAATTTTTTTAATGAAAAGCTACTATTTTAACTTTGTGGCTCAATTTGTGGCATGATTATAGTACTAATATCGAATGTAAATTTTATGGGCTTTTTTAAACAATTAATTAGAAAGATGGAATGATTTCAATTATAGTATTGATATGGAATGATTTCAATTCTATCTATATTATGGGTTGTCTTGCTGTCTTTTCATTTTTTGTGAAATCATTGGAAAAATCTAGAGTAAATAGAAAATGTTGCTTTTGAATGAACTTGATGAAATAGAGGCAAATAGATTGAAAGAAAAAAAAATAGTTTTGTAGATTGTAGAAAGCAAAATGAAAGTCTGAAAAAGACGGTTTTAATTCCAACAAGCTTAGTTCGATTTGGAGGTGTATTAAGTTCAAAACTTTACAATGTGCTTTTGATGCAGAGATTTTGCATAGAAGTGGTACCAAGGTGTCAACTAGTGTTTCAAAATGTGATCCATGCAGTCACATATGTGTATACGGTAATCAGATCATGCTCAGAATAATATGCGGTGTTAATATACGGTTTCGGTCTAGTATGCGATCTGTGCGGCCCAATATGCAGTCTATGTGATTCAGAATTCGGTTTGTGCGGCTCATTATACGGTCCGTGCATCCCAGTATACGGTATATATTATATAAAATTTTAAAAACTCATTTAATATATAGTATATATCATAAAAAAATAAAAAAATTGTCTTAAAATTTTAAAAAAATAATATGTATTTATTGAGATTCGAACTTATACAAATGTGTTATTACATAAACACTAAAATAACTAGATCATCTTATTTTTTTAATATTCTATACTCCTATTTATTATATTATAAATATAAAATTTACATATGCGGCCGAATATAGTATATTTGGTATGTGATGATCATCCGCGTTTTAAATCATTGGTGTCACTATAGTGGAAGCCAAATAGTTATTGGTGAGTTAATGAAAATTTAACTTATGTCGGGTGAAAGCTGAATAAGTAATTAATGATAAGGTGATTAATATTCAAGTAGTAGTGTCAATTAATTGGTAAAATGAGATGTTAGAATATAAATTTACTTGGTGTATTATTAGTTGTTGCTTGTTGATTTATATTCTTTTGAAGACGTATTGGGGCGAAGTCTTATCTGAATTTTATTTCTTGGAAATCAATGCTTTTTTTTTGACAAAAGACTATAATTTTTTTTTTCAGTGTCATGCAATATCTGTGTCCGTGTCCATTGCAACACACTGACATTGCAACAGACGATATACTAATTTAATTAATGGAATTGAGTTCCTAGAAAGTAAAAAAAGTTTGTGCCCTGCCTTAGAAAAAGGCAGTGATCTAGGGTGTGTTTGGATCATGTAAAAAATAACGTAAAAATAGAGAAATTGAAAATAGAAAATGAGAATAGTGAAAAAATAATGATTTTTCGGTTAGCATGAGAATAGTAAAAATATGATGTTATTCCGGATGGTAGAAATATTATTTGGATTGTTTGTTGGGAAATAATAATGGAAAGTTGAGAAGAACAACAGCTATTTTATCATCACCACAGAATAACAGTTATTCTCACTGTTTCAGAACAACAGATTTGTGTTTGAATACACAACTATTATTCCTATTCCGAGAACAACAGTTATTCTGCTATTCCTGGTCCATCCAAATATACCCCTACAGAATAGCCGATGTATTTTTTTATTGTTAATTATGATTATGGTTATGAAAAACTATCAAAAGAGAAGGAAAATAAAAATGAATTTAAGAAAACAAGATCTCTAAATTCTCTACCAATTTACAACTATGGCAAACAGGATAATATCCGAAAACGGCAAATTAATAAATAGTAATTTAAAAGGGTTCCATGCAACATGCAAATAAACAGGATTATATCTGAAAAGGAAATAGACTGAGAATAGGAGCCCATTAGTCAGACTCGGCCCATCCCTCCTCCTCACGTACCACCCTCCAAACCACGTCAGCCGCTTCGCGCTCGCGCGCACTTCTCCCCCGCTTCGTCTTCTTCAGTCGACTACGAGGTGTCTCTTCTCTCCTCCTCTTCTTCGACTCGGCCGTAGACGCGCAGGAGCTCGCATCGGAATGCGAAGAAGAGCAATCCTGTGTGGGGCTAGATCTGCACGCGCGGCATAGTCGCGTTGGAGGGTCGGATCCGGGTCCGGAGATCAATAGCAAGCATCCGCACGTGAGGCAATGGGTCCATCGCACGTGACGCGCCACTAGGAAGTTCGCGCCGTGTACGGCCTCGTCGCAGCTGGAGCACAGAAAGGCTGAATCCGCGGCGCAGTAGACCGACGCAATTGCGTTGCACAGCTCACAGCTCTTGCGCTTCATTTCTGTCCACTTGCATGTAAATCGAGTTGCAATTTCCGATTCCTAGCTACTACAGGGCTTGCTTGCTTCGTGCTTGTTGTATGTTGCGATATTCGGTGTAGACGCCTTTTACACTGGAGGAGGTTCAAGTTTGGGGCTGCAACCCAGCCGAGTACAAACAACTTGTCGATTTGCACGTTGTTCGAGTTGCGCTTTCTTCTTACAACGGTTTTTGGAGCTTGGTTTTTTCGTGGGAAGAAAGAAATAAATAGAGAGAGAGAGAGAGAGAGATAAATTGGTGGTTAAGATCGTGATTCCTGAGGAGTGATCTGTGATGGAGGAGGCGACGGTAACAGCTTGGAAAGATATTGGGGGAGGATTTATAAAGTTGGTGCGTTGGTTTACATGCGCTGGTATTTTGATTTTGTGGGATATATTTTAGTTTAAATTTGAGGCTGAGATTGCGGGATTTGAAGAATCAATTATTAAAGAGAAAATGAAATGCGTAAATTAAACGAATCGGGTGCCTGTCAAACGGTGTAAATTTGAGACGCTCACAATTTTAAATGAGGCGATGACTCTAGATTTTGGCCACAAGTTGAAGTTTACTTACGTAACACGAAATGTTAAATATATAATTGGGTAAATGAATCCTAGTTGAGTGTTTGAGTGTGTATAATAAGATAGATAATGAACATTATAACAAATGATTTTAGATAACATTCATTTAACAATGATTATATATTAAATTTATTATTAAATGGCTCAGTAATATCATTGTAATATTAAAAAAAATTAACAACGGTTTATAATAAAAAAATTGTTAAAATAGATTATCTGGAACCCAAAAAAACAGCAGAACCATTTAGCAACGGTTCCTTAAAATAACCGTTGTTAAACACTGCTTTTAACAACAGTTTTATGTTTAGAATCAATGTTAAATAGTGTGTTTAGCAACGGTTCCTTCAAGAAACCATTGCTAAATGGTTATGCATTTTTTTTGAGTCTGACATTTATTTTTCTGCTCCAAACAATAACATTTGCTCACACGGATTGTCCATCTCACCGTTCGTTAATTTCAATCAACGTTTCAAAAATAAAAATTAAAAAACTAAAATCTCACTAGATTATCAATCACTTTTTATCTGTTTTTATATATAAAAAGAGAGATGTGAAAGAGACAAGAGAAAGAAGAGAAAAGAGAGACAACAAAAATAAAATTCAAAATTCGACCATCTCAACTTGAAACAGCCTATAACTTTTGATAGGAAACTCTGATTGAGGCGTTCTATGCAGCTACGGAAAGCTAACGACGAGATATACAAGGTTAAGGACGCATTTAGAAGCAAAAAATCTCATCTTCAAGCTCAAGAATGCATTTGCAGTTTTTTTCTGTTTTTTTCTTTTTTTTTCTTTTTTTTCTGTTTTTTCTTAGAAATTGTATAGATTTTCATATTATTATTTGAGTAAGATGTATTTATTTTTTTAGTAAATATTTTTTCATTTGATGAATAATTATATATTTTTCATATTAATTATTGAATTAGTAATATATAATAATATTTGTTTTTATCTAATCAATATTACTCCATATTCATTATTTATTGTTAATCAATACGACTCAATATCAATATGACTCGCACCTTTTAAAGAAAGTTAAATTTAAAAAAATATTTAAAAAAATATTTAGCAACAGTTTTTAACTAATAACCGTTGATAAAGGTTTTTTTAAAATAATTTCTTTAGTAAATAACCGTTGCTAAGGTACCCTTTAACAACGTTTTTTATTTAATAACTATTGTTAAATGACCCTTTAACAACGGTTATTAGTTAAGAACCATTATTAAATGTCTTCCAAAAACAATTTTAACAACGCGTTTTTAATAACGGTTGTTTATACTTTTTCTAACACCCCTTTAATAACGGTTGGAGAACCGTTGTTAAAGAGCATTAAAAATTATTATTAAATCCAGGATCTATTGTAGTGGAAAAAATTATGTAAATATTTTAAAATATATTTTTATTGAGAAAATTTTGTTATTAACTTAATTATTTATTATTTTAAATTTATTTTTTTATTATTAATATGTAAAAATATCATTTTGATAGTTTTTTTTATTAGATAAGAATATGAGCGATCCTAGATGAAGTTAGGGGTTAGCTGATCCTTTGAATTTTAATATAGTATTTTGAGCAAAATATTTGCTGATTTGATATTTCAATTTAATTTATGGCCCTAATGAATTGTTTGATTACTTTCATTGAGAAAAAATAGTTAAATTATGGATAATTAAATAATCATACAAATGTTCCAAAATATGAAGTCCCATAAAAAAATCTTCATCGATTTGATCATTTATTATTTATTATTTTATTTTGTTGTTATTTTTAATATGTAAAAGAATATTATTTTGATATATTTTTATTAGGTAGGAATGTATGTTAAATTATCATTTTTAGTACCCGATTAGCTAAGTGCGCGTATTCTCTGCGGAGATTTTCCCATGCGGAGACCTCCGTAGAAAAATCTAGACGACTATGGAGAAGTCCAAATATAAGTTTTGATGCACGAGATTTATTATTATTAACTCAAGACCTTTGATAGTTGATCTGATAGTTTAAAAAAAAAAAGAACCGCACATGCAGAACTTTTTCAGCTCCACGGATGATGTGGTTCTATTAGTTAATAAATTTGAACCTGATAAACTATTGCAATCTGATTAATAACCCCGAATAAAATCCTACATCCATCCTTAAATAAGAATATATATTAAACTATTATTTTTTAATATCTGATTAATTAATAAATTTCAACAATCTGATTACTAATCCCTATCAAAATCCTACCCCTGATTATATACATGCACTTTGTAGTTTATAATAAATTCATCATGCGTGTCGTGTAATTGATAATCAAGAGTCGACCTATCATTGATAAGAATGCAAGCTGTGTTGGAATCATTCCAAAAATTGGGTAAATAGTATCCTTGAATTAAAAAAAAAAAGTGAGAACTAATAACAAGTAACAACTGTTACTAAAAAATCCAATCGCAAAGTATTATTATTGGATGTTCGACAAGGCTAGAACTCAACAACATTTATTATTTTATAAGTTGATGTTCAACAATGAAAGGACCTTTTAATTAAAAAAATGACATATACGGCGAACAATTAAATCCAAATACAATAAGTGTAAGTTGATGTTAAACAGGGCAGGCTGCTTTTGCATTGAACTATATAAAACGAACAAACAAAAGGAAAAGAAGGAAGAAAGTTGTTGTTGTAATTTGATGTGGTCGTAGAAGGATGCGTGCCCGCAAAACCTCGTCCTCCTCGAGCTGCCACCTCTCTAGGGTGTTAATTTTTGATATGACCCGACGAGTTAATCTGATCCGATTCGAATCTGATTCGACCCAACCCGACATGACCTGAAAATAAATGGGTCGGATATAAGTTTGATTTTTTTTACCCGAATCGGGTTGGGTCGGGTCAACCCGACCCGACCCGATTAATTATGTTTTTTGAAGTAATTTTGTAATTTAGTACTAATTAAAGATTAGATATACACTAATTAAGATTAATGATAAATTAATTAATATTTTATTATTTAAAATTATATAAAAATAATTAATAAATATTTAATTATTTTACACGGGCGGTCGGGTCGACTCGTGACTCGTCGGATCGGATATGAATTAAAATTTTTTGATCCGAATTTAATCGGATCGGATTCGATCAGATCAAAAAAATAATAAAATAATATAACCTGATCCGAACTCGACTCCACTCGACCGACCCATTGAAACCCCTACACCTCTCACATTTTCAGAATTTTAATTGTTCTCTTTTTCTATCCCCATTTTGTCCGTTTCTTTGTTACTTTTCAATTGAAAGTATTTTTTTTATTCTTTCTTGCTTCTTGGGACTTGTGGCTGTGGATCGTGGTCGTGATCACTGGATCTTGTCCTCTATGAGTATGACCTCTGTGATTTTGTTTGGTTGAGATAAGTTGATAATAAATGAGTACTTTTATTTATTATTATGATTTGTGAGGGGTATGAAAATTTAATCTTTTCGTCATATTTTGTCAACGTCTCATATTTTGTCAGTGTGCAATATTATATATTGTATATTTTTTATATCCGCACACATTTAGCGGTGTCTAAAATAATAAGATAAAATCAGATTATCTTTGTGCAGTATTTTATAGTGATAAAATGAAGGGAAATTGTAAGAATCAGCTTGGCATCTTCATGCTATTTATAAAAAAATATAAAATTTATTATTTCAATTATAGGATTGAAATACTACTTGATAACCTTATCTTAGGATATATATTATATCAACATTTATATTTGTTCTATAATTATTATCTAAAATAAGGTTCTCATTAACCCATATATTATCTTTTACATGTATTTTTCACGGAATTTGAACTCGTGCCGCTTTGTAGGGAGGCGGACTCATTGCCATGTAGTTCCATTGTAGCAAATGTAAACTAATTACTTTCTGTTAAGTTTAACAGTTAATTAAATTTAGTGACATAATGAAGTTATAAGGATAAAAATATTTTGAAAGTGATACAGCAAAAGAACTATTGCTAAATTATTGATGTAACAAACAAATGCAAGTTTTGCAATCTCAAGACTTGTTTACACTTGTCAGAAAGAAAAGAATAAAAATGATTGGAGAACAACAAAGAAAATAAATTCTGTAATAAAAGAAAATTAATCATGCATTTTAAAAAAGTAGGAGATCAAAAGTTGAAAGCTCGTACTTCCCGGTAAAAACTAGGGGTGTCAATGGGTCGGGTCGGGTCATATTATTTTATTATTATTTTATATAATTTAACTCATATCCGATCCGTATAAAATAATTAAATATTAATTAATTTATAATTAATCTATTAATTAATATAATTAATCTAATTAGTATAGATTTAAGTTTTAATTGGTACTAAATCACAAAATTAGTTCAAAAATCATAATTAATCGGGTGGGGTCGGGTTGATTCAAACTCGACCCGACTCAATTTGGATCAAAAAAATTAAACTCATACCCGACTCATTTATTTTCAGATCATATCAAATCGGATCAAGTTCAAATTAGATAAAATTAATCCGTCGGATCGGATCGATAATTAACACCCTAACTTCCCCAAACTATTTGGTTGTCAGCAATTGGGGACAGCTGAGTAAAATATTGCCCCCTCACCAACCTTCTTTTTCGTGAGATCAATAGAAAATATCTTCGTGTACAAGTACAACCAAAATATCTTCACTGTTGAAGATCTCTTCTCTAGACATAAAATTTCAACAGCGACACATCCAAATTCAACAAAAATGACAAAAATGCCCCTCGTAGACTAGGAGGCTATGCGGCCAGTTTTGTTGAAGACAATGATATAATTGTCATTTAGCGAAGGTACAGACCTGTGCTGTGACCTGTGATCCCTCGAAGTTGGGCTCGTTTTTGTTCGTCCGATAGCAAGAAGCGCGGAGGCCACAGGTTGGTGCCACGTTGACGGTTGAAAGAAGTTGCTTCGTGGGAGCTATGTGAGGAGGAAGAAGGGGTGACACGTGGGTCGCTGTCAGTGCGCCGCGATGTCATGTGATTTTGATTAAGCGGGTGTTTAGTTCCAGAAGCACGAGTTTAGAATCTAACAAAGGGTGGAAGGGAATTGGACCACATAACACCGTGCCATCCTATCCTTTGATTCAAGTTTGAAATTTTTAACAAGTGTTGACTAAAAACAGGAATGGCAAAATGTTCGAAAGAATTTAATAAAACAACGCAGTGAAAGATGGCTAACACTCCCCAATTTTTTTTTTCTAAAAAAAAGATAACGTAATCCCTGATCAAAATATCAAAAAAATTAGTTATTGTGATTTCAGAAGCATTTTTCTCAAAACGTTTATGATTTGTGTCTTTATATTTAAAGTTTAAAATTTTGATTTAAGTGGCTAAAAAATATTTCTATCAATATATCACACAATATCAATTTTTACTGTTTTATAATTTTATTACTATTCCTAGCTTCCTTACTTTTAATGGATAGTTATCATAATGATTAAAGTAGCTAGAAAAAATGTATTTATCGTAGTCCGTACTTTTAATGGATAGTTATCAGAATGATGCCGACTAGACCACAACAATAACTTCAAAGAGGTGATTAGACTTGTCATAAAAGCTCGCTCACAGGATTTTTTATTACAAATCGCGTAAATGAAATATGAACACATATCTACAAATCTATTTTTTTTTTTAAACCACAGAGAACGTAAGATGTTCATTACACATTGAAGAAAATTCATAGTTTGAGGTTTGAATTAAAGTCGTGTTTGGAAAACGGAAATGAGTGCTGGTGATTAAGTGGTTCACGCGCCAACTGTGGTCAGCTGGAAGGCGCAGCTGAGATGCCAATTGAAGGATCTTATGCAGATCTAAACCGTTCACTTAAAAATCAGATGGCTCAGATTTTCTCTGACGTGGCTAAGCTCAGAAGAGTGAAGGGACAGGTTTTAGTGAGATTTAAACTGTGCTGTCTGATCTGAAATGAATGGTTGAGATATGCCTGAGATCAGTGGCGGATCTAGGATTTTGATTAGGGGGGGGGGGGGCAATTATCGGATTGTAATGGCTTATCGGGTTCAAATCCATTAACTAATCGGGTACTAAATAAAAAAAAATTAATAATTTAATATATATACTTAACTAATAAATTTTTTATTAAATAATAACATTTTATATATTAAAATACAATAAAATAAAGCTCAAGTAATAGATAATCAAGTTGATGAAGAAAGTTTTCGACTAAGGAACTTTATATTTTGATATCTTTGCATAATTATTTCATTATGCACGGTATTAAATATTTTTTTCTCAATAAAAATAACCAGACAATTCAGGGGGGGGGCAAAAAAAATTTCCAGGGGGGGCAAAAAAAATTTCCAGGGGGGGGCACGTACCGAAAACATTACCGAAAAGCACTATTTTTCAAAATCGGGGGCGCGCCCCCCCTGGATATACATAGGTCCGCCCCTGCCTGTGATGAGGGGCAGAACTAGAAAATATAATAGAGTCAGTGTGGGATATAATTTCATAATTATTTTACATTTCAAATATATATATTTTATAAATTTTCTTTAAAAAAGCACAGAAATATAGTATATTATTGAAAAAAGTGTTGTCATGATGTATCATTTGCCACCCCATGGGTGGTTGGTGAATATGGTTATGGTTCCGCTCCTACCTTTGAATTTTGATCCTCCAATGGTTTCCGTACCACTAAATCCTCCAATACATGGTCACATTTGTTCCATTATTTCATGATGGAAAGGCTTGGTCCAAAATATGCCAAAAATTATATGAACATGTTTAAATATTGTGCACAGGAGCAATGTGCCCCTCAGGTTTTTTTTTTTTGTGGTTCCTCTCTTGGTCACCATATCTAACCATATATTACGAGAAAGAAAAGCAAATAATTTTCTTCTTTTGAATTTTACATGTGTCTTCCATTGAACTTAAATGAATTAATATCATACATACCCCCTCAACTCTTTTATTTCATATTTATCCATCAACTCATTAACATATCTTACATATCTTTTAACTCATAAAATCATTCCTCATTTATGTATTAACTCAGTAATATATCATATATGATATTTAACACTTTAATATTTTTCCATATTTATCCATTAACTGTATAATATATTTTGTATACCTCTTAACTTTTTTTTTTTCATTTTTACCGAAAAATCAAATTAATACAACTCTAGTTTATATATAAATATACTTATTTTTTCTAAATATTGAATTTATCAATAAAAATATGCTTAATCTGTTTTCTCTGATTGGGTCAGATCGATCATAACCTATTCGAGGCAGAATTTCAACCCGGGCCAACTCAGATTGGGTCAATAAACATAATTGAATTGGTAGATATATTAGAACGAATGCAAACAGCATCCAATCACACCTTTGTATAAAGAGCGTGTTTAATACCTTCCAACTAGTGAATATCCACCGGCTCATCTGCTTATGATTAAAGAAGTTACTACATGAATACATGAACTTTGTTTCATATGAGGGAGTTGAATGAATAAAAGGCGGACAAAAGATGAATAAAAAGGTATTTTGTGAAGAAGCATGAATAAATCAAAATGCAAATGAATTATATGCTGGTAAAATTAAGAATGTTGTTGCAAGTGCCAGAATTAATAAAATGTTGTTGTGTGAGACTTTGCAATAAAATGCATTTTATATTTTGCAGACCACAATATAAGGGAGAACCGGCAGCACAAACATGCAGCCAGACAAAATAATAGACGAACAGAGAGAGTTTAAAAATAAAAGGAATAATTAAAATACAACTTCAATTGCACAATGCTACAACAATTTAGTGTTTCTTCCATCACAGGCATCATACCCCTCCCCATTATTGGCTCAGTTCTGACATATGACAGATTTGGTGCTCTTGAAGCCAAACCCTATCAGGCTATCACTCTAATATAACCCTCCTGTTTTTGAAACATCTAAAAGATCAGAGCCTCTTCAGGCTCTTTTTTCTAGCATCAATCTTCTTCTTATCAGCTAGTGCTTTCGCTGATACAGCCTCTTTTTTTGGAAATGGAGCTGAGGGACCGGTGACAACAGGGATGTTTTGGTCATTTGAGTTTGTTGCTGTTCCTTTTGAGGATGCTGTTAAAGGGACAGGGCCGGGTGGCAACTTCTTGCCACCAAGTGTATTATTAGTAGTAGTACTTGAAGGGTCCACATTGAGTGCGGTCGTGGATTCAGATATTGCCCCAGATTTTGCTTTCGGCTTCGGTTTTGCATGTATTCCTGTGTATAATCTGAAAGAAATTTGGATACAAATGTAATTATAAACTATGAGTAAGGGGTGAGATGTGCATTCTAGGGATTGTAACACCAACAAATCTTCAGGCGGCAAAGTAAAATTAATCACAATTGAAAAAATAAATCCTCTGCTATAAAAATTGCCCTGGTAAACTACTTTAAGACATTAAAGAGGATGAAGGGAATATACTATCAAGACAGATTTAGGTGATA
Organism: Schoenoplectus tabernaemontani; assembly: GCA_037127355.1. Classification (NCBI taxonomy): domain Eukaryota; kingdom Viridiplantae; phylum Streptophyta; class Magnoliopsida; order Poales; family Cyperaceae; genus Schoenoplectus; species Schoenoplectus tabernaemontani. Next base: position 17,219,951 of record CM073750.1, on the reverse strand, counting down.
TTATTTTATAGGGTTATGAATGAAACCTGAATGGCATGATCTTAAGAATTCAATAAGAATGTTAAAAAAAATGTAAAAATGAAACAGCAGTTTTAACTTGTAAAAAGCTCATAATCTGTAATCATTTTTTGTGCAAATTAGAAATCAAGGGCAAAAGATCATATAAATCTTCCTCATTTTCATTGGCAGCCGTTCAATAATTAATTTGGAAGCGCAAATCATTATTGTGAAACCATATTTCTTTAGAGGTCATCAAGCTCACAACAAGGTTAAAATTTACTCCAAAATTAATAATCTGAGTTTTGTTAGACAGTCAATATTTTGGTAAATTTTTTCTAACATCTTCTTTAACTTTAAGCAAAACAGGAAAGAAAGTCATTATTGATTTATTGCCAGAAACGACAAAAATGTAATGAAACAATATCACAAGTAAATTTAGAAATGACTGGAACCCCTTAGTCAGAAAAAATGATTAACATACTGACCTGGCATGTCGGGCATATTCATCATAATTCTCTAGCAGCATCTTGCCAGCTTGTTCATTGAGTGCTGATTCAGGGAAAGGTTCTATCAACAGACATCTCACCACCTATACAAGAAGAAGCGTCAAAAGATAATTACTTTATAATCTTGTTATTTTTGTAACCTCACTCATTTTTTGGGGAGAGACGGTATTTTTTTCCATAATATATATCTATTATTATAGATTAAAGTCCAATCAGATTTGGCAAGGAAGAAAACAACATAATGGAAAGAAACAGAAGTGAAAACTAGGCCAAAATAGTGATCTAACTGTAGAGAGATGCCTCACAAGTACATGAAAATGGTTGTCTGTGTGCATGTGTGAGCACGCATGCGTATGTGTGTGAGAGAGAGTGGGTATGGGGAGGGATTCATTCTTGACTTACAATCAAAACATGTCGCAATCCAAGACTAGGGTTCCAGTCCTTTTTAAGAGTGTTCACACAAATCTCTCCATTTGTTGCTATATTTGGATGGAAGATTTTTGTCAAGAAATAACCTATGACATTCAAAGAAAAATAAGAAATTAAATAGGAGAAGGTGAAGATTATACTGTACAATGTTAGTACTAGAAAGAATAATTTGAAATAAGAAATAAAGAGAGAAGAAGAAGATTTAGCACCTTTAGGAGGCAATTGAGGGAAGTCGTGAGACAACAACAACTTCATGCGAAAAACCCCATACTCATAAGGAGTTCCAGCTGAAACATTGACATAAAAGCATAAAAAATACAAAAACATCATATGGTGTTCACTGAAAATAAAGAATCATTGACATAACAGTTAAGCATAAAAAATACAAAAATACCATATGGTGTTCACTGAAAAGATATGTCAGCATGAAGATTCTATTAGTTTTATTTTATTTCCCTTCCAACAAAACAACACTGACATGAGGACTATATAAGAAGAGGATCCACAAAAAAATTAGGGTCTTTGATGGGTTCCAATACCAGCAAGAAGAATTAATCTATTTTCATTCCTGATGAACCCCAAAAATGCATTTGAATTTTAACATGCATGGATAAAAACGTCAAATCTCTCCTTCAAACAAGTTGAGAGTCTGGACTTGTTTCAAATTGAAACAAATTTTAGTAATTTCATGTTTTGCTAGGTTATAACAGTGAAAAAAAATTACATAAAACAGGAGGACATACATGGGCCTTCGATATCTGCAAAAATGGTGGAGAAGTCGTCATCATTGACACTGACTTTTATACCCTCCGGAGGGGACTCATCAAGGTTCTTCAGCTCTTTTGCAAGTTGCTTTATCACATTTGGGGGCAGATTCTCATTTGTAGCCTTCATTTTACAGCAGATTTTGTAATTAACATAATGTTGTACTTGCTATGCAAACTATGGACTACATTTCATCAGCAATAAACCCTTCATGTTTATTCAATTCCATTTTCTTTTATGACCCTTTCTAGATGTTTCTTGTATATTTGCATTTATTAGGATATGATTAATGAGATTTGGAACATATTTTACCATAGTTGAAGTATTAAACAATTTTACTATCACAAGTAAAGGTGACCTTAAGTAAGAATGCCGTGGTTTGCTTGAACAATTAATTAGAGCCTCATTTATGCCAGTTAACAAATAAAATTCCAGTAATATACCTACCAGTCTATATCCCCTTCTTCGTAAATGGAAAAAGTTCAGATAGTGTATAGTTACCATGATAAGTTATAAATTAACCAAAGAACTAGATTTTCCTTGACAAAACAACAGCTTCAATGCCGAGGAAACTAATGCAATTTTCGAAGTTCAGTTGTTGACCTGCATAATAAGAGTTGAGATCAGTCATTAAAATGATAAAGAAAGAAGAAGTGATCTCAATGTTCATAGCTTTATTTTTTGAAATGCTTAAATCCCTTGAAACACACTTCTATCTTTATTGGATTGCAGAACCTTCAGGATGATCTCAGAAAATGAAGATCAAAGATTTTCAAACTTTTATAGTACTACTCAATGCCCTTCACAAGCATTGGAAGATTTTAGGGGGAAATTCAAATAACTAATGTCAGAGTTAGAAACTATAAACAGACTGGGAGCCGTTGGAGAAGAGTTTGACTTGGTCAATTCTGCGGAAGAAGAGTTAAAGGCCTTAGCTGTGATTGAAATGGCTGGAATATTAATAAGGAGTTGGCCCAATGCACCCTTAGCTGTAACACAGTTACTGGAGAGGAGAAGTAACTAAAGAAATGGAGAGATGGCATTGAGGTCGTTAGAGGGTTCCTGATTTACATTTCAGATTTAATAGTTACTTTTTAGTAATTGTTTAGGTATGAATAAATGTTTCGTAGTAATTGTTGGTTGTTGATGAATTTGTAATCCCTTATCTCAAAAACCTCTTATGAACTGTTATCATTTGCTTTCTCGTTATCAATAAAAACCTCATTCAATCCAGTTTATCTTCTTATTCTCAAATTATACAAATTAGTTCTATTACAACTAAGCACCTTTAATTTTTGAGTGCTCAAAAAGTCAAAATGCAAAGAACAAATCTTTCATACTACCATAACCTACAATTTTACAATTCTTGTGCTAAATTTTAGTCATAAGTCAGGGGAATTGACTATTAAAATTCTTAAGCGGGGGACCAGGGGAGGTGGGGGTGGAAGAATTGAACCAAGCCCTAATTTACTGCCCTCAGAAAATCAAACTACAGACCTTAGAATTACACAGTGAGAAGCTCCCCCCCCCCCCCCCCCCCAAACGCACACACAATTTAACAATTTATGTAAGCAATTACTGGAAAATTCATCAGATCAGAAAAATATTCAAGAAGAAATCCAAACTAAAAGGACACTCAACAAAACCCTACTGAAATCACGTGAGAAAAGAGCGCAAAATAAGCAATTGGAAAACAATGCGCGCAATAAAAATCAACCTACCAACAGAAAAATGGTGGAAACCATAAAACCAGCCCCCTCAGTTTTCAATCGCAACCCGGCACAATTAAATAACAATCTAGAAGAACCTACAACTCTCAAACAAGTAACAACAAAAAAACCCAAGTTAACCAGAGATAGAAAATGGAGGAAAATTACTCACTTAATGGAGAAACTTCAGGGAAGATATCTACTTTTCGATCGATCAAGAGGGAGGGGGAGAGCGCAGATCCAATTATTGGAAGCGAGATTAGAGACGAGAGGAAAGAAGATGACGTGGCCCACTCTCAGGCGGCTCGTATTTGTAGAGGCCGATCTGCGGGATCGAGACCAAGTTGCCTGTACAATATTACAAGAGATCTGATATGTGGGCCCCATTAATAATACAAAGAAATTGTCCGCTTTTCTATGTAAATTTAGATGGGACGAAATGTTAGTAACAAGACACACTGTGATACAAAACTCGGGTGCCACAATTGAGTTCTGAACGGTCGTGATCGCATTTACTGATCTAATCGAATGGTTGATTTGCGTGAACATGTCTTATATATTTTCTCTACACCAGAGCATGTGGTCCTAAACATGTCACTTGCGTTTCAACCTTTCGACAACCCGACCCGGTTATACGATGGGGTAATTTGAAGCCGTTATACTCCACGTGCAGTCAACAATTTACTCTACCCAAACCAGCTGTCAGTAGACAGTAGATGAACTTGAGCATTCTACAATGCCAATTGGTTACTCAACCAATTAAATGTTTAGCAAAGTTCATATTTATTTTTTGTTGGATGTATTTTTTAAAAGAAAAATTAGTATATACCTCTAATACATTCTAATTTGAATACTTATTCTTTCAAATTTGAAAATTAAATATTTATCTCTCAAAATATCAAAATTTTAAATATTTACCTAAAACTATTATTATTCTAATAAAAAGTTATATTAATAATTAATTAAAATTATAAAAGGATAAAAATATCGCTCCATTAGTCAATAATTCACCTCAATTTAGCTCTGAGAGCTAGAAAATTGAGAAATATTAATTTTATTTTTACGATCTAATCAACTTAAATAATATAATTTTCAAACTTTAATTTTCTCCACCTATCAAATTTGAAACTCTCAACAAACACATTTTTTTCTTCACAATCAAGATCTAAAATATCCAATCACATGTATTTCAAGGAGACTATTGGAGCTCGATTAGTCTTTCAGAGATGCTAATAGTTGTGTCAAATGTTGTTGATTATCCCTTCTTCAGCTTGTGAAATCCATAAAAAAATAAAGAGCAAGACTATTTAAAGAAACTATTATAGATTTAAGCAAAAGGAGGGAATGAAATGAAGAATATTTTTGTCCTATTATAATATTAATTAATTATAATTTAATTTCTATGAGGATAATATTAATTATGGGTAAATATCGAAGATTTTGATATTTTGAGGGATAAAAATCTAACTTTTAAATTTAAAGGGGTAAATATCCAAATTGAAATGTTAAAAATAGTGATTTAGATCATTTTTTTAAATACTGGGAATTCAACTAAATTTTCAAATATCCGTGTTTTTTTGTGTTAAAAAGAGAAATTCATACATTGGACCCAATTTTTTCGTACAGTGATATCGTGATTATTTGCATTTGAGATCGTGTTTATTTTTATTTTATCCTTCCTGGGGGCCTTCTGTAACACGAAGGATGATATTTATTCAGCCCAGAACATTGAAATATTGAGTCCGCTGATATCAGTGTTGTAAAAATCGATCATTTCGGACGTTTAGTTGTCTCAAACCGTCACGAATAGCTAATTAGTCATTTTTTTCATTTAATTGTTATGCTACAGTATTTTTTTTAAATTCAACAACTTATTATTAATTTAATGAGTGTTATCTTAAAATAAATATACAACTCATTATACTCATCTCTCGAGAAAATCACAAAACTACTACTATATTTTTTTTCTTCTCCTAATCAATCTCTCTGATCACTATTTTTTATTTTTTTTAAAGATTTGTGATATCTCGTTCGTTATTTTTACTTATCAAAATCAAACTAAAAAAATAAATAAATGATTAGATAATCCAAATCTAAAAAAAAAACCATAAGATCTAAGTATTTAATTTTGTTTCTCTAATCATAACATCATAACTTTATAAACCAAAATATCTGAAAATATTATTAAACTATGTATAATTTTTTTAATTATTTTTTATTTTAAATATTTTTGTACAACTAATTATTAATATAATAAAATATAAAAGATGGAGTTTGTACCATATATATAGTATTTTGGTCCGGTTGTAAGTAATATATGTATTGAATATATTAGATGTATTTAAGTAATAAATCATAAAATATCATATTATGAGTTTATGACTTTTAAATCATTTACTATATATAATGTTTAATGACTACAATCATTAATATAATATTATGAATGAATAATATATATTGGATATAAATAAAAATATATATAATAATAAAAATATTAAATCATTCATAAAAATATATTTAATTGACCGTATAACGATTAATCATTTGAGTCCGTCTGCTAAATGCATACTGTTTTTTATAACACTGGCACTAGAAAGGCCGATTAAACAATGACGATAACAACCTTCGATCATCCATCGTTCGAGTTCGACAATACGATACGAGGGGTGCAATAGTAAATATAAATAAAGCAGGAAAAGGCGGACCCACGTGGGCGGAGCCGTATTGACCGTTGGCACCGACTTGTCGGCAATTACGAAATAGCCGTTAGGCGAAGTGCCAGCTGTTTCTTCATTTGAATTTATAGTACACAACTGTTGGATCACAGTTGTTCGTTCCTACTAATTTGTTCTTACACATTTCTTCTTCTTTGTATTATTCTTTTCAACGGTTATTAAGTCAACGTCTGGCGTGTACTAATTTAGCTGTTGAATGGTGGTGATGCTAATCCGCTGGTCATCGTCTCTTTCTTCTCTCCGTGAAGACTGAAGCCTCCCCCTCCAATCCAACCCAGTCGCTCTCCTTCTCTTCTCTACGTTTCGTGCTTTCTTCCCCTCTCTTTTCCATCTCCCTCTCCACCTTTTCTTGAAACACAGCGACTGACCACACGAAAGGGTTGATACCTTACCTTTAAATCCTTATTAACAGAAACATAATCCTGACATATATGCAACTTTACAATACCATCACCATGCGTCTAAGAGTACTACAAAATTATAAAATCTCACATAAAGCGTTCAAAACTTCAATCCTTGCTTTAGCTGGTAACTAGTGTCCCGGCCCCTTGTTTGTTTTGAGGATGGTATTGCCTAATCAGGTCCTGACATCTCCAGTGAAATGAGGGAAATTAATAGAGTGATTACAATCTAAATGTTTAGATCAAAGTCAACCATTTCAATTTCTTATACACATAAACAAAAGAAAAAGAAAATATTAATTCAAAATGAAACAATGTGATAAAAAGAACATGGTAAAAGCAGACTACTTTTGCACATCCATGCAAGGAACAAAAATAAAAGTTAAAGGTAAAACCATAGTCATTCTAAGAGATAGAGATTACGAGGAATTGAATATGGTAAAATTAGAGGTGGCAGAATCTAACCCGATCTGAGAAATCTGTCCAATCCATTCGGATCCGAATCCGATCTGATTTGATTTTTGAAAAAAATCAAATTGACCTGACCCGAATCCGACCTGACCCAACCCAACCCAAAATTAAATGACCTTCAATCCAATCGATATCTATCAAAGATCTGAAAAAACACAACATATAAATTGACCCGATCCTATTCGACCTGATTTCTTTCAGAAGGTCAAATTGACCCGACTAGCCCGACCCGAACCCAAACCCGACCCGCCCCGCTCGATTGCCACCTCTAGATAAAATTCACTGTTGCATCAACAAACTTCAAGTTATCATTTTCATTATTCTCATCATCATTATTATAAGTATTACTATCATTGATTTTTTTAAATTTTTTATCTATATTTGATATCTCCAATCTCTATACTTTCAGTTTGGATTTCATTTTAACCTACTCTAATTTATTTGGGATTAAAAGGTTTATTATATATATATAGAGAGAGAGAGATTGATTATGATGCTATGCGTAGCACGGATCGCTCTCGTGCTATAAATTTCTTCGTTCTCAAACTCTAAATGATTGATATGAACCGTTCAAGATGATTTACATATGAAAAACTAGTTGGGATCAAATTTCATATTATTTGAAATTTTTTTACTAATTTTTAAGATAGTTTAAAAATCATCTCTTTTGAACGGCTCATAATAATTAAATGAAGTGATTTTTAAACTATCTTAAATAATAATAAAAGAATTCAAAAAATATAAAATTTGATCTCCAACTAGTTTTTCATATGTAAAATCATATTGAACGGTTCAGATCAATTATTTAGACTTTAGGAATGAATAAATGATCCATAGTACTGGAGCGATTTGTGCTATGCATAGCACCATAGCCAATCTCTCTATATATTTTTATGTGTGTGTATATATATGTTGTATTGTTGATATTTTGTTATAATATTTTTGTATTCAACAAATTATCATTGTTACAACAAAAGAAGAAAACACATAAATTAAAAAATAAAGATAATTGAGTGATATTAAATGATTGAAAAACATTTTCTATTTAATTTAGTTGACTTTATGTAGCATATTTTTATTTAACTTAACATAAAGATTAAATAACCACAAATAATACTCATAAAACAGACTAAGCAAAAAAAAAGTTCGATAACAATGACTAAAATACAGAGTTCATCTCCTATTAATTTCTGTAAGATCCGATTTTCATAATAACTCGATAATCATGTTATTCATTAAAATATAGATTAATTGATCGTCCACAATATGTTTGTCATTGATGGACTTTAATGGGTTAACTAAAGTTCAAATTTGTGCTTACCCGACAACATCTAAATTCAGTAAAAAAAACAGGTTTGATTATTGGATGGGTTGAACTCATGATTGTTTTGGTTGAATATTTTCTTGTACAGCACTATTGAGAGATTCAATTAAAATCTAGTGCCGGATCTCAAAATAATTCTTTAATTTAATCCCCTTTTAATTATTTTTATATTATTTTAAATAATTAAATATTAATTGATTTATAATGAATCTTAATTAGTGTATAATTAATATATATTTAAGCTTTAATTAGTACTAAATCATAAAATTAATTTATAAAACATAATTAATCGGATCGGATCGGGTTGATCTGAACCTAACCCGACCCGATCCGATTTAGGTCAAAAAAATTAGATCCATATCTAACCCATTTATTTTCGGATCATATTGAATCGGATCGGGTCAATAGTTGACACCCTTAGATGCGATGCATGATGCATGTGTGCCATACCGTGCCTAGTGCCCAGGAATGAATTTTGGAAATAAGCATCATTTTTTTATTTTTCTCATTTTGACCTAAAAATATATAGTGCAAATATATTAGGAGGCTCTCCATTTTGATCTAAAAATATATAGTTCAAATATTTACTTCTCAAAAGGATATAAATTCTTTTTAGCAGGCAACACGTGCTCTAGATACAAAGAAAAATATTAAAAAATAACTAAAATCTAATGCATCTCTGATTGATTCCCTTTTATGTCATGCAATATCTGAAAATTAACCCACGATATCTAAACTTGTTATGAATAGCTAAAAAATTCAACTCAATTTTAAGGAATTGAAGAGAAATTGTATTTTTTTATATTCTTTTCTGTTTAGTTTTTGAATTATTTTTTTAGGACAAATATGGATCAGATATCTCTAAACTATCTTTAGTTCGTACATAAATTAATCATGGATTGTCTTGTTATACCCATTTGTTAATCCTTCATTTTGTACAGAATAAATCTTGTTGTCGGTTTATTGATTAATTAAAGAAAATAATGCCAAGAAAAGTTCCCACAATATATAACACCATTACACTATGCATATTAATTGTTTGCGTTGTTATATATGTACTTTATCACTTATCAACATTTTAAAATTATGATTATATAGTAGTTGCTAGAGAAATAATTACTGAATAATTTTTTAATTGCATTAAAATTACTGCAGAACCATTCTATTATATCACATAATGTCTCTAATTGATTTTCATTTTTTTCAACTTCTTTTGCCGTGATTATTTGAAAAAAATATATATATTCTTGTTAAAATAATATGTTGGCAATGAAGTAGTTTGTGCCAGGCTTGTGATCCGCCACTGTAAGAGAGCTAATTAGATCTACCACGGTTTGATTTGTATATAAATCTACCATGCATATATGGAAATGTTTGGCAATGAAGTATCAAGCTTTAGTAAGAATGTTGTAAAATAGGCGAGACAACTTTTAGTAGGAACTGTGAATGAAGGCAAACATTTGATTAATGACCTGATCAAATCATATATACAAACAAGAAAGCTTCGAAAAGTTCAAACAAGTGCTGCAAATAATTTATCACAAGTTGAATCCATATAACCAGCTTTTGTAGTCTACTGCTACAAATGAAATATAAGTTGTCTGGCGCGGCTAATTCATATAGGTGCATTCAACAGAGGAATCAACGAATAAATTCAATTCATGGACCGATTCATATCCAAAAAGATCAATTTTGCATGAAATGTGCATGGAAATCAGAAGCATTATTGTTTTGATTGTGGCTAATTTTGCCGTACGTCCAATGAAACAGAAAGGGATGCAAAAAAAGACGAAATATATCAATAAAATCCCGTCATTTATAATATGATCCATTAAATATTGTAACAAAAAAAAAAAAAATGTTGCTTAGACTTCCATATTTACTAAAAACAAAATTATATATATTATAATAAAATTCCAATTTATTTGCAGAAATGTACAATTTTAATATAGCTTTACATACCATATGGAGGCGGAAGAAAGCGTACTAGCAGTCAGTGGACTAGTATTTTCTTAAAAAATAAATAAAAGAAATACTAATTGTTTTAATTTTAGTTACATATTAAGAAAAATTATATGAGCTCATAATTGAACCGTGCATATTTTCTTTAAACAAATATAAAGTATATTAGCGGCCTTATTTTGAGAGAAGGGATCGAATGACCACATCTTCCAATACCCCATTTTGTCACTACATCGATCGTGGCCGATTATGAACTAAAAGTTCTTAATGGTTGTTTTGAATTATTGAGAATAATATATGAGCTCACAATGAACCCTAAAACCATCACAAAAGTTTTACGCGATTGGCGCCTAAATATTCAAAAAAAGTAAAGCTAAGATTGTGGTACGTAATATATATATATATATATATATAGACTTGCAATATTGACTCCCACAGGAAAATTAATATCCACATAAGGCCCAAGCATCATATTCATGAATTCATATCACTACTACACAATCTGTTTTTAATAGCGGTTCTTATGCAATAACCGCTATTAAAGGGTTGTGCCGAATTTAAAAAATATGCTAACAGATGTGACCGTTGTACAGCTTTGTCACATCCGTCAGCTTTTAATTTTTTTATTTTTTCATTCTAAAACACAAATTTTAAATCTAATTTGAACAAAAAGTTTAGAATCGAAAATAATTTGAACAGATAATTTAGAACATAAAAATAATTTGAGTTTTAAAATTTGAAAAAAAAATGAATTCGAAATTTGAACATAAAATTAAAAAGAAAGAATAAATAAATAAATTTGAAAAGAACAAAACAAAAAATCTGTTTAATATTTTGTATTTGAATTTTGAGAAATTGAGAAGATGAAGAGAAAATGAGAGATGAATGGGGGGGTTAAGAGTGATATATATATAGGTAAGAAAGGGATGAATCAGTGGGATTTTTCTGAGTGATTTCTGAGCGTTGGATCGATTAAAATGAACGTTGTAGATTAAAAAAATATATTGGCGATCCATGAACAGTGGTGCATATTCGTAGGACTCATTTTTATAGCGGTTGCTATTGAACAACCGTTATTAAAGGTTGACATTTAATAGCGGTTTTTTGGAGGGACCGCTATTATAGGTACCCTTTAATAGCGACTATTTAGTAGAACCTCTATAAAAGTCTTTAATAGCGGTTGTTTAATAGCAACCGCTATAAAAGCTCAGTTTTAATAGCGGTTGCTATTAAACAACCGCTATTAAAGCCTTTTATAACGGTTCTACTAAAGAGCGACTATTAAATAGGGTTACAAAAGTCTTTTTCTATAGTAGTGTATCCACTGTTGCGCTGCACCGCGCAGCAGTGGATCAGCACTCCATATTCATATTCATGTATAAACAAACTATCTTCGAATCATATTCCTACCATACCTAAATGCCAATTTAACAAATTGTCAAATTATTTTCGAGTTATTCATTCGTGCCCCCATAACAAATCGCTATGTAAGTAAAAAAAAATGTAAAATCATCACAGTGAAAGAAAAGGAAATTTAGCTGGAAAATATTAATATAATTGACCAAAAACTTCGACGAGATGCCTAATTTATGATATACTGATCTGATAATTTCTATTTTAAATACGGATTGCACATCTATTATTATACTAACATATTTGAAGATAACAAGAAATCATTATCATTGTCTTTTATTATTATTAAGATTCATTATAGAATTTATTTGGAAAATCATTGTCACATTTGTACAATTGTTCATAAATCAACATTTTTAAATTTCCCTTTTAGGACTTTTCAAACTCGACTGTACAACATTCATTGGAAAAGCGGGAGCGAAAAAAAAGCGGAAAGCGGCGAAACTAACGATGAAAGAAAACTTAGACGGGGAGGTCGCGCCACCGACCTCCCACCCCCTCCCGTCTCTTCTTCCTCTCCAGTTTCATCTTTTTTTTTTTTATTTAAAATATAAGCAAATCTCGATCAAGGGTTTTACATTACTGTCACCACTCTCCAGTCTTACATCCCACGACCACAAATCGAGCGACATCGAACTTACGGTGATAGTGACCCCCTCCAACACTGAACCCATCTTGCACTCTTCTTTCTCGTCTTCTCTCATTTTTCTCTGCCTCTCACCAACCCAAGCGAGTCTCTTCTCTGTCATCTCATTGCCGACTTCGACCTAGTCCATCGCATCCCCCTCTTCATGGGTTCAACTCTTCATCATCCTGACTCGCGCTCTCTCTCCATATGTTTTCTTTCTTTTTTTTCTCCATATGTTTCCTTTCTTTTTTTCCAGTCAAATTCGACCACTTGCCTCCTTCTACATGTCACCTTGGCAAGCCAACGAGATACCAATTGAGAGCTCAGACTACCTTCTTGTGACTCCTTATATGTGTTGCTTCTCCTTGTTATTCAACACTCTTGTCATGTACTTTCTTTGAGCTCCTCTTGTCATGTACTTTCTTTGAGCTCTTTTGTCCCTCTTTGACCTATGTGTCTTGTCATTGTGCTAAGGGCTGTGCTCTTCTGCTTGTGTTACTTATTTTATGTGGTTGCCCTATTTGGTCTATCTCTTATTGCTACTACCGGTGATATACCAAATTAGTACACTTTAGGACTTTTGGGTTTGATGTTTGATCCAATAAATCTTTTCGGTGATAGCCACCAGGTCATGATGTCTCTCTTCTTCCTCTTTCACTTTGCCCCAGGCCCCTCTTTCCTTTCCTCTCCCTAATAATTTCTCTCTTTTCTCGCTCTTATTAGTCTCGAACTCTCAAGCTCTTTGCTTTACTGTTAAAACCCTTAAACCAACCTTGTAGCCAGCTGTGTTTGGTTATGTTTGACATTCACTTCACTAGTGTGTATCTCTTTGTTGTGCTTTGTATTCTTCACGACTTTATATTGATGTTTTGGATCTTCATCAACTCTCACTACCAGAGAAAAAAGAATTAAAACCGGTTTTATGAACAATTTAGCACCGGTTATAAACCGGTTATAAAAGTAAGCGGTGCTAAAGGTTTATAACCGGTGTTAAAATAAAATATTTAAAACCGGTTTAACAAAACCGGTGCTAATTTATTTTGAACAATTAAAACCGGTTATTCAATAACCGGTTCTATTTTACTTCATTTAAAACCGGTTATCTATAACCGGTGCTAATTGATTTCATTTAAAACCGGTTATCCCATAACCGGTTCTAATTTACTCCTTCCATTAAAACCGGTTATTCAATAACCGGTTCTATTTTACTTCATTTAAAACCGGTTATTATCCTGTAGAATGCTTAATGCTAATTGATTTCATTTAAAACCGGTTATCCCATAACCGGTTCTAATTTACTTCTTCCATTAAAACCGGTTATTCAATAACTTCTATTTTATACAACGATACCACATTAAAACCGGTTTCTTTGAATAACTTAGGCTCTAAACATATATTTTTTTTTAATAAATTTTTTATTTTACGTGGATCGGTCCATATACACCACCATATATATAAACAAACACATACAAATATAACACAAAAATATAACACAAGTATAACTCACTAAATAACTGATCAATATCATATAAGTAACTAAACATTACAAATAACAGAAAAAAATATAAAAAAATTATCAAATATTAGATGCAATATAATTTACAACCATCTCCTTAATTTCTTCGATATCTTCCAGTGGATAAGATTGAGGAGCTGGTTTGATAGCCTATTAAAAAATTAAAATTTCATTGGTTTGATTAAGCAAACAAATATGTAAGAGAATTAAAGATTAATATGAAGTTTATTTTTTATACCCGTGGTAAATTTTTGTTGCTAGAATATGTAGTTATTATATTATGCATCGATTTCATAACATAATAGCCGCACTCTTTACCGCTTGGTTGGTTTGGACTCTAAAATGTTACAAGGAAAAAAATGAAATAATAGCGTAAGACCCTTATATAACAATCATTTAAAGTTAGAAATTACACACCTGAAAAAAATTAAATCATTTAAATTTTGGAATTACAAACCTGAATCGTTTTTCAAGTGAACTTGAGTTTTTTTCTTGAGCGAATTGTTTTTCAATCCAATAATAGCGTAAGGCCCTTATAAAACAATGATATGAGTTATCAATTACAGTACATAATAAATTATCAAAGATAATAGAAAAAACTTACGTATTTAATACTGGTTGGATAATATATGTTTCATTTTTACGATTCAATGAGTCCACGACATAAACAACAGAGGGTTTGAGCCGCACAATCAAAAGAATCCAATGCCCCCTACAATGTATATGTATTAATATGGAGAGATTAAGCAATTAAGCAATTAAGCAATAAATAAATAAGCAAATGAATTAAGTTTTGAAGTTCTAACCTTTCAATGTACGGAAGAAACATGTAGGAGTTTGGATTCTCGCATTTAACAAAGCATTGCCCCAAATAATTGATTTGCGCTCAATATCACTTTGAATTTGTGTTTCCGTGCAAAAATATGGATCGATAAATTTACAATTGTCAATTAAGAAACTCTTGCACGTATCATGGGAAACCCTACAATATATACAATAATTAGTCTTAAAATAATTATTACAATGCTAAAAGAAATATTATGATTCTATTCTTACATGCGAGAAAATCGTAGAATCGAGATATTGAGCCATTCATCCTTAAAAAGCTCGATGATATCCGTCACGTATACATAAGCATCACCATCGTAGAAGAATAGCTCCGAGAATGCGATAGGAAAATAAGTCGTACTAACGGACTGCATCATAATCACCTTATATAGAAATAATGAACGTCTAGAAAGACGTTGTAAGGTGTCATCATCAAGAAGCGACTCTCTACGAGATTTTAAAATTGGTTCTGGCTCGAATATTTTTTTCTTGTTGGACATAGATTTCTTTGGTGTATTATCCTGCATTTAAACATATTAGTGAACAAATAATTTATGAATTTTAAAATTATAGAGATAAATAAATAAATACCTCACAAAGCTCGATAAGGTGTATAGGCCATTTGATAAAGAATCCAACAAGCTCACCGAGCCACTCCGGTCCATTTGGCGGCGGAAACGGAACACAAATGTGCTGAAATCCATCTTTAACCTCATCGGGAGTAACACGGACCTCATCGAGTAAGACTGGAGAGCCGTGCATATACTCGACGAGTCCAGTCGGAATAATCCTCCCGATTGCCGCCTCATATCGTTTATTATCTATCTCAACAAGGAATTTGCAGGGTGTAGATTCCTGAAATAAAAAAATAATTAATTGTTAAGTACATGAATTATACTTCAGTAATGAATTTCGGTTTCGGTTTTTATATTTTATATATATATATATATTTAAAATATAATTAGTTAAATAAATATAAATATTTAAAATATAAATTATACAAAGTAAATAGTTATATACATATTTAAAATATAAATTATACAAAGTAAATAGTTATATATATATTTAAAATATAAATTATACAAAATAAATAGTTATATATATATTTAAAATATAAATTATACAACATAAATAGTTATATAAATTATACAAAATAAATAGTTATACATCCATTATAATTTAGCATTCATATATAATAAATAATACAACACAATTAAGAATTAGAGCCGATTACATTCATATATAATAAATAGTACAACATAATTAATAACAAAATACTCAATAAAACTATAAATAAATTATACATAAACAACATAGTAAGATTCATCGCGCGTCATTTTCTCATTTTTCATCTGCATTATTTAAAAAAATAATTCAGTAATATAATCATATAAAATGATAAATGATGAATTTACAAGTGAAATATATTAACTCACATTAAGATTTCTTTTTGTTCGATTTTCCTTTGACCCACACACCTTCTTCGTGATCTGAACGCAAATAATTTGTCTCATCATTATCAGTAACGGCTACAGATTTGAAACCTGTAGAAAATGGTGGTATTTCATCAAAATGATCATATTCATCTTCGTCAACAACATCTCCAACACCTACAATACGTCTTTTGCCCTAAGAACAACATGCCATTTTTTATCGGCTGGATCAGTGATATAAAACACTTGTTTTGCTTCTCTATTTGCTAGTATAAAAGGATCATGCTGATAACCTAATCGGTTGAAATCAACAGAGATAAAACCTTCTTTATCTTTCTTTACGCCACGTCGATTTTCAATCCATTTACACAAAAATAAAGGAATCCTAAATTTCATAAAATCTAACTCCCATATTTCCTCAATCCACCCGTAATATGACATTGACATGTCTTCATCACCGGATATAGCAACTACTGTGACTCCGCTATTTTGAACGGTACTTTTTTCATCTTGTTTCTTAGTATACCAGTTAAAACCATTCATGTCGTACCCTTGATAAGTATGCACCATCGCACCTGGGCCATATGCTAACCATTTAACTGTTTCATCGATTGTGTCGGATATCTGAGAATTTACTCTGTCGGTAAACCATTTTATAAATTTTAAATTATGTTCGTTGATGACCCAGATTTCATCTTTCAAAGGATTATTTTCTCTTATAACTGCTAAATGCTCATTCACGTAAGGAGCCACAAGAGCGAGTTGTTGTAGGACCTTAAGATATGCTTTTTGTCGCAATTCAAGACCAACCGTTACCAATTTATATCCGATTGTGCCAACACCTTGGAGTCTACCCTCATGTCGAGACTTAGGGAGACCAATCGGTTCAACTCCTTCTAGATAACTGGTATAAAACTCAATAACCTCTTCTGCAATATATCCTTCAACTATGCTTCCTTCGGGTCTAGATCGGCTTCGGACTAATCCTTTTAATTGACCCATAGCTCTCTCAAATGGATACATATACCGTAAAAACATAGGACCGCATAATCGTATTTCTCTCACGAGATGAACAGTTAAATGAATCATTATGTCAAAAAATGACACCGGAAAATACATTTCTAACTCGCATAAGGTAACCACGATATCTGACTGTAGTTCGCCAAGCGTGACGGGATCAAGCACTTTCGAGCAGATCGAGTTATAGAAAAAACATAATTTATTGATAGAATGTCCGACATTTTGGGGAGAATTCCTCGGATTGCAACCGAAGTAGATGTGTCAACAAAACGTGACAATCATGTGACTTCATACCAATCAACTTTAGATCATTCATCGAAACTTTTTTGGAGATATTCGAGGAATAACCGGATGGAACCTTAATCGACTTTAGACACTCCAACAAACTAATTTTCTCCTTCTTCGATAATGTATAACACGCTGGGGGTAAGTAGTTTCGTTTTTCATGTTCTTGTGGTGCTAGCTCTGGCCGAATTCCCATAGCAACCATGTCTTTTCTTGCATTTACCCCGTCTTTCGTTTTCCCTTGAATATTCAATAGAGTCCCAACCAAACTTTCACAAATATTCTTAATAATATGCATTCCATCCAAACAATGTCTAACATCCAAATACGGCCAATAAGGAAGCTCCCAAAATACAGATTTCTTTTTCCAAACACCGTTAGGGATATTCTTTTGAAACTTCTTACCTAATTGGACATTTATATCTTTCACAATAGAATATATTTGTTTTCCGGATAATGATATTGGTGCTTTCTCCAGCTCAACCGTACCATCAAAAGCTTTCTTCTTCCGTCGGTAGGGGTGATTATGATTAAGAAATCTACGGTGTCCCAAATAAATATTTTTTCCACAGTTTTTCAATCGTATCGTACGAGTCTCTTCTCCACAAATTGGACACGCTTTTGCTCCTTTTGTTCTATGACCCGATAAGTTACCATAGGCGGAAAAATCATTAATCGTGCAAAAAATAACTACACGAAGGATGAGACAAAGTATTCAAAAAGCAGTCCCAAATCGGGGACTATTCGGGATTAATCCCTATTGGATTAATCCCGAACGAGTATGGACCTAAATTAATAAAAATTCCGGTAGTTTGGTCTTATATGACAATACTATCAATTACACATATATAATTTTATTTATATATATGTAATCAATTTATGCATTAATTATGCAAATTAATGGGTGTTAAAATTTAACAAGGATGACCTTAAATAAGAAAATAAGAAGATGAACTTAAATTTAAATTATATATAGAAAAATTACCTTTAAAAGATCTCAAAATATTAATCAGTAAGTGGATGTTGTTGCAGCTCGGAACAGATGGAACAGAGAGCTTCTAATGGTGGATAGTGAAAATGAAGATGAAAGAGCGGCGCTGTGAGACGAGGGTGTGATAAATAACCCTAATATTAATTTAGAACCGGTTTTTTAAAATGGGAATAATTTGTTTTTCAATTAAAATCGGTTTTTAACAAAACCGGTTTTAAAATAATAATTTTAGAACCGGTTTTATGAAAACCGGTTTTAAAATAAAAATTTTAGAACCGGTTTTATGAAAACCGGTTCTAAAATTATAGTTTTAAAACCGGTTCTAAAACCATTCTAATTAGAACCGGTTTTCTTACAACCGGTTGTAATAAAATGCAATAGAACCGGTTATTATAAAACCGGTTTTAATTAAAAAAAGTTAACACCGGTTGTTAAACAAAACCGGTTCTAATAATTATAATAAAATATATAAATACGCCACACTTATCATTTAACACCTGTTTTTTAAAAACCGGTTCTAAATAACCGTTTCTAAATCCAATTTTTCTGGTAGTGTCTACATTATTTTCATTCTTTAGGTTTCAAACACTTACTTAGGGAGAGTAAGAGAAGAACTATTGTCAAGATGGAGAGGAGGGATTTTAGTTTTCTTTTTTATTTCTCCCAGCAACTGTCTCTCTCCTTCTTTATTAGTTTTCTCCTCCACATCTACTCCGACTCTTCTATCTATTCCATCTGACAGATGTGTGATAATACAATGAGCTAGCTGGTGGAGGAGGATCAAGCTCATAATTTTTTTTATTCTAGTTTATTTATTTAAGGGGACACATACTTGTATTTCTATTCCTCTTTTTTTTCATCTTATTTTATTTATCTTCTTTTTATCTGTATCAACTCTTTTTTATTTACTTTAATGAAAATTTATAGTTGATTTTTCATATGCTATATCAAACAAATCTCTTTCAGTATTTGATTCTTTTCAGCTGACATGAATCAGCTTAGCTTATGTTAGTACAAATTCATCACAAAAATATAAGATCAGCATTGTATTAAAAATAAACACACACCAGAAAAGTTGATCACATTTATAGCAATTGATTTTAACGAACTTATGCGGACTACTCAAAATCTGTAAATTTATTTTGCTAAATATCATGCTTATTTTACGTAAAAAATGATAATCAAAATAAATTTCTTTAAAGTATAATATTACAACTTAATTACTTGAACAGTGCTTGAAAATTGACATTATTTTCCTTTAAGAATCCATATACTCTGGAGTACTTTGAATAGTTTTACACTCTATTTAAAATAGGCCCCGTGAATTTTAAACACTGCCCATTATATTGTGGCACTGACGTCTAACCGTCTCTCTCACTCTTAGGCGTCTAGATTCTGATTCTCTGTTATACAACATCGTACAGTGCAATATGTGAAATAATGAACCGTTAAATCACTTGAAATTTGTACTGATTTAAATCTCAAGGAGATCCAACGGTCCACATATAGCAGAGGATAAAAAAAATCTAAATATTCACTTTATTCTTTAGAGGCATGTTCGACAACTAATGGAATTGCAAAGGAATTGAGGAATTGTGGAATTGAGAATTGATCACTCTTCTCATCTATTCCAATCGTATTCGGTAAGAAAGGAATAGCGGAAGAGAGGAATTGAGACCAGGGAAGAATACAAGATTTTGGTCAGGGGCAATTTTCGGATTGTAATAGCTTATCGAGTTCAAACCCATTAACTAATCGGGTACTAAATAAAAAATTAATAATTTAATATATATTATTACCTAACAAAATAATATTCTTTTACATATTAAAAATAACAACAAAATAAATTTTAAAATAATAAATAATTAAGTTGATGATGAAAGTTTTTCACTACGGAACTTCGTATTTCAAAAATTTTGCGTAACTATTTCATTATGCACGATATTAAAAAAAATTCTCAATCAAAATAATCAAACAATTCAGGAAGAAACAAAAAAAAAATTCTAAGGGGGTAGATTACCAAAAGAATTATCTAAAACATCATTTTTCAAAATTTAAAAGAGGACAGCTACTCCCCTAGATCCATCTGGATGCGCCTCTGATTGAGACTATTCCAATCAATGAAAAAAAAAACACTATTCTTCTATTTCATCATCTCTATGGAATTGAGAAGAGTTTATTTTATAAAATAGAGATAGATCAAAATATAAAATATAAAATATAAAATACAAAAAAAATTTATTCCTCTATTTTATAAAATAGAGATAAACCAAAATATTAAAATACTATTTCTATATTTCCGTTGCTATTATAATTTTCTACTTTTCATAATTTCATTCAATTTCATTCTTTTTTAAATATTATTTCAATACAATTCTACATTTTTTTCTCCATTATTTCACTCATTTCACTCTTGCCGAACGAACTTAAAGAGCATATTCATTCTCTTGAAGGGACTGCTTTGGGCTCCCTATCTTTAAACAATCTTATCAAAAAATTCTGACAAAATTACCCACGTGAACTACTGTCAGGCCTTCCTTTAGACCATGTACGCCATTACAAGTATCCATTAATGAATATCGCTCCAAATTGAGTTTTGTGTTTTTTATTCTCTAATTATCACGGTCACTCCCTTTTCTACTTAGTATTTAATAATTGTTGCTTTTTCTACAGTTATATCTCTTAAAAATCGGAATGTTGCGTAGTTTTGAAGATAAAAATAATTACCTAAATGAAGGACAACCATAATTGGACAGATTACAAAAAAATGATGACTTGATATTCTAAATAAAACTCATTTAAAGTTTCTGGCAAAAGTTTGGTTTTTGTCTCAATCAAATTTAGTTACGTATTGTATTGATTACTATCAACAGTAAATTATATTGATATCTCTCTGGATAATTTAATATTCTAATTAAAATGACATATAATGACATATAATGACGTAGCAAGCTAGCAGCACGACACGTCTTATGCATTGCAAGTAGTACTTTTTTCACGTATGTGTGTAAAAGTTTGAGAGATGAAATATGATGATTGATAATTATTATTATTATGTAACATAAAGGAGTTACATCGGTTACAGAACCGTATATATACATGACTGAGAAAGTAACGGGAAAAATAAATGTTACTGTTGGTACTGTTTTTATTTCTAAGAATAAAATAAGATTACTAGTAACTTTTGTCAATTACAAAGTTAGATTCTTTAATTTTATTTTAGCCTATAATAAGTATTAATCTGAGACTAATCTCCATTAATCTTAACAATGTGATGTATTTTTTTGGGCCAAAGTTGATACGCTATACGAAATGATCTAGCGTCATCACAATATATCATGTCACACATCCCGAACTACCCATTATAATTTTCGATAGAAATTAAAATATATTTTATAACATAAAAAAACCATGACTAAATATTACTAACCATGATTGTGACTAATGCGATTAGCGATGACAATTTCTATAAAAGTGATTTTCTGACATATCATTATAAACATATTACTTTATCATGTCATGATAAGGCATGATATATTATTTTAACGTACTATTTTATGTATATAAAAAAATAATCATGTCATGATACGCCACTCGACTAATATACACTATATTATTTGACGACACGTCATGTTTCAAAGATACGTGGACCTTTATCTCCTTTTATGCAGTGTACCCATAGCGAAATCAATTTTTAACGCAACAAATTTTCTATTTATGTTTTTTTTTTCTAAATTTTCATCTCAAAAAAGTGCCATAGAATATATATGTTTTGCAGCCAAGTTTTAAAAAACAGAAAGTTTTAACCGTTTTAACAGTTTTGACAAATTCTGATATTAAGTTTTTGAGAAAAAATGGATTTAACGGGTTTTTTGTGATTTAACCATTTTATCTCACGTTAAACCCGTTAAAACCGTTAATTTAAAAAAAACGCATTTAACGATTGTAATTTTTTTATTTTAAATCTTAATAATATCTCTTATTTTTTTTTATTTTTTGGATGTAAATTAATGCTCTAATAAAAAGAGAAAACAAATAATCATGTAATAGTTTAATATAATTTAAGATTTTTAATTTTTAATTATTTAATTTTTATTATAATTATTATTTTTACTTAATTTAGTTAGTTATTAAGTACTAATAATATGAGAATATGTTTCTTAGCCTTTTTAAATATCAATTAATAGGTAAAAAATGATTGACCGTTTTTAATTTAATGATCGTGTAATACCGTTAAAATCGTTAACCGTTAACTAATCACCTCACTGTTAAGAGTCGTTAAATATTTTTTAAAATCTTGTTTGGAGCTAATAATTTTTCCAAGGCAACTTCACACGGTGTATAGAGGCTTCAAGAATAAACGCGGCTATTAATTTTAATTCTCGATATTAAGCTGTACCATTTAATTTTGTTCAATAGAATTGATAACTAAAAGTAATGCCAGCAAGTACCGTTGGAGCGTGTCATGAACAGTCGGGACAAGTTTTAACGTGTTTCTTATGAGCAGGATCTCTGTGCTATTGTACCATTGGTCGATCCA
The DNA here is from genome assembly GCA_037127355.1 of Schoenoplectus tabernaemontani. Taxonomy (NCBI): domain Eukaryota; kingdom Viridiplantae; phylum Streptophyta; class Magnoliopsida; order Poales; family Cyperaceae; genus Schoenoplectus; species Schoenoplectus tabernaemontani. The sequence continues at coordinate 17,196,995 of CM073750.1, read as the reverse complement.
AGTCCCCCTACCAGCTCCACACAATTTCCACTCAAGCATTATTGGTTAATTAAATCAATGTGTGCCAAAACGTCTGAGTGTCTTCTATACTGGCATGATATAACCAGATATGCTATTCTCTAGAGTTATAAATTATAATGAAAAATACAATACAATTAATATTTATTACTAGTTGTTGTGATAGACAAATACATTTGTTGTCACTTCTTTAATCTATACTATTATATAAAGTATCTAAGAATTGAAAGTCCATTTTTTGTCATGGTATTTTTTTATTATATCCATTTTATCCCTCAATTAGACGGATAATATTTATTTTTGGTTGATCAAACGTATGTGATCGCGTCCATTGATCCCCTCTTTCTCTCCATTTTTTTCTCATATATATTATTATTTTCATAATATTATTTTCTTTTATTTAGCAACCTTGTACATATTTGTTAAGAAATTAATGGTAATAATATATATTAAAATAATTTACTTTTCTTGTCATAAAAATCATGAATCATTAACTCATATTGTGCAAAAATCTCATCCAAGATTAAATATAGTCTTTATTATAAGTTTTCTCTATAATTTGGTGAATTTATAATTTAATATTAAATAAATATAATTTTTTTTATCTTATATTATTTTAATGTTTAAATAAAAGAGTCTGCTGCAACGCGCAGGTATATAGCTAGTCATTGATAATGAATGATTACGCTTATTCCATTATTACCAAATGAACAACAAAATCTTGGATTTCTTCCAGTCTTCCAAAGTATTGACAATAAATAAGATAAGCTTTTAGTTTTCATGATAACAGATGTCAGATGGCAAAAATAGATATATTGCTGTATATTGTGATTACATATTACTCCAGTTGGGAACCAACTGGAGAAAATCAAACATATTAAAGCACCAACCAATGGTTGGTACTTTAGACTCCAAATTAGGAAACTACTTAATTGTATTGTATGATGCCAAAAATCAACTAAACACTTCTTTTTCTTCTCTTCAAATGTACATTTCCGTTTTCCATCCCTAAAACCTCTTCTAGCTACTAGCTACAACAATTCATCCTGCTTCAACAATTGTTATACAAATGACGAAAGTGAGCGCAGCATGTTTTATTTGCAAGGAGAACAAGAGAGTCCTCGGCACTGACAAGGCGCCCGGTAGCTGTCCATACTGTAACGGGGAGGTGACAGCAACAACTGTGGAGCGCACGCGCAAACTCTGCTGTTTAACACTCAGCATGACAACTAAAAGAAAGTATACTTGCTCATCTTGCTCCAGAAGACTTGTCACTTACTCTGAATAGCTTTACTGTTTTTTTCTTGATTTTCACCGGTAGATCATTTCATATTAAGATATTGCAGTTATGTTCAGATTTGTCATGTTTTCTCCTTCCTGGTACCTTCTATATTTTTGGAGATGACTATTAGGCTCTTAATTGAATCCACAATCAGTAAGGAGAATATAAATGAGTAATGACACTATGTATTGGCTTAATTAGCAATTTATGCAAGAAAAGAATAAATAGATAAAGATGTTTATCTATGCTTGTGAGAATATACTTTTAAATTCTCATTGTTACTAATATGCACTGATTTCTATAGGAAACATGAATCCCTTTTGATTACAGAAACTTTGATTTTTTTTCTATTGGTATGTGCTAGAGAAATTGGAAAAAACAAATCAACAATGTCTTTTTAGATAGATCCAAATATTAGTTGTATATAGTAACTCTGTGTTCCCAAATCGCATAGGATGCATCGCCTGAACTTTATTGTGACAAGAGAAAATCATTTTAGCACTTCCAAGCAACAGATTTTTGTTGTTCATTTTAGCATTTCTGTAAAAAAAATGCAAAATTTTAGTTTAGACTTATCATGCCATTATTAAACTAACTTTAAAAAGGAAATCCATTCCAAAGCTTTTTCACGCCACTACTCAGAAATGTATTCAGGCATTTTTTCAAGTATCATGGTATTGTCTACTGTTAAAAGTACTTAGGACAGTAACAGCAAGATTGTATTCAGCGTAACAATCGCACAACAGTAATGCCCAAAAAGCTCTGAAATGTATTCTGTCGTTTTTCAAATACCATGATATGTCTACTCTCAAAAGCTCTTATTACAATAATTGCAAGTTTGTATTCAAAGTAACCATTGTACAGAAAAAATGCCCAAAGGGCTAAATTTAGGTTCCAAACTGCCATCTTTTTGTTTGGGGAAAGAAGTTGATGGAATCCTACTCAGAATCAAGATGCTTTGTTGTGCATCACGAGAGACGCAGATTAGGTAACCAGGTTTTCTTATGGCAAGTTGTTATCCTTTTTTTAAAAAAAAAAATCGTACTTTGGATAACAACATCACTTCACACTTTCCAGGATATGAAACCAGGTCACTTATTTGGATGTCTTTGTACTGATGACTTGATGTTAAAGGATTCCTCACCTTTTGTGAGGAGATTAGTCACCAAAAAATATTGAAACCTTACCTTTAGAGATCTGTATAATATGAATTGGTAAGATGACTGGTGTATAGTATGATTAGTAAGATGATTGGACGTAATATCACACGCGTTTGTAACATATGGTTAACACAGTTATAAAGAAACCGGGTCATGTTTTTGGGGAGAGATGTGGACACAAAACCTCACCGAATGGACAGACATTAATTCAAATTTAAAAATTCTCTAAAACACATGAGGGCTGGACTTGGGACCCCAGACCAGCATATCCAAAAAGAATTAAGTGGAATAGCATTGAGAAATGCTGTCAGCTGTCTGATATGAGTTTGCATTCGAGAAGTCTGGTTGATTATTATTTCATGAAGAAAACAACTGGCCTCTTGGTGGTCCTGTACGGATCAAATCGAGAAGCCTGACTGAGGCGGTATGTTGATGTCTTGGCTCAACAGATCAACTGAGTTGGAACTTTGAAATAAATTAACACAAACAGTTAATTTTTTTAGAACTAGAATATCTAATAATAATTTCAAGTTGCATAGAATATGAAAGTTAAACCTAAGCAATGAGCTTAAAATACTGAGTCTCAAGTCGATTGCATTTTAATTCTCATTTCAAAAACCAGTTGCAGACTCAAACTTTTAGGCTCTCATCAGAATGGTTTTTTGTATTACTCAAAAAAAGAATGGTTTTTTGTCAGAATTTGTTTCATTTCAATAGAATAAAATAGAGAAGAGATAATTTAGAATTAAATTTTCATGATCAGTATGTCATTGTTATAGAGAATAATTTAATTGAAGAAATTATAAAAAAATGATAATTTTCATCAAATTTACAAAATTTGTCCTTACAAATATAAATTCAGTTAAAAGAAAAGGTTGAAAATTTTATACGTATTTATTCACAAACGAGAGTAGAAGAGATTGATTACCTTATCAAAGTAATATTTATTATCTTTGGCTCTAACTCTCAGTGACGCGGAGAAGAAGAACAGTGGTAGACAAGTCTCTCACAGAGGTAAAAATGAATTCTCGTCAAATACCTTCATTTTGTTGAGGATTTATGTGCGTGATTTCAATACCTTCAAATCACACCAAATGAACTCTATTCCGCCACTCCTCCCCATTCTAATCACACGACAGGCAAAAATTATATTTCTGATTCTTATTTTACAGCTTGTGACTTCACATTGATAAGTGGATTAGTCCGATTGTGTATACAGACAACAAAACAAAAGAGCTATGCAGAAATGGCTGATTAAGCACACAGGAAGGCATTTATCTACTCACAGTTCAGAACCGAGTAGTGTGATTTTAAAGTATAAAATAGGGTATAAACGTATCGATAGGAATATATAGCGTATTAGTTGAGAAGTACAATGCAGAATTGCAAGTATTACCAAATGAAAAACTCATATTTGATGACCATAAAGACTAGGCAGACACAACAGCTTATACCCTCTCAGTCTCTCAGCACAATTAGCACAGCATAAAAAACAAATATCCTTGTTTCCAAAACTCAACATTCCAAAAATTTGAACCACAAAAAGTTCCATTCAAGAAAAAGATGATAACGCAAAATATCAACTGAAAAAGCCTAGTTCATCCTCCGGATGAGCTCATTGATATAGTTTTCACGGTTTCCTGCATCACCACCCTCAACATAGTGGTTTCTCTTCTTCTTAAGACCACCAAGTGGGGCCTTAAGCTTGAACGGCCAGAGGAAGTTGTTGGCCTCCTTAAAGTGGGGGCCGACTGTCATGATCTCATGTACTAAATCTTCAATGCAAACAATGCCATGAGAGCCCAAACCCTACAAAAAAACATTTGTTCAAATTTAAATCCTTCCATTGATGATTCAATAAAGTAACCAGTTCCCGACTCAAACTGGAGTTCCATACACAATAATTGTAAGCCCCCAATAAGTTGATAATCACAAAACTGCACAAAAAACAAACATGCCACAAAAGATATATATGCTACTAAAGTTATAAAAGCAATCTTCTAGACTGCATTTAACTATGGAGGAGAATGGATAAAAGAGTACCTGCTCAATGATAGAGTTGTCAGAGAGTGGGATCCTCTCCTTGTTGAGCTTACCATATCCCCTCTTGTAGATCAACTCCCTGACACTCTTCAGATTGGGATACCTAAGAAAAAACGATCAAAATGTCCAATTAAAGAGATTCCTTGCATAAGATATGTTTGAAAAACAGCATGTTAATAATCTTTGAAATTACCCATAAGTCACATATGGCTCAACACGTCGCAACATGTTCATGGTGGCCTTGTTGACCTTCAGGAAAACACCATTGAAAATCTGCAAAAATATCAAATTGTAAAGAATCAATCTTTGTGGGTAATATTGATATTTGGCCACAGTAGTTACTAATTATTAACATAATTACTGATTTTCACATACAAGCACAACAATAAAATGAAATTTTCACCATGCAATAAGAACCAGACAGTAATGATCAATTAATTGATGGAAACCAAAAAGGATTTGTTTTTTAGTTGTGCAATACCTGTCTAAGACGGAGAAGCTGTAAGATCTTCCTGGTCTTGGGGTGCATGGCATTGATACTACACAAGAAAAGATATGTTGGTTCGAAATATGTTTTGAAATTAATGTTTGATAATAAAAAGTCAACCATCCGACTTCCAAAGAGCATTACCCTCTGATACGGATGATGAAAAGCAGCTTAGCCTCAGGGCTGACGTAGAAGCCACCCTTCAATCTCGCCTCCCTCTTGAGCTGAACCAGCTCCTTCTCCTATTATGGAAAAAAAGTAACATCACATTATTGCCGATATTGCAAAGAGTACATACAAATACAAAATGATATTGAGTTTGATCAGAGAACCTACATAATTTCTGATTTGTTTTCAGAATATATGTGAGAAATAGATCCAGTTACACATTCATAACCACAGCAACTAGATGATCAGCAATAAAAACATTGTAGTCAATTTAATCACTAGTAAATGACAACAGAAGCAAGAATCATTATTCACTTGGAACCATTCTAAATTAACTACAATACAATTGGAAGTTTGGTAATATAGATCACTACATGAAAGAGGTAATCAGACCTTTTTCATTGAATACGTAAAAAGGGGTAACACCTGAGAAAAAGTCTACATTTTGACATCAGTACACATTTACTAATCCATACAAGTATTCACCTAAATTGCTGGAAAATCCTGATAGCATTCAAATAAATGAAAAATGAAACTAAAGAACATAAATATATACTAGCTATCGTCAAATAGAATTTATACCTGAGCTTGGTACTCCTCAGCGTATTTGCAAGCTTTCTGAACGATCAGCTTCTTCTTTTCGCAAGATTCCTTCCGCTGCTTCTCCAACGCCTCCTTCTTCTCAAGAGCCCATTGCTCCTCTCTCTTTTGCTTCTTCAAAACCGACTCGGGCACCACCTTCTCCGCCGCCGCCGACATCTCTGTATCAATTCACAGAAGATTGAACCTCTGGATCCGATCCAACAAAGAGGAGACAAAAAGGCTGTTCTAGGGTTTTACGGTTTTACCTGCGTGGCGTCGTAGAGATGTGAGGAGAAAGAGAAAATAAGCGGAGGCGCTGAAGTGGCTTATTTTGTTATATAAGGGAGGTCAGGGTCGGGTGTCAAAACCCTAGAGGTTGTCAGGACCGTCGGATTAGATCGCAAGTCGCAACACCTCATACTTTTTGATATGAAGATAATATTTAACGGTTTGGATCATCTATTTAAATTTTAAAATATGAGATATAAACGTGAAATATAAAGTATTTTATATTTATAAAACACATTAGCACACCTCATATTATGATTATGATTATTTATAATTATTATTATATTATTACATTATAATTATGATTATATTATTATATATATATATTATAATTATTATATTATTAGTATTATTATTATTATTATCATCATTGTCCTCATCATTGTTAGTATAATAATTATTAATATTTTAACTATTCTAATTAACAAGAGATAAATAATATTTTTGCTCTTCCAAAAATACTATTATTCCACTCTTTTAAAACTACAACTATTTCAAAATTATTCCTTGATTTTCCAAACTAACCCCTAATTCATACAAGTTTTGTATAATTTGTAGTCATATTTCAACACAGAAAATCACCAAAAAAATATTTTGAATGTTGTCCCACAATTCGTTTATATTATAATCATTGTGTCCTCAAACCTCTATTATACGAATAACATTGAAAAATTAATACAAATACATTACAATAGTATAAACTTTATTAGAGTTTTATATCAATTATTGTCTCGTGTCAACAAATAAAATGATCAAAATACACAAAGTTATTTTGAATGATGTCTCATATTCAATCATTGTGTTTTAAGATCTCTATGACACAAATATCATTGAAAGATAAACACAAACACATTAAAATGATATTTAGTTTATTCGAGTTTTGTATCATTTGTTTCCTTATTTCAACATATAAAATCACAAAAATACATAAAATTATTTTGAATAATATCTCGTATTCATTTATTTTATAATCACAACATTCTCGAATCTTTATGAATGAATAACATTGAAAATTAACACAAATGCATTTAAATGATATGCAGTTTATTTGAGTTCTTTTATCATTTGTAGACTCATTCCAATATATAAAATCACCAAAAAAACTCATGTTTATTTTGAATATTTCACCATATTCGTGGTATTCATTTTATTCGAGTTTTGTATAATTTGTAGTCTTATCAACACATAAAATCATCAAAATACACAGTTTTTGAATGATGTCTTATTCATTTATATTAAAATCAATGTGTTCTCCGATCATTATGACACTAATAACATTGAAATATTAACACAAATAGATTAAAATAATATTTTAACACATAAAATGACCAAAATACACGAAATATTTTTGAATGATGTCCCCCTTATTTGTTTATCTTATAACATTGTGTTCTCGAACCTTTATGACACAAATAACATTGAAATATTAACACAAATGCATTAAAATAATATTCAAGTTATTCGAGTTTTGTATAATTTTTAGCCTCATTTTAACAATTAACATTGTCTTATATTCATTTATACTATAATCACTATCTTATCAAATCTTTATGACACAAATAACGTTGAAAAATTAATACAAATGCATTAAAATGAAACGTACAGTTCATTCGAATTTTATATCATTTATAACCTCATTTCAAGACATAAAATCACAAAAACACTCAAAGTTTTTCTGAATGTTGCGCTCTATTATTTTATATTATAATTATTGTGTTCTCGAACCTTTATAACATGAATAGTGTTGAAAAATTAACACAAATACATTAAAATGATATTCAGTTTATTCGAGTTTTTTTATCATTTGTAGACTTGTTTCAACACACAAAATCACCAAAATACTCAGAATTATTTTGAATGATGTCCCATATTCATTATATTATAATCATTGTGTTCTCGAACCTTTATCACATGAATCATGTTCAAAGTTTTACACAAATATATTAAAATAATATTCAGTTTATTTGAGTTTTGTATCATTTGTAGTCTCATTTCAATATATAAAATCACCAAAATATACAAACATATTTTGAATGTCACCTATTCATTTATATTTTAATCAATTGTATTCTTAAAACTTTATGACACGAATAATGTTGAGTGATTAACACAAATATATTAAAATGATATTTAGTTGATTCGAGTTTTGCATCATTTGTTGCCACATTTCTACACATAAAATCACCAGGATACATAAATCTATTTTGAATGATGTCCCTATTAGTTCATATTATAATCACATTGTATTGAACCATTACGACATGAATATCGTTGAAAGATTTACCCAAATGCATTAAAATAATATTCAGTTTATTCGAGTTTTGTATCATTTGTAATCTCATTTCAATACATAGAATCAACAAAATATACTAAGATATTTTGTATGATGTCATATATTCATTTTTATTATAATAATTATGTTATCTAACCATTATGACACAAATAACATTGAGAGATTAATACAAATACATTAAAATGATACTCAGTTTATTCGAGTTTTTGTACCATTTGAAACCCCATTTCAACACATAAAATCACAAAAATATACATGATGTATTGAATGATGTTCCTTATTCGTTTATATTTTAATCATTGTGTTCTCGAACCTTTATGACATGAATAACATTGAAAGAATAATACAAATACATTAAAATGAAATTCATTTTATTTAAATTTTGTATAATTTGTAGCCTCATTAAAAACATAAAATTACAAAAATATACAAAGTTATTTTCAATGATGTCCCATATTCGTTTACCTTATAATATCATTGCGTTCTTGAACTTTTATGACACGAATAACGTTGAAGGATTAACGCAAATGCATTACAACAGTATTCAATTTGTTCGAGTTTTGTATCATTTGTAGCATCATTTTAATAAATAAAATTATCAAAATACACAAAGTTATTTTGAATGTTGTCATGTATTCATTTATAATCGCTATGTTTTCAAATCTTTATGACACAAATAACGTTAAAATATTAACACAAATGCATTAAAATAGAATGCTTATTCAAATTTTATATCATTTATAGTCTCATTTCAACACATAAAATCATAAAAATACTCAATAGTTATTTGAATATTGCACTCTATTCATTTATATTATAATTGTTGTGTTTTCAAACATTTATAGCATGAATAATATTGAAAGATTAACACAAACACAATAAAATGATATTTAGTTTATTCGAGTTTTGTATCATTTGTAGCCTCATTTCATCACATAAAATCATCAAAATACTTAAAGTTATTTTGAATGATGTCCCCTATTCATCATTGAGTTATGAACTCTTTTTGACATGAATAACATTGAAAGATCAACACAAATACATTAAAATGATATTCAGTTTATTCGAATTTTGTATATTTTGTAGCCTCGTCTAAACACATAAAATCTCTAAAATATACAAAGATATTTTTAATGATGTCCCATATTAGTTTACATTATAATTATTGTGTTATCAAAACTTTATCACACAAGAATGACGTTAAAATATTAACACAAATGCATTAAAATAATTCTTAGCTTATTCGAGCTCGGTATCATTTGTAGCTGCATTTTAACACATAAAATCACCAAAACACACAAAATTATTTTGAATGATGTTTCATATTAGTTTACATTATAATCATTGTGTTATCGAACCTTTATGACACGAATAGTGTTGAATGGTTAACACAATTGTAATAAATAGTTTTCAGCTTATTTGAGTTTTATATTATTTATAGCCTCATTTCGCACACACATAAAATCTCCAAAATAGTCAAATTTATTTTGAATGACATCCTCATTCATTTATATTATAATCATTATGAACTTTTATGACATGAATAACATTGAAAGATTAACATAAGTGCATTAAAATAATATTCAGTTTATTTGAGTTTTGTATAATTTGTAGTCTCATTTCAACACATAAAATCACCAAAATACATAAAAATATTTTGAATGATGTCCCCTATTCATTTATAATTTATTCGTTGTGTTCTTGAACCTTTATGGCACAAATAACTTAGAAAAATTAACACAAATGCATTAAAGTATTATTTAGTTCATTCAAATTTTGTATCATACGTAGTCACATTTCAACTCATAAAAATATCAAAATACACAAAGTTATTTTGAATGATATCACTATTCATTTACATTATATGTATTGTGTTATTGAATCTTTATGACATAAAAAAATTTGAAAGATGAACACAAATGATTTATATGGTATTCAATTTTCAAACCATTATCACACAAATAGTGTTGAATGATTAACACAAATACGTTAAAGTGATATTAACTTTATTTGAGTTTTATATCATTTATTGTTACATTTTAACATATAAAATCAACAAGATACACAAAGTTGTTTGAATGATGTCCCATATACATTATAATAATTATGTTATCGAATCTTTATGACACAAATAGTATTTAAATATTAACATAAATATATTAAAATAATATTCAAATTATTTGAGTTTTGTATCATATATATGTAGCCACATTACAACACATAAAATCATAAAAATATAAAAATTATTTTGAATGATGTCTCCTATTCATCATTGAGTTATCAACTGCCGAGAGAGGGGAGTGGGTTGAGGAGTGTGTTAGAGAGGAAAAAGGAGGAGATGAAATGGGTGGTGTGCAGATCCGGCTGTCAGAGGAGGGATAAGGTGCAGATTTGGTATCGAAGCGACAATTTAGGTAGATTTGGAGGTCGGGTAGCGGCTGTTGGAGGGCGGAGGTAGAGGTTGGGGTTGGCGGAGGGTGAGTTCGGAGGTGGAGGTTGGGTTGGCGGAGGTCAGAGGTAGCGGTGAAGGTCGGGGTAGCTACGGAGACGGAGGTAGAAGAAACCCTAGATTTACGATGGTGAGAGGAAAAATCCATGACTGCTTATATTTCCGAGGAGAGACGGAGGAGGAGGAGAAGAGGGGCGGGATAGGCGAAATCGGATGCGCGACCTCCTCGCCTAGTGTTTACTCGCTTTTTTGTCGCTTCGCATTTCTGCACTCTTGTCATGTCACGTTTTAACCTTATCCTTATTTATTTTCATTATGTTTTTATTATGTAATATTCTCCGATGATCAATCTTAACTATAATTAAGCATACTTAACCCTCCGTTATACTCTAATTTTCTCATCAAGTCTCAATTCAACACAAATTTACTCTTGTAATTAGCTTTTTACATGACCCTTTTGTCTTCAGCTTTCCTCAGTTTTGCCTTTAAGCACCCAACAACATACAAGCAAGAAAAGTGATGTCTAAATAGGAAAGGACAGGTAACAAATTACAAATGTCTTGTAATGGAGCACTCACAAATACTCACTTTGTTCACATGACTGGGGTGAAGTTAGAAGTAAAACGTGTGTGTAGAAAATAATATTATTAGCATTCCTTTTTGCTCTTTTAAATGTATTTGATGAAATTTAAATTTACATTTTGCATTAGGTATTCAATGAGTTCAATGCAAGGAAGCCAGATGAATTGAATATTTTTGAAGGAGTGACAAAAAACCACCTATTTACGGGCATCATTGGCATAACTGTTATGTTGCAGGTACTACTTTAGAAAACATATTTAAAATATATTCTATGACAACAAAATATTTCTTTCAGAAGAGATGATTTGATTTAATTTTTTTGTTTCAAAATGTTACAGACAATGATTATCGAGTTCCTTAGAAAGTTCACAACAACTGTGAGACTTACCTGGTAGCTCTGGCTAGATTTTTTTATATATAATAATTATAATAATCATATTATTAATAATAATAGTGATAAAAGAAAAAAAATTAAATAAATGGCAGCGCGCTACTGCCAGTGGCATCTTTACTGAAACACACAACTGCTAGTGGCGTCTTTACTAAAACGCGTCATTGGAAGTGACGTGTTTGTCTCCTACAAATACCAACCGCGCAAATAGATACTCGTGTGTGTATTTATAGTGATCAAAAACCTATTTTTAGGCAAATGCGCCACGCCGGTGGTGCGTTGCGCGTTTACACAAAGACGCCATCGACAAAGGGGTGCGTTTACACAAAGACGTCATCGACGTAGTAGTGGTGCGCTGCCATTCGTAGTTTAAAATTTTACTTTTATCACTCTTATTATTAATAATATGATTTTTATAATTATTATATATATAAAAAAATCTGAGCTCTAGCTATTTGGCATAGGCATTGCTTTTGTTAGGTAAAGAGATTTTTTATTTTATTTTATTTTATTAATTTTGTACATATAAGTTTGAAGAAAATTTTCAGATTTACCATTTTGCTCCTTAGGAAACCTCAGGTTCGTTGGTAATTTGAGCATGACTAATTACTTTTTTGCAGATACAATATATATAGAAGCTTTTGTATTGTTGATCATTTCCATTCATAAGGAAAGGTCATTGGTGCCTTTTTGGCGAGATTAGGGAAATTATTGTCGGTTGCTATTAATTAATCTGAGGAATTATGCTTTGCACAACCAAGTTTTCACACACTTTTTTTTTCTGGTTGGTTTCTGAATTCTGAATACACAACACTCATGCGACATTATCTGATGTAACTCGTTTTTTTTTTTTTTGCTTCTCTGTGATAAATTGTTGGCAGTATCTGCCATTTTTTTCGAAAAAAGAAGACAAATTCCTCTATATTCAATATACATTTTAAAAGAACCAAGAATTCGATACTTTTTTGGGGGATTTGACCATATAATTTTGACTCCTATCCTGAGAATTACTCTACCTATTGCTTGATGTAAAACATATACTGGTTTTTTTGGCCAACCTGTACATTTGACCAAAAGAATGTCTACTTGATTAGAATGTTTTCATTTTTTTCATTGAACAGTTAGCCCCTTTCATTTTTGGGGAAGTTTATTCCAGTCCCTAAAACTCCTTTGAAAGATCTAATTTGCAAATACTGGCCCAAAAGAAGAAAAGGTACTCTACAATTTATACGTCATTTCACATAATACAATTTATACGTGCTCTAAGTACTACATTGCTACATGTCCGGGGCTGTACTACAAGGGCATGTTATTCTAAGTTACTAACAATGATGGTCAGAAGTTTCCTAAAAGAAACTGATGGCACTAATTCAATTATGTTATAATCAATTGTTTTTAGCAGCTGCTGTGAAATTTGATGAAGCAGTGCACATCAAGGTCTAGAAGAGTTATATAGTTAAAACAAGAAAGAAGACAAAACTAATGATGAAGGCTTGACATTCCAAATAGTATGATCTTAACTTAACTTTGTTTTATGGAATTCCAAGGTCTTTTATCTTATCTTTTTATTATTTTCCCCTTAACCATACACATGTAAAAAGGAAATGAAATTGTAATTAGTTTCCAGTTGGTGTCGTTGTGAAACATCAATTGTATCTTTGTTGCTAATGTTGCTATATTTCTGTTGTGACTTGTTGTTTGCTTTTGGCTTCATTCTTGGTGTGAAGTTGCTAAGTCGATTCTAGAAAGGGTGTCAAAGCATGGAAGTGTATCCTCTGAGTTAAAATCAGGATTTGAGTTAACACGTGGCTTAATTTGATTCGCCGATTTTGGACCGCGATCAAGCATTACAGTCATCCTTAGTTATGAGACGCTCTTTAGTTTTTACTGCACGGGCAAACACAAAATCCGGGTCACCGCAGAGGATGTCAATTCGTCAAAGCATTGGCGGTTCTAAAAATGAACGTTAGAAATTCTACTTTCCATTTATAATTTATAAATTTCTTTGAATGGAACGTTGCAAATTCTACTTTCCTTTTTTGATGTTGAGCACGGATTGGATGGTTATGGATGCGTTGAGAGACGTGCTAATCCCAAATCCATCAAAAATTATGCGAAATCGGACGACTCTCACACTGCTACTTGCCTTAGAAGTCTTTTTTCTTTATCTCAGCAGTTGCCATGTTGTCTTAGCGGCATTTCTTCCCTCTTCTTTTCAGATCTCCTGTTGTATTGTAGTAAACTGTGTTTTGTATATTCAGCTGATTACTATGAAGACCTAATTAGTGCCTAGATATATATTGTTGATGAAAGATAAATCTCCTTCATATTGACTAAAATATAATATTCATTTAATTTAAAATATATCTATGATTTTTATTTTTTATTTTGAATAAAATTTAAAAAAAAAAGACGTACGTGTTAGATGTATGGTTCAACTACACTAGAGTAACTCAAATTCAAATAGCTGGAACTTGCCTGTCAAAGTTATAAGCCTGAATTCGCGAAAATGTAATATTTATGTTAATTAGGTTGTTCATTTTCGCCTCGAAAAATATAATATATAAATAATCATATATTTAAAATAATTTTTTATGTAAAATAACTTTTGTTAGGAAAATTTTGAACACACATATATATTTAAAAAGAAGCTAAAAATATATATATTTAATGATAAATATTATAATTAGTTACATAATAATTTATTAAAAAGAATATAATTATTTTAATATTTAAATTGTATCTTAGAGACATCATGTCATCTCTTTAAATGAAGAAAAAAATGTTATGAGCTATTTGATTAAGATAATGAAGAGAGAGAGAGAGACAAAATCAATGGTGAAAATTATGAATAATGTGGCATAACTAAAAAGTTTGAAAAACTAATCCTCATTCTGAATATAAAATTTTTTGTTTTTCAGATTTGTCAAAATATTCTAGAAAATTGTGGGATGTTACAAATTTTCAATCAAAGATGATTATAAAAGATAATTAGCTATAACTAATTGATTGGATTACCCATTTGAAAGTTTACAACATTTTACTTACTTTTGAAAGCATTTCGTCGTTCCTTTTATGTTTTTAAAATTTTAATTTGGATGCAAGACCCATTGAACTAAATTGATGAAAAAAAGGAGAATTGTGAATGTTGTGAGATGCGAATTTATAATTTATCTAAAATCCACGAATACAATGAAGAGCGTAACAAAAGTTTAGATTAAAGGTGGATCCTTTACTAAAACACTAATTGCATGTTATGGCATGTGCGTTTAAAAGGAAAAGTACAAAAAGTTCATGGTTTACGTCATTTTTATAATAATTTGTCTGTTTGATACCTCATCTTCTAAACTTAACTAGATGAGCAGTGAAAAAAATAAATCACAATCTTGGACAAAGGAAGAGATAAATGGAAGATACTCTTTCATCATGTGCATCCCCTGTTTCTTTCTTGAAATCTGTTGTAGTTTCTATTCTTTCTTTTTGAATTCTTTATTAACAACGATTTGTCTTCTTAAATTGCGTCTTCGAACCATTAGCACTACTATTTTTTTTGTTACTTAGCTAACACATAGCAGGGAAACAGTCCTTAGATATTAGAAGTCATTGTCGATTGAGAACATAAAAAAGACACACTTTTCTTTATCATCTTAATCATCATTAATCTTTTACAGCATAGATGTGGGTTGGAATATCCAATTAAAGTCATTTAATGATTTCACCAAATAGCACACTTCACTAGAATTATATTAGTTGTTGTCGTGCTAAAAATGTACAACTTATTCACAGTTTGTGAAAACTTGACGTCCGATCTCAGATGCACACGCTACTGATCTTCGTTAAATAACTGACAGAGATAAGGAAAATTGCATCGAAAATATAACAAAAAGATTGAATTATGATTCCCAGAACTCTTTTTAAGTTGGGAGCTTGATCAACAAAATTCTAACTACATTCCAAACAGGACATGAAAAAAGAAATGAACCTAACTAGCTATTAAACTGCCAAGAATAATTAATCCTACTCTATCCCTTCTTGCCCTAGTCAACATCACAAAACTGTATGATTTCTCATGATTATTTTTATTCCCTTAAAACTTTTCACAATATTCGTTACAATTTTATAATTATCATGCAAGAAATGTAGGTCAGTAAACATTCTCTCTATTTTTTTGTGGTTCCTCTACTGGTAGCTTTCTTCTTGTTCTTTATAGCCCAAGAAGTATATAATACAGAATCGTGATTGGCAACGCAATAAGCATTCCAAATATAACCCTGAAAAATAAGAAAAATAATTTGATTAATTAAGCTGAAAATTTTTGGGCATTGATTAAATTTGGAAATTTTGAGGGGGGTAAATTGAAAATTGCTTACGCTGTGCTAAGAATTTCTGGGTGGCAATTGTACTCCTTGGCAAAAACAAACGGTACGATTCCTTGGGGAAGAGCAGCCTGCTCCAATAGCATATCTCATTAGCTAGCGGTTTTTATAATTTATTTTAATTTTAATTTCAAGGTGAAGCAAATGTATTCATAATGTCCGATGACATAATTGCCAGTTTGCCAGAATGTGTTTAGTTGGTTTATATATACTCTGTTCAAATCATTGTATGGCTAGTTCAAAATAAGCAGTTATTCTTTGGCATGCTTTACTGTTTGGAAAAGAGATTATAAATGCACCTTGTGTTCCAAAAAAGAGGTTCTTCTTAATGGTTTTGCTAAAACATTTTTTATATTAGAAATTATTTTACCTGAACAATAGCAACATGGAGGAGCACCCCTCGAAGGCCGATGGCAATAGATGTCGCTGTTATCACAGCCGGACCAGTGAGAAACCTAACAGCCATCGAAAATGCTGCAACAGATTTACCGCACGAGATAATCTTTGGTTGCAATGCCATGAAGAGACCTATATATATATATACAAGCATAGTAAATTTAGAATGATCAATGTTCTGACCTATATATACAAGCATAGTAAATTTTACTTATCTAATGACTTATGTTTCTTTTGATGAAGATGGAAGTAACAAAGAGTTAATTTTTTGAAATTTGTGAAGAAAACAAAAGAACATACCTAAGCTAAACATAGCCATCCCAAGACCTGCATCTGAGAGAATTGAAATGGAACCCTTGATTATTGTTGGCATCTCAATGTTCCACCTGAAAGTTGAATTACATAGTTAATTCAGCAATTTGCAAGAAGCAATTATTCTTGACATTATAATTATACATTGTACTTAGGTCGGCTGTAATTAGGAAAAAGAATATATGTTGATAGATCATGAAGGAATTTGGAGATTAAGAAATCATAAGAGCACACGGCGTTGTAACATGATACTAGACAAGTTCGCATGTGAACACATGCACTTCTCCAAACAACTCTGTGTACCTACTAATTTAACTAAAGAAGATATTTAAATTACAAGTAATCTATCATAGAATGAAGAACTAGATTTGGATCTAAACACGGCCAACTCAGGCGGAAATATTTATATATTGAAATCACATGTCCTCTCATGACCAAAATATAGAATTGGTACTGAATAAGAGTTTTCATAAATTATCCTTCTAAAAACAATTCTAGCCGTTGCTGCACATGAGATCAATTTTAATATAGAATAAAATTGAGTTCTTTTTCTATTTTGTAAATGAACGGTACGGCCTTATTTAGGAAATTTAGTAACTAATAGACTAATTGCTATAGAAAAAATACAAAGTGAAAGAAAAAATTAACAGAAAAATGTCAGGATCTCATTGGAAAATACATATGTAGCAGAAAAAAAACTAATTGGCACAGTTACTGTATTTGCTTTTTCAACATAACAGTTGCAAAATTATTTATTCAGGAACAAAAATTCAAAATATCATACCTGAAAGATACTAATGACCATATTAAACCGAAGATGCTTGAGTAGGTATTAGGGTTTCTGATGAGCTTTCTCCAAACCATGATTAATATAAGTCTAGTCATGACACTAGTTGGCGGCATCTGGTGATTGGACTCAATTAGACCCGGC
This sequence comes from Schoenoplectus tabernaemontani, assembly GCA_037127355.1. Lineage (NCBI taxonomy): Eukaryota > Viridiplantae > Streptophyta > Magnoliopsida > Poales > Cyperaceae > Schoenoplectus > Schoenoplectus tabernaemontani. Next base: position 17,179,237 of record CM073750.1, on the reverse strand, counting down.
TGTGCTGCAATTCCCTTATCTAGCCCCTTTTTGGGTGCCATGTATGGTGATCCCGTTGTCGGAAATTTTACACCGGGGCTCCTAGATCCATCCTCAATATCTACTTCCCCATTCACGCCTGTCTTTTTCGTTGGGCTATTGTTTCCACTTGATGCATTGGCACCTGTTGTTCAGCTCAAAGGAGTTACACATATGCTAAATTTATAATTTTTGAGGTTACATTGACAAAAATTTCCAGAAAGATTGTCTGTCATACCTTTTGGAGTTGGGTTATTACCAATAGCCCCAAAATCAGTTGATGCTGCTCTATTAACAGCATTCCTCATGTTAGCCTCAGACACAGGAGAGGCACTTGAGCTCCAAACAAACATGTGCAATTCCTTGTTTGAATTTGAGTTAGACCCACCCAACTCCTTCTTAGTGGACCCCATCGATAAGCCAGAGAGCACTGGGTTTGGTGTCGGATAAGACGATGTAGTTGTGGTGGTGTATAATTCACTGCTTTTGCTATTAACTTTATTTTTCATCTTTTCATCATCCTGCCCTGATACAGCCATGGGATTTGGGCTTGCAAGTTTGCTAGAAAACATGGCATAGAAATCTGTCTGGTTGAAACTAGAGCCACGTGGGGTCGGCTCACGAGAGGATTGAAGAGAGTATATCTCAACACCTGTCAGGTTAGAGGCACGAGGGGTCATGGACATAGCAGAGTTGATCCCGTGTAACTTGTTGTTGTATGAGTTGATTGATCGTCCTGTTGTGGACACTACTAGAATTGTTGATATTTCTGTGGAATGTCCCTATATTTTCCCTGGGATATTTTGGGTTCGATGGAAATGCCAAAAGATAGGGTTTCCGTTGATTATTTGCCTCGCACGTTCACGGTAATAAGTATTAATGGAAATAAGTTTTTATCATTCGAGGCAAATATTGTCAACGCTTGGAAGGAAATCTCCAGATTTTGCGCTTTTACGGAAATACCTATCTCAGATCCGACGGAAATTGTATAAAGTATTATATATCTGTACTCTCAACATTTCTGTGAAATGTTTATATCTTTTCCGTGGATTTTTGCACAGAAATGTTATTTATCTTTTTCTGATATTTTCTCTCATTTGAATAGTTGATATTTGTTTTACCATTCCAATTATAATTCAAATTATATATGAAATTTTTCACAGTACATCCCACACCACATGATTGACAAAAGAAGTCTAACAATATTAATTAATTGTCCATGGATCATTTAAAATTACAAGATAAATTCAAAGGAGTTGAAGAAAACAGATGGTTAAATTTTAAAATTAAGGATTGTCATTTTCATTGCTAAGCAATGACCTCCATATTGAAGCCCAGGTAACATACCCCACCTCCCTATGGTGCCACTTTGAAATAAAAATGCAAATAATATTATTTATTCAAACCGTGACTTAAGGCAAGTATACATTATTGGGTGAAAAAATTCATCAATTGATAATTGGTCAACACAATTGAATGGATGGTTAAATTGATCCAATTTATTGACAAAACCATAATGTCAATTAGACAAATTAATACCATTTAACGAAAGTTGAAATAATCAAGGAGTCTTTTTTTAAGAAACTACTGTATCATATTATGTGTCGCGAGCATATGGATCATCATCATCTTCTTCTTCTAAGTTTGACTCATTGATTAAGAGTCTATCGGTGTTGTCGCTTTCTATTTCTTCTATCTCGGTAGATGTTGTTGACAATAGATTAATTGGATTGATGATTGATTGTTGGGGTGAAGTGTTTGTTCCTCTTGAAAAACTTCTTCACCGTCTCCAAGAACTAACTTTCCTTTCTTCTGTGTTTTCATGGCCACCCACCAATTTTTTCTATCTCCCCTAGTCGACGCATATGGCAGATAATACACTGTATTGTTTGCAGCACCTTTCCAACACAAATGGATCGTAGTAGCGAAGCGAGAAGCATGCTTAACCTCAACAATGCCACGTTCTTCGTCATTCTTAACACCATTTATTATGTCAAACCAATCACATTTGAAAAGAAGCACCTTATTACCTCCTTCATAATTTAACTCAACCACTTCTTGGAGAACCCGTAGTAGTCTTGTTGTGCCTCATTATCGCTTGGGATTGTCCTTTAATACGACGCCACTATTCTTGTTGATCTATCTTGACCGTACGTCTTAGTGTGGAATTTGAAACCATTTATTTCATATCCACCATAGCAAATTGCTTGTTTATCGGCTTCAATGCAAGATTGCGAATGTCGGCATCAATCGTGCGATCATGATCAACCAATACCCTCTTTCGCAACCAATCGGCAAAATCAACATCACGAAGTTTTTGTAAAGGATTACTAGATGTGACTTGTCCGAGTCGATCTTAAATGTATCGAACTCCTGCATATTACATCAACAATCATATAATGGAGTTATTTCCAACCGACATAACAACGATAGCAAGAGTTTGTCCTAATTGAGTAACCCTAATTTACAAAAGAGTAAGATATGGTCTAATGAAGAACTCACTCTAAATACGGTGAATCTCGGGGCAATTAAAAAGGACAAAGTTGTGTGCGGCGATAAATTCTTTAGCATCAAGAGTTCTTCGGTTTCTCCGACCTATCGAGTGGCCATGCGCCTCAAATATTGACAATTTTTTTCTTGAAGGTTTTGTTCCCTCTTTTTACGGTTTCCCTTGCTTGGTTGCTCGGCAAAATAAGATGAGCAATACGTAGATATTTCTCGGATGAGAGTTGCCTCGACAATTGAAGCCTCGACTCGTGCTTTGTTCTTCACCTTTAGTTTTGTATATTTGTTCTTTACGCAAGTAATAACTTCACTTTAATTTTGATGATATGATGATGATATGATCCTATTAAGACCTAATAGAAAAGTATACCTTTCACATGCGTACATCCATCGGGGACCCACCGGCCCTCCTATCCTCGCCTCACGTGCAACATGTATGACTAAATGTTCCATAGAATCGAAGAAACTCGGTGGAAATTCCATTTCGAGCTTGCATATCGTTTTTATAATTTCTTTTTCAAGCTGATCCACACGGTTCGGGTCAAGCTCCTTTGCACATATTTCTCTAAAAAACTTTGAAATCTTTGCATAAAAGATCCCATATTGAATTGGGAACGAAATCTCGAAATGCAACCGGAAGAAGACGCTCTATGAATACGTGAAAATCATGGCTTTTAAGTCCACTTAGTGTGCAATTCGTCAGGTTGACACATCTCGACCAATTAGATGCATACCCATCCGGAAACCTAACAAGGTCCTTAAGCCACCTCATGACCTGACGCTTTTCGGAGAGAGCTAGGGCGTACGGAGCCTTGGGCTTATGATTATCCTCTGTTAGGTGTAATGAGGGTCGATTGCAATAAAGTTTTAAGTCCGCTCTAGACTTGACATTATCCTTGGTTTTGTTAGGTACGTCAAGGAGCATGTAAATCAAATTTTCAGCAAAATTTTTCTCCAAATGCATCAAGTCAATATTATGACGCACAAATTCTTTGACCAATATGGTAAACTAAAAAATATGCTTTTTTTTGCCAATGGTGGGTTTGTCCATATCCTCAATTTGGTCTAATTTTGTTGTTTTTCCCCATTTGATCGGTTCTAGTTTGTTTAATTCCTCCAACACTTCCTCCCCGTCAACATTGGAGGTCGCGGATCATTATCGACCTCACCCTTTAGGAAATTGTTCACATCTTGGCGAAGTTCATCACTTTGATCTAGAAAACACCTATGACAACCAAACCACGTTGGTTTCATTCCATTGAAGAGGCGAAAGGATTTTATTTTACTCATGCGGTAAGGACATGCCATCCTTCCATGTGTACCCCACCGCTTAGCATCTCGTAGGTGGAAAATCGCTTCTTGTCCACATTAGCGATGCCTTCATGATGAAATGTTGCTTCCTTGACACATCGTATGTTTCAACTCCATCCACCCACAACATTTTCAGCTCATCAACCAAGGGTTCTAAAAGTACGTCGATATCTCGGCCGGGATGGGTCGGTCCAGGAAGAAGCAGGGCAAGAAAGATTGTATCTTCTTTCATTAGAAGACCAGGAGGAAGATTATAAGGGAACAAAAATACGAAGCCAACACGAATAAGACGCCATTTGCATTTGAAATTTGTATGGCTGAAATCCGTCGATGAAACGACCCTAGTCTAACATTACGTACCTACGGCAAATGCATTCCTATTATAATATACATCGGCGACAAATAATAAGAATCTAAACAATGTTATACAAACCTCTTGGCGAAATCTTCATGTAACTTATCAAATTCCGACCAAAGCATCACTATCGGCGGGGTGCACCATCATGTCGGGATTTTCTCGAGGACCTTCATCATGCCACCTCATATGGTTTGCGATCTCTTTCGTCATATACAATCGTTGCAATCTCTCTGTGATTGGTAAATAGCGAAGGACCTTTTTCGCCTAGGCTTTGCTTTGGTGTTGGATTGTTCATACCTTGATTCGTGGCAAACATCACACTCAGTCTTATATTTGTGTTCCTTGTGATACAACATGCAAAATTTCTCATGAGACATCTATTGTTTCGTATGCCATACCAAGTGCCTTCACCATTTTCTTTGATTGGTAAAAATTTTCCGGTAAATTTTCCTTTTCCGGAAGCATGCCTTTAATTAGAGCCATCATTCCATCAAAGCAACTCTGACTCATGTTGTGTTTGGATTTTAAATCTAGACATTTTGTAACGGCAGATAAGACGTTGTATCTTTCACATTGAATTTTGGTTGAACCTGAATCAATTTCCCATAAAGGCTCCTCAGATTTTATCAGCATGTCGAAGAAATCCTTTGCCTTTCCCCAGGTGCCTCTTCTTCGTATCGAGCATCCCAATGAAAATCGGGACCCGCAGCATTTACAAGCATCTCATCCATCCGATCGGTCTCCCGATTCGCTGCTGTTGGAGGATTGGAACACGGCTCTCCGTGATGTGTCCATTGATAATAATTATCACAGAAACCTTGTTGATACAGATGCAGCCTAACAGTTTCCTCCGGATGACTGTAAAAGTTATGACATTTTTTACAGGGACATGAAACATACTTCTTATTATCTCTCTCGGTATAAAGTGAGGGATTGGAACAAGCTAGCTTCACCATTCTCTGCGCACACCTTCAACAAAGGCGGATCCACTTTCCCGTTGGACAACTTACGGTTGTACATCCATTGACGATCCTCGGCCATTCTTGGTTAAGTAATGAGGACAATTAGATTTGGACAATTACATTTGGACATTTGGACATTTGGAAATTAAATAGGGAATAAGTTCAACAAACCTTTCTAAACTTTCTCTTTTGCTCACGTGAAAAGCTTTAGTTCATTCGGACCTTCAAAATCTGCATCATCGGTTTTATACAATGATCCAATAAAAGTATATAAGAAGCTATGTAGAGGGAGAGTTGATACTACGGAGAATGAGAATTAGGAGAGGATCGGACAAGTGAGGAGAATCGGGGAGAGGATCGGAGCAACGGATCGGAGAATAGATGAAGTGGGAGAGATGGTAAGGAGAATGCGGCGGCTTAGTGAAGAGGCGAATGGGAGAAACCATGCAAATTTACGAGAATGGTAGTCTTCGTTCGGTCGATATATATTGGGGATAAATTTTACTATTTATTTCTTGAAACACTCACACCGATGAGAGATATATTCACAAAACTAGTTATGTTACCCACGAAATAATGGCTCATGCCTCTTAACTAACGAGACACCTTTTGGTGCGTACCCAACTTGTACGCGCGGTTTAAAATTCATAAATAAACCAAAGCGACCCAAAGCGACCCCGAGTAATCTTCTCGGTTTCTTTGCTATACCCAAAGAACCCAAACCGAGTTTTTTGCGGTTAGAACATTGGAACAACTAGTACTTGCTAAATTAACTTAGAACAACCTAACATGAAACATCGAGTCCGATTACTTCGTACTAATTACTACATAAATAAATTCATCAATTAATTACAAGCTTAAAAATCCTCCGGTGGCTTTTTACATGAAATTCAACTTATTGTCCATGTCCTTGGGTCCTTGCTTCCGTGACATCATCTTGCTCTGTAGGTGTTGCCCCTTCTTGTCCTTGTTTACGCAAAGGTCAAACACAAATAAACGTAGTGCTCGATTAAATTAAACCTATGTAATTTCAATTGCCATTAAACCAATTTGAGTAAAAAAAAAGGGAGCTAAACCTTGCCCAGTTGTGCAAAGCACGGGTTTAACATTTTCTTGATTGAAATTCCGAGGCGGGGTTAACTCTTGAAATGCACGGGGTTTACCCCTTTATCAAGCCAAAAAAAGCGAAGATGTTAACCTTGTATTGTGTGATCAAAACCTTGGTTTAAATAGAATCCCACCGATAAATGCACATAAATCCTATCCATGCACGGGTAACTATCACTACAAATTTTAACTCTTGAAGGCTGTGAAAGTAAGAACTACGAAATTTTACGAGAGGTTAAGCGACTTACATGTAAGGTTTGGAGGATTCATCCTGTAGCTTGTAGTATCATCGGATGCATGTCTTATTGTACTCGTCATTTCTTCGAAGTTCTTCCAATTGGGCTTTGTGTCGCCTCTCTGGGCGACCGGCGGGCCATCTACATCTTCGCGCGTGTACAAACCTTTCAAACTCTGCGGTGGTGGTTTGTGCTTCTTGTAGGGGACGGTTACGGTTGAAGTTTCGACTCGATCTCCGCGTTTTCTTGCGACTCTAGAGCGGTTCCCGAGTCCAAATAGCCTCCCTCGCTTCTCACCCCCCACAGCAATCTCCCAGAGCTCTTCATCAGTTAACTCTCCGCCATACACTGCTTTGATATCGTCAAACAACTCCTACAATTACACATCAAATCAGGAATTGGCATCAGTATGAAGGACACACTAGAACAATTACACATGACCGACTTCAAATACTCAAAAAAGCAAAAGTTCATATAATTAATTGGTTTTTTTTTTTTTTCAAGGCATCATGTTGTAAGATTAGATGGTAAAGTATAACCAATGCCATAACGAGATATTAGGGTCGGGTGCAATGTATGATGCACAAAGACATCATTAATTCACCTCTTTCTCTTTTTATTAACATGAGTTTTGTTTCCCCCTCCCCCTCTTTCTCTTTTTAATTATAAAAGCAATGTTGAAGAAAAATGCAATAAACAAACAAACATATTAAATTTAAGACAAGTCTATCTGTAATAAAAAGAGAATATTATTTATCATGACCTTTTTTGCCTTCTCATTGACGTACACCCTTCCATTTGGTGTATTCCTCGTGTGTGTCGCATCAAACAATTCCTTAACTCAGACATCACCGCCTTCTTCGCCAAGCTTAGCTTTCTACAATTTGCATGCATTCCACACTTATATTTACGGTTTTGCAATGACATGCATATTTTATGTAATATAATTAAAATGGTATCCATACCAACGACTCCTTGTGCGCATACATGCTTCGTGATCCTCCCACGTGATGAACTATGGGCCCTCCCTTTGTCATGTTCTCCCGCACTGATGATCTTTTTCTTTACCCATTTTTCCTTACCCCATATGTCACAGAGTCCATTCCAGTGCTGCACATTCTTACACCATAGCGGAGGGTGTTCTTTCCATTCCTCCTTGTCGTCCCCGTATTTCTCCTTGCAATTAGACCTCCGCTCTGTAAGTTCAGTGGTGTACACGCTCGCTGCAATTGCCTCGTATACATCCAGCGGCGCCTCACTTTCTCCTCGGGCCCCACGTGTATCTACGAAGGAACTTTCGAAGGATCTTCAACTTCGACAACAGAGAACATGTTGTACGACTGTAAGGTCCCGGCATGTTCTCCACGTGAGGAGCCTTATTGTGGTCTTAACCTTGGTGCATCGGGGTGACGTGGCGAACTCGCCGTCCCCAACGACCGTCAATTTGGGTCGGCACGTGGCGGCACTTGGTTCGGCTTTTTGCTAGCCCCCGCCGCGTCGAACTTGGTCCCCCTTTTGTTACGGACCGTGTCCGTTTCTCCATACCTAGTACGGTTTACGCATCTAGGTCTGTCCGAAATTTGCTTCCGGGGCTTCGACCACACGGTGAGGGAGAGGACGTGTCTTTGCGAGCGAAACCTCCTCGATCCATCATCCTCAACCGCGAGTTGAATGTTGGAAGTGCTCATCGGTTGAGTCCGTGTCGGTCGAGTTCGAGATTCTTGAACGGATGGCTATAGTCCTCGTCACCGAAGGTTTCAACAGACTCTTCGGTGGAGTCCCGGACTCACAGCAATGCATTAATTATATGATGATGATTAGAATCAGTTTTGGATTTAATACAGATGAAGGCATGTAAAAAATTAAAAAAATGGAAGGCGACAGACAGTGGTCAAAACACCGGGAATAGATAAATAAGTTACAAGTTACAATTGATTACATGGGACCCAAGCAATTTACCTCATCATCAGTATTTGGTTGCGTGCGAGGCCTCTTCCTCTTCGGCGACGAACCTTCTACGGGTTGCAAAGCGCAAGAGCTCCTCGTCGGGATGCGTCTTGGTGCCTTGGGCGGTGGTGCCTTGGCCTTTGGCATCACGGCCGGTGGTGGCCCAGGCTTGTGCCGGCTACTGCTTTTTCGGCTTGGCTGTCTTTGCCCTGGCAGCGGCTGCTTTGCCTTAGCACCCGATCTTGCGCTGGCCGGGGTGGCTTGGCTTGTGCCGATGGCGGCGTTGGACGTGGCGGTTTGGCAGCTGATGGCTTGGCAGGTGGGTCCTTGGTTGTTGGTGGCTTCGCAGGTGGGTCCTGGGCGGTTGGGGGCTTGGCTGGTGGTGCCTTGGCCTTTGGCATCACGGCGGTGGTGACTGGGCTTGTGCCGGCTACTGCTTTCGGCTTGGTGGTGTTTGCCACGGCGGCTGCTTTGCCTTAGCTTGATCTTGAGCCTAGCGGGGTGGCTTGGCTTGTGCCGATGGCGGCGTTGGACGTGGCGGTTTGGCAGCTGATGGCTTGGCAGGTGGGTCCTTGGTTGTTGGTGGCTTCGCAGGTGGGTCCTGGTCGGTTGGGGGCTTGGCTGGTTGTTTCTCGGCGGTTGGTTGCTTGGCAGGTGGGTCCTCGGTTGTTGGTGGCTTCGCAAGTGGGTCCTCGGTGGTTGGGGGCTTGGCTGGTTGTTTCTCGGTGGTTGGTTGCTTGGCAGGTGGGTCCTCGGTAGTTGGTGGCTTCGCAAGTGGGTCCTCGGCGGTTGGGGGCTTGGCTGGTTGTTTCTCGGCGGTTGGTTGCTTGGCAGGTGGGTCCTCGGTTGTTGGTGGCCGGCTTACATTCGACTTCCTCCGTGTTGGCGGCCGGCGTCCAAAATACGTCCTGCTTTCAAACAACGGCTTGATTACTTCCTCCTCAGCGGGTCTTTTCTTTCCTCGAGGCGGCCTGGGTCCAAAATACACCTTGGTCAAAGTAGGTGCGGTTGGTGCTGGTGGTGGGCCTGCATGTGCCGGCTTCAATGATCTTTGGGCCTGCTGGTGGAGGTTCACAGTGTATCACAAATTTGTGGATAATCTTAATTTGAGTAAAACAAGGCTTGATTGTCAGCTCAGTTATCTGAGCCTAAACTAAACAATTTGCCCAAGTTAAAATCCAAGCAGTTTATTCCAATAAGAAATAAATTGAGCAAACCATTAGTAATCATGTCCATCCGAGAAGATGCAATTTAACTTTATCATCACTAATCGAGAAGAAAAAATTTATCGAAGAGATGTGTCTACCTTATCTTCCTTATCTTGTAGCCTGCAAGGCCTCTGCAGGGAAGGTCCTTCTTACTTTGTTTTTCGAAACCGCAGAAGCTGCTCACCGGTCGTCATGCGTCCGGATGCCGCCTTGGCTTGTCTTGGCTCGGTTAGTCTTGGTGGTGGGCACATGTGCGGCTTCAATGATCTTTGGACCTGCTGGTGGAGGTTCACAGTGTATCACAAATTTGTGGATAATCTTAATTTGAGTAAAACAAGGCTTGATTGTCAGCTCAGTTATCTGAGCCTAAATTAAACAATTTGCCCAAGTTAAAATCCAAGCAGTTTATTCCAATAAGAAATAAATTGAGCAAACCATTAGTAATCATGTCCATCCAGAAGATGCAATTTAACTTTATCATCACTAATCGAGAAGAAAAAATTTATCGAAGAGATGTGTCTACCTTATCTTCCTTATCTTGTAGCCTGCAAGGCCTCTTTGGGGAAGGTCCTTCTTATGCCTGTTGCGAAGCCGAGTTGCTCCTGGTCCTCATGCGTCCGGATGCCGCCTTGGCTTGTGCCGGCTCAGTTGGTGCTGACTCGGCGGTTGTCCTTGCCGGTTTGGCTGGAGTCACCTCATCTGAGACGTCGGTATCTGGGACCCATAAGGGGGTGCCAGGCTTCAACGAGAGTTTGGGAGTTACACCGGCTTCATAAACCCGGTACGTGTCTGGATGTACTGTGGTAGCGTACTTTTGACCAGGCGGCAGCTGCCATGTTACACAATCCTTCAACTGCTCTGCCAGAGATGAAGGTGCCGGCCCACGTGCTATGGCAGCAGCCTGTGCAGCGGCCTTCGAACGAGTTAAACGTCCTGCCATCACCCTGTAAATATCGTATGATTTGTTAACAAAAAAAATCATTAAGTATTTCAACTAGTAAATAGTATGTTAACGAATCGGGCACTTCTCCCCCCCCTTTTTAACTAATAGCCAACGAGATGCAAGTATATGAACTGAAAATGAATTCACACGGGATGCCAACCTATGTTCATGCAAAAATAAAAAGGATGCAGCACTGAAAGTATATATTATTATGCAATTGAGATGCAAACCTTACCAAAAAAAAGGAAAAGGCTATCAATGAAACAAACTTACCAAAACCAAAATGAAAATGTACCAAAATGAAAATGCACCAAATCTAAAATAGATGTTGGGTTCAGATCTATCGGGTCTTATACAAGTTTATGAAGAGAAGTACCAAATCAAACTCTGTAAGTCGATTACAGGAGCATCATCGTCAAATGACAAAAATGGAAGTACAAATTCGCATCACTGAACAAAATCAAACTATGAGTACTACTGGATGTAATCTAATAAGAGCACGGGACTAGATCTTACCGGGAGAAGCAAAGTCGGCCAATTTCTTCACCGAGAGAGCTAGGGTTTCGATCGAGGGTTCTCCGCCATAAGTTTGGTGGCTTCGGATCTAGGGTATCGATCCGCCAATTCTCCACCGAGAGAGAGGGGTTTTGGTTGCGTGCGGGATGATTCAAGGGCGGAGTAAAATGAGAGTCGAGAGAGGCGAAGTTCTTCACCGAGAGAGAGGGGTTTTGGGAGCTAATAGGATTTAGAGCTAATAGGATTTAGAGTGGGGTTTCTAATGAGCAAGGGGATTTAGGCGGTTCGATCTTATTTTAGCGGCTACGATGAGCAAGGGGATTTTTGGTATTATACATCATAACCGTTCAATTGTGATCGACGGTCCATATAACCAAATGAGAGCTCGAGCGAGAGGATGTGATGCGTTTTTGGGAGATGGACAACATTATAAAAAAGACAAATAATAATAATAATAATGATAAGTGTAAATTATATTATCTAAATTACAAAGTAATTATATATAAAAAATGTTTATTAAAATTTTGAGATTTGTACAAGGATTCTATTTAATTTCTCCATGTATTATTTAAGTTAAGATAATTCATTTAAGTTTGAATTAAATAGAGAAATTGATTATTATGTAATTAATTGGTATTTATTTTGAAATGAAGATGATAAGTTTGAATTTAAATTATAGAGAAATTGAACAATATTTAATTATTTGATATTCATTTTAAATCCAGAGTTGGTTGTTTAAATCAATTCTTAATTATTTGAGAATATTTTCGTTACTTATTTTATTATAAGTGTAATTAATTATTCATGTTCATTTAATTTAAACTCGTTTAATATTAGTGATCAATTTTTGTTGATATTTGTTTCGCAATTAATTGTTCATCAATAATCATCATCATTCACCTTCGTCATCAATAATCATCATCACTAATCTTCATCATCAATAATCATAACCATTCATCTTCATCATCAATAATCATCATCATTCACCTTAAATCAATAATCATCATCATTCATCTTCATCCTCAATAATCATCATCATCAATAATCATAACCATTCATCTCCATCATCAATAATCATAACCATTCATCTTCGTCATCAATAATCATCATCATTCACCTTAAGTCATCAACAATCATCATCATTCATCTTCATCATCAATAATCATCATAATTCATCTTCATTTTATTTTATCTATTTATTTTGAAATTTCATTGTCAAGATTGTCATCATAACCATTGTCAACATATGAACAATTTATCAATTTACAAAAGTTTCATTTCAAAGTTGTTTAAAAAAATATTTTAAAAATAGCAATAATGCTCTAAAATTCACGAAATTTTATTTCCTACAAGATTTTGATATGAGCAGGTTTATTAAGATAAGTGTTATTGTCAAAATTTTGATATTTTAAGCTAAGTATTTCAGAAATTTGTCAAATCTAGAAAGCTTAACTTTTATAAATTTGCTCCTATATTTGTTTAATGTATATGTGCATGTTGCACCTAAACTTCAAATCAGTTCAAATTTCATCTTACACGTTGCTTCATATGCGGATCGATCGCATAAGAGATGTATTCAAGTGTTTGATGCCACGAGTGCATTCAAGTGTTTCAAAAACTCTATAACCTAAAAACAAAATCATAATACGGTTGTGCCACTAACTATAAGCAAAACATAACTAAATAAAGTAAAGCACAAGTAAAAATGACAGTTGTTTTAGTGACCAAATTATACTAAAAATATATATACAATTGAGATACACCAATATTTTTTTTAGGATTACTACTTTTGTATGATTTTCTAAAACTAAATAGAAGATGATTTTTTTTGTCTTTTTTATAAAAAAAAGTGACAAGATAACAAAGTAGATTGTATCGCGAGAATATTTGATTCGCCATAATTTCTATTCTATTTTTTTTATTTGTCGAATATTCGAAACTTTATGTTAGAAAAATACCACGTAACTCTTAGCTAATTGCCACTCAAAACCCACTTAATTTAGATAAGAGTGAAGATCCATTCATAATGGATTATTTTGACAATCTTGGCGATGAACCTCTAAATAAATACAAAAAAATCTTAATATAAATCAATTTAAAATTAAAAATTAAAAATTTTAATATATATAAATTGATCAAATCCTATCTGATGTTGACCTGATCGGATCCAATTTCATAAAAATCAAACTAACCCCATCCAATTCATCCGCATAATTTTCACCTCTAACTCCTTCTGCCGCGCGATCCAAATTAACTCTCTGCCGCGCGATCCAAATTAGTGGCGCCGGCTCCAAAAAATTGGTCCCCAAATTTTCATTTCCCCCCAAAATTTCGATGGTTTATTTAATGGACCGCGCGCCAGCTCCTTTCTCTCTTTCCGATCTCTACCCTTCCGTCTGTCATTCTCTCCTCAATTCCTTCTCTCGTCTCCGTCTCGTTTCCCCCCAAATTGGATGCTTCTATACATCGCATTCTTTGCACTCTTCTCTTCTCTTCAAATTGGTTACTCTTCCACTCTTCTCTTATCTCGGTTTTGTACTTTATTTTAGCTTTAAGAGTTCTATTACGTACGGTTTGCTAAATCAATTAGCTAGAGTTTAGGGTCTATTAGGGTTTAATTAGGGTATGTGGTATTTAGAGTTTAGGGTACTATATATTAGCTAGGGTTTACGAATCTGCTGTGCATTAATTACCTACCTTGACAATGCAATTGAACATACGTTATGCTTAAAAATTGTATAGTGGTATCACCTTTGAGGCTGCAATTGACATGTTCAAAGGAGGAATGAGTGAATCCCCCCAATGACTTACAGAATGTTTTCTCCTTTTTCCCTTTTGAAATTAGTGATGCAAATATCCTAAATTACCATGCAATTGTGTTATTTACCAATGGAAATAGAGGCATGTACTATATTTCACAATATTAAGTAATCACTGGTACTATTTGTCATCTGTATATTTCACAGATTCTCCCATATGGCTCCTAACACCAGAACATCGCAGCTTCCGAGAGGCAAAAGGGTAAAGTACACCCAGCAAGGTGCAGTCCCAATTCCTCCAGACCCAGAGGAAAACCCGGCTGTTTCGACCGAACTGTCTGCCTCTGCATCTGCCTCTGCGTCTGCGTCACAATCTGGAGTGCTAAAGCGCAAGGGAGAGGACCTGGACAGATAATTCCTCCACGGCTACCAAGTGAAAGACTGTGATTTGGCCAGTGGGAAAACAAGAGTTTACCACAGAGAACAACCCAACTCAGATCACCTCGGTCATCACTAAACTGGCCTTGCAACTGATGCCGGGGCCTTGTATTAGTTTCTTGTTGTTTGATCAAAACACAAGAAATGCTCTCGAGGATGGGTTTTTGGTACAAAAAACTACAATCATTATTTTATATACAAGCGTAGCTTAATTAGGTCTAGGCTCTTAATTAGAATTACTAATCATTAATTTATTATGAAGGAACGCTTCACATATAGGACTACGAAAATGTCAACCATTGTAAGGAGGTGCTCGAGGCAATTGCTACAAAGAGGTACGCAAATGAGCTACGCGAGGCGAGGAAGAGATGTCGAAAGAAGTTTGGGTGGAATACGAGAGGATGGAAGACAATGGTTCCTCATTGGTGTAAGACCTTCGAGATCGGCATGAACTTTGTGACATCTATGGAACCTCCGAATACAGGGCCCTTTCACAAAGAAACCAAGCTAATAGATGTGCTTCGGGGCTTTCTACTTGTCATTACTCTGGGTCAATAAGTGCTTATCAACATGGCCAAAAATTGGTAACTACATCTTTTACTAGTCATCAATCATGTTAAACCAAAATCAGTATTTCTATCTTATATTTGCATACACAGATAAACATGAGGGGGGAGGGGGGTTAGCTAGTATATGGGGTTGGCAGGAGTTCTTCATTTCATGATTAATTAATTTTGTTTTGATGGTGCTCATATATGTTCAATAATTCATTTGATCATATGTGTCCAATAATCCATTTTGATAACTAGTACATCTCCTTTTATTGTTTGTTGTCTGTAGGGGTAATGGCATAGTAATGATCTGGTTTAATTTGAATGTAAATTTCCTTTGAATCATGCAAAAATTTTATATTTGATTCCAGCCATCCTCTTTGTTGCATTTTCAGCAAAAATTACTTGGTAGAGAGCGACGGTTGAGGAACTTTATGTACACTTGCATGTTGGTCGAGAAAATGGCCAATCACCGGTTGTGGCTCAAGCAATAGCGGAGTTGTATTCCAAGGCCGAAGTGATGGACGCAATACGAGAGGAAAAAACAATGATGGGGATGAACTCCTACTGAAGAAGAGGAAGGGCAAATCATAGTAGATGTTCAAAGCTATGAAACTAGTTCATTGAAATTTGCAAACGATAAAACAAAGGAAGTCTTTGTAAGTTTTCTTGCAACTTGATTGTAATGTACAATTGTGGGAGATGATCTGAACCTGCGAGGGTTAACTCGGGTTCTTGGCTCTGTCTTTAGAGGTGATATTGAATTGGTAGATAGACACACACACGAAAGAGGAAATGAGACTTATGATTAATCTTGGCTTTTTTTACTTAATTCCTTGAAATTGAGTGTAAAATGGTTGAATTGGGGATTTAACCATCTCCTTCTTTGCTCTTGGTTGAGCTAACTTGCTTGTTGATTATGATAATATAACTTGGGGACTTTGATCTGTGCACAGGGAGGAATTAAATTGAACATTGGGTTTAAGCTTGCTTTGCTTGATCTGTGGGTGATATGTTGTTGTTGTTGTGATGTTGTTAAGTGTGGGATTTGGTTGTTTGTCAATTACGGTAATATGAAATTTGAATTAGTTGCACTATTAATATGTAGAGTTGATGTAGGTATTTTTCTTCTTCATGAACCATATAGTCGGGTCTAGTTGTAATTAGTGTATTGATCCTTGTTTTCTAGTCATGTGCCACTCAATTCCTTATCGAGAATGATGTCTTTTCGTGTCTAATATCTATCGTTTCTCAATAGGAAAAGGCAAAGGAGATGTTGCTAGATCCAAATAATGAGGGAAGAGAACCTATTGAAGTCTTTCGTCTAGGCTGCTTTGCTAAGAAGAGCCATGGCGAGAGGCGGGGCTTCGGGAGTAAATTTGAGGATAGCATGCCGCGCATCGTTGAACTCACGATCAAGAGCGTCTTCTACAACATCGTGCTCACGGTGGAAGCGATGGAAGGGCGCAAGGAAGAGTTCAAACAAATGATAGAAGATCAAAATGCACGTTTTAGTGAGGAGATTGACAAGAGAGATAAGGTAATAGAAGGGTACGAGGTTCGCTTCTCGACATGGTGCGGCCCATGCTTGCGAAAAGCAGTAGAAATGCAAACGATGATTAGTCATCTCTTTGTGATGGTAGGAATGCGAGAGGCCACCTTATCGGGTAATGAATCATAACATTAATTGTAATGACATTGTTGCTTAAATGTATCACATTGCTCGATTAATTGAACTTGTAGGGTAATGGTTCTATTCCCCACCTTATCAAGCTTATGTTTCGCAACCCTTTCAAAGTGCTTCGAGGATGCATGTGCCTTCTTCTTCTCGGGTAAGAAATTTTGGTGAGGGTATTGTTAATGCTTGGGGAATTTAGGGCTTTTCGGTCGATTATTGTCATTTGATATTTATGGACTTACATTTCACTTTCTCTACTTAGAACAACAATGGTTTCAATTTTGGTGCACTTTTGGAAATGCAAGTGCCTCGGACCCGGATGCATCCTATTTCGCGGTAAGAATCTATTTCAAAGTTGATCCTTTCACTTCTGTACTTAACATCCCAAAAAATCTATTTACGTGTTGATGTATGTGGATGGGGGTTACCATATGAAAAGTTGTGTTCAAGCATGCTTCTTGATAAGTGCTTGACTCTTTTGCTAGCTATACTTGAATGCTTATGTTATCTATTGTTGAATTGTCTTTGAACAATTTCGGGGTGCATTGCTTATGTCACGATTTGGTTTGTTCATGTGCAATCTTGACTTTGATTGTATTTTCTCTTTTGGTTATGTATACTAGGGAATAGGGTTACGGGCACTTTTAGATCAAGCCTCAAATGCTTAGAGATGGAGACATGGGTCGATGGTGCGCCGAATCAAACCAGGACAATGGAGCAAAGTTATGAGTTTGGGAAGAATGACATGTGTTGTATTTTGTTAATTAGCATAAATACTTTTGGAAACTTTTATATTTTGTTAATTGGCGGGGATTACGATTAGTGACGAGTTGTATATTTTGTTTAACTATAGCTATACTGTAAATTTTGGTACTCAAGTTGTATGGATACTTTGATAGGTCTGCTATTTTGAGCGCATCTTCGATACTTTGAGAGCACCCAATGCAAATTTGGATGCTACGGCATACATTGGTGCTCTCAAAATATCAAAATTAGCTCTCAATTTATCAACTTTGCCCTACTTTGATATGATAATTACATAATCTATGTGATTTATGGTGATTTCTAAAGTTTACTTGTTCACTAAATGTGATTATACGAAAATGGGATGATATTATTAAAATAAATATATGCGGCAAAAAAAAAAAAAAGATTTTACACACGAAATAATGGTATGTACAACGACGAAATAATGGCCACATTTCCAAAAACTGCGTAAATAATTATTAATTATTTGGAATGTTTTCAAAATATTTCGTGGTTTTTAGCATAATAATTTCCGTGGAGATGCAAACCAGGCAAATGATAGGATTTTTGCGTCGATAACACGGTGGGGTCCACGATCGACATTTCGTTCAAACTCGACGAAATATAATAGTGCGTGCGAGGGAGAAAATAGCGGCCGGCCCCACTTGGTAACTAATCTCCGTTGAATCTACTTACGTGGGAGCGCCGGGGTAAAGGAGTATTTCTGCGGGATTCGATGGAAAAGGGACCATTTATGTCGGGGTTTTTTGCGTGAGGGATTTTCCCTGGCAACACCACAGAATATGGGTCATTTCCCTGGTTAGACCCACACAAAAGGGGTTTTTTAATCCTCAGAAATACAAACAATTCTAGTAGTGGGAGTTGGTGGCCGATTTCCGTATTACGACATGAACCTTAATTTGGAGGATTTCAAAACTTTTAGATGTGTTGTTTAATTCCCATACAGTGAAAAGTAAACAATTTTTATTTTTCAAAATTATATGCATGCGCACAACTTCGAGATTTTAACTTCTCAAATTATATGCTAACATTTTAAATTTTCCACTTAAATTAGTAGAGCGTAGAGATGCTCCACAGGCTAATCTTAATTTGACAAGTTACAAAATCACTAAGCTTATTAATCAAACTCATACAAATATCACATATTTTGAAAATACTTGAATGGTGCAAAATACGGTGTCCTATTAAGTTGGATTAAAGTTTATCAGAAGAGAATTTACCTTGCCATCACGGCCAACCTCTGCATCAGCCTGAAGTGCTTCCCTTCCATTGAGAGAAACAACATCCGAGTCAACACGGAAGGAGGAGATTGCCGCACCGATGTCAGGTGGGAATTGCTCTGAGATCAGTGACTTGGCCCCACGGTACTCGAACAGAAACAACATGAGTGTATACCTATTCAGGTTACAAAAATGTTAATAATTATTCAATTTATAGTTGATATGATACATATGAAGACCGTTTTCAATAAGAAGTCATGATGAACCCTTATCTGAATATTTTTTGTTATTGTTATTTGATTATGTCGGATCAATCAAGATACCAGGTCACTGAGAAAAAATATCTTCCATGATATGTTGCTAAAAGAAATTTGAACACAACTGACACTTCATAGTAACTATTCAGCTGAAAATTACCAAATCACGCTCTGAAGCACGACGATCTGGACCATCAGGGATCCTGAAAAATCACCATACATTGCACGAAGCAACGGGATTCCCATCACAAGGGTGTTCGGCAGTGTTGATAGTGAGAATAGAGTGATCACCCAGTCCAAACTGTATTTATAAATTTGAAAAACAAAAATACACAGGAAAATGAACAAATTACATCCGGAGTTCTAGACATATATTAATTTGAAGTTGCTTTCTTAATGCAACTTTATTTTAGATGTAATTGCAACAAGAAAAAACATGTCAGGGGCTTTGTCAAATTGTTTAAATTGAGATTTCTTCAGTAAGTAATCTAAATAATAATTTAAGGATATTTCTTCTAGTAGATGAGTCTATACGTGCAAATTACAACAATATAATTAAATGATCTTTCAATTAATGCAAGCAATTATGCCACAATCATTAGTTGTATTTGCCTATGAGAAGGTTTAATTTTTGTGTGAAATAAACATTAAATCAAACCTCTATTAATTCATGGTTTAACAAGAGAAATGAAATGACCTTAAAATGCATTATAAACTTGTCAAGACTTAACTGACAAAGTAGAACCATGTTTCTACAAATGTACGCTTTTGCATACCTGCTTCCTTTGCGAGGCGAGAAGTTGTGCCAGAGAAAAAGTGCCGATAGTATGATAATCTTCTGGAGGGAGTCGGCAGCAAGAAACCGGTAGCTCATGGTATAAGGGTTATTTGTTGAAATAAAATGGAAGGACAAAAGTGGTACAGCAAATACAGCAACAAACCGGTTTATCCCGGCACACTGCTGAGGTGTGAAAATGCCCCACCACCGCACTGACCCAAATGCAAGAAACATTGCCACGTAAAGCGGCACCATGGCAGCCAACACATCATAGATATCTTTGCCAGTGATCATCCTACCTCTGTGGTCCTTTTCCCTTTTGATGGTTTGCTGTTATACTTGTTCAATCCAGTGCTGAGATATGTGGAGTTGAGCAACAGAGGAGGTCCCTTTAGCTTGTGGAGTTACTATTCATCTAATTGGTTTATGTGTGGATTTTATAGTGAGGAGATGGAGAGAGGCAGAAGATTCTGGCTGAAATAGCAAGGTGAAAAAAGAAATACTAAAGAAGGATAGAGGGGGGTAGAGAGAGAGAGAGAGCAAGGTTAAGGGTCTGAAAAGGGTTTAAATTCACTTGGCAGCCGCTGCCAAGATTTAAAAAAAAAACCGAAAAGGTTTAAAATAAATTAAGCGCAAGGGAATCCAAGAAGCAATTTGAAATTTCATTTCTGTGCAGAGTGATAAATTTAAAGCTGCTTGTGTTTTGAACTCTTAATTTTCTCAGCTAGAGCTAGGCAGCTCTGGCGACACATGCTGACCTGCTTAATAACTTAAAGTGATAAAATTAAGAATTAGAATTTAAATAATCCCGACAGAAATAAAGTTGACCCAAGGTCCGTAAACTTGCTGAGTCAAGTTTGGATCGGCTATTAAGTCAAAAATATCGTTGATTTGATATTAATTTATTAAGTTAATGAGTGAACTGAGCTGATTCATTAATAATTAATTTAATAATTAATAATATTTTATATAAATATTTTATATTAAAATTTTAAGAAATTCATAAGAATCAATAAACAACAATTTTTTTTAAATATTTTATATAATAATTTCATATATATTGAAGTATAATTTATATAATACATTAAAATTCATAATAAAATAATATATATAATAAATATTAATAAGTGAAGATATTGTATTTCACGAAGCACACTGTAGAGTGTGCTTCAGATTCAAATTTATAATTTTAAACTAGATATAAATTATCTGAACAATTCAATCTAATTTTCATATTACATTGTGTTATATATTTTTTAAAAACTTTTTTGCTATTTTTTGGATGAAGAGAAAATTATTATTTTTGGATGAGGAGAAAATCATTATTTTTGAATGAACTAGAATTTTCAGATCAAATCATTTTGTGCTCATCTAAAAAAATAGCAAACAAATTCTAAAAGAAAATAAAATTTAGTTTGCTAACACATTTTGATATGTACATTAAATTGAATGGTTCGAATCAGTCATATTAAGTTTAAAATTAGAGATTTAAATCTAAAATACACTAGCCACCATACTTTGCAAAGCATAATATATTGCATTACTCAATATTAATAGTTTAAAAATCTAATAGGCCGAGTTAGATATAGCTCAAGTTCGAATCATTAACTTAGGGAATCTAATACAAAAATTTAAGTCGATTCATAGTTCATATATACTACTGTTGTGAATTATAGGAGTGGTTTTAAGCCCATTTATTACGTTGACTTTTATTTTATAAATAAATAGAGTGGAGATACCGTGAGCTTAAGTTCACGGAGGTCTACCGTGAGCTTAACTCAAAAAACATATCAAATCATTTCGAAATTTTAATTTATCATTCTCATTAAATTCTTTATATGAAAATCTCATGGGATGCAAAAATTTGGAGCATTTTGAGCTTTTTAAGTTGTGGTTTTTAATTTTTGAAAATCAGCTCTAAAAAAAATAATAATATATTCAATACTTGAACATCATTTTAAAAAATTAAAAATGGTGACTTAAAAATCTCAAAACACTCTAAATTTTTGCATCCCACAAGATTTTTATATAAAAATTTAATGAGAATGATAAATTAAAATTTTGAGATGATTTAATATGTTTTTTGAGTTAAGCTCACGGAAGGCCTCCGTGAGCTTAAACTCACGGTATCTTTACTCATATATATATAGTGATGCTATGGTGCTTGGAGATCAAATTATATATTTTTTTTTGAAATTTTTGCTATTTTTTAAATTGGTACAAAGTTTGTTGATCTAACGATTTCTGCACCATCCAAAACTAATGATTTTGTACCCATCTAAAAATAGCAAAAAATTTCAAAAAAATATAAATTTTGATCTTCAAAAATAGTTCAATATGAAGATCATGTTTAACGTTTGGATCGGCCGTTTGAACTTTTAAATCCGAAATACGGACACGAAGCTTGAGAGCTTTTGTGTTTTGCGAATCACCATAGCCTCACACACACACACTCTCTCTCTATATATATATATATAGAGAGAGAGAGAGAGTTAAGTTATGATACTATGCATAGCACAAATTGCTTCTATATTATGAAATCTTTCTTCATTTTCAAAATCAAAATTATCGATCTAAATCTTTCAAAATGATTTTCATATTCACTAATTATATATATATATATATATATATATAGAAAATTTTAACTATTTAGATAATTAGAAAATCATCTCTTATGAATGACTCATAATAACTAAATCAAGTAATTTTTACAACTATTTAAAAAATAGTAAAATAAATTTAAAAAATATAAAATTTGATCCCCAACTAGACATTCATATGAAAATCATTTAAAGTGATTCAGATCAACCATTTAGACTTTCAAAATGAAGAACCAATCCATAGTACGGGAGCGATCTGTGCTATTCATAGTATCATAATCTAACTCTCTCTCTTTCTATATATATATATATACACACACACACACCTAGGGGCGGATGCAGGATTTTGATCGGGGAAGCAATCATCGGATTGTTATAACTTATCGGGTTCAAACTCATTAACTAATCGGGTACTAAATAAAAAATAAACAATTTAATATATATTCTTACATAATAAAAATTATTAAAATAATAATATTTTATATATTAAAAATAACTATAAAATAAAGCTCAAAGTAATAGATAATCAAGTTGATGAAGAAAGTTTTTCATCTACAAAACTTTATATTTTGATATCTTTGCATAATTATTTCATTATACATGATATTAAAGTTTTTTCTAGGAGGACCAAAAAAATTTTCCGGAGAAGGGGAGGGGAAAATTATTGAAAATATTACCGAAAAATATATTTTTTAAAAATCCCGGAGAGGCCCTCTGAAACCTATTGAATCCGCCCCTGTATACACCTTGACAGTACGTCTATGGTTGTACTTTTTACTGATTAACAACTTTGTATAAAGTGTTTCCCCGGGACAAAGCGCCAAAATATTATTTCCCTACCAAAACAACATATTATCATGCCAAGCTTATAAGGACTTGCATGCAAAAAAAAGGCAGATATATATCCATGGCATAATTAGTATCTGATAACAGTATCAAAGCTGGAGAATGTCATCAGTCCCCACAAAAATTGAAGAAGAGAATAATATTTGCAAACCAAGTACAACAGCTTCCTTGGCATATATCAGACATAAATTGAATGGTGCCAGAAGGAAAAAGAACAAAAGACATGAGAAAATTGAAATTGAATTGCAAATGAAAGGAGATGTCTGCCTGAAATCTATAGACTACATAAACAACATAACATGTGGGCCTGAACCTGATGAAAGAAAGTTCTTTTTGTTTGCTGTTGGCAGTGCAAAATCTTGGTAATATAGCAACCTAGCTAGGTTACATACATCCTGAGAAGTCTAATTAGATAGGATAAGGTTGATATATAGAGAGGCCCTTAACCTACTATATAAAGTTAAGAACTAAAAAAGAAGAAAAAAACGCTTAAGACAAAAAAGTATATATGATCTTAGTTACTAAAGTTTTTTTTTTGCCATCAAATCATTTTATATTTCGATCGACTCATGACTCGTACACGTGCCTATATTGTCAACGATCTGAACGCATGCAACCGTTTGAGCACAAACATTCATGTATAATTGCTTATGAAACCATCTAGATATCAAATGATCAACGGTTACCTTTCATGCGTAATTTGTATGGTCGGAGCAGAGGGGAGTGCTCTCCTGAAAATTAATTTTCTAAATACACCCCGTAAAATTTCAATTATGACAAAAAATTAAATATACTTTTAAAATAAAAAAAATAACAAAAAATATATTAACAGAATTAGCCTACAAATTTTTGTTCCACACCTCCCTGGGTGAAGTCTCCATCATTCATAGTAACATGGTCTTCAAATAGGATTATAAATATTCTTGAATTTGTCAAATTGTATATATGAACAGCACGATAGATATTTCATAGTCCCATATTATTAATGAAATCTACAATTTTTTTTGTTCATTTTTAAAATTATTAAATCAGAGACTACTATGAAATTATATCGAAATGATAAAATTAAAAATATTTTTTAAACTTTAATTTCTTACACTGCAAAATGTTTAGTAGTGCGTTTGAACATTGAACGCTTGCATAAACTTTTCAGCCGTAGACAAAAGAAATTTAGGGGCTTGCCGCCTGATAGCTGCATCAATTCTCTGTGACATGCATAGATGGAGCACTGCACATTGTCAGTTACTTGAATGTGCAACAGGGAATTTGGGTTGGAGAAGCATCTTCTGTTCTCTTTCCTTACCATGCTGATTTCAACAGGTACCGATCGATTACATAATTTATAATTACATAGGAATTAAGTAGCTTTCAATGAATGAAAACAAATTGTGAGTCTCATAAAATGGAAGGAATATCATGTCCATAAAGCTGGCACCGCCATAGATAGTTATACAATCAGAAAAATTTGAACTCAGTTAGAAATATTGTCCAAACTAATCCGGTTACTTAACCCCACACGATTTGAAAAGAAACTGATTCCAACCCGATCCAGCCCAACTCAAATTTGAGACAATTCATAATAAAATGGTATAAACTCTTAAAAATTAAGGTAACTAACAAACTACATAAATTGTACAAAAGAATATACTACAATCATGAGTATTTATAAAGGATGGGGATGCATGGCTTGACAACTTTTTTTTTTGACAATATACAACAACTTTCAAATAAATTCACAAAAAAAATTTAGAAATAAAAGATTTTTGCAAATCTATTCTTGAACTTGTAAATTGATTGTGATTCGAATTTTGTATAATTTGATTGTCATTTGATATTCAAACAATTTTTTTTTTATGAATTTATTTGAAAGTAAACACTAAGATTGACAAAATTGTCAAGATAAATAGTTACTAAAGAATCCACCCATAATTGAAAGCATGCAATTTGATTCAATTCCCAAGTACCTAACAAAGGAGGAACTGTTTGAACTTTTGACTTATCCACAAAGTTAACAATTAATTTAGCTTAGGGTTTGGTGCATTTTGACGGCTTAATTACCATCAGCTAGCAACTTTTGACTTTCACCACGCCGCGCATAAAACATGTCAATTATTGACAAAACATTATTGACGTTCTTTGTCTTTTCTTTTGAACGTCCCTGCTGCATGGTTGGTCTACCTATTCGACGGATATCATTTTTATGGTATAATCTTATATATATTTAACTTTTACGATATTTAATTTTTGTATTTTGCTATTTTAAAAGATGTTATCCAACTTAGAAAAATTAAAATTAAAAATGTATTCTTAATTATTTAGATAGAGTAAATATTAAATTTATGTATTTTGAAGGTTTTGCCAACTATTAAACATAGAGGTGACAATTGGGTAAAGACAGGTCTGTTTAACTTTCTTAACATGTCTGAGTTTGAATTAGGTTTGATCGGATTAGTTTGAATATGGACTTTTTTAGATTTGAAGTTAATTTGGGTTGGATTATGAGTTATTCAATTTTGAAACAAACTTAGGACGTTAGATCGGATCGGGTCAGTATTGAATTTTGAGACTTATGTCACCTCTAATTAAATAATTTTAAAATTTAGATAATAGAGTTTTAATTAAATAATTTTTAATATATGAATGACTAATTATATTAAAAATTAACTCAAATATAATACACATTATATCACATCGAACTCTAAAAAATTCGATAAATGAAATTGAACTTCCTAATCTGACAAAAACACTTCGCTGATATGCGTTGCCTCCATCTGAACAATATCTATTACGTAATTCTCTTTCAGTTTGTCATAGTCGCAATATGTTACCAAAGGGCACAGGCAACGTAAGTTGTTTGTCCTTCTTTAACTACCATATTTAACACGTTAAATTACAGATAAGTTCAGATAAATTATCAAAATAATTTATTGCTAAATTTCAGTGCACATCTCCTAACGCGTTGCACCGTGCAACGCGGAGTGACAACCATCCGATGTACGAGACATAAATGAAGCATAGATCTCAATGCGCATCAAGAGGTAGCAATCAGACGAGTCGGATCGGGTCAGGCCAGTTTGACTTTCTAAAAAAAAATCGGGTCGGGTCGGGTCGGATCCAGATTCGGATCGGATCAATTTGACTTTTTAAAAAAATCAAGTTGGATCGAGTTCGGATCCGGACGGATTTCTCGAGTCGGGTCGGGTAAGATCTATACACATCGAATGACTATCATTCCACACTGCACGATGCAGCGTATCATGTGATGCAAATTCAAAAAATTGGATGCCAAATATTAATGTATTTCATTAAAAGTTGGTATTATCGTCGTCGTCGTTAATCATTATCATTTATACTTATATTATAAAGCACGTAACTAATGAACTCATCCATTTCGTTTTACCCAAAAGTAAAATATCTGAAATATCCTTCTCACTTGATTAAAGATGTAGATTGAACATCTACAATAATAACTATTTTTATTTTGTGAATGTAAAAAAATAAACTAGTTTCACTAAATAAATAATTATTATATTTGAAAATTATATTATATGATTTTATTTAATAATTTAAGGTCTGCAATTGATTTTAGATATGAATTATACTTAGATAATATATCATTTAGCTTATTACGTACAATAATTTTTAAAAATAAGACGGTCTCCGCAGTGGACGGATTTCCTTTCAGTAAATATTTTATGATTTACTTCAGACATTTAGTTTAACAAACCCTGCCTTAAAGTTAAGTACTACGAGACCATGCCGCTCCATAATTAAATTTAGAATAAGTCAGAATCATTATTATTATTTTTTTAGATATTGTGATCGGTTGCTTTCTTGTCTGACGTCAGAGCTATTCATAATTATTTTGTTTCTAATTGTTTTTAAATTGTTTACAATTATGTTTCAGTTTTTTTTCCTTCTCTATGTAGGTAGCCGAAGCAGAATTTTGATCAGGGCTTATTAATTGGATTTAATAACTTATCAGATTTAAATTTATTAACTAATCATATATTATATATAAATATTAAAATAATATTTTTTATATATTAAAAATAATAAAAAATAAAAGTCAAAATAATAAATAATCATAACAATAAAGAAAATTTTCTTTTATGAGACTTCATATAATAAAATTTTTGTATAATTTTTTTTATTATCCATGATATTAAATATTTTTTTCTGAATGAAAAATAATCAGATAATTTAAGGAGATCAAAAATTTAATCCAAAAAAATTAAATTAATAAAAATTTAATCTAAAAAAAATATATATTTTTTAATTCAGGAAGGATCAACTGACCTCCATGATATAAGCTAAATGCGCCTCTATCTATGTATATCCATATTTTAGACATAACTTAAGTTCTTTTTAAAGTCCAACAAAAAATTCATATCCGCTGTCATTTTTTTTTCTTTAACACAGTGCTATATATTATTTTTGTCATGGAATATAGGATCCACAAAAAACTATCCCATCTAATTTAAGATCCGAATCATTGAAAGACTATGATATGATAGTAAACTATGACGACATATATGATCTCCCAACAAGAAAACAAAATCTGTTACTCTTCGATTCGGCAAGCAAGTCTTTGCTCTTCAAAATCCGACAACAAGAGTTATATTTATTTTTTGAAATTTACACTTCTATTATTCGGTGATTTTGTCGTCAATCCAAAGAGTAGATTTGCTTCCCAACAACGGACATACTCATAGTCATAATAATAAAATTCATGAGTTATTCATGAATATTTTATTTTTCGTATGTAGTCAATATTTCACGAATAATTCGTCAGTTTAATATACAATACCATTTTTTATCAAAAAAAAATTTTTCTTTGCGAATTATTCAGCAAAAATACACATTATATATTATTTTATATGAAATTTTATAGTTTTTAATATATTTTTAATATTTTATCATTATAATGTATATTTTATTTATATTATATGAAATGAAATATTTCCAATTATATCTATATTATATCCGAACGTCGAATTTTTGACCTCGCCCAAATTTTTCAAATTACAAACTTATTACTATGCTCATGATAATGATCAAATTTTGTGTTTTCTAAAGTTCAGGAAGTACAAGTCTAGCTGTTACTGTCAGTCCCTCAAAATTTACATTTTCTATAGTGCTGGAAGTACATGCAACTTTTGCGTCGGTACTAATGTACTATTAGATTGGGCTGCAAAAGATTTGAGTTAGAGCGTACTAGGTTTAGCTCATAAAAAAAATTTGAGTCAAGTTGAATCAAATTCATAAAATGTTTCGATCTAAAAATTTAGCTCAGACACGACTCGTTACTATTTGAGTTATCTCATGAGTCGATGCATATACATTAACTCAGTTTGACATTTAGAGTACATTTACAAACTATAAGATCGGTACATCTACAAAACTGGATACATGAATTGGTTCAAAATTGATATATTAATAAGCTATATTTTTAATGATATTTTTACTACACTAATTTGAACTGATGAACCAACAAAAAAAACTATAGAGTTATATATACTGATCGAGTCACGAGCGAGTAAGAGAAGTTGTTAAGTAACTAGATAGTGAGATGATGAGAGATAATAAGAGATGGATTATCGGATTAGGGTTTGGCAGAAAAATGATAAAAAATATTATTATTTGAGCTAAGTCGAGTCATGAGTCAAATTAACTCCAACTTAAACTCGACTCATTTAACTATCGAGCCAAATTAACTTGAACCAAATTAGCTTGAGTCAAATTAACTCGAATCAGATTAGCTCAAGCCCAAACTGAGCTACGAGCCCGAACTTTTCAATGCATTCCCACTACTAATTTTTTTTCAGCGTTAATTGTTTCCTTGACAATTTTAATAATAAAGATTTCAAACAAATATTTTAATAAACTATTAAATAATACTAAAACATTTAAATTTTATTTTTTAATTTATTAAAATTTTCGTTCTCAAAATTGTTAAAATAAACACGGTCTAACTAATACCTCATTTAAAATAAATTAATTGAAGGCCATATATGGTTTCATAACTAGAGAGCTTTCCATCTAAATCCCGAGCTCCGAAACTGATCCTATGTTGCGCAGTCGACACGTCTTTAGTTTCACTATCAACATTGAAACTGCACGAATCTCAATGCAATAAAAAAAATGTACAACCCGACAAAGAATACGTTTTCTCCCGGAAATAAAATTAAGGACTTAGAAGGTACTTTACCAAAAGAGACCAAGTTTTGTTGAACTGTAATCTTCTTGTATCTCCGACAGTAGCAAAATAAACATTAAAATCTTTTCTATTTTTATTTTGATGAGTAATACATGAGCACAAAAGCAAAGATTTTTTTTGGTAAATAAAAAAAATAGGAAAATGGTATGATGACCCATATTTTGCTGAAGTAATCTGGATCGAGTTTAAACTCAATCTTAGATGCCGAGACTGAATTTTAAATTCGGTCTCAGATTTTTTTTACATTTA
This sequence comes from Schoenoplectus tabernaemontani, assembly GCA_037127355.1. NCBI lineage: Eukaryota > Viridiplantae > Streptophyta > Magnoliopsida > Poales > Cyperaceae > Schoenoplectus > Schoenoplectus tabernaemontani. The sequence continues at coordinate 17,149,762 of CM073750.1, read as the reverse complement.
CTTATTTATTTGTATAAAAAAACAACACGAATAATGGACCGAGTTTTAAACTCGATCTCAAATAATTTATTTATATATTATCATATACCCAACAATTTTCTTATTTTTCTTTCTCCAGTCATTTCTTTAAAATTATCATTATTACTATTACAAGAACTTCCAACTGAAAGTGTATCTTTTGACAGATTCAATCCAAATCCGTATTTAACACTATCTTCTCATCTATATTGTATGTTTTTATTTCTATTTAGATCATTAATTTTTGATGTAAAATTAAAATACACTAATCAATAAGGACAAATGGATGAAATAAAATATGAGGTTAAATTAGCTATGACGAGAATTGATAATTATTGGTGTTAACACATGGGTGAAATGTAATATGAGGTTAAATTAGTTATGTTAGAAACCCCAACTGACTGGCATTTTATACGATCATGTGCTTGTCATTTGTTCGTTTAGAAGGCTGAATTACAATAAATACATTAATTTATATTATAACATTCAGTATTATATTAACACATGTTATGATCATTAGCGAGTTATGATAATAAATAAGATTGACCAATTTATAATAGTCCGATCATCATGTTAGATTCAGCAAAAATCAACAAATGAAGGAGAAAAAAAATACGCATTTCAATAGTTATTGATAAAATAAAAGATTGTATCAATAAATTTTGAATTCGAGATTAAGATCGTTCGAGTAGAACATAATTTATATTACATGATGTAATGTTTATATTTTTATTATTAAAATTGTAATTTAATTTTAATGCTCAGCTTGTTCGAAAAACATATGAACCGCGTTCGAGTTACTTCTGTGACTCAACTCGAACTCCCTCATTCAACAAGAACAACCCTGGAACCCATCGTGTGGGGGCGAATACTTCTCTGAATATAATACTCGTAATATTTGCGGTTACGCTTTGATTTTCTACGATGAATTAATAATGTTCGCAACGAGTTGGACAATGAGACGAGCAGCAAATCTTCAATCATCGTTTGATTTTCTAAACTTTGCTTATTTTAATTAATTAATTGATTAATTATTTATTAAATTATAATTACGCTTAATTTTTCTAACAGGTCTCATCTCCATACCAGTGCTCACATAAAAGGCTGTCTCAAACAATTAATCCATGCACATTAAATTAGAGCCTGGAAATGTATGCTATTGTCAAACAGTCAACGGGTTTTGTCAATTTAATTGGTGAATACGAGTCCAGATGACAGATATGGAAAGCACAAAAAAAGGAAAAAGACATTATTGTTTTGAGATGATATTTTATATTTTAAGGTATTAAATGGTTAATCTAAGTTGCTCAATAATTTATTCATGTTAAAATATTATGGGATATTAAATTTAACGATTTTTAAGCTTTTTAGCTATTTTTTAAATTATTTTTAAAAACAGATAGGATATTTTCTTATGTTAAATAAGGTTGATTTTAAAAATAATTTTAAAAATAGATAGAAATATCAAAATTTATGAAATTTAATATTCCATAAATTTTTTACATGAAGAAATTACTGAGAAACTTAGATTAATCATTTGAGGCAATAATATATTTTTTTTGCTTTTCATTTCACTTTTTAGTAAATGAAAGAGAATTAAACTATACTCTCAAAATAAAACAAAAAAAGGAAAAAGACAAGATACAGAGAACAGTAAATAAATTAAAGAGAAAATATAAATTTTATTATTTTCTCACTACTACTAAAGTCCTTATATTGTGAAAAGTAAGATCATTAAAGTACGCCAGAAGATATATCCATGAAGTGGACTGAAGTTGCAAAACTTTGCGTTCTTTAATTTTGGGGGAAGATAAGGATGGGATATCAGAAGCATAATAATGTAGATTACTAGATTTTGAGTATAGATGACTAAATTAGGGTCAACACACATTTTCAAAATTCTCCCAATTGATTAAACAACATTCCATGAAATTAAATTCTAATATAAGGATTTGAAACGTTCAGAGGGGCATTTTTATGGATCATTTGAAGAGAAAGAAATAGTCTCATTTTCTAAAAGGTAATTGTAAAAGTGTTAGGAATTTAGGTGCTTCCATTATAGCTTTATAAGGTATTGATGTTTGATTAAAGGTGAGAATTATCAAAATTTACTGCACATTATATTACCAGCTAACATCAACTCACTGTCAGTGCAGATTACAGATTAACCTGTAGCTTAGAGCTCCTAGAAGATGAGGTTTGGTTTGGAAACAGATTAGGTTTAGACCTTCTAATGACAGTTAAAATAGTTTGAGTAATGTTTAGCTTTAAAAAATTTAGCACTTAGATGGAATGTGTTTAGATTGCAGCTAGCATAGAGAAACTAATGATAAAAGAATGTGTAAACTGGGTCAGATGAGGCGTTTGAAAACTGTTAGAAATAGACTGAACTAAGACAATCTTATATTTTGGTTCATTTTAATTACCTATCCCTGACCAAGTTGTGGCGGGAGTTAAACTTATAATGTTAATTTGCAACTAGTAATTGTAGTTTTAAATGTCACCTAGGTACCAAGGTTGTGGTACCAAAACTTATGTTTGTTAATGAAACCGGTGGTATAACGCTTTTCTGAGAAAATAAGGATTTGAAACAGAGTTTATTTCTTAATAATGGTAGTTTTAACCACCATTTAAAATCAACAGTAAACTAATGAATAATATTTAAACTTTCTACCCACATAGAATAAGCTAGAATTGTTTAATTTGAGCTTTGGTAATATTCTGATAACTTAGATGAGGTTCAGGCAAGAATTTCAATACATGCACGAAACAGGGGCTGAAATTTATTGGGCCGAATTGAAGAGCATCTTGGGCTGAGTTTAAGTTGGGCACAGTTGCAAAGTTTGGAGTCTCATAATATACCATGCATTAGTTGCAACTTGGGGTTCGCGTATATGGACCACTTTTCAATTATCCATTGTATTATCGCCGTTATTTATTATTTCTTCATCGATGATTGATGGTCCAGGGAGGCATGAACAAGAGAGTAATAATTAGTATTGCAACTTGTTTTCTGGACCGCCTCGATTTCACCTCGCTCTCCTAACAATTTATTTACCCAATCGGAGGAAGAAATGGTTGTGCCATCATTTTCGACGACCCTTAATAGTTAATTCTAATCGAGCTTAAACTGAAAATGACCAGCATTTTTTATATTGATTTTCATGTAATAAAATATCTCATGTATTAATTGCTTTATTATTTATTTAATAACACATATTAATAAGAAAACGCATCTGTACTTTCGAAAGAATATTATAATTATTATATATTATATTGTACTTAGACGAGTATCTCTAGGGTGAGTTCAAAGCTCACCAACTTTTCTGTGAGTTTAATTAAAAAATATATTACTTTACAAAAATTAATTTATATAGCTTAAATTTTTTTTAAAGTATTTATTTCAGAACTTTTTTTTTAAATCTCTGAAATCTTTATTATTTTATTATTATTTTGGAGTCATTTGAAAAAAACTAAAAGAAATAGTAAAGACCTTTAAATACACTTGGAATCCTCGCGATATTTCTTTTGACAAACACAAGTCCATCCAGATTTCAACAGATGGGCCATATACTACTATGGTCCAAACTATTTAGAAAACATCTCATGAGGCCTTAAAATTCAAAACGAGGTGGACATAACTTAAACCGGGCCTACACGGAATACATCCAAATTTCTTGTTTTCTTTGAGAAAAATACCAAAGAATTTGTACCCGCAAGGTCTTAAAAATAACACTAACATTTCTTGATTTAGATATTTGATAAAATTATATGTGACTTATTTTTTAATTAAATACATGTATTTGTGGTGGTTGTAATTAAAATATTAAATGCATGCGTTCAACCTATTATTGAGAAATATTTGACAAGAACAAAAAAACAATAGCAAACCTAAACACTTGCCTATAAGACTGTCTGATTCTCCAAGGGAACGGATATACCGATACCACAATTGATATCTTACACGATAGTACTTCATTATTCATGTTGTTTTATTATTCAAATGACTTTATTATTCAATTATTTTTATAATATTTTATTATTCAACTTAATTGAGTTATTATTGAGAATTGTGATTTTTCATGAATAAAAAATACTGAAATAAATTAAATAATTAGGTCATCGTTATGAATAATAATATGTTTGACTTGAATAATATAGTAGTATCAACTACGATATTTACTATGGTGTCTCCCAAATATTTCCCATTCATCCTATTTATACATTTAGTTTTATAATTTTTTCCCAAAAACTAAACACCTGTTTAAACAAATGCTAGTGGAAAAATAAAGGGCAAAAGTTTCTGAGGGTCACTAAACTATACCACAAATCCATATTTGGTCACTAAACTTTTATTTATCCATTTTTTTAGTCACTAAACTTTGAAGTTTATCCAAATCTAGTCATTGTGTTAGTTTCTCCATTCAAACTTAATTCAAATTTTGTAATAATATATGAACATGGATGTTAATTAAGTTTTTAAGTGAGATTAATAAATTATTTTTTTTATTATTCATAGAATATTTTTATATAATTGAGTATATAACTTAATTAGCTAATTTAATCTAATTTTATTTTATTGAAGAATTTTTTTTTTTTTGCATTTTATTTAAAGATATTAATGTCATACTATAATTGAAAATTGATATTTTATGGTTAAGGATTCAATTTATATGATTTATTTACTATATAAATAATAACTAATTTATTTATTTAATTAATTAATTTAAAATTACGCTAAGAACGCATTTTTTAAATAATGTAATTGCTTCTAAGAAATAACACATATTTGAAAACATATGAATATTCTATTTTTTTAAAAGAAAAGAAATAAAGATATTAATTTGTGCCTTATATTGTCATATTTCTAAAATTTATATAAAAATATATGTCTTTAATCTTTAATGTAGAGGTCATGCTAAATATTCCATCAACATTGGATAAAAAACTAACAGGGTGATCAAGTTTGGATAAACATCAAAATTTAGTGACTAAAAATAGGTAAATAAAAATTTAGCAACCAAATATAAATTTGAGATATAGTTTAGTGACCTCCTAGAAAATTTACCTATGAATAAATATATAAGTTTTTACTTTTTGAGAAGAATAGACCGAGTATTTACAAATTCAGAGAAAAAAATATGTAATTTTGAAGATCATAAGGATATGCATACAATTTTTATGGGAAAAACGATAATGTAAAAAAGGAAGTATAAATGTGGATTTATAATAAAGTACTTTATATTAGGAAAAAGAAGAAGCTTTAATTCAATCCTGTCTTGCGATATTTGACGGAAGAATATCATTTACCCAAATATATAATAACTAAAAGTTTAAAACTACAACTGTCGGTATTTATTATATCAGAAGTACCTAAAATCAGCATTTCACAAATAAAAGTATCCATTTTTCAGTGTGCTTAATTCACTAACCGACCAAAATCTTTTAAATTTTATTGAGACTGATAAAAAAATTGCTTAATCGGTTTAATCTATAGTACTTTAGTTGAGGTTTTAAAAGCTTAAAACCTAATAATGTAATATAGTAGATATTTAAATGATAAAATTAAGTAGCAAGTTCTACAGTTGCTGTTCAACAATGAAGCATCACCAAATAATTTGCTTGGCCGAAGGTAGTCAGATCTGAAATTAAGTGCCTGATGAAAAGTTCATAATGGATTTTAAATCAAGCCAAAAGTTTGATTTGAAGAATGTCTTGGCTAATCCATGTTAAAATACTACATTAGTTAAGACCTACCACAAGGAGAGACACATGAATTAGTTATATGTCAAATCACATAAAGCAATATTATTATGCTGACACATGATCGGAATCTTGTGCTTACATTTTGCCTTGATTTAGTAGCAGGAGTGCATGGACTGATTAAATTGGACGAGGCGTGATTTGGTGAGATTAAAGTAAAGAGGATCCAATAAAGCCAGTGAGCATTTTTTTTGGGTAGTAAAATAAGTGCATTGGGATCTTAAACCATTGTATATTTGCCTCCTTGGATCAAGACATCAAGACATGCTTATCAAGTAGCTACAGGGCTAATACGGGAAGTGTTATTTGATAATCCAAGAGACTGCATGCCTTATTTTTTTGCAGGTCAATTAGAAATGTCAACAAAAAAAATAACGATATACGTAAAACACCAAACAGTTTATATCCATTTGCATTTTCAGGAGATAATTTTAGTTAAATAATTATCTGAAAAATGACCGTGATAATTTTATTCATCAACGTTAAAATTTCAGGAGATAAGTTAGTTTATTTAAATGATTAATTAGATATTGACTAAAAAGATAGTACAGTAAAGTGAGCATTTTCTCAAAAAGAACAAAAAGGTAAATATCTTTAGTACAAGCACATAGGGCCTCATACACTATATTTTTAGGTCTAATTTAGTTTCAGTTGGATTTTAATTATGAATCTCTGGGTAAAAAAGTGTTGCATTAGCTCATTAGAATTTAGAGGTAATATAATCACCTCATTTTGAAGAAGTTCAAAGAAAATTTTGTTTAACAAGTACATAACTTACGCATCGGAATAAGAGTTTCTAATTCATATTCTCTCTGTAAAAACATATATCAATTATTATATATACATTCAGTAATCTTCTTTGTCAATGCTGTCGAAGATATGAGCCTTCTCCTATTGCCATGCATTTTATTCGCATATCCATCAATATACACAGTCAATTAGTAAAGTCATCGCATATCCATCACTACAGTCCATTACTAAAGTTAATACAAAATTAAGATGGAAATTAATACAAAAGAAGTATGATGCGACACCCACCAGTAAATAAGTGATGTATTGCTACAGTGCAAATTAGAAGGAAAACAAAATCTACTATTCATCTTTCAGAATTTTTTTTTGTATATTTGAAAGCAGCGGCGGACCCAACAAAATATATAAGCTCAGAGACAACTACATTATATAAATTAAAGAATGAATCTCATCCATTATATTTTGCTCGAAAAATTAACAAGTATGGGCACTATATAATATCATATACTCATATTTTTAATCCATTACTACAAAATTTAAGAAAAATCAAAATCGGTCACCGGCCGGGACCTACTTTACTGTAGCTTTGCCCCGGTTTGGAAGATCAATTATGTGCAATAGAAAGATAATGAAGTATCAGTATATTTAAAGAAATGAACTGATACTGAATATTTTAACATGTACTAGTTGTTGACCAAGCAATTAGATGGAGACAGCTCATTAGGCAGTTTACATATTTTATTATTTTATTTTTATTTTTTTACAAGTCCGTAGGCACAATATGTATTTTTTTTTTTGAGAAACACATATTTTAGTAGGTGGTGCAAAATAGTACATTACCAAACCGAATCCAAACAGAGCAATCCAACAGTTTTAGTTCCCCCCATATTACTGGAAGAGATGCGGATCCTATGCAGCCAACAGATATATGTCATTTGGTAGAACTCATTCTAACTTTCATCCACCCAAATAATTTTTTGTTACTTTCATCCAACGTGTTAGGACTTTTCTCCAAATGAGACGTGACGATTCAAAACTAATTCTTAATTTATTTCGGTGTAAACAATAAATTTTACAATTATTTTGATGTAAAATTGAAGAATTATGAGAATTATAAGGAATTATGAGAAGTATGAGATATTGAATTTTTTTTTATATATTCAATACTTTTCTATACATAGTGGTATCGGTATTTATATGTTGCTATGTACCACTGATATCAACGGTAAGCTAACGGCTCTGTTGTTCTATTCCCATTTGGGCCTATGATGAGATATCTAAGACACAATCTCAATCTCTACTATTATTTCTTATTTTTATTCTATTTTCTATTTTCTATTTATTAATTATAAATATTAATTATATTTCTAAATACTCCCCTTCAAGTTAGAGTTGTAGATATCACTCATCCCTAACTTGCTTAAATTTACTTTGAATGGTGATGGTTCTAAACCCTTTGGGTCCGTTTGGCAAATCAAGGAATAACTTTGGAAGAGTGGTAATTTTGGAAGAGTGATAGAATAGTATTTTTTTGAAAGTGTGGTAGAAGAGTGGTATTCTTGATTATTTGGAAGAGCTTAAAATATCGTTTGGCGGTTGTTACTCGAGAATAGTTAAAATATGAATAATTATGATACTAATAATGATAATGATAATAATAATAGTAAAATAATAATCATAATAGTAAGATAATAATAATAAAGTAATAAAAAATAATCATAATAAATAATAATATTAAAATAGTAATATAATAAAAATATAAACATAATCATAATATAGTAATATAATAATAAAAAATATAATTACAATCATAATTATAATAATATAATAATAATAATAAGTAAACATAATTTTAATAATATAATCATAATATAATAATCATAATCATAATCATGATAATAATAATTATAGTCATAATCATAATAATATAACCATAATCATAATCATAATAATATAATAATAAAAATATAATACAACATAATAAAATAATAATAAAGTAATAAAAAATAATCATAATAAATAATAACATTATCATAGTAATATAATAAAAATATAAACATAATCATAATATAGTAATATAACAATAAAAAATTATAATTACTATCATAATTATAATAATATAATAATAATAAGTAATCATAATTTTAATAATATAATAATAATATAATAATCATAATCATAATCATGATAATAATAATTATAGTCATAATTATAATAATATAACCATAATCATAATCATAATAATATAATAATAAAAATATAATCATGATCATAAAAATAATTATAAATAATTATAATAATAAAATAATAAATTAATCATAACTATAATCAATATATAATAATATAATACAACATAATAAAATAATAATAAAGTAATAAAAATAATCATAATAAATAATAATATTATAATAGTAATATAATAAAAATATAAACATAAACATAATATAGTAATATAATAATAAAAAATTATAATTACAATCATAATTATCATAATATAATAATAATAAGTAATCATAATTTTAATAATATAATCATAATATAATAATCATAATCATAAATATGATAATAATAATAATTATAGTCATAATCATAATAATATAACCATAATCATAATAATATAATAATAATAATATAATCATAATCATAAAAATAATTATAAAAAATTATAATAATAAATTAATCAACATATAATAATATAATACAACATAATAAAATAATAATCATAATCATAATCATCATAATATAATAATATAATAATAAATAATCTTGATAATAATAATATAATAATAAAATAATTATATTTATATTTATAATATAATAATATAATATTAAAATTATATTTATAATAATAATAAATAATATAATAATACTAATGGTAATGATAATATAATAACAATAATGATAATGATAATTTAATAATAATAATATAATGATAAAAAAAATTAATCATAATATTAATATAATCATAAATTATAATCATAAATATAATATAATAATACTAAATCTTAATCATAATCATAATATAATAATATAATACATCATAATCAAATAATAATCGCTATTCCGACGAGAGCTAATCCAGTATTCCACCTATAAGTTGGTATACCGGATTAGCACTATTCCGCACTATTCTACTTAGTCTAAAATTCGTTTGGCAAATTAATTCGTCGGAATAGCTATTCTATTCCAACTTTTTGCTATTCCATTGAGTGCCAAACACTCTCTTTGTGAACACATCTGATAATTGATCTTTGCTCCCGACAAATGAAGTTTCGATTTCCTTGGCTTGTTTCTTCTCGCGAATAAAATGACAATCCTCTTCTATATGGTTGGTTCGTTCATGAAACACGCGATTTGAAAATATGTGGCAAGCCGCTTGATTATCACAAAATAATTTTATGGGAATATTAGTTGTGATATTCAAGTCCTTAGTAATTGCTTCATCCATATCAACTCACTTGTTGTCGATGCCATAGCTCGATACTCCGCCTCGGCGCTTGATCTCGCTATAATATTTTGTTTCTTACTTTTTCATGTGACTATGTTCCCACCTATAAATGTGCAATAGCTTGTAGTAAATTTTCGATCACAACTCCCGACCTAATCTACATTTGCATAGCCACAAATCTCATTGAATAATTATTTTTTATTAATATTCATTAAAAGGGGTTCTCTTGAGGTACCTTAGAACCCTATTAATTGCTTCTAAGTGTGATGTTTTCGGAGAGTGCATAAATTGGCTTACTTGACGAACCACAAATGAAATATCCGGTCTTGTAACGGTAAGATAAATTAATTTTCCTATAAATCTTTGAAATTGATTTATATATTCTAATGGTTCTCCATCCTCACTATTTAATTTATATTTTCTATCAATGGGAGTAGAGACCGGCTTACATTCTATTTTACCGATTTCTTTTAATAGATCTAGCATATATTTTCTTTGTGAAAGAAACAACTCTCCATTTGAATGTGCTATTTTAATATCTAAGAAATATTTCAAATGACCAAGATATTTAATATCAAATTTATCTTTTAGTTTCCTTTTTATTTTCCTTATGTTTTTTTCATCGCTTTTGGTAATTATAATATCATCAACATATACTAATATTAATAAATAAAGAGTGATCAGAATTATTAATTATAAAATTGCACAAAGTTAGATAAGAACTAAGTTTTTCATACCATATCCATGGAGATTACTTCAATCCATAAATTAATTTTATTAGTTTACAAGTCATATTTGTACCTTCTCCCTTATTGTAGCCGGGTGGTAGTGACATGTACACTTTCTCCTCTAGAATTCCTTGAAGAAATGCATTTCTAACATTCATTTGGTATAATTTTCATCGTTGGTTTACCACAATGGACAATAATATTCTAACGGTATTCATTTTCACCACGGGTGCAAAAGTTTCTTAGTAATCTATACCATAGGTTTGGGTATACCCTTTTACAACTAATCTAGCCTTATACCGTTTTACGATTCCGGATCTATTATACTTGATTTTGTAAACCCATTTGCACCAAAACGGTTTTTTTCCTTTGGGTAATTGTACTATTACCCAAGTTTTATTTTTTTTTCTAAGGCTTTTAATTCTTCCTTCATTGCCTTACATCATATGGGATTTTGTTGAGATTCCAAATAGTTATTTGGTTCTTGTTCTTGATTTATGGAACTAAAAAAAAGCCAAAATTGAGATGAAATGGTGTAATAAGAAATAAAATTTTGAATAGGATATTGTACCTTATATGTAATAAAATCATTTAGTTGAGTGGATGGTGGCGGTATTGTTGATGATCTTCATAATTCCATCTCTCCCTCACTATCATGTTCATTCTCACATATTTCTTTTCTTAGAACATTTGGTTCGGTTTCATAAGCACCATCCTCTTGCTCCCTATGTTCAATAATATCTATACCGTATAATTGGGGTAAAACATGATTGGTTTGGTCAATGGTATGGGAGATATCTTGAGATTGTTCTTTTTCTTTTCCTTTTATTTCTCCCCCCTCTTTTTCCTTATAGAAAGATTCATTTTCAACAAAAATTATATATCTTGATATATATATATATATATATATCCCTTTGATATATATCATATAGTTTTAATTGTTATCATTTATCATTTCATTTAATTTTAATGAAGCATACGCATAAAAAAATTATAACTGATTAATATTAACTATTTTTTATTATTTAAAACGGAATTTTATTATTTAAAACGGATCTTAGTAACCTATTAATTAAATAATTAGCTCTAAGTACGGCATCGGATCAAAAACACTTTGGTACGTTAGTTTATTGTAAAAGGGTCCTAGTTTTTTCTAAAAGATGTCTATTTTTTTCTTTCGGAAATATCATATTATAAAAGGGCATCTTTCTCTTCTCCCCGCATCTCCCCGATTGACCCACCCTGCTGGTCAGAGGTGCGGATGAAGAAACCAGCACTTCTCTTTCTTATGCCATAGTTGCTTACAGTGTGAACATTTATCAATTGTGGATGCTTGTCCTTTGCCTTTAAAGTTAGAGTTTCGAGAATACTTTGTAGCAAGTGCTTGGGCCTCGGATCGCTCGCCGAAAACTGCTTGAGGAACCTACATAGCAACTCTGTGAGACTCCTCTTGCTCAATTAGGGAAGCCACATTCTCTATTGAATGTAGTAATCTTTTGAGAAGGATTTGAGAGCGGAATGTTTCATAGCTCGGATACAAGTTTGCCAATAGTTAGAATGTTCTTTTTTGCTCTTTTCGTTCTTGAATTTGATTTGGATCAGAGGTATTTGGTTGTAGTATATCTAGTTTGTCCCATTTTTTTTGTATTTCGCTTTATAGTTGAGAGAATGATCTTTGATTTTGCTTATTCCGTGTCATCTCTTCTCTGAGTTGGTATATGTGTGCATAGTTGTTTTGTTTGTCGAATTGATTTTTTACTTCATCCCACGTGATTTTTAAGGTTTCTTTGTAACAAAAGTGCTCTCTTATATTTGATTCCATTGAGTGTAGGAGCCAAGACATTATCACACTATCTTGTAACTCCCACTCCTCGGCCTCTGTCGGTATTGTTGGTCTTTGCTTTGTGCCATTTATGAACCTTAATTTGCCTTTGCTTTTGAGAGAAATATCTGCTCTGGCTCATGGTTGATAGTTCTTTATGTTTAAGATCATGGGTGTAAGCTTGACAGATGTATTTGTATTAATGGCTTCTTTTATGATGGTTGTGGTGGTACTAGTATTGATGCATGTGTTTTCCTCTGACATGGTGGTTTTTGTTAGTATGTATTGTTCTGTTGGTTATTTTTCTGGTATGAACAAATACTTCTTTTGTATGGTATTTTGGTATTTTATGGAGTTTTATGAGCTGAAGAGAACATTGTTGGAATGGATATTGTACTGTTAAGAACAATGTTTTGCTAATATTATACTGTTGAGAATAGATACTTATGATATGGGTATTTTTTAGTCTGATTTTGGGAAATTATAACTTGGTACATGGCTCCTCTGCAGGGATGTTGTCCTATGCCGGTATTGGTATGATGCTGGTGCTGGTACATGACTCCTCAGTTGGGATGTTGTCTTGTGCCGATATCGGATGGTATTGTATGCTTATGGGTAGATGATGAGAGGCTCAAATGATATGCTCTGATACTATGAAGAATTCTGAGAATTATAAGGAATTATGAGAAGTATGAGATATTGAAAGCTTTTTGATATATTCAATATTTTTTTGTACATAGTGCTATCGGTATTTATATGTTGATGTGTACCACTAGTACCAACGGTAAGCTAACGATTATGTTGTTATATTCCTATTTGGGCTTATGATGAGATATCTGAGGTTCAATCTCAATCTCTACTACTATTTCTTATTTTTATTCTATTTTCTATTTCCTAATTATTAATTATAAATATTAATTATATTTCTTAACAAAAATATATTGCTTTAATCTATCGTCTATTATGCATATAACTTTTTTACCTTAAAAGAGAGCAAATGTTCCTAGTGTGCTCCACAAAAGGGAGGGCGAGAGAAGAAAATAAATGAAAAATTAAATAAGTTAGAGAGAGCGTAAAATGTTGGAGTTCAATTTCGAAATTAAAATTTTTATGAAGTTTCTATAAAGAAATTTCTCCTCTCAAACACCCCTTCTCTCCCACTTTTTCTCCTTTGAATTACTGAGTTGTAAAGTAAATAAATTAAATAAAATAAAGAAACGATTTATCTTGTTACCCTCTCTCTCCTTCACTTCCCTCCTCTACCCTTTTGTGGAGTACCGTGTTAAGGAACTACGGTTCAAATGCTGAATTCACAATAGATGGGCGGCGATGGCATTGCAGCAAAATCAGAATCTTCTTCTTTAACAAAAAATGAAGAATATATATCAAGAAATTTAGATATATTCACGATATTTACCAACTAAATTTTCAATAGGTCAATATTTCAAATTTATTTTATAATTTATTTTTTTTATCATTATTTCATCTCCCGTTAATCAATCAATAACACGTTCATTGTTGTCTGTTACCTTTAAATGCCTTTTTTTTTTCTCTATTTCACATTTTATATGTATTCTTTCTGATTGTGGCCGTAGTATCTCTATTTACTCAAGTATAGTAAAAACAAAATGTTCTTCCGTAATCATTTTAGTCCACTGCAAAGGCCTCTTGGGCTCTTGGCTGCTTCTCTAATTTAGTTACTTGTATGGATAAATGATTTATGGTCATCTCTTTATTAAATTAACATAACTATAAGTAATTAATAATTATAAATGCGTCAGTACGTACATCCTCAGCAAGCTATATTGAGTAACATATGTTAATAATTACTTCATCCTGAGAAAATCTATTATTTTTATGAAAAAAAAAACAGTTTCTTTTTTCATCAAAGAACAATGACTCAGATAGCATGTTTTCTACTTTAAAATTTATTATTATTTTCCTTTCATGTCATGTGCACGATGTCCTTGCTGACAGCATCCATGTGGAGAAAGGTTTAGATTTTGGATAAAATACTTCCGACAATTTATTATTATTATTATTATCTTCTCCCCATGTTATCTTTCACTTTTGTGTATGAGAGAGCTCGGGAAGCGCATAAATTATTGTTATTTTTATTTTTATTTTTATTTTTATTTTTCTGTTGTTGAGGTCGGCTCTAAATTATTTATCAACATCAATGCTGGAGCAAAGTTGGGACAAGATCGTATATTAATAAAATAAAATATGTAATGCAATAACTCTTATTGCATGTGAGATAACAAATAACATTTCTTTTTAATATTTGCAGATTTTTAAATAAGGAATTATGTTTATTCGAGAATTTAATTTGGATATCTTTTTAAATATTTTCATATTTTTTAAATTATTCGTTAAAAACAACCTTAAAATAGACTATTTTTTGTGTTAAATAAGTCTGATTTTAAAAATAATTAAAAAAATTAGCTAAAAAGCTCAACATTTTATGAATTTAATATCCCACAAAATTTTGACATGAAGAAATTATTGAACAACATAGATTGATAATTTGAGACATTGGTCACGTTAAATCAATAACGATTTTTTACTTTGCAAAGCATCATAATGTATCTCATATATATATATATATATATATATATAGAAGTTGGGCTATGGTGCTATATATAGTACATATTGTATCTGTGTTATCAATCGTTTCTTCATTCTCAAAGTCTAAATGATTGTTCTGAACTGATCAAAATGATTTTCATATGAAAATATAATTGGAGAATGATTTTTATATCTTTTTAGATTTTTTTAAATAGTTAGAAAATGACTTATTTTGAACAGCTTATAATAATCTAGTGATTTTTAAACTAACTTTAAAAATAGTAATTTTTTTTAAATATAAAATTTGGTTCCCAACTAGATTTTTTTAAATGTAAATCATTTTGAGCCATTTAGATTTCGACAACGAAAAAATAATTCATAGCACTGAGAAGATCCGTGCTATGCATAGTATCATAGTCTATATATATATAGAGAGATGAATTATGGTGCTTTGCAAAGCAAAAAAAAACTATTTTGCTTTAGCAAGAGAGTTCATATACCAATGGTTATAACAATCAATATAAGTTGATCAATAATTTTTTTATGCCAAAATCTTGTGGCATATTAAATTTCATAATTTTATAAACTTTTAGCTATTTTTTAAATTATTTTTAAAAACAAAACAATAATATATAATTTTTTTTATTGTTAAACATGGTTATTTTTGAAAATAATTTAAAAATATCTAAAAAATCTAAAAAAATCATGAAATTTAATATCCCATAAGATTTTTACATACAAAATATTTCCAAGTATATTTTAATATAGAGATCACTTTGAACGGTTGGATCGGTATGTGAGATACGGCGCGAAGAAAAGCATTTTTTACTTTGTGACTAACCGTAGTATAATTATATATATATATATATATATATATATATATATATATATATATATATATATATATACTACCGTGCTTCATGAAGCAAAAAGGATTTTGTTTCGGCCTAAAAAATCTCATAAAATCAAAATTTAAATTGTCAATCTAATTCACCCAACATAAACTACATATTCAAATCTTATGGAATACCAAATTTAATTATATTTTGAGCTTTCTAACTATTTTTTTAGGATTTTTAAAAAATACTCTAAAAATAATAATAAAATAATGATAGCACCCACCTAAAAATTTAACATCTTTCAAAAATAAAAATAGTTATAAAGCTCAAAAAATAATGAAATTTGATATTAAATAAATTTTAATATCTAGATTATTGTGGACTAATTAGATTGATATTTCGAGCTCTCGGTATATGAGATTTGAAACTGAAAAAAAAATTTGCTTCGTGAAGCAGCATAAGCTCTATATATATATATATATATATATATGTGTGTGTGTGTGTGTGTGTGTCTAAAATATAAAGCATTACACAGATGCGCCCAGGCACCTTATCAACATCTCAAAATTTAAATTAAAAATGACCATCAAAACCATTCAATTTATTCTCCATACCAAACTCTTGTTGAAAATCAAATTATATATATTTTGTATTTTTGGACTAAGAGAAAGTTGTTTGATTTGAGGATTTTTGATCATCCAATAGTGATGATTTTCTTTTGACCTAAAAAAATAGCAAATAAATTTAAAAAAAATATAAAATTTGATTTCGTACAAAAATTTTGATATAGAGAATGAATTGAATGGTTCGAATATGTCATTTTAACTTAAAATTTGAGATTTTGATACTTTACATGGGAGCATTTGTGCAACGCATTATATTGTAGACATTATCTATCTCTCTCTATATATAAAGGGAGAGAGTCTGACTACGATGATTCCATAAACACTTTGATCTAAAATATTTATGGCTCAAAATTTATAATTTTATGGCTGAATCTTCATATCATAATCTTGTAGATTATAAATTTTCATCATGTTTGAAGTTAGTTTACTATACTTAATGATTTTTAAAAGATGTCTCTAAAAATAATTAAAAATATCATTTTTTTTGAAGCGAAATGTTATCATCTTTCAAAAATCATTAAATATAGTAAATTAACTCCAAAGATGATGAAAATTGATAATATATAAGATTATGATATAATTTTAAGCTATTTAAATTAAAATTTCGGGTGCAAAATTTTGAAATTTGGGCCATAAACATTTGGTCAAAGTGGAATGATCGTAGCCAGACTATACATACACATATATATATATATAGAGAGAGAGAGTGTGTGTTAGGCTACGGTATTACGCGTAGCACGGATGGCCCGTGTGCTACAGATAATTTTTTCATCTTCAAAGTTTAAATGGTCGATCCAACCGCTCAAAATATTTTTCATATGGTGCTATGCATAGTACGGATCGCCCCCGTGCTATGGATCAGTTCTTCATTTTCAAAATTCAAATAGTTGATCCGAATCATACAAAATGATTTTCATATGAATATCTCGATGTAGACTAAATTTTATATTTTTAGAATCTTTTTACTATTTTTTTAAGATAGTTAGAAAATCACTTGATTTTGATATTATGAGTCATTCAAAAGAGATGATTTTCTAACTATCTTAAAAAATAATACAAAAATCTAAAATTTAATCTACATCGAGATATTCATATGAAAATCATTTTATATAGTTCGGATTGACTATTTGAACTATGAAAATGAAGAACTGATATCCATAGCATGGAGACGATCCGTGCTACGCATAACACCATAGTCCAACTATATATATATATATATAACTGTAACACAATCTAAATTGAACGTACGTACGTGTTAGGTTGACCTTGCTTGTGTTATAAGGTGAACCTTTTATGTACACTAACAAATTGATCTGAATATAGCAACTATATAGATATAATTAGACTATGGCGCTTTGCAAAGCATAAGAGTATTGTGTGCTTTGCGATTTATTATTAATTTTAAGTCAGAAATGATCGATCCAAACCGCTCAATCTAATCTCCATATCAAAATTTATTAGTAAACTAAATTTTATATTTTTTGGAATTCATTTGCTATTTTTTTGGATAGGAGGAAAACCATCATTTTTGGATGAACCAGAATTCTCATATCAAGACATTTTTTCTCATCAGAAAAAATAGCAAAAAATATAAAATTTAGTTTACTAGTAGATTTTGATATGAAAATTAAATTGAACGGTTCGGATCAATTATTTCTGACTTAAAATTAAAAATAGAGCATAAAATACATAACGCTTCCGTACTTTACAAAGCACGATAGTCGGACTATATATATATATATAACAATCTAAAGAAGAAGAAAAACATGATATTTGGATAGTAAATAATCACGGCAATGCTGTTATGTATCATCATTGCATGCATATTTCACACTCTATTTCAACTTGTGTAAAACTATATATATATATATATGCCATTTTAGTTACCAAGTTATCAAGTTTTTTAGCCAGAAATTATGTTTTTTAGCCAGCAATGTAATAATTGATCCTCTCTTGGCGTTTTGTGGGTTCGTACAATTAGCTAGAGCGACATTTGTTTAAATTTGATCTCAACCTCCACATGCATGTTTCTTCCATTACAATAAAATATGCTTCTTGCATCCATTCTGGTCGAGTAATTTTCTTGCACGTACACGTAACAATAAATTCGTACAGCGTCGCCGTGCACAGATCTCAAGTTAAAAGTAAAATTACGATCGACGCAATACGATTCTTAGCTAGATCTGGTAAACACTTGTTTGAAACGAATATAAAATGAAGATACAGCCGACGGAAATGTCTCATTAATTATCATGTATACAATTTGTTTGTATTAAGAGATTGTAATTACGTCACAGTAATTATTAAACAATATAAGCATCTAAAATTGTAATGTCAAGTCAAATCTTAGTTTTTAAGAAACATGTATATAATTTTAAGTTGCACGTACGTACCATGTCGCAGTAATAAGTGCTAAAATCAAATCCGGAAATCCCAACTCGTCATTAATTATAGGTATATAGGTAGAAGAATACGTACGTAGATGGAAAAGATAAGAACTATGATTTAAGGATATTATGCATTTAAGATTGAATATATTAATTTTATGTTTTTTTTAAACGAGTATACAACTAATACATTTTTTAGAAATTGAAATCATAATAAAATAGTTATATTTACAGTTTTCTTTAGAGCGATACAAGCAATTGTATGATTTGTATCCTCCTGTCCTTGACTGTACATAAAGCAAAATAACCGGAGGATGGAAGTTAATTAATATAAGGGACTTGCATTTATTTACTAGTTTTCTCATTCTGAAAATAGTTTTGATTCAATTACCAAATTGATCTAGTTATATATGTATATTTAGAATATCAAAGCTCATAGGGAACTAATTTTATTCAATAAAGATGATTACATCCATAAGAAGATAAAAAAGAAGAATTTCTTAGATCCAAAACTAAATAGTACTAGATATTATAAAGAGCTTATGAGCTAGATTTGTCCATTAATATTATCAAATAATGTAAAATAACTAAATATTCACATTTCAATTTAAAGTTGAGATTAATTGATTTTATAAAAGCAATAGTTCAGATTTCAGTCAAATCCATATTTAATCTTTATTATGTTTGCTATTTTTTTACCATGCATTAATTTATAGGCAGTTAAAAATATATAATTTATTTATAATATTTTTTTAGTAAATTAACTTCTGTTAAAAATTTTAACATAAATTTATTTTTCTAAAATGCTAACAAATATGTTTAATGATAAATATTATAATTAGCTACATTATAAATCACTAAAAAATATAAAGAGTTGTATTTCTTGAGTATTCAAATTATACTTTAGAGACATTACCACATTTCTTTAAATGAAGGAAGAAAATAATATGAGTCATTTGATTAAGATAAATGAAGTGAGTGAAACAAAATCACAAATGAAAAACATAAATAATATGACATAATTGAAAATTTTGAAGAGTTGACGCTCTTCTGAATATTGAATTGACCTCTTTCGCTTTCTCGTGCAATTAATTTTCGAAAAATTAATTATGAAGTTAATCCTGTATTATCACTTTCAAACGTCTAAATAAAATATAATAAACATTATACATACGCAGGACGTTTCATGTTAATTGAAGTATGATCCCTTTTAGTTAAACTTTGGTCTGAAATATTAATTTGGCAGCGCAGCCTCTGCAATCCCGATGCTCCTTGATTTCACTGCCATCTCTGAACTCCAAACTCTTAAAACTTGCGAGCAATCCATCTTGGATTTTGTTATCTAAGGTAAGTCAACTACTGGCAGTAAATTAAATGCCAAGTAACAGACATGAACAACCCATGATGAAAGATGAAATCCTTTTGGCACACCACTAATATCCATCCATGTTCCATTTCTTCATCTGTACTCATTCTATTGGATTGGTACGTAGATCACCTTATGATGCCCTTTTGCTATAAAAACAATAATAACAAATACAGAAATGAGTGAGGAAAAGCAATTCAGTGATGGCAACCCAATTCTCATCAATGAGCCGACATATATATATATATATATATATACAATATTACCAGTGTGCATCGCTTTTTAAGTTTAAAGAAAGATAGTTATTAGCTAAGATAAAATACGGGTATTTTATGTTCATTTCCTTAATTTCAAAATATTTAAATATATTCAATTTCACATTTTAGAGAATTACAGTGGGCTCGGTGTGAAATGTAACATTGAAATTAATTCTTTAATACGAACGATATTTAATTTTTATTCGTCGATTAATAATTAGTTGCACCAGACATGACTACTCTGATACACCCACCAGAGAAAAAAAGAAGTCCATATTGATTGAAGAGAACGAAAAGACAATACACATCCAAAGAAGAAGAACAATTTACCAAAGTTCACTGTTTTTGTCTTGTCCTTAAACATGTAATACATAACTCTGCCAAGTAGTTAGAGATGAAAGTTCTCATGATAAGAAGAAATGTGGTCCTAAAATAACACAAATCTGGTGGGAGAACATGCAACATTTAGTATGTTAGGTAGCTATTTATTCCGGATCCATGTTGTATAACTAAAATTTGCTATTGTAGTGTGGTAAGATACCCCGACATGCATATACACTGGTAACTCCGAGATAATAAATAGTTGAGATGAGGAATATACTATCTAAACTCACATTCAATTAGGATATCAATTATTGATCCGACTTATTGATCCGACTCAATGAGTTAACTCGATTCGATCCAAATTTGATCCGACTCGATATGATTCGAAGATAAATGAGTCGGATATGAGTCTAATTTTTTTATCCGAATCAGGTCGGGTTGGGTTCGGGCTGGTCCGACCCGATTAATTATATTTTTTAAGCAATTTTGTGATTTAATTAATTAATTAAATTATAAATATACACTAATTATATAATAATTAAGATTAATTATAGATTAATTAATATTTAATTACTTAAAATAATATAAAAATAATTAATAGATATTTAATTATTTTACACATATTGGTAGGGTTGACCCGTGACCTGGTCGTGTCGGGTATGGATCAAAAAAATTTTACCCGAACTTAAACACGTCGGTTTCATATTGGGTCAAAAAAATAATAAAATAATAATGACCCGACCCGAACATGACCTGAACCAACCCATTGACACCTCTAAATTTAATATATCAAGTAGACAAAAGAATAGTGGTGACTCTATTTTAAAAACAATAATTATAATATTAACAGCAAAATTCGCAATATAGAAATTATTAATCCCAAAAATCCCATCACTGAAATTCAAGCTCGTAAAATTTTTCTGATTGTATAATTAATTCGGTTAATGTGTGTTTTTTTCTTACATTCAACATCCTAATCTGCCTTAATTAAATAGAGAAATTATTGTGATACCCTTAATTATCCCCTTTTAACCCTTCCCCAAATTTATTTCTTTCTTTTTCACTCACCCTTTATTTATTTTTCGTCTTTCTCGCTTCATTTTTCTCTCTCGCACCTTTCTTTTTCTCGCGTCTCCCTCACTCGCTCTCATCTCTCTTCTGCGCTTTCTTTTATAATATACTGAAAAATAAAAAATATAAAAAATCCCATCTCTCTTTTTCTCGTGTTTCTCTCACTCGTCTCATCTCTCTTGTGCTCTTTCTTTTTGTAATATACTAAAAAAATTAAAAATATAAAAAAAAAAAGATAGGAAAAAAAATACAGAGAGAAAGAGAGATATGATTTTAAATACCGGGTAATTAGATATATTTTTAATACTTGAGAAATCAATCAAATTGTTATTTTTTATGACCGATATGTGATTGTTTTATTCTTTCAATTTTAGATACTATGGTTTTCAAGTGTAAAAGTTAAAAGAAATAGATCACGTAGCCAGCTTAAGTCTTTTCCTGGGAGAGGTGACTATATAAGAATGGATAATGCTGGGACTCGGGAGGGAGGGGGTTATACAGAGGTCAGGCTTTCCTTATTATCAAGGGCAGATTAATAATAACAGGAAGGAATGATGAATAAGAGAGGTACGGGGAAGTTACAAAAAATGAAACATTAATACTATATATATAGTGAAATTTAAGAAAATAGTCATAGGGTATGCACGAATACGAATGGAGAGGAAGAAAGTGTATGTGATCATGCATGTGAGTTTCAGAAGTTATTTTATGAAAGTCAACTGGCTACATGCAAAATAAAATTTAAGTAGGTATTTCAGTTTAAAATTGAAGTAGTTGATGATAAGCTCATAGAAATCTATGTCTATATAATCGTATCATTAATAACAAACTTACAGAGCACTCAGGTAGCTAGTTGACCCAAAAAATAAATAAGAGCTGACAAGCATTTTTTTAAATAATTTAGGAATGATCATTAATTCATAATAGTATAAGCATGTATTGCATTAAACAAGTCCATTGTATCTTTCATGTATTAGTCAAATTAAGACTCCGTAGCGAGCTTGAGACCAAATAAGAAGAGGCCAACTCAAATAAGAAATAAAAAATACATTACAAAATTATTTGGGGGGCGCATTTTGTGATACAAAAAACAATTAAAATATAAATTTTATAGGTTGTGTATGAAATTTTGGATTGAAAGAGTGGGCCATGACCCAATTTCTCAAAGAGAAGCTCCGCCTCTGCAAAGACTGATGCCCATTAAAACTGTTAAGAGTGCTTGATTTTTAGTATTAGTTCTCCTAAGTATATATAGACTAGTTAATAATCTGACAGAGGTCACTGTGGCGTTATTTTGATTTGTATATGATTGAGGCAGGAAAATATGAACACTTGTTAGTAACAAATTGAATGATGGAACTAATTCAAGAACATATATATCATATTAGTACACTTTGAATTAATCCAATCACTGATTAAATTGTAGATTGACATTAATTAAGTATGAGAGCATTACAAAGAGGGCCAAGGACAATGAAATATTGATGGCTCAAGAAAGGATAAGAAAACATGCATGCTTCTAAGTATTAATCCGTTATCATATATATTGCATGTTAGGGTATTTGGTAATATGTCAGAAGCCACTGTGTGGCTTTATCATGAATTGATTTGTTTATTTAGAATAACAATTTACCTATATCGATTAATTGAATTGCATTAATGAGGTTACATTATGTATGGATGAAAACTAATTAATTATGTCTAATTTTTATAAATTTTCCGAGTCTTTCCGGGCTGTCACGAATCTCTCCCTCATTCTCTGTTTCTCGCTCTCTTTTCATTCTCAATTTCTCTATTTAAGATTCTCCTTCTGTCATGATTTGCAATAATCTTGCTCCCAACAATTTTCTCTTCTTCATATAATAAGTCATAGCATTTAGTTTAAATACTTTTCCATTTGATATAATTAGTGTTAATATTTTCCAAAATATTTCTTCAATCTGATATAATAAGGGCCAATATTTAATATAAATATTTTTCATCTGATCATATAATAAGTGCTAATACTAACATTTAATATAATTATTATTGACATTCAATATAATAATTTTTTAATCTAATAAAAATAGTACAAATACTTTTAGTCAATATAATCATGCTAACATTCAGTATAAACACTTTTGAATATCAAATATGATTAATATTAACATTAGGTATAAACACCTTCAGTTGTAGATAATCAGAGCTAATTTTACTATAAATAGTTCTTATTTGTATTAATCAATGCTAATATTTTGTATAAACACTTTTAGGTTTGGGAATGCTTTGCACTGGAGGTGCGCGGGAGCACCTAGTGCGGGGCGCGCTGGGGCATGCGGCCAGAGCGAGAATGGATGTGGACAACGCGAAAAGGGTGCGCACAGAGCGGGTACGATTAAGAGAGATTTTAAAGGAGGGCTATTATAGTACCGAATTATATAAGCATCATATTTTTGTTGTTTACAAATTAATATAACTGTTTGTCATTCTAAATGGATGTTTTACTTGATTAAATTATTACGATATCCACCCTACATATTTTGTCTCACATCTTCCAAACATAGATTTAGTTTCTTTTAGAGAATTATTAATCTGTCTTATATTTTCGTAGCAAATTTTGCTATTTTGTTATACACTTACACACACACACTATATATATATATATATATCTATATATATATATATATATATATATATATATATATATATATATATATATATATATATATATATATATATATATATATATATATATATATATATATATATATATATATATATATATATATGTAACCTATCATCTACTTTCTAGCTAGAATGGATTGGTTGGCATGATTAAGAATGATGCCTTTTAAAATGGAAAGTTAAACCCTATTAACCCAACAAGAGCCATGTGAACCCAAACAGCTTTTGTCTAGTATGAAACTGGGATCTTGGAGGTTTTGCATATAGATCCCTTATTGGTTTTTCATATAGATCCCTCATTTTGAAAGAAATATGAAATAACTAGTGAACTGATATTTTGCATATGAAATTTTGTTCACAGTAAAAGATTTTCCACACGAGCATCCTTTTTTTCTGTATGTTTAGAATTATGTATAATATAATTAAGATGGTTGATATGATATGAAGCATTACCAAATAACATATTCACAAATCAAGATTATGGACGAATTTTACAAGGATGAAAGGGTTATATGTGCAAATTAACAAACATACGGTAATTAAATTAGTAGCCTGCATATATATTTGAAATGGCATTGAAACATTGACACCTGGTAAATTTAATATTTGTTCTCTAATTGAACAGTATTTAAGTGGGGATCATATCCAGAAAATTTCTTATAAAAGATTTTTATTCTGTTGCCATATTTTATAAGCCTACAAGTTAAGTAGAGGAACAAACGTGGGTAACCATGCACAGTAATGCTCCATTTAATGCTGTCCCGATGTCCCGTTTCTTCTTTAATGCGATTATACAATTATTTCCATTATAAATCATTACTCCACAAACAACATTAATTCCGCATCCCAGCAAGAATTAAATTCTATGATTGGGATATATATAGGTAACTGTTATAAAAAGAGTTACATGTTAAGGACAGTAAATCTACAGTATACATAACCTCATACAATTTCCAGCAATTAATTAATTCGTCAATTTTGTCTAGTACATCTGTTACATAAGAGCCGCAAATTCTCCAAAAAGGACAATAATGCTATATAATTAAATCATAAAAACAAATTTAATTGAAGAATGTCCTTGCATGCACATGTAAATTTTGCTATCTTGAATCGATAGGTGAAAACCCTACTACGTTAAAAATTATATAAAGAGCGCCTAATATTTTGAATGAATGTAATGCCATGATTATTTGAAATTGTAACATCATAATTTTGTTTCGTTTGTTTAATGAATTATTAGTATTGTCCCCATACGTACATAAAATAATAAATATATAAATATATAAATAAGAATGGCTCCATCACCCAATTATGACAGGATTAATCATAGTATTAGACTGTTAATCATCAAATTGATTTTAATTTATTTTAGTTCCAATGGCCTGTGGCTGTGCTTTTGTGTAGCTTGCATATATTGTTCATAATTCCCACAATTATGGTACAAATTAAGTTGGAGAGAAGCAAAGTTTGTGAAAAATCAAATAAAGAATATATATATATATAGAGAGAGAGAGAGAGAGAGAGCTTAAGCAAAGTTTGTGAGGTTAACTCAAAAAACATATCAAATCATTTCAAAATTTTAATTTATCATTCTCATTAAATTCTTTATATGAAAATCTCATGGGATGCAAAAATTTGGAGCGTTTTGAGCTTTTTAAGTTGTGGTTTTTAATTTTTGAAAATCAGCTCTAAAAATAATAATAATATATTCAATACTTGAACATCATTTTAAAAAATTAAAAACGGTGACTTAAAAAACTCAAAACACTCCAAATTTTTGCATCCCACAAGATTTTTATATAAAGAATTTAATGAGAATGATAAATTATATCCACTCTATATATATATATAGAGAGAGAGAGACTATGGTGCTTCGCGAAATATAAAATCTCATATGTTTCGCGTCCGTATCTCGAACATGATCTTTATATGGCCGATCCAAACCGTTGAACATTATCTTTATATTGAAATATCTTTGGTGATCAAATTTTATGATTTTTTTAAAAAAATTGCTAATTTTTAGATGGATATAAAATTTGTTGATCTAACGATTTATGCACCATTCAATACTAATGATTTTTCATTCATCTAAAAAATAGCAAAATAATTAAAAAAATATGTATAATTTGATTTTCAAATATATTTCAATATGAAGATCACGTTCAATGATTTGGATCATCCATTTAGACTTTTAAATTCGAAAATAAGAACACAAAAAACGAAAAATTTTATATTTCACGAAACACCATATATAGTCTCTTTATATATAACTTTATTTTGGTTGCTCATGCTAATTTCATCCGTGAAATGAGATCAGAGAAGAAATAGATGGGCAATATTATCTCATGGTTTTACCGTACTGGGTCCCAAGGAAATTGGGCCATTAAGTAATTATGCATACCACTAGTCACTAGGCTTACCAAGTGGGTCCATGCTTCATCTCTCAAACAAATAGAGCGGATATCTTGTGACGTCTTAACAATCCCCATTGCTGTCTTATTACTTATTAGTGTCATTTTGAATATCAACATCATTATAAATAAAAGGAACTGCGAATCTACGATGAATATCATTTTTTTGTAATTATGCATGAAACTTTAAAATCGTTTAGTATAAATTTAAATAAATGAATGTATATATATCTCACATGTTTTGAGATCTTAATTAATATGCATGTCATCTAAATTTTTTACAAACTTTTACAATAAAATTAAATACTATAGATTCACTCAATAATTGTGTATGAATAAAGCCTATCTTCGAAGAATGCTTTTTGTAATAATCTAAATAAATCATATCACTTCGAGGAATACTTCTTGTGATAATATAAATAAATCATATCACACCATTATTCACTAACTATTTCTTTCCTGCCAGCCAAATCTGTTACGTATATACGTGGGCAGATCTACATTGAGGGTCAGTTGTCCTCTCTAACCATAATTTTTTATAATATGTTTATAATTATGTATATGTTGAAAAATAAAATAAAAATTATATTGAAGAATTTTTTTAATTTTGACCTCCAAAAAAAACAATTTTGATCCCAGTGTCAAACTCTGGCTCCACCACTATATAGAATTCATGCTAAAAAAATTAAATGAGTTAATTATCAATATTGTGATATAAATTACTAGTTCGCGTATAAGAAATCATGGGATTTACGTAATTACAATAGTATATATACCCGCTGCAAAATGGAAAATGAGATCTTGATAAAAAAAAAAAATAAAAGGAAGTAACGCCAAATTTAGTTAAATTAAAAGTACCCGCAAATGCAAGGACTAGAGTAGATCCGAACAAAAGATGAAATTACCCTGACACAGCACATGCAACAGCTAAGCCTTATTAAAGCTAAATCTTGATTAAAACATTTCGTTAAGACATGCAACACAATATGCTGTGAGTCACTCTGTGAGAATCTAATTATATAATTATAAAGAAAATATAGTGTGCACCGATTTCCATGTAACCCACTCGTCACACAAGAAGGACATCACGGATGCCACAGAAGATCCGAAACATCTCTCTCGTACGACTATTTAACATGTATACTTGCACTGCCTCACCATATGATATAATTCTGTTTACCTTTTTCCCTCTCAACGCTTGCTCATTTCCATCATCACCTCCATCTCTTGCTTCTCCACGCCAAAGCTAAAAAAAAAAAAAAAAAAAAGAAGCAAAGAATTAGAAACCATTCCCTCTCTATATCTCTGCCTCTCTCCATATATACTCTCTCATACATACTGCATCCACTCTTTATCGATAGAGAGAGTGAGAGACAAACCCACAAAAACTTCCTTGACAGACATTATTCTACCAAAAGCAAAAATTTGGAATTATGGGATTGGAGCTCGTCGTTTCTGTAATCGAATTGCCACCTCTACCACCGATAAGAACCTCAACAGAGAAATCCACAAAGGAGAATTTAGTTGAAGATCATGAAGAACAATGTACTACACCAAAATTGAATGAGGATGCAGTGATACCAGGATTAGTTTGCCCTCCTACGCCAAGGAAAAGACAGACTGAAGCGGTGAAAAGGAAAATTCCACAAGAGTTGTTTTTCTGTGTCCCGACCGATCTTGCCTCCATTTTTGTGCCCCGCCAACCAACAAAGAGAATTCGTGTAGGATGAGAATTGTAATGTTGATTCATCCATAAATCCTCTTTTTTCTTCTCTTTTTAAACTTGTAGCATTGTAGGATCTGTGTGACATCCCGGAATTAATGATCAAATAAGTATATGTATATAGGCAGTAATTTGGAAAATTCTCATGAACCGACCACTACTAATAAGTGTTATACACTTTTTTTGTCTGTAACTTCTAGGAGCTAGCTGGTGAATTATTTTGTATTTTCTTTAAAAAAATATAGTTTTCCCATTGGAATGCTTGATTCACTGGATAAATAGATGTGGTTTGCATACATATATATTTGAAACTTGAATCTAGCTTTCAAAAAGGAAAAAGAAAAAAAAAGAGAGACATCTTTTAAGTTTTAACAACTGACATTCATAGCCATAAGTGTGCTTTTGGGTCCCTTATTCCATGCATGTGTGCTATTCTTCCTTTTTCTTTAAGCAATATACATCTGAGATTCTATATGCCAGAGAAGGTTCCAACTATATGCATGCAAGTGTAGCCTCTAGCCAAAATAGGAAATTCTGCACATATGACCCTACAGAATTACATTTTGCAGGAATACACCCCTTGTTTTGGGTGTCAGCCTGCCACGACGTTCTCAGGGAGTTATTGGAATGTTTCTGTTTTGTTGTGATTGCTACTGTTTTAGGGATTTACATGTAAAGTTGTTCATGGGTTTTAGAATTTGGTATCCAGCAGTATCCAACGCACTATTTTCAAAAAATAAATAGTAATTAATAATTATGTCTTGGTAAGAACTAGCTAGTAAATTAAAAAAAAATAAAGCAAAGAAAATATGATGAAAATTTGATAATAAATTAATTAGAAGGAAACTAATTACGAGCTTAAAATTCAATTCATTTTGGATACATGGCGTATATATATGCATTGTCTTAATATTTGTTATTTAAACACCATAATTGGTATCAACATGATATATATGCAGAATTAGATTACAGATCATGTAGTTGAAATACCTTTCTGTATTTACTTTAAGGGTATTTATTATGTTTTTTTTGTGTAACACACGACAGCATAATTGAGTTTATTCTACTATTTCTCCCTTTTTTTATTAATAGATATGATAAAAC
Source organism: Schoenoplectus tabernaemontani (assembly GCA_037127355.1). Lineage (NCBI taxonomy): Eukaryota > Viridiplantae > Streptophyta > Magnoliopsida > Poales > Cyperaceae > Schoenoplectus > Schoenoplectus tabernaemontani. The sequence goes on along the minus strand of CM073750.1, from coordinate 17,119,893 downwards.
TTGCAATTTAATTTAATTTTGAATTAAGTTCTTGAATTTCAAATTCACTAAAGTGAATCTAGTTTTAATTTGAAAATATCTAATTTCATTGTAACTTAAAAGTTTTTAGAGAAACACAAATCTGTTAATCACTGAGTTTCTTAATCCTTACAGTGATATTTCTCGATATCTACTAGAGAGGAAAAAAACACAATGATAAAATACTGAACTATATATCTCAGGAATTCTAAAATACTGAACTATATATCTCTATGTATCTGAATACTGAATTATATATCTCTATGTATCTGAATATATGTATACGTGTGTATATGGTGTATGTGTGTATTATTTTGAATGATAATAGCTTCACCCATACAGGAGTATTTTAGGCATTATTTATCGACTTAATAAAGTCGGTTTATTCATCATCATGTTGTAAAGATCATTAACAATTTGCGACGTTAAATAGAAATGTTGATTGAATCTAAAAAGATAATAGAAATGTTCAACAGATTTTAACAGTCAAGTATTTTATTAAGTTTTAATTATTCGACAATGATTTTCAATTATTTTCAAACAGGCTAATTGATTTTTGAAATCATTGGTCAATATCTTCAAACTTTGGTTTTTAGTCAAACGCCAACTGATTTTAATCGCAGAGACAAACAGAGCTAATTGATTTTGGCACACAAAAAAATTGATATTTTTTGTGACCATAACATGCAATCTCAAATGATATCAATTAGATTCACTATTTTTTTCTGTTTCTAGGCAAGCTGGTCGATTAATTTATAATCAACCGTTAGTTTATATTATTTGACCATAAATGTTTGGATTATTTACAGCAACAATAAATTTGACACAAAAAATCAGCGTGCCATCAATTGATTTTCATTCTGACATTATTTATATCTTTAGTTGTCCCTATTTATATTTATTGTGTCAGTTACTAAAATTCTAATAACTTAAAATATTGTTATTTGATATTCATATTATTTATATCTACGTTTTTGGTAATTGTTGTATCTATTGGCTTCAACTATTTAAAGAGACGTCATTTCAATTTCAATTTTTTTTTTGAATTATTAATGTGCTATGCAGTTATAAAAATGGAAAGTCGGAAACATATAAAAAATTAATTGAATGCTTAAAATGGAAATTTTTCGCTTGAGCACAACGAATGGAGATAAAAGGCTGGAGACGATAATAATATTCCTAAATTGATTTTTTTGCCAACCGAATTCTATAACTAATTGGCCAAGCAATTTAACTTATTTATTCATTTCATATCATGTGATTCGTCTCCATTTAGTCAAAATTGGAGATGTCCATTTCTGCTTGATTTTTTTCATGAAACAAAATTTGGTAATTATTTATGTATCCAACTTTTGATAATTATATATGTATTTAGTTGTATTTTTTTGGACCAATAACTTTATAATATTAATATATAATTTTATAAGATTTAATCCATCATTAAATCTTAAAAATTATATATATATTATGCACATTAAGTATCAATTTCTTATGACACATATATATTATCCGATAATTTACTTAATTTGATCACTTGAGCTCAGGTTCTAATTAACTGACAATCTATAATTTAATATATAGTTATATCACATATATGTCCATAAATTAATGAAATTAATAAAACATTTCCAACAAGATAATATAGCATCCAACAAAACTCTAAATTTGGAGTTATATTAGAAATAATTAGGCTTAGGTTTGAAAGTTAAAGGGAGACTAAAACATTATATTCGGGGTGATGCTTCGGGCAGCTTGAAAATTACTTCGAACACTCCTAAAATTTATAAATGTCAAAATTACACTGAAATGATAACATCATTGAACACTCCCTACGAACACTCGCCTTCACTTTCTGAACCTCCGTTTGCTCAACTGTGTTCCTCAATCTCTCACCCATATGGAAAAAATCAAGACATTTTTTCGATAAAAACCAATCAGAAGACATTAGACAATCCAAAAAGCGCTTGATCATGATCAATTTTGTAAGCTTACTTGGACAGTGGGCATTTTTTTAGAAAAAAAGAATTCAATTTTGTTACAATCCCTTGTTGGAATTGCAACTTTGTAAAATAAAGGTGGATGAACTCTTTCCATGGAGTCTTATATACATTTACATTAATATACATTTCTATATTAATTAAACATTTTATATTGGTTTGATTTTAAAATTGTAAAATAGTGGCCTCGGGCTCGTTAGTGGGCTTAAATTATTGATCTATTCAGCCCAAAATAAAAGCAAAAGATAACAAAAGCCAGCTCAGAGGAAAGCATCAACTATGCAAGGGCTGAAGGGAATTACGAGGGACTGCATTAGTTGGAAAGTCATTTAACGATTAAATATTGTTAGTAGTGGTTTAGAGCATGCATTAGTTGGAGCGGAATCGGTCGTGGACGAGCCGATTATATGCCGAGTTACTCGGCTGGCCGTTTTTTTCCATCAAAAAGCATTTGAATCGGCTGATTCATCCGAGTTATTGCCCGAGTTGAACCGATTCTTGACTTTTGAAGCGATTCTTGACCAATTCTTGACTTTTAATAATTAATAGCAAGCTCTATTTTATTTTTTAAGTGCATTTTTCTAAAGAGATGAATTAATTAATAATGTCTTTTTTTAGGATATTTTCTTAATCCACGATTTCAGTTTTCAGAAATGATTCGAAATGACAATGAAGTAATGAGTGGGATTAGGAATGTTATTGAATGATTATAACCTGATATGCTAGCATAAATTAAGGCAGAAAGAGAGGTAAATTTTAATTTAATAGAAATAAAAAATTTATTATTTTTAATCTAATTTTATATTTTATTTTAAAATATATTTCATGTGTTTTTTAACCATTAAAAATGAAAATTATAGGCAGAGCGTTATCGCAGAAGATTAGATATTTTTTCTACCGTTAAAATATTAGAGGCAGCAAAACATTGCTCTCCAGCTGAATGGTGGATGCTTTATGCAAGAGATGAATGTCCAAATTTAGCATCTATTACTGCTCGAGTTTTGAGTCAAATAGTTTCTTCCTCGCAATGTGAGAGAAATTGGACCACGCTCACTTTGATTCACACAAAACCAAGAAATAAGTTGGGAATGGATCGGCTCATGCATCTTGTATTTTGTCACTATAACATGCGCCTTCGACAGAGACAATTGAGAAGAACATACCAAAATGATTCTAATCAGTTAATTGATCTTGACAAAATATTCCATGAAGATGATCCCCTTCAAGAATTGATCAGGTGATGATTTTTTAACATGATTAGAGATAATTAAATTAATTAATAATTATTTTCTATTTTTCAGAAAATATTAATTTCTAATTATTATTCTAATATTAGAGAGAGAAGATGTAATCCTTGATGATAGGGACAATTCTTGGATGGATGAAGAGACCAACAACGATGAGCTAAATGCACTTCACGGTGATCATGAAAATAATAATAGTTCAAGTAGTGGAGAATCTGGAGATGGCAGTGCTGATTCAGAACCTGATATCCCTAAAATACATCTGAAAACTCAAAATAAAAATTATGAACCTTTGGACCAATATAGAGGACAACAACGTAATCCTACCGATAGTGACCCTATGAGAAAGATGCGATATAGAGATATTAATGAACTAACAAGGCATCAAGATATTGGTTCTTATGCATATGAAGCACAATTCGAGGACAATACAAGTAGTGGTCAAGAAATTTCTAGCACTTATAATTCGTAAGTTGGGCATGAGGATGGTAATAATCTTCCATTTGGATCTATAATTTCTTCATTTTTTTGGCTTTGTAGAACAATATCCTCAGTATTTCACTATGGAGGATGATGAGCTGATTCAGCCAACTCGACACAGTTTCTGGCAATAAATGAGTGTGTTTGAATTATAGTTTTTTATGTTATAATTTTCAAGGAAAATATTATATTTTTAGTTTCTTCAATCAAGTATGTCATATTTTATTTTCATATATTTTTGTACTTTCTGTGAGAATACATCAGATTATCTTTTAAGCTAGTAGCTATGAATGTTTGTATTGTATTAAATTAGTACATTTTTTGATGCATTCTTTTGTTCTAATATGACTTCTTTGACAAAATATTTTTTATAATATTTTTTTATTTTTTAATGATTAATAAGTATTTTTGGAAAAAAATCTGAGTTTTCAATCCGATTCGCCGATTCTGACCGATTCATCCGACTCCAAATTCACACTCAACTTACCGATTTTGATTTTCAGAACCATGGTTTAGAGTGTACATTCTTTCTCTAAATTCTGTACATGTATTTCTTTTTCTTTCTTATCAATAAAAATCAAGGTAAGCTATTGGCCTACCTAATCAAAAAAAAAAACCTGCTTCAGCCTTTAAAATGATAATAATACTCGGCCTAATCTTGTTTCTTTTTCTTTTTTCGTTGGGAAAAATTCAATTAAAATCAAATTCTTTTGAATAAATTTCATTTAGTGGCACAACGAATATTACAATTTTCTCATAAAAGAGTTTTACACGCACATTTACGCATGTCCCACAAGCAATAAATCCTCATTATATTTGTTCATCCGTGATAAATTTGAAACAGAGAACTTGCACTTAAAATAATACCAAAACTCAAATTCCTGTGTTCCAGATATATAGTTAGAAATAGGTGAATAAAATCTATCAACCTCTATAATATTTTTCAAATAACAAAACAAAATGTAAATACCGAGAGCTGGCTGAATTAAGGGAGTGTCATAGCTCTATGAGTTATCTCAAAGGATTAAGTCAGGCTAAGGGAAGATGTTTTAGATCTCTGGATTCGTCAAGTATATATAGACGTGTTGTGAAACAAAGCTGAGGTATGCGTTAGATTTGACGTTTCCATTATATAACACATGAAATGGTATATGATATGTGCGGTGTGATGCACCGGAAATATATTTGATTTGAATTAACACGCTAAGTATTTGAATTGATGCGCATGATCGCATGGTAGAACTAGATTTGTAATAGATTTTATGTGACATAGCACGCTATCGAAAGGATAATGAATGATATTTAACAAAACAACATTTATTATAGTTGCAAGTATAACTGCATGTTATATAAATGATATTCATTTTCGCTAGTGGATTTGTTAAATACCACGGCTGTAACTGAATACCGCAATGAGAGTGTTTCATACTGTCACCAGTTCCACTTTAATGGGTTCCAAGTTGAAGTCCAAGATACAAGGAATGACAAATAGGGACAAGAGTTGCGGTAATTATCACAAGGGATGCTGTTAAATTGTTTGTTATAGTAATTTGATATGTTATACAGTGGCGGATCTAGGATTTTGATTAGGGGGACAATTATCGGATTGTAATGACTTATCGGGTTTAAATCCATTAACTAATCGGGTACTATAAAAAAATTAATAATTTAATATATATACTTAACTAATAATTTTTTTATTAAATAATAACATTTTATATATTAAAATAACAATAAAATAAAGCTCAAAGTAATAGATAATCAAGTTGATGAAGAAAGTTTTCGTCTAAGGAACTTTATATTTTGATATCTTTGCATAATTATTTCATTATGCACGGTATTAAATATTTTTTTCTCAATAAAAATAACCAGACAATTCAGGGGGGCAAAAAAAAATTTCAGAGGGGGATAAATTACTGAAAACATTACCGAAAAGTACTATTTTTCAAAATCCAGGGGGACACGTGCCCCCCTGGATAACCCTGGGTCCACCACTGATGTTATATCTATTTATTTTCTCAAATACCTTTTTAATTTTATTTTTGTTTGATTCCACCGTTTACAAATTATTAGGATCTGGAAAAAGTTCAATGATATTGTGGTTGTTACGGATGCTATTGGTAATTATATTATTGTATAAATATAGGACTTGCATTTACCAACGAGGCTAATGTTCGTCCTACTTGTCAGAACATGATAATATTCATACTATTTCTAAAATAAATAATTTGAAAATAATTTACAGATTTACTAACATTGGAGGAGAAAAAGACGTAGTAGTACTTATTGTTTTCCTCTTGCAGAAGGTGCTAATTTATTTGTGGACAGAAGTGTCATTTCTCAGAATATTTTGACCATATCAACCAACAAATCGATGCCAGGGGGCGGTCCCTCCAAGTAGAACACGGCGCATTTTGTTGAAGTATTTATAGTGAAGGAACCTTCAAGCTTCTCCCATTTATGTTTCCCAGCAACAACCCTAAAAAAAGGAAAATTACAATAGTTTTATTAAAATAGGGAAAAGTTGAGAAACATTTTTTGATCTAGTAGTGAAAGTAATATCTCTGTGTAGGAGGTTGTAAGTTCGGAACCCCAGTGGGAATCCTAGTGCATATTTAAATTTGGATTGATTGACCCCATCTTTCTTTTAAAAAATAAAAGTAAGAAGGAAATTTATATCTCTATAAGTTGATGTCAAAATATTGCTAGGATAGAGAGAGAGAAAATTGTGCTTTTTTTTTTACAAAATTAACACAATAATGCGTATTATGTAAGAAAGAATAAATGGCAGCATGAAGTTTGACATACTGGTCAGTACTCAGTAGGTCGTGATAGATGAGTAAGAATAAGAATATATTGCAAGGGTTTAGGTTTAAAGTTTACTCTGCACAATATTAATATTGTGAGACGTAAGAACTCACCAAACCCCTTCTTAGATAATAATAGAACAATGATCAAGAATTAGTATATTCATCCCAGTTTTTACCCTCCGGAAAACTTTCATAAAAAGGATAAACACCAGGCATTGCAAGGTTATGGTGGAAAGGGAAATTAGTTCATTTACTATTTTATCTGTTTATTTATTTACTTCAATTTTTATAATTTTTTTGGCAAGAAGGGTGGCAGTTATGAGGAGCGTTAGATAAGTGGATACTCAAATACAATGTAATAGTTTATGAGCACTACCTTTCAACAGTTATATAGTCTCTAGTTGAATCAAAGTTCTCCAACCGAATCATGGCTTTCACCTCCACTTGTTCATTAATAATTGGACCATCAACTCTTACATGGGCAAAAACGGAATATTTGACTCCGATTTTGACCTTGTTGGTGATGTCCTGCTCTAACCCTTGCCACTGCTGAGTCCTTTTGGTAACAACAGCACAGTTATCCCCAAATCGCCCCTTGACATGACCAAGAAAACCTGACCATACAGAAGCCACATATGAATGGCAAAGTATAGGTCTCCATGGTCTGATTCCATCTGAGAAGTCATGGTTCAAGATTATATTATCCAGCCCTGTCGTAGTTGAATTAATCGCCCCAGGTTTGATCTGAAGAAACCAATGTAGTTATAGTATTGAAATATCTAAATCAAGTAAATCAAAACAAGTAAGAATTAATTGCAGCACTTCTTTTTCTTTTGATAAATTGTAATGTTACAAGCTCAATATATTAAGAAAAAATAATCACCTTATATGATATTATTACAGAATCAATTAGGAGATCTATGCCTGGTGGTGGACCATCAAGATAGAACACCACTTGATGTGGGACATTTTGTAGTGAAAATGAGCCTTCTATTTTCACCCAATTCTCATTTGAAGCTGAAATGCTATATCAGAAAGATAATTTTCTTAGAAAAACTAAGGTGTGATTCAGCCATAAGTACCTATAAAGCAGGGCCCTCACAAGCAAAAGAATGCTGGTGAGAAATTGAAATTATATATGTAAATTTCAGAAAGGACAAGAATATCATGATGAAAGGGAAACAATTTTTTTCAAAGAGAAATTTATCATACCTTCCAATATAATGATACTTCTTGAATTTGTTGATATTTACTAACTTTAGTGTAGCTGCTACCTTCGTTAGGTCATGAAGTTTGTCAGAAACCCTGACATAGGCTGAAACAATGTATTCCGTATCAGGTGTAATTTTGTCAGTAATATCCTGCTCCAATGAATGAGATGTTTCAGTCCGTTGTGTTAGAATTGCATATGTATCCCCTGAATATGGTTTAATTCCTCTTATGTAACTGATTTCATCATAGACCACATATGCACGACATGAAGTAGAATTTTGACTCCATGAAGTTATACCCTCAGAGAAATCAAAATTTGAAACTATATTCTCCATTGTTGGGTTTTCTGCCGTAATTTGTGCATCTACATTCTGTGTAGATAAGGTATCGGATCATTAAATAATACATCGTACTGTAAAATAATGGAACATCTTTATAATGCTAAAGGGATGATGTGGCGAAGACTGTACAACATAGTACCTAGAAGTGATCAAACATTAGGGTATGTGGTGTGGGGGTTATACTATCCGCCTTTTTCAACCTCACAAACTTTTTTTTTTAAAAAAAATTAAGACCAAAGACTTACTCTGTAATTTCATTAAATTAAATAGAAAAAAAGTTTACAAGATTAGAGAAGTGTTAGGAGTAGTAAACTCTAAGTTCCGATCGCGAAGGATCAAGAACTTGGGAACCCGACCACTTCAAGATATCTCATGCCAAATTAGAAGAAACGGCAGGAAGGACGAGCACAAGTCAGAGGCAAAACTCGAGATGAATCAGAGCCTAATAGCTCGGAAATATCAGGGAGCTCAGGATAAAGCCCTTACCCCAATGATGAACAAGATACTTCTGACATCGCCACATGTGTCAAAGACAACTGATAGAACCAGCAGTGAAATTGACAAAAATGTGGCTAGAAAATTAATACTGATATATAGCTATGATAGTTAGAATTAGATTGATTGTATAAGTTTACAGATGCATTAATAGCACCGAGCACTATAAATATAGTAGTAGTGTAATGTAGAAACAAAAGAGAGAATAAGGAACTTTATTATTTCTCTCAGATCTAGTAACTTGTTTTATTCTCATTCTAATTCATCAGGTATGGAGAAGGGGAGAAACTCAGACTTGGAAAGGTTTATCTTGAGCCCCGAAGCTTTCCCAAAGAAGTGAAGATAGGCCATGATGATTTTGAGGCTCCTGGGGTGGGCTGGGGTGATAATGGCGGTGTCATCAGCGAACTGAAATACGATCATGTCTACGGTGGATAAGGAGAGTAGATCGGGCCATAGTCGTTCAAGCATCGTTTGTAGGATATCGGTGGTCAGGATGTACAACAAGGGGGAGAAGGTCTCCCTGATGCAATCCTCTTCTGTGATAAAATGAGGTGCCCTTAAGTACATTGATTTTGAGGAATGAGGTCGAGGAGATGAGTAGGTTGTGAATTCATGCTATCTATAAGGAGGGAAGCCTTAGACTCTGAGGACTTCAAGGAGGAAATCCTAAGATAATGTATCGAACGTTTTTTGAAAATCCACCTTGAGGAATACAGGATGGGACTTTGTTCTTAGAAAGGTGGTTTAGTGTTTCACGGGTAGAGATGAAAGTTTGCATGAGTTATCGCCCTTTAGTGAAGGTGGTCTGATATCGATCTATGAGCTAGGGGATGAAGGGTTGTAGTATTGTTGTCAGTATCTTGATAATAATCTTTGGGATGACGGAGAGAATGTTGATAGGGTTGTAGTTTGAGATGGAGGTCGGTGGGTTGGCTTTGAGGATCAGAGAAATATAGGCTTGGTTGATGCGCCAAAGATCGAGACTATTGCGATAAAAGGTTGTGACTGCTCGGTAAAGATCTTTCGAGATTACGTCTCAGTATGTCTGAAAGAATTCTATTGGGAAGCTATTGAGACCCGCAGCCTTATTCTTTAGTATTCACCCTATAATATAAGTGAGATTACGGTTTTTGGTTTGAAATTACCTACATAATTCAGGGGTTTGAATATGATTTTCATACGGTAGTAGTCTTTGGTTCAAATCCAATTGTAGATAAAAGATTGTAGATATAAATTATTAGATATCACAGTATTGACTCTACTAAAAACTTCTACCTATTGAATTTTTTCCTTGTATCCTAATGAAATTACATAGTAGGTTATTCGTCCGCTGCTTCAAGAAAAAAATGAAGAACAGAGAAGAATTGAAGGCTTTTGCTATTTTGCCTTTTTGAGGGTTCAATTTATTAGTGAAGGTATTGCAATGCCTAAACATGGATAGATAACATTATAGCAGTAATAGAAGGTTAGTACTAAATGGGGACTGGTATTGATAGAGTGGATTGTAGTGTTTAAACATTACAATATTCTGGTTTTTGGTCGTTTGTGATTTAACAGTGATCTCATAGAACAAACAGATTTTAGGTCTGCTAATTTCCGCAAAAAAAAAAAGGAAGAAAATCAGACCGTAGAGTCATCTGAGAATGCGGTGATGCCAGGTGTGTCATCAGCTGCAGCGGTGGCAGGCGAGGTGTCGAGTTCTATCTCCATGAAGAGATCTGGAGATGGGAGAGACGAGAGGAGATAGCGAGAGGCGCAATTAATTTTCGTTTCTCCTCCTCGAGGTTTAATTTTACTTTGTATTATTAGTAAGATTAGTACTTTAGTATTTTCTCAACAAATAAAAATAATTAGTACTTTAGTAGGTACATTTGGTAGCCAGGTTTTTTACTAGGCAACTTGCGCGGGTTGGGACTTATTTATAGTTTAATACCCTCCATTTTCCAATATTATAATCTTGATATTCATGCCACCAAGTGAAGTTGTAAATTTGTAATGTTGTACATTATATGATGATAGTGTGGGGTGTCAATTATTGATCTGATCCGATAGGTTAATTCAATTCGATTTGATCCGACATGATTCAAAAGTAAATTGGTCGATTATGGATTTAATTTTTTGATCCATTTAATTGTATTTTTTAAGTTATTTTGTGATTTAATACTAGCTAAAGCTTAAATATATACTAATCAAGATTAATTATAAATTAATTAATATTTAATATTTAATTATTTAAAATTATATAAAAATAATTAATAAATAGTTAATTATTTTAAACCGGTCGGGTCGAGTTGACTAGTGGCCCGATCGGGTCGGGTCGGGTATGGGTCAAGATTTTTTAACTTGAATTTAAACTAATCGGGTTACGTCGGTTCAAAAAATAATAAAATAATAATTATTTGGCCCCAATCCGATCCGAACTCGACCCATTGACACCCATAGATGATATCATCCTATTATTCATGAAATCTTAAAAAAAATTGTCAATAACATACATCAAATATTTGAGATAATTTGTATATTCAGATGAGAAACTCAAAAAGGTTTTTTTATGGTATCTTTTTAGTTCTCTAAGTTTTTATTAAGTGTTTTAGGGAATAGTAAAAATAGCAAGCTTTTAAAAAATAGAAAGTTTTAACTATTTTAACGGTTTTGACAGACTCTGGCGTTAAATTTTTGAGAAAAAACGGATTTAACAGGTTTTCTATGATCTAACCGTTTTATCTCACGTTAACCCGTTAAAACTATTAATTTTTTAAAAAATGCATTTAACGACTGAAATTTTTTTGTTACAAATCTTAATAGTTAGTGACTATAAATTTTTATTTTTTTATTTTTTGAATGTAAATTAATGCTCTAATAAAAATATAAAGCAAATTCATTATATAATATTTTAGTATAATTTAAGATTTTTAACTTTTAAGTACTTAATTAATATTATAATTATTATTTTTACTTAATTTAGTTAATTATTAAGTACTAATGATATGGGAATGCATTTTTTAGCTTTTTAAATATGAATTAGTAGGAAAAAGTGATTGACCATTTTTTAATTTAACGGTCGTATAAAACCGTTAACCGTTAACTTATCACCTTATCGTTAAGGGTCGTTAAACGTTTTTTAAAAGCTTGAAAAATAGTCTTAACTGGTATTAAAATTTGAGCGACTTTTTTAGCATATTATTATTAATAATAATTTTAACTTGTGGATTGAGCTTTTTTTTCTGTTTTGGGTTGTACTCGCTCCTTTAGATTTGTATCTTTAGTTTAACTTGATTTGTTCTTGAATAATTTTGTCTTAATCAACATCAATTTGAATCACGAGTCCGGTCGAGTTTGGGTTGTCTATTGTTTTGAATATTTTTGGATCAGGATTATTCGGATCGCAGGATGAATGGTTTGGATGCATCTTTCAAATTATCTTGGATCGTGAGTCATTCAACTTGAAGTTGGATAGATTTTGGGTCATTTTTAAAAAAATAAAATGTGTTGAAATTTAGAAATGACTCAAAATTATATTGTTATGTAGGGACTTTAATTGTGCAAAGAACGTTATAATCATATTTTCCTCTTTATGATGGAAAGATACCCCCACTTAAGTATTAATTAAATAGTGGGGATCTATTGACAATGGATTATTTTGATAACCTTGACAATGAACCTCTAAATAAATACAAAAAAAATCTTAAAAATGAAAAAAAATTTATAAATGTGTTATTCTACTTTAAATTGATGGTCATTCAAATTTCATGCAATTTCAGTATCGTTTGTTAGTCCATCAAAGACCATCAAATTTTAATGTAATTTGCAACGGTTCCAATTTAACGATTTTTAATGGATTATCAAATGATAATGAAATTACATGAAATTTGAATGACCATCAATCTAAAGGTAGAAGAACACATCAATAAACTTTTTTTTATTTTTAAATTTTTTTTGTATTTATTTAGAGGTTAATCGTCAAGATTGTCAAAATAACTTATTGTCAACTGATCCCTTCTCTTAATTAAATGAAAATATAAAATGCTCATTGTCTCTCAACCTAATGATGAATTGGACCATGGGCAAAGTCATGTATTACAAATGCATTACAATTAACTATGTTATCCTGACACTTCTCAGACTTTGCCGAATAAGTATCAGATACAGCACTGATACGAGTGCGCTCCGGATACGGTGCGAGTGCGTATCGGATACGCTACGTAACGCATCCAATTATTTTATTCAGTCAAACTAACGGATACAATCTCTGATACTTCATGATTCTGCCCCGATACGACACCTATTTGGTATGGATACATCTGGCACCTATTTGGTCTGGATTAGGGCTATCAATGGCAATCTTAAAATTATTTGTTCAAATCATAAACGTAACAACAATCATAATTATTTGTTATAATTTTCAAAACATACAATAAACATCAAATAACATAATAAAATATACCTAATTAATACAATAATTACAATTCAACTTTATGAATTAACACAAAATAAAACATAAATATTACTCTTTAATTTAAACTAAATTGGACATAAGATATTAATTAACATATGATATAATTTTATTTATTTATCAAATTCATAGCGGATTCGAATTCAAATTCATAACGGATTCGGATCGGATTTTTAAATTATGGATATCTCTAGTCTGCTGCGTCTTTAGGCGTTTAGAGGGAGCAACACCCAAGTTGTCACACAAAGTACGTCATCCCGGATCCGTCTGACTTCTTTAAAATATGCTGAAAATGAAATTCGTGATGGGGAGTCGAACCTAAGGATGAATGCGCTCCCAAACCTAAAGCCTTTCCACTGAGCCAAAGCCTTCTTTGCGCTGATAGGCACTTCCGTTTATATATATTATGGATCATTTGACCTTTCATTATTTTTATCCCATACACAATTTTTGTATTAAGCTAGCGCCTTTAATAACACTGTACAATGTTTTGACTTTAATATTTTATATATTTATAAAATAATATTATATTAATAATTTATTATATATAGCCACATTCGTATTTTAAATTTTTTAAAATTACCATATCATCACATCCATACCGTATCGGATACGATACCCGCACTCGCACCCATGCAAGATAGCTCCGGAGGCAAAGAAAACCCGAACACAAAGTAAAACGGCTCCCGTCCAAATTGCAAAGAGCCAAAGTGGTATCTTACTATCTTAAAAAACATATAAGAACTGAACTGATCCGGTTTGTTTTGAATTTATTTTAAGAAGTGAAATTCCGAAATTACCCATTGTCGCTCTATTTAAATCACGACTGGATTAATCCTAATAAAAGGAATATCACAATTTACTCTCTCCAGTTCACGCGAGTCACTAAAATCACTTCCTTCCCCGATCTCTCTGAAACCACAAAACCCTCGCCCGCGTCTCTCCCTCAATTTCGAAAAAGAAAGTCATCTCTGCTATCGAACGTCTCATCACACCCCCTTCGATCTTTTATTCTTCTCGGAGCACTCGCTCATCGCTTCCGACATCGGCCACCCAAGCCTGTCTCCCTCGCTCAAAACCACACCTCTAAATCGTCTATTTCTATCTCATTGCGCCTCTCTGACCTCAAATCAAATCCATCAAAGAAATACCGTGAAATTTAAATTTAGAAATAATAATAATTAAGCTAATAAAGAAATTAATTTAACAAATCCAATATTTAAATTTAAATAAATAATGAAAAATAATTGAATTAAAATAATAACTCAATTTATTAAAACCTAAATTTATAACTAAGAAATATAAATGGACTGATCCATTCAATTCGAACACTGATTAGACATAATTATCTATTCAACGTTGGTCAATTTGACGCATTAGTTCTATTAATTTAAAATTTGAGAACCAATGATAATTATTAATTTTATCAACTAATAAGGCTTGAGAATCAGATGGCTACGTGGATGACCGTACGATTTAGGCCACAGAAAATCCAGAATGCCTCTAAAGTCAAAAAAATTCTCTTCCCTCCTTTCTTTTCCTTCCTTTCTTTCTTTTCTTTCCTTTCTTTCCCTTTCTCTCTCTCTCTTCTCCCCCGTGACCTACCTCCCTCTTCTCCCTTTTCTTCCATTTTTCTTCCCCTTACGCCCAACCCTTCTTCCCCTTTCATTTTCGTTACTGCCTCTGACTCCTTTCTCCTCCTTGCTTTCCCTCCACTCGCCCTTCCTCTCTCTCGACTCGCCATTTTCCCCAAATGAACCTCCTCTCGCGCTAGGCTCCCCTCGCACAAATTTGCTATTCCCCTTCTCCTCTCGAGAACCACCGACAAAGAACTACGAGGCTCAATCCTTTCAACCCTAGCGATCTCATCCACCTCGCAATAAGGCGATGCCCGACCAAGCCTCATCCGGTGTTGTTCGTGCTTAGCTCTCCCCCTTCTCGCTGCCTCGTGACCTATCTGATAATATCTTTCTATTTCCTGGCCGTGTGGGCCATCTACTGTGTCGAGGCTGAGCCTTGTGAGTACTGGTCATTCTCTATTGTTGCTTGATTTTTCGGCTAAACCATACTTGCCCTTTTGTCAGTGGCCCTGTTATGCCTTGTGCGATCTTGTACCTTGATGATGTTGCCTTTCTCTTGAGAAATTGTACCGAAATTGGCGATGGATTGTATACTAGTACCAGCTTGTGTTATGATGCCGATTTGTGTTATTGTGTACCGACCCTGCTCCTTGTTGTTCTTAACTCGGGTTTGCCTCTGTCAGCGATTCTGAGCTTGTGTTGTGGCTGTTTTTACTTGATTCTTGTTTAGGGTGGTTGTTGTGTGCTGGCGCTGTGCTTGTACACGTTAATTTCTGAATTTAGGTGTTGATATGACAAATTGGGTTGTGCTGGTTTGATTAATGTTGGCTTTGCAATCTGTTTTGGGTGCCTTGGTACACTGGTACCAATCGGTACCAGTGACGCGAGGTGTAGCCTTGTCTTGCTGGTAATCTTTGTTGATCTATGTAATCTGGTATGTTCTTGTTTGAGCTCGTGCCTTGCATTGGTTGTGCGATTTTATTTGTTTGCTGCCGTTCGTTTGAGAAATTAGTGTTGTTGCCTTAAGTCCCCTTGTACTTACTATTTGTGGTTTTCCTTTGGTACACTGGTACCGACTGGTACCAGTGATGCAAGGGCTTTGTTCCCATCACTTTGCTCAGTTCAGAAATGGCCTCTGCTGCCTTGCCTCGGTGTGATTCTTGTTGCTTAGTAATTGCTTGTGTTGTGCTAGCTTATTTACTGATACACCCGTTTGTATCTGTTACCTTTTTGCTGAATTTCTGGTCGGCTATTAGTCCCTTTGAAACCTTATTGGATACTACACTTGTCTCTCGCTGAACCTTGCTTTGTTAAGTATTGTGGCTAGTGTTGTTACCTATCTGAGCTTTGGCTGGTATTGCTACCTTGGTATTGTTGCCTTGACTAAATCTGTTATGTGCTAATTATGTGCTGGATTATTTGGTTTAGTCCTGCCTTGTGCCTTGTTATTCGGTTTGCTATGCCGGTGGAATTTACTTGTGCTGCCTTGTGGTCGAATTATCTGAAATTTGCTATGTTGATTTATTCATGTGTTGACCTCTTGAGTTGTCTGCCAAATTATGAATATGATGAGTTTAAGGGTTAAAATGAAATTTTGTGGTAATAACTCTTCTAAGGGTTATATGCACAAAATATCACCTTGACGAATAATTATAAATGCAGAAAATAAATTGATCTTAACGAAGTGGGCCGAAGGGTTAATTTGGATAAAAGTGTAATTAATTAATTAGCGAGTGCCGTAAACTAAAATGTGCGCAACTAATAATTAATTAATACATAAAGATAAAGATGGGAGATGATTACATGATCTGTCTCAATAATGAAAATCCGAACAGATACAGTGGTTTCGGAGGCAGCCTATGATCCCAAACACATTAAAACACCAACACATTTAAATAAATAAAAACGTTTAATTTAAATTAAGTTTATTTAAAATTAATTACTTTTTTCTTTCATTTTGTTCTTATTTGAATTCTAGCTTATATTATATATTTTCTAATTAATAAAATAATATTAGGATATAAATGCAAAAATTATGCAGCTAAGCTTATTCTTAGTATCTAACTAGGCCTATGTTCTCCTTAATTATAATTCAATAGAGCTTCTTTGGTACTTCAATTGTGCAGTTGACTATCATAAAATATTACGAATGAGCAAAAAAAAAGCATGTAGTTTTGTTTTTCCTAAAACACTATGTAACCATACATGTAATGTAATTTCTTGCTACTTGTAATGAAAAAGGAATTTCTTCATTTCACTATATAATTGCGGCATGAATTGTGGTTCTTGTGTTGCAAGCTGGTAAAACATGATACCTACTACAATTTCTTTAACTGAAATATCTGAAACTATAATTGTGTATTTGGAGCCCCTTGAATGAGTGGAAGGCCAATAGGTGATATAATGTACCCCTCGAGTTACCTCACGTTGTCCATGCATTTAAACAAGTCTCTTCCTCTATTTCTCTTAATGTGGTGCTTTATTTTTTTCTCCCTTGTGTCATATTTTTATTTCTATTTTTATTTTAACATATAATTAGATTAGTATAAATTTTAAATTGTATCATCAAGTACTTTCGCGTTTAGATCCAAAAATTAAAGGTAACAATTAATAAGGAAGCACTAGGTAAATCATGTATTAAATTTTATAAAATTTCAGCAGTGAATTACGTGGCGGTATCGAAAGCACTGTGTGTATCCCCTTCTATTTTTATAGTTGGTCTGGCAGTTGATAATGTGTTATGTGCTATGTACTTTACCACCCTCTTCACATTGGCCTCATCGGCTCATCCATACATGCTGAGACTTCTAGCTCTTCCAGCAGTGGTTTGGTAAACTTATTGTCTTTAATATTTTTGTATGAGTAGTTGTAATATGTATCCTCAATAAAGCTTCATTTATGCAAATTAAGCCCGAGTCAAGCCTACTTTATCTTGATTGGATATCATGTCTCAAGTGGAGCCTAATTTGGTCATGAAGAAACTCATTTTTTTTCTCAATTCTGTGGATGATGATTGTAGTGTTCTCAACAAGTCTTAATTGACTCTCACTCTTGCAGTTATGGCTCAGGAAAACCTTATTTAATCTATGACAAAATCAAGTACAGTAGCTTGCTTGGTTATTCAAATAGCAAATTAGCCCAGGTACCTCTTCAGCACATATCATTAACACCTACTGACTTATATTTAGACACTTCACTATTATTTGATTTGCTATCTCATATATCTATTATTCCACTATTATTGAGAATATTATTGGTTGCAGTTGTGAAAAATTGTAACTTTGATTTCTCCTTTTGTTTAGCAACTCACTGGTTATTAACTGTATCAAAGGGGCCCCTCATAATTTTCTTTGATGTTGAAATCTCATGTTGCAAAAAAATACTTGTTGTAGGTGACTAAGTCAAATATATCAATGATTGCTAGATGACTAAGTCGGATGTATTAATGGTTATCGATTAATAAAAATAAATATCATTGTAAAGCCCCTACAGGTATAACACTAACACCAACTCATGTTATTTTACCTTCATGTTTCTTATTATTAATGATTATTTTTCATTTTTTTTTTTTGAATACTCGATCTCTGCATCATTTAATTATAAAAATAAAGAAATATGTTAAATGAATATGAATTTATATTACTTTGTTCTCTACAGAGTCATGGTACCCTCAATTTGTGCTCGGTTCAAACTTCGGGCCATCATCTACACCATTTGCCTCCTTTGTTAGTGGGTCCCACCAAAGGCCCCATGATTTTGCCTGGCCACTATCACAAAGTCAGTCGTCACCGAGCGAATTTGCTTCTGTGAGTTCCTGCTTAAAAGATAAAGGTAAGTTCAATTGAACTTCAATTTTATTTTTATGGTACATGTTGTCAGCTCGTATCGTTGAGTACTGGTTATAAAGAATAAATAGAGTAGAAATTAGGTCCCAATTTGAACAATTTTCAGAGTTCTTTCCTTCAAAATTGTTAATTTTGTTCTGGCTAATATGATGTTATTTGCTTGCTGTGTGGATGAATTGCGCATAATTCTGAATCACAAGGATGCATATAATTCTTTCTTCAATTCATTTGCTATGTGGATGAGCTCTGTTAGTAATAGTAGATGGAAAATGAGAATATCTTGGAAAGATCATCACAAATTTGTCAACAAATTCTACCGTACACCAGATCATCACAAATTTGTCAGACAACAAGTTGTCACTCTGGTAGCTAATCTCTTCTTCTTTTATTATTAGCCTTATAATTATTTTGTTCAACTACCATGTACCAAAATATTTATAGCAATTTTAAAAACCAAAGTTTAGATAATTTGGTACAAGAACCCTTTTTAGATGGAGAAAATTGCAGAATTTTGTAAAGGATTGTATTTGTAGGCAGCTAGAACGCATGTGAATTTTTTTAATGGTTAGATATTTATGTTTTTAATTTCGAAATATATATGGTTTCTCTTGATTTGCCCTCATATTTCTCCCGCCATCTATGTTTTTAATTGAAAATAGCAGCATCCTTCTTTTAGGATTCTTATCTGAAAAATAAGTGTGTTACAGATGAACTCTATTTTGTTGTATATTCAGCTAAAATCACACCATTATTTTTGTTGATACAACGGATATATTCTATGGGATATGATGAGTATATCAAAAGTATGTCAAGATGAGTAGTTCATACGTTTAAATATTTGATTACTTTTTTTTTTTACGGCTAATAACCTAATATTTAATTTCCTTAACGGTTAACTCGTAAGTTGGAATGACTAATGGGGTGACCATGTCACTATCCAAACTGTTGTTGATTCGGTATATTAATTATTTTTCAATTACATGAAATTCTGCATTCTAATGTTTTTATTTATATGTTGAACCAAAAGAACTTTAAAATCTCATGTATTGCTGGAAAGAGCAATAAAGCATTCTCCTGTATAAAACAGGAGAAATACTTGCATGTACTACATTTCTTTTTAAGTATTTTTTGTAAAGTGGAATTATGAGAAATTAATGTAAGCTTAGTTATTGTATTCTGGAGACAATTTAGATGCATGGGAAGGGTATAAGGTGAAAATTGTGCATTATGTAGGGGCATATGTAATGTTTTATGGGTACATTAATTTTCATAGGGTTAATTATGTGATTGCTCTTATATATTTTGGTTGCTTAAAAATAGTTACACCTGATCTTTTAATATTAATACTAAGTTAAACTACCCAATGATAATTATTATTCATTTCTGTCAAACCGTGAAATTTAATTAAGAAAAATAATAATTAAGATAATAATTTAAAATGATTTATGTAAGCTAACATTTCCTTAAATAAATAAATAAGAGAATACACATAATTAATGAAATAAATAGATAAATGAATAAATAAAGATAAATGAGACTAGATATCGAATAACAAAAATCCAAGGATCAAATTAAAAATCTTTAAAAATATAAATTCAGTAATATCAAATTTAATAACTAACACAAAATATTTTTATCAAATAAAAATTAAAGGAATAATATTTATTATGAAATCTAAAATATTACAGTCAAACTCGTATCTTAGAACAGAATGATAAAATAGTAATAATAATAATAACAATTATAATAAACAGAATGTTGACGACAGTTAAATAATTAAAAACACGTTGAATTTAAAAGGTATAGATTTAATGGTTTAATTAAAGAATGAAGTTCAAAGATCAAATTTAAAATTTATAAAATTTAAATAAGATGATTTCAAATTAAATGATTTCAAATTAAACAACGCCGGAATATCTTAGCGACTTTAATTTCGATGAATAAGGTTAATGTAATGTTTGATATAAATCTAAATTTTGAATATTTAAGATTAGAGCTTAAATTGATAACGCTTGAAATTGAGAATATATTGAACACATGAATAATCACATAAATTCTGTCACAGAAAATCCAAAATGGATCCGCCCTCTTTTTTTGTGCCTATTTCCCTTTTCTTCCGTGACTCTGTCCCTGTCTCATCTTCCTTTTCTTTCCTTTCTCCATCAACCCATCGACTTTTTTTTTCTCTCCGCCGCGGAGAGCTTTCTCCTCTCTGATAAAACCCTTTCTCCCCGATCTGAGCCAGTCGGCTCGCCTGCGCACCTATTGCTCTCTCTCTCTTGCTCTATGCTCGCCTCACTGAGTCGCTCGTGACTCACGACGCTTGCCGAGTCAGTCACCCGCGTACCATCCCTGTGCCGCCCCTGTCCGAGGTGAGCTCAGCCACAAGGTCGCCTTTGCCAACCTCGGCTCTTACCCCTCTTCCTTCTGCTTTGTGTTCGCAACCCTAGAAAGGGAACCATCCTCCGCCGCTCGCTGCTTGCCTGTTCGACACAAGCACGACCCCAATGTCACCTTGCCAACCTCACCTTTGCACCAGTACCCTCGCCAGAGCCAACTCCTTTGAACAGGAGCTCGATCGGGTCCCCAGGCCGAGCCACCTTCCCTTACGCCCCTCGCTGCCTTGAGCTTGTCCGAGCCTCTACTCCTCTGGTGCTGTGTGCACCTCGTTCACCTTTTCTTGTGCTGCCTTGAGATGAAAATCTGGTACTACCCTTCCTTTTTTTATGGTCGTGTAGGCCTTATGTCGGCTGAGCCGCGCTTGTCTTTGAGAATCTTTGGGTTGTGCATGGGGGGGTTTTGGTTATTGTGTAAGAATGTCATTGTAAGGGCTGCTTGCTTGCTGTTTGGGCTCAGTACCAGTTTGTACCAGTGGTACCGACACCCCTTTATGATTGTTGCCATCTGGACCCTCTTATTTCTTTACTGGTACCTGGCTGTTGTGCATATCCTGGTTTTGTTCCTTTGGTCAACCGTGTCAGATTTGTGATCGCTGTTACCGGTTCTGTTGCTATCTCTGGTAGCACCAATCTGTTAATTTCTGGTACATTTCTGAGATGGTTTTCGATTCAGATGCTGGTGTTTGAGATCGTTAGGCGATTCCTGATTTGAGTAATGCATTGCGCAACATGTTATAACTTGGTCTATTATGGTACCTTGGTACACTGGTACCACTCGGTACCAGTGAAGCGAGGTCTCTGCCCCAAACTCTTAATTTCTCTGTTATGGGTGGCTTATTCTTGTCCTTGTTTGTGGGTCTGGGTTGTGCCAACCTTGCCTCTTTTGCTGCCTTGTTGCTCATGTGGTTTTGTTAATCTTGATAGAGCCTTGTTATATGGCTTGCTGGTTCTAGCTAGTAATTCTAATTATCTTCGGAGCTTGTTGAGTACTAGTGCCTTCTGTTATTGAACCCTTTGTTGCTTATTGTGACCCCTTCGGTTTTGATTATGGTATGTCGGAATCCCTAATTAGGGATTGAATTGAGAAATTTATAAGTTGAGGGCCTAAATTATATTTTTGTGGTAATAACCCCTCTTATAGGGTTATATGCGCAAAAGATTTTAAACCTTGATGAGAAATCGAACAAGATAAATAGAACCGAAAAAAAATAATCTTTGATCAAAGTTAAACGGGCCGAAAGGTATAAGCGGGCTAAAAGTATGAATTGATTAATTGGCAAGTGCCGTAAATTAAAACGTGCGCAACTAATAATTAATTAATACTTAAAGATGAATATGGGAGATGATTACATGATCTGCCTCAATAATGAAAATCCGAACAGATACAGTGGTTTTGGAGGCAGCCTATGATCCCAAACACATTAAAACACCAACACGTTTAAATAAATAAAAACGTTTAATTAAAATTAATTACTTTTTCTTTCATTTTGTTCTTATTCGAATTCTAACTTATATTATATATTTTCTAATTAATAAAATAATATTAGGATATAAATGAACTATAATTAAAGAATGTAAAATAAATAATTAAGAGTTATGAAATAACAAGAATAATAATAAAAATCTTAAATAAACATTATTCAATTCATCTATTTAATAATGAAATAATATTAATAAATATATAAATAAATAAATAAAGTAATTTCTTTATTTTTTTTAAACAAAAATAATATTAGAAATAAAGAATATATATAATATAATATATATAAATTAATTTCTCTATCTCTATAAATTCTGTAATTCTAGTTTTATATAATATATTTTATATTTTCAAATTTATGAAAATAATATTAAAATATGAATTGAGATATAATTAAAGAATATGAAATGAATAATTAAGGGTTATAAAATAATAATTAAAGTATAATAATAATTTATAATATAAAATATATATTAATCAATTTCTCTATTTTAATAATTGAATAACATTAATTAATATATATAAATACCTATTAATCAATTTCTCTATTTAATAATGAAATAATATTAATAAATATATAAATATATATTAATCAATTTCTCTATTTTTAATAAGAACAATATTAATTATATAATATTATATATTAATTAATTTCTCTATTTTTAAATGATTAATTATCATAATTTTAATTAAAATAATTAAGTGATAATGATTAAGTTAACTTAATTAATCTAAATAAATTAAGTTAATTATATTAATTAAAATAAATATAATCTTAAAATACAAACATAAATAATAATGCTCCCGTCTCCGAGTCCGGTATACCCTGACCTAACCAGACCCAACGTGAATAGGATACTCGCCAATTTAATTTATTTTGACTTTATAGGTTCTCAAAAATATCTTGATGACCCGACAATCAAGTACACTCAGGATGAGACGGTTGACGAGATCGTGGGCCTCACCGGAGACCGAGCAATCAGACGCTATCAGCCTTGCTAAAATATTCAGGTGCGGATTGCACTGAGATTTATGATTTCTTAGGATATGACTTTAAAATATTATTTTCTTTTCTTTTGATATTGAGACTTGTTCATATCATCCGCATTTCATTTTATATGCATTTCATTTTGATCATTAATTAGACAAATCTTTAAGGTTAATTAGCTGTAGGATAGATTATCCTAGATAGAGTAATTAGTATTTAATAGTTTAATATAATTAGTTATAGGATAGATTATCCTAGATAGAGTAATTAGTATTAAATAATTTAATATAATTAGTTATAGGATAGATTATCCTAGATAGAGTAAGTAGTATTTAATAATTTAATATCATTAGTTACATGATAGATTATCTTAGATAGAGTAATTAGTATTTAAAAATTTATATTGGTATTAATTAAGTACCTTAAAATTTTATTATGTAAATAATGTGATTTTTATTAACTGAATTGTTATATTGATCAAATTAAGCTTAACCGAGTTATCACTAAATTGAATTAAGATTTGAATTTACATATTATCTGTTTTCTATAAATTGTATGTTGTTATGAAACTCAAGGAAAATTTTAAGTTAAAAATGAATATCCAAATTTGGGGTTTGGGAAGAGTGTCGGTACCGACTCGATTTTATAATAAAATACACTTTAAATTTATTTTTGAGGAGTTATTACGTGGTTACAGTGATTATTTTATCACTTTATATTTAGTAGTGACTATTCTGTCACTTTATATTTGTTCGTGATTGATTCACTTCATTTCATATTATTTTCGGATAGTCTCCTTCAATTTGAATTATATATTGATAAAAATCGAGTCGTTGTTCGTTTCATTATAGTAAGGGACTTGGCGGGATAAATTAGGGATGGTTTTGATAGTGAATGATGCTCTCTTCTATAGAGCGGGTTCTCTTCTATCGAGTACTGGTTGAGGTCGGTTCTTTTTGAAAAGAATTTATCCCGCAAAGTCATTCGTGTGATATGGGAGTTTGAACCCGTACCTATTATATTATAATATCTCTGAATGATTCATTTTGGGTTTATCCCCTTGATTTCAAATATTCATGACATTCAAGTAGTGCAATGTTATAAACTCTTTTGGGTCCTTTTTATACTATACTCGAACAAAATTAAATCAATTTAATTATTTAAACTCAAATGTTATGTATTTATATGTAGAGGTGGTAATCGGGCGGGTCGGGTCGGGTTCGGGTTCGGGTCGGGCGGGTCGGGTCGGTTTGACTTTCTATAAGAAATCGGGTCGGGCGGGTCGGGTCGAGGTCGGGTCGGGTCGGGTCGATTTACATGTTGTGTTTTTTCAGATCGTTGATAGAATTCGATTGGATTGAAGGCCATTTGATCTCGGGTCGGGTCGGGTCAGGTCGGGTTCGGGTCCGGGCGGGTCGGTTGACTTTCTTAAAAAATCGGGTCGGGTCGGGTTCGGGTCCCAGGCGGGTCGGGCGGGTTTGTCGGGTCGGGTCGGGTTCTGCCACCTCTATTTATATGTTTCTATAATATTTATTATAAAAATAAATTTTTAATGGTTTTAAGTCTAAGCCTAGAGATTTATAACATCTCGGTGCTGGATCTAAAACCGCACTGAGTGATTTATCACTCATGTTTCCACGGTGGTTGTAGGGTCCAGGTTTTTCATGAGCGGGATCGAGTTTTTGGATGAGAGTGCTAGGTGCAGTCCTGCGTTGTGACAGAGATGCTTCGCCGCTTCCGCATGTGAGCAGGGTAGTGGATTAGGATCTATCGGGTTTCGAGTTTTATTTATTCTTTTGGGTTTTTATTTGAGAGATTGCTGCTCATTCCGATGGAGCTAGCCCCGCCGATGTCGGCGTTTAATTTCTCTTTGTTCATTCTGGACTGTATAGTCATGTATATTATATTATTATTGTTTTGTTTATTCTGTGATTTTCTTATTTTATTCATTTAGCCTTTCGTACGCACGTCTCGTCGTGCGTACGTGGCGAGATTTAGCACCCCTAACCCGTTTTATTATTTCTGGGGTGTGACAATTTCTTAAAGTATGGTGTGAAAATATTCATCCTAACATTTTTAAAGAATATATGCTACATTGAAATAGCCAGTGTTTGTAAATCAATCTTATTTTTATTTTTATTTTTATTTCTTTTTAAATTTGCTTTTGTCTACACTTTTTACCTCTATTTTCTTGTAAATATCTTTTTTTATATATTTTAATGAATATTTTACTATTTTATTTTCTTAACTTTTTTTTTGCAAAATTTAAAATCAATCATTTTTACTACCATTACTCTTAAAAAAAAGACACCACCAGTATTTATATGAAATTAGCACATTCAGTGAAGCTAGTGCTCTTACAAAAGAAAGATCTCAAAACACAACAGTATCTGTATGATCATAGCGCTTTCAGGGAATCTAAACTTTTTAGGTTCTATGTAATAATCTTATTTTTGGATATTTACTTACAACATTAATGCACAGTTAACTGCCCTGATAACAGATCTTGCATCAAAGTGCCTCTAAAATTACAAAAGGATTCACCCAATCATCAGTGGCATGAAAATAATATAGATACAAATTAACCGATTCATTTATTATTTTTAATAGAGATTGTGCTACTCACTATCATGCATTCGAAGATTGTATACAATTCGGAATTGGCACATCTTATTCCATACCTTAGTTGAAGAAGTCCAGTTAAAATATAAACAGAGAAAGTAATGAATATTTTTGATAATTTGATAAATAATTATATTATTTCCTTTAAATTGTGTAATGAACCGGTTTACTATTATGATTTTTGATGTTTTTAGCTTTTTATAATAGCTCTTATATTATCATGTTCATTATGCTGAGCATTAAAGTTTAATCATTGAAGTGTTGTTTGTAACTAGCAATTTTTTTATTGTCCTTTAATAGTGAGAAATACATTACGTTTTTTATTCTTTTTTTATGTATGTTTTAGTTATTATTGTATATTTTGTAATATGTTTAATTTTTATCACTGACTAGTGAGTCATAACGTTATTATTATCTTTGATTTTAAAGGTCCGCGCGTAGGAGCAAATATATATACTAGTATTGCAATAACTTATTTTAGAATCAACTCTTTGTTTTATTTTTTGCAAGTGGTTTATATCGAGTTTTTTTCAAGCGGTTGAAATCGAGTTTTTTAAAAAGTGGTTGAAATTGAGTAAGCATTTTGCATACTCCTGCAAAAAAAAAAAAAAAAAATTAGTTGCGCCGATCAGTCCTCCCAGCTCAGATCTCCATTTCTCTTCACAGAGCAAGAGCATGAGCACATCGCCGGAGGACTCAGCCCCACGCCTGCCGCCGCTACAACTGCCCACACAGGTGGCAGCACCATCGCCACATTCTCCCGTCGATGGCTCTCCGGTCAACATTTTTTTCTTCTTCTCTCACTTATTTATTTATTTATTTTCTTTACGAGCTCAGCGTTAATTTCTCTTTTTACATGCACACAGCACTGTGCCATATTTTTTCCATGATTTATAATAGTGCTAGCTAATCTTGAACTAGGTCGTCACAATTTGGAGCATTTTATTATTTAGAAAATTTGTATGATATTCCATAAATTCTGGCTGTACTTTTCGCCCTTTCAATAAAAATACTGGTGAAATTGTACAAACCAATATAACAGCACCATATTCTCAGATTATGCTTGCGACATCTTTTTTCCTCTCATTTTACATATTTTCCCTTTTAATTTTATTTAATTATTTAAAAACTCTATTTTTTTTCTTTCCTTCAGAAAGAAGTTCGGAGAGAAGCTGAGGTGCTTTCCGCAATTAATTCCACCCCAGATAATATAATTTTGAACCATGATTTTTCAGATGGGATGAAATCATGGAAACCTAGAGGTTGCCATGCATATGTGGCATCCGATTGGTCAGGTTTTCTTCATGGAATCAGGGGGCATTTTGGGGAAAACTACGCTGTTGTCACCAATAGGAATGACTGGCGGGAAGGTTTGGAGCAGAACATCACTGATCAAGTCAAATTTGGGATCAAATATTACTTCTTTGCCCTTGTAAGGGCTTATGGAGTGTTTGAAGGACCAGTCACGGTAAAAGCCACAATTGAATTGAAGGACTGGGATGCGACTAAAAAGTATTTGACACTTGCTGAAAGGTAATTTGTGGAATTTACCTACATTTCTATCAAACTGTTTCCTAACTATCTTGAAAGGGCTTTTCATTTTTTATTTTAAGGTTCAAGAATGATATTAAGCAAGCAGACTTTCTTTGGAAATATTACTGTTATCCTTCACGACTTCGCAAATAATCATGGATTATTGACAAATATATTGAACTTTATGGTGTCATTAATAACTTCTGATGTAATTTTTATTTTGTCAGATGAAAAACTACATACAGATACATAAAAAAAAAACTACAGATAGTACATACCTGGAAAGTACTGTACCATCTCCTAGAGCTAGATTTCGGCAAATCATAAAATGACTCAATTTTTCCAGTTCTCATGGGGCAATTCTTATTTACGCAGAAAAAACTAATCAACCTTTAAATGTCGTAGAGAATGATCCGAAAAGAGATTCTTTTATGTCTGCAAAAGAAGCTCAAGAATGTGGTATTATCAATCACACAGCAACAAGAAAAAAGAAGATTTAGTTTGATTAGTGATATGATCATATGAATTCTTTATTATCAATTATTTCCTTTGAATTCAATAGAAATGATTTATAAAAAAAACATTTGGTTAAGATAAATCTAAACCAAATCATTTCATTCTATAAAGATATACATAAAATATGCTAGCAATTAAACATTTTTTTAGAAACAGAAGACAAAAATATTAAGAAATATCCTCTCATGTAGTTATTTTCCTGGCAAAAGTAAATGGGAGAAGCTTGAAGGTTCATTTACTATAAATAGTACACCGGTACCTGCCTTGCTGTACATAGAGGGGCCACCAAGTGGCATTGATTTGCTTGTCGACTATGTTAAAATCTACCATCTGCCAAGTCAATTACTCGTAAGTGATTATTTTTTCAATGCAAGTATTTTTCACTAAAGGCATATGTGCAAGTTTTTCATTGCAGTACTCTCGACATACCTACTTTCTTTCAGTTAAAGCAGGGAAAGCTGACAGTTCAAAATACTGAACACGGACTCATTACCCAAAACTCTCAATTTGAAAATGGCTTAAGCCATTGGAGAGGAAGGGGGTGCAAGATTGTGAGAAACGACAACTTAGAACCTGCAAGTAACATCCAACCTTTAAATGGTAAATATTTTTCTGTAGCAACCAAACGGTTGGATACTTCCAATGGAATCGAGCAAGAGATAACCTCGAAGTTACAAATAAAAGCTAATTACACAGTTACAACAATCGTACGTACACAAGGTAGTACTGATATTTCTGAAGTATCTGTAACTGTGTGGTACAAAGGGAAGAATGGTCATGAAGAGTTCAGAAGCATTGCAAAGTACGTTTTAATTCCTTTTTGTCACCTTTACAAATTTAACCTTAAAAGAGCAGATTTTGTACAGATTATATGTTTACTTTAAACCTTTTATTAACAGGGTTCTAGTGTCAGACAATGAGTGGGTGCATTTGCAAGGAAAATTTCTCCTTTTTGGTGAGATTGAGAAAGCTATAATTTTTTTAGAAGGTCCGCCTGCTGGAACTGACATTCTTGTAAATAGTTTTACTGTTGCTTGTGCTGGTAAAATCTTATCCTCACTTCCACCTAGCTAATTACATTTGAATGTGCAGAGGTTAGCTTCAATACTGTGCAAGCACCACACGTTAGAGTTTAGTTTAATAGGTACAAGTTGGTTAATAATGTTATATGCATGTATTCTGTATAAAACATCTGATCTTTGTTATACATGTTTGCCCTGTAGCAACTTTTGATAATTAAACAGAGTGTGCTTTGTTTCTACCATAGCCGGCCAGAGCTGCTTGAACTTGATTGAATCAGGCAGCTCTGATTCGATGTCTGATGAGGTTTTTTCTCTCTCCTCCTTGTGGATTTGTTTTAATGGATCTCTTTCTATCAGCTTGATTCCTGTTTCATTTTGGGTTCATGGTTGGGAATTCTGTTTCTTTTTCTTTCTTTTCCTGCTTCATTTGGGAGAATTTTTTGTTTTTTTTTTAAAAGCGTGGCAAAATGCCTACTTGTATATAACTAATAAAAAGAGTTAAATTTGAGATCATGAGAAGTTAGATGTCAGATTGGGAGAAGGTTGACATATTGAAAATTTTCAGATTTTGGAAAAGTGTTTTGTTTTGTTTGGGTAAAATATATTTCATTTCAGGTTGGTAATTAAGAAAACAGAAAAGGAGTTAAAGTAATGAGTTTGACCGGTTTAAATTGTCAAACGAAACCTGCTAAATTGCAACAAAAATTTGGAATTTTCAGTGGGTATTTGTTTCAGCAGCATATGAGGTACATGAATGAACATTGTGCTTTGATTGATATGATAAAATAGCCTCTGCTTTAGTAGTAACCAAAATATAACCAAGTACTAATACTGTGTGAGAAAGAAGTAAACTAATGGATAAACACCACACTAGTTAATCAAACAGGTACAAATTCTAACATTCATTGGCACATATCTGGTATCGGCGTCCACCACCCCGGCAATTCTTCTTTAAACGGACCCACCACCTTAACTCTCGTGTTGTTCTGTATAAACTCAAACAAACCTGAAATGATTGACTCTGATAAATCCAGGGTTTGGAGATTTCTCAGATGGTCAAGTCTTTTTCCTAGTGACCCACACTTTACCCAGCATACTATAAAACCCAAGTATCTTAAGTTGATTAACCTGTTCAACCAGCATTCTGTATCCTCTTCATCTGAGAAAAGAACCCGAGCCCCAAATACTGCCAACACTCTCAGAAAATTGAAGCAAGAATTCGCCAATATCGGTGGTAGAATACTGAAGAAGAACAAGGAGTGGAGGCTTGGACAATATAACTCAAGAATTTCTTCTTCTTCGATTGAGTATCTTCCACTGGGCCGATACTGATACTGTAATGTCAAACGGTGCCAGATGCCCATGGAGCCATCAAAAAGAAAGTTACCATTGTCAAATGACTTGTCTATCAACCTGACGGGGGTAAACTTTCCTTTCCAATAATCTGTAGAGGTCCTGTCTATGAAATGGACTGGGAGAAAGTTTCCTTCCGACTTTTGATTTAGGAATTCCTTATGCAGCAGATGATGAATAACCAAGCTACGGACTGGTTTGTCCGCAATATTGTGGTAATACACAAAAATAACACGCACCAAACCCCTGTGAGTGAAAACTTTTAATTAAAAATTTTAAATCCCAATGCCAAATTATGGGAAGATATAAAAGGCAACAAATAAGGGGAAAATCATTTATGGTTCTTTAATAAAAGCCGCGCTGTGGTTTGGATTTGGTTGCAAGGGAAGCCACTAGATGATGTCCACTACACTGCAATGAAGAGTCTTTTGGAGTAAAAGTTCAGTAAACAATCCACAACAAACAAAGAAAATGGGATTAGATGATAACTTAACAATGATGTTTTTGACATTGCTGGTACTGTTTTTCCAAATTAAATTTTAAAAAACCTCAAAACTAAATTGTATGCCATATATATAGATCAAAATACCCAAAACGATAAATAGAACAATTTGATTAATGATTAAATTCATCATATAAGCTTATGCTATATAGATCAATATGCCCCAAATGCTGAATTTCAAAATTAAAACTTCACCTTGTCATAATTTAAAAACGATCAGGTTGATTAATTGTAAATTAATCCAAATCATTAAAAAGAGTACCTGTGCACAAGTTCTTCTAGGCAGCTCTCTGCTATATGCTCCATTGTTCTTCCCTCCTCTGGTTGTACAATTCCTTCAGCAATCCATAACCGAACCAGAGAATCAGCATTTATTACGTAGTGGCAGGGAAAAAGAGATGCCATGTACGCCAAACATGTCTTAAGAACACTTGGCAGGTAGCAGTACACACTGGGAATAATATCAATTGTTGAGTACAAAAATTTTCATCCCAAAGTGCAACATCTGTGGGAGAAAATGATGGATTCAAAAGCATATGACCACCTAAGAGTTCCAAATTTATAGGTGAACCACCACAAAGGATTGCAATCTCCTTTGCCATAAGCAAGAACCCGGGAGGATAATCTTGAATGGAATCTTTTTTGTCAGAGAGTTTTCTGCAGAGTAATTTTAGGCTTTCTTCATTAGTTAGGGGTGGGATATGGATGAGATCTTTTGGATCTGCTACGATTTTTCTCTGTCTGTCAGGACTAATTACTTGACTGATTACCAACAGACGAGTCCCATTCTGTTTATCGGGAATAGCTTTCCTCAGTAATTTCCAGATACACAAGGAAAAATTATCAACTACCACAAGACACCTCTTTTCCTTCAATGACTCACTTAGCCTAGAAATTAGTTGGTGTTCATCATAGTTGTCTAGTGAGGTATTGTCGGGCTCGAGTTTTCCTAACAACTTTCTTAAGTTGTTGATTGGCTCGAACATATCCGGACATTGGAATACCCAAAAGCAGAATTCAAAATGATTCTTCACCTCTGGACTACAAGGAGAAAACATACATTCAATTAGAAATATTTTGATTTTGAAAATATTAATGAATTGGATCGATCATTCCTTCCATGAACTTTTTCAATTTGACTGTTGTGCATGCAAACTTTAGTGACCTTGAAAAAAGTTGGAAGTGGAAATAATTTCGTTCAAGTGTTGATTAGCTATGAACTGCAAGCCTAATACACCTGGTACTTGATTTCACCTCTCTACAGAGTGGCGGGGTTTAAATTCTGAGAGAGGGATATGAAAAGTAATATATGCCGGAATTATTGGGGGCCTTATTTTTTTTTTAAATTATGTGTTCATTAGCTACGGTTATTCTTTATTTTTGCGAAACAGGGGCACTTCTCTTTTCTATATTTCTAGAATTAATATGATAAATTGTGTGGTCATGAAATTGGACCAACCTCTGGTATATGTTTTCTGCGATTAGGCTTTTTCCAGACCCCTGATTGCCGACAATTGCTATGACAGTGTCCAGGCTTGTTTTGTAGCAATCGCTTGGTTATGTAGTTCTTCTGTGATTCAAGGCCAACAAGCTCCATAGTATAACTGCTACGGAAAGGAGTACTCCAAGCAGTTTTCAGGTTTGTCACAGCACCACCCTCAGGTCTATTTCCAGGTATGCTGATACCATACCTGCCAGCATCATCATGGATTTTTCTGAGTCTTCTTTCAACGTCACTCATCTCAATGTCAAATTTGTGTAAAGCGAAAAAGTTGACAGGTTTTCTGCTTATCCTTTTATCGGCAGCCTTAACTGTGCTCTCAACTTCCTCCAAGAATATGAAAATAGTTTTCTCTATGCACTTGCTAAGATCTATCAGCTCTGTCATCCAGTTTTTAGCATTGGAATAAACTTCTTCCCAATTGGCTTCAGAGTTCAACAGAGTATGATGAATCTTTTTCATCATGCTTTGTACCAAACTGATCTTATGAGAGACATCGCTAAGAGATACAGCTTTACTAGTGCTCTGGTGTGCATACTCCAAAAATTTCATATCCTCGAGTTTTCGTAACACGAAATCTACCCTTTCTGGGGTGATAGGCCTTTGGTATCCTGCCATCTCCTCCTTTTCTGTGTGAGAGATACAAACTTCCAAGGTTAATTAACTTAGAAATGATGGATGAACATAATAAAATAGAAAAGAAAGAAAATTATAGATGAATGTTCTTTTTATTATTAATTAAAGGAAAGGAAGTGATTAGAATAAAGAGATGAAAAAAACACAAATAAATGCAATATATACAAGCTCAGGTTAGTTTGAATGGACTGCAACTCGTCAGTGGCATCACCCACTAGCACCTATAATATCTCACAAATCTAGAAAGGAATAACATTGTTTTTATCCACTTTCTTGACCTCAACTATTTTTCTAATCATTAATTTGCTTTCATATTCCATCCTGTTGAAAATATTATAAACCCAGAGGAACCATCTATTTTCAAATAGGAGGAGATAGATGAAAACTTTAAATCATGATGCTCATATAATTATTTCATATATTTTCTTTATTAATACATGGTACATCTCCAAGTATAGAGTGGAGATCACTCCCCATCAAGCCACGCACCACCAATTTATACTTGACTAGGTCGGTTAAGAAAATTTTAATTTACAGTTTAATTAGATATACAGTTCAAGGTGTGAACCTCAATTAGTAGTGGACCTACCATTGTGGGCGACCAGTAGGAAATTTTAAAGCAATTTTAGGAACTGAGCAGACTGGTCTGGCATGTAACTAATACCTTGCAGGAACCAAAGAGAAAGGTTTAGAGAAACTGAGACAGAATGCAAATCATCCCAAACAAATGGAGAAATGAATTTGGTGCTGATGAGATAAGAGTGCTTGTCCTCACCAGCCTCGCCTTACAAGTTGGACTCTACTTCCTAGCGCCATTGCGCAAGCGCACCACCAACGAGGCCCTCACGTTTACACTCTGGCTCTTCTACCTGACAGCTGATGATGTGGCCATGTTAGCACTAAGTAACGTCGTCAGCAAGCAAACCGACATGACATGTGGTAGTGACAAAAGTGGAAGCATCCCAGGTGAACTTGTTGCCCTGTGGGCTCCATTCCTCTTGCTTCATCTCGGGGGACCCGACTCCATAACTTCATATGCAATCGAGGATAACGAGCTCTGGTGGCGCCATCTGTTGAGGTTTGTTGTTCAGGTTATTACTGCAGCGTTTGCGTTTTTGCAATCACCGCCAAACCCGGAGTTGTGGATACCAACAATTTTGGTATTTATCCCAGGCATGATCAAGTTTTTAGAGAGGATACAGGCTCTCCGTGCAGGCAGCATGGACAATCTCAAGGACAAAATTATCTCAGAACTTGGCCCTCGGAATGAAATTAAAGGTATGCTGGTTATGGTATGAGTCATGTGATAAATTAAGCATACTCTTTTGGGATGTTTTTTAATGAATGAGAGAATTTATAATCCCAAAACTTTTGAAATTTTTTCTTTAGGTTTATTAATTTTTACATATATTCCATGATCTATATATAAATGTAAAATTTTATATACATAACTAGCATTTAGCAGTTCCTTTGACCAAGTCATCCACAAATTAACAACGAACTCTTTTATTAAATTATAATAAGAAACCTTACCATATTAAATTTCTTTTACATTATTAAAATTTATTATTCAAAAGTTATAATTATCCACTAATAAAAGTACTAACA
This sequence comes from Schoenoplectus tabernaemontani, assembly GCA_037127355.1. Lineage (NCBI taxonomy): Eukaryota > Viridiplantae > Streptophyta > Magnoliopsida > Poales > Cyperaceae > Schoenoplectus > Schoenoplectus tabernaemontani. The sequence continues at coordinate 17,085,255 of CM073750.1, read as the reverse complement.
ATAATTATCAAAATGCAAATTTTATTAAGTTGCATTTTTAAATATCTTCTTGGACTTGATTGCCCTTCCAACGAATAGTAGTTGTAACTAATCAATAATAGGTATCACTATAAAAAAGGAATTAAATTGGTGCAAAGTTCATTTTCTAAAGAAGTACTCTCACTCCAAACATTATATCATTCATCGCAGACTCCTAGGAACGGTGGTATCGGTGGTCGAGATAGAACTGATAACTAATTGCTTTCTGAATTATATGCAGTCAATTTCGCCTCGCCTTGGTCCAGCACCAGCAGTGAAAGTGAGTGTTTGCTCATTTTGGAAGGCAACAACTGGTTCAATATCTTCAAGCGCCTTTTAGTAGATGTAACATTTTCCTCAAGTCTGTTAATGCAAAGCCAGGATCGCTTCTCAGAGATCAGCACCAAACACGCTCTGAAGTTAGTCACAGTTGAACTCTCATTCCTATATGACATCCTGCATACGAAGGCAGCCCACATCCACTCTATCAAAGGTCGTATATTGCGCTGTATATCAATCATCATATTCATAGCAGCACTCCTCAAATTTTATCAACTGGACAAGCAAAGATACAGACATATGGACATTATCATAACTTACATATTGTTTGGTGTGGGCCTTGGTCTTGAGATTGTTGGGGCTGTCCTCCTCATAATCTCTGATTGGACTATCGTGTCACTTAACAGGAGTCGAAGATGCTTGTGTTTTGCAAGTGCTATAATCAGGATGGTTAGACAAGTCTTGAGGGATGGAAAACCTCGGTGGTCAAACACCATTGGGCAGTATAACCTTGTAAGTTTCTGTCTAAGAGATAGAGACACCATAACTGCGTGGATCATGAGGAAAATAAGCCTAAAAGAAAAATGGGACCACTTTCTTGAGACCAGATTGGTTATGTTGCCATATTCGTTGGAGGACATGATGTTCACTGAGGTCAAGAGGAGAGCGCTGAATGTGCATATTTACAATGTTTTGGTGAAGGCTAGGTCATATAGGGGCAGCAAAGCACTCGAACGTCATGGTCAACTCAAGACTCTCGAGTGGAGCATGAAGAAGGAATTTGATGAGTGCATCATATTGTGGCATGTTGCAACTGATATTTGTTTCCATGCAGATAAATCCAACCAATTGAGTCAGGATGATCCCATAAGTGTTGTGAGTTGGAAGGTGTCAAACTACATGGTTTATCTCCTGACCCAGCAGCAATCAATGATGCAGCTTGGATATGGTAAAACTAGATTTGAAGCCACGTGTGCTGTGGCCAAGAAGATATTCAAGACAGAGAGGAAACTTGAAGAACGAAAGGCACGCGAACTGCTTCTTGAGAAAACATTTGAGGGGGGTGAAGATGGTGTATCGGTGTTGGTTGACGGCTGTCGACTTGCAAGAGAGATGTTGAAAATTGATAAAAAAATAAAATGGCAAGTAATCGGTGAAACATGGATGGAAATGCTAGCTTATGCATCGATTCATTGCGACTCATACCAGCATGCCAAGGCTTTGAGCAGGGGTGGGGAGTTGCTTACTCATTTATGGTTGCTGATGGCTCACATGGGAGTTGTTGAAGAGCATAAAATGCAGCAATTCCAGTCCGGATCTGCTTAGTTGATATAGTTTTCTGCTTTATCTCTATTTTTCTTTTTTTCATATCATTGTGTATTTTCTCTAATGTGAACTTCCAAAGGTTTACACTTCTCTTATGACCTGAATAAGTTCAACTTGAAACAGGAGCTGGTTTTAGCCAGAGATTTTGCTAGAGTTTTTTGCAGTTGTAGTAGGTTTAATGGAAATAAAAGAAATTTTTGCAAGGACTAAGACATTCAGTAGATGAATTTGGCAATGAGTTGAGATGGTTTGGAGTAACGAGTCGTGTATGGTGATTGTTGGTGGCTGCAGGTGACAGCTGCAGTATATATATATTTTGCAAATTAATGTAGGAAACTATTGATACTAATATGCATTTGAAAAGAAAGGCCAGCAGATTTTCAAAAGAAAAGACACCTAGCTAGATTCTGACAATTGAGATCATGCAGATTTTAGTAATAATAAGTTTTGGTAAATTAATTTTATTAAAAATAAGAGTGAGAAACGTAAAATTTCAAATATACAAATGGCAGCGCACCACTGTCAGTGGCGCGTTCATTGCGTGTTTGAAACGCGTCCCTGGCAGTGGCGCGTTTCATTATTTTTAGCAAACGCGCCACTAGCAGTGGCGCGTTTCCTTATTTTTACGAAACGCGCCACTACCAGTGGCGCGTTTGCTTCTTATATATACAAAATGCACAGTCACTTGCGCGGGGTTTGGAAGAAACGCGCCACTTTGCCGATGGCGCGTTTAAATCATGCGCACAACGCGTGGCGCGCTGCCATTCGTATATTTGAAATTTTACGTTTCTCACTCTTATTTTTAATAATATTAATTTAATAAAACTTATTATTACTAAAATATGGAGATCATGCAGGAAAAAAAAATATATGAATGCCTCAAATATTATTATTGTCTCAGTTTTGTATTATAATTTGATTAATACATTTTAATTAAGTGCTAAGAAAATCTTGTACAATTCATAATAATTTCAAAAAAAGTGAAGCCTGGAAAATATGCGAGTTCACACTAATGAAAAATGTACACTGTAAAAAAATGTGCGTTTGTGTGTGCCAACACATACAATGAGATTTGGACATCAAAAGAAAGAACTCAAACGAAGTTTTAATAAACTATTGCTCCATTTTAATAGTTACATGCTGCAGGTCAGGAAGTTTGTTGAGTTTTGTGCATTCAGCTATCGACAGAGTGCTAAGGTTTTGCATAGCGTTCGCTTCCACCACCAATTCTTCTAAGTGCTCCAATTTTCCCAATTTTAAGACTTGTAGCTGAGAAAATCCAGAGCAAATCATTCTCTTCCCTGTGAATGCTCCATCTTGTAAGCTTAGATATTTCAAGGTTTCTAGCTTCTCTATCCTCGGCATCGGATCTTCCTTCAATCCAGATTTGATTAGGATCAGCTTCATAAGATTTGTTGGAAATTTAACATTGTCTAGATAAAGATTGGTGCGGTACCATTTCCCCTCCAGCATAATTGACTCTACACTTTCAAGATTTGGAAATGCTCTGGTATCGACAAACTCCGTTGGTATGGAGTCACCTGTTATTGCTAGTGACACGAGACGAACCGTCTTGCTTAGCAAACTAGAAACAGATTTCCAGTCTAGATGATCTGGATTTGAAAGGGCCAACTTCCTAATGCAAATCAGAAATTGTGGAAGTTTTTCAAGCCATGACTCAGGGACCACAACACTTTTCAGAATTTGTAGGTCTTTTAAATTTGCTGTTGCGGGTGGGCCTTTAATTCTTGAGATGGGAAGTACGTATACATTTCTAATTGTTGAGATATTCCATAGGGATTCAGGTAGGGATGTTATTCCTGTATTCCTAATGTCCAATGTCTGAAGATTTTGCATGGCTCCTATATTATCTGGGAGTGAGCGTATGTTAGTATCTCTCAAACCAAGATACCTTATGTTAGTCATTTGTGGAAGTGATGCACTTGGAACAGCAGATCCCTTTAATTCCAACACTCTAAGGAACATGGCATATCGAAGAACCCCTTCAGGAAAATTAAAAGCTAAGAAGGAATGTATATGATCATTTTCGAATTCTCTATAACAATTATTGTTGTCAGGGTGAATTGCTATACGAAACACAGATTCAATGGTTCTTCCATCTGGGTTGACAATCAAAAATCCCTCTTTTCTGGATTGATTGATGGCATATTGATGAACAAAAGGAGTAACATAGCAATGCTTGATTGAACCTAAGAAGGATCTTGAAATTCCAACCAAGGACCTGTGAATAACAAAAAAAGTTGCAGACCTTTATATATATAATAATTAGATATTTTAATGCCAGCAAGTAAATTTGGTGACCAAATTGGAAAAGGCAAGAAAATACGGGGAAATGATAAACCCATAATTGTACATTTATTTAGAGTCATACATTGTACATATCAACTATCCTATTAAAGGTCTAGATAGCCACATCAATATAAGTTCCAACTTACAATTTGAGCCAGTATCAAATAAATCATAATGATGAAAAATAGTGCTATAATATACAACAGTTGTACCTTCAAGAAAAATGAAGTGCATGATTTTATTTTTCATAGTTGGTTTCACTTTTTGAGTGGTATATATATGTTAGAATCTTCAGAAAATTATATCATCATACACATCACGCATTATTTCCCACCAGAGGATTGATGCACTGTCACTCCAGTTTTGGCAACACCACAGTCTAGGCCTCAATTTTCCTGCCCTTCTTATTCTTTGATTCTATGTTTTCTAGTCTCCAAGTGGGACTTCGTGTAGAAGCACAATATTTTTGTGTCTTAGAAAATAAAAACGCCATCGGATGCCACTAAGTGCAACAGGGCATGTGTGCATGAGCGAGTATGCATATATATAGAGACAGAGTTGTGCTAAGGTTAGTCGTGAAATACAAAAACGTTTTATTTTTCACGTCGTATTTTTTATTTTTAAATTCAAAATACCGATCCTACTGTTAAAAATGTTCTCCATATTGAAATATGTTTGGAGACCAAATTTTACATTATTTAGAAAAAAAAATCTATTTTTTTTTTAGCGGATGAAAATACATTGAGTTTATAATTTTTAATAAGAACGATTTTCTAATTCTCAAAAAAATAGAAAATATTTTCTAAAAAATATAAAATTTGGTCTCCAAAAATATTTCAATATGGAGAACACTTTTAACGGTCAGATCGGTGTTTTGAATTTGAAAATGAGAGATACGACGCAAAGTACGAAAATATTTTGTACTTCGCGACTAACCATAGCATAACACTCTTTCTCTCTCTCTCTCTCTCTCTCTATATATATATATATATATATTGAGGCTATGGTGCTTCACGAAGCATAAAATTTCTCGTGCTTCGCATTCATATCTCGAATTTAAAAGTCTAAAACACCGATCCAAATCGTTGAACATGATCTTCATATTGAAATAACTTTGGACATCAAATTTTATATTTTTTTGAATTTTTTTACTTTTTTTAGATGAGTACAAAGTTTGTTGATCTAACGATTTATGTACTATCCAATACTAGTGATTTTTCACTCATCTAAAAAATAACAAAAATATATAAAAATATATAAAATTTGATTTTCAAAGATATTTCGATATGAAGATCAAGTTCAACAGTTTGGATTGACCGTTTGGACTTCTAAATTTGAGATACGGACGCGAAGCACATGAGGTTTTGTGCTTCGCGAAACCATAGCCTCTCTCTCACACACACGTATATATATATATATAGTTGAGTTATGGTACTATGTCTAGCATGGATCGATCTCGTGCTTTGGATCATTTCTTCATTCCCAAAGTCAAAATGATCAATCTGAACCATTCAAAATGATTTACATATAAAAAACTAGGGGGACTAAATTTTATATTTTTTAATTATTTTTTACTAATTTTTAAGATAGTTTGAAAATCACTTGATTTAATTATTATAAGCCGTTCAAAAGAGGTGATATTCAAACTATTTTATAAAATAGTATAAAAAATTTTAAAAAATATAAAGTTTGGTTTCCAACTAGTTTTTCATATGTAAATTATTTTGAACGGTTTGGATTGATCATTTAGACTTTAAGAACGAAAAAAAATAATTCATAGCACTGGAGTGATCCGCGCTATGCATAGCGTCATAACCCAACTCTCTCTCTCTCTATATATATATAACCAAAATTGTGAAATTGATATGTCTAATTTAGGTTGTATTACACAACTATATATCACCCTGCGATGAAATTAACAACTGATCATCCTATAGTGGTTGCAAAACTCTATTATTTCACAAATAAAGCAAAATAGAATTTGAAATGATATATTTAAATAATGTTTCTGAGATATAAATTTTCAAATAAATTTTACCTTTGGACTAGTTGCTCTAGATACTCATATGCCGTCTCTTCTACTGTCTTTTTCCCCACTGTTGAAATGAATCCTTCAGCAATCCATATGTTTATTAGAGATGTTGCAGAGATCTTATAATTCATGGGGTAACATGCTAAATAAAGAAAACATGGCTTGAGAAAGAAGGGTAAATCCTCATAGCAATAGGTAACGATATTCAGCAACTGATTGTCTGCATCATTAAATCTGCATAGGTCCTCTTTCACTTGGTTCCATACGTCGTAGATCATTTCTTTGAGTGAAAGGAGACTGCCTATTAGTATGAGAGCCAGAGGTATTCCATGACATGCCATACTAATCTGTTGTGGGAGGTTATCAAGCTCTTTGGATATCTCCGAAAGAAAGGTTTTCTCTTTGGAAGTACCGGAATGCTCTCCCAGAGTTGGAAATGCCTTCATGACAAAGAGTTGCAGGCTCTCAAGCTTATTCAATGTCGGGGCATTCAGTATTTGCTCACCAGATGGTATTCGACCATCTGTTGAACCACCAAGCATACTTCTGACAATTTCTAAGTTTCGAGAGTTTACCCCGACTTGCTCCTCAAGCTCCAACTCATGTTCTGTTTGTTCACCCTGCAATGTGTAGCAACAGAACACGATACCATTGACAAAATCCAGGACTTCCTCCCACTCTAAGATCAATGAGCTAACATGGTCTTGGGAGCTCAAAGAAATCTCTCTCATGAACTTTCCTAGTTTGCGTGTGGTTAATCTCAGACCATTTATGAGGGCCTGCTTTTTGATCTCTGGTTGCCCCTTGAAATTGCTTCCTTTCATGTATCTCTGGCTCTTAACTAGTCCTTTTAGTGCAAAATCCAGATTATCTGATTTACTATCACCATTCTGTGATAAGAAATCTTTTAGGAGGGGTTCAGAGAGGCTGTCAACGATAAAAGTTATAGCATCCATCGCTCCTCTTTAACACTCCAAAATAACTCAAAAGATACCTTAATAAGGTGTCAATGTGGAGAAGACACCTTTAATTAATTTACCAACTTGATCAACCACACCTGCAATAGGAAGGAAAAAAAATAAAAGCAACACATAAGTACGTACATTAGTTCATTTGAGGAATAAAAAATAAAATAAATTTCCAACTACAAACTTGAACAGTTGGATTGATATATTAATTTATATTTTATTTTATTTTTTTATAAATTCAAACGTTAAAAAGTTGTTTGAAGTTTTAAGATTCATGAGACAGACAGAAAGAGATTAAACTATGGGCCTCTATTTGTCGTAATCTCCTAATACCATTTTTTTTAGTTTAAACAGTACATATCTGTCTCTCAAAACTTTTGACAAACTGTCTCTCAGAAAGTTAGTAAATTACTAAATTTGAAAGCAATGAGACAGGATTTTTATTGTGATTTAGACTATATATGCTCCTGAAAAGTGAAAGGGGAGAAAGAAGGAAGGAAGACGAAGGGGCGATTCAGGACAGTTCACCTTGTCTCCGCTCCAAATCGGGAGGTAATTAACAGACTCTAAGGGTTGTACACGCTCTCTCCTCCTCTTCTTCCTTTCTCTTCTTTTTTAGGTACTGAAGCAGGATAACAAATTCGGACAAGTCAAATCAACCAGCGGCTCTCCTCCCCTCATCTCCCTTTGTCTGAAGCACATCTTAGTAAAGTTAATTCATGTGTTGGGTGTTCATCCAAACATTTATTGGTATGAACTAATAATAACCAACTTTTTTAGAGAGAGCTTTCAAGAAAGAATTCCCACACTTAATGTAGAAAAAACCCAAAAGTAAATCAAAAGTAATAAAATGTTTCCATACCCAAAAGTAAATCAAAGGATCTTCGCACAAGCTACTCATGTTGAAGAGCCAATCCTTTTTTCTTTTTTCTTCCCCATTTCACTTTTATGCCACGGAGGATTCGTCTCGGAAGTCTTAGTTTGAGTCTTCATTTCATCCATTATATAGGCTACCTCTTCCTCATTTTTGAACTGAAGCTCACAACTAAGTCCAATAATAATTGTTGTGAGCATAATAACAAAACTCATTTATTTATAAGTGAGTATTTTATGAATTAAATATCTATTTAATATATAATATATTTTTTGTTCGTCAAAAAATATATTATTCACAAATAAAATATTTTATTTATGAATTATTTGTGAATAAAATATTTTATTCATGAATTATTTGTGAATAAAACACAGTATATAAAATTTATAATAGTATTATATATTTTTATATGGTTTTTAATTTTTTAACATTTTAATATATATTTTTTTTATATTATATTAAACGAACCATTTCTGAATTATACCCGTATTATATCTGAACCTTAATTTTTTTTATCTCGTCAAATATTTCCCGAATTTATTACTATGACCGTGAGAGAAAGAAAGAAAAATACTGGCTAGAGGAGAAAGAAGAGCAGAACTAAGGTATTATCCTTGGAAAACTCTAAATTTTATTGATCCAAATTATTAATTAGGCTAGTGTTGAATGAGCTAAATTCTATTTCAAGAACTGAACGAAGAGTCTTACTTGACAGATAAAGAAGACATTATGGTTGTAAATCATGGTTGTAATTAGGTGTGTCAATTATCGATTCGATCCGACAGGTTAATCCGACTTGATCCGAATCTGACTTGATCCGACATGACCCGAAAATAATATGACCCGACCCGTTGACACCCCTAAAATTTGTAACCAGAAGGTCAAAACCTAAGAATGATCTTCTAGTTGAAATTATGGCATAATGAATATAATTTGTTGGTATTTATACCCTCCAAATATTTTTTAAGTTTTTTAGGTGGGACTAAAAAAATTGTTCTGGATGGATGAAGATGACGCTGGACTAGGGTTGCAAACGAATCGAACACGAACGAACTAACGTGTGTTCGAGTTTGATTTGAAACCTATTTCGAACTAGTTTGATTCGAAATAGATAGACAGTTTCAAACTCAAATCATAGTTCGAAATTCGATTCGTTAAAAGTTCGAACTGTTCGGTTCGATTCGTTAATAGTTCGAAATAGAATTATTAGGTGAACAAGTTCCATAATTCATATCAAAATAACAGAATCAAATATAAAAATGTCAATTTAATACAAATTCATACAAAACTAAAAGTTCATTCAACAAAAATTAATAGATTTCATATAAATTCATACTATTCAAAGTCTCAAACAATCAAATAATTAATACAAAATTCAAACAAAAATAGTTCGCGAACACATTTCGAACGAACTCACTATGGTTTGAGTTTGATTCGATATAATTTCGAATCGAATCAGTTTGATTTGAAATTAATTTCGAACTAGAATCGAACGAATTTTTTTCGAACTTTTTTCGAATCGAACACGAACGAACTACGAACTTCGAACTTTTCTTGCAGCCCTACGCTGGACCAAATGAAAAACTCGAACCATATTATGAAAATAATCTGACCCAAATTAAAAATTCAGACAAGTTTCAAATTAATAATAATTATCATTATTATACAACTAACAATCAATCAATACAAAAAAATAATCACAAAATCAAACTAACTAACTAACAGCAAAAAAAAAAAGTCAAACCTACTCCGAATTAAAAATTCGAGCTATCCTATGGTACCGAAGAAATGAATAATCATATTAAAATATGCGATTTTTTTAGTTTTTTCTATTTAAAAATATGCGATTTTTTTAGTTTTTTCTATTTAAAAATATGCGAGTTGGTGTTAATTTTCATTTTTTTTTTCATTTCTTAAAGTAGTTGTTGCTTCGGATGGGTGTCGTTGTTAATGTTCCTACTGAGGCAGTGGCAAATAAATTATTGAATTTGTTCATAAAAGCTATTTTTAAAGGAATAGTGGCAGTATATCTCTGGTTTTATCGAATTTTTATCTTCTATTGTGCAGCAAGTGATTCGTTAGATCTCCTTATAATTTATGCCAGTTTGAATTCCAAAATAATTCAACAAACTACATACTTTGCTACACATCGGAGAATCAAGATCCGTTTTTATCCCACGGCTGATCTTGATGACGTGTCAAGAGGGTCATATAGTAAAAGGACGGTCCAGATTGTCCAATCTTATGTTTTCAAATACTAGACAGCTGAGAATGAACCGAAGAAATAACGAGCAGTTGAAGAACAAAAATGGGCTGGTCGAGCTGCTCATTGCTATGTTGCTGGCCCTCTTTACATGTGATGTGATCAAGTGATAAAAGGGTCATGGGACAATATTTGGGGTGAATTATATTTTTTTCTTTTCAAAAATTTCAACGACAATATTCTGATCATTTTAGAAAAGTTTGACAATTCATTGTTTGATTTGTGATAAAAAGTTGATCTCTTACTTCTTGATGACATCTTTATCTCCCACATTTTGTAGACAGTCCACTAAGAGATACAAAACATCATACTACAAAACTATCTTCAACAAATCAAATATTCACTCGGCGTAAAAATACAAAACATTATAATAAAGTTTTTACTATTTTTTTCTAAAAGGAAAGTTACCAAGAAGAGGATTCGAACTCCTTGATCGAACCGATCTGTTTTAATTTGAAATGCGAACAGATCTTGAACGAGATTTGAAATATTTCGTTGATTAGCAACGCATCTTACCGTGAATTTGAAGCTAACCGACATTCAACAACTGTGAAGCAAAAAAAATAAAAATAATAATTTCACGAAGTACATTAAACCTTGCTCTACTTTAAACTTACATATTTGAGTCCGAAAAATTCTAATCATTATGTTTCATAGCTATATATATATATATATATATATATATATATATAGTGATGCTATGGTGCTTAGCGAAGTAAAAAAAAAATTGTGCTTAGCGTTCGTATCTCGAATTTAAAAGTTCAAGCGGCCGATCCAAACTGTTGAACATCATCTTCATATTGAAATATCCTTGAAGATCAAATTTTATATTTTTTTGAATTTTTTTGATATTTTTTAGATGGGTACAAAGTTGCTTGTTTTTGGATGGTGTAGAAATCTTTAGATCAACAAACTTTGTACCCATCTAAAAAATATCAAAAAAATTCAAAAAAATATAAAATTTGATCTCCAAGGATATTTCAATATGAAGATGATGTTCAACGGTTTGGATCGGCCGTTTGAACTTTTAAATTCGAGATATGAACGCGAAGTACAAAAGATTTTTTGCTTCACGAAGCACCATAGCATCACTATATATATATATATATATATTCCGATTTGCAAAGCACAAATGTGTTGTGTGTTTTGCGTTCTATTTTAAATTTTAAATAAGAAATAATCGATCTGAACCGTTCAATCTAATCTTCATATCAAAATCTATTAGTAAACCAAATTTTATATATTTTTTTGAATTTTTTGCTATTTTTTCTGATGAGGAGAAAATGACTTGATTTGATAATTCTGATTCATCAGAAAATAACGTTTTTTCCCATATCCAAAAAAAATAGCAAATGAATTCAAAAAAATAAAAAATAATAGTTTACTAATAGATTTTGATATGGAGATTAGATTGAGTGGTTTTGATCGATCATTTCTGACTTAAAATTAATAATAGAGCGCAAACCACACAACGCTCTTGTGCTTTACAAAGCATCATAGCCTAATTATATATATATATAGTAAAGCTAGGGTACTCCTAGGAGTACCGAGCCCATCCGTGCTCTTAAATCAAAAACATGTCTAATTATCTTCAAATTTTGATTTGTTTTCTCTCTCAGTGAATTCTTTACATCAAGATCTTATGGGTTACTAAAATTTACTATTTTGAAGTTTCACAAGTATCTATTTCATATTTTTTAAGATGAATCTAAAATAATAATAAAATAATCAATCTTTGTATATGAAAATAAGTCATTTTAAAAAAAATCTAAAATAAGCACTTAAGAAACTATAAAAATAGAAAATTTTATATCGCATAAGATTTTGATATAAAAAATTATTGAGACACATTAATCGAAATTCAGATATATTTAGATATATTTTTTAATTAAGAGCACGAGGGCCTCCGTGCTCCTAGGAGTATATTAATTTTACTATATGAATTAGGCTATGATGCTACGTGTAATTAATGATTTAATTTGCTACGGACTAAAAAATATAGTTAAATCATCTTCAAATCTTGATTTATGGGTCTCAATAAATTCTTTATATCAAAATATGATGGGATATAAAAAAATTATTTTTTAAATTTTCTAAGTATTAGTTTTAGATTTTTTAAAATGACCTAGAAAATAAAAAAAAATATATCTCATCATATCTTGATATAAAAAATTTATTGAGATCCATAAATTAAGATTTGGAGATGTTTTACCTATATTTTTTAGTCCGTAGTAAATTTGATAATTAACTACGCGTAGCACCAAAGCCTAACTCTTACTATATATACACATTAGTATGTTACCCGTGTGTTGCTACGGTGATGTCTTTTAAAAATATAAAAATACATATCTTCATGTGAAAAGAAAGAAAATAAAAATTTATATTATCACTATTGACACCACTCATATTTTAGACTAATAAAGAATAAAAAAAATTTAATTATATTAAATGATACCACTAAGATATATTCTTGGCTCCGCCTCTGGAGATAGTTCATTATTTGACGAATAACTCACTTCGATGATTGTTATTAGCTCTAAAAATCACAACACTTATGTTTTTTGTTAAACCGTGAAATGTAATTAAGAAAATAATGATAACTAAGATAACAATTACAACGATTTAACGTAATTTATTAAATAACTTAACTAAATGATTAATGGATTATATACATAAATAATTAAATAAATAATAAATTAAGCTAGTTTGAAATATAAGTAGTCGAATGAGATTGAGAATTTGATTTCCAAAACCCAAAGATCAAATTAAAATCCACTATAAAAAAATTAATAGCTTAACAATGAGAAATAAAAATATTAATAAAAATCACAATTTTTTTTATTTCAATCAAGAGATAACGTAATGCAATAATTTATAAAACTAAAACTTAATAATCTAATTTAATTATTTTATGTTATGAATCATAAATAAATAAATAGAGATAAATGTTAATTACAATTTCATCTAACGATCAAAAAAATAAACGCTTAAGATAAATATAATCCAGGCATTCAATTTGTTAAATGAATATAATCGGAATACTATTAACGGTTTTTAGATTTTACCCTAGTGTTGTGAGTTTTCAAGAAATAAATGATTACGATAACAAAATATTCAAACTTCTAAAATTTTATAGCAAAATGAATAAAAATCGGGAATGGCCACACCAATGGCCACAAATCTCTACCACAGGGGATCCCATGCTGTCAATCTCTCACTCTCTCTCATTAAAACCCACTATCCTCTCCCCCTCTCACTCTCTCTCTCTTCATAACTCTCATTTAATGCTCTCTCTCTCTCTCTCTCTCTCTCCCGGCCTCTCACCCTCTCTCTACCCCGTCCCCATCCCTCTCTCTGAACCTCTCCGTCTCCCCAGACGGGAGTTTGTCTCTCTCTCTCCCTTGGTTCTGTCGATTCTTTCCCCCGATGAGCGGCTCACTTGTCGCCTCACCCACTTGCGCCCTCACCCGCTCTCTGTCACTCCCACTCCCCGTCTCCTTCTTTTCCGCCGAGGCCATCGCCCCTCTTTGACTTCGCTTACGCGAGACCTCTCTCCCTCACCCAGTCACTCATCACTCCCCTTACCCTATCCCGACTGCCTGTCCCCTCTTCTACCTACTCTCAACAGTTCAATCCCGACTTCTATGCCCTAACCCCTCTATAAAATCTGCGTGTGCGCCCTTCCATTCCTTTTTTTCCTTGCTTCTCTCATGTGCTGAGAATTCGTGAACAAAGAAAAGAAAAAAATCTGTACTGATAAGAACAGATAAGACCACAAAGTAAGGAAATAGGAGATTCAAAGGGGAAGGAAGAGGTGGTGGCCAGATTTTTTCTAGGGAGAGCTTAACCCACCCCTATTGCTGCCTGTTGCCTTCCATCTCTCTGCCTTGCTCTATACTGGTAAACCCTAGCTCCTTTATTCCCTTGAGGGGTGCCATTTCTTGCTGGTAAATGTCGTGATTTCTTTTGATTGCTGGCTTGACCTATTATCTATCTTGCTTTGTGTTGTTTGTTTGTGCTGCTTGGGTTTCGTACCAGCATTTGTGCTGGCCTTTGTTGTGCTACCACTGATGCATTTGAGCTAGTTAGATTGGTCTGTTTTGGGCTTTGGTACCATTGGTATCAGTGAGGTGAGGCCCCTCTGGTATCTGATTTCTTTTGTTCTCTGGTCATTCTGTGCTGGTTGGGTTGTTGCTCTGATCTGTTTGACTGGGTTAATTTGTTTGGTTGTAAATGGATTCTGGGAAAGGGGTGGTTGTTGTTGCCCCCTTTGTGACCCTTGAATTGATTCTGGTCTGTGCGGAGAGGCTGGTTCTGTACTGTTTTGTGTGATTTGATTTTTTATCTAACCCCCTGAAACTGTCCTAACTGTGTGGCTCTGTCTGGTACATTGATCTGTATATGCACCTCTTAGCTGAATCTCTGATGGTTGATTTTCGATCTGATACTACCTTTGCGCGGCTTGAACCCTATTTGAATGTTATATACATATGTGTTACTTGGTTTGGTTGGTAGAATTTGAAACTGTTCTTGATTTGTTTGTTGCCCCCTACGGTTACTTGGTACCAGCTACACATTAAGTTGGTTCACTCTTTTTTTTGTTGTTGCCTTTGTTATGATGGCCTACTACTTGATCCTTTGATCTTGACCGATATTTTCTTTACTGGGTTGTGGTGGTAATTCTGATATGTGGCAATACTTGATTATAATCGGGCTGAATGGGAAAGCTAAGTAATAAATTACTAAGTGGGCCTAATGGCATACCTTAATGAATTATGGGCTGGATATGAACTAGAAAATAGAAAAAATATATATATATAATTAAGAAATCAGCCCAACTCTTAATTATCAGAATTTAAACCAAATGAATTATATTGGGCCGCGAGATAAAACATGAAATTTTATTAAAACCCAAATTAGGATTAGAAATAAATAATAAAGGCCCAATATTTCAAAGTCTCAATTTAAAAGTGTGATTAAAAATGTGCTAATTTAATTGACGCCGCCCCGAAAGGTTAGGTGGCGTCATGGACTAATATGTAAATTTAAATTCGGGAAATGATTATATTCCCTGACTGCCCCCGATTCGGGATATCGGTGCATTGGCACCAACGATTTGGTAGTCAGCGTATGATCTCGAACATTAAAACACCAACACGTTTATAATATAAAAAAAAACTTTTCTTTAATTTTGTTTTATTTTTCGTTTACTTTGTTTTATTTATTTCTTTTATTCTATTTTATTTCCTTTATTTTACTTTAAAATTATTTTATCCAACTTAGCCTAATAATGACATTTATATAAAATAAAGTAAACTATATAATTTAAAAACATAGTAAAAATAATAATTAGGATATAATTAATATATATTAGAATATATATTAATCAATTTCTCTATTTTTATGTAAATCTTAACTGTTGTTTTATTTTAGTTTTTAGTTCAGTTCGTAGGATTGTTATTTGTATTTCTTATTCCGTTGTAATAAAAAATTGTATATGTAATCGAAATAAAATTAATGAAATGAATTATGATTTTATACTTATCCCGATGTGCATGTATTAATTTATTTCTGATATCGATCCGTTAATAACTTAATTCTTATTAAACAAAACACGATAAGATAATGAACAATGTAAAACAAATGGTAATTATGATCGGAACTTGAATTATTCAAATAGGGGATTTCATTTCTAAACCCTAACGAAATTAAATGACTAAAATCCATAACCCGAGCAAAATACAATAAACGTATAAAAAGATGATTAAAAGAACATACGTGGCATTAAGAATAAAAACACGTTAGTTAGATTTTTCCGACACCGGATATATGCAACGAAATGCTACCGAAATTTCGGGAAAAGACGATGAAAACCGAGCGAACGTTAATTAAATTATCAAGCTAAATTAATTGTTAAATTCGAAAGCAATCAAGTGAGACTAATAAACATCTACATTTAAATTAAAATAGGTGATATAGTCGACTCGGATCCACTCGCGGAGTACGAGGTCACTCCCGACCAGACGTACGCGGACACCGACCCCGAGGCCGGTGTTCTACCTCCAGAGTAGAGCGACTCCGTGATCCTCACCAGCACTCCCAAGTACGGTTTCCTGGGATTTAATTTTCTTTCTTCAGAAATAGGAACCCAAACCGAAAATAAAACCGTTTTTAAAATAAATCTGAATTGCGGTATTTTCTTACCAAAATTTTGTAGAGACTAAATCTGACCTGTCATATGCATCCGGTAAATTGACCAGCATATTTGAGACATACCCGCATTTACATGTCATATCATGTCATACTGCACGTAGACAGGATAGGAGTAGGATCCGGGAAATAGTCCCGAGATAGGATCAGATAGAATTAAATAAATCAAGTTGTTAGATCATAATTATTAGGAAAATATTATTACTATCACTAATTATTAATTAGGTCAGGTAGTTAATCATGCATTAAATGCATGAGAGTGCTGAGAGGCGGACCGGATAATTCTCAGTCGGAGTTGCCTTGTATAACCAGACCGTTGTGGTTACGTACGGTGACCCATAGGCCGTGGGACCCACTCGATCAGTATATGCACTGCGCATCCTTGCTGTCGGGTTATCCACCGATCCGTCATTTGGCGGGTTCGGCCGTGTCAGAGTGTTTTCTTTTGATCTTTATTATATTTTATTATTATTCTTTATATGATTAAATTTTTAATCCAAATTTGAGCGATTAGGATACCGTGTACTTCAGTGTTTAGTGTGGGCGGCCATATCCGAGACTGGAATCTATTTCGTGCTACTATATTATTATATCTATCCGGCTTATTTAGGATTCTAGTATTGTCCGAAGGGCTTTCTCCTTTGGCCCTTAGTTGGTACAGAGAAAGTCGGGATGCGGTCCGCTGACCTTAGTGGGTACAGCGTAGGCTCCCCTTTGTTATATTTCATTTTGACACTTTTACGGGATGCGGTCCTCTGACCCTTGGTTGGTACAGTGTAGGCTCCCATTTGTTTCCGATTTGTTAATTCACGGGTAGTTATCTCCTTTTTACGATATGGCAACCGAAGACATACTATATCCGTTTGTTTATTTTTTGTAAGGTAAATTACCAGAATTCAGCATACCAGAGTACGTGCTTTATAGCCGTTCACTCTCCTAGGGCGTTATCGCCTCGGGAGCCCGAATTGTAGTTTGTGCGGCGTTGTCGCTGCACAAACATAAAGCCCTAAGTTAGTAAGTTGGGCCCTGGTAGTGCCCGCTTAGGCAAGGCCCGAGTTAGTAAGTTGGGCCCTGGTAGTGCCCGCTCGGGATGAGTCTGGTAAATTTATAATCTGGGTATTTATTACGGGTGTTTGACTCTCGTACCTTATACTTTATATTATATTATTATTTCCACAGAATTTTCTATTTCGGGTTTCTTTACCATATCATGTCATATCATGTAGGTTAAATGTGCATAATAACATTTATTATATTTATTCATCAATATTATATTGCATTTCAAACATCAGTATCGGTTTTTAGGTCCAGTCTAGGAAAGAAGATCAAATCTTAAGGCTGGATCTAAATCCGTACTGAGTAATTTATAAAATTACTCACGTTTTCACGGTGGTTGTGGGATCCAGTTATTTTCAGGTTCGGGATTTTTGCTAGGGTGAGTGCTAGGGACAGTCTTGCGCGATGACAGGGATGCTTCGCTGCATTTGCATGTGAGTCGGGTAGTCAGTTAGGATCCATCGGGTTTTCAGTCTTATTTCTTTCTTTTGGGTTTTTGTTTGAGAGATTGCTGCCCATTCCGATGGAGGTAGCCCCCGCCTATGTAGGCGTTGTATTATCTTTGTTCATTCTGGACTGTATGGTCATGTACTCTTATTATTATTATTTTATTTATTATGTGATTGCTTTATTTTATTCATTTAGCCTTCTGTGCGCACGTCTCGTCGTGCGTACGTGGCGGGATTAAGCACCCCTAATCCGTTTTATTTATTCTGGGGTGTGACATTTTTAATAAAGAGTATATATATATTATGATGTTTGGCAAATTTGGAGGGTTTTTTGTTTTGGGATTCTGAACTGTTGGATCTGCACTAAGGGTCCGTTTGGCAAATCAAGGAATAATTTTGAAAGAGTGGTAATTTTATAAGAGTGATAGAATAGTATTTTTTTGGAAGAGTGGTAGAAGAGTGGTATTCTTGACTATTCGGAAGAGCGAAAATATCGTTTGGCAGTTGTTACTAAGAATAGTTAAAATATGAATAATTATGATACTAATAATGATGATGATAATAATAATAGTAAAAAATAATCATAATAGTAAGATAATAATAATAATAAAGTAATAAAAAATAATCATAATAAATAATAATATTATCATAGTAATATAATAAAAATATAAACATAATCATAATATAGTAATATAATAATAAAAAATTATAATTACAATCATAATTATAATAATATAATAATAATAAGTAATCATAATTTTAATAATATAATCATGATATAATAATCATAATCATAATCATGATAATAATAAATATAGTCATAATCATAATAATATAACCTTAATCATAATCATGATAATATAATAATAAAAATATAATCATAATCATAAAAATAATTATAAATAATTATAATAATATAATAATATATAATAAATTAATCATAAATATAATCAACATATAATAATATAATACAACATAATAAAATAATAAAAAATAATCATAATCATAAAAATAATTATAATTATAATAATATAATAATAAATTAATCATCACTATAATCAATATATAATAATATAATACAACATAATAAAATAATAATAAGTAATAATAATTATTATAATCATCATAATATAATAATATAATAATAAATAATCTTGATCATAATAATATAATAATAAAATAATTATATTTATATTCATAATATAATAATATAATATTAAAATTATATTTATAATAATAATACTAATATTAATAATATAATAACAATAATGATAATAATAATTTAATAATAATAATATAATGATAATAATAATAATAAATAATAATCATAATATTAATATAATAAAAAATTATAATCATAAATATAATATAATAAAATAATAATACTAAATCTTAATCATAATCATAATATAATAATATAATATAATATAATCAAACAATAATCGTTATTCCGACGAGAATAATCCGTATTCCACCTATAAGTTAGTATACCGGATTAAAGACTATTCGCACTCTTCTATTTAGCCTAAATTTCATTTAACAAATTAATTCATCAGAATAACTATTCTATTTACTTTTTGTTATTCCATTGAGTGTGAAACACTTCCTAAGATCAGTGCAGATTTGAGCGCTTGATCAGGGAAAATTTTACGAAGATAATGTCTCCAGTACTGACTCGCAGCCTCGGTTCAAGAACCTTTCGATGACATATGAGAGGGAAAAAAAAAAAAACATTTCGAAGGTCTTTTCGCCTCTCTTTTTCCTTGAGCTCGCCCAAAGGGCTGTGCTGAAACCAAATTACAACCAGTAGTATGCTCGTGTCTCCCTCGGAGCGCCAGTGGGTTTGGTCTCCTCGTTGAGGTTGCCAATAGGCTTACCTTTCCTATCCGCCATTAGAATAAACTTCGTTGCAGTTGATCTCTCTCTGTCAAAAATTTTGGTTGGTCGCTCCCTATTTCTCAAATTCCTCAAATGAAAAGTCTCTCTAATAAGCGACCTTTTCTATCTGTTTTTTTTTTCATTTAAAAATCCTTCAATTGCACAAAATATAATTTATCTGAAATTATCGACTATCTTAGTCATAGCAAATACCTCAAAATTGTGTTGTTCAGTTTTGAATACCCTCTTTGACCAAGAAGGTTTACATAAATGTAAACCCGAAATAAGTAAAATATATGTACATTTTACTTTTATCGGATGTGCCAATGTACTGGACAAAAACTGTATCAGTACCTAAATTAGACTACATCCATTTTATTTTTATTTCTTTTGCTGAATTTCTCAAAAGCAGATTGGCTTGCAAAGAGTGCGGGTTCTGATTGAATATTTTTAATTAAAATGTGCTTCCTTCTAGAAAATTCGCTGGTATGTTTGAATGCACAGGAAACAGAGTATTATGGATATGTTTGCATCAAATAGCGCAAGAATAGAGAAATTGAGAATAGCAAATGAGAATAGTGAAAAAATAATAATTTTTTTATTAGCGCGGGGATAGTAAAATGGTGATGTTATTTCGAATGGTAGAAATATTATTTGGATTATTTATTTGAAATAATAATGAGGAGTTGAGAAGAACAATAGTTATTCCATCCCCATCACGGAATAGTAGAATAGCAGTTATTTCACTATTTTGGAATAACAGATTTGTGTTTGGATACACAACTGCTATTTCTTTTTCGAAAACAACAGTCATTATGCTATTCCTGGCCCATCCAAACATACCCTCTGTTGTTATGCGTGATGGTTGAAATAATTATTGTTTTCAAATTTTCATCATTTGAAATCATTGTCATTTTATCATACAATCCAAATAAATTTTTCGTCATTCGAAAGAATATCATTTGTTTACTATCTTCATGACTTAAAAATCATTATTTTTTTTACTATTTTTAATTTTTATTCTTAAAATTATTCCTTACACGGTCCAAACATAAAGACACCACAAAAGATGCATGAACTTGATATGTCAGGTATTTATCCATCTCATAAATGATTGATGGCATAGTTATCAGATTCACATTTTATTCGTGAATTAATTCGTTTTTTATCCATAGCCGGATATTTCACAAATAATTCGTCAGTTTAATATATAATGTGTTTTTGTCAAAAAAAATATATTTTATTCGTAAATTATTCGGCAAAAAACATATTATATATCATTTTAAATGAAATTTTATAGTTTTTATTATATTTTTAAAATTATAATATTTTAATATATATTTTATTTATATTATATGAAATAAATTGTTCTCAAATGATATCCGTATTATACCCGAATCGTGAATTTTTAACCTCGCCGAATAATTCTGTAATCCTGAATTTATTAATATAATTGATGGTCCTCATTTAAATATTGGTCCATGGTTAGCACACAAGATACGATTAATTTGATGCAACAATGCATTTGTAATTTCCTGCGTGCCACAAACAAAACAATCTCGAGCCTAATAGTCATCAGCACGTGTTTGAGAACATATCACTAATATTCATTGGTTAATTGGGTCACATCACGACAATAGCTTAAGGGGACGAAGTCAGAAAATATAAATTAAAAATCAAAATAGTTGTTATAATTAGGCCGAAAACCATCTGCTCCATTTTATTTGCCACTGCAAAGCTGGCGTGCGCAATATGCAGGGCAAGTCCGTGCCTTATTTTTTGTCTCAAATTTTCCATCTGTCTTGTCTCATTTATGTCATTTTCTTAATAGTTCCAAGTTGTAAAAATGCCATCATTTACCGTTTCAAGTTGAAAAATGTCACAAACAAGCTTGTGAATGTATGTATTATGAAGGACCCCATGTATTGTAAATGTGGATTCGAATATATAATATATAAACTTACAGCAAATGCGCTGCGCTGCAATATAATGGATGGCTGACGTATACATTAAAAATCATAGCAGAGGCCGGATGGTAAATATCCTAAGTTTATATAAACCGTAGAATTTTTACTGCTCTTTAATATCTAAAAGTCTATATAATTACGTACTATTGCCAGAAAAATATAAAAAAAATATCAATTAAATTTGGTACGTTCAATATTTTACTTGACAAATTTCGATGAGTATATATTTAACTTAATAGGGTATGGTTAATATTATTTGATTAGTGTGTGCTAAATTTGATCGTACAATCAATATATTATTATTATTACTTATATAAACTGTTACGTTAGAAAATACTATTTTGAAGGAAAAAACATATATATAAAGTATATAGTCGAATCGAGTTACAGCATTGTTTTTAATATATTTTCTTCGGCATCCAATCATTAAAATTAATTTTAGTGTTTCATTGTTAATTTCATGGATCCAAGTATCTAACACCGCGGTGTACGAGGTTCTTTTCTCGTGTCAAGTATTAATTAATTTGGGTGGTGGGCCATAAATGAGCAATCCATCCCGGTATATGCAAATGCAACTCACGGATTTCCTTCTGGACACGGTTAAGGTGTTCGGTAGACCATTTCTACACAGATTTATCTTCGAAATCAATTCTCTCGAGCGGCGTTTACTCTTTTAACGCAAAAACCTCTCCTGCCCTTTTCCTTACCCGCTCTGAAATCTGAATATCGCCATTAACTAATTTTCTCCTCTTCCTTCCACAAACCCTAGCTACACCTCTCCATTTCTCTGTGCCTCTTTTCTTCCTCTCTATGGCGTACGTCGACCACGCCTTTTCGATCACCGACGAGGACGACTTTCTCGATGGTGGCGCACGCGCGATCGAGAACCGACCTCCGGTGAAGGAGATCGCCTTCGCCGTGGCTCTGCTCGTTTTCGGTTTCATCTCTGTAGTAGCTGGTTTTTTCATGGCAGTCAATCGGGTCGGAGGTGACCGTGTCCACGGTAATTTTTCAGTTTTACCCCTAATTTTGCTTTGTGTTGAGTAGATCGAGGTTCAGCTGAACAGTTCAGGGTAAAAGGATTCACCACCCTGCTATGAAGTTTTACTGAATTCTTTGATCAATCTATCGTCCTTGGGTTTTTTTATGGTTGTTTAACTGAGATCTTGTACTTCACCTGTGCCCCCTTGGGAGGGATGTAGTTGTTCCGGTTGCAATACAAAGGGGATTTTTGAGTCTTAACTGGTCTTGTGAATTTAAACCTTGACTATACCAGAAGTGTTCTGATAACCCCATTCCAATCTCAATTATGCACTTTCACCTCAATCTAACCCAATGTGCATCAAATAACCGCAATTTGTGCAGTAATTGTATCAATTAACCTCAGAACATCCACTTCTGTATCCTGTGTTACCGCAATTGTGCAATCGCATCATACATTGTAGTTTTATGCTTTTCTTTCTTTTCTTTTAAAAATGTTTGGCTTGATAGGGTTTAATTCTCACATATCTGTCTTTTTTTTCTTTTGTTTAATTGTACTCATACTCTATTATTCTTTGATAATGTAGGGGTATTCTTCGCAATTCTGGGTGGGATAATGTTCTTGCCAGGTTTCTACTACACAAGAATAGCATATTATGCATATAAAGGCTACAAAGGATTCTCTTTCTCAAATATTCCTCCTGTTTGAATAAATTACATGTTCATGGTCAGTTTTCTGGTACCTGGTTTCAACTCTTGTTCAAGTTTGTTATAGTACTGCCTTGGCTTATTTCTTGTGTATACGTCTCTTTGATGAGATGAGAAAGAGTAGTTTGGGTTGTAAATATTCTTACTGTTTTGATAGGAGGTAGGTGGCATGTTATGGACTATGGTGGTGGTTATAAAATTGTGTTGTTTAAATTTTCAAATAGCATTTTTTATGCAGTTTCTTTTCTTATTATTTGTTTTTTTTTTTTACGCCAAGAACGTGTTGGTAGATTAGGTTCCTTGCTTACAGATTCTGTTTAGTATTGCTTTACCTCGTGAACTAGGAATTTCATACCTTTTCTGATCAACGATGGCATTGTTATATCAGTCATGTTCCAGTAAGGATTTTGTACTTGTTGTGGCTGCATTTTTGTTAATGAGATGGTAAACTACCCGTTGGGCAAGCACAATTCCTTTGGGCACGGATTTCATTGGGTATGAGTTTCATCAGAACCATTTTTCTTAGTTCCAGTGATATGGGAAAAAAATAATTCAGTCTGAGGGAATAAAAAAAATTTCACTCAAAATGTGAAGAGAATGACTATTATGATGGGATTTATAATTCAATCTCTCACAGCTCCAGCTAGCAGCTGAACAGATATGAGGAAAAAACGATTTTTGTCTCTAATATCCACCATATCCCACACCCAGGGTTGCAAACAAACACGCCCTGTTAAGAGTTTGGGAAAGGGAGAAGATTCAATTTCCAAGGAGAAGTAATGCATCCTGCTTATATCATGCAACCGATGTATTTGCTGATTTTTTTTATTTTTTGTGGATGGTAGAATTGATAAATGCTAATGAAGCGTTGTCATTTGTTAACAAATGGAACTAACAACAACTATAAAGATTTACATTATTCAGGCCTTTCTAAGGGTTGTTTTTTTGTATTAATGCCACTTAGAAGTTCAATCTCATCATAGTTTTCACTTTTAAATTGTAAGCTTATGTGCCATCAGAAATCTCTAATTGATGTTTCTTTAACATGTCACTTGCGTATAGTTACTTTTGCTATACTTAATTCAATCGTACGGGCCAAAGCCAGAAAAAGCAAATAAGTTGCAACATACAACTAACAAGTGAGTTGTGGACTTTTTGACAACACCATTCAGACTCTGCGGCAAAAGGAAATATTCGAATAAAATAAGTACAAATATAGGAATAGTTTAAATACTTGAAAAGGAAAAAAAATATATCTCAATATGCTGTGAATTATTCCTTCGAGCTCGATACAATTCTTAAAATGCGATTTTAATACATATTTCAATATAATTTATGTAAATTCGAAAACGTCTCACCCAAAAAATAATGCATAAAGTAAAATTGTTAGGTGCAACATCAAATAAAATTTTAACATTTCATTACCAAGAAGAAACCATACCATCAACATTATTGAAAAGCTGAAATTGATCAAGATTTAATGATTCGTATGAAACATCAAATGTTACTTAGATTACATGAAATTTTAAACAAAAATAATACATAAGTTGAGAACTATGTCTACAAAAAAAAGATTGTTTTAAGATGCTGGTCGCAACCAAACCGCGCAGTATCGATCTACTATGATCCAGACCGTTCGATCTGAACGAGTCCATCAAATGACACAGACAGCTGTAGAGGTGGCAATCGGGCGGGTCGGGTCGGGTTAGTTTGACTTTCTGGAAGAAATCGGATCGGATTAGGTCGGGTCAATTTACATGTTATGTTTTTTCATATCGTTGATAAAATTTGATTGATTGAAGGTCATTTGATCTCAGGTTAGGTCGATTCGGATCGAATCGGATCAATTTGACTTTGTTAAAAAATCGGATCAAATCTATTCGGATCGGATTTATCGGATCAGGTCGGATTATGCCACCTCTAGACAGCTGAGTCTGACTTCTGGAACGTGCCACATGACATATCAAACATCCCGTTAGATCCGTACCATTGAACCATCGGACCATCGCCATCGGAGAGAAATAGAACCGAAATAAATAAATTCATCGACAACAAGCGGACGAAGCGAATCTAATACTCAAATTTGGGCCAATATTCGGCCCATCCACGGCCCCTTAGTAACTTGTTAAGTTGCAAAGCTAGCTTGAGTTTAAGGGTTCACCACTTCATCTGCCAGGCCCAGTCTCCCCTCCTCTCCTCGTACCGTGCACTTCCATGTCTCTTCTTCCCTGTAATCCAGTTGGCGAGCTCTCCGGCCATGGCAACGGTCACCAAGCTCGGATGCTATCGAAATTGAGATCGACATCTTTTGAAATTGGTCAGAATCTGTCTGTAGAGAAGAGGGGATTGCTTTCCAAGCGCTGCAATTCAAGCTATGCCATGGCATTCCCTCGTCAGGTTTTCGTTTTCTCTTAACTTGTAGCGTTTCGGTATTTAATTTTATTAATCCGGGTCATTAAATTATTGGCATTCTAGAGAAGGTTTTTACGAGTCTTGTTATTGGGTTTAGGTTTTAGGGTTTTGGATTTGGAAATGTAGGTTTAGGCTCATGAGTGAGATGATGCCTTAGTGGATTCATTCGAGTTTTAGTTGAGACAGGATTATGTATCTCAGGGTTACATTGAAAAAAACTAGTTTCAATTAGAACTTAATTGATAATAATTATGTCAACAGCTGGCTTTGTTTGCTATTTTGGAAAGACCTGCTTTAGTACTCCTACACTCAAACTCTGTTCTTTGTTATTTACCTTCTTTTCAGTTATTTACTTCAGTTGCCCAATACTATTTCATTTGATTACTTACTCTGAAAATTATAAACAACTCATATCATGTATTTGCCCCACTTTTCTTTAGTTTATTAATTTCAAAACTTGTGAAATTAGTGAAGTACGGAGTTCACATTCAAAATATGCACACATTGAGTTCTCTATCTTTGACAGTGAACCTTGTGAAATTTTGTTCTGAATTTTTTATGTAGTATAGAAGCTATATATAAGTTGTACTTTCTTGTAGAAGCATCTGAAAAAAAAAAACAGAAAACGAACATTGCACATAAATTGCCAGTGAAGTCAAACAGAAACTTAAAAATGTTACAAACAACGTATAAGAACACTTATGCTTATTAAAATAAAGGTTGACATGGAGGAAGATATATAATCTGGTATTTGACCACAGTTGATACTCAGTTAACTATGGGTTCATGAATAAAAAAGGAAATGGAGACAAACAAACAGCTACTGATTTAAATCTTAGTTTAGCTACATTTAAGCATTTAAACTCAACATGTCAACATATTGAAAAAAAAATTGAATGTTTATGTTAATTATTGTTTGGTACAGGTGGTACAGTACAGTGGTTTTATTTCCAGACCAGCCAACTGTTTTACTGCCATGACCAAAACAGCAGGCAAAGAGCCTGGGATGCTGTCAGCACATTCAATCCGAACCCAAGCATTTTCCACAAAGAGTCTCTCAACATATATAACCCCAGAAATAGTGAACATGAATATCTTCAACCGATTTGTCCTTGCTTGGAAAATTTTATTCCCCAAAACTATCCCTAGCCGAGAATCCAATGCAAAAATCGCTAGGCATAGGCTAAAAATGGTATTGTTCTCTGACCGGTGTTCCGTCTCTGATCTGGCAAAGAAGAAGATTCTAGAAAATGTTGTTAAAACCCTATCTGAGTTTGTAGAGATCGAGTCCAAGGATAATGTGCAACTGAATGTGAGCACTGATGCTGACATTGGTACGGTTTATTCAGTCATGATACCAGTAAGGAGGGTCAAGCCAGCATACCAGGAGGCTGATGAGAACTACAAAGGGCAGATAGTAGGTATTGAATATAAGGATACCAGAGAAAAGGATGGTGCAGTTGATGTGACTTTTGATTTTTATGTACCGAATGAGAATTGATTTTGTTTATTATTTCTTTTTTCTTTTATTTGCTTTCCTTTGGTATTGTGGATGTACATAGTTGATGCTTGTAGTGCAGTAGTGAGAATCCAGGAAGTTCTTTTCTTCATTCATTACAATTAATCTTAGGGTTCTGCTTTAGAAGTTTATCTAGGCCCTTTCTGACTTCTTTATAATGTTATAGTGAGATAGTCATATTTGCTTGTAATCAGTTCTTTCGTGTTTGCTACTTTACTCTTGTGATGCATCTTATATGACTCAGAGGGACTAAGAACTTGATATGAATAATAGTCCCACAATTAAAATTCAAGTGGGAATGTCCATCAAATTTTAATATAATCCAGAAAGTAAGTTTGAACTGGGTCTAATGGAAAGCATTTGTTGGCAACAGGGCTTTAAATGAAGTGTTTACGGTATTCATAAACCAGTGTGTGCTGCTGTGAGCTAAGACCTGTTAAATGACGTCAGGATTTTGTACTCAAAAGTTTCTGAGGGGATGCTTCACAGGTAGCAACTTAAAAAAAAAATAGAAGAAAGTTAAAAATATTTCGCATATAGTTATATAATTGGGGCGTTTTTTTCATGCGATATGATAGTCTGGATTAATTTTTCGGGACATACATCTTGTCTGAATTTTTATCTCGCATGGTATATTTTTCAATTTTACTCTTTAGTCCGAATTAAAATATTTGACCAGTAAAATTAGGGTGCTAAAACACCACATTCTCCTCTTCTTCCTCCAACCATCATTTTTTATTTATTTCTCTCTCACAACAATAATTATTTTTAGGTTTTTCTGTGATTAAAACTATAAATGTTCTACTGATCAACATTTATTATAGAGGTAAAATTTTGAACTCACCAAATTTGTATCAATTACACCATTGGTATGGCTTGTACAATATCTATCTCTAATACCATCAGCTTCGAAGACTTAAGGAAGAAAGTTCATACTTATCTCGATTTGCTTCCTAGCCGGTACAACTAGGTTTAGGTGTTTATTATCAAGAATATACTAAGAAAATAGCAGAATTGATAAAGTATCACGAAATAAGGGGATAACATATAATGTTAACTTGGAGTGTCAATAATTATGTTGTATACAATAAAAATGATGTTCTTAATGAGATAAATTATTCATTTTTTAGATACTTTAATCATTATTTAAATTTATAATTTTCTTACACAATTGTGCTCATTATAGGGACTCAGGACGTGAGATTACGTACAAGGTCAATTTGCTCGAAGAAGGGCAAACCAGATGTCAGTGCTAGAAACCACAACTAATCGATTTTTTTTTTTTTTTGCGATCATGTACTTGTGTGTTCATTCAGAAAGCTTGATCTCAATGAGTATATCAATCCATATTATACGCTAGAATCATTCATCAACACTTGGTTTGGTGCCTTCAATAGTTATGGAAACCCACAAACTTAGTAGATGTTTCACGGTGCAACTATTCGACCAAATTTGGCAAAAATCAATAAGGGCGAGAGGAGGAAAATAAGAATTCCAATGATAATGGATGAAATTGAGGATCAGATTAGCAGGATTTCAAGCCATGGAAGAGAACGATCAAGAAGGAGATAATTTATTAATTATATTTAAGTTGTTGATCAATAGACTTTGTTTAATGTTAATATTTGTATGAATATTTTCATATTTAATTTTTAGTGTTTGTATGAACTTTTTCATTAATAATTAATTATCTTTGTATAAATACTTATAAATAGTGTTCTAAATGGCACGTTATAGCGGCGCTATAATATTTTTAGAACTCAAACGCTATGTTGTACACCTACACTGCGCTATATATGTTATTTGCACTATAGTGGCAATATCGAACCGTTATTGCGTATAGCGTATAGCGGCGCTATCGTACATTTGCTCATAATAAATTTTAAATGGTCATATTTTTTTTATCTAAACTTTGATTGAAATGATTTAAAATACGTTGGAAAGCTAAAAACAAAATCTACAACATTGACATATAACTTTAATCACTCAATATAAATTTTGGATCATTTTTTTTTTTTGTCATCAACTTTCTGATTTGACCCCGACTTACATCTTTCTCTTTCTTTCTACTTGGGTTCCCTTCTTTATATGAAATAACAACTAAAACTAAATAATAACTTGAACTTGAGCAATTTAAATCTAATTTAAACTGAATTAACCTAAAAAAAACTTTATTTTGAGACTTAATCTAATTCAAAATTTAGTATTTTAATTAATTCATCATGGACTTTAGTTAATAACGGAATGTGCTTGAGTGAAAATGATATGTATTACTTAATTTAGTAATTTACTATATCAAATATATTTTGAATAGTAGTTTGGAAATTATACTTGTTCAATGTCAGTATTATTTTCTCTATGAATCTTTAGATAAAAATATTAATATTATTTATTGACGCTATATCGGATAGCTTTTGCTATAGCGTGATAGTTTTTTTAAGATTGTGTCGCAATGGCACAATGATTTCTATCTAGAACCTTGATTATAAATATAATTAGTATATCACATTTATATATTTTTAATTAGCATATAGTTTATAATTAACATTAATTGAAAAATACTATGACCCGAGATAAAAATTCAGACCAAAATAGATGGCTCGAACTTAAAATTCGAACCATGATGTTGGATAAAAAAAAAAAAATACATGATCCGAATTTTTTTTATAATATGATTATATGCAGAATATTTTTAATTTTTTTATTTTTGACAAAACAATTGGAGAAGTAGTTCACCTGATAAGGCTTAAGTGCGTTCTTAGTAACACCATCGATCAGGGAATTTTGATAAACAGTGCGTTACCAGTCGCACTGCTGCAGGAGTAATTTTGACATTAATTATTTATGGAAGTCTAGGAAAATTAAGGGAAATTTGTGAAAATGTCACCCAAAAGTATCTAATTTATCAAAATATCACCTCAAAAATAACACTTGCTCTAACGTTACTTTAAATTCAATTTATTTGTCTAAATGCCACTCACACTGTATCTTTATGTATTTTTATACTGAAATTTAAACTGTATTTTTATATTTTCAAATATACCCTTCCTACCATCCCTTCATATTGGTATTGATATCTCTTGTTTATATGATTATATCTCCTCGTTCTCTCTTCCCAGTTCTTAATCTGATATATCATTTCCGTTGCTTTCTCTTCAGATCCTCTCACCGTTCTCCTCAGATCGCCCAGCCCCAATGCATAGCCCAATCTCACGCACTGTTCTTCATCAAGCCTTGTTAGAAGTAATAGAAGTGCCCTTGTTTTCAATAGTAGATGTGTCAAGACTATTCTTCATCAGTATTGGTACCCTTTCATCAGGGCCTTTATTACTTTCATAATTTAAAGATGAAAATAATTCACGCAAATGTAAAACTTTCAAATATCTTACTGGATAGAGAGATGAATGCAAAGATTGTTAATTTTGATCTGTCTAGGATCTTCGACATTGACCAAACACATCAAAGCACCGAAACTCCATACGGTAGTATGTAAGAAGAACAATCTACATTTTAATCTTTTATTTTATTTTATTCCTTTTTTCAAATTAGCACTGGTTAGTATGTTTCTTT
Organism: Schoenoplectus tabernaemontani; assembly: GCA_037127355.1. NCBI lineage: Eukaryota > Viridiplantae > Streptophyta > Magnoliopsida > Poales > Cyperaceae > Schoenoplectus > Schoenoplectus tabernaemontani. Next base: position 17,054,435 of record CM073750.1, on the reverse strand, counting down.
CCCTTCTCTAATTGGTTTCACTTCCAAATTAGCATTGGTTACTGTATCATTACCACTGCTAGATAAATCGGTTTCTTTTCCTTCTCTATCTGTGTTTTGTTTTCATTATGTAGAAATTGTCTAAGTGCAAATTGTTCATGTGTGATGATGAATACTAATTTTTTCTTTGAGACACGAGTTTTGGCCAAGTGAAATGTTGTTGAATTGAAGAAGTCATTGTTGCTATGAGGAGGTTGTAATGATATTTAAGTAGAAATAGTATTCATTCATACTTAATTGATATTTGGATGCTTAATTGTATGTTTAAATGCTTAATTGGATATTTATTCTGTTGTTCCATAAGCTGAAACTGAAATTAATATTGAAAATAAATATTATTTTTTTTCTATAACAATAATTAAACAAAAAATTAGATGATTAACATAATATGTTACAGAAAACTAAAACAAACACAACTAGTTATACACTTAACATACTTTACTTTATTATCTTTTCCCTCGCTCCCATTTATAAAATTTAACAGTAAATTAGATGGACAACACAATCTTACGATGCAACATTCAATAAAATTTTAGCATAACAAGTTTTAAAAGAGTTGAGTATTTCAAGAACCACACCATAATCATCGCAACTTGATCACCATTAGCTTGTACTAAAATTTTAAGAACATTCATACCAGTAGTTTGTACTTAAACACTCTAAAAACATTCATACCAGTAAATTTTAAAAGCATTCAATACACTCTAAAAGCAACTTTAACAATAGCTTGTACTTAAAAAAGAAAAACTACAAATAAGTTCAATAAATTTCAAATAGTTCCAACAAAATTACTTAGTACACAACTAGTTCGAACAAAATTCTTTTCTTGCACCCTCTACTTGTTTTTCTTTCTGCATCTTTCACTTGCTTCTCTTATTAACAGGGGCGGAGATAGAGAGGGCTGAGAGGTGTCTTCCCCTCTCCCATCGCACGAAAGATATATATAGAGATTAAATTTTATCATATATTTTTATTTTATGAAATGTATTAATTCTCTTTAATTTATTAATCGTAATGTTCTAATGATATAATTTACATCTTAGTCCTTCTATACGAAAATTTTGGATCCGTTCTCTCTTATTGGTGTCTTTTTTTGGATTTGAAGCATCTTCGGGTACACAATGTTAATCACAACTCCTAATCCTGCAAATTATACACAATGGTATGCTGATTTGACCGGGGAAAAAACAGAATTCATATACCTTTTTAGTATAAAAAATAATGAATGAATTGTTTATTCTTAAAAAAAGACAACACTGGCTTTCTGATTTAATGAGGACATTTTAGTCTTTAACAAAAAATGAAATAATTTTGATCAATTTATACAGTATGAGTGGTATTTAGATAAATAAACTGAGTTTAGAGTGTTATTAGAATAATAGTTATTTTTAAAGTGATATTTTGACAAATTAAATATTTTATGATGACATAAAAACAAATCCTCCGAAAATTAAGGGCTGCCCAGAGCAGCTCCCATGAAATTAGCCGCGCTGTTGCAGGGGCAATTTTGGACTTCTGTGCCTCGGTGGCTGGACCCAGTCTTTCTGAAATAAAGAAGGTCGAGTCATCATCGACTGCAGGCCGACCATCCAAACCAACCCGAACCAACACAATGTTCAGCAACCAACTGAAACTTCAGCTCAAGCACGAAATCCCAATCAAAGACCCAGATCTATTTCCAAATCACACCACAAAAGTTAAACCCTCTCACTCCATCTCCGTCTCCATCGCGCGCCGATTCCGGCTCAGATATCCATCTCTTTGTCTCGCCTCCTCGAATCCGATCCAGGCTTCTCCGATCACAACTTCCGAGATGGCGTTGACGCGGCGACTAGGGATGGCTACGGTGGCTCTGATCGCCGTCACCACGGCCATGTTCGTTGCAGCCCCCGCCGACGCGGCCAAGGAGAAGAGAGCCTTTATCAGGAGCACTGTCAAGGCGCACGACATTGTAATATTCTCCAAGTCTTACTGTCCGTATGTCTCTCCCTCCCTCCCTCCCTCTCTCTCTCTCTCTCTCTCTCTCTCTCTCGCACACGATTGTACACACAGCTTAGATATATAATTGTATTTATATTTTGTATCGATATCATGACTTGTGATCTTAGTTTACTGCCTAATAGTCTGAGATCAAATTCGGAAGCAACTGTTATTCAATTCAGAAATGGATCAAATTCGGATAGGAATGTGATTGAATTTAGAGATGGATCAAAGTTAGAATCAAATGTTATTATGTCATGTGTTATTTTGTAGGTATTGCCGGAGAGCAAAGGGTGTCTTCAACGATTTAAACATGCAACCTTTTGTAGTTGAGCTTGATGAAAGGGGTATTGCAATTTTCTCACAAAAATAGAAATCAAGTTTCAGTGATCTTCAATCTGCTGTAAATTATCATGTCTATTCTCAATTATTTAACTCTGACCAACTGAAACATGTTAGGTAAATTTTTTTGAGCTCCCGAAACATAAAAGAAGACAGAAATAAATCAAAATAGGGCTGGAATCTCTCATTTGCAACATTTCTTATTTCACATAGTTAATGAGTTTATAATTATTTCTGTTCAGAGGATGGTAGTGAAATTCAAGATGCTCTCCATGAAATTGTTGGCAAGCGAACTGTACCACAGGTGTTTATTAAAGGAAAGCACTTGGGTGGCTCTGATGGTAATTGATTCCTCTCTCCCTTCTTTTTTTGTTGATTATCCAATAAAAAATATGCATTAGAGATGTGGGTTGATTTTTTTTTTTTTAAGTGTGTCCCTGATTTTTTTTTTTTTTTTTTACTGATTTGGGTATAGATGTATAATAAAATGATAGGAGATAATGGAGACTCCTTTTTGTATCTATTGGCTGGATAACTAAATTCGCAATTGGAGATTTTGTAGCTAGACAACAAAGTATTAGCTTGTCTCAATTATTCACTATAATCAAAACAATAATATATTTTGCCATGTACTACAGACACAGTCCAAGCATATGAAAGTGGCAAGCTGAAGGAACTACTCAGCCCGAAAGAAGATCTCTGAATGTCAGGCCTCTTCCATGAGTGATTTGAATGGTCGAGTATTAACGTTTATTTTCAGCAATTTTAGGAAAAGAAATACAATGAAATTTTTTATTAGTTTTGCATTTAAAAAAGCTGAGCTTATGTTAGGCATTTTTATATCTGAAACAGTTTAATGGTTTTCGATAAAATGCTCTGGGTGTTCATAGTTCATCTTTGAGCCAGTATAGTTGGTTTCCATTTGATACAAATTAAGGTGGGATTTGCTAATTGTATCTGGTATTTTGTAATCGAGCAATCAATAAACTGAAGTGCTTATCATTTGTCCTTGTGAGTGCCCAAATGCTTGACCGAAAATAGTGCATATATCACCTGTTTTGATTGCTGAAATGATTGACTCCAGTTATCTGCCAAATTTCGGATTAGTTCTTTAAGCGTAAATTTGATGTAATCTTCTACAAAAACCTCAAATTAACTCTAATGCACCTGCACTAAGATTTTTCTTTTTATAGTTAGAGCATAGAGACGTCAAGGTTTCGTTTCGTCGACTTGCTACATTACTACTGATGCTCATTGGAGAATCCGTATGAGTTCTAAAAGCTTCCCTACAATGTAACATTGGATCGTGCATGTTGATCTGAATATACAATGTAGTCGAGAATTGTATGACGCAATTACTTTACCATAATAAGTTTGGCAGCAAAGTCAATTTATCAAGTCTGACCAAATGAGGATTAAATGTGTATTGCTTGCCAACTCGGTGCGTCACGTGATAATAATGCTACGAGCCAAATGCAGACTGCATCATATAATAGAAATGATGTGAATGGACTTCATTTTGTATTGTCAAAATAATATGAATATTTGAATTATACGAATCAAATGGCAAGGTTTTTATTTGTACCTCTCATTCTATTACTGCAAATACTCATTTTCATTATGTGCACTTTATGTTAGTAAATTCATAAAATTCGGCATCTAAATCAACACCTGTCTATAATTCATTCCTTTTGCTTTCTTAAAACATTTTATTGTTGCACTTTTTACATCCATATATATATCCGTGTCCATTTAATAAAATACGAATCTGAATATGATTTAATCGCCAATTCACCATCTATTCCATTAGTACTCCAGAAAGTTTTTGCCTCTAGTTAATTATTATAGATGAGCATTGCTACATGCATTCTTTGCTACGCATCCAATCAAATCAAGACTTAGACCAAAAATTTGTCATTGCCATTGAGAGACACCAGAAACCCACGTGGCCAACAAATAAGAATTACAAAAACACTGTACTATTAAACCAATTCTATACGACTGCTTTATCTCTTCCTTGCAAAACAAGAGTTGCGTAGATCAGCTCATTCCAAGTATCAGGCACACCCGGTAAGCACCAATGACTACAATCCTGTTTTCTTTTAGAAACCTTCTTTTGCGTATTTGTCAGAAGCTTTCCATAAATAGAAGGATGACCATCTTTTCTATAATTTGTTAGTTTAGTGACATTTAATAGAATTACAGGAAATCGCATTCCATTGATTATTTCTTCCACTATTCTCATTTTTATGGGATAACTATTGATTAAAGGTCCTGAAATAATTGGGTTTCGCTCACCATTGCATGAGCCGCCTGAATCCCAATCTCCACCCCTGTAAAAAAAGAAGTCTGTAAAACACTTAAATTTAATTTGTTGTTTTTCAAGAGAATTTTGGAAGCACACAAGGAAACTTTTAACTGAGCTAGAGCATGTACAATTCAAAAGAGTGGATAGGAAACCTGAAATGAGCAGTAGAGTAACCCCGGTAAAGCACGGTGGTTTTGATGGGGTCCATATTTTCGTCAATCCATTTTCCCCAAGTTCTGATAGCTCTTCTATAAGCTTCCACTGTATCAAATTTCGGATATACCACATCTCCCTCCTGATAATAGTTCTTCCTGATAAATTTGCATTGTTAGTTCATTTCACTATCCAAATTTAAAGAAAAAAGGTCTAGGAGTAATCCACGAACTTTTGTGTAAGCCTTATCTGAAGCTCCACATTGAAGTTGGATAAACAAAATAAATCATGGAAGACCTTTATAAGGTGGGAGAAACTAAACAAATTGGTCAGAACTGTCAGTATGGTATTTGTCCCTACTGGTACAAATGTAAAGATTCATACTCTTAACACCAATTCTTCAGTCCTTCTGTTGTGACTTCAAAAACACTTGAGAATTCATGAATTGAAAGGTGCATTTGGAAGAAAACAAAAACTAATTTAGTTAGAAAAAACAATAATAACTGAAATTACCCTCGTGCAGTTTTACCATGTGTCCACCAATGGCCAGTATTAAACACTAAAATATCAGCCTTTTTCCATCTGTTAGCTGACTTGTCAATTCGGTCTATAGAGAGGGTTGGATTCGAGTTACCAAGCTGGTTGATTCGAGTTCCTTCTCTGACGAGAAAATGAGAGCGCACAAACTCAACTGTGCAGTCATAATCCTGCTCATATGTGCAGAAGGAATAATAAAATAGTAAATGAATAAGGTGTCGATATATAATTTACATCAGTAAAACACAACACTTATCGCATCCTTAAAGGTATTAAACATGAATTGAAGATTTTTTTTTCTTTTTTGCAGATACTACAATGACTATCAGACTGGAAGTACTGCAATACCCTATAAAATATCCAAAATATCAGATGCCAAATGCACACTTTCCTTCCATATATGTGAAATTTTTTGTAGAAAACCCTCTACTTCCAGACTTCTCTCTAGCTAAATGTGAGAACAACAATTGGCTGTTGGAAATTTATGAGCTAAAAGAGGAATTCATTCTGATATTTCCTGAGTTTTTGAGTGTTATGATGAAATTTCTCATTTTGTAATGGTGTTGAAGGGTCAGGTCTTGTTCAAGTTGTGTCAAGTTTTTTTTTCCTTAAAAGTTCCAACCTGATCCAAAAGGATCAAACCCATCCAAACCCAACTTAGTTTGGAATTATAATAAATATAATAATTGTTCATCTTTACAGAAATTAGTAGTTTCACTCTGGTTGTTAGAACCATGGCTTAATACTTGAGGTCTTGGGCATCATTTCAAATAATACAATATTTGACTTTTCCACACAACAAAGTGCATTAAGATAATTTGGAAAATATGTTATAAATAATTTACAAAAAATAGGAAAAAAAAAGCAATTGTTCTGTCACCAACCCATGACTCTATCTGACCAAGCACAAAGCAAGGTAATACAAAATTTTCGGACTAACAAAAAAAAACATATCACTAAATGTATGGTGGTTTGCATTGGATATGCAGCACAAAAAAGCTACTACATGATATTATGAAGCTTGTCAGATAGTACAAAAGTAAAAGGGATCCAAAAAAAAAAGGAACTAAGATGAGTACCACAAACTTGAAAATAAAGTATCCTCGGCCTTTTGTAATCCTATAGCCTCTTGTCTCATACATCTTAGACTTGTCAGGCAAAGCATCACGTAGAACACAAAGCAATGACTCAAACTGGTTTCTGTTCATAGAATCTCCAACTAGCATCAATCTCTTGCCTCTTAACCTTGCCAAAAAATCTGTTGCATTCCACCTATCAATCAAGTCATGCTCATGGCACATAATATGGGATTGTACTCATGTTAGCCTTTAGCACCATGCACAAACCTGTTAGACAAGATATTTCATATGGTCCTCTACATGGAAAGTATCACATATTGACATCCTTTCATAATCATGTTAAAAATCTAAGATATGTTTTTCCCCCATTTGTGCAGGAGATAAAGCAGTGACGGTAAAGGTACATTGGGGTTACAACTTATAATGATACATTTTTGTGCCTTGTAATCTTTTTGTGACATTTCCAATGTTTTGTGAAAATGTATCACATATATTTTAGTAAGTTATAATAGTATATGACAAATAGCAGACTATAAATGAAATTATCCTACTGTGCTACCACTGAACTGGAATTGGACACAACTTCAAGGTCACTCACCAGGTTTTATGGCAATCACTATGGTCAATCATTGACAATAGTTACGACTTCCAAATGAGAAAATCTACAGCTCAAATTGAGAAAAATCAAAAAGAAAACCTGAAATAAGTTTGCTTCAAAACTTAATACCAAAAGCCATAAGTACCTTACCAATCATTCAGTTATTGATCATTTGATCTTAATACGTATGATTATGATATCAACTACAAAGCATAGTATATTGATGTGTTAAAAATTTCATCAAGGGTGCAAGGCGAGAGAATCATGTGCCGTTATTTTTTGAAATAGTCATTAACTAGGTCAAGAGCCAAGTATTTGACAGCACTAATAGCCTGCTAGGCACACAAAGTTGCCACATGTGATTACACAGATACATATAATCCAGGCTGCTAAAGTAAATCAAATCGCCGCCACAAGCCCGCGAGACAACAATAGAAAGTAAACATTGGAAGAAACCAGATGTGTTTAACAGAGCATGTGTATTGTCATCTTCACTATTTAATTAGTTCAAAATATAAAACTTCTTGATCCCCTAAACCATGATTGGAATACTCTTAAATTAAACCATTGGTCATGCATTCCAGTAAAATATCTTGGTACCACATCCAAAAATTGAAATTAAACAACAGTGATCTCTGGCAAGCTGTTAATGTTATATTGTACGATTTTCCCTTCTACTAAGCAAATCCCAATTATGTCAAATTCATCAGTTATTTTTTCATATTATTATATTAAAAATAGACACTAATGTCTGCTAGTCGCTACTGCATCTTTCCCATATTCAAAATGCCACTGCACAATTTACCATATTTTCAAAATAACAAAGCATAATTAGTTGAGTTTTTTTATTCTTTTTAACACCTTTTTTTTTAAATAAAGATGGAGGTCCGTCCCTTAACTTCAAATATCCAAAAGAAATTTCACAAAACTCCACACTCAACCTTTTTTTTAAGTTGAAGTGATAAAGAAAAGTTGAGATCTTTGTCTACGTAGTTACCTGGGCAAGACGCAATCGAAAGGTTCCCATCGCCATTTCAAGAAGTCGTCATCGGGCCGTCCATTTTCCATGCACGCAAAGGCCTCGTCGACGTACGGACATGACTTAGGCGCGTAAAGAGGCGTCCGGTTGGTCTCGTCTCTGACCCACCTTCCTTCGTATATGTTGCACTTTTTGTTTGTGGTAAGTGTAGGGGGAGGAGGAGAAGGAGAATGAGACGGAGATGGGGAGGAGAACAGTGGCGGAGGAAATGAGATTGGAGAAGGGGGATTTGGTAGGGAGATGGAAATGGAGGAATGTGAGGAGGTTTGCAGAGGAGAGGGCTGAGAGGGGATGTAACGAGAAGAGAAGAGGAAGATTGAGGGGAGTGAGAGTAGAAGGAAGAGAGAGATAGAGGAGCGAAGAGAGATGAAAGGAGGGGAGGGGATGGAAGCCATGGCCATAGCAGTTGTCATTTATTTAGGTAAAAAAAAAAAGAAGGAAGGTGATGGAGATTGGAGACTCAGGAATCGGGAAGGAAAGGAAAGGACCAATGCTGGCTGGCTGGCTATTCCGTACGAGGAATGCAGAGACGAGGGTTCTATCTGACCAATGAAATTGCTATCTTTAGTGTGGTGGGTTCCTGGAATGCTATGTTTTTCCTTAAATTTCTTGAAAATTGCTTGTTGATGAAACTTGTTATGGCAATTCGTCAAGTGCTTACAACAGGACCAGATTACGAAACTCTCAAGTTTCAAGAGATGAAAAAGGCGGGAAAGGGAAATAGCAGCGAGCTAACGATGAGCAGGATTTTAGCTAAGAAGCCCCCAAAAGCAGGCCTAACCGCCTAATCATATATAATTAATTGATAAATGAAATTTAATCTAATTCGTAAAACCTAATGAACCTACATTACATAGCCCAAGATTACAAGGCCCAGTTCATCCCGTTGGGGGCACACATGGATCAAATTAATCACATGAGAATGCATGCTCTGTGACATATTTGTTTTATTCATAATAATTCGTCCTATCCTGTTACATGTACTCCTTTATTCTTCTCCTAATCGACCTTCCTTTGGGGGAAAAGGTTGGCAAAGATTTGCACACATCTTTTGGTTGGTCTTGTGCTGAGGATAATTTGTGCTGCTTCATCAAAAAAATTCTTTAATCATGTCTGGCCCGTTCATTGTTCTTCTGATTATTCTTCTCTCTTTATCCGTGATTTTTTAATAATTATGAAATAAAATTATAATTTTAATAATAAATATTAGTTAATCAAAATTCTATATCCAAAAAAATTAACTCTCCAAAGTTTTTAGCTATGTCACATCATCATCAATATTTTTCATAGTTAATCTTATCTATCTCTCTTCATTTATATTATTTGATTTTATCTATCTCTTCATTTATATTATTTGATTTTATCTATCTCTCTTCATTTATGTTAATCAAATAGTTAATATTATTTTTTTCATTTAAAAAGATGATGTGATATTTTTTAAGGTACAATTTAAACGCTAAAATAATACAACTCTTTATATTTTTTAAATAAATTATATATCTAATTATAATATTTATCATTAAATATATTTTTAACATTCTGAAAAAATATATTTATGTTCAAAAAAAATCTAATAAAAATTATTATACAAAAAAATTAAAATATCTAATTATTTATTTATGCTACTTTTTGTAGGCAAAACTTAATAAATATCTCTAGTTTTAATAATAATTATTAATTAATCATAATTTTAATAATAAATATGACAAAGTACATGTGAGGTGCGCGTTCACCTCTGCACTTAAAACTCGTCAATCCTACCGACATGTTTGGTGTAAAGGCGTCGGTCCTACTGGTGTTTTGTGAAAAAAAAATGTGAGTTCCACTAGCGCTACTTTGTAATTGATCCCAATACATTTTCGACTTAATGGCCAAGAAGTAATTGAAAAACGTTGGTGGGACTAGCATTTTGTAAACGCATAACTCCACCTGCACGCTATCATATCTATTATTAATTTATTTTTTTAACTAATACTTTATATTAAAATTATGATTTATTTCATAATTATTAAAAAAAAAAGCACGGTCTCTTCAAACATTCTGCATATGAGAGGATCTAAGGCCCCATTATGCGCAGTACGAGATCCCCATCAAGAGTGTGAAGTTTCAGGGCTCTCATATGGGGATTGAGTGTGAAAATTGACAACTCGCGCTAGGACGCACTCAGTAGCCGCTGGATTTACGCAAATAAGAGTAATCTTCGCTTTCATAGTACCAAAGCCGCAGCTTCTTTTCAAGGAATTCCTGGAGCCGGTTCCTGATCAAGTGTTTGAAAAACCTAAATATTCTGCTTTCTACTTCAGAAGAAGGGGTCTCTTTATTGAATCGTATAAGATCAGATTAGCGTCTCCAATAAAATTTGTTATTTCTGATATTACAATAATTTTGGCAGATTTCAGTAAATTTTTGATAAATTTTATGCTAAAAAATGAATGTCTATTTTAGCAAATTTAAAAGGAATTGGGAAGATGTATCATCAGTTCAGTTCTACCGTTTTCATGACGTGAATTGCAAAATACTTGCATACATAGGCGAGTCTCCAGCCAATCCAGGTGAAGAATTCAACCCACGCATTATTACATAAATGATGATTTAAAAACTGAAGTGTTTTACTAAGTGCTTGACATATTTTTCGGAACCGTTATAAACCCAAAATAAAGATATTCATCACAATCAAGTACTTAAGAAAGAATTTTCAGGCATCTTCAAAATTTATTTCACAATCAAGTGCAAAATCATCTAAATCATTGAAGTAAAAGACTTGACTTAGAACTTACTTAATATATTTAAGAATTTATATTAATTAATTTCTTTTGAATTTAAGTTTTTCTCTTTTTTCTTATGAATATATTTTATCTTTTTTGAATAGAACTAATAGAATACAATTACTCTCATTTGAACTGTTGCACTAAACATCTTTTTTGATTTGTCGATTTGTAAAATAACCTTGAATTTTATAATATGTCTTGTTTGAGTTTTGTGTAGGGATTAAAATACAAATGGATTAGTGCACAAGAACCAAGACTAATGATGGGATACATAGAGGTTAATCAAGACTGCATTAGCCTTAGATTTAGTTATACTCAAACTGGGTGAAATTAGTTAAGACAAATTGAGTTTAAACAACAAAGAAAAATATTTCTACCCAGTGAATCGTTATTACAGTTCAGGAATCGTTATAATGATCCATCTCAATACTCAAAAATATTATAAGGCGGAAAAGTTCTCAGAAAATCCAGATCTTATCGTTATGTAACGATTTAGTAATCGTTATAACGATTTATGAAATGTATAATGATTCCCAAATCGTTAAAACGGTTCAGGTCGAAAATAGTTTTTTCATCTGTTTTAGAAGATCTATTTTAAAAAGATCACATATCTCACTGATTAATCATCTGATCCATCTAGCTAAATCATTACTTCAGAAATCTTACTAGCCATATATTAAGTGAGAGACATAAGCTAAAAGATAGAAACACTCAATTAGCCAAATCTTTGTTTAAGCTCAATCTAGTTTCTCTCTATTCTTTCAACTGATCTTTCGTGATCTTATTGTAATATATTTCTTGAGTTGTAGTGCTCACATTTTTTCTTTTATCTTGTCACTTTAGCTGGCGTATTTCATGTGAATTGCACCCTGCCCCGATACGGGATACGTCACTGTTTTGCTGAATTTGAGCAACACTACCCAGAACTGAACTAATGCTTTCAAAAATTTTGGTGGGACATAAACTCTGCTCTTTCCAGTTTGGGGGACCGAGAAGGTCCAAAGAGTTTTGAACCCAAAATTTAGTTCAAGGCTCTCTCACTCATTAATTTTACATCGAGATTTGTAAAAAGGTAAGAGAGAAATTTTAAACTAAATTAAAAATACCAATCAAAATACAAAATCAATAGATAGAAAAGACTTTAAACTCAAATGTAATTTAAAACCCTTTAAACCTCCTCTCATCCCTAAAGTAAGAAGGCCGATTCAGCATCAGAGGTCGAGTAGCCGTAAGCTATCCCGGGCACAAAACTATTTTCTCCATTTCTTTTTTTTTTCCAATCAAATCGCAATATGGATAGATTGTTTATTTTTCCTTGGAATAAATAACTTCAATTACTAATATAGTTGTCTACAACAATAAGAAACTAAATACTAATTATGTTATTTTCTTTTCTTTTTTTTTCAAAAAAAGAAAGGTTATATTTTGAAATTTTCCTTCCATTGTACATCAGCAACTTCTTTGTTTGCTTGATCGTTCTTCTCTAATCTTATGTGAAGGAAAACTTATCTTCAGTTTGTCATAATGAAAATCTTAAACTAATATGTAATTTTCGTATTTTTTTTTCTATACACGTTAGACTATTGTTTTTGAAAATATTTATTATTAAAGTTGATATTTTTTTTACTAGAAACAACCAAGCTTAACCAATCTAATGATCTATGAAGGTTTCAAAAGGTGTTGTATTAGGAATGTCAATTATTGGCTCGACCTGACGGGTTAACCCGATCCGATCCGATGTGATACGAAAATAAATGGGTCAGATATGAGTTTAATTTTTTTGACCCGAATTGGATTGGGTTGGGTTCGGGTCAACCCGATCCGATCCGATTAATTATATTTTTTAAACTAATTAAAGTTTAAATATACATTAATTTTACACTAATTAAGATTAATTATAAGTTAATTAATATTTAATTATTTTATACGGGTCGGGTCGGATCGACTCGTAACTCAATCAGGTCAGGTATGGATCAAAATTTTTTGACCCGAATATAATCGGATTCAGATCGGATAAAAAAATAATAAAATAATATGATTCGATCTGAAACCGACCCGACCTGACCCATTAACACCCTATGTTGTACCTACAACACATATCGCTCCGACAAAAAAGTTATAGATTATAGATTAATCAAATGATGAATAGAATGTTCCTTTTACATGGTAATAAATAATAACATTTATTTTCCAAATTTCCACGAACATTATCATGATCCAATGGTTCTCGTAAGCAAGGAATTTTTTTGTTGTTGGTAGAATCGTTTTGAAATTCCTTTGCCGATGTATGTAATAAGGAGACGGGACAGGTTTCGATGAACTCTCGCTTCATTTCATCGGTGGTCAGGGAATCCGAACCATAATAAATATTCGACGGGACTAAAAAATTTACGATTCATATATAATTTAAAAATAATTAATTTCATATTATATAAATAAAATATATATTGAAATATTAAATTTTAAAAAATATAAAATATTATTTAAAATATTTTAATCGCGAACAACAAACTTTGCCAATAAATTATTGCAAAAGTACATACAGATGCCAGCACAGCAGATCAGGAATTCCATATTATAAATTAATATACCGAGAGCATTTATGCCAACATGGCAAACAATATTCAGCACCCATAGTACCTAGGTTAGCATTAGGAATACTTCCAATACACAGTGCACTGCTATTGATTGTCATCCACGTTCTAATATGTAAATGGATAGTAAATATTTTATTTTATCCGTAATCTAATTCAAATGATAATAAAATTTATTCAATATATTCGCATTTATATTTAAAAGAATTGATGGATAATAATATGATTTAGCTATTACCTATCTATAGGGTGTCAATTATTGTCCCGATCTGATCTGAATCCGACCTGATCTGAAGATAAATGGATCGGTTATGGATTTTACTTTTTTGACCCGAATCGGATCGGGTTGAACCCGACCCAATCCGATTAATTGTATTTTTTGAAGTAATTTTATGTTTTAGTACTAATTAAAGCTTAAATATACTCTAATTATATACTAATTAAGATTAATTATAAATAAATTAATATTTTATTACTTAAATTATATAAAAATAATTAATAAATATTTAATAATATTACATGGGTCGGGTCGGGTTGACTCGTGACCCGTCGAATTAGGTATGGATCAAGATTTTTTGACTCGAATTTAATCGGATCGGGTCAAGAAAAATAATAAAATAATGTGACCCAACTCGAACCCGACTCGACCTGACCCGACCCATTGACACCCCTACCTATCTGTATCTGACTATTTATCTATTATTCATCAATATCTAATATTATCCGAAGATATCCGATCCGATATTATCCAATTTTATCCGATTCAAAAATTTCCCATTATATATATTTTGAACTAATTTTTAGTGTACATTACAAATTTAATTAATTTTATATCTAATTTGTGCTTTTGTATCATTTATTGATACATTTTAATAATTAATATAATGATAATTAATATCTAATTTTTATAATTAATGATTCTATAAAAAATAATATAAAATTATTTTTCAATGATACATATAATTTTTTATTTAATATCTGAAATATATTCATACTTGTATATGTATTCATCTGATATCTGATCTATATCCGAATATCTATTGAACATCCAATTTGTATTCATATCTAAACTATCTGTATTTAGTATTTATATCTGAAAAATTATAACAAATATAGATACGATAAAACCATTATCTATTAATATCCGATAAAAAACAAACGGATCCAATCAATCCGAAGAGAAAAAAAAAGAGAGAGGAGAGGAGAAAAAAAACAATCAATCTGAATTGTTTGTTTTCAATCCGGTGATCCAGTTCAAAATAACAAAATTCTATCATCCCAAAATGGATAACAGGGTTCTGTTATTCCAAAATGGATAACAGGGTTCTGTTATTCCAAAATGGATAACAGAGTTCTTCATCCCAAGAAGATAAAGCAAATTTGAATTCACGATATGCTCATAGAGTTCCTGGATTTTTTCTTCTTTAATTTAGGTGCCAATTGGCCTAACAATCGGCGCCTTTTATTTTGGGTAGGAATGTAGGATAGGACGGTGGCCGACCATCTCCTTTATTTTGCTGTCTGGTCTCAGTCTCAGTCCCAGTCTCACCAATGCAGCAATGCAGCAATGCTTTACCTTATTGGCTTGCACCTACTTTATATATTCTACTGTTGCCTTCTGTCGTAACCTGTGACTGCAATCAGCTGTAGCACTCAGCACCAACAAAAACATTTTTGTGCAGAAAAGAAGGCAGTTAGGCAGGCATCATGCAGCTTATTCACCATCCCATTTCCGAGTAACTTGAGATGTTTTACTTATGTGTGTAATATTTGGGCAAGCATTGCGATAATTTCATAGGATGATTGCCACCTTTTCTTAAAGAAAGAAGCTGACTTTTTCATTCTTATATTTGACTTCCTTTGAGAAGTTCAAATTTTTACTAGTTAATCTAATTCTAAGAATGGTGTTATCTGTTTTTTCTTCGTATCAACAAGCATTTCATCAATCACGTTTCTATATAAAAAAAAATCATCTAGTTTTTTTTTTTTCATAAAAAGTTTAAAATAGAACATAGTTGTTCGGGAACAATTGAACAGATAAGTTTAGACGATAAATTTAAATTAATAAATAAAACTAAATACATACATTCAGAGCACATTCAACTTGAATTTTATTTATGTTTTTGTATATGGTCTCGAAACACACACACACACACATATATGTATATATTTGTTATACTTCGTAAATACTTTTGCTATCTTAATGAGAAAAAAAAATAAAGAAAAAAGTTTCTTAGTTGGAGAATGGGGCTAACAGCATGCATGCATTACATTCAGTGCATAAACCATACTTCTGCTAGACTGCTATAGATATAATAACAAAATAGCATTAAACGCATGGCCTTAAACAAAAAAGTTAATATTTTTTTTAGATAAATAGGAGCAATTTTTTTAACTTTAAATATCTATAAGAAATCTCTAATTGAGTCTCGAATCCATGTTCCTACTCGAGTAGTATTAAATTTAGTCAGACTGATTTTTAACTAAAGGTGGAGATCCTTTGAAAACTAAATACTTTGTCAACTTTAACAATAAATCTTTCAATAAATTAGGGATATGTAACTCAAAATTCTCTCCGATAATATAATCCTTAAATTGCACAGGTTAATGATGGAGGGCACGGTGGGGCAGCCGTGATCATGAAGCAGGGAGGGCAGCTGATTGAGTATAATGCGCAATATTTTCCGGCCATTTCAGCATTTCACACTGAAGTTCGAGCTTTGTTGTTGGCAGTACAAGCAATTAAGGAGGCTAATCTTAATCGGGCCGTCTTAATCACGGATTGTAAGCAGCTTGCTGAAGCCATTAAATCGAAGGAACCACCTACAAATATTGATTGGCGTTTTTATTCTGAACTCATTCAAATCTGGCTGTTTGTAAAGGATAACAATGGGGTTAATTGTGTATTTAAGGGTATAGGGAACACAATAGTGAGGCTCACCAACTAGCAAACTGGGTCAGGATCAGCCAACTTCAATTGTCTGGTAACTCATACCCCTTAACTGTAATCTTGTAATGAAGTCTGTGTTTAATGGAACGCCTATGGGCTTTTTAACCAAAAAAAAAATATTCCTCAAGTGAATAATTAGTAATATAAAATTTTAATATATTTTAAAAATTTCACATTAAAAATTTTAAACATAATATTTTTAAATTTTAAATAATAATAATATAATTAAATGCATGATAACATATAAATGATTATATAAAAAATGATCATTTTAAGATGTTGTGTTGTATATGCGGCCACACAATGAGAGATCACATCAGAAATGATGATATATGAGATAAATTTGGGGTAGCACCAATTAAAGAGAAGTTGATCCAACATCGTTTGTGATGGTTTGATCATATCCAACGAAAACCTCTTGAGACATCAGTACGCAGTGATATTTTAAATCGTTCTGAAAACACAACAAAAGGAAGAGATCGACTGAGAATAACATGAGAGGAAACAATAAAAAAAAATGAAGGAATAAAGTATATATCCAAAAAGCTTACTTTGGATAGGAGTGCTTGGAAAAAGATGATTTATGTATCAGAATCATGATTTAAGAGTTAGAGTATAGTAATATAGTTATAGATTGTAGGTTTTTTTAGATTTTTAGAATTTAAAAATATAATTTATAATATAAATTTATTATATTATTTTTATTATAATAATAATTATTATTAGCATATCATCAGCATCATCATCATTATTATTATCATATTGTCATCATCATTCTCATTTTTATGTATTTAATTTTTTTTTTCATCATTATCATTATTACTATCATTGATATTTGAGATCTCTGATCTTATATTTTCAGATTGGATTTCACTTATAATTTACTCTAATTTATTTGAGATTAAAGACTTGTTATAATTAGGTATGTGATTTTTTGTACTTAAAAAAGTTTCATTCATGCCGAACAAGCTGCATTTATTTATGTAAATTGTCTAAAGCTATACCACGGAACTATAATTAAAGTTATAATTCAGAATAAAGTACTACTATTTATGCGAGTATAAAGTACAAAATTGTAATCCGACAGATCTAGCAATAAATAAATAAATATATATATATATATATAACCATGCATTGTATTAATTTACACAAAACGTACTGTTTAGCAATTGACATGGTAAGTTGAATTTAATTAATTGTTCAATGAATAAGTTATTGCTTCTACTTAACATCAATTCACGATGGTCGCGGTCTAATTTGAACAAAAATAAAAAAAGGACTAAAATCCAATAAATAGAGTTAAATCATTAAAAATTAAAGTAATAGACATGAACCGGAAAAATAATAAAGTAAAAAGTAAAAGTTGTTGGCACTGTCCGGCCAACAGCCATGAACTTGTTCATTAAATGATACTCCAAGAGCAAGCAGCTGGTATTGCTTTGCTGTCAACTCCTACTCCAACTTCAGTACCTGACATTCTCTTACCAAAAAAGAAAAAAATGGAAGAAAGCTTGCTGTTTGTTTCTCTCTCTAGAACCATTAGGAGGAAGCAAGCTCGTTGTCATCACATCTACTCCAACGCCTTACTAATTTTTATCTAACCACTTATTCCAAGTGCTAAGGTGAGACCAGTTTCCTGCATTTTTTTATTTAAATCGTGTTTACTGCGATTTTTATGGTGCTAGTGCTTGGGTCATAAGGGCGTGGTATTCTTTAATCCGTGAAGACATATTAACTAATAATTAATATATACAGTAATAATTCTGACCAAATCGAGATCAACTTAGTTAATACCTTGGTCGTCTCTTAGTTCGAGAAAGAGAGAGAGAGAGACCTGATCTGAGGTGCCCAGATCGAGATGGCTACCATTAAGGTACGCAGAAAACAAAGATATTTCGGAACAAATTGAAAAATCTTCCGGGTATTTATGTAAAAGTCGCATCTTTTCCGCATTACCATGTTTCTTAGGATGTTGGATCCTTTTCCTTTCAACGACAGTCTGATGAATTTTGATCCAGTTAATTTAGTTGCTCTGTTGAAACATTTTTTTCTGGAAAGTTTTTTTTTCTTTTTTCCGTCTTTTGATATAATTAGCGATTCATTTAGATTGGTAGCAGTACAAATATATTATGTTGTTTTGATACTGTTGTTTTATGAAGGTGACTTTTTGTTTGCAGATGCTCTTTTTTTTTTTTTTTTTTTGGATTCTTCTGTAATTTTCAACTTTATCGTAGCTCATTTTTCTGGTTGCCCCCGTGTGTGCCTTTTTTTTTTTTTTTTGGGTGGGGAGGGGGGTGGGGTGGGGATTTGAGATTCACAGGGTGTAATAAAGAAACTATTAGCAGTCTAGTTATAGTGTTACGGTACCTAATGAATGGTTTGGGACTGGTACTAGACTTCCACTACTTTGTCTGTGTGTCCCAATAAAATGGTAACAAACAAAATGTATAGCAATAACACATCACCCTTAGCTTGGCATTTCAGCGCATACTCTTACCATACAGGTATAAGTCCTGAACATGGTATGTCTCTGGTACCATCTGACACGCCACTAACTTTGTGGTATTGTTCATCTTCATTATTGTAAAAACAGTAGACACTAGATTGATATTTTTTTTTTCAGCACACATACTCATCCCTTGTAAAACAAAAAGCACAAAAACCTACTACAGCTGTATATTCAAGGCAGACAAAGGCAAACATGGCTGTTTCCATGCGGGACCTGGACCCTGCTTTTCAGGGGGCTGGCCAAAAGGCGTATCCTTTATTTCAATTCAAGATTTTCATCATTAAATGTTAAATTCTGATTTTATCTTATTGGTCCTCAGTGAAAGGTCATTTAAATTTGATTTCTATAATTATCATGTAATCCTTAATAGTTGGCAGTGGATTAGAAATATGGAGAATTGAAAATTCCCGACCAGTACTTGTTCCAAAATCTTCTCATGGAAAATTCTTCATGAGTGATGCATATATCATTCTCAAGGTTAAACCCTGCAATTCCCATGAAGTTTAAGAAATTGAATGTTGGTTCAGTTCTTTAATCCGTGCATAACTATTAAATTCTGAAAATTTTCAAACAGACTACTGCTTTGAAGAATGGGTCTCTTCGACATGATATTCACTATTGGCTCGGTAAAGATGCTGCTCAGGTCAGATCTTAAACCAAGGTTAAGAATTAGTATGCACTGATTGGCATTAATCTAGTTGTGCATGCTGAAATTGTTCAACTTTTTCAGTTTTGTTGAGTTAATTTGGAACAACTTGAGCAAAAATTAATAAAGAATTGCAAACCAATTGCATGTCTTGGTAATAATTAGCACTAATTATACTGAGTCTCAGCTTAATTCCACAATTTAACAGAATGATGTCGTACTGGTTACATAACGTTCTTCCTTGATTTATATGGGGGTCCTTGATTAATCTATCTAAGCTATTTCGTTCTTAATTTTCATGTAGGAAGTGTCAGGGACTGCAGCTGTTACAACAGTGGAGCTAGATGCAGCACTAGGGGGCCGGGCAGTACAGTACAGGGAAGTGCAAGGAAATGAGACTGAGAAATTTCTTTCTTATTTCAAGCCTTGTATTATTCCCCAAAAAGGTGGTGCAGCATCTGGCTCTAAGCATACCGAAATAAGTGAGCGAGATCATGCTACACGGCTGTTTGTTTGCAGAGGGAAACATGTAGTTCATGTTAAAGAGGTAAATGCATTTTTTTTCATGTAAAGTACTTGTGCACACTTGCAAAAGAAGGAATATCTGTTATAGCAACACGTGAGGAATTCTGCAATACAAGACTTGAAACATCGAATGTTATGCAATAATTCCGGACAATTCCTGATTTGTTGGCTTCTGAAAAGAAAAAAAGACAAATCCAGTCCCAATTTGTTGACAAAACTTCTTTGTTCCTGGATTATTGTTTTTTAGTCTTTTCATCAACTTTTCATTGCCACTAGATTATCAACAAAGGCATGAGTATATTGTGACAAAACATTGAAGAGCTTCTTCCTTTTATTTCTTTTAGGCTGTTTTTCTTTGGGTGGATAAGTGTGAGTGTGTATGTTGGGGATTGGGGGTGAAAGAGTTGGCTAGATCTTATTTTAAGGTTTTAGGGACACAGTTGGACATTATTCTGATAATCTATCAATTTTGTTTATGCATCAAAACTTAATTTTCTTTTCTTTCCGGGTAGGTCCCTTTCGCAAGATCGTCCCTGAATCATGATGATATTTTCATTCTAGACACCAAGTCCAAGATATTTCAGTTTAATGGGTCAAACACATCTATTCAAGAGCGGGCTAAAGCTCTTGAGGTGGTACAATACATCAAAGACACATACCATAATGGCAAGTGTGAGGTGGCTGCTGTAGGTATGTTATTTCCTCCTAGACATAATTGTGAATTAATCGGAAGTTGCCCTCAGAAAATCTGATTTCAAAATAAATGAAACATAGTCATATGAATGCATGGACCGGCATTATCATCAAAACTTGTCCAGTTAACATTTCCTACAATAACGCCTCTACTTGAAATTTATATATGCACATATTGAACACTGAACTTTGAAATAGAAAGTGCT
This sequence comes from Schoenoplectus tabernaemontani, assembly GCA_037127355.1. NCBI lineage: Eukaryota > Viridiplantae > Streptophyta > Magnoliopsida > Poales > Cyperaceae > Schoenoplectus > Schoenoplectus tabernaemontani. Next base: position 17,033,469 of record CM073750.1, on the reverse strand, counting down.
TTGGGTTCTTACATAAGAATGAACTTATGAAGACATTGCCTCTTCACCTATAACTACTACTACAAACAAAAAAGAGCTTCTGATGATGTTCAGAGCAATACAATCTTTGCATGAAAAATTTCTCTGATAGTTGCTGGATCTAATAAGAGATATTGTGGTGTAACATCTGATACAATCTACATAACTCCATCTGTGGGTCATTAACAAATTGTTTGTTTCTTTTCTTTTGGAATAAAATCAAATAAGAGGATGGCAAGCTGATGGCAGATGCAGATGCTGGTGAGTTTTGGGGGTTTTTCGGAGGCTTTGCGCCTCTTCCAAGGAAAGCTGCTTCATCTGATGACAATGGAAAAATTGACAAGGTGTTATCTACCAAATTGCTCCGGTAGTACACTTTTCCTTCTTTCCATCTTTGGATAACCTTTTCTGTTGTGCGCTTGCGCTAGTGTTCTCTAAGCTGAAATTTTAATCAATATAAGGAGATAAAAAATTGAAATAATTGTATAGTTAATTTCAATTCATGCAAACCAGAAGTCAGTTAATAGGTATGCTGAGATGCTAATGTCATAACCATCAAACTTGATTAGGTAATTATCTTCTGTTACCTAATCTGTTAGCTTTTATATAAATATATAATTATTCTTTCTCATGTAGTGTAAGTAAAGGACAGGCTGTTCCTCTGGGTGATGAAAACTTGATAAGAGATATGCTAGAAACAAACAAGTGTTATTTGTTGGATTGTGGCTCTGAAATTTATGTTTGGATGGGAAGAGATACCTCACTGGAAGCTAGAAAGAGTGCCAGTGCAGCTGCTGAGGTAATTTTTTTTTCATAGTTTTTTGTTTTGTTATTTTTTGAGTCCTTTTCAGCTACAAAAATTGCAACTCATTCCTAAATTAGCCCTAAATGGCAGTGGATAATCTGGAGGCTTGGTAATAACTTTTATCACCACTCTTTCATGGGATAGGAGTTATTCCTTTAATACATCTCCAAAAATAACCCAGTAATTAATAAAGACTCAGTTGAACCAACCTAAGGTTCTTTATATGCTATTAAGCATCATTAAGATAACCTAAATTTTCTCTCGTGTTGTTAACTAAATTTGTGTATATTGTGGTCCTAATGAAATCACACATCAATAACCAAAAGGACTCAGAATCTCAGATGCATCTAACAAGTTTTTGGGATACTTGTAATAAATCATTTTGTGTAGGACTTGCTTCGTGAACCAAGCCGACCCAAAGCCAATGTGATACGAATTATAGAGGGATTTGAGACAGCTGTTTTCAAGTCAAAATTTGATAAATGGCCTCAGGCTGCTGAGGTAGCAGTCTCTGAGGAGGGTAGAGGGAAAGTTGCTGGTTTGTGCTCTAGCCCTCCTATGTACCGTTATACTGTACTATACAGTACTGGTTATTCAACTATGCCCCCATACTGCTAGTAGAGCTTAAATGAAGTTAAAAAAAAGGCAAAGATGTATGTATATGATAATAGTTAACATCGGTCCATTTTGGTATTGCATCTAACCAAAATAAACCCAGACATTGTACTCTACTATTTGAATCAGAATATGATGCTATGAGTCATGCCTACCTATTCAGTACCATATCTGGCCATCTCTTTTAAATTTTAATTATTAATATAAGAGTTCTTTTTGTTAACATAGAAAACACACTTCCATATTGATTCTTTTATCTTTGGTAGCACTTTTAAGGAGACAAGGATTAAACGTGAAAGGCCTCTTGAAAGCTACTCCTGCCAAAGAAGAACCTCAACCTTTTATTGATTGTACTGGCAACTTACAGGTCCTTTTCTGTATGATATTGATTTTCAATCATTACTCCCTCTGCTGGGTTGTAATTCATGTCTAAACCTTACCTAAATTGAAAATTATCTGAAATTTAATTACAGGTATGGAGGGTGAATGGAAAGCAGAAGTCACTTCTATCAGCAAGTGACCAATTTAAATTTTACAGTGGGGATTGCTATATATTCCAATATACATATTCTGGTGATGAAAAAGATGAGTATATCATTGGTACATGGTTTGGCAAGAAAAGTACTGAGGTATATCTTTTTCTGGTTTATAAAAAAAATCATATCATATCCTCAAATTGGTTTTAATTTACGTGTTAGTTTTGCAATCTTATTTGAGTAAATAAAAAAAAATATATAACTGAGCAATTTGGGAAACGGCTGCTGGCAGCAGATGAGTTTAAATCAGTTATCATCAATTTGATCTTCTGTCTAATGTATGAATTAAGACTATTTCCGGGGAGAAAAAAGGAGCTGCCAATCAAAGGGCTTGAAACATTGAGGCTAAATTTATCTAACAGAACAAGAATTGATTACTTGCAGGAAGAGAGAGATGCAGCTATATCACTTGCCAACAAAATGTTAGATTCTGTTAAATTTCAGGCTACTCAGGTCAGTAGAGCTAAAATGGAAATGTTTTAAATGTGATAGTTATAGTGTGATCCATTTGTCTAATAAATGTGTTACCTTTTCAGGCATGTGTTAATGATGGGAATGAGCCCATTCAATTTTTTGTCATCTTCCAAACCTTTATAGTTTATAAGGTATGTACTTGTTTGAATTTATTTTGATTTACTTTTAATCACCAAATACCAATTAGATAAATATTTTATGTTTTATATAGGGAGGTCTTAGTACTGGGTACAAAAGTTTTATTTCTGACAATACCCCTGCTGATGAGACATATTCAGAAAATGGGCTGGCATTATTTCGGGTTCAAGGCACAGGACCAGATAATATGCAAGCTATTCAAGTTCACCCGGTACAACTCTTTTTTTTTTTTGAAGTAGCAGGCGAAAAACCTACTATAATTTTCATTAAAACAAATTGAAGAAGAGTTCATACAGATTAGAAAGTAAAAGAAAACAAATACAGAAAGAAATAAGAAGCATGAAATACAAGCATAACCCTAATCAGAAAAGTAAAATAAACTAAAATGAAGAACAAGCTTCATTCCGTCCGTCGATTAGCTCGTTGTAGTCGTATACTCTTGAAAGTTGTTATTAGATCAAATCGGAGGGGAGTTGGGTGTGGTTTGGGTTTAAGTTATCGGTTTAGGAAGGAGTGGTTTAGGTTGTCGGTTTAAGGAGTCCGAAGAGGAAGAGAAGGGAAAGTCCAGGAGTATGCGAGAGGAAGAAGAAAAAATGGTGGAGATAAGAAAAGTGGTGGCTACTAGGAGAAACCAAAATCTCGGATTCCCTCCTCTTTTTACCATCTCTTAATAGCAATTTGCTAGTAGGTTATTGCCTCCGGGGTCTAGGGCGGTTACGGTAGAAGGCGACAGACAAGGTAGAAGGCAAAGGTCAGGGTAGTGGATAGTGGTTGCGGAGGATAGGGTTGAAATTGTTGTTGATGGAAATACACTCAGAGGGCATGCATGGCTCGGTGAACGACCCCAATCGAAAGCAAATTACAACAATCATCGAACAACAGAGGCATGAGGCTCAATCTCGGCATAGGCCCACTCTTACTCGGCCAAAAGGAATGCCGGGTTTGAACTCAAGGCAGCACAAAGAGGTTGGGTTGGTGGTCGTGTTTGGGTCGGAAGGATTAGGGTTGAAGGCTCCTTGTCTGTCTCGTCTCAGGGCAGCTAGAGGGTGCTGGCTCGATTTGGGCAGTGAGAGAAGAGGTTTTGATAAGGGTCGTAGGTTTTCGAAAAAGGAGCACAAATCAGCTGCTACTAAAAATTACCATCAAACCAAGCATCCCAATACTAGAGTATTGGTCAAGGTCAGAGTTTACCAGAGAAATGGAGAACGAAATCGAACCACCAAATGGGTCGGGCTCATAGGAAAGACACGAGAGACCCCGGGTCTGGGAGTGTGGCCAGCGAAGGATTTGGGCGAGCTCTCGTCAGATCCATCTGGTGAGTGGTCGAGGTTGGCTGGGCGTCTTGGTGGTCGTGCTCATGTCGGACGGTGGAGTAGCTAGAGGAGCGAAGTGGTGGTCGTGCTCACATCCAGGTTGGTTGGGCGATCTAGTTGGCTAGGCGACCTGGTGATCATGCTCACGTCTGGGTTGATCGGAGAGAGGAACAAAGTGGTGGAGATCAAGGGGTCAGTAGTGGCGGAGATCGGGGTGTAGAGGTTGGTGGCTGTAGAGGGAGCAACTGCATCGGAAAACTCTAGCTTGTATTTCAAATCAAAATCTGAAGGAGAGGAGAAAAAAGGAGAGAGTAAGAGGAATGGAAGTAGAGGGGAGATAGGTGGCGGGGGGTGGCGGGGGATGCCGGCGGGGCGGCCTCCCCGCCTAGGTTTTATGGCAGCGAAGATTTCTTTTTTTTTTTCGCCCTTCCGAATCGTGTCTCGCGTCTCGCCCTTAGAATCACGTCCGAACCTCCAACCTGTTTAACCTTAGATCTCGCGAACTCGGTACAACTCTTTTTTTGTTTTTCTATTTTTTCCTGTAGTAAAATGATAATGAGAATGTTCTTGCCTTGTGTTCAGCAAATCACAAATTCACAACTATTGTATTATTAATCTCGTGATTCACACAAACGGACAAAGAAAAGAGAAAAAAAATGCCAAAAGAAATAAGATGGTACAATTATTTACATAAGCCCATAACTCAATTTTTCGGTTCCCTGATAAGCTAGTTATTGCCAGCAGTCTCAATATAACCTAACTTTGCTTTAACTGATGCTCAGTATGGCACAATTCTCATTTTATCCAAGAAAATTCTTAATTCATATGGGTCCATGACATGTTCCTGTCCTTGACAAAAAGGAGCGCTGGATCTGATATGAGAGTCCTGCCAAGTTTGTGGGAAAAAAGAATTATTTTTTTGTCTATGTACCTGATGATGTGTTTTATTTATTAGGTGGCATCATCTCTTAATTCATCTTATTGTTACATACTACATAATGGCAACACAGTTTATACATGGACTGGAAGTTTCACGACTACTGTGGACCAAGAACTGACAGAAAGGATGCTGGATCTTATAAAGGTCAGAAATGTAAAAGTACTATTTGTGTAGTAGTACTAAACTTTGTCAAATTTGGCTTTTTGTTTATTGTCGAATATGTAATGTACTGTCATTATTTCTCCGACCACTTTTTCTGTAAATCCATTTGCTTCATTTCATTATATCTGTAGTTCTGTAAATTATATTTTAGAGCAATGGATTTAGAAAGAGAGAATTCAATAAATGAACTTCCTCAAATTTATGCTAAAACTATTGAACTGTAAACTGCTAGATGTCAATTTTTTAGCTTAATGCAACTTTACATATATATAGCCCAATATACAATCAAGAGTGCAAAGGGAAGGATCAGAAATGGAAAAGTTTTGGTACTTACTGGGTGGCAAATCAGAATATCCAAGCCAAAAGCAAGTCAGGGAACCAGAAACTGATCCCCATCTTTTCTCCTCTTCTTTATCTCAAGGTAAATATCAGTTATATCTACTTTCTGTTTGTTTCTTTCCAAATGTCTCCTCTATACAACAACAACAACAACAACAAAGCCTTTAATCCCAAATAAATTGGGGTAGGCTAGAAATGAAACCCATCAGAAAGAAATGTCTCCTCTATATTTCTAATTTTGAAATAAAACTTATGTTAACTCTGAATTTAGAAATCATCATGAACTTCGTTTATATTTTCATTCTCTGACATATCTTTCTCTCTCTTCTTGCTAAAATAATACGCGTAACTTGAAGGCAAATTGAAGGTATGAACCCTAGGTGCATTTCTCTTTATTTTCCTTGTGTATCTAACAAATTAAGGAATTGTTAATAAAAAAACATTAATTGCAGGTCAATGAAATATTTAACTTCACACAAGATGATCTAATGACAGAAGATATATTTATTTTGGATTGCCACTCGTACATATGTGTTTGGGTTGGCCAACAGGTCCATTCAGAGAGCCGAGCACAAGCCTTAAATATTGGGGAGGTATTACTATATAAATATCAGCTCTTGCTTTTTTTCCTTTGCTTTTTTGTTGTTTGTACGATTAAGAAAATTTTGGCATCCTGAAATGTTAAATGTTGAAAGTTCTTGTGTTCCTTATGTTTCCTACTGATTTTCTATTTTTTTAGATTCAGCAAATAATTATGGAAACAATTATACTTGTTACCCAGAAAAACTGAAATATTTTATTAGTTCCAACTTGTTGCAAGTATCAGAGGTCTTATTCTTTTCCTGAATGTTGGTTGTAACGGCAGAATTCCATTGCTGGTGTCATGTTTTCTTAATTGTAAAATCATAAGTTCTGAATATAATGCGGCCATGTCCCTAACCTGATATGTTTTCTTTTGTGTTTACCAGAAATTTATTGAAGATGATATACTAATGGAGAACTTTTCACGAGAAACACCTATTTATGTTATTAATGAAGGATGTGAGCCTCCATTTTTCACTCGTTTTTTCACATGGAATCCTGCAAAATTTGCGGTATGTAGATACCATCAAACATGTCCATGTCCTTTTCACACCCTTCACAGGCTTTTGTGTGTTTACTAGTTATCATTATTGCAACTGACGATTGTTTTTGTACATGTGTATATACTATATAGAAGTATTTTATAGATGAAATGAGTTATTATTTCTTTCCTGGCAGATGCATGGTAACTCGTTTCAGAGGAAGTTGGCTATTGTAAAAAATGGTGTAACACCGACATTAGATGTAAGTCATATCTCAATTAGAAATGGCTACTGTTGGTTGAATTTGTATTTGTATTTTTTTAAAATATGGTAACTTCTATCCATCAGAAGCCAAAGAGGCGTACACAGACCACATCACATACTGGCCGCTCAAGTGTACCTGACAATGCACAGGGCAGGTCTAGTAGGAGCATGTCTTTCAGCCCAGATCGGGTACGTGTCAGAGGTCGATCCCCAGCATTTAATGCACTAGCTGCAAATTTTGAGAAACCTGATCGCAACCTCTCAACTCCACCCCCAGTCGTCAGAAAACTACACCCAAGATCACTCTCACCTGACCCCTCAAAGATGCAACCGCCTCCCAAAGCAGCAGCAATTGCAGCTCTATCTTCATCCTTCGAGAAGCCTCCAGCACAAAATATCATCCCAAGGGTGGTTAAAGGTAGATACATTTAGCACTTTTTAAGAACAACATATTACATTTGGTTGGTACATAATCATGTCATATTGTATTATTTTTTCCTGATATTTTTGGAGTAATGTTAATAACTTATTTCACTTTCTATTGATAATAAATGAATTTACTCAGCAACATAAAAGTAAAATACACAAGTTTGGCTACTTCTGCAAGTACTTCCATACATATATTTTATTTGCAAAATCACCCAAAATATTTTATCCAAATTGAAATTCATTAGGATAAGCAAATGGCTTCAAATGTTACATCCAACCATAAGATTAACTAGTAATAATGAGATTTCATTGAGTTTATTCCCAAAGGATCACATAATCTAATTTTGCTCTCCATAATCCTTGCATTGAAAGTGGTTCTTATTTCAGACAGCCAACATGTCTGATATTAATTGCAAACATGACACCATATGCCACAATTCTCTAACATGTCCACTTGGTTTGACTTGTTGGTCATGAAGTGAGCCCCAAGAGCCAACAGACAACAAGTTTGGATGGAAATAATAAAGCACAAATGGAGTTCAACAACAATAGCAATGGGAAGGATAGTCTTACAAGAATGAGCAAGAGATTAGAATCCTTAACAATAAAAGAAGATGTCAAAGAAGGAGAGCCGGAGGATGAAGAAGGGCTCATGGTATACCCTTACCACCGCCTCATAAAAACATCAACTGACCCGGCGCCTGATATAGATGTCACGAAGCGAGAGGTACAGCATTATATCTAGCCCACTTCTCCCCCATTTTATGCTCCACATATGTGCCAATTTGGCCAAAAAGTAAACAACCCAATTGCTTTCTATGATTCCATCCCTGGAAAGACTCGATGGAATTACAGAAATGCACAAGTTTCTTAAATTTAACAGAAACCTCAGAAGTTCTGTTCTAGATTGTTGAAACAAGTATGTGATTATTTGAGAACAGATTGAGAATTGGGTAAGTACTGAAGAAATCGAATATAAAAAATTTCATTCTACCTGAACTGAGGATTCATGTGCATATTAGATTTAAGATGGTGTGTCACTAGAAGCATTGAGAGAAGTGGTGCCAAAAAACTGTGGCACTACTAGATGGTGTTTTACGTTTAATGGCTTGTGTCCAAATTTTGAAATATAATCACAAACAGGATATTGTGGTGCCAAAAACCTGTTGCATCTGGAACCCTCACATTTAATTGTATAAACTAGTGCAATCTAGTAATAAATTCAGCCAGGATTGCTTGATTTGCATTTAGATTGATCCTAATGGAAAGTAGAAGTAGAGTTCTTTTTCTTCTTTTTTCTTTCTTGTATACGTGCGTGTGAGCGTGTGTTTGAGTGTGTGGTTAGAGATATAGGTTGAGATGAATAGAATTATATAAGAGATATAGTGTGAGGTGTAGTGTGGGAGATATTTAGCGTTTATGATTAGTTAGTTAGACAATTAGTTTATAAATAGAGACTTAGTCATTGTAATCAATTCATTCAATATAATCAAATATTTCTCTCTCACTCTCTCGTTCTATCATGGTATCAGAGCAGGAATATTACTGGAATTAGCTCACGTCTATTCCAGAAATTATGCACCTTATTCTAGCCCTTATTTCACTCTATTCCAGATTTTATTCCCTTTTCCCGCCTATTCCTGGTAAATAGCCTATATTCTACTCTATTCTTGTCTTCTCTCTCCTTCTATTTTGCTATTCCAATAAACCTATATTCTACTCTCCTTCTATTCTTCTCCGACGATCAAAGAAACAATAAGAGATCGTTGATCATGTAGTCCAACTCAGATTCACTCTCCTCACCGATCGCTGCTCTCAGTCAAGATCGTTGCTTCTTCGACAAAGTTAGTAGATCTCCTCTTCCATCTTCATCGCGCGTGTGCTTTCCTCTTGCCATTCAAGAATCAAGATTGCCGCTCTTCTGATCAGTGATTCAGCTCAGATGATTTCTCTTCTGAGATCGCCGATTCCTACATCACTCCAGTGATTCCTACATATCTGCATCACTTCAGCGATTGCATCAAGTCAAGTGATTTATTCTGATCAAGAAACAATCGCGGTTCGCTTTCAAGAGCTCGCTGATCACAGTCACGTGTTTTCCTCCGAGAGATTGTTCCTCTCACTTCAATTTCATCAGCTCATTTTCTCATGCGTGTGTGTCAAGCGCGCATCAACCACATAGGAGCTAAAGCAAGCATCCATTTGCGATCTCCTTTCTTCCGACTACTACAAGTCCCGCATTCTTTTCCTAAGCAGGCAGAGTGGTGGCTGGAAATCGCCAGTCAACTCTAAGCGGCACATGATCTAGTCAGATCAAAGCGCTTCGTGGAGCGGGCAATGGCGACTGATCCCATGCTCGAAGGAGTTGATTATGTTCTTCTCAGTAGGCGATGTTCTCCTTGCTTCTCAATGCCGATTGGACCTCACCACGACGATTGGTATGCGGTACTAGGCGTGGACCCAAGTACGAGATGAGGTAACAATAAAGAACCAGCACCATCACCTGGCAATGCTTTTACGACCTGAGGTAAACTCCCATGCTGGTGCAGAGGATGCATCACACCTTGTTGCAGATGATCTCTCTTTTCCAATGTGCAAAGTCATGGAGGTTTCAACAAGCTATCAGCAAATGTTTTGAGGCTGAGGCTCAATTACAGAGGCTCCCCCCCAAAAAAAAAAATTCTCTAACTCATGACATTCACGGTCTCAACCAGTACTGATTCTCCAAAACCTTTCTACTATTCCCAATCAAACCCCTAATCCTAATTGAATTCAATTCATCCAACAATGCAATGGGCTCCGATTCTCCCTACTCTTCTCTTCTTTTCTTTCCAAGAGAACTCAAATGAGTCTCGAATTGTTGTTAAAAAGGACAAAGATCCTTTTATCGATGTTTCAAAATGTCTCAAAAGAGCATGAAGCAATCAATAGTTTTTTTTGAGCCAAAAGAGCTCTTCTTCCCTCTTTCTTTCTTTCTTCAAGAAGACTCGTGATGCAATTGGATATCAAATTCACAAGACGAGGTACTAGAACTCGTGATATGTGCAAACTCATCATGCGTACCGCACGATGAGTTTGAGGGATGTTAGAGATATAGATTGAGATGAATAAAATTATATAGGAGATATAGTGTGAGGTGTAGTGTGGGAGATACTAGTTTATGATTAGTTAGTTAGACAATTAGTCTATAAATAGAGACTTAGTCATTGTAATCAATTCATTCAATATAATTAAATATTTCTCTCTCATTCTCTCATTCTATCAGGGTGGCATAATTCTTTGTAGAATTTTTCATCAGAATTTGTACCTGTCCAGTGAGTTCATTATCTGTGACAGCATTTGAAGTTTAACCAAATTGATAGAGATAGTATGGTACCAGTATGAATGTAACTAAATGCTTAGTTCAGTCCAAGTCAAATATGTGCTTTATGTCCTCAAGGACTCTGAACTGCCTTCTTTGCATATTTACTGCAACATGACATTTCTTTTACTGCTACCATTCAGACATACCTGTCTGCAGCTGAGTTCCGAGAGAAGTTCGGGATGACAAAAGAGGCTTTTGCAAAACTGCCTAAATGGAAGCAAAATAGGCTAAAGATGGCCCTTCTGATGTTTTAATTAAAATTTCCCTGTGAAAGCGAGGAAATGGTGGTACAGCCCTGGCAGAATTACATAGAAGTCTAGTCCTGGGACCCATTTGGTCATGGATGTGTAAGTCAAAGGGGAAAGAATCAGTGCCTTTTTAGCTGCTTCTGCTCCCAATTTCATGTTTTCCATTGTTTTCAATTTTTTATTTCCCCCCTATTTTCCTTCTACATCTGTGACTGGTCTGTTGCGACAGCATTGTTCCTCTTTATGGATAGAGGAAGTTTTCTTGCGAGGTTTTCTTTTTCTCGTTTCATTAATTGTGAGGTTTCTTCCATATAAAAAAATTATGCGTTGTAATTTAGCATGCAAAGAAAAGGGATATATAGAAAAGTGGCTTGTGCTTATGTATTTTTGTTTTGTCACCATTTATTTTGGATTTCTTTTGCACATCACTCCGTTTCATTTGTCTAAAGGGAGTCCTTTTTCATATCTTTTTCTCTTTCAGCACTGTAATACCTTTGCTTTGAACCCGAAGAAGTGTGTTTATATTTGTTGCTTTTGTGTTTCATGTTTGTCCACAAAACTTGCTAAGACTTGATTTTCCTTTAGATAAATCTTCGTCAAATAGGGTTTTTAGATGCAACATCCTTCCGACAGGCAAGCCGGGGTTTTGTCTTCCTTGTTCCTGTTTGTGAGTCGGATGTAATATAGAGGATATGAGCGAGGCAAGCGCCAATTGAGCGCCCTACCAACAAGAAGCCATGCGCTCGAGCGGGTACGGAGCGGGACTAAGAAGTCTCCAAAGGCAACTCTTAGCCAAGACCGCATATATTAAAGAAATATATGAACGAGGCCAGCGCCGATTGAGCGCACCCCGCGAGTTTTCCCTTATAAGGAAAATGAGCATAAGCCCACCGGCGCTTGAGGTTACCTTCCTACTTGCAGCGAGGCCGAGTGCCGATTGAACGAGCGGGCCTGGTGTGAGGCTAGCGCCAATTGAGCGAGTGGGCAAGCCCTCTCTTCTTTGCCTTGTTCGCTCCTTCCCTTCGGTCAGTTGCTTTGTCTTGCTTGACCGGAGGATTGTTCTTATCTGTAGCTACATTTCTATATTCTAGCTACAATACTGTTGTAGAGCTACACCACTGTTCTTCCTACATCTAAGGTATTCTTCCCCTCCGCTAGGGAGAGAGCTCTCGACCAAAGGACGAGGGCAAGCGAAGTTTCTCCTTCTAACGGGGGGTATGGGGGGGTTTAGGGTTTTTACTGAATCTAAGGTCTTTTCCGGACCTCAGATCCACGTTTCAAACCCATAGGAAGGAATTCACCTTAAAGAAGCAAAAGAGAGAGGTTAAGGTTATATCTCCCGAGACAGATCCAACACACAGACAACAGCGAAGCCCCTTTTGTGGAGGACCGCGCCGGGAAGCTGGGCCCGTATTCCAAAAAGGAGGGGCCTGAGCTGGGCAGGCGAAGGTCCGACCTCTCAGTCCGAGGCGCGCTGCCGATTGAAGCGAGGCTCTCGTCTCTACCGAGAGACTAACCGGACTCCCCCCCATGCAGGAAGGAGCTCGGCTCGGAAATGGAAAGAAAGAGTTCCCTTCGGTCTTCTTTTCTTCCTTTTTTCCTTGTTCGCTCGGTCGGGACAGGGGCAGCCCTTCTCCTCGGTCAGTTGTTCACCTTTCGGTTCACCTGACCTTTGTCGTTTGTTGTTTTCTGCTGTTGGGAGTTTATTGAACCCGCACGCGAGTTTTTCGAAAATGATGAATTTTGCGAAAAATGAGCACATGCATAAACTTTTTTATTATGGGTTGTTTTTGTTCTACTGAGGTTCTTGTAAATTAAGATAACAAGAATTATTAGCAAATCCCAATGCCTTTCTACTGTTTCCATTGAAGCTTTAATGACCTAATTACAAATTTGGCAGCATAAATTTGAAAGGCACAACCTGAAAACAACGCACCTTTCAATCGTGTTAGCTGCAATGCAGGTTTAGGCGCCATGCAAAAGGTATCTAGTTATTATAATTAACAAAATACCCGTTCTTAGCGCCAATTTAATGATTTCATAATCCGATCTTTTTGTAATTATCAGAACAAAAAGGTAAAAAAATCAGATTAGAGTCTGAAAATTAGAAAATGTGACCAGATATTGTGGCGTGGAATTACGAATTTAACAAAATCCAAGCAATCTTCGTCTGGTCGAAAATAAATCTAGGCTCTATGCGGCAGACAAATCGCCATGGATCTGACAATCGCTGTAGACTCTTATTTAGAGCCCGATTGGTGACATTGAAAATAAACGAGATCTTACAAAACAACATTAATCACGACTCAATTAATGAGCTGATAGATACTGATATCAAGTAAAGTTCGATGCATCAAGTACGAAACAAACCTTCAAGACAGAAGGAAAAAGGAAAAGGAAAAGGAAAAAACCAAAACCAAAACTTTTTCATTTCAATAAAAGAGAGAATGAGTCGAGAAAGTACGAACCAAGAGGCGGCGCCATTCAGAGAGAAGGGAATGGGGATTGCTAGGTTTAAATAGACACAATACATTTGGTTGGATGGATGGATACATGCTCTTATTTTAAAATCAGCCCATGGATGGCCCATTAGACGGTTCAATAGTTTACCTCATCAAACTTTTTATTTGCCAAATTTTAAAAATCAAGTTGATATTTTGCCGATAAATATTTAGATTGTCAACCAATCCGCATCCAAAATATAATAGTATCTTTCTTTCTTTTGCGCTTAAAAAATAGAATTGTACACTCTAAATTGTACTATAAAATAGTTTCCTATATGTTCTTTATGAAAATCAACCGAACGGAGAGTTCAAATCTTTTGAAGTACTTTATAAGTTATAACAATGGATAGCGAATATGGAGGAAAAGAGGAGAGAAAAAAAAATGGATAGAATTTAATATTAAATAGTCCACAGTAAATAATAGTACGAACAATACAGCAAAATTTACATTTAAACTTTTTAACCATTACGGAAATATTTATCGAGATTCTAATCTTCTACCATGTAGCGCAAATGCGCAATACATAGACTATTTTATCACTTAAGAATTCATGCTGGTTTGAATCTCAAAGAGATCTAATGTTTCATGTACTGGACTGCATGGGATTGCAGAGGATAAGAATTTTTTATCTATCCGCAACATGAATACTGAGCAGCTAAGAAATTTTTTACATTTAAATTTAAGTTTTAACTTTTACTAGGGTTATAAATAAGCCGAATTGAGTTAAGTTCGTACTCGACTCATTAGCTTGATGAGCCGGACCGAACCGAGCTAACTCGTTAACTACTTCTGAGTCAAAATTTTTAGCTCTCTTTAAGTTAATTAATGAGCTAACTAAACTGTCTCGTTAAGACTTATTTAATAGTTAATAATATTTTTTTATAATATTTATATTAAAATTATAAAAAAATAAAAAATAATTAATAAAAAAATATTTCATACAAATTTAATATAATAATTTATGTCATGTCATATTATAAACTACTTACTAAAAATTCATAATAGAATAATATAAATAATAAATATTAATAGTTCATTTAACTAAACAAATTTAACGAACCAAGCTAGTTAAAATTCAAATTCAACTCATTAACTTAATAAACTTAACAAATCAAATCATTACCTACTTAGTCCACTAAAAAAATAAACTAATAACGAGTCATCCTGAATAAATCATCTCACGGACGCGTAACTACTGGCTTTAAATCATCTCACGGATAGCGATCACCTCCAAATTTAAACCTCTCCATTTCAAAGAAAATTATCTAACGTCCTGTTCATCCTAAGCAGCGAAACGTGAAAAACGTGTGCCATCTCCGAGGTTTCTCTGCATGTCACTAATTGGAGGGTATGTCATGTGTGTTATAGTTGTGGAGTTGAAAGACAAGATGGGAGGTCAAATTGAACAATTGGAAATATGGGCCCACATTGGTCTGCGTCCTACGTGGGCCCCGGAAAGGAAGGCAACTAAGCAGTAGTAGGCAAACGCTGCGCACCTCGCAACGGCTCTCTCTGGAAGGGAAGCCACGTGTCAAATATAGGCCAACACAAATTTCGCTCCGCTATGTTTTTCTGACTGTGCTCGGAGCATACTGTGCTATATGAACCGGTGTTGTTCAATGGTGATCAGTGTCGACAGTTGTTCGTAACTATTTTCTTATGATAAATGCTGCATGTTCATTTTTTCAGATTCTATTTGTTATTTGTTAATTTATCAATTGAGTCTAGCTTACTTTATTAAACACTAATATAAATTATTTGTCCACTTTTTATATTTCGATCATTTGTTTATTGATATTAATGTAATAAAATTACACAATAAAAGCAAATAATTTCGAAGTGTTGCGAGTACAGATTGTATGTCTCTAAACACTATGAGTGCTGATTATACATTTTTTTAGAAATTAAAAGTGGACTTGATAATTAAAGTAACTAAAAAATATAATTAATATTTTAAAACACGGCTGTGTATGCTTATGCAATATAATACTATATACATAAAAGCAAGGTAGTCGGAAGCGAAAGGCGCAGTCAAGGCGCAAATGGTTGAAATTGTCTGAGGCGCAAAACACACAAAAAACGCGCGCCTGAGTAATCTGAGGCGCATAATTATATTTGATATAATTAACATAATAAAATACTTGATAAAAATAAAATTGATATATAAATACATTATCATTAACTTTATTTCTTATTTTTAAATAATATATAATATCTTAGAATACAAAAACATAAATAAAATACTTGAATTTCATTTCAAATAAAAAAATATAATTAAAAGTTTACATTGTAATTTAATATTCTAAATATTTAATATCGAAATCTCAATGTGACATAACTAAACTTCGATTATGTTTCACTGCAACTGTTATAAAATATAAACATATCGATAATATACAAAATAACAGTAAAATATGTACACATATACAATAACTCATCATCTCACCAAATTTTAAATAAAGTAAAGTTAATTTATTTACATGCTATAATGATAGATTTGATTATTAATTTATAATTTAATTTTTTTACATGGTATATTATGGTAGTTCATAAAGTTTAAATCTAAAATGGGTACATAATATTTATAACAAGATATGATAGAATTTTTAATATTATTTCTTTTTATTTTTCATATTTCTTTATTTTATTATCATCTCTATTAACATTTCATCAAAATTATATATTTTAGCATATAAATTTTAAATTAAAAAGCCTAAATAAATATTTTAAAGTCATATTAAATTTAAATATTATAATAAATTAAACTTGATGTAAAAAAATTCATCAGGCGCGCGCCTCTCGCTTTTTGCGCCTCACCAAAAAGCGCACAAAAGCGTGCGCTTTTATAATTGCGTCCGCCTCTCCACTCAAAAAATGAACATTGCTTTTGCGCCTCGTCTTTGCGCTTAAGCTAGCATTTTTTGCGCCTCTGACTGCACTACATAAAAAGCATATGCTTATATATTCAATAGTATATTATGATTTTTTTACCGTATAGGGTTATAAAATTAATTATATGAAGATGTATTAATATATCATTCTGACATTTACTTGAATATCGAGTAATATTTTGTAGAGTCACTAAATTTGGTTTCACATTACAAGCTTAATCAGTAAACTATATTCCAACAGGAGTTGGACTATGATGTTATACATAACACATATCGCTCCGGTGTTATAGATCGGTTCTTCATTTTTAAAATTTAAATGGTTGATCCAATCATATAAAATAATTTTCATATAAATATCTAGATGTAGATCAAATTTTATATTTTATAAAAAAATTACTATTTTTTAAGATAGTTAGAAAATCATTTGATTTAGTTATTATGTGTCATTCAAAATAAGCATTTTTTTAACTATCTTAAAAAATAAAAAAAATAAAAAAATAAAAAAATTGCTCTATATCTAAATATTCATATGAAAATCATTTCGTACATTCGATAAATCATTTATACTTTGATAACGAAGAACTGATCTATAACACGGAGATCCGTGCTATGCATAGCACCATAGCCCAACTCATTCCAACAATTTAATTGCGTTATTATATAAATAAGTTGTTTTTGTTGTTTGTGACATAAGTTTATATTCGTATAATTTTCATTAATTTATTATACCTTTGGTTGACATATACGCACTGATTATTATTTATTAACTACAATATTAGAAATACAATAAATAATTTTAACTTAAACATATAAATATTTCTTTCGAAAATGTGTAGCTATTTTTAATTTTTGAACCATTATTTTTTCATTCAAAACATATTCAAGAGGTTGAGGCTACAAAAAAATTCTCTTCCATCCAAAGAGAAATAGTCAAAAGTGAAATAATTAACAACTACAATTTTCCTATAGTCTTTTCATTTATTTGTTTTTTAAACATAAGAGTTTTCTTCGGTCTCAATATTTATTTTTGTAGATTTTTTGGTAAAAATTAAATTCATCTCTCTTAAAGAAAAATTTATTACCATCAGCAGTACTAAACTTTGGATTCTCTCTGTAATCCGTAGAGCATTTGCTTAGTAATATAGTAGTCGTTAAATCAAAATCAAAGTTGACCGAACATAATAATACAGCGACTTAATTGGCCATTGAAAAATGAAAAATCTCTCTCGGATACATTCGTTCGGTAGGCCAGGTCCAGGTGCAAGAAAAAGAAGAGAGAATGCAAGGTGAACAGCATCGCATCCAAACCTCCGCAAGAAAAGAAAAGCAACCCCACTCAAAAACCACCGAAAGAGAAAAGAAACGCAAACACAAACACCCGCATAAAACGAGAGAGAGAGAGAGAGAGCGACTCATTTAGATATACATCTCAAAGTCTATCTGAATGAATCGGT
The DNA here is from genome assembly GCA_037127355.1 of Schoenoplectus tabernaemontani. Classification (NCBI taxonomy): domain Eukaryota; kingdom Viridiplantae; phylum Streptophyta; class Magnoliopsida; order Poales; family Cyperaceae; genus Schoenoplectus; species Schoenoplectus tabernaemontani. The sequence continues at coordinate 17,015,910 of CM073750.1, read as the reverse complement.
TCTGAGAAAGGAAAAAAGACGAATTCTACTAAGAGAGAGAGCTGGCGAGGAGAGCAGAGGGAGGAGAGAGGTGGAAGAGGAAGGTGATGGCATGGTGGCAAACGAGAATTCTATTTCCAGTTAAGCGCGCATGGTATCATCTCTCCTCTAGAGTTAGAGTCAGGCCACGCACCGACGCTAATGGTACCTTGTCCTCCTCCTCTCTGTTTCTTTCGCTTCAATTACATAATTATCCCAGGTTAATTAGTCAGCTACAAATAATTTAGCTGAGATGATTCTTTATTTTGTTTCGGACTTTTTGTTAGTTTTAGATTTTTAAAAACAATATGATCTATTTTCTATTAATCGAGAAATAAAAATATTATCTTTTTAAAAACAATATTATAACTTTGGCTGGTTTAGTTATTTAACCGAGTTAATGAAAATACAACTGACGTGTCATGCGAAGAAAGGACTCCTATGCTATTCCTTTATGTTGTACTTTATTATGGCAATAAACAGATGGCAATTGGTAATTTGGTATGCTCAAGGAAAATACTCTTAAATCCTTAATTATTCCCAAGTTCTTTTTTCAACGTGCTATAGCTTTTACTAGATATATACCCGCGCGGTGCAGCAAACTCTTTTTATTTAAACATTAAAATATTATAAGATAAAAAAAATTCACATTTATCTAATATTAAATTATAAATTCACCAAATTATAGAAAAAACCAATAATAAAGACTATATTTAATCTTGGATGAGATTTTTACACAATATGAGTTAATGATTCATGATTTTTATGGCAAGAAAAGTAAATTATTCTAACATATATTATCACCATTAATTTCTTACCAAATATGCACAAGGTTGCTAAATAAAAAATAATAATATTATGGAAATAATAGTATATAAGGAAAAGAAATGGAGAGAAAGAGGGGATCAATGGACGCAATCACGTACGTTCGATCAACCAAAAATAAATGTTATCCGTTTAATTGAGGGATAAAATGGATATAATAAAAAATTATCATGACAAAAAATGGACCCTCCAATTGTTAGATACTTTATATAATAGTATAGATTTAGGTGTATGATATTGGGGGGTTATGTGACAATTTTTTTGTGGTGTTGTCGGCAGCAAACTGAAAATTAATATGCCAGAAATTGTCTCAATAGCCATAACTTTTTCTACTATCAGCAAACAGATTCTGAAAATTTGTATCTTCTTGCCACTAATATTTTTCTAAAAAGATTTTGACATTGAGTTATTAACCACTTAGCGCGACTTCTTGATGTGGACCATAACAGATAAAGTATTAATAGTCATCAAACCTTAAAAAAAATCAACTCTGCTTTTTTTTTGGTAAATATAGTGTATAAGTAGAAGCATCAAAACAATATATGTTCTTATCATTTTTATTTCTTTATTGAAAAGCATACATTCAATCAGAATCGTTCCATTCATAAAAAAATAATTAATTTATTGTTATTAATATTATCTTGATTTGATGCTTTTCTTATATTACGTATGGCATCAACAAGCTAATTAAGCAGACATCATTTTTTTAACTTTCCGTAAAGAAAAGAATACTTGCGAAAAAGCAGATCCTCACAATCTGTGGTCCATGAGCTTGTAGAAATAAACAAATTCTATGACTAGGGTGCAGCATTGTCACTTGTGGAATGTGGACCACCAATCTAAAATTATATGGTGCTAATTTAGGATATTGGGTTTCATTTCTAGCCTACCCCAATTTATTTGGGATTAAAGGCTTTGTTGTTGTTGTTGTTCTTGTAATTTAGGATAAAAATATGGTCACCGTATCTATATAAATTTATAATTTCCTTGTTGATTAGCTTCTTTCAGCTGTATTTTTGCAATTGAAGGTTCTAATTAAATCTAGACTATATATTGAGGTGCACTGAACTGTCCAGATGGCACCTGTATTAACCTTTCCGTAAAATAGGTCAATTTGGGTAGTCTATGACTTGTCTAGATCTGTCATCTGTTTCGGAATGAAGGCCTCGGATCTATTTAGGATTCTGAAGAAGTATTTACACAATTGGAAAGGAGCTGTTAAAGCCTAGTTATAGATACTTTGTCATTTGGCAATCCAACATCTAAATTAGCTTTCTTAGTTACTATCTAATATTTGGACAAGCGCAAGAGGAAGTTTGTTCAAGGGAGATGTTTAATACTTTTGACATTTTTAGAAGCAAAAATTCTACATCCTTAGGATCATCTGAAATATTCAAGTTCAAAGGAGGTCAATATGGTCCATTTGATGAGTCTGAAGGGAGATTATTTTAAATATTAGGGATTTTGCCATTTTGTATTGGAATCTTGAAAATTCAAGGAATTATATTGAAGTAAAGCAACATTTTTTTTCGGATAGGTCATTCAAGATGATTTTCTACTTATTGGAATAATCACTTTGATATGAACCTTGAATATTTCAAAAAAATATTGTATTGCTGGGGAAAAGGAATAAATTTGAAAATTTCATGTTATTCAAAGTGCAGATGGAGGAATCCTAAAGCTGCATGGTGATGTGCAAACTTGCGAGTACCAAGATGTGCAAGTGATGTGGGAGATTTTGCGAAGTGAAATGGAGTTGTCTAATAGTATTTCCAGGCAACAAAACCGCTCCTTTTGGAGGCTGCCAACCTGGCCCCATCGTCAGTCAAATACAACCCAATGAACTATCTGATACTAAAGAGAAGCAGTGCTCTCAGTGCCTGAAGTCACAAGAAAGAGTATATATATAGTAGGCACCCTCTTACAGTGGTGGTGATTGGTACCCGAGACACAGAAAAACCGTTTTTCTTCTTTTAGCTGCAATAAGTAATCACTGAACTTGCTATTTATTATGACAAAATGATATATGATTGATGCAATGTTATGCAAATCCATGTGTATATATATTGTAGATTTGCATAATTTGCAAGATTCATCATGTATGATCATGGATGCTATATGGATTAGTGCAACCATCTTTTCTTATCATATAGTATATAGTATAGAAGTTACTTGAAAATAAAACGGGATCATGAAATTGGTGTTATCTTTCTTCTTGCTCTCCCCATTTCCTTAATGTGATTATGTGGTACCAACTGAATGATGTTTCTGTCAAATTCACTCCAAATCACTAGAGGTGATTTAAGAATTTTAAATAATTCCCAGCTGATGCTCAAAAAAGGAACTATAAACCATTTTTTGTCTTGCATATTTTAATCATCTAGCATGCAATTTGGTATATCCATATTCTTCGTCTGACATTACTCGGTACTAATCCCAATTTCAGAAAGGGTCACTGCTCTTCTAACAAAAGGAAAAAAAGGCAAAAGTTGTAAAGAATATCATACTTTTCTTTTGTGTGGAGAGCAAGTTTTGGTTGGTCAGACCAAACTAACAGGTAAAATGCTGGTAAGAGACGTGATTGTATTACTGGTTGAGAATAAGTTACAGAAACAAATAACAACTCATAGGGTTCCTATTGCTTTGTGAGTCAATGTCTCAAAATTTATCCAGAACAAATTCCAAGAGAGGAATAACAGAAGAAAGGGACTATTTGAAATAGACATTGCATTTTCCTTTATTCATCGTCTGAGATAGACATATCCCATCAATTCAGAGCGATATCCTATCCTAGAAGTTGAAGAGCACTTCTCCATGGATGAAATTAAATCATGCATTGCAATCCTGGTCGGTACGTATTTTCTGGTACATAGATCATATTATCGATTTCAAATCCTGGTATCTACTAATTTATCAAAGATAAAAAAGCAAATAGTAGGCAAAACATCTACTAAATCGGAAGAGCACCAAACCTGAACTATTACGAAGAGGGTTAATTTTTTATGCGCAATTCCATTGGAGAAAAACTAGAGAGTAATAGAGTACCTAATTTATTATCGTGGAATCCACATATGATATAAAAAATAAACAAAGTAGTATGATCAGGACAAACAAGTCACAGTCCATCCTTCTTTATCTGTACTAAAAAAATAGTGAAGTCACAAAAAGCAGGAGACCTACATTAACAAATTCATTGAATTGGAAAAAGATACATCCGCACAAAGCATCTTAGTAGTGCTTTAGAGATTATCATTATAACTTTTAAATCCTTTATTAATGCACGGTTTAATATGCTGATTGCTCTCCTGGATTTGGATATACAACCAAAAAAATAATATTGAAGAAAGGCAAAGTTGGTGCCTGCACGATAGGTCATACGCTTGCAACCTCCTCTTATATGAGTTAGGTTATTACAGTTTGAAAAATATCTCAATAAGTTTTTGACGCCGTTGTCGGTGACTGATTTAAATATTAATAGTGTGAAACCCCATAACTTTTAATATAACAAAATATATAAATATATAATTAAACAAATTATGAGGAAAAATACATATGATAAATTTTATAATTTAGAAAGAAGAAACCTTAATTAAAACTTTATCTCAAAATCAAATTAATATTTATTAAAATATAAATAATTTAAATTCTGATTAAGTAGATGAAATAAACATTTAATTTCCTCAATTTAATGAAACAAAAAACAATAATAATCACACTAATTATATTTAACTAGTTATATAGGAACACCAAAAATTATGAAACTAAGTGTACGAGTTTAATCAAAGAATATAAAATTATCAAATATAATCAAAGTTAATAACTAAATTAGAACAAAGTAAAATTAGTCGATCAATTAAAATCTGAAAAGGGCAATTAAACACGATGATCTACGTAGTTCCAATCACAGAAAAATCAAAATTAAACCTCTTCATCTATTCTCTTCTTTTATTTCCAATAAACCAACTAATTAAAATTCTAATTAATTTATGAGACACATGATCGTTTACACAACGTCGGTCATAGAATATCGGATTTAAACCCATACCATAATCCTCTCTCTTTCTTCTTTTCTTACCGAGAAATTGACTTCTCTACACCTCTCGTGACCTTGTCTCTCCTGTCTCATTCCCCATCCTGACTGGTTGTACTCTCTACCTCGTGCGTGAACGCATGTCCCATCTCTTTTACTTCCCATGGTTGCCTTCTTGCCCTTATCTTTTGATCTCTTTTTTTTTTTTCCTAAAAACCAATATTTTCTTTTACCTCTCTCCTTGTCCCTCTTCACTTCAACCCCAGCCGAGAGAGAGAGAGAGAGAGAGAGCCCTCTCATTTTCAATTTTCAATTTCACTCCTCTCTCCCTCTTCAATGTTGCCATCTGCCCGCCCCTTCCCCTCAGTGCTGAACCATCCTCACACCTCCCATCTCCTTTCTTTTTCCTCTCACGCAGAGGGCGCCCAGGCCCGACCCCCTTCGCCACCCCCCCTGATTCACATATTCCCTCTTGAAGCACCCACCTCGCTGGTACCTTGTTCTATACTTGCCTTAATCAAGCTCGCGTCACCCACGACCAACAACGACTACTGGCCAGAATCGACCTCTGTTGTGTGCTACCCTTAACTGAGCGATTGAGCTTCCTGCGTGGGCTCCACCTTGTTTCATAGTGCTTCCCCTATTAGTGTCATTTATGCCTTCCTGGACTATACTGGTAAACTCCAACCCCACTATTCTTTTTGTCGCATGAAACTGATTGATTTACGAATCTGAGACTTGTTGATCCGATTTGGTTTCTGTGAGGTACACCTCTACACTAGAATAAATTCCATATTTCAGATTTTGTTTCAAGGGTAAGAGTTGTACCAAAGTTACTCGGGCCTTGTTCTTAGTACATATCTCGTTCTAGAGGTGACATTGTTATCATTCTATTTTTTTTTCTGTGCTAGTTCTGTAATTGGTTTCCCTTAAATTGCTAACACCAGTCCCAGTCTCTTTGTTGGTTATGCCGACATGCTGGTGTTTGGTTTTGCCTCTGATATTTACCAATACTAGTTTTGTTACTTGTGCTATTAATGAGTTGCCTTTGATTTCCTAATGGTTTGTATCTTTTGCTTTGTCTCTGGTGTTGTACCTTGCGATGGGTTTTGTTCTCTAATTTTGTTGGGTTGGTTGCATATGAATCGGCTCTTGTTCCTAACTTGTACTATGATGGTTGTGCTGCCTTGCTTGTTGAATCTAGTTCTATGTAGGAGTTTAAAATTTAATGGGTATAAAAATAAGATTAAGAAGCTTTATCAACATAATTACAACCAAGGCATATTGAGCTATATAAGTGAGTTAAATTAATTAATTCGAATTTAGGCGGAGATGAAAATAAATTTCGGCCCAATGCTTAAAAACTCCAAAAAAATAAAAATGTGATTTAAAATAAAAATGATTATGAAATAATTAAGTCATTATCCTAATAATAATTATAAAAATACATTCACTGATGTAAGCAAATAGATATGACAAAATAATATATATATATATATATATATATATATATAGTGGAGATACCATGAGCTTAAACTCACGGAGGCCTTCCGTGAGTTTAACTCAAAAAATATATCAAATCATTTCGAAATTTAAATTTATCATTCTCATTAAATTCTTTATATGAAAATCTCATGGGATGCAAAAATTTGGAGCGTTTTGAGCTTTTAAAGTTGTAGTTTTTAATTTTTGAAAATCAGCTCTAAAAATAATAATAATATATTCAATACTTGAACATCATTTTAAAAAATTAAAAACGGTGACTTAAAAATCTCAAAACACTCTAAATTTTTGCATCCCACCAGATTTTTATATAAAGAATTTAATGAGAATGATAAATTAAAATTTCGAGATGATTAAATATGTTTTTTGAGTTAAGCTCACGGAAGGCCTCCGTGAGCTTAAGCTCACGGTATCTCCACTCTCTCTCTCTCTATATATATATTAATGAAAATCATATATTAATAATTTTTATAAATTAAACAAAATAAATTATTATATTGATTTTTAGATTTATAATCTTTATATCAACAATAATATCTATAAAACAAAATATATACTTACAACGTAATTGATGAAATAGTAAATTAACATATGATTCACGTTAGGCTTAAATAATTGTGACCATAATGGTATGATTTAAAACTAAATAATTTATAAATTCATTAGATGGTAATGATATTTATAAAATATCTATTAATCAATTTCTCTATTTTGTTTAATTTTAGTTTTTATTTCTTAAAAATATGTTATAATTGTAATTGTAATTAAAAATAGAAATTAATAAAACATTGATTTGTACTTATACTTGTGTGTTATTTGTTGTTTATTTTTCTAAATTTCTGTCACTCATCGTCTCGCACTGTCAAATACTATGAAACACGTAAAAATACGATAAAAATAATAAACAATTAAAAGACGGTTTAATTGAAACCCAAATAGAATAAAAAGGGATTAATATGGTATACACCTTTAGAACTAACACTTAATCAAAATAACAAATACCGAACAAAACTAAGAAAAGAAGTATGAAAGTGATTAAAATATCAAACACGATAAAAATGGATACAAACGCGATAATTATTATTTCGACGCCTTATAAATACGACAGAGATGTTGCTGAAATTTTAATAAAAAGACGATAAAATCCGAACATATGTTAATTAAAACACCGCTTTAATTAATTATTAATTCTGAACTAAATCACGTAAAAACTAACGGACACTCAATTTAAATTAATAATAGGTGATATAGTCGACTCGGATCCACTCGTGGAGATCAAGGCTGATTCCGACCTCGCGTACGCAGACGTCGATCTCGAGATGGGCGCGCTGCCTTTGGATTAGAGCGACTCCACGATCCTCGCCAGCACTCTCAGGTACGATTTCCTGGGATTTGATTTCCTTTCTTCAGAATTTGGAATCCAAACCGAAAATAAAATATTTTTAAAATAAAATCGAATTGCGGTATTTTCTGACCAAAATTGATTAGAGACCAAAATTTTGAACTGTCATATGCATTAGTTAATTGACCAGCATTTTTGAGGCCTACCCGCACTCGCATGTCATATCATATCATGATGCATGTAGACATGATAGGAGTAGGACTTGGGAAATAGTCCCGAGATATGATTATGTTAGAGTTAAATAAATAAAGTTATAGATTATAATTAGTAGATTAATATTATTAATATCATTAATTATAAATTAAGTTAGGTAATTAATCATGCAAAATGTATGGAAAAGTGCTGAGAGGCGGGCCGGGTGATCTCAGTCTGAGGTTGTCTTGTATAACCAGACCAACGGGTTACATTCCTCTTGGTTTTTATATACACTGCGCACCTTTGCTTGTCGGTTATCCACCGACCCCGTCATTTGGCGGTTTGGCCGTGCCAGAGTGTTTTTCTTTTGATCAATATTATATTTTTACTGTACTTGATATGATTAAGATTTTTAATCCAAATTTGAGCGATTAGGATACCATGTCTTTCAGTGTTTAGTGTGGGCGGCCATATCCGAGTCTGGATTCTACCCCGTTTTGCTATTTCTCGGGATGCGGCTCTCTGACCCTTAGTTGGTACAGTGTAGGCTCCTATTTGTATCATATGTCATTTTGTCATTTCTCGGGATGCGGTCCTCTAGCCCCTGGTTGGTACAATGTAGGTTCCTATTTGGGATGCGGTCCTCTGGCCCCAGGTTGGTACAGTGTAGGCTCTCATTTGTATTATATTTCATTTTGTCATTTCTCGGGATGCGGTCCTCTGGCCCCTGGTTGGTACAGTGTAGGCTCCCATTTGTATTAGTTTCCGATTTATTATTTCCTGGGTAGTTATCTCCTTTTGACGATATGGCAACTGAAAGCATAACTTCTTAATCAATTTTATTTTATTATTATTATTATTCTGTGAGGTGGATCATCAGATTCAGAATACCGAGTACGTGCTTTTAGCCGTCACTCTCCTAGGGTGTTATCGCTCTGGGAGGCCGAATTTTTCCCAGGGTATTCAGGGCATTGGCGCCCGCTTACTCAAAAATCCTAAGTTTATAAGTTGGGCCCGAATACGTGCCCGCTTAGGTAAGTCACAAGTCCAGGGCCCGACCACGTGCCCGTTTGTGGATGGACTGATGATCTGCAATTGGGTTATATATATACGGGGGCTTTAAATCTCGTATCTTATATATATATTTATTATATATTATATTATTATCCATAGATTTTTATAATTTGTGTTTATCTGTCATTGCTTGTCATCGCATCATAGCGAATTGTTAAAGAGACGTATTAACTATAATTTTACTATTTAAATAGATAACTATTGCATTTCAAATATCAGTATCGGTTTTTGGGTCCAGTCTAGGAAAAAAGATCAAATCTTAAGGCTAGATCTAAATCCGTCCTGAGTAATTTATAAAATTACTCACGTTTCCACGGTGGTTGTGAGATCTAGGTATTTCAGGTTCGGGATTTTCTTGGAGCGAGTGCTAGGGACAGTGCTGCGCGATGACAGAGATGCTTCACTGCATGTGCACGTGAGCCGGGTAGTTGGATAGGATCCATCGGGTTTTGAGCTTTATTTCTTTCTTTTGGGTTTTATTTGAGAGTTTTGTTGCTCATTCCGATGGAGCTAGCCCCGCCTATGCAGGCGTTGTATACTCTTTGTTCATTCTGGACTGTATAGTCATGTATTTATATTTATTATTATTTTGTTTATTCTGATATATCTTATTTTATTCATTTAGCCTTTCATATGCACGTCTCGTCGTGCGCACGTGGCGGGATTAATCACCCCTAATCCGCTTTATTATTTCTGGGGTGTGACAGATAGAACCAAGACTATTTGAGACTAAATATTTTATTTTGTTTTTACCTTTTTCTTTTCTTTCTTGCAAGCAAAGCACTGGCTAGTAGCCTACCTTTGGTAGTCTATGAGAGATCGAAGTTCATACGCTACACATTCGTTGCAGACATTCAACCTCAGTGTCTAGACTTTAGAGTAATCAACATGGCAACAAATGATGAAGACAACCACCTTCTCAAAGACTTCACCACATCCCATTCAAATGAACTCAATATGGGCTACACCGTGCACATCGTGTGATAAACCTAAATGTTATATACCTTTTATTAGGGTTAATCTCAAAAACTTATCAAAATTTAGCGTATTATGTTATTTTAATTTTATTTTTATTTGGAGTTTGAGATATTGTCATTGTCTTGTTTATTATTTAAAAAATTATAATAATTTGGACGCTAGATGAATTGAATTGGAGTACAACATAAGGAACAAGCTCAAGCGACAAAGAAAATAAGTTGGTAGCAAAGAAACTCAAGCGGTCCTACCCGGACTCAAGGAGTCCTACTCGAACCAGCGCAGTCCGACCTAGACTAGAAGTGGCTCGACTCGGACTATAAACGCCTTTTCACTAGAGTTGCCAGATCTGATTGAAAAGCATTTATTTTGATTTTGGAGATTGAATAAAACTGATCCCATTTCGTCCCCAGACCATCAGAGCCTAAGTTTTGAATAATTTTGAAGTCTAAGAATAATTCTTCAAGAGCAAAAAGTGATTAGAAAGAGATTCTGACGCTATCTCCATGGAGCATAAAAGATTGAGCAATGAAGAAAGAATAAAGATGAGAGAGGAAAGAAAGTACGGGCGCACAGAAGAAAACAAGAGTAGAGAGAAAATAAAAAATAAAAATTTTCAATATAGTATTAATAGTTAGCATAAATAAGTATTAATAGTAATAATAAATAAGTTATAACAATTATCGTGAACAAACGAGAGAATGAGTACACACAAAAAATTAAACAATGAAAAAAGAATAAAGAGGAGATTGATGGATTAGAGCAATTATGATTAGTGAGAATTAAGAGGTTTTTACACCCTTTCATCCCATACATATCTCAATTGACTGGAGAATAGATCTCAAACAAGAAAGAAGATGAAGAATATCATTGGAGAAGAATTTGAAGAAGGAGAACTCAAGAACCGGGCGAGAAATCATAGATCTTCTGGGTGTATTCTTTTCTTTACTCTTTTCTCATATTATACTGTTATTTAAACATGAATTTTTATACAATCTTTGACATGATTTGTGACTAGACACCCTTCTAGGGGTCTAGGTGTAAACTCGATAACTCAGATGATTTAATTGTACTCGTATGTTGATCTTTTAGTTCTTTTTATTTGTGATTGTTGTTTTGTCTAAATTGAATACTTAGTTTTAATCAACTGTATATTACCCTAAAAGTGAAAGTGAAAACTGAAAGGTGAAACCGAATATTCTGACCCAAAACAGTGATTTAGGTCGTAATCCAAGTACTTAATCATGAAACTTATTATCTCAGATGGTTTAATTGTACTCGTATGTTGATCTTTTAGTTCTTTTTATTTGTGATTGTTGTTTTGTCTAAATTGAATGTTTAGTTTTAATCAACTGTATGTTACCCTAAAAGTGAAAGCGAAAACTGAAAGGTGAAACCAAATCTTCTGACCCAAAACAGTGATTTAGATCGTAATCCAAGTACTTAATCGTGAAACTTATTACCTAAGGGAAAATCGAGGAAAACCCTGGAAATTGTGTGAGGTACCGAAATGCGAAGTATAAAATTTAGGTTATGCCAAAGTGATTCACTGATCTTAATGGGCTTAGACTTGTAAGGTAAGGTACTTAATCGTGAAACTCGAATTGTTTAGGTATGGTATCAAACCACGAAAGTGTAAATTTAATACTAAAGTCTGAAATTGAATCCTCGACAAACATTAGAATATATTAAAATATCAAATAGAGTGAATTAACCAAGCGAGTGAGAGTGGAGCCGAAAACCCCTAAAATCCTTTATTTGATAAATTTTTCAGTTGTTGTTGTTAGATTTACATTCTTAATGCACTTTTAATTTAGTTCAAAACACCCGTTTGATTGTCTAGATTAGTGAATCTTGTGAGAACCGATAATTCACCCTTGTCCTTATGGTTCGACACCCCGAATAATACTTGACTAGGTCGTACGCTTGCGGCTAAAATTGAGTATAAATTAGGGTATTTATTAGTTTAGCAAAATACACATCAACGTATCACATGTGCCTTATGAGGAAAGCGCCTCGATGGATTTCTAATAGAAAAGGAAAAAAATCGGCCACGAGAATAACTGAGTGGGAAGAGTGGAAAGCTACACACATATTGTTGTACACGTGATTACTCAACTCGATGGTCTAGTGATTGTCGTGATAGTTGATGGCATTCAGAGCGTACAAGATATCTGGGCCAAATTGAGAAGGACCTATGCAGGGGTTGAGAACAACATGCATGTATTTCAAATCAAGTGAGAGATAGATACAGTGTTCATGGAGATAGGATGATACAAGAATATGCCATGTAACTAAAAAGACTATGGGCAGACTATAATTGCTTCTCGTCATTGGCAAGTTATAATGATCCAGAGTGCAAAAGTGGAGAGATCTGCTCTGAAGAGAGGACTATGCAGTTCTTGGGGAATCTAAATCATTATGATGTAGGAAAAGAATCGTATGCAGTTGCATTCCGATGCTAATGGAAGCATAGAGACGCGATCAGCATTGATAATCTCAAACTCAGGTATGATAGGAGTTCAGGGGGAGACTCACAAGTGCTACAATTATGGAGAAGTTGGGCACTTGAGCATGACTTGTCCCAAGTGATTTGTATTTTGCTAAGCTAATAGATATCATAATTTATACTCAATTTCAGCCGCAAGCGAACGGCTTAGTCAAGTAGTAGTCGGGGTGTCGAACCACAAGGATAAGGGTGAATTACCGGTTCTCGCAAGTTTCACTAATCTAGACAATCGAATGAGAGTTTTTGTATTAAACTAAGAGTACATAAATCTAACAACAATGACTGAAAAGTTTATCAAATAGAGGATTCTAGGGGCTTTCGGCTCCACTCTCACTCTTTGGTAAATTCACTCTATTTGATCTTTTAATATGTTCTAGTGTTTGTCGGGGATTCAATCTCAGATTTTAGTACCAAATTTACACTTTCGTGGCTTGATACCGTACTGTGCGACCCTTTTTCGCGCGCTCCGCACCGCCGCTGGGCGATGGGATGCGGAAGAAGGACACGGAGATCCCTCCCAAGCGTGCATCTGTTTAATGCCGGTTGATTCTACCGTTTAGACCAATTTGAATGCACATTTAGGGGTTTTTAGTGATTGTGAGTTCTTGTAGATTCCGGTGGGCGCAAGCCCCCACCGTTAATTACCCTAGGCTGTTAACCTCGAGGCACCTCTGGATCTTTAAAAGGGAGAAGCAAATAGTATAGTTAAATGATGGTCAAGTGGTCGTCTGGATTCACCGAAAGGTTAATCCCATGAAAGACGAACCTACTACGGATCGTACGGATCGATTAATCTCTTCGGAGGGTTCGAGGTGAGTCTACTACGAACGACTCAATCTCGGTTGATCTAGAAGATAAACCTACTTCAGAATGGTTCAAGAGTTGATCCCATGAAAGACGAACCTACTACAGATCGGTTCAGTCTTTTACCGCCTCGAGAGATAACCTTACTACAGATCAGATTAATCTCTTCAAAGGGGGTTTGAGGTGAGTCTACTACAGAACGACTCATCCTCAGTTGATCTAGAAGATAAACCTACTTCAGAACGGTTCAATCTTAACTAGTCAACAACCAATCACACAAAATACAACTCGAAGCACTAAGCCGGTTGATCTTGAGGTTGGTGAATCAGGAAAAGGGTGGATTTGGCCCACGTGTTTCTTCTCACTGATCTTCTAGATTATGAATTCTAAGCACTAAGTCGATTCATAAACCTAGGAACATAACTGCGCACAAAGTCAAACCTGAAGCACTAAACCAGCTTAACATTGAGGCGTGTGTTAGTGAAGGAACCTACTACAGAACGGTTCACATTCACTGTTTTGTGGATGAATCTACTACAGAACGATTCAATCTCACAGTCTCGGGAGATGAACCAGAAGACAAACTTATCGACGGATGAGTTCAGTCTTACTAGCTCAACTAGTCATGAATTACTTGTTCATGACACCGAGTCATTAAAATGTCACTCCTCTCGGACATCGTAATGTTCTTCTTTCTTAGAGTCGACATATTTCTTCATGTTAATGTCGCAGCCTTGGTTATTCTTCAACGAGCGTCAAGATGTTCTTGTCCCGACTAATCGTTCTAAATGTTGCATTACTTGTGCAAGATCACTATGTTGCTCTACACCCCTTGTGTGAGCGTATTTATTCACCTCTAAAATGTAAAAAGATTATTACATTTTTATTGATTTTTTTATTATTAAGATAATATCTTTCATTATTATATCTATTACAAAGGTGAATTTATTTTTATTTTTAAACTCTATTTATTTCTGTAGAAGATTACTTACAAAAATAATAGAAAATGAGTTAGCTATTATCTAGAATTTTATTTAGATTTTTGGGATTTTATAATAGCTAAGGTAATAGAATTTTATTTTTATTATTTCTAAATTCTATTTATTTTTGTAGAAAATTACTTACAAAAATAACAAGAAATAAATTGGCTATGATTTTATTTTGGAATTTTTAGGATTTTTATAATAGCCAAAGTAATAGGATTTTATTATTATAGTTTTTATTATTTTTAAATTCTATTTATTTTGTAGAAAATTATTTACAAAAATAATAGAAAAAAATAGCTGGCTATTATTCAGAATTTTATTTGAATTTTTAGGATTTTTATAATAGCCAAAATAGCAAGTCAAAGCTTGGTCAAATAGGGAAAAGCAACAATGTCATTTTGCTTTTAAATTGTTTCAGTACTGTAAAATTCTTAAAATTGAAATGTTTTTATATAGAAAAATACTATGAAAAACAAAGAATTTTTAGAAACAAATTTGAGTTAATTTGGAGTTTGGGAAGACCTCTAAATGATTTATTTACTCTTTATTATTTTCATTTCTGTTATTAATTGACTATTGGGCCTAATTGTCTCGGGCGGATTTAATTTCGTTTATTTTTAACAGTTGGGCCCAGTTTAATTCCTTTTAATTTCCTCTCGAGTTGGGCCGGCTCTCACTCGGGCCATGATCGATACAACATTTAATATAGCCCGTTGGATCATGCTGAGATTAGTGCATAGTTCTTATTCAAATATTCAAATGTATTTGGGCCACTGGATTTAACTAAGATACGTGTTTAATAGATCTAAGGCCCAGATCTGTTTCCATTTTAACTCCCTTATCCCTTTGACAGATATCAATCGTTGATGGATCTCAAGATTCGGTAAGCTACTTTAATAATCGTGTTAACTGATCTCTAACTCTCTTGACTTGTCTTTGCGTCAGGATTCACGCCGGACGGTGGTTTCGGTGATCGGAGATCTTCTCATTCAATCGGATTGATTCATCGATGTCGTCTCACCTTGGTGAATCTTTCTGCGGTGCCCGATTGGAGATCTGTACGGTGATTAACGCTACACAATGGTGCCAATTCGGTGTACCAATCGGTATTGGTACCGAGATGCAGTTCTTGTCAAATTCGACGAAATTAATCGAAGTTCTTGACAGCTACGAGGTTGTTGAGCATCGTCTTGATATGAGAGTGTGATATGAAGTGAATAGGGGCTTCTCCTTCACTCTTAGTAGGACTGAAGCATCTCACCACTTGGTAGTGCCCAGTACCGGTCGGTTTCTTTTCTAAATTCGTTAGAATTAACCAAAGCTCTTGACAATTGTAAACTTATTGAGCATCGCCTTAGTATATATATGTGATCTAGAGTGAGTATAAGGTTTCTTGCTTACTGTTAATCGAGCTGAAGCACTTGTGTATTGAAGGCGTGCGGTACCGATTGGTACCGGTTTTAATTCCTTCTCAATTTGAGATGTTTATTGAATTTGCATACTCGATTGATAACTCTCAGGCCTAAAGGCTCACCTAGGCATTGCTAGGGCCAGTGGCTCGCTGAGATTGCAAGGCTATTGATTAGTTTATTCTTGAAGCATTTCAACAATACACTGGTTTGTACCAGATTCAATAATTTCAATACAAAATTGCAAAGCCTATGTTCTTAATTGAATGAATTATACAATCAAGGTGACTCAGGGATAACAAGCTCATACTTTTCAATTATTATGCAAGCAGGTATAAAGAAATCAATCAAGAAATGAAAATTCACAATGGAAATCATATAATCATGAGTTCTTAATACTTGTGACTAATCCAGCCTAAAGGCTCACCAATCACCTTGTGATTGGGCCGATGGCTCACCGGAGATTGTGATATCATTCAATAATCAATTCTGACAATAAGAAGTAGCAAGATCAGAAAAGAATAAAAGGGAAATTCACAAAAGAATAAACCTCAACAGTAAAATTGAGCAAGAAACCCTCATCCATTGCACAAGTATGAACAAAATGTATCAAATAACGAAAATTCCAGAGGAGAAACATAAATGTATGCTAATTGAATCAGTTCATATGATTGATTACCTCAAGCTTTTGACAGAAATCTGAATTGATCAAATTCTTCTTATTAACTCTTGTAAAGTCTCTCTCCTTTCTCTGTGATCACTATTGGGTGTATGTGAGTATGTATATGCTCTCAATTGCTCTGCCTAAGGGGTCCTCCACTGCTGGTACCGAATCTCGGTTTATATAGAATTAAATCGGCCAATTAACTCAATTGTGATTGGTTGGATGTCTCTCACTCGGATTGCCAGCTTGGATACATCTCTACCCTTCATTCTACTTCAATCAACGGATGAGATGAAATTGTGTTTGTTGCTAAAGCTGCATAACCGTTTCTGTTACTCCCTTTGACCGTGCCGTAATTCAGTTGACTTCAATTGAGCACATGTTCTAATGGATGAGTGGGCCCCTTATCGTTAGGTCGTATTTAAGCACCTCTTCATCGCTTCTGACAACCCTTCACTCTCAATTGCACCGAGGCCTACTCAATTCAAAATTGTGCTTCTGTCTCACCTTCCCTCTTGATCAATTTCAGATCTTTTCATTCAATTGCCTTGCTTATTCACCTCCATTAGTGTCGCCTCACCTTAAGGATACTACTTAGCGACGCAATTTTATCTCTAAAGCATTAATTGAACTCGCCTCTTCGTTACTGCTCTCAGCGATTCTCGATCTTTGAACCTCTTCTTGACTCAATTGCCTTGTCAATTCGCCTTCATCAACATCGCCTTACCTCAAAGAATCCACTTTGTAAAGCAATTTGACTTCTGCGGTGCCAATTCATCCATTATCTTTCGGCTTGTCTTCAGGTCCTGCCCGATTCGACTCTCAATTCATCTCACATTGCTAATTAATTCGACAACGTCTTTGTCTTATCATCATATAATCACTGTTATCTCTTTAATCACCTATAGTCATGGTAAGGCACCAAGGGAAACGAAAAGCACGAGCCATGCTTGAATCGGGTAATGGCGAGAAGAAGAGGGAGGGAGAAGGTTCTTTAGCTAGCTTGGATGCGCATGGCACATATGCACCAACGCATGGGAGAGAAGAGGGGCAGAGGTTCAACACATCTGGACCAGGTTCACCTTTCTTTTCCTCTCTTGTTTAAATTTATTTGCGCTGGATTGAATAGGTAGGCTAAATAGACTCGGCTTATAGCTTTATTTCATGCTCCCACTCTCATTGCTCTGACTATTGGGTCCCATCTGTAAGGTTTAAGGGTTTAGATTTGTAGGGTTAGCAGTTGATTAGAGTTAATATGCTGAGGTGGCTCTGTCTGATTGGTTGTTTATCTAATAAATGGTTCTTCAGCACTAATGATCTAATTAATGACTGACTGAGGTGTCTATAACTAACTGTGCCACGTGTGTTTCCTTATGCCGACTTGTACCAATCAAATGAAGCCATATGTAACACTGTGCACACCGTGTAATGACATGGCGCCATCTGCGTACGCCACGTGGCACCAAGTGGGGCCCACTTGTCGGTCATCTTCTTGTGGTATGGTGGGGCCCACAGCGTGATGAGGTGGACCAATAGGGAAGTGCCATGTGACACTCACCGCTGAGGTGGCTCACTCGATGTGCCATTTGGCATTTCTCTTGTTCTTGTGGACCATTCACAGGCTGCCACATGGCAGTGGCTTGTGATGTGGACCAATCAGGGACTGCCATGTGTCTTTGAAAGATCTGATAGTGTTCTGCCATGTGGCAAGGGGTGGGGAGGTGGACCAGTGAAATGTTGACACGTGGCATAAGTGGGACCCACTTGTCAGACATGTGGGACCCACATGAGTGAGGTGGACCAATGAGGTGCTTTGACACGTGGCAGCGTCTTGCCGAGGTGGCCCGATGAGGCGCTGACACGTGTCACACCCTCTCTCTTCTCTGATTCTGTGTGTGCATGTTTGGGATCCCCAGTTTGCACCCTGATGTGTCTCTGTCCCCAAGTTGCACCCAGAGTTGCTTTTGATTAAATCTCAGCCCTTGATTAATCCATTTAATCTGTTCTATCTTCTCTGAATTTATTTTAATAGCTCCACTTATCCAAAAATCATGAAATTTTCACCAAAATTCTCCAAATTCATGATGATCATCCCTGTAATTTTTAATTCCATTTTTACCCCTGCCTCTTTGAATTAAAAATTCTTTTGTCTAGAAAACCCTATTTATTCCTCCGAATTAATCCCAGATTTCAATTGTAGCTCAGTGTCTCTGCCAATTATCTCTCTCTTGCAGAAACCACCCTAACTAAATACCAATTAGACTTGTATTGATATTTGTTAGGGTTTGATTTGATCAACAGTTGATTATTTGTCAACAATTAATACAAATCTAGACTTGATCAGATGGTTGCTCCCAGCTTTGGCACCTGATCAGTCTTGTGAAATTGACTTTCAATCCCTTAACATGAGGGTGACTTGGTCAAAGAGCTGACTACTTATCGATAGAATTGACACAAATCAAAGCATGGTTAGGTGGTTGCTCACTTTGGCACCGTGTCGACCTTGAAAGCAAAATCACAATTAAAATTTCCCATGATTAGTTGTATCAGAATACTAGCTTGGCATTGACACAATTCTAGTTGTATAGAGATTATACTGCTTCAGTCTTCAGGGTTTGCTCTGAAGGTAGATTCTTAGGGTTTAATTCGACTCCTTTGATGTTTGGTCACCGAGGGTGTGGGCCCACCCTTTGTCGGTGAAAAATGATTATATGGATGACCCATCGGAGATCTCTTCCTCTCTCCCCGGATCTCCCGAGCGTCATTCACATCAAATGAATAGGAGATGACGGGTATTTATATCCTTGCTCGCACTTAGGATTTCCTTGTGGGATTAATGCTTAACCCTTGTTCCGGATTGATTAGACTCATTAGATAGGCTAGGTTCATGCTTGAAGGCCGCTTATAAGGGGTCGCCAGTGGGTCCCACTTGTCGAAAAATGTGATCATATGGTGACCCATCGGAGATTTTCTCTCTCTGGAATTTCCTGAGGGTCAGCCACCTCGAATGAGTAGGAGGTGGTGGAGTATTTATATCTCTGTCTCTCACTCTGACATTTCTTTGTGGGATTAATCGATTTGTTCCGGGGTTAGGCAGCGACCTCTTCTGACCAGTGGACCTTCTCTCTTGCCCTTTCTCTTTCCTCCTTCTTATGTTTTATTATCAACAATTGATATTTATTTTCATTTACTCAGCTGCTTAACTTTGAGATTTTCCAAGGGTAAACACGTACCTAAATAATTTGGGTTTCATGATTAAGTACCTCACCTTACAAGTCTAAGCCCATTAAGATCAGTGAATCACTTTAGCATAACCTAGATTTTGTACTTCGCCTTTCGGTACCTCACATAATTTCTAGGGTTTCCTCGGTTTTCCCTTAGGTAATAAGTTTCACGATTAAGTACTTGGCCTACGACCTAAATCACTGTTTTGGGTCAGAAGATTCAGTTGCACATTTTGGTTTCCGCTTTCACTTCTAGGGTAACACACAGTTGATTAAAACCAAGCATTCAATTTAGACAAAACAGCAATCACAAACAACAAAAATTAAAAGATCAACACATTAGTACAATTAAATCATTCGAGTTTACACCTAGACCCCTAGAAGGATGTCTAGCCACAAATCATGTCAAAGATTGCATAAAGATTCATGTTTAAACAACAGTACAACATGAAAAAAGAGTAAAGAAAAGAGAACACCAAGAAGATCTATGATTTCTCGCCCGGTTCTTGAGTTCTCCTTCAAATCTCTCTCCAATGATGTTCTTCCTCTTCTTTCTTGCTTGGAATCTATTCTCCAGTCAATTGAGAGATGTTCTGGACGAAGGGGTGTCAAAATCTCTTAATTCCAATGAGAAAACCGCTTTAAAACTGCAAGTTCGCGCTTCCAGCCCAAAAATTACGGTCCGACATTTTAGAATTACGGTCCGCAATTTTTGCACTTTCTTATCAGAGCGAACCAGAGAGCAAATTCCATAATTACGGTCCGCAAATTTTGTCGAGAATTGTTTTTCACTTAATTTCTTCGTGTAGGTTCGACCCATCTCGTTCCAAGCATCATTTCTCATGTTGACATCTTTGTTTACATTCCATAACCTGTAAAATAATAAGAAATGCAGCAGTATCTCAAACTCGACATAAAAACTAAATAAATTCTTAACAATTAACATAAAATGTATAGTTTTTGAGATAAAACTCTAATTGAATATAATATATAATTGAGGCCTATCAAATTCACCCAAACTTAAACCTTGCTTGTCCCTAAGCAAGATTCAGTCGGAGACCTAGGGTACATCTCTAAACTAAGCAAAGTTCCAAGGAAATCTAACCTATATGCAAAACGTCGTGGGTTGTTTGAAAAAGAGGTGACTAACCCTAAGACAAATCCTTTCAAATTTGTTCAGCCATTAATTGGAGTTTTGGGAGAAGATTTGGGAATTGTTCGTTATTTCCGACTTCACGTGTGGTGTTTTACTCGAGGAGTTTTACCTTGAAACCAAGAAAATCCATAAAAAAAGAAAAATTACAGTGTTAATCATGAACCTCGCGCGGGTTATTTTTGTGTAGCTCAAAGCTTTATTAAGAAACCCTAAATGCGCACATGAGGCTGCCCCGTGCCGTGTTGAGGGTTAGGGAGTTCCACAATACCGTCCTAGCATATTTGAGGTTTAATTTGATCTTATTTTAATCAAAAATTTTCTTTTTATTTATTTGCGAATGTCACGGCATGTGTACTCTTAACCATGGTGCATCGATAATTTGGACCTTCTAAAGATTTATATATTTATTTTCAAATCCTTTTGATTGATTTTTTTTTCAGAAGCACCGGTCGACACTTGCCATAAGCA
This sequence comes from Schoenoplectus tabernaemontani, assembly GCA_037127355.1. NCBI lineage: Eukaryota > Viridiplantae > Streptophyta > Magnoliopsida > Poales > Cyperaceae > Schoenoplectus > Schoenoplectus tabernaemontani. Next base: position 16,994,728 of record CM073750.1, on the reverse strand, counting down.
CTTTTCTTAATTAAGTTTTTCATTTAAAATAAACAAACAAATTGTATTTTCAAGGTTTGATAAAAAATTTTGGGAGGACGTCAATTCTTAAACACTCATCATTCTAGAAACTTCCTATGACATATTTTTTTCTGATTTTTCGGACACGAGAACCCTTTTCATTCACCACATGTTATTTTAGAAAAATTTGTATATTTCCGTATTAATTTTCCAAAATTTCCAGCAAGACTACTCCTTTGCCAAAAAATTTCCTTAGGGTTTTTCAAAACTTTTTGTAAAATTACCCACTAAAATTTGATTTTCTAAAAAAAATTACAACAATCTCAATTAACAACTACATGACATGCAGATACAAGTAAGTCCAAATACCCCCCAAACTTAAATCAAGCATTGTCCTCAATACGTGAAAGAAAAGAATGGTATAAAGAACTTACGATGGAAGAAGAAAATAAAGGCGGGCGGGGTTGAGGCAGGTGCCTCAGTTACTAGGCGGGGCCTGAGGTTTGGAGAGAGAGAGAGAGAAGGGCTTAATCCCTCATCACTCGGTCTTTTTCGTCCACAACAAATCCATTTTTTCTCCATCTTGAGAGCACTCACCGATCAGTTTCACATATCATTTATAATCTTTTATGCGATGCCTGAAAGTCCTTATCTTTTTCCCTACCAGTGCTCACTGAGTCATCGTGTTTTATCACTATTTTTCTTGATTTTTCCTTCATAATCTCATTATGTTTCTCCTCTACCAGGGGATTAAAGACTTCAACCCTTAGAGTGGATGGTAGAGGTTTTAACTCGACCTTGGGTGAGCTTGGAGGGTTTTGGGTCGAGTCTGAACCTTTTGGAGTTGAAAATGTGATAGCTGGGCAAAATTACGGATCGCAAATTTTGGACTTCGGACCGCAATTTTGGCTCTGGAATTCTTTGCTCCGTTTATGCAATTATTACGGTCCGCAATTATGTTTTTCGGTCCGCAACTTTGTGAGTTTTTTGCTGTTTCTTTTGTTTCTTGCCCCTTCCCTTCAAATTTTGAGATTTTCAACTCCATTTGTTTGAAAAATCTTTCAAATTCCTTGTCAGCAGGATACGTGATCAATCGGTCAATCGGATCATCGACTGATAGTTTTTCAAATTCTTCTTTTACAATCACGTCAATCATGTCCACCCTACAAAAGTTACCATCATTAGCAGGGTATTTCAAAGCTTTAAACATATCGAATTTGACTTTTTCTTTTCCGATCTCAAATGTGAGTTTTCCCCCTCTAACATCTATTTGGGTGCCGACCGTATTCAAGAATGGCCGGCCAATAATTAAAGGTGTACCGGGGTCCTCATCCATTTCTATTACGATAAAATCTATGGGAATATAAAATTTCCCACTTGAAGCGGTAAGTCCTCAACTTGCCCCACCGGATATTTTACTGATTTATCTGCTAATTGTAAAGAAATTCTGGTTGGCACTAATTCACCAACCCCAATTCTATCAAAAATAAATTTTGGCATTAGACTTACACTTGCCCAAAGGTCACACAAAACACGGTTGAATTTGGTGCTACCTATAGAACAAGGTATGGTAAAACTATCCGGTTTTGCAACTTAGGAGGTAATTTATTCATCACTATTGCGCTCACTTTTTCAGTCAAAGTTACAGTTTCTTCGTCTAATTTCCTCCTATTGGACAAGATATCTTTCAAAAACTTTACATAGGTCGGCATTTGAGTGACAACATCGGTGAATGGAATGTTGACATTCAATTTTTTTAATAATTTAACAAACATAGCATATTGCTTATCTAATTTCGTGTTAGCAAGTCTTTGAGAGTAAGAGATAAACCTGTGTGGGGGTACATACCTCGGTATGTCCCCCTTTATCTGATTCGGCGTTGGCGCATTGGTATCTTCTTTGTCACCCTCTTGCTCCATTTCATCGTGATTTTTCTACTGAAAGTCGGGTTGTTTCTGTTGCGCCTGAACTCCGGCATCTTGAGGCACCTCGGGTCCATCATATGCAGTTCCACTCCTCAGAGTGATGGCCTTAACAGTTGTATTGGGATTGCAATCCGGTTTAGGCGGCAGCTGACCATGCTGGCGTGAAGACGACGATGCGAGTTGCGCCACTTGCGTTTCCAAAAGTTTCCCTTGAGTCGCTAGTAGATCAACTTTCATGTCTAGATCCCTAATTTGGTCGGCCACTTGTTGGTTGACCCTCTTTTGGTCCTGCCTGAACTCCGCTTGTTCTTACATCATTTTTTCCATCATTTATTCCAAATTAGATTTCTGCGGAGCGCCTTGATCAAATTGTCTCTGCCCGTATCCCTGATTCGATCGGTTCTGATTGGAACTTTGGTTCTGATTTTGGGGTTGGTTGTCTTGGTTATTTCTCCAGGAGAAATTTGGGTGATTTCTCCATCCCGGGTTGTAAGAATTGGAGTAAGGATTATTTTGCGGTGGTAATTATTATTTAGTACATTGACTTGCTCCGCATCCCCCTTAGTTGCTCCACCCCAATTACAGTTGATGGCTAAATGATCACCTCCACCACAAATTGCATAAGGAGGTGATTGGTGTACCGCTGAAACGTTTTGGTTGGTCAAGCGGTCTATTCTCTTTTGCATCGCCTCCAGTTGTGCTGCCAATTTGGTCGATATGTCCGTCTCAATCACCCCCGATGCACCTCGAACTGGTACTCTCACCGAGCTCCATTATTGCTGCCCTAATGCCATCTCATCAATCAATTTATAGGCATCTCGAGCGCTCATGTTCATCAAATTACCACCTGCTGCTGCATCAATTATTAGTTTAGAGGACTGCTCAAGTCCTTCATAGAAGATCTGAAGTATGAACCACTTCTCGAGTCCGTGGTGTGGGCAAAGACGCAGCAACTCTTGGTATCTATCACATGCTTCGCTGAGGGATTCTCCTCATCTTTGCCTGAAATTTGTAATTTGAGCACGAAGGGCAGAAGTTTTAGATGGAGGAAAATACTTAGAAAGAAAAACATCAGATATTTGGTCCCATGTTCTTATTGTACCGATATCTAATGACCTTAGCCAATTTCTAGCCTTATCTCCTAAAGAAAAAGGAAATGATCTAAGTTTGATGGTCTCGGGTTCAACACCATTAATTTTAACCGTGTTACACAATTCTTCAAACATGACCAAATGTTGGTTTGAGTTTTCATGGGCTAGACTGTTGAACATGTGTTGAGAGAGCATGTTCAAGAGAGCGGGTTTCAGCTCGAAGTTGTTTGCTGCTACATTAGGCACCGTGTAGCCTAATTGAATTTCAATTACCTTTGGGGCAGCAAAGTCCTTCAAGGGACGGTTTTCATCATTCTCCGTCATTTGGGTTGCTTCTTCGGTGGCGGGATGAATAATCGGCTATTCAAGAAGAGAAGTTGTCTCCTTGGTTCTACGTCTGTACACCAAGAGACTTGATTGCCCGGCTAGATCGAGTCCTGAAAGAGCAATCAAATAAGTAGATCACAGAAAATAAAAGAAAATAAGAGAAAATAAAAAAATCTAGTCTCAGTTACTTATGGTTGAACCAATATTCACACCGTTGTCCCCGGCAACGGCGCCAAAAAACTTGATGTGTATTTTGCTAAGCTAATAAATACCCTAATTTATACTCAATTTCAGCCGCAAGCGCACGGCTTAGTCAAGTAGTAGTCGGGGTGTCAAACCACAAGGATAAGGGTGAATTATCGGTTATCGCAAGTTTCACTAATCTAGACAATCGAATGAGAGTTTTTGTATTAAACTAAGAGTGCATAAATCTAACAACAACGACTGAAAAGTTTATCAAATAGAGGATTCAAGGGCTTTCGGCTCCACTCTCACTCGTTTGGTCAATTCACTCTATTTGATCTTTTAATATGTTCTAGTGTTTGTCGGGGATTCAATCTCAGATTTTAGTATCAAATTTACACTTTCGTGGCTTGACACCGTACCTAAACAATTCGAGTTTCACGATTAAGTACCTCACCTTACAAGTCTAAGCCCATTAAGATAATTGAATCACTTTGGCATAACCTAGATTTTGTACTTCGCCTTTCGGTACCTCACAAAATTTCTAGGGTTTCCTCGGTTTTCCCTTAGGTAATAAGTTTCACGATTAAGTACTTGGTCTACGACCTAAATCACTATTTTGGGTCGAAGATTCGGTTTCCCTTTTTCGGTTTCCGCTTTCACTTATAGGGTAACATGCAGTTGATTAAAACTAAGCATTCAATTTAGACAAAACAACAATCATAAACAACAAGAACTAAAAGATCAACACACGAGTATAATTAAACCATTCGAGTTATCGAGTTTACACCTAGACCCCTAGAAGGATGTTTAGCCACAAATCATGTCAAAGATTGTACAAAGATTCATGTTTAAATAACAGTATAACATGAGAAAAGAGTAAAGAAAAGAGTACACAAGAAGATCTACGATTTCTCGTCCGGTTCTTGATTTCTCCTTCAAATCTCTCTCCAATGGTGTTCTTCCTCTTCTTTCTTGCTTGGCATCTATTCTCCAGTCAGTTGAGAGATGTTCTAGACGAAGGGGTGTCAAAATCTCTTAATTCAAATGAGAAAACCGCTTTAAAACTGCAAGTTCGTGCTTCCAACCCAAAAATTACGGTCCAACATTTTTGCACTTTCTTATCAGAGCGAACCAAAGAACAAATCCCATAATTACGGTCCGTAATTTGATAATTGCGGTCCGCAAATTGATAATTACGGTCCGTAAATTTTGTCCAGAAGTGCTTTTCACTTAATTTCTTCGTGTAGGTTCGACCCATCTCGTTCCAAGCATCATTTCTCATGTTGACATCTTTGTTTACATTCCATAACCTATAAAATAATAAGAAATGCAGCAGTATCTCGAACTCGACATAAAAACTAAATAAATTCTTAACAATTAACATAAAATACATAATTTTTGAGATAAAACCCTAATTGAATATAATATATAATTGAGGTCTATCACCAAGCTCGCCCAAAAGAGAGACATAGGCAGACATGGACAAAATATAGGCCATGGTCATGGTCGAGGTGGTCATACAGGTGGTAGAGATAGTAGAGGTATTCACCCTAGAGGCTACCGAGCAAATTTGATGGTAGCATATGAAGATGAAGGTGACGTGATCTTCAAAGGGGAGGATCAGGTGCTTTTCGAGTTACTTAGGTGAAAGTAGAGAGCAACAAGTGATGAGGACAATAAGAGTGTGACTGAAGATGCATCCACTTCATTCTTGCTCAGAGTTAAAACTGCTACTTATGTACATTCAACAAAGGTACTAATAATACACATCTTCTTGCATCCATATCTACCTCTAAATCACCTAAATGGATAGTGGATTCTAGTACATCCCGATATGTGACAGGTAATACTAGTGAGTTTTCCTCCTACACTCGACTAGCAATATTAGAAAACATCCAGGCCGCTGATGGTACTTCAAGCCAATGGTTGGCAAGAGTACAATGAATTGCATCGGTTCTGTGACTTTATCTAATGTGTTGTATGTTTCTTCTTTTTTTTAACAAACCTCTTATCTATTAGTGCCATTATACTTCAATTAAAATGTGTTATTTCTTTTTTTTATTCCCAAGGTGATTTTTTAAGAAAAGGAGACTGACCGGAGACTTGGGACTGGCACGTGGAGTAATGGGTTGTGGTACTTGGACCAGAGGGGCTGGACTCAGTGCTGACATCTATGGTTGAGAAGACATGTGTTGGAGGATCTAGTATGAGTGTGGAGGATGAGTTGTTATTATATCATCGACGCATGAGACATTCTTCTTTTGGAGTTGTGAGTTTTGTGTATCCGTCTTTATATGAAAAGACTAATAAGCAGAAATTTGTGTGTGACACATGTGAGTTTGGCAAGCATACTCGAAGCTCTTATATAAGCTCGGGTAATAAGAATTATGATATTTTTGATCTAATTCACTCAGATATATGGGGACCTTATTTCATGCCTACTATGAATGGTTATAGATATTTTATGACTTTTATTGATTGATTTTCTCGTGTTACTTGTTATATTTGATGAAAAATAAAAGTGATGTGTTTGCTTATTTCAGAAATTTTTATAAGTCAATTCAGACTCAATATAGGATAGTGGTAAAGATATTGAGGTATGATAATGATACAAAGTATACAAACAAGATGTTTGATGAGTATTTATCGACTCAAGATATACAACACCAAACTACATGCCCTTACACATAACACAAAATGGGGTGACAGAAAAGAAAAACATACACTTCCTCGAGGTAGCTCGATGTATGATGATCTCGATGAATATCCCAAAGTACTTGTGGAGGGCAAGTTGTACTGACAACTGCTCAATTGTTCAACAAAATGCCTTCGAGAGTGTTGGAGTGACAAACTCCATTTGAAATGTTGAAAGGTGATTATGGAGGGATTATGTCATTAAAGATGTTTGGATGTGTATATTTTGTGAAGGACAATAGACCTATAGTGGGAAAGTTAGATTCCAGAGCTGTAGAGTGTGTCTTTGTAGGATATTCTGGAACTAAAAAATGATATGTTTGCTGGAGTCCTGTGAAAAGAAGGTTATTTTTAAGTATAGATGTGATATTTCGAAAGTACGAACATACTACTCATTGGAGGTGACATCACCCTTTGGTGACTCGCTATATACTAGAAGTATAAGGCGAAAGGGGGAGAATAATGGTAGTGAGAAGGTGGTGACTGTGAAAGTGATACTTTATCCCATGTTAAGGGAGAATCAGCTAAGGATGTGGTAGATAATGTGGAAACTGAGTTCGATATTGATAATGTTGGGGTGAGGCTCGAAGATTTGGAAATGTGTATGTAAGAAGGAAACGAATGAATAAAGGAGAGTTGGCTACAGTCCTGCTCGTGCCAACAAGTCCCTCGTCTCAGTCTACCCTGACTCATGAGGCGCCTACATCATCAAACATAGGTGATAAAATTTCACTCTCTGATCTTCCCATGACATTAAGGAGGATTTCTCGATCGTTATGATTTTTCAAATACTCCACGTGATATTGTTCAGTTTGTCTCATACTCTAACATATCATTTGTACATGAAGTATTTATTGCATCATTGGATATTGTATTTATATCTAAGTGTTAGCAGAAAGCAGTAAAGGATCCAAAGCGGAGGGCCGTCATACTTGAAGAACTTGTAGCACTTGACAAGAACAAAACATGGGAGATAGTACCACTACCAGCAGGGAAGAAGGTTGCTGGGTGTAAGTGGATCTTCACAATAAAATAAAATCCAGACGAAAATGTTGAGCAATATAAGGCACGATTGGTGGTGAAAGGCTACAGTCGGACGTATGACATCGATTATGATGAGACCTTTGTATCAGTGATAAAAAATGAGTACAGTCATGATGTTGGTTTCTCTTACAATAAATGGTGGATGAAAATTGCACCAGCTTGACGTAAAAAATGTATTCCTTCATGGAGATCTATTGAAGGAAGTGTATATGGAAGACGCCACCAGGATTTCACACGAACCAGACCAATGGCATGATGTGCAGACTAAAGTAATCATTATATGGGCTGAAGCAGTCTCATCGAGCCTGGTTTGATAGGTTCAGAAGGGCTATGGTAGGCATGGGTTATCAGCAGATCAATATCGATCACACAGTGCTCTTTCGATGATATGATGGACACAACACTATGCTTGCTATGTTTGTGGATGACATGATCATTACTGATGACGATGAAAGCGAGATTGCCAAATTGAAGACGAAATTGGGCAAAGAATTTGTGGTGAAGGATCTGGGGCAACTTAGGTACTTCTTTAGGATTAAGGTGCCTCGTGGAATAGGAGGAATTATCTTATCCCAGCAGAACTATGTGCTAGACTTGCTCGCAAAGACATGCATGTTAGATTGTAGGCCCACGACTTCGCCGATTGATAAAAAATACAAGTTGAGTGCAGAAACAAGGGAACCAGTGGATCATGAAAGGTACCAGAGGTTGGTAGGTCGTTTGATCTATTTGAGCCACACTCGTCTTGACACATCATTTGTTGTGAGTATGGTCAGCCGCTATATGCATGATCCTAGAAAGGATCATATGGACACAGTGCATCAGATTCTAAGGTACATGAGAAGTGCACAAGGAAAGAGGTTGATCTTCAAGAAGAATAAACACTTGGACATTGAAGACTATTATGACTCCAATTAGGCGAGTTGTGTTGATGACAGGAAGTCCACATCGGGATATTACATGTTTGTAGGGGACAATTTGGTCTCTTAGAAGAGCAAGAAGCAGTCCATAGTTATAAGGTCGACAACAGAAGCATATTACAGAGCTATGGTTTTGGAAGTTTCAGAGATGTTATGGTTAAAAGCTCTGTTGGTAGAGCTCAAGGTGGATTTAGAGACAAAGATGAAGTTATGGTGTGACAACAAACCCGCAATTAGCATTGTCAACAATTATGTGCAACATGACAGAATCAAACATGTGGAGATTGATAAGTTCTTCATCAAGGAAAAACTTAATATGGACAATTGGAGTTGGGACACGTAGCTACTAAAGAACAAGTGGCTAACTGTTTCACTAAGGGACTTAGTGTACCGGATTTATCTCGATTGTGTGACAAGATGAGCTTGATAGATATATTTCGCCCATCTTAAGAGGGAGTGTTGAGATTTATATATCTATAATAGCGGTCCACTTTCTATTAGTATCTTAGATAAATATTTGATATATGTCTTATTCTATTTTAGATTACTTTCCTAATTGAAATCAATTGTAGCCTATATATGTATATGCTGTAATAATGAAGAAGATTTTTTTCCCAATCAATCTTTCCTCTCTCTTTTCAATTTAGTTTGATTACATAAGTTACTGTTCAGAAACTAAACCTAGAGACCTCTAGTAGGATTAGATTATTTGAAAAAAAGAAGAAGGTTAAATACTATAAAATAATGTAAAACAATAAGACCAAGGAAAGCTTGCACTATGATTCCCAATATTTTATTTTTACAAACCTGAATGCATGCCTTTGCTGTAAGAGTGTTGAGTGTTACCTTCTTGTTCATTTAGTTTTGTTGCTTTTGTTCTATTTTACAATAGGAAACAGGGGCCATAGTATTAACTCTGTTATGCAACATAGTCCTGAACTTTTAGCATTCATTTTTTTTTCCAACTAAAACTAGTGGTTTTGAATAAACAACTGGAGTCAAAAGAACAAAATTGGAAAAAGAAAACGGCAAGGAGGATGAAGGGAAGTTTTGCAATTTGGTTCCAACCTACTTTATTATTTACTTGGCTTGTGCTTTTACTGTTTTATATACCCTGGCAGTATTGTTAGTTCTCTGTATTCAACTGAGTCATAAATTGGCAGTAATTTCTCTAAAATAGAATCAGAAGCTCCTTAAAAATTCATGAAAATTGAAGGTACATTTATTTATCAGCAGGACTGCATGATCTCATACTGACTGTTATACCAGATCAAGCTGATCTGCTAGCAATTGAAGATCAGAGGATCCACATAAAACCCAAGAAAACCAAAGAAGCCGTGCTCTAAAAGAATTGAAGAAAAAGATAAAAGGTGAAGGGCTCTCTTCTATCTAATCAACACATACCAACTGGTACTTGCTGGTATACATCCAACAATGCAAAAATTAAGCCATGACAACAGATCAACCTGATTTGTCAGCAACCAAAAAGGAAAAATAAATCAGACCAAATTAAATATGAGAAGTGGCAACAACCATTGAGGTACCACCGATTTGTACCTGATTAAAGGACATGCAATAAACTGCTAGGATCCCTGTGAGCACAACTTCAGCGCCAAAGATAAAGAAAAGGAAAAAAAGAAAAAAAAAAGTGCTACTGTGCTCATGCCTAATAGATGAAAAACAGGCAGAAGGAGAAATAATTTAACACTATTACTTGCTATATTGGGTTAATGGGTTCTCGTTCCAGGTTTCAGGTACGGTGGAACAAGCACCTTGCTGGGACTGAAAAATGCTCTTAGGGGATGAGGATCTATTTTGACCACCACAGGGTATATTAATAACAGGCTGTGTATAATGTCGAGGGCTGATGTGGTACTCCATACATCAATGAAGTATGCCAGATGGCACTAAAAATGAACTATTGCTTTGTGTTGTTCGGAGGTTCTGTCAAAGAAAAAAATATATATAGAAGGCACAAGGCGACAGCCTTGCTGGACTGCTAACATAATCTAAAGGAAAATGATATGCATCCACCATTACTATATGTTTCTACTGTAAAATCAACCCCACAAAGTTTGCCTTTTTTATGTTAGAATCTTTCTAATTTATTCAGTCCTTTTTTTTTGTACAAGAAGTGTATATTTTTCCGTTCTTTTTTTTTCTTCTCTCGCTGACACACGAAAAACATCTAAAAAAAGGACTGAATTTCTGTGAGGAAGGAATTGAAGTCACTTTACCCCAGTAGCTTGAGTAATATTTTTTCTTGCAGTAAAACAATATTGTTCCTACTTTTAAAATCTATAATTTCCTATCAAAACTAGATCATAAAATGTTTACATCTATTTTGGATTTTTTGTTGTTTTTTCTGACATAGTAAGCAATTACTGGTAAAGTTATAAGAAGATTCCTCATCAGTATTACATTTAAACTCTCTTTGTATACTTGATGTCTGAATGCTTGCATTTCATGAGTTTCAGAATAAAGTTAAAAGAAAATATTAATTGAAAGTTTCACTTTTCCAAAGGCGCAGCTCATCATGGTACACATTGAGCGACAACAACCAAAACTCTCCTACAATAACTGAAAGTAGAGCAAAACCACCAGAATATATTATTAGATAACATTTACAAAGATTTGCTTTAATTATTAAGATAAATAGATAAATATCCCAGTCCGAATTTATTACAGAATTTAACAAACTTGTCACTTCCGGTTATTGAAGATTGTGTCATTATCTTTGGAGGCATGTATGTGTTTTGCATTAGTTTTCGTGAGTGTACTCCCTCCACTCATCTGGTTGTTTCCTCCCTCCCTCAACCAACATCCCTGTCCATCCTCGCAGAGACCCACATAGACAAGGTCACTCACAAAGGAGATCTTAGAAGGAGAGAGTGCCACATGTGCCCGGAGAGAAATTTGCATTGGCTTATTTTCTTTTATGTTTCTAATCGATGTACTCCAGTTGGCGCTTACAATCTCATTCTTTTCATCAATTGATTCTCTATTTCTTTTCTCAGGTACAAATTTATGGTATAATAGATTAAAAATAGAAACTACCTTTTTCAGGTTTACTTAAATCTACTAAAAGTCTTGGATTCAGATTTTGGTAATTCAAATCAACTGAATAGTAATATTATCAAATTTTCCTGTCTGTTCTGTCAGCCACATAAATTTATCACACAACTAGGTTTACAATTATGTTGTGTTTCTTAGAGTGGATAACAGCACAAAGGACTCTCAAACCAACTTGTTTATTCTTGATACCCGGCCCCATAAAGAAATCTGAATTACAGTTGGCACTTCGACTAAAACTGTGTTTGTATTATATCAAGTGTACAACCGAGTATGATCTGCTCATAGCAGTACAATGTAGTAAACAGAAAGTATTGAATGGAAAAGAGAGACTTACAGAAATCCCAATCATATCAAGAAGGTCAGAACTATCCATTGCTAAAATATGAAGAAGAGAAACAAACAGAATCCCTGCTTCATAACAGTATTTCAAAGTAAGTCTTTATAAGCATGGTTTTCTCATTCCTCCAATGCAATCACATTAATTAATTGATGAGGCAGCATCATAGAACCAGTGGTGGAATCTTAGTTTCCATCTCCCAATAAAATAGGGATTATTTTGCAGAGAATGAGAGGGAGGAGTGTTTTGCATCTTCTTTTTCCTTGATAATATATGGGCATTTTATGTACTCCAAGGCAATTTTATAATTTCTGTACCTCAATTCCAGCGGCTCTGCTTGTATTATATATAAAACATTTTTTTGCACAAAAAACTGTACCTGCAATAAATAACAAAATACATAACTGTTCTGATCAGAACAACGAAATTTTAAAATAATCTACCTGATTACCTATCTGTAGCATATGCATTGACATTTTGGCATGAAAGATAGCATCCATAACAGTGGTAGTAACTTCTTTCAGGGACTGTACTTGAGTTGGCTTCTCTTTTGTTAAGAAGGCAACATGATCAAATTCTTGGGTACAAATCAACAGAATTAAGCCGCATCCACAAACAAGAAAACTAAAGTTGCAAGACAGAAATAACAATTCTTTCAAATAAAGCCCATAATGAATTACAGAAATTAGTTATAGTCTCAACATAACACATAACAACTGAACCACAAAACGGAACTAAAAATAATCTATCAAAAACATCAAATTTACATTAAGAACCTTCTGAAACCTAGAAACAACAAATATAACCCTATCAATTATCTATTTATACCAAGTTACACATTAGTTTACTCCCTGCAAAACTGCTTTTTCCCTTCAGAGGCCTCTACTCCACATACAACAAGATTAAACATTTCCCTCTACCGAAAGAATTTCTCCAAGATCACAAAAAGTCCTTCCTCTTACTCTCGTATCTCCTCTTGTCATATTCGTCTCTTTTTTCAAACAATCTCATGTTCATTTTCTCAATCAGCTCAGGTGCATTTTCACCAAATTGCCGCGGGCTGAGTTGCACAGCAAGTGCAAAATCCTCAAGCTTTATTGTTTTCTGGTCTATGTTGGATCGCTTGACTGACCCGGAAAGGTTGGCAACTGAACTGATAAGCCGTGTAAGGTACACATCAAGACTCTTTTGCAACAATTCAGCACAATTGGTACCAACTGCTTCGAGCCCTTCTCTTTTTGCAATACTTTCAACTCGATTTCTAATTGAATCTATATTAAACAATTCACCCAAACTACTACATGAAGGAACACCTGTACTGGCACTGGAACTGAAACCACCATATGACGGTAAGCGGGATCCACCAGCACTCGCCCGACAGAAGGGGATGCCAAGTGGAGCCTTGATTTGTTCCCTCTTAGAACATAGGGTTTCATTTTGATCCTCAAATTCTTCTTTGTGATGCAGAAGTCCATTTTCTGTTATTGAACCATCAACCAAGACCGAATTTGGGTTCACATCAAAACCCACAAGCCCGTTAGGCTCACCATAACCTGAGTCTCTGACCCTTCTCTCTCCACTACCAGTTCTAACCTTTCGAGGGGAACGCATGCCATTGCACCTACTTGGGGGTAGATTAGTACCCAAACTCTTTACAGGGGTTTTGTCAAGATAATTTTGCGAATTTTGCAATGGAGGAGTCTTGGAGAGAAGGGAATTTTTCAAAATGGATCGAATAAAATTGTTGTGCAATTGGATGTTGTCGTGCCCAAAAAGAGACGAGCATTGCTTGTTGAACTCTTGTTTAGTTATTTTTTTTGACAAAAACTGGTTCAAGCATGTGAAGTAGCGGTTCGATCGGTCGGGCCCCAGCCTCTTCGAGATCCGCCCCTTGATCTCAGCGAGGTTGATTCTCCCATGCTGGCGGTGCGCAGCTGAGGAAGAAGGCATCTTTCAATTGGTGAAATTCATGTAATTTCACCAGAGAAGATTAGAACTGTACTGAAATTCCCAATTGGGAGAGATCCAAACAATTCTTCACGGCTGTACAATCACAAAAAAAAAAAAAAAAAAAAATTAATGACAAAAGTCACTCCTCTGGGTGTAAAATCGTAAAAATTAGGCTGGCAATTAGAGTGAATGTACGAGAAAAAGGAGAATGAGCTGTAATAGTAGTAGCGAAATCAAAACCCTAACGAAAATTTTTAAAATTTCGCTAGATTTGAGTTGCTAGAAGGAGGGAATTGCTGTTCGAGCAGATAAATTCGGTTTATAGAATAAACAGATTGCCTTCGAAATCGGAACGAACTACTCTTAGAAGGACAGAGGAAAGAGGTCTGGTGGGAAGGAAGAGGGAAGCAAACCTTCTAGAAGCTCGAAACAGTGCGAATGAATACCAGAGAGCAGGAATCAGTCTCAACTCAGAGTCTCTCTATCTCCCTCTCTCTCTCTGGCTCCCGTGATGCCGCGCGATTTGCCTATTTGCTTGGCCGTAGCTTCTCTCTGCTCTCTCTCTCTCTTCCTGTTACTTCTCCGTTTGCACCGAATTAGAATTGGGGATTGGAATTGGAATTGGAATTGGAATTGAGCTTCCTCTTCTCTCTCTTCTCGATCACGGTGGAGCAAGAGCAAGGGCCAAGGAGGGAGGATGTTTTTTCTTTTTCTTTTTTTCTTATTTTCCCTCTTATTTTTCCTATTTTCGTTTTTCTTGTTAACTATTCCCTTTTTGCTCTAACCCAGCCTACAACTATTTAGGGATTTTTTTAATGGGAAAGCATATATGTTAACGATTATTTTTGTTTAACAATTAGGAACTAACAGATAGTTATTAAACTTAAAAAATGAAATTAAAATAAAAATTATACATGTAAATTATATTTTAGATAACTTGTGTATAAATTTTCACAACATTTATAATATCATTTGATTATCAATCAAATATCATAAAAATGCATCGTCGATTTCTTTTCAAAAACATGATATTAATTTAACTTATCTTTTTCAATATAATGCCACCATTTCAGTATGTTCTTCTCTCTCTTTTTTTTTCTTGTTTTCAAATTTGAACGAAATTTATTTTTGTGCCTATTAATTATTTGCAATCACAAAGGTTCGTGAGTTATTTTATATATATTACTTAAATATGTATTTAATTATTTCTCCTCAATTAAAATGTCAGAGGCATAAGAAATTTGGCAAGTTGCAATTGGAACTTCAACTTTTAGATAAGAACTTTTTTAGACTTAATCGAATAGTTCAGATATAGAAATTGTAATCTAAAATATAAAATAGAGCTAGTGAACTTTTAATTTTAAGAAATTGCACTTACTTGAATTAAAAGGTTTCAAATGTTCTCTTATTTTTGAGTAAGATTATTTTCCTATCAATAACTAAAATAAGTTCAAATTTGAGAGCAATGGAAACTAAAATTTTCATTTTTCTTTCCTTTCTGCTCTCTTTTCCAAGTTTGACAAAGCTCAGCATTCATATGCTACAACTCTTTCTAACTTCGGACCTGCAAAACTATGTGTTTGGATGATGTATAATAACACTATTTTTATTTTCAGAATAACAACACTATTATTGGGTTAACAATCATTCAAATATAAAAATAAAATCGAGAATAGCAGCAGAACAGTGCTATCCATTAACTCATAGAAAACGTTGAGTTAGGGGATTAGTGTCCATGAGAGTAGTGAAAATACTAAAAAAAATAAATTTTTTTGTTTTATATTAGAGTGGAGTAGTATTAAATAAAATATTAAAAAAATAATTAATTATTTTAACTATTCTCTTCAATGTTCTCAAGTTATCATCCAAACAATATTTTACTAACCCGAAATAGTAAAAATTAGCACTATTCTCATATTTTCCGAGATATCACTAATCTCATACTATTCTCAATTACTAACACAAACGGTGTTATTCTTGCACTAATCCTTTCACCATCCAAACACACCCAAAAACTAGCACTTGGAGGAAAAAAAAACCTTATTTTTATGAATAAGTTCTAGGAATGTGATGTTCATCCCAAGTGAAATCCCTAGACACACATCTTCAAAAAGAAGAAGAGAGTATTAATGCTGAAAGTGGTGGAGATTCAAAACACTTTGAACTAAAAAATTAGTTCAAAGTCTTCTAGAAACGTTGATTTTGTATCGAGATTCATAATGATTATTGAAAGTACGAATTTTGAACTTAGATTTTATTAAAAGTATAAATCTCGATGTAAAATCAACGGTTCTAGAAGGCTTTGAACCATTTTTTTTTGGTTCAAAGTGCTTTGAATCTCCCCCACTTCCATTAATGCTTGGTTCATTTTTAATGGCAAGTTATTGTATTATTCGCATAAAATATTAATACATGGTACTATCAAATCATTTTATCATTAGTCGAAATGCTTAAGAATATTTATTCAAACAATATGCAAAAATGCTAATACCTAATTAATAATAATAGTTTGTTGTTTGTATATATTTTTTCAAAAATGAATTACTGTGATTTTCATCATTTTTAAATATTGTTTCACCATTAGCATCACAAAGTGCCAATACTTGATAAATTCAAAGTCATTGTATCATCAGTCAAAAGACTTAATACTTAAAAAATTTATTATGATAATACATATAAAGTATTAATATATAATTTTTTGAGATAAAAGATGGCCCATATCATCCAAATTTAAATGTTAAAAAAAACTTCATCTGAGATTTAAACTATGATTTCTCTTACGGAAAACATTATTTTTACCATTGAATCAAAGAGTTATTCTCAAGTATTTACACAACTAAATATGTAACAATAGTTAGTTGTTTATTTATTTTTTCAAGAGCATAAAATGCAATATAGTGTGATGTTATCATTTCTAGCATCTTTTCGCGTTCAGCAACTCAGAACATTGATAATTAATTGTGAACTGCTGAGTTGCCCAAAAAGAAAGGAAAAGGACAACTGCTGCTACTTGAGGCCTCAATTGCCTCAAACACATATTATAAAATTATCTTACACTTCTTTCATTTGAAATAAGAGTCCGACTACTGTATTTTGCAAAATACATTGACATTGTGTATTTTATACTCTATTATTAATTTCAAGTAAGAAATGATCGATTTGAATCTTCAATCTCATCTTCATAAAAAAAATATTAGTAAATCAAAATTTTTATTTTTTTTAGAATTTATTTGCTATTTTCTCGGATGAAGAGAAAGTGATTTCATATGAAAATCCTGATTCATTTAAAAATAATGATTTCCCTCTATCCAAAAATAGTAAATAAGTTTTAAAAAATATAAAATTTGATCTGCTAATATATTTTGATACGAATATTAGATCGAACCATTCATATCGGTGACTTAAATTTGATGAATGAGCATAAAGCACACGCTCCCTGTACTTTGCAAAACACTATAGTCTCATTTATATATTAAATTTAAATATAAATGTGACACTTTTCCATTCATTATTTTTATTTAGTTAAATTCTCTTATTTTTTTTGTATTATAAACTTTTTTATTTTCTGGAGATACACACGATTATTGTAAAAAAAAGAATATTAGGTCCACTTATTTATTAATAATCAAATATTTATTATTAAAATAAATTAAGTAAATAAAAAAATCTGTGAAAAACCAACATTCTTTATAAAGTATATAATTAATAATTTCATATATCAAACCTTGTAATCAGTAGGGGCGGAGTGGAGCCAGCAGGGGATGCGTTTGCTCCACCGTGGCTCAAAAATAAACTTCTACTTATATGTTTTTATTTAAAAAAATAAAAATATACTTATATAGTTCTGAATAATTGTAAATTATTGCTCCATCCCGTTCCATATCCTGGCTGTGCGCTGCTAATCACTCTTCATTTTGCCACATTTCCTACTTATCTTTTTGAGTTAATTCTCACTCTTTCATGCGATTAGAAGCTATTTAAAAACAGTAATTATCAAATATAAATATTTGAGAGTCGGTATTGGAATCAAGTACATATGTTGATTAGATAAGTAGATTAAAAATAAAATCATATCGTACTCTTTTAAGAAAATGTTAACGACATTTAACAATACATGTCATTCGTTGACGTAATGTTTTCTAGTTCCCGCAAAGAACGGAAACTGGTCAATGAACTGGATGTATCTTAAAAATTTTACCGTTAAGGGGTCATTGAAACAACCAACAAACGGTATGACGAGTATGATTAATTTTTCTAAAAGTTCGAAGAAAAAAAAGACCAAAGCATTCCAAAAGGAATAATAAAGGTTCCCAATATAATAATTATGTTTATTAAATGCCTACAGTACTATCCATCACAAAGTACACTCATTTGGTTTTAACCCTTTTTGCCCCGGGGGGGGGGGGGGGGGGGGGGGGCAATCAAAATTCAAGTAAAAGTAAAAAAGACATGAAATGGCAATTCCGATTCAAGAACCAGGATTACAAATAGGAAACAAAAACACAGTAGCATGTAGCATTCACGGGTGAAAAATATATTTGGTACACCATTCAAAAAACAAGGTGCCGTTATTACCATGTTCGAGTTCTGCTTCCAAAAAAACAGCAGGATAAAGTTCTAAAAAAGAAGAAAAGTAGGCCAAAAAACATGGAGAGCCGCATTTCCAAATTAATGGAGTTCACTCAGGGGGTGGGTTTTTTTGTGTTTGGGGGGGGTCGACCATACCTGCAATAGAAAAAATGTGTAACATCAACATTTTTGTGTTTGACTAAACTACCCTTAAACTACATCAATGGATAAGCATCTTCACTAATGCGATACATCTAGCTGGCAATAAAAAATTCAAAATTATTTCTGCGGGGTGGGTACTAAAATAGTAGTATAATTACCATAAAATGTGTCAAATCCTGAATAGATGTACTAGTTTCCATTTTTTTTAGATGGTTGGTTGTTTATGCTTGCCATGAAATGTCATGTGATGATTGTAGTTACTGCAGGTTATGGAGACACATTCTATATGCATCACTAGACAAATCTCTCGTGCTTTGTTGTTGTTGTCTGTAGCTCATGCTGTTATTGAAGACGCATGTTGTCGTACATTTTGATAGATTTTTCTGTATGAACCAATGATGTTTGCGATCTCTGTTATGTGTGGTGATTCGTGTATTGATGTCTTGATTATAATATAAATTCTATACTTGCATGATTGCCAAGGTATATACAAAAAGAACGAAGAGAGAGAGAGAGAGAGAGAGAGATCTGCGCTAATATAACTTTGGCAGTCTCTGCCAAGTTTTCAAGAAAAAAAAGTGTGTGAGACAGAAAATACATCATACCTGTACAGGATAGAGAGTTGCCAAAAAAGAGCAAAGGTCAACTGCTGCTACTTGATGCCTCAATTGCCATTTGGACAACCTTTGCTGGGTCGAGCTGGCCGCTGCAATAACTGGAAGGAACAGCAGACATCTCCTGCCGTCCTGTCCATTCTTCTCCTGGCTTCAGAGTTATTGGTTTCTCCACTGCTGCAGCCCCCACGCACAGCATATGCTTGTACTCTTCATCTCCCAGGTCTGGTATTGCCTTTGCCTTCTTGTCCCATGGGTTCCACACCACTGTGATTTAAATAGATGATGAATCTGACTATGCATTTTTAATTTTTCTTACAATACCACTCTTGGGGGCAAGGGAGAGGTAATTTAAGAAAATTCTGTAACTGAATATTTATCCTGTTTGGGTACATTTAATGCTGTGTCTCAAGCAGAGAAAAGGGACGGAGGGGTTGACAGTTGCTATCAAGTTTAAGAAAAAGAAGGGAGTGCTTTCTGAGTTCAACATTTATGTCATATATTGGACTGATTTTAGAGTCGCTCATCGAATGTTCATGGATATATGTTTATGTACTTATTTTAAGGGCCATCAGGCACATGCCTGCAAATATCTGTGATGACAGGTTAATTAACAAAATCATAATAGATGAAGGATCAGAAAATAAAGTATTGACCAAAACTTAGAATAAACAAACAAACAAAAAATTGCATAAACTAGCCAGGCTGACAATCTAAACCATCTGTAAAAGTGCATGTGGGTGTTAGTGTGTTAGAGAGAGTAAGAGGTACCAATATCTGGAAGACCATCTTTGGCTAAAACAAAGGTTCTTTTCTTTTCATGGTCAATGATTGCTATCTTCGGAGGTGCACCCAGATATACCTTATCCACCTTATTCAACCAAAAATAAAGAATAAATTATTGTTACTGGTGTTAATAGTATTTAATTCTATAATTGTGAAACTAGATGAGGCAAATCATTGACTTGAAATATTTACATACCTCAGATTCAAAGACAATGGCATCCCCTTGTTCAGTAAAGCGATTATCTCTTCCCTTCAGAAAGTCTAAGTAATCTAACGTCTCAAGTCCTTCTACTCGCACCTCACTGCAAATTTTAAAACACCAGTTAATCCACAAAAGTTAATCCCTATTTTCCCTAAACTATGAAGAAGTATATCAGCATGATACAGGATGATTTTCTGTTTCCTCAAATAGCTTTGCAACCTTCATGAATGTAAAGAGTTATACTAGAAAAAAAAAAGAGACTCTGATAGTCCAAATTTAATTTTACAATTAGCAAGGACTATTTAGTTTTAAGCCTATTGCAGTATGAATAATTTTATCATCAAGTATAAACAGTTTTTCAATACAAGCATAAACATATATGGGATGAAGGAAGAAGTGCATTCATCACTTGTCTAAAATATGCTGGTCGTTCTTGTTAGGAGTAATCCTACAAAATAAACTTGTTTTTTTTCATTTTCTTTTTTTGATATATGCCAACATCTAATGAGATAAAGAAGTCAAACTAATAATTCATTACTTCTCTGGGCAACAGCAACTTACAGGTCAATTTTTTTACCACCCTTTTCAACCAGTCTCAAGCTTTCTATTATAAGAAAAATGCTCATTTTTGAGTTAAAAAAACACATAAAAGTCTAAAAAGAACAAATTAAATTCACTTGTGATAAAGTCCAAGGTGGGGCCCATATATACATCACTCCACAGCAGTGTTGTATTATTTCCTATGAGAATGGAATAATAACAATTTTTCAGTTTTGTCTTTTCTAGCAATGCAAAGGAAAATAAATCACGAACCTGATGTCAGATACGCGGAAGTAGGTAAGATATGCAAACGAAAATGATAGTGATTTCCCATCAGTGGCCGTATTTCTTACGCGAGATGTGAGGATCAAGTCCCCCCCAGGTGAGAGAGCTATCCTTAACCTAAATTCACAACTGTAGACACAGAGAAGCAACTATAACTCTATCAGATAGATAAACAAAAAAAAAGAGAAGTAATAAACAAATGCCTTTTTTTTAATATAATATAATAGTACCTCTTTTGCTACTAACGAGCAACCAGTCAACATGGACCAAATGGTATAGGACACAACAGGCAAAGAAAATAAAGGCAAGTTACTCCCTGTTATAATTATGGAAAAAACATGAGAAGGGAGAAACCTGTGCCAATTCTTCAGTTCTTCTCCAGAAGGCTTCAAAATTAGGTCAACAAAACTCTTGTTTGCAGTTTTGGTTGGAAAAGGAGGGGGGTTTTCCTCAATTTCCCACAAATAAGTCCTTGCAAATCCCTGTTGTTCTGAAACTCCATGAATTCCGACCTAAATTTTCCATAAAAAAGGGTTACTGTAAGTTTGTTCGTGCATGTGAATGTGCCTATTGAGTGTGTTTGTAAGAGTGTTGTCATTCTTGTTGCCTCTGTGTGTCTGTGTGGGTTGGGGCAGGTGTGTGGTGGTGTGTGGGTGTGTGGGAGAGAGAGAGAGTGAAAAGTGCAAGTTTATAACAACAAAAGCTTACATGAGGAAAACAAATTTGTATACCACCTCGAATAGGTTTTGGTGGTTTGAAAGCAGCCTTGCATAAAAGGGAAAAAAATTACATTTGTTAGTTGTTTGTTGGCTATGTGCCAATTAGTCTACGAAAAAAAAAACAAGTATATTAGAAGGTTCATGCTAAAAGTGGATTATATCCCTTACAATGGAATTATTTGACATTTTGACAATATTTCCCACAATCGATCCAACAACTACAGAAAACCAGAAAAAAGTTTGTGGATGTCTTAGATATACGGATAACCTGCCTGGTAGATTTTATTATTGAGGTAGTATTTCATATCATTTGTTGTTATATTCAGGCTATTAGTAATGAAACCATTCACTCTATAGAATAACATGCACCAAATCTCATCATTTTTTATACACATGGCACATGTTCTGGATCGAATATGCCTAGACTGATTGTTTGGGCTTTGATTTTATTTGCAGGTATTGTTTTATTGTCAAACAGATAATCATCTATCGATCCAGAGTTTGCAAAAAGTACATAAAAAATCAATAATCAAATTATATATTGTGCAAAAAAACTTACTTTACTGCTGACAAAAAGTAACTCTTCTGAGAGATTTTTCCAGGAGATTACTTGACCTCCATAAAGGTAGATCTGCCATTTGCAACACAAAATCCACGAATAAGTAGTTGTCCAGAAATGATTTATAAGAATAATATCACGTAAATAGTAAGATGAGCATGTGGATGCGTAAACCTTTAGCAACTAGACAATGTCCTATTAATCTAAAAAGTATGTCAAATACACTATTAACAGAAATAACAGATTTACTCGACAAATGATACAACTTCTCCAATTTTTAACATTCCACGAGAATTTTTGTATAGGGGATCTCAAAGGAAAATGAAAATGACAAGAAATTACAGAAAGTTGCACGATTGCTACATATAATGTGTGTTTACTAGTCTGAGTTATGTGATTTCTTGACTAAAGGTTATTAATCGTTGTTAACTAATTGCAATCTATTTGTATAATAGTGAATGGAAATTGCATAGTTATCCTCCAAATTCTTAACATTCCCATTCTCCTCTATCCAATATGCTGCAGTTATTTTCTTACCTGGGCTCTTAAAGTAAACCATAAATGAAAGACCCAATGCCTAGTTGCAGTTTTAGACATCTAATGAAAAATTCTACTCGTTTCAACATATAAAATAGAATTGCGCTAGCTTGAATTTGTTGCTACAGTAAATACTAAAAAAAACAAGCATGCCTGCCTTTTAATACTGTTCACAAATGAAGAAAAAAGAAGGACAAAAGGGCAACTACTACATTAGCAATAATTATAAAGTATCACTTATTGCTAAGAAGACAATGGTCAGCCAAATAAAATATGGTCAACATCATGTATCTATATGGATTAACCAAGCGAATACAGCTAAGCAGACCACATGCAAGGTCCCCACCTTTTTTTTTTTCTTCCTCCTTTATTTTTTTTATTTCTTTTTCTGAGGAAAATAAAAAACCAGGAGCAAGCCATGAACTTTTGATCAGCTTCATAGTGGGAAGGTGGAAACCCATTACTAAGTCATGATCATGTATGACTTCATAATGAAAATAATATCTTTCACTGCATAAGAATAAGTAAGGCAGATTGGTAAATAATATTTTTTATTTATTTAAGAGGAAAAAGTTATTGAAAAAACTAGGACTGCCTTTTCTTCTGCAGCTTCAATAGATTATATGATGACCTTTAAAATGTAGTAAAATATAATGACTGGGATGGAACAAGGGCAAACGTGCAAAAAGTAGAAGATCCAAAAAGGGATAAAATTATGATAATTATCTGATATCTTCGAAAATGAATCCAAAAAAAAAAAAAATAGAGATAGCATAATTCATTTTACCTCAGTTACATTGAAAGCACCACAGACAAATGCTCAGAAATGAAATGAGAAAAGACTAAAAATTGTCGATCAGTGGTATTAGATTAGATACCAAAAATTAAAGCCTTCCTGATTCATAATTCTGGCAATTAGGGATCCTTAACTTCTGTAATGAATTTCAATTCCATTAAAGAATCAAAAAACAGATACTTCTGATCAAGCATTACTTATCTCAGCAACGCTTCACTCATTTAGAACAGAACAACAAACATCCCTCGCCAGATCAATTACCGCAGACCAGTAACAGACATCTCTAGTTCCCTGACCCAAGGCAGGTTGCTGGAACTATGATATCGTTTCCAATTTCGGTTCAGCTCGTGCAGAGATGGATTGAGCAAAAACAAATAAATGCATCTACCATTCCAAAATTAAAATTGAAGCGAGATCGAACAATTCAGACCTCGATAGAAATTCCTCTAATCTCGCGCAGCACGACCTTCTCCAGTCCATTGGATGCCTTGGTGCGCTCTACTGACGGCTTTCCATCCTCCATGGGAACGCCAATCCCGTAACCAATCCTAACTAAAAAAATTGTCCGTCTCTCTCACCCCCTCGAAATTAGTGTGAGAGAAAGCACGGCTATTAGCGAAAGATGAAACGACAGGAGATCCTCTCTGAAAGAAAGAGATGGGAAGGAGCGAGAGCGAGAGACGGTAAAGCCCTTTCGACCAAGCAAC
Organism: Schoenoplectus tabernaemontani; assembly: GCA_037127355.1. Classification (NCBI taxonomy): domain Eukaryota; kingdom Viridiplantae; phylum Streptophyta; class Magnoliopsida; order Poales; family Cyperaceae; genus Schoenoplectus; species Schoenoplectus tabernaemontani. The sequence continues at coordinate 16,970,703 of CM073750.1, read as the reverse complement.
TCGCTATTTAATGAACCGGCTGATATCCTCTCCAGTTTCTTAGAACAGGAGGTGTCCGGTTTATATCATGCATCCACGTCAACAGATAATCAAATTAATCTGTCTTGTTTGTCCTTGACCGCGTCTTCTCATGCAAGGAAAGGACCGAATTCATGCTGATTTCAAATGAAGATTTTAAATTAAGAGCGCCGTTAAAGTACTGTTTGCACTAATAATACTTTTCAATCTTCTGCTGGTTTGTCTCATGAAATATAGTAAATCTAACGTTTTCAGATTTATATCATTAAATAGGATAAAATTCAACCAATTATCAATGCATCTCGTGCGTATACACTATACAATGTACACTGCGTTGTCCGGTCCACCACGTGTGTTAAAACATTCAAAAGTATTCCATTTTCTACAGTAGAATTCGTACTTGTACACTGCATTGATTCATTTATTTTAGGGTGGGTATCTTGGGTTATTTTGACAATGTTAAACATGGTGCTTCAAATAAATTTAAAAAAAATAAATAAATAAATAAATATATTTTTAACTTATAGATCAATTGTGTTTTAATTTTTACACAATTTATTAATGGTTCAATAAAGATCATTAAAATTTATATAATTTATAACGATTGTAATTTGTTGATCTTGATGGATCATCAAATGATAACTAAATTACATAAATTTTAAACACTATTAATCTATAAATAGAAAATATATCTATAATTTTTTTTCTTGAATTCCTTTGAAGTATCATTATTATGATTGTCCAAATAACCACTGAGAGTTTAAAAACTATTTCAGGAGAATCAGCATTTGATCTAGTGTCAAAAGACAACACCTTCTGTGTGGAAGGTCGTGAGTTTGAAATCCGAATTGGGGTTTTTATGAACAATTATGAAATTTAAGAACTTGACTCTCATCTTTGTGATAAAAAAAAACTATTTCAGAACTGGAGCCATTTGTAACTATTATTTAATACTTTCATCAACCTCTACCATTAGAAACAGTAACATAACCGTTTTTAATTTTAATAACTGTTTTCTAAAGTCATTTTTGTAGTTGTATGTGTTATTGTGTTGCTTTTCTTATTGATATAACTGTGTAACATATTTTTGTGATATTATTTCTCTTTTAGGTAATATTATTTGATATTTCATTACAGAAATACTATTAACCAATGTTGTTTATTATACGTACTGAATTAATTTAGGAAATTAAAAGTTTTGATCAGAGATGAAATTAGAGAAGACGAGCAATTTTGATGCTAACAATGTGTGCTCAAAATAGCTCGGGAGGTTGATAAGGGGACGGAATGGGGGATGGAATGGATGAAAAACGTGTTAACATTTTATTTTCTCTCTCTGCACTTCAAATGTGAAACAAAAGTAATTTATTTCAGAGATAGAGAAGGTAAAAAATTCTCTTCGCCTCCATTTTATTAAATTATGGAGCTAATTTTCCTTCCATCCATCAACTTATACCTCTCCTACTGAATTTGATCTTTCATTCAATAAATACAATTTTAGCGTTTTTAACATAATAGTATTTGGCACATCCTGTGACAGAACATCATTATTTTTTAATTTAAAATATAATAATAATAATAATAATAATAATAATAATAATAATAATAATAATAATAATAATAATAATAATAATAATAATAATAATAATAATAATAATAATAATAATATGATGATGATGATGATGATGATGATGATATAATATAATAATAATAATATCCCGTGTTGGTTTTGTATGGTCTGATGCGGATCTTAAATTCTTAAGTCTTAAATATACTCGATCCAACCCGTTAACATCTTGCAAGTTCTAATATGGGCTCCCAAATACTTAAATTAGTCCAATGCTCAATCTTGTTTACATATTGCATTCCGTTAAATCATTTACATACCTTTTTGGGTCTACTTTGAGCCCGGCCTATTACAGTCACAGATCAATACCCCCTTCCTTTTCAAAAAAAGAAAAAGAAAAGAAATATTGAATACAGGAGCTTCTATATATTTGGTGCACATGTTACCCACAGAAGAGGTTTATGATAATTCATTTATTCCTTAATTTTTATAAGCAGGACTCCTAATTCAATTGAATAAAATTCAAATTATATAAACCAGGCGGGTTAATTAGTTCCTGTCATCTTTTTTCATGGTCCTTTTCCCAAAACATCTGCTTAAGGGATACTAAAATTTGAAAAAGAATATCCTATTGAGATTTTCAATGGGTAAAAATGTGCAACTTGCACGGTTTTATTCTACTAATAACTACGGCTGTCACTTTCTCGAGGCCTTGTGGGCTTGTGGCGCTACAAAAATTATACTACGTGTCATTGGATGTCTGATCTTTTTCCTTCATCCTCCTTTTTATCAGGAATAGAAGAAGAAGCACGTAAATACCAGGAGGAGGTAAGTTCACCGGCTGAACAGAGAGTAACTGGAGCTAACTTTCCTCTTCAATTCTGTATTCAGTTGTAAAAAGGATCAGAGGAGAAAAAACAAAGAAAGAGAAAAACCTTTTCTTTCTGTTCTTCGTTCTTTCTTTATGTATTTTTTTTTATCAAGAACCGTAGGCAAAAGAAACCAAATTTCTTTTTTCTGTGTAGATAGTACGCACGTCCCTTGTCCAGATTTTTTTTAATTTTGATAAATAAAAAAAAATAGAAAACTGATATGATTATCCAGATTTTTACACCTTCCAGCACCTTGGCCCGAATTTAAAACTCGGATCTAGTTTTTTTTTTCTGTTTGTTTATTTATTTATTATTTTTAATAAATTTTAATAGTTCATTTAGTTTGTTTATTATGTTTAATTTTTTTTTATTTTACTTATTTTAAAATATTTATTTAATTATCTTGTTATATGTAATTATATAATTACATTCATTAAGGGATCAAATTTTTTTAATAAGTTTTATTAGTTTGTTTATTATGTTTAATATTTTTTTTGTATAGTTTGTTTTTAAATATTTATCTAATCATTTTGTTATCTGAAATAATAATAAAAGATATAATATTATAATAATTAAAATATAATTTTAAAAATATTAACACTGAGTACGTTAATCCATATTATCACTACAACAAAAATGATCTTATACAACATCCAATCCAACGATTAAAAAATCAAAATTCAAAAACTAAAATATCGTGAATTATCAACACATTTTCATCTCTTTTCATATATAAAAAGAGAGGTGAGAGAAACAGAGAGAGAAATAAGAAAGAAAAGAAAGAAGAAATAAAAATCGAAATTCGACCATCTCAACTTCAAACAACCATATTTTTTTATAGGAAACTCCGATTAAGGCGTGCTATATGACCACGTAAAGCTTACGACGAGATCTATAGGGTTAACCGCTTATGCCGTTACCGCCATTTTCAGAGTCACAAAATATCATCTTCAAGCACAAAAACACAAAATATAATAATTTTTCATATTATTATATGAGTATGATGTATGTATTAATGTATGTATTATTGAGTAAATATTTTTTTATTATTGGATGCATAATTATATTTTTATATTAGTTATTGAATGAGTGAGTAATATACAATAACATGTGTTGTTATCTAATCAATTTGACTATTTTCATTTTTGACTCCATATATCAATCTGACTTCATAAAGAACGTTATAGCTATTTTTTTTAAAAATAAAAATTATCTTTAACAATAATTATTAATTAATCTGACTCAATTCATTAATAACCGTTGTTAAAGAGTCATTTAGCAATTATTTTTAACTAATAACCGTTGCTAGAGAATCTTTTAACAACGGTCATTAATTAAAAACCGTTGTTATATTAAAAAAATAAGCTAAATTAAAAAATATAAACTTAAACATAATAATCAAACTAAATGAATTATTATAACTTATTAAAAAACAACAAATAAACAAAAAAAATTCAGATCCGAGTTTCAAACTCAGGTCAAGGTGCTGAATCCGAATTTAAAACTCAAATCTTACTTGGAGATGTAAAAACCTGAGTAATCATACCAGTTTTTTTTTCATTTACCAAAATAAAAAAAATCTGTCCTTGTCAACCTCCTGACAAAGATTACATGCAAATAAGCTAACAGAGAAAACGCACCAATTCTCCCTTTACAAACAAATCCTCTTGATTCTCCAGCTAATTATTTATTGAAGTGTTATCCCCTATTTCCCTTCATTCCACTCTGGTGTAACCCCCTCTCTCTCTTCTCAGCCAGTCAGTTAGTTTCCATCTCTCTCTGAGTAAAACAGTAAAATAGTTCAAGTACCATGAGTCCATAGCTCAGTAAAATAAGAGAAACTGCACAACCTTCTCTATCCTTTTTTTGTCCTCACAGTCCTTGCTCTCTGGTATCTGGTACTCAGTGGTCTCTTTTATCTTTCTCTCCATGTGAAACAAACCTCCCCACCTTTCTTTTACCTTCCCATTCACGCCTCTAAACAGAAGGTAGGCGAGAAAGGAAACACCGAAAACAAAATTATGAATCCCATCTCCAATCCGGATCCGAACCAGCTAGACCCGTTTCTCCTACCACCATCCATTCCCTACTTAGAAAACCCTAACCAAACTTTCACATCCTTGCCATTTGTAGACTGCGTGTCAAGCCCGCTGCCACCTCTCATCCCCACCTACCACAGTTCCACATACGGTGATGAGACCAGCCACAGCTTCGCCTTTCCATATCCGGTACCCGATAACCCGTTAGGTCTGGTTAAAAGAGAGGATTGTGGTGTAAGTATCGGCATCGGTATCGGGTTGAACTTGGGTCAGCGCACCTACTTCAACACAACAAGAAGTCTTTTTGGGTTCGGGGCATATGGGTCGGGTCAAAACCTGAACCCGCCACGATGTCAGGTCGATGGGTGCAAAACTGACTTAACTGGTGCAAAGCATTACCATAGGAGGCACAAGGTGTGTGAGTTTCATTCAAAGGCACCAATTGTCTTAATTGGAGGGTTGCAAGAGAGATTTTGTCAACAGTGCAGTAGGTACACTGTTTTAATTTCAATTTTGCGACCTTTTGGATAATCAGTCTAATTTTCGAAGGGTAGGAGCATTATTGTAGAATTAATATTAGTTTGATACTCATTCCTTGTTAAATTTTAAATATACTTTCTTCTTTCACGAAAATTTGCTTTTGCAGTTGCCTTCCTTTAGTTTTCTTTCTGAGTCTTTTGGATTTTAAAATGATCTCTGTATTTTTTCCACTTAGAAAATTTATGTCAAAAATACATAGAATGGACCTGCACACTGTTCTACTGTACCTTTTTCTCTTTTGAGAAAATATCTGATTCTCTTTCTGCATTTGATATTGTGTAGCTCTGCAATTTCACTTGTTTGTGTTTCTGCTGCAATCTTTTTAAGGAAATGGTTTTGTGGAAGTTTCATTTAAATAATAAATAATTTCTTTTGTTCGTTCACCATAGAAAACTTAATTGGATCAAACTTTATATCTCTATATTAGTCCATGTAGTAATAGGTGGATCGTGAATACCAGAAAACAAAGAATATGGTATGTTTTTTTGAGTTAAGAATCTGGTATGTTCAATGAATGTTAATTGATCCAACAACGTATAATATTTTGGTTGGTTGGGTGAGAAAACTTTAATACCATTCTTGTCATTTTGTTATAGGAACAGTAGCTTTCAAAGAGATGCACACTACTAGACTGTTAGATAGGACAAAAAAAATCACACATCTTTAATTTCACCAAAAAGGAAAAATAATAATTTCACTTCTTCGCTGCGTTTAATTATCTCTCTTTTTGAAATCTTTGCAGTCACTGCAAAGTTCGTGAACGAACTTTGAATAGACACCAAATTTTTTTTCTAGCCAACTGCCCTATCAATCTACCATTCGTTTCTCCTCTCTCTCTCTGTTTTTCTCTTTCTTTTTTTTGAAATTCTTGGCAGAAGCTGCCAAGTGTACTCTGTTTTTCTCTTTCTCTCTGTTGCTTGATGTCTGACATGAGAGCATGACGCCTTAGATGGTTTGTAAAAACCTACTGCACCTTGCATAATTCCTCCAAGTTAATTCCTCTCAACTATACCACAGTTTCGAAGAAATTTACTCAAAAACTGAAATTAATATATTAATAAGTCATATTGCAGTTGACTAGGGTACATCTTCTATGATTCTATCCCCGCTCCCATTAAATTTAGGTATATCTTTCCAGGAGTTCTAGATGTTTTATATGCAGAAAATGTTTTTTTGACAAATTATATAGGGCGTCGTACTGCCTCTTAAATCGAGTATACATCTGATTATTTTCTCTTTTTGAGAAAAATGATATTGTGTATATTATCTCGTGTGCAATCTCCATTTCCAACTCTCTAACGGTTTATCCCATTTGTAAACGTGTGATTAATTACAAGTGAAAATCCAGGAAGATATATATGCCTCTAGTATGGATTAGTACTGTATTAAGAAACAACAAGTAGGAATTTATTTTGTTCTTGCGAGTTTGTTCTGGAAAAACATTCAATTAGATATCAAAGGATATATAATACAAAAACTAGTAATACATTTTTCTTCATTCATGTTGATATTTTGCACTCAACTGCTAGTATTTGAAACAAAATAAAACTATGATGAATTATGTTTTAAAGGTGAAATATATAAACTTAATGTACATTTGAATCCAAATTAGCTCCTCAGAATGTGTATATATAGAAAGAAGCGTTCACCTATATATACTCCGTTTGACTTATTTCTATATATTTACCTCTACATAGGAACATAGGCTGAGGATATCAATTTGATTTCACGTTGTAATGCTCCTTATCATCCTTGAAAACAAACAGAGAAAAATTAAAAGAATAGCTAGCTACTCATCTTAAGGTCGTGTTACCTGTTAACTAGATGCATGCTGCATAATTAAACCATTGATACATACAAAATGATTAGTCTTGTTTAATAAAAACAAGTCAGGGATTAGTTGGATATTTTGAACAGAGAAGTCTCATCTCTTGATTGAGATAGTTGGCACTTGAATTGAGCCTTGGAAACTGCTCATACTGTGCACGCTAAGTATTAACGTGTCAGGATTACAATTTTGACCTTTTCAGAAAGGGACAATAATATTTACTTTTATTTTTCATTTAACTTTTACACTTATTAACATAACACTGTTTTGTACATTTTCTCCTAGCTTTTTAATTAACTATTTTTTGTGATTGGAATATATTTATTATTTTTGGGTCTATACATGATATATTTGGCTCTTTGCTTTTTTGATGTTAATGTAAAGTGTCTGATTAGGGGTGGCACATGCATGACAGGTTCCATGTGGTGGCAGAGTTTGATGAGGCCAAAAGGAGTTGCAGAAAGCGCCTGGCTGATCACAACCGCAGGAGGAGAAAACCCCAATTTCCTTCAAATAAAGAGCCAAAACATGCCTCTCATAAATTGAAGTCTAATTCTAGCACCACCTCAACCCCTAACAGACCAATCAATGAGACCAGTTGTAAGCATAATCTAACTCTTTACCATTAAATTTAACTCTCTTATGTAATGATAATTGTGTACAACCTTTTCTCTGCCACTCTCCCCCCTCTTTTGTTATGGTAAACCCTAATCTTTAAAGATGTAACCCTTTGTTTTCTAGTTTTTCACAGGGGTGGATGCATGATTTCGTTCGGGGGTGGGGGGCAATTATCGGATTATAATATCTTATCGGGTTCAAGTCCATTAACTAATCAGGTTTTAAATAAAAATAATAATAATTTAATATATATTCTTATCTAATAAAAAACCATCAAAATAATATCCTTTTACATATCAAAAATAACAACAAAATAAAATTCAAAGTGATAAATAATCAAATTGATGATGAAAATTTTTCTCTACGGAAATTTACATTTTGAAATCTTTGTATAATTATTTAATTATGCACGATGTTAAATATTTTTTTCTCAATAAATATAATCAAACAATTTAAAAGGGCAATTGAATAGATTACCAAAAATATTATTTAAAATTTAGGGGGGAGCAGCTACTCCTCTGTAATATAGTGGATCCGCCCCTGATGTTTCAACTCATTTTCCATGAACGACAGGTGCCATTTTGTATATCAAAACTAAAAGGAATATGATACAAATATAGAAATATAATTTTTGGTAGGGGACTAGAGGAGTCAAATATTATACTGGATCATTGTTTAATGTTGACATCTCACCAATGTTTCGTTAGTAATACAAGAGACGGCAACCTAGCTGTATAGCTCTGTTAGTTGTCGGGTGTATTTGCCAATTTAGCTATAATAAAAGATAAAAAATGAGTACCCAATACGCACAAGTTCAGTTTATTTATTTTTTATGTTTATATTTTCCGTGTTGTCAACTCATACATATGGTTATAAAAACATCAGCAGCAGTCACAAATAATTCTACAAACAGCATGTCTAGCACAAGTTGCAACTTGGAGGGTTGCCATGCAGAAATCCCAAACAAGCTGCAAACAGTAGAGAAACTCAATGGCACCACTACATTGTCCCTTGGAGAAGTGGCAAAATTAGACTCAGAGTTTTCACATCAAAGCCTTGACATCTACCATGAACAAAACCAAGGTGCTCTCCCTTGTGCTGCTCTACTTGAAGAAAAGCAACCTTACTATCACCAGCAGAGCACCTTCAGATCAAGTTCAATTTCAAACAAAGAACAGGCTTTGTTTCAAGTAGACTTCATGTAGAGAGAGGGAGAGAGAGAAGATAGAGGCAGAGGTTGATATGATAGAAGAGGACTGGCTATAACAGGGATTCTATCAGGCTTTCTTTTCTGTCTCTTTCTTTCCTTCTTGCCCTTTCATTGGGAATCATGTTTTCTTTTCTTTTGTTTTGCATTTAACTTTTGTTTTAAATGCCTTCTTTTTTCAGAGAATCAGTCAGCCAGCCATGTTACAAGAGATATTATTTCAGCTACTTTTAAGCCCTCTTGATAGCCTTTTTTTTCTTTCCTTTCTAGCTAGGTCTCCTCAAAGATCTGTCAGTAAAGGAAAAAAATAACATCACGATAATGCTAATTTTGTAACTCGAATGCATGAGAAATGGAAATATGATAAAAAGAATATACCAAGAATAATCACATATATGAATGATGGTTGTATATGCCAGATGCCAGAATTAAATATTAGTATTTTTTAGGACATTCACTAACAATAAAATTGTATGTTTTTCAAAACTCTGATAAAATGATATTGTTGGAATTATGTCTTAAAAATTAATTATTTTGATGATTCATTTTAATTTATGTTCCTTGAGTTTATTATTGACAGATTATTTGAATTGATGAAATGAATTATAGGTATGTGTATCATTTGTTTAAATGACAATAATAAATTTAAAAGTCACTAATCTTGATAATTAAAAAGAAACATTAATTATTCATAAAAAAATAGTATGTAAGTTAAGCAATGATTAAGTTATAAATATATGGGAATATATTATTTTAATTGCATAAGTATATGTTAGATGAACATAGCAGTGGATTTGATCTAACGAAATAATTATATAAATTGTGTTATGTATCATTAATTATTTTAATAGTATTTGATTTTAAAATATGAAAAGATTCATCTTTTTCACATGAGGATTGCTTGTAATTAATAGCTTCTAATGCTATTTGTAACTGGCTGCTAAAAGGATTCTATTTTGGCATTCATAAATTGTGCGGGGAAAAATATTTATCAAAAAAACTGTATATCTCTCATAATATAAATATTAATTATTGATGATATTTATTGGCCCCCTTAATGGACTTGAATTGTTTGCATGCAAATTATATACAATGAACTCTAGATCAAAAAAAAATGAATAATCTACAAGAATGATATTTTTCTACTTTAGATTATTTCATAAGATCATGTGACATAAGAATCAGACAATATGAGAAAATTATATTTTATTTTGCATGACTGAAAAATGTTATATTTTTATAGTATTTATTTATATTAATTAAGAATCATAATGTTTTGCTATATACCGCTTGTGATTATTAGAATTAAACATGTTGATTTATTTTTATGACTAAAATGACATACATCTTCTAGAGTCTTACTAAATAAGCTCTTAATCAATAATGCATTGAATTTTAATTTATTACACTCAAGATATAAATATGATATGTTAAATGATTAATTCTGTTGTTAAAATTAATTATTTTAAATGATCATATGAAACTAAAATTAATACTATGAGTAATCAAGAAGTAATTTTATCATGAAATTATTTCATCTCAGCATGTTAATATAATTATGTAATTATGTTAAAATATTGTAAAGTTATTTAGGCTAATAATGTGATGCATAAGAGAATTTATTGGATAAATTAAGTGAGCCAAAAAATCATTTTATAGGCTCAAAATTCTGTCAAGGAGAGCCTCCTTTTAAAGGAAATATTTTAGAATATACTTGTAATTGTATGTCTGGAGTTGTCTTAGACTACTGTCTATATAAGAGACATCATTTGTATGAGAGAATATAGAGTAAATCCTAGCCTCCATGCTCTCTCATCATCTTCTTCTCTTGACTGAAATTTTTGGCCACCACTTCCTACTATTAGCTCATGTATTGAGTATCATATTTCATCTAATTAATTTATTAATTGAAGAGCATGATAGTTTTATTAGTGTCATTCTTTTTAATCAACTAGTATTATTTGATTAGATTTTGATTAATGTGCATTATTATTTTTGAGGCATATATTAATTGGTTTCTTGGAGAAGAAGGAGAACTTACAAATATGTAGTCAAAGAGAGCTTCACTTATTATTACAAGAAGAGGTTTGAAACTCTCAATCATCTAAATAGTGTAATTAGTATAAAATCTAGATCTTGAATTGCTAAATGATGGTTAAAATTTTAAAATTTGTGCTCTTAAACAAACTTAAATTTATTACAAATATGATCTAACTATTGATGAAAAAGAACAAACTTAAATATATAGAAATCTCAATCCATTTCTTTTAAAATCAAAATTAAATACTTTTTGGATGACTGCATATCAAACTCTCTACATAGATTATTAGTGATTAAATTTAATAAGCATGATTGCGACAATAGTTTTTTTATAAATTCAAAAAATCTTAAAAATATACAAGTTGATAGATGTGTTATTCTACTTAGTGTTATAAATTTCATACAATTTCATTATCATTTCATAGTCCATCAAAGACTATTAAATTGAAACTATTATAAATTACATATTTTAATGGTCTTTGATGGATTACCAAACAATAGAGAAATTGCATGAAATTTGAAACACTATCAATCTATAAGTAGAAGAACATATATAACTTTTTTTCTATTTTATTTTTTTATATTTATTTAAAAATATATTATCAAGATTATCAAGAATTTTTTCTATTTCAACTAAGTGTTGCCAGACTTATCTATCGTTGAAAATAATATATGGTATTGATTTTATCGACTAACGAATCTCTCAAACAATTTCCTTTTTATTTTTTTGCAACTTAATTAATATTTCACTTAAATGGCATTACACTAAGACCATTTAAATACTTCATTTTAAATAAATATCAGTTAATCTTTCTGTGGTATCTCTTATCTTTATTCTTTTTTTTTTAAAGAAAACTTTGTGTTTGTGACGGCAGATTCGGAACTTGAATGAGGTTATTTATGAACATTTAAAGTTGTGTAGTTTAGACTCTCATATTTATATAAAAAACTAATAAAAACAAAAAGAATTTTATTATCTTGTATAATCATATTAAAAGGGTGCATCGAGTATTTCACGTTAAATAATACATAAAGAAGTACGAAAAAGATGTATAAATAATTAAGTATGAGTTCCTTTCTTAATTTGTTATACTGAGAATATAATATAATTCCCTCATAAATTAAGGTTAATTTGTTATATTGGGCATCTAGCTATATGAAATATATAATTAAAGAGAGCTGAAATTGTCCAAGGTTAAAAACTGTGAATGTTGTATATAGTTGGTCTTTGTTGTTACTTATTTTATATATGAGGCCCAGCTCTTTGTATATAACTATATATATAGAGTTGATGATTTTTTCAACAAAGTTACAACGGAGAAAATCCAGCACAAGATGCTAAAGCTTTGCCCAATTTTAGCAAATAGTATATAGATAGAGAGTGATCATCGCATATTTGGAGAAAGCAATGCATCAATCTCCACCATTTCCAAAGTGAGAAATATTAAAGCATTGCAAGAAAGAGAGGGAGGAAGAGAAAATAACATGATAGAGGTGTTGTTGGTTCTATAATAAAAGCACTGTACAAAGTAGCAATCTACGATAAAAGAGAAGGATTGAGATCTAGTCAGACAATGAGAGAGAGAGAGAGTATTAAGCCTGTATTAAGCCAACTGTTGAACAAGAAAGAGAGGGAGGAATAAGAGAGAGAAACTAGGGATAAGTTTGACACTTGGTGGAATAGCAAAAAGTTAAAATACAATAGCTATTCCGATGAATTAATTTGCCAAATGAATTTTACACTAAGCAGAAGAGTGCGGAAGAATGCAAATTCGGTATATCAAGTTATAAGTGGTTTATCAGATTAGTTCTCATCGGAATAGTAATTATTATTTGATTATGTTATATTATATTATTATATGATGATTATAATTATGATTATGATTTATTATTATATTAATATTATGATGATTATTTATTTATTATTATTATTTATTATTATATTATTATATTATGATTATGATTATTTATTATCATTATATTATTATAATTATGATTATTTATTATTATTATTATATTATATTATTATGATTATGAATATAATTTTATTATTATTATATTATGGTTATGGTTATATTATTATTATATTACTATGATTATTATTATTTATTATTATTTTATTATTATTATATTATAATTATATTATTATCATTATAATTATTTATTATTATTATATTAAGATTATGATTATAATTTATAATAATTAGGATTTTAGTATTGTATTATATATTCTTATGATAATAATTATATTATTATTATTATTATGATTATTATATTATTATTATATTATTATAATTATGATTATTATATTATTATTATTATGATTATTATATTATTATAATTATTATTATTATATTATTATAATTATGATTGTGATTATAATTTTATTATTATGATTATGATTTTGATTATAATTATATATTATGATTATAATTATTTATTATTATTATATTATGATTATGATTATAATTTTTCTTATTATATTATTATATAATTATGATTACAACTATGATTATTATTATCATGATTATGATTTAATTATGTTGTATTGTATTATTATATTATGATTATATTATTGAAATTATGATGATTTATTATTATATTATTATGATTATGATTATAATTTATTATTATTATATTATTATATTATGATTATAATCATTATTTTATTGTTATTATTATTATATTATTATTATTTTATCATCATCATCATTATTATTAGTATCATAATTATTCATATTTTAACTATTTTAATTAAGGGCTATCAGATCAAAATTCATTCGCCTGTCGGCATCCTAAAATTATTTCATGTGAAACTTTTACTAGTTAACCATTCCACTTGAGTCTTCAAAACAAAACAAAATGATGAATTTTTGTTTGTTACGTGATGGCAGGTCTGTCATTGAGTCTATGGCAGATAGAAACTGCTAAATAAAAGAATAAAAACATCTCTTATTAATTAAATTTGAACCGTATAAATCAAATCAGACCGTCCAAAATCTATGGCAAAATCCTGCCATTATGCTGCCTATGACAGCAGATTCCGATCCAAAAGGATCATCTCTGATATGAGTTAATTTTAAGTTCAGAACCGTTGGATTTGATTGGACATCCATCCTTCACCTTGTCATAACTGTGCATTAATAACTCTGATCATAAAGGCGATCGAGCTGGCAAGGTATTCATAATCTATGAAACAGATATGGGATGCGATGCATGAAATAAAGTTAATAAACCATAGGATCACTGATGAGTGAATATCCTTCTAGATATATATAAAGTAAAGCTAGGGGTTCTTAGAAGCACTGAATCTTTTTATATTTTTAACTTAAAAACATATATTTTTAACTTAAAAACATATATATTTTTTAATTTTAATTTTTATATCAATAAATTTTTTACATCAAAATCTTATGATATACTAAAATTTACTATTTTTTAGTTTTATAAATATCTATTTCATATTTTTAGGAAAAATCTAAAATAATAATAAAATAATTAATCTTTACATATGAAAATAAGTAATTTAAAAAAAATTAAAATAAGCACTTAAGAAACTCTAAAAATAAAAATAAAATTACATTCTATAAATTTTGATATAAAAAATTTATTGAGATACATAAACCGAAATTCAAAAATATTTAAATACGTTTTTTAATTTAGGAGCACAAAGATGCTCCTAAAAATATATTAATTTTACTAAGATATATATGCATTACTATGTCACGTCAGACGTTCCACACTGTAGCGTATATAAATAATTTAATATCATATCTTAGCTAAAAGTTTGTCAAGTTTCGTGAAATTTACCAAAAAAACACTGGCTCTAAAATTACTTGCAGAAAGAAGAATTGAATAAAAAATTGCCATACACAGATGTGGGAACGGAATATCCTTCTAGATTTGCATTAGTGATCACATTAGATACTCCACGCTGTAGAAATAGTAAATAATTTTAATAGCATAACTTACCTGAACTTTCGTCAAATTTCAGGATATATATGTGCTTAATTAAAAAAATATCCCATAATTATTGTTGGTGCAAAATGTGTCCGGATTATACTTTTTTCTCGTAATAATCTTTCATTAAAACAAAATTGGCCCATGTCTACTCTGGAAATGTTGGATTAACTTTACAGATTTTTTTAATATCTTTAAACTCTTTCAAAACCTACTTATATGCAATAAAATAAATAATAGCGCAACGAATTTATCTTTCATCTTTCATGTCTTCCGCCACCTAACACTCAATCAGAATCAAAGAAATCGATCTAGAAACTTATTGCTCGAGACTTGACTTGAACTTATGACTGTTTTAGCCATAATTTTCTCATATGATGTCCGAATTAACTGATTCAAAATGCATTGGAAATTTAAGAATAAGATCGCCAATTTTGCTATTTTGAGTTTTCTCATATTCGAGGCACATCATAGTCTAAAATTCAGTTTCAATACGTGTATTTTCGTCCCATCTTACTCCGAATGATCCCGAATAAATCTGAAAAAAATTCATACTCACTTTATGTTGAATTCATAATATTTTTAACTATATTAGCTCAAATTTAATATTTATATTAATTAAATTAATTATAATTGATCCATCAATAATTATAATTAAATTAACTTTAGTTCTATATGTATTCATATTCAAACCTGAATGAAAAATGTATCATGTCATACCTTATTAATCATATTTATTTGACATATTCTGATATTACTTAAAGTAATATATAATAATAATAATAATTAATATATTCAATCATATTACACATAGTCCAAATTTTATATATTAAATTTTAGACATCTCTAAAATTTTAGACGTTTTTAAATCCAACAGAAAATTCAGGACAAAACGGACAAAATCGGTTAAAAAAATCAGTG
Organism: Schoenoplectus tabernaemontani; assembly: GCA_037127355.1. Classification (NCBI taxonomy): domain Eukaryota; kingdom Viridiplantae; phylum Streptophyta; class Magnoliopsida; order Poales; family Cyperaceae; genus Schoenoplectus; species Schoenoplectus tabernaemontani. The sequence goes on along the minus strand of CM073750.1, from coordinate 16,955,093 downwards.
ACAATCAGAAGGAAAGCTCGTAATTATGATCGAAGAAGCATTTGTCGCTGTTCAAAATCAACTGAATCCAAAAGAGATAAAAGGACCCCAGAAAAAAGTTTCTCAAAAACGAGTCAAATACTTTAATGGCATTGGCATGTTGTTTGCCTCTTGGAAATAGACGGAAAGTGACAGAGAGAAGTTCTGTCAATGAGAAGACAAGAAATAGTATATAATAAAAGATTTTAATGTATCAAGTTATCAACAACGTGCGATTTGGGCATTTGGGAAGATAATTGTGGGCTATAATGAGGGAATAAAGGCGGGTAGGTTAACTAAGTGAAGGGGCTAATTCTCTAGCTACTCCAATCTTTGCTTTTTGCATGTAATCCCTGTCAGAGAAAGCTGTTTGAAAAGTTGATGGTGATTGCTGTACGACGTTTCAGGGAGGAGAGAGAGAGATGTTCTTATTTTATAATTTCAGTATATGAGTTTAAAATTTAATAAGTTAAAGACCAAATAAATGAAGGAAAGATTATATATATATATATATAAAGAATGGGGTTATGATGTTTCGCGAAACATAAAATTTTACGTGTTAAAAGTTCAAATGGTCGATATAAATTATTGAACATGATCTTCCTCTTGAAATATTTATGAAATTTTTTGAAATTTTTTAGATTTTTAGATGGTGAAAAATCACTAGTATTGAATAGCGCAGAAATCGTTAGATCGGTAAATTTTATATTCATCTAAAAAATAACAAAAAAGTTAAAAAAATATAAAATTTGATCTCCAAAGATATTTTAATATAAAGATAATATTCAATGATTTAAATTGACCATTTAAATTTTTAAATTTGAGATACAAATGCAAACCACGAAACATTTTGTACTTTAGAAAGCACCATAACCTCTCTCTCTCTCTCTATATGGAACCATACTGTTGTAGTAGAAGATGATAGTCCTATAAAAAAGTCAATTAAAGAAGCATATGAATAAAAAAATAAAACACCTTCCGTTTTAATTTATAATTTCATTAACTTTTGACATTATATTTCACAATATTTCTTTAGTACGAAATAGAAATAGTGTTTATACCAAACATTCAAGGCAGAGCGGAAGGTGATGTGATTGTTTGAAAAAAAAAAAGAACGCAGGGATGATGTGATTCTGTTCGCCCATATTTTTAAATAAAAATAAAAACCTCGTTATATAAAGAAGTTTTCTAGCATACATCCAATTTTATGTTACATTTAACTCTTACGATTCATATTCCTTAGAAATATCATCCAAATTATAATTTAAAATTGTAGATGTATCCTCAATTATTTGGACAGGTATGTCTGAAGTTTGGGATAAGTTGAAAAATACTTGGGCTTCCATCAAACAGTTTAAATTTCAAATTAACTTAAGCTTGAGGCATATCTATCTAAATATATAACATTTTTTTTATTTTAACATTTTTAATTTAAATTATAGTTCTTAGTATTGAATATATGCTAGAAACACTCAAGTTTAAAATGCCAAAATTCATTAGCTAGATATATATGGTCTATATGTCATATACTTATATAAATGTTATGACATCAAAAGCTTTGTAAAATTCCTCTAACGTGGACATATTTTTTTAGAGGCCGACTTTACAAGTTCATAATTACATAAAAATCTATGTGCTTATTAGTTAATTTTCCTCTATTTTGGGATAACAGAAGAATCAAACATGGCGCGGGATGCATGAGCTGATCTCATATTCTCATAGACTCGAGTTCGTGGCTCAGTTCAGGTTCGATTCGGGCTTGAGGTAATCCAGCTCAATAGTTAAATGACGTGAGTTTGAGTTGGGGTTGGCTCAGCTCGTAGCTCGACTCTGCTTGAATAATAATAGTTTATATTTTTTTTTTCTGCTAAACTTTAATCTGATAATTCATCTCTCATTATCTTTTGTGATCTCATCATCTCAGCGATTTAATAACTTTTCGTACTCACTCGTGACATGGCTCATATATCTAATACAATAGTTTTTTTTGGTTCATTCATTCAAATTAGTGCAACAAAGATTTTATTGAAAATATAGATTGTTGATATATCAATTTTGTACTAACTCATGTACCATTTTAGTAGATATATCGAATTTGTAGTTTATAGATATGCTAAATATAAATGTTAAACTAAGTTAACGTACATGCATTGGCTCGTGAGCTAGCTTGAATAGTAATGAGCCGAGTTTGAGCTAGATTTTCAGCTCGAAACGTTTTCACAAGCTCGACTTGACTTGACTCGACTCAAATTTTCATGAGTGAGTTTGAGCTAAACCTGACTCGCTCGAACTCGACTCGTTTGCAACCCTATATTTTTATTAGATGAAATGAAAAACCTTCGGCCTAGTATTTCTAGCGACAACTAATTGAGACTTTGAAATATAAAATCTCACCTCAAACCACATAGATTTTTAACTCGACAAATCAAACCACATTTTTTTTTCAAATGTTTTATTATAGATCATGTTTATAATTATGAGGTGAGTTGTAGGTCCGCGCGGCAAGTAAAAAATATTACATCGCAAACAAAATAATTCGCATCAGAATAATACTATAATAAAAATGTTTTCTTTTTGAAAGTTAAGGGACCAATTTAAATTATTTTCAAAGTCGATCTAGAGACCAAATTGATGTACATGAAAGTTGAAGGACCAACTTGATTTTTTTAAAAAAAGAGTTTGACGATATAATTCTCTTTAATTATAGTTTCTCTCCGCGTTGAAATAGAAACCATGTTAATATTTAACAGAAGGAATTAATAATTGTAACCAGAGTTTCTTTGCCAAATTGCTCTTGGGGATGGGGTAAAAAGAAATTGTTAAGCTGCAGTAATTCATCTAACTAGAGAACCAAAATTCCAAACATCCCAGAGTACCTCGGTAAAAAAATAATGATATGAATATTTATTGGGTTCCAAATGACTCATAAAATAACACCCGGAAAATCAAAACTTAAAAAGGAAAATTAGGTGGCACCAAATTGGATATCAATCAAGACTGCCATTGACCATTTTGTTAATAAATTGGTAAAGTAAATGTTTTGCAACATACATATAGTATTTTCTTAACTTTCTTTCAGAATGAAACAATTCAATTCACAAAATGACATTATTGTAGTTTCAACCGGAGAGGTTCAAGAAATAAATGCATTGAAGGCGCTTACTATTTGGATAGTTCTTGTTGGGCTCTTGGGCCCAACCATCTTTACTGTTTTAGTCCGATAGAATCCAAAAAGGTACTACAGGCGTGTCATAATTAATCCTACATTCAATCTACTAACTTGAAGTGTAGTTATCATCATACATTGAACATTTAGAAATTAGAAAGATATCCATAAGTTCAATAGTTAATCCAGTCGATAAATCAGCAGCTGTCCATAATCTTTCTTCATGGATAAATTTGTGCATCACCTAAGACCAGCTTTCACCGTACTAGAGGAATGAGCAAGTATTCTGCATAGAATAGCTGGAAAAGCAGAAGAAACGAAAAAATGATGCTCATTATTAACTATAATTTTCTTTTTCATATGGCATGAGATATGATTCAAGCGAATTGTTGGACGAGACCAGGGCTGTCACTGGATCGAGAACTTAGATTGTCACTACTGGTAGCAACCAGAACAAAACATGGGAAATATCACATATGCACCCCTGAAATTCTGGAATTGCTCAATGGTTCCTTTTCTCCGATTAGCATCAAAAGATACCCAAATTGCCCTCATTCCTCAGTTCTCTATTTCCACCAAGAATATTGGATAACTTAATTAGGAAACAAGGAGTATCGTGTGAAAGAAATTTTGATAACTTCTAGGTATGTGCATGAAAATACTTCTAAAACATGTACAAAAGAGGAAAAAGAACCTTCCAAATGAACATGTAGAAGGATGTAATGGCAGATTTGTTTTCCAGGTTAAGAGATCTCGCGCGGTTCCACAAGATTGAAGACAAAATAGCATGCCCCAATATCTTCAAGTAGAAAACCAAAAATTAACAAAATGTTATATAAAACAGACATAATTTTTAGAACCATAATAAAAAAGAGAGCCTCTCAATTTGACCATCCAATCTAAAATATTTAACAGTGGTCCAGAAATTGGAATAACTAATGCACCTTGACTACTTACCAAAAGTATATATATATCAATGATGAAATGATATATGAGTTAGGCTATGGTACGCATAGTTAATGATCAAATTTGCTACGGACTAAAAAATATAGATAAATCATCTCCAAATCTTGATTTATGAATCTCAATAAATTCTTTATATCAAAATATGATGGAAAATAATTTTTTCTATTTTTTGAATTTTCTAAGTATTAGTTTTGGATTTTTTAAGATGATTCAATAATAATAAAAAAATAATACATATTTTCTAGGTATTACTTAGAAAATTCAAAAAATAGAAATTTTTTATATCCCATCATATTTTGTTATAAAGAATTTATTGAGACCCATAAATCAATATTTGAAGATGATTTAGCTATGTTTTTTAGTCCATAGCAAATTTGATCATTAAGTATGCGTAGCACCATAACCTAACTCATAATATATTATTGCTTATTCTGAGCTCAATTATAAGTATTTTAAGCTCAGGAAATTATCATTTACCTTGTACTTTCAGTTAATAGCTCTTGCTATTAGACCCAACAAAGCATTAGGTTTCTAAAAAGTTTCAATCTATTAATAGGCATAGTTTCTATGTACAAAGATTTGAACAGTACCAGCTATGTACTGAATGGGGTCATGTTATATTAAAATAATAAATGGGGAGAAGGAGACTTCACAGTTATTAATTTGCTCCAAAGGCAAGAGGAAGTGGCTCCCATGAGCATGGCAACACTATATGCTATTTCTAGGAGCCACACACATATCCAAAATACCTGTTTAAAATGAAGCAAGTCAAGCAACATAATAATAGATATAATTTAAACAGAAAAGAGAAAGAAATTTAAGTTACTCAGTCAATTTAACTGACCCGTTTTTGACCAAGACGAACACTAAATGAGTGAATGCCAAATATGCGATCTCCTTCAATATCAGGTATATCCTACAATAAGCCAAAATTTCCTCAATAAATTATTACCAAATTTTAGCCATTTCTTAGAAATTAGCTATCCTCACATAAAGTTGCTGATTCAGAAATTTGACAAGTCTTACCTTGAACAAGGCTATAACAACAGAGAAGAAGGTCATAAATGCAGTAGCAAAAATCAACGGCTTTGAAAAACTTGTTGGCCGTCTGAATACAAACATCTGACCAAAAAAAAAAGTGACTTATCAATTTAATAGTATGATGAAAAGCAGTACTAGCACCAACTTGATGTCAAACATATTCTTATTAATCTCTTTTCAAAGTACTTATTCAAAACTAGTGTACACAAAACATGCTAACTGAAGGTAGTTACAGAATATGGTACTCTTACAAACTTATGCTTCTGATCATCTCACAGAAGAAAATCCCATTTTAAATTGTAGTCCTATATTTAGTCTACCAAAAGATTTTTTTAAATATATATATATATATATATAGAGAGAGAGAGAGAGAAAGTTTGTCTATTGTACTTCCAGTAGCACTTCGACCGAAACGCTACCAGTTCAAATTTTAATTTTTCATGCTCGAAATTTTAATTTAAATAGCTCAATAAAATCTTTATATCATAATCTTATACAATATTAATTTTTATCGTGTTTGGAATGCTTAATGATTTTTGAAAGATTGCCCTAAAATAATAGAAAAATAATAAAATTTATATGTCAAAAATGTTTACTTTCTAAAAATCATTTAAGCATAGTAAACTAACTCGAAACACGATAAAAATTAATATTCTACAAGATTATGATATAAAGATTTTATTGAGCTACTTAAATTGAAATTTCGAACATGAAAAATTAAAATTTGGACTGATAGCGTTTCGGTCGAAGTGCTACTAGAAGTATAATAGACAAACTCTCTATATATATTTGACCTTTTTATGTTTGCAATATTTTAGTAATTATCAGCACTACCGGGATAAAACCAAGAGGAGTGATAGTGAACCGGTAATACCTGAATGTGAAGAAAGAAAGCAAGTTGAACAATAACGGCACGAACTGCTAAGATGCAAAGTGCTGCCACAACTGCAAATCTCTTCCATCTTAAGAAAGGCATCTAAAACAAAAATCATTAGAAAGTGAATTAACACAACTGACCTATGATCAAGCTATATTGACTACATTATTTTCAGTATTTCTTCAATTGTTGTGCCAGGCAACATTCTATTTCAGAATACAAAACAAATTCACCCTTTATAAAAACTAGCAAGACTTTGTGATGTTAGTTACATATAACACCTTTTACAATGTGTATTGAAGGTAGCATAGGTAGAAATGTGAAGGTTAAGGGAAAAAAAAAAGATAAATGAAAAAGGCTATCAAGCATCATATGTAAATTAACTTATTATTTTTACAGGGGGCTAGGTGAGAAATAATACATTTATTGAGTAAGCCGTGCCAAGAATAAAGCTGATGAAAAGAGCCCAGAACAATGGCCATGAACCAACCAAATAACCCACTCCAAAGCTCTAAAATACAACACACAAAAAAAAGAAATGTTACCACCTTGGTATTACTAAATGAGATGCAAAATCAAGTGCACAATATTTTTAAACAAATATATCACAAAGGTATAGAAGTTACCAATATTGCAAAAGTGGAAACAAGGGCAACACCAGTTGAAAGAGAGTATTCTCCAGATGCCAATGGCAAGTTTGGTTTATTAACCTCATATGAAGATAATAAAAGTCAGCAACTTCCAAAAATACGCCCACAAAGGGGGAGAATATATAGCTAGTACTAAAAAAAAATGTTAGAATTGGCAGGTACAATCCTGCATACATTTTGAGATGGTAGCTTCTGGTGGTGTTTGCTTATGAAATTATCAGTTTTTAAACAAGAAAATATTCAGGCTATATCAATGTATGTGGTTTGGCAATTATAAAGAATGATAATACCATTGTATAGAAGAGTCACCTTGTCAATTTCAATGTCAAACACTTGATTCAAACCAACAATATAAATATTCATGAAAAGTGCTGCCACAAGTGCCTGAAAGTGATCATTTGTAATTTTGTATTAGTATCCATGCATATTTTTTTCAAGCTATTTTTCGAATATAAACCAAAATTTTAGGAAAAAGAGAATACGAGTACCTGTAAAACACCAGTAAAAAACAAGGGAGATATATCTGACGAGCTTTCTACTGCCAACAGAGAAACTGATACTATGCTCAAAGCCTGTTCATACACATATTTTTATTAACGTCTTCTACTGTTATTTGTCAGATCATTAGATTTAAAATGTAAGTTGTAATGTATATGTTGCCTGACTCAAGGATTAGTCTCATATTTAGAAGCCAGTTGGACCAACTACATTCCCCTGGGTTTGCTTATATTTTTCACTTTTCTTTTTAAGTGCTTCCTTGCATAGTAGAGTTTAACATAATAATAGAAATTTAATTTCAGATTTAAGATGCAACTGGGGTCAAGTTTGTATTTAATTGAGGCATGACTGCAGAACTTAGGTCTTCATGTGATTAACTTGTTTTTTTTTTTTTTTGAAGTAGCAAGCGACATATTGCTAAATTGCATTAAATAGAAGATAGTTTTACAGGGGCAAGTGCCTTCTTCCCTGGATAATTACAATGAATCATAAAAGAAAAGAGAATGATTAAATTGGGTTAAAAGCATGAATCAGGTGATGCTTAAAGTTGCATATTTAAACTACTTAATTTGAAAATAACACGTGACATTTTATGATAATGAAAGATAAAATGATATTGGCTACGGTTGGCTTTAAACCATGTCTGAACTGTGCACAATTTAGATAATTTTGAACCCTATACAAGTTTGAATTTTGAACTGAATTAAAAAAAAAATTGTACAAAAAGTTGAAAAGGTTAAATAAATTAACTGTTCCTATGATGGTGTGGGGACGGGAGAATCGGTAAAAAGCATTTAATGAAGACAATATTGGCTGCAAAGCACCGGAAGATTCCATTGAATCTGGTTCTGATCCAGCCGCACTTGCCGAAACCAATCCAGTAATTTGATTTCTTGGCTTTCGATCAAACATACCATCATGAAAGTAATTGCATGAGAGAGGCAATTTGTTCTGTTTGTGCAGTTGCAAAGAATGGTACTGAATTTTATATTTGTCTGCAGCTAAACAGCAAATTGGAGCGGGAAGACCTGTTATACAAGAATGATCATTAAAAAAGGGAAGAAATTATACAAAAATAAAATAAAATAAAAGTCCACTGTTGACTAATTTGACTGCAGACTAAAAATTAAAGGGAATGATTATTTTGTTCATAATTTTTTGTTCTTGTCAGAAAAGACAATAAGAAAAGTCGACCTTTTCCCTGAAAATCATGACAGTTATTTGCATTTCAGTAAATAGAAATGACTTTGAAATCATTCAAACTTTATGCATGTACAAATCCAAACCTTAGCAGTGAAATAAAACAATAAGAAAAAAGTCAGGGTGTTTGTAGAACAGGCTTTGATTGAGATATCTAATGAATATTTGGAGATGCAATTCTTGCAATTACCAGGGTGCTGCAATTTGACTAGAATCCTCTACTAACCCGACCTTACATTTTGGATTTGGACACCCTAGACAGTAGTCGTCCTTAAGTAGTCACATTACCCACTATCTACCTGACTTGTCCAAATACATTGCTTAAATTGTATAGTAATGGAGATAATTATTTGAAAATTGCTAGAAGCTTTTGTCAGTTTAGTCTGTTCAGGTATAAATTTATCAAATTTCATTGTACCTCTTTTGAATATTATCCCAAATTATTGATAATTAGGATTACTCGTGACTTCTTGAGGAAATTAAAGTAAAGGGCTGTATCTAATAGCAATCCAATGAATGCTAGCTCGATAAGTGTTCATGCTCAACTGAGGCCAGTCTGGCACACTGAAACCTGTAATTAATTTGCTCCTGGAGGGTTCGTGTGCGCCGTGTGAGTGTGTGAGTGCGTGCGTCTATATGTGTGTATTAGTAGATGAGTAACTGCATATGCCCACAGAGAGAGAAAGAGAGAGAACATCTATTAGAGTCCAATCCATGTGTTTCCTCGTTCATGAGCGTTCCCACAAATCCACTCAGCATAAACAAAGAAACTGGAGATAGTCGAGAGAAAAACATAGAGGAGAAACGAACCTCGGCGTGAGAGCGAGGCTGAGAGAGACGCAAAGGAAATGAGGGAAGGCCTTGTCAGGCTAAGCGATTCCATTATTTTTTTAGTCGATTGGCTCTCACTCAGTGGCGCCGTCCTAGAGAAAAACCATTAACAGAGGCAGGAAGGAGCGAGAGAGAGAAGAAGACGGTGAATTTAAAAATGGGCAAATGTACGATGTTTGGATCGTGCAAAAAAAATAGCGTAAGAAGAGAGAAATTAAAAATAGTAATTGAAGATAATAAAAAAATTGATTTTTTTGGTTAACGTGAGTATAATAAAAATATGATGCTATTCAAAAGAATAAGAATGTTGTTTGAATTATTTGTTTGAAATAGTAACGAAGAGTTGAGAAAAATAATAATTATTTTATTTTTTCTCGGAATAACAAAATAGTAGTTATTCTCACTATTTTAAAATAACGAATTTATGTTTAATTGTATCGTTATTATTTTTATTTAAAAAACAATAACTATTTTGTTGTTTTTGTGCTATTTAAACATATTTTTAGAGTGTGCTCCACAAAATGGATAGAGGAGCAGAGGGAGAGGAGAGAAAATTTAATTTGTTATTTATTCAATAAAATTTTATGTTAAAAGGGTTAGGAAGAAAATTACCTCCATTATCCTACAAATTAATAAATTTTATTCCCTTTAAATTGAGATATAAAGAAGATGAACTCAATTTTACTTCTTTCCTCATCTCTCTCCTCCCTCCCTTTTTTTTTTTTTGGAGCACCGCCTTAGTGTGCTGCAGCTGGGAACAATTACATAACGAGCAAGTGGATAGTTTTCCAAGTTCCACCTAGACTCGGTTTATAGGATCCTCTTCAGTTGCAGAACATCCATGATTTGATATTAAATGAAGAAAGGTATTAATCGACAATTTTTTTTAATAATTTTGATTATTTTAAACAAATAACGAATTTTAAATTCAATGTTATAAGAATGATTACTGTGACGCATGTAATATATTTAATTTAAAAATTAATAATGAGATTTGGCGTATTTGTCATAGTATTTTGTGCGATTTCAAACTTTAGGTATTCGAATAAATGATTTTTTATGCATCATCAAATGATATCAACTTATGTAAACCTAGATTGTCCTGCTATTTATATATCTATTTGAATTAAATTGAAAATTATTGTCAATGTTGTTGAGTAATTAACCCACTATTAAGAGATTAATGTTTTTTTTGTTCCGCAATAAGTATTAGACTTTATTTTCAAAAAAATGAAGGAAGTTTTGCAATGTTTGCAAAAATACATTATTACCAAATGTATTAGTTATAACTTACATCTTTTTCATGGTGAAACAGACCTCTTAATGGAATTATTTAGCATCCATAATTTTTTTATTAATATTATTTTTATTTTCTGAACACGTGTTCACAAGTTATATCTGAGCACATGTGTTTACAAATTATATGTGAACTCCTGCTTTCAAGACATGAAAAGATGGTGAATACCTTGTCAAATATCGAAATAGTTTTGTGAACGAAAAAAACTCTGAATGCATGTGTCTAGAATATCTGCGTTCACAATTAATTCTAGTAGTTTTACCATTTTTATGTGTGTTGAATACAGTTGTTTATACATAATTTGTGAACACATATATTAAAAAAATAGAGATAATGTTGTTAAAAAATTTTAAAACTTCGTATTAAATGTTTATAAAACGGGTGTAGACAAAAAAATGGAGAAAACAAGAAACCTCTCATAAACGGAGAAATTATCTAATGTATACTCTGAACATCTTCAATTAGAATTTGTGACAGATGACTTCTGATTTAGGAGTCAGTTTAATAACTTGAGTTGATGTAACTCATACTAACTTCAGAAATCAGAATTGACATTATTACTTTTTGCCTAATTTCAACAGTTGATAACTTTTTAGTGAACCATGTTTGTTTGGAAGTTCGAAGTTTTGAGCAAACAAATTCCTCCACACATCTATCACATTTTAGGAAAATCTGATATATCCTCAAAGTATCTTTAATTAAATATTTATTCTCACTAAATTTTAAAGTTTGAATATTTTACCATCAATATATTGAAGTCTTGGTATTTATTCATAAAAATTCTATTCTTACGAGATTTAAGTTTCAAACTAATATTAATTGAGATTATAATATTACAACAATGTCCTTCGTGCCTGTTTATTTTTAATATGTTATGGATTGGCAGAAGATTAGAATAGAAATCATTAGCTTTTCTATGGTATATGCCACATCTCCAAGCTATTATTAATACAAATTATTTTAAGAAAAATATTTGGGAGATGCTTTCATTATTATTTAATATCATATACCAACTTATGAATAACAACTTTAAGATGCAACTTATTTTATATAATATTTTATTATTCAATTAAAATACCACTAATCTGAATAATAATTCATTTAAGTTGAGTAATCAAGTTTTACACAAAATAAGTTACATAATAAAATTATTAACACAAATAATAACTCATTTAATAGGAATAATAAAATTGATATGTTATTTTAAATCCAGAAAATACTATGAAGTGGAATTAATCGACTCTGCTAAATTGACAAAAATAAAGAAACTAAGAACTTCACGAAAGATCACAAAGAGTAGCTCAATAAAAAAAAAAAGCCAACAGTCCTTTGCCCCACTCCTCCTACCTACTTTACTTTTTCATTATCATCCCGTGGCCGTCTGTGTTTATATATCTATATCGATAAATAAATAGATAATTAGAACGCAAGAAAATTTATAACTCGTTCGGTATTTAATTCGGTGCTTATATATCAATATCGAGATTTTTTTTTCAGATGACTCTCGATGTCACCTCAAAATCTACTAGCACACCAATAAGTGTAGTAAAAGTTCTCTAAATACTTTAAAGTGTTCAAAATATTAAATAAAACGATTTTAAATGATATAAAATTAAAACAGTTTTTATAAATACTTTAAAATTAAGTCATTAATTTTATATTTTGTCATACTACTTCATCTATTTACTTGATTATTATAAAAAAAATTACTACTTGTGATTTAATTTTTACTCATTTAACTTTATTATTCTTATTAAATGAGAGGACAATAAATAAAAAATGTCAAGTAGAAGAAAGAAAATGCTTGTTTTTTAAGAACTTGCCACGTGAATAGTGCAGATACGACAAGGAACCAAACAAATCTAGTTACGAACCATGCTGTCATGCATCACTGCAACAGCGACATGCTCATTTATTCAGGTATCTATTAACAGATTTTTCTTAAATTAATTATTAGAATGATTTTATTTTTAATAATAAAAGTGAAATGTTAAAAATATGAATGACAATGTGTCATTTATCCTTTACAAACGTGTCAGTTCAACTGACAGGTTTGACCAAAAACATCATTAAGAGCGTCATCTTTTATTTTTTATTTAAACTTTTTATAGTTGGATTTTCAAAATTAGTTAAACAATAATATATACGCCAATGAGAGAATGTGTCACTCTCACTAGCGCAGTTATATATTTTTTTAAAATAACTGAAAAAAAAAAAAAATTAAAAATGTCACTGTAAGTAACGTGTTTGTAAAGCGTTACAGTGATATGTTGTCATTCGTATTTTTAAAATTTTGATTTAATCATTTTTATCATTAAAAATATAATTATTTTAATAATTAATTAAAAAATCTCTGATCTATTAGAGCTGCAGTTGCCAGGAATCTCGTTTGTTTACTGTCACGGGACAAGAACTAATTTGGAGGAGAGGCCAAAGAATTTCAACCAAAATCAATAAACAACTTTTCAATTGAATGGACAAAAATTTAATACAAAATAAAATTACTCTAATAATATAAAAGTAAGTAGCAATCGCTATAGAATAGTTTTAACGCTTCTGTTCTCGTTTAATCAATTTATATATCATTTGTATTTAAATATCAGCAAAACTCATAAATAATTCTTCTACATGAGTATTTTTATTTATTCAGCTAAATTATACATATACAAAACATTTTATCCGCAAAATTCTGATTCTTGATCATAATACCACGGGAAGGGATCCCTTGACAATGAATTATTTTAACAATCTTGACAATGAATTTTTAAATAAATGTAAAAGTTTCTTAAAAATAGAAAATAATTTATAGATATGTTTTTTTTACTTATAGATTGATAGTTATTTAAATTTCATACAATTTCATTATCGATTGATAGTACATCAACGACCATCAAAATATTTTGTAATTTACAACGATTCTAATTTAACGATTTTTGATGAAAATCAAACGATAATGAAATTTGAATCACTATTAATCTATAAGTACAATAATATATCTATAAGTTTTTTTATTTTAAGAATTTTTTCATATTTATTTCAAGATCTATTATCAAAATTGTTAAGATAACCATTGTCCAGTGATTCCTTCCCTAATTTCACCGAATCACAAAAATCTGTTATATTATATTATTCTTTTTACTTCAAATATATTATCGACGGTAAATGAAACATATAAGACACAATACACATAAAATATAGTAGAATGCATTTAAAATGAATTTTAATGATTCAATTCTTTCATTTAATCTATTTATGTCTCATTTGTGATTGCACCAAAACTCACAAAATATTTTTAATTATGGATTTTCAATATATAAGACATGTTTATGCCTAAAGTTCTACGAGAATACGTTTTAAAAGGTTCAATTTATTTCGTTCCTATTTTTAATCATTTTATATCTTTATTTGTGATTATATTATTACCAAAACTCAACAAATTATTCAAATTATTTCCCCTTAAATGGAGAAAATAGTTGTCCGCCACACCAAAATCCCAAAATTAGATGTCATCCTAAAGTTTAAACTTCACTAAATGTCACTCCAACACCAATTTGTTTAGTTATTTTTCACAATTATGCAATTATTATAGTATTTTAATTATTTTTTTTGTATTTATATATATAACTTTTTGTATTTTCATTTATACCTTTTAGGACCCATCTTAATCATACTCAGCGATATAAAATGCGTTTCGTACAACCACATATACATTTGCGGTCACTATCCACATAAAATTCATCTATGCACCGATTGTTATACAATTTTGACATTAATTTGAATAACACAGAAGATCCCATGTCTTGAGCAGCAGTAAGACTCAAGCAAAAACTCAATGTTACTACTAGGACTCGATCCCATGACATGAGATACACCATCCAAGCAAAAACTTCATGCTTCTGCTGGGACTCGATCCCATAATATGGGATACACCATCAGTGATAGAACTACTGCACCACTTTTCTTCCTTTTTTTTTTGTCAAACTCAAAGATTATTTTTATATATTACTATTTTCAATACCCAAAACATTAAAATCCTACATATTGACTATATATATAAATTTGTATAAAAATCTATATACACATTTGTATGCCGCATATACAATATTCAAATCCCTCCACACGCATATTCAAATTCACATTCTAAAACCTTAATCATACCCTCTCTTCTCTCACCTCCTCTCCGCTCCTTTCCTTTATCATCATCACCTCCTAAATCCCAACTCCAACCTTAATCATACCCTCTCTTCTCTCACCTCCTCTCCGCTCCTTCTCTCTATCATCATCACCTCCTAAATCCCAACTCCAGTTCCAAATCCAACCTCTCACCTCCAACCCCTCTAATCCCTGACCTCCTCTAATAGTTGTCTAGTTGTTCTAAAAGCATAAAATGTAAAGGGATAATTATGAAGGGTATTTTACGTAGAATAAATAATATTTTTATTTTTATTTATTAATTTAACATTACTATAGTAAATGTGACAATAACTAAATAAATTAATTTTGGAGTGATATTTAGAAAAGTTTAAATTTTAGGGTGATATTTTATTAATTTTAAAATTATGAGGTGGCATTGGACTGATTTTCTCTTAAATATATAGTACATCCAGTGCATAAAAAATCTACAACAATACATTAAAAAATGGTTTTAATGATTCTATTTATATTTTTAAACAAAACATGCCTCATTGGTGATTGTAATATTACGAACTTCATTGATATGTTTCAAGTTGTGTTGTCCATTTATAAAATTTATCCTAGCTAAATTAAATACACACACACACACACACAAAAGAAACATACTACACAGAAAACATGAACAGCCATACTCTCATCAGTTCGTTAATTATTTCAAAAAATTTCCTCTGTCATCTTAATCCGGGTTACGATGAAAAGAACTGCACAAGAGCATATATAGATGACATCAGGAAGTAAATCTTACACTGTTGCAGTTATCAGGATATATACTGGCACCTAAAAATAAAATGGACTTCGCCGGTATGTAATTTTGGCAGGTGCTAGACAATGTACGACCATAGTAAATTTTAACTTTCAGTCCAACCCAACTCTCTTTTGTGTCTATTACTCATTTTATTTTGACAAACGAAAGCAAACTTAAAAAGGCTTCAACTCACTGCCACGACATCATCTAATGATTCAAATCTGCCTCGATGTTTCGTTCCAAATGTGCCTTCAGCCTATGACAGACCGCCTTGGTGACACTGTGGTCAGTATCCGTAATTCTATCTATGAAATTCCTGGCATCTTCATATCTCTTATATTTGCAATAACCATCAAGAATTGTTCTGTAGGTCAATTCGTCGGGTCTGGCTTCATGCTCCAACATGTACACGATAACACCATTTGCCTCATTAAACATCTCCAACGTTACATACCCAGATATAAGCGTGTTATATGTAATCATGCACGGTCGCAACCCTTCACTGACCATTTGCGAAAACACCCTCAGTGCCTCCTTCATCAGCTGCTGTCTGCAAAAGCCATTAATAACAGTGTTGTATGAAACCACGTCAGGTGTGATACCCTTTTTGCTACTAAGTTGTTTAAGCACTTGCTCTGCCTCCCATGGCTCACCTCCTTTTGCATACATGTCCATCAAGCAATTATAGGTCAGAAGACTGGGTTTGTGCCCATTTTTTTTTATTAAATTGAATATTTCATTCCCTTTGTCAAACAAACCATGCTTGGCGTAAATGGAGAGCAGGGAATTGATAATAACGAGATCAGGTCTGTAACCCTTTTTCTGTATCTCTTCAAATGCCCGCTCAGTACCATCTAAAGACTGACACTTCAAATTTGCAATTACTAGTGTCCTTAAAATTGCCCAAGTAGGATATATGTTCCCAGAATAAACCTCCTTCTCAATCTCATCAATCCCTTTCAGATTACCTGCCTTCGCATAGCATTGTATCAAGAGGCAATACGAGGTTTCATCAGGCTTGAAACTGTTATTCTTCATGTCACGAATTACAGAATCAGCTGCCACTGCATCCCCCATTCGGGCAAATGCAGTCAGAAGTGCATTATAAGTGGTAATCCTAGGCTTGAATCCTGCCTTAACCATTTCATCAAACATCTTAAGTGCATCTTCCCTTGACCCACACCGCCCATAGGCCATTATTAGGGTTTCAAAAGTGTCCCTATCAGGTTCAACCCTGTGGCTCCTCATCACCTTATATACCTGCTTCAGACGCTTCTCCTGTCCCTGCTTACCACACATGGCCAAGACTGTATTCCACGTAATGCGGTTAGGAATACAGCCATATTTTTTCATCTCATCTAGCATATGCATCACATCCTCCGATCGCTTCTTCTTAACAAGAATTCCAATGATGGTATTATAAGTTTCCACACAAGGCGGGCAACCTGATTTTTTCATAATTTCAAACAAATGCAAGGCTTTTTCCGTCATGCCAGCATTTCCATACCCGTGAATTATTGTGGTATATGTGATGTTATTAGGTTTAATCCCTTTACTGGTCATTATATTTAACAAGGCTGCAGATTCTTCATAAAAACCAGCACGTGCATAGCTGGCAGCTAACTCATTGTAAGTGAAGGCATCTGGCATAACATTCTCACTCTCCATTTGGGCTAAAATATCAAGTGCTTCAGTAAATTTACCAGTTTTGCTAAAAATTTGCAAGACAGCATTGTAGGTGACCAGGCCAGGTTTATACCCATCTGATTTAATCTGTTCAAAGAAACTTACAGCCTCGTCTAATAGACCATTCTTACTGCCTGCTGAGATGACAGTACTGCATGTAAAGTCATCATATTGGTAACCATCACATCGTAAGTCATGCAGTAGACCAAGAATTCTGTCCCATGAACCCCCCATTCGGCCGTACAAATTTAGCATCACATTGTAAGTGACGAGTGTTGGCTTGAGGCCATATTCTTTAATGGTGTTAAATAAAGATATTGCCTGATCATACCGGCCAGTACGCACATAGGCATCAAGGACAGTGGTGTAGGCACGGATGTCAAGAAGGTAATCTTGCAGGGGAATTTTGTCGAGCACCTTGCACATAACCGAGTATTTTGACTCTCGGCCTAGGGCACGGACCATAGTCTCTATGGATGGCGTGTCTATCCTCATTTGGTTATTTCTGGTCCATTTAAACACAGTAAGTGCTCTATCCCAGCATCCTGACCTGACAAGGCCTTTCAACAACCCAGTCAAGTCCACTTGAGATATCTCATCTCGGAATTCATCCAGCAATGCATCTAGTGAATGGAATGGGTGGTTGAGAATGGAAGCGAGCAGAGCTTGGCCTTTACTTGATAGAAAAGAATGAGTATCGGGTCTAAATTTGGGTTCTAGAAAGGCTTTCTGACGAGCAGAGGGTTGATTCGAGGTGGTGGGTTTTGTGGTAAGGGTTTGGAGAAGAGAATCTATGGGGAGGGAGTAGGAGGTGGGAGGTGGAGGGGGAGGGAGAGGTAAGGTGAATTTGGGGGCTCTTGTGGCTGCATTGTGAGAGGGAAGGATTGGTTTATTTGGGACGGGAACTCGCTCCATCAGAGAAAGAGAGAGAGCACAGGTTTATTATCCGAGTTTAAGACTACACATTAGGAGCCTCTTCGTATCCACCCCAGGAAGGAGATGGGTGGTGTACAGAGACGACCTATCTAATCATCAATTCATCATCCCTCTTTTGCGAATAATAATGTCTGAGTGACTAAGCAGCCGAGAGGTTGAAGCCGCGACTTCCTATCTGTTCACACAGCGAGCTGAGAAGCGCTAAAACACGAATCTTGACGCACGAACAGCCGCGGTATGTTATTACTTGTTAGCGGTGAAGTTACAGGGAAAAGTTTGAAACAGAATTATTGTTTAAAAAATAGGAATATTATTGTAATCCCATACACTTATCCCCAAAGATTATCCCCGTAATTTTATTTCTATTTTGGACCGGTGTTTTAAATTGTGGCTTTCCTTTTTTTAGTAATAGTTCTATTTTGACCGATGTTTCAAATTTGTCGCTTCTCTTTTATAGTAACAAACAATAGATGCATCTGTTCGGTGAGAGGTTTTCAACTTTCAAAGTCTCATTGTAAATATGATATATAAACTCCTCATATGTCTTTTAAACACACATCAATCAAACTTCATTTTCATTCTCCTCAATCATTCTTTCCCTCGCACCATAGAAGCAAAGTAATTTATTATTTCTAACTATTATAAAGATTACGGGAAGTGTTGGTTGGTGGCAATTGACCAAATAGATAATTGATGAAAAGATAGAATCGCCAGTTCAAAAAAAAATTGTTGGCCGAACGCGCTAACCGTGTATAGTCAAATCTCGATGATATCGGGTGGGGACAAACCACCGGGATTATTATCAGCTTCCTAAAAAATATTATGCTTTTTTTTTGTAAATTATACGATTGCATTGATGTAGAACTCAATATTGTGAATTACTAAATACAATTGAATTTGAAGGAATGAAGTATATGAAGTATATTAATTATTAAGTCATAAATTCTAAAATAAGAGTTTGTCTAGCATATAAAAGTATTATAAAAATAAGTTAACAAAGGAAGGTCATAAAATATTTATATAATACAATGTTTTAGTATGTTTAGAATTATTTTATTATTTTTAATGATTTTTGAAAAATGATCATTTTTTACATATAAATATTAGTATTTTTCTATTATTTTATGATCATCTCTTAAAAATCATTAAAAATAATAAAATAATTCTAAAGAAGGTACAAATTTACATCTATAAAATTTTGATATAAAAATTTTTATAGACTTAAATTAAAATTTCAAATATGAAAATTAAAATTTTAATCGTTGAC
Organism: Schoenoplectus tabernaemontani; assembly: GCA_037127355.1. NCBI lineage: Eukaryota > Viridiplantae > Streptophyta > Magnoliopsida > Poales > Cyperaceae > Schoenoplectus > Schoenoplectus tabernaemontani. The sequence goes on along the minus strand of CM073750.1, from coordinate 16,935,721 downwards.
ATTTGGAGGTAAAATATAAATAAAAGTATGCTAAACAACAAAAAAAAAACGATATTTATAGCTTCAGATAGAAAATGCTCTCATACCATCTTTAAGATATAACCTAGATGTCAAGATGCATTTTAATTTTTTTTCTAAGACCAAATAGCAAGATCTATTACATATGCACTAATTCAAACATTTTGACAAACACTTTGTGCGAGGATTTAGTATGTATACCTTAGAGCTATCCACAAATCTTCAAACATCACTTGATGAAGCTCTAAGAAATTTCCTAGAATTTGACTTTTCTGATCTCAAAGTTTGACTCCACAAGCTTTCTATTCAAATTCAACCACCCAAAAATAATACAAATTTAATTCAAACAAAAGTTATTAGACTTGTACGACTTAGATCGATGACTTGATCTCTTTTCATCAGTTTTCTAACACTTAGAAAGAAGGTGGATTCAAAAGCGCAAAATATGAGCAAGGGGTGATGGTGGTTGTCCTAGGGACACACGTGACTTGGGTTTGAGCCAAACATTGAAGGTCAAGGAGAATGAGAGATAAAGGAGAGAAATTGTGAGAGGGGCATACATGTCTAATTTAAAATAATGTTTGGGTCGGAGTTTAAAATAATCATGAGTTGATCTTAAGTGTTATAATCTCAATCATTGAATATTACACACTGATAGGTGCCCATTTTATATAATATTTGCACAAGGTTTAACATAATAATTCACTCAATTTATTTGAATCATACTTATTTTAGCCTGTGTTTTATCTCTAGAACTTGTTACTGCCGTATTTTTTGGTTTTGGTAATTTTCAGAAATTCCTGGAGAAATCAGAGCAGAATTTGGCTCTGCCAAGACTCTTGGCGAGAGCAGCTACCAGATGCGAATTGAGCAAAGAAACAACTGCACACGTGAAGGAAAATCTAGAGATCTCATCTATGATTTAGTAGAGATTAAATGCAGTAATTAAAGGAGATTAAAGAGAGAAAAGGAAAGAGATTTACCTCTTGGTTGAAAAGAGGAGGTGAGAGAGAGAATTAATTGCTGAAATTTAGGGAAAGAATCTAGGGGATTCCATAGGAGGTAAACCAAAGAAGGAAAATTCTCTTTGGGACAGAAAAGAAAAGGGGATTTTGGGGACCAAGGGGCCGCTCTCTCTCTCTCTCTCTCTCTGGAGGTTCGGTTTTGGGTGTTCTCACAGGAAGAAGTTCGGACCAGAGAAGAAAGGAGACAGTGGAGAACTTGGACTTCAATTGGGTTTTATCATTCTTCTTTCTTTAACTCTCAATTATCCACTGTGATGGATTCAAAACTGAATTCTTGTGTTCTTAAATCCATGCTTGGCTAAATAAAATTTCTTGGGATTAGACATGTAACAAATTACTATGTTGTTAGTTTATCTAAATCAAATGACATTCAATGCACATGAGTAAGGGCGTGCAACAGAAGATTGGTTAAATTGATTTTGAACGGAATCGTTGAGTTTTAGACTATTTAGTTTGATATTTCAGTTTAAAAATTTCGGTTCGGTTGAAATTTTTTAACTAATTTTATTTACTATATTAGATAAATTGAATATTCCAAAATTTACCAAAAAAAAAATCATTTTATTTGATATAAATAAGGATCAAATCGAAGATATTCTGAATATTATCATATCAGATATTCCAAATATATTTATTTTCTATATTCCAAAAAAATTCATATATTATTTTATTTTTTGTGATGTCCAACATAATGATCTCCATTATATATATTTATATATTTAAATTGATAATTCTTTATGATATGCTCTATAGAACTCAATCATTATTAGTCAATGCATTAATTTTCAATTACCTGCTAGTTATCTTGATTAGAGATATTTAGAATATTTATTATTTGGCAAATAGATGTATAGAGCTCCGTAATATTTTGATACATGATCTGGATATTTTATATATAATAATATACTCAAGGCAACATATGACAAAATTATACAATTCATTAACTATTACATATACCTAATCATTAAGTGATTGACTTCTAGATCATTAACATTATCAATCTCCCACTTGAGCTAGAAATAATTATTTATTGCCCTTAAACAAGTGTACAGTTCTTTATAAATAAGAACTGTTATTATATATTTCTATGTATAAATTCATTAGGTCATGTAAAAGCTCTGTCATCCAAATATATATCCATAGATTTCTCAATAAAGTCTTAAGATGGTGTGCATTTTATATCAAAAAATTAATTAATCAATCTATTACTCATGAACAATGTTATAAATCCTTTAGAATTCCAACTAGTTCTAAATCAAGTTCTCAAAGAACTTGACAAGTCATTATTCATTTTAATTGCTTCCATAAAGATAATCATGTCATGTACTTATGATTTTGACTCATATCTAAGTGTAATATTCAAGCATTTCATTTCAGTGATAGAGAATTTAGAATTTCGGAATGGACTTCCTTTTTATGTTATTTTTGTCTGTTCCAAATTATATCATTATAAAATTTAACTAAAGAACTAGCTCAATTGCCCAATTTTAAATTCATTCAGTCATGAGTTCTCTGAACAATCTGATCTAAATTGAACGACACTACATATATTTCCTTGGGTCCATATAAATTTAATTTGTACATTGAAGAACTTAATCCGTGTAGCATCTCGAAATAAGCCACAATAATAAAAAAAATTAATTAGTAAATCAATGAATTCATAAATACAGAAATAATGATGATAATGGAAAATATATTAAAATTTCTAGTGAACTCTTCAAGGTAAGTTATGTTTAGTCTCGGACAAAGTTCACATATGTAAAAAATTATACCAATTCAACATATGAACGAGAAGCCGAACTTATAGGATTAACCTTCATCTCTTATGTATATTTCATCAACCAATATTTTTCTCTTTAGAAAGACAACTTTTTTTTTGTTTGTACTTTTTTTCTTTTCTCAAATAGTTCATATGTATCAGTCCCATAAAAGATTCGACAAAAGCATCTTTTTTTCTGATTTAATTATATGAATAAAAGAAGAATTTATTGACTAATAGTAGTTGGATTAGCTCCCCTGCCCCTCCCTCTTCCTCTTCCTCTCCCTCCTCTCCCTCTCCTTGGTTGAGATGTTGGGCTTTTTTGCAGATTTTCTTTTGTATCATTATCATCAGCTTTGCCACAATATGAGTTTTGCTTAACTCCATTTTCAACCCTCGACTTTCCTCTGCCCCTGCCAGTTTTACCACCCCTTCCTCGCCGTGATAAACTGAAAATATTCATGAGGATAATTTTTTTTTATAATGATCATTTTAAATGTATCTTTTAGTCTTTTTTTTTGAAAAAGAAGATACTTTGATGTTGAGATAATGCCTTCATGCAAAACTTGTTGGGGTATGGAAGACATTTCAATTGATGGGACACAACCTGTGTCAAATGAGTAAATCATTATTATTTTCTAGTTAATGTATATCATGAAGATACATTTTAAACATTACATTTAAATTTGGTGAGTACCAGCTTTCTGAAATTCAATTTGCCTATCAATTCACATACTTTGGCATTACTAGTTCAATTACCATTCTAGTTTAATATATTATAATTATTTTGTTCAACAAGAAAATTTATCAAGCTCAATTATTTTCTATCAAGGATAATCAAAGAATGATTGCTACAGGCTTGAATAATACCACAATAAATAATGTATAGAAAAAAATAAAAAATCTCTTCATAAACTAAATCCAATAAAAGACAAACCTCCATGTTGACTTTCAGGCACCTTCGTCGCACAAGTCGCATAAGGCACCCAAGCATTAACGAGTTGATCCTATATCCATTTAGAAAGTGATATAAATATAAATGAAGAATGAATATTTTTTCATCTATTACTTTTTCCATGCCCATTTAACACCTAAAGTATTAATTTCAATTAAACAAAACTGAACTTTATTAAGTTACCTCACAAATACACGATCACACCATAGTATAAGTGCAAGTATAAATTTAATTAAGATTTATTTTGTAAACACTCTCAAGTGGTGAAACATAAAAATAGAAATGTATGCCAAAAAAAATAAGAGTTGTATTATAAAAGTAATACAACTGTAGTAAATACCGCTATAGTAACCACTATGAGAACATACCAGTAGTTTACCTCATTGGCCAATAAAGAAAAATATATGTTATGAGCATACTGTGTTTTCAAGTCCTTTGAATGAACGATCAGAGGTTTGAAAAGACTTGCTAACATGAAGGTCTGCTGGATTTAGAGGGATCGCCGTCAGTATTGGAGCATTATTTACCCCAATAAAAGCTGCCTTAGGATAAATAAATATGTCAGTACAAGGAGCTACAATTGGATAATAGTAATATCTCTTGAGGGTCGAAAATCTATCCTAGACAATACCTACAATCTAGCAGAAAGAAGTTACAAGTAAATTTGAGTGTAGTTATCAATTGAAAAAGCCGGGTCATTACGATCTCAGATTTTAATACTGATACTAGCATGTACTTTTTTCTTAGCATAGTTCAGATCTAAATGGTATATACATGAATAAAAGATAAGAAAAAGCATAAGGGATCACTAAAATATTAGAAATATTTCATATGCTCCTAAACATATGGGAATTTTTTTTCTTTTTTAATTATTGAAAAACTCTATAGTACTAAATCTATATAAGGACAAAAAAATATTAGATAAGATTATATATATTTTTTAAGATCTTAGAGCATATAATTACATAGGAAGGAAACCTTTATACCTGCTATAGTTAGATATTTACTTAATATACTTAAATGTGTATAATTTTTGACATTACAAGGGAATATGCTAATGCCATATATAAAAGTAGAAAGAAAAGATTATTGCAAATGATAATCTTGCAAAGAGATGCACATCATCAACAACACAATAAAATCTTTGATCCCAAATAAATTTGAGTAGGCCAGAAATGGAACTCAATTCAAAATCACAGAGATAATGACCTCAATTCAAGATCAGACTTCTCAAATATAAAAAATCAATGATAATAGTAATGATAATGATACTGATAGTAATAATGACAGATAAATAATTAATTAGTAGAGCTTACGCCAAATTAAGAATGATACCTCTACATATTCAACTCTAATATATAAGTCGTTACTCTCAATACAAAATATGCTTTAGACCTTGGGTAAATAGGGTAGGACATAAGTTGGTGGAATTTTAAAATATTTAGTTGATTAAAAAAATTTTAGTTAAGATAGATTTAAAACTTTATGCTCTCAAAATGTGCTTATTGAAATCATAGAGTAGCCAATACAATTACCTGTAATTGTAATAGTATTTTACCTTGAGCTTGATTAGATGATTGCATGGGAGAACTAACATCAAGCTGATTGGATTTCGGTATATGCAAAGAGTCTTCTATTAACATGAGCTTAATTCTCTTTGTTCTCTCAGGTGACACCTCCAATGCAGAGTTCTCACATCCTCTCTTAAATACCTATTAATAGACTTTGATAATTAAAAAATTATGTCTTTCATATTCAGTTCTGAATAATTACAACAATGATGCATGAAAAATACCTCAGTATAATTCTTTTCGGGTAGAGAATTCATATATGCTCTGGCCACTTCTACTGGAGAGCGTCCTGTTTGCGGGACAAACTTCTGTAGTGTAGGAAAAAATAATTTCAGAAAAAATGCATATGAGCTATATGATATATAGAGCTCTCGTGGTGTGGCATAGATATTTTTAGCACAAATATATGAGTAAACTACAACCTGATTGGTGTTCAACATATAAGGCCCACTTCTTGGAGATTTTTTATTATCTAACCATTTTTTTGCTTCATTAATGATCATGTATTCTAGATTTTGAATGTGGTTAGGAGAGCTGAGAGTCAGAAACTTAGGGCTCAATAGAGAGGATTCTGATTTTTGCGGTGGCGTCTGGTCCTTTTCTGATGAAATAGGTTGTTCATCTGAGCACATGACCCGTGATTGGATAAGGTCTACTAAATTATTGCATTCCTCCCTGCAATGCAATTGGATATTTACTTCTTTAACATTGATTAAATCCATACAATAATACTAATTGCCAAAATAAATCTACAACGTGCTTTAGACTCAATCCTACAAATAAACTTCAGCTCAAGAAAGTTACAATGAGTAGTCAACTACATAACTAAAGTATGTTCAATTTTTTAATCACTGGTATGTTTATCATTTATTGAATCAAAATTATTACAATATTGAGATATAAGACCATATGTAACAATGCTGGTACAAACTAGACTTATAAATGAAAACTATTAGTTAGTTATTACCATATGATAATTGATGATGTCATTTTAACATGGGACTATTGGAGAAATTTATGTATACTTCTATATAAATTTTAGATAATTAATTCATATATCAACGTCCCTCTCAACCTTCCTATCTCAATCTGTCTTGGATGCATGCAAATTTGAACGTTGGAAATGTTAGTATGGAGATAATAATGATGATATTGATATTAGAAGAATTAGATTCACTAATCATGGAAAAATATCAAGGTTCTTAGAATGAGCAACATAATATGTGCATGCAACAGACCAATGCACTATCCAATCCTTGCACTACCCAATCCTTACAGTCAAAAGAAGAATTTGTTGTAACAAATTCAATGTGTTACATGTTCTAGAAAGTGTCCCTTTGACTATTTTTCTTAGTATTTGATTCTATTCATTTCTTTTTGTAGATACTTTATAGAAATAAACCTAGATACTTGAGAAAAATTACATCATTAGATGTATGTACAACTAAGTTCAGTATGAGAAATAAATATTTTCACTATGAGAGACGTTCTTTAAAGTTTTTTGTGTTATGAATGTCGTCAGCTGTTATCTTAGTCATGGGAGACACTATTGTACAATATGCTTTTGGTTTTTTTGTTGCACTCACTAATTTTATAAATAAATATAGGTCAATAAACTGCACTAATTTTATCAAAAATCTCATGTAATATATAACTCAATTGTAAATTACGTTGTCACATAAATATTGCAGATGAAATCCTAATGCCACTCATCAGTAATTCTTGTTTTGAACAAATTTAATAATAATATGACTTTTACATCTGTTGGGTTTACATTACACTTTATAGATAAAACTTTTCTTTACTTCACATAGCATTATGGTAGACATATAGTACTTTAATTTACCTTGAGAAAGTTTCTTCCATAAGAAGTTGCTCAATGGCTTGTTTTGAATCAATTTCTGAAACAACATCTAAGTCTTGATCCAAACAGTCCACCATTTTTAGATCTCTTTCCATCTATAAATAAATAATTAAAAAAATAAGAGACAAATGTATGTAATAACGACCTTCATAAATTTTAGCTACCTTTATTTTTTAGGATTGACAAAATGAATTATGATCCCCTGATTTTAAAATATCTCATCCATATTATATTAGTACATTAAAATTGATTGTATATCGCTACAATATTTTATTTTTATTTTTCATGACTTTTGTTTACTCCAGTGCAAAGCTGCTGGTGAATATTCTACTCTGTAGCTAAGAGTTAAGACTTAATATATCTAGTAAAACAAACAAAAGTAAAATTTATGTTAATATGAGGATTGTTCTATCTTATCCAAGACATCTTTACTTCAGTGTCAGATTCAATAATAACATAGATGAATATAATTTAGCAACAACAACTAAGAATGCAATCCCTTATGGATATTTTACATAATGAGGAATCCAATTCAGATTCCTTTATAATATCAGAGTTAAATAGACAAATCATTGCAATTCAGATGTTGAAGTTGTGCGGCTTTCTTTGAATTAAATACCTACTGCTAGGGCTGCAATGCAAAATTAGGTTTAGTTAATGGTGAGTGTAAACACCAAAAAAAGTCTATAATTGTTTAACATGGGAGAACCTGATTCATGTCGTAATTCCTCATAATAGATATAGCCAGACTATCATTTCCCCCTGTATATTTTAAAAGAATTATTAAATTACATTAAGAATTAGATTAGTCATAATTAATTATTTAATTTCACTACTTTTGCTATTACATTTTGAAAAATAGTTCGGTATAATTATTTTTGTAGTAAAGACTGCATTTTTTATATTTTTTTTGCCAACCCAAAACATAAGATCCCGACTATGAAGCATTAATGTAGGATGAGATGCTACAATTACCTTTCTTCTTTGAAGACACAGAATCTGAGGTAGAGGAGGAAGAGGAAGAAGAAGGCGTGTTGGAGCCCAGCACCACGTTGAGAAATCTCTCAGCTCCAGTCAAGAAACCATTTATCCAACCATCACTATTGTTAGGCGGCGCGTGCTTTCCTTCTCCTTCTGGTTTCATCTCATGCGTGCCTCACGTGACCCTCCACTGATATGAGAGGAGGAGACAGGGGAGACACAAAGAATGGAAGAATGAGACTATGACCTATGGGAAAGAGGAGGGAAGGAAGATAATGTATAAATCTTTGATTTGACACAATTGCATACACATATATGATGTCATACTTTTAAAAAATTTCAGTTTAAACCTCAATGAAATTTTCAAGCTTTTACATTTCTTCCCCCCCTTATAAGAACAAAATTTTAATTTAGTCCATGCTTCTTCAGTTTGAGCAATTTATTAGCTCTATTTAAATGCAAGTAATGTTATCTGAGCATTGCTGTAATTTATATTCATTTCTAATTGAATTTAGATTTTTCTGATTGATTTTCTAATTTGAAATTTCCTAAAATTTTAGATAAATTAATTATACTGAATTTGTTGACGATTGTGAGCAAAGATAGCAATTTTTGGATAATTCTGTTGCTCATTTTAGTGTGGGTTTGTTAGAAATGGTTCAGAGAATTAACGGAGCTCGAGCTAAAACTAATTTCGGAATGAATGGACAATGGACGATGCCAAAAGCCGAACTATATGTCAATTTATGATCCATTGATTTATATAATTCTTAAAACTTAAAAGTAATTCTTAATACATAAAGAGAATTAAGCATTCAAGTTTTACAAGTATGTCACATTATTATTTTGTTTCTATCATTAATTTTATTTAAATCTTTTTATCTTCTTCTATCCAAGAGTTCATATAAAATAATTTCTCTTTCCTCATTTAAAATAAAATTTAAGGTGAAATTTAACTCTTAAAAAGATCCAATTTTTGTATATGATCATTTATAAATTATTATATGTCTAATTATATTATTTATTATAATAATAATATTTTTTTTATAATTATAATTATTATTTAGCATTTAAAAATATTGTATTTAAACTATCTTTAATGTGAAATTTTATTAATATATATTTAAAATTATATATTATTAATTACTTATTTGAGAACTATATTATCCGGACGAATCCCGAGTTACAACCTAGTAGTCATTAATTTTGTTGAGAATGTACAGCTTGGATATTGTAGTTTTTAGTTTCATCTACGGCTGCAAACGAATCAAATTTGATCGAACTCATCAGTGTTTGATTTTGATTTAAAAGTATTTTGAACTAAATCGAACTCGAACTAAATCAAACTCAAACTGAAATTGAACTCTAAACGAACTCAATTATTCTAATTTTTATATTTATTTTTATATTATCATAAATAACTAGAGCTAAAATAATTTATATTTTATCAATTTTATATTAAAATTTTAAAAATAAACTAATATTTTTTTGAACTTAATAATTAATTAATAAATCTTATTAATTTTATAATAAAATAATTATGTTATTATATATATTATTAACTAAATAGTTAAAAATATATACAAATAACTATATATCGAACTCGAACTAGCTCATTAAAAAAATTATCAAACCGAACTCGAATTGAACTAACAAAAAAGTTTACTCGAATGAACCGAACTCGAACTAAAATCGAATTGAACATCGAACGAATTATGAATTATGAACTTTTTTGTAGCCCTAGTCACTTTTAATGTTAAAAAATAAAAATTATTGAGAGTATCAAATTGATACAGTATCAAAATATGCACAAATTTACGAAAAAGTCATACGATGTAATAATTTTCCAGTGATTTTTAGTTATTCAGTCAAAAATCGTTGAACGCATGCATTCAAAAAATGGATGAAACGTTATTAAAAGTTTCAAAATAAGAATTTTATTTTCAAACATTTGAAATATGGGTTGGACACAAAGAATTCCATTATGAAGATAAAATGGACGAGAATTACTTAACAATCGTGACCATGACCTTTCAAATAAATTAAAAAAAAGGATCTTACAAATGGAACAATATTTATATAAGTTATTGATTAGTCATGTTTTCAATTTATACAATTTAAATGACATTATAATGTTTTAAAGACAATTAAAATTTAATGAAATGTATGGCAGTCCATATTTAATGGTTTTTAATGAAATGTTAAATGATATTTAAATTGCATAAAAATTAAAATACAATCAATCTATATATTAAAACTTTGCTATTTTAAGCCTTTTTTACAAATTTATTCAAAAAATATTGTCAAAATTATGAGTTTAAAATAATATCTTCAATGAATTTTATAAAAAGAAAATTGCCGAAAACTGTATTCCCAAAAAACAACCCACATAACAAGAGAAAACAAATTAAACAGATATATTTTGTTTTCCAAAGAATATAATGATCGTCCAGCCTGTAGTTTAGGCTTTAGACCCGGTCTAGTCGGTCAGAAAAGCTTTTATCCGATGATGAGAAAATGTCTCAAACACTAGATTTTATGAAAGAGTTTAGGTCCGAATTTTTATAGGCTCTTTCTAGTTGCAGATTGCACTCTAATTTACGGGCTTACGTAAGAGTTGTAATTTTTTTTATTTTTTTTATAAATATAAAAAAGAAGGCCTTTCTCAATGATAAAATAGATGAGACAGTTTTTCAAACCATTATGGGCCTAAAAGTTAAGAACATTGGGCCACTTATTTTTTCCATAGTTGGGCTTTTGATCTGTTGTCTCAACTCTCAAGCTTAATTGCTGGAAAGAAAACGATCCATAGATGTAAGACTCGGACCAGAAAAAGGGATGGCATAGCATTGATCAATAAATTATAGTTTGATAAAGCGAATCCATTTTAAATACCAAAGGAAGCGACCCTTTTACACTAATTAATCTCCCCCTTTTCCACCATGCTATTGTTACCCGATTATTTGGCTACAGGGTGCAGATTTTGTCCTGTTTCTTTGGTGGGTTTGCTGAACTCTGTCTTAAAATAAGAAAAAAAAAGAAAAAGAGAAAAAAAGGAAAACGGTCACAAGGGGTTGTCCACATATTTGAAACTAAGAAAACATAACAATATTGTCCACAAAATGTATGTAAATTAGCAATGCCCAATAATTGGGGACCATATGAGTTAAATCATTGTCCCATATATGATTGTTCACACATGCATACTTAACCAGAGTTAATATTTTATCAAACTTCTTTTTGTCTACATATATAAATTTAGATTCGCACAAACTCGACATGCTCAATAATTGGTGATCATTCATAATAGAGTATTAAAGTTTAAATTGTTCCACAAGTATAAACACATCCAATTTTTTTAAGAAAAAAACTTGTATATCTATAGGGAGGCATTAATTAAGGGTTAATTAATAAATTTTAAATTTGCAGGGGACAGAAGCGAGTGAAATAGGGAGAAACCTCAGCCGTGAAACAAAGAGAATCTCACTGGCACGTTATTAAATCTAACTTTTGTCACAAATACATGCCATGCATGCATGCATGGAGGAATGTGAAGAGACGACAAACGAGTCGTGCCACTAAAGAAACAGATGGGAACGCTATCTAGCTGCCTGTTTTTTAATCAAATCCCCGGCCGGCCTCATTTGTTGACTAGCTAGGTTTTTACCTAGCTATGTATGACCACTTTGGTAACAGAATTAATTAATTAATTAAAGCCTATTTAATTAGAGAACAGTTTAGGCTGCAAAGTACGTGCAACACCAGCTGCCACCGGTTTATTTCATCTTTTCTTTATACAGGGTCCCCTGAATTTGTCTTAATTAGAGAAACTTTAATTGTTAATGTATATATAGCTTAAATAATATTTAATTTCACTAAATATATATATATATAGTTTAATAGTCCATACAATTATAATATTGAATATATACTGATATACAGAATATATCGGAAATTTCAAATTTTTCAATGAGATGCTGACTGCTTTTCTTTTTGTTGAAAATAAAATTCTCGTTCTTTTGTTGCGCCTGATCTTATATTTCAATGATAAATTAAAAGTTCAATACAATCACAAGGTCCAATAGGATAAATTTGCTCAATGAGCTTAGTATTGAACAGAAATTTAACAAAAAGAAGAGAAGAATATATAGTCGCACATCAAGTTGAAAAACCAACAATGAGACTGTTAAATGCAAATCAAGTTGCGGATATATATATCAAAGCTCTGCTCAGAATTAATTAAGGTTGAAGAGAGAAACTAGGGAAGGGAGGAGGAGAAATTTTTTTTTTTTTTTGACAAACTGCCCGTAGGCAGAAATAGAAGACAATTAAGAGAGGTAAAAGTTTTTACATTCCAAAATAGAAAAGGTTATAATTTTTGAGAAAATAAATGGAAAGAATATCCACTTTCACATTCTTACATTCATCTTTTAAACATAAAACTTAATTGAGAGTAGGGTAAAAAGTGGTTCTTCCTTAGCTTCCCATTTCTTCTTCCACATGTATGTAATATGAATGGTCAATTTAGTCAAATTTATAACACATGCAGTGTGAAGCTCATTGATAAAGTAATATCAGACTGTCAGAGTAATTATAACAATGTATAACTAAAAGTTTCTAGCTTGGTTATCTTTTCATTTAAAATCCACTAAGTTTAAAAACTCTTCTATGTATAAAGTAATTAATATATATACATGAAAACAGCTTTTCTTAAAATGATTAGAGCATTTGACTGAGAAGAAAACAATTCTTATCATAGCCAATTCAAAAATTGAGTAACTGAAGTACTCATATAAAAAAAAATGTAGGGTAATAATATATTTTTGCAAGCTAGGTATTGCATGACCAAAACAGCTTCATACGTACACGTAACCAATACAACCCAATGCTTCAGAACTCATTTTTCTCTTTTTTATTTTTGAGGCAAAAAGTCCTAATAATAAAAATTTCAAGAAGGAAAACAATATTGCATTTGCAATGAAAATCGAGATCTAGGATAAGTCAGTTTATTTAACAAATTAGAGCATGATTATTTTGTTTTCATAAGCATTTCGATAAAAATAGTTATGAGTGAAATTTTAAAATCTCATGTTTGAAATGTCGATTCAGGTAATTACTCAAGAAAATATTCATATCATAAAATTGTAGAATATTATTTATGACTATTTTTAGACTTTTATTAATATTTTAATTAACGATTTTGATTTTTAAAAATGTCCTAAAAATAAGAGAAAATATTAATATTTGTATTTCAAAGCAACATTTAGAAAAACATTAATTATTTGTAAATATTAAAGTAAAAAATTGGATCGACTTTAGAGATGTGAAATTTCGAGTCCTGGTTCATAATCAGTTCGTCAAAATACTTATGGAATCTCGGTAGCCAAGCTGAAGAAATTAAATTAAGAACAATTTACAGGAACTTCACTCAGTTGTAGAATCTTAAATTTCCCGGTCTCTTCTATCATTCTGTGACTAGAAATTATAGTAATTAATTAATCTAGGGTCCTTGATCCCATATTAGCATATTCCTCGATATCATTATTTTTAAGGGAATTGTGTTCAAGGACTGAAGCCATCAGGTATATGTGCCCAAAAGAACTAGCTAGCTCGCTAGCTATTTTTGTGGTATACTTTTTCTTTATAAAACACACATCTTTTCAATTAATTAAAACAGTATGTACTATGGTTAACCTAGTATAAATCCTTTTTAGCTTTGTCGTAGCTTTATAGATATTATAGAAGGCCGTTTTGTATTTATAGATAAACCCTCTTTGTTGTCATTTAGACATTTAGCGACTATAGCGCCCTATTTTTTTTTTTTTTTTTGAGTGAGAGGAGTCTACTGTTTACTTATATTTCAGTCCACTCTGTAGATTCCTAATAAATGTACTAATGAGATATTTTCCGAGATATAATTTTTTTGTTGTAACAAATATATCCTTTCGTATTAACATTGGTGGGTCCGGTTAGCAAATTAAGGAATAGTTTTGGAAATATTGTAGTTATAGAATAGTGCTAGAATAGTGTTATTTTAAAAGACTAATATTCTTGATTATTAGGAAGAGTAAAAATATTATTTGACAGTTATTAATCAGAATAGTTAAAATATTAATAATTATGATACTAACAATGATGATGATGATGATAGTAATAAAATAATAATAATAATAATAATAATAAATAATATAATAAAAAATAAAATAATAATAATATAATATAATATAATAATAAAATCATAATCATAATATAATAATATAATCATAATTATGATATAATATAATATAATAATAATAATAATAATACTAACAATGATGATAATATATATAATCAAATAATAATCTCTATTCTATAATAGCTAAATCAATATACCATTTGTAGCTTAATATACCGGTTTAACATTTGTTTCGCAATCTTCTCCTTAGTATAAAATTTGTTTGACAGATTCATTTATCAAAATAGCAATACTATTCTTATTTTTTTCTATTTTAAGAGATGTCAAACAAACCCATTTAGAAGATGAACAATGAAATCGATTTTGTGTGGGTGGACTCACAATTTTCTTTTTCTTTCATGTTCTTATATACAATATTACTCTCAGGGGTATAGATAAGAGGGGCCGCCCCTCCTCATTAATCTCACAGAAATTATAGAGTTAAAATTTATTATATATTTTTATTTTATGAGGTGTATTGACTCTCTTTATATTTATTAAATTTAATGCTCTAGTGACGTACATCCGTATCTCGGCCTCTATACTAAAATTTTAATTCCACCCCTAATTAATCCTAGAGTAGCATTATTTTTTTAAGTTAAATATGTATATATATATCCCTTCAATCAGTTAACTAGTGGCATAATTATATTACCACAATCTGTTAGCATTCACTAATTAATGACGTCACCTCTTTAGTGAATTAATGCAAAATATGCATTATTAGCATATACATGCGGCCAATGTATGTTCTTTACTCTTGCACAGTTTAGATATGGGGACATCACCAATTAAAGCTATATCAAATAGCTCTTTTTATTAGATTTCAGATACTTTACAGAACTGGCCGTTGGATTATTAATGATATCAATGATGATGTTGAATTAGATTGCAGCTGCTTTAAACTTCAAAAGTGACTATGACAAATGACAAACTGTACAATGTAAGAATAAAAACTGACAGGAAATATAGATTAGATTAAAGCGATCATGTCACAGCTATTTTTCTAATGATTAGTACAGAAGCATGTCAGCAAAAGAATGAGCACAATAGCTAAAGCTCATTTTGACTGCTTAAAACAACAAAGCTAACAAAACAAAACCCTTTTGATCATCCCCATGTTACCTATGACCCTATTTCCTCTCTCTCTCCCCCCGCTTATCTTGGTAGCTTATTCCATTCCAAAAAGAGCTCTGTGGAAAGATGTCCCATTATTAGTAGCACCTTGATAACTATAGTACCCATAAGAACTAACCCAATTAGAATTACTATTATTGGAACTATTCTCATAGCCGCCTCCTAGTATTACAGGCATTGCATAAGGAATAACACTGGAATTACTACCATCAATTTGTCTGTTCTCCTCATAAGGTGCCATTGCACTAGCACCGCTGCTGCTACGACCACCAGTAGAGAAATCCATGTTAAATCCTGAGCCAAATATCTCAAATCCAGAAGATACATTTGCACTGCTGCAGTATCCTCTATATTCTTGTTGTTGCTGCTGGTAATGCATAGCTAATATAGATAAGTAATCCGGGCTCTGCTCTGCACCAGAAGATTCAGATTTGGAGGTTTCAGAGGCCTTCTTAGAGGACATGCTACCGATCGGCAGATCGCTGTTCAAAATGCTCTCGACATTGTAACGACCCATGTCAAAGTTGGTCACGGCATTGAGACCTCGAAATTTGATTGCAGCAATGTCATAGGCTTCTGCTGCTTCTTCTTGTGTGCCTATATATAGAAGTAGCATTGATGTTGTTAGTTGAAGTGTATAAAATAGAGTAATTACCTTACATTCTTCTTATAACAAATAGTTAAGAGCAGTTGTTGATTGTTGGGCGTCCACTTTGCTGGAGAATGGAGACAAAAAAATTACAAGTTTTTTATACTACAATATGTCATAAATTCACTTTATTTATATTTTAATATTCTATATCCAAATGTCAAATTCAAATTAAAGGATCATCTTATTTGAATTCAAGAAATATGCGTGCATATAAAATTTGATGAATTATACTGTTTTCAAATAAATTTCATACTAAATCAATTGGTAAAAAGATGAATGAATAGTTAAGTATGATTGATTAATTTTTAAATTTTTAATGCGTTCTTTTTTTTTACTATTTAATATAGTACATAACGTAGACGAAAAATCTTGAAAATTTACATATATACATCTTTCATTACAATGAACAAAATGTACAGTTTTCATTTGAAATTTGAAATTGAAACCTTATAATCCTAATTCCATGAGTATTTTGGAGAAATCACTAGCTAAGTTATGTTTAGATATTTCATTTGTGGGTTGTTTTCTAGCGTTTCTATTATAAATAAATAATATTTTACGTACTAAAAGTGCCAAGGTAGAGATCCTTGTTTCCAGCAACTCGGCCAATCCTTGCCTGCCATCTTCCATGCTGATGGTGTCTGCCCAAAGATAAAGTTCGGCAAGAAACTATAAGTGCCACTACTTGGTTTATATATATATATATATATAATATGAAATTTGGAAGCAAAAAGCAAACAATTTATATTTTGTGTCGATGATGAGTAAATGATTAATTGTGAAAATGAACCAACCTTGTGACACCCCTGTATATGGAGGCTCCTCTAGAGAATCCACTGCTCTTCCTGGACCAAAATGAAGTCAAATGAAATTTAAATAAAAACTAAATTTTCATATATATATACATATATATATATATATATATATATATATGTATATATATATGAAATTTTAATGATCTACATGTTAGAAAAGGGGGGAACACATCAGCAAATCCTAATACCTTCTGAGTGAGGCTACAAATTCCTGTCGTGTCATGGACTTCATCTCTTCTAGTTCTTTTTCATAGTTTGATACCTGCAAAATAAGTTTTTCATGGTAAATATATTGTCACATTGTAGTATTTTCTTGGTAAAATTTACAAGTACTTTGCAGTATAAGAAATGTTTGTCATGCATACTGGAAAGTTGGTGGTGGTGGTGGGCCCCCAGTACTTGAGAGCAGCAAGATCATATGCTCTCGCAGCCTTTTCCTCTTTATCATATCCTCCTAAAAACCAAAATTTAGAACTTCTGTAACTAGAACCTAATTTATACAAGAAATAAAGTGTAAAATAGTAAAAACACTGTGCTGGTTGATAATTATAAAGGAAAAACTGTATTAAGAAGAAACTAAGAAACAATTTCTTATTTGTTCATGCACTATAGAGAAATTCTAAATTGAGATCATGGATGCTTACCCAAGTAGACTGTTGACCAAGGTGAATTATTGTCCGCCAAGAATGACATCCATGTGAAATCAACAGATTCAACACAATTGTTAGAAATATATGTAAATATTCATAAACAGCAATGACGTAATTGAATATATATTTAGCGGCGTATGTTGGTACAATGATGTACCTTGGCGGCCTTTGCGGCTCTGGCCTTCTCTACGGCAGCTGTTATCCCAGAGATGTGCTTCATATCTCCCTGTCCAACGGTGTCTTTTACCGAAAGATAAAAAATTATTACTAATTGGTAATTTGTATAAATGCTTTAGTGAAATGCACAGAGAATTTTCTCTTTGGACTCTTCTTTTTTTGAAAAATGCAGGTCGGAAAGAAATAAATGTCTTTGCGATGCAAGCTCAAATAATTCGAATTAGATTTCTTAAATTGCAGAAAGCTAAGGATCACAATAAAATGACTTACTTATGCGCACACACATTTAGCTTCCCTCTAATTTATGCTTAAGACATACAACCAAAGTTAACTTTAAATAAATTAACTTAGACATACAATTAAGATTACGTAGATAAGGAATGTGCACAGGTGTTGCCCTCTCAGAGATCAAGATTACGTAGATACTCAGGCCTCCTTTTAAAATGAACATAAAATTTGGAACAAGAGACAACTCTGTAGGTGCAGATGTGCAGTCATGTACTACACTAAATATATAGTACCTAGTGACACCTCGATATATAGAGGTGCGCTGGCCGAATGTCTCTGGCAATTTCCTTGTCTCGGTCTCGGGCACTGCTGCTGCCGTCACCATATCGAGTCCACTGCCAGAATCTTGTTGCTCAGTCGGAAAGCAACTGAGAAACTCGGCTGCAATGCTTCCCAGCTCTCCAGAACTGCCTCTAATCTCCTCAGAAACAGGACAGGTTGTACTGCTGCCTCCACCCAGAAAGTTCTCAAGTTTTGGTGGCCCGCCTAACACCTGACTAGTTGTACCTATATATGGTTCGTTGGAGGAAAAAATAGTATGAGCTATGAGCTATGAACTATACAGATTATTAAGAACATTACATTTTGTGGAGGTGACTATACTATATAAAACTTCAGTTCAATTAATTTTTGTCATATACTTTAATTTATATGTTGATCTATGATTCTATGTATATAAGAACAGTATGCAGGAACATAAAATTGTCATCTAATGTCACTATCAAATATATCCAATTCAGATTCAGAACTACCAACAGTGCTATATATATGATCTTGTACTTGTTATTTAGTTAGTGTTACTGCTATTGTTCACAATTGCTTTTTGAAGATTTCAAATTCAGAAAATACAATAATTTGTCGAGTAGAAGGCACAATCAAATTTTTTTTTATAATAATGATAAAGAACAATCATATACTAATATTTCTTATAGTAGTATGAATCGTCGTCATCATAACTAACTCTTTTACATAGTTCTCTTAAGCTAATTTGACCAGCGAACTAGTCAAATCTACACTCCCTTCGGATTACAAAGTTGGTTAATAAAACATGCCAAAAGAAAATGAAACTAATTAATGCGATATATACAAAGAAAAGGCGAGACGAATCAACTACGTACCACTTGTAGAGAACGCTTCAAAAAGGCCAGGATGATGTGAAAGAGAGAAAGAGAGCCATTGATGGTCAGAAGGGTTAATCTCCATGACTACTACTACAATTCTCGTATGAAATGATCGTGTAGAACTAAGGAAACACCGGTATAAAAAGAAAGATTTGAGAGGGAGAGAGATAGAGAAGAGGGAGAGAGAGCAGCACACGAGACGAGGCGGGGGGATTTAAAGAGTTGTAGTTTAAAAAGGAAGAATAAGATAAGGAGAAGAATAGTAAATGAATAATAATTAATAAACAGCGGATTAATTAAAGAATGAGATAAGTGTTGTTTGTTGGGGAGGGACGTGAGATTAGGGTTGTAGGAGACACGTGTCTTATTCTTACAGGTTGTCGCAGCGGTCTAATTGACCGCCATGGGAATACGACCGGTACAGTGTACCTCACGTGCATGCATGTTTGCATGAAGTACATAGATAGTTTTTTTTTTGAGAAATACTGGAGTCTTTTTCATGACAACATAATTGTTAAAAAAAAATTCAACATAAATAGAAAGAAATCTTGATATATAGTACTTAATCGAGTTTGGATATAGAATTAATCAGTAAAAGGAATTTTGATATGACTATAGAATTTATTTAAAATAATTGTATAGAATTTATTTAAAATAATTGTATATAATTTATTTTTCCCATCAAAAAGAAAAAAAAATGAACATTCACACTGAAGAAATTGTATGTAATTTTTAAAATAAGCTAAAGACTTCTCAATGGAAGTGGGTGGTGTTTGTCCGCCTTAAAAATAAATAATAACAATAACTTCTAAATTAATTTACCCATCATCTTCTAGTTTACCAACATCATCACTAATTTTAGAATGTGAAATATAAGACATTTTGCTTGAATCCTCATTTCATTTGGTAGTGGAATAAAAAAAAGGAGTTCTAGAAGGAACAGGGTAGTCTAAAATGTTCTAAAAGGACAACTTACTTTGGGTCCCTGTATCGAGACCGGGAAGCACGCGGGTAGAAGGGATGCCACGCAAATCTTTTCAGAAAATAACTTTAAAAGTTTGAAAATTTTGACCCAGGCAGAATCATACTGCTTTTGATTCAGATCAGATCATTCATTCAAAAATTTTAAAAGATGACTTGTTGTAAATATATTTGTCTACAACTGTTGAGAGATGTTCTCATTTATGAATTCTTTGCGGCGGTTCAGAGCAGCATTTTTTTATTAATTTCGTTTGAATTTTCTGATAGCTGCTCAATGTTTGCTACAGCGGTTCCGCATTATCAGCAGTTGAATGAATTTTTATATTACCTCTTTGTTTATAAATTACAACGAAGAATATTTTGGGTTACCATGGTAAGCACGGAGAGAGAACATTAATGGTCAGATAAAATAAATTATATGCAATGGAGGGGAAGGTTTCCTTATTTGAAAAATGGATATGTATACACATGAATTTTCCAACAAAATTTTAAGAAACAGTGGCATCCTGATTTTGTAATACCAAGACATATTCACAACATGGGTCACATAATATTAAGCAACATATGCATCATTAGAAAATTAAAATATAATTGCAATATATTCTGTTCAATTTTTCCATCTTTAGATCTGAGTGTGGATCCCATGCCCGACAGCATGTGATAGAAAAATTGCATGGTGAGAGAGACAGCTCTTCCGAAGTTTCTTCCTTTTTATTCAAATGGGGATCAAATTTTAATCATCTTCTCTCTTCTTTCTCACTCTAGTTCTAAATCCTCTTTGTAATCTTTTGTTCCCTCTGATACCAAACAATGCCAAGCATATATACTCATCTATTGTGGTCCTACTCTGCAAAAACCTCTTGACATCATTTTCATTCAATTCAAAACCAAAGACGCATAATTAATCCATGAGAACATTGAAAAAAGCCAAACACTAGCATAGAATGTGGACTTTGAAATGTATAGTAGGAATATATATATATATATATATATATATATATATAGTAAATCTACCGTGAGCTTAAACTCATGGAATACCTCCGTGAATTTAGTTTAAAAAATATATTAAATGATCTTAAAATTTTGATTTTTCAATCTCATTAAATTCTTCATATTGAAATCTTATGGGGTACAAAAATTTGAGATGTTTTGAGTTTTCTAAGTCGCTCTTTTTAATTTTTTAAAATAATTTACAAACATTGAATATTTTATTATTATTTTTGGATCTGATTTTCAAAAATTGAAAAGAGCCACTTAGAAAATTCGAAACATTCCAAATTTTTGTACCCCATAAGATTTCAATATGAAGAATTTAATGAGATTGAAAAATCAAAATTTGAAAATCATTTGATATATTTTTTGAGTTAAGCTCACAGAGGTCTTCCGTGAGCTTAAGCTCACGGTAGATTTACTCTCTCTCTATATATATATATATATGAGTGAAGATACCGTGAGGTTAAGCTCACGGAGGCCTTCCGTGAGTTTAACTCAAAAAATATATCAAATCATCTCCAAATTTTAATTTATCATTCTCATTAAATTCTTTATATGAAAATCTCATGGGATGCAAAAATTTGGAGCGTTTTGAGCTTTTTAAGTCGTGGTTTTTAATTTTTGAAAATGATGTTCAAACATTGAATATCTTATTATTATTTTTAGAGCTGATTTTCAAAAATTAAAAAACATGATTTAGAAAGCTCAAAACACTCCAAATTTTTGCATCCCACAAGATTTTCATATAAAGAATTTAATGAGAATGATAAATTAAAATTTGAAAATAATTTGATATACTTTTTGAGTTAATCTCATGGAAGGCCTCCATAAGGTTAAGTTCATGATATTTTTACTATATATTTATATATATATATATATATATATATATAGTGAAGCTATGGTGCTTCGCGAAGCACAAAACCTCCCGTGCTTCGCATCCGTATCTCGAATTTGAAAGTTCAAACGGCCGATCCAAATGTTGAACTTGATCTTCATATTGAAATATCCTTGGAGACCAAAATTTATATTTTTTTGCTATTTTTAAATGGGTACAAAGTTTGCTGAACTAATGATTTCTGCACCATCCAAAACTAGCGATTTTATACCAATCTAAAAAATAGAAAAAAAATTAAAAAAATATAAATTTTGATCTCCAAAGATAGTTCAATATGAAAATCATGTTCAACGGTTTGGATCAGCCATTTGAACTATCAAATTCGAGATACAGACGTGAAGCACGAGAGATTTTGTGCTTCGTGAAGCACCATAGCCTCACACACTCTCTCTCTCTCTCTCTATATATATATATATATATAGAGAGAGAGAGAGAGGGGTAGACTATTGTGAAAACGTTTGTATTTCAGTTGATATGCAAACAGATCAAAAACTATATTTTAAAATTTCAAAAATTTTAATTTATGATTTCCATTAAATTCTTCATATGAAAAACTTGTAGGATACACAAATTTGGAGTGTTTTGAGTTTTTAAGCCATTTTTTGAATTTTTAAAAAAATAGCTCTAAAAATAATAATAAATATTCAATGTTTGTGTTATTTTTTAAAAAATTTAAAAGAGTGACTTAAGAAATTCAAAACACTTCAAATATTTATATCTCGTAAGGTTTTCATATGAAAAATTTAATGAAAATCATAAATTAAAATTTTTGAGATTTTAAATTATAGTTTTTGATTTGTTTGCATATCGGCTGAAATGCAAATGTTTTGACAATAGTCTATATATATATATATTAGATAACAGAGAAATAGTAGAGTGATAAGTAAAAGGTCTACTGAATACTGCAGGGGGGGTTTCTTGGAAAAGCTCCCCTTCAGAATCAGTACTTTGGTTGTTTTGGAAATTGGGAACAGTTACTTAATTTGGTTATAGAACATTTTGTTATTCATGAAATAAATAATATTATCAAGCATTAATGCTTGCCTGGTACTGTTTTAAAAAACTTGGCTGGTTGTACATTTAGATTTTTTGAAGCATTAATTAAATTAGCAGAAACATTTTCTTATCTAGTATAAAAACTAATGGTAAATTTAGTGGTGCTTTGAATCCGATATTTCTAATTAAAAATGTGAAGTTTCAAATTAAACATCTAAAAGATATTATTAAAATAAAATTTGGAATTCAGAAAGGTGGGGATTTTAAATACCGGTCCTAACCATGCAATTCTGACACATACGAGAAAAAATAATGTTAAATTTCTCTATTGTCATCGCTCAATTGTCTGGTCGACTGGTCCTAAGAAGAGCCAAATTGGCTTTTAGTTTAATACGAAAAAAAGTAAGTGTCAGATTTTTTTTAATAATGGCCCTAGAAAAATTGTTATTGAATATATAGCAGTTCTTGGTCGGTCTAGAACTTTAAAGGTTCTTATTTTTAAATTGAAAATTGTGCAAGTTACAAGATTTGAAAATATTCCGACCGTTCTGAATTTAAAATTTTGTTTAATATTTTCATATATATTAAGATAATTTGTAAGTTTACATTGTGAAATAAAATGAAGGGACTTAATAAAATCACCCGAATTTACACGAAAATGAATAAACAGACTTTAGGTAAAATTTGAGGCCGACAAACATTTGATTTGCTGTAAATGTCACCGGAGGCATCCTGTTTCTTTCAAAACTTGAGGCCGACATTACATTTGATTTGTCCTTTTCAACTCGAATAATTGAGTTTGTAGTTTGTAACCTATATGCTATAGCTATAGAGATATATTGGGCTAGGTTTAATTTTTATGTGGCCTGTTAATTTGAGGTCGAACTAGTTAATGGCCCGAAACTCAATTCAGTCGTATTTAATCGATTCAATGGATGTGATTTGGATCCAAACCTCGGCCACATATTAGTTTTTTTTATGGAGATATACGGTGGTTAACAATTTTTTTTTTCTTTTTATACACCCTCTATATATTTACATCTAAAAATAATATTAAATTAAAATATTCTTTTCTTTTATCTTAAAACTCGTTTTCTTTTTCTTTTCATTTTTGAATTTCTCTTTCTCCGTCACAAATTATCATCTCTTCCAGCATCTCCGCCACAACCAACTCCTTAAAAGTAACCATTATTTTCTTGTTCCTTTTTCACGAATATCCATTTGATAATGAGGTCACTTTTCTTGAGTGATTTTTTCTCCATCTCGTCTCTTTCACCTCCTTAATCTTCTTGACTATTTGTCTTACATTTTTTTTCTTTCACGATTCACCTCTAAGATTTTTTTTCTTTTTAAGCATTACATCTCGTGAACATAGCAATAATTCGTGTATTTGCTATAAATATTTTGGAAATAACATTTTTTGTGAGAGGACAATACGTACTTCAAATTTGACACCTTTTTTTATACGATCACATAAATGATAAACACTTTTTTTTTTTTCACAAGGACAATTTTTATAACAGGTAGAAACAGTACTTTTGCTGGAAGATGTTTCGTATTTTTTAAGAATTTTTCCAAAAAAATCTTTTAAGTAGAGAATAGAGATATTGCAGTAAAATATAAAGTGTAGTGTACTATTCTCAAGTATATATAAGATGGACTATCACCATCAGCGAAATCTTTCTAAAAACATTGCTTAATAAATATTCAATATGCCCATATTAATATTGGGTGCAAATAAGGGGTGCGATTCACCTCCTAAGAAAATTAACTATCTGATTGCATAACCTAAAGAACAAATAACATGGTTATATCTGATTTAGTAATTAATAGAGACATTTTCTTTTGTATTTTCTGATTACAATTAGTTTGTCTGATCGACAAAATTAACTATTTCCTTGAAAATTCATGCAATTGGCAGAAAGCCATCAATAATTTACCAACATAAAAATATTGTCCAGAGAAACTTTGGTAATTGTAGGTGAAGTCCTTTATTTTCTTATTTTGTATTTGGGTTGAACAAGAGTATACAAAAATTGTCCAATTAAATATAGAAAAGGTTTCATTTTAAATTGAGTTGCTGCGCCCAATTTAATTTGTTTGTAGTCACCAATCACCTTCTACAAAAAGACTTGCGTCAATTGCTAATGAGACTCATGTATCAATGTTTTATAACGGGAATTCATGAATTTATTCCACGCGCAAGTTGTTAAATAAAATAAAATATTGCAAAAAACTTAAGAAAATTACAATGGAACTTGCAAATAAAAACAATACCGAAAGAGGATCTTAGGTCTCTACGGTTCCACCATCCCACCCAACTATTGACTTCACAAAGAATTCTATTCCAAATCGTTGGTAGCTAGGGGTGAAAGCCGTGCGGATTCACGATGAATAGCGCTAAATCACATCTGTATCTATATTTTTATTGACGCGTATGAATATAAATATTAAATAGATGTCAAAATTTAAAATCATGTCGGCCTTAAATGAATCCAAACACAAAATAAATATTCAACGGATATAAATTCATACACGATTTCATCACGGATAAGACACAAAAATTAATATACATATATGACTTATGATGCTTACAAAGTAAAAATCGTTATTATTTTGGGGTGAGATTTCAAAATCTAAATTGCTCAATAATTTTTTCATGTCAAAATCTTGTGTGATATTAAAATTCATAATTTTTTGAGATTTCTAACTATTTTTTGTCTTAAAGAAGACTGATTTTAAAAATAATTTAAAAAATAACTAGAAAACTAAAAAAATAATGAAATTCAATATCCCACAATTTTGACATGACGAAAATTTTGAGCAACTTAGATTGATAATTTGAGATCTCGGAATATGAAATTTCACCCAAAGCAATAACTTTTTTTTTGCTTTATAAAGCAACATAATACATATATATATATATATATATATATATATATATATATATATATATATAGAGAGAGAGAGAGAGAGAGTTTGTCTATTGTGCTTTCAATAGCACTTCGGTCGAAATACTACAGTCTAAATTTTAATTTTTCATGCTCAAAATTTTAATTTAAATAGCTCAATAAAATCTTTATATCATAATCTTATAGAATACTAATTTTATCGTGTTTGGAGTTAGTTTACTATGTTTAATAATTTTTGAAATATAGCCCTAAAATAATAGTAAAATACTAATTTTTTTATGTTAAAAATGCTTACATTCTAAAAATCATTAAGCATAGTAAACTAACTCCAAACACGATAAAATTTAGTATTCTATAAGATTATGGTAGAAAGATTTTATTGAGCTACTTAAATTAAAATTTTGAGTATGAAAAATTAAAATTTGGACTGGTAGAGTTTCGGTCGGGAGTCTACCTTGGAAGCACAATAGACAAATTCTCTCTCTCTCTCTCTAAATAGATATATTAAAATAAATTATATAGGATAATAAAAATATTTTAGATAGTAACAAGTATTTAAAATGCATATTTTTTTAATAATAACACTATATACAAATAGAACTTTTGAAAACTTATACTAATTTATAAATAAAAACCTTATAAATATATTTTTATTTTGGACACGGATATCCGCCTTTCTTTCTACTCTTTGGAAGTGACCTTTTATAATCGGATATTCGTATTATTTTATAGTTCAAAACATTAATCGTATTCATATATATATTATTATTTTTGGATATGAATACAAATAATCAATGTACGAATACATATAGCATATTTGTGAATACGAATATCCGCTCCATTTTCACCCCTATTGCCAGCGCACTAGACTACAATACAAAGTGTTTGGAAAATAATTTCAAAACGTTTACATGTAATTTTGATGTAATCCGAGTATAATTTAAAAAGAACTTTTCGTTATTTTAATGCACATAAATAAATACGAATATTCAAAAAAAAAATAGCTAATAATGTGACGCATCTTTGTTAGGGGTCCGCCATTTATTTCTAGTTTTTATGATGCCAGACTTTTTTTAACATAAAAAAATCGTAAACAATTAAACAACTAATTTATTCAATACAAATAATTAAATATTCATAAAAATTTTAAAAACTTAAAAAATATCTTTGATCCAAATGACGTCGGCCTTATACATTGCTACGCTGATTCCCGACTTTGAATTGAACAATATTTTTCTACACCGTCCGATTCAAATGTAGCGGATAGAATTAAAGGAAATTTAGCGTGGGACCCACTTGCATCGAAAATTGACCACACGTGTCTAAAGTTGCCAGGCACGCCTGTTCTTTTCTCTCATGTCAATGTAGTTGTGGTTGGTGAGACCCAATAACATTTTGGTCAATCAACGAATCCAAGTCCCACATTTTCTTTCGTCTATAGATACACCTTACTCTATATTTGTTAGCTTGAAGATGGTCTACACGATTTTCTTAAGACAAAATGGTTCTAATGATTTAATTTTAAATATTATTAAAGAATTCTCCATTAAGCTTCTAATATATAATTTCTTACATGGGGAATGATTTTGGATGTCTTTATTTAAAAAAATAAATCATTATATTATTTTTTTTAGTTTTTAATAATAAACTTAGTATTTAAAAATTAGCAAAAGCGTCTTCACACTAATAAAATATCATGACATTTTGAATTTTTTGTCGACATCAAAACAGTAACAAAAATCCTTCTTTTTTTTAATATGCATTCAAAATATAGATAATAACTTGCGGCTTTGTTTCGTCATTTAAGATTTAAGCTTCTTGTTATTAAATTTTGATGTGCAAGCATGATAATGATATTAAAATGAAATAAACTGAAATGCCATAAATGTGCATTAGACTGTAATTGTCGATTGTGTTTTTATCGTTATAGCAGCTAAGAAAAATTACAGTGTCATGAGATTTTCACAGTTAGAATTCTATTGCTTTTTTAATGAATTAAAATTATTATTTTCTGTAAAGAACTTTATTACCTTTGTAGTTCATTAATGCCACTGAATTTAGGACGCTTCGACTTACGAATATACTTTTTTTTTTCCAAATGAAGTGTAGCATTGGATCCCGCTTCACTGCCATACTTTATGATATAAAATTTCGATCATCGGATTGATTTAAACGATTCAAATTAGATTAAGAAATTTTTTATTATTGAGTGGGCCTATCAGCCACAAATGACATTGTTGCCATAGTTTAAATAACGAAGCATTTGATTGATAGCTAGCCATTTCTCCACCAATATCTATAAATAAAATTCTATTATTAACATTTTATAATCGTTCTCTATGCAATATTTTTATTTTTTTTATTCTTATGTTTATATAATTTTACCCATAATTCATTATGCAATTTTAGTTTCGTATCTATTTATATATTTAAGTATTTTTTAAAGAAGAAAAGAACTTCCAAATTCTTCATGACATTGTATCAAATATTGAAACATCCTTTAATTGGAAAATTATCTTCTTTTAGAACATCCATATACGCATAATTAAATTATTATCTAGAATAAAATTTTATTCCTTACAAACTATTGTCACATAATTTTAATAATAATCACACAATTATTTGAAAATAGTTGAAAAATTAACAACCAAATATAATTATCTAGAGTGTTTAGTAGAAAAAAATACAAGCCTTTTTGTTATTGGAAAAAAATAATACAAGCCTTATTTGTGTAATCTTAGAATTATCAAATAAGAAATGTCATATCATCATGTTTACGCGTAAAAGATTTTTTTTTTGAAAAGTTAAAGTAGGTGATTGAACGTGCAGTTACATTTTTAAACGCTAGTATTGATAGAATAATTAAAATTACATAACTGAAGAGCAGTACACAATGCTTCTATTTTAATATTTTGATATACACAATTAAAACTTGTCTGAAATAAAATGCTATATTTATTGAGTCTTAAATCATGTGTACAATTTGTCTTTCATAAATGATTATTTAATGTCCATACTCTTTAATTTGAAATAGTTGCCACGTTTGCTGATAGGTGTCTTCCACTTGAAATTGATAGCATACGCACTAGCTTTAAAATTAAGTTCATATTCACCAACTCAAAAAACAGACGTATTTCGAGTATAATACACACTTTTAACAAATTTGTAACGCACATGCTTTCTATTATATATATAGAGTGCGACTATGGTGCTTTACAAAGCACAGAAGCGTTATGTGCTTTACGTTCTATTTTTAATTTCAAGTCAGAAATAATCGATCCGAACCGTTCAATCTAATTTTTATATAAAAATCTATTAGTAAACTAAATTTTATATTTTTTTAAATTTTTTTGCTATTTTTTCTGATGAGGAGAAAAATGACTTGATCTGAGAATTCTGATTCATCCAAAAATGATGATTTCCCCCTATCCAAAAAAATAGCAAATAAATTCCAAAAAATATAAAATTTATTTTACTAATAGATTTTGATATGGAGATTAGATTAGATTTTGATATGGAGATTAGCAAATAATAGATTTTGATATGGAGATTAGCAAATAATAGATTTTACTATATATATAGTTGGGATATGGTGCTATGCATAACACATATCGCTTCATGTTATGGATCGGTTTTTCGTTATTAAAGTGTAAATGATCGATCCAATCGTATAAAATAATTTTCGTAAGAATATCTAGATGTAGATTAAATTTTATATTATTTATAATTTTTTTTACTATTTTTTAAGATATTTAGAAAATCACTTGATTTAGTTATTATGAGTCATTCAAAAGAAGTGATTTCTTAACTATATTAAATAATAGTAAACAAATCTAAAAAAATATAAAATCTTGTCTACAACTAAATATTCATATGAAAACTATTTTGTACGGTTGGATCGATCATTTGCACTTTGATAATAAAGAACTGATCCATAACACAAGAGTGATCTGTACTATACATAACACTATAGCCCAACCCCCCTCTCCTTCTCTCTCTCTCTCTATATATATATATGCCTATAGTGATTCACGAAGCATAAAAGCTCTTGTGCTTCATGTCCGTATCTTAAATTTAAAGGTCTAAACGGCCGATTCAAACGTTGAACATGATCTCCATATTGAAAAATTATTGGAGATCGGATTATATATATATATATATATTTTTTTTAATTTTTTACTATTTTTAGATGGATACAGATTTTATTGATATAACATTTTTTGTACCATCCAATACTAGTGATTTTTTGCCCATCTAAGAAATAACAAAAATAAAAAAAAAAGTAAAAATTGATCTCCAATGATATTTCGATATGGAGATTATTTTCAATAGTTTGGGATCGGCTGTTTGGAATTTCAAATTTGACATAAAAATGTAAAACACGTGAGATTTTGTACTTCACGAACCACCTTAACTATATATATATATATATATATATATATATATATATATATATATATATATATATATATATATATATATAGAGTGGAGATATCGTGAGCTTAAGCTCACGGAGGCCTGAGCTTAACTCATTAAATTTTTTATATAAAAATCTTGTGAGATGCAAAAATTTGAAGTGTTTTGAGCTTTTTAAGTCACCGTTTTTTAATTTTTTAAAATGATGTTCAAGTATTGAATATATTATTATTTTTAGAGCTGATTTTCAAAAATTAAAAACCATAATTAAAAAGGTCAAAACGCTCCAAATTTTTGCATCCCATGAGATTTTCATATAAAAAATTTAATGAGAATGATAAATTAAAATTTCGAAATGATTTGATATATTTTTTGAGTTAAGCTCACTGAAGGCCTCCGTGAGCTTAAGCTCACGGTATATCCTCTCTCTATATATATATATATGTTGGAATACAACCAAATTCGCCGCACTTTTCTATGGTGATTGAGATAAAAAAAATAGCACTCTTGAGGTACGCAGATAAGGAGGGACTAGGACTGATCCTCATGTTTTACATAAATATATAAAAATATTATGAAAATTAATTATATTTATATATATTATCAATTATTTCTTGATAATTTATTTTAATCATTCAATATTTTAAAATCCGTTAATTTAACTCCTGTACGTTCAAATTATGACTCCACTCTACATCCTTATATCAAAATCAGCTGTGAATTAAATCTAATGTCGTATAAACTATAGCACCCAACGGTAGCAATTTCTTTTACGGCGACGGATTGGGATCTGAATTCGGCCAAAGCAGGGTTGTAGGTGGTAAGTTAAAAGTTACAAATTCTAAATTAGGTAAGAAAACAAATGGTACAAAGCAAAATCAGGAAGATGTGAGGTATATTAATAGTTGAGCAAAAAAAAAACAAATAACACCACCAAAAAGAAAAAAAAAGAAAAAAAGAAAAAGAATTATCCTGAGTCTCCTGAAGTCAAACATATTTCTTTTCTCAATTTCTGAGCCGTCAAATTTTCCAACGATCATAAAATCAATGGCTGAGATCTCACGTTCAAAGCCCCAGCTCCTTGACTTGGGAAAATATGATGAATTGTGACGTCACTAAACCGCGTTGAACCAGGAATGTAGTGGATCCGGTCGGTAGTAGGTAAGGACCTAAACCGGACCGGTCCAGTCTGACTCGGCTCAGGCACTCAGGCCAATTGCGTTAGGTGAATATGACACGTGTCAGGTATTCATTGGATACATGCTTTCCAAGTCAAAGCCTTAAAGGTCCCATCACGCACCCACCCTGCTCACCAACCCCAAGTTTCTTTTTTTCCAATTGTACCCTTTTAAAAGCTCGCAAATAACCGAACTTGTCCCTGTCAGTGGGTTAAAAAGAAGATCATTGGATATGGATCTCGCAATTTCCATCTTTAAACCCGAACACGGAGACTATGTCGGGGCAATCATATGGGATCGGAATAGAAAGGGATGCAATTCTTGGAGAAATAATAAATAATAATAATAATAATAATTGGTTGTTTTTAAATAGATTGTCCAATGTCCTTTGTTCTATTTTGAAAGTGGATATTGAAATTGTCACACTTCTTTGAAGTGCATGGGAACTAAACTCCAAAATTGGTTTCGTGACAAAGTGTTTGTCATTTATAATAAGAAGTCAATAATTAAAAAACAAAAAAGTTGTTACTTCTTAGCCCTAAAAAAACAAAGAAAAAGATTTATCAGTCACAAGATTTACAGTGTTTTATTCTTTTAGACAAGATAAATTTTTGTAAATCAATAAAATATTTGGATAATTCCATTTCAATATTAATGATTCTGCAACCTCCTCTGAATTGATATTTCCAAAATATGAATGTTGGGGACTAGTATTGACTTTTTTTGGATAAAGATGAAGAGGGGTCTCTCAATTTTGCAATCAGATTTTGAACCTATAAAATAATAAATAATTGATATTGTAATCATTATTTTAGTCACGGTACCAAATAATATATATTTTTAATGACAAGTAACTAAATTGCACGTTTTGGTCTTGAATGCTTGTCCGAAATAGCAAACGTCAAACAAAAAATTAATGATGTCATTTAATGTTTGGTTCATTAAATTTTGTTTATATATTGACATATTAATTGGTGCATTAATTAATTTTTGGCCCTGGTGAGTTGGGATCTTGCTTCTTGGTCAATTTTTGTGCTTTCAGAGGTTGCAAGTATCGTACATGTACTTACTAATTCGGCCAGGATAATTTTTTTAACATACAAAGTATTTTTAGCGCGTCATATTAATCCTATATTTCCGATAAATTTCTAGTATTAAATTAGAACCATAATAAATCACAAAATTTTGATGTTTTTAATGAGTTATCATATAACACTAAATTTTCATGAATTTTGAAACACTATGAATCTATAATTTCAAGAATATATTGATAATTTTTTTATTTTTATTTTTAATTTTATGATTTTTATGAAACTTTTTTTGTTAAGATGGTGAGAACAACTTGTCAAGTGATCCCTCCACGTAAGATCTAAGATACAATATTTCAAATTCTTGGGAAACTGAAATAACAAAAATATAGTGTATTTGTATTAAAATCAAATCCTTAATTGATGTATTAATTTTCAAAAAATATGAAAGATGGAGACCCTCTGGTTCCCACTAAAATTTCGATAACAGCATTTAGTATTTTCTTAATTTGACTTATTCGTTTTTGAACTTATTTTAATATTGAGGAAGAGTTCTGACAGCTGATTATTTAGATTTAGAAACATGTGGAAGCCTGGAGCTAAGAAGATACATATCACTATATCTATTAATATATGTAACGTGTAATAAAATATATAAAAGATACATTAGCGTCTTCAAAATTTAAATGAATATTCTTTATGAATATCTAAAGTTGAAGGACTCTTTCAAATGAATATTCTTTTATGAATATTTAATGTTGAAAAGAGTCTTTTAAATGTTCTTTATGAATATTTAAAATTAAATGTCCTCTTTTGGATTAAAAAAATGGAACTTTATTAATATTCCAAAACTTTCATTGATGAAAAGTAAAACTAAGTTTTGTTCATAACATAATCACATGTCACATGTGTGTATATTTGCTTCAATCATTGAGACAAAAGTAGGACATTAAATTGTAGAAAATATAGTACTGGTAGTACCACGATTGTCTATTTTCCAAAGGGATCTTACAATTTTACTAGTACTATAATGTGATGAAATTTGTTGAGATCGGATCTGATCTCAAGGCTATGAGATCGCGCTCAGGACCGTCTAGTCTGATCTTGATATCTGAGATCGCGAGAGGGATCTGATCTCGGCCGTCTGATCCGCGATCGCAGTTGTCTGAAAGCTGCTCGCGATCTTAGCAGATACAGACGCGTACTACTAGCCATGCAAATCCAAAATTTTCAGATCAATATCTCAGTAAAATACTGTTAATTCCCATTAAGATCAGTAGATAATAAAACTACAGGAAAAATAAAAGACAGTGCAGCCGATTTTTCTCTCCCAATTAATTCCGATCAATTTCTGTAGGCGCACCGCAGTTTTTATTTGATGCAAGATAAACAGTGTACCGTTTCCAGTTCGTACCAACCATAATTAACAATTAAATGCTATATGGGAAATGTTGCTTGAAGGAATTTTGAATACGTGGGGCTTCCATGATTTATATACATAAAAGTTTAAGTATATATAGACTTGTAGTATAGAGAAAGAAATATAAATTAATGAAAAAAAATCCACTATTGACCCACAAACCGACCCACCCAAACCCAACAAAGTGGCTACTGAGTCAAACGACTGAACGAGTCAAATAAATGGATCGAATCTTATATAACCCGCTGAACTAACAAACCCGTTACCAGCATCACCAACTCCCTAACTTCCTTTAGCATATAATTACCTTCTCCTCCCCCACACCATTTCTCTTCAGGGAAGCAGGGTTGCAGAGGTACAGTATTTCTCTCTCTTCTTCCCATTTGCAAAACACAATACTTCTATCTCTCACCATTCACAGTAGACAGACATCTAGACACAAACTCACCCACACACCACAATGGGCTCATATCCAACACCACCAGAGGACTCCACCATATACCGGTCGGTACTGCCTGACATCGAAATACCGAACCACCTCCCGCTCCACTCGTACTGTTTCCAGCACCTGGTGGAATATGCCGACCGACCGTGCCTGATTGACGGCTCGACTGGCACCATCTATTCCTACTCCGATGTAGACCGTATTTCACGGTACGCTGCTGCCAACCTCCGCAGCCTCGGCATCAGAAAAGGTGATGTGATCATGAACCTCTTGAGAAACTCGGTCGAGTTTGCCTTCTCCTTTCTTGGTGCGTCTCGGCTCGGTGCTGCCACCACTACAGCAAACCCATTTTACACTCCGGCCGACATCAACAAACAGGCATCAGCTGCTGGGGCGAAGATTATAATAACAGAGATGTGTGCGTTCGAAAAAGTAAGAAATTTTGCGGCTGAACGTGGCATTCAGGTTGTCATAATTGATGGTCACGTTGATGGGTACATGCATTTCTCTGAGCTGATAAAAGAGAATTCTCAATTTGAAGATTTTGATTCCGAGATTGAGCCTGATGATGTTGTGGCATTGCCTTATTCATCTGGGACCACCGGACTGCCGAAAGGTGTCATGCTTACTCATCGCAGTCTTGTGACCAGTGTGGCGCAACAGGTCGATGGCGAGAACCCAAATTTGTACATGCACAAAGATGATGTCATCTTATGTGTGCTGCCATTGTTCCACATCTATTCCTTGAACTCAATCTTGCTATGTGGGCTCAGAGTTGGAGCCGCCATATTGGTCCTGAAGAAGTTTGACTTGCTGGGGTTGATGGAATTGGTGCAGAAGTATCATGTCACCATAGGGCCATTCGTGCCACCAATAGTTGTGGAGATTGCAAAGAGCCCAGCAGTGGACGGCTACGATCTATCGAGCATACGCTTGGTCATGTCGGGTGCTGCTCCGATGGGGAAAGAGATCCAGGATGGTTTCAAAGCAAAATTGCCTAACGCAATTCTTGGCCAGGTGAGAAGAAAAAGGATAAAAAAAAGAGAATTTATCTTCTAGACAGTAATACTAGGATAAAAACAGATAAAGTAGACATGACATTCTTCAGTTCCAATATAAATACAGGAAAAGCTCCTCTATCATATTTGTATCTATTTCTTTTTCTAAAATTGATAAATTGTTTTTCCCAAATCAAATTTCCAAGGTAGAGGAGCGACTAAAGAGACCCAAATTAATTTGGTTATTATTTGTATATTAAGGAAAATGAGTCTTTCATAGTGGTCCCACAAATTGTTTATGGCGTAAGATTGAGATAATCCATTTGTTTCCTATATATAAACTCTCTTTCCGCGCACTTGAGTTAGGTAAGAAGCAGAGCAGGTATGTAGGTCTTTAGACTAATATACAGAGACCTCTCTTTTTTAAATTCTCTCTGTCGTTAGATAGTTTGGATGCTCTAACTATTCTTGATTTTTTTATGGTGGGCCTGAATTTCAATGGTTGAGATTGACCAAGTGGTATCTTTTCTGTTCGTTTACGGTAAGCAAGTGGTACCAGCAGAGCGCAGAACTAGGCGCGAAATCGTTGAGCATGCTTTTCGTTGAATGGTCGTCTCAAAATTTGTGTACACCTGGTCTAAAAATTCAATGTATGGTACGGTCCCTAAATGTGAAAAATATGAAGTTGCTGATTGAATTTGAATGTTGTTTGCAACAGTGAAGACAAGTAAACATCACGTGGAATAATGTCTTTACTCTTTGGCGTCTATATATATATATATGCTTCACATAATAAATTCTTATAAACTATATAGTACACATGTATCCTTTAACGGTAAATAAACACACAAAACTTCTGTATAATTCAGGTTTACTACATATGAAAGAATTGACTAATTAAGTAATTTGTGACTTAACGTGATAATGTTGTGTACAATTCAGGGATATGGAATGACAGAGGCAGGGCCGGTACTGGCAATGTGCTTGGCATTTGCAAAGGAGCCATACCCGGTGAAGTCGGGCTCGTGTGGTACGGTGGTGAGAAATGCAGAGCTGAAGATCGTCGACCCAGAAACAGGTGCATCACTCGGACGAAAGAAGCCCGGAGAAATCTGCATCAGGGGTGAACAAATTATGAAAGGTGATAATTTTCATTCTCTCATATTCTTTTGAACATTTAATCGTTATATTAAGCATGATTGTGTTTGAATTTTGCACGTGCAAGTTGTTAGTTGTCTGATTGTTGATACAATAATATACTTTTCATTTCGTGGGTTCAGTTTTTCTGGCACAATTGGTATCAAGTGATAAATACAATCCTGGAACAGGTTCCGTTCAGAATTTCTTTGAAAGCATTTAACTCCAACTTGTTTCCATTTTGATCAATTCAACTCAAGTTGGTCCAAGTTCAATTTTCAATTAATGTGTGAGCGCTTGCGATTTGGTTGAGTGTGATATCATCCCACTGCCAATCAAAAATGTTGGATCGGTACTTGGTCCCACATATATTATTCCAATACCTAAAATGGTGGGTCCAAAATAACTTCAAGGCCCTTATAATTAATCATTTTCTTATGATTAATATTTATCTTTTTGCTTCCAGTCATTTTCTCTCCTCTTTATTTGGTGTAGCATTCCATTTGTTAATTGTTCTTTTCCTGGTCCTGTTATGCATCTCCCAAATACTCTGCCTAGAAAGCTTCTGTCAGATGATTTGAGCTTTCTTGAAGGCAATGCCTTAACTACTGACATATGAACCGTGTAGTGATGACAATTTAGGTTTTGATATTTAACAACAGTTGTTGCTTGTGTTTAGCTACATTTGTGTTTTTAAAATTCGAAAGAAGCTCAATATTGATTTTATAACGAAATCATTTCCCCATTTCTCTTTTCACTTTTTTTTCCTTTCTCTTTCTCTCTCTTTTTTTTTTGGTTTAAAGAAGCACTCCGTTTTCTGAACAGAGTATCACATTGCATAATTAGCCAGAGTCCAGACGTGTCAGAAAATCTTGTTTACTCAGAAATTAATATTTGCTCTAGTTGGTCATACATCACATGACATACAATGGTGCCAAGTAGGACTTCTTATTAGTTAATTCTTTTGCATTTTCCTCCTACCAAAACATGATCTGTTCATAACCTGTCAGCTTCCTAAGTCCTAATTTTTTTAACCAACCCCACAATTGTTATTGGTTTAGTTAGGCATGCATGTCCCAGAAACATGATTAATTGATTAGTAATCCCCAAAGTTTACAAATAAGACATTTTATTGTGTAAATTAGAAGAACCTTTATAGAATTAATATACCCCTAATTGAAAAGCTATTAAAAATGCAATTAGATGCTTAAGTTAATAATCCAGCATCAGCACAGAATTTTAACTTATAGTTACATCTACATATCCAGGTTATCTGAATGATCCGACATCTACCAAGAACACAATAGACAAGGAGGGATGGTTACACACAGGTGATATCGGTTTTGTTGACGATGATGATGAGATCTTTATCGTGGATCGGCTCAAAGAGCTCATCAAATATAAGGGCTTCCAAGTGCCACCGGCCGAGCTTGAAGCACTTCTCCTAACTCATCCTGCCATTGCTGATGCAGCTGTTGTCCCGTAAGTTTGGAGAATTTTAATTATATTCTAGCATTAAATTATCAGAAAGATCCTGCTAATCATACCAAAATTGATTACTACAGAGAAGTATATTCTTTATGTTTCACATGATTGTGTTACATAATTTGTTAACATTAACATGGGCCTAGCTACCTTTGACAAGTACATGTTCTAATTATTGCAAATTATTGACCTGTGCAGAATGAAAGATGAAGTTGCTGGCGAAGTTCCAGTCGCATTTGTTGTTCGATCCAACGGTTCTCAGGTCACTGAAGATGAGATCAAGCAGTTCATCTCTAAGCAGGTAAAGGACTGTTCTTTCCTTTTTGTTATTATTTCTTTTTGTGCATGTTTGATGCTCTTATTACATGTCATGTTCATCTTTTATCTTTTGAATCTAAGACATTTTTTTTTACTATTTTTGTTCTGTAGGTGATATTTTACAAGAGAATTGCAAAAGTATTTTTCACTGAAGCTATACCCAAAAACCCATCTGGTAAGATCTTGAGAAAGGATCTAAGAGCAAAGTTAACCGCTCTCACTAGTTAAAAAAGGTCAAAAGGAGAAAAAACAAAGGGGGGGGGGGGGGGGGGGGGGACAATAGGATCGATTCCCACCGGTGTTTGCTTTTTATCCTTGTGCAAAAATGGTGAATATTATGTATGAATTATGAGATGTCAATATACGAAATGTCCTGGTGAATTCTTCCGGCATTTAAGTGGTTTGTTGGTTTATTCTGTAATGTTAATAGGTTTTATAACTTCATATGATTTGTATCCAGATGAAATGATGCTCGGTGTAATGCAAATACTTTTAGTCTGTCTCTTGCCAAGATGAAACTTTTCTTTAGGTTTTATATTTTTTTCTTTAATTTTAAGTAGTATTTACTTGAGACTGAAATATATAATTTTCTTAATTAAACTATGGTTGAATTTGCTGGAGCTCAATAATAATTTTATAATGAAATCACAGTATAATTCAACAAATTCAAAATCTTATTTGACTGCAGTCATCCTCTGTTCATATCAACAATGGTCATGGTCACGGAATCAGTCTTGATTTATATATATATATATATATATTTGATCCAAACATAGCTGCTATTAGGTGAGCTCCTTATCAATTTCTCAAAATCCTCCTCCCTCGAGCCAAAGAACATGCCATAAGGCGCGAAGCAGCTTGAACTGAACCCATCAACGTGAACGAAAGAAAAACAAAGCCCATTACTCGATTAGGGAGAGGTTATAAGCCACTGCTCTATTCCCGACTCAAAATCCATAAAGGACTTGTTGGGAGAACCGCTCTCTCTATCTCAGCTGCTTCAAATACTACCGGCGCAAGAGGGACTTTTTCTCGTGAGCCTACTTCTATATTAAAACCGAGTTCATGTCTGTTTTTCCACGATATTTCAAAGTCGTACCCGACCCGTAGACTTGTGAAAGCAGCAGCGTTAAGTCAGAGTGGATAAGGTATTTTTTTTCTCTGGTAAGGAAGGTGCTGCTCATTTCACGATTGACAAAGCTAGAACGAGCTCTTTTTATATATATTATGTGTCAACTTAATTCAAAAAATATATTAAATCATTTTTAAATTTTAATTTATCATTTTCATTAAATTCTTTATATGAAAATATTATGGGATACAAAAATTGAAGTGTTTTAATCTTTTTAAATCCTTGTTTTTAATTTTTAAAAATTAGCTCTAAAAATAATAATAAAATATTTAATATTTGAACATTATTTTTAAAAATTAAAAACGGTGACTTAAAAAACTCAAAACACTCTAAACTTTTTGCATCCCACAAATTTTCATATAAAGAATTTAATGAGGATGATAAATTAAAATTTTGAGATGATTTGATATACTTTTTGAGTTAAGCTCACGATATCTTTACTCTCTCTCTATATATAATACCGTGAGCTGCTCACGGAGGCCTTCCGGAAGTTTAACTAAAAAAATACATCAAATCATCTCAAAATTTTAATTTATCTTCCTCATTAAATTCTTTAAATGAAAATCTATTTGGATTCAAATATTTGGAGTGTTTTGAGTTTTTTAAGTCATGATTTTTAATTTTTGAAAATCAGCTCTATAAATAATAATAAAATATTTAATATTTGAACATCATTTTTAAAAATTAAAAACGATGACTTAAAAAGTTCAAAACACTCCAAATTTTTTCAAGCCATAAGATTTTCATATAAAGAATTTAATGAAGATGATAAATTAAAATTTCGAGATGATTTGATATACTTTTTGAGTTAAGCTCACGAAAGGCCTTCAAAGCAAAGAGGGTTTTGCTTCGGCCTAAAAAATTTCACAAAATCAAAGTTCAAATTGCCAATCTAATTCACCCAACATAAATTACATATTAAAATCTTATGGAATGTCAAAATTAATTACATTTGGAGCTTTCTAACTATTTTTTTTGGATTTTTAAAAAATACTTCAAAAATAATGATAGGTGCACCTAAAAAATTATCATCTTTAAAAAAATAGTTACAAAGCTCAAAAATAATAAAATTTGGTATTCAATAAGTTTTCAATATTTAGATTATTGTGGACTAATTAAATTGATATTTCAAGCTCTCGGTATATGAGATTTGAAACTGAAGAAAAACGCCCTTTTGCTTCACGAAGCACCGTAAGTTCTTCATATATATAAAGAGAGCAAATATACAAATTAGAGTGATTCTTGGGATCAAAATTTTTAGGAGCTAGTAATCGAATTTGAGTAAATTATAACCGTTAATTTCAACTTGATTTCTACATCAGCAATACAAATTTTTTTAAAATTTATCCATAGCAAAATTAGCCTACAAATTAAAATAGCATAGTCTTCCCCATATTTGTTGTTTAGTATTTAAAAGAAGATCATATCTAAATTTCAAGAAGACGTCAGCAGTATTCCGGCATGATCGAAATTTTATTTGTCACGTCCTGACAAGCATGACAACAGTTCGTCACGTTAACCATAAATTTTAATTTATATTTACAGAGCCATATACATTACTAATAACATTTCTAAACAACCATAATTTCATAAAATGTTTCTTTTCAGTTTCCAAATAATTTTAAACACAATGGAATCAAGAGAATAAAACTGATATGACACAGTGAAAAATAAATGATATACCACATCAGGTTTACTGCAGCAATAAGATAATAATATCACTTCTGGCAGTTATCACAATAATTGATCTCATATGTCGTTCTTTGCGTCCTGGACTTCAATATAGAATTCACAAAATCCGTTATTCTTCCAACCTCAGTCGTACTAATAACCAAAGGCTGAGATCAGAAATCCGTTACCTTCAGCATCCTAACAATATCCAATTTAATAGCCGAGAAACCAATTTTCCATACAATCCTTGTACTTTTAAGAATTAGATTTATGCAGAAAATTATCACACTAGACAACAATAAAGAAATACTCTTTCTTTCTTATCACCCAACCTTTTGCAAATTTCAGCATCATCAGTGATGGAGTCAAAAATTTTAATTGGGGAGGGTCGATACTGAAGGGGTCATATATTTACTATAGAGAAAAAAAATATTAGAGCGACTAAATATATATTTTTGAATTTTTAACGAAATTATATATATTTTTTGAACGTTTTTGAAAAATCAAGGGGGCCAGCCTTCCCTTTGGATCCGCCACTGAGCATCATCAATCCAGTCTCCCATTATTCCAAGTACACACCAGTGTTAGAAAATTGATTATATTTGTATAAAAATTATCAATTACCCCCTCCCTTTATAATTTATTTCAATCATTCAATATTTTAAATCCCGTCAACCCCTCCCCCTCAAATTTATGGCTCCACCCTGCCAAAGATCTCAATTCCACATTTTTTTTTCTACCGGACTAATACACTCAGTCCTCACAGGAGCCACAACCGTTGTTAAAAGGGTTTCAAAACCATTGTTGATTTTCTTTTTTTTTTGGTAGCGTTAGTAGGCTGTTTGACATTTGTCTGATATAGAACTACATTTAGTTAATAACTAATAAGTACCTGCAGAATTAGAATAATCACACAATTCTTCCTATTAAGTTGCCATAAGTGGATTTAGTGAGCATGTTAAAGAACACTGTAAATGTACCTATTTACTGGCTCTCAGTGTTATTGGGGCAAATTAAACACTTCTGTAAGGGCATACTGGGAAAATAGGTACCTCCCTAGAAGCTTCTGTTGAGTATCTCTAGTATCCTTCTTTTCTCAACATTTTCAGATCGATGAGCTCTCCAAGTTTTGTCAGTCATGCATGATCCTAATTTAGGTGAACTTGAGTTCCTCTTCATGTTTGCTTGGTTGAGATCCGCGTCACTCATCGAGGGCGGAGAAGAAGCTAGAATCCTTGCTCTCGCGGAGGTGGAGAGTTGGATTCCTTCGCTGATTGCTTGTCGGGAGTGGAAGCGGAGTAAG
Organism: Schoenoplectus tabernaemontani; assembly: GCA_037127355.1. Taxonomy (NCBI): domain Eukaryota; kingdom Viridiplantae; phylum Streptophyta; class Magnoliopsida; order Poales; family Cyperaceae; genus Schoenoplectus; species Schoenoplectus tabernaemontani. Next base: position 16,893,186 of record CM073750.1, on the reverse strand, counting down.
GCCGTCAATGGATACGGTGCAAACGGGTGGAATGTATTTTTGTTATCATATTTATTTTAAATTACTATTATTCATATTCTATCATTACCCATTAAAATTAGACTTACTCATACACAATCCTTACTCATTAAAATAAACGGTTAACAAAATGATAATGAGTGCTAACGAATAATACTAATATATTACTTAGTTTATTATCATTTATTAAAAAAATATATGAACTCATTCCGTTCATACAAATACATCTCTATTTTACTAGTATGAAATAAAAATATAACCATACAATTAATTCTAACTTGAGTCATTTCAAAATAAATAAATTAAAAAAATAAACATCTTTTGTCAAATTTTTTAAGTAAAAAATTAAATATATTAAAAGCAAAAAATATCATCTTGTCTAAAATAAAATATAATATTATCTCATTCAATCATTTTAAAAAGTACTCTACTAAATATTATTCAAACATTATAATTTATAAAAAGGTTAAACATGGAAAAGATAATAGTTATAATTTATATTAAATAACTCATAGAAATCGGGGCAACTAACATACATTTTTTTTTATTTTGATAAATATTCTGGATGCTGTTGTTATGGCTCATGAGATTTTACACCATGTTAAGCTTACCAAACAACAAGGCTTATTATTAAAATTAGATTTTAAAAAAGTTTTCGATAATGTTGAGTGGTTTTATTTACTTTCTATCTTTGAACAAAGAGGGTTCAATCCACTTAGGATTTCTTAGATGCAAAAGGTCCTCTAGAGTGAGTATAGTGCAATCATTCTAAATGGAACAATTAAGACTTATTTTGAATGTAAAAAAGGGGTAAGACAAGGGGATCCTCTCTCCCCGTATTTATTTCTTTTGGCTGTTGAAGGGTTGCATAAAATTTTATCAATGGAGATAGTTCAAGGGCATTTTGAGGGTCTGGGTCCAGTACTGTCCAATCAGCAAAAAAATATGCATTTATAATATGCTGATGATACGTTATTATTCATTAAAGTTGATCCTTTAATGGTAGAGCGAGTAAAATGGTCCTTGCGGGTATTTGAATCCATATCGGGTCTGAAAATTAACTTCAATAAATCTGAACTAATCCATCTCAATGTTGAAGACGCTACTGGTATATTTTATGCTAATTGACTTAATTGTCCTTTGGGTGAATTGTCTATCAAATATTTAGGAGTTAAACTCCATTAGAAAAAACCCTCTAAACATGCCTGACAATTACTTATGGACAAGATAAAACTTAAACTCCCGTTATGGAAAGGCAAACAACTTTCAATGGGGGTTGGTTAATCCTACTAAATTCTATTTTATCATCCATCCCACTTTATTATATTTTCTTATTTAAAATTTCTAAGTGGGTGCTAATTAAGATTGATAAAATTAGGAAAAAGTTTTTTTGGTCCGGGACAGATTCCTCTCCTACCAGAAAGTACTATTTAGTCAAATGGGAAATTATTTGTCGAGCTAAAAAATATGGGGGGGGGGGGGGGGGTGGGGTATTCTCAATTTAGAACAAATGAATTGTGCCTTTTATGTAAATGAGGATGAAAATATTAGTATAGGGGCTCCATAGGATATTGGAAGAAAATAATTCATATTAAATATCATTCTTTTTCCTTATCTTGTGCTCTCCTTTTTGGAGAGATGTGGTCTCAGTAAGCCACTTCTTAGCAATTGGTGCATCTTGAGTAATTGGGGATGAGACTACTATAAATTTTTGGTATGATAATTGTCCGTTAACTGGCCAAATTTGAGACTTGCTATTGCAACTTTTTCCACATGGCAGGGGATTTCTTTGTTTATATTATATTTCAGATTTTTGGCAGGTTTGTCTTCATCTTCCATTGAGAGATATGAATTTTTAGGGTTCTTTATTAGCTGTCGTTATCTGGTCAATATGGTTATCCCGTAATAATATCATTTTTAGAAATACCAGGCCTGTTTCAGTTTTTAATCTCTATTTTTTGCTCTCCATATATTTACTATTTAGACAGATACTTCTTTCCTTGTCACGAATGAGGGTCCAAATGCTGCCTCATGTAGAACGGTCTTTGCTCGGGTTTCCACTCAGCTGGGAGCTGCCGGTTTTACTGGACAGTTTGATGGATGTGATTCCCATATGGGATTATCCAGTGGACAGCTTATTGATGAGAACTTGTTGGATTAATTTCCCTATATTTTTTGCTTTCATATTGATATTGAATTCTATTTTATTTGTTGGATGTAGTTGTTTTTACATAACTGATGTATATCAACTTTTCTATTCCTACTACTGTTATTTGGTAAAGTATACAACTTGTATAATTCTCTCCATTTTTGTAAACTCTGCTTTCGGAAAGTAATGAAAATTGATGCTCAATTTGGATACTTTTCTTTTCAAAAAAAATAAAATAAAAATAGGGAATTCGTAAGAATACCTCGAAGTTGTGCGCTAAAGGCCTGGACCGAGATTGAAACTACTAGCCATTAGCGCACAACTTCGGGGTGTTATTATAAATTCCCTATTTTTTTATTTTATTTATCAAAATAAAAAAATTATTACACGAGATAATTATATTGAAAATAATATAAGTTATTTTCTTAATAATTTACCCTATAGGACAAATGAGTATGAAATGATCTTTATCCATACCCTTATTTATTTACTTAATGAAATAAAATTCTTACCCTTACTCATATTAAATAAGTTAATGAAAAAAATTATTCATATTCATCTTATCGAATACGATATGAATTGAGTAAATGAGTAAAAAAGTATCATTAACACCAAGCGCACAACCTACCGTTAAGTATATTGTCGGGTGTCGAATCCACAAGGAACGGGATTTAAATACCAAATTTATTTCTTTTAATTAGCTAAGCAACCAATTTCAGATTTTTAGAGAATAAAGAACTAAATTCTAAGATTAAATTAATTGAAATGATAAAATGCGAGAAATTGAATATTTTTGGTATTCTTGGGATTTCGGCATACAAATTACTAGAGGTTATTGGTATTCATTTAATTGATGTTACACTCTTATATTTTCTTTGTGGGTTTCTAATCCAATGGTAGTATTTATCCACTGTCGTGGCTTCGTACCGTACTCAATTTACTTAAACACCCGCTTTCGCGGCGCATTCTCCTAAACATATTTTAGTAATTTACTTTCTCCTTTCGGTACTTCAATAAATCATTCAAATAAATTTAAGTGTCCCCATTAGAAACGGGTTTCTCCTTTCGGTCCTTCACCTATTCCTACGTTGTCTTATGTTATCGGGTCTCAAATTATTATCTTTCGATCTAACAATTCAAGTCCTAAGTTTAAACCATTTGTGTGATTAAGTTATACCGTTTTTCTTGTTACCGATCCAACGTGGCCATTCGTTAATCGGTATTTGCAATTAAATCAACTCATATCATACAAGTAATTTAACAATTCAATTCACAAGACAAACAAAGATCAAATAAAAGTAATAATGCCAATTAAATTAAACCAACAACATAGTACTTTGTTACATGCCTAATCCCAAGAAAATTTGTTTAGCCAAGCATGGCTTCAAGAATACAACGGTTCAGTTTTTGGTCCATCACAATGGATAAAAGAGAGTTAAAAAGAGAAGAATAATAAAACCCAGTTGGAACCAAGGCTCTCCAACGTCTCCACCTCTTCTCTGGTCCGAACCCCCCTCTGTTGCAAAACCGAATCTCCTTTTTTCTCTGCCTCTGGAGCCGACCAAATGAGAGAGAGCCTGCCGTCCGTGAGAATCCTCTCTTTTCTTTCCTTCTGTTTCCACACAGCCCATTTCCTATTTTGGTTTACCTCTTATGGAATCCCCTAGATCTACTCCCTAAATTTCAGCAATTCATTTTCTCTCTCACCTCCTCTTTCCAACCAAGAGGTAAATCTCTTTCCTATTTCTCTCATTAACTGCATTTAATCCTTGCTAAATCATAGATGAGATCTCTAAATTTTCCTTCGCGTGTACAGCTGTTTCCTTGCTCAATTCGTGTCTGGTAACTGCTCTCTGCCAAGGGTCTCGCCGAGAGTCTTGGCGAGCCGAATCTCGCTCGATTCCTCCAAAATTTCTGAAAATTACAAAAACCAAGAAATGCGGCAGTAACAAGGTCTAGAAATAAAACACAGGCTAAAATAAGCATGATTCAAATAAATTGAGTGAATTATTGTGTTAAACCTTGTGTAAATATTATATAAAATGAGTACCTATCAAATCCCCCAAGCTTAAACTTTGCTTGTCCCTAAGCAAATTAAACTCGGGAAGGTCAAGTGGATGGATCTTAGTCTAACTCAACTTGTTTGAGACCATACCTAAAGGGAAAAATTTGTGAACTCACCAAATCAAAAAGGATCAAGATTCAATTTGGGATTATTTTCAAGAATATTTTCGGGCAATCTTCTTCACCTCACAGGGGCATGGGTCGAAATACACTAAGTTAACCGAGCGACTTTTGAGCCAAAAATAAGTAAATCTTGGAACCTTAAACCCTAGCCTCTCTAATTGTCGCGTATTTGAACGGCTTTACCTGATTTGTCTCATGACCACTCAAACAGATACCACGACTTAGCTATTAGGTGCCTTGTATGCCTTAAATATAATTTTTTTTTTTTTTTTTTTTTTTTTTTAAAAAAAAAACGAGCGAGCATCCTTGCTTTATCGTGAGTCAGAAGCCCGTCACTCAGCAATGTTTAGGAGCCAGGACCCATTCTTTCTCAGATATTACAAGGCGTGTTTTCACACCCTACTCATAGCCCTCAAAACAATAATATACAGGCGGGCTAGCGGAGTACCAATCGAACTCAGACTATGTTTAATTATATTTTTTTTTGATTTTTCAGAAGTAATAATACAAAACATACAAGGCAAGTTAGGTATGTGGGTATCCAATTCAATTATTCATGAAACAATTCAGGTAAAGAGGCTAAATAGGCAACAATAATATTAAGCAACCGGTTCGGGTCGTAGTTTCCAAGAATTCAAATCATTTAAGGGACTAGACGCTACAGGATTAACTCTCGATTTCAACACACTAGCCCATGAGGTTATATTGCCCAAATTTTCAAAACAAACAAAATCCCATAAATTCCCTTAATTCTTTTACTTCAATCAATTCATAAATTTTTCTCAAAAATCCTAGCTTACTTATGACACTACATGAATTAACGTGCAAGCTACATGCAATTACACTACATTACAATGCAAACTACATGCCATGAATTGCAGATACAATTCTCTTTTCACACCCCCCCAAGCTTAAGACTTTGCTTGTCCCCAAGCAAGAAAAAAAAATTTGAGAAGGTGGGAAAGAGAATGAGAAAGCTCACAAAGTCAATTGTGTGGAGGCGGTAGGTTGAAGTGGCCACACAGCCTGCCCACGAGATTTTTGATGGAGTGCATGTCTGAGCGCATCTCGTTGTTGTTTGCCTCAAGCCGTTCAAGGCCACTTTGCATTCCTTGGAAGTCTTGGCGGATTTCATTCATTTGCTCCCTTATTTGTTGTTGGTCCTCACGCATCACCCACATATCACCCTGCATTTCATGTACGGTGGAGTACATGTCGTTGAGGTTGAAATCTCGAGACCGAGAGGACCGACTCGCATCTTGAGTTGTTGTCGTGCGGGGCATCCATGTTGTGGGGTCTACTGGATCAATTGGTGGGATCCCGAGTGGCATGAGGGTACGGACCCCATCGTGCCCAATGTGATAAATTCGCTCTATGTCCTCTCCGAGTTTGGGGTTCCTTGACTCCGTATAAGCCGAAAGTAGTGCAAGGTTTTGATGTTCAAAAATGGTTGGTCGTCATGGGCGTTGAGGTATTCGAATGATAGGCCGTGACCTTTGGCAATTATGGTCACTAGACCGCCGATTGAAATAATCCCCTCGTGTGTGCATTGCTTTGGCCACTTGCTTTGCGGTTTTTCATCATGAACCGCCCAAGGTTGGGTTGGCGGAATTCGGTTCGGTCGCATGCACTTGAGGAAGAAAAATTCTGCGTCAGCAACCGTTGATGCGGTTCCCCCACGGCCCAAGATGGATCCGGCCAGAAAGCGCTGTATGTAGCGGAATGCCGGATGTTGGAGCTTCGTTGTTGAGGTTGCGCCTTTCTCGTCAGTGAGGAGCATTCTGAAATTTTCGTCGTGAGGTGCTTTTTCCTCGCCTTCTGTGGGAAATTGTAGAAATTTGTTGAGCTTTGTGTCGCTCATCTGGAATTCCTCACCACACAACCTGTACGTCATCTTCTTTGCATTTCTCTCCACCTTTAAAGAACTCAAAAACTCTAGTGTTGGTTGCTTATATGTTTTTTCGGTTCTGGTTGCGAAGTGCCAAATGTCAATATGTTGCAACAGTGTCATACACATCGTCAAGGAGGCCAAGGGTTCTGAGTGTTTGTTCGCAGGCAAAGCGAGTTGTGATCAGTTTTCGCTTGAGGAGGGAGTTGTATTTAGTCTCTTGTTCGTTGTCCCGCATAACGACCGGATCAAGGAAGGTTACTGTGGTTTCGGCTTGCTTTAGTTTTGTTCTTTTAGAGGCTAGAACTTTCTGTTTCTTTGGAGGCATCGCTGTTTAGGGGTTGAAGAGTTTGGGAGTAAATTTGGTTGGGTTGAAAGGGATGCAACCAACACTAGTAATTTGTTCCAATTTCACAGGTTATCTTCCTGCCACACTACCCAAACTGGAGTTAGTAACACAAAATGAGTTTGAAAAATTAGGTTTGGTGTACCTTTCTGTGTCGGACCAGGGGATCAGAGAGGAGAAATTTTTGGGTAGTGCAGGGGTGTGAGTGGCGGTGGTGCGGTAGGGTGAAAGGCGGCGACGATCGGTGGAGTGTAGTGGTCGTCGGCGGGCGGGGTGAGGAAAAAGCTGTCGGCGTCGTCGGTGAGAAGAACTTGTCGTAGAGCGGTGGCGGTTGCGAGAGAGAGAAGCTTCGGTGGGCGGCGGCTGCGGAGTGGAGATCGGTGTGGTGTGAAAAGAGGTTAGCGGAGAGGTTTCGGCTGGGGTCGAGAAGATCGTCGGGTTTTGTGAGGAGGATTTGAAAGGTTGGGTTTGAAAGGTTCTGTTTCGGCTGAAAGGGTTTTGTGAAAAGATAGGTTTGAAAGGTTCTGTTTAAATCAAAATTCTGAGTATTCCAGCCTTTTCGCTTCTGCCAAGGGTCTCACTGAGGGTCTTGGCAGGACGTGTTTTCCTTTCAATTTCCTGTACTTAACCGAATTTTTGTGCCATCTCCACTCGTCTGTCCAAAATTTTAAGATCCTCTTAATTTCTCCAGTCTCTTCAACCAATTCCCTACACCAATGAACTATGTGAGCAATAATTATTCAAAATTCTAAATTAAAATGCATAAAGGAAAATTATAAAGACTAAATAAAAAAAGAAATGTAAAAACTTGGGTTGCCTCCCAAGAAGCGCTTGTTTAAGGTCTCGAGCTTGACCCCTTGTTTCACGTCTCTCCTATTGGTTCGGTGAGAGAGTACACTTGCTTATCTCCAATTGGTTCTCCATGGAAATAGTGTTTGAGCCTTTACCCGTTCACCTTAAATATTCCTGTCTTTTCGCTCCAAATCTCCACTGCACCAAACGGAAATACCTTTTCACTTGAAATAGGCGGACCACCTAGAGCGCAATTTGCCCTAAATAGCTTGAGGCGGGAGTTAAACAAAAGCACCCAATCTCCTTCCTTGAGGTTTTTCCGAACAATATGCTTGTCGTGCCACCTTTTCGTTTTCTCTTTGTAAATGCGCGCATTTTCATACGCATCAAGTCGGATTTCTTCTAGTTCATGGAGGTCTAAGATCCGATTTTCTCCTGCCACTTGCATGTCAAAATCAATGGCCTTGATTGCCCAATATGCTTTATGCTCAATTTCAACCGGGAGGTGACATGATTTTCCATAAACCATCTTGTATGGGGTCATCCCGATTGGAGTTTTATAAGTCATCCTAGTATGCCCAAAGTGCATCATCCAACTTGAGAGACCAATCTTTTCTCAACCTTGATACCGTTTTTTGGAGAATATTCTTTATCTCTCGGTTTGAGACCTCAACTTGCCCGCTTGTTTGAGGGTGATATGGGGTTGCCACTTTGTGAGTTACCCCATATTTCTTCAAGAGATTGTTGAGTTGACGGTTTACGAAGTGAGAGCCTCCATCACTTATGACGGCCTTTGGCACACCAAAACGGGGAAAAATTACCTTCTTGAACAACCGTTGAACCACTTTTGAATCGGCGGTTGGGCTTGGAATGACCTCCACCCATTTTGACACATAATCCACCGCAACAAGAATGAACTTGTTATTGCAAGAACTCGGAAAAGGGCCCATGTAATCAATTCCCCATACATCAAACACTTCTACCTCAAGGATGTTGTTGAGAGGCATTTCTTGTCGCTTCGATATGTTGCCTACTCGTTGGCAATTGTCACAAGAGAGAACAAATTGGTGTGCATCTTTGAAAAGGTTGGGCCAAAAAAATCCGGCTTGGAGCACTTTTGCCGCTGTTTTTCGAGTTGAGGCATGTCCACCGTAAGGTGACGAGTGGCAATGTTGAAGAATGGACCGAACCTCTTGATCCGGTATGCACCGTCGGTAAATCCCATCCACACCAAGGCGGAAAAGGAGTGGCTCATCCCAATAATAGTGTTTGATATCGGCTAGGAATTTCTTCTTTTGTTGGTATGTGAGCTCGGGTGGGAGGATTCCACATGCAAGATAGTTAACAAAGTCGGCATACCATGGGACCTCCGTTTCTTCCACTTGGCAAAGTTGCTCATCACGAAAAGAGTCATCAATGGGGATCTCATCCTCCTCTTTTGATTCTTGCCGCAGCCGCGACAAGTGATCGGCTACTGAATTTTCTGTGCCCTTTTTGTCCCTTATGTCAAGATCAAACTCTTGAAGCAAAAGTATCCACCGAATGAGGCGTGGCTTGGCATCTTTCTTGCTCAAGAGGAATTTGATGGCAGCATGGTCGGTGTAGACCGTGACCTTGATCCGATTAAGTATGACCGGAACTTGTTGATTGCAAAAACAATGGCTAGGAATTCCTTTTCAGTTGTTGTGTAGTTCGCTTGTGCCTCATCTAGGACTTTGCTCGCATAGTATATGGCATATGGTTTCTTGTCCTTCCTTTGCCCAAGGACGGCTCCCACGGCATAGTCACTAGCATCGCACATGATCTCAAACGGGAGATTCCAATCGGGTGGTTGTAAGATCGGTGCGAGATGAGAGCGTCTCTCAACCTACAAAAAGCATCAACACAACCTTGGTTAAAATCAAAAATTGCATCTTTCATTGTCAAATCAGTTAAATGTTTAGCAATTCCCGAACAATCCTTGATGAACCGCCTATAGAACCCAACATGACCGAGGAAACTTCGCACTTCTTTGACATTGGTCGGCCATGGCAATTTCTCGATCACTTCCACCTTTGCTTTATCGACTTCCAACCCTTTGGATGAGACCAAATGACCCAACACCACACCTTCTCGCACCATAAAATGACATTTTTCCCAATTTAGAACAAGATTGACTTCTTCACATCGCTTCAAAACTTTAGAAAGATTAGTCAAACAATCATCAAAAGAAATACCATAAACTGAAAAATCATCCATAAACACCTCCATGATATTTTCAATGAAATCGAAAAAATAGCCATCATAGCTCTTTGAAAGGTACCGGGTGCATTACAAAGACCAAAGGGCATCCTACGGTATGCAAAGGTACCATATGGACAAGTAAAGGTTGTTTTTTCTTGGTCTTGTGGGTGTATTGGTATTTGGAAAAAAACAGAATAACCATCTAAATAGCAAAAGTAAGAGTGCTTAGCGAGTCTTTCAAGAAGTTGATCAATGAAAGGAAGTGGAAAATGATCCTTTCGGGTCGCTTTGTTGAGCCTCCGATAATCTATACACATGCGCCATCCCGTGACCAATCTTGTTGGCAAAAGTTCATTATTTTTATTTTTCACCACTGTCATGCCTCCCTTTTTTGGAACAACTTGTACCGGGCTTACCCATTTACTATCCGAGATTGGATATATAATGCCGGCATCTAGTAACTTGATCACCTCTTTCTTCACCACCTCTCTAAGATTCGGATTCAACCTCCTTTGCGGCTCTCGTGAGGGTTTATGGTCTTCTTCAAGTAAAATGCGATGCATGCAAAGAGAGGGGTTCAGTCCCTTAAGATCATCTATTGAGTACCCAATTGCTTTCTTGTGTAACCTTAATTCATGCAAAAGTTTCGCGGTTTGTGTTGTATTTAGGTGTGCACCGACAATCACTGGGTATGCCTTGTCGAGGTCTAGGAACTCATAGCGAAGGTTGGGAGGTAGAGGCTTTAACTCCAGTTGGGGTGTATTGCTTCCAGCTTTTTCTTCACTGTCTCCAGTACTGTCAGGACTCTCGGTGAGACTCTTGGCAGAGAATCTGTTTTCTTTCTCCAGCAATTATGTTGCTTCTTCTTCTTTCATGTTGAATTGCTTGTTGAAAACCTCTGGTGCCAGCGTATCCATGGCTTCAACCCTACAACAAACATCATCATTAGAGGGGTATTTCATGGATTTTGTAACATTAAATTCAATCTTTTCATCCCCTATTGCCAAGGAAAGTATGCCATTTTTCATGTCAAAATTTGCCCCAGCGGTGGCAAGAAATGGTCTCCCTAAAATTATAGGAACTTGGTTATCCTCTTCTATTTCCATTACAACAAAATCACCTAAGTACGAAAAATTTACCAACTTGGACCGTATGTCTTCAATTAAACCCAATGGAAATCTAACGGATCTATCGGCTAGTTGTAAGGAGATTCTTGTTGGCTTAAGGTCCCCAATTCCTAACTTATCAAAGATTGATTTAGGCATGAGACTTACACTAGCACCGGGGTCACACAAAGCCTTTTTGAGTTTAACATTACCAATGGAGCATGGCAAGGTAAAACTACCGGGATCTTTCATTTTTGGTGGTAGTTGGTTTAGAAGTAATGCACTACAATCCACCGTTAGAGCTACAGTTTCACACTCCTCAAGTTTCTTTTTGTTGGACAACATTTCCTTCAAAAATTTAGCATATGAGGGCATTTGAGTTAGCGCCTCAATAAACGGAATGTTAATGTGCAACTTACTTAAGAGTTCAACAAACTTACCAAATTGCTTGTCCTTCTTTACCTTGGCTAACCTTTGCGGGAAAGGGATTGGAGGTTTGTAAGGTGGAGGATCATACCTTGGTTCTTCTTCCTGTTGACTTACCTCTTCACTTACCTTTGGAGCTTCCTTCTCTGTCAAGACTCTTGGCAGACTATTCTGAGGTGAAGTTGAGTCTCCGTCTCGCGTGACGGTTGGATTTTCATATTCAAAACCACTTCGCAAGACAATAGCTTTGCAGTGCTCCCTTGGATTGAGTTCGGGATTGCCCGGAAGAGTGCCGGGTTGCCTTAAAGAGGATGATGCTTGCTGTGCCACTTGATTTTCCAACATTTTTATTTGTGTGGATTGTTGTTTTATTGTTTCTTTCATTTCATCCATTGCTTGCTTTTGTTGGTTCATGAATTGCTCCATCATCAATTCCAAGTTAGATTTTGATGAGATTTGAGGTTCAAATTGCCTTGGAGCAAAACTTTGTTGTTGCGGCACATTTTGAGTTGGTGCAAAACCTTGTTGGGGCCGGTTTTGGGTTTGAGACACCGTACCTTGATTGTTCTTGTATGAAAAATTTGGGTGATTCCTCCAACCCGGATTGTAAGATTGCGAGTATGGGTTGTTTTGAGGCTATTGAAATTATTCAACATGTTCACATTTTCTAGGTTCTCTTGAGGAACACTCAATGGACATTCAAGTGCGGTATGTTCCATGGCACCACAAATTTCACAAGAAGGAGAATGAGTTACTTGATTTACCTTGGAGACACTCAATTGATCGATTTGATTTTGAATTGCTTCAAGTTTCGCTTTCATGAAAGTCAAGGAATCTAACTCAAGCATACCCGGAGTGCTCCTTGTTGCATGGCGGTCGGAAGGAGACCAATGATGTTGGTTCACCGCCATTGTCTCAATCAAATTGTATGCCTCATTCGCATTCTTGCTTGTCAATGCACCACCTGTTGCGGCATCAAGAAAATTTTTATCATTGCTAATTAGTCCATCATAAAAAATTTGCACAATATATTGTTTAGCAAGACCATGATGTGGACACAACCTAAGCAAGTCCTTGAACCTTTCCCAAGCATCATACAAACTTTCATTTCCCTTTTGTCCAAAATTCACAATTTGACCTCTTAATTGAGCAGTTTTACTTGGTGGAAAATATTTGGTCAAAAATGCTTCGGTTAATTGGTCCCAGTGGTTATAGAACCGAGGGTAAAGAATGCATCCAAGCTCTAGCCCTATCCCTAAGAGAAAATGGAAACAATCTAAGCCTAAGGGCATCATCACTGACACCATTACTCTTATATGTATCACAAATTTCAAGAAAAACTGCAAGATGCAAGTGAGGGTCATCGCTAGGTAGTCCAGAAAATTGATTTTGTTGCGCCATTGTGATGAGATTGGCTTTCGGCTCAAAATTGTTTTACGTCGCAACGGCGGGTGCAACGACACTTGGTCGCATGTTGGTCGCCTTTGGGATGATGAAATCCTCAAAGGTCGATTCGAGATCATCTTCTCCGTTAAGAGCCATCTCGGTAGCGAGATTTTCGTCGGAGAGGGCCGAGCATTGGTGAAAATTCTTCTGTTGCTGCGAATCGCCAAGACTCTCACTGGGACTCCTGGCAGGGGATTGAGATTTTGAATTACTGATTCTTTCTTCGTGGCACCTTGTCTCCAGCCAACTTGTTCTTTCCTCCAGCTCTCAAGATCCTACAATGAGACAAAATAAAAGGTGAAAAATAAAAATAGAGATAAAAATAAAAATAAAAATGCTTAGTCTAATTGACTCAAAATAAAATTTGATATTAAATACACCGCTCCCCGGCAACGGCGCCAAAAAGCTTGATGTGTTTTAACAAGTGCTAATAAATACCCTAAAAATGATACTAAATGACGGGTTGCAAGCGCACAACCTACCGTTAAGTATATTGTCGGGTGTCGAATCCACAAGGAACGGGATTTAAATACCAAATTTATTTCTTTTAATTAGCTAAGCAACCAATTTCAGATTTTTAGAGAATAAAGAACTAAATTCTAAGATTAAATTAATTGAAATGATAAAATGTGAGAAATTGAATATTTTTGGTATTCTTGGGATTTCGGCATACAAATTACTAGAGATTATTGGTATTCATTTAATTGATGTTACACTCTTATATTTTCTTTGTGGGTTTCTAATCCAATGGTAGTATTTATCCACTGTCGTGGCTTCGTACCGTACTCAATTTACTTAAACACCCGCTTTCGCGGCGCATTCTCCTAAACTAAGTCCATTAAGTTTCATGATTAGCCTAAACATATTTTAGTAATTTACTTTCTCCTTTCGGTACTTTAATAAATCATTCAAATAAATTTAAGTGTCCCCATTAGAAACGGGTTTCTCCTTTCGGTCCTTCACCTATTCCTACGTTGTCTTATGTTATCGGGTCTCAAATTATTATCTTTCGATCTAACAATTCAAGTCCTAAGTTTAAACCATTTGTGTGATTAAGTTATACCATTTTTCTTGTTACCGATCCAACGTGGCCATTCGTTAATCGGTATTTGCAATTAAATCAACTCATATCATACAAGTAATTTAACAATTCAATTCACAAGACAAACAAAGATCAAATAAAAGTAATAATGCCAATTAAATTAAACCAACATTAACATTTAATCCTTGCTAAATCCCCTAAAGCGGAGGATGGAATTCTTCACTGATTGTTTATCAGGGTGCAGAAGTCGGAAGAGAGATTTGCCATAGTTTTAATTATCAAATAAAATCAGCAGTCTTCTGGACCGACGAATTTAAAAGTAGTTCATAAAAAGAGATTGAAAAGAGAAGATGCAAGGCCTCCTATTTGGACTAATAATAGTCCATAAATAATTTACTCGGGGCTTGCATAGATGTTTCAAGTTCAATAAATTCATTTGGGTTCAAAAGCCCAAATATACTAAGGCCAGTTCCTTAATTGCGCCTTTTATGCTACTTACCTCTGATTCTCTTCGTTACACTTGCACCTATGTTGTACCTGCGGTGTACATATTATATTTAATACGTTACGAATGCGATAATATATTTAAAAAAAAAATTCAAATACAAGTGCTCCTATATTAAAAAATAAATGACAAATAAAATTAAAAGTCAAAAAATCTATTTGATTTATGATGTATATAATAGAAAAAATGTGATATAGCACAAATTCAGTTTTAACCTAGTAGTTGGCGCCTGAGCGCTTGAACTCTCTACTCTTTCTATCCAAAACTAAGGCCGTAAACGAGCCGAGCCAAGCCGAGCCGAGCTAGGTCAAGATTGTACTCGGTTCATTAGCTTAATGAGCTAAGCCGAGTTAACTCGTTAACTACTTCCGAGCCAAAAGCTTTGATTTGAGATTGACTCGTTAAGTTAACGAGCTAACCGAGTTGACTCGTTAAGGCTCGTTAAGACTTATTTAATAATTAATAATATTTTTTTATAATATTTTATATCAAAATTTATACAAAAATTAATAAAATAACTAATAATAATATATTTCATACAAATTTGATATAATAGTTTATATACATGAAATACTATAAATTACTTACTATACTAAAAATTCATAATAAAAATAATAAATATTAATAGTTTACCGAGTCAAACGAGCCGAGCTAACCAAAGCTCAAGCTCGGCTCATTAACTTAACGAGCTTAACGAGCCAGCTCGTTAACGGCTCGGTTCACTAACGAGCGAGCCAATAACGAGTCGATACTCGAGTGAGTCACGAGCGAGTCACGAGCGAGCCACGAGCTACGAGTTTTTTTGCTAACCCTATCCAAAATGTATCAGAAACGCATCCAAAGTATCATATGGAATATCAAAATATATCCGAATATATCAGAGATCGAATCCACTAGACAAACTAAATCAAATAATGGAATACGTGTATCAAGACATTTGAAGTATTGGAGTAGTATGGACTTGCACATTCCGTTGCCTTTATCATTTGAGAAGCATGCACTTTAATTTGTTACATATTTTCATAGAAAAATAATTTGCTCCTGAAGATATTAACTATTGTTACGATCTGCATGTGAAACTTTTGTACATAATATCAGAGGCGGATTTAATAAAAGAGTTTTGGATCAGTTGACCCCATATGTTTTCAAATTTCGTCTATTTTTTAATTTTTTTCATATAACTTGAAAAAAATATTATTCTATAAATCATTTTGACCCCCATATTTTTTTTGTTAAGGTTCTTCACCTTGACTCCTACACTTGTTAAATAATAATTTGTATTGAATTAATAATCATTAGTCTCATTAAATAAATAATTGACACCCATAAAAATATTTTCTGCCTCACCCGTGTAGCATATAGTGGGTAAATTACATATGCTTCATGCCTTGTACCTAGCTCCTTGGTGAAATATTCCAACGTGTTACTTCAAGAGAGCTTTACAAATTTAGATATAATTTTGTAGATCAAAGTATATAAAATCAAATCAGGTAATTGGCGTAGAATAGTTAAATAATTTAGGATAAGTTTGAATATGTCTATTTCATTTGTTGGCTCCTTATATTATTACATTTTTTGTTTAGAACTCTTTGAAGAACTCGTTAAACTATTTTGATCATCTGAATGCGCAACTCATATATAGGGTACTGAACAATGACGACTTGCGCATTACTATGTTTGGCCCGTGCTAGTTGAAGGCCCCTCATATTAAATATAAAATTAACATTCAACTCCTTCAAAAATATTATTTTTTACCCAACATAATAACAGCTCTATATTGTGTGTAAATAAACTAATTTGCTTAGTGAAGTTTTAGTGAAGTTCTCATGGCAATGATTTGCTTTTTGCTATTCTGAAAATGTGTTAATAAAAAAGTGTCAATTTATTTTCTATATGTGAGGTTCCTACGATTCCACACGGCTTATATGCTTATTTAAAATCCTTAATATAAAGTGTGCTTGAAAAATGAAAAAGTTTTTAAGTCCACCGACTTTCTTTTGGTAAAGAACGAAAAAAACAAAGAAAATTCAATCAGGTGCATTAAATACATATAAGCCAGAGAACCCAATAGATTCTGGTATGTCTGCTGTTTCAAGTTTCAACCAAGCAAGAGTCAAAGCTGTGCTTGTAACTCCATGTGAGCATCCCTAGCTACCAGTTCCACTTTTGGATTTTAAAATCATTTCCAACAATAAAGTAGTTCTGGGTTTGAAATGAGAAGCATGAAGCCATGCTGGGTACAATCTTAGCAGCTGGGCCTCAGATTGCCTCCTCTATATTTTAGTTTTATCTTGTTGCGCTTCCCTATACTCTCGGATAATCATCTAGGTGGAGCGAGTGTGTTGATGTCAACAGTTTTGTGTACTCTATCAGATGCGGATGGAGAATTTTGATGGGGGATAATTATCGAATTATAATAATTTATTGGATTCGAATTCATTAATTAATTGAATACTAAATAATAATAATAATTTAATATATATTTTTATCTAATAAAAAATATTAAAATAATAATATTTTATATATTAAAAATAATAATAAAATAAAGATTAAAATAATAGATAATCAAGTTGATGAAGAAAGTTTCCGTCTACGGAACTTTATATTTTGATATCTTTGTATAATTATTTTCTTATGCATGATATTAAATATTTTTTTCTCAATAAAATTAATCAGACAATTTAGAAGGGCAAACAAATTTTCAGGAGAACAAATTATCGAAAATATTACTGAAAAGTACTATTTTTTAAAATTCAGAGGGACAGCTGCCCCTTGATATACACCAGATGCGCCCTTGTCGTATATGCTCTGATTTTTCCTTTAAATAACATAGAGATGCTTCTTCAGAAACATCCTGACATTTTATTTATCTCTGGCTTGCAGCAGTCTGGCAGAGCTGGGAATTAAATGATTAAAATCTCTGTCATTCTGGGTTCTTGTTAGGCTGCAATTGTATGCACTATGCACTTAACCATGCATCTCAGTTTACCCTTTCAAGGTACTGCACTACTGCTATATATATATCAGAATTTTGTTCTTTCATGATCTTTATTTAATTTTGGGGACATGTTTTTGTACCAATTTTTTTTTAAAATAAGCTAGGAATGGATGTTGATTTTTAAACTCATCCGTACCACAGCAGCCTAAAAACAGGGCATATACCGCATTAATTATCTAGTTCTGGTTTCTTATATAGGTACATTGAAAAATTCTTTTGATATATAGTACACCAGTTTAACTCTTGATTTGACATTTTTTATTTTATATATGTTTACAGACTTTAACAGTACTTAACAGTGGCATTAACTCGAAACATGCACAGTATAAAATGGGGGAAACATAAATGTCCACACACGCACACACTCGTGTGAAGTAAAAAGATCAGGAATATACATACGCAAGAGGTGGCACCAAGTATATATCTGTATGTATTTGTAGGTCACCACTGACCACCTGCAATGCAACTGCAGATGCAGAAATGGCAGCCACGGCCTGTTATGGAAAGGAGGACCTGCCCATCTTTCCACAGCTGTATTTGCCTCAGTGTTCCCCTTCCACTCGTGTTATGTTATTAATTCGAAAAATTTGCTTAATTAACCTTATTATTAAATAAATTTATATTAATAGCGTAAGAGACAATTTATTTACACAAATTTAAACCCAAGTTTCAAGTTCGATAACTTACCGCACCATACTGAGACAAAAGAGCTTTAGTTTAAATTTAAATGACGTGAATTGATTTTTCATGAGCTTAACAAATTATATTTAAATGTTTAAATCAGAGTTTTATATAAAAAAATATGTTTGTTTGATGTTTGAATTATACGTTAGTAAGTTTTACCAAATTTCTTAAATTATTTTATTTTTTTCTAGTCATTTTTACATGTATGATTTAGAAAATATTTAAGTATTTATTCATTTGATGTTTAAATTAATAAAAGTATATTTTAATTTTTAATTATTAAAAATATTATAATGATATAAATGTACATTATATATATATATATATAGAGAGATAGAGAGAGAGAGAGCCTAGCTACGGTGATTCCATAAACATTTCAGGTCGAAACATTTACGGCTCAAATTTGAAAATCCCATACCCAAAATTTTAAATAGCTTAAAAGATTCTTCATATCATATTTTTATAGATTATCATTTTTATCATGTTTGGAGTTAGTTTACTATACTTAAATTTTTTTCAAAGATGGTAAAAATAATTAGAAATATTAATTTTTAAAGGTCAAATATTATCATCTTTTAAAAATCATTAAGTATAATAAACTAATTTCAAATATGAGAAAATTGATAATCTATAAGACTATGATGTATAGATTTTTTAAGCTTTTTAAATTAAAATTTTATGCGCATATATATATATATAGTGCTTTTAACCTCACGAAGATCTTCCGTGAGGTTAACTCAAAAAATATACCAAATACAAAAATTTGAGGTGTTTTGAATTTTATAAATCATCATTTTTAATTTTTAAAAATAATGTATAAATATTAAATATTTTATTATTTTTTAGAGCTGATTTTTAAATATTAAAAATGAAGATTTAGACAACTCGAAACACCACACATTTTTACATCCTATAAGATTTTAAATGAACAATTTAATGAGAATGATAAATCAAAATTTAAAAATGATTTAATATATTTGTTGAGTTAAATTCACGGAAGATCTTCATGAGCTTAAGAGCACACTAGATTTACTCTTTCTCTCTCTCTATATATATATATATAGAGAGATAAAAAAATTTGCACGAAATATATATATATATATATATATATAGAGAGAGAGAGAGAGAGAGAGAGAGGCTATGATGTTTCACAAAGTATAAAATCTTTCATGCTTCATGTCTGTATCTCAAATTTGAAAGTCCAAATGCCCGATCGAAATTATTGAATATGATCTTCATATTGAAATATTTTTGGAGATCAAATTATATATTTTTTTTTTTGCTATTTTTAGATGGTTACTAATTTTGTTAATCTGATGATTTTTCGCACCTTCCAATGCTAGTGATTTTTCACCCATCAAAAATAGTAAAAAAATATAAAAAATATAAAATTTAATCTCTAAAGATATTTAATATGAAAATCATATTTAATGGTTTGGATCGGCCGTTTGGACTTCAAATTTGAGATATAGACACGAAGCATGACATATTTTTTATTTAGCGAAGCACAATAACCTCACTCTCTCTCACACACACACACACACACACACACACACACACACACATATATATATATATATATATATATATATATATATATATAAAAGAGTTAGGCTATGGTGCTTTGCGAAGCATAGAAACTCTCGTACTTCGCATTCGTATCTCATATTTAAAAGTTCAAACGGCCGATCCAAATCGTTGAACATGATCATATTGAACTATCTTCAGAGATCAAAATTTATATTTTTTTGAATTTTTCTTGCTAATTTTTAGATGGGTACAAAATCGTTAATTTTGGATGGTGCAGAAATCGTTAGATCAGCAAACTTTGTATCCATTTAAAAAATAGAAAAAAAATTCAAAAAAATTGATTTTTAAATTTGATCTCCAAATATATTTCAATAGGAAGATGAAGTTCAACGGTTTGGATCGGCCGTTTGAACTTTCAAATTCAAGATACGGACGCGAAGTACGGGAGGTTTTGTACTTCGTGAAGCACCATAGTCTCACTCTATATATAATCTTAATAATTAAAATTAACAAAAATAACTTCAATATTTTTAAACATGATGAGCCAACATCGAAAACTTTTTCAAAAGAAGAGAATAAAAATTTGATCAAATTTGATGGAATTTTATATTATTTCGAGCTAAAAAAAATGCTCAAATTCGGAGATCCTTTAATGGTGGCGGCTGCTGGTTGGGAGAGAGAGAAAAAAATAGTCTGTAACTAGAGTAGCAGTACTTATTAACAACTTTACAGAGGTTTTCAGCCAAAAACCGTTGTAAATGGGTTTATACGGTTGTTAAAAAAACCGATGTAAAACTCATTTACAGCGGTTTTCAGCTAAAAACCATTGTAAAGTTAGCAGCGATTTTTTTAACAACTACTGTAAATTCATTTATAATGGTTTTTAGTTGAAAATCATTGTAAATGATACGCTGCAAAATGTCTTTTGATGTAGTGCATCTAATTCGAAGCGTTTACACCCCTAGCCCGAAAGCTACAATGAATGATGCATCCAATTCAAAGCCTTGTATTATATATGTTATTAACGGATGAGAGTATAAACTGTCTAATTTTTCTAAATATTCATAAAGAATTTTTTATCTGAATTTTAAACGTACGATCTCTCAGAACATTAACTTTAATTTATTACTATGTTCAAAATTAATTCTCTTATTATTTATGGAATTAACATTGTAGTCCGCTGTCCGCGCGACATGTGATATTTCTCAAATTTATAGTCTTTTATTTCGTTTGTTCGAGATTAAAAACTTAATTAACATGAACGCCCTAAGATGAATTTACTACTACAATTACCAAGATCCATTTCATTCATTATAATAAAAGATCTTGGATCGATGAAACAATTTGTAAGTTTGGTTGCACAGTCATTCTGAAAGAAAAAAAAAGTATATTAATAACTCGAAATCATCATTTGAGTGTTTAATTTTAAAAAAATATTATTAAAATGAAGTTGCAACAACTTGTGATATTTCATATTTGAATCATCCTCTGAATTATGTACAATTCGCATTACTTAGTGATGGGACATGGTTTGGAAACTTGGCAACAATATTGAATTGGACTCAGCAAAGTAAGACTTAACTCGGACACAATTAAGACAATTTTTGTATTACTTACTGTACAAAATAGTTTTGTGCTAACAGCTCGCTTGAACCGAATTGACTGGACGTCGGCTTGGTCATATAATTATACGAGGGCAAGTTCTTAATTTTGGAGTTATTGAAGGGAGCCCGGGGTATTAAATAATCGAGTTGATTTAAGGCTTAATTAGGTTAATTAGTGGTTGCTAGGATTTTCACTGGAGGAGGTTTTCAGATGAAGAGGATCGATATTATTCATAACGAAAATGCTTTATGGTCTAGTTTAATTTTGTTGAAGATTTCTAATTGAGGTTTATACATGTCACGCCGACTTCTAATTGTTTTGAATATTCTAAATAAATTATATATTTATCGTCTATATTTGTCCATAACTAATGATTTAATTTATTGAAATAATAAAATAGCATATTGGTCGCTGTTATTAACTAATCGAATGTCAGAAACTAAAACTTTTATGTAAAGAAAAATCTATGTGGAACGAATAGTTGACAAAACAAAAGATAAGTAAGATATTTTATAAATGTATCTTTTGTGTGAAAAGTCATTGTTCAAAAATCTACTATATATATACTAGCTTGAATATGTAGAAAATGAATCCCAAACACATTAAGTTATAAGAAAAATTACGAATTATTCATGTGGAACAGTTAAATATAGTAAAGTAAAGCAATACATTACACATGTAAATTATTGAATTGATAATTGATTAAGAATCTGCAAATTCCCCCTATGTCCCATTGGAAGCTTCCTATATTGAATACGTTCAGGGACTCAAATACAAAATTATGCATCATCTATTCTAATTTTGACATCAAATTGTTCATTTGAGTAGTTACTCTTTATTCCATATATAGAAGTGACTATGATTTAAGACTTTTTGGTCATTCCTCATTATTTTATTTTTTTTGAGAGAAATGAGAATTTAGCTCATAAATTTTATTTTGTGTCTATAAAAATTTGAAGTCATGACCTCTTTAAAGTCATCTTAATTACTTAACTATCACTTAAGCTACTAGACTTTTGTGCCATGCCACTTTATAATTAACTCACCCAATTAATTGTATTGTTCTCATTGCATACATTATATCAGTTTTTTAATAAAATTGTTACTTTTAAGTTTCTCGTATGAATTTAGCTAACAATTATTTTATTTTAATCATCTATTTTTGTATAAATTATTTTCAGATGAAATAAAAACAAGAGCCTAGTAGCAAATAGAAACAAGTACATGATGCATAAATACATTTTGAGTTGATAATAATCTTATTGACCAAGTACAACCGGACTTGCATGAAATATGACAGAAGAAAATGTTTGGTGGAAAGGATCAATTTCAATTTGACAGCACCGAACTGGAGAGAAGTGGTCCCTATTTATTGACCCTGCATGCCTACAAACCTATGTACAAATAGGTCCAATCATCGATGGTGGGTCCAATTTGGTTAGCAGGTGTCATAAATCCGACCTCCGTTTCAGGCTTTCAGCTGTTACTCCGAGCTCGAACCGCATCTTTTTTTTGTCGATTTTGACAAGTTCGTATCTTAAGTTATGAACCAAATTAGTTTGTGAAGAAAATAGGATAAATTAATTAATGATGTTATTAAAACCTACAATAGATTACCTTGGCCTGAATCAACAACATAAAGTGGCGGAGGGAGGAAATATTCAATAGGGTTATTATATGAATTTTATAATGATTTTGAGGTAGTATTAACTAAATTGTATATATTTATAAGATAAATTTGTAAAAGTTAGTGGGGTAATTTGCACCCTATCCCGTAAATGTAGTTCTGCCATCGACGACGTATAATTCTAAACACCAAGAAATGTTGGGACTTGCATCCTTTTGGTGTAAGAACGTGTTTGAATGGATGAAATATATAATTTTCTTGTCAATGAATTTTATATTAAATTTTTAGAAAAAAGAGTTTATAATTGCTCACTGTAAGAATTCTTGCAAATTATGTATATTTTTATATTTATGGACAAATAATAGAGGATTATGTGATGCATTTGAATTTAAAAGTGCATGGTAGATTAATTAGTCTGAGACAAGTGATCATTTTCTACGCATGAACCAATGGGCAAAATAAATTAACGCCGATAGCGAATCCGATTTAAGGCCTTTCAATTCGATCGCATATATATATATATATATATAGAGAGAGAGAGAGAAAATTAGGCTATGTTGTTTTGTAAAGCATAAGAGTATTGTGTTTTGTGTGCTCTATTATTAATTTTAAGTTAAAAATAATCGATTCAAACAGCTCAATCTAATCTCCACATCAAAATTTATTAGTAAACCAAATTTTATATTTTTTAAAATTCATTTGCTATTTTTTTGGATGGGAGGAAAATCATCATTTTTGGATGAATCGGAATTTTCAGATCAAGTCATTTTCTCCTCATCAAAAAAAAATAACAAAAAAAAAATATAAAATTTATTTTACTAATAAATTTTTGATATGAAAATTATATTGAATGGTTCAAATCGATTATTTCTGACTTGAAATTAAAAATAGAGCGCAAAACACACAACGTCTTCGTGCTTTGCAAAGCACCATAGTCGGACTATATATATATATATATATATATATATATATATATAGAGAGAGAGAGAGAGAGAGAGAGAGAGTTGGGTTATGGTGCTATGCATAGTACGGATCGCCCCGTGCTATGGATCGGTTTTTTGTTATCAAAGTATAAATAATCGATCAAACCGTACAAAATAATTTTCATATGAATATCTCGACATAGACCAAATTTTATATTTTTTAAAATTTTTTACTATTTTTTAAGATAGTTAGAAAATCGCCACTTTTGAATGGCTCATAATATCTAAATCAAGTGATTTTCTAACTATCTTAAAAAATAGTAAAAAAATTCTAAAAAATATAAAATTTAGTCTACATCGAGATATTCATATGAAAAATGAATAACGGATCCATAATGGGGGTTCATATGAATATCTCGATGTAGACTAAATTTTATATTTTTTAGAATTTTTTTACTATTTTTTAAGATAGTTAAAAATCACTTGATTTAGATATTATGAGCCATTTAAAAAAGGTGATTTTCTAACTATCTTAAAAAATAGTAAAAAAATTAAAAAATATAAAATTTAGTCTACATCGAGATATTCATATGAAAATTATTTTGTATGGTTCGGATCGACTATTTGAACTTTGAAAATGAAAAATAGATCCATAGCACGGGGACGATCCATGCTATACATAGCACCATAGCCCAACTCTCTCTCTCTATATATTTTTTTCCCATACGTGCTAAGTAGATCCAATTTGATTTAAACAAAGATATTTGGAAATTAAAACTACTAGGTTATTTTTCGAACTACTGTTTGAAATTTTATAAAAATGAATTTAAAATAACTTATGTTCTACCAAAAATTAACATATGAACTTTTAAAATTAATAGATATATACTAAAAATAATAATATAGAATTATATAATTAACTACATAAGAATTTCTATATAAAAATATAAAAGAATTGTATCATTTGAAAAATATTACATTTTTTATATAATAAAATGTAATTACGTTTTTTATACAATAAAATGTAATTATGTTTTTAAATGAGGAAAGAAAAATAAAAATGCACGAATCTTTCAAATAAGATAAAATAGAAGGGAAAGATCAAATGTTGAGTAGTGATTATTTAACATGATGTGACATAAATAATTAAAATTTTGAAGTCCAATTAATTTTATGATGGAAGATATTGGACTTTATATGACAACCAGATAGCAACGCGGAGTAGATGAGTAGCGAGATAGGGTGGTCCAAGGACGTCACTTCAAATCATTTCTTGATTAACATTCATTCAAATATTTTGTTTTACTTTCTCCTCAATTGTATGGTTTCACTCTTTGAGATACCTTTTGGTCATATAAGAAATGTGTTGAAATTGATAAGGACAAACAGGGATGGGACAGAAGTTAGAATGAATTGTGTTTCTCCATGTTCAACTATTCTGAACCATGAGACTTGCAAAGTTGCAATTGTGTTTTTCCATGTTCATATATAAATGATCGATTTTTAAATTTAGAGAGAATTGTTTTTGTCTGTTTTCGTGTGCTTAAATTTGAGAATAATTATATCGGAACATTAACTAAGAATGTCACTCTCTTTATTGTAAAACATAGATACATAAGTACATTTAGAACTGCACAAATTAGAAGTCGAACTTGAACTGTCTCTAGCCGTCTTCAGCTATTTCTTTAATTCTATTTTCTATATAGAAATATGGTACATTCTTCTTATGTTTGTAGAAAAGCTTGCATTGTTCTTTTGTATGGTTGTTGAAGAACACACAATGCGTTAAATAATATTAGGGCATCAACACATGATAACGCGAGCTAGTTAACCGATTAATTAAATGCTTAGTATCTATTCTTCCCATTAGGTTTTCTCTATAGCCCCTTTTTAATTACATATAAATATTTTTGGTTTGTCGCCTCTAGAGCTAACTTACATTAATTATACATGATATGCAGATATACTACTTGTCATTTTTATATGTTCCTATTTGTTCAATCGAGGCCTCCAAAATTCCACTCTTCCTTAATGGACCTAACATGCATTCCATTTTCGACATATATAACACCATTATATGACCAACCTAATAATTTGATTTAATTAAAAGGACAAGATGAGTGAATTCATATATCATATTTCAAAAGTGAATATCGAAATAAGTACGCTAAGACGGTAACTTCTTCGATATTATTATCATTACCACGGGAATCAGTTCATGAATCATGATACATTTTACAAATAAACTTAATTATTAGCTAATCTATACTTCTATACTATTATATAAAGCATCTACGAATTGGAGAGTCCATTTTTTATCATGATAATTTTTTATTATACCCATTTTATCCCTCAATTAGACAGATAATATTTATTTTTGATTGATCGAACGTATGTGATTGCATCCATTGATCCTCTCTTTCTCTCCATTTCTTTCCCTTATATACTATTATTTCCATAATATTATTTTTTTATTTAGCAACCTTGTGCATATTTGGTAAGACATTAATGATGATAATATATGTTAGAATAATTTATTTTTCTTGCCATAAAAATGATGAATCATTAACTCATATTGTGCAAAAATCTCATCCAAGATCAAATATTCTTTATTATAGGTTTTCTCTATAATTTGGTGAATTTATAATTTAATATTAGATAAATATGATTTTTTTTATCTTATAATGTTTTAATGTTTAAATAAAATAGTCTGCTGCAACGCGCGGGTATATAGCTAGTTTATCTAAAATCGGTTCAATACTACTTAAAGTTCACATATTTCGATTTTTATTTTATTATAATTCATATCTCATATATATTCAATACCTAGTGATCGACACATACAAAAAGAATGTCCGTACGTAATCCTTAACTCTTAAATAAAATTGGAATTAAATTCACACCAGCTAGAATTGAAAAAGATCAATCCTGAAATTCATATTTATGATAATACTATAGTACGTAGTAATGGTGAATATCGTGTACAACACCTCTAGCGCGGTAATATATATATATAGTAGAGATAGAGATTAAGATACCGTGAGTTTAATTCAAAAAGTATATTAAATCATCTCTAAATTTTAATTTATCATTCTCATTAAATTTTTTATATGAAAATCATATGGTATGCAAAAATTTAGAGTGTTTTGAGCTTTTTAAGTCATAATTTTTAATTTTTAAAAATATGCTATAAAATAATAATATATTCAATACTTGAACATCATTTTAAAAAATTAAAAACAATAACTTAAAAATCTCAAAACACTCTAAATTTTTGCATCCCATAAGATTTTCATATAAAGAATTTAATGAGTATGATAAATTACAATTTTAAGATTATTTGATATATTTTTTGAGTTAAGCTCACGAAAGGCTTCTGTGAGCTTAACATCACGATATCTTTGCTCATATATATATATATATATATATATATATATATATATATATATATATATATATATATATATATATATATATACTAGTATCTTGCTCGTGCGTTGCTACGGTGATATCATTCAGAAATATAAAAATTCATATCATAATGTGAAAAATAAGGAAATAAAAATAAAGATAATTTAGTAATTAATGTAAAATAAATGTAAATTGAGAGGAAAGTTAACATTCAGCATTTAAGGAAAATTAAAATTCATAATTGATGGTAATCTAAGAAAAAAAGTAAACAAAATAGAGCAATTATACTCCTAAATTATGTAGCATTTTGTATAACAAATAAAATTGAGATAAAATTCTAACATCAACACAAATGGTCATAGAGATGGTAACATTATTTGATGAATAACTCAATTCGATGAGTGATATTAGCTCTAAATATTTAACAAAAAATCTGAACCATTATAGGATCAAAATAATATGTGCTTAATAAGGAGTAGAGATATAGATAGACTATTGTAAAAGCATTTATATTTCAGCTGATATGCAAACGGATCAAAAACTATATTTTAAAAACTTAAAAATTTTAATTTATGATTTTCATTAAATTTTCATATGAAAACCTTATGGGAATGTAAAAATTTAGAGTATTTTTAGTTTTTTAAGTCACTCTTTTAAATTTTTGAAAAAACAACAAAAACATTGAATATTTATTATTATTTTTAGAGCCATTTTTTCAAAAATTCAAAAGAGTGACTTAAAAAACTCTAAACACTCTAAATTTTTGTATCCCACAAGGTTTTCATATGAAGAATTTAATGAAAAATATAAATTAAAATTTTTGAGATTTTAAAATATAATTTTTGATCCGTTTGATCCATTTAAATATTTTCACAATAGTCTATCAATATATATATATATTATCATATATATATATACCTATATATATATATATATATCTGTGTGTGTGTGTGTGTGTGTGTGTGTGGTGCTTTGTTTTGCAAAGCAAAAAACCCATATTGCTTTGGGATGAGATTTAATATCCCAAGGTCTCAAATGGTCAATCTGAGTTACTCAATAATTTTTTCATGTCAGAATCTTATGGGATATTAAATTTCATGATTTTTTGAGATTTTAGCTATTTCTAAAATTATTTTACAAACAGTCTTATTTAACATAAGAAAATAGTCTATTTCGGGGCTGATTTTAAAAATAATTAAAAAAATAGTTAGAAAGCTCAAAAATCATGAAATTTAATATCCCACAAGATTTTAACATGAAAAAATTATATTGAGCAATTTAGATTGAGTATTTGAGACCTCAGAATATTAAATCTCACCCCAAAGCAATATGAATTTTTTACTTTGCAAAGCACCATAACATATCTCATATATATATATATATATAGTAAAGATACCGTGAGTTTAACTTAAAAAGTATATATCAAATCATCTCTAAATTTTAATTTATTATTCTCATTAAATTTTTCATATAAAAATCTTATGGGATGCAAAAATTTAGAGTATTTTGAGCTTTTTAATACACCGTTTTTAATTTTTTAAAATGATGTTCAAGTATTGAATATATTATTATTATTTTTAGAGCTGATTTTCAAAAAATAAAAATCATGACTTAAAAAACTCAAAAAACTCTAAATTTATGCATCCCACAAGAATTTCATATAAAGAATTTACTGAACATAATAAATTAAAATTTAAAAATAATTTGATATATTTTTTGAGTTAAACTTATAAAAACATTCATGAACTTAAACTTACATTATCTTTACTCTCTCTCAAAAATATATATATATCATCGTATTTAAAAATGATTACATTTCTGTAAAAGGGCGAGAACAGAAGTCCAGAAATAATTACATTCGTTAAAGAAGAATTTTTACATCTTTCAGTAATATTTTCCAATGATTTGTCTCAAAATATTTGCCCGAGGGAAATAAACCACAACGACTACGGTTTTCTTCTCTCTTTATATGTCCCTCCCCTCGTAATCCATTGTCTACCAACACATCTCTCCCTCTCTCACTCACATACGCACTCACAGTCTAGCTACTCTCTCTACCAATGGATCATGGACTGAATCCACGAGACCTAAACCTTAACCTCGTGCTGGATCCATCGGCTCGAAGAGAGCAGCTCCGGGTCTTCTCCTGCAATTATTGCAATAGAAAGTTTCATACCTCACAAGCCCTTGGTGGCCACCAAAATGCACACAAGTTAGAAAGGAGCCTCGCAAAGCGCAGCCGAGAGCTTGTTCTTGCCATGAGCCGCATCCAGACCGACCCGACCCATGCTTTCATGGCTCATTTTGCATCTGCCGGGTATGGTTTTAACCATTCAATCGGCGGAGCAGTTGGAGTGCAGTGGTTTAGGGGCATGGAAGATCGGAGACGGATACCATGGTCCGGTGGATACGAAGGCTATAACGGGTATGTTGAATCAATAGTAGACGAAAAAAATGAGCGGGTCGAGGAAATTGATCTGAATCTTAGGTTATGATCAAGTAATTATAGCCACCCCAAGTTGCAAACCTTTGAGCCATGTGTAATTTTGAGTGTCTTTTCTTTTCTTTTCTTTAGTTTCTCTTCTTTTTCTCCTTTCATGAGATACTCTTAACGTAATTATCTCATAATTTCATGTAATATATTTATGCCTGGCCCCTACGTGTGAGACAATTAAACCTATGCAAAGTTATAGTACTTGGCAGGAATTTCAATTTTTCTAGCCAGACTACATGAAATTTGCTTTTGCATAATATTGGGATGATATGGATAAAAGTTTAATTATTGAATATGAAATATAATTAAATGTTCCAATTATCTCTTCGATGTAATTTTAAATAGTATGTCATATTTTCCGTACGATGTATCTCAGAAATTCGCATTAGCGGACATATACGTTGCATCTCATGGAAAAGTATATATGTCACTTTTTCCTCTTCTTTTCTTATTACAAAACTTTTATTTACTTCTACATGCACTACGACATTTTTTTTCCTTCGATTCTTTTTATTTTTTATTCAAGTATTCACGTACGGAAAGTAATGTTATTACATAATATTTGATTAAGTATTCTCCTGATATTTTTTATGCCATTGAATGAAATTATTATATTTTAGCTAAATTTCCTTAATAGTTTACAACTGCTTGTGAAATAATAACTAAATATATATGTATTAACATTAATTACTCCATGAAGCTTTCTTGTTCTAGTGTATATTTTCAACAGAAGATGAGAATCATAATCTCCATATCTGCAATTTATACATGTCCCGTTTTTTTTATCTCCTGTAAACAAAACATTATTTAAAATGCTAATTGGATTACTCAAAATAAAAAAAAACTGATAATTAATTGGTTTATTTTCCAAAGTTGAGTCTACGGATTTAAACGGTGATGGTCAATATTATTGTTTTCACTTTGTTTTTTTTTGAGTAAAAGATAAGGGTTTGCCCCTTAAATTTCATTAATTGATCACGATGTTGTGATCATATATGTACAGCATGGCTTATAGTAGCAATTATTAAAAGCAGTCTATGCCCTGATTGGCTTTACAGTCTGTGCCATCACCCTCGAATTTGATCCTGCTCGTTACATGCCAAACCAGTGTCTGTTTTCTTGGTATACTTCTCGGACTGTCTCTACGATTTGTTGTGATCTTTCAGCAAATATACGTCTACACCGTTCCCTCCAGATTATGTCGTCGTTGCCTCTAACTGCCTCCAGTATATGACTGCTCCGCTGAGTATTAGGTGTTCCGAAGGGTTAGTGCCTGTATATTCAGCACATACTCCATTGCCCTCTCGTACCGTGTCTGAGATATATGCTCTTTGCTGCCTTGTGTATGCTGCCTCGCATACACACACTCCGTGAATATGTGTTTCGCCGACTCCTGGTGCTGCCGGCATAAATAGCATATGCTCGTAATTACCCAATCTCTTGCAATTAGGTTATCTATGGTGAGCAACTTGTTACGCAGCATCAGCCACATGAAGACTTGCACTCGGTGCGGAGCTTTGATTTCCCATAACCTGTACAGCTTGGTTTGCACATGAGGCGTGTTGTGCACAAATGTATATACCAGTTTAGATGTTAGCTGTCCTGTAGCATTCCTCGACCATAGCACCTCGTCTGGCGCAGCAATTGGCCTTGCTGAACTGAGCATTGCTGCAAGCAGCTGAGATCATTCCCTACTTGCAATTCCAGCGTACCTGTCAATGTTATATGCCATTCACCCTCTTGCCAGTAGTCAGCCACCGATCCATCCTTATCAGCTGCATGTTGGTATAGACACGGAAACTGCGCACTTAATGGGCCTTGCAGCCAATCGTCATGCCAGAATTGTATGGTCGTCCCCCTACCCAACCTGAACGTTGTCGAGGACCGAAGCATTGGCTGTAATATTCTCAACTCTAACCAGAACCTTGACCCATTTTCCATTTCCCATGGCCTTATTTGTGCAGCCAATGTAACAGTTGCTTCTTTCCACCATGCTTGCTCACTTTGCATTCATTGCCACATCCATTTAATCATTAGGGACTTATTCATTGTCGACAAATCCTTGACACCTAGTCCGCCTAGCTCCTTGGTCCGTGTGACAACCGACCAGCTTGCCAAGCATATTGGTCGCGACTGTTGCTGTGACTGGCGGTGACCATGCCAGAGGAAGCGCCTACGTATCTTGTCGAGCTTCGTGATGACCCACTTTGGGAAGAGAAATGCCGACATGTAGTAGACCGGTTGAGCTGTCAGGACTGCATTTAACAACACTAACCGACCTCGAATTGAAAGCAGATCTGCTTTCCAGCCTGCAAGTCGGTGCTCTTCTTGCTGGATGAGCTTTTGGTATGCTTATCTGGTCAGCCTCTTGTCTGATAATGGCAGACCCAGGTAAGTTATCGGGAAATTGGAGGCTTTGCAACCTAGGATTGCCGCCAAGGCGCTTGCTTTATTTCCATTGTCTGACGTCACCAAGATTTCTGATTTGCGCAGATTGACTTGTAACCCTGACAGGCGCTGAAAGATACTAAGAACCAGTAGCGGAGCTTAATAGAAATATTAGAGGGGGCCGGCTATATAATAGTGATTAGATCCAATGAAATTTAGGCTTTTAATACAGTGATTTACATGTAATTTTTTGATTGAAAGGGGGGGGCACAACCCAAATTGCTACCACTAAGCTCCGCCACTGCTAAGAACCATTTGCAGCAATCTTAGTTGATTAGTGTCATGGCCTCTATTTTCTAATTAATTGTTGGGTCAGTAGATGTCACTATCTGATTAACAGAAAACTGAGCCAACTTGACAGAAATGTTGCCAGCCGAATTATGACGCAAGTGATCAAGTAGACAACTTCACTGGCTAAAAATTAGAAAATTACAATAGTCATAAACTAGGGATTATTGAAATGATATAATGTAGGTATACTGTCGTTACAATCATGAGATAAACTGTTATTAATTTGAAATCATGAAATGTAGACAGTAATGTTTGTTAGAATATTCTCTGTTTGCTTTAGTAAAATAACGTCCAGTATATTCCCGTCCTCTCCAATCATTGAGTCATTATACCCTAATAAGTACGACAATTAGGTCAAGTGTTGGTTTCTTTTATTGAAGAGAACATGAAAACCAGCTATTGCATGCTCTTTTAAAGTACCGTCAAATGGCATACAATTCATGAAAAAAAAGGCCTCTTTTCGAAAAGATATAAAGCAGGCCTTCCTTCAAAGGTAAAGCAAGGAAAAACTTTCGCCAAAGAAAAGGCAGGCCAGGCCCAACGGACCCAATTACAACATTACAACAGTATACTGTATATCGATTGCTAACAGATATTTGAGAAAGAGGCAAGATTTGCTTCGCTCTGAACAAATCACAGAGTTTATTGAATGCAAAAGTAATGCATCCCAACTCATTCTGTACCACCTTTTGAGGTACACTAGCGAAATTTTAAGAAGATATACACCTTGTGGAGGATACTCAAAGAAAGACCCATGTACACATTGGGTATCCAGAGAAGAAAATGAGGCTGATACTTTGGCAAAGGAGGCCAGATTGGGAGGATGGTGCTACAAGGGTTGGGAATCTCAGTTAGATGGTCTGTTCTCTGAATTTCATTTGCTAGTTTTTTTTTTTTCAAATAGACTGAGGACAATAATCTCTATCTGGATGTAATGTCTCAAGTATTTTGGTATGAAGTCTATGGACCTTTTAAATGAGCAAAAAACTTGTAGACTTTCAGCCTGGCAACTATATAATATGAGGAACTCAATGTGCAATTGAATATCCCTGACACCAGAGTAGAACTACAAAGAAACTAATTTATGCCTTGTCAATTTCGTTTCTAAAAAAATCATGAGAAGATTGACTTGGAATTTTTTGAGATATTGATTGCACAAACTCAAAGCAGATCGAATGGACACCATATTGTGCTACACGGCGCAACATTACCGTAGAGGATACAAATTCCTTCTTTACATTAGAAGAGGGAAGAAGTCCCTCTGTTATGGGCCAACATTGGCCGAATCAATGAGTCGAAATTTTTTGCTCAATGGCTGTGATTAAGATCTTCATTGATCCAATTCTGTGTTTACTGTGGTGATACTGATACATAGCTTTCAACTTGTTTAGATACTCTTTCTTAGAAGTAGGGATCAGGATCGCATATAAGAAAAGCGATATATGATATAATGGGCTGGATTTTTGTTAATATGATTTATTAATTGCTGAAAGTATTATCTAATTATACCGAATCACAAGAAACCATAATCAAATAATTGAAAGTATTATCTAATTCCATAAAGATGATGGTCCCTATCAGAATATCTTGTTCTTTTAGTATGTGTGCCAGAACTGAAGAAATACACCGGAATCATTCGATTTAATATAGTAGAGAATTGGAATTGCTTCATTGTCTGATTTGCTGCAAGTTTTCTTTTTTTTTCATTTTGCAAATTATTGTTTTGTTTTCTTCTTTACGCTACCTTTCATGCAGATGTTTTTTTAGATTCAACTAACCAAAATCTATATAATGAAACCAATTATGCATTTATTATGATGGATTCTCGGAATTATAACTTGATACAAAACTGTACAACACAAATATGATTCGACATGTTACCCATCAATTCTCGTAATTCGAGCTGGCTTAATCTGACCTGACTCATCCAAATGGAATCGTCAGATTGCGTCCTCTCTAAAACAGAAATTGTTCAATCTTTAAATAGGGAACTCTAATTTTCTTCAAACATGGTTGAAGAACAGAAAAACAAGCATCCATTTAGTCTGGACGGCACCAATAAATACAAGTCAAAAACAGAGCAAAATTATATATATTACAGAATTAATGCCAAGAAAAAGCTCTTCACATAGCCCTAGTCATGGATTGAGCTGTACATGGATATAACCTAAACAGACGGTAAGCTGAAACAGAGGAAAGCAACGCCATGGCGAGTGTGGCCATGAAGCTGCAAGCGAGACTGGCACCGACTTGTACGCAGAATCTGGTGTAGATGTTGCATAGCTTGTTCCACTGCAGACTGTTGATGCCCATCACCGCAATCAACGATCCTTGCAATGCGGCCAGAGTTGTTGCGAAGATTGCATAAACGGCAGCCTGAAAGAAAACCGGCACACCACCCGTTAGTTAGCTTGTAATGTGTATGTATTATGTGGATGATTCATTGAATATGAACATTATTCTGTTTGTGTTAATTTTCTTAATGGATATCTCTGTTCTTGTTGCTTTTGTTGGGTTGGGCCTGCAGGCTAAGAGGTTAAATAGAGTTACAGTGGAAATTAAATATAGATCATGGAAGACTTTTGAAAATATATAATTTTCTTTTGTTGCTTTGTTGGGTTGGGTGGTTACTAGTTTCCATCTGCAGAGATTTGGAAATACTTTTCACACGTCGGATTTTGAAAAACATGCGGTATTAATTTTGGTTACTAAAAGGGATTTTCTTACTTGCTATCATATCCATGTGAGTTAATAAGACCCTAATAACGTACCATCAATGTATCCAACAATAAAAATTGAAATGATCAAGAGATTTTAAAAATGAGAAGGGTTTTAATGCCATTAATTTTATAATTTTGTGTGTCATGAGATATCATCAACTCACTTTTTAATTTATATTATAAATTTGATATTCAAATTTAAAACCTAACATTTATCTTTTTTATTTTCATGATAGATACTCTCACAAATTTTCAGGAATTTTAGATCTAATTTTATATTATATTTAATGATAATAAAATGAATGCGTAAAATTTAATCAATCATAATTAATTAGATTAATTTATTTTTTATTTAATCAATTTTAATTTATTATTCACAAGTACATTGATAGGGGTGAAGAACTATACGCATCAATTCTTCTGTAGAATTTTAACTACAGTCAGCTAAATTGTTTAATAAGAAATTACATAGGGACGGTCAAAGCACTCCAAAACTGAATTTTTATGAGCAATTCAATCGTCTCAATGATAAAAAAATCTAAAAATAATTATTTCACCTTCTCTACAATTCAATGAAATAGTAATTTTTGTAACGATTTTGAGATGAATATGTGACCGTACATATGGACTTAACCGTATGTACATGTTTAAATAACCGTTTCTACAAGCATGGTTTATAGTAGTGACGGCACCAAATTTTCAAGTAGCATGAAATTTGATTGTTATGTTGTTATAGTATCTAACCTATACCATTAGGTTTATATATATAAATTATTATTTCGAATTTGATGATTGATTTGATAATTGTTGTTATGATTATTCTGATAAATTGTTTTGTCATGATCAAAATGCTTATTACAATATTAGAAAGATTGTTCCGGCATTTTTTTGGTTGGACAAATTATCAATCATGAGAGTCAGATCAGATCGATCAATTTATATATTATTTTTTAATTTTAGATTGATTTCATTGAATTATAAATTATTTAATTTCAATCAATCAAATTAAGTCAATTTGACTTTTTTTAAAAAAACAAATCGAATTGAATCATATCGGATCGAATCCGAACAACTCTTTGTCTGATTGAGTCACCACTCTAAGAGATGAGTAAATCGTAGACTAAATCTTCAAACATTATACATGTTAAAACGTGAAATGAACGGCGTTAAAAGGTGAAATACAAACAATAATTAAGAACACGTGCACCTAGCAAGTCTAGGACTCTACGATGGTTAGAATCAGACCCCATATATAAACTGTGAAACATAAACATGTAACTTTTTCCATGAAAAGTATAGTTAATTTTCTTAAACTAGGCCAAAATCCGAAAAATATACCAGTTATTCTTGGTTGAAACATGGTGATGAAAATAATTACCTGGTCTAACACAAAGCAAAACCAAGCATATGCTCTGTTATTGTGACAAGAATTTTCCTTCTGAAAAGAATAATAGATGCATCTCAATAACTGAAGAAAATTATAACCAGCCGCTGCAGCTGCCGTAATTGTTAGAACCCTACCAAAAAATAGAAGAAAATCAAACAAGCTCTGTATTTGCTTTTCTTTTTCCCATAAAATTATAATATTTTATGAGAAGATACCCAAACCACACAAACTAATGAATATTCATAAAAAGCAACCCAGAACAAAATTTGATAATTTGAGGAATATGCATAAAGCTTTTCTCTGTTGATGTAACTTATATACGTAGCCAATCTTTGTTATTTAAGAGATTGAAATCATCATATAAAATTATCAACAAAACAAAACTATATGCAAATGGAAATGAAGTTCATAGATTTGAACTGTGCACCTACCACAAGGATTCAATGTCTTTTGCTGTGGCTTTTCTCTGAACAAAGAAGACGGTTTTGGTCTGAGCATTTAGTCCCATGAGCAGTGCTGTCAGGGCACCAAGTACCATGCACACGAATCTCAAAGCACTCTCTACCATGATGACTCTACTGCTCTTTTCCTCTCCCATCTCCTCTCTCTCTCTCTCTCTCTCTCTCTCTCTCTCTCTGTTCCCCTCCTTCCTCTCTGAGTGTGTTTATATTGTGGAGATGTATTTATAGAGGCCATGACCAAGCAAGGACCGAACGACCTCTCGGTGATTGAAATGAGATGTCAATTTCGTGGTAAATTTCGTTATATTCTTCATTCTTTCAAAACGAATTAACTGATATCGCACAGGGACCAGGGGAAAACATGAAAAAAAGCAGAGAAAGTACATATAGCGTTAAAGATAACATCAGAAAAGAAAAAAGAGAGTTCATTCGGTGAGGAGTCCGGATGGGATTCTGAGAGGATCCTACTTGTTGACAAATCATGATGTTATTTTCTTCAAAAAATACAACAATTAAAAATAATGTGGGATCCCTCACAACTATTTTTTTTTTTTTGACAATGTTGTCATCGTGTGAGAGATAGAGAAAAGCTAGAGAAGAGGAGTTTTAAATTAGAAATACGAGCAAATTATAAATTATTTATAGTTACCTTTATGTTTACTAATTTTTTTCTTTTTCTTTTCAAAATGAAAGGATCACCCACTTGTGATCCATTATAGATTAATGAAATTTGGGGCATAGATCTTCATTTTCTTGATAAAAAGAGGCAAATTAATATCTATTCTCAAATAAATTTATAAAAAAAATATTAAAAATAAGAAATAAACATATTTTTAACTTATAGATTGGTTTTGATTCAAGTTTAATATAATTTGAGTGTTATATGATATCGGTAAATTTAAATAGTTATAACAAAATTAAAAGGTTTCTCTTAACTGCTATAACTGTCTAATATTTTTTCCTGCCACCTTATATATTCGTATATATCTAAACAAATTTGTACTTGTATCATATCTCTCATTCGTCCTAATTGTCCACTTGTTCTTAATTGAAAGCTTGATCCTGTCGGTTCAGCCTTAAGCTGAAAGAAAAACAAATAGTAGCATTTAAAGTTTTAACCAATAGGTGTCAATTATTGAGTCGATCCGAATCCGATTTGATCTGTCATAATCCGGAAATAAATGAGTTGGATATGAATCTAATTTTTGATCCAAATCGGGTTGGAACGGGTTCGGATCCATCCGACCCGATTAATTATATTTTTTGAAGTAATTTTATAATTTTGTACTAATTAAAAATTAAATATATATTAATTAAGATTAATTATAAATTAATTAATATTTAATTATTTAAAATAATATAAGAATAATTAATGAATATTTAATTATTTTACATTATCGGGTCGAGTCTACTCGTAATTCGATCGGGTCGGATATGAATCAAGACTTTTTGATCCGAATGTAATCGAATTGAATTTGGATTGGATAAAAATAATAAAATAATAATGACCCAATCTGTTGACACCCCTAGTCTATTATTATAACTTCTTGACGGATTTATCTCAAAGAAAATAACTCATATATTATCAATTGATAAAATAATATGATGGGTTGAATGAGTAAGACTCAGAAAGAGTCAAAGAGTTAATCATGTACTAATTCGCTATCCAAAATATGGCACAATAAAAAAAAAAAGATAGAGTGCTGCTCCTCTATAATACATCACGCGTGGAGTATCTGTCTGAACGAAATCATACCGTTAAATTTGAACCATGAGTAAAAAAATATAACGATTATGATTAAATTTACGGGACGGTACTTCAAGCGTAAAGCAACACAAATTCTAAAAAATCAGGGTTTCACTATTTGTTGTCTTTTGTTGATACATCATTTGTTTTCATCTATGTAGCACGAGTGCGGATGCGGGTGCAGATATCATATCAGATATGATGCGGTGATATAGAAAAGTTAAAAAAATATAAGATATAAATACGATAATATATAATAATAAAATATATTTTTATATAATATATAAAAATAATTTATTTTATTATGATAAAAAAATTTGAGATGAATGTGTAATTTTGTTATGATTATAAAAAAGAAAAAAAGCTGCTATAATTTTTTTAAAAGTGAATAAAATAAAGAGAAAAAAACTAATTAGATTATATCCAAGATATATCGGAGACATATCAAGATGTATCGGAATCGTATAAGAGACATATCAAGACGTATCGGGACGTATCAAAACGTATCAGAGATCAAATCCGCTAGTAAATAATCCGATATATCATGTGACGTAGCGGATACGCATTCGTAAGGTATCAAACGCATATCCAATACTTTGAGTTTGAGAAATTATGCGAGTAACATAGATTTTCATCAGTCTTCTCAACTTTATAAATTATACCATCCTGATTCATGATTCATGATTAAAAGGAACACGTCACACCAAAGCAATTTCGAGGCCTCGAATTGAGATGGCCGCAACTAATATATATTATTAATTAGTGTACAAGTGTTGTATTGCATAATTCGTGCGTTTGTCGCGAGCATTCATCATTTAGTTTTTTTTTTCCAAGTCCTGGTTATTTTATTGGCACGTGTATTTTCTTTTAAGTTTTTTATGACTAGTTTGGTACATTTATTTTCCAATAATTAGGAGCGAATTTTTATTTAAAATAAGAAAAATCCAGAATTAAATTTGTAGGAAAATTGACAAACTAAAAAACTTTTAAAATTAAGGACGCTATCTACAATTTAGGGGTGTCAATTGTTCTGGTGGGTCAGGTCATAATATTTTTTTTTGAGCCGATCCGATTAAATTTGGGTCAAAAAATCTTAATTAGTATTAAATTTTAAGCAATTAAATATTAATTAATTTATAATTAATTTTAATTAATATATAATTAGTGTATATTTAAGCTTTAATTAATTATAAAATTACTTCAAAAAATATAATTAATCAGTTCGGGTTTGGTTGACCCGAACCCAACCCGACCCGATTCGGATAAAAAAAATTAAACCCATATCCGACCCATTTATTTTCGAATCATGTTGGATCGGATCGGATCGGATCGATAATTGACACCCTACTACAATCCTAACTCTTCTCAGAATGGAATATATTTCAAAATTAATATTTTTTTTATTGAGACTGCTGTTAGAAAAAGCAGGCTCAATCAGATTCAGAGTAGTCATGATAAGATATGATCTTAAGCTTGGAAGAGCTTAAAATGAGTTTGTTAATTACTCAATCTTTAATCTATTATTTTAGTTATAAATATGAGCGAAGTGAATATGGGTAAACTATTTATTTTCTGCATTTATTTCAATTATTTTATTTATTGTTAACATACGCCGAAGTTCTTAATTAAGAATATATTTACAAATCACCTTAATTTATTGTTGCTACGAAGAATTCAAATTAATAAAATTTGAGTTATAATTAGTTTCAGTGAACAAACATTTTTTTTATGTGATTGTACTACTTTATATGTTTCCCCTAATATTCAATCGTCACAACATACATCCATTGTTTTGAAAAATATAACATTTTAACTAAACCCTACCAATTTACTTTAAAAAAGTTTACTCGACCAATCTTCGAAGAGTTAAAAAAAAAAAAAAAACTTCAAACCTACCATTTTGCATGTATCCTTAAGACTTGGTTGAAATAGTAATCTGTGAAGGGTTTTAATAAAAATTGAGCAAATAACATAACTACAATAAGATCAAATTTTATTAATCAGGCTTCTTTCTTATAATTAATTAAGTTGAACGGCGAAGAACACTCTTAACCTTCATGAAAAATTATCATTAAATTAAATTAAGAAAGTGAATGTAGAAAATTAAACAAAAACAAAAATACAGTATTCTAGTATTCTACTCATGGCAGCGTGGCCCAAAATTCATTTGCAACTTATATAATATTCTTTGTAATAAAAACTGTAGCAACCAATGAAAGTTAAAAAAATATTCGTTTTTTTATATCTTTTACATGTATCCATCCAACTATTTTTACATTCATTATGTGTGTTATATAGATGAGATGTATGCTTAAAAGGAGAAACCATATAAGCCGTTTGCATTAAGTGTTGAGAAGGACTGATATCTGCTAACTTGCCGCTTGTCAATGTAGTTGATGCAGCGGCATTTTAAAAAAAGAAAAGAAAAGAAAAACAAGTGTACAAGATCACAACCACGCATGACTCATGAATCATGACTCGTACATGCATTTTGGTACCGTGGAATATTAGAATGGGGCGCCTCAACCAAAATGTTCAAAAGACTATCATTCAAGCATTAGCTAGTATAAAATTGAGGTCCGAGTATAAATGTACGAAAGTCTAGGCTTGAGAAAAATAACAAGGACATTGAATGCATGTAGTCTGATATATAGTATGTTTATTATAGCTAAGAATTATTATATGTTTATCAGTATTGCTTGTTTGGAGAAGTTATTTAGAATTGGAGTAATGTCGTTGTCTTTTTTTGGTGGCATGTAGCAGGTTGATTTTCGAATTTTAATTTAGACAAACGCTCTTTCTTCTCAAATTGTGATAATGACCACGGCCCACCAATAGCTATATATTTTTATTTAAAAGGTTTATATTTCATGAACTTTTAATTTATAGAAAGCTAGTAACTATATATTTAAAAAT
The DNA here is from genome assembly GCA_037127355.1 of Schoenoplectus tabernaemontani. Classification (NCBI taxonomy): domain Eukaryota; kingdom Viridiplantae; phylum Streptophyta; class Magnoliopsida; order Poales; family Cyperaceae; genus Schoenoplectus; species Schoenoplectus tabernaemontani. Next base: position 16,851,816 of record CM073750.1, on the reverse strand, counting down.
ATAAGCATACAATTAATTAAATAATTATAATACATAATATGTTTATTTCTTTGTCTGTTTTATTTTATGATTTTTTTCTTTATTAAAATATATAGTTCTTTTATATGTTTTATTTTATGATTTTTATCTTTATAAAAATATATAGTTACATGCAATTAAAAATGTTACATTTTATTCTTAAAATTCTTTGAAATTTTAATCAATAAATTTCTTATTTACTTTATAATGTTTTTCTAAAATAAAACACATTCAATTTTAATTATATGTATGTAAGTATATCTTTCTTCAACAATAAAAATAGGGATATGAAATTGAACTAAAATTGACATACCAAATATATTATATTTATTAAATTTTTGTAAATTAAAATTTTGAGGAAACATAAATCTTTAAATACTATTCTATAGGTACATAAGGATATTGAATACTATTCTATAGATATATAAGTATATTTTGGTCATTTCGCAATTCAAGATTGAAGATAAAATCACCAATTACCTGCCAGCAAGGGGAGAAGATAATTTCTCTGGTTGTATAGTTCGAGAATATTACCTCGGAGATAAGCTTCTTACAAGTTAAAAAAAAAAGTATAGGAAGAACCGTTACATTATCCCTTTATAATTTGTAAAATTGATCCAACCGTCAGGATTTTCTTTGGGGTCCGGCAGTACATATATATATATATATATATATATATATATATATATATATATATATATATATGGATCCTACCAATTAAACGACCATGATGTATCGGCATCGATCCAATCGATCCAGCTCATTAATGTATCACCACTTCATTGATTAGTTTGTACTTTGTAGAGTTATGTGTATCTATCAATGGACGACGACATTAATTAGATCAACCAACATAAATCTCTTATCCGTACTTGCTCCTATTATTATGAAGGCTTGACGTTATTATTTTAGTCAATTGATTGGTTCGACTCCAAGCAATTGAATTATTGGATTTGCTAATTCCAATTTCCAACGGCAACAATGGACCGGTTTGTAATAATAATAATAATTATTATTATTTTGACATAAAGATAAAAGAATGATGAGTTGATGACCCTGATCTCACTCGCATATATAGTGAGTACCTTATCCTCTTTTCTAAGGGGAAAATGACTAGCAAGAAAGAAAGAATGTACGGAATAAGCAATTATGCAAATGCGTCTAGATCTGTCAATGGGTAGGATAGAGTACGAATGGAGATATTTTTATATCCATATCTTTAAAAAAAAAATTATCCATACTTTATTTATATCCATTAAAATTTTCTTTACCCATATCTACTCTTATCCATTAAAAATTTTGGGTAACGAACGGATAATGATAAATAACGGATAAAAATAAAAATAATTCAATGAAAAAAATTATATGATTTAGATAAATAAATATATTAATAAAATACAATAATAATTAACATTTTTGATATAACAAAAATCAAAGAATTTTTTCATGTCAATTGTCATAAAAAATATATACCAATTACTATATATATATATATATATATATAAAAATATAAAATAATTGTATTTATATATATTTAACTAGAATTTGTCTATTGTGCTTTCAGTAACACTTCGGACGAAATGTTACCAGTCCAAATTTTAATTTTTCATGTTCAAAATTTCAATTTAAGTAGCTCAATAAAAATTTTATATCATAATCTAGTAGAATACTAATTTTTATCGTGTTTGGATTTAGTTTACTATACTTAATGATTTTTAAAAAGTAATCATTTTTACATACAAATTTTATTAATTTTCTATTATTTTAGGGATATCTTTCAAAAATCATTAATTATAGTAAATTAATTACAAACATGATAAAAATTAGTATTCTATAAGATTATAATATAAAAAAATTATTGAGATATTTAAATTAAAATTTGGACTGGTAACGTTTCAGCCGAAGTGCTACTGAAAATATAATAGACAAACTCTATTTAACTATATATATATATATAATTTACCCAATAGATAACGGATAACAAAAACCCCTTACCCATATCCATACCCGATAAACTAACGAAAAATTTTACTTATTCATATTCATACTCGATGACTTAATGAAAATAAAATCTTAATCATACTCATCTTATTGAATACGATACGAATCAGACAAATGATAAAAAATATCATTGACAGCCCTAAATGCGCCCCCTCAAACTAGTGGCATCTAACAACTATGCATCCAAAATGTTATTTTCTCAAGCAATAGTATTGGTACAGTGCTCCGGACCAGCAGTTCCGGAAGGATACCGCAACTTTTATTCTGGAAGAAAGTCAGTGTCTGCTATTTAAGTTGTGGTCCTGTGAATAAAACAATTGAATAAATTGCATCTATTCCATTTTTTGCAATTAACAAAACCTGATCCGTTTAATTTGATCTGACTGTTCAGAATAAAGAACTTTTTGGTCTATCGTTAATTTTAAAAGTTTTGACCATACTATCCGTTCTGAAATATCTACATTTTTTTATCCAATATTTAGCAAATTATTTTATTCAAATATTTAGCAAAAAATATCTCCACTTTCAGAATGCTTGTAACTGTAAGGCTAATCGTGTTGAGTTATAAACGCAAGCGTTCAGTTTCAAAAATCTTTCAAAATCAAGATAGTTTTATCAGGACTTTTAAAGTCAAGTTCTGAGATGCGGCAAGCTATAACGAGTCACTGATTAACGAGACGTGTCAAAATTATTTTCTTTCATTTTTTTAATTTTTTTTTTGTATGACTATGCTTGTATTTCATTTCTTTTTTTTATTTTTCTTCTACTCAATCTACAATATTTTTTCAATTTGATTTAACAAAATTATATAATAAACTATTTATCTGCTACTTCAGAAAAAAAAAGTAAGGATAGAAAGAACAAAAATTCCAAAATAAAATATTATGATCTTAATGTCTTTGAAAAACTATATCTTTTTCCGCAAAGTAAAAGGATATAACGAAGCGTATGTGAGCCATGTTCTGCTTTTTTTTCCAGAAAAAAATCGTTACATATGTATAGAAAAATTAATTTTGATTTAAACTTCTACTAAATGAAACAATAACCATTCAATAATAGTTATTAAACGGTAATGTTTATTAAAGCAAAACCATTACTAGAATAAAAAATATAATTAAAAATTTTGTAACAACACAATCAGCGATGGTTCTTTCATAAAAAAATGCTGAATTGTCCTTTTGTAACGGTTATTATTTAATAACAGTCGTTGAATTGTTCTTCTGTAATGGTTATTGTTTAATAACTATCGCCAACGGTTGTTTGTTAAAAACTATTATGAAAGGGTTTCATAATTTTTCATGAACATTCAACAATGGTTGCTTGAGAGAATTGATGTTGAAGGTTAACTTTCAGAAACGATTCTTTCATACAACCATTGTTGAATCTTTCATCAAAATTTCAGAAATATCACTACATTCTTTTAGCAACTGTTATCTTCATAAACCATAATTAATTGAGTGTTGCTAATTTTTTTTGGAAGTGTAATATTATATTATTTTATGTTATGTTGTATTGATATTATTCTTATTGTTGGTAGTTATCTTCTACACTCTATTATTTTAACTGATATTTTATCACAAATTTCATTTCAATTAATATAAAATAGCTTTATTCTAGCTACTATCCACTCACTGGCCTTCTATATTTTTGTTCAAAATAACTTTCCTAATTAAAATTTTTAATTTGTTAATGAGCGCTATCTAACATCCAGATTTTCTTAAGAATAAACCAAACAATGAGTAAACATAGTGGTTTTGAAATCATGTCCAAATTCGTTCGACCTTTCTTTTTTGCTGAGTAAATCGATCTTCGTATGGATTTAAAATAAAAAAACTATTGATTGACTTCAAATGATTTATAAAATAATTCGAACTGATCGAATCAGAAAATGGATCATTTACATCACATGTTTGTAAATAATGATGTTATTCTACAGCCAATTAAGAAGACAAACAATAATAACAAATGTACATAAATTTAGTTTCCGTATTTTCATTTTATATTGCTTATCTTTTATTTATTGCTTATCTTATGCAAATAAAATCTAAAATATATATATATATATATATTTAAAATGTAAATACACCATTCATAAATTAAATCAGCTTCAGCACTTTCTATAAATCATCATTTGTTTTCTACTTCATGAAGTTGCAGTGAAAAATTCAACAGTGGCTTTGATCTTGTGTGGTGTCCCGGTTCCAAGCCAGTTTTAAGTTGTATCGTTGTAATAACAAATTGTGTACAAAGGGCTCCTTTCCAAGCCCAAGTAGTTCTAACTAGGCCCAGTTCATAACTCCACAAGCCGAATCAATAAGCATTAATCACAAACTTTTATCGCTCTAACTATCGTAATTCGTAAAATTAACTATCATTATCCATTCTTCATTCCTTGATTTGGGATAAGGCCAAGAAGAAACGAATCAAACGATCAATGGTATGAGTATGACTGTATAAGGAGCTGTTACGTGGCCACCTCCCCTGCCGTTGGATTCGATCACCACCTCTCTCTGCTCCGTCCGATCTCCGCCGCCGCGAGCATGGCTTCCTCTCAACTGCAACGCTCTGTTTTTCTCGGTGTAGACGTCGGCACGGGCAGCGCACGTGCTGGTTCGTTTATACACTTAACTCTTTTATTGAGAAATTAATGATCACCTGTTTCAGTGTCATGGACCGGAGATGCAAGAAGAAATATTATAGTATGGATGGATCACAGGGCTGTAAACCAAGCTGAGCGAATCAACTCTAGTAAGTCACCAGTTTTACAATATTGTGGCGGGTCTCCCCTGAAATGCAAGCCCCTAAAGTATCCATTTGTATTCACGTATTATTCACTAATTAAGCAGTCATTGTTTAGAGCAACAACAATACAATTTCTTGTTTGTGTCTTGTGTAGTTGTTATGGGTTAAAGAGAACTTGAAGGAGTCTAGGTCAATGGTGTACAGGTGGATGGATCTCAGCGACTGGCTTGCATATAGGTTACCTTTAATTATTATCATAATTATTTAATTATAACTTAAATTGAAACTCAACATTTGTTTTTGTGTAAATTTAGTCATAGATACGTAGATGGGTATATTTTAGAGTAAACTGGTCTGGTCTTGATATTTCATTCATGTCTTGGTTGTCCATTTTGGGAAAACTATTCGTCCTATATTATGTCCGTAATGGTCAGTTTCCTATTGATAGTTCTGTGACTTTTCTTTAGAGCGACTGGAGACGATACTAGAAGTTTATGCACAACTGTATGTAAGTGGACTTACCTTGGCCACGCACACATGGACTTGCATGAGTCACGAGATATGGAGGCCTGTGGATGGAATGATGAATTCTGGGAAGAGATTGACCTTGGTGACCTCGTTGAAGGACACCATTCAAAAATAGGTCATAAAAATTATTCTTTATTATAAAATCTTGGATTGTACAATGGAAGGTGTTTGCAAATTGTACCTGGTATTTGAAGATATTTTTGCTTCAACTTGCACCAGCAGTTTTTAGATACCATCTTTTTGTAAATATCATGAAAAGTATATAACTCTGGCAAATGTTATCAATGTACTGGTGGTCAACATGTATTCCTTTGTGTTATTATTGAATATTTTAGCATGTTTTCAATTGCTGAAATATGTACAGTTTTAATTATAACTTAACATTTTTTTGAGGTACTTGCAAAATGTTGAGGAACCTCTTAGTTTGTGTGACAGTAAATGTGTACTGCATTGAATTGTTATTTTGAACCCTGATTTTACCATATACTCCTTTTGCCCCAAATTTCAAATGAACTTAATCTCAGCCTGACATGTTGAATCTGGGGGTAGAAAGGTGATGAAGAAATGTCAATTCATTACATTGAATTAAAATTCAGATGCAATGTGATATTATTTGGTCAAATCAAAAAGAAATTTATAGACTCCAATAAGTAGGTAAGGAATACAAATCAGAACTGTGGAGTGTGTCTTTTGCAAATACAGAATACTGCATGTGAAAGGAAAAGAAATGACAAAAAAAAAATCTTTATTAATTAAAAGATTTGCATCCTAAACAGGAAGGAGTATTGCATTTCCTGGTCGTTCCCTAGGTTCTGGCTTGACACCTTCTGCTGCCATGGTAACAATATAATACACTTAAATAAAAGCAAAATTTTGTTCCAATTAAGTACAAATTGTAACTTCTTTTCTGTCTTAATGGTTATTTTTAACAAGAGCTGGGGTTATTAGCTGAAACTCCTGTAGGAACTTCACTTATTGATGCTCATGCTTGTGGTGTTGGTGTAATGGAGAGCACCTTTGATTAATATCCCAAAACTGAAGGTTGTTTTTATACAAAAGTTTTACGTGCATTCAGGAGCGGAGCCACTGAGGAGTAGGGTAGGGCAAAATTTTAGGGTAGGACATAATCTTGCAATTATTTTAATCTATAAGTATTTTTATATTTTTTTCCTGAAAAAAACATACCAATAAAAACCTATTTTTTAATTTTTTTAACCAGGGTAAGGCAAATGCCTACCCTAATTTCAAGTGGCTCGGCCACTGTGTACATTCCTATTCAAATGTTTCAATTTCAGCTGATGCTAAAAATCTTGTTGAGCTCCCAAATATAACACATTAAAATGCCCTAGATTTTTCAATGCAACCTCAATCAACTAAATTTACTTTAAAGTAACCTTAATTTTTTTAATTTATCAATTAATGAACTTCGGTTGCTCTTAATTTAGGCCAAAATTGGTCTCAAATTTACATCACTTGTGCTATTACATTAAACATTATGTAGAAGCTAAAAATTTAATGAAACGATATAATAAGATTTTCTTTGAGAGTGGAATTGAATATGACCAAAATTCTAAGTGGTAAAAAGATCTGTGATAATAGTGCTTGATTTGAATTATAATTTTGTCAGATGAAGATGCAATAACAAGTCGCATGGTGTTGGTTTGCAGCACATCCACTTGCCATATGGCTGTTTCCAAAAGCAAACTTTTGGTCCCTGGCATTTGGGGCCCATTCTGGTCTGGTCTGTATATTCATATAATGTAATTTTCTGTATATGTGATGTGCAAATTTACCTTTTATTATGATTTCACCTCAATATGCTTCAAAATTATGTGAAATTCTGCCAGAAAAGAAAGATCCTTCAATATAAAGAATTGAGTAAACTTTTACATGCCTCACTTGTTTCTATTTTACTTCCTATTCCAAATTTCAGCAATGGTGCCAGAATACTGGCTAACTGAAGGAAGCCAAAGTGCAACAGGTGCCCTTTTAAATCACATAGTGGAGAGCCATCTGGCAGGTCCTCTTGTGGCCAATCATGCTGCCTCTCAAAGTATGCTTCCTTTGCTTCAAGAATATTTCATTATATTTTATTTATGTTTGACTTATTTCTTTTCTAAGATTCTACCTTACAACAATTTTCTCTTAGATAAATTATATAGGAACTAATCATCTCTTTTTGTCCTTTTATTTTTTCCTAATTTGAAATGAGTGTATATATGTCTATGAATTGTTGAACAAGCTGGGGCCATTTAAGGCCATTTAAAGAACAGTAGGAAAAGATTTTTTTTTCTTGAAGCAATTCTGTAATTTCAAAACATTGAATATTTACTTTCTTGTGTCACTCGTCTTTTTAATTAATTTTTGTTTAATTTGAGTAAATTATAGCAGTGTCTATGAAATTTTCTTCCATTTTCCATCTGTTCATTAATGTCTAAATCCACCCCATTAGTAACGAGTTCAGATTAGTATTTTCGCCTACTACTTGAAGAAAGAAAAAAATGAAAAAGCTTATTCAGATTTGTATTTGCGGTCATTTCTAAAAAAAATTGTCAAAAAATAGAAGACAAAATATTTTAGTCAGTGCTGATATGGATCAAGCTGCATTTACTAAGATGACTGAAATGAACCCTTCCTATTGGCTAAGCTTATCTTGAAAACAAAGAATATTAATTATTGATTTCTTTCTTGATGAATACTATTCCTGCAGGCTGCCCAACAATTCTTCCCGGAGAGAATAAATCTGTACTTTTTGGGGCTGTTGCCTCTAACCCTTTAACACAAGTATAATACACTACATTCTGCCATGAAAGCACTAAATGCTGCTGGCCAAGTATTTTTTCTCTCTCTTTCTTTCTTTCTTTATTTATTTATTTCTTTTTTTTTTTGGAAAAACTTGGCAGAGGTTGCCAAGTACTCTTTCGCTCTCTATTTCTTTCTTTCTTTTTTTTTTTTTGGGAAAAACTTTTGCAGTCTCAAGACAATCAATAGCTTAGTGTGGCCTTTTGACTTTGTGAAAACAGATCATATCCATCGAAGGATCCAAAGATGCAAAATACAAAATATTCAGATCCTCCATGAGCAACAGCTTTCGCACTGATCCATCATGTCACAAGCATTGTCATAAATGTAAATCAAACTAGAATCATGCTATTTTTATAAGTCCAGAAACAAAAAGATCAAAATTGGCAATTTTTCTATTGTCTTCTTGCTGAACAGGCTTTACTGATTATTAATTATGTAATACAAAAGAATCCACAATCAAATTTGGTAGCCAGTTCAGCTTTTCTACTTGCTATGTGAGCCTTTGAATTTACAAGCAAAAAGTACAGAGCTGCGTGGTTAGCTGTAAGAGCTCTATCTGATAATCATAGATCAGGTGGTGGTGGAGGTGTCAGTCTCCTCCTATTCCTCCTGTACCTCCTACCAACTAATATGCGCTGCCCCACGTACCTGTTTAGATTATTTCAGATCACCACCATTAACATCATGCACCAAAAGCATATACAACTAGAATTTTGTTAGGTGAGAACAATTACCTTCCCATCATCATAATAGTAGCTTGTGGGTTGGTGCCCGGTGAGACTGTAAATACCGATCCATCGACAACTCTCAGCCCCCTAGTACCAATCACTCGGAACTCCCGATCAACCACCTTGCCAGCCACACACCCGCCATGATAGTGCCACAACGTTGCCACATTTCTCCTGCAAAATCCTTTCAGAGCTTCATCATCTGACCTATTTGCAGGTAGCGCAGACCCCACATACCGAAAATCTCCTCTGCGCACACCAGATCCTCTTTGTGTTGGGCCCCACGTGCCTACAGTGGTCCTGAAAACAGCCATTGACCGGCTTTGCAAAACATCTCCAACACGACGCAGACCAGATACACAACGATTGAGATCCAGGTTAGATGGATCAGTGAAGTAGTTGAAACGCACAAGCGGGCTGTCACGCGGATCCAGGGAGGCCAGGCGAAGGGAACCGAAGGAGGCAGGCCCCGCCACCTTTTCCATAATTGTTGCCACACTGATGTAGATTGGGGTCGAGGACCGATGGAGGAGGATGGAGTCCACAGGTGAGACAAAGGGGACCACATAGGATGCTGCCTCAAGGAAGGTATCCCCACCATCTGGTATCCCCACTACCTGTGTAAGAAGTCATACTATGCATAAACTAATAAAAAATATTGACCAGTGTGACTTCGTTACACTGATGGCTGTTACAATTATCTTTAAAAGGCTACCCTTATGAAGAAATAAGACGATCTTTATTCAGAGAAAATGGAACTGATGTCAACTTGAAATTAAGCCTATATAATACCAAAAGATTAGCCTAAAAAATTGAACAGAAGAACACTCAACTACATTTGCAATTTTAATACACAGGCACATCAATGAATTATCAATAAAGGAGGCAAAAAAAAAAATCAGACCTGTATCAGAGAGTGATCGATGGATCCAGGTGGGAGAATAGAAATGCCATTGCGGGGGTTGTCATATAGGTACTGGCCCACATCAGGGTTGGGAACCGCAACAGGGATTCCCCATGTAGCAAGGTAAGCATGGGGCCCAACACCACTCAGCAATAACAGTTGTGGGCTACCGAGTGCGCCCGCACACAGGATCACTTCACCACCGGGCCGTGTCATGGCATGGTGCCGCCTGCCCAGCCGGTCCAGAAACACCACTCCCACTGCCTCTGCTGTTACTGAGCTGACACGGCTAGAATCTGCAACATTTGGAAATTGGAAGTGTACTTATAAGGGTGAGATAAAAGAGAATACTAGAAGACATGGAAATTGTAGTTCCTATGTTGTAAAAAATAATAAAAGCATGTCTGAAAGCTATTTTAGTCTTCCTATTTTGATAAAAAATGTTAAACTGAACTCAGGATAAACAATAAACTGTTCTTAATATTACACTCTTTGGTAACAATAACCAACCTACATTGCTACACCAATTCACAAACCAAATGTCTGTTAATGTATATAGTTAAAACGATCTTGGACAGATAACATTAACTGACCTTTCATATCAGTAAAGGCTAAATCCATTTGAGAAACATTATCAAGTTTGAGCATCTTTACAATTTAATTTTACGGCCCAATTTGGCATAATATATGGATAAAACCAACCAGAAAAAAATAAAAACACACAATATAGTAACAAAAAAGAGGCAAATGCTACTAAATCAAAAACTGCTACTTCCAAGCTAAAAGAATTCAGTAAAAACTTTTACAGTTTTACACAAAATGATCAATAAAGTCCAGGGTCTAAGAACACTGAGACAAGGTACCTGGCTTTACTTGGTTCAGAAATATCCGATCCACTGTCGCTCTTATTGCAACCCGGATTCGGTCTGGCCTTGCATAGGACAACAAATCAGCAGCACTGTGTCTCCTACCAGCTACATCAAAAATTGTCCCGCCAACCTTTGTACCCGTTAAGTGGTTCACTGTGAACCCGTTGTATGGGCCCACACCTGCCTCAATCAACCCATCTCGTAGTGCTGCTTGCCAACCCCTCACCTCTGGCCGGTGCACCAATGCCCGCTCATCCACTCATATGATTTATTCACCTCCTGTAAATCCCAACTTAATGGTACATCGGTGAAGAACTCTGGGTGTGCCCGGCTATAAAACCCTGCATTTATAGCAGACCCACCACCAAGTACACGTGCACGTGTGTTCGGCACACCTTCTTCTGAGGCAAATGGCTGAGCTGGTGAATCTTGGTTGGTTGTGGCGAGGGTTGCAAGAAAGCCTGATGATGTAGCAAGGGATGGAAATTCGTCAGGGGCCCCACCTCGTTCCAGGAGTAAGACACGACGGCCCCCTCCTGACAAGGTGGCAGCAAGAGGACAACCAGCTGCCCCACCTCCTACTATTATGTAGTCGTATTCTGATTCAGCTGGAAATAGAGTTGCATCTTGTGTGAATCGCATGTAACCTGCAGAATAGAACATAATCAGGTTGATGAGTACGAGGGAAATTGTGAGGAAAGACGCCCATTGGACAATTTTGCACAAGTACCTCCAAATTATTATTAAACTACATTTGCAAACAATCAAGCATCCAAGCAAACAACAACGAAAAGATGCAAACTTTTTCTACGTTAGAGCTATGTGAGTAAAATCGACACAACCCATTGAATTGAAACAAATTGAAAGAAATAAAGGAGGACCACGTATGAAATTCTCAGGTTTGGAAGGTGGACACACTCTTTTAGAGGTTAATTTCGTGGTTTCGTTAAACAAAACCAGAGAACAAGCGAAGAACATGAGGTTTACCTCTTGGAGAAGCTGTGGCGGTGTGGTGAAAGAATGAGCCCAGGAAGACGAAAAAGAGAGAGAAAGAAAGGTTCTTGACCATTTCTTGCATTTGGTTTTGGGATAGTATGATCAGAAATTAGGGTCTCATTTTGGGAGAGAAGAAGGGAGGAGGAGAGGGAGAGAGGTTTAGTAGTGTTTGGGTTGGAATTTGTTTAAGCTTGTGGAGGGAAGAGGGAGTGTTCCAAATCCTTTGCAACGGGTTCTCTGTTTCAAGTCACCGACGGATGGGCCCCCGAGGCCGTTAAAAGGGATTCTTAAAGAGCGATTCTCAGTGAGGACCACCTGTAAGCGACTTATAATAGGATCACTGTAGAGGATCTTGGACAGAGAATCCGGTTTAATGGGATGGAAGATTTCGGAAGAAAAATCTCATGGCTAGACGCGGATTTTGTGAACCTTTATTAGGTGGGAGAACTAATTTCACAGGTGTACAATGGGCCGATTTCGGTGCTGATTTTCAGGCTGCGCCGTTGGAATCAAGTATTGATTGCATTGATAAGAGATCTCTTCAACTATTGACACCTGCGTAAAAGCCCATTGCTTAGATTATACTCCGAATTTTTTTATATTTAATAGAAAATATATAATTGAAAGTTAAATTTCTAGAAAAATAATGAATGAGATCTCATCCTCGTTCTTTTCTTGTCTGCGAAAAAAAATCAATAAAAAGAAAATAGTTCATCCTTTTTATTACTCAAAATTATAAATCATTTTCTTGGTTACTAGCTGTGAATTTAATATTTATGAAATAGAAAATTTTCAGCTAAGAAAGAAGCCCAATATGTTTTTTACGGGCCTAAAGAGGCCACAAATTCATTTCTTGCGTGTGGTTACACATTGCAAGTTCGGCCACATGAAGTTAATTATTTAAAACAAGAGCGGGTGTCTGTATATTTCTCATAATCATTGCATTGTTTTATATTGGCACTAAAAATATTTCTGAAAATCTAAATTCTCCAAATGCAGCATGAGAGAGGACAGCATGCGGAAATAAAATAGCAGACCATTTAAAGGCAATAAAAATTTCTAGAAGTTCCAATAAAGTTTTGTCATTTTCAAAATTAAAAAAAAAAAAATAGTTCCTCGGCTTAGTTTGTCAACTCCCAAACCGAGAAGGAAAAACCAAGAAGAAAATTTCTCATTGCTTGGAGATTCGTACGGGCATGGGGCCTCGGAGAACGGTGAATTTGCAACATACATTGAACCTTAAATTAGTGAGTCGTTTGTATTATATTTTACCAAGGCGCCTCAAAAGCATCTCATTTGCGAATGCAATGCACGTGGATATTGTCTTGAGGTATAACGGGTTTAGGAGTGAAGTGGGGAGGTATAAAAGATTTTGAATTAAAAAGTGGGTTTAAAATTATCTATAGTCGTTGATTTTGCATTGAGATTTGTGATTTTAATAAATTTTAAGTTTGAAATTCGTACTTTTAGTAATCTTTATGAATCTCGATGAAAAATCAACGGCTCTAGAAGACTTTGAATTTATTTTTTGGTTCAAAAGTTTTTGTATCTCTCCCACTTCCGTTTAAGAGAGGGTTGAATAAGGATCAGATTTGATAATAATTTTAGAGGGTCGAATTTAAAGAGTTTAATTCTTTAAAAATGAGTTCGATGCTTGACAAATCTAGTTTTTATTAAGTCTTTCGGACTCTTAAGATTGGATAAAGGTCGGATAAAGGACACAGATAAGGGTTTGATATACTTTTTTTATGATTATATATTTTTTAAATTAATTTGTATTTATATAAAAATATTAAATTATATTTTTGTTTTTAACATTTTATTTTATTTTTTATGATTTTTTAATTTTTTTAAGTGTAATTAATATATCATATAAAATATTTAAAAAATAGTTTGAAAAAACCCGTATAATGATCGGAAAAGATCAGATCGATAAGGACCGAGTTAGAATGATTTATTTTTTAAAAAGATTGAGTTTCATATTTATCATTAAAAAAGATCGAGCTGACCAAATAAAAATCAGATTTTTTAAAAAACTGGCCAAATCAGATTTAAGAAACAAACTCTTATATACTATACCTAAATGCATGCAACTTCTCTAACAACCTGTCTACGTGTCTCATTTAGACATCACAAGTACTAAATGGGAAACACAAAGATGTTTATTTTAGGTGCTCTAAACATTCACATGGTATGTTGGCCTTTCATTTTTTTCCTATTTATAAATTTAGGGAGAGAAGCATATTTGTTGTTAGGTCAGTTTGGATGTTACCCATTTATTGCTTGGAAAAATAAAAATTATATTTTATAATTTTTTTATTTCCCCACTCCCACATTTGGATAACATCCGAATAAGCCTTAGTTAACAAAAACTCCAGCGTTTTATTTTGTTTTAATACCCAACAGAAACAGAAGCATAATTAGACAGTTAATTAACTAGTTTGCTATGGATAATATAACTCCTCATTGGATATAATTTGTATTATGTAAAATGGATAATGTAACTCACAAATCACTCTTATCTAATTTTCACATTTCGGCCCTTGATTTGGCACGAGACAAATTCAAATATTTTTAACTTTCAACGTTCTAATAGACCTTGATGTAAATAAGATCAATATCATGTTGATAAGTTTTGATATACTAGCTAGTAATAATATAGAATATGCCAACCAATAACAGTGGGATTACACGCAGACAAGTGCGTTAATTTGACTAAATTGACAATATCACAATTTATCAGATAATCTATTTAATCAGAACCTCCGCAAATATTCTTAGATACCCTTTAATTATTGAGTTATCCTCCACCACTAACCCAACAACTTGTTTTAGCGATATTCCTGCAACTCAGATTGATACTCTTATTATACATTGAGTGACAAAAATGAATGAAGTTAGAAATTATTTCTCTTCATCAAAATGGTAAAAGTTCCTCATAACCTCCTACCTCCCAAAAAAATCATCTAAAGATAGGTTCCATATAGCCGAAAGTGCATAGTGTGTGAATCCAAGGGTTGGTGCTTTCTGTCGTCAAGACATAAAGTAGCCATAATTATCCTTTTTTACTGTTATTATTTAATTAGGCCCATAAGCATGGCCATAATTATCTATTACAAACAGCAATTGCGAAGTCCTAGGTTATATTTTATTTCATACTTAACTTATAAATCATTAGGATGTTTCTACGTATCACATCGATTGTGTTATGTCGGTCGTTGCCTAACAAATATTTGGTAAAGTAGAATAAATGTAACTGTCTCGGCGTCTCCTGTGCCATAAATCATGCACAATTAAAGAAATTATCTTCAAGAGATCAATTAAATATAAAAAAATACTTATGCAAGGTGTCAAAATAATTAGGAATACTATATTGTACTTTCAAACGAAACATGTACCACATGTTCAACTTGTTCTGCTTTTCAAATTCTCTCTTGTGGTGCCAGATGTTTTGGATACTTTTTATGAAATATTTACTTCACATTTTTTAGGGGTAAGTAAGACATGACAGCTAGCCATCTGGATTGATACAAAAATAATGTAATTAGACCACTTAAAATTCAGGCGATCGAGACACCATTACTTTTTGCTACGTCTAATTACAAAAAAAAAAATGAACACTACAAGTCTTCTCAGTATCTTATTTTTCTTCGACACGGTAATTGAATCTTAGATTTTCTTCTTCAATAAATTTGGAATATTAGAATATTCTCTTAGAAACATGCAGCTGATCAGCTGAAATGACAAGGCGGTTTGAAATTTTATTGGGTTGAAATTTCACAATGGCATTCAAGCAAGAGACAGGAATTGCAAGAGTCCACGAAATATTTATCAATCTGTTTCTACTTTCTTCAAAGCAACCCGGAAATTCAAGATCGGAGAAAATGCAAGAAAGTAATCTGTTTCTACTTTCTTCAAGTTTGTTTGCATTAGTCTGATGATTACTACTCGCATGAATTCTGTCTGCTATAAATCTATGAAGTTTTCATGCATTTTCAGGAAAATACATTTAACTGTTATATAGGGTATAATACAAACTTGATTCTTTTATAATATATACACTTAAATACCACTAATATTTTGTATAGGAAACATATTTTGTACAGTATTTTAGTTAATCAACTGAAATATCACTAATATAAATAATAACCCATTTAAGTTGAATAACAAAATTACTATATAAAATTAATAAATTGCATAGTAAATTGAATTATGAATAATAACTCATTTTAACATGAATAATAATGATGATTTCTATGATGATATATGTATCAGCTCTCTACTGAGAAATGCACAAATTAGCAATTTCACTTGACATTTATTATTTTGACAATTTATCCTCTTGTATTTTCTCTCAGCTCCTTTGTTCTTGCTCTCAATTTTCTCTTTTATTTTCTTCTTTCTTATTATAAATTGTCTAATGAAAGACTAAACTCAATTGTCTAGTGTTTATGACATGTAAATGATATTTGATTGAGGTTTAATTTCGATTATATTGTTATTTTAATAATTATTTTTGTTTTGATGTGAATTTGTGAATTGCTTGTGTATGAATTTGTGAGATTGTTAATTCAAAAACTTGCTTTGATAGTTACAAATACTTTGACTTGTATAGAAATTGACCAAATTAAAATTTACTGTAAAACTCTAGGTTTGATTCTGGACTGGAAAATGTGTTTGATTGCGGGATCTCAAATTTGGACTCACAAAATAATTTCACATGAGAAACTTCAGTACTTTTGGGGACCCAGACTGGAACATTTGTATATATATTTTAGTTAATTATAGAATTCAATGTGTTTAGATGTATCATAAAATATAATTTTATCTTAGATTGTGGACTGCGCCATGAGAGTGGGCAGATCCTAAATTAAAATTAAGAAATTCTTAATTGCAATAGCACATGAATATAGCAACTAAACTTCAATTAAATTTAATATCTAGTGTTTATTTATAGCCTGAACGCGCCTTAGAATCTGAACATGACTTATTTACATCAATGTTAACTTACGGTCTTCATTACTTTATTTTAGTACAATTTCAGTCTAAGTCACTAACTTCAATTGTTGTTGTTTAAATAATTAAATTTGAATAATTTAGTATCAATAGTTGTCCCAAATATCAACTATTTATATTATAATTGTTAGATTTATGCACTTATAAACATGTCTTTTAAATATATTTTAAGGTATATTTGTATTAGTCTCTGACACACGTCAATCAACTACATCCTTTAGACTCGTTAAATTTGTAAGACTAATCTTTAGGGCATCAAAGCCTACAGACTTTTTTTTCGAAAATATGTATTAGTGCTTATATTTTCGAAAATATATGAATTATAAGTGCAAATAAAACGGAAAATGTAATTTAGTAGTCCACTTATCTAGTGTTAACAAATTATTCTTCCTTTCGTTTGCATCTATCAATTGAAAATACAAATTGTAATCAACTAATAAATAAATAAATGATTAGTTTGTTGGACATCAAAGATGGTGGAATATGCACGTACTCGAATAAAAATGTGTAGATGTTTTTTTTTTAGTTTGAACAGCATGGTTCGACAAGTAACAGCACATCATGTCACAGTATATAGAGGCCAGCTAATGTTGAATCTGTTACGCCTGTCGTTTTGCAAAATTGTTTTGTTGTTCACAAAAATTGAAAGGAAAATACAAAAGAATGTACTATTTTTTATATCTCTGATGGGACATGCCTCACTAGATAATGCTTAGCAGTTAATTACCCAAGGAACAAGGTTTTTTTTTCCTTTGGAATTCTAGAATGTCATTACAGAACCGAGGAATCATGTAGCATTACGTCTTTATTTGAGTGCCAACTATTCATTACAAACAAAATTAAATAAAGCGATGTGTTCCGAGCAGGAGCTAACAATTTCTTTGAACTTACAAATTAGAACTAGTACTATTATTTGCATCATCTTCATTATTATTGTCATTATCACCATCATCATTATCATTTTTTTCATTTGAGTTCTATAATCTCTATATTTTCGGATTAATTTTTAATCTACCTCAATATTTAGAATTAAAGACTTTATTATTGTTGTTGTTGTTATTGTAACAAATAAGAACTATAACAAATTAGATGTTAACAATTTCTCTGAAGCATCAAATTGAGGTTGACAAATTTGTTGCTTCTAATTACAAAAATATATGTGTTTAACGGAGGTGTACAAACATATAGCTTCTTGATAATTTCTATCTGTCGTTTAATTAAACTGTGTTCAAGATGTAAACATAGAAATTAGTATACTTCATTTTGAGAGTAAACAGGTTAAAAAAGTTTCAAGGACTGGTATAAAAAGTTTTTACCACAGCTTGGTTGTTTCCTCTTGTAACAATTTTCCTGTATTGTTTGTTTTATCTGCGGAAGTTTTTGACAAGTAATTAATATTAGCAAAGCTATAAACTTTTAGCGAGTCATTATTTATGTTGATGATTTTATTTAACAATCTATTTGGATTTCACTTCTATTATTTTACTCAAATGAATTATTCTTTATATTAGTGATATTTATTTGTATAATAAAATTATCCACATAAATTATAATTTATTTACCCTAGATAACAAAGCCCAATATCGGATGAATGTATCTTCATAATATTTTTCTCTGCGAAATTATTTTCTATTATATAATTACAATTTTCTTTTTAGTTATGGGGAGAGAACCTTGAAAATGAATTATTTTGATAATTTTGATAATTTTGATAATTTTGATAATGAACTTTCAAATAAATATTAAAAGAATTTAATAATAGAAAAAAGTACAGATGATAGCGTTTTTAATTTCATTATACTTTGATAGTGCATCAAAACAGTTAAATTAAAACCGTTGTAAATTGTACATTTTTTATATCATTTGATAGACTATCAAACGATAATGAAATTACATGAAATTTAAAACTATCAATCTATAAGTAAAAAAAATATGTCTATAATTTTTTTCTATTTTTAAGATTTTTTATATTTATTTTAAAATTCATTATCAAGATTGTCAAAATAACCTATTATCAAATGATCCCCTTTAGTTATAGATAGTATCTGACTACATTTTTTTGGATAGAAAAACATCAATACTTAAGTTCGAGATGTCACAACTAATCCTTCTAACATATTGAGAAGCTTATTTTCTGGGGTAACGAACACGGCAAAGAGAATCAACAAAAAGAACGGTGTAGCTTATGTTATATCCATTATATTTGTTCGCTCTTGATATTTTTATATAACATTATGTCGTTTTCATTCAAGAATCATTTATTCCGAGAAGGATATATAATATGTAATCTACTTAATTTTTCTTTTAGCCCGGCTAACTTGTGTCTCTACGATTTGATATGAGTTCAAATTTTAAGAAAGGACATAAAAAGTAATATATGCTATGGTTAATGGAAACTGTGTTTTTTTTTTTAAATTAAAAAGATAAAAAAATATCTAATGCGCTTAACAAACAGAAGAATGTTATCAAATGATTAATCATTATGCAGCAGATTAAGATTAATTGAATCTTTTCAAAGAATTGGTCTTTTATATTTTGACGAATAATTCAAACAGAAATAGTTAAATTACTCCTTAATAGATTATTTAATACTTCTATCTCAAAAATGATAGGTAGAAATTATATGTTTGAACATATTCTTTTAGTCATCTTGAAATAAGGTAAAATAAAATGTGCGCCCACTTATTATTTTAATTGGTTTTAGTCAGATAGATAATTTTAAAAATTTCTTCGTTAACTAAGAAGAAAAAAATAATGATTGCTCTTTGAAATCTGTATTTGTGAATTATTTGCATTACAAAAAAAAATTCAACCACTTTTTTTAAAAAATAGAAATTTCACTAGACATTCAATTAACAGAAATGTTATACGTGTCAGTATTTATAAAATGAATTTATACCTTCAAATATTCATTAAGACTTCATTTTTCACTGTTACATGTATTATGAAGCAAATAAAATGCAAATTAATTAATCAAGTTCAACAAAACATTAAGAATTTGTAATTCTGAATTGGGTTCTTCGGCAGTTCGGCTACGGGCCTTGATGCATTAAAAAAATAAAGATATATAAAAAATGAGTTCTCTGATGTTAGATGTTTGAATGCATAATTATGAAAATTAATTGTTCCTAGCAAATTACAATTTTGAGACATTAGCGTTTTTTAATGAATAAATATTCAGTGCCCGTAAGATTATTATGACATTTATTATGAATTAAGACTATTTTCAGATTTCGCCCTCAATCTATTTTAATATTTTTCAATTGAATAGATACTTCCAGAAAGAAAATATCATAAAAAATGTACCTGTTTTAATAGAAAATCATACAGTATAGTGATTTATTTCGTTCATTAAATAAGGTAGACCCTCAATTTATTTCGTTCATTAAATATTAATTAAATAGCTAAATAATTTACATCTATAAGACTAAATCTGACATGTCATAACTAATTTAATGACTACAAATATTTGATGGCATGACTTATTTTAGAAGTCTTAAAATATTTTTAGGAAATTTAAAATGTTGGTAATATTTTAAATCGAAGAATAATTCCTCAGTCGCAATCATTCATCTTGACTCGTGTCGTGTCAGTCAATTTTACCTTGTCAAATTCTGTCATTAGCATTTGAAACCACCAAATATTGACACGTTAAGTGAATCTTTTATTTCTTTGGATGATTGATAAGGCATCTCATAGCCCGAAGTGACCATTTCATTTCCATTTATTTATTTATTTTATAATTAATTAAGAGGCGTCTCAAAGGACAAAAGTGGATCTTTCGTTGTCTTAAGTATGGCCTATAAACCTCCTTTACTGCCATTTTCGGTGAGATATATCTTTCTTTTCACATCAAGAACCTTTGTTCTCATTTTCTTTTCTTTTTTCTTTTTAACTTCTCTTGTAACTTTTTTGTAATCCTCATATTCGTCCTGTTATCAAAAGAGCTCAAACACTGCTTTAAATAGCTTTAATGTTGCTTTGCATTTTTTTTCACAATATTTCCGTGTCATCAATTAATTACCAGCACATATAAACAAGGAAAAAATATAAACAAGAATGATTGCTTTTTTATTATTATGTAATAAAAAGTCAAGAAAAATGGCGCATATATCGTCACAGAGATACAGCCACAGAGATTCAGGGACCATCTTTTCTTAGTAGAGGCAAAGTGCATTAATCATAACATGTACGGATGCGGAATAGAGACGCCACGGGTGGGCCCACATCTTGCTAAAGCCCACATTCCACTAATCCATATCAATTCATTATTTAGGCCGCTTGAAGTTTCCTTCATGTAGGCCCAGTGGGTTACCACCACCAACTGGCAACTTCCCATTCTTGATAATATATTAATACTTCAGGGGCTTGATTAGAAACTCCCCATAAGCGTCTGTCATTTCGCTTCTACGTTCTTGCATTTTAATCCTCCAAATAAGATGAATTATTCTAAGGATTGCATGTACTTTAGGTGCATGATGCATCTCTTAAATGAGTTATGGGCTTATGCCAGAAGCTTTTATGACAAACGCATTCAAATAAAAGATGTGGGGTACAATACCTATGAATTATTAAAAAAATAATTTTGCCAATAATACTATATATATTTACAAGGTTTAAAATGAATATGTTAATAAATTTATATTAAAGTTAACATTTCATTGGTCAGTCGATTTGTTTATGAAATGTTTTCCTGACATGTCAGCAAATCAAAAACTTTAATTTAAGTTTTTTCCCAAAATAAAAGTATAAAAATAGAAAAGTTGTATATTTTAATTAAAATTTTCATCTTCAAGGGCTGAATTTTCTACATCCATGACGAACGAAATTTTATGTAACAAAATAGAAAATTCTAATACATTAATTCATTCTCCAATTAAAATTCATTTTAATGTGTTTCTTGATTTTGTTTATTTGTTGGGGATTATTGGAATGGCATGAATAATCAAGTAATCAATATAGTTTGGTTATGAGATTGAATTAATAATTTTCTTTAATGGCGATCTTAAATTAATCTTCAAAATCTATTTCTTTTTTCTAACTTTTCAAAGTGAAATTTATATAATAAAATGGGAAAGAGAAGAGTATTAACAAACGAAAACTATTTACTTACATTTCCCTTCGCTTCCATACAAGTATTTAACTATGTAAACAAATAGAAGCTTTTTCTGGGCTGTACTGCAAAGTTATCAAAACCACTATATAACTTGCCTTCGTTCCAATTGCTATCCTCTCCTTCCTCTCTGCCCCTCTTCCAATTCTCCGCTCAACACTGAGACATACCCCCAAGCGTCACTCTACAATCCAAACAATCAATCCATCTACAACTGAAATAAATAAGGGATCGATTGAATTCCATTGATACCCACATGATCACCACCTCTCCTCCTAATCCCAACCAGTATGACGCACTCCACCCGGACAGGTACGAGCCGGTGATACCGGGTCTACCCGACGACATAGCTGAGCACTGCCTGCTTCACCTCCCCTTTCCTTACCCCTCTCTCCTTCGCTCTGTCTCTCCCTCATGGAACAAGGCCCTTCTCTCTCCTTCATTCTTACTCACCAAATCCAAACTCTCTCTCTCTACCCCACGCCTATTTGTCTTCTCTTTCCACCCACATACCCTCCAAATTCAATGCCAAGCCCTCGACCCTGTTTCACAGCGGTGGTTTCTCTTGCCCAAAATCCCGCTTTCAACTCCGATTCACCCATGTTACTTGTCTTGCGGCACGGTTGCACCCCGAGGGGAGTTGTTTTTACTCGGCGGCGGTGAGAATTGCTTGGTTTACCGTGCGATAACTAATACATGGTCGGCTATGGAGCCCATGGCTGGGAAGGCAGTACCATTGGCTGTTGGTGAAATTTCAGATGGCAGAATTGTGGCGGTGACCGAGAACAGTGGAGGGCTTTCAGCAGATATGTATGATCCAGTCACTGACAGGTGGGCCCCGGCTGCAGTGATGCTTCGAGGAATTGAACGGTAAACAATTAAACATTAAAGAGTTACATCTTGGAAGTGAAAATAACCTTGTCATATTAACTATTTGGTACGTTGCTGGGGTGGAGCTGGGTACATAGCTGGCAAGCCTGGCATCCATCCTGTTGTGGGACAAACGAGAGGGAGAATTTTCAGTTATACCCTTGCACAACATCCAAATTTTTGTGGGAATTAGCAGTTCAAAGTCTGGATATTTGTGTAAATTAATGAAAGGGTGGGCTCCCTTCCGTTAATAAACCCAACTTGGGAAGTATATACTGTCCAGAGTATAATTATTTATTTATACACCTCTCTAGATTTTGAGTCAATGATGCAATGATTGCCAATAACATTATAAGTTACATTTCTAATATGATTTTTTTTCTTAGAAGTACACTTGCTTCAACAGCTTAAAAAATAACAATGCTAAAGTGTATGATAAGTATAGTATTCATAGTCAAATAGATTGTCCACTTCATATATAAATTAAGTCAGACGAATTTATAATTAAATTCCATTTGTTTAGGAGGAGGGTGGCTTTGAGAGCTTAAATATTTTTTTTCAGAGAATTTAACATATTAAAAATGTACACTCAGTTCTTAAAACATTATTATCTTAATAGAAAGTTCAACAAAAATTAGCCCATACAAAAAGCTGAAACAACAAGAAATTGCATAACACTCATTCAAGCCTTACCGGCAAACAGCTGCAAATTACTAAAGCATGACTAAATTTTCTGACACCACAGGTATGATGCAGCGACAGTCAACGGGCGTATGTACCTAACAGAAGGGTGGGCATGGCCGTTCGACAGCCCGCCACGTGGAGCGGTGTATGATGCAGCCCATAACATCTGGCAAGAAATGCCAAAGGGGATGCGTGAAGGCTGGACTGGATCCAGCGCGGTCATAAATGGTAGTCTATACATAGTGACAGAATATGGTGATAACAACCTAAAATTGTATGATGAGACCAGGGATGAGTGGAGAACAGTGCGAGGTGGCGGGGTACCGAAGACGGTACGGCGGCCATATGCGGTGATTGGTGGCGGTGATGAGGAGATTTTGTATGTGGTTGGAAAGGGATTGGATGTGGCAATTGGACGAGTAGAGAAGACACAAATAGGGGAGGAAAAAGTTGATTGGGAAGTGATCAAGGGACCCGAAGTGTTTATCGAGCTGCACCCTTGTAACGCGCAAGTGTTGCGCTTGTAGATAGCTAACTAGTTAGGATTGACGTCGATGGTGGAGTTTTCATACGGATCAAAATATCTGGATTTCGACACCTCTAGCCACATATAGACCAAGTTGAATTTGTAGCCTTATGTGATGATCGGTCGATGGCAACTTTCGAGATCTCGGGTTGCTATCGATGTGGTTGTCCGAAGTGGCAAGATGTGTTGGAGAGATTCTTCAAGAGAATCTAGCATCAATTATACATGGCTGCACTCTAATATGGATCTAGGGACAATACATTCTGATGAATAAATCATACCGTTTTTTTCTTGAGTTGAAAGGAAGGACAAGGAGGTGATACGGAATTCTGAGGAAATGTAAGGGTGCTTCTATAAATGAACCTGCATTGGTTTCTTTTTCTTTTTTTTAGTTTTCAAAGAAATATTGGCATTGTAAAAATTTACAGGGTTCTCTTTTCCCCCTTAGGTATGCTGCATGCTAAACATGTCGATCAACATTGATCTTACGTTATTGTAACTGTACTATTATTTTTTTATGAGAGTATTTTTACTTATTGTTAGCTCAAAAAAGTTGAATCGCTATTTCGTGCCATAAATAAAGTACACTTATAATCAATTTAAGTAAAATTAGGATTACTTTTTGGGACTAAATTTGTATATATATTTTTAGCCGAGTTTTTCTAGTGTTTCTTTTCGATTTAGTTATTTTAGAGAGTGGATACGGCAACTGATACCGATACCAAAATTACTAAACTGAACATGAAAAATTATTAACGTGAATAATAAAGTTAGCATGTTAATAATAAATCAATCAATTATGGTACAACATTATTAATGATATCTAAACTTATTTTTTAATTAATCTATGAAAAGGAATTAAATACATATTTTTCCAATTGTTCAAAATAAACAAAAATAGAAATGATACTTCCAAATGTTAAGTGCATAAATTTAATTATTATTCAAGATCTAAATAAATAATGAAGTTATTTTATTGATCATTCGCAATGCGATAAGTATTAAAATCTCAGAAAGAAAAGACACGTCAATATTACTCGATATGAATTATTAAGTAAATAAGTTGAATAATAACATTGAATAATAAAGCATTTATTATGAAAAAAGTAATATTAAAATCTTTAGTATCTCTATCACTATTCTTTATTAAGTATCTAAGTGTTCTGATCCTATAATGATTGATTTTTTTTTATTAAATTTTCAAAGCTAATAGCAACTACCATATTGGGTTCTTTTTTCAAATAATGTTAATATATGTATGCTCATTGTGTTGAAGTTATATTTTCATCTGAATTTTGATTGTTATATGAAATACTATATAATAAAAGAGTATAATTGTTCTAATTTATTTTCTTTTCCTTAAATTCTTCTTAATTCTGGATATCAAATTTCCTTAAAGTATGAATGTATTTTCCGCTCAAATTTATATTTATTTTATATTAATTATGTATTTATAAATAAAATTTATATTAATTGCTAAATTATTTTCAGTTCTTAATTCTTTTGTTTTCTCATGAAAATTGAATTTTATATTTTAAGAAAAATCATCACCCACAATAACGTACGGGCAAAATACTAGTAAATGATAAAACACTTAAAATAAATGATGAAATAAGTAACATGAAAAATAAAAATTGACTTATAAAGAAAGAACGGAGAATCAAGAAAGAATGAAAACGAACAAACAACAATAACAACTACAATAATAGTCTTTAATTTTAAATAAATTGAAATATATTAACAGAAATGACATCCAATGTGAAATCATAAACACAAAGATAGGAGTAGCAACAAAAAGAATTACCAAGGTTGAATTTTCCGCAATTGTAGCTTTAATTGTGGATTAGTTTGATTTGTTTGTATTAAGGTCTCTATGATGTGATTTTCAGAGCTTATCTATTTGATATGAATGGTGGCCTGGTGGGGCCTCTGATGGCCAAGCCTACGGTGCAGCCACGCACTTATGAGTTCTTCCTCGTCCAGTGTTTTTAGACTGGATAAATCCATTTTTCTTCCTATGAAACTGCAATCTTGCGCAAGTATACAATTATTTCACATTCTTTTGCAACAACAACAACCATTGTATAATAATTTACGCCGTCTCTCACTTTCAGACTTTATTGTAGTTAAAAGTAGAGGAAAATATTTTGGTTATTAATATTCTACTAATTTATTAACATATTAATTGAAAATTATTGGCTCACATATATCAAAAGTGGGAGCAAATTTTGTGTAAGAATGGAATCTTTTGGTCATAATATTTTCCATGCTCCATAATTATTAAGTTTGCAATTTTATTGTCTATATTTCTATTGTTACTTATCCAGTATCAGCATCATCAATATTTTCTTTTAATCAATGAAAGCTAGTGGGAGATTAATTTCGCAAGGATAAAACTACCAACTTATTCATTTTACAAATTATAAAAAAGAAGTCTGGCCGTTCTTTTTATATTTCTATTGTGTGAAAAATGTTATATTCGAGATACTTCTTTACTGAATATTGAAGTGATTCTTTCCATTTCTATGATCTATGTCAATGTAAATCCTACTGTATATTTATAAAGGATACTCCTCCTCCTATCTCCACTTAAAAATATCTTGTTTATAAAAGCTCCTCCTAGATTCTCATTTTTTTTTTTGAATAATATTCAGAAATAGTATTTTTTTTATTATTGATAATCTTAATAAAAAAAAAAAGATGAAAAATGGTCAACGTGTGCATACTCTGTAAAAATGCATAAGAAAGAGTTCATCATTTATTCAATGATTGTTCCTCCTTTCAAAATCTTTGGCTACAACCTCAATTTATGTTCAAAACCGATATTGATTCTCAATGATATCAATAAAAAAATTATTTCCTTTATTGTCTAATCAAGAAGCGTTCCTACAATCTCTCACAAATTCTTTTGCACAACACATTCTGATGATTACCATTTTCATTATTTGGAGAGAGATGTGCTAGAATTTTTTCGAGTAAATCCAAACCTCTATCCATACTTGTGCGGGAGATTTCTTTTGAGCTTTAGTGCTTTATCTATTATCTTGTTAATTTTTTTATTATTTTTTATTTTTTAAATTCTGGTACAATCTTCAAAACTCTTGGAGAGTGCCTTCATCTTTTGTAAAACTTTTTTGTTCGTTTATAATAAAATTTAGAAGGTAAGAGGTTGACCCTTATCTTTACTGAAGAACAAGGTATGCTTTTCTATTTACTTTTTTGTCTTTATTTTTAATATATTCTATGATACTATCAAGTTTTAATGTGCATCTTAGCTTAACATACTTCTCTGTTTTCATCTGTTCAATTGTATAAAGAATTAAATAAATATTTAAATTTAATTTAAATTAAAAATGTAATTTAACAGTTTAATGTAGTTTAAATTATTATTTTTTAACGGTTTAATGTAGTTTAGATTTCATTTGTGACAAAATTCTCAAGTCTAATCTATGTACTTATATTTAATATTTTTCTTTTCTTTTCTGAATCTCATTTCAAATGGTCCCAATTTTATAAATTGAAGCACCATAGATTTTCCGGACTGGACATGAAAATAGGGGTTGATAGTTGCAGATTACAGCTGAAAAAGCTAAGATGAGGTGTGCGGATTGGTACGACATCAATTTTAAATTAATTCCTTGGGCCTCCACGTTGTTTTCACCGAGTGCCAGTTGGGTTATTTTTAATTAAATTTGATGATTAACTATCTCAATATCTCATGCATCGTCGTTTTAGTCGACGACGAGATGTACAATTTGTAACTTTTAGTGTATCAAGTAAAGAATCATTGTCAAATAATCGTTGAAATTGCATTTTGCATTTTGTTTTTATTATTTTATTATTTTTTTTAATATTATATATTACTTTTTTAATATTAATTATTACTTATGTTTATTTTTTCTAAAACATGCCAAATATTTATTGTTTTTCAATTCATTATTCATATTTAATGTGAAAATATAATTATTTTCATATTTTATTATAAAATATTTATTATTTAATATTAATAAAAAAAATATATAATATATTATTTAATGAAAATGTCAACTTGTTTAATACATATAGAGTGGGGATCCATTGACAATGGGTTATTTTGACAACCTTGACAATGGACCTCTAAATAGATATAAAAAAATCTTAAAAATGAAAAAAAGTTTATGGATGTGTTCTTCTACTTTTAGATTGATAGTCATTTAAATTTCATGTAATTATATTATCGTTGGATAATCCATCAAAGACTGTTAAATTGGAACCATTGTAAATTGTATGAAAATTTGTTGAACTTTGATGGATTATCAAAAGATAATAAAATTTGAATGATCATCAATCTAAACATAGAAGAACACATCTATAAACTATTTTTATTTTTAAGATTTTTTTTATTTATTTAAAGGACCATTGTCAAAGTTGTCAAAATAACCCATTGTCAACCGATCCCTTCTCATACATATAACCCACATATAAAAAATTATATAGGTCAGCTGAGTTATGGGTAAGTTAGACAAAAAATATTTTCAACCCGTTTATAATCAGATTTAGTTTCAATTTTGATAAAAAAAATAATGACCCGTCTACATTAAAGATCAGTAAACATATTTTGATCTAATGGATTTTGTGTCACGAGTTTGAGTTTCATATAATTTTAACGTTCATTGATATTTCATCAAAGATAACTAAATTTGCAGTTTAAAAATATAAATTTACTGATATTTGATGAAATATCAAATGACCTCAAGTTACATGAAATTCTGAAACATAATCAATTTATAAGTTTTGAAATATTTATATAATTTTTTTCTGATTTTTTTTTCGAAATTTTTTTGTCAAAATTGTTAAATAATATTGTCAGATATTCGTTATGAAAACAATATTAGGAGCCAATGGAAATCAGAGAAAACGACAAAACATTGGAAAAGCGAGCTAAGGAATGTTTGTAATCACGTAAGACTAGAAAAAACGTCCATACCTGATACCTCTCTAGACCCTAGCTGCTTAGGTCGACTCAATTCTACTCTCTGCTTTTTAATCTCTCCTTTCATCACGCATCTAATCTTCCATTAATAAAACAATTGGACCAGACAGTGATTAATGTGTTAGACACTTATACACGTACATGTAAACACAAATATGAATATGTATTTATGTCTGTACATGTCTGCATATGATATATTTACATATCACACGTGTCGTGTTATTAAACGTGTGTGATCAATATATGAATAATTTTAATGCGCATAAACACACACATCGAACACATATACACGCATATGTAGTACGTATAAAATACTTCATCATATAAGAGTTTTGAAATATTTGTATGCTTAAAAAATAACTTGATACTGAAGTAAGAGACTATGATCACTCTAATATATATTATATTTTTTTAATATAGTATGTCAATTTTATTTTTTATGATCGGAACCACTCTAATTTTTTTAATTGTTCTTATATATTTCTCCAATTTAATTTAAAATTTATTAAACTTGTAAGTGCTACAAGTGTTGGCACATGTCAAACACGTATAAACTCAAAAATATTTAACACGGCGTGCTAGATATGTCACATGTCTTAGACGTGCGTGTTTGGGTTTTCAAATTTTAACACGTTAAAACACGCACGTCCAAACACGTGAACACATGTTGACACGACATGTTCCGTGTCAAACACGTCACATACTCGCACGTGTCTCATACAATACGCACGTTTATCAATACTCTACAATTGGTCATGACAATACTTGTTAGTTTGTATAGTTTTATAACCACGTACAGATACACTGATAGTAATAGACATATGTGGAGTGACCAAAGTTACATATATAAGGAGGGATCAAGTTACACCATTTTTTTTTGTAACACTAGTTACAACAGATATTTTTAAAGTCCAAACAATCGAATTAAATCATTCAATATGAAGAATATATTAAAATGTGTTTGCAGATCAAATTGCATATTTTTTGAATTTTTTACTATTTGTTAAAATGAGTATAAAATTTATTATTTTTCAGACCACTGAATATTGTACCCATCTTAATAAATAGTAAAAAATTCAAAAAAATTATCCAATTTAAACTGGGTGTACATCTTATCACCAAAAGTTAGTGTAATTTGATCTCTCCTTGAAGCTATGGTGCTTTACGAAATATAAAATCTCACGTGTTTTGTGTCTTGAAAGTTCAAATGGTCGATCCAAACTGTTGAATATGACATATTAAAATATCTTTGAAGATTAAATTTTAAATTATTTATTATTTTTTAGATGGATATAAAAATTGTTAATCTAATGATTTATGCACCATCCATTACTAGTGATTTTTCATCCATTAAAAAATAACAACAAATTTTAAAAAAAATGATCTCCAAAGATATTTTAATATGAAGATCATGTTCAATGATTTGGATTGATCGCTTGGACTTTCAATTCCGAGATACGGATGTGAAGCGCAAGAGATTTTATACTTCGTGAAGCATCATAACCTCAATATATATATATATGTGTGTGTGTGTGTGTGTGTGTGTGTGTTATGATACTTCACGATGCATAGTGGGAGCGGTGCTTCAGATTCAATTTTTTTTAATTTTAAACTAGATATGATCAATCTCAACCCTTCATTCTAATCTCCATATGAATTATATATTAGCAAATCAAATTTTATATTTTTTTAAAATTAATTTTCTATTTTTTTCAGATGGTGAAAATATCATTATCTTTGGAAGAACTAGAATTTTACAGTTTTGCATGAATATTCATCATTCTCTACAATTTTGTACAGTTTTCACATAGAGATGCTTAACTTGTATTTATGTTATCGGCATTAAAGAAATTAATATGTAGCATAGATATTACAAGACATCGACTGGAAACACAATCACTATTATGTTTTTACACAATTATTTGAAATTATAAAATAATATTGTAACCGAGTTCTAACCATTACATTATCAAATTAATACACAGTTGGATTTTAAAATATTTCTAAAATTAAAAAGTTTCAAGAATTGTGTTATTTTGTTTTTATGTAGGAACTGATAGAAGTAATGAACACACGTATACATGATATGTCTTTTGGACGTATTTGTTAACTGTTACGTATTGTTTCACGGAGGACGCTTACATATATAGCACGTGTAATGGACATAGCTAGCACGTGTAGTATACATTCAATTCTTATGATACATCTTATTTTTAATATATAATTTAATAATAATATTCAAGTTAGTAGAATTAAAATTACAGGGTTATCCTCAATTATTTAGATGACAAATTTTATTTGAAAATCTATTTTTAAAAATTAATAATATGTTCTATGTAAGAAGTCTCATATTTGAAATTGGATAGAGAGTCGTTTATGAACATTAAAGTTGAAGAACTCTTATATTTATCTAAAAGAATAAATAAATTTATATTATATTATCGTGGTATGCTTTTAATACCTTTACAATGAACGACCAATAAAATTTCAATTTGACTCAAGATTAATAAACACCCTACGTTAATTATTGAGATCATTAAAACAATATTTTCAAATATATAAATCATAAAAGTTATTTTGCTTCATTAAAATGTTTTTTTTAAACTGATTATACTTTCTTACTCTCAACTGTCAACCCTTTCTCAGTTAATTAATTTAAACAAAAAAAGTGCTTAACCAATCACGTCACAACATGAACAGGCATATTCGGAAAATTTTCCTTTTCGTTCCATCATATTTATTCTTTTTTTAAAGATAAGTTTCTATAGTCAAAGTTTCATCCCTAAAAAAAAAGGAATTCACACCTCTAGTACTATAAATTTTATAGTAATTTCTGGATTTGAATAATAAACGACTTCTCTCAATCTAAATATTGTCCATAATATTATTTTCTTAATTATAATACTTATTTTCTTAATTATAATACTGTTCATAAAGAAGAGGTTGCACTGTAAAATTTATAATACGATATGCTAAAAAAGAAGGATAAAATAGAATTACACCATGAATCTCAAGTGGGATGGGCTCCATCACCATCAGTGTCAGTGATATAGAGTAGGTAGATTCACAGATAGCATGAATCAATAGCCAGTTGTATTTATTTGTCTTTTCTTGGCAAAGAAAAATCTAATTTCCTAATTGATTCAACTAGGTTCCAGGAAATAGTAGCTGTTCATGGCCAATCTGAAAAGGACATTTCATGCATGCCGACGAATCACGAATCACCATTTTTCCCCCAAATATTTTCAATTTCTTTGCAATAAGTGTTTCTGTCAGTGGTCGCTATTTCTTTACAACACACCACTGTTTGCCTACTTGCTTGCCATAATATTTTTTTTTTCTGACTGCACAATTTGAAGTGTTTTCCAATTCTCAGTAATTGGAAAAAGTATGAAAAGGATATATTAGTTACCATGTCACTATTAGAGCCTTAATTACATTGACCGGTTTGCTTATATTGTCTGCATTAATCTTCCGTTTTCCTTTGAAAAATACAAGAGGACTTTTATATATGTTCATTAGGTTGAAGTGCTCCAAACTCGATTCCTTTATTAAAAACAATTTTTAAATTTCAGATTTATATTGGTTAACCATATTCATTTTTGAGAGAGGGATTCACTTCATTTTTGTATTTTTTTTTTAAAACTCAATTTAATTTTATCTGTAAATTAGGGGAAATTATAGTTGATAAATTCATTCATTTGTGTTTGACTACTTTTCTTAAATTTGTGCGCGTGATCCAATGTGTGTCGGTATGTGGTCCCTTGATTTAGCCTGGGCGTTATGTATTCCCATTCTTTTTGGGGGTAAGGTGAAGTGAAAGTAGTGGAGCATGAAATATCAACTGGAATCAATTAATTTAGTATTAAATAAATTTCAAAAATCATAAAAAAAAATCCCCCGCGTCAATGATGAAAACTAACGAACGAAATCACTTATTTGGACTCGCTATGTAATTTAGAATTTTAAAATATAAATAAAAAGAGTGATAATTGCACCTCTTATTTGCACTTCTTATATATTAACACTCAATATTAGATATAAATATTTTTCAAAAAATATAGTCTCTAATTTAAATTTAAAAATATATATTTAAAAATCATTTATATTTAATATTGGGTGCAAAAAAAGATATATAACTTAGGTGCAAGAATAATTTCTTCCAGAAATTCTCCCTGTTATAAATTCAGATCTATCTATATTCCAAAAAATTGTCAACTACCTGCTTATTTTGATCTTTCTATTGACTGTTATGTGACATAGATAAAAATTATAATGTAAGCAATTCTATAATGTTACAATATTACTATAATTTTCACTTCTGAGAGCATGCATGGATGGAGCCACATAAAACCAGTGTGGCATTTCTGCACCCAAAATTTTTCAAAAATAACTTTCTATTTATGTGATTTTTTCAAATATATATATATATATATAGTTAAAAAATAATTATATCTCATCCTAAATTTTGCCCAACCCTATTTTACATCCTGGCTCTGGCCCCATCTGCAAGTGACAACGCCTGGCTCTTTTAGAATAAAATTCTACATTAAATATCTTGGAAAAAGTATATCAAAAGGAAAGAACGGACATTTATGTCAAAAGCACCTTATTACTTGATAAAATCTTTTTTACTCTATTTTTTAAGGACAAATATGTTGTCATATATAAAAGTGAACTAAAAGAGCATACTTGAAAAATCTGGAACTATTTATGCAACTTTGTTCGGAAATATATATGGATAAAAAAAATTGGCGCTCATGTAAAAGTGTTCAAAAATAGTTGAATTAATATAAAGGAAAATTTCATGTTTTATATTCAATTTTTAAAGTTTTTTTAATAAATAATAAAATGTTCCAACTAAGTACTAGAACTTTAAATAAGTAGTCAAAATGATTTATTAAAAAGCTAAGTTAATCATTCATCAAAATTTATGCTGCCATGTATCATGTCGATCCCAGTTCGAGTTGGATCAAACAGATTTTAGTAATAATAAGTTTTATTAAATTAATATTATTAAAAATAAGAGTGAGAAACGTAAAATTTCAAATATATGAATGGCAGCGCGCCACTGGCAGTGGCGCGGACGAAACGCGTCACTTGCAGAGGCGCGTTTCATTATTTTTAGAAAACGCGCCACTACCAGTGGCGCGTTTCGTCCAAACCTCGCGCAAGTGACTGCGCATTTTGTATATATAAGAAGCAAACGTGCCACTGGCAGTGGCGCGTTTCGTAAAAATAATGAAACGCACCACTGCCAGTGGTGCGCTGCCATTCGTATATTTGAAATTTTACGTTTCTCACTCTTATTTTTTATAATATTAATTTAATAAAACTTATTATTACTAAAAACTGTGGATCAAATAGGGGTTTAGGTGGCCCACCTGACAGCTCAGTCTTATTTAGTTGTTTTATGTTGTCGTACATATATTTTCTAAAGACTTTATATATAGAGAGAGTAAAACTAATATGCTCCTAGGAGTACGGACCTCTTCCGTGATTCTATCTCAAAAAATATATTAAATAATTTTTAAATTTTGATTTATCACTCTCATTAAATTCTTCATATTGAATTCTCATAGGGTATAAAAATTTGAGGTTTTTTGAGTTTTCTAAGACACTATTTTAATTTTTTTTAAATCAACTCTAATAATAATAATAATATATTCAATGTTTGTATATTATTTTCAAAAATTAAAAAGTGTGATTTAGAAAACTCAAAACATCTCAAAATTTTGAACCCCATAATTTTTCAATATGAAAAATTTAATGAGAGTGATAAATCAAAATTTAGAAATTATTTGATATACTTTTTGAGTTAGAATCAAAGAGGAGCTCCGTGCTCCTAGGAGCACACTAGTCTTACTCTCTCTCTCTATAAATATATATATATTTATTTAAATTACCATGTAAATTTTTGTGGTAATATTAAATACAAATTAAGGATAGCATTATGTGTTTTTTCACTAATTTTTTTAATGAATGTGTACTAAATATTTTTAATAAAATACAAATATATATATTTTAATTTTATGTAATTATAATTACCTGCAATTATGCATAGGATATAGAATAGAACTTGGATGACATTAAGGTCATCAAACCTTTCGAAGAACTTAACTAAAAATATATATTTGTCATTTTCAATTTTTTTATTTGTGATGCTCGATAAAATTTTTGTATCAAAATCATGTGAAATATATCAATTTTCTATTTTAGCGTTTTTCAGATGATTGCTTTTGATTTTTGAAAATTATCTATTTTCATAAAAAGATATTCATTATTTTATTAGTATTTTAATGGAATTTTAAAAAATCTGAAAAATAAATATAAACTCTAAAAATTGAATCTTTTAATATTCTATGTGATTTTGATTTAAAAAGATTATTGAATAGAATAAATTAAAATTTTAGAGATGTTAAGGATTTACATGTGTATAAGAACCTAATAGTTGTTTTAGAGATGTTAAGAATTCACATGTGTATAAGAACCCAATAATTGAGCAGTAATCTACCCTTACATAATATTTGGACAGTTATCTATCCTTACACATAACAATTAAGGATTCACATGTATATGTAATAATTTATAAATAATTATAAACACTTCATTAACAAGTACATTATAAATAACATACTTCCTGTTATTTTTTCTTATATTCAAATATTTTATGATTAACGATCTTTTATTATAACATATTGATATTATTTTTTTTCTATTTTTCATTGTTCGATTCAAAATAACATTAGTGCCAATATTGAAAAACTAAAAAAGTTATCAATGGATTTGAAATGAGTAGCAAAATAATAATATACCAATAAAGTAATCATAATTTCGAAAACATATGAAATAAATATGAAATCAAGTGGTATTAATTGATCTATATTTATCTATATATCTTTATAGCTTTTGCATGGTAATATAATGCTAATACTTAATTTAATTTTGTTGTTTCAGGTCAAACATAAAAAATGAAGAATAGAAGCACTCAAAAAAGTTTTATAGTGGAGAAGTTGCTAAAAGAGCAGATAAGCACACTGAGGTAGTTGCTTAAGGAGCATATATATAAGTAGACAAATGTTCCTGCATTGCCTGATTTGTTTGATTTTTTATTATAGTTCTAAAGTTTAGATGCATTACTATCACATTAACATACACACACCAGCATAAAAAGTCTCGTTGTGGGAAAAATTAATACAAAGTGATAAAAAAATAATTTTTAACATTAAAGACAATTCAAATGAGAGATTTCCTAGTGATAATCAATCAACCGACTTGGTGATTACCACTGATTGCGTATTTGATACTAAATGGGTTTACTTGGGATTATTATAAGGACGTGATCTCTTAATTTATTGACGAATTAAGTGGCTAAAAAAGAATAACATATAGAATACATAATAATATTAATTACAATTAATAGGCTCATGCGGTCTTGTTTGGTATACAGATCGTTCGTGATATTATGGAGATTTTCTTGCAATGTATGAAAAGATGAAAATATAAATCAGTTGTGGAATCATTGTTGCCAGCTTTAATGATGTCAAGACGAGGAATGGTGAACAAGAGGTATCCCTGAAAGTCATAAACAAAATAAAAAAGGAGGTCGGTAAGCTACCATGAGAAAGAGAGGGTGTTCTGTTAAAGAAAAACCTTAAGCATCTGAAGGAAAAAAGAAAGACATATGTATGTAAAATATTTCAAGCAGATGAAAAAAAATATCAAGAAAAACACACTACATAATTAGCCCACATTCACAAAGATGGCAATCAAGCCGCTCATATTGTCTGTCAAGAGAAGAGATGCACTAAGTATAAGATGTGTGAGTTAATTAAAGAAAATTTGCTAGTAGATAGATATCTATACATGAGTATAATCATATGAGATTTAATTATTTAAGAAAATTATGTTTGAAAATAGATATCTATGTAGGAGTATAATTAGGTGAGATTCTTGGTTGTATTTGACAAATATGTTCTCTTATATTTTTATTTGATAGGAGAACATATTTTGATTGACATGAGAAGATAAAAAAAATTATAGTGTTGGAAGATTATCTATTTGTTTTTTGTTGATAGAAGAAAATAAATAATAATTCTAGAGAGTAAAGATTTTTGATTGATAGAGAAGAAAAATAAGTTTTGACATATCTGTAGGAAGACATATATATTTTATTTTTTTGTTGTAACTGGATTATTTTTTTTTCTAGCACTACATCTAATTCAGTTTGTTTCTTTTGATAAATTGGTTATTGTTTATTTTTGTTTATTTGCTCCTTCAGCAACTATCTCAGTCCAATTATGATATTATGTGTTGTTTAATTTGGGTAAATTGTAAATAATGTTGATGCATGTTATGTTTATAAAAAGAATTTAGAATTGAAATATCTATTGTTATTATATTTTGATTATTTTGTTAGTTATATAGTTGTGATTAATACTCAACTTAATCTAGAACCCACCTTTTGTGAAGCTGATACACAAATAAATTTTTCTCATGTGTTACACTAAATATCTTCTTTGATTTGTCAATTTGCAAAATAATCTTGAATTTTATAATTTGAGTTTTTTGCAGAGATTAAAATATAAATGGATTAGTGCACAAGAATCAAGATTAATGATGGGATACAAGAGTTTAATCAAAATTGCATTAGGTTTGAGTTTAGTTAGACTCAAACTTGGTTGATTTGGTTAAGATAAATTGAGCTTAATCAACAAAGAAAAATGCTTCTGCCCAGTGAATCGTTATAACGATTCAGTAACCATTATAACGATTTAGTAACTGTTATAACGGTTCATCTCAATACTAAAAATATTCTAAAGTAGAAAAGTTCTCAACGAAGCCAAAGCGTATCGTTGTGTAACGATTTATCAAGTGATGTAACGTTTTATAAAACGTATAACGATTCAGCTCAATCAAATCCAATGACTATTCTTTCTAAGTCGTTATAACGATTCTCAAATCATTATAACGGTTCAGGTCGAAAATAGTTTCTTCATATGTTTTAAAAGATGTATTTTAAAAGGATCACATCTCTCACTGATTAATTATGAAACAAATTCATCTAGCTAAATCATTATTTCAGAGACCTTACTAATCATATACTAAGTGTAAGAGATAAGCCAAGATATAGAAACACTCAATTAGCCAAATTCTTATTTAAGCTCAATCTAGCTTCTCTCTAATCTCCCAACTTGATCCTTCGTGATCTACTTGTAAACTATTTTTGAGATGTTGTACTCACTTTTCTTGAGCTGTAGTGCTCACATTTTTTGAGTGTGTTGTCACTCATTTCATGTTTTGAGTGTATTGTCATTCACCTTTTTGAGTGTGTTGTCACTCTTATTATTGATAGGTTTGGCATTCATTTTTGTGTAAGGGACCAAGTTCTACAAGTGTAAAATTATTTTTTAGTGTTTTGGTTCAATCTCAATTGTTAGAGGTTGAGAGTCCCAGAGATGTAGACATTTTAAGTCAAACTCCGTTACATATTGTGTTCTTATTTGATCTTTTCTTTTATTTTCTCTCATTTCTTTGATTGCTATATTCTTGTGAGAATTGAATCGAATTAAATTATCTTCCGCTGCCATTACACTTGAATACTAAGTCTCAAATCGATTTATACATTTCTACCTTAGGTTCTTTACATTCTTGCACTCTTTTGACCTTAAAATATCACTACCCTAGGGCCTTCAAAGTTGTATCAAGTTGGTACTCATATATCCACACAAATGATATATATATTTAGTAAAGATAGCATGAACTTAATTCAAAAGATATATCAAATCATTTTCGAATTTTAATTTTTCATGCTCATTAAATTTTTCATATAAAAATCTTATGAGATGCAAAATAATTTGAGGTTTTTAAAAAAATTTAGAGCTGAATTTTTTTAAAATTAAAAACCATGACTTAGAAAACTCGAAACACCCTAAATCTTGAATCTCACAAGGTTTTCATATAAATAATTTAATAAGTATAATAAATTAAAATTTGAAGATGATTTAATATATTTTTTGAGTTTAGCTCACAAAAAGCTAGATCATGCTATCTTTACTCTCTCTCTCTCTCTCTATATATATATATATATATATATTATAGAATTATGCTACGGTGACTCACAAAGTATAAATAAATTTTATATTTCGCTTCATATCTCTTATGTATTCAAAATACTGATTCAACCGTTCACAACTTTTTCTATATTAAAATATACTTAAAGACTATTTTTTATATATTTTTTAAAATAATCTGTTTTTTGAGAGTTAAAAAATCCTTATGATTGAAAATCATAAATTCAATCTATTTTTTACTTGTAAAAAAAGAAGAAAAAATTTTTTAAAAATATAAAATTTGATATTCAAGTATATATTAATATTGAGAAACTTTGAAGACCCTGAGTAGTATCCAATCCCTCGTTGACTTCATATGGTAGATCTCGGTGTTAAAGAAAGAAGGCACGGGGCAAAGGGGCAAAGGTAATTATACGGTTGACAATGGTAAGCCAATAGTAATTTTAATTCAAGAATAAAAGACATGTTGTAAAGTACAAAAATATTTTATATTTCATGACTAATGGTAGTAGCATAAATCCTTGATCAGATTTTTTTCCAATTTAAAAACCCGTACAAAATCTTAGCCCATGTCAAAATGATGATTAAAGCACGTTTAAGATAAATGTTTGGGCTATCTTCGATATCATATTATTTACAAATAGGCCTAATCATGCCCATAAGAAACTGATCCAAACCGACAGACAGAACGCTGCATCGTACTCTTACGACTTGGGAGGTTAAATGGCTAAGGCATGCAAATTTTCATTTCCTATTCATCTTAGCTCCTTTGTACTTCTAAGTTTCTAACACGAAAACATGTTAACCATAGTCCATAACCTCCAGCGACATTTTTCACAGGAATTGAAAGGCAACTTTGACGATCAACAGTAATATTTCCCTACTATCACTATTTCACTCAGTAGAAGTTTTCTATTTCTAGTTTTCAACCCATGGTACCGATGTCTAACTTCCTACGAGGTAAATGGTTGAACCAGGGTGCTATACTGAAGAAAAAAACCTGAGAAAATTTCATTGAAACATTCAATAGCCCATAGAATGAGCATTTATGGCTGAATCAGGATGATTGCTGATGTGAGACAATATCGAACATACTGGAGAACCCGCACCCAATTTCCATATAAACACAACACATTCTCGACCCAAGAATTAAAATTTAAAATAAATAGCTTGCTAATGTTTTGGAAGGCTCACTATTCATTGTGCCAATAGAAACATGAGAGAAAAGAGAAACCAGGTGCTGTAATAAGCCATACATGTATTCAAAAGTACAATACTACATGTTGAAACTAAAAAATGTACTCCCCGCAAAATGATTGCACAAATACCACATCACCAGAAATCAATTAGGAGCAAAGAGTGAACATGATACTTTTTTAAACTGCAATGCAGGGCAAAAATAATAAACAACAGCGATAATAGTGAGGTTTACATGTAAAGACCCTCCGGGACACCTTCCTTCTTTTTGAACATAACCTTCTCCTTTGCTTTTTTGAAGTCCACATGCGTAACCTATTTTTTTCATATACCAATAGAAACGGAGCATAATCAACACCTGAGACAATTTGCAACTAAATCTATGAAATGAGTCATAACGAGTAATAGAAGGTATTATGTACCTTCATTCTCCGCTCTCTCAAGGCAAGCAAACCGGCCTCTGTACAGATCGCCTTGATATCTGCACCAGAGAACTCGTCCTTGGTCATGACAAACTCCTCTAGATTCACATCATCAGCCAGTGTCATCTTTGATGTGTGTATCTGGGTCATACCAAACAAAAAACCTCCACATGAGCAAAAAGAAAGAAATAATTTTTTTAAAAAAAAGTACATCTGTTAGCTATCATCAGGCATGGTTGTTTTAAGTCTTATTTCTTTTCCACTTTGCTTCCATTTTAACATGCACCATGCAGCAGAAACTGTACATTACCTTGAATCTTAATTTAAGAGCAGAAACCAAACTCTATCCCACTCATGCAAAAAGAATACTAAAACCCTTCTTGGTTGCTCATCCAGGCATTCAAGAGAGAATGACAGGCACTGCACACTAACCATATCTAACCACCATAGCTTGTGCTCTTAAAAATTACAGAAAACCAGATGTTCTTCCAAAAACCATGTCAAAAAACAAACGAAAAAAAGAAAGAAAAAAGAAACAGCCTAAATACACAGATGTACATGTGATATACATTTTAAAGGTAAGTGTGCAAACTTTATTTTGACAAAAAGTTGGTAACTAAGATAATAAAAAAGGACCTGGAAAATGCGGCGGCGAGTTTTGATGTCAGGAAGAGGAAACTCGATCTTCCTGTCAATACGGCCAGGCCTGAGCAGAGCAGGATCGAGAGACTCTATACGATTGGTTGCAAGAATAACTTTGACATCACCTCTTGAGTCAAAACCATCAAGTTGATTGAGCAACTCAAGCATGGTTCTTTGGATCTCACGTTCACCACCAGAGTGTGCATCATATCTACAAGAAAGTATATATTCTCAGATTTTCCAACAGATACCAACCTAAGGATTTCAGCTTCTTCACTAAAGTATCTAAAATTCAGTTTACTGCATGCACTATCAAACATGCAAATATCATATACAAGTCGCATCTAATTTAGACCCTCCAAAATGAAAATAATATTTCCACAGCCTACATAATGTTATGCTTTTAAAGCCTCAAAATATATAAACTTCTTTCTTACTGCATTATGTTCATATTAATGTATGCTTATGTCCAGAACTCAAGATCAGAAGTATACTAGGAAAAATGATTTCCAAGCCAAACAAGAAAAGGGAAAAACAGAAGGAGAATTTCAAGTTTGCTTAGAAAACATTCCATATTCAAGAGAAACAGATATTTTATAGATGTCTGCCAGATGTTTCCCATTACAATGAAAATCCAAACTAATTATGCCTTCTACAAACAAGTGATGGTGTACATATTGCAAAAAAATAAGTACTTTAACTGAGAGGGAGCCAATTTTAACGGTAATTGTACCAAATATATGCCAACAACATTAAATCTCAAATGACCATCTTTTAGACTTCCAGTAACATAATTAAATGATTGTATGTTTTAAACTATCATATGATACTACATGCACCCACCATGTTTCTTCATTCTGTCTTTATTTCTGTATGCATCAGGTGATGTATCTGTGTTAATTTTTCCATCTGCAATTGAGATGATATAAGCAAACCCACTGGTTTAAATTTGTCAATTTCTGCACAAGGGAAAAAGCTCCAGAGGACCAGAACCCATTGCCATTGGATCCCTCATTACAAGTTTCCAGGCAAAATTACTTATGTATAAGGACTAGATACTCAGGGGCCCAAATATGAAAATACTAGTTTTACTAAAACATCAGATATTTTCATTTTTGCAGGAGAATTGTGCACATTTTACCTGAACAATAAACTTCACAGAAAATATTCTTCATATATGGAATACGTAAAACAAAATTTGACATTTCTGTAACGTCCAAACATAACTAGTGGCCTGAATTAAATAATGTTGGAAACCCAGTTTACAAGAGCAAAACTTCTCATCATCTAATGATCAGCAAGTAACTTGAAGCACGCAGGACAGTTTAAAATTAACTGAAAC
Source organism: Schoenoplectus tabernaemontani (assembly GCA_037127355.1). Lineage (NCBI taxonomy): Eukaryota > Viridiplantae > Streptophyta > Magnoliopsida > Poales > Cyperaceae > Schoenoplectus > Schoenoplectus tabernaemontani. The sequence goes on along the minus strand of CM073750.1, from coordinate 16,809,368 downwards.
AACATCATGTTTTAAAATTGCAATATAATAGAAAAACAAGGTGGCTAACAAACCTCTTGGTACCAACAGCATCGATTTCATCAATGAAGACAATAGAGGGGGAGAGATCATCAGCAACCCTGAAGAGCTCTCTAACAAGCTTGGGTCCATCACCTAGGTACTTCTGTATCAGCTCACTTCCCACCACACGCAAGAATGTTGCCGATGTTGAGTTTGCCACTGCCTGCATGCATTATAAAAAAATACTTAATTACTGATTTACGACAATAACCGTTTACCAATCCTTCATAAATGGTGTCAAGCAGTAATAACTCCAGTATGCTCTTTTAGAAGATTTTATCAGTCTAATTTCAATGCAGAAAAAGGATTTGTGGCACATAATACATACTATGGATTTAATTGACACATGAAAAATTGATATCTTAGTGACACATAAATATGCATCTTTGGCAGCCTCTTGCAAACCCTTCAAAACATCTTGTTTCATCATTTCATCCCAGGAAAGGAGTCATTAATTTATGGGAGCCAATTATGGACTAGATTTAAATCTGATATAACATGATAAATTATGGATTCTTTGAAAATGATAATCAAGTATACTCTACAGAACAAAAGTATGCACTGGGCACTACCTCAAAATCAAATTATCAAATTTCCAAACTAACACCTCCTTGATTAATAGTCGCTCTGAATACAAGAAGAATAAATGGGAGGGTCTAGGTCTAGTTTATCATTCAAGAAACTAGTTGAGAACAACATACTTTAATTTGGAACTTTTAAAACAAATATACAATAACACACCCTCAAAACCACAAAAAATGAAATGTCATCTACAAATTCACTTCTGGCAGGTTTCTTGTAAAATAGGAAAGAGCATCAGTGAATTGTAGAGATACAGGAACAGCATTTTTCAGCAGATAATCTTCATAATGCTGACTGTGCTGTCAGTAAATTCCTCCTATCAATGCTGTCAAAAGTGCTACCTTATGAAAGCCTGATCCAAGTATCCAAGTTTTGATATGCAAAAACTAAACTACCCACAATTCTGCAATCCCAATTTCCTACATTCAGATAAAGAAAGTAGTACCCCCTACTCCTACACTGCTCTCAACGAATGAGGGGAAAGAAATGCAGTCAAATGTGCCAAATAAGACTAGCAATGTTTTGTCTATGATTGTATTTCAACAATTTCTGATGAAAAAAAAAAGAGAAGAAAAGACGAATAAACAAATTTTCATGAATCAAACCTTGGCAAGAAGGGTTTTTCCAGTACCAGGCTCTCCATAGAGGATAACACCTTTAGGAGGCCTAATACCAATGTCTTCATAGAGCTCAGGATGTGTCAGAGGCAGCTCTACTGCTTCCTTAATCTCTTGAATTTGAGCATCCAGACCTCCTATGTCTGCATATGATTCAAGAGGGGCTTTTTCAACTTTCATCACTGAAACCATGGGATCCACCTCATCTTGTAATATACCAACCACAGATAGTACCTGGCAATAAATCAACCCATAAGCATATGTATAATCACTTCATCATTTCTGGTCATGGTCATCTACAGGAACCCACCTTCATGCTTATGCATCAATTAAGCAAATCAAATAGAAGGTAAATGAATAATATTGGAGCAGACCACCTCTCAAATCAGGACAGCGCTAATCAATATTAAAAGTCCTACAATTGAAATAAAGGTAGTATGATGTTGCTCATGAACTAACTACAAGCGAGGAAATCTATGCAGCACATATATAATAAATTACAAGCCAAGTAGCTGACTGTAGAAACAATGTAAATCAGAAGAAAACCTAACATCTATCCATTGCCTTGAGTTGTGTGAATAATGGCTGCTAACAATGCCAGTATGAGAATCCTAAACGTGAGATCCTTACAAAATAAGAGGCTGTATCTAGTTCCCTACCAAAATTGAAAATAAAACAAGATCCAAAATTCTAGTGAAAGAAATCTCACCTTATTATGCATCAGAATGGCACAACCCGGCTCTAGCTGATCCTTGTCAACAAATGACAAAATCCCAACATAATACTCAGGCCCGACAGAGCTTGATACAATCGCATGGTTTTCATCTATAATTTCCTCCAAGTTCCCCACACTCATTGGCGATCCTCTCAGATCATCGACCTTAGTCCGATCCTCTTCACTCTTGTCTTCATGCGGCTTCAACCTCTCCTGACCCGCCACGAATTCCTCCTCCATCAAGAGGTAATCCTTGACCCGCTCTAGCTTGAGAAGACGAAGACGACACTTGGAGAGCGGCGTCACGTGCGGGAGGCGTGCGGAGGCCTCAGGTCCTTTCTGCTTGCGCTGTTTGCGACCGACACGGGAAGGCGCAGCTGGCGGTTCAAACTTGCGACCTTCCTTCTTGTCGTCACCTCCCTGCTTGCGGTCGCCGGATTGGCCTTGCTTGCCCATGCCACCTGGCGTGCCTTGACCCATGGCTGGATCGTTGTTTTAAATTTGCAAAGTCTAGATTTCCTAGGGTTTGATTGGAAATGCTGGGATGAGGAAGGAGGTGAAGTGAGAGATGCAACTTTGCTGCTTTGGGAACAAGAAAGGTATATAGCCTATGGAACTACAAGAGGAACAGTCGAAAAGGAAGCCACCTTGTGTTTATGGGCTTCTGTAGGTTGTTTCTTTCAATATCAATATATAATAAATGGGCTTTTCAACCCAATAGTGCAATTTTGTTATGATATGTCATATTATTCAGCACAATGTTGCTATTTAATGAAGGAAACGAGAAAAGAAAATTATCCGACTCCAATTTCAGCTCGTGGTTGCAACACGGTTCGGTTGAATTTGATCGGGAATAAGTTTTTATTTAATCTCATATTAGCATCCCAAAATATTAGACTTGTTACTTTGTTAAATATATGTCCATAAGCTTTACATTAGTTTTAAATGTATAGGGGCTAACAAAAATCTAACATGTGCTTTGGAGTTCTCCTCCAAGCCGTTGTAGGAGGATATATAAATATACGAGTATTCATAAAATTAGAAAATTTTGTATTCTAACTTTTTGGTAAATTAGAAGTACTGCCAACATTTGATATACAAGCTACATGTGATATTTTTTATCAACAGTTTTCTCCTAATATAAAATAGTCAGAATTTTCTCTTTGTCAGACATGATTATTCAAACGAAAGAATCAATTGAAAGAACGATAAATTAAACCAAGGTCCTTCTATGTCATACGACTATTTTATTATTATTGCATTGCATTGTCCAAAAACTTAGTATTTCATTGCATATTGTTGTGCATAAAAAAATTGAGTATTACAAAATAAAATTTGTGCCAAAGCATTTATTCCACTAATATCATTTTTATTAGGATATTAGGATAATTAAATGTGATTTGAATTATGCGCGCTATCAAACTGTTTCAAATTTTTTGAAAACAAATAGTGTTTCTAATTATTTGAATATATGAGTTCAATGTCGTCGAACATTATTTTATAACATATCAGAAAAAAAAAAAAGATCGGGTTGGATGAATTATAATTATTATATTATCTACATTCCACTATCTAATGAATTATATATATAATAATATTTAGTATAGTACTTTTTAAAATGATAGGATGAAATAATATAAGATTTTATTTTAAATAAAATATCATTTTTACTTTTAATATATATTTTTTATTTAAAAAAATTGACAAAAGATACTTGTATTTTTGTTTGTTTGTTTTGAAATGATTCAAATTGAAATTGATTGCTTGTTTTGATGTCATACTAACAAAATAGAGATGTATTTGTATTAAAAAAATGAGTTTGAATGTTTTTTTTATAAATGATGAGAATCTAATTAATATATTAGTGTCATTTGTTAGCATATGTTACCATTTTATTACTCGTTTATTAAAACGGATAAAGATAAGATATGTCGGTATGAGTAACTCTAATTTTAATGGATGAGAGCAGAGTATAATTAAATATAATTAAAAAAAGTATATTAATGAAAATATCTTAACTAATCTGTATCATATCCATTGATACCCTTTGTTTTGGTAATGAAGAAGATTTCGTTAAACTAGATTCAGTTAATCCCTTAATTGTAGCAATTTATTTGATTAATTGCCAAATTTATTGTACTCTATAAATACAAGCATACCAATAAATTCATTTTCTCTCAAGATCGGTTTTGTCTGAATCTTTGTTTCGTCTTCCGAGTCTTCTAGCACCCCAGCAAGCCCTACGAAAAAGGGTAAGGGTGTGATGGATAGTTTTTTTGTATATAATAATTATAATAATTATAGTATTAATAATAAGAGTGATAAAAAAAAATTAAAATTTTAATTGCAACGTACCCGCAAATTATGTGCGCGTCTTTAAGTAAACGAGCCAATCGCGGTGCGTTGTCAAACTGTAAAATTTAATTAAGTAATAATAATAATAAATAAGATAATAAGTAAAAAGATTTAATACAAATCAATAAATAATATAAATAAGGAAATAGCTAAAACTAACCGTAAATAGCAATAAATTTAAATTTAAAATAAATAATGAACCAATCAAGTTGAAATTTAAATAAATTTGAACAATACAATATTTGACCATGACATAAATAAACGCGCCACTGATAGTGGCGTTGTCAAACTGTAAAATTTAATTAAGTAATAATAATAATTAATATAATAAGTAAAAAATAAATAATAATCAATTGAAGATAATAAATATTTGTATGTCTTTAAAATATTTATTAAAATTTAAATAAATAAATAATATAAATAATAAGTAAAAAGAAATAGCTAAATACTATAAATAAAAATAGCAATAAATAAATTTAAATTTAAAATAAATAATGAACCAATCAAGTTGAAATTTAAAAAAATTTGAACAATACAATATTTGACTATGACATAAATAAAGTCACAAATGATAATAACTAAATTTAACTACAGACGACTTAATTTTAGTTAAATGAATAGTCTGAAATAAATAATTATGGAGATACATAAATAAATTGATATATATACTTTAAGATGTAATCATGATTGATAAATTAAAATTTAAAAATTAACAAAGTAATGTATATATATATATATATATATATAACAACAAATTATTATATGAAAGAAAATAATAAACGTGTATATATATATATATATATATAATATGACATAGATAAATCAACTGATTAAATCGTTGGTATTAACTTATGATTGATCAAACAAATTTTAAATGAGATCAAAAAGGAATATGAGATTAATTATCAAATAATAAAATCTAAGAATCGAATTAAGATTTATAAAAATATACATAAATTAATATCAAATTAAAATAACTAAGACAAATCTTCTTGATCAATTCAAAATACGACGAATGAAGTTTGCAACGAGAAATCAAATAAACATAAATGGATATGCAGTTCCAACCCGTTATGATGAGAAAACACACAACCGACACCCGACACATAAATTACCAATTCGATCTCATTCTCCCCATTTCCTCACTTCTCATTAAAACACATCCCATCCTACTCTTTTTTTCTCTCTCCAACCCCTCACTGAACCGCTCTCTGATAGACCTCAATTATATATTATATTCAATTAGGATTTTATCTCAAAAACTGTGCATTTTATGTTAATTGTTAAGAATTTATTCAGTTTTTATGTCGAGTTCGCGATACTGCTGCATTTCTTATTATTTTTGCAGGATATTGAATGTAAACAAGGATGTCAACATGAGAAATGATGCTTGGAACGAGATGGATCGAACTTACACGAAGAAATTAAGTGAAAAGCACTTCTGGACAAAATTTGCGGACCGCAATTATGGGATTTGCTCTCTGGTTCTCTCTGATAAGAAAGTGCAAAAATTGCGGACCACAATTTTAAAATGTCGGACCGTAATTTTTGGGCTGACAGCGTGAATTGGCAGTTTTAAAGCGGTTTTCTCATTAGAATTAATAGATTTTGACACCTCTTCGTCCCAGACATCTCTCAACGGACTGGAGAAGAGATCTAAAGCAAGAAAGAAGAGGGAGAACACCATTAGAGGGAGAATTTGAAGGAGAACTCAAGAACCGGATGAGAAATCGTAGATATTCTTGGTGTACTCTTTTCTCATGTTGTACTGTTGTTTAAACATGAATCTTTGTGCAATCCTTGACATGATTTGTGGCTAGACACCCTTCTAGGGGTCTAGGTGTAAACTCGATAACTCGAATGGTTTAATTTACTCGTGTGTTGATCTTTTAGTTCTTGTTGTTTGTGATTGTTATTTTGTCTAAATTGAATGCTTAGTTTTAATCAACTGCATGTTTCTTAAAAGTGAAAGCGGAAACCGAAAGGTGGAACTGAATCTTCTAACCCAAAATAGTGATTTAGGTCGTAGGCCAAGTACTTAATCGTGAAACTTATTATCTAAGGGAAAACCGAGGAAACCCTAGAAATTGTGTGAGGTACCGAAAGGCGAAGTACAAAATCTAGGTTATGCCAAAGTGATTCACTGATCTTAATGGGCTTAGGCTTGTAAGGTGAGGTACTTAATCGTGAAACCCGAATTGTTTAGGTACGGTATCAAGCCACGAAAGTGTAAATTTGATACTAAATCTGAGATTGAATCTCCGACAAACACTAGAACATATTAAAAGATCAAATAGAGTGAAGTGACCAAACGAGTGAGAGTGAAGCCGAAAACCCCTAGAATCCTGTATTTGATAATCTTTTCAGTCATTGTTGTTAGATTTATGCACTTTTAGTTTGATACAAAAAATCTCTTTCGATTGTCTAGATTAGTGAAACTTATTAGAACTGATAATTCACCATTGTCCTTATGGTTCGACACCCCGACTACTACTTGACTAGACCGTGCGCTTGCGGCTGAAATTGAGTATAAATTAGAGTATTTATTAGCTTAGCAAAATACACATCACTCTCTCTCGTGTATATCCCCTCACCCACTCCGCTAGATCTCTCTCTGTCCCTCGCTTTTCCCTCTTTTTTTTCTCAAGCCGCTCTCTCTCACAAGGCGCCTCTCACCAAGCCATACACTATCTCTCTCTTTGGGCGACTCTCCGCCCCTCGTGCTTGTCTCGTTGAAGCGACGTTTGATGCCGATTGTGGCCTTAACCCGGGGCAAAACCCCTTCCCCGTCCCTTTCGTGACTTTCCCGACCTAACCCGAGAGAAAAAGAGTCTCCCCTCCTATAAGACTGCCCCTTGGCCTCCCTTTCCCTGCTTTGCTCTATTTACATCTCATGTGCTCGGAACTTGAATCCCCAAATTGATGAGAACATATTTGTGCTTAATTACTCTATTATTTGGGAAAGGTTGTAGGTCAGAGGTGTTTTGAGGCGATGGAGCTCGGTCTGGCAAGTTTGGTACCCTTTTTCTTTTGTGTGTGTTGTTGTTCTCGTGTTGCCTTCCTGTATTAGTAAATGCTCATATCTCGATCTTGTGTACTTATTACTTGCTGAGATTTATTGTCCGTTTGATGTTGGTTGCTTGGTTGGTTTGAGCGATTATTACTTGTTGGCTCGATTTTGCCTGATTTCATTTGCACTCGTTGTTTGCTCTAGTGACCGACCTAGTAAAGTAAACCCTAACACCTATACTTCCTCTTCCTTATTGGCTTTTTTCTGAGTCTGGTTTTTGTTGGATGATTTGAGGGTCCTGCTATTGATTTTTTTTATTGGTTGATATTATTCTCTTTGCTCGATGATACTTTTAAATTCTTACTTGGGGATTTTTTGTCTTTGGTATTTACCTTGCTTGGTTCTATAGATTCTTGGTTTATTCTCGATCTTTGGTACTGAGGTGTTGTTGGTTGCTGACTTTGTGTCCTGGCCTATCCCTTTAGTGCTTTGCTGGTATTCACTGTTGATTTGTGATATGGGTTGAACCTTTTAATAATAATCTTTAGGATTTTACCTTTGTTGCTTGGACCCGACCCTTTTGATACCCTCATCATATCTTGATCGGCCTTATTGGCATCATGTGGCACCATGTACATATCCTGTTATGAACTGATAACCACACTTGATCTGGCTCTAAAATTTTAATTTATATGCTGTTGGGTGATGATCTGATATTGAACACTATAGTAGTCAGTTGTGATGCTTTGTTGGTTTGAGTTGTTGCCTTTTTTGTTATTTGCGTCTATGCTGCCTCTGATCTCTGATTTTGTAAATCTTTATGGCCTCCACGGTGCTTACTATGTTGACTTAATTGTTGGGCTAAAAGTTATTTTGTCTAAGTGAATTAGAAATAAAATTGAGTTGTGAAATATAGGATTGGGCTAAGATATGGATGTAGTTAAACTGATTGAAGAAAATTAGGCTATTAGGGCCTTAGAAATTCAAACTTAGGGGTAGAAACAAATTGAGCCCATTCAAGTAACAAGATGTAATTGGATAGACCATTGGGCCGACAATGGAAAACTAATTAACTTAAATTCTAATTAGGATTAGTGTTAATAGGATAAGGTCCAATGATTAAAATCTTAAGATAATTAAGTGATTAATTAAAATATGACTAATTAATTGGAGGCCGCCCCGAAAAGTTAGGCGGTATCCATGGATTAATACGTAAACTTAAAAAACGGGAAATTATTAAATTCTCTGTCTGCCCTCGTTATGGGTTACCAATTCACAGACCCAAATGGTTCGGTAGACAGTGTATGATCTCGTTCATTAAAACACCAACACATTTAATAAAATAACAATATTTAATTAAATTAAGTTCAATTTAGTTGAGATTTTCTAATTTCATTCACTTAATAAATATAAATTATAAATTATAAAAATAATGCTAACATAAATAAAATAAGAAGAATATAAATTATTAGAAATAATTAAGATCTATAAAATAATAATTAAAATATATCAATATTTTATATTATAAAATATATATTAATTAATTTCTCTATTTCTAAATAATTAATTATTCTAATTATAAATTCAATTTAATTAAGTGATAACATTTAGTTAACTTAATTAATCTACATAAAATAAAATTAATTATTTTAAATCAAAATAAATATAATCTTAAAACACAAACTTAAGTAATAATGATTTCAATTCAGAGTCATGTATATTCTGACCTAACCAGACCCAACGTGAATAGGATACTCGTCAATTTAATATATTTTGACTTCAAAGGTTTTCGAAAATGTCTTGATGAGCCGACAATCAAGTACACTCAGAATGAGACGACTGTTGAAATCGAGGGCCCCACCGAATACCGAATGATCGAAAGCCACCAACACTCCAAGGTACGATTTCCTGAGATTTACTTTTCTTTCTTCAGAATTAGGAACCCAAACCGAGAATAAAAATATTTTTAAAATAAATCTGAACTGTGATATTTTCTGACCAAACATTATTTAGAGATATGAATTGAACTATCATTGCATCTGGTAAATTGACCAGTATTTTTGGGGTCTACGCGCATTCGCATGTCATAATATATCATATTACATATAGACATGATAGGAGTAGGACTCGAGAAATAGTCTCGAGATAGGATTAGATAGAATTAAATAATCAAATTATAGATTATAATTATTAGAAAATATTATTACTATCACTAATTATTAATTAAGTTAGGTAATTAATCATGCATTAAATACATGAGAGTGCTGAGAGGCGGGCGGGGTAATTCTCAGTATGAGTTGTCTTACATAACCAGACAATTGTGATTACGTACGGTGACCCATAAGCCTCGTGGGACCCACCGGTATGTATATGTATTGCACATCTTTGCTTGTCGGATTATCCACCGACCCCATCATTTGGCGGGTTCGGCTGTGTTAGAGTGTTTTCTTTTGATCAATACTATATTTTTATTATTCTTAATATGATTTAATTTTAAATTCAAATTTGAGTGATTAGGATATCATGTCCTTCAGTGTTTAGTGTGGGCGACCATATTCGAGACTAGAATTTACTTTGTGATATTATATTATTATATTTATTCGGCTTATTTAGAATCCTGGTATTGTCCGAAGGGCTTTCTCCTTTTGGTCCCTGGTTGGTACATAGAAAGTCGGGATACTGACCTTAGTGGGTACAGTGTAGGCTCCCATTTATTTATATTTTATTTTAATATTTTTACGGGATGCGGTCTTATGGCCTTATCCGCTTGTTTTTATTTTGTAAGGTGAATTATTAATAGGCTTAGTTTGGTACATTGTATAGGCTCCCATTTGATTTTGATTTATTAAATCACGTGTAGTTATCTCCTTTTGACGATATGACAACTGAAGACATACTTATCCGCTTGCTTTTATTTTGTAAGGTGAATTATCAGATTTAGCAGACCAGAGTACTTGCCTATGCACGCTCACTCTCTTAGGGCGTTATCGCCTCGGGACCCCGAATCGTCCGTTTATGCGGTATTGGCGCCGCATAAACATAAAGTCCTAAATTCTTAAGTTGGGTCGCTGGTGGCGCCCGCTTAGGCAAGGCCCAAGTTCGTAAGTTGGGACACTGGTATCGCCCGTTTGGGATAGAATTGGTGATTTACAATCGGAGTATTTATTTTGAGTGTTTGATTTTCGTACTTTATATTTTATATTATATTATTATTTTCACAGATTTTTCATTTCGGATTTATTTGTCATTTTATGTCATTCATGTAGGTGTTTTCTCAAACGTGCATAAAATATTATTATATTCACACATATTTATTATATTATATTTAAAATACGGTATCGGTATTTGGGTCCAGTCTAGGAAAGAAGATCAAATCTTAAGCCTGGGTTTAAACTTCGTACTGGGTAATTTTTAAATTACTCACGTTTCCTCGGTGGTTGTGGGATCCAGGTTTATAGGTGCGAGATTGATTTTTGATGAGAGTGCTAAGTGCAGTCATGCGTGATATCAGAGATGTTTCGCCACATCAACACAACGAGAGGCGGGTAGTTTATTTAGACTTATCGGTTATCGGGTTTTTATTTCTTTCTTTGGGGTTTTATTTGAGAGATTTTTGCTACCCATTCCGATGGAGTTAGCTCTGTCGGTGTCGGACGTTGTACTTAACTGTATATTATTTTGTATTATTATTATATTATTTTATTTATTCTGAGATTTATTTTATTTTATTCATTTAGCCTTTCGTACGCACGTCTCGTCGTGCGTATGTGGTGGGATTAATCACCCCTAATCTAATTTATTTATTCTGGGGTGTGACAGACGTCATTGTAAAACATGTTACTGTCACTGGCGTCTTTGTAAATGCGTCACTGTCAGTGGTGTCTTTGATAGTTGATCGGTAGTAGTAATGTTAATTCAACAATAATGGATCGTGATTAGGATGAGTAAGAGCAAAAGCGCCACTGTGCGATGACGTGTTTACACTGTTTTATATAAAGACGCCACTTAAAGTGACGCGTTATTATTCATAGATTTTAAAATTTATTTTTATCACTCTTATTATTAATAATATAATTATTATAATTATTATATACAAAAAAAACTGATGTGATGGATGTCGCTGATGAAATAAAACTTTTTATTTCATCCTTTCCTTTTATCAAACCAACTGAGAGATTTTTTTCCTCGAAATTAAAGCCGAAATTCATAGAATTTAGCTGAATAACCTTGTCATGCATCTCTATGCAAAGTGTGCGACTATTTTTTGTGCTTTCATAACTCAGAAAAAAACGAATGGTGAGAAGAGTAGAAGGATAGATTATCACCATTGAGATTGAAAATTGAGGTTATAATGTTATGCGTAGTATAGATGGTCTATATGTTACAAATTACTTTTCTATCCTTAAATTTTAAATGATTGATTTGACCGTTCAAAATATTTTTTATGAAAAACTTAGTTATAAACTAAATTTTATAGTTTTAAAATTATTTACTATTTTTTAATAGTTAAAAAATCACTTTATTTAATTATTATGATCCATTGAAAAAAATAATTTTCTAATTATCTAAAAAAATAGAAAAAAATAAATAATATAAAATTTGATCTACAATCAATTTTCATATGAAAATATTTTGATTGGTCGGATCGATCATTTAAACTTAAAAAAAATGATTAATAATATACAGATCATCTGTGCTACACGTGATACCGTAATCTATATATATATATTTTTCAATTTCAAGTCAGAAATAATCGATCTGAACCATTCAATCTAATTTTCATATCAAAATCTATTATTAAATCAAAATTTATATTTTTTTTGCTATTTTTTCTGATGAGGAGAAAATGACTTGATCTGAGAATTCTGGTTCATCCAAAAATGACGGTTTCCCCCTATCGAAAAAAATAGCAAATAAATTTCAAAAAATATAAAATTTGGTTTACTAATAGATTTTGATATGAAGATTATATTGAGCGGTTTGGATCGATCATTTCTGACTTAAAATTAATAATAGAGCGCAAAACACACAACGCTCTTGTGCTTTGCAAAACACCATAACCTAATTATATATATATATATTATATATATATATATTAATTAATTATATATCACAAGACTTTTTTAGAGATTTTGGAGACTATTATTCGAGCGAGAAACCATCGCTACCCTGTGCTTCGAAACTAAGGAACATTTGATCTTAAGAAGAAAAGAAATAAAATACAGGTACTGGATTCATTAAAAGAGATAAGAAGTGATAACCTATGATACTGAAAAAGTCCAAGAGAAAGCTGCTATTTTCAATTTTTATTTCAACTGATGCTGAATATAACGGAAATTATGGATGGATTCATATGTTGAACTTAATTCTGGATGCTTTATTTGGTTGTTTACCAGGTTAGAGAAGGAAACAACTAACTGTATGGTTGTGTTTAACGTGAAACCATACCAATTAGGTATTATACTGACATTCCGCTACTAATCAGGTATGCACTTTGTTATTTCTTAAATAAGTTTCTGAATTGTCCTTTTTCAAAAGATAATTTGTTTATAGTATTTTAGTAACTTTGTCTCAAGTAGAACTCCTTACACTAATTACTCAAGTTAATTTGGTCGGTGTGCATGCCACACTCTGTTGCAATTGAGATAGATTTAAACAGTCAGAACTTAAAAGTATGTTCTTATCTTATTGTTTGGATGTGAAAATAATGATATTGTAAGCATACTAAGTTACTAACCCCCTATATATGCTTCAATTTTAGGAAGAACCGATTGGGTACACCTTGATGGTCAAGTTGGATATTCTTCATTTATTATTTGATGATTTATTTGCTTTGAACGAGGTCATGGACATGTGTACCAGTTCAATACCAGTATATTGCGATATTTTTTGGTACACTTCTACAATACCTATACACATGGGCACATGGCAATATATTTGATTTGATTGTGTTGCAAGGATAAGTGTATTTCTAATTTGAAGATGTATTAGCTCACATTCAATAGATGTTGTTTGATTAATCAAAACAAAATGTCACAATTGCTGAAAGCTCAAAATTTTTGCCTGAGACATTATATTGCATTATTTTTTTCTCTTTAGGTTTCTACCCGCTTTCGGATTTGTAATGTAATTTGTGGGCGGTATTATCAACATTGATATACTTGTATTTGATAATATGCAATTGTGATTTATATGAGAGAAATTGGTACTAAGTTTGCACAAACTGTCCGGATAGTGATCTTGCTCACTTGCTTCGTATTTGATTCTTGATTCTTCCCCGCTCCGCCTTTTCCCTCCGTTCTTCACCTCCACCTTTGTCTTCTCCCCACTGGCCACTGCCGTCTCCTTTCTTTCGCTTCTTTACCCAGGCGATCTCCCGTGGTTATTCAAATCTCTCAAAAGTAAAAAAAAAAAAAAACCCTAGTTTTCCTCGCTCAAGACCTCATATAATTTAATTACACATGACATAATCATATAAAGCAGAGTAAAGCATGTTATGAATCGGGGGAATAAAAAAATGCACTTCGAATGCTGCATATAATTACACATGACATAATCATTAGACAAGACTGAAATTTCTCTCTTTTCCCCTTTGCCAAGTAACTGAATAAAAATGTTATATCTATATTTTCGAGATTTACATATCTACATAAATTCACACATTTAAAATCTCAACTCTAATCAATCAATAAGTGCAAGAAAACCAAAAATAGCCCCAGAGATGGAGAAGGCGTACCCTAGAGATGAGCACACAAAAAAAAAAAAAAAAGAAAAGAAAATGAACTTACAATCTCAAATTCTCTGGGTATACCTGCAATAATCACTAGAAGATCTGGACCCACATGCCAGCCTCTGCAACCCTTTGGACAGCCTGAGATAAATATCAATTTGAAGAAATAGAGAAGTCAGCTGGGATTGCCTCTAAAGCTTGAGAAAAACAAAGTCCTCGATAGCAGGGATTTCACCAATCATTTTCAGAGTGTCCTTCTCAGGCTCCTCATCGACTCCAATAGCCATTATTGCTTTCTTTCGTGGTGCTGTTCTTGCCACACTCATAAAATTCACATTGATATTTTTGCCTCCCAGGACCGACCCAACTTGTCCAATCATGCCAGGCTGGTCCACCTGATGACACAAGATCAAATTTCCTTCCAAGCTTACATCAACGCTGAATGAACCAACCATAGTAAGCCTTGGTATGCCATCCCTAACTTTCCCCTCGACTCGTAGATAACCCTCATCCGAGAGGGCACTTGCAAATCTGTTAACGGAAAAAAAAAACATATGCATGTCAGATTAAGCTTTCTAACAAGTTTTTGATTAACTAGGTATTATAGCACAAGGTCCTGGGTTTAAAAGCAACCAGTACAAGGGTTACAGTTTTGGCTATCAGTACTGTTTTACTGATAAGAAAGATTGTAACATAACAAAAACTTGGTCACAATTAAAAGGAATCAGGTTAAAATGGAACGTATAGCAAACAGAATTCCAGGCCATATGAAAAGGCAAAAAGAAGATGAGAACACAATGACATGCTTACTTTTAGTTGAGATAAGAAAATAACAAAACATACGGATGAGCTATTATATTAAAAGTAAAAAGGAGATCAGTTAAAAATTAAAACCAACTGCCGCATTTTGGGTGCTGAAAGCATAAATGGATGATTTCATGTGTGCTTGCTAAGAAATACCCAGGTTTTCATTACATAGACAAATGAAATAATACTTTTGTTCCCCTTCACTCTATTATATCGAGAAATAACCATTCTAAACTTACCAGTTATTAATCATTTACTTCACTCTATTATATTGAGAAATAACCATTCTAAATTTACCAGCTATTAATCATTTATTTCTAACAATATATAGAGGAAAACAATTAAGACATCATAGCTCTGGGTGTGGAAGAAAACATCTTTCATTTCAGCAAGTGCAAATGTGAAATTTCCTTAAAAATCAAACATGCTATCTTAATTTACAGAAATAGTAACCAGACCTCGATTCAACATTTGCCAGATGTATCTGAACGGAATCAAATGGAATCTCAGGCGAACCATCAACAAATATTCTCTCCTCACTCAAGCTGAGGCCACGCTGCTTAGAGACAAAATCTGCATTGACAATGTTGACAAATACACTTGAGATGGGCTCCAAAAGGCCCTTTGTTACCATGGCACGGAGAAGCCTCGTGTCTAAGTCATCTGGTTCCCGTGAAGAGGTGTATACCACCTTGACACCTTTGATGCCGCTGCTTCCAGACACAAGCTGGACAGCTAGGCGGCCAAGTTTCTCAGCAAGTGTGATATAAGGTGACAATTCTGACACCACCTACCATGTTAAGGAAAAGTCGTTGGGTTCATTTCAAATTATAAATAATCGATGATTCAAAAAAGAAAGAGCATTTAGGGTCAAGCAAAGGCTCAAATTAAGGGCACCTCAAAAGGAATCATAGGTGCATTTACTGCTGTGGCAGCAAGTTCACCTTTAAGTGCTCCAATCACTGCCTCGGCTACCTCCATGGCTACCCCTTCCTGTGATATGTGCTTAATTTGAGTGTATTTGAAAAATGCATTACAAAAAGCTCGAGAACATCAAATGTACCATTCTAACTGAGAGTGTTTCAGGTACCAACCATAAGTAAAGAAAAGATCTAAAACTACTGGTCCTACTTGTGCCATAAAGCAAAGAAACATAATTTTTATCTGCAAGTGTCAATGAGAGAGGTCAAGTCGGGTCCAATTCAGGTCAACATTATTTTATTATTTTTCCCAGATGGGTCTGACCCAACAGAAGATGAAACTTTTTAAACCCGAACCCAACCCAAACCGGTCACGGACAAGCTGATCTTAAAAATGATAAGGTATTTAATCTTTTTATATATTTATGCAACTTGCAATTTAACCTTAATTAATATATAATTATTATTAATATGTAAACTAATTTTAATTAATGTTAAGTTTCAAACTAAATCCAACAAAACACAATTAAAAAGGTCAAGCCGACCCGACCAGAGTTGGGTAAAAATAGCCGGATTGAGTCAAGAATTTTAGTACAAACCACCTTGTAGTATAAATAATTAGACTTTTTTGCTGTTCAATCGACAGAAAACATGGCTTGGTTGAATAAAATTTATATTGGGATTTTGGAAAGGTTATTTTTCAGAATAAGACAAATATTTAAATGAACCTGAGCCTCCGTTGTGCTAGCTCCCAGATGAGGTGTAGCAATGACATTTTCATGTTGAACCAACTTGCTATCCTTTGGTGGAGGCTCTTCAGTAAAGACATCAAGTGCAGCCTGAGTACATTAAATCAAAATAAAATGAAATTAGCAAAACGTTTTACTATTTGAGAACCAAAAATTAAACGAACTCACTAAATAAGTTTCACCTCATTATATTAAACCATCAAACTCAAACTGTGTTTCCTATTGTTCGGAGCTCAGACAAGAGTATTCCTTTGATCATATGGAGCTAAACATTTCCTTTTCTCAAGTCATGACGTTCAAATTGTGAGATTATCCTATTAAAAATAACTCCCATTTGTGACCCTGTAACACATGAAACTCAATCTGCTAACAGTTACCTGAGCAACAGTTCCATCATCAAGAGCTTGCACCAAAGCTTCTTCATCAATAACCCCACCTCTTGCCACATTCACAATCCTGACCCCTTTCTTGACCTTTGCGAAAGTTTCTTCATTAAAAAGTTTATTTGTGGTGGGTGTCAGAGGCATGTGAAGGGAGATAAAATCAGCAGTTGCAATAGCCACATCAAAAGGAACAAGCTCAATGCCAATTGCACGGGCTCGGTCTGCAGGTGCATATGGGTCATGGGCTATCACATGCAGACCTAAACCTTTGGCACGTCTGGCAACCTCAGATCCAACCTTGCCAAATCCCATCACAGCTAGTGTTTTTCCAACAAGAGATGCTCCAACATACTTGCTCCTTTGCCATTTACCTGAAGAGAAGTAGAAAATTAAAAACATGTGCGAAATGGGAGTTGTGCCTCGTATAGTAAGGTAGCAGACTTTTGCCCACTTTTTTTATAAAAAAAAAAAGAAAAGAAAAGAAAAAAAAATTGTAATGAAAAGAGTCTGCACTGGCATCTTCAGCCATGAATTAATAATGAATAATTAGCTGGTACTGATACATTCAAATCTGTTAACCATTGCTTGCAAGTTTTCCAATTTGTATAAGTTTGTACCTACCAATTGTATATTGATAGAGATATTGGTACAAATACTACTATACCTCATTTGTCAGTAGTCAGCAACTGTAAACATTACATACTATAACATGGAAATGGCTCTCTAATAGGAAAAAAAGCCAGAAGTTTCAAACTCTTATAGCAACCAAGTCACGGATGAGACAGTTTAACCTTTATAGTTAAATAAACAAGTCATTCTTGTGGCAATCCCCAGCCTTGGTGCTACATCTGCTTGATAGTCACTACTCAGTCAAAATGATGTCAACGGACCACACATACAACTAAAAGGTGAAAAAGAAAAGCGCATGCCTGCCTTTAAGGAAGCATCAGCAGCAGCAATGTTGCGGGCCATAGCAGTCAAGAGGGCAATGGCATGCTCCGCTGCAGCGATAGTGTTAGCGGTGGGGGCATTCACCACCAGGCACCCGCTTTCTGTTGCTGCTTGCAGGTCAACATTGTCTATCCCCACCCCTGCCCGCCCCACCACCTTTAGCCTTCCTCTTGATGCCTCAAATACATCTCTTGTCACCTGTACAGGCACGAAACCCTTCAATTCACAAGCTTGTTTTTTTGTTTTGTTTTGTTTTGTACAATTTTGTTGTGGCTTTTGGAAAGGATGTCCACAGTTCTGCATCTTTGATTTTTCATGGCCCGTTCTTGTGGTCTGACACTGTGAGATAACTAGGAGGATTGTATAGTAAGATTGGCATGTTGGGATCTATTAATTCAACTTGTGTTATCAATTCCTATTTTTCAACACTAGTATATTGGCACTCACATATGTTTTTTAATGGAAATTGCTCCACTATGCCAAGTTTTCTTCAAAGGTTCATATTTATATGAGCTGATTACTCTATTTTATTGAGATTTCCTAAATTTGAATGAAACAACTATAAAATGAATTTTGTTAAATCCATATTTATCAGTGCTCATTTTCTTTCTAAAATTAGAAAGAAATTAAAAGCAAAGTAAACATCCCCTACTTACATTTGTTCTATTTCTATTACTTTAATATAACGGCTCCCATTAGCCCCCACATTTGTTATTTTTCAGTTGTCTTTTGTAGGACTTGAACCTACATCTCCCCATAGAGCGGCAAGACCCATGCTAGGCCGCCTACAGTTCTATTGCACTTCAATTATTGCTTTTACAATTGTGATATGATATTTATTATTTAATGAAACGGAGAAAAGCACAATATATTGATACAAAGATGAGTTTATTCAGTGTGGTCCAACGTACATTTTATTGGTAAAGTCAGGTGCCAACCAAAGTGAGCATTTTCATTGGTCGTGGTATTTATATAGTAGCAATGACTATGTACTAAAACTGAGTTATACACTCTAGATATTCTAGATTCTATATGTCACATATGCCACTGTTAGAAGGTTTCTTCAATCAAACCAATTCAAGTTTCCTGTTTGCAACATTGGAGCAGGAAAGAAAGACAACAACACAAAAAAAGGAGCTGATATACAGTTACACGCTTGTTGATATCATCATCGATATGAAATTAGTATGCACATTATATGAGTTATTGTGTAAATTAATGATATTGAATAAGAACTATACAAAGTTAATGATATAATAAAATTGTTAACATGCATAATAACTACTAGTATCTTGCTCATGTATTGCTACGATGATATCTTTTAAAAATATAAAAATTCATATTTTAATGTGAAAAGAAAGAAAATAAAAGTGAAGATAATTTAGTAATTAATGTAAATTTGAATCATGGATAGTTGGATATATAATTAATGTAAAATAAATATAGAATTGAGAAGAAAATTGATATTTAGAATTTAAATAAAGTTGATATTTAGAATTTAAGGAAAATTGAAATTCATAATTGATGGCAATCTAAGGAAAAAAAGTAAAAAATAAAAAAGTAGAGTCGTGTAACAATCAAAATTAAAAAAAATTATAACTTCAACACAAATGATAATAGAATAGTAACATTATTTGAGGAATATCAATTCGATGACTGATATTAATTCTAAAAATTCAATAAAAAATCTAAACTGTTGAAAAATCACAACACTTATATTTACATGCTTAATAAGATAAGGAGCGCTTAATAAGGAGTGTAGTTAGTAAGGAATGTGAATAGAGATATGTGCATAACAATCCCGTATCGATGTGTATCAAATCGCGTATCAATGAAATATTTTTTTTCTAAAAAAGAAAGACTCAGTTCAATACTAAAACCTTGGTGCTGCTTCGAACAACAAGTGCATCGCAGAGAGAGATTTTCGCGCAGAGCTCCTCAGGCGAAAGGTCATAAGCACAATCAACATTCGCGAACTCCCTCAGAAAATCCAACCCCGCATCTCCTAGCTTATCTGCAACAAGAATCGTCGGTTTGACGCCAGCTGTCACCGCCTTGGTGGCGGCAGGGATGGAGGAAAGGAAGCGGAGAGAGCGGTTGGAGAGATGGTGACGAGAAGAGAGGCGCAGGGGAGGGAGAGAAAAGGAAGGGAATGGAGACAAAAGGGAGGGAATGGCGGTAGGGTTTGAAGCGGTGAGTGTGAGAGGTCGATGGGGAGAGGGAGATGGAGTTGCTAATAGCGCCATTTTTGGAGAGTAGCGTAGCGGTGAGCACTGAGTGATGAGTGGGAGAGATTTTGGATGACACAACTGTACAAGTTATTTTGTAGGTAACCCCTTCATAAAATATGAAATTGTAAAGTAAATAAAACACTGGTGGTGCTTTCCGCATGTTTTAAGAATTGAAAGAACAATTTTAATAGTTTCTTTGTCGTATTATTATTATTAATTGCAAACTACAACCACAGTTAAATTTAAATAAACTGAATATTAACATTTCTAAATAAATCGGTAACGTCTTTAAACTTGTGTATTTTTTTTTTTTTTTTCGGTTAACTGCTTGATCAAATTTGATTGAAATATATGGATCAATTAAAACAGAGAAAGGTTTGGTTTCAGTCCCTAAATTATTTATGTTTGGTTCATATTGCCCTCTAAACTTTATTTTGATTTTAGTGTGTCCATGTTTTTTTAGTTGAGTTCAATTAACCCCCTCTGTTAAATAGTCCTGTTAGAGAAAAGTTTGTCCAACGTTCTCTTAAGCCCTTTCCTTCTCGCTCCAATTGCTTGCAATGGAAGAGTTTCTTAACTAAAATAGTGTCATTGTGGCTCCTGGCTCCTATCCTTTCTCTCCTCTCTATCTAACTAAAATCAATTTATCAACAAAAATTGAAATGGGTGGAATTGAATTTTGCCTGTATCAGTTTTGTCTCAGCTTTGAACCATCTGCATTGTCAGATCTTCTCCTCCTCTATCACACAAAGAATGCTTGGGTCATTCTCTTAAATATCCTAGATCTTATTTAATTGTGGGTTTTACTTACTTAATTAGCAGTTGGAATTATAGGCGCGTGTATTTTATTGATCGAACCATACATACTATGATCCATCAAATTCATACAGAGCTGTGAGGATGATTGAGCACCTTTGTTTTAACAGCAACATTTAACCCGCGGGGGGGGGGGGGGGGGGTCAATTGAACCTAATTAAATAAAGAGTTCAGTTATATAATTGAATCAAAATAAAGTTTAGGAAGTAATTTGAATTAAACGACTGAAAAAGTTAAAATAGACTTTTCTAATTAAAATACAAGCTCACTTTCCTATTCAAGCTGTCAACGGCCCATCTTCGGTTGGGTCACTTGGGCAGTTTTCCCCCTCAATCTGAAAATATGATGAACTAATAGATTCAAATAAAATCACAAAATTATTATGTCTCAGAGATGAACAATAGATTACGTAGCTGCTGTTCGCATGCTGATGTGGTCAATATTACTGTTTGCAGTTGTTGCATATGATCACTTAATTATAGGTGCTCAGTAAACGTGGGGTGGGACCGCGGGATACTGTCCATCACCATATTTTGGAAAAGATTACATGTAATCAAGATATCAGATTCATGGCATAAGACTATTTCATATGTGTAAGCAGCTGCGCGAAGACATACACATGGCCACATGAGGTGTATGCGTAAACGGAGCGAATTCGGAGAGGTAATGCTGATACGGTGATACCGAATTCGGATCCGGCTTGGCGGCTTCCAACGAGCAAATATATAATACAAAATTTATTCAAATAATGCATAATCTCAGTCCATGAAATGAGGCATACTTGCCATTACAGAAAAGTAAAAACAGCAATCCGTCGATACATTAAACTCTGAAAAAAGCAAGGTGAAACACTAGTGCATCAAAATAGAAGAACAGATCAAATTGCATCCACTACTCAGTTTGCTTTTGAAGCCGCTTGATGAGACCATCTAGGTGCCGCTCCTGAGATATTTTGTTTGTGCATATTCGTTGAATCTGCTTGGCATTGTGTCGAATCAACTTCCCTTCTTCTTCAATCATGACACGACGAACAGTTCTTGCGACCCCATTTCGATCAAAGCTTCCGGTTTCAGAATCTCTGGGCACTTCAAACCCAACCCCTCTTTCCTCCCACAACCGTGCAATTAATCCACTTTCAAAGGCCAGCGGCAGCAAGATCAAAGGTTGTCCAAACTGCATGCTCTCAATCACCGAATTCGCACCACAATGTGTCACAAAACCACCTACAGATGCATGGGCTAAGATCCTCATCTGTGGGACCCAACCCAGAGCAACACGTCCAACAGCCTTTATGCGGTCTTGAAAATCAGCTGGCAACATGTCAGTAGTGGTACCACCCATGCCAGTTGGTTTTCTGAGGGCCCAAAGGAAAGGCACCGCAGACATCTCCAGACCGAAAGCAAGTTCATGCAATAGCTCGGTGCTCAGGGCAACCTCGCTTCCAAGAGCTACATAAAGAACTGAGTTGGGGGGATGTTTGTCGAGCCAATCAATCACGTCTAATTCAAGCTCGCTGCCTCGAGTCACTTCCGCCGAACTAATTTCTTCTGCCGGAGGCAGCAAAAGACCAAAAGGCACAACATCTTTCTTGTAAAATTCAGCAAGGAGGGATAACCACTTGGAATCAAGCTCGAAGCATGACCTCAAGCAAACAAACTCACTTTGTGTGATAGCGGAATACACAAGCTGCATGACACTAATGTCAGACTCATTTGGCTTGGTGCCCTTTAGAACCCACCGAGCCTCGTGGGGGCGATATGCGAGGTTGGAAGGAAACGGGATCCAACTCGGTGGCACGGTGAAGTCTTTGAGTGTCGTCCTTGAGGGGTGGATGTATTCTGAAAGCGGTCCAAGAAATGCTAGGAAACAAGGCTGGGAGACACAGAAAAAGGCGCATGGAATGCAAAAGACTTTGGCTATCTTTGGAAGCCAGTGGATTGCATCCATGAGGATCCAATCAGGCTTTGTACTTTCGTGTGAGCAAGCCGATTCAAGGAACGCCGAGAAAGGTGCTGCTAGGCCATCGAACGCCTTCTTGAGGTACTCCACGTGCTCTGGCGGAATGTCTCTGGTGGATTCAGCGGTCTCCGGCAAGGATTCAACCTGAGGAAGCGCCAGCGGCACAAAGGTTATGAGTGATGATAAATGGGACGGGATGCAAGGGAGGCGTTCGATGTTTCTGGGAGTGGAGATAAAGGTAATGTGGTGGCCATGCATAGCGAGTGACTTGGCGAGCTCAAAAAAAGGGTGCATATGGCCAAAGGCTAACCATGGAAACAACACGAGGCGAAGGGAACGATTGGCCTCCATGATTAACGCAAGTTACTTTGCCTGGGGTGCTGAGAACGGGAGTTAGAATTAATAGAACTCTCAATTATGCTGTCAGAGCCTAATTAATTAATGAGCTGGGGTCCCTAAGTAAAATATGAAACTTAAAAGGCGTTCAAAAAAATAGAACCTCAAGGGACGCCCAGATCATCTCTGGTGTGCTTTCCTTTAATGTTAATTTTTTTTTTTGCCTTTCATAATCTCTTTTTTCTTTTATAATCTCTATAAAATTTAGCTGAATAAACGAAATGAATAATCAAATAGATAATTATTATAATTTTCAGTTCTGCGATGAGGGAGTGCTTCTTGACTATCAAATCAGTTTAAGTGGCTTTAATTTTTCTAAATAATTTAATATTTATTTATTTATTAGTATCTCAGTATATTTTATATAAAGTAATTGATAAATATTTTATAGTTATTAGGATTGTTTGATGGGTTATTTACTTTAAATATATGGACAAGGAACCTAAGGAAGAGTTATTTTGAAATAGGGGATATTTTATTTTAATTTATTCTGTCTAATTGTCTCATTCTTGTTGTAATTTGTGCTATTATTTTGCAGTTATAATTTAGTATGGCTAATATAATTTTCTTATTAAATAAAATATTGATATCGCATGGTTGCAATTATGTGCTGATCGATTCAATATTTGAATTCCATCAGTAATATCTAGCATGTGTGCATGTGTGTGTGTGTGTGTGATGAAATGTATAAAAGGAAAAAAAGACAACAACATCAAATGATAAAGAAAAGGATACAAACAACTCGCAAGTACAACAAAACTCATCATTATACAAGCACTTCATGATATAATCATACCTAAGTACAAACATATTATGAAAGTAAGTTCAAAGTATTGCTCTGAAAATTACAAACAAAATTATTCAACAAATGAGCTATAAAAATTTAAATAAATATTTTTAAACATAATAAACACACAATTTATATGTCATGACAACAAAAAATAAATTTAGATACAAAATCAATAAACGAACTATAAACATGTGATCCATAATAAATATTGTTATACATAAAAGTACACAAAATTTATGTCTGACAACCAAAAAGAAAATGTTGATATTCTTCAAAAAAAATGCAAAAATAACTAATAACGTCTAATAAAAAAAGATGTATACATTATCTTCTCCATTCATATATTCTAACTGTATTATCTTTTAACAAAAAAAAAAGTAGGGAGCACCGAAGGGAAGTAGTATCTGCATTAATTGATTGTCTGCGGCTGGAGGCGTATTAAGTGCCCACAAATCTCAGTGAAGAAATTGATCGGAAGGTCAGCATTCAGTGTGCACCAGCAAAAATTGCTCATTTAAGTCACCCAGCAGCTACCACCCACTGACCCCCTCCGGATCCAATGAGCTTTTGTCGTGCACCCAAATTAATTGAATTATCGGTGGAACCGGTGATATGATGTTAAAATAGTACGATTCATATTTAATACGATTCAATATTTTTTTTTATATGAATTGTGAAGATATATTTGAGACGTTGTGAATCGTCACTTATCGTTTGTAATTCACGATTCAAAATTTTATACTATTAAATACTAACAATGAAAATCAAATCACCCAGTTTATTCCCTACACAATGTTTTTTTATAGTCTTTACTCTTTTGATAGCAAACTCTACACCGCCGAGCGAGGGAGAATGAGTAGGATCAATAAAAAAATAAGAACCAAACCGATGGAGGTAGAAAACGAACAAGAGAAAAAAATGTGTGCAATTGGATTAAAAAAGTAATCTAAAATTATGTGCGTGGATAGATTTGATTCATAATTTTTTAGTAAAAATAATTAAACCATTAGTATCGTCCATGATGAATCAAAGTGGGTTTAGAGCTCTCACAAGATGTTTTTGGAGTTGACTATTCAACATTTTAGTTCGAAATTAGAGATACTTTATTTGACTTTTTATTCAGCATATTTTCAAAGATGTGGTACACAATCATTAAATTCTTTATTATAATTATATAAATAATTCCACACTAATGCAACAAAAAATATTTTTCATCTATGATAAATAATTAGTAACACAAAAAATGAAAAAAAATAAAATAACTTATCTAATATGAAAAAATATATTTTTGTTGAATTTATATTTAAGTTATCATTGTTAGTTGATTTATTATATGAGTTATATATTTATATATCATTCACATGGTGCACATCATATTATTGTACAATATAAATATGATATAGAGTTATATTATAATGAATTTTCAATAAAAAAAACTTCACTAATTTTAATAGTTCACTATTTTTAAGACAATTTCTAGTCTTATCTCCTAAAGAAAAAGAAAATACTATAAGTTTAATGGTCTCGGGTTCAACACCATTAATTTTAACCGTGTTACATAATTCTTCAATCATGATAAGATGTTGGTTCAGATCTTCATGGGCTAAATCGTTGAACATGTGTTAGGAGAGCATGTTCAAGAAAGCGGGGTTTAGCTCGAATTTGTTTGCTGCTACATTAGGCACCGTGTAGCATAATTAAATTTCAATTGCTTTGGGGGCAGCAAAGTCCTTCAAGGAATGGTTCTCATCATTCTCTGTCATTTGGGCTGCTTCTTCGGTGGCGAGATGGATAGACGGCTGTTCAAGCAGAGAAGTTATCTCCTTGGCTCTATATTTGTACACCAAGAGACCTGATTGCCCGGCCAAATCAAGTCTTGAAAGAGCAATAAAAGTAAATCACAGAAAATAAAAGGAAATAAAATAAAAATATTTAGTCTCAGCTACTAAAAATCGAACCAAATACGTTATTCCTCAGCAACGGCGCAAAAAAAACTTGATGTATATTCTGCTAATCTAATAAATACCCTAATTTATACTTAATTTTAGTCACAAGCGTACGACCTAGTCACGTAGTAGTCGGGGTGTCGAACCACAAAGACAAGGGTGAACTATCGGTTCTCACAAGGTTCACTAATCTAGACAATCAAACGGGTGTTTTGAATTAAATTAAAAGTGTAGAAATCTAATAACAATGACTGAAAATTTTATCAAATAGAGAATTCAAGGATTTTCGGCTCCACTCTCACTCGCTTGGTTAATTCACTCTATTTGATCTTTTAATATGTTTTAGTGTTTGTCGGGGATTTAATTTCAGACTTTAGTACTAAATTTATAATTTTGTGGTTTGGTACCGTACCTAAATAATTTGGGTTTCACGATTAGTACTAATTGGCATAACCTACATTTTGTACTTCGTCTTTCGGTACCTCACATAATTTCTAGGGTTTCCTCGATTTTCCCTTAGGTAATAAGTTTCATGATTAAGTATTTGGCATACGAACTAATTTGTTATTTTAGATCAAGAGATTCAGTTTCGTCTTTCGGTTTCCGCCTTCACTTCTAAGATAGCATGCAGTTGGTTAAAACTAAGCATTCAATTAAGACAAAATGACAATTACAAATAATAAAAACTAAAAGATCAACATACGACTATAATTAAACCATTCGAGCTATTGAGTTTACACCTAGACCCCTAGAAGGGTGTCTAGCCACAAATCATGTCAAAGATTGCACAAAGATTCATGTTTAAAGAACAACACAACATGAGAAAAAAATAAAGAAAAGAATACACCAAGAAGATCTACGATTTCTCGTCCGATTCTTGAGTTCTCATTCTTCAAATTCTTCTCTAATAGTGTTATTCCTCTTCTTTCTTGCTTGGGATCTGTTTTTCAGTCAGTAGAGAGATGTCTGGGACGAAGGGATGCAATAATCTCTTAATTCCAAAGAGAAATCGCTTTCAAACCGCAAGTTCGCGCTTCCAGTCCCAATAATTACGGACCGCAATTCTTGTGTTTTCTTAACAGCGCGATTCCAGAAAGCAAACCCTAGTTTTGCGGTCCGTAATTTTGACAATTGCAGTTCGTAATTCTGTT
Organism: Schoenoplectus tabernaemontani; assembly: GCA_037127355.1. NCBI lineage: Eukaryota > Viridiplantae > Streptophyta > Magnoliopsida > Poales > Cyperaceae > Schoenoplectus > Schoenoplectus tabernaemontani. The sequence goes on along the minus strand of CM073750.1, from coordinate 16,782,200 downwards.
CAGAAAGTGTTTCACTTGATTTCTTCGTGTATGTTCGATTCATCTCGCTCCAAGCCTCATTTCTCACTTTGACATTCTTGTTAACACTCCTTAACCTACAAAAATAACAAGAAATGCAACAATATCTCGAACTCGACACAAAAACTAAGTAAATTCTTAACAATTACCATGAAATACATAGTTTTTTGAGATAAAACTCTAGTTGTATATTATATATTATTGAGGTTTATCACTGCTCTACCAATTGAGGTGACAATCGGATGGATCGGATCAGATTCAGATTTGGACGGATCTGATAAAGAAAGTTTGACCAAAAATATTTGTCTGACGACCAAGAAATCCGATTGTACGAGGAAGAATCTGCCTTTGCCAAGCGTCAAAAATACCGGGAATACTCCTGACTAGTACGATGTAATTCTAAGAAGTTCCATTGTCATATATTGTTATAATTCTAAAATTATTGCATAGTAAGTAAAATTATAAAGGAAAAGTATTTTGTCTTTACTGGTGCTTGTATCAATCCTGACCGGCACGATGCTGGTACAGGACTCGATTTATTATCTGGCAGGATTGTTATTAGCATTGTGCTAAAAATCAATAATGTCGGTTTTTATGTCATCTAAAGAGAAGACCCATAAAAATTTGGGATCTTTTTCATGTTGTCTAGCATCCATCGTCTTTGCTGGAGAAATCTCAGTACACAATTTTGTTTTATCAGAATGCAAGACCCACGGAACATGTCACAAAAACCAAAGAAGGTAAAGATAGCTGCTAATCCAATGCCTGTTAACCCGAAAATCCGTTATTTTTCCTTTGTGTTGCCGTTTCAATATGAGAATGATAGGATAGTAGTAGATGCAGGGGCACATTCAGATTTTGAGTCGGAGAAGCAAAATTTAGATTTTTCTTTAAGGGGTCAAAATAAATATATTTATTAATTTTTTTCTGAAAATATACATAATTGTCAAGATATTTGTACAAAAAAAAAGTTCCGGAGGGCAGCTCCACCTCCCCCCGAGCAGATGCACGATTTGTGTTCCAACACACACATTATAAGTTTTGTTCTTACTCTTGGCAAGTGCTTCTGGATTCATTTGCACAGGGATTCTAGCTTCAAGGTGTTATTAGTTTCACAAAGGGAGGAAGACCATGTATAAAAGATCTAATTGGAAATAATAAAAATGCACAAGAATACAGTAATGTGACATTTTGGCAATTATAATAGTTTTCGAGTGATATTTGAGTAATAATAAATTTTAAAGTGACATTTTGATAATTTTAAAATTTTGAAGTGACGGATACACAATTTTCCCTAATAACTACTATTTTGTGAATAAAAATAATATTGATGCATTCAACATTCAAACACAACTCTGCTATCTTGAAATAATAAGAATAACTATTAATTTTCTATTTTGAGTTGGAGATGAAATAACTATTATTCTTTTTAACTCTTTATTACTATTTCAAACATAAAATCCAAATAATATTTCTACTATTCTAAATAATGGTGTTTTTTCACTATTTTTGCATTAGCCTAAAAATCATTATTTTTCACTATTTTTATTTAATATTCTCAATTCCTTTATTCATGTATTATTCTTTTCATGATCCAAACAAAAATGTCATACCATAAATTAATGTATGAAATTTATTCTTTCATAACAAAGTAATCAATCTTTGACATTTATTTAGTTATTTTGAATAAAAGCCGAGTGATTTTCATTTTTCGAAAGTCCAGACACAACCTTTTAATAATGATTTGAAATTAGATGGGTTCTAACTTCCAAATATCAATAACACCATCATGATGTTAAATATCAGTATATTATATTATTGATAAGAGATTTATCAAGCCGAAATTTTTATATTTAACTAAAAAGAAATTCGAAATTAAACATTGGAATTATAATACGTGGCTGGGATCAAAGTAGGCCCTGGTGTAGTGGTGGTCTCTAAATACATGAAATGAAACAAAGTAGGCCCTGGTCTCTAAATACATGGAATTATATTCAAGTGATTATGGAATTATAATATGTGGCTGGGATCAAAGTAGGTCCTGGTCTCTATTTACATGGAATGAAACAAAGTAGGCCTGGATGGCTAACGGGCTTCTCAGTCTCTCAGACCTACTCCATGCCTCCTTTGCTATTTCAGTATTTCACCATCTCAAGTCTTTAGAAAGCGGCTAATCGAACTCCATTAATTAGATTATTCCATCTCCTCCACGGTCTCTTCTGGACACCAGAGCACTAGTCACTAGAGCAGTACTTTTATGCATTTCATATTACATTTAGCGCCAAATCCCAAATGGTGCACAGATCCAGATATAAGGCGGTTTCAAAGACGCAGTTCTTCTCAACATGAGTCAATAATTGGTGATGCAACTCACTATTCATGGGGTAACATCATGAAAATGTAGTGCTACTTATCCAGTGCTAGTTTCAGAAAAGAAAAAAAAATACGATAAGGTCACACTAGATTCCTGCTTTTTTGATAGAGGAACCAAATTCGACGTGTGCGGAATCAACATATATTTAATAAGCTTGGTGCAACTAAGATACTACACACCGGGCTCAATATCAAAACACACATCTAAACTATATATGTGTATACACGAATAAGATTAATTCGTTTATAGTTCTTTTAATCCAGTTCTTAATTCGCAATGCTGTTTCATGTAATTTGTCAAACAAATTGGAAATTCCATAGTTACTTGATTGATCTATGTGAGCAAGGATGCACTAAACATTATGAATACATAAACGTACTCATAATGTTTCATCTTGAGGATCAAATCTACTGAAGTCTCTAACTTAATAACATATTCAACTATCTACAAGATTATCAAATATCAGATATAATAATTTCAAGCATTTAACAAAAATATTATACATCATACAAGCAAATCCAAAAAGAGTCTAGCCTAGCTAGGCTAAATATCCCCTCCTTACACTTGCCCCAAAAACAATCCTCAAAAAGTCGGCACGACACTGTATCCACTGTCAATCATGAAATCAAAGACACGGTCGAACTGCTCCACCTCTGGCTCAGTATCTTTTCGCTTCGCGAAGCGGCCCTTGATGCGGGGACGTGTCTCTGCATATGCTTTGCGGGACGCATAACGGATAGTTTTCTCGAACCGGCGGTTCTTGCGCTTCTCCCGGTAGCGCATAAGCCTTGCTTCCCTGTCAAGTGCTAGCTCAGCCTTCGTAATTGCTGGCTTTGTTACATCAGGCACCACGCCAACCTCAGAAGATGACATCTGAAATGAGAAGAAAATATAACTTGTTCAGTAAAACAGCATAAACACACTCCTAAAAGATCTTTAGTTCTCACATCTCAACTCCTAGTAATGGTCACAGATATATATAGTTCAGGTTTACAGTTGTTCTGCTGCCGATTAAAATTTTTGTGTTCTCCAACGTATGATATGGAGAACATAATTCTTGTTTATTTACTTAACTTAGATCTTTAGAAATACATGATACAAGCGAGAAATTGTGACAGTCCACATTAATTTCCTCAAGGATTGGGCATAGAATAAATGGTCTCTGTAACATATTAAGTTCAAATTGGAGGAGATCTTACGCTTTGGCTGTACGAGTTGGCAGTGAGAGAGGTATAAGCAGACTTAGCGTTGCCGCCAAAATCTAGCATGACAGTGGACCCCACAGGAACAGAGCCAGTTCCAGTACGGTTTCCAGCTCGTACCGGGACAACACTATCCATCTGCTGTTGCAGCCTCTCCAGATCCACAAACGGATCGACCTCGGCCTCGCCAAACCCGAATTCCTCCATCTCAACCAAACCCTTGTTCAGATTGAACCCGAACACGTTACCACCACCGTTCGAGTTCAGATTCTGGTTCATGTTCGGGTTTGGCAAGATCCACGACTCCGCCTCCGCCTCATTCTCCTTTCCGTTCGCCTCGCCATCCTCATCCTGGCCAAAGAGCCTGTTAACGGATGCGGAACCGCCAGAGTGTGGCGAATCCAAGAAGGGGACGACAGGGACGCGCTCGTGGCGACGGGATAAGGGGTTAGCGGAGTGGATGTCGGAGTCGCACGTGGCACAGAGCGTGGCTGCGTCGGCCTTGCACGTGACAGTGGCTGGAGCCTGTTCACACACCTCGCACAGCAAGACACGCTCGTGGCGTCGCGAGAGGAGGTTAGCGGAGTGCACACGTGCGTCACACGTACCGCAGAGGAAGGCGGAGTCGGCGCGGCAGTAGAGGAGAGCAGCGGCGCTCTTGCACGAGTCGCAGCGGCGCGATTCGATGCCCCAACACTTGGCTTTTTCTATTCCCATGGATTTGGTAAGAGGGATTTGAGAGGGGTTTCTTGGCTGATTTGAATTTGTTTTGTGGGGCTTGGTTTGGTCTCTCCGCGTGAGGTGGAAGAGTGGGATTGGAGAGCTGGGGGTTTGGAGGAGGAGACTTGTTTGCAATCTTCTTGGAGGGAGGAGTCGAGTGATAGGGCGTGGGGGTGTGAGTTGGTGGAATCGGCGTACGCTTATGTAGACATATTTTTTAGGGGGAAACTCAAGCATAAATAAAGATATAAATAAGAAAAATAAATATAATATCAAACTCATGGTACGGAATGATGATTATTTTGTTTTATCCAGAATTATAAGAAATTAGTACTAAAAAATTATAAGGAATTGAGCTAGACATTAATACTTAATTTATATACTTCAAAATATTATAAGTTTTTATTGATGTTGTCGACAAAAACAAGAAAAAAAGATATGGCTATAAGCTAGAAGTAAATAAACTTAAGAATTAAATATTATCATTATTATTACTATTTGAGAATTAAATAAAATTATTGCCAATATATTATTTTAAATTTTAAACATCATCATTTGATATATAATCATCGTTATTTTGAAGTTCCAAAATTTGTAACTCATTTATTTCATGACCCTTTTACACATGAATATTTATATGCATCTAAAAAGTACTGAAACTAAACACATAGTATTTCATGAACTATAACAATGTCATGTTATAAATTCTAAATAAATAAAGTCTTCTTCATTATATTTACAGCATATTACATTAATAAAAGCATTAACAAAAAAATCAATAAGTATTTTGGAAATACTGAGAAGTTTCCGAACAAACCAAACGGACAATATGATTTTAATTACTTATAGTTTTGTTTCACAAGAATATTATTATAAAAAGTTAAAAACCATTTATACAAATTTTAACCACCGAAACGCACTGCAACGCTGGCCTAAATGATAAACCATACACCAAGCCCACAAACACCGAAGAAGATGGAGCCGAAGATTGGCTTGATGACTTTAGCAGGAACACGTGGAGCTCTGAGAGCCTAGTATAAAGGAGATTTGTGAGAGAGAAATCAATTAAAAATTAGAGGGGAAAATTGCAATCGAGCCCTTGGATATGCGGGATTGCCGGATGGCTGTCACTCTGGTCTGTGCCGTCGCGGGGCCCACTCGAGTTATAGAGACGTCAAGGACATATATCTTCTCTCCAGTTATAAAAACAAAATTGATAATCCGTCTTAGAGGTGGCATTGTTGTAAGACAAAATACATATTGCCAATATATAAAAAAAGTTAGTTTTGTGATTTTTCCAACAATCTAATAGAGATTTCAATTTGAGTAATAGAAATATGATTATAGTTGCATAGTTGATACAAAAATGAAGCTTACTTTTCTCACAAACACAAGTTATTTATACTTGTTTGATTATACAATCTTTAAGTACACAAAAAAGTGCTATTTGATCTTTTTTTAATAACTAACTGTACAAAATTTGGATACAAATATATACTTATTGACATGTAAAACAAAGATAAAATCATTCATTCTAGTTGTTCCTCATAAATTTATCCGAATGATGAATAAAAGTTATCATTTATTCTTTCATCCAAAAAAGTAATCCTTTATTCATTCAGTTTTTCTAATGTTGCCTCATTATGTACCTGAGCAAGTTATATAACCATAGTAAAAAAATATAGATCAAATACAAAAAAAATCATATACGACAATATAATATATAAAATAAAAGCAATAACAAAATACAAAAATAAAAATAAATGCAAGTAGAATGAATGAATAATAATCTAATTATCTGAGTGAACAGTACATTTTACAAAAAATAGCTACTCACATTTCACGTTCACATGTAACTCTTATCCCTTTACCATTATTTTTTTTATCCTTAAATTTTTGGTGGAGTGGAGACATCCATTATTTATTGTAACGGAGAAGATAACAATTTGCCAAAGCGTAGCTTTCAGCTCCTAGTGCAGGCGAAAAGGCAAAATGATTGCACGCCGTGGTGTCGCTTGACTTGTGCCCGGTGCGAAAACGACGACCTCCGTCTGATCCGACGCTCCCATCTCATGCCCCTTGACGCCGTCAAATTGTCCGTTACCTTCCAACTCGTAACTCGTGAGCCCCGATTTCCGTTAACTATCCATCTGCACTGCTCCTAAACCTCCGTTAACCATGCATTCATGATTCTATCAATCAATATACTACACTACTATTAGTATGATTTGTGATTGTTTAAGAACCCTTTTTGGCGCGATCAGGCAATCACACCTGATGTTTAATCTTTTAATTTTCTATGACTTGGAGCGATCAAAATAGTAATGTGGTCGTGCGGTGATATAATCGCATTAAATTAATTTCCCAACGCTAGAAAAGACAAACAATAACTTTTCGCCAAAATAGAATTCTGTCAAGTTGTTCCGTTAAGTGATTAATTAATTACTCTTAAACACACTCCTTTCGCCGCTAAACTACTAATTAAGGCAGAAAAAAATCAACTGTCACAATCAAGCATTAAATTGTTACCCCTGAAAAATGCAATTCTCGCTAAGGATAGCAAAGTCAAAGTTTGACTTAAATATCAGGCAGTTTCTTGAAACATGATTGTTAATTTTACTGAAAATATTATTGTGATTATGGCGTAAATCCTAGTAATAAATCTATCACCACAAGTTTTTAAGCCGAGAAAATGATAAATGTAAAGAAAGAAAAATAGTAATATTGAAAGCTGCAGGTAAGAAAAACAATTCAAAGTTGTAGAAAATGGTAAGCGTTTCGTAGACAGAGAGAATACTGTAAATTTTTTAAATATATCCATAATTAAATAAAAATAATTTCTTGCGTATTTCATAATATAAGTATTTTTTTTAAGTAACTAAGATGTCTAACTAAAAGATGCTTAGATTCCCATCTTTACTTCAAAAAAAAAAGATGTCTAATTAAACTATCTTTTAAGAACTTTGAGAATATAATGTGTACATACAATGTTTTTTTGCATTCTATTTAATCAAGACAATGGGTTATTGAAAGTGCATGATGTGTCAAAATTAAGTCCAGAGGACACATCAACTGCCAGATAAATATTCTTTGGCGATTACATAAATTAACCTAATCTAAAACTTAGTAATTGAAGACATAAAGATAAAGAACTCATTGTATTTAGTCATATTCGATGAAATCATCTTATCCTTGATGTCCATTTTTTTGTGATAAATGCAAGCACTAGCACTCTGCACTCCCTATATATATTTTTTCTGTCAACACTCAACAGATGGATATCCGACGGACACCTTTTGATGATTTCATCTTTTTTGAACCAAAAAGGTTTTCTCACAAAATGCACATGTGACGTATCAATCCGAGTCACGAGAGGGGGCTAACTGGTGGCACCAGGGCAACTTTGCAAATTAAATTACTTCAACCAAAGGCGACGTGCCGACCTCCATTTCCAGTTACATCCATGTCATAGTTGGTGCTTGATATCACCGCGTCCGGATTCAAGAAATCTTTGACCCAATCCCCATATAACATATATTCCACAAGTACCCCTTTCTATCTCGTGCGCGATGGCGACGCAACGCAGGGGCATTACAGGAATTACGAATTCCGATGACGAGTAGGCTGACGCCATCATTCCTAAAGCACCAGCACCTGATTCCATGCGTCTGTGGAAGTACCGACGGTGTAGGTTACCTAAGTAACGCTTGACGCATTTGTAAGAAGGCATGGATTCATGCACGTGGAGAGGTTTTAGTGGTCTATTGTAGAGAATTTGTTCGACAAGGGTTGTGCGGAGATCGGCCTAGATGATACTAACGAAAAGGCAGAGGGCTGAACGACACTTTGCTGGTGGGACCAGTTGTTGACGGTTAAGCTACACTAATGTTTGTTTTTGCTGTGGCTTTCATTCATGTAGCGTTATGTGTTGCACATGAGAAATTAATGATTGGCATTTCGCAGTATGACCGTTAAATATTTTTCAGAAGTTTGTGAAATACTGATGTGATGATCACTAATCAGAAGTTTCAGCATGTGATGTAAAAAATAAATAAAGAGGATCTGAGGATGTAATATATGTTGAGATAATAGATTTACAAACTGAAATCATAATGAGTTGCCAAAAAAATGGGCGGGGATGAATTGACAATGGACGTATAAACAAATATGAAAAAAATATTAAAAATAAAAAAATTATAGATATGTTCTTATATCATTGATAGATCGTCATTAAATTTTCATTCAATTTTATTATCGTTTGATAGTCCATCAAAAACCGTTAAATTGAAATTGTTGTAAATTGTATGAGAATTTAATGGTATTTGATGAACTATCAAATGATAATGTAAATCTATGAAATTTGAATGACAATCAATTTATAAATAGAAGAATACATGTAAAAACAATTTCTATTTTCAAAATTTTTATATATTTATGTTGAAACTTATTGTCAAGATTGTCAAAATAATTCATTGTGGATCTCTTCCCAGAAAGAATATTGTTGAAATTGATTAGAATAGAGAAATAATTTACAATTGGCACATGTTAAATATTTTACTTTATAAAATTCAAGACTATAAATGCTCCAGTACACTATGTCAACATAAGTACATGACATATTGGTACTGTAGTTCGTCGAATTACCTTGGTACGAATTTTAAAAACTTTGAACTAAATATTTTATCGTGAATTGTATTGAGGATTAAAATTAACAAGATAATAATTAATAATAATCATAATCATAATCATAAAAATATAATAATAATAAATAATTATTTTAATATAATAATAATATAATCATAATTATAATCATAACATAATAATATAATACAATATAATAAATAATAATAAAATAATAATCTAATATAATAATATAATACAACATAATAAATAATAATAAAATAATAATATAATATAATAATATAATACAACATAATCAAACAATAATCGCTATTCCGACGAAAGCTAATCTAGTATAACACATATAGCTTGGTATACTAAATTAGTACTCTTCCGTACTCTTTTACTTAGTCTAAAATTCATTTGATAAATTAATTCATCTGAATAGCAACACTATTTATAATTTTTGTTATTCCATAAAGTGCCAAACGAACCTCTAGAGAATACATATACAGTATCACGTAGACAACATGAAAAATATGAAATGTCTCATTAGAACTACAAAACGTGTGGTGGGACCCACATTAAAACGGCCCAAGTTAGTTGGACTAGCTTTTACTGACTTAACAATAAATGTAGCCATGTAGGAGGGTTGGAGTCTCTACGAAAATCTCTGCAGAGAAATTTTAACGGCTGTGGTGAAGTTTAAACACGAATTTTGATGTATGAGACTGTTTATTATTGTTAAATCATAACTGTCGATTGATGATCGACCGGATCAAAATAAAAAAAAAACGCACAGTTTCACAGGGAAAACTTCCAAGAGGATACCAATTGCATGTAGGAGAGGATCTTTTCTTTTGGTGCTCAATGCGCTCTCTGCTTATTCTAAAAAGTCAAATTTGCTGAAACGGTGAAACCTGAAAAGTGAAAAACCCTACAACAAACAGAGTAACAGCGTGTTTCCACGCCGTTTGATTTTGGAAAAAGGAACCAATGTGATGTATCATGTTGTGGATAACACGAATCTTGACGTCAGATCATCCGTTCTTTGTTTCGTTTGTGTGCTGTATATCTATAGTTTTGTACCAAGTTCTGTTGTCTGATGACTCTGACCTAGGCTGGGAAATCATGCATTATGTATTTTTGCACTTCTACATGCTGACATGCACCTCTATAATTGTTTATGGGAAGTAGATAGGTTCAAAGGGGCTTTGAACTCAAAAATTGGTTCAAAACTCATCTCATTCATTGATTTTGCATTGAGATTCATATTTTTTATTTATTCAAAGTTTTTCTTTCACCTCTTTACGAATATCGATGCAAAAATCAATAGATAAAAAAAAAAATAATTTTTGAGTTTCAAAACCTTTGAACATATCTGTCCCCTTACGGGAACTTTTCAATTGAAGAAGCACTATGATTCTGAGCGCGCAACACCAGGAGCATCCGTACAAAAAGACACCACAAATTAGTTACAGTTCTTACTAAAATTTTCATTTCATTCCCATCAATTTCTGATTTCTTGTCACTTATTAATTGTATGATGATGGGAACAAAATTCCTTAAAAGAGGGGTTTGATTGGGCCGCATTATGATGGGGGTTCTGACAGTTTGGATAAGATGGAAGGATAAGTCATTAAATTAAATTAATTATATCTATGCATATGTAGCAGGCAATAGGCACTACACTACACTAGCTAGCAGACCACAACATTAATTTAATGGATGGAAGCTACATGTTAGTTAATTAAATGTTCAGTCAGAACTTTCTATTATTTCAGGGAGATTAGCAATATATAATGATACACACGTGTGTGTGCCATTCAAAAAGGCATACTAAGTGAATGATTAAGACAACACTACACAATACTTATCATTACACAAAATTATAAGTATTGCTTAATTCAGCCTCATCTAGACCCCATGATCAGTAGAGGAGTGTCTTCTACGGCTCTACCTCTGACAACAGTGCTTTATGGATAATAGTATATTAATATTATATCATAATTAAGGGGAGAAACCCGTTGACAATGGGTTATTTTGACAATCTTGACAATGGACTTTTAAAATATACAAAAAAATTTAAAAATAGAAAAAAATATATAGATATATTCTTCGACTTTTAAATTGATAGTGTTTCAAATTTTATGCAATTCAACTATCGTCTGTTAGTCCATCAAAAACCGTTAAATTGAAATCACTATAAATTACATAAAATCTTGATGCTCTTTTTATTCAATACTCTCTTTACCAGTAAAACTGCTACAAATTTAAAATTTGCACACGTTGGTCTATTTAATTAGATTTTTACTGAACAAAGAATGTACCATATCTTATTCTTATTTGAGAAACGGGACCGCCAAATTATGTCAATTATATGTGCATGTCATAACTACTCGTAACACATCACATGTTTCTGCTCTATTGTAGGTCTAATTAATTAATAGAAAACGTACCGCATCCACCTTTTTGCTATCACTTCTTGTGACTGATTCTAGGATGTCAATGATATCTTTTACTCATTTATCCGACCGTATTTAATATAAGTAAGGATAAAAATTTAATTTCATTAAATAAATGGGTAAAGATATGAGTAAAAGTTATTTCGTACCGGTTTGCCCTATAAGATAAATTATTAAAAAAATAATTTATATTATTTCTCATATAATTATCTCATATAATAATTTTTTTATTTTGATAAATAAAATAAAAAAATAGAGAATTGGTAAGAACACTCCGAAGTTGTGCGCTAATGGCTAGTAGTTTCAAACTCGGTCCGGGCCATTAGCGCACAATTTCGGGGTATTCTTACCAAATCCCTATTTTTTATTTTATTTATCAAAATAAAAAAATTGTATGTTAGTTGTCCCAATTTCTATGAGTTAATTACTATGAATTATAATTAATATTTTTTTTAAGTTTAACCGTCTTATAAATTATAACGTTTGAATAATATTTAATAGAGTACTTCTTAAAATGATTGAATGAGATAATATTAGATTTTATTTTAGACAAGATGTTATTTTTTCTTTTAATATATTTTATTTTCTACTTAAAAAGTTTGACAAGAGAAACTTATTTTTTTATTTTTTATTTTGAAATGACTCAATTTAGAATTGATTGCATAGTTATATTTTTATTTCATACTAGTAAAATAGAAATATATTTGTATGAACGGAATGAGTTCATATATTTTTTTATAAATGATAATAAACTAAGTAATACATTAGTATTATTCGTTAGCACTCATTACCGTTTCGTTAGCCATTTATTTTAACGGGTAAGGGTAGGGTATGGGTAAGTTTAATTTTAATGGGTAAGGGTAGGATATGGGTAAGAGTAATTTAAAATGGATATGATAATGAAAATATCTCCACCCGACCCGTACCGTACCCATTGACACCCCTAGTCCACTCTTTTTATTTTATTTATGTATTTAATTATTAATTATAAATACACATGTTAACCAAAAAAGTGTATTTCTTTTATAAAGATGTGTAGAAAAATATAACTTTAGTTAGTTAATAAATAGATAATTACAGTTAATATATAATTAAACATAATTAACAAACAAAGAGGCGGACAAGAGATAAATAGTAAAAGAAATTGACACTACATAGGACTCTTAATTAAAGTAGGAGAGGACTCTCCACACCACGTGGGAAGTGAACCTCGCTTCAAATTTGCGCTTAACTATTATATATCGAAAATGTTTTGCTTCCACCTAAAAAAGTATTAGATCTTTACACCACATAATGTGAAATTTAAGTACATAATTATGGGTATATATTTCTTAAACAAAACACTATATTTATCAAATAAAATAATAATTATTAACTATAATTTATCAATTCCAAAAGCAGTTACAATCTTTTCACCCCACATACAGTATAAAAATTGAACATTTAATATAATTATTGACGATAAATATATATTATTAAAGAACATACATATTTGTTAAACAAAATATATAACTATTAGCTGCAAAAGTTGAACAATTTTTTAACAAATATAAGTTATATTTAATATTTTAACTAATATAAATTCAGTTTAATAGATATACTAAATTTGTTTATTAATAATTACATGTTATGTCAAAGAAATATATATTTTATTTAATAAATATATAATTACTTTTAATAATTATGTCAGCCGTATCAACTTTTGCGCTGCATGTGACTGTTTTTCATGGACAAATTACAGTTAATAAATATAATATTCTATTCAATAAATATATATTCGATTTTAGTAATTATACTTTAAATTTTATACTGCTAGTTTGAAGAAAAAGTTATAACTATTTTTCTGAGTGGAATTTTCTCACTTTTTACATATATATTGGCCTCTGAACGTGCAAAACATAAATGCAAGTCCAATTATGATATTGTCAGTGGAATTTTTTTTCACATGCACTGTACATTTGATAAAGCTTTGAATCCGGTTTCAGAAACGATGAAATATAAAATATCTCAAGGAGACGGCGTTCAGTGATACTAGATGAAATATTCAATAAAAATAGAAATAGTGGGCGAATGATGTATTGATAATATTGAAAGCACTGTATCACTATAAAAGATTGTTTAGTTTGAATTTTTTTTAACTGGGATTAGCATCATATCAAATATTAATATTAATAAATGAATTATATTAAAATTATAAAATTTAACAGTGAATAACTTTTATAATTTTATAAATTTCGTATTTGATTTTTTCTAATATAATCGCAAATATGACGACGACAACAACAACGATAAAGCCTTTAATCCCAAATAAATCGGGGTAGGCTAGAAATGAAACCCAATATGAAAGTATAAGATTAGGGATCTCAAATATCAATGATCATAATAATAATAAATAAATAAAATAAATTAAAAATATTAATGATAATGATGATGATAATATAATAATGATAATAATGCTGATAATATACTAATAATAATAGTAATGCTAATGCTAATAATATAAAAATAATGCAAGTACATAATAAAGCATATTTCTAAATCCTTAATACTAAACTCTAAAATCCTAAAATCTAAAAACCGAAAAACTAAAAAGCTAAAATCTATAACTCTACTACTAGACTCTAACTCCTAAATCATGGTTCTGATACATGGATCGCCGTCTTCCAAATACTCCTATCCAAAGCAATTTTTTTGAATATATTTCATTCATTCAAATCCATTTTTATTATTTTCTCTCATGTCAATTTTGATCAACATATTTCTCTTCTTGTGCTTTCAGAACGATTTAGAATACCACTGCATACTGGTTCCTCATGAGATCTTCGTTGGATATGATCAAACTATCGCAAACGGTGTTGGACCGACTTCTCTTAAATTGGTGTTACTCCAAATTTGTCTCATATATTATCATTTGTGATTCAATCCCTTCTTGTGTAGCCGCATATCCACATCCACATGACATTAAAAATAAAAATTACACAAAATTAAATATAAATAAGGGATCAACCTCATTTGCTCTTATTAAATCCGTCAACGATTCAACATCTAACAGCCAGCGATAACAACAATAAACATAAATTTTTTTTTTGAAAGGTATCATCATGAAATATTCATATCTTACCGTCCAAATATCGGCTTGTTAAGCATACGGGAAAAAAAGTAGGTACACCAGTTGCCATAATTAAGGAAAAAAATGTTTTTTCTTATTATCTTGGCCCAAACTTCACCATAATTGTTTGTAGTCCGTATTGCATTCTTTGATCATGAACAAAGTAAAATGGGCTGAAACTTTGTGGCACCAAATCCATGGACCTGAATTATTACCAGATACCTTGTGGCATATTTAGGTCTTGAAACCATTTACCAGGGGTTTCCCCGTTTCTATAGAAAAAAAAGAGAGTAGAAATCAAAAGAACAATTTAGTTCAACTCCAAGGCACGTATTTCGGGCTGAGAAATAGATGTGGTTAAAATACCTCACACTGCTACCAACTTCAACCCGCTGGTCGAAATTTCTACCTCTAAAAGTTGGAACAATTCATTTCGGGCTAAAACTAATCCCTCATTTACTTCTCAACCAAAGTAAAAGAAAAAAACAATACACACACCTCATTACAATTACAACATAAGATGAAAAAAGAAGAAGGAATCAAAGAAACTATCTCTGGACAGACGTCGTTTTATCCTCATTGTTTGATGGGCGCACCAGGCTGTAAATGAGCCGAGTCTAGTGAGCTAGATCAATTTTGATATTGGCTTATTAATTTCATGAGTGAAAAATACTAACATAAAGTTAATTCGTTAAATTAACGAACGAGTCGAACTGACTCGTTAATAACTTATTTATTAATTAATAATATTTTATATAAATACTTTATATCAAATTTAAAAAATTTAAAAATTAATGACAACACAGTTGTTGAGATTTTGGTATTGTGCTGAAATTTGCTCTTGATTATGAAAAATAAAATTTTATAGTTTTTTTATTATTGTTACATGTACAGATATCGGAAACTATATAGTGGTTGGTACCAAGTGGTACCAATAGTAATGTAACGGTAATATTCCCCCTTGAATTAATGGTTGAGGTGACTTATTGAAGCTCTTGTTATTTCACTTATTAGGCCTATGATGAATTGTATATAATTCTCAACAACAGTTTTTATACATATTTTATATAATAATTTCATATATATTGAATTATAACTTATATAATACACTAAAAATTTATAAGAAATAATAAATATTAATAATTTAACGAGTCTTTCAAATTTAGTGATCTGAGTCAGCCTAAACTCAAACTTAATTCATTAATCTAAAGAACTTAATAAGTGAACTACATTCAAATTGATTTTAAATCACGAGTGATCCATAAGTTAAAAGTTTTTCTAACATCCGGGAGCAATGCTAGTTACTATAACAACAAGGAACAAAAAGGTGGTGAGGATTTAGCAATTGTTTTTGGAAGTAGGGGAGCTTCAAAACACTTTGAATCAAAAAGTTGGTTCAAAGTTTTTAGAACCGTTGATTTTGTATCGAGATTCGTACTTTTAATAAAATTTAAGTTCAAAACTCATACTTTTAATAATTATTACGAATCTCGATACAAAATGAATGGTTTTAGAAGGCTTTGAACTAATTTTTTGATTCAAAATGTTTTGAACTTCCCTCACTTCCATTGTTTTTTAGATGAAAAGTTCCTTAGAAAATTATTTTTGGACTATTACAGGTAGCGAAAGGTATTAAATGCAATATATATATATATATACCTGGGATCCCTTCTTTTGCCAAACTTCTACGGTTCTATCTAATATTCTCTGATCAGTTGCATTTTCTCTTTTTCTTTTTGAATGCTGAAATTTGTAGGCAACTATTTCCTCTAAGTTTTCAAATTATGCAAATGTTCGATTTTATTAAGGGATCGAAGGGATATCCTTGACAATCTTGATAACAAATCTCTAAATAAATAGAAAAAAATAGAAAAAATAGAAAAAAATCTTTATAGATATATTTTTCTACTTATAGATTGATAATGATTAAAATTTCATGTAACTTTATTATCGTTTGCTCATCCATCAAAGACCCTCAAAATATTATATACTTTACAACGGTTTCAATTTAACGATCTTTGATGGATTATCAAACGATATTGAAATTACATAAAATTTGAATCACCATCAATATATAAGTAAAAAAAATATTTATAAGATTTTTTATTTTTAAGATTTTCTTTAGTATTTATTTGAATATCCATTTTCAAAATTGTCAAGATAGCCATTGTCAAGTGATCCCATCTCTTTATTAAAAAGTACATATATCTTTTTAAGTTTTAACGGTCATCATTTGTCAAAAATTTTAACTCCGCCAAATTGCAAATAGCATGTAAATTAAAAAATTTGTTCATACAACTTGCCAGTTAGTGGTAATAAGGAGAATATAAAACAACTAAAGCCACTCTATATTGTAACATAATGACAAGAAAAAGAAAATGTTGCTTTAACAAAAAGAAGAAGAATAAAAGACCGAAGAAAAGAAATGTGGATGGTAAAGCTAAGAAAAGTAATGGCTTTAGTAAATGTACTTGTTTGTTTTTTCAAATCTGTTTAAAACAGTCGTGTTTGTGCACAAAATTAAATATAATGATTTTGGAGAGACATTCGATCATCCAACAACTCACCTTTTATAGTGCAAGTTAAATAAGGGGCAATCCACTTGAGATATTAAAAACTATTGTTCAAATTAAAAAAAAATAGAATTGTGGACTGCAATTTATTTTAGATATATACAACGTTTATTAAATATAAGACAAATTGAAATTTGTACTGTCATTCATCATAAATGCGTTAAAACTTCAATACTGTAAAAAAAAATATTTGGGAGGGATAAACACCTTCATGCGGTTCTAAAAGCAAATAATTAAGGATTTATTCTGTATTTGTTGAAATCTGGGCGAAATTTTCGGACGATAATATATTAGAACACCTCTGAAAAAATATATTTTTTAACATTGGTAAAAAGCAAGATTTTTTTTTCTTCTAGAAAGCATCTTATTTTTAAAAAAAATAAATCCTTCTTTTGTACATATATTTTTGTTCCACATCAAATTAAATATGAGACGGTGAACGTGAATGTATGCGTAAACTACCTCATGTTACAAACTGCCGACTTTTTTCATTTTTTTTTTCTGTTCTTTTATTCTGGGGAGGAATATATATACTTTAGCTTAAATTTTATTAATTAATGCAGTGGTCTAGGAAGATAAGTTCCTTCAATGTCAGCAACCGGTATGTCTTTCAGAAATTAGTCCATGAATCTCCATATTTATATAATTAACTTTAATTCACTGAATAATTAACTTATCTCGGTCAAGTATTTTATTTGTCTCACCAAACAAGTGATACTGTCATCATCCACGTTAACTAAGTAAATAGTTGTTAACTTTGATAAAGTAGTGTATATACTTTTTTAATAGATAAATGTTGATCATATATATCCTTTTCTGAAGTAATAGAAGCGCAAATGGCATACTATATATTAATTAACTCGTTTGCTAATTTTCTGACAGAAAAATTATGCAAAAACATTTTGAGTTCGAAATGGACATATTAATCAAGTTAGGTGATCAATTGTAAATGGACATATATATATATAATATTTCAGTGTCAGACTGTCAGCGGCGAACTTAACCTGAAAAGAGCCGATATTTTTATTAATAATGTAAAAAATTTAAAAATACAAAAATAATACTGTATGGCTCGAAATTATGAAACTAACCAATCCATGTTTGTTAAACGCATATTCAGGTCCGCACTTTTAAATTTTTTTTAGGAATTTAATAGTTGAATATGAATAATTCGGGTAAGTCATTTTTTTCTAAGATTTAAGTTGTATTAAGAGCAGTTTATATATTTTCTCTTTATCGTATCGATTTTTTTCTAAGTTTTAAGCTAAATATCAAGATAGATGTTGTTATCTACAGTTATTTTCATTTTTTTTTTGTTTATCTTATATATGGACTTTTGTATTATAGACTTTTATATTATGACTTTCTGTTGATGATATTTTTTATTATTAAAATTCAAATCTTATAATAAGTTTGAATAATTATGAGTCTGAACTTTTAACTAGAAAATATATGTTTAATTTTAATAAGAGACGTGTATAAGATTAACAAAAAAAATAGGAAAAGAACTGTAGATATTAGCATCTATCTTGAAATTTAACTTAAAAACTTAAAAAATCGATGCACTAAGAAGAAAATATACGAATTGCTCTTAATATAACTTCAATCTTAGAAAAAAAAATGGCTTATATGAATTATTCATATTCAACTTTTAAATTCTTAAAAAAATTCAGTCTGCATTTAATAAGTGCGGACTTGAGTCCGTTTTAATAAATGCGGACCTTGATACGTGTTTGACAAACACGGATCAGTTAGTTTCGTGATTTCCTGCTATGCGGTATGCGGTGCTATTTTCATGTTTTTAATTTTTTTTATGTTATTAATAAAAATATCGGTGAAAAGAGCGTTAAATTGTTGCTTAATTATACGATGATAAGAATTGCAAATAAATATCTTAATGTTAATCACATAAAAACGACAAAATTTTCACGAAATGAAAATATAAATATTTTAATGTTAAGATTTAAATTTTAGCCAGCAAGATCACCGCGCACTTAATTGAAATCTTAAGCTAAACCCCATATCCTGAATTCCTGATATTTGTTTTCAATATAAAAAAATTACAATAATTATATAGCTCAAAATGGGAGAACACTACACAACATCAAAGTTACAAGAGAACCCATAAAAGGGGCAAAAAAAGGAAAAGTAAAAAAACAAAAGAAATATATATTTAATCACTGTCTTCTCAGTTGCTGCTGATTCATCTCAATACTTCCTTGATCCCTATCCCCATATGTTGCACCTATTCCCTCTCTAAATCAACTTCTACATCAGCAACAATATTTCGATCATTGTTACTAGAACTGTTATAACTACAACTGATATAATTATCACCAACGTCCTTCTTTTGTGTCGGGGTTGCCAGGTAGGTTGGTTTCACCTCTCCGGCCATGATAACCGCCACATGAACTTTGACAGGTGGGGCCATGTCAGAATCTCCAGCACCGGTCCCTTTCCTCGCAGCACCATGAGAGTTCATCTCTCCATTTGCACCGGTCGAGTTGAGGTATCCAGTGAGTCTCCAGTATGTGCACGCCAGAGTGAGAAGCGCAAGTGCGATTAGGCCCAGCATAGCAGCTAAGCCACCAAACAAGTACGGGACAGGAGAGCGCCATGCGGAGTGTACACCCAGTCCATCCGGAGAGGTCAAAGGTGAAGGAGAGCTTGTTGGACTATGAAATGCTTCAGAGAAAGTGGTCCCAGGCCTCATCCTCCTCTTTTTTGTTTTAAATAATTTACCTCTTCTATGATTTGCTGGGTTTGCTGATAAAGGAACTGAGGATGTGAAACGGAGGAGAGAGGTGTGTGTGTGTATATAAGAGGTGGTAAATGAAGTGTAAGAGAGAAATCAAGCAAAGGTGGATATGTATGATAATGTAGTTTGAGAATAGATGTATGTAGTGCTTATGTGGGCCTTGGCAGTTGGCCATAGCATTGCTTTATCTTTTAGAAAAGAGATGAATTAATTTCAGGTGTTCTCCTGCAATTTTTCTAAATATATGTTGTGTTCGTACATACCACA
The DNA here is from genome assembly GCA_037127355.1 of Schoenoplectus tabernaemontani. Taxonomy (NCBI): domain Eukaryota; kingdom Viridiplantae; phylum Streptophyta; class Magnoliopsida; order Poales; family Cyperaceae; genus Schoenoplectus; species Schoenoplectus tabernaemontani. Next base: position 16,762,094 of record CM073750.1, on the reverse strand, counting down.
CTGAGTCACTGACATCCTGGTAAAAAGGAATAAACCCCCGATAAAACATAAAGACTGGATGACAATAAATATTTTCCATGTTTCCAGGGGAAAAATGAGAAAAGTTCCAGATTTTTCAGGGGTACGTATATATACTTTATCTCGAGGTTTTAAGGTGACAACTCAACTGTGCTTATATAACTTTTAAACAGAAATTGGTGAGTGGTTTAGAAACGCGCGCTCACATCCTCAGCGTTTGTCAGAATTTGAAGCCTGGTAAAATTCGTTACCAAAAAGAACTGTCTTTTCATGGTTCTGAAAATCAGATTCGGAAGCGGAATCAGAAAATTAACCGTGGAATCGGATAATCGAATCGAAAATTCAGATTTTTAAAAAAAATATACTTATTTCGCATTAGAAAATAGAAGAAAATGATTGAAAAAAACTGTTTTTTCATAAAAATATTAAGATAAAAGATTACACTTAAATAATCTACTAATTAAATATAATTTTTCATAAGAATCATCCTATTTAAATAATTAATAAGGGCATATTAATTAGTAACTTAGATATAATTGGAAAATTTTCATTTTTTTAAAATAAAAATATTTATTTTATAATTTATTTTTATAATATATTTCTTAATTAAAAAAATGTTGCGGAGGATCAAGTCATATACAGTTAGAGCACTAGAGCGCCCTACAGAAGGTATATATATATATATATATATAGAGTGGAGATCAAGTATTGAATATATTATTATTATTTTTAGAGCTGATTTTCAAAAATTAAAAACGACGACTTAAAAAGCTCAAAACGCTCCAAATTTTTGCATCCCATGAGATTTTCATATAAAGAATTTAATGAGAATGATAAATTAAAATTTTAAGATCATTTAATATGTTTTTTTGAGTTAAGCTCACGAAAGCCTCCGTGAGCTTAAGCTCACGCTATCTCCACTCTATATATATATATATATATATATATATATAGTGAGGCTATGGTGCTTCGCGAAACATAAAATTTTCCGTGCTTCGTGTTCGTATCTCGAATTTAAAAATTTAAATGACCGATCCAAACCGTTGAACATGATCTTCATATTGAACTATCTTTGGAGATCAAATTTTATATATTTTTTAATTTTTTTTGCTATTTTTTAAATTGGTACAAAGTTTACTGATCTAACGATTTCTGCACCATCAAAACTAGCGATTTTGTACCAATCTAAAAAATAGCAAAAAAATTCAAAAAATATATAAATTTTGATCTCCAAATATAGTTCAATATGAAAATCATGTTCAACGTTTTGGATCTGCCGTTTGAACTTTTAAATTCGAGATACGGACGCGAAACACGAGAGATTTTGTGCTTCGCGAAACACCATAGCCTCACTATATATATATAGAGAGAGAGAGAGAAGAGAGAGAGAGAGAGAGAAGAGAGAGAGAGAGTAAAGATACCATGAGTTTAAGCTCACGAAAGTATTCCGTGAGTTTAATTCAAAAAGTACATCAAATCATCTCCAAATTTTAATTTATCGTGCTCATTAAATTCTTTATATGAAATCTTGTGAGATACAAAGATTTGGAGTGTTTTGAGTTTTTTAAATCATCATTTTTAATTTTTAAAAATGATGCTCAAAGATTAAATATTTTATTATTATTTTTAGAGTTGATTTTTAAAAATTAAAAGCCATAACTTACAAAGCTAAAAAAATACTTCAAATTTTTGCATCCTATAAGATTTTCATATAAATAATTTAATGAGCATGATAAATTAAAATTTAGAGATAATTTAATATATATATATATATATATATATATATATATATATAGTGGACTTTTTGAAACTTAAAATCTCAAATTTTAATTTATCATTCTCATTAAATTCTTTATATGAAAATCTCATGGGATGCAAAAATTTGGAGCGTTTTGAGCTTTTTAAGTCATCGTTTTTAATTTTTGAAAATCAACTCTAAAAATAATAATAATATATTCAATACTTGAACATCATTTTAAAAAATTAAAAACGGTGACTTAAAAAGCTCAAAACGCTCCAAATTTTTGCATCGCTATTTTTATTATATATATATATATATATATATATATATATATATATATATATATATATATATATATATATATATATATAGCCACGTGCTTGTAAACAATTTTATGTGAAAACAATAAGAGGCAGGGTCTTGCATTTCCAAGATAGAAATTAGAACTCCTGCATCTCTCTTTTCACGCACTGTCAGTAGAGACATTTAAACTAACACCAGCGGAACAAGTCTATTTAAAAAATATAATGTACTCTTTCCTCATCTGCAACCATCATTCTCTTTCTTCCCAAGTCGAAAAGAAATGTTTTTGAACCTAAATTGATGAAATTAGCTATAAAAAGTAAAATAATTCGAGTCTGTTTTCGACCGTTATTTCGTATTTCTTCTAGAACTCCTACTACACGGTTGAATTTATTGAAAAAAAATATTTTCTGATCTAAAATAAAAAAGGCGCATTAACTCGGGAAAAATCGACTCGCCGTCCTCAAATTCCGATCCGATTCGGCCGATTTTCCAATCCATATCTTTTCTTCAAAAAAAAATCAATTAACCACTTAGCAAGCTTGGCGTGGCAGTTTATATATAGCAGCTCAGACAACAGATAAGTATTTACTAGGAAGTTACAAAATTGAAAATATCAGACAAGGGTATATATGCATGACAGCATGAGGCTATTTGTTCGTATATGGTAACAGCTGTAACAACACAACAGGTGCTAAGTGCTAACTGTACAGCACTTTCATTATCTATACGCTGCCTCATTGCTCTCCTGGAAATTGAGATAATTGTCAGTTTTGTTACTTCCATCTACATCTAATTTGGAGCCTAGACAAACATGGTACAAAATTGTATATAGTTAAAGAAGTAAAAAAAAAAAACCTTCTCATTTGTCTCCTTTCATATTGCATAAAAATTAACTATTAAGTAATTTTGCTACCAATAACCGGTATATGTTCATTGATCTTTTTGTGCCGCTAATGTGGATTAATTTTCAGCTAAATATTGCAGGTAGTTAATTTCAGAATTTATGATATAGCCCATCTTCTTTTGTTGGTCTAGGTAAATTTTTTAATTTATTTAGTTTATAAGGTTGATATATGTCCGGCTAATTAATGGTTTCAGAATAAGCCCTTCCAATATCAAATAAAAATGTACCTTAACTAACAAGTTAAAAAAAAAACATTTTCTTCGGATCTCTCCTCTAGATATATAATATTATACCCTATGTTGGTACGTGTCATTTAGAAGTATCTCATAATATCAGCGATCCTATAATTATTTTTAACATAAAGTACGTACGATACTGATATGATTTATAGCGCGCGTTGTAAAATGTTAGGAGTTTTTAAAAGTGTACTTTGTTCGGTACTACTATAGATTCCTGATGCTTCTCATCAAATCATTTTTTTGTTAATTTTCATTCTTGCTAGTGCTTATTTGCCGACTAATTTAGTATATTTTTCGTTTCTTAGTTCTTACAATACCCAACAACTTACAACTTGATTGAAGACTTTTAATGATATTTCCATGTAATAATATATAGTTGGAGTAGTGGTAAATACAATGTGATTTACGAAGTACAAGTTCTTCTTTAAAGTTTAAAAATCCAATCCAAACCGTTAAATATGATTTTAATAATAATTAAAATTTCATGATAAATATATATACTAGTGTCTTACTCATGTATTACTACGGTGAAGTCTTCTAAAAAATATAAAAATTTATATTTTGATGAGAAAAGAAAGGAAATAAAAATGAAGAAAATTTAACAATTAATATAAATTCCAATTATGAATACATAATTAATGTAAAATAAATATAGAATTTAGAGGAAAGTCGGCATTCAAAATTAAGGGAAGTTAAAATTCATAATTGATAGTAATTTAAAAAAAAAAGAAATAAATTAGAGCAATTATACTCCTAAATTATGTAGCATTTCGTGTAACAATCAATATTGAGAGAAAACTATAACTTCAACACAAACAGTCATAGAGATAGTAACATTATTTGATGAATAGTTCAATCTGATGACTGATATAACTCTGAAAATTCAACAAAAAACCCGAACTATTGCAAGATCATGTCACTTGCGTGCTTAATAAGGAGTATATATATATGGTGGGGATCGATTAATAATGAGTTATTTTGATAACCTTGAGAATGAATTTCTAAATAAATACGAAAAAATATAGATATATTTTTCTACATATAGATTGATGGACATTCAAATTTCATTATCATTTGATAGACCATTAAAGATCATTAAATTAAAACTATTATAAATTACATGCAAATTTGATGGTCTTTGATGGATTATCAAACGATAATGAAATTACATAAAATTTGAATGCCTATAGTAATATAGGTGTAAAAATACATTTATATATTTTTTATTTTTTTGTATTTATTTAAACATCCATTTAGGTGTGCTAATGAACAGGAAAGGTCCACGAATCAGCGGGCTGAACAATAAATGAATAGACATTAAACGAGTTCAGATATGAGTCGGACTCAAAACTCAGCTCGACTCAAATTTTATAAAAAGAATGGGCCGAACTTGAACGAACTCCAGGATGACCCGTTGAGCAGCTCAAACATAGGCTCATTTGGATAAGACCATTCGATAATCTATTGTCAAAATTATCAAGATAACCCATTGTCAACCGATCCCCACTGGTTTATTAAATAAATAGAAAAATGAAAAAAATTATAGATATTTTTTTTCTTATAGATTAATAGTGTTTTAAATTTTATGTAATTTCATTTAATATTTGATAGTCCATTAAAGATCATTAAAAAAATTATACAGTTTGCAATGATAGCAATTTAAATTTATCGGACTTTGATAAATTATCCAATAAGAATGAAATTGCATGAAATTTGAAATACTTTCTAACTACAGCTACAAGTAAAGAACATATCAAAATATATAGCAGATAGATGTATCTAATTGTTGTCTAAATATTTAAAAAGTAATTATTTAAGTTTTACTTTAGCGCAGGGATCTCTCGTGCTGATAGTATATTACCCTCCTTTCTTTTTCATCTATCCGTGTCACATACAAATGTGTCATTTTCACTGAGCATACATGAAAGAAGTACTATACCTAAGATAAAATATAGCGCGCATCACAAAATGTCATGATGAGCTTTTAAAGGTTCTTTGTTCTGTACTATAGATTGCTGATACTTCTTTTCAAAAATCATTTCTTTGTTTTCTTTCTTTCTTTCCTGTGCTTCTTTATCAGCTAGTTTAATATATTTTTGCAATACCAACGCCTTGGTAGGAGACTTGTTCAAGTTTTAGGAGAAAGGCACGCAAAAATCACAAGATTATCAGGATTCACAATTAGCAAAGAAACAGAGGAAGAATTTTTTTTTTTTTTTAAAAGAAACAGAGGAAGAATTTATACCGTCTCCATTTATACATTATATCAACTTTTTAGCAGGTAATTAGCATCTTCCCTTTTGCACAGTGCAGTGCAATATGAGTGGTACCTATGACTTAAACTATGGCACGAATTGTTTTCATACAGCACTTTAAAAACCATGTGCGCGCATATATAATACTGTGTCCTGATTATCTGTTTTCATAACCTTTTGTTCTTTTTCTTTCTCATCTGCTGTTAGCTGGTCAGGCTTAATTACTACACGAAAAAGGCAATCAATTGTACCAGTTATGAATCACACACCAGCCTCAACTTAATTTAAAGCACTTTAATTTTTAGGATCTCCATTTCAGTAAATTAAATATTATTCTCTAATTTATTCTAATTCAATTTTGCCCCTGCCCACAATCTCAAAGAACACATAAAAAGCTTCTAAGCATAATACAGTTCCCATCCTACCCATCCCATCTAACTAAAACTACTATGTTTTCCTTTCTCTATGAATTAGTACATTTAACACCCTTTTTTGATAGATTAGAAAAGAACTGTGAAGATCCTTTTCGTAAGCATGTGACTGTGGGCTTGACATTCTCCCCCAAACAGCCTGACACATTTGCACAGATGGGGGCGGGCTCCTCACCACCTTTTGAAGACAGTTGCATGTCAACAATGGTGATATTGACACATGGCATCTTGTTGCTGCAGCTCAAAAATACTGCTGGTTTCTGAGTGTCATAAGTCCCAGTTATGTTTGTGTATGTGACATCAGAGATTAAGAGCTCCGAGTTTGTGTTAGTGTCATTGCAATTGCGCTCTGGACAGTAAAACTGGTCTATTATGATGGGATTCAACACCGCATTCATTTGGATGTTTTCGAATTTGACATTCGAAACAAAACCAGAGCCACTTGCCCAGGTCTTTATCCTGGCACCATTTGAAGAATTGGAAATCAAGCAATTAGTCACCGTTATGTTATTCACCATATCATTTGAGTTGTTCTGCCCTAGGCTTCCGATGCTATACAAAGAAAATAGGAAATTAAATTCTAAACAAGTTTTAGAAAATAATATATCAAACTTATATAATTTAAGTTTCATTAAAAGCATTTCTTTCCAATTTATAATATGTTAATATCCACTCTATGCACTATTTTTTGCAGTAACCATGTACTTTAGGCTCTTTTCTTTTAACAATATATCAACAGACACGATGGCATGAAGAATATAATAGCGTACCTAATACCGTGACCATCGCGACAATCCATATTCTCTATGTGAATGTTCTCACTTCCGGTAGACATGGATATACAATCATCACCTTTTTTTTTTGAATTGATGCGGAAGTTGTTAAATAAAATCACTAAAACTCTCATATAAATATTTTTAATAGGAAAATTAGCTCAAATATTACCATTAGAGATGTATGAGTTTCTGATGTATATATCTTTTGAAGCTGTATGAATTCCATCTGTGTTTGGGCTTGTGGCCGGAGAGATGATGGAAATTGAATCAACTGTTACATTCTTGCATTCTTGATCGATCACAACATTAAATTGCGGGCTGTTTTTGATACTTAATTTAGATTCTTCAGTTCCACGGACTGTCAAATTTTTGCAACTGCGAAACCTCAATCCCTACAATGAGAACAAATTTCTTGTAAGTCTAAAAAGATAAAAAGAAAAAAATGTTTTCTGTCATCAGAGCAATGAACAAAAAAGTAAGAATAAAGCTGATTTTATTATTTGGAGAAATTAGAGAACGAAAAGGGCATTGAGGCAAGAATTTACACTCGCTTCATGGAATACTTAATCGTTCCCATTTTGTGCATGATTCACAAGACTATACATATTAATTTCAGAATAAAAAATGAACATATAATTTTCTGATAGACCATCTTACAACTGGTCTTGCACATGACTCACAAGTCCACCATTTCTCTCCTTTGCCATCTAGCATCCCCCCTCCTTGCAGGGTTAGCCCATCGACTCTGATAAACTCCATCCAGCTGTCTGGCAAAGATTCCCATGATTTAGGGTCTGGTTGTGCAACTATCGTGCCATCAACCTATGTCATTGAAACATATATATACAAGACTAAATCAGGACTGCAAGAGTTGTTAATTTATCTATTTTAGAAAAATACCTGAAAAATCATGCTATTTTGACATGGTCCTGAAAAAGAAATGGGCTGTAGCAAGAAAGAGTAACCCTTTGGGACCACGATTTTAGCCTGATATGTTTTATTGCATGCCGATTGCCATGTGACTTTAAATGCTGTGGTGTCATCAGTCTTTCCATCACCTACTGCTCCATTTGACCTCACATCAACAATGTTATCTGTGCCATCTATTATATTGGATGAAGGTGCCGAACCAGGAGTAAGAGCAACACTGGGTGAACTACCTGGACTTTTGGCAGGGAAGGAATGTGAAATTTGTGGGTTGCTGACTGAAACAGCAGCTGACTCAGGGTATGGTGCAAGTAAAATGACATTATTTGGCACTTGCATTCTTTCTTGATAAGTGATATATTTCTGGCTATTTTGAACTGCATTGGCATGTATGAAAGTAATATGCATTGTTGTTAACAGTAAAAGGACAATGCTGGAAAGTGCCATTTTCAGGATTTTGCCAATTCCAGAAGAGGTTAGCTATTTGTAATTATGTGATACTACAAGACATGTTTTAATAGGGATAATGCATTAATAACAAAAGTTTCTTATAAGTTTAATGGCGCATGTATTCTCATGCAAAACTTCCAAATGAGCATACAAGATGCTCTCTGGAGAGTTAATTTCTTTAAATGTAATATTAAAGGTTTGGAGAAATTTTGTGTTTTTATAAGTTCTAACTTAAGAAGCACAATTAAAGTAAATCTTGAAACTGTTTAGCATAAACAATAACTAATGCAGGAGTTGAGATATCCATGTATAGAACTCTGTAGATCTCCAAAAGAGTACTAACCAGTAATCAGTTCTATTTTTCTGAAGATTGTTAGGTTTCATACCATATTATTGTATGGGTATAGATATCCATTCAGAAAATATTTTACATACAATAAAATAAAAAAATTCTAAAAAGATCCATATATACATTGTTAAATGTTCTCTCACCAATTTAAGTAGATGGGTATTAATATTGTATAATACATGACCAGACAAGCTGGTACTCGTAACAATACAACTACAACAGAATGCTGGAATAAAATGGGACTTAAAAATCAAACTGATAGTCTCCCATGCAGAACCATAACCTTCCTTTTTAAAAAAATAAAAATAGAAACGTCTTTAAAAGAATAAGTGATCTAAATCCTCCATACCAGAGCATAGCAGGCAACAAACAAGGGATCTTGGGAGATTGAGCTTGAGTTCAGTTGTGATGTGGCATGTGCGTGACCTAAATGATGTCCAGCCTGAAATTGAGTCATTAAACAGCTTAATTTACTTCTCCATTTGATATCCCTTCTAAATACCCAGAAACCATGAAGCTCCACAAAAGCATCTTTTTTTTTTGCGCATTTCATCAAACACCTTCCGTGCATCAAATAAATTGCAACGTTCAGAAGAGAGAACTCCAGGCAGTTGGATGCGATGAGTGACACTCTGACGCCATAGATGTGAGAAGAAGTTCGATTTTATAAAAGTTTTACTGGTATAACACGGAACTAATGGGAAATTGGGGAAAAAAATTAACAACACGATTGTGAGTTGTGCCTTGTATGTTATCATATCGCTTTTTACACACATGAAATTTGCAAAATTTGCAATAGTTACAATGGTTGTTAAGCCATTCTTTTTTCTTTTTTAATCTTAGAATGGGTGCGCCATGACGCAGGAATGGGCCCACAAAGCCCAATCAGAAGCTTTTAACCTTTATGGAACTTACTATCGAATGACAGCCCAACAAATATGACATGGCGAGGACCCACATGTCAATAAATATATAACGGAGCGAATAATAGGTTGAAAATTTTATTTATTTGGTGATCAATACACGCGTTTGATCACAGATGTGAGATGTCTAACAAAAACTTTAAAATTTTCTAAAGCATCATGATGAGGGGAATAATAGTTCATTGATAATTTTAATACTGATGCTAGTACATGAGCCGTGTCAAATTAATATGAATTTATATGTACTGTTATAGTTATTCGGTAATAACCACTATAACACGTGATTTGGAACAGAATTTTCATGAAATTTGAAACATCTCCCTGAAAAGTCGAAATGGATCTTATGCATTTTGTTCGAATAAGATTGCCAGTTATAGTGTGCCATGGAAATATGGAATAATATATCCACCATAACTCCCATAGCAGTAAATACAAACTTGTCAATTGACTCAATTTATATGATATGACAAACCAAGTGCAATAAGAAAATGCAAATTTTAATTAACACGACATAATGAACTAAATACACAAATTCGATTAATTAAAAAAAGTAAATATATGAGTAACGATAATAATTAGAATAGGGTTTCAAAGTCATCATTTTGTGTGCAACAAAATGTTTTTAACTTGCCTTTTAATTTATATTTTAAAATTTGATGCTCAAATTGAAATCCATATAGTTGATCTTGTTAATTTTCAGTATAGAAGTATGCTTGTATACTTTCATAATTTTAAAGGTCATTTTATACCATATCAAATAATAACAAAATGAATGCATAAAAATTAATCAAACATAGTTAACTAAATTCATTCATTTTCTTTAAAAAATCATTATAGTTTTTATTTATCATGAAAATTAATAAGATCAAGATTTGGATCCTAAATTCAAATGTCAAATTTTAGTATATAAATTAAAAGAATAAGTTGATGACATCTTATGATACACAAAAATAATGACATTGGAACCCTCTAATAATTATACACGAAATAAAACATTTTTCCTATTATTACTCTCTAATTGTTCTAATAAATAAATGATAAATTTGCGACCGTTAAAATCAAGATCAAGCTACTGACTTTTTAAAAAAGTTAAAATGCAAAAGAAAGAAACGTCAAGAAAAAGAAATTACGTACGATGATCAAGCTACACGTGAATTGCTATCCCTTGAGGAAACATGTGATCTCCAACCAACAATAGACACGTGTTGGTCCCCGAAAGCCACTATTTAATTTGGACAAACTTGCAGTGGATTGCGAGGTCGTGCATTTTAAAAAATAATGTTTTTAGATTAATATTTTGTTAATTTTATTCATTTTTTTGGATTATCTGATTATTTTTCGTTGAGAAAAAATATTTAATATCACGGATAATGAAAGAATTGTATAAAAAATTTAAAATATGAAATTTTGTAGAGAAAATTTTTCTTTATTGCTGTGATTATTTATTATTTTAACTTTTTTTTAATATATAAAAGATATTATTTTAATATTTTTATTTAGTATCCGATTAGTTAATGAATTTAAATCTATAAGTTACTGAATCCGATTAATGACCCTCCTTGATCAAAATTCTGCATCCGCTCTGCATAGTAGCATTGTTTTCCTTAATTAAAAATATACCACAAATCGATGGCACCATCTTAAGAAAAACTCCTTATTTCCTCATATTATTACCCAATAATACACAATACGTAAATAAATTTCATATCTATACGAACCTTCGCTAATACAAAACTGACTTTTACTAATTCCATTTAGTAACTTTTTTAAAATAAAAAAACAGAGAGTTTAATGTGTTGCAAAGAAATGAACGGAGGATTCAGATTTTTTTTAACTAACAACAGTTATAAAAGATGTATCAAAAATAATTAAAAATTAAAAAAAATAGTAATGATTTTTATGAAAAAATCATTACTAAAGTTCAACACACCTCATCTATGACAGAAACTACTGTCTTAATTGTTAGGTTTCTTCACCTTAAGTAATAATTTTTAAGAAAAAAATATTGCTACAAGTCAGTGGGCCTCAACTATGACAAAACTAGGTCATACCACTTATGAATTAATTGTCAGATATCTTCAGTAACAGTTTTTTCATAAAAATTATTACTGAAGGTAAACCCACAATAATGAATTTTATGAAAAATCATTATCAAATGTCAGTATGTCACATGTCAGATACTATGTCAGAATATCTCTATGTCTACCTTCAGTAATGATTTTTATGAAAAAAAAATATTGCTAAACGTCCTAATCAATAGTAATTCAAAAAAAATGACATCCATAGATTATAAATCTTATTAAATTCATCATTCATTCTGACTTCATCCAATGTTCCGATTGAATGAACCTCACAATAATATCTCCTCTCCTTCTACTTCACATTTTCCCTCCTAATTTTCAAAACCCAGGTCTGATCCGTTGAGAGGCAAAGTCAGATAAATAAAAAGGAAAATAGAAAAATGTGAAAGCACAATCGAAATTCAAACACCTCAACTTCAAACGGCCATAACTTTTAATAGAAAATTTTGATCGGGACATGTTATACGGCCATGGAAAACTCGTCTTGACCTCGAAATTGTGTTCAAAGTTTTAAGATTTGTTCTTCTTTATTTTTCAGATTTTTTTTCTTTGAAATTATATAGAGTTTTATATTATTGCATAACCAAGATGTATTTATATTTATTTATACATATACATATATATATATATATATTCTTTATATATTCGCAGTTATTAAATGAAATAGCTAAAAGGACTTTTCAGTAAACTCTCCAAGACATTTTATATAAATTATTATTTTTTTAAATAAAGACATTTAATAACAGTTTTCTGTAAACAACCATTAATGAAGGTGAATTTTAGTAAGTAACGATTTTTTTAAAAATTTATTAATGAAGATAAACATAAAATATGTCAAAACATAGGTTATGAAGTGAGTTTTAAATAACGATTGTTATAAATCTTTTGTGATTGTGCTATCAATAATAGTTGCACAACCACTACTGATCCATTTTTAAAAATCGTTATTGATATTGTTTTCTGCGATAGATTTCTATACTATTATATAAAGCATCTAAGAATTGGAGAGTCCATTTTTTGTGAAATACATTTTTTTTCAAAAAAAAAAAGAATTATTTTATTTATTTATGATACCAAATAATTTAAAAAAATCAAATGTTGCTATTAATGAAATTTGTTTTTGCGATTAATCTATTGACCGAATTTCAGTTTGTGTCGACTTTTCAAGAATTGAAAAAAAGTATATTTGATTTCAAAAAGAAATTTTTCAATTTTGAAATGCAAAAATCGACAATAAAAAAAGCAGGGATATTCGAAAAGCAGGGATATTCGATCATCAGTTTTAATCAAAGAATTAAACTGAGCCTTTTTCATTTCAAAATAAATAGAATCTTCAGGAATAGAAGATTCTTCACGAAACCCTTAAAGTTTCGTCAAGAAAAATTTATGAACACTGAAATTGCTTGAAACAGAGAGACAAATATTGCTTGAGAGACGGAAGAATAATGAATGCCGAATATATATATAGAGAGAGAGAGTGGGAGATATATGATTTATGATGTTTTGTAAAGTAAAAAATTATTATTGTTTTAAGGTGAGATTTTATATCTTGAGGTCTTAAATTTTCAATCTAAGTTGCTTAATAGTTTTTTATATTAAAATTTTATGTAATATTAAATTTCATAATTTTTTAAAGTTTCTAGTTATTTTTAAATTATTTTTAAAAATAACTTGAAATAGACTATTTTCTTGTATTAAACAAGGCTGATTTTAAAAATAATTTAAAAATAGCTAAAAGCTCAAACAATCATGGAAATTCAATATCACATAAGATTTTTCCATGAAGAACTTATTGAGCAACTTAGATTAATAATTTGAAATCTCAGAATATGAAATATCATCTCAAAGCAATAACGTTTTTTTTTTACTTTGCAAAACACCGTAATGCATCTCTCTCTATATATATAGACCCGTTAAAGCATGTAGTACGATGGCACAAGAGTAAATTAACAATTAATTTAGTATAAAATTATAGAATTGGAAATCTTAAAAAAACGGCCTATCTCATCTCAGCCTTCAAATTTTTGTGGTATAATGATAAAAGATTGTTCATTTGTTTTGGTATACTCGATCCGTTGCTTTTAAATTATAATGTTGCCGCAACATGGCAAAGTGAATTATAAATGAAGGATTCGGTGTATGACTATTAATCAATTAGGACCCCACTTATGGATGAGAACACACAAAAAAAATAATATCATACCACATACAAAAGTATGAGTGCTATAAAATGTTGTTGATATAATCGAAATATAAAGTGAGGTAGATATAAAAACAATGAGCTATAGCACATATTATTCACTAGCTGAAAGCCTGAAAGAGAAACATAGATATACTTTTTCCTAAAAAAAGAACAAAGAAGTTCCAATAGATTTATCAAAAATTCTTTGATTCTTGTGTTCCTCTAGATGCATAGCCCCTCGAAATATTAAATGTAGAAGTTATCCACAATTTCACATTAGATTGGTGAAGTTCCACTTCCATGTAGTGGATAATAACATCATAATATGATTATTCCAGATATGTAAAAAAAATTCAAGTGGAGTTAGGCTTGATTGCTTGAAGGACATATGCCGCCAGTACAATTCTTCCCCTTTCTTAATTAAGTGGACTTATAATGCTACGCATTATTTAATTGGGAGCAGGTGGTACATAATCTTGTCATGAGCAGGAATCGAATTATAACTTTTTACGTATCATCTGAAATGATTTTATTTTGTTTAGATAATTCGTTTTTTTTTTAATTCAAGTGACAAATTCAAAACATTTATTCGATATCATTGGAAGGGTTTATTGAATAAATTAATTGTAAAATGCAGATTTCTCAGTGTGTTACTCATACCGAAATAATTCTATGATTCGGCTCTGAGACAGAGGGAGTAAAGGAGAACGAGATTTTCTTTTCCTATTAAAATTATTATGGGCGCGTATATTAGGGTCCACCTCTAAAAGTGTCCACCCATCTATCTGCCTCTTTATTTTTTTTAACTATAATGAACTATTCGTTAATTGCGAATATGTATTAATTGAATGATAAATTTTAAATTTTTTTTATATACAAAGCCTATACAAAATATTTTAACTTTAATCGTTAATAATTACACTTCTTCGTTTAATAAAATGTATTGTTGTGCTTAACAAATAAAGAGGTGGATACATGGGTGGAGGATGGAGGGGTGAACTCTCCCCAGAACTCTATTCTAAATACCAATACTTCAAATATGATTATGATTTCTATAAATTTTATATTTGACCTTCATAATTTTTCACAGCAAAGAAATTAATTAAGAAAGTAAAGTTGTATGTATTTTTATGGTTTGACTCCATAATTAAAAAGTTTGCCTCACCCTAATTTTAGCTCTCTTAGAATCCTCAAAAATCTCCTCTTATAATTATTAGTATCCGTCGTTATTATATAAATCTATCGCCTTACCATATTTTTACTGTCACAATTATTGTTGTTTATATAACTCACTCCGAATTAAAAAGTCAAAAAATTGTCCTTTCGTCTAGCTCGGAATACTACATGCATGGTTGACATTTTGGGTATTATTTTTTTAATACAAATTTGGATGGTACTTGTTAGTATAAAGTTTTTTTGCTTGTCTAAAGTGATACAAGGGATATAAAAATTTAATGATTATTATTCGTTAATGATTGATACTTAATTAGATAAGCAGGAATATATGGTACTTTTTTTCCATTATAGACAGCCTTTGATATGTTTGTGGCTTTGTGCAAACTTCTAATCTTGGTTTTCCCCTCTTGAAATAAAAAAAGCATCACTCAAATTTAAATGTTCAAAATAGTTATTTTCTTTGTAAATCGAGAATTATAATTATGTGCATTTAGTACAATAAGTGAATAACTTTTGATAATGAAAACAAAACTCTATGCAATAACACTGCAGTTATATATTTATCAGGGTCTTTTTTTTGAAGTAACTGAATTAGTCATATACTACAAATTTTGTAAGAATTTTGTTTTGTCCTAATTTGATAATGTAAAGTTAATATTATGATATGATAATGCACGTACATTTTTTTTAGTTAGTATAATATTTTTTTTTTGTACTGACATACGCTCATTTTTGTGTGCACTCTTTTTTTAATTAATCAATACTAAAAACAGAAAATTAGTTTATTTGATATGAAAATGGAAGTCACAAGGTAACCCAAAATAAAATAATTAATTTAGAAGTTCAATGGAGGGAAAGATGAATAGAATTCAACGCCATATATGATGATAAGTATGATCTAGTGAAGTTCAGCAGGGTAATTTACCTCCTGATGTCTTTACAATGGAATATTAAAGCTTCTGCCAGATTTAGGTGAAAGTAATACAAATTATGGATAATCCATTAAAAACATAAACTATGCAAGTGTGTAAAAAATAATGCCCACAATATATTCCCAAGGAAAAGAAAAGTAGAATTTACGAAATCTTTTCTTAACTACATCCAATCTCTAATCACCATAAACAATTAACATAAGGAATATATAATGACATCATTTTTTTCATATATTCCATCCAATCTCTAATCGCCCCATTACAGACTTAATAGCAACCAACTTATAAATAGCCCCTCTTCACTCTTCCCTCTCTTCATCCCTCAACCAACTTTTTCCTCTCAACTACACACACACAGGTACAGTCACAAAGAAAAGACAATAACAAGAGAAGTAATAAAATTTAAGAACAAAATATGAGGCCAGTACCTGTTTTCACTGAAGCCTACAGTGTCACCACTGCCTCTCCTCCATCGAATTCTACCATGTCTAATGAGTTGGGCCCGCACTCGACATGGCGCTCTCCAGTCCCGTACCTGTTCGGTGGCTTCGCTGCTATGATGGGCACAATCGCCTTAGCACTGCTCATACTTGCATGTTCATACTGGAAATTGTCGAGCTACCTTGACTCAGACACATCCAATGGAGAGCCCGGGTCTGAAGCGGAAGGAGAGAAGGGATCGAGCGGTAGTGATGTGGGGCCTGTAGTCCTGCAGACAATACACGTGGCAGTCATCATGGCAGGACAAGAGAGACCGACATATCTGGCGACACCGGTGGAGAAGAAAAAGGAAGAGATAGTGAGTGAGAGTACAGAGGAGGAGCAAAGTAAGAATGGTGAGAATTTGAGGGTAGAAGAGGAAGAAAGAGGAATACATTAAACCTCTCTGGAGGAATCTGTGTAGCGAGTCAGAAGCAGGTGTTTTAAGGAAATTGAAGTTACCGGATTATTGCACCCACAAACAAAAACTGAGAAAAAGTTATCCATGGAATTGCAGAAAAATTGATGCCACTTGAGCTAGCGATCGAGTCATGAGGGAGATTTTCTTTTTCTTTCTTTCTTTCTTTTTTGTAGTGGCTAAGTTTGATTTTTTTTTTTTTTTTTTTTAGGAGATTTGTAAATCTTGAGATGATTTTGGAATGAAAAATTAGATTAAGAGACGACTTACTGATTTCTTCATATGCATAAAGTTTTACTATACATTAAATATTTAAATCTTGAATTAATTGACTGCAGTAGAATGATAATTATCAGGTAACTCTAAATCTGAAAATTCAAATGGTGTTGATGTAATTGCTTTGGAAGAGATGAGTTGCTCCGAATAATAATTACTCCCAACAACACAACGACAAAAAGTGCAGAGAAAACGAAAGAAAATTTTCATGCCGTTGTTCAAGCATCTCATTCTCCAACCAAAAGAAAAAAAAAATTTGTTTCATTTCTATTTTTGATACCAATACAAAGAATGTAACCGTACCGGTGTCATCCAAGATAGCTTGTACTCTCATTTTCAAATTATCATTTCTTTATTTTTTTAGTAAATATCTATATTATGCAACTTTTAAATATCTGTAAAAGATACAATTTATATTTTGAATATGTAACCTCTCACATGAATAGTATTATTTTACCACTAAACTAAAAACTGATTCACATTCACTTTCAAGTGATTGTTTCTAGACCACCTTATCATGCAACATTTCCAAACAATTTACCAAATACCAAGTGGCAGCACCACAAAATGACAGAGGAAAACTAACTAACGTTGATAATTTATTTTATTATTGTAAAGCGCCTTGCTATAAAGATTTACTCGAGGGAATAATTAAGAAATGGGATTTGGAGAATCTAACATCTTTTCTGATAAGATATAACATACCATATAGCTATAGGAAGTGGAGAAACTACACTCTGCGCTGCTTTGCTCGTCTCTTTCACAAAAAGGCAAAAACAACAAG
This sequence comes from Schoenoplectus tabernaemontani, assembly GCA_037127355.1. Classification (NCBI taxonomy): domain Eukaryota; kingdom Viridiplantae; phylum Streptophyta; class Magnoliopsida; order Poales; family Cyperaceae; genus Schoenoplectus; species Schoenoplectus tabernaemontani. Next base: position 16,744,446 of record CM073750.1, on the reverse strand, counting down.
TGTTATTTCATTGGACAAAAGAGTACATTATGCTGCTATTATATAGAAGCATGTCAAGTTCATATATTTTAGGACAAAATAATGCGCCTTTGTAGTGCATCGGTTCTTTTGTTCTCTACTTTCATTTCTATACTCAGCATACTGAAAATATCTATTCGGTACTATTTCATAGATAAAAGTTGAAAAATTAGATAACCTATACAAGCTGTACTGTTAACAATAATGTAGTTTAAATATGAGAAAGGAGGGGGAAAAAAGATGACCAGAAGACCGAACAATATAAATTAATCTCATCGAGATAATAATTACAAGGAAAAAAAAGGTAAAAAAAATCATCTACCCTCCCAAATTTTGTTATATCCGTATATACGGCCTTTATATAAATTTACAAGTAACCGTTTCCTGTTATGAGTTACATGCAAAGAAATTTTGGAGAACTTCTTTCAAGTTCTGAAAAGTTACAGGTTTGGATATGTAAGAGTCCATGCCGCTGTCAAGGCATTCTGACGCACTTTCACCAAATGCATTGGCTGTCATCTGTAGTTGCACAAATCTCTTGTTAGCAAACAACTCTTTTTCAATTGCATCCCCAATAAGCCCAAGTAGAATTCAATTAGCCTTCTGGTGGAATTAAAGCTCAGTTGGACCAAATTTTGCATTGATTAGCCCTCAATTTGGTAAGCCTCAATTTAGCATCAATTCTTCAAGTAATCAGCTGGTGTGTGTACACACTTGGTTATTGCTGGATCTGCTGGTACACAATACTGTCCAGACCTGACCTGACCATAAGCTTACCAAAATCTGGTAAGCTAATACAGGATAAATAAGAGATAAATTACCGCTATAATTGGAGTTCGTTTTCTTTTCCTTGTTTCATCATGGCAATCTTGCGGCAAAGTCGAACTGGCTGGTGAACTCTGACAAGTGGACCCAACAGAAGCATCCCAATATCCATTTTCCTCAAAGGATCGAATTAACCTGGTGGCTTGAAGGCCGTCCATTACGGGCATGTGCACATCCTTCAAATCACCAAATAAAGAACCACGCCAATCATATTAAAAAAAATAATGCTTTACAATACTAACTGTCACAGCATTAACCAGTCTAGTAAAGATCCTTTTAAGGATCTTCTACAAATTACATCAGACATATTACAAAATTTTCAAACAGAAACCTGGCTTTTGTATATTTATAAGTAGAAAACCAATTTTGGACTGTTTTTAGAAAAACAACACAAAATGTTTTTCTTCTGAAGTAGCAGGGAATGCCTAACTACATTCATGCCTAGAGACACTTCTAGTGATTGTAATTTGTAACAAATGGCTAGGTAACTGCTGGTTTAATAAGTTTCTATTCCATCTTGTAAATAACCATATTATGTACTTTTATCTGTTATAATAGAATATAACACAAGAGATATTAAATCAAAGGTCCCACTTAGAAGCAAATATATGATCAAGTAAACCTAGTTTCTTAACAATTTATAAACGTGGATACTGACAGTTTAATCTGCTCAACTTAATTTCAGTTCAATTTTGAACTGTCAAAAGTCAAATCTTGGTATAATTTGAGGACCAAATTGTCAATCCTTAAAACATATACTTTGAATTTCATATGCAAAAGCCCATATATTGACTGTAAGTTACAAATATGAAAATGCACAATGCTATTTACGAGTACAACAACAAAAAATAGTATATTTGCAATAAAGGGCAACAAACTAGACTGTAGGAAAAAAAAATGACAGGTAATGCAAAAGGTTGCAGAAATTGGCAATGACCTCAACTTTATCTAGATTAAGTGATAACATGCTCACCATTAAAATAAGATCAAATCGAGTTTGTTGAACCGCCCGAATTGCTTCAAGCCCATTATTAACTACACAAACGCTATGTCCCAGCTGCTCCACCATTGACTTAGCTACCATTATATTAACCTTATTATCCTCTACCAATAAAACCAGGCCCGAACTCTGACGCATTGGCCGGCTTTTCCCATTCTTTTTTATATCTACTTCTACACTACATGTTTGTTTGAAATGTGAACTGTCAGGTGGTTTTGACTTGTGAACTGTTTTTGGCTTAAAGAGGAAAAAACCCTCCAAGGGATTAGGTGTTAGGCCAGAGCGGGAAACAGTAAGTGATTCATCAGGATCATCAGAGAGGTCTTGCTCAAGGGGTACTTTACTTGGAAGCACAAATGTGAATGTGGATCCCACATTCTCTTTGCTATCTACTGTTATAGTCCCCTCCATTAGCTCCACCTGTTTGTTTTTAATACTATTAAAACTTTAAGTTATCATTTTGATAATATGACCCAGTAAAATTGATCTTACATTTCCACCCTGTCAAGTTCAACAAAAACAGTAAGCTATTGCAATTTATTCAATCCACTTATTATTATTTTCCGTTCTTCTTTTGCATTTTATTTTCTTTTTTTGGTTAGTGGAGGTCATTTATAAATAAAATTGCCTAAACAATTTGATCAGTCACTTACCAATTGTTTGCAAATAGCAAGTCCCAGTCCAGTACCACCGTACTTTCGTGCATGATCGGCACTTGCTTGCATGTACCTTTTAAACAGAGTTGGAATTGCCTTTTCTGTAAATGTGCAGAAACACAATACACTGTCATATTTTTTTTCAAGAATTGACAAGAATATAATAAAAAAAAGGGGGATAAAATCCAAACCTGGAATTCCAATTCCAGTGTCATACACTTCGTACTGCAACCACACAATTTCATTACCTGTATTCTCAATGTCTTTTCCAACATTGGAAGAACAGGATGTCTCAGTACAACACCTCTGAGTAGCAGGTTTTTTTGTTGTATTTGTGTATATATGAAGATTGTTCGGTTTAGGCACCACTTGAAGATTAATACCAACTTTGCCTTTATGTGTGAACTTAACTGCATTACTGAAAGGTAAAAAAAAAAATAGACTTAGCTTTGACTATATTTCATCAGATAACATGATGATTTTATTGTGAGAACTTAGCAAATAACACCTAACACTTTTAGGAACTTGAAGTGACAACTCATATCACACATACTTTAATTAGCACTCAGCAGTATACTTGGACGTTACTGGCTTATATAAGAGTTCAGTGTTATTGCCAATAACCCAATTGTTTGCAAAAGAACCACAAATTACAAAAATCTAACCTAATCAAGTTCGTGAGTATTTGCCGAATTCTAAGCACATCACCCATCACCTGAAATTGTATTTGATTCAATGTTAACAATAAAATACAAGTACTAATATACTTTTTTTTTCTTTTTTAAGCTTATTATCCTAGTTACCTCAATAGGAATATCTTCAGATACATTGCCTTCTAATATTAAATCCTTTCTCAAAGACGCAGCAGCAGTCTGGAGCACATGCCTCACAACCTCTCTTGGTCTGAATTTTGTCTCCTCTAATTGCATCACCCCTATTGCAATTTTAAATTTATTAAAAGAAGAAAAATAATATAATCAGGTTTTAGTAGTCAATTAGAGGGAACTTAAGGTCATCTTGAGGGAATATCGGGTCAAAAGTTGAGGTTCAGTTGAACAATGGAGACTTCATTGGGGCAATTAAGTAATACAACCATTGTAGCCAGTTAAGTCTCTATTAAGCAATACAAATTTTAGTTTTACTAAACCACCTACAAATTGACGCATTAAATTTATATTCCATTTGTAACATTTCTAGAATTCAAGTTGACTAAAATTATAGCTGAGTTCATTGGAATGAAGAATGGCCTGGCCAACTTGAGTTAGCATAGACAAATGCAGGTACCTGTACCTGCCTAAAAAGATAAAGCAAGGATATAAATTAATGCAATGACAAAACCATACCTGATTCAACCTTGGAAAGATCAAGTATGTCATTGATTAGTTGCAAAACGAGATCTCCTGATGAAAGCATAACATCAAGTAATTGACGCTGCTCTGTATCGAGACTTGTATTTGCAAGTATTTCGGCCATGCTTACAACTCCTGTAAGTGGAGATCTTATTTCATGTGACATGGTCGCCAACATCTGCTTAGCCCGCATTGTTTCCTCTATATTTTTTTACAGAATTGTAAATACAGAATTTAGTATCTCAGTATAGCTCAATCAAGCTTTAAGTAACTATTAACAAAATAAATTGACCTCAATTTGGAGATGCCACTGCTGACATATAATATACTTTCTCTCTTTTTTCCACCATTTTTTTTTGCATAATTTTGAGCAAATTATAATGGTAAATTTGGTCAAATGAATCATAATTTTCTATGTTAACTCTGAGTACAGTAAATGAGCCTCAACTTAACTAGCCTGTGTTTGATACAATTTGATTCCGCAGTTAGAACCAAAAATCATTAAAAAGAAAAAAGAAAGGTCCTGATGATAACTACAATGCTATGTTCACTAACAAGTATATCGAAGAAATTTTCAAAGTATGCATGGACTTGGACACTTGGGTGTATGTCCTCCAAGTCTCTTAATGAATATTCATTTATACATGTTATTAAAATCAAGTTTCATACCAGTAACATGAATTGTTTTAAACAATTCAGTTTCTTTAGCTTTTTGCACAGCCATCTCTTCACGGTATTTGGCCAATTTCTCTCTTTTCACCACCTGGATTGCGAACCAACTGAAATATAATTTTGAAACTTTTAAGCATGGATGAAACTTTCAAGATGGTTCGAGACTCTAGGTACCTGATCTGTCACCTCAAACCCCATATAATTGATGCCAATAATTTCTCGTTTTTTGTTAAACACTGGCTCAACATAGGTCAAGAATGTCTTTTTGCCAAACAATGGGGTCGCATAAGTAATTTCACGCTTGGCAGGTCTACCATTTTCTAAAACTTCCCTCTTAAATTCTTCAAATTCCTTCACGCCTTCTGATCCTAACAAAATTTCTTCATCAGTTTTTCCTATTATATCCTGTAAAAATTGAGACTAATTAGCTTGTGTGAAAGTATTTACACACAAGTTATAGCGCCATAAAATCAGAAGTACGTCATTTATCCTTGAAAATTGAGAACAGCACAGCTACTTCCTCTACGGTTTTTCTTCAGTAATTGATATATATATAGAGAGAGAGTTGGGCTATGATGCTATGCATAGCACGGATCGTTTCCGTGCTATGAATCGATTCTTCGTTATCAAAGTGCAAATGATCGATCCGACCGTACAAAGTGATTTTCGTATGAATATCTAGACTTAGACTAAATTTTACATTTTTTTAAAAAATTTAATTATTTTTTAAGATTGATAAAAAAATATTTTTTTTTAATAGCTCATAATAACTAAATCAAGTTATTTTCTAACTATCATAAAAGATAGTAAAAAAAATTCTAAAAAATATAAAATTTGGTCTATATCTAGATATTCATATGAAAATCATTTTATACGGTTGGATCAACCATTTGAACTTTCAAAACGAAGAATCGATCCATAGCAAGGGGATGATCCGTATTATGTTACGGTTAGTCACGAAGTACAAAACACTTTTGTACTTCACGTCGTATCTCCCACTTCTAAATTTAAAACACTGATCCAACCGTTCAAAGTATTCTCTATATTAAAATACATTTGAAGACCAAATTTTACATTTTTTTAGAAAAAATTTTCTATTTTTTGAGGATTAGAAAATCATTCTTATTAAAAATCATAAACTCAATGCATTTTCATCCCATAAAAAAAAATTCTAAAAAATATAAAATTTGGTCTCGAATCACATTTTAATATGGAGAACACTTTGAATGGTCGGATCAATGTTTTGAATTCAGAAATAGGAGATACAATGCGAAGTACACAAGCATTTTGTACTTCACGACTAACCGTAGCATAACTCTCTCTCTCTATATATATATATAGAGTGAGGCTATGGTGTTTCGCGAAACATAAAACCTCCTGTGCTTCGCGTTCGTATCTCAAATTTGAAAGTTCAAACGGCCGATCCAAACCGTTGAACATGATCTTCATATTGAACTATCCTTGGAGATTAAAATTTATATTTTTTTGAATTTTTTGCTATTTTTTAGATGGGTACAAAATCGCTAGTTTTGGATGGTGCAGAAATCGTTAGATCAACAAACTTTGTATTCATTTAAAAAATAGCAAAAAAATTTAAAAAAATATATAAAATTTGATCTCTAAGGATATTTTAATATGAAGATCATGTTCAACGGTTTGGATCGGCCGTTGAAAATTGAGAAGACTGTACGGTTTGGATCTCTAAGGATACTTCCTCTACGGTTTTTCTTCAGTAATTGATATATATATAGAGAGAGAGTGAGTTGGGCTATGATGCTATGCATAGCACGGATCGCTTCCGTGCTATGGATCGATTCTTCGTTATCAAAGTGCAAATGGTTGATCCAACCGTACAAAATAATTTTCGTATGAATATCTAGACTTAGACTAAATTTTATATTTTTTAAAAAATTTTAACTATTTTTTTAAGATGGATAAAAAAACACTTCTTTTGAATAGCTCATAATAACTAAATTAAGTGATTTTCTAACTATCTTAAAAAATAGTAAAAACAAAATCTAAAAAATATAAAATTTGGTCTACATCTAGATATTCATATGAAAATCATTTTGTACGGTTTGATCAACCATTTGAACTTTCAAAACGAAGAACCGATCCATAGCACAGGGATGATCCGTGTTATGCTACGGTTAGTCACGAAATACAAAACACTTTTGTACTTCACGTCGTATCTCCCACTTCTAAATTCAAAACACTGATCCAACCGTTCAAAGTGTTCTCTATATTAAAATATATTTGAAGACCAAATTTTACATTTTTTTAGAAATTTTTTTCTATTTTTTTTAGGATTAAAAAATCGTTCTTATTAAAAATCATAAGTTCAATGTATTTTCATCCCCTAAAAAAAATCTAAAATTTGGTCTCCAATCACATTTTAATATGGAGAACACTTTGAATGGTCGGATCAATGTTTTGAATTCAGAAATAGGAGATACAATGCGAAGTACAAAAGCATTTTGTACTTCACGACTAACCGTAGCATAACTCTATATATATATATATAGAGAGAGACTATGGTTCTTGACGAAGCATAAAACCTTTCGTGCTTCGCGTCCGTATCTCGAATTTGAAAGTTCAAACGGCCGATCCAAACCGTTGAACATGATCTTCATATTGAACTATCCTTGGAGATCAAAATTTCTATTTTTTTGAATTTTTTTGCTATTTTTTAGATGGGTACAAAATCGTTAGTTTTGGATGGTGCAGAAATCGTTAGATCAACAAACTTTGTACCCATTTAAAAAATAGCAAAAAATTTAAAAATTTAAAATTTGATCTCCAAAGATATTTCAATATGAAGATCATGTTCAACGTTTGGATCGGCCATTTGAACTTTCAAATTCGCGATACGGACGCGAATATATATATATATATATATACCTGTAATCCCATTCATGTAGATAGAAAAAGACAGGCAGGGTTTTAATTTCAGTAAATTTTAATTGAAATAGAATGGTGAATACTTCGATGCTTTGTGGTACACGACTGGTACATCTCATTTTACAAGGATAGATAAACATCTGAGATTTAGCAGCACATAAACCTGATTAAAGGAAGTAAAAAAAGGTTTGCATTTGAAAAGCTGCATATACCTCCTCTCCAAGTGAAGGGAAGTGGTTATATATAAAACGATATCTCAAATCCTTGTCCTGAAAGGGAAAATTATTCCTGTAAACATTTTGATATCTTCAGAAGCAGAAACTGCTTTTCAACAGCCAAAATAAAAGCTGAACATAACTAGATATTGAATACCATTTTTGAACTCTGATGAAGGTTTCAACTCTACATTATCATGTCAAGCTAGGTAGGGGTTATACAGGTATCAGGATATATTAGTTCCTACATCTTTTTATGTGAGTCTTTAGATGGGTCTATTCTAGGGCAGCAAATGAATCGAATTGGCCATAGTTCGAATTCGATTTGAAACTGATTCAAACTAGTTCGGTTTGAAATAGCAAAGCAATTTCGAATTGAGAAGACTGTACGGAATTTGATTCGTGAAAAATCAAACTAGTTCGGTTTGATTCGTTCTAGTTCGAAATTGATTAAAGTCACAAATTGAAAAAAATAGTGGAGCTGAAAAATTAAGGAAAATGTGCATTATATTAGAACAAATAAACCAGCAAGACATCCCTATAAACATAATTTGCATTAATTGGAAAAAAAAAACAGAACAAACATCAAGATGTTGAAAAAAAACTCAGATTCTGATACGGACTGGTACATACCAGTATAACCAGAAATAAAAACTGAAAAGGGTTACATATTAGTGCTGGTACTGGTAACTGAGGTGCGGGCCGCCTGGTGTGAGGGAAGCCTGCTGCAGTGTGCCATCTGGTGGCGATGGAGAGGGATAGGGTTAGGGTCGGCGGATCGAGAGGGTGATACCGTGCGCGCGGAAGAGAGAGAGGTTTGAGGGTCGACCTGGTGTGGGTGCAAGCAGCGAGCGTCACCTGACGGTGACGAAGAGGGAAAGGTTTGGGGTTGGCGGATTGGGGGTAACACCGCGCGAGAGAGAAAGAGGTTGGCGCAGAAGTAGGGTTTATGGATTGAAGAGAGAGGATTGGGGTCGGGTCGAACTTAGGACTGGGAGAGTAAATACCTGTTTGTGGTCTAATTTAATTTTTATTTTCCCTTAGATAGTGGGGCTGGGATTGAATAAAATAAATCTAATTGGTAATAAAAACTGTACCGTCGAACAACAGATTGGAAAAAGCATCTAAAATCCTATTTTTTCTCACGTAACCTCATGGGCATATGTCTCTCAACAAGGCCTAAATGAATAATAAAATTATCCTTCATCATATCGAATGGTTAAAATAATATTGAGTTTCGAACTGAATTAGTTTGTGAACTCATTTCAAACGAATCAGACTGAGTTTGAGTTTGAGTTTGATTTGAATTATTTTTGAACTGAAATTCGAACGAACTGATTACAAACTTTTTCCAAATCGAACACGAACAAATTACGAATCACGAATTTTTCTTGTAGCCCTAGTCTATTCTCCATTATGGCAGCAAAAATATACAACCAGTAATTGCTAAAAAATTGGCCAGTGCCATGAAGTCTGACTAATTATGTATTTTATCATACCTGATGAGCTATAACTATAGGTGCATTTTGCAGAATGAAATGCAAGAAATTATCAGCTCGTTGTAATATGTGGGACAACTCCTCAACAGGTAACTTCTGTTCTTCCATTTTCACACTTTCTTGCAATTTCTGTACCAGGATGCTCTCTCTTTTCAAGCTATCGTCCAATAACCTCTGTAGTCGCACTGCCCTTTCTTTCCAGTAACCCACTGTACCATACTCTCCAGTCACATTCAGACCCACATAAATCTCATTCTTGTATAAGCATGTATATTTATTTGCACTCTCCAAATCCGGCGCACCCCAAATATCATAACCCTCTTCCAAAACGGAGATTTGGTTCTTCTCTACAAAACGGTGCTCCTGTAATAAGTTAAAGCCCATAGGTTAGGTATTTCAGGTTTTGATTGAAAGGATTTTATTACACTCAATTGGCTCTTTTTTTTCATTTGGTTCATACTCAGCTAAAAGAATATTTTGACTTAGTTTTAGCCTGCTGGTTTGATAATTTAAACCCAAATAAGACAAACCAACAACTAAAACAAAAATAGGAATATTTTATTCTGGTAATAGATATGTAAGAATTTTCATTAACAGATCAAAACTTAGATTTTTAGATTTCTTTGGTCAAATTGTTGCTATTTTTATAAACCATGTTTAGTTTGCTTTTGCTGAATTCTTGTAAACATGAAGCAACCAACAGGAAGAACTACCTGACATAATAAAACGGAAAAATGCAGAACTTCTATTAGTTTAGATATCTAAACATTCCTTGGTTTGGTTGATTCTTCGTAGGAATAAAACAGGCAAACAGCCAAAGCTCCTCTATGAACTAAAAGGAAGATCAGAGCGAAGAAATAGAGACTGATAAGCAGGTAAAACTTTTTCATCAGTTTAAACCAAACTGAACAAAGCAAAAGAAAAACAAAAAGAAAAAAATACCCGCAATATCTCCTGCTTTCTTTGCTCAATCTCCTGACGCTGCTTAGAAAGTAAATCCAATTCTTCATTCAATAATCTGGCAGCATTGACCCGCCGGAATTTATACTGTTTGGCAAGGCTCGTCAGCTGGTGGGACCCAATGTCACTGTAGTCAGTTAATTCTTTTAATTTATTAAAATCAAGCTTGTGCTTCTCTTCTTTGGATTGGAATTCCTTCAGAAGGTTTTCAGTGAGACTCGGTTTTTCAATGTTGAATTGCTTGTTCGACTTGTCCTCGATATCAGGTGGCCACATGGAAGCCAACGGCTCTTCATCACAGAAATCTAAACCTTCCCCCATTATTTGATCTCAAATCTTTTTAAGTTCCTCAGTTTCTGTATGCTCAAAATCGGGGAATGTGTGGATAAAGCCTGGAAAAGGAGGAGGAGTTTATTTAGATACGATTACAAAATTATTGTTTCTGATAATTCTCAATCTACATAGTTAAACTTCAGTGAAATGCAATACAGAACCGACTTTAACAAATGAGATTCTAGGTTGGAAAAAAAAACTAATAGCTTTCATCTGTTTGCGAAGAATGCTTCAAAGACTAAATAATATCTAGTCCATAAATGGTTGCACTTGAAAGAAATGAACAATGCTCACAACCTGTTTGCAAAAATGTCTCAAAGAGCAAAACCTCAAAAGAGACCAAAAATCACATATGCTTGCAACATATCTTGTTGTGACACCCAAAAGAGCATGAATAAACGAAGTTCGTACCTGCTTTCTCTTCTAACGATATACACTCTTCCTTCTTCTTTTCCTTTTTCTGGGTACTTTCGCACCCTTTTCTGAGAAGGGAAAGCGTTGATCTAAGCTAGGAAGGAGAAAGGAAGAGGATGAGACGACCATGTGAAGGGAAATAATATAAAAAGAAGCGGTAAAAACGGATTATAAAAGAGAAAATCAGAAGGCAAAGAGAGAGGAAAAAACAATGGAGAGAGGCAAGAAGGCCATGTGCGACGAGAAGTTGGGAGTACTATCTTTCGATTTGTTTTGTTCCTAAAACCAATCGCGTATTGGTCGGAGCGTCTCTTCGGTTGTTACCTCTGTACTACTGGTAGTCTGGTACTGGGACTCAGGCTCAGCTAGAGCTAACGACAAGAGAATATTATATATTTTAATAAAATAAAATAAAATAAAATAAGGGTGAAAACGAAAAAAGAGGAATTCATATCTTTCCGCGGCTAAATTGTTTGGAATCCATCATGTGGCGAGTCATTTGAACTGAATGGTCGGTCATATGATTCGCCTCACATAAAACCATCTTGCTATACCCGCAGAAATGTGGAGCTGAGGAAGTTGTCTCCACGATACCGGTGCATTACCCGCGTTTTTTATTTCCTTTCATTCTCTTTTTTTTCTTTTTAGTGTTGTTTTCAGGTTTTTACTTTTGATAGTCCGTAGTCCGTACAGAAAACATACTTTAAAATCCTTTTGAATGAACACAGTCTATTCAGCTTTGTAATCTCGCCAATAAGTTGATTTTCTTTTTAATTTGGTTTCAACTTTCAAGTAAGATGAAGCTCATAATGGCCGCCAAAATAAGCGGTGTTTTTTAAAGCGCATTTGGGAGTCTCTGGATAAACGGTGCATATTTAATCAAAAGGTTTACCGGAATTCTAATTTTTATATTATAAGTCAACATGAACTTTAGATAAAAAGCAAGCTTAATAGTGCACCTCCTCTAATTCAAAATGATTGTTTCAGACTAGTTGAATATTACCTACCGATTATGTTTGTTAATTATAAACAAAATGACTTAGATTAAAAGAAAGTACCGGGTGACGCCACTTTGCAAGCCTTTAATTTTTTTTCAGAAAAAATCGCTTTAAGACTAATATTTTCTCCGAAAAAATGGTCAAAAGATTAAACTATGACGTAAAAAGTAGGATTGTAAAAAACGGTCATTAGGATGATTACTTGGCCGATTAATTGTAATCAATAGGTAAAGTATTGCTTATTGTATTCGACCGATTATTTCTTTTTAAGACTATACATTATTATATATTTATGTCATATATTTTTTATTCAACATTATTTTTGATAACTAAATACTTGATATAAATTATATTTCATCGACTTTAATTAGATATCAGTTTTTACTCAATTGAACATTCATAAATTTATAATATTTTAAAAAATGAAAAAAATATGAAGTCGGATATTTAAATAATACAACACACAAAATTTTGACTTTATCATTTCTAAAATAAAACAACAAAAAATATAATAAAGCATGTAAATAATTTATCTTTGTTTGAATAAATAATATATTTATACATTAAATTTTAAATTATCTATAAAAAACTGATTTATCGCATAATAATTAATCAATGGTGTCTCATCCGTTCGTCAAGCACATTTTACAACACTGATAAGAAAGATGTGTCATTATTTTTATAGATGGAATTAACAATTAGTCCCATTAAAATTGACACATAATATGGAACGCAAGAAGACAAAACTTGTTAACAGAACAAATAATTGTACAATTATATGGTGCATGTTGTACGAATAATTATTCTGATATATTACAACTTACAAGGCTTGTGCTCAACTTGTACCTTGACGGCCTTACACTAATCCACTTTATTGCATTAATCTATCCAAAGCTCATGCATACATGATGGCCTCAACTTATATATAAATTGGTATCTACTAATCACCAGCATTAAAATTCCCTCCATCATTAGCTGGTCAAAATCATTAGCTGTTCATTTTTTTTAATTTTCAAACTTTTATTTTAAATTGATCATTTTAGTTATCCTTGAACTTCTGTATCCGTTAATTGCTGTCAGTTTTAAATCGATGTTCATTAATTAATTATATATATATATATTGTATTCATATCCATTAGGATTCTAGGTGTATTATATTTGAATTTTCAATCCATCCAGTTTCACTATCAAAATATGTATTAACAAAATGAAATGCAAATTAACACTTGCTCAAGAATTGCATAGAATTTTAATTTCTAACAAAAGTAAAATAGCAGAATATTATTTTCTTTATGATGGTTAATTGGACAACTTAAGGGCTTCTGATAAATATAATATATATAGAGAGAGGGGGGATTCTAAAATGTAATGCATTGCACGGATGTGTTCGTGTAATGCGTCAAAATCTGAAATATTAAGTTAAAAATGGCCAATTCGAACCATTCAATTTATTCTCCATACCAAATTCTTATAGAAAATTAAATTTTAAAAAAAAAAATTGGTAGAAATTTTTTTATCATTATTGGACAATCCAAAATAATCAAATCAAGCAACTTCTCTTGGTTCAAAAAAAAATTAAAAATATAAAATTTGATTTTGTAGAATAATTTGATATAGAGATTAAAATGAACGGTCCATATCGATTATTTTTAATTTGAAATTTGATATTTTAATACGGTGCACGGACACATCCGTGTAACGCGTTATATTTTAAATTTTCTATATATATATGTGTGTTTGAACAATGAACACTGATAACGAGTTCAGTACATTTTGTTAGTGATTTCACGTCGACATTTGGTGGTAGAGATGTAAATTCACAACTCCTTACATAGGAATTCGATTATGTACATGGAAAAAAAGGAGTAAAATCTTAGTTGGACATGAATCAGGAATCTATGTGCAAGAAAAATTTTCTTATAAGATTTACTGATCCTAAAATTGAGGAACTTATTGTGAAAATCTAAATTAAATTGTATCGTTTATGCCAACATGATCCAAGATAGACTAGGATGTTGATGATTATTGTTTTTTTAGGTTTTTTTTGGGATTGTGTTTGGATTTTATTCTAGGTAGTTTGGTTTCTGTTAGTTTTGAGTTTAGATGTTGTCAGTTGTAATTAAAGTTTCAGTAATGAAACGGACTCAATGGTTCTATCTCAAAAAAAAAAAAAAAAAAAAAATCGCTGCACAGTTAGAGTGCTATCGTTGGCATGTGGTAGTCTTTTTGTTTATAAAGATGAGAATCTAAATTACTTTAATTTTTTATTATTTATATAAAAAAATATTTGAGTTTTGAATCTGCAACTTCCCATGCGGAGTGTATCATTTTTGTCACAAAATTGAAAGTTGATTCTCAAAATTTCAATTATTAGGGATCGTCCAATGTAACTAACACTAGATGAATTGCAAAGTAAAAAAGGGATGAATTTTCTGTGTGATGAAATATGAATGATTTTTTCTCAACGATAATTAACATCCCGTGTGGACAATATATAATTCTGTAAAATAAATTTCATATATAGCAGATGGTTGTTAAAACATTAAAGATGCATATATACTATATAATAATGATGATAAATTTTTGTGATGTAATATTTCATGCAGAGATGACAAAAAGGTTAATTCCATTTAAAATAAAATTGCACATGAAATATATTAAACACGCACCATTAAAAAGAGAGTTTTGGAAAATACAAACGAGGAGAGAGAAAAAATCAGTAAATAATATAAGTGATGATGTGGTTTGAAATTTTTAAAAACTTAATTATCTTTATGTTTTATAAAAATTAAAAAAATTATTCTTGCACACTTACTATTGCATGCCGAATTTGCACATCACTCTACCTTTTTTTTTGTTTTTTTGCCTCTCCTATTTTCTTCAATCTTTTTTTCCTTAATATCTCCCCCTCTCATTATCTTTCATCTCTCCTATCTAGCGGTGAAGATACATTATAAGAAATGTATAAAATTCTTATAAAATATGATGCATTTATATCATAATTACTATCTAATTATCTATTTAAGATTTTTACTATTAACACCACTATTTTTTTTACCAACGAGGAAAAAATATTTGCTTTGTAATGAAATAACAATAATATTCACTTTTAAATTTTATAATTTAGTTATCATTTAAAATTTATTTTGATTTGAACTCAATATATAGAAGGTTTCAGTCTAATAATTTTATGACTCCTCCATATCTCATAAAAAAAATCAATGTCATCAATTTAGGAAAGATGAAAATTGATTCATGTTGTCTTTTTGAAAAGTTGGCTTATAATATGAAATAAAAATGTTAGGTCACATTTCATCTCTTTAGAAAAATTGATTTGAACTTAACATAAGTTTTAGTGTCATGTTAGATTTTTTTATTTTTAAGATGACGTGGAAATTGACTTTGACACTTTGTCTAGAAAAGTTTATTTTCACTTTTTCATAGATAAAAAAAATAAATAAGAGATAAATAAATTGTATCAGTGCAGTCAAAGACGTAAAAAATGTGCTCTTAAGCGCAAAGGCGCAACGATAATTCATTCCTCGTCTTTTTGGGTCCGTTTGGCAAATCAAGGAATAGCTTTGGAAGAGTGATATAATAGTATTTTTTTTTTGGAAGAGTGGTATTCTTAACTATTCGGAAGAGCGAAAATATCGTTTGGCGAGTTATTTACTCGAGAATAGTTAAAATATAAATAATTATGATACTAATAATGATTATGATAATAATAATAATAGTAAAATAATAATCATAATAGTAAGATAATAATAATAATAAATTAATAAAAAATAATCATAATAAATAATAATATTATAATAGTAATATAATAAAAATATAAACATAATCATAATATAGTAATATAATAATAAAATATTATAATTACAATCATAATTATAATAATATAATAATAATAAGTAATCATAATTTTAATAATATAATCATAATATAATAATCATAATCATGATAATAATAATTATGATAATAATAATTATAGTCATAATAATAATAATATAAGTATAATCATAATCATAATAATATAATAATAAAAATATAATCATAATCATAAAAATAATTATAAATAATTATAATTATAATAATTTAATAATAAATTAATCATCACTATAATCAACATATAATAATATAATACAACATAATAAAATAATAATAAGTAATAATAATCATCATAATATAATAATATAATAATAAATAATCTTGATCATAATAATATAATAATAAAATAATTATATTTATATTCATAATATAATAATATAATATTAAAATTATATTTATAATAATAATAATATAATAATATAATAATACTAATGGTAACGATAATATAATAACAATAATGATAATAATAATTTAATAATAATAAATAATAATCATAATATTAATATAATAATAAATCATAATCTTAAATATAATATAATAATATAATAATATTAAATCTTAATCATAATCATAATATAATAATATAATATAATATAATCAAACAATAATCGCTATTCCGACGAAAGTTAATCCGGTATTCCACCTATAAGTTGGTATACCGGATTAGCACTATTCCGCACTCTTCTACTTAGTCTAAAATTCGTTTGGCAAATTAATTCGTCGGAATAGCTATTTTATTCCAACTTTTTGCTATTCCATTGAGTGTCAAACACTCCCTTTTAGTAGAGGGGTGAGCGTAGTTCGCGAAGCGCAAAAAAGTGCACGCCTTTTGATGAGGCACTCAGGCACTAAAGCACACAAAAGCGCACGCCTTTTGATTTAAGTGTAGGAGATGTGGATGTCTAGTACTCTAGTTATTTTGGAATTTGACTCATTTTGATATCTATATGATAAAATTAGATATTTAGAATATATAATTGACAGCATGGAGAATCTTAATAGTATATTTTGATCTTTTAGAACAAATTCAAGTGTAATACTTAAGTTCTTGTATTCCAAGACATTATATATCACTAAATTAATGATCTGTTATAAAAGCAAAGCATTTATGTTATAAATTTTATTATATCAAAATGTATCAAATCAAAATTGTGCGCCTCAAATTACTTAGGTGCGTGTTTTTTTGTGCGCCTTGCGTCTCAGGCGATTGTAACTCTTTGCGCTTTGATTACGCTTTTCGTCTCTGACTACATTGGTTTGTATTCGTATTTTTCAGCTCATATGCTAAATGCCAAAAAAAAATTGAATTCCAAAATAATAATCTAAGTGGCTTAATAATATCTTAAATTAAAATTTATAGAAAAAAATATTAACTATTGTAGAAACTTCTATTATTTTTGCTGATTTTTTTTAGATATAACCATTTCAAAGATGCTAATATAAATATTTTTTAATATTTAGGATCATTTTTTAATTTATAAAAAATAATTATAAATATCAGATTATGAAATTAATGTTTTTTAAGATATTTGTTCTTCGATGCAAACTGCAAGTACTCCAAAATTTAAATCATTATTATAACAGTATAAATAAAAAAACATTTATTTATTTATTTTAAATAATGTTAATTTACATCATTCATGTAGAATTCTATACTACCGTCGCCGACAAGGGTTTAGCTAGTGTGTGCTGCCCCGTTGCGCGAACTCGAATGTTCAATGCACGCTGCAAGCTGTTGGAATAATGGAAGGATAAACAAATAAATAATTTCTGCTGAAACTCTTTTCTTAATTCATTGCATATTGGAGATATACAATTGAATAATGTTCTATGATTTATATAGCATAGAACTTTCTTAAATTAACTCTACTACATTCCTAAAATATCATCCACTACTTCCTATAAATTACCCCACTAACTCCATTACTTTCTAATTATAATTGCTACTAATTTTGACTCTTGTCTTTCCTAAAATAACTCTATAATCATTCTATCTTTGGTGAAATTAGTTTTACTAAAAATAATTTCCTAAATAAAAATATTCTAAAAATATATTTTGAATCAATTCTCAACACTCCCCCTTGATTCAAAATTTCTAACTTCAAATTTGCTTTTCTTTCGTAAACTTCTTTGTTGATGATTGTTTCCATTAGAATTGACAAGCGCCGCCTTTTTTTCCTTCTTTTGGCTCTTGACCTTCTCTTCCTTCTTTTGGCTCTTGGTCTTTTAATCACTTCTTTTTTAATATTCACAACCTTCTTAGTAGTGCTAGTCCGGCCCTTTTTTGGCGCTGAACCCAACTCAGGAATCGGTGTATTTGAATCAGGCTCATCATATTTTGGTTCAGCTTCCTTAGTCTTGGTAGATTTCTTGATGACACTAAATGGGTGCTTTGTCTTCTTCTTCGGAGAAGATGACTCCTCTATAACAGACTCCCCATTATAGTCAACCATCGGAGTAGATGCCACCTCCTCATTCTGGGATGCACTCTCAACTTTCTCTGAACCTTCAGCCTCATGATCTTGCATAAATCCTGATAAACTAGATACATTACTTGTTCTTTGGTTAGATGCAAAATGTGCCAATTGCCTCTCTTGTGACAGTAGAAGCTCTTCAACAACGGTCGAAGGAGATTCAAGCTTGCCTCCAAACTCTCTGATGTCGCTTGCATCAACTTTGTCAATCAAATTGCTTGTCATTAATAGAGTTAGTTGTTTATTCTTCCCTTCTGCATGATTTGCTTGGTTTTCTTCTCTTTGTTTATTGTAGCAATCTACTTGATTGCTTTTTCCTTGGCCTTTACCTCCTCTGTCGGAGTTAGTCCGTCCTCTGCTGGGATTGTAGTCGTCTCTTGATGACTCTCCCTTCATGTAAAAAGTCTTCTCATCGCCTTTATATTCTGTCTTTGACATCCTTGATTCATGAGTCTGCAATGACCCCATAAGTTCATTAAAAGAATAAGTGTCTAGATTTTTGGACTCTTCTATTGCTGCTACCACATGATCGAACTTGGGTGTTAGGCTTCTCAACACCTTTGTCACCACAATCTTCTCCTCTATGGTGTCTCCAAATACTCTGATTTGATTGACCACCGTTTGTACTCTTGAAAGGAAAACTTGTATTGTTTCTTCCTTGTTCATCTGCAATGTTTCAAAGTCCCTGCGTAGGCCTTGAAGTTTGATTGCCATGACTCGAGTACTCCCTTGAAATGCTATTTTCAGGGTTGTCCATGCTTCCTTTGCATTGGTGGCTGCTGCAATTCTGGAGAATATAGTGTCATGAACTGCTAGTTGAATGTAGAACAACGCTCTTGCATCTTCCCTTTCATTTTTTTGCTGGATTTGGATCTGAATCTGGTACACCATTATTAACCAAATCCCATAAGCCCTGAGATTTGAACAAGGTCACCATCTTGATGCTCCATAACTCATAGTTTTCTCCCTTGAATAACGGAATCGACGGATTCGAAACACTCATGTTGCCTGCCATGGATGGATCTGCCTTGATCTCTCACCTTTGGCTCTGATACCAAATTGTTGGAATAATGGAAGGATAAACAAATAAATAATTTCTGCTGAAACTCTTTTCTTAATTCATTGCATATTGGAGATATACAATTGAATAATGTTCTATGATTTATATAGCATAGAACTTTCTTAAATTAACTCTACTACATTCCTAAAATATCATCCACTACTTCCTATAAATTACCCCACTAACTCCATTACTTTCTAATTATAATTGCTACTAATTTTGACTCTTGTCTTTCCTAAAATAACTCTATAATCATTCTATCTTTGGTGAAATTAGTTTTACTAAAAATAATTTCCTAAATAAAAATATTCTAAAAATATATTTTGAATCAATTCTCAACACAAGCTTTATCCTTGAATTAAGAACCAGGAAAGATATTTAATAGTACAAACGACAAAAGGTCCAAAAATAATTAGCAGTGCGGGGATGATAATATTTTCTGCATTATTGCGCTCACGTAGCTAAGTAGGCTATCATTATCGCTGCACATTTTAAAATACTTTTCTTTCAATATTTTTGGTTTTAGAAAAAGAAAAGAAAATGGAGCCTCCTCTTCGGACAATAAAATATGAGTAAAATTAGTGTGTTTTAATGAGCACGGAGTTTTTTCATGATCTTAATTCAAAAAGTGCATTAATGATCTCTAAATTTTGATTTATCGCTCGCGTTAAATTCTCCATATAAAAATCTTATAGAATATAAAAATGTGAAGAATTTCAAGTTTTCTAAGTTATTTTTTTAATTTTTAAAAATTAGCTCTAAAAATAATAATAAAATATTTAATATTTATATATTATTTTTAAAAATTAAAAACAATGATGTAGAAAACTCAAAACATCTCAAATTTCAATACCCTACAAGATTTCAATATGAAGAATTTAATGAGATTGATAAATCAAAATTTAGAGATGATTTGTAATATTTTTTTAGTTAGAATCACGGATAGGCTTTGTGTTCCTAAGAACACGCTAATTTTACTCATAAAATATATCATAATAAGACTCCCTCAAAAATATATATACACACACATATCAAATCATGTATGAATTTTGATTTATCATGCTCATTAAATTCTTTATATAAAAATCTTATGGGATACAAAAATTTGGGGTGTTTTGAGTTTTCTGAATCACTGTTTCGAAGTGTTAGGATTTTATCGGTGTAACTAGTGTATAAATTCAAAAAATTTCATCTAAAACACCAAAAGGGTCTTGTATGTGATTTAAACTGAACTAAAAATAAGTTATAAACAAGATTAATATACCTTTGATGCGTGCTTGAGTCACTGGAAGGGTAGAAAATGATCGGGAGACGCACACGACACCAAGAGACCAACCGAGATCTCCTCCAACGGTATCCACGAAGAACAACCCACAAACGCCTTCTCAACCTCTTGCTAGGGCAATTGAGAGTGCTCTCCTTGATCCTCTTGTCCTTCTCCATAAATTCTAACTCTTAGAGGTGGTGGAAAGGGTTCTCAACACATGAGAAAATCAAAACTGGTGCAACAGAAATTAAGCAGAATTTCGGGTCGGTTAGGGACAAAAAATTTCAAGTTTTTTTACTATAAATATGGCATTTTTTTATATGAAAACCTTCCACTAATAGTTGGACAAGTTCTGTCCAAATTTGGCTATTTTGGAGCAAGATAACCCCGAAACCGACTCAAGAACCGAACTGTGCGCAAAACCGCACTATGCAGAAAACTGCCCAGAATTCACTGTGCCCAGGGCCGTACGGGGTCCGTATGTGTCCCGAAAACACTCCTCGGGACCCGCTTTTGACCCGTTTTGACCTATCTATCAAACTCTTTGATAGATATACTTAATTAATCATGTCTAATGATTAATTAACTCATGTTAATTCTAGATAACTAATACCAAAATGATCAAGAAATGTTTATAGGCTTTGTTCTTATACGGTGTGATCCTTTGGGACATGTATACACTTAGCAATGAGATTAAAATATTTTTAATCATCATAAATCACAAGCGGCACCTAGCAATGTGCATTGTGACCCCTAAGCAATACAAATATAATGTACGCTACAAATATCTTGGTCCTAACGACGACAATCATCCCGATCTCATTCCATGTCACATGATATCCAAAATTGTGCAAAATAAGAATGTGTCATTCTTGCACTACATTCTGTATCTAGGGGCGCCCAATTTGGATACCATCGCTCACGTCAACAAACGAGAGGGACATCGGTATTCTTGATTCATACTTCTTCTTCATACAAAAGATGTATATCGAGATAGAATCTGTATGGCTGCCAGTTACAGACAACATTGGATAATATCCACAAATACAAATCATTTGTATAAGAAGAACACTCATCTCATACCTAAGAATTAGCAAGCAAATATAATACTAATGACACAAACACAATCCTTATAGTATTTTATTATAGGTCAAGTCCAATAACATGTCCAACACGTTATTTGTGTAATTGAGCCGATAACACTTATCGTATGATTTGTGAAACACAATCATCACTCAACTTACACACTAATCTTAGTTAATTATTATTTCTAGATAATTAACAAATTAGGGACATTTTAGAGTTATTATTAATTAATGTATATGTTTCACAATTGAGTCCAACTTAATATATAAATAATAAACAACTCAAGGAACAAATGATATATCATAAATAGTCATCCTAATACATAATCTAAGTATAATCATCACATGATTGGTTGTAGATCACTCTAACACTAACACGAAGGACTTCATTTTTCTAAGAATATGCTAGCTATTTTCTATATGTATGTATGTATGTGTGTGTGTGTGTACAGACGTGCACACACACGAATGTTTCGTGTGCTACGGACTATTTCTCCGTTTTCAAAGTTCAAATGCTCGATCCAACTGGTCAAAATAATTTTCATATGAAAATCTAGTTGGGGTCAAATTTTATATTTTTTAAATGTTTTACTATTTTTTAAGATAATTAGAAAATTACTTGGTTTAATTATGGAAAGAGATCACTTGACAATGACTCTTCAAATAAATACAAAATAAATTTTAAAAACAGAAAAAAAAACTTATAAATATATTCTTCTACTTATATATTGATGGTGATTCAAATTTCATATAATTTTATTATCATTTGATAGTTCATCAAAAACCATTAAGTCAGAATCATTATAAATTACATAACATTTTGATAGTCTTTGATGGACTA
Source organism: Schoenoplectus tabernaemontani (assembly GCA_037127355.1). NCBI lineage: Eukaryota > Viridiplantae > Streptophyta > Magnoliopsida > Poales > Cyperaceae > Schoenoplectus > Schoenoplectus tabernaemontani. The sequence continues at coordinate 16,721,988 of CM073750.1, read as the reverse complement.
TCAAACGATAATAAAATTACATAAAATTTAAATCACTACCAATCTATAAAGTAAAAGAACATATCTATAACTTTTTTATTTGTAAGAATTTTTTTTATTTATTTGAAAATTTATTGTCGAGATTGTTAAGATAATCTATTGTCAAGGGATCCCTTCTCTTTAATTATTATGAGCCGTTTAAAAAGAGTGATTTTCTGATTATTTAAAAAAATAAAAAAATTATAAAATTTGATCCTCATTTAAGTTTTAAAGACGAAAAAATGATTCATAACACATAGTCCATCCATATTAAGCATAGAACCGTAACCCAACTCTACATATATATTCTATGAGCTTTCACCAACTCTACATATATATTCTATGAGCTTTCACTAACTTACATATATATTCTATGAGCTTTCACCAGGGTTATGTGGAACTTATATTATACATTTACACCAATAATTTTTGTCTCAAGTGCTGCGTAAAAAGGAGACAGTTTGTGAAAGGAACCATGGACGTAGTCATTAATTTAGTGAGGCAACCGGCTTAAATTACCTGCAATTCAGTTAAGTTCATAATATTTTTTTGGGTTCTAGAAAAACAACTAGCATGTAGCAACAACTTGCTTCGAACGCTATTGTGGCCAACTTTATTTATTCCAATTTTAACATGGCGAAACTATTTATCATTAGACATTAATTATTATACACAATATATACATAGAGAGTAAAATATCATCAACTTAAAATCACGAAAGCCTTATGTGATCTTAAAAAATATATTAAATTATTCTTAAATTTTAATTTATCATGCTCATTAAATTTTTCATATGAAAACTTTATAGGATACGAAAATTTGAAGTATGTCAAGTTTTCTAAGTTATTATTTTTAATTTTTAAAAATGATCTATAAACATCAAATATTTTGTTATTATTTTTAGAACTAATTTTTTAAAAATTAAATACAATGACTTAAAAAACTCAACACACCTCAATTTTTTTTTATTACATAAGTTTTTCATATAAAAATTTAATGAATATAATAAATTAAAATTTAAAAATGATTTAATATAATTTTTAAATTAAACTCATAAAAAATATCCGTGAATTTAAAGATCACGTCATCTTTACTCACACAGATAGTAGATGATCCTTTTAATTGATTGTCAGCGCTCAATCCAATTTGTTTCATTTGAAAGGATAACTCCATTGGGCCTAAACAGAGATAAAAGAGCCGTCTAAAATGGGCTAGATCTTTTACTTGAATGGATGTTTTGTTTGCCTAGGCCCTGTGTCCATAGAATACAGTATACACAAGTCACTAAACATGTGAAACCCTTTTCCTATGTAAAATTTGAGTCCGAGCACTGACGCGTAAAGCCAATCTGTTTCTTCTTCAATGAAATTATGTAATAATAATGCAATTTCTTTTCATATTCATGCAATAAAATATAAATCATTGTGAAAGATCAACTAATAAACTATTTCAAAACTTTATACAGGTATTTTTGAAGTGATACATACGCCACATGACTATTAGCTGTATATATCCGTAACTATTAACCGTTTATATTCCATCTTTTTACATCTAAAAATAAAATAGAAGTTTTGCGATATAATATCTTGATTGTTTTGAGAGTATGGTGTTCTCAAGTGTCAAAAAGGCATTTCTAAGTTTTGCAAGTTGTATTTCAAAATTAGTATGCTATATATTTTCTATTTATTTAGTGTAATAATGATTAATCTTCTTGACTTAATTAACATCTATGCTTGGTTTGGTAGTGATGTTCGTCTCATATTTACGTATTTGTCTAATAATTTTGTAAAAAATATTTTCTTACTAATAATCAAATATAGGTTTCATATTTATGTTTTTTACCGATAATCAAATTATCAAGGGACCGATATAATATTATCAGTAACATCAAATATAGGTTTCACATTTCTTTTTCTTTCTTAAATGTATTCTGTCAATTACAAATGAAACTCAATTTGAATAATGAAACTATAACTTGATATGATATTAATAAGTTGAATAATAATTCATTTAACATGAAAAATAAAAATGAAAACAAGATGAAAGGAGGAGGATGCAACAGATGTTGAGATGAGAGCGCAAAAGAAGAAAAGAGAAGAGAGCAAACAAGAAAAAAGAGTGTGGTGCTAAAGAGAGATAAATAGATGAAATGATGAAAATCATAAATCTCTTAATGTGAATAATATATTTGTTAACATGAATAATTAAAATCTTAACATAAATAACATTTTTCAATATAAATAATATAACATTATCATGAAAAAAAAACTAATTTATGAAGAAAGTATAAAGTAGAAAAAAGAGAGGCTAAGAACAAAAGAGAACCGAAAAAATATATAAGAGACGAGAGTGGAGAAGGAAAGACTAAAGAGGAAGAGGGAGTGAAAATTCACAACGTCTAAATTACTGTTCTCATAAAATAACTATTTAAGATGTCAGTTCCGTGAATTTAGAGAATATTATTATGACCGTCTAATTTGCGGTCCAAAATCGAACCAAGAGAGCATGGAGTGAGAAGAATCAGGAGAGAAATCGACGATTGTATTGACAATGACATATTCTCCATTTTTTTTAGAAACAAGGGAGAGATATCCTTGTATATTTTTGTTTAGCTTCCATTTATTATTATTTTATTTAGAATTTAGAAAACAGCAGAATACCAAAAACCGGGTTTATAGCGAGAACCTACCTCTTCACCCACGCCCACTTTTAAAATGCGGTTCATGCGGACGCATATGCGTATGCGGTGGTCGGATCGTGCTCAGAATAATAAGTGGTGTTAATATGCGGTCTGTGCGGTCCAATATACGGTATGTGCAGCCCAGTATGCGGTCTGTGCGGCCCAGTATGCGGTATATATTATATAAAAGCTAAAAAAACTCGTCTAATATACGATATATATCATAAAAAATGAAAAAATATCTTAAAAATTTATAAAAATAATATATATATTATTGAAATTTGAAATTGCACAAATATGCTATTATATAAACATTGAAATAACCATATCATCTTTTTTTTAATATTCTATACTTCTATTTATTATATTATAGATATAAAATCCGCATATAAGACTCTGCATGAAAATTCGCATACGCGGTCACATACTGCATATGCGGTATGCGATGACCATCCGCACGTATATTAAAATTCACAATAATTTATACGGTATGCAATGACCATCCGTATGTATATTGAAATCCGCATTTTAAATCATTGCCCACACCTGTTACAAGTAGCGACGCATGAGCAATTGTGGGACCCGGAGTCGGCGAGAGTATCCGTCTGAAAGGAATATAGACCTTGTCCATGGTGTTTTTTCTCTACTTCTCTATTCTTCTCCAGAAAGAAACTAGTAAAGTAGCCTAAAATTAAAAGGAAGCAACTAAAAAAAGCACAGGAAATTCTCAAAACCCCTCTCTCTCATCTCCGCGTCTCTCGATCTTTCTTTCTTCCTAGGGTTTCTCGTCTCAAATCCCATCCATGAAACGAACTTTGCGGATCTCCATCGCCATCTCAGCCAATTAGATGCAAGCGGTGGACCCCACATCGTCGCCGTATCTCAAAATCGTTCTCGTCTTTATCCTACTCGCTTTAGTGGTTTTCCTCGGGGTTAGGAAGCTCGCGTCACAATACTTGGTCGACACGGGCTTTAGTGGGGCCATGTCGATCGGAGCAGACGGAGAGGGTGGGGCCCAAGCCTCAGAAAACGAAGAAGTTTGCGCCACATGCGGCCATTCTGGCCCACGAAGGTGCTCTGGCTGCAAGAGGGTGCGGTACTGGTATATAACTCCGGACTTGTTTGATGTGTTTTTTTTTTCAAAAAAAAAAAGAAATTGGGGCTATTCTTGGTGCTCTTTGTAAAAGTTCTCTTAATTGTGTGTACGGTATCCATGATCTGTGTATTGGGCATGCTCAGATGTATTTTAGATGCACATGAAATCTCTTCAGCGTAATTTGCTGTGCTCTCCAGAGTTGAAAAGAAAAGGGAAGGTAAGGGAAGGTAAGGGCTAGGGAGAGAATAAGAGGGAGGGCTATTCTATTCACACAGATGGGAGGGGAACAGATCTTACAAAAATGAATAGAGAATTTTCCCTATTTACCTCACTTCACCTCTTATGAATTAAACGTCGGAGCAAAGTTATGATTCCTATTTCTCCCTCTTCCCCTCCGCCCCGTTTGCCCCCACTGCCCAGCTCAGGAGCACAGCATAATGGGGAAAATATACTAAATATAAACAAACAAAACTGAAGACTGCAATTGCTCAATATGCCAGAGCATTCTGTCAAAAATTCTAACTTCATATTGGAAATTAACAGTATAATTTGAATGAAAGTGAAATAGCAAGATAGAGGGAGGGAGGAAGTGGGCAAGGTTTTTTTGATGTTTTTTTTGATGTAGGCTGAGATATAGTCGAGGTTATTCCTTTTATGACTAGTTTCCATATACATGTAGATATATGTCTGTTTAAAGTTTAAACTGTTTCACATTTTGTTCAGATCATTTAGTTTGCTGATCTGTTTATGCATGTGAACCTAAGTGTTTTCTATTTTGGTTTTCCATTTTTATTGGGAAATTCAGTTCACAACAATGTCAGACCAAGCATTGGCATGCTGATCATAAGTTCAAGTGCAAGCAAATGAGATTGCTTCAACCTTCTCGTAAAATTACAAATGAGGTATCTCTAGTGTCATAAAGTACACTTATATGTACATCTTGTGAATTGGAATTGTTCTTTATATTTGATGTGTAATGAACTTCCTAATTGAACTTAGGAAATACAAAACTCTTGCCTTTTTATTGTCATTTTACCTTAGTATAAAATATGATAGAGGTAGCCATGTTGTACCAATGCCATAATTTAAAGGTTATTGTTGAACCAATTACACTCTTCCTAGTATGTATAATTTTCTATTATATTCACTTGTCCATGGCAGGTTCTTTTCCCCTATGATGAATTCTTGAAGCTTTTCAACTGGGAATATGATGAATTTAGTCCTTGTGGCCTCCTAAACTGCGGGAACAGGTATTTGAAATACTAATTCTTTTTGTGTGTTTCCTTCTTTTTAAATGCATTCATGTGAGTATGTGACACATTTACGTAACTAATCTTTTAATTTGCCTGCAGCTGCTTTGCTAATGTTGTTTTGCAATGTTTAACATTTACCCGACCACTTGTTGCTTACTTACTGGGGAAAAACCACAGGGGAGGATGTGAGTCTATTTTCCTTTTTAATGACTTATTTTTGTACGTTAAAATTTTTGCCAGCTGAATACTAGATATATGTATTGTCTGCCTTTGGTTTATTAACTTTAAAAGTGCAATCAGGCCTCAATAGTATCAGAACCATGTTTAATGCACTAGTTAGTTTTTTTTCTCATTAGGAATGAGTTGCTTGTTGGTTATTGTTGCTTACATTCTGTTGAGCTGGTAAATAAACTCTTTACTGCCACTTAAAAACCCAAATTGAATTAGAAGTGGCACCAATTCGCCTATTGGCCTGCTCCTAAAAAAAAGGAAAAAAAAAGAAGAAAGTGGCACCAATTTCACTGCAACTTGTCCTAAAAAGCTCCTCAAGTTTGCTACTGATAGGCCTTAAATTGACCCTAATGTATCTTGTATGAGGCCCCAATTTAGCTCGAATTTGCTTCCACTATATTCATTATTCTATTTCGGCGTCAAAGGTGCTAGAAAGAAGGATTGGTGCTTCTTATGCGAATTACAGAGTCATGTCCAGAAAGCAAGGGAAGGTTCAAACCCTTTCTCTCCAATTAGTATACTCTCTAACTTGCCTAACATTAGTGGAAACCTTGGCTATGGCCAGCAAGAGGATGCTCATGAATTCATGAGGTATGTTCCTTTCTTTGTGTTGTAAATCATAGTAACAAAATTCACTAATAATTCAGATTTCTATCCATGCTGAGTAGAACTGCATTAATTCATAAGTTTACAAATTATACATTAAATAGGTGAATTAATCACGAATATAACGAATTTGATGAATAATTCACGTTTTTTTTACTGAATAATTTGCGAGAAAGAAAAAAATATACTGCCTTTTGCTTCCATGTTCATGCACATGGCATGATAGATTCAGAAGAGGGAAATGATGAGATTTTTTTCCTTCTGCGCAACTGCACCTAAATGACCATGCTACCTTTTATTTTCAAATTTGAACTTTTTTATTTTTCATTTTGATCTTTTGTGGCTGGTGTTTGAAGCTTAAAATAAATTATTCATGAATTATACCCCAATAATTCCTGAATCATGAACTTTCGACCTTGCCGAACCTTTCCCAAACTAATTCCATGTTACTATGTTGTAAATTGATATCATTCTGTTTTTGGTTCCAGATTCAGTTTTTCTTTCATGGTTGTTTGCTTAAACTATTGTTCTCAATTTCTGATGTGTAGAACCTCAATTTACTGACGTGTGTGTGTACATGACTCAAAAGTAGCTTAAACTCATTGAAATAAAACAAAATATATAGTTTTCTCGGGTGTTCATCTCCGCATCAGTATAAAAATTCAGGTTTGATTTGTGCGGCTTGATTCCAGTTGATAAAATCTGGGATTTTTTTTCATCTGCCATGTAATGGAATACAAATATTACAGAATTGCCATTGATGCAATGCAATTGGCCTGCCTTGATGAGTTTGGGGGAGAAAAGAATCTAGATTTAAGCTCTCAGGAGACTACACTCATTCAGCACATTTTTGGGGGGCATCTTCGATCCCAGGTACCTTAACTTGTTATCAGAAATGATTTTTTTTTTGTAATTTCTGCCCTTAAGATTGGATATTTTCATTTTATGCTACAGTATTAATTTTGAAATTTTATATAAAAAGAGATGAGGACAATAGTAATGATAATATTAATTGAGAAATGTAATAAATTGTTTTTAGGTTTTACTATGATATATTCTTCTAACAGAGTGGTAGTTGTGTGAAATATTGTAGGTGATTTGTGAGAAGTGCGAGATGGTGTCAAACCGATATGATAATATGATGGATCTAACGGTTGAGATTCAAGGAGATGCTGAATCTCTGGAGCAGTGCTTGGATCAGTTTACAGCTGGTGAGTGGCTTGATGGCGACAACAAGTACAAATGTGATGGGTAATCATTTCCTTTTAATTATTCTTATTATCTGATTATTGAATCTTCCACTTTATTTTCAATTTAGTATTGGTATACATTTCTTAATCAATTGGTATATATTTTCATAATCAGATGCAAGGATTATGTGAAAGCTTGGAAGAGGCTTACAGTCCATCAGCCACCTAATATACTTACCATTGCTCTTAAGAGATTCCAGGTCCGTTTTGTTACTCAGTTTGAGGTGTTCTTGCCTGGAAATTTTCAGTTTTTAAAAATTTTTTTTGAAATCCTTTGTTTTGGTAAGGTTTAAAATGACCTTTTGAGGAGGAACTTTTAGTTGATGTATGGTTTGTGCGGGATTATTCTACCTGATTGTTTTGCTAAGGTTATAAGGTGTATTACAAATGTATATTATATTTTGTTGGTTAACATAGATTGTATTGTTACTTTTTTTTTTGGTGATTGGTAGAGTGGTAGGTTTGGAAAGCTCAACAAGAAAATAACATTCCCTATGCGGTTGGATCTGATGCCGTACACAAGTGCTGGAATAGGGGCTGGAAATGACTTATATGATCTGTATGCAGTAGTGGTACACTTAGACATGCTCAACGCTTCCTTCTTTGGCCACTATATTTGCTATATTAAGGATCGTCAAGACCGGTGGTATCGGGCTGATGATTGCAAGGTTATTCTTTTTGTTTTAATATTTTTTGAGGAATGCTTGATGCAAGCATCTGCAAAAGCTCAATATATTAAGCATCTGCATTTTACATGTTCTGGTTGCTGCAGTAATAGTGTATACTGCTTTATCTGTCATTTATTGAGAGGCAAAAACACTGCTTTGAAATATACCGGGGTTTCGCAGGGTTTGCTTAAAGTATTATCTGCTCATTTTATTTGCTTTTTAAATAAAAAAATTAATCATGGAATAGTTTCTTTTAAAAATATTGTAGGTTGTTATGGTGGAACCAGAGGAGGTGCTTGCTCAAGGAGCTTATATGCTCTTGTACACGCGGTAGTTATTCTTTCTGGAAACATATAATATTGTGAATTTTCATTATAGCCCCCAGCAAAAAAATATCCTTATTGAGTGAGGCTATGGTGCTTAGCAAAGCATAAAACTTATTGTGCTTTGTGTCCGTATCTCAAATTTGAAAGTTCAATAAGCCGATCCAAACGTTGAATATGATCTTCATATTGAAATATCTTTAGGGATCAAATTTTATAGGCAAAATTGGATATAACCCCTCAATACATTCTAATTTGGATATTTACCCCTTTAAATTTGGAAATTGGATATTTATCCCTGAAAATGTCAAAATCTTGGATATTTACCCATAACTAGTATTATCCTTATAAAAATCAAATAATAATTAATTAAAATTATAATAAAACAAAATACCCTTCTGATGATTCAAGGTATTTTTCATTTATATGTAAATCTTCTTTCTAATTTTATTACTTCAGCGATGCACAAAATTATCACAAATCATAATTATGGAACTATTTTTATCACTATAAATACCAATCTTATTGGGTAAGCACTAGTTACGGTCAAGTCTGATTTGTACTAGTTTTGGATTATACCAGTTCCAGTTATTTGTTACTTTATTTGAGACCATATTTATATACAATTGAAGATCAAGGAGAAAGAGCAAAGGTAAGTAGCAATATAGCAACAATACAATGTGCATAGCAAAATAAAATAATTTAATGCACCGTCGTTGATTTTGTTGCGGTGCAAGTTGTATGGATGACGAAAAAAATATAGAGGGATATTTTTGTTCTATTATAATTTTAATTTATTGTTAATTTGATTTTTATGAGGATAATACTTGTTATGGGCATAGAAGTTAGTATCTTACGATTCACGATACGAATCTTACGATTCGATACGATACAAATGGATAAGGATAAGAATTTATACTTTGTATCTCTAGAGAGAAGAATCTTAAGAATCGTGTCTGTATCTTTTTGTATCTCGATACGATACGTATCCTAATGAGAATAATTTAAGATACGTACTTTTTTGACTTTACCTCTTCTACTCAACTTCACGTATCCTATTCGGCGATCAGAAAACCCTAGTGTGAGAGGAAAAAAGATGAAAAGAGACAAAAGCGACAAAGAGGAGTCAAAAACTCCAAGCACGAGACTGTGTAAGTGGGTAACTTTTATTTATTTCATTTATTTTGTTCTTCCATGCAGGGATGAATGTAGTAAGGCCCAAGGGGGGATCAATTGACCCCTTGGATTTTAAAAAATAGTGTTTTCGGTTAAATTATTACCCAATTAGTTAATGAGTTTGGACTAGATAAATTATTACAATTTGATTGCTGACCCCCCTTTAACTAAAATCTTGCATCCGCCCTACTCCTATGTCTTTCTCTCACAAACACGTGTAGTGTTTCTGTGAAGCATCCAAAACAATAGGTAATTATATTAATTTTTGAAGACTCCTATACTATAGGCAATTAATTTTTGTAGTCAGGGTCATTAGATTTTATTTATTTTATTCTTCTTAGATACTTCTTCCACACGCACTTATTACAATTTTTTTATAGTGATTTTATTAGCTGAAATAGAATTATTTTGTTTTATTCTCCTTAGATATTAATTAATATTATCATTGGATTACCATATGAGCTATAATAAAACTCTGTGCTCATCTATATGTATGTATATATATATATATATATATATATATATATATATAGTTTGTCTATTATGGTTCTAGTAGCACTTCGGTCGAAACGTTATCTGTTCAAATTTTAATTTTTCATGCTCAAAATTTTAATTTAAATAGCTCAATAAAATCTTTACATCATAATCTTATAGAATACTAATTTTTATCGTGTTTGGAATTAATTTACTATGCTTAATGATTTTTGAAAGATAGCCCTAAAATAATATAAAAATAATAAAATTTGTATGTCAAAAATGTTTACTTTCTAAAAATAATTAAGAATAGTAAACTAACTCCAAACACGATAAAATTTAGTATTCTACAAGATTATGATATAAAGATTTTATTGAGCTACTTAAATTGAAATTTTGAGCATGAAAAATTAAAAATTGGACTGGTAGTGTTTCGGCCGAAGTAGTATTGGAAGGACAATAGACAAACTCTATATATATAGCTCACATAGTATAATTGAGAAGGAATTCAATTATCATCATTTTGGCGCCACATCGATGCCATTAAAATTAAAATATCAAATAACTAATATTTAAATTCTTAAATAACAAAATTAATTGAAGGAATATTTTGTAAATATCTTATATATGTATACAAAAAATTATATCATTTCGATATTATTTATATAGGCATCAAGCGTTAATAAAATCAACGGACTAAATTTTACAATTTAGACACGTTACTTGATGGCTATTCAAATGAAGTTAAAATTTTATGATTTTTCATATACATATAATTGAGATGATATAGAATACATTTAACGGTTCATATTTTTAAATTTATAAATAAATAAATAGGCACCATGGGCGCCAAAATGATGGTAATTGGATCCCTTCTTAGTATAATTATGCTAGTATACTACATAAATACGATAAAACACTAAATAATATTGTTTTCAAGTGAAAAAATTTACTACATATTAAACTTAGTTAATATTGATTCATTTTAAGGCAAGTTTAGCGTATCCTAATGATACAATACACGATACATCGATACGATGCAAAATACTACGATTCATGATACAAAATGCGATTCAACTTCTATGGTTATGGGTAAATATTCAAAGTTTTGACATTTTTAGGGATAAATATCCAATTTTTAAATTTAAAGGGATAAATATCCAAATTGAAATTTGTTGAGGGGTATATACTCAATTTTGCCAATTTTATATTTTTGAATTTTTTTATTATTTTTTAGATGGATACAAAGTTTGTTGATCTAAAGATTTCTATACCATTCAGTACTAGTGATTTTTCACCCGTCTAAAAAATAACAAAAGATTTCAAAAAAATATATAATTTGATCTCCAAAGATATTTCAATATGAAGACCATGGTCAACGGTTTGGACCGACCGTTTGGACATTCAAGTTCGAGATACGGACGCGAAGCATACTCCGCGAAGCACCATCACTCATCTTTATTAGCCCCATTTACATAATACATATGAACATGAAAAAGAGAAGGCCCAATGTGGTCCATCTAAATAAAACTTGGAGCAGATGTAGGAGTGGTACATTTGTAGAAATTGCAAAAGAGGTGGGGGCATTTAGTGGCTGCAGATGGCATTTTAAGGTTTTACAAGGGTAGAAAAAGAAGTTCAATGGTTAAAATCTTATAATCATCTCTGCAATCTGATCTTCCTTTTTTTTCTTTATGTAGAGTCAACCCTCGTACTGGCCCTCTTACTACCCCAAAAGACCCTCCTATCAAACAAAGATCACAAATGCCTATTCCCCCATTACCTACGAACTTGGGCCACACTGAGAATGAGACGTGCTCTTCCTCGAATGGTGGGACCCACCAACATGACGTCCTAGCAGGATTTAATAGACCTGTTGAGATAGAATGGGATGCGCCTACCATGGGTAAGAACAAGAATGATGATCTTGCCCCTGCTTCGCCACCAAGAGAAGACATCACCCTGCTCAACTCGGTTCCTGGACTTGGCTTCTGCACTGAGCCCAAGGAAATAGAAAATTGCACCTCATCAAGTAGGAGTACGGATCGATGTTTAGATAATAGTTTTGTAGTAAAACCTCCAAAGGAAATGTTGTCACGTGGGTTCCTAGATAGACCGTGCAGAATGAAGCCACTGGAGAAGAATAGACGTGCCTATTTGCCGGGAATTGATCTTAACACTAATTGTCCTTCTGACAGAGTCTGCAATGGGCATTTGCCTAATGGTGATGCTTCAACCAACAGAAATGGCCAAATTGAGCTTGCTGGTATGCCATTCTCAAATGGGGAATCGTCTATTAAGGAGGATAGCAATAGCAGGATTGGTTATGATATGAATCACGGTAGTTTCAGCATAAGCAATGGGAGTTCGAAGGAAGGAGAGGTATCTTCAATAAATGATGGAATTGATAGAATGGTTGTGTCAAATTCCGAATCAAATGGAGAAGTGTCAAAATCTAATGGGTTCTCATCATTAAAAACTGAAAACAAGAATGAAGGTGGGATTGGTAATGAGATGCATGGAATGGTGTTGTCTCAAGAGGATGGACTGACTCAAAACGGGTTGCGGCATAGGGTGGTACACTCACAACCGGTGTTCAAAGCAACTGAACAAAATGGGTTTGCTGAGTTATAGGACAGATTGGTGTTATATTCGAGTATAAGATTAAAATTGATTTTTAGAAAATAGATTTTTCTGTGGTACCACTTCCAGGTAGGAAGTGGAGGTGTGCCTCTGGGTTTCTACAGTTGAAATTTGCAGTGTCTCAGATGTACTCCTTATGCCATATCAGCATATACCATTTGGTATATAGGCTAGTATTTTATCACGTAACTGTTTTGCTTTTCCATTTTTTGTTTATAAGATTATTTGAATAAAACTCGGCAGATGGATAAAATTGTTAGTTGTCCTATTTGTCCCTTCATTTAGTCATTTTGTTGTTTTTTTTCCTTTGTTCTTTTATGATTGGTGATCTTGGTGACCTTTGAATTAGTATTTCTTTTTCTTTGGTGAATATTTCACAGTAGTAGCTTAATTAGGCATCCGTCGAGTCAAACTGTATTTTCATTCGCTTTATTTTCAATTTTCGAAGAGCATGAAATATTTTTTGAGTGCACACAAAAAGTATATAGTAGCAGCAGCCTAAGAATTGTGGTTGGCTTATGTTTGAAATGTAAATTGGGGTGGAATAGTGCAAGAACCATGTATCAGCACTACATGGTTGTAATGCTGGTTAATTTTGAATGGGATTTGGCTTATAAAATTTTGCCATCGGAAAAGTATGGGGGTTGGGGCTGTATGGTAGTGTATAGGGGAGGTATTTTTATATTTATATTTATTAAAAAAAATTATTCATGTTTTATTTATATTTATTAAATTTTTTTTATCCATATCTTACCTTTACTCATTAAAAATTTCAGATAATGAATAGATAACGGATAAAAATAAAAAAAAATCAATGAAAAAAAAATATAGTTTAGACAAATAAATAGCATTAAATAAATATACTAATAAAATATACTAATAATTAACATTTTAGATATAATAAAAATCATATAATTTTTTTCATGTTAATTGTCATAAAAATATATACTAATTATTATATATATTTATAGTAATTTAATTATATATATATTTATTAAAAATATAAAATAATTATATTTATATAATTTATTCAATGGATAACAGGTAATGACAGCCCTAATGGGTTTCATTTGAAATCAAGTAGTGCTACGTGGAGCTTTTTCACATAAGCTTTCATTTGTAAATCTTAGTACGCTTTCTGGTCAAGGATAAATTCGGCTTTTCTTTTTCAGATTAGAATTCAATGAACTCCTTAGACCAAAGTCTGTTGCTACTGTTACTGGGAATGTTCTAGTGTTGTTGGAGGAATGATTCTCTTATGGACTTCCATATTCATGTATTTGTACCTTATCGACCGAAAAAACGCACAACAAACGCATTCATCAAAATTCGAACATCATATGCTCCTCACATACTTGGAAGCTTGCGGCATAAAACCATTGTTTTACAATGGGGCCGCATATGTTTTTCCTGTTAAAAAGAAAATAAACTAAATTCCATTTGATTCTGTGCTCTCTCATGCAAGTTCTCCTCGGAACCATCCAATTTCTTCCAAATCGACGGAGGTGGTCCGAACCCATAAATTCCAAATCGACGGAGGTGGTCGGAAATTTTAGAAGGGTTTAAGAGAATTTCGTCGTCCATTTTTCTTCTCACGTGTTTTCTGTTTCGCTCGTAGCCTCCAATCACTCTCTCTCTCAAAATGGTGGCGGTCTCCGCCATTGCCCCCATATCCCCCTCTCCGATTCCGAAAAGACTGAATTACCCCTCGAAAACCATCTCCTGTCGCACCTCCCGTCGTCGCAGCATCTCTCTATCAGTATCAGCTCAGTCCAACGGCGGTAACGGTACTAACGGTAACGGCGACCTGGACGAACGGCGGAGATCATCGCCTCTAATCGGCCTGAGGCGGTGGAAGGATCTCCTCCTGAGCGCGGATCCCGAGAACATCGCCACCGTCGGATTGACGGGTCTCCTCGCGTGGGCCTCCGTACAGGCGCTGTTTCAGCTGCTCTGTATCTCCCTCGCAATTGTTTTGACGGCGCTCAAGTACTCCTTCATCGCCGCTCTTCTCCTCTTCATAATGATCGCGCTTCTATAGTGTAAGTCAAAATTTGGCAATATTTCAGAAACGGAGAATTTGTTTTCAAAAGATTTTGGTATAGTTCGTTGTCTAGACATTGACTAAGCCTCAATTTTACCTTAGTTAGCTAAGAAAAAGCTTAGATCGATTATGAGGTTATTCTTCTTTCATTAGTTATTCATTCGCTTGCATTCTGTTATGTTCTTTATTCAATTGGGTAACAGTCCAACAGTCACTGTTTTAAAACTTTGAGCGCATAAAAATTGGTGTAAAGTGTAAACCCAGAGTTCAGTACAAACTGGTACCAAAACAGTTCGGTACAATCTTACAATAAAACTTAAGTATCAACTAAATACAGCTACCAGTTATTACAAGCCCTGACAAATAAAAACTAAGTTCTTTAACCTAATAAAAGAAAAAAAGAAACCAAATGTCCACAGCAAACTCATAGAAGCAAAACAGCACCAAGTTCATTTTCGTCAAAACAGCACCAGCGTTAATTTGAAAAAAAAATTGCATTGCCTTCTTGTGCTATAAAATGACCTTTGATTTGGCTTGGACGTCCATAAGTGATATGTGTAAAAAACTCTTCAAGTTGGCACTGTGTAGTTTTCAGTAAAAACGAATTGTGTGGTTGCATCAATTGCACCTAGTTTACTATTTATTAGCCTTCGTGTTGAAATTATTGGAACGCTCATGTAAAAATAATTAGGCCATCAAAAACTCAATTGAGCATTTTTTTTTGTCAGGAAACTAGAATATGTAAAATTGTAAATCACAAATCCAACTCTGTTTGACGAAGACCAATGAGAAATTTAGTTTTCTGCTGTCTCAATTGGGAGGGGTAAATATTTTATCTGGCCTGAAAATGTATAGCCTGATTTCAGTACTACAGGGTTGTATGTACTTCTAGTTAGGTTGATTTAACATGCTAGTTTATTTGTTATGGGGAACATTGGACTGTAAAGTTGTTTGATTTCTATCCGTAGATGCAAGAGTGATGTGTGCTCTATTCAATTGCTTGAAAAATTAACATATTACAGAAAAAAAGGATGACTAAGTCGAGGAATTTTTTTTCTCTTGTCGGGTCCTATTTAGGCTGGCCGGACAAAGTTTCCGCAGCTGTTCTAATTGAACATGCATGGACATGCAACTTTTGTGTGGCCTGCCTTATAATTTTCAAACTGAAGCCTAGGTTCATGAACTGCATATTATCTTTTTTTATTTATTTAAAAAAATGATTGGCTTAGTTTAGCTTAGTTGCCCTCAAGCTAGAACAAATTACCAATTGACCATATCTAGAGTAAATTTGGGAAACCCTCTAATGATTTAGACGCCAGTATCAGACCAGACCAAATCTAGACTAAAATCTCACACAAGTTATACTTGATAATTGGTTTTTGGTTATGCATCCAAAACGTTGATATTTTCTTTTTAAGTGTTCTTATATTATTGGTCTCCATTGAAATCCAATCTGGTGCAGGTGAATGGTGGTAACAAGGCTGAGATCTAGTTGCTGTCACTGCCCTGTTCCTGAAGTTGAGAAATTATGCTCGAAACTGGCATGTAAGATAGATATTGGCTGAATAATGAATAGTTGTAAAGGTAATTTGCACACTTTTTCCGTTGGTCTAACTAAACGCTTTGCATTTGATCGAGAAATATGATTGGTGCTCGTCTGCTTGAGCCAGCGTCTCCTTGGCATTGATTATATGATTATATCACACATGTACATGTAAAATAGAAAATTGGTACAAGTATGTAGTAGTTGAAAGCTGATGCTGCTACATTGGCTGAAATCACAATAAATCGAATCACCCGGTCCCAACGGTAACAAGATTTTTACCGTTACTGAGCTTGCACCATATAAAATTAGAATTACTCCACTTATTGCAGTTTCCGATTATCATAACACACATCATGCTCATTGTAAAACAAAACATACATTTTAGGGTCATATAAAAATAAAACCCCAAATAATTTGGCCCGCATAACATATCTACGGTCATGTATTTTAGCATAAAAAACACCTTGTTCTTTCAGTTCAGAACAGCAACAGAACAAACCAAAAACCAATTCCAAACCCTAAATATGTCAGCATCACAGATTGCCAAATAAGATGGCATCAATTGCATAAGCATAACAAACACTAAAAATAAGAAAAATAAGAAACGCACATCCACCAAAACCTAGCAGCCATAGTGCTAAAGGTGGCGGCTGGAGATGCTAAAGGAAGTAACTTTCAAAGGTGTGGCAACAACTAAAGGTGCCTCCGGCGAGTCTGAGACAGCAAATTTATCATGCATAAATCGGCTGTCTACAATTGATTCCTGTTTTGGTATGATCTTATAGCAATAGCAGCTCTTTAAGCCTTCTTGGTTTAGATAACACTCGTGGTTGCTCTTCTTCACTTGCTCGAAGTTCCAAATTACACTGAACTTGCCAACTGTTGCTACCAAGTGCCTCTCTTCCTTCCCATTCTCTGTCACCTATTATAAAACAAAGTACATATAAAGATGAACTAATGAATAAAAATTGGGCACAACTTTTAAATGCGAGTAAGTTAACAAATAAATTATTTAATATTTCTTATGCTCCTGTAATCTTCTCGTCTTTACCTGTCACTGTAATAACTCTTCTTCTTCTTTTTAATTAATAAAATCTCCATAGTAGGCCTTTCACCTGCTACTTCAAAAATAATTGAATGTTGAAATGAATGATACTTCCTTTTCTTATTAATTCTTATTAATCTCAGTATGTTCACTTTGTTTATTGCACAGCCGAGGGTTACCAAGTGAACATGTGCAATGAATTTACTGACGCAATAAGGGAAATTTTATGCAGTAGTTTCCAGCATCATACCAATTTGCCTTGGTTCCAGCATAGAAAAAGTACTGCCGTATAAAACCATAAATAAAGGAGATCGTCAACATTAACCAAACCAGCTACATGCCTGTATCTTGCTAGCGTACCATATATAAATAAAAGTTGTCTGCATCGACCAGACTAGCTTGAGAGAGAGATGGCATGGAAGCATTGTTGGCCGGTAAGGCAAATGTACTATAGATTGGAGTTCAAGACTAAAGTAATAAAACATCAGAATTTTCTCAAAAATAAAACATTTCATATAAAAACAGCAGAAAGAAAGGATGTAAAATGAGCCAAAATTGATAAATAAATAAAATAAATGAACATGTACCCATGAGAATTGACCACCACGAAATTTATTGTCCACTCCAGCCAGGTGTGAATCAAGAGGAGTAAGCTTTAACAACCGTGGGGCTGCTATTCTATTTCCCATTCTTCCAGTGAACCCAGTTTTTTCTTTGCCATCCTTGTCTATAAAAATTGTGCAGATCAAGACAAGGTACGTGTCTGTGGTACCCAGGATCCATTTCCCATCATAGGTCACATCAACATGTGTGATAGGTGAGCCAAGACCAGGAAATGCAGTTTTGGCCATTCTCATAGAACTTTTGGAATACAACCTGTGTAGTGTACAAAATTAGAATGAACATCTATAATCACATTTTTCCGGTTAGGAGATCCCCCCCCCCCCCCCCCCCCCAAACAAAAAAAAACATTATTGGAAGGATCAAAATCAAGTTTTAAGCCATAACATTACCATTAGTTGGTCTCTAGGAACATGATGAAATAACGTCATTTAACAAGAATAATTCTGTATGCAACCCAATTGAACTTCAAAGTATTACACCCTAAAGAGGAACATTAAAACACCTCTCTAATATACCAATAAGTATATAATAAGCGTTTCCTGTGCAAAGCTTTTAAAAAGTTCTACTTTCCATATGGACTTGTGCTCTTACCTGATTTTACCATCTATGGATCCAACTACAATCGAGCCGTCACCAGTTGAGGCGAAGCATTGGAAGTTTGTACCTCTTGCAAATTGGTGACCTTGTGTCCAATTCAAAACTGGCGCCTCAGCAACAGAATTTGCCAAATCTTGCACAATTCCATGTCGATCTCTCATGTCCCACCTGCACAACCTATTATCATCCAAACCCAAAAAGGTTGACTCTGATGGGTCAAGCTGTGCACCTTTACTGTCATTGGTTATGTCTCTCATAGTAATGTCAGCACCATCTTTTTCAAATTTCCACTGGGTCACAACCTTGCCAGTTTCTATGTCAATCTGGTTGACACCAGTTGTATGTGGCTTACCCTCATTGGCTGGGCTCATGAGCAACATGTTAGTCTCAGCACGCATGAGGAGTGCCTTTTTTGGAGTCGAAAAAAGGTTTTGTGTTGATGAAGTGGGACCTGAGAACTTAACTGCTACACCCTTACCATGCACACCACGTGAAAAATTTTTCACCACTTGGATGCCAGACTTACCAACCAAGAAGCTGTTATCCAGTGCACCAAGTGCAAGAGACTGTATACCCAATTCAGCTGCAGCCTCTTCTTCAAATTCTTCCAGTGGCCCACGGCTTTCTGTGTTTAAAGAAGAGCGTGGGGTCCTCTTGACATGATTGGGCCCAGAACTCTCCTTTGCATCCTCCCAAATAGAGTCATCAGCTGCATCAGGCTTGGCCCAGCCAATGAACTCCTTGCCATAAACTTTGACCTTGTTCTCTTCAGTTGCCTCAACCCCATATGTGTTCTCAAATAGGCAATCTTGGTACTGTTTTAAGAAAAAAGCATAACCTTGAGGGTGTAAAAATTTGATGGCCCAAACCCCGTCTGCCACAAAATCCACTCGTTTCTGACCAGCAAAGGTCTTCAATTGCAGAGCAGGTCCCACTGGAGCTCGGATCTTTGATCCCACAACCAAGCACCATGGTGCATTAGAATTTGGTGATGAATCCGATTCCTCCTCTTCGGATGAGCCACGGTGGCTGAAGGAGAAGGTGGTGAACTTATCAGAGGGGACCCATCGGGCAGAAGGAGCGCTCCCACCCACGTGAAGGTATAGTTTCACCACAGTTGGGGAACTAGGGTTAGGGTTTGGCGAATTAGGATTGGGGGATAAGATAGGATTGGAGTACTTAAGGTGAAGCGACTTGAGCTTACGGTCAAGAGAATCCAGGCCTTGAGGTGTTGAGACTCCAGGGCTAGGGTTAGGATTCCGATTCGGAGTCGCATATTCTTCCTCCGACTGAGACTGTTCGTCCTCTTCTTCCTGGTCTGTGTACTCGTCGGAGTCGGAGAGATCGGGGCCATCGCGGCTGTGAGATCCTCCCATGGCAATGCGAGATCTAGAGTAGCGTAATCTAGGGTTAGGTTCTTGGCCGTTTGAGCGAGAGACAGAGAGTGAGAATGAATGGGGGGAAGAAGAGAGGAGGAGCGATTGAAATTTGAAAAAGAGGAAGCCAGTTGACAGAGGAGGGAGAAAGAGAAAGTAGGTGGAACGAGTATATCATGGACCATATCACATACACTTGGGTCCCGCAAACTCTTTTGGTGAGCCCGGCCCGCCCCATTAGCCGGGACTTCTGACAAACATCTGGAAGTGAATGGATCCAGCTTATAGTTTGTTATACAAAAACTTGCGGGCTTTGATTTCAGAAATTCAGCACTGATTTTATTGCATAACGTGATTGATCATTTTGACTCATAAGGGATAAAAAGAAAGGGACAAGAGTGGGTCTGATGTTCATTGGACCCAATTTGGTCATCTCCCTTCATTTTAAATGCTGTATGGTTATCAAAATATCTAAAGTAAAAATTCACACGAATCACGATGAAATCGGACGGTGCTCATGATCATTGGACACAACAGTTGGTCCAAAGACCATCAGAACTCCCCCATTCTCGGAAAAAAAAGGTCTTCGGCTTCGTTATCTAACAACTTATGATTCATCATTATTTATTATTGTGTTGGCGAATGGCGAGTCCAAGGAATAATTTCCAAGGGGATTCCTATCCGTTGTCATTTTTTTTATGGCAGCAAAGTGCCATAGTTTGTTTGTATCATGGTGAATGAGCCCTATAAAATAACACTCTTCTCATCAAAAAATCTGGACCGTTTAAAACTATGGCAGCTGATGTGCCATAATTTTTTTATGGCAACATTATCTGATCCGTTTCAAAGGAAATACAAAAGATTGTTTTTATGTAACGGACGAAAAGTCTACTATGAAATTCTATTAAATTAAATAAAAAAAGAATTAATACAGATTAAAAAAAAATACAAGTACAACTCTAAAATCCTAAAATACTGAAAAGTAAAAATAAAAATAAAACTAAAAGAAAGACTTGAGCTAGATCCGTTCATCAACTGGCTTGTTATAGTACCACATAGTTAGATTCGTCCATGACTCATTGTAGCACCGTGTAGAATAAAGACAAATGAGAAGGAGAGGAGAGAACCTGAGAGAAGAGGAGAAAAAGGAAGAAGATCAAAGAAGAGAGGTGAGGATTGGTGATCGGTGACTGAGAGAAAATCCGTCTAAACAACATGGCCATGGAGAGAGAAGGAGAGAAGAGGACGAAAAAAGAAGAAATTTGGAAGTCGGCCATTAATCGCCAACAATCGAGCTCGGTGACCACAAGCATACAAGCGGTTGACGGACAAATGCCAAGAAAAAGTGAAAAATTCAAGAGAAGGAGAGTGAACGATAAAACAGAAGAGAAGATATTTGAATTTCTATGTATTCATTGTATTTGTTGTTATATTATGTACATTGTAAGAAGAGATACATATATCAAAACTGAAGCTTATCTAACTTAATTACATGTTTATCTAATTATGATTAAGGTAAATGTAAGAAGCGTGAATGTCTGTTATCTAGTCGCTGAGCTGTTCAGACAGGAGATACAATTGTCTCTGTTGTATGAGGAAATGGAGGCATCCATTGTATGCTTAACAGTGAGACTTCAGAAGGTGAGGTCGAGGGAAGTAGAGACAGAGGTGAGGTGGCGGGGAAACTGGTTACTGGCGGCGTGACCTCCACTTAGGATTTCTCTCTTTTTTTTCGTCTGGTGACTCGCCTAGGCGAAAAGGGATTCGGATATACAGAAGAATTAAAGAATGACTTTTGTTTTATTAGTGGTGAATGAAGAAAGATATGAGGTGTAAAACCAAATCACTGATATATTATTTCTCAGAGTTAGAGACTCGGATGTCAGTAAAACTGCTCCAAATATATAGTTCTGGTTTTGTGAGAAGACTAGATAGAAAAAACTTGGAAGAAAGTTTCACATAATTTCTTCAACATATGACAAATCATAACAACAACAAAGAGTTTAATTCTAAATAAATTAGAGTAGACTAAAAATAAAATTTAATTTGAAAATATAGAGATCATAGATCTCAAATAATTTCATTCAATTAATTAAATAATACAAGATAATATTGCACTTAAACGATTTCATTAAAAAAATTAAACAATGTACTGTAATCTCCATGCCTCATTTCTCCTACAACATGCTATATTTTTCCTTATTGTAGAAGACCATGCACAAAAGGTAGGTGTAGAATGTAACAAAATAGAAAAAAGTATTTTCAGCAATGCTATCTGGTCCCAGTAGAACTACTTTCCCCACCTTCACATTATCACTACTGACAAAATCAAGCACCATCCACGCCATAAAATTTATGACTATAATGCCCCCCATTAGGAAAAAGGTCTTCCGCATTCTCTTCCCCACAAATGCACATGCCTTTGCAGTGGCTGAAAAACCATTGCCTTCTTCTTCAACTAACACTACAACTAGGCTCCATTGCTCAACTAAAGTTAGCAATATCATCCAAGCAATCTTCAATAATAGCACCAAGACCAGCATTTTATCTCTTTGAAAGAACTGTACAGCTCTAGTATTTCTCTCAAGAAAGGTTAGTATTAGTACTGGCAACATGTAGAAGAGCTTGGCACAAAATAAGGCGGCCACTGATCCGAGCCATACTTTTTGTAGCCCTTTGATGTAGTTATCTAGAGAAATCTTATAATTCGATCGAGCCATGCATGAGAATTGTGCAATTAGGATAGTAGACAGTATCGAGATTAAGAGATCGCCAACTCTAATCTCAGCCTTGGTCTTTGGGACAACAAAAGGAAAATCAGGCGTGTGGCGGTTAACTTGAGAAGTTAAATCTATGATCAAAAGTGGAGAGCCCTTGATGAAGAAGGAAAATATCTCTAATGGAACTAAAACCACAAACATCGGAAAGGCCATCTGCCGGCTGTTGGAGCAAGATAGGTTCAGCGCCTCGGTAAAGCATGCGAGAACATTGCTTGTTGCCATCGATTTTGAATTTGAATTTGAATTGGAATTGGAATTAGAGGTGTGCTTGCTCAGATACATGAATCATTGAGGAATAATAAGGAGAGAGTCTCTATAGGAATTCGTCAAAGAACTTGTTGAGAGAAGAATTTCATTGTTTGGAGATTAAAAAAAGTTGAAATTCATATGGAATCATGCCAAACGGTCATCTTCATCCAAAACTAAGAGGTTGGTGTTGTCTACACGGCTACACCATTGAATCCTAAATCTATTACCACTTTAAATAAAACCAAGATAAGGAACCGTTTTTATGGAGTCAATATTGCTATACGAGGATTGAATACATAAACAGTTGCTTTTTCCTCAGGGAAAAGTGATATTGAATTCAAAGCAAGAAGGCGTCCGGCAAGGGGATACTTAACTTTAATGGTTGTAAAGTCAAATTTGATGCACTAAAAAATATTAATAATAAATTTGGAATCTTTCCAAGTGGGCCACCCATTATGGGTCATGGTTTTAATTATTTGTTACCTCAACAGGAAATAAAGCTCTCATCTGACAATGACAGATGGACTTCTCGTCAATTGACTGATACACATTTCATGTAATCGGAAGTAGAAATATTTGATTAATTAATTGATTAACTAGTTAATCGATTAATTAATCAAATATTTCTACTTCCGATTACATGAAATGTGTATCAGTCAATTGATTAATTAATTAGAAAGCATCAAGTAAAGCAGTCCGAGCAAAAAAAAACCTCACTAATCCTTCGTCAACAAAAGCCACAAATTGTAGGCAGGCATGTTATAATAAAAAAAAATATTAAACTAACAAAAGTCTTCAAGTAATATTTTAACATTTTATATCTTTACTGAAACTGCAAAAATATTAAACTAACAGATGACATACATATACGCAATGCAGTCAAACTCGCAGATGCTCAATTTGTCACAATTACCCAAATCATTGACTTTCTACATAAATATAATGCAAAACAGATCTAAATTGTTTAATTTAAGAATTAAGGGACCGGAAGACAGGATAATTAACTCTGTCTGATTAATTTTTATACATTATGTTCCAAATTAAAATAAAAAAGAAGGATTAGAATAGGTGTGGCGAATTCTGCACTTAAAACAACTGATCGAGAGGACAATTGCCTCCCAGTACTCACATCTGCCTATAATCATCTAATAAATTCATCTTAATAGTCTTAGACTCTTAGTTTGTGATTTTTTTTCTTTTCTAAGAAATTGATTACCAAATATGAATGCTCCAATAGAGTCTGATACTCATACTCTGGTTTAAGTTATTGCAGAAAAATAAAAGAGGCCATTCTGATCGTACCAGTATATCAGTCTAGGCTTCTGTACATGTGCTTCAAATTTGCTAATAATTAATTTGAAAGAAATACCTCACAGAATATACAGTTGTATACAGTACTTCTATGGTTGCTTGTGCATGGAAGTAATAATTCTACGTGCCTTCGATATGACAATATATATCTCCAGAAAAAAAATTCCCACTTGCCTGCAGATCAATTTGCAGACAGCTAAGAGAATTTCCATGTTAGTTTCCCATAGATCAATCCAAATGTCAATAACACGCAACAAGCTCTCAACGACTGGAAAGCTCATGTGTAATGTGACCAAAAATCCATTCAAACGGATAATATTTTTATCATAAAAAATAATTCTCAACCAATTCCCATGCTCTGTAAAATTATCAGACCTAAGAAACTATATGGAAAATTGAAAAAAAAGAAAAGAAATTAGGAATATGCGGCATTAAGAAATATTTTTCCATTACTTGCTACGATAGGATATTTTTATATACTGGAAAGCTCATGGGGCCAAATTATTGAGGGTACAAACATCGAAGAGTCAAAACAAGAATATTGGCTGGCAGAAGGTTTCGATGAGACCAACTTTTTGTATGACACAAAATGTTACAATTATTTATTTGTTTATTTATTTCAAAATTAACACCAAAAATTCGAATCCAAGTAATTTATCTTGTTCATATTCATGAGAGATCTATGCGAAATTTCATGATTTTTTCAAATTTATTTATAGTAAACGAAGTGATTGAATAAATAATGAATAGTATGATTGATTAATTTCATTTTTTTAATCACTTGATTTAGTATAAAGTGCACTTAAAAGATCATGGAAGTTTACATCATATATCTTTGATGAAAATGAACAAGATTAACTATTTCAATAATTCAACATTTGAATGTTAAATATTAAAATATAAAAAAATGGACTTGTGCCATTTTGCAGCATAATAAAAAGTAAATGTGAATTTGTGATTATAAAAAGTGAAGTCCGATGAAATTATGAAAAATGAAATTGGAATTTGCAATGCAATTTATTATTTTTGAACTGAGACTTTTTCTATTTACTAGAGTTGTGACTCATGCTTCATGTGGGAATATTTTGGGAAGAGATCGGTTGATAATGTGTTATTTTGATAATTTTGACAATGAATTTCTAAATCAATACAAAAAATATTTAAAAATAATTTTTTTTTATAGATGCATTCTTCTACCTATAGATTGATTATCATTTAAATTTCATACAATTTTATTATTATTTGATAGTTCATCAAAGATCATGTAATTTGAAACAGATTCAATTTAACGGTCTTTAATGGACTATCAAACAATAATAAAATTAAATTAAATTTGAATGACCATCAATCTATAAGTAGAAAAATACATCTATAATTTTTTTTAATTTTAAGTTTTTTTTCATATTTATTTAGAAACACATTATCAAAATTATCAAAATAACTCATTGTCAATCGATCCTCACCCTAAATTGTATATGATGATAGCTGGATGATCTTGTGCTTCAACATGCAGTGTAATAGAGACCAAGTGATCCAACAAATGCTTTTAAGTGTTTATTTAGTTTTTATGTCGTCGTTCGAGATACCGCTACATTTTTTATTATTTTGCAGGTGCGAGCTTTAAAGCGGTTTCCTCATTGGAATTAATAGATTTTGACACCCCCTCGTCCCAGTCATCTCTCAACTGACTGGAGAGGAGATCTAAGGCAAGAAAGAAGAGGAAGAACACCATTAGAGGGAGAATTTGAAGAAGAACTCAAGAACCGGGCGAGAAATCGTAGATCTTCTTGGTTAATTTTTTTCTTTACTCTTTTCTCATGTTGTACTGTTGTTTAAACATGAATCTTGATACAATCTTTGACATGATTTGTGGCTAGACACCCTTCTAGGGGTCTAGGTGTAAACTCGATAACTCGAATGGTTTAATTTACTCGTTTGATGATCTTTTAGTCCTTGTTGTTTGTGATTGCTGTTTTGTTTAAATTGAATGCCTAGTTTTAATCAACTGCATGTTATCATAGAAGTGAAAGCGGAAACCGAAAGGTGGAACTGAATCTTCTGACCCAAAATAGTGATTTAGGTCGTAGGCCAAGTACTTAATCGTGAAACTTATTGTGATACAAATAGATACGGCCAATGTTCTATAAAACGTGGCAAAAATTTTAGAGTGAGATGTAAATTTAAAATTATTTTGTAAATTAATATTTTTTTTGTCAAAAGTACAACTTTTAGGTATATTTTATAAAATATTTTGTGAACGAGTCATTTTATAATTATAAAATCAGAGTATATTTTTGTAATTTTGGTTGGATATATAAATTTGAGAGGTATACGTTGAAAATATTTTAGGGGTTCAACTAACTCCTCTGCCAACATGTGGCTCCAGCAATAGATGCAATGTTTGTAACCGAGGATAAGAATTTATAGATATCATAACCTTCATTATTATAACAAGTTAATGTATAATAAATGGTGTCCATAAAGTTTATTTATTTATTTCTCTATGTTGTGTAGATTTTTACATAACAAAATAAAAAAAATTAAGGGAAAAAAACGTAGATAAGTAATTGCTAGGCTATGCTGGTTAAAATTAATTTTGTTAGTATATTCATTGCGTGTCTCATACAAAGTTTTAACTTACTATAGTAATAGTGAGAGTTCGTATCTGCTATTATCCTAATAAGGAAAACAGAGCCCCGTGATTTTAATTTGGGTCGTTGAATTTAAATATACGGTGATAAATTTTTATGTCTACAGTGAAAATATTATCTTGAGATTAATGTACGACTCTGAGAATAGATCTGATCCGTTCATAGAAAAACAGTATTGTTTTTCTTCTAAGAATAACAGCAGATGCGGACTCGTACTAATGATATAGCATTATTGGATAGTTGCATACTTGCATTTGGCATTTTAGAGGTGAGATTAAAAGCATTATCCTTGGTTCTCAAAAAAAAAAAAAAAAAAGCATTATCCTTGGATGGATATAGTCCTCTACAGTCTACACCAGTAGGCCCGCCATGTGAAGGCTACATGATGATAATTGCGACAACTTTATGTGGGCCCCATCAGGTGGTGGGCAAATGAATGAGATTGGGTAGGTTCTCAGCTCTTTCAATTAAAACATTGATTTGAAAGTTTTCACGTAATTGATTTTACATCAAAATTCGTAATGATTATTGAAAGTATGAATTTTAAACTTCAAAGTCAGTTAAAAGTATGAATTCCGATATAAAATTAACGGTCCGAAAACCCTTCAAACCCACCCCGATCCCAAATGAATAACTTGATTGGACAAATGGATCGGTTCAAAATTAGTTTTAAATAATTATTAAATTTTAAATTATTTAGTTTAACTTTGGGGTTCAAAATTTTAAATAATTTTATTTTTATTTTTTGATTTATTTTATAATTTTATAAATCGAATAAACAGAATAAAATGGATAATTCAAATTTCACTAAACAAATTTATTTCATTTGGTTTAAATAAGAATCATATAAAAAATTCGATATAATTTGATTTTCTATAGATTTTATTTAATTATTTTTTGCTTTTTATATTATTTATTTTTTCAACTATCGATATTTTTTATTTCTCTTCAATTAATATAATTTGATTTAACTGAATAAAAATTTAAATTTATTCAATTAATATTTTATAAGTTTAATTTAATTTATAATTTAACAAATATAATAAAATTTTGAATGTATATATTTATTTCGATATAAATTAAACCGACCAATTGCAACCCCCCCCCCCCCCCAATCGATCACGACTATCTTTCTTTAACTCACGACTATTTTCCAATGCATTGTTCGGCATTTTTTGCTCCTGGGGTTGATTGATCTCCCACCATATCAAAACAAAAATCTGAGAAAACACTATCTACTCAGACTTAATTATTTTTCTCATCTACTATCTTCTCTCATTAGAAATTCACAAAATGATATTGATGAAACCCACATCCAACTTTTCGATTGTTGGCTTATCTGATTTTTTTGGTCCCTCCCGTTTAAATGTTTGATAATAATAATTAATATTTTTGTTCTAAAAGAAATTTTTAGAGCAAGAAGACTAACTTCATTTTATAAATTTTTTTATCAGTGTACAATGAACGGGTTAGAAAGAGAAAACATAGATTTCAAAAATTATAAATCTTGCAAATATATGATCGAATACTAATCAATTATATAAGGATTGTGTGCCTTCAGCTAATCAATATTTTTAATTATATAACGCTCTCATATAATTGCCGAAATCATGTTTGAATATAAGGATTGTGTGCCTTACATCTCAAAGTTTTAGTATGATTGAAAAAGAAAACATATAATTAAATCCGATAGAAATACAATCATGTAATTTAAGCATACTAACTTGTCGAGGGTGAAATTTACTTCTAAATATGTAATTCAACGTCAATCACAAATTTATTTGAGAGTCTATATCTATATTTATACTATTATATAAAACATCTAAGAATTGGAGGGTCCATTTTTTGTCATGGTAATTTTTTATTATATCCATTTTATCTCTCAATTAGACGGATAATATTTATTTTTGATTGATCGAACGTATGTGATCGCGTCCATTGATCTCCTCTTTCTCTCCATTTCTTTCCCATATATACTATTATTTCCATAATATTATTATTATTATCTAGCAATCTTGTACATATTTGATAAGAAATTAATGGTGATAATATATGTTAGAATAATTTACTTTTCTTGCCATAAAAATCATGAATCATTAACTCATATTGTGCAAAAATCTCATCCAAGATTAAATATAGTCTTTATTATAAGTTTTCTCTATAATTTGGTGAATTTATAATTTAATATTAGATAAATATGAATTTTTTTATTTTATAATATTTTAATGTTTAAATAAAAGAGTCTGCTGCAACGCGCGGGTATATAGCTAGTATTTGAAAAAAATATTTATGTTGAAGGACAGAACCTTTACAATGAGACAGATTTTTATTAAATAAAATTTTCTTTCTGGCATTTATTTATATCTTTATCTATATATAAAGATTATCTACATTTTCTCTTTCTTTCTTGCGTTTACCTTCAAACTGTAATAATAATTGTTACGATAATGCTAAAGTACTAGAGACACAATTTCAGAATAAAATATTTTTGACAAAGTATTTTTGGGCTTTCCACAGTACTAAAACAAGCAAATCACACTAACATGGTTTTTAAGTGATCTATCGTTCCATGATATTTCCCAAATTGTCTGACCCTGTTTTTTTCCTCTATAAAAATAGTATTTATATATTATTTTGATTTGTTTCAAGAAGTTATATCAATTTTGAAATTATTGTAATCGTATGCAGTTGATTATTATCCATGAAGTGTCATTTTATGCATCAGCTGCTTTATATAATAATATACATATGCGTGATAAAATGTATAAGGGATAATTCTTTTATTTTATTTATCGTGATTCATTTTGTGGTTGGACTTGATAAAATTATATCAATTGTGCTGTTATCATCCTCATGAATGCATGAATGTATTTTTATTAATGTTTAAATCAAACACATACTAAAATGTACCAGTGGTGAAATTTATTTTCAATTATATAATTCAACACCAATGAGTCATCCCAAATTTGAATTTTATTATACTCAACGAAATTTGGCTATATCAGGAATAAAATTGAACAAAAATATGTAATTTTTTTGACATTCTCATTTTGGGTGCAACTTAAAATTCACATAAATTTATAAAAATGATCGCCCCAAAGCGTGGATATCTAACTAGTTCTAAACTAATGCATTCAATATCTCTGCATTTAGACAATTATTTTGGTTCTTACAAAAAGCTGTAACGTCTTTTAGTTGTCTGGATGTAGTTGTTTAGAATAAATTATGAATGCATATATTTATAAAGTAATTATATTTTGTAAAACTTCTTAAAAATTGAATATAAGTCTAAATAAAATGTTTATAAAAAAAGAATATAAAAAAATCGGCTTATCTAGTGTCAGATTCAAATCTTACAAAAAACTTTGCTTTGATCCAACAGTAAACATTAGTTTTAGGTGGAGAAGTGCTGAGATGCCTGCATTTTCCAACTCTTTTTGTGGATGATAAAATTATCATTATTTTTTTTTTTGAAAATTTTAATGAAAAGCCTACACGTTTTTCATTGAAAACGGTCCAAGTCCTTCGCAGTGGATAAAATAGACTAATACAAAGTGATGTAGAATAATATAAGAGTGATTTTCTTCC
Source organism: Schoenoplectus tabernaemontani (assembly GCA_037127355.1). Taxonomy (NCBI): domain Eukaryota; kingdom Viridiplantae; phylum Streptophyta; class Magnoliopsida; order Poales; family Cyperaceae; genus Schoenoplectus; species Schoenoplectus tabernaemontani. The sequence goes on along the minus strand of CM073750.1, from coordinate 16,691,759 downwards.
TGCATTGGTATAGATTTAACTTTACTTCTTTTATTATAATTAGAAACGACAAGCGGTCCGGATTTATTATACAGTGGGGATCCCTAACAATGTTTTTTTTTTACAATCTTCTCTTAAATATATATATATATATATATATATATATATAATATAGATATATTTTTTTACTTGTAGATTGATAATATTTTAAATTTTATATAATTTTATTATCGTTTGATGGTTCATTAAAGACCGTTAAATTTTAATAGTTGTAATTGTATAATATTTTTGATGGACTATCAAACGATAATTAAATTGTATGAAATTTAAAATACTATCATTCTATAAATAAAATAACGTATCTATAAATTCTTTTTTTTTCTATTTTTTTCTATTTTTATTATATTATTTAAGAATTCATTAACAATATTGTCAAAATTAGTGATGCCCACCCTTTATTATATTCTATAGTACCTTCTTCAATTTATGAGTTGACATTAGTCATTTTCTGGTACTAAAGTTTGATGATATAGTGCACTAAGGTTACATGTAATATTTTTAAAAAGAGATAGATTATGGTATTTTGCAAAGCAAAATGAGTATTTTATTTAGGCATCAAATAGCACATATCAATAATTCAAACGGTCGATCTAAGTTAGATCAATAATTTCTTTATGTCAAAATTTTGTTGGATTTCAAATTTTATTATTTTTGAGCTTTCTGATCAGTTTTTATTTTTTTAAAAGTGAATAAGAGATCATTTTTATATTAAATAAGGCCGTCTTTATTTTTTTTTAAAATAGTTAGAAGGCTAGAAAATAATGAAATTTGATATCCCATGAGATTTTAATAAAAAAAATATTGAGTAACTTAGATCGACCGTTTGAGCCTTAGCATGTGATATTAAATGTTGAAGCAAAATATTCATTTTACTTTTGCAAATCATCATAATCCATCTATTTCTAAAAAAATTTTGAATTATGCCATTCATATTTAAATAGGGTGGGATCCATTGATAAATAATGACTTTGACAACCACGACCATCTTAAAAAAGATTAATATTTAAAATCTGATAAATAACATATAATCCATACCTTTAAATATCACATATATAAGAAATTATATAATTTTATGAAATTTTATCGTTCAACAATTGATAAAATATTTACGAGTCAACGATTAATATTTAAAAGTATTTAATAGAGCATCAAATGATTGTTTTTAATTACATAAAATTATAGACAACTAATCTATAAGAAGGATAGTGGCAAGTCCATAACTCTTTTTTATATTTTTTTATAATATATTTTTGATAAAAGTATTGTCACGATAGTCAAAAAATTGATTGGCAGATGATCCCACCCATTTAACTACGATAAGTTTGTCCTTTGGATCTAAACATGCGACTTCTTTATACGGAATGTATTGCGAGATACGGATCTTCTGCCATGTGGATGTGGTACATATAGTGCCGTACGCCAATCTCTAAATAGACCAGGGTGACAATTATCAACTCGTAACCCGATTCAACCCGAACCTGATATGACCAGAAGATAAATGGATCGGATGATTTAATTTTTTTGACTTGAATCGGATCGTTCATCAACCCGAATGACAATTAATTATGATTTTTGAAGTAATTTCATGATTAAGTACTAATTAAAGCTTAAATCTACACTACTTATATACTAATTAAGATTAATTATAAATTAATTAATATTTAATTACTTAAAATTATATAAAAATAATTAATAAATATTTAATTATTTTACACGTATTTAAAAATTTTTGATCCGCAGGTCAAAAATAATAATAAAATAATATAACCCGACCCGACGCATTGACATCCCTAAAACAGACGTTCTTTGCACTGTGTTGCGCAGTATTGTTCGGCAAACTATAAGAATTTACATTGCGGAGACTATGTATAATTATTTTTAAGTCAATCTTTTTATATTCAATCCAATAATTTAAGTGGATATAAGCACCAAATTCGAAAAGTCCGAATTGTGTCCCAAAATAAAATTAGAAACTTTATTCAATATTTACATATGTTATCAGGCTTAGAAATGTTGAGCATGTCCTGGCTTTTGAATAATAAAAATATGAATAAAAATGAATATTGGTGGAGTATTAATTATTCATTCGGTTTACACCGGAGAATTTTGGGTGTGGATAAATAGAAAGGAAAATGTTTAAAAGATGTCATACTTGATACCGCAATCGTTATCACATTTTTTATTTAAATTAAACATATTATTATTTAAAATAACACTTAATTATTCAATATATTTATATAATATTTTATTATTCAATTGAAATATTATAATTCTAAATAATAACTCAATTAAGTTGAAGCAAAAAATACCGTACACAATAAGTTAAATAATTAAAATACTATTATAAGTAATAATTTATTTAACGTGCATAGCAAAATCATATCAATTGTGCTACCTGTATATCCACCTCCAAAAGGATTCTCGAGTTGTACCCATAGCAACAAAATTTGTGAATTATTCACGAATAATTTATTTTTTACTCATAACTAGATGTTTTATGAATAATTCATTTGTTTTATATACAATTCATTTTTTTATCAAAAAAAATCTTATTCATGAATTATCTGAATTATAAATTTTTTACCTCATTGAATAATTTTTAAATACCGAATTTGTTACTATAATTGTGGCCACACAGATACAAGGAAATTAAAGCCTAATTCTTCAGTTGGATACGATCACACAATGATACCATCAAATACCTCCAAGCCGGACTCCGGGTTTAAAATCCAATAAAGAAAGAAAAGAAGCTCGACAAGAACACTTCCAATTTTATGTAAAGTACCCGTGCTTCCTAACAGCCGCCACTTCTTTTGTTTGGTTAATCGAAAGGAACCAGTGGAGTACATCCACATAATTTGTAAATAAAATTTGTCCAATCTTTTAGGTGAGTATTGCTTTTTCGCGGAAAACCAGGGACCGCAAAGATAAAAACGTGGGGCGCGGTCATAATCCCCAAATTTTGCGCATAAACCCTTCACTTCACTATGAGCTCCTTTTTAGTTTTTATTTTCACGTATGTAAACTTGTAAAGGTTTCTTCTCTTCTCACTGTACAGATCTACCCATGTTAACTTTTATTTCGGAACACTGCACAAGAGTAAATAGGAGTGCAAGCTGAAGATATTTTGGGATAGTTGTTTGTTTATTCTAATAACACGAGTTGCAGCGTATTTCAGCAAAAAAAAAAAAAATTGTCCGTCCCACGTCACATAATTCTGAATGAATTTAATACGTATCTAATATCATGGAGGACTTAAATATCTCAATTTTTTTGTCCCGAATATCTTTATTTTTTAAAATTTTAATAACTCAAAATTTAAAATTAAAATATCAAAATAAATTTGCTAGATTTGATCTAGGTCATTTTATTTATGTATATTAAAATTTTGATATTTGAATATTATTTTATATGATATCAAGAGCTTATAAAAAATATACTAATATGATTAATTTTTGGACATTAATTTTATAATTTTTTGATTTATATAAAATAAAAGTGAAAAAATAAGTAATTTTTTATATGTTAAAAAATATAATATAGATCAAATCTAACGGTTTTGCAGTTGCAAAATAATGTTGTCTAAGAAGTTATTATTTCTCCGGGAATACGTTTCCAATATTTATATTATGAGGAAAATTAATCTAAATTTTCATCTGTCTTATCGTTGTAGATATATTTAAAGAGTTGAACGTTTATATTATAAAGAAGGGATAAGGAAGGGACCGCCAATTTTGAATTTTGATATATTAAATTATGATTTTAAAAACAAATCAATAAAAATATTTCAGCAATTTATAGGTACTTAATTGGCATATATTGTTTGGTAATTCATCTTGAAATTTTGATATCATTTGATATATATAAAATAAGATGAATACATTTATGTAAACTAAATCTCATCATTTTATAAAAGCATGATGTATTGATATTACAAATGCTTATAATACTGAATTCAGAAACATTCAGTAATCTAATATCAATGTCATGTTATTCATTCATCGGTCAAAAAATTTCATCTCTAACCAATCTGAGCCGTCCAATTTATTTATAATAAAACGCATCTCAGGCCCTCCGTGTCTGACATTGCCATATTTTTTTTTTTTTTGAGGAAAGAGAGACATTGCCATATAATATTTGGTACAGAAGACGTTGTAATATCCCAGAAAAAGAAGGATTTTCATGAAAAAGATCTCCAAGTACATCCTGCCGTGCCGGAAACGGATCAGCTGCCATATCTACTTTTCCCTCTCTCTCTCAAAAATAAATCTCACCGCCTAAATTGAGTTCATCGTCTTCGTCGTTGATGGCATCTCTGTTACAACCTCCACCCGATCTCCTCCCCTCTCCGCCTCCGCTTCCACCCAGCATCCCACCATGTACGCCCAAATCCAAAACCAAACCCTCCGATTCCATTTCGAGCGGAGAGCGTATTCTCTCTTTTGTTATTCGAGCAATAGTAATGGCCACCGCGATCGCTCTCTTCTTCCTTTTCGCGAGCGTCGCCGCCATCCTCCTCCTCCACCTCTGGCTCGCCGGAGCCGCTCTCCGCCGCCATCGGAACCCCAATCGCAACCTTAATCCCAATTCTATCACTTTGCCCAACTCCTTAAATCTGACGCCGACTCTGTCTCAAGCGCAGCTCAGGAGGATTCCATGCAGCTTGTGGAGGTGGCCCTGGCCGAAGGAGCAGTGCTGTGCAGTTTGCCTCGAGAAGGTGCAAAGAGGGGAGCTATATAGGAGCCTCCCAGCTTGTGCGCATGTCTTTCACAAGGCGTGCATCGATAAGTGGCTTCTGAGGTGTCCCAAGTGTCCTCTTTGTCGAGAAGTTGTTAGGCCTGTTGGATAGCTGCTGCCAAATCGATTGGATCCCTCTCATTACTAGTGTGAAGACTAGTGAGTTTGCTTTCCAATTTTCGCCCATTCAAGTTTAGTTAATCGGGTGGGAAGAAGTAAGCATGATTTTCCATAAATTTTCTTGTAGTTGTAGTTTGTTCATCTTGAATAAATCCCAGATGAAACTAAACGTCACAGTATAGCTCATATTTTTGTATTTAAATACAACAGCAGCAACAATAACAACAAAGCCTTTAATCCCAAATAAATTGGGGTAGGCTAGAAATGAAACCCAATCCGAAAGAATAGAGATCAGAGGTCTCAAAAAGATTTTACATATTTTATTGAACATCATGTAGTGTAGTTACTTTAAGGGTCTTGGAATAAATAGATTCAAGTTTGTATGGATAGCAGGAATGAGTCTTATTCAACTTTAATTGAAACGATAATAGTATGTTGGAAAAAATACGTTTGTATTATAACAAGTAAATGCCAGCTAGGGGGGAGCATTAGATATTAAATAGTAAGCACTAAATTGTAGTATGGCTTAGATCATTAGATGTGCTAAATAATTAGATAATTTCTTAAATTAACTGTAGAAATTAACCAAAGTAGAGTGTTATCTTTCTCTCAAACTGTGGTTTTGTTCTCCCACTCTCCCTTCATCCTGCAGAAAATGATCTTTACAGGGTACTTTAGAAACTTGAGGTTTCAATTGTGCGATTTAGGCCTGTTACATCACTATTGGTATACCATGATGTCTGATACTTGTAGTATGCTACCAGTTGAAATCTTCAATATTTAGCATCATGTTAAAAAAAAGAATCTATGCCAAACTGCCAATGGAAGTGATTTGACCCATGTCAGGCATTTTTCATTCTAACTTCCATGTTGTTACTTAATTTGTTCCGTTATCTGATTATCTTCTGTAGGGACACTGCCTAGTTATTTTCCAAGCAGGAGCAATGATTTTGCTTGAGTCCTGTATTCACTTTCGAAGAGTGGTTCTTGACTGAAATGTGGACAATGATGGCTTCTCCCAGCTCAAGTTCTTCACGTTTGTACATTCATCTTTGCTAGTTTGTTGCTTTAAAAAAAGAAAGGATAAAATTTCCATTTAATCTCTTTCAAGTATATGTTCAAAAATGTATTTGAAAGAGATGTTATCATACCTAACTAGTTTCAGGTCACAATTAAATCAGGCTCTAAGATATTCTCTTGCTACCAGAAATACTTGGGTTTTGCTCAATTGACAATCGTTTTTCTGTGTGTGTATGTGGGCGAGGGGGGCAGAGGGGGATGATATATCCAATAATTTGGATTAATGGGTTATGTTCTGTGGTTCAATTTAGGGGCCATTGGGCTAATTTATGAAAATTCATGTGGTTCTTTGCTCACTGACATTTGGTTAGGTTTCAAATGATAATATCCCATTGATTGTCTTCTTGAAATTCTGCACCTCAAGCCAGCTGGGAGCACTTCTATGTTTACATTTCTAGGCACATGTACAAAAATCTGTTTGGTACATTTGCAATCTTGTAACAGAGTTGAATAAATTAATTAGTGTGATCAACTTGAAACAATGATAAATGCATTTACTTGTTCGTTCTTCAAGCATCTGTAATTTTGCGATCTTTCCTTTGTTAATTGACCAGTAAAGAATTGAGAAATTGAATGGCTGTGATACTGGTATGCATGTTATTTGATTAACGAGTATGCTTGGTATTTGATTAATGAGTACTGGATTGTTACATTTGAGAACTTTATGAAATAAACTAGGAATTGCTCCATGCATGAAAGAACGTTTACAAGGCTGTTGCTCGTAAGGTGCATTTTATTGAGATTTTGTTGAGGGGAAGATTCCTTTTTGGATGCAACTATATTGGCGATTTGGCGATGTACCTTGTTAATTCAGTTGTATTGAATTATCCAGGTTTTTGTTGTGTTGATAATAATGTGAACAAAATAATTCCAGGTAACTGTCTATCGTGCTGCGAGTACCATTTTGCATTTTTCCCATATCTTTCCAAATTCTTTTTGAGTTTTTTGGATTCACTAGACATCTCTTGTGTACCTGCCCGTGAATTTTCATACATTTTTTAAGGAACCAAATAAACGATTCAACTGGCATAAATAAATTTAGACAGCGAACTGGTATAAATATAATATCTCAATATTACAACAACAACAGCAAAAAAAGTCTTTTTTATTTGTAAAAGCTTTACATCTGAACACTGGTCTAAATGCAATAGTTGCAACTAATATCCTCGTTAAATGAGTAGAAACACTAGGCAAAGTTCAATAGATCGACAAAAGAATAGATCTCCATTTCACAAACTTTAGCATATGAAAGAAATGATCAGTTGTTTCAGTTCAAGACATTTTTTAAATATCGTTTTTGGTTATTCAGCTAATGTCACAGTGCATATTATTTTGTACTCAACTATGATGATTGATCAACTTTCCCGGCTTACTTCTTTAAAATTTAAACTAAATAAGAATTCAAAATTAGGCGTTGGTAAAAGCCCTCAAAAACGGAATAAGCTCATAAGCACAAAGAGGAAGAAAAAAGTCCTGTAAAATAAGAAAAAAAAGGCCCTAGAAAGTTCAGAAATTGAGCACAAGCGTCGAATCTGAAAGTCCTTGAAAGTTCTTTTTTTTTTCTTTCTTTTTTTCCCCATTTTCTTTTGAAGGAGAACAAGCTTATTAAAATTTTCTTATGCCTAGCACATGTAAAAGCCTAAAAGGACACGCTTCTTTTTTATGCTTGGATTGCTGTGTATGCCATGTTTGCATTTGTTACTGATAGTCTGTTTCCATGCTCTGTATTTATAATCTATTAGCTAATTTTCATATCCAAACCTTAAATTGGTTTTGCGTCCTACATGCTTTAATTGCCTGATTTATATCATAAAATTCTTCGTCCCAGGCTAACTACGATAACTAAAGAAACCAAGAGACCTGAACAAGACTTTTGTTGGGCCGAACCACAATAATTTTGATGCGTCAATAGTCCATTTCATTTTTTTTTTCAGTTTTTAGTAATAATAAGTTTTATTAAATTATTATTATTAAAAATAAGAGTGAGAAAAGTAAAATTTCAAATATACGAATGGTAGCGCGCCACTGCCAGTGGCGCGGACGAAACACGTCACTGTCAGTGGCGCGTTTCGTCAAATCCCGTGCAAGTGAGATGGAGAGGCGCTGCGCGTTTTGTATATATAAGAAGCAAACGCGTCACTGCCAGTGGCGCATTTCGTAAAAATAATGAAACGCGCCACTGACAGTGATACGCTGCCATTCGTATATTTGAAATTTTACATTTCTCACTCTTATTTTTAATAATATTAATTTAATAAAACTTATTATTACTAAAAACTGCATTTTTTATCAAACGTCTCATTTTGGTTTTAAAAACTTGTATGCTTTTAATGTAAATTTCAAAAACCATCGGTACAATTTGCTTACCACAAAGAATGGGGCGGACCCAGTACCATCAGGGGGGATTTTGAAAAATAGTGTTTTTCGGTAATATTTTCGGTACGTGCCCCCCTCTGGAAATTTTTTTTGCCCCCCCTGAATTGTCTGATTATTTTTATTGAGAAAAAAATATTTAATACCGTGCATAATGAAATAATTATGCAAAGATATCAAAATATAAAGTTCCTTAGTCGAAAACTTTCTTCATCAACTTGATTATCTATTACTTTGAGCTTTATTTTATTGTTATTTTAATATATAAAATGTTATTATTTAATAAAAAATTTATTAATTAAGTATATATATTAAATTATTAATTTTTTTATTTAGTACCCGATTAGTTAATGGATTTGAATCCGATAAGCCATTACAATCCGATAATTGTCCCGCCCTAATCAAAATCCTAGATCCGCCACTGACAAAGATGCTTATACATGGTGTGCTTTCTTGATTAAATGGGACCCGATGTCATCCCACTACAAATCAGAATCAAATGGACCCGATGTCAGATAAAGAATAACATAAAATTTCATTCCGCTCTGGAGTACTCTACTTCACTACACTATCCAGAGTGATTGAGAACAATGGATGGACATTCTTCATTATACGCGTGTTCTCTTGGAATTTCCATGAATTAATTTCAGTATTGTGATGCTTTGTTTTCAATAAAGGCCACGGATGACAGAGCAGGACTTCTAGCTACCATTGCTGGCCTAACATGTAAAATAATTTCTCAAGTAATTAGTGAGAAACTGAGAATAGTTCTGTTGACGATATATACATGATACTTGTGTTATTAATTGTGGTATTTTTTTAGATAAAAAAATAAATATGAGATTATTTATTTTTGAAAAAATAATAAGAGTTTCTTATTTGGATTTTGATGTAGAGAGAATGAGGCACATTATTATTTGTGCTAAGCTTGTGGTTGTGATCTAACAATTGATGTTAAAATAAATTAAAAAGATAGTGTTAAATGGATTAATGTCAGAAAACACCATTTTAGCGGGTAAGGCTATCTAAAATTAGGAAAATTTCCATTTTCTTTTTAGTACGGTTTTTTGTATGCCTTCGTATGACATCACTTGGTGGTTCGTAAGTGTAAATCATGTACGAGTATGACTTATCTAATTCAAACAGCAAATCTGATATTAAAAAATAAATTATAATTTTGTTTTGGATGAATTTTATTTTATTTATCCACACAAGTACTATTAGTTATGAATTGAAAATTTATATCATCTCATATATTTAAATTTATATGTTCCAATTAAAGAGATCCAAATTATGTTCTAAATCATTATAATTTTGAAAATTAATAATGCTTCTGAATCATTCAATTTGTTATTTCTTCTATTGTATTTAAATTTCTTTCTTTCTTTCTTTACTATAGTGCGTCGGATCATAAATATATATATATATATAGAAAAAACTCAAAACACTCCAAATTTTTGCATCCCACAAGATTTTTATATAAAAAATTTAATGAGAATGATAAATTAAAATTTTGAGATGATTTAATATGTTTTTTGAGTTAAGCTCACGGAAGGCCTCCGTGAGTTTAAGCTCACGGTATCTCCACTCTATATATATATATATTTATTGAAAGAAAATTAAATAAAGTACGGGTAAAAACAATTTGAATGATTCAAAAGCATTATTATTTTTCACAAAATTATAATGATTTGGAACATAATTTAGATCTCTTTAATTGGGATATATATAATTTTGCTCAAACGATGGGATCTTCTTCCTAATCGTATCATGTAAACTTTTGTACAATTTATTTAATTAGTAGGCACCTGCCTTCTACTCTATATATAGGTTGATAAAACATTTGTCTTTCGGTTTGAAGTGCACACGTTTCAAATCTTATAGTAACATGTTTGAAATACAAATTTATCCTTCTCATTAATTTTTTCATATCAAAATATTGGGATATAAATTTTGTGGTGTTTAAAATTTTCTAATCTTTTCGTCCCTGTTAAGAAAAGAAATATCATTTGCAAGACCTGCCATCTTTACGCTCTCCGAAAATGGAACATAGTTCACTTCTGTGAATCTCGTGTAACAGATTATACTGTTGCAAAAAAAGGCAAATAAAAAATATCTATCATCCATAACATTTTTGTATTACAATTTCTAGTATAAACACCCTTGTTATTGTTTCTAATATGCACCGTCCACTTGAGTTCCCATTTTAATAATTGTAATTAATGTTGTCATTGGACATGATAATTTACAAAAAAAAAACCGCTGATCAGTAAATGATTTATTTGTTTTTATTAGATTTCAGTACACATTGGAAAGAGGTTAGTTCATGCATGTCATGCTGAAGGCATTATACATCTCTTAGAAGGGTGGACACATCACGAGGTTGGTGCAATTGATGTAGATCGAATTGATATTGTTTGGAATGCTGCACTAAAGCATGGTCTAAAACCAGCATAGTGATCAGTCAAGGGTTGGTGATTATTTGTCACAATACAAAAATGAAAACAATAGATTGGAGGTTCTCTGTTACAATACAAAAAAAATGGAAGTGCTTGAAAGTTGAAAGCAAGTTAAATTATTGAACTCCAAAATAATTCCCACGTTTGAGGTGACAAACTATTGAACAAATTCGAGTTAAAATTTTAATTTTTTAAGTATGACAAATCATTATTTTTCTCCGCCATTAATTTTATTTAAATCTTTTAATATTCTTGAATTTAAAAGTTCATATAAAATAATTTTTCTATTCTCATTTAAAATAATGTGTGTAATATATTTAAGGTGAACTTAACTCTTAAAATGATTCAATTTTTTTTATATAATCATTTATAAATTATAATAATAATTATTATTATAATTATCATTATTACTTAGCATTTAAAAATATTTTGTCTAAATTTTCTTTAATGTGAAATTTTATTAAATATATTTAAAAAATTTATATTGTTAATTATTTATTTGAGGACGTGATGAAGTTTGAGTTATAACCTAATATTAGATAAGCCCAAAAGGATTAAAGAGCATCCAATTTTCAAATAAAATAAAGAGACGTTATCAACAATAGGAAAAAAGCAAAACAAAAATAAGTTCCCACCACTCCGATGTATCAAATTATTTCATGCCTCTCGGCGCAACCGGACATGTCTAAATATTGAACCTGGTTTTTGTAATATTACATATTTACATTTATGGATTTATTTTGTTTGGACTTTGAAGATTTAACTACTAAAATTTCTAAATATTGAACCTGGTTTTTGTAATTGGGTTGTCAACTGCATATAATTAAGACTGGCATAAATTTCATTGCGGATAATTATTTTAGGGAGAATTCACTTTTGTTCCTGAACTTTTACAAAAGATCAAATTAGTCCTTAAAATTTTAATCAATATCAAATTGATCCTTGAAAGCTTTCAGAAAACACTAAATAAATCCTTAAATTTTTAATGTAAGAACTAATTTGTTCTCTAAACTTTCAAAAGAAAAAATTAAACTGATACTTAAAGTTTTTATTTTCAATCTTATTATTATTATTTTTTTTAAGTTGAAATAAAATAAAGATAAGTATATTTTATTAAAAAAATAAAAAAGATACCAAGTTGCTAAGGAATCTATTAATACATCGCATGAACCATTTAAATTCATTAAAATATCCTCATAGACCAAATTGTTTTTTTAGTTCAGATATCAAATTAATTTTTATATAAAAAAATTTAAGGATTTATATGGTGTACTTTGAAGTTTAAGAACCAATTTAATTTTTCAAAAAAAAAAATTAAGAGTTTAAAGCCCAATTTAATACAATCAAAAGTTTAAGGACCAATTTATTTATTTATTTTTAATTCAGGATTAAAAAAGGTGAATTCTCTCGTTAATTTAACACGCCGAGCGGTCAAGTGATTTTACACATTTCGAGTCAATTAAATAAGAAAATAGTAAAAATAAAATTTTGTCCTAAATGAAGCGATTATACAAAATTGATTCCTCACATAACCATCCCATATCTTTCAGCTAAAACAAGGGAATAAGGCCTCAATCTAATAACATATGTGAACTCTTGCGCACAAAATCAAATAACACAGCATTTTACTTGCACTACAATGGTTTGTTTCCGAGTTAGAGAGAGATCGGACGAGGGAAGAGAACGAGGAATTTAAATTTCATCTTTCTCAAACTAAGAGGAAACAAATCTATTTATTCTTCACATACATCTTCTCATCTTCTTTGACCTCATATAAATATCCCAAAGCAAATATTCTTTTTTCGCTCCTTGCATTTCCCTCGTTAAACTTCTCCACCCCCAACCCGAGAACGAATCTCAAAGGCACTTTAACACCACACCAAGCTAGAGATGTCAAACCAAGGATATACATGGGGGGAATTAAAGGAAATATTAAAAATTTGAGAAAAGAAATGTAAACAACCTTAAAGCAATATTATCAAAAAACACTTGTCAATTTACATAAAACTGAGAGACATCAAGCATTTTCCATAAATACCAACTTATCGAGGGTGTGAACAGGTTTTCTCCTCTCATTTCCAGCCAGGATAGGAATTATCTCGTCTGTTGTTCCTAAATGCACAACAGCCGACTGAATAAACCACAATTAGAAAGATCAAGAAAACAATATTTACCACGGCAACCTTTTTCCAATCAGTTTTAATGTTGGCAAGCACACCAGCCTTGCATGACATGCAATCATAGCAGAGAGAATCTTGGTTGTTTGACCAGGTGTCACAATCAAGATCTGTCGAGTTGTTGACAGCTGGCTTGATCCACATGGTCTCACTCTGGTACGAGAAGTTACAATCGCTCGGTGGCTTGCAACAGCCTGACTGTTATTTTGCAAAAAAAAGGCTCAATTGTCAGTTGAGAATATATATGCACGTTATGCTTAATTCACTATGGTTTATTTCTTTTTGGGAAAAAGAAATTAGCCTACTTAAGTTATAATTTACATTGTGAAATAACCTTCTTACTTTATAACCACGAATTATGCTCTGAGTACTTGTATCACTGGACCAGAACTAACTGTTTTTTTTGGCTTAAATTTTCCCTTTTATAAAGACAAAGCGAGCATGAACAAAAAAAGTATGATAATTGTTGCATCATTTAATGTTGCCATTTGCCAAGTAAGGCAACTTCGTAAATCACCCTACAAAAACAAATATAGCACAACCATTTTCAAAATGAAAATATATCAGTAACTGCTCAACATGCTTTCTGGTTTATCTCTATATTTCTGAAAGAAGTTTCCTGTAATTCCACTTCATTATCCTCAAAAAGTTACCAAAATACCCATCTACTACTTAACTGTTTATTATTTATCCGATTTAGTGATAAACAAGAGTATTTATAACATTTTACAAAAACAATTGGCATGATAAGTTTATGGGTTACAATTTTAGTTGATCATGTCTTCTTGGGATATATGAGGTCTTTCTTAACACCTTTTTATTTATTTAACAATACGAAAATGAAAAATGAAAAGAACAAACCTCAAAATTGGAAAATATTACAATTAGAAAGTTCACTGAATATTCATAATATATGATTCACAAATAATGTTGTTGAGAATAATAATAAAAAATAGTAATAAACTAGCAGATTTTACTGTAGCGGTTGGCAACTAGAATAGACAACCGTTAGAATTATAGATTAGATTATGTTACCGTTAGAAACTTATATATATATATATATATATATACCACTAATGTACAGTTAGACAAGCAATAATAAAAATGAAATTCCATTTCATATTTCTTCTACTCTATTACACAGAAACTTCCGCATAAACCTCAGAAATTCAACAAATGTGTTTTGGTCGCTATGAACAATACAGCATAGCTGTGTTCGTAGTCATTGTATCTTTTCATTTTTAAAAACAATTGAAGATCAGTTCCTATAGCTTTGCTTTCATACTTTCAGGGTCAAACTTGTAACTTTTCCTTTTCGAACACTGCCAGCTGGAAGTTATGGTTAACATGTATAGAAAAAATATGAAAAAAAACTAGTCATAGTTCATGAAAGGGTGACATAGCCACATATTTGAATGGGCACACAACAAATCTTGAATAGAATACAGATTACATGGTTGAGTAAGATCACCAAACTAATTCTAAAATAGAAAGAACCTTAAAAAAGTAGTGGAGACAGGTTAACTAAGTTTTGAAAAACGTAGAGTTAGGTTAAAGAAATTATTCATAAGTTATAAATTATATTTCACCAGGTAACTGATAGAAGTCAGACCATCAAATTGAATTAATATATATATTACTCCAGACATTGATATGGAATTACAAAGAGTCTTGAACGATAAAGAACCACCATAATACCATATACTGGAGAAAGAAGACAATTAGTAAAGTTTGAGAAGCCCGCGATTTGATACTTTGATAAAAGATTATAAATAGAGTTTAGTCAATCAAATGAACTGATGTTATGCTAAGGTAATTTAATACCAAAACCGTTGCTCAATTGAGAATTTTGCAATAACTGGCAAATTCAAATCACAAAACCCAACAAAAAAAATCACCAAACTGCAGACAGATTGAAAGAAAAGCGGTTGTTTGATACAAAGGGCTTTGTGCTGACAAAAGTAATAATTAAAATGAAATACAAAAAAAATCTGTTTCAGACATAAAAAGAAGTTTGCACTTCTTCTGTTTATTTTGCAAATTGAAGCAGCAAGACTTGAGTTATGCTTATTTGAGATTATGACATCAACCTAAAAGCCTATAGTAGAAAAAAGTTTCAGAACTTACCAATTAAGGAAGAAAATTACCTGAATTGGTGAAAGGTTGTTTGTGATGAATTGACTAAATGACTGATTGTTCTCTTGTAAGCTTTTACAAACTTTGCCATCCTGCAAGCAGCTCCTAATCTTTCTCCAGTTGTTGTTGTTATTTACCCTCTTTTGCAACCAATTTGAATAATCTCCAAGTTTATACTCCTTATATCTATCATATAAAAGATCAAAACAATTCAGAAATAAAAAAAAAAAAATAAAGCCCTGCTAATTAGGAGTGTAAAATTGACGCATTATTTAATACACACCTCCATTAATGTCAATAGATATAATGACTTAATGAGTTGTACAAGTTCCGTGACAACCAGCTTGCAAACAACTCCATGCATATTGCTTCAAATTTACTGAAGCGTGCATTACCAGGAATTTGGAAAGAGCATCCCAATTAAAGTTTCAATTCGACTATACCCAGTTGAAATAATGTTGATATAAATATCTCCACGAATGCCAATTTTCAGGGGGAAAAAAGAGAGAAAATGCAAAAAACTATATTCACATTTCAAAAAAAATTGGACCAGATATTAATTTCCACAAAATGCAAAGAAAATTGATCCCAGAAAGCATTCTCCTTAAAAATCCGTAATTTGGAAACCAAAAACAAAATTAAAATTTTTTTGACCAGAAACTCAAAGCTAATACTTTAACAAAGATCCTGAATTCAAATTAATTAAGCATGCAAATTCGGGACCTTTCAAACCGGAAACCAAAAAAAAATCATAAACCGGACAAATGCAGATTCACTCATACAACCAAAAACAATTCCCCATCAACCACAGCCCCTTTAACTTTCCTTTTGAAAGAATGCAAACAACTCAAAAGCAACAAAAACACTAACCCGCGTCCTGAGACGACTTCCCCAGCGCCTTTGTTGGTAACGACGAGGGCGAAAATGGTGAAGCAGAAGAGGAGAAATATGAGGACGAACATGACGAAAAGGTAGACCCAGAGGAGGCACGACTGCCGGCAGCACGCGCCGACGAATCCCGCAAGTGACACTAGCAGAAGGAGGACACCGAGAGCGATCACCGGCTTCTGGAGGAACTTCTCGCAGTCGGTGGAGGCGCGGTGGCTCAGCCAGATCCCTCCGGCGAGAATGGGGATGGAGAGGAGCAGGATTAGGAGGTTGAGGAAACCTACAAGGTTGTTGCTGAACTTCACCATTGTGGGAACTGGAGAGAGAACGAGAGGGGGAGAGGGTAGGGAGGAGGAGAGAAAATTTTGTGAGGGGACGGAGAGGGAGGAGGATTGGAACGTTGGCTTGGAGTTCGGAGCTTGAGTGGGGTTTAAATTGCTGGGAAGATGATATTTGATTGACCCGACTGAGTTTGTCTCTGTCTTCATTGCAGATAGGTGAAATGTTTTTTTTTTTTTTTGGCGTGGCGAATTAATTTGAGAAAAGGTGAAGAAATAAAGAATCTTATCAGAAAAAAAGAATATCTATTCATCTGTTCAGATAATAAATAATAATTTTATCAAAGTGATTGTTTTTATTCTTGCGGATGTAAACATTTTTTTTGTTCACACCGTGCTGTTTTTGTCGGAATTTTCGTATCTACATTCCTATGTAGTTAAAATGAAAGAAAATTAACGGATATATGAAGACATGATAAACTGATTTTCTGTGTGGCCCTCTTTTCCAACTTTTTGCAACATCAATCATACTAATTTATAATTGCGTTAGGATAGTTTTTTTTCACAAATCGACAATCTTTATAGTATGAAAAAATAATTTAAAAGCATTCAATAATGGTGTATACCATATTTATATCATGCGCATGAAAATAAACAAATTTGGTACAAGTTTGTAGTTCATTACGGAGTTGAAACTTATAATAATACACATTTAATTATACATTTCATAAAATATTAAATATGAAAACTATATAAATTTGATATACAACAAACTTCTATAATTAATTATTCCGTTTTAAAAGCTTTTAACATATTGGAAAAAAGTATTATCAAGACCGTTAAATTTAGTAGATGACCATTGTAAGGAAAATCCAACTCTTTATATTTGGGAGATCTAAAATCTATAAAAAAATTATATAAATTTATACTTTCATTTAAAAAATTTCAACAAAATACCCTTCAGATCTAGTTTGCTTGATTATTACCCTTTCCTTTCCATTTATTTCCCCTCATTTACTTCCTAGTTCATTTTCATATTTTAAATTTTAATTTTTGTAATAAAACAATTTATGATTTGCAAAATTTCATAATTTAAAAAGTTTAGCTTCATATTTAAAAATATTATGAAGTATTTGTTTAACTAAAATACAATGACCAAAATCAAAAGATAGAGTAAAAACTTCGGATCCCACTCCTTATAGTACTTCACATGTGAAGTAACCGTCCGAAGTTATTACGGTCTTTGAATTTGTATGTCGAGTTGTCCGAACTCAATATCCACTTTTAGATTTATGAGGCCCACTTAATTTGAGCACTTTACTTATGTAAAAACTTCAAGCGTAAAACTTATACCTTTTAAAATAAGGAATAATTCTAAATTCTTGAATTTTCAATTCAAGATGTCAACTTCTGTTGCATTGAATTATTAAAAAAATTGTTATTCTTTATTTTTTTATGAAATATGCTAGAATATAGATGTGAGGCAATTAATAGAACATAAAACAGCTCATACATAATATGAACATACACATACATACAAACATCAAAATATCAAATAAAAAATATACATGACTCTAAAACAAGCACATACACAAACATTGAATTTTTTTTTAAAAATAAACACACAACACACACACACAAATAGACCGCAGCAGAGCGCGGTAGACTGCTAGTGTGATTCAGATATTGCAGATGAAGTCGTATTTTTATTATGAATATTTCTGAAAAGAGAAAGGTAATTAATTAACTTTCCGTTCCTTTCGCTCTTGTCGTTTGCTTCTCCCATTTGTGCATACATGAAAAAGTGTCAACTATCCTTCCCGCTACAGTACAGCTTAAAAAAAATTCCCAAAAATAAATGCCAGGTTGCTTGGTGTCCATGTTTTCAATTCTGGGTGAGACCATGAGACTATGAGAGAGTCCATTTGTATGAGAATTTAAAGGAAATTAGGGAGTTTTTAAGCTCTTAAAATCAATTTGGTTTTAAAGATTGTTTCAATCATCGAATCAGCATCTAATTTGATAAAATTCATTTTTATTTTTATACTTTGTTCCAATATCGATGTTGATCCGACGATTGAAATAATTTTTGGGATTAAAATTGGTTCCAAAGGTTTGGGAACTCCCTCGATTCTGAATTTAAATGGTTTGTCTGAGTTTGAAATTTGAAAAGTGCAAAATACTTTTACGAGAGTACGAGACAGACAACGCTCTTTATTACCATGCTTCTAAATTACTCAATTGACTTACCAAATGAAACTATCATGTGATCACATCAGATAGCTAGAGAAGGTAAATATATATGTAGAGAGAGATGTGGTATGGTGATTTGTAAAATAAAAAAATTATATTATTTTGAGGTGAGATTTTATATTCTGAGATCTTAAATGGATAATCTAAATTTCTCAATATTTTTTTCATGTCAAAATCTTATGGGATATTAAATTTCATGATTTTTTGAGCTTTCAAACTATTTTTTAAATTATTTTTAAAATCGGCAATGTTTAACATTAGAAAATAGTCTATTTTAGGGCTGATTTTAAAAATAATTTAAAAAAATAGCTAAAAAGCTCAAAAAATCATGAAATTTAATATACCACAAGATTTTGACATGAAAAAATTATTGAACAACTTAGATTGACCATTTGTGACCTCAGAATATTAAATCTCATCCCAAAATAATATGAGTTTTTTTGCTTTACAAAGCACCATAACACATCTTTCTCTCTCTCTCTCTCTATATATATATATAGAGAGAGAGAGAGAGAGAGAGTTATGCTACGGTTAGTTGCAAAGTACAAAATATTTTGTACTTCACGTCGTATCTCCCATTTTCAAATTCAAAATACTGATCCGACCGTTAAAAGTGTTCTCCATATTGAAATATATTTGGAAACCAAATTTTACATTTATTAGAAAAATATTTTCTACTTTTTTGAGGGGATGAAAATGCATTGAGTTTATGAATTTTAATAAGAATAATTTTTTAATCCACAAAAAAATTTATTTTAAAATCTTAAAAAAATTTAATTTATGATTTTCATTAAATTCTTCATATAAAAACCTTCTGGGATACAAAAATTTGCAGTATTTTGAGTTTTTTAAGCTACTCTTTTGAATTTAAAAAAAATAGCCTTAAAAATAATAATAAGTATTCAATGTTTGTGTTGATTTTTCAAAAATTCAAAAGAGTGGCATAATAAACTCAAAATCTTCTAAATTTTTGTATCCTATAAGGTTTTCATATGAAAAATTTAATAAAATCATAAATTAAAATTTTTAAAATTTTAAAATATAATTTTTGACGCATTTGTATATCGGCTGAAATGCAAATGCTTAAACAATAATCTATCTATCAATCTCTCTCTATATATAAGTATATTGTCGATCTCCTTGAGACCAGATTTTATTATAAATAATTATTAATAAAATAATATTATTAATAATAAGAGTGAGAACGGTTAAATTCTAAAAATACGAATCGTCTTGCGCCCACATTAGCGATGGCGTCTTTCCCAACAATGCGCCCGCGGCGATGCATGCGTTTCCTCAGAACACGCCACTGCCAATGGCGCCTATGTTTTCTATAAATACCGCCACCCGCGGTTCATTTCTCACATCCACAAAAACAACAAACATCCAATTTCTTCAAAATGCTACCGGATTTAAATTATAATCCCGGTGAAGAAAATTATACTGCAGAACAACCGAGCGGCAGTAAATTTTTGACGGGAATATTTCCAAACCAGAATGAAACTAATTCCTATCCAACCCACGATCAAACCAATTCCTATCAAACCTACGATCAAACCAATTCCTATCCAACCCACGATCAAACCAATTCCTATCAAACCTACGATCAAACCAATTCCTATCAAACCTACGATCAAACCAATTCCTATCCAACCCACGATCAAACCAATTCCTATCCAACCAATTCCTATCAAACCTACGATCAAACCAATTCCTATCAAACCTATGATCAAACCAATTCCTATCAAACCTACGATCGAACCAATTCCTATCATACCTACGATCAAACCAATTTATATCCGTATCCGACTATTTACAAGAATAATATAATTTATCAACAACCAAACCCGGCCGGTGCCACTATATAATTTTTTTGGCGGTAGTAGTAGTACTACGTCATTTGTAATTTAGTGATAATAATGATGACGAAGTAGTGTTGATCCAACGATAATGGAATTAAGTGATGATCAGGATGAGCAAGATGATGGCGGTCCGTATTATTCAAATGAAGAAGAAACAGGAGAGGATTACACCGAAGCGATCGGATTTTTCTATCGATGAATCGAAGATGAGGAAATTCGAGAGATGCGATACCTCATTGTTAGTTACGGACGACGAACGAGAGACACCATCTCGTAGAAGCGTTAAATAATTTTGAGATGTTTGACCGT
Organism: Schoenoplectus tabernaemontani; assembly: GCA_037127355.1. Lineage (NCBI taxonomy): Eukaryota > Viridiplantae > Streptophyta > Magnoliopsida > Poales > Cyperaceae > Schoenoplectus > Schoenoplectus tabernaemontani. The sequence goes on along the minus strand of CM073750.1, from coordinate 16,671,048 downwards.
TTAGGCGCGAATGAATATCTTTTAGGACTCGATGATGAGTTAGCGAAAATAGAATATTTGCTTCTAAATCGGCTTTAAATTGGGTAATTTGTGATTGGAGTGTTAGGAAAAACGTTCAATGTTGGGTACAAGAAAGTTGTAAAACACGACTTATTATGAAATGCAAAGAAGGTAGTTGTCCTTGGAGATTATACGCTAGACCTGAAGAGGGCTCGACCACATGGAGGATCATCACAAATAAAAACCCCCACAACCGTAGAAGACCACCAGAGGAGACCATGCAAACACTTACAACTCACATCTAATTTGATTGCGGGATGTGTTTGACAATATTTAAAGAAGGATCTCTCTCTAACAGATTCAACAAATCGGTATGATTATAGAAACAAAATATCCGGTGTGGCACCGACGTACGGTAAACTTTGGCGTGGCCGAGAAAGAGCAATTGAACAATTATTTGGCACTTGAGAAGGATCATATACATTGCTTCCACAGATATTGGAGGTGATTGCTTTGACTACTCCAGGTACAAAATTTAAATTATTGACGTGTGATACTTCGGATAATAATGTAAAAATGTTTAAATCCATAGTTTGGGCTTATGGACCGTGTATTGCAGCGTTTAAACATTTAAGGCCTGTTATAACCATTGACGCTGGATTCTTATCGGGCCGTTATAAGGGTAGATTATTGATGGCGTGTGGATACGATGCAGAGAATAAAATCATTCCTCTAGCATTTGGAATCGTGAATGCATAAAATGTGGACAATTGGGGTTGGTTCATGCGATGGGTCCGTAATGAAGTGATCCAATGTAATATGAAAATATGTGTTATATCCGAATAGTCATAGGGGAATAAAGGGAGTTTTTGAGCGACCGCATTTGGGATGGTCTGTACAACATGGAGAGGCGGTACACCGGTATTGCATGCAACACGTCGCAGAGAATTTATATAAGGAAGCCGGAAAAACTGGAAAGAAAGAAGATAATCTCAGAGATGATTTCCGAAGAAGACTAGCGAATAAAAAGAAACCGCGTCGTTTCGTAGAAAAATGGTGAATTTTGAGGAAATCAAATAGAAAAGCTTATGATTTTTTAAAAAAAGTCGGCAGAAGATTAGAAAATGATGATAAAGAACCTCCTAATTTTGCTTCGTGGGCACAAACGTATGATGGAGGACATCGATGGGGTATAATGACTAGCAATGGTTCTGAAGCTCTGAATAGCGTCTTCAGAGTTGAACGAACTTTACCGGTTGCAGCAATTATGGAGGGAACATGGTATAAATGTGCTAAATGGTTCGATAAGAGGGAAATGGAAGCAATGAACCTGCATAGAGCATGCAAGCAATGACAAAAAAAAATTGATGACATCTTGGCAAAACGTGACGACAAAGCAGGTTCGTGTTGATATTATTTTACTATATTTTACAAAATTTTGAACATATCGTGATACCTTTTGTATTTGTTTCAATAATTACAGCTCGTATGAACGTAATTCCACTCGGATCTTGCTCGAGGGGAATATGAGGTTCATGTGCTTGGTGAGAGGATCGAGAGTGGAGGGTATGGACCGTTCAAGTACAACATTACAATTTCGAGTGAACGACGCACTCGAGATGACCCACAATTGCCGGAACCGCATTGCGCACGTGTGATTGTCAAAAACCTCAACCGATCGGGATACCACTGCTCTCACGTAATTCTTGTATGCCAACATAGAAACTTTGATGTGTACGGTTTCATAGATGAGCGATACAATACAGCTCACCTACTAAATACTTGGTCCGGACAATTTCATTGTTACGGTGATCAACAAGTTTGGCCGCCATATCTTGGAGAAACCGCGTCGTTTCGTAGAAAGATGGCGAATTTTGAGGAAATCAAATAGAAAAGTTTATGATTTTTTAAAAAAAGTCGGCAGAATATTAGAAAATGATGATAAAGAACCTTCTAATTTTGCTTCGTGGGCACAAACGTATGATGGAGGACATCGATGGGGTATAATGACCAGCAATGGTTCTGAAGCTCTGAATAGCGTCTTCAGGAGGACATCGATGGGGTATAATGACCAGCAATGGTTCTGAAGCTCTGAAGGTGGGTCATCTCGAAGAGATGAAATGAGTCGTGACTCACTTCCAATGGATACATTACAATCAGGACGGCATAGGAGTAGGGCTTCAAGTCCCACAACAAACAGAAGAACCCAAACTTCTCGAAATACTTTGCAATCATCGAGACACTCAACTAGTTATGATCCAAGAGATAACAACGAGAATAACTCAAACTTCTCGAGATGCCTTGCAATCAGCGAGACACTCAACTAGTTATGATCCAAGAGATAACAACAGAATAACTCAAACTTATCGAGATGCCTTGCAATTATGACGTGATTCTCAACTGGTCATGATCAAGAAAGACAAGCTGTCAATGCTTCAACTAGGGGTGCTAGAGGAAATAATTTTGGAGGTAGAATCTTAAATTTTTTCTCAACAAGTTTTTCGTACTATATGAGTGCGGAAATGAATGATATTGTTATCTCTCTGTAATTTTCATTTCATAATTAGCTTCTCATATATATGTATTTTATTATTATTTTTAAGAATATAATGTACCTCTGCATTTCGACTATAATGTGTCCGATGTTTGTCTTCGGGAGATAAATTATGATATTGTCATTTCGTTGCTACTTTGCCATTATCTAGTACAAAAATTCATTTCATAATTAATTTATAATTATTTTGTACTTCATTTTTAATCTATCTATCATATAATTTAATAATCAATAAATTCTACAATTAAAAGCCTAATTAATCTATAATTAAATAATAAATAAATTATTTCTACAAAAATAATTAATAAATAATCTAAAATTATAATTACACAATTCTATAATTTAATATATAATTAAATATTTTTTTTAATTAAATAGACAATTCAATATATAATTCATGAATAACTAATAAATTTAAACGTACAATTAATCTTCACATTTAAACGTACAATTAATCTTCAATTAAACGTACAATTAATCTACATAATTAAATTATAATTAATCTACATAATTTTACATTTAAATTATAATTAATCTACATAATTAATCTACATAATTAAATTATAATTAATCTACATAATTAAATTAAATTATAATTAATCTACACAATTAAATTAAATTATAATTAATCTACACAATTAAATTATAATTAATCTACACAATTAAATTATAATTAATCTACATAATTAAATTATAATTAATCTACACAATTAATCTACTAAATTAAATTATAATTAATCTACACAATTAAATTATATTATAATTAATCTACACGATTAATATACACAATTAAATTAAATTATAATTAATCTATACAATTAATCTACACATTTAAATTATAATTAATCTACACAATTAAATTATATTTATATAAAATTACCTTTAATTGCAATTCCAAACACAAAAATGCACTCGTACGTTTTTTCCTCCTCTTCTCTTCCTTTTTCTTTCCTTCTCTTCTCTTCTCTTCTCTTCCTCTTTCTTTCTCTCTTTCTTCTCCAATTCACCAAATTTTCTCTCTCCTCTCCACACAGCGCAGGTATGCTGCGCGTTTGCTATATGTAAGAGGGAAACGCGCCACTTGCCAGGTGGCGCGTTTCAATATAATAAGGAAACGCACCACCGGCGATGGCGCGTTTCAATCACGCTTGATCTGATGTGGCGCGGTACGATTCGTATATTTAGAATTTAACCGTTATCAGTCTTATTATTAATAATATTATTTTATTAATAATTATTTATAATAAAATCTGCCTTGAGACATTTATTAGTCATTTGGACTGAGTGAGCTACTTACTAAAATTGATAAGTTTTTTTACTGCCACGTGGTTTTAGTTTTGGTAACGGCTCGATTTTCCCAACCATTGAATGCTTATTTGTTTCGGCCAAAATAATTCCAAGATGCATAAAAGAAACGATGCTGGTAAAAAAAAGAGTGGGGTTCATTATTTATTTTACCTAATTTTATATAAATTTATAAAAAAACTTAATATAAAAAATTATAAACATATTTATAAATATCTGGATTGATTGTTTTTTAAGTTTTATAAAATTTAAATATAATTTGATATTTCATCAAAATTATTAAATTATATGATAATTTTAATGATTTTTGATGAATATCAAATGATAATCAAATCACATGAACAAACACGAAACTCCATGTAACGAACGCGAACAAACGCGATAAACGTTTCAACGACCCACTTATTATACAAATAATGCCGTAGAAATATAATTTTCTCATCCAGTGATTTATGAGCATTCCGAAAATATATAAATAAATCTTAACCATTATAGAATGATGACGCTTAAATATTTAATAAAGAGCAGAGATGCATCAACACAAAATACTTTATACTAATATTTTTTGCCCAGAGTAGTTATATATCCTATAATTTTTTTCAAATAGGTGCATAATAAATACCATGCAAGTAGTGTGACTGTTTTCCTGTACATGCATGATGCATCATGTAAGCGTGTTTTGGACAGCAATAATGCATGTCCCGCAATTTACAATTTTGCACGAATGACGGCTATGATTTTGATCTATTGAGCAGTCCAAAGAGTCGTCATCTCATTGACTTACTCAACTAAAGGTGTAAAAAAAAAATGGAGTTTTGATATAGGGTTTAATGACAGTGGGATCAATATGATATATTGAAAAATTGAGTAATTTAAGCATAAATTCATATTTTTATACTAAATACAATTCTTAGATTACATTTTTTTAGAAATATAACTTAATTGAAAAAAATGAAAATTGCAAATGCATTTCTAATTATATAAATAGAGTATATTAAATTTGAGTTTATTTAGAATTTTGATTGCTCATTCATTGCAAAATTGTTAAAACTCTATTGTTTGATGGAGTGGAACACATTTTCCAAATTGACCCAAAATTAGAACACCTCTATCAATATAATAAGAAATACATATGCAATTTTATTTTATTTTTGGTTTTCAATATTCCTTAAAAAAAAGTATGTAATCAAAAATTTGCCTTGAATTTTTATTTATCAAACTAAATCTGCAAAATTTATTATCCTACAAATGAGGCGACTTAACATCGCCACAAATAATAAAGCAACGCAACTCCCAAATGAAAACTTGTACCGTTGGATATTAACGAATAGGTCCTTCATTTGATCATTTCTATTCAACTCCCTTTTCCATAATTCAGATAGTCAAGAAAATACCAAATGAAGAGGCGAAAGGGAGATAAATAAGAGTTAAATAAAACGTTAAAAGATCACAACTAGGACAAAATTTGTCAGTGCATTACCCTTTTATCTACAAGAGTCAAGAGGTCAACTGCTCAGAATAAAATGGATGTACTGAGATGATTTAAAGATTTTAAATGTATCTAGCTCTAAAAACAATGAAACAAGGCCATAAGCCATGAGGATACAGAACTAGATGAATATAAAATGCAATAAGAGCATTTTATGGTTTATATAGTTCGTAAGTGATAATTTTGAAGATCACGTAATAAGCATTAAATTATCAATTCAGACCATATTTCAAATATATATTTCATATTATTTTATATGAGATCAGAAGTCCAAAAAAAGTAATAACTTCTTTTTAACATCTAATCTGTATAAAAAAGAACATAAAAATTCAAAATTTGAGACCTATATAATTGGTTCTGAAGTAGATCATGATTGACGATTTTGAGTTCGTGACCTTAAAATTCACATAATAGTTCAAATTTATGGTACATTTCACTTGATATGTTGGAAAATGTTATTCATGTTAGAAATTTGTAGATGTGTTTTTATTTATTTAGATTGGATTTTTATCGAATTTGAGTCAATTAAGAATTTAATTGGTCATTAAAACTCATGGGTTAAAAATTTTAAAGAAAGAAGGCCAAACATCTTTTGACCCAAAATTTTCTTTCAATTAATTTGTGCATTTTTTTATTCCAGTTATTGTTAAATTGTTAGAGAAAACTATCATCTCGGAGACTAGACGTTGCATCCAGTGGAAATTAGTACATATTAATTTCAGTAACTTAATTGCCTTTGATGTTTTCCTTTGTTCTTTGACGGTTTGACCGAAATAAATTTCTCTGCTAACTAAACGTTATATACCATGTTATCACTCTTATGTTTGGATGGCTCAGAAATAGTAGAATAGTTATTCTTTTTGGAATAAAAATAACAGTTATGCATCCAAAAATAAATCTGTTATTTTGAATTAGTGAGAATAGCACTATTCTTCTATTTCGTGGGAAAATCTCCCGAGGCAAAACCTAATAAACAATTCAAACAACATTTTTATTATTCAGAATAACATCATCTTTTTACTATTTTCACGCTAACTGAAAAATCACTATTTTTTCACTATACTCATTTGTTATTCTCAATTCTTTTATTCTTCCGCTATTTTTTGCACGATCAAACATTTAGGCGCCATCAATTTTGATGATGCCAATTTGCTCAGTGCTCATTAATTTTGGGCCGGCCTGCTAATGGACGGTACCAGCCCATGTTCAGCTCGGCCCGTCAATGAAGAGTGAAAGTTCAAAATCAAACCCAGTCCATAATTATAAGATACGTCCGGTCCAAAATCAAGTCCTATTATTTGTCCATAATCTGTTCATAATTATGGACAGATATGTCCAGTCTGCTTCTGGATACGCACGGTGCACGAAAGTTTTAGATTGGAGATGCTGGAGAGGGTTCAAACTTGGGCCAGCGATGCAAGGGTTGTTCAGATTTAGTTCACGCTCAGTTCATTTTCTGACCACAATTTATTTATATTTTGTCCATTTAACATTTGATATTTGGACTGGAACCAAGTTTTAGATTCATTTGAGAATGCTCAAATGAGGCACGACCACTTAATGTCCAGTTATGGTTCGTCCATTTTACCCATGAACAACTGTGCTAATTATAAAATTACTGACGGTCAATTCTTTATTTATATTCGGCAATTGATAATCAAATTCTCATGAAACAATAACGTGTATCATCGTTGCTATATGTAATCACCGCTGCTTCGATTCACTTTATTCTTCTGTTTCACCTTGCTTCACTGGTCCAACTAATCAGTGATAATTGCAGCCTCTATGAGACGTCTAATGATTTGTTATACATATCAGATCCAATTTCTTTGTATAGAGGTGGCAATTGATCCGGTGGGTTCGGGTTTGGATGAGTTGGTTTGAGTTCGGATGAGTCAGATTAGGTCAATTTTATTTTTTGGAAGAAATTAGACGGGTCGAGTCAGATTATATTAATTTATATGTTTTTTTTTTCATATTTTAGGTTGATTTTAATTAAATTGTAGGTTATTTAATTTTGGATTGGATTGGATCATGTTGGGTTCTAATAGGGTCAAATCAATTTGATTTTCTTAAAAAGTTGAGTCAGGACATATTCAGATCCGAACAAGTCAGATAAATTTATTAGATTGGATCGCGTTTTATCAACTCTAATGGCTTTGTTAAAGGCAGATCAATTAACATCCGATATATTCATCCTAATTGATAGAAACTATTGAATACTCATGATAATGTAGCAAATATATATTTTCCAATTGACTGAAATATATCATCCACTCAATTGATCTAATAATTCTTTAATTGCACTCATAGCCAATACATCAATCAAATTATTTTGATGGAAATTTCAAAATCGTACACGTTAATAACGGAATATATTTAAAAACAGTGATATCCCAATGTGAATGCAGTTCACAAATTCTAATTATATAATTTATTTTATTATTAATTTTTGAAAGTGATCTGATTGTTATTCCAGTTTGTTCCGACAAGAAAGGATTAGGATCCCTTAACAGAACCTATGAAATAACCTTGATAATGCTTTTCTAAAATCATGTAAAAACAATATAAATAAATTGTTTTCCTTATACGTTGGGCGTGTATAATTTTTTATGTAACTAGAAACTTATCTGAGTTCAATCAAATGTGGTGAAATATGATATCATTATAAATTTTATGTCCATTGGTGAAAAATAAAAGCTGTATTAGATTTCATTTATTACATAACTTGAACAATATAAAAGCACAATAATCAACATTTTAAAAATTAAATTAACAAATAGTTGGTGAATCTAGCTTTAATTCAATAGCATATTATTTGTCTCATTATTTTCAAAAGAAGTATCGTGAAGTGGTTAATTGGAGCAAAAGTACTTTTGATCAATGATGCAAGTGCGTTAGATACTGGGGGGTGGGGCTGTGAGATTTAATTTTTGTGGCCTTTCACAAGACACACAATATGACATTCAATCAAACTTTATTCCAACTCCTTTATTAGTAAAGGCGTCGAATAATTAATACACGTTGCATGGAAGGTCATTCTAAAAGAGAGATTATTTGCAAACAAAGCATCATTGCAGTACTAATTAAGGCCTCCCTTGGACCCAATTCCCATAGCCTTGACCTGAACCCACTCCATATCCATAACCCGAGCCATACCCGTTTGCACCACTGTGGCCAAAGCCCGCTCCAGACCCAAACCGGGACCCACTACCCAAACCAGTGGTACCAGTAGCACCGGCATTATAAGTTGTTCCAGGGTTGAACCCTGACTCGGAACTTGAACTGGAGCCCGACCAAGAACTTGATCCTGAGAACGAATCAGTGTTTGATCCAGCACCAGAACCAGCGCTGGAACCTGACCAAGCGTTGGAGCTAGAACCCGAGTTGGCGGCTGAACCTAAACCTGAGTTAGTTGATGCAGTAGCAGTGGATCCAGAATTTGAGTTTGTCCATGCATCAGTTCCCCCGAGTGAGCCAGAGTTTGCACCGGCGTATGCGCCCGAGTTTGCTTGAGAATCAGAGGACGCACCTGAATTTGCTTGAGAACCAGAGTATGTACCCGAGCTTGCACCTGAATTTGCTTGAGAACCAGAGTGTGCACCTGTGTTTGTTTGTGAACCAGAGTTTGCACCTGAGCTTGAACCAGAATTTGCTTGAGAACCAGAGTTTGCACCGGAATATGAGCCCGAATTTGCTTGAGAACCAGAGTTTGCACCCCAGTACGCACCTGTGTTTGTTTGTGAACCAGAGTTTGTTCCGGAGTATGCACCTGAGTTTGTCTGTGAACCAGTAGCTCCGGACCATGATCCTGAGCTTGATCCTGATCCTGCATTTGCACTAGAGGAACCACCAAATGCTGAGTTTGCACCACTAATACCAGAACTATAAGATCCTGCAAACCATAATTGCATATGTTCATTAATTATCCACAAGGTTAGAAAGCAACATTAGTAATTCACAATATAGCACTTTTGAAGAATATTATATAAAAAAAATATTCTAACCAGTAGAGCCATAGGATACACCATTAGCACCAGATGAAGCTGTTGCGCCGGAGCTAGCAGAGGAGCCACTATTGGCTGTACCGGTACCAGAATTTGATCCTCCATTAGATCCTGCATAGGATCCACTACCAAAACCAGAATTAGAGCCGGAGTACGATGATGAGCCTGTACTAGAACCAGCATTTGAATTTGTGCCAGAACCGGACGATGAGCTTGCACTTGAACCCGCACCAGAACCGGCATTAGAAAATGAGCTCCCACCTGACCCGGTGTAAGTTCCTCCAACTGATGTACCCGTGGCACCACTTGTTGATCCAGAATAAGAGGATGAACCACTATTTGATCCAGAAGAAGAGCTAGATCCTACTCCAGACCCAGAGCCTGACCCACTATTGGATGATGAACCTGCACCAGATCCGGCATAAGATCCCCCGCCAGAACCGGATGATGTACTGGAACCAAACCCAGAACCTGAACCATAACCAGAACTAGAGCCGTATCCAGAACCATAACCTGATGAAGTACCACTGGATCCAGCATAAGACCCGCCACTGCTTCCTGACGATGCATGATGCCCTGAACCGTTATCACAACCTTTGCTACTGCTAGACCCGCTACCAGAGCCTGAGCCATATGCAGAACCGGCACCTCGTTCTGAGGCTGAACCCCCATTTGATCCACCGTACGAGCCAGTGCCGGAACCATAACCGGAACCATAACCTGACCCTTTTCCATTACCAGATGCCACATAAGAGCCTCCACTGGGACCAGACCAGGTGCCATAACCTGATCCCTGACCCGAGCTAGAGGCAGATGCTGATCCGGAACCAGAACCACCTAAACCAAGCCCAATGCCTGAACCACCGCCTAATCCAAGTCCGACACCTGAACCAGCACCTAAACCAAGCCCAGCACCACCATTCAAACCTACATTAATACCTAAATCCAAATTTTTCCTAACAGGTCTGCCCTTAGTTATACCAAGTGAAAGAGAAAGCATTAGAAGTGCAAACAGGAGTGCTTTGGAGTTGGCCATGCTAAACTGTTGGTTTTAAACTTCTAATACGTGTTCTAAGCAGCAATTAGTGTAGCCTATATATAGGTGTTAGCAGATATTAATTAAATGGTTAATCATGTGTATTTTGCTACTTTCTGATTGGGTTACACATGCGGTGCTTGGAAAAGCTTAACCTGTTTGTCCCACATTTGGCTCTATATATGAAGTGTACAAGCGTCTAGCACAGGATACCCTGTTTAAAACCAGAACCAAGTGTAACCATTTTTGTGTGGAGGTCAGTGTAGCGGTTAGTTTTGCAGAACAATAATCAGCTGTCACGCAATTAGCTGCACAGCTAGTGTTGAAACTGTAACTAAGTATATATGGACCTAAACATTTGGAGCTTAACCATTGGTTTCACTTAATTAGTTATTATTCCGATCTAATGTTTGTTTAATCAATTCATGGTTTTATTAGTACACTTAACTAGAACGTTCTATACATTAATGTTCATTTATGCCAAGCTTTTAAAAAATATTTAACGGCTCTTAACGGTGAGATGATCAGATAACGGTTAACGGTTTTACACGGCCGTTAAATTAAAAAAATGATCAATCACTTTTTACCTACTAATTCATATTTAAAAAGGCTAAGAAATACATTCTCATATCATTAGTACTTAATAATTAACTAAATTAAGTAATAATAATAATTATAATATTAATTATGTACTTAAAAGTTAAAAATCTTAAATTATACTAAACTATTATATAATGAATTTATTTTATATTTTTATTAGGGTATTAATTTACATTCAAAAAATAAAAGGAAATATAAATTTATAGTCACTAATTATTAAGATTTGAAATAAAAAAAAATTCAGTCGTTAAATGCGTTTTTTTTTCAAAAGAAATTAACGGTTTTAACGGGTTTAATGTGAGATAAAACGGTTAAATCACAAAAAAGTTGTTAATCCATTTTTTTCTCAAAAATTTAACGCCGGAGCCTGTCAAAACCGTTAAAACTTCATGCTGACAATTTATCTCTTTATTCGAATTCATTAGGTATTAGTCGGCTCTATACTAATGCTTAAACATTATAAAATAAAATTTTGGTATTTTCTTAATCAATAGTGAATATGGGTTTTCAACAAGGCCAAGTCCGTAGATTAGGCTAGACCCATCATGACTCATAAATACTTTTCATAAAGGCCCCTCTTCCCAGTAGAAATTATCAAGTTGGCACAGAAGGGTCCAGTCTGAACTCTGAACCGTCAATACTGCAACAGTGTGGTTGAGACAAATACTTCCCAAGGAACAACAAAAATCCATATATTTACTTTAATTGTCAGTCTCTCCTATCATTGTAAATTCTAGTAGAATTACATATCCGGTTTTAATTAGCTTAGCTTTTATAAGTCAATAAGCCATAATTCATATCTTTCTCCTTCATGTAACCGATTTGATCAGGTAATAGGTACTGAGAATTCTAATGTGTTTATTTTATATTGTGAGCATGAATCTGAATGTACATAACAGCTAGCTCTAACTTCTGGTCGGGTATAACTAGAATTGTGGTAATCAAAATAATTTGTTAAAGATAACATCATGCACACAAAATAAGACAGCAAAGTCAATCTAAAATAAATTTGAATATTGTACAGCAATGTTTCTTGACAAATTGTTGCCAATCAGCCAATCAGCCTATATGCATATTATGTGACGATTTCGTAATCTGAAACTTCGAAGGATGAATCAATGGCCAAGTTTCATGCCCCACCATTGTCTCCCTCTTACTGACAAATGGACCCCCTCTATAAGCTGTACTCTCGTGGGTTCCGGATAGATTGAAAGTAGGGCAAATAGGCAGAGAAAGCTTGGGCACTGATGTCAGTGCCCAACTTCAAAACTGCCTTTGCATTGTCACTAAACGATCAATTTTCTCGGAGTTGGTTCATTTCAATTTTGCGACTACGGGACATTCTACAAACTTAATATAGCTAAATCCCATCAAACGTAAGAAAAAAGTATTTAAAGTATCATCTATTTAACATTTTGATCCTTAAAATTTCAAAATATCATTTTAGTTCTTATATACTTTTTTTTTCAAACGTAGTGCTTATCAAATGAAAAGAGTAAGAAAAAAGTATTTAAAGTATCATTTATTTAACATTTTGATCCTTAAATTTTCAAAAATATCATTTTAGTTCTTATATATATTTTTTTTTCAAAATTTTGGCAAATCGGTCCTATATTTAAATTCCATTGGAAAAAAAGATAGTTTCATTTATCATGAATTCACGACTTTATTTGATCAAATAATATAGCTTTTATTTTTCTTCAAGCCATAAACATATATAATCATTAACAATATTAATAATATGTGGAAAAACATAATATTCATGTCAACAAATAGTAATTAAATTACTAATAGCTTCAATCTTTGCAATTATAAATTAATTTAAAACATTTTTTCATATATATGGTAGTATGTATCTTAAGATATATGATTATGATGTGATACGGTGTGAATGTGGATGTTTTTTTTTTTACCAATAATATTTGCAGGACTATTTTGCTACATTAAACATAGCTAAGGACATATTTCTTGTCATTTTTTGCTATACTTATGCTATTATTATTGGAAGGTGAAAGTATCCAAAGCCGGAATCCCTGTGTAGATTTTAGGACAATACTATAGCTAGTTATTAATCCATTCACGATTAATATGATACCTTTCAAACATTAAGGACTGAGATGGTAGTAAAGTTGTGCTTCAAAGATCAAAACAATACTTGCGAAAATTTACGAGCCAAAATGATAAAGAAATTAAATTTTAAAAACCATTTGTATAATTTACTACTAAATTTTCTTCAGTAGAACTTGTCCCCAACAGAAAATAAAAAGTATGTACGTAACATATTTATATTAAATATAATTTAGTTGTTTCTTACGTAGCCTACAAAACATTGAAATTACTGAATGACCGAAATGTTGCACAAAACATGATATATAAGCAACAGAGCCCAATGAAACTAGGAAATTATTCTTCACGCAGTTATATTGATATATTTCAGAGTTTTATAGGGTACAGTAAAATACAAATTTCAAATATCAGAATAACAATGAAGGGAAAAAGTATTAGAAAATATTATTTCTACAATAATTAAACTGGACCAAACATTTAGACTATTATATATAACTTCCAGTTAGGCAAAAAGTGCTAGCCATAGATTCATTATATGATCCTTTTCCACAGATTCTCTTGTAACTTCATTTTCTTCATGTATTTGTGTGTCAGGATCCTACAAGAAATAAAACTTAAAGCAAATCAATATAAGGCTGGGCCTTGAACCTGAGCTGCTGATTTAAGCATCAACCCATGTGAAATTGGACGGTTCTGGCCTTAGAAGAACTAAGCTCCTGACCAGAGAAATTGAGCAACGTTGGCCCAGATTGGTTACAACAATTTGTGTATGTCGTGTTATTTTTCAATAGTTATTTTCAAAAATTTACTTGATGCTGTCTTTTAGGAAAAATAAGTAGCAATAAAGAGAGCATTGGTTATAGTCTGTGTCTGTGCAGTCTGGTATGTTTAATTTTTAATCGTACCTGGAAGAATTGCCATATTGCTTCAGACACCAATATATCTTCCAAATCTATGTACAACTCTTTCCTAGTATACCATTTGCAAAAGATGAGCTTGTTACTAAATTAATCCATCTATTTATTATGCTTCCACATAATGTGGTAATAATTACTGCTATTACTTGTGTTGTACCTGAAACTGTTGCCAGAAGTATTTGAAATGCAGTCGTCCATTCTATTTTCTAACAATAGAGAGCTTGTGTTGTTATCCAAAACATTCATCCCTAGAATTTTGATAATATTCACTTAGAATATCAACAATTAATAGTCGTCTTTCTTTATTCCTGTATTTGCCAGCGCCAGACAATTTGGGAAAAAAGGCACTTTTAATTTGTTTTTCAGATATTGTGACCATTTTGGTTCTTCTATAACCTCTGTAATTTATAGGCACTGGGGCAGGTAAATAAAATGCTTAGTTGCTAATAAAAAAAAAGTAAGAAAATTACCACTTTGTAAGGAAGCGATATTATTTGGTTGCAACATGGGTTGGTTTGATAAGTCGAATTCATACTGTATTTTCATCCTAGCCTCATTTACCTTTTGCTCTTCCTGTTACAAATTAACCATATAATAAAGTACAAGCTTCCCATCAAAAAAGAATATGGCCTGGTACTGATAAAAGTACTATACTTGACTTTTGCGCTGCCTAACTGAACTCTTACTGGTAGGATACAATTCACGGGAAAGGGTAGAATACTCAAGGTAATCAGTTAGTGGACTTTTTCTTTTTAAGAAAAAAAATCAGTAAATTTTAGTGGATGAAGAAAATAATTTTATGTTTCATGTTTATATTAAAAGAATCAACCTCCAGTTCACGACGCCTCTCTTCAGTTGTTTTGGCGCCACAATAAAAAACTCCATATGAAGTAGCTTTGCAAATGGGCAGCTAAAGCACCAATTAAGGTAACTCATTTATTTCTACTTTTGAACCTAAATATTCCTTGGTTATCAAAGATTTTTTAAATTTATGTTGGTTTCAATTCAGTTGATATTTTGGCCTTTTAATTCCGGGAAATGTCATGGGAGGCTCCCAAACTTTGGGGTTTTGATAAGTTGACCTCTAAATTTTAATTTAGACAAAGACCCTCTTAACTGTACAAACTGTGACAAAGGGCCCCCCATGTTAATTTATTATATAATACTCGATTTTAAATTATAAAATGACTCAAATACTCTTATATATCTATAGTATGGTATGAAAATCATTATATTTAATTAGGGTTGTCAATTATTGACCCGACTCGACGGGTTATCCCGACCCGACCCGATATGACCCAAAAATAAATGGGTCGGTTATGGATCTAATTTTTTTTACCCGAATCGGTCAGGTCGGGTTCGGGTCAATCCGATCCGACCCAATTAATTATTTTTTTTGAAGTAATTTTGTAATTTAGTACTAAGTAAAGCTTAATTATTCACTAATTATATACTAATTAAGATTAATTATAAATAAATTAATATTTAATTACTTAAAATCATATAAAATTAATTAATAAATATTTAATTATTTTACACGGATCAGGTCGGGTTGACCCATGACCCGGTCGGATCGAGTATGGATCAAGATTTTTTGATCCGAATTTAAATGAATCGGATCAAAATATAATAAAATAATGATGACCTGACCCATTGACACCCCTATGTTTTATGATCTTTATTAATTTATAAAAATTAATAACAATTAAAAAATATATATAAGCACGTAATTAAGTATTCATAATACATAGTTATTTACTATTTTATTTTATTTTGATTTTGATTTCATATGCTTTATCTTATCTTTACAACAAAGATATAGTTATATAAAAAAGTAAGATCTATAAAAGATTTTTTTGCTTTATTTGTTAATACTTTTAATAAAAAATATAGCATTAATTTTAAATTAATAAAGTGTTTTATAATATTTTGTTATCATTTGTATTTTCGATATACAATATTTTAATTCTAATTGTTGTACGTATATATTTCTTACAAAAATTATAAAAAATAATATAAACTAAAATAAAAATGGAATAGCAAATAATTATGTATTATGAATATTTCATTAAAAATATACATTTCTTCAGTTACTAATTTTCTATAAATTAATAAAAATCATAAAGCATAACTATGTTAAACATCATACTATAGATATAAGGATATTTGAGCAATACAATATTGTGAAATTAAGTACTATATAAGAAAATAATAGTCAGAGGGGTTTTTATTACAATCTGAATAGTTGACTTGAGGTTGAGGAGGTATTTGTCTAAACTAAAAGTCCGGACAACTCGAAAAAACCAAGCCCCAAAGTTTGGGGCGGGGCCGGGCCTCTCTCATGACATTTTGCCTTTTAATATTGAAAAGTTCATGGTACAAATGATGTAAACATCAAAACAGCAAGTACCAATGAATTGACACTTTGACAGACTGGTACGAATAGAAGCAGAAAAAGACAAAGGATACTAAACAGGTTTTGAGGCATCTGAAGGCATCATTTGTAAGAAGCATTCTGAAAATCAATAAATAAAGAAACATAAGAAGAAAATTATGTATAATAGGAGAAAACAAAATTAAAGGTCAAGAAATAAAGCTACTTACCAGTGCAAATACCCTTTGCACAACACCTGGAACGGTTTAAGCTCGGATAGTACTTGAAAAACATAAACAAAGAACAAAATAAATCCTTTTCATATAAAACAAACAAAAGATTATAATCGGCTAATGTGAACACAATTGTTCTTTGCTCTTGCAGTGGAACAGTCCGGTACCGAGCAGAGAATATCTTGTCCGATACTTTACATATTGGTTTTGTTTTATCAATTTTTATTAATTTTGATGCAATAAATCTTGTCACCAGAATGTCAGCATTGTAATTAATACACCAAATGTATCACTTTGTATCCGTGATATTTTCCATTTTCCATACAAAAAAAATAAGAATGAAGTACCAAGAAACAGATGGGGCATTCCTCCAGATTTTTGCCAGATCCTTGATCTTCACTTGCATCGAAAAAAGGCGCGAGTTTGCGGGATTTGATGAGGTGGCGTATCCTCCGATAGTCCACGTCAGATGGCTGTCTGATCAGCCATTGCGGCGGCCTCGTCAGCCTCTCCTCCACCAAATGTCGCTTGACCCCACACAACTTGTTTCCCATCTGGAGTTACAGCTCGGTTGGAGGTGGAGAATTGTTCTTTACGAAGCTGAAAGGAGAAACAGAGCAAGAGAAAAATGAAATCAATAAGGGTATGAAGGTCAATTTACAGTTCAATGGACGTTATTACTTATAAGTGACAACAAAACGGGACCTACGTGTCAGAGGGAGTCGTGATGATGTGGCGGATCTACGGAAGAAAAAAACAAAAGACCAATCAGATGCACAAGGAGTTGTGGATCAATGTTGAGTGAGGCATACTGTCAGTGAAGCTTGTATTCCAAGAACTGGTTTATGACATCATGGTTATATCTCAAAGCGGCGAAACGGAGTGGGTGGGACGGTTCATACGCTGCTCTTGGTATTGTGGACCAAAGAAAGAGCAATTGTCTATGTCAGTGAACCGGTTCATCGAAAGGGCGCACGAGTCGTTATTTGTGCGTTTTCGTTGTTGTGCTCTACGGCGGTGCCTTTTAATTGGAGGAAAAGGGAAAAGGAGAAGGCAGAAAAGAGGAAGCGGAGCTCGCAAGCAACGCACAAAGGAGAAGCGACGAATGACCATGACTCAGCAAAAGTGAAAAATAATTCATTCCGTTGCCGGGACTCGAACCCGGGTCTCTCGGGTGAGAGCCGAGTATCCTAACCAGCTAGACTACAACGGAGTTGCGTTCCATGCATTAATTATGAAATATGGAAAAGGTCTTCTCCCAAAATGGCAAATGCAGCGCAGTACTCTGTAGCCTGTACTACGCCTGCAATTCTCCGACCCTACTTTGCGTGCGAACCAAAAATACTGAAAATAAATAAATAATAATTTAATGAAGTGGATTAAAGAATAAAGATGAGAGAAAAAAAAAGTAATGAGAGTGAAGTTTAACTAATAGAACAAAGAAGGGAGTAAAGGGAAAACAAAGGTGACAGATCGCGGCATTGATTTTTGCTTTGGTGCTAAGAAAATAAAACTGGTTGTTGCATTATAATTCATATCCGGATAAAAAGAATAAAATTAAAATTAATGTTCCCATCATTCAAAATTTGAAATTTAATAATTAATTAAAAAGTCAAAGATAACATTTATAACCGCTGCACATAACACAGACAGCTTAACGCAATCATCTGAAATTATCCTAACTAACGCAAAGTCTAACAAGGTAATCATCTGCACATAACAGGTGTAGCGCAATACAATCTGTTTCACTCGAGATGAAGAAATAAAATATTTATATTTTATTTTATTAGATGTAGACTCACTTTTAATTATCTCGAAAAGATTTAAAAGTAAATATCACAATTAGAGAGAATAATATTCTGCTCGACCATTATATATTGTTTTCTTTGAGATAATTCTATATCCAGAAAGAAAGAGAGTTAGTTTTCCATTTTTTAGTTATATCACATCATTTATATTTTTCACCATCAATTTTATTTTTATCTCTTCATTCATCTTAATTAAATGGTTCATATTATTTTTTCATTTAAAGAGATGACATGATATCTTTAAAGTATAATTTAAACACTAAAACAATACAACTCTTTGTATTATCTTAAGTGAATTATTAAGTAGTTATATAATAGTTGTCATTAAACATGTTTTTAGCATTTTGAAAAATATATTTATGTTCAAAAATTTTCTAACAAATGTTATTTTAGAGAAAAGTTTTATTTAAAATATCCGATTATTTATATATGCTATATATTTTGAGACGAAGCCCGATGAACAACTCTAATTTGTTTATTGTAGGATGAACAATTTCTTTATTGTTATTTTTTTATAACATCTTGCTCATTGTTAGTTGAATAGTTTGTATGCTACTATATATTTTTTTTATTTTTGTTCATGTTTTGATATTGAATGTTATTATGTCTGTGAAATTCTGGCACCTAAGAAAGTAAAAGTTTAAATCCAGCCCGTACTGTCGAGGAAGAAACAATATTGACGATTATGAAAGTTATAAAGTAAAAAAGATTAAAATCGTAACTAAATGATTTATTATTTAAATAACTCTTGTATCACAATTTATAACGAACCTTGTGAATTTCTTCTCATAATATGTAAAAAAATAAATTAAGTAAAGAATGAAAGTGCAAAAAAATGATTTATGTGATCCCTATCAAATAATTGTAGTTTACTCGCAAAACCGCAAAACTAAACTAACATGGTAACGTTCCTGCATTTGTAGTTGGTTTTCCAACATAGAGAGGATTTTCAAGAGGAAGAAGTCTTCCAGTCTGGTTTTATAATATCCGAAATTTTTTATAAAGAAGATTCAGGTGGGAGTTGGAATCGTAATTTATATTTAGTTTTTTTTTCCACCTGTTGATCGTTGAAGACAAAAAACAAAAAATACCGATATTAAAGTAGAGAAATAATATGAGGATACTAAACTAGATACCATAAAACTAAACTGGTTCATTATCATTTCTTTTCTTTTTTTTCTTCGATGCGTTCTCTCGCTCTTGTTCTTTTCATCTCATTTGTAAATGATCAATAATATTGTTTTATGATCTATTTACATAATGAATAACATGAAAATTTAATGCACTTGACGTTTGTCAGTACCGTTATATGCATTTGAAAAAACTCATAGTACAATAAAAACATTAATTTAGATGTCACTAATAACTTTATACCAAATCCTTGGATCATTTATTATTCATATAAAAAATACTTATATTATCTATTTTATTATTCAATTTAATCATATGTTGTGTATTTATCAGAACTTTATATCAAGTTCTAAAAACTTTAATTTTGACATTCTTCTTATTTGAATAATTATTGTCTGACTTTATTATTCATATTAAGTGATTTGTTATTCATATTAAGATTTTATTATTCAGATTTCGGCCTTCTTATTCAACTTATTATCATTATTATCCAACTTATTGATATTGTTATTCAACTAATCATCTTTATTATTCAAATTCAATCTATTATTTCTTAATTTTTTTTGTCATAAAATAGTTGGGTTAATCTTCCGGGAGATTACTGAATTTTGATGTTTATTCATATTTGATCACTGAACTTTCAGTTTTTAGTCACTAAACTTTAATGTTTATTCACATTTGGTCACTCCTTTTATTTTTTCATCTAATACTAATAGTAGAGATTGTTAAATTTGAACGAAAAACTAATGGAGTGACCAAATATAAATAAATATCAAAGTTTAGTGGCTAAAAATATATAAATGAAAGTTCAGTGATCAAATATATATAAACATCAAAGTTCAGTGACTTTCCAGAAGATTAACCCAAAATAGTTCTTTAGTTTATTTAGTCCCTAAATAAAATAAAAAATTAATGCACTCGATATCTACAAGTATCATTTCATAGTTTGATTATTTTGAACATGATAGATATATATTTGAAAAATAAGTTTAGATGTCATTAATAATTAAAAAAATGGAGAGATAAAGAGAGGGAGTATTATGTAAATTTTTAATGATGTTATTTATGTTAAGTCA
Organism: Schoenoplectus tabernaemontani; assembly: GCA_037127355.1. NCBI lineage: Eukaryota > Viridiplantae > Streptophyta > Magnoliopsida > Poales > Cyperaceae > Schoenoplectus > Schoenoplectus tabernaemontani. The sequence goes on along the minus strand of CM073750.1, from coordinate 16,650,451 downwards.
TTTATTATTCATATTATCTCTTTTGTTATTCAATACAAATGTATTTTTATTGAAAATACAAGTAAATGCATGAAAATAGCTGAAAAACATGGTATTGGTTTTGATTAGGTTGTCAATGGATAAGATAGGGTACGGGTGGAGATATTTTTATATCCATAAACATTAAAATTTTCTTTACCCACATCCTATCCATGCCTATTAAAATTTTCTTTGCCCATACCCTATCCTTACCCATTACAAATTTCGAATAACAAATGGATAACAGTAGATAACGAGTAAAAATAAAAATAATTTAATGAAAAAAATTATATAATTTAGACAAATAAATAGCATTAAATAAATATACTATAATAATTAACATTTTAGATATAACAAAAATCCTATAATTTTTTCATGTCAATTGTCATAAAAAAAATATATTAATTATTATATATATATATATTTATATAATTTAACTATATATATTTATTAAAAATATAAAATAATTATATTTATACATATTTAACTATATATATTTATATAATTTACCCAATGGATAACGGGTAACGAAAACCCCTTACTCATATTCATACCTGATAAGTTAATGAAATTTTTTTCTTACCAATATTCATACTTGATGACCTCACGAAAATAAAATCTTATTCATACCCGTGTTATCGGATATGATATAAATCGGATAAACGACCAAAAGGATGCCATTAACGGTCTTAATTTTGATGTCGATATAATATCACTACATCCGCTTCCATTAAAGAAAACAAATAATATCTTGATTTATACTAAAGACTAAGTGGTATAACGAATCCGTCTAGCTAATTTCAGAAAATAAAATAAAAAAACTTCCATTTTAAATCGATAATCATACAAATGGTCAGATACCGTTGAAGTCATTCGGAACTTTTTTATGTATCTAAAATATGTTTAATCAAACGGGGCTAATCTGGAAAAAAAATAGACTATTAAGTCTTAACTGTTTAAATATATAAAAAAGAAAAGCAAGGAAAACAAGTCGTAAGGTTGTCAACGGGTAGGGTTGGGTCGGGTAACATTATTTTATTATTTTTCTTGTCCCGATTCAAATCTGACCGATTAAATTCGGGTCAATTTTGTTTTATCTATATCCGACTCGACGGGTCACGGGTCAACTCAATCCGACCCGTGTAAAATAATTAATTATTTTTATATAATTTTAAGTAATAAAATATTAATAATTTATAATTAATCTTAATTAGTTTATTATTATATTTTAATTAGTACTAAATCACAAAATTATTTCAAAAAACATAATTAATTGGATCGGATCGGGTCGGATTGATCCGAACCCGATCCGACCCATTTATCTTCAGGTCAAAAAAATTAAATTTACATCCAACCCATTTATTTTCAAATCGAATCAGATTCAAATCAGATCAAATCAAATTCAGATCGGATCGAATTAACCCTTCAGATCACATCAATAATTTACACCCCTAACAATCGTAATACAACGGATAATTCCAGAAAATGACACCTAGTTATTACTGTCAAACTAGCTACAAAATTAGGTTCAAAACAAAAGAATAAAAAAATGGGAAAAGTCGAGCTGGAGGGTCTCTTCATGCGCGCCAAATATATCCTGTATATAAATAGATTCCAGTTCCGGTGTTTCCTTAATCTGAATCTATACGTGCAGCAAGTCGCTCAATCAGTGAGGACTGAGGAAGAAACGACATCAAAGTGGGACCAACCTATCAGGGACCTGTTATACGAGTTGAATCACAAGAGCGCAACAAAGAACCCAAGTGGTGGATTGTAGAATGGTTAATCTATTCAATCGCCAATTAATCAATCTCTCTTCCTCCCTTTTGCCTTCCTTCCTTCCTCCCTCCTCATCTTTCTCACTACAGGAGAAGCTGTGAGTCTTAATCCGAAAGCCCCAATTTTTTTCAGGTTTTTCCCTGTTTTATTGAACTGAATGATTTTGTTGTTTGGGTTTCAACATTTCTTGTGGTGTTTTTGGTATCCCTCACAATGTACCTCTTTTTCTTGGAATTGAGCTTTCATATTGTATTATTTTGTTAGTTGCTATTGGCAATTTTTTAATTTGTTTTAGACAATCTAACATTTCACATCGGAATTAAGTTTAATTGTTCGAACGTCTCCTCAGTTTCTCAATTATTACCCTGAAACCCCTTTTACTTTTAAGGCAGCATTTTCAACTGGGAAAACAAAGTACTTAGGTTTTTGAGATTTGGGAAACATGATGTTTAGAATTATTTAAGAAAACTATTTTGTTTGTGTAGATTATTTTATTTTTTTCTATTAATCTATTTTTTATTTAGTTATTGTTATAATGTATTTGATGCCAAAAATATCAAATAAAGTATCTGGAAAGCAAATACTGACATAAATTAGTTTCAAACATGATGCAATTATCTTCATAACAATCTATATGTAAAACTATTTTTGACACTAAGCTATGCTCTTGAAACTAGAAAAATGAATATTGCAGTAGGCGCAAATCCCCAGCAGAGTATCAGAAGAGCCCTTGGAGTGCTAAAAGACTCCACTGCTGTAGGATTAGTGAAAGTAAATAGTGAATACAAGGTTTGTTAATCTTCTAATTCTTTGTTTTTATTTTTTTATTTAGATCTTATTAATTTAATTATTTCTTGGCTTTTCATTTTGGTTATGATACTATTAATGTTGTCAAAGACAATAACTTTTGTAAAGCTAGGTTGAGTTTAAGCTCACCCAAGAAGCTTGTGAATTATTCCTGAAAACAGTTGTGTTATCTTCGAACAAGGAATGCTGAGTTGCTAGCTATTGATTTTGATAATTTTTATGAACAATTTTTTTTACACTCCAAATTTGTAAAAAAATTTGATTATTGTGTATTCACTATCTACAAAACAAGCGTCGAAAACCTTAGTTGTAATTTATTGACCAGCATGACTTTTCTGGTTACTTATAATTTTTAAATACCCTGCTAGGGTTTGGATGTTGCAATTGTAAAAGCGACCAACCACTTTGAGCTATTGCCCAAGGAGAAGCATGTAAGAAGTTAGTCTAAACCCCTAACGCTCCTTTTCTTTATAAATTCCCATCATCATGAATTCTGATTTTTACAAAAATGTTTTTTTCACATAATGCATGCTTACAGAAGTATAACCTTTTCTCGCATGAACAGCTATTTTTCAAGCAGTTTCAGCCACAAGACCCCGTGCTGATGTGGCATACTGCATACACAATCTTGTAAAAAGGCTTGCCAGGACAAGTAGCTGGGTGGTAAGTTTACTAAGCTTAAGTTTTTTTCCCTCTTCTGAAAAGCCCCTGAACAAATTATTAATTGTTTTCATGTTCTCATCAGAGGAGAATGCAATTTAAGTACCCCAATGATTTTGAAACCATATACTTAGGCTTAACTAACCTTATAATTAATTTAACAAATCTAGACTTTTTTCCCTGAAAGAGGTGGTATCCTCACCCATTGCATTTGCGTTGAAACAAAATAAATAGTATCACAACCCTGATAATAGTAGAGTTTGTTTTTAACGTACGCTTATAGACAGGCTTTATATATTCCTAATGTAGTACCACAAGTCCACAACCCATTACACTTAGGTTCCTAAACATCTTACTAAAACAATACTAGATCTGGAAATTTCCGTACCACATCCTGGTACATCTAGGATACCAAACAAAACCAACAAAACACAAATAGTAGGTTCAACATCTAGTACCTTTAGAAACTCAGAAACTACAGCAAAGTTATGAAGGAAAGAATTAACAAAAACAACCACCATAGCAATCAACACAGATGATCAGAATTCAAGGACTAAATCAATCTAGATCCAGATCTTCTTTGAAGGCCATTTTCCTTCGCTAGACCCATGTTCTCCTTGCCAATCCTACCTCACATCATAATGGTTCTTCTTCTTCCGGATGCAGTATATTGCCCTTTGCGCCTGCATCAGCATCTGTTCTTCCACATCTATAGAGTTAGAAGGCATTACTAATTGTAAACATTCTATACTCCAATTCAACCCTAATTAGCCTGAACTCTGCACCTCATGTAGTCATGTAACTCTTGATTTTTGCAATTGAGCTTAATTTTAACCTATGTTACATGCTCAACAAAACAAATTGATCACTTTTATCCTTATTGTTCAAAGAATCCACCAAGCAAAAGAAATCAGTCGATCAACCTGACTAAAACAAAAGACGAAGTGATTTGCCTTGATTTACCTCTCATCTGTTGCTTTTTTTTTAATTAACCTAGGTGGCTTTAAAAACCTTAGTTGTAATTCACCGTGCATTGAGGGAGACTGACAGATCATTTCAAGAAGAACTATTGAAATACCGCCGTAAAAGGGCTCAAATGCTCAATTTGTCACATTTCAAGGATGACTCTAGCACCACAGGTACCTTATTTCCTTATTCTCTTTTACTATTCTTTTATCATCCAAGTTAGTGATATGTAGTACTATGCCGTTTAGGCTGACAGCATCGCAGATATGTCAGCAGACATGCTCTTATTATACAGTAAGATAATGGGCCAAAAAATAGAAAAAGATAGCACTCTCGGTAATGCTAATACGGTAATACCTTTCATGTACAGCCAACTATACTTGGATACTAACTTTCCCAGTCAGGTACTGCCAGAATGAAAATCCAGTAGAAATTATATCAATTTAAGATTATAACTTGTTGGCATGTTACCTTTGTGGCAGGGTAGTTGTGTGTACTTAGCATTATAAGTTAGTGTAATCCATGGTACAGATGCAGTATTATATAATCTCTCTCATACTAAGTTTTCCATTCTTCTTTTTTGAAGCATGGGATTATTCAGCATGGGTTCGAACATATGCATTGTTTCTGGAAGAACGACTTGAGTGCTCTCGAGTACTAAAATATGATATTGAATCCGAGTCCAATGTAAGTTCCTCCTTTCTCTCGAGTTGGGTGGAGTACCCTGATTTTGATAATTGGCTGCTATATGTTGTCTCTTGATTTATGGTAACTCTAGAATTACATTTGAATTGTAGAGGGTTACAGAGATTGAAACAAGTGAGTTATTTGAGCAGTTGCCCGCTTTGCAAAATCTTCTTTTTCGTCTTGTCGGTTGTCAGGTGTGTTATTCCAGTACCACCCATCTCTGTTGTGTTTTTGCAAGTTATACCAAGCATTATGAAATGAAGAGGGTTCACGTCTTCACAGGAGTCATAATTTCTTTTTTAATTTTATCCTTTTTCAAGATATGCATAGGAGAGCAAATAGGAGTCATTTGGACAGTCAGTGTTCTCTTTTGCAATCTATCCAGGCCACCTAATATTCTGGTGGTCTATTTTTTGAAAGGAAAAGAATAGAAAAAGAAAAGATCATAGTCTAACTGAAAATGCTGGAAAGGGTGTATCCATTGGGTATTAAATTTTTCTTGCCGATTTCAATAAGACACTTGTTTTATAAGATAAAAAAAAAAGACAACTACACACTGCAAGAAATGAATGTGTTGGGGTCATAAGACTCATGATGAAAAACATTTTTAGAACTTTTCTGTTATTTTCAAATAGAAAAATGTGGGACATTGGTTGTGAGCATTGGATAATTTTTCCTGTTAACATGGAGAAAAGTTTTGGGTTCAATCTGCAAAAAACTTTTTATTCAGAAGTGCAAGTTCACCCCAAACATAATTAAAGGAACATAAATCACATTTTAACAATTTTTAGGGGTTCAATTTCAATTACACCCCCAAAAAAATTTTTATATATTACTCATATGCCCTCAAAAGTAAACAACATGAATACTGTATGGAGCTTACAAAACATCAGGTACCAGTGCTACAAAGATGGAAATGTTCTCTCTTGTCCTCATTTAACAACATGTTGAACTTAACTCTCCTTTCTTGATAATAATCCCTACACAAATAGGGATACATCATATTTTGATTTGCCATAGGGAGATCTGGGAGAAATTTTCCAATTTAACAAAGTTAAATTTTAATTTCCAGCCAGAAGGGGCAGCTGTTCATAATCAAATGATTCGATTTGCAGTCTCTATGGTGAGTTCATTTATTTGTAATTTTCTTCTATAAAATTTATCTACAAAAGAACTTAGTACCAGATCTTCCATATGAGCCCTTGCAAATTGTTTCAATCTCACCACGCTTCTACAAATAGAGATACCACCCCCTGCGAACAACAAGAATCTGCAGGACCCTACTAAGATGGGAATTATTTGATATAACCCTACAAATGTTTTTTTAGTTCCCTCCTTAGCTCTCCTCAATTTACCAAGAATGTCCAATCTAGCTTTCACACAATACTGTGTTTCTGCATAATCGTTGATGTGAAAAGGTATCTTATGTACCGTGTCAGGAATTTGATGCGCTTTTCACTTTACAAGACAATATTATCCTATATTTGTTAGGTAAAAAAAAAGGGAACACCTTTCATAAAGCCTACTTTAATTCTCTCAGGTTGCACAAGAAAGTGTAAAGATATATGCAGCAATCAGAACAGGAACTGCAAATTTGGCAGACAAGGTACTCAACTGAGCCATGCTATGATAGTGTTTTTTTTTTCTGTAACCTGATTATTACTGTAAAGAGAAAATATTTACTTGGCGGAGGATGAAACCCTCTAAACCTATTCAGTATTGAGCTTTCCGTGAAAAAAAAATAGAAGACCTACTATGTTTCATTTTCCTGAGAGAAAATGAGTACACCTTTCTTACTAATATATTTAAAATTGCAGTTCTTTGATATGCAACGGCATGAGGCAATTAGAGCACTTGATATATATCGTAAGGCTGTTCTGCAGGTAATTTTGACTTGTCTAGCAAACGATACTTAGAAAAAACCCAAAGCATCCCATGTACCCACAGAACCTAGGAACATTTTCCCCCATGATCATATTCTTTATTGAAATTTTCTAGTCATTCATTTAGGAATTAATTACTGTACTAAGGTTGGTTTTGTCATTTCTTTTTTGATGTTGGTGGGGAAGAGAAAGATTCTGAAGTGTAGTTGCATCTTTTAGAAGCCCGTCCAAGAATATTTTTAGTTTTTGCATGGGAATGTCCAGTCTTTTGAGCTTGTATGCCTGGAAGAGAGATTGATTCTTCATTAAGTAAATGATTAATTCTTAGAAGGAAGATAAACTAAATTAAGTTTTTTTGTAGGCTGGGAGTCTAACCAATTTTTACAAGACTTGTAAATACCTTAATCTTGGCCAAGTCAATGACTTCAAAAAAGTTGAGCAGGTACTTATTTCTCAATTATTTCTATGTATGCATATACCAACTGTAAAATTCTAATTAGGGTGTTACTATCATTGAATAGCAAGTAGTCTGGTTTTCTATGCCACGTGCTTCTAGATAAGTGTGTGTGACAGAAAGGAAGAAAATGATGTCAAGGGGAGCAAAAAGATTGGACACCTTTATTTTATTAGTGGAAAAACTAGATTTTAATAAATGTATGAAAATTATTGCACATCTTTTACTTTTCTATCGGATTATACTGTTGCAGCCACCAGAATCTTTCCTCGGGGCAATGGAAGAATACATAAAAAATACGCCTCATCATAATATGGTAAAGTTCTTACATAAACAAATAATTATTTGTCATGATAGAAATAGGTATGTATGTTGTTATAGTATGTGTACCAAAGCATGACCATGCTGACTGCACAGTTAAGTCCAGTTTAAAAGTTAAGTTATCATACTTCACCCAATTCTCTGAAAAAAAAAATACCACTGACAATCATCCTTTCCTTCTACATTATTGAATTCTTATACTTTTAGCTTGAAACTGGAAGAGAGATTTTGGCAATACAATGTGAGAATAAGATAGAGCAGGGACCACCTGTTGCAACGAGCTTGGGTTCCGTTCAAACTTCACCTTCCACTTCATTTGCTGACCTACTGGTACGTTTATTGTAGCATTGGAATTACAATTTAGGTACCAGTCGTGATGACATGCTGATAAATGTGCATGAAACCTAAGCACCTTATAACTAGCTCCATTACATATTCTTATCTTTTGTTAAGGAAACCTTTATCTGATTGTGGAAATAGTGTTTGGAGGACATCCCACATGGTTCAACTGCAGATCAAGTAGAGGAGACAAACCCCCTGGCAGTTGCTTTGATTTCTAATGGTAATCTTCTCATTTTGATTTTTTATTTCTTTCCTTTGTCTTTCAAGATAAGTTGTATTTTTACATTGGCTCGCTATGCACAACACAACTCTCCTGCATTTTCCTATACTTGTCTAATAAAAGTTACATCACATTGAATAAATTGTTCACATTTTGCTTGTAGAAAATCCTACAAAGGATGTTTGTTCTTCTTCGAATCCAACATATGCAATGGCAGATTGGGAATTGGCACTTATTACTGCATCGAGTTCCAACCAAAGTTCTCTTTCTGAGATTAAATTGGCAAGTTCAATTTTTTTTTTTTTTGAGAAAGCAAGTTTAATTCTCTTAATGACAAATTTAAAGGAGTGGAAAATAATAAATTTGAAAAGCCTTAAACAAGAAAATGCATCTATCTGCTTTTATAAAGAAGATTTTTTTTTCTTTTTAAAACCTTGGCAGAGGCTGCCTAAATAAGAAACTGTTTGGTATATCTTTTTGTTTATATCTCACCTTTCGTGATGTTTTTACTGGTATACCCTTTTATGGGGTATATCTCTTTATATATTACTTTTCTTGATGCAACACATTTCCTTTTTCTTCTTTTCCTTTTGACAGAGCTTAAATCTCTATTCGTTTGGGCTGCACTAGTAATACATTTTTAATTTATTCCTTCCTTCCTTTCATTCGTTCATTTATTTATTTCATTTTTGAAGCCTGAAACTTGCATCCTAGACGCCAGAACCTTTCTTAGAAATCCTTTTGCCTGTTGAGGTTCAAACCAATGACCTCATCTCTGTTAGAATTTGCCTCAAACTCTTTGGACCTAACAATGGTTGTATAGGTAGGGTGGAGCCGGGATTTGAATATGAGGGGATTGGGTTTGGGGATCTCAAACATTGAATAATTGAAACAAATCATTGGGGGGGGGGGGACTCAATTGATAACTCCTATACAAATATAATCAATTTTCATAACTTCTCTGTACATTTATGTAAATTCTTGGTCCCCCGCCCTGAGGGCGCGCGTGGAGGAAACAGTAATAAAACCAATTGAACACACCCATCCATAATAACACAGTTTATTTCCTTTCTTGTAGGATGAGGGATTCAATAAATTGATGCTAGACAGTTTATATGAAAATTCAGTTGCACAAGGCCCAACAAGCACTGAATTGGGTTTCCCAATTAGCTCTCAAGCAGCCCCAACAAATCCATTTGAGATGGCTCCATTTTCTGATGACCCAGTCTTGGCGCCTGGTGAGGATATGATGTCTGGCAATATGGAGCTTGGGACAAATGCAGGACAAAATGATCTGTTCTTTTGGTCTAATTCTGAAACATTAACTAGCAATTCTGCACCAGTTGGTCTTGAAGCAGGAAAGGAAAGCTCGATGTCACTAACTAGTACTGGGGAAAGAGAACCTAGCAGTGATTTACCATTTGGCACTGAAGTGGTACAGGATGACTCCTTCTTCTGGCCCAGTACCGTGATAAATCCTGGCAATGCACCAATTGATACTGAAAATGGTAACAGAGAGGGTGATACATTTCAAGTGCAAGGACAAAAAATTAGCCATGATAATACCAAAAATCCATTTGGTAACCCATTTATGTAATGCACAGAACAATTGTAGATATCAAAAGCGGTTTGGTTGAGTTTCAGCGAAAATCATGGAAGGTGAAAACAAAATGAATTAAGATAGAATTATAGATTAAACAAGCAGTCTTAGAGTCTCTAATTGTTATAATATTGTTTTTTTTCCATCATAATGATGAACTCTTGTTATTCATTCAAGTGTGTAGGCATTGGTACATTTTTGTGTTAGAAAAGACGGAATGGGTCGATTTTTCTGAAATAAAATTCACAAAATTTAGTTGTTAATTTTGCTACAGTAAAGAAATATACCACTAAATCTAATTAAAAAATTGCAATTGATGCTTTCTTTTATCCTGAACGTGTATATATTCCATATAAAATAAAAGATAAAAATATTCAAGAAGGCCGTGATTTATTGTATTAATTCAAATTACGCGAAAAGGAAATCCCATCCACGGAATTTTTCCAAAAACTATGTTCCCATCTAAACTCCATAATCTCCCCATTGATCATTTTAACCATTTTAGTATTTGTAAAAATACTGAATAATCAATATTTAAAGGGGATTGAATATTGTATCAAAAGTCTAGAGAAACAAAAATGAAATTTGTGCCCAAATATTATCTTGGTCGTTCTCTCTTGCTTGGCTAGTTAACCCCACACCAACAGAAATTTCGGTTGATATAATATATAGCTTGATTTGTTTTTTTTTTAATTAACCCTTAGTTTTCCAAACAGAACGGTTCAACAAACAATTCCAAATTCAATAAAAAGTAACTTAGGATTAAATAGGAGTCGTCCCAATATTATTTTACTGGCAGAACAATTAAATTTACGACAATACAAACTTCAAACCAGCACAATAACAAACAGTGCAAAATAACAAGTCTGACAATCCTAAAAGAAATTAAATATTACTATTTTTTTTACTTGGTTGCACGTTAGGTGCAGTAGAATCACGTTTCAGCCTGCAATCAGTAAAAATAAATTGAATGCCTAAAAAATTGAGTGAGATTCATGGAAGAACATGAAATCACAATAGAATATAGTTTATTATTTACCTTCTCAAAGTAGGATAGGTACTCCTGGTGAGGAGCATCGAAAAGTATCTAATTTAAATTTTAAAACTGTATTTTCGAAAGTATTTATATTTAATATTACACGCAAAACTTGAAATGCAAGAATAGTTCCTCTTATTACAAATGGTTAATTCGGCCTCAGTGTAGTTGTTAATTATATTTGATGTATTTTTTTTTACTTACAAATGTATTTAAATGGTTAAGAGATATGAATTGATGTATACCATTTGCCAATAAATACATCATAATTATTAAAAAAAACTTCTTTGTGCATGATATTAGATATATTTAGCACAAATTAACTCTTTTCTAGAAAATTAATATTAGAAACATTCATGGGCGGATGCAGGATTTTAGTCAGGGGGGGTAAATATCGGATTGTAATAGCTTATCGGGTTTAAATCCATTAACTAATCGGGTACTAAATAAAAATTTAATATATATTCTTACCTAATAAAAAATTTATTAGAATAATAACATTTTATATATTAAAAATAACAATAAAATAAAGCTCAAAGTAATAGATAATGAAGTTGATGAAGAAAATTTTCGTCTATAAAACTTTATATTTTGATATCTTTGCATAATTATATTCATTATACATGATATTAAATATTTTTTTCTCAATAAAATTAATCAGACAATCCAGGGGGGGCAAACTACCGAAAACATACCGAAAAGCACTGTTTTTCAAAATCCAGGGGCGCCCCCCCCCCCGACAATCTGGGATCCGCCACTGGAAACATTGGTCGTTAACTAGCTATATACCCGCGCGTTGCAGCAGAATTTTTTATTTAAATATTAAAATATTATAAGATAAAAAAATTATATTTATCTAATATTAAATTATAAATTCACCAAATTATAGAGAAAACATATAATAAAGACTATATTTAATCTTGGATGAGATTTTTGCATAATATGAGTTAATGATTCATGATTTTTATGGCAAGAAAAGTAAATTATTCTAACATATATTATCACCATTAATTTCTTACCAAATATGCACAAGATTTCTAAATAAAAAAAATAAAAAAATATGGAAATAATAGTATATGAGGGAAAGAAATGGAGAGAAAGAGGGGATCAATGGACGCGATCACATACGTTTGATCAACCAACAATAAATATTATCCGTCTAATTGAGGGATAAAATGGGTATAATAAAAATTTACCATGACAAAAAATGGACCCTCCAATTCTTAGATGCTTTATATAATAGTATAGATAATATTAGATATTTAAGAATATTTGCTTTCATAATATACTTAATGATGTTAGTGACTGTATGAGCAGAAATGTTGCTCGTTAATAACATATTGATGCAACGTGACAGGTTATAAATAATTTTCACTTCATTATTATTTATAAAAATATTGATGTATCATTTTGGATTAGCATGAACAAGAATCATGTCAAATTATATCTTAATAGTTGGTTACTATGTATCAATCCTTGTGATTTAGAATTGTTAAATTTATGAGCAACTACATTAATAGAACTACTCTTTGACGTACTTATCAAACTCATGATGTGATGTGATTACTTAGCATAATTATTTCATAATATCTGATCAAATATTAAAAAATAATATATTTTATTTCTAGCTGTTATTCGGATTTCGCCCAACAATATAATCTTCAAATAAATAATTAATAATATAAAATTATAAATATATTTAATAAAATTTCACATTAAAAAATTAGACATAATATTTTTAAATGCTAAGTAATAATGATAATTATAATAATTATAATAATAAATAATATAATTAAATACATAATAATTTATAAATGATCATATAAAAAATTAGATTATTTTAAGAGTTAAGTTTGACCTTAAATATATTACACACATTATTTTAAATGAGAAGAGAAACTATTTTATATGAATCCTTAGATTTAAGAAAATAAAAAGATTAAAATGAAATCAATGATACAAAAAAATAATGATATAGTATGCTTGAAAAAGCTTAAAAATTTAATCATTTTTATATATTATGAATTTTGTCCTGACACGATTGTACATATTTCGAAATATCAACTCGCAAAAGCACTCAGCATTTATTAAAAATGGTTGAAAAAACATATTCAGTATTGAATTCGTATTGTTCGTAAAAAAGAGTCGAGCCATACGGAAAAAGCTTTTCTCAAATATATACAAAAAATAATTTTTAAAGTAGATAAAATAGTATGTAATTAAAAATTCTGTAAATTATATAATTCTGAGGGCCTCGTCTAAAATTTCCTACAAAGAGAATGTTGCACTTGTCTCCTGTCCCTCACCCCGACTTCAAATCTGTTGTTCGCCGAATCATCAAACAGGGCTCTGTTCGCGGGAATCTGACAGTTGAGGTTCATTTTATCATTCTCAAGATTCGTGCAGCTGAATTTTGAATATTTTCGACCGTCCGATCGGAAGAACAAGGCTCTGTTCGCGGACCGGGATAACATCAGATTCGGAGCCCCCTCACCCCCATGCAGCACCCTGGGGCTGCAAACGAGTCGAATTCGAGTGAGCCGGATTTAGCTCAAGCTCCGCTCATAAAAATTTGAGTCGAGTCGAATCGAGCTCGTAAAACGCTTCAAACCGAAAAGTCTAGCTCAAGTTATGCTCATTACTATTCGAGTTGGCTCACGAGCCAATGCATATACGTTGACTCGGTTTGACATTTATTTAGTATATCTATAAACTATAAATTTGATATATCTACAAAAAATATTACATGAGTTAGTATAAAATTGATATATGAACAATCTATATTTTCAATAAAATCTTTACTGCACTAATTTAAATGGATGAACCAATAAAAAACTATAGAATCAGATATATAAGCCGAGTCATGAGTGAGTACGAGAAGTCATTAAGCGGCTGAGATGGTGAGATCACGAGAGATAATAAGAAATGAATTATCAGATTAGAGTTTAGCAGAAAAAAAATATATAAACTATTATTATTCAAGTCGAGTCGAGCCAACCTCAACTCAAACTCAGCTCATTTAACTATCGAGTCAGATTAGCTCGAGCCCAAATCGAACTCGAGCTGAACTATGAGCCCGAGCTTTTTTGTGCATCCCTACCCCACCCTTCTCACCTCATTTTGAATCTGATCATTTTTTGCCATCCCAAAACACTGAATTTAAATTAATGTCATTCTAAAATTTTAAATTAGCTAATTATCACTTCGAATTCATAAAATTTAGAAAATCATCATAATTATACACTTTATTTATATATTTAATTGAAAATGTTCTAAAAATTAGTATATAATAACATGTATTTGTCTATTTTTCACATTTTCCCTTTAATCTCAACTGTTTAATTCATCCTTCTCTCTCTTTTATTCTCATCAATTCACTCGTTCTTTCCTCCCAGTCACTAAAACCTCCTCTTCCACCCGCCTTCTGCCTTTTTGTTCTCCACATCCATCGCTTCGGCGTCGGCGCTAAAACCTCTTCTCTTACCCTTCCAGTTGCTAAACCCTCCCGATCAGCTGCTTTTGAAAGGAGGGAGCCGGCCTCTTTGACCACTTGTTGCTTCTCTTGAAAAAGAGAATCCAATGCATTATCTTTCTCTACAATACCTATACAAGGCAAAACACTAACATCTTACCCACCCTCTTGAGCAAGCGTTCATCTTCTTTCTGTGTGGTCATAAAAGTATTTCCTTCTACTCATGGGAAGTATCTCTCTTATCATCCTAGAGTGGAATAAAGGATGGATCCATAAAAACAGTTATCGTCCTCAGGACCCGGAGAATAGCATGAGCTACTATGGGATATCCATGACTTTGGTGCATTACATGACCGATCAGTCAAGCCCCATTTTTTCTCCATTGCTGATGGTGTCGTGCCCCAACTGAGGCCATTAATTGACTAATCGTGCCCCTTTCTTCTCCATTGCCAATGATATCGTGCCCCCCTTTCTTCTTCAAACCGATACAATTTGCTCTTACATCGTGTAGCCTCTTTTGCTATTGTGAATTGATTTATGTTCTGACAAAAGGTTATGCTTTCAGCAATAGATCTCTCATTTAACTACTGCTAGTACAGACAAGAGAAAGAGGCCCAAGTCATCATCTACCTTTTTGTCTAAGATTTAGCTTATCCATTTCACTTCGAACGATTTGATTCATAGAATAGACATTTTGCCCTAAAGTATGGTGAACTGCCAGGCAGGTTTAGAGCCCTATCTCCCCTTATACATCTCGCAGAAAGTAATATTCACGCCCTATCTCTTCTTTCATCTTCTGGCATACATTACAAAAGAGGTTCTTGTTCCCATCTTTTGTTTTTGGCTTTGCTGCTCATTTCTGACTCTATGGCTCTTGCAATTTGCTGCTTCTCATTTTTCTGATATGTTGCCAGTGCCGCTGCAGCTCTTTGTTATTTACAATTTTTGCGACTTTGTAGGTTTCTAAGAAATCTGATAAGAACGAATTCTATTTTCGCAATTGATTTCTAGGTCGAAAGGTACCAAATTGGTTTTATAATACAGTTGGGGCGCATACAAATTAGTTCCGATTTTATATTACAATCGGGATACGTACACACAAATTGCTATTGGTTTCAATTGGTGCCAGTTGGGAAGTTTTCTATTTCCTGTCGGAGCAATTTGCCAAAAAAATCTTGCAATTTGCATGATACAATTACAAGGCATACCGCAAATGGCTAAGTAGCAATGGATTAAATGGATTGCAATACATCGAGCCCTTCAAATTATCGAGTGAATATGTCTATGATTCATTCAAGGGTATTTTAGTCCGTATGTATATCTATTGTATTTTTCAGAATATTTTTATTTAAATATATAGATGAAGTGTATAATTATGATAATTTGCTAAATTTAAGGAGTGACAATTAACTAATTTTAAGGTTTTAGAGTGGCATTTTTCTAAATTCAGTGTTCTAGAGTGGCAAAAAATAAAATTTCCTTTTTTTTTAAGTTGGCAATAGCCAATATATTACACTGCTTCCACTACAAATGATCCGAGCCGATAAATGGTAGAAAAAATTCATAAGCATACATGATCCCAGCCGAGCACCAACTCTAATTTTGTAAAGCTTTGTTGCCACTAAAAACGAGATTGAAGATCAAAATCAGTCTAAAGCGATCAAAATATTGTTTTGACTATTCTAGTCCTCGCACTTGAAATTGACAAACTATCGGATTTGATCTTCAATTTGTTTTCACAAAGGGGCAAAAAAGGCAAATAACGGGGCAATATGTCAATAACTGATAAATCGCAAAATAAGGATTTATCGACGCCTGTCAGGCACAACTAAGGCTTCCAAAAACAGTAATAAAGTTGCAAAAGGAAATGTGCGAAATAAGAAATGCTAAAAGGCAACCATTTTTTTTCTTATAACCTAGCAGCTGAGACCTCATGAAGCATGATGAACTAGGTTAGACGAAGAAGTTTGAAAAAATAAAATATTGAAACTGGTGGCAAATCAGATTGGAAGAAAGACCCACAGAAATGTGAAAATAAAAAGAATCGAGGTTTTGTCAGAGTTTATTTTTGCTTTCTACGCGAAACAATCTCAGCTGCCCAAGCCTTCCCTACGTCTGTCTGAAATTTTCCTGAAGATAACAAAAAGATAAATTAATCATTATGCTTCCAAATCAAGGATTGCAAGTAACAAAATATTTCAGTTAAGATTGATGACACTAGAATATTTTTTTGATAAAAGATGATACTAGAAACTTATATTGAAACTCAAATACAGATTTATAGTAATGCTGTACCTGCTGTTGATTGGAAAAATTCTTCCAAGTCAAGACCTTGCTCTGCAAAAGAAGATCATAATAAGGTCACTAAAGTTGATTTACAGAAAGCGTGACACTGGATTCTCAGTAATGGTGAAAACAAAACAATGCAGATTAATGGAACTATCAGCAGAACTTAGTAAAGGATTACCCTTCTCATACTCCAGTGCTTGAAGAATCATCTCCACCTGGAAATTCCTTTTTAAGTTAATATTATATCCATATAACTCACAAAAATACAATCATTTCAGACTAGAATTACTTATTCGTAAATTTGCAACACTGATAGGTCAAAAAATCATGATAAAGATTGCAATAACTTTAACCAATTATACTTAAAATTTCATAGAGAGCCTAAAAAAACATGTATACAAGTATTTAAGATAGAAAGATAAAATGTTAATCTTCTATTACAAAAGGGATTAGTACCGAGGGTCAAAACTCAGGTTCATACCATTTTTGTGTTCTTCATTACTGGTATCTACTTCCAGAACTTAAGTTGGCAATAGGTCCCAATTTGTCATATTTCTTTTCAAGTGACGGGTTCTTAGATTTTAAATTGTTTTGTTTTCCCCAATTGCAGATCAAAGCAAAATCACTACTAACTTTTGGCACAACTGCCCCTTATAAGTTCAACTCAGGCAGAATTCTAGTAAAATTCAGAATGATATACAGAATCTGTGAGTCTTATTGAGGTTTAATTGCACTCAACTTTAACTTCATTACAGTACCAAACATTCAGATTACCAGTTCGAATTGAAATTCTTACAAAAACAGGAATGCACAATTTTCAGTTGCAGACTCTAGTGGTGCCTAACAATTTCAGAATGAAAGAAATAGTCTGATTGAATTAATGAAGAAAAACCATACCTTATCAAAATCCTTGACAATCTTAGCCTCAGGGGTAGAATTCTCTTCATATTCCATCCATAACTCATGTATTTCTTTCGCTTCAAGAGAATATGAAATGCATTGAACAAGAACCTTAAGTATCAAAATTATTGCCAATTTTTTAAGTACAATAAATAAAAGCCACAGAAACAATTAATAAATAGTTAGAACTAGAAGTGACACCATCATTGAGCATGTCACTGTACTAAGTGTAATTGCGAAGTTGCACAGAAACAATCAATAAATTATAAGTGGCCAAATATTGAACATATCACAGTACTTGCAAAGTTTTTTCACTAGACATCTTGCTACATGTACTGTAGCTTCTCTGTGCCACTCAATTTTCCCTTTTCCTACTCATCATGCATCTATGACTAGGTTTTTAGGTAACAGTTACCATTCAGACATATCTTTTGTATAATGTAGTGTATACCTCTAGCAGGTGATCAATCTTGTTGTTTTTGTGATGAGGTAGAATCAGTTGACCATTTAATTGTACAGTGCCCTTTAGTGAGACAGGTGTGGTTATGGATGGTTATCTGTCAGAACATGTTTATATACTGGCAAAGTTTGGATGATGTATTACTGTATGCTTGCTCTCTCCCAAAGAGAAAAATGTGCCTTTCTTACTGTGTTAATTGCAGTTTGTTGGTCTGTGTGGAAACAAAGAAATGAAATCATTTTTCAGTCCAAATCTGTTTGTACTACAAGGAAGTTGATTATTCTAATTTGTTCATTGTTGAATTATTGATCAGATCTATTCAAGGATGGATTGCAATTGCTGATCAAGAGGTGGATGCCTAGTGATATGGCACTGATTGCTCTGCAAGTGCTTCCACCAGTACCATGTTTTGGATAGAGGAGAGCTTGCTTATGTTGCACTATAGCTAGAGAAGAGAGTTTGCTTTTTTGCATTATTTAAGTTTTGAAACATGTAATAAGGCATACTGCTTCTTTATCAAGACTGTTGGCTATGTTGTTGTCATGCTGTATTGTTTTGTCGGTTAGGTGTTGGATGTGTTTTTTATGATTTGACGATGATGAGGGGGTAGGCTGAGAGGCAACCATGTCAGTTCTTACCTCTCACACAACTGATACTACACTGGTACCAAGAAACAGAGTATGATTACTGGCTTTGGAGGTATCTGTGATGCCATTAGTGATTGCTGAGTCAAATCGTAGGGCTTTGGTTTTTTTGGGAGATAGTAGTAGAGTTTACTTTTGCTGGTTAATTGGTGATGCCATGAATCTTTTGTAACGTTAAAGTTTCATGAGTAATGAAATGGGCTCAAATAGCTTTTTTTTTCAAAAAAAATAAAAATTTGTTTACCTCTAGAAGATTCACCAAGCAATGCACACATATGGTCAAGTGCTTCTCTCTCCATGCGGCTTTTTTCTGCTTTGGGCACACCATCAGAAGGAGTGATATCACCCACTATAGCTGCAGTTGTTAAAAAATATACATAGTCTTTAATTGTAAGATATAGGAACAGAGTTCAAATTATGATTAATTGCAAAAGTATGGGCATTCACTCAAATTGACCGCCTCAACTGAATTTCAGCTGATATGTCCTAACCAGTTTGATGTTATAGGTTCTACAATTTGGAATTAAAGAACAAATTTAGATGCATCCAAAACTCAATCAATCAATTAATTAACTAATTAAAGGTGCTATTGGGTTTCAATTTTTACACAAAGTGACCTCAACTTACCTGATTAACAATGCTAAACACTAAAGCAAATTTATCCTTTTTTTAAAATATAAAAGAGGACCAACCTTCAGCAATGTCATGCACCAAAGCTATCTTAATGCACCTAATCACACATGAAACGATGAGATAAAAAAATCAGAGCTTAGAATGTAGAGATAAATTAATCAAGAACAACAAGATTTCTTCTGGAAAATGAAATAAAATTATAGAAAAAAGAAACCTGTCTCGGTCAATTCCAGGAATGTCAGATGCTACAAGAGCCATGACACCCATGCGGTACATGTGGTCACCAATTGATTCTGGTTCCTTTACACCTCTCCGAATCCAACCTGCTCTTTTCGTCGTCTGCATGAGATAAAAAATATCATGTGCTAGAAGATATCGAAATGAAACTGTTAAGTATCTTGCTCCGGACCAAAATGCAGCAAGATTCGGTACAATTTATGCATTTATATATAGAGATATATCCTTGATCGTGCTCTATTTATCAATAAAATTCGTGAGTACGAACTGTCAAGAGAGAATGCATGCTTCTACTTACTATATCCGATTAATAATAAGAACGATACAAGTATTCACTCTTGACATATTCGTACGAGAATTCACTCTTGATATATTCGATAATTTCTCTCGTTTTCTCATTCGACGACCTAACTTTATCTGGAATTAGTAAATGACAACTATACAAAGCTATTTCCGTACTTCACACAGTGTGTGTGTGTGTGAGAGAGAGAGAGAGAGAGAGAGAGGTGGGGGGACCTTGAGGCGGTGGCAGAGAGTGAGAAAATCAATGGCGGAGGACGCAGTGGAGGCGGAGGGGGCGCTGGAGGCGGCGGAGGAAGCGGGTTGGGAAGAAGACATCCTGACCGTTGTCGTGCGAATCTGCTGAGGGATCCGACGGTGGGGATTGAAGGAGGAGAGAAGAAAAGATGGGAGCCGAGAAAAGGAGCGATGGGATTTGGTGCACAGAGAAGTGAGCGCTTGGTTCCCACTCATCTCTCCTGTGAATGCAACCGCGTCTCTTACTCTCTTTTCCCCTTTTTCCTGCGTATATCTCGCGATATTATAGTTTTTTCAAGTACACGTGGCATGATATCCAGAGGTCAGTCCACTAGATCTAGTCTAGGCAGGATAAGTGCTGTATGGGGAGTAAATGATAATTGGGACCCACGCATCCTTGACTGGACACGTTGGACGATCTTCCGATGTTTTTCTCTTCTTGGTTCTTCACATACAATAGCTCAATTTCTTCTCTTTACTAGTGTTATGCAAACGGGCCGGTCCGGTTCGGTCCGGGTCAAACCCGGCCGGATCACGAATCGACACGGTCCATATAAGACGGGTCTAGATGGGTCAAATTCGGAAAAATTCAACCCATCCCACCGTTGGCCCCCGGGGACCGGACCCCCACGGATCGGGCACGGTCCGATCCGATCTTTTTTTATTACAAATTCAGAAAATTTAAAAATTAAAAAAAATAAATTTATGATATTTTTTAAATAATAATTTTTATTGAGTTAATTTTATATTTTTTAATTATTTAAAAATTAAATAATACTTAAAAAATTATAAAAAATTACTAAAAATTATAAAAAGTTGGTTTGGGTCACGGTCCCGCATGGGCCACGGTCCGTTCTGGTCTGGTCCAGGGTCCACATGGGCCAATTTTGGGTGAAGGGAGAACTGGACCACCGTTGGATCGGACCGTGACCGGGCCACGAATCGACACAGGTTTGGGCACGGTCCGGTCCGATTCGGTCCGCGGGCACAGATCAGTCCAAAATGGATTGGACCGGACGGGTTTTTTTTCAATCCACTACTCTTTACTGAACGGACAACCGTGAAATGCTAATTGTAGGGGAGAACAAAACAGAGTGGAACTGTGAAAGGACCAAAGATTTCAACGGGCTAAGAGAAGCTAAAGGGCCGGGCTCTGATTTCGTCCAAACGCTTTCCACTAAAGCGCAGATAAAGTGTTATTTTTCATTATTTGTCGATGATTTTTTCTTGGCATGCACTGGTCATTTCATTTGCTTTATTTGCGAATCAATAAAATTTGCTTCATTATAAGCTTTATTTGTGAACTAAGAAATGAGCTTCATTAACTATCTCCATTGTCAACGATAGTCGCCGATCTCGCTGACTGACTTATGACAAATTGCGCTTATGGGCTAAATAAAGAAGCTCACGCTCATGGTTCAACTTGAGATGAGTTCATTTCGCTCGAACTAATTTGATTCGAGTTAATCTATCTCGAGTTAATTTGATTCAGTAGTTAAATGAGCTGAGTTTGGTTCGGTAATAATTTGACTCGAGCTAATCTATCTCAAGCAAAGTTGGGTTGGTTCGGTTCGTGATTTCACTCAACTCGAATGACAATAGTTTATATGTTTTTTTTTCTGCCAAAGTCTAACCCGATAATCTCTCTCATTCTCTTTTATCATCTCAGCGGCTTAGTGATGTTTCTTACTTGCTCATAACTCGACTCGTATATCTGATTTTATAGTTTTGTGTCAGTCCACTCGTTCAAATTAGTGTAGTAAATATGTCATTAAAAATGCTCGTTAGTTTGTAGATGTGTCAACTTTTTTATCAGTCTTATGATGGTCTTATAGTTTATAAATGTACTAAATCTAAATATCAAACTGAGTCAACGCACATACATTGACTCGTAAGTCTGCTCGAATAGTGACAAGTTGAGCTTGAACTTATTTTTTCAGCTCAAATCGTTTTACGAATTTGACTCGACTTGACTCGTATTTTCATAAGCCAAACTTAAATTAAGTCCAACTCACTCAAACTTGACTTATTTTATGGGTCTACCTCAAACAGTGAATTATCTCGGTCAATAGGTCAATAGGTCGCTTTGCTTTATATTCAATTATACTTCACCAGGCATCCGGCTATAACAAATTATCAAGATCTTATGAGATATTATTGCATAAACTCATGCCAGATAGAATGTCCCAACCTTTCTCAAATATTTATAATTTTTTAAAGGCAGTTTGAACTTTTTTCTTTGAGCTCCATCTTTTATATAATTCAAACTAATATCGTTCTTAAGATAAGACCTCTTTTCTTCATTTTTTTATGTAAAGACTGCATTCAATATGTTATCCTTCTATTTGGAGGCTGAAAATATATAAAAAAATAATTATAAAGTTCCGGACTGTAGGGTAAATTCTGATAAAAGTGGAAGCAGTTATGCCGGGGGATAGAAAAGTAAATTCTTCTAATAAAAATTCTGAATTCCTGGCTGAAGTTGAGATTTCTGCTTTGCAATTCATAGAGCTATCAATTGAAAATTGTGCATGCTAAATTGCAAATTCTTGGTTAAAAATACATACCTACTTGCATTAGTGGATTCACTGTCTATGATCATTAATGATTTGGTCTAACTAGGGGTGTCAATGGGTCGGTCGGATCGGGTTGGGTTCGAATCGGATCACATTATTTTATTATTATTTTTGACCTGACCCGAACCCGACCCAATTAAATTCGGGTCAAATTTTTTTGACTCATATCCGACCCGACCCGTGTAAAATAATTAAATATTTATTAATTCTTTTTATATAATTTTAAGCAATAAAATATTAATTAATTTATAATTAATTTTAATTAGTATATATTTAAGCTTTAATTAGTACTAAATCACAAAATTATTTCAAAAAATATAATTAATCGGGTCGGGTCGGGTTCCGAACCCGATTCGGGTCAAAAAAATTGAACCCATACCCGATCCATTTATTTTCGGATTGTGTCGGGTCGAGTCGGGTCGGATCAAGAATTGACACCTAGGTCTAACGGAGTATCATATTCAAATTCTAAAAAAAAAGCTTCTAAAAGATAACGATAGTTCGTGCATGCTCATGAAGTCCTTATTTCAGTAATTTTTTATTTTTAAAAATCTTTAATATTTTTATCTCAGTCCCTTGGCTAGATCTCTCAAGGTACCAAGTTTTTATCTCAGTACCTTTACATTTTATCTCATTTCACAATACAATATAGTATAAAAAATAAAAATATTAAGAAATCGAGATAAAATTTTGGTCCCTTTAAAGATATCGGATTTTTATCACGGTCCTTCCTAGTGCATCAAATAAATAAACAGATGGTACAATAATCAGATTAAAAAAATAATGATTTTCTAAAAATAAAAAATATTATTTTTAATGGAGCCAAAAACATGTAAATATATAAATAAATAAATGCTAGATATAATGTTTCAATATTTTTAGAAATAATTAGATATTAAAGATCAATTTTGAGAGAAAAAAAATAATGATCGTCTTTGACATTTTAGAAAAATGAATGTCTGAAAGTAAATTAAAAAAAAATCAGAATCATAACAATTCTAACAAAGATTATTTCTTCACATTCAACATTCCAATTTTATTCGTCACAAAAATCTATCGGCGTGTGCTTTCGAGTCAGGAGGAGAATGAGAGAGAAAAGGGTAAAGGAACAAGATATGAAGAAGGTTAAATTTCCGCTCCTTTCTTTAGATGAATAAATTTTGAAAAAAAAAAATTAAAAGATTTCTCTTCACTAACTTCCCTTTACTTTTTTATTTTATTTTAACCGAGGATCAAAATGAGAATTTATTTCTCTCCCTTTTTTCTTCCCCTCCACCTCACCTCATTCACCCTCTTTTTCCAGTCCAGAAGCACAACCTAAGATCTTTCCATTCAAACATCTTCATCTTGAAATCTAAATTCATGAATCAATCTAACTCTCAGTAAATCTTCATCTTCTCTCCAGGTTCCATCATCGAAATTTCTCGCATAATTCTGTGAGTCATACCCCGTCCCCGTCACCTTGTATTTGCATCGTGTCGATTTGAAAACACCTCGGATCCTCGCCCAGAAAGCAGCCAAAACACGTTTGCATTTTAACCCCATTTTTTTACTGTCAGGAGCTGATTTTGTTTGTGGGTTCACTCCTGTCTTCTCTAAATCGTACTATGGGGAGGATAAAAATGTCGAGTAGGATATCTTTTAGGAAATATCAGTGGTATACACACCAAGTCACCAATTGTGGTAAAAATATATATTGATCGGATGCTGTTGTAATTTAGTAGGGTTATTTTTTTTGTGTTTTCTAAAAGTTAAGACGCTGTTGTAATTTAGATAAGATCAAAATAATACAAAATTCAGTATTGGTAATTCATGTCATATGTTTGATCTCAGTTCTCACTTGTCAAGATAATAAGATATATATGAGATGAATAAATTCAATCCTCTTACAATTTTAAGGCCTATCCACTTAGGGTCCGTTTGGCAAATCAAGGAATAACTTTGGAAGAGTGATAACTTTGGAAGAGTGATACAATAGTATTTTTTTTTGAAGAGTGGTAGAAGAGTGATATTCTTGACTATTCGGAAGAGCGAAAATATTGTTTGGCAGTTGTTACTCAGAATAGTTAAAATATGAATAATTATGATACTAATAATGATGATGATAATAATAATAATAGTAAAATAATAATCATAATAGTAACATAATAATAATAATAAAGTAATGAAAAATAATCATAATAAATAATAATATTATAATAGTAATATAATAAAAATATAAACATAATCATAATATAGTAATATAATAATACAAAATTATAATTACAATCATAATTATAATATAATAATAATAATAAGTAATCATAATTTTAATAATATAATAATTATAATCATAATCATGATAATAATAATTATAGTCATAATCATAATAATATAACCATAATCATAATCATAATAATATAATAATAAAAATATAATCATAATCATAAAAATAATTATAAATAATTATAATTATAATAATATAATAATAAATTAATCATAACTATAATCAATATATAATAATATAATATAACATAATAAAATAATAATAATAAAGTAATAAAAAATAATCATAATAAATAATAATATTATAATAGTAATAAAATAAAAATAAAAATATAATCATAATATAGTAATATAATAATAAAAAATTATAATTACAATCATAATTATAATAATATAATAATAATAAGTAATCATAATTTTAATAATATAATCATAATATAATAATCATAATCATAATCATGATAATAATAATAATTATAGTCATAATCATAATAATATAACCATAATCATAATCATAATAATATAATAATAATAAAAATATAATCATAATCATAAAAATAATTAAAAATAATTATAATTATAATAATATAATAATAAATTAATCATCACTATAATCAACATATAATAATATAATACAACATAATAAAATAATAATAATTAATAATAATCATAATCATAATCATCATAATATAATAATATAATAATAAATAATCTTGATCATAATAATATAATAATAAAATAATTATATTGATATTCATAATATAATAATATAAAATTAAAATTATATTTATAATAATAATAAATATATAATAATACTAATGGTAACGATAATATAATAATATAATGATAATAATAATAATAAATAATAATCATAATATTAATATAATAATAAATTATAATCATAAATATAATATAATAATATAATAATACTAAATCTTAATCATAATCATAATAATATAATATATCCCCCTAAAGGAGGGAAGAACGGCGAGCTCTCAAGCATGCTACGTCATTCTTTTTTCCATAGCCATCAGATCTCCATCGTGATTTGTTATTTTTGATGTGTGCGTCTGATCGAGTCGAGATAGTTACATTCGTTCTTATCCTCTTCGTTGTCTCATCCCTCTTCTCTCTCTTCCTGTAAATATCTCTCTCACGCTTCCTCTCTCCACTAACCCTAGGTGGCCGACGCTCATCGCGCTGTGGTCGACACTCGCTCTTCTTCCTTCCTCGTATGATCTTGCTCATCGCGTTGTGTCCGACACTCGCTCTTCTTCCTTTCAACGCACTCGCAGCTGGATAACACCGAGGCCGAGTCCGTCTCCAATGGCGGTGTCAAGAACCAGCACCAGCTCGTCATCGACGCCATCAAGTGGGTGATTTACCTGATGAGGTCTTATCAAATCGATTTTTTTAGCTTGAGGACAAGGTTGACGGAAGAACAGATTTGTTGGACTGTGTAGGCTTCTATTCGAAATTGGAAAACAAATGAATTAAAAATATAAACAAGTTATGTTAGTATTGTGTTTGTTATTTGCTATCATTTATTCCATTTCTCATCTTTAGTTATTTATTTCAATATATATTTTTTCAACTGGTGTTATTCTTACCTTTTAGAACTATGTGCTTAGCTCCTCTTGATGAGAAGTGTAGGATGGAGATCTATGTGCTATGAGATCGGAATAGTTGACAAAGTTAGAAACTAATTCCCCTAATTTTCTTGTACAATCATGAAATCCAATAGGGCACTTAAAAGGAAAAAAATGTCAGATATTATTGGCAATCATGAAACCCAATTGGAAAGTTACCAAAGATGCTTAATAACGAAAACTCAACTCAAAAACAAAAATAAACAGACAAAATACCATGATCAGTTAAGAACCATGAAATGCTCATACCATACCTTACTGGTACACTACTGAGTCTGACATTGCAATTCATAATGCTTACATAAAAAATTTAAAAAAAAAACTTTGTCCCGTCTTGAGGAACCGGACCCACTAGAGAACCTTCTATCTGGGGTTGACATCCTCTTCATTTCTAATCTATTGAAATTCTACAGGAAACAGTGGCGTGGCTATATATATTACTATATGAGCCCAAGCACCAGCGTCGTATTTCTACCATTGAGAGGAGTCCGGTGTTAAATTTGAGCACATCTCTCGCTCCTCAACCCTGCTTGATATTGTTCAATCGGTGCTCGAGATGCGACTAAAACTATCACTAACACTTCTGACAGGTCAGATTATTCTTCTGTGTAAATCTTTTATTTGTACGCTCTTGAAGTGTTTACTTTTGTTATTCTTTCCAGAAGGAGATAAATCGTCTCTCAACCTGAAGTTCAGGGTTTTGGATTATTTGTTGTGCTTGCAATGTGGTACCAGTTTTTCAGAAGCAAGCAAAAGATCTTTTAAATTCCTCAGGGATGCCCCCTCCCCCGTTGAGTTACTAGCAAAAGCACTTGCTAAGACTGTGGTAAGTCTTTAATCACATTATTTTTCAGTAAGTGTTGGTCATTTGATTTCATCCTCAGGATGCTCTTATTATCAAAAAGAAGTAATTATTTTACATATTCGCCGCTTCCCCTTATTTGCACTCATTTATCTTATTTGGTTATGTCTTTTTCATCCAACTTCAATTACATCGCTGGCGTAATGTGCTGACCTATGGAATGCCAAGTTTCTCATTTGTGGTTGGTATTTTTTTGTTCTCTTTTTAAAATGCTCTCTAACGTATGCTGGTTCACCTATATTGTATATGCCTCTACAGTGCCATAGATACACCCAAGAAAATATTGTTGTTTGCTGTTCTCCACTCCATATACGTTGAATCATGTTAATTTATAAACGGTGCGTCCATATTCAACATCGCTACATGTGAGTTGGTATATCTACTATTGTTTTCTTATCTAATGTTATGACCAGTTTCATTTTTCATTTATAGTTTTATTCTCTCATTTTTTTCTGTCTGTTAGTATCACACGTGGCCTCTCATGATTGTAGATTTTTAGATAAGTCAAAAAAAAAATACTTGGAGAGGAAGAAAATTAACTGTTTAGAAAAGTTGAAAACAAATTTATATGGGAAAGACAAAATATTTTCAATTTTTTTATCTCTTAGTAAAGACCAAAGCAGTGCTTGAAGAATCCGATCAAAGGTATCTATGTTTAATTAATATCAAGTATAAATTATTAGATATAATGAAGGTGCCGCATACATAGAGATATGCAAGCACTGCATTGCATCTGTTATGCATGGGCCCTGATTAGTATTGAATTTATTATCACATCATAGAATCATATTGGGGAGAATACCTACTCTTGATGGATCAACCAATGCCTATACTTTTATTAGTGGGAGGTGTGTTTGTATGTCTTCTTTGTACTGCATTTGGTTATGTTTTTTACTCTACTTGCAAATAAATAATTTAGTTGAGTGATACAGTACAATTCTAATTGTGTTCTCTTATCACTTGCATGGTCTTGTTGGTTCTTAGTCATCATCTTTTTGTTATATAAAAAATGTATGTATTCAATAGGAGGTCTGGAAGTGTATTCAAATACTGTGCTGCTAATCTTATGTGATTATAACTTATTAGAATTTTTTATATTTTAATTAGACTTGATATGCTGATTTTTATTTTTGAATTTGATTTTAGAATTGTCAAGTGGGGCAGGGGGGAGGTGTTTGAGATAAATGGGGATCGTGTCGCTATTATTTTTGACTCGACAAAGGACAAATTAGAGGGCAAAAGTGAGAATGCAAAGGAACAAAATGAAACACATTCCATGTACTGGATTGATAGTATGCTTCTATTTCTCATGAGTCCATGATTTTTTTTTGTTGGAAATCATTCCTTAGATGTTACAGTGGATGATTTTGTTGGAACTCATTTTCTGTACGCTAAGGAAGACAATTCGAGTCATATTTATTTCGGGGATGAGAGTGTATTTTCACAAAAATCCATCTCTTTTTTCACTAGATGACAAGTAGTAAGTAGTTTCATAATGTAGGGCTTTTCTGGTCATATGCTGCGGGTAAATGGAAATTATTTGTTGGAACTTATCTTCGTAGAGTTTTCTTTATTTCAGTGTTTATTTAAATAACTGAGGTGGATAGATTTTGTGTTGGTCACAAGTGTCTTGAGGAGAGCGGGTTGCAAGCACTTTTTGACATCGACTTGCTGTCTACATTTGTGCTCGAAGATATCTATAAGAGGGTCTTCTTTGAGGTGTCTTTTCTTACTACTAATTACAAATTAAACCTCTCATGTGTCAATTAATTTCTGATTGTTTTGTTGCTTGATTTTTATGAACATTAGTTTCAAAAAATAGTTATCATTGTATATATACGAGAAAGTAATCATGTCGAAATTTTAAATTGAGAAGTTTCCAAAAAGAAATAACAATTGATATGAACATTGATATATAAATAGGTGGGAGAATCATGGTTGACCTCCAGGTGAAGATGTTGGGCCTATAGATGATATGTGAAAAATCAGACTAGTGGTACTATTCACAACGAGGTTTATAAATATTAGCATTATTCTGTTTCGATATATTATCCAATGGTTAGTTAGAATTGATCAGTGAAGATTAAAAATTTAGACTCATAAATGTTGTGAAGACTAGAAAAGACTCTTATTTTGTCCTTTAGGTTTTCCACCTTTCCCCTTCTGATGCATTGTGAACTATAAATATTCTCACCTTCTATAAATATGCATTATGAACTATAAATATAATTGTGCTTAGTGAAATTATCTCTTATGTTTACATTGTTTGTATTTTTTTTCGTTTGATTTTTGAGCATGCGTCCATGAACATTTTGAGGTGCAGCTGATTAATCTTTCACAAGGACCTATTCTTACAGCTAATTTATTTGGTACGCATCCTAATTCTTGATTAATTAATATTGTGAATGGCTATCACATAATCGGTTCTCTGTGGAGGAAGGAATACAGGAGATGCAAAAAGTTATCTCCATCATCTCTTCTTTGTCCATTATTGCTAACAGAAGGAGAGATTGATGAGGTGCTATCGGCAATGGAGAGATCGATTCCTTCTACCGATTAGAGGACAAAACAGGGCCTTTGTGGTAAGGGCGCAGGCCATGAAGTGATGATGTTGCTCACTAATTAAATCAAATGGTATGACTTTCTGTTTTAATTCTTTAACATCTTTTCAGATTTATTTTCCTTAGATAAATACAAAGTTGTTAATGCAGATAATTCTACATTTAAGCATCTATGGTACATTTTTGTGAGTGAATTAGATTTTATTAATGTGCCAAGTGAAGATGTGCATGCAATTTTAACTTGGCAGACCTCAAATTGAACATATTGGTCTACCTTTTGTTCGTTCAATTCATTCATATTATTTTTTGTTAATTTAGTTACAACTTTATTGAGGCTTTTTATATAATAGTCACAACTTGATTTAATTGTTGAATATGAAGCTCTGAAAAAGTACATGGCTCATTACCATGGTACTGAGAATTTCCTTGCTATATTATTTCCCTGGATTGTTCAGTAAGTTCAAACTATTTTTTACACTGATAATTATTGAAATATCAATGCTATTTTGTGTGCGGTGACGAGTTAGATTTATTTTGGTCTGTAATTTGATGGCTCAACTTCCAAATTTATCCATATTATTTAGGTTGTTGCCTCTTTCCAGTGAGCAATATTTTTCCTTATTTTACTCTTCTTCACTTCTTTTGTTCAAGTGCAAGGTCTTTGGTATATATTATTCATTTGTTATTTTATTAGCAATTGCTTGAATTTGTTTGCTTCATTTTTTTTTCTTTTGTCGATTTTGATTGTTTACTGATATTACTTCTAATTTACCTTTTGCATTTTCTTTTGTTCTCTTTTTTTTCTCTCTACCGCTAGACAATAATTTTTAGAAATATACATGTGCTGAAAAAAATCACATATAAACTTTTCATATCATTAGACAATCATTTATTTGTTTGATCTTCAATTTTGTGGGTTCTTTATATCATGTATACATATTTTTTCTTGCCGTGTTAAAATGACAACTAAAATATCAGCCTACTTCACAGTTGAGTTTAGTGTTAATTCAAAACACAATAGACATCATCTCCAACAAAGCGTATAACCCCGCCGCGAAGCGCGGGTGTGCCACCCTAGTATAATATAATATAATCAAATAATAATCGCTATTCCGACGAGAGCTAATCCGGTATTCCACCTATAAGTTGGTATACCGGATTAGCACTATTCCGCACTCTTCTACTTAGTCTAAAATTCGTTTGACAAATTAATTTGTCGGAATAGCTATTCTATTTGACGCTACAAATGGCAATAAGGCTCGGATAAAAGCCTCTCACTATCAGTGAAGGGAATGTATGAGTTCGACGGAGTTGTATGATTGCCCCTGTTTGTTTGTTTGTTTTTGGATGATCTTGACATGGTTATGCTGTTATGCATGTTGCCAAACTCGAACACACAGATAGGACGTGCCCATTGGCGGAACTACATAGAGGCCAGTGGGGTCACAGGACCTCACTCAAATTTTAATAATCTTGATTATATATTAAATTTTTTGATGAATTAGATGGATTTCTAAGTAATTGAAGAATAATGACCTCATTGATATGTATAATAATTCTAAAGAGGACCCCATTGATCCATTTTATTCTCTTTAATTTTAATTAAAGTTCATAAAATCTTAGTTCCGCCACTGAGTTACGTGCCTAAGTCGATCCCGAGAGATGTTCTTTCCCATTCCCATACCAAGGCCATGGATAGTTAGTTGCAAAGTTATGCTTCTAACGCTGTGAGAAAGAACAAAGTTGAGGAGAATAAAAAGTTGGCATCGAATGGTGAATTAAGAGCCGAGTATCCCTCAATTTATATCAAATGCCTTCTGGTCTGGTTTTACCAAGGGACTGATTAATTAATTTGTATGATTGGGTCGTCTAGGTTCTGGTCGATCCATTAGTTTTATTTACTGTTTTGAAAATAAAAAAGATTTTGCAAAGCATTTAACCTGAAATCTTTGAACCTCATGCTAACATAAAATAGTTATTTATCAATTTCTAAATTTTGTAAATCAAAATTGAAGCCTGTGCCTTTATTTGATCAGCATTAAGAGTAGAAGTGACCAATTTATGGTTGGTTTCCTTTTCTTTTTGTTTTCTCCTGATGAGGCTAAACAAATGACATTTAATTTTTTAAGCATGTCTTGATATTTTGGTACGTTATGTTGCACAAAATAGTATTTGCTCACTTTATGCTGTGGTTAATCAAAAGTAAATATGTGCTTATTTAAAAAAAAACTGTAAACTATAGAAATCAACGTTTTAGCATTAAATTCTAACAAAACTAGACTCAAATCCACCACTCGCTAAATTGTCTGCTGCTTCCCGGAAAAACAGTAACATATATTCTATCAAAATTGATTTATATAAATCAATAGAAACAAAATCTTTTCAAATGAGATTTTTTTTATTAGTGTTTTTTTATGTCTTATAGTCTATCGTGTGTCTTTCTTATCTTAATTAAGTGATCCTATGTTAAGAGAAAAATTAGCTAAAGGATGGAGCATAATTATTATGGGGAGCCTGTGTGGCCCAACGATTTTTTTGATATATATTTTTTAGTAGTAATTCTAAGTGCTATTTCATGTAACATAAGTTTAACGATTTTAGAACCATCAATAATTAATGAACCGACGAACACTTTTGCAATTCCTTTGAAAATATTACCTGAATGGTATTTTTTTCCCCGTGTTTCAAATACTTCATAGTACCCAACAAGTTATTAGGCGTTCTTTAAGCTGCTTCCCGGAGTTTTTCCTGTCAATTGTAACGATAAAGCAAATATTAAAAATTAACGGACTATTCCGAACTATTCCCAAAACCAGACACGACACATCCAATCCGAGTCCTGACATCAAGTCTCAACCCAACAACAACAAGCGACCGAGTTTCATGTCCCTACCGGCTCGAACCAAATCTCCCAACAAATGAATCAAATGATTGATTGCGTTCGCTTCCAGGAATCGAATATACCTTTCCCTCGCTCACTCACTCTCTCTCTTTGTCTAGGGTTTTTCATTTGGCGAGTGCCTTCTTCCTCCCCAAGACAGGGAGAGAAACCCATACCCCCTAGTCCGATCCATCGAAGTCACCATGAAGCTCACAGTGAAGACGCTCAAGGGTACCCATTTCGAGATCCGCGTTCAACCTTCAGACACCGTGAGCTTAATCTCAAGTCTCTCCTTTATTTATTTCAAACTTTTTTTGTTTTCTCTGGAGTATGGATTGGAGGAAGGTTGGCGTTAAGGAGCGAACCCTTACAACTACCAAAATCAGAAGGAACATTGTAAAAAAAAAGATCGCTACGATTTTTGTTCTGTACATTTTGTGGTTCAAAATAAAGATTCTTTATTTTGGCATTATCAAGAAAAATAATAAAGTGATTATTTCCACTCTATTGTTGTCTAATTTATAGTAATTAGGCCAATGTAAGTTCCATTTCCGGTCTTTCTATTAATTGGAGACTTAATCTAACTCAGAATCATAAGTATCTGCATGACCAGATTGCATATCCCTTGATTTCTTTAGGAAGTACTTAAATTGTCAAACAACCTCATTTTTAAGAAAAGTCGACCAGTATATGGACAACTTTGTTAGAAAAATAAAGGAGAAAAAGTGTTTTAAAACGTGATATTTCTGTTTTCTGGGTATTCCTGATGTATTTTTTTTAATATTTGACCTATATTAGTAACTACTTCGAACTTAAATGTCAGATAATGGCTATAAAGAAGAACATTGAGGATATTCAAGGGAAGGATAACTACCCATGGGGCCAGCAGCTTCTTATTCACAATGGGAAGGTGTTGAAAGATGAAAGTACCCTCGAAGAGAACAAAGTCAGTGAGGATGGTTTTCTTGTTGTCATGCTTAGTAAGGTATGATACTGCATTCCAAAATAGTTTAGGCTACATCAAACCTAACTTCTACTATGTGACGTTTTTGTATGTATCCTTCCCAAGGTTTAATATCATCTACTGTTCTGCTGAAAGGAGAAATATAAAATATCCACAACAACAACAAAGCCTTTAATCCCAAATAAATTGGGGTAGGCTAGAAATGAAACCCAATCAGAAAGCATAAAATCAAAGATCTCAAATATCAATGATAATAATGAGGATGATGAGAATAATAATAATAATAAAAAATAAATATAAATAAAATAAATAAATAAAAATGATAATGATAATGGTGATGACAATATGATAATAATAATGATGATAATGATGCTGAAAAATATTCTAGACAACCAAATAGTTTG
Organism: Schoenoplectus tabernaemontani; assembly: GCA_037127355.1. Taxonomy (NCBI): domain Eukaryota; kingdom Viridiplantae; phylum Streptophyta; class Magnoliopsida; order Poales; family Cyperaceae; genus Schoenoplectus; species Schoenoplectus tabernaemontani. The sequence goes on along the minus strand of CM073750.1, from coordinate 16,616,344 downwards.
TTATTTATCTTTATAAGAAGAGTTTGTGTTATCTTTGAGAAAATAGCAGAGGTGAGGAATAATTAATTTTGTACATGTTTTTGCAAGGGTGCAAGAGACATTTTATATGCGGGGTTATGCACAATTTTATTAATTTATTTCTTAATTGGTTTTTGTTTGACATCTCGAACAGAGTAAGGCATCAGCTTCAAGTGGAACTTCATCTGGGCAGGTAAGACAAAATTGCAGTTTACTCCGTAATGCTGTGGATTTATGGATACTAATTGAACTAAATCTTAATAAAAATAACAATTTATATTTTTTTTAGGCGTCTGCGACTCCTGCACCAAAACCTCCTGCTGCTCAGGAGGTTGCACCTCCTCAAGCGCCGTAAGTGTATGATACATTTGTTTGTTATCTTATTTAGCTTTTGGCACTTCCTTTGTTATTTCTTGTCATTTATTTATATCCATATTTTTTTCAGGGTGACAACTGATCCTTCCCCTCAAACTGAGAGAACTGCTACTATGTATGTGCTTTGACTTTGTTCATACATTAAGGCATTTCAAATCCTATCACACCGCCTTTTACATTTGCTACCAATATGTGTTTAGCATGAATAACTTGTAGGCTCATGCTGCTCTTTATTGATGAGTGTCGTATCTCTAAATTAGAGTTGAATTGATTAATTAATAAAAAAATAAAGAAACTAAAATGTAAATTGGAACAAGTTTGACGGTGTTGTTCCTCTGAATGGCCATCTCTTCCTTCCCCAAAAGCTCAACTAAGTTGTACAACTTTAACAGGGCTTCTTCAGATGCTTATGATGAAGCTGCTTCAAATGTAGTGGCAGGTAGTGTCCTTGATCCGATGGTGAATCATTTAATGGAGATGGGAGGTGGCAGCTGGGACAGAGATACTGTTTTGCGAGCCCTTCGTGCAGCCTATAACAACCCTGAGCGTGCAGTCGAATACCTATATTCTGTGAGTGAAATATGATTTTTTTTTTAATTTTGAAATCAGGTTTCAGTTTAACCAGACAGAATCTTAGTTACATAAGCAGTGGATTTCTAGTTAACATGTAATCAAATAATGACTTGCTCACCGCACTAGTGTACATTTCTGGGCCCAATACTCATGTTCTCGCTACAAGGATTTAATTCTACTCAGTTAAGCCTCAGTCTACGATTTTACTATCTATCTCTGGTTGATCCACATTTGTGAAACTGATCCTCTAAGTTTGTTTAGCTTAATTATTTCATTGATTCTGCTATGCTTGGGACATTTGACTTGACTTTCCACTTAGGAAAGCTGAATTTACAAAACATTAGCGTAGTATAATGGAACAATAGATTGAAGGACCAATGCTCTTAAATCTCTCCTGCAATGTGATTAGTGCTTTCTATATACTTAATCTCTGATCTTTTTGCATTTAGGGAATTCCAGCTATAGCTGAAATACCCGTCCCCACTGGTCAGGGGACTCACAGTACTGACAGCACTGCATCGGCCCTTTCTGCACTCCCAAATACAGCTCCTTTCAACATGTTTCCTCAAGTACATAAAATTATCAGTTGATTTGTTTCCTCTTTTATTTTCTTTATTTTCTCTATTTTTGGATGCCTTGCTTGCATTTCTTCTCTATAAATAGCTATTTTCTTTTTTATTGTCCATCTAAAAAAAGGGTGGTTCTCTAGCTTCTGGAGGTGGTGATACAGGCACTCTTGATTTTCTTAGGAGTAATCAACAGGTCAGTAGTAAATATTATCTCTAATTTCATTTAGTTGGTTCAAACAAATTGCTTGTTATTCTTGAAGTCAAATACTAATACTCTTTTCATTGTTAATCTTTAATGCATGCAAAGATGAGTTTCACATTTATTCTTAATTAAGAGGGCTTTACTGATAATTAATTTTGGTTCAAAGAAGCCCAAAGTTTGGTGCAAAACAATATCTACCATCTTTTGTTAACTGATGATGGATGATTACTGGGTGCAGTTTCAAGCATTACGTGAGATGGTCCAAGCAAATCCTCAAATTTTACAGGTCTTCAGATTTTACCTCTTTTAATCTCTACTCCTTATTAAGCACGTAAGTGTCCTGATCCTGTAACGGTCCAGATTTTTTGTTGAATTTCTAGAGCTAATATCAGTCATCAGATTGAGTTATTCGTCAAAAATTGTTACTATCTCTATGGCCATTTGTGTTAAAGTTATATTTTTCTCTCAATTGTTATATAAAATGCTGCATAATTTAGGAGTACAATTGTTTAATTTGTTTCCTTTTTTTCTTAGATTGCCATCATTTATGAATTTTAACTTTCCTTTGTTCTGAATGTCAACTTTCCTTCAATTCTGTATTTATTTACATTAATTATATATTCATGATTGAAATTTATATAAATTACTAAATTATCTTCATTTTTATTTCCTTTCTTTTCAAATGAAGATATATTTTTTTATATTTTTAAAAGATCATCATAGCAACACATGGGCAAGATACTAGTTTAACATTATGCATTCTTAAACTATAGCAACCTTCTAGTTATTGACATGTTCCTCCTATTTTGTGCAGCCAATGCTCCAAGAATTAAGCAAACAGAATCCTCAGCTCCTTAGATTAATTCAAGAGAATCATGCTGAGTTTCTTCAGCTTCTGAATGAACCTGGTGAAGGTGGTGACGGGTAAGTTTTAAACCACCACTGAAATATAACCCAAGTAATGCAATTTTAACTTTTAACTAGCCATGCAATTACCTAGCTGGCACAAATGGAAAATACTAAAAATTAACACTACACTAGAAAAAAATGAAACAGAGCAAACTTTGAGATCTGTCGTTTCCTTCGTTGTAACCTTAACTGTCCTTTTGTTGTTTTTTTTCCTTGTATTATGTATTTTTTTTAATAGGGGCTCCGGCTAGCCCCAACATATATTACTTTTTTGTATTCATTTTGCAAGACTTGAACTTGTATCTCTTCACAGAGAGGCAAAACACCATTGTATTAGGCACGTGGTTCTCTTTCCTTGTATTATTAATCATTCTAAAATTATTGTACCACATGTTAATTCAGGGAGCAATTTGAGTTGGGTGAGGAGATGCCACATTCTATTAATGTAACACCTGAAGAGCAAGAGGCCATTTCTAGAGTATGTTAACTATTTTTTTCCTTCTTTTACATTTTATCAGCACTTGCAGACCTGTGTTACCAGAGCAGTATAGCGCTCACACTGAACTTGTTTATTTATTCCTTCTAGCTTTTAATATTTGTTCCAATACTTGGGCTTAATTAAATATTTTTTCTTGACTTCATTTGTGTTAAAGTAAGGTTTGACCAAAGGATTACTTTCCAGTAGTATTCCAGACTGTAATCCTCATAGTGAACTTTGGCAGATATTTAACTTCCTTATCAAAAAGCATTTGGATATGACACAGTTTAATATGATTCTGACAGCTTGAAGCAATGGGCTTTGATCGAGCGCGCGTGCTTGAGGCATTCTTAGCTTGTGACAGAAATGAACAACTGGCAGCAAATTATTTGTTAGAACATGCAGCAGATGAGGATTAGTGAGTACTGCTCTTGTATTCAAGTAATATTTGCTTTTGTTTTAGATACTTCTTTTTATTATGGATTAATCCTTGCATCATCATGTCATTAGTATAACAGTCAGTTTTTTCCATGTCTGCAAAAAGATAAATAAAAGGTTTATGCTACTTGCATGATTACATCCATTGAATGCCTTCTCTGATGTACATTTGGATAAAAAAATACATATGAACCCTGAAGTGGGACAGATAGAAAGATGTTTAACAATTTTGGGCTGGAAAACAATGACATTTAGATGGGCAGCTTTTTTTTTCTTAGGCATACAATTCAAAATGCATCTGACAGATTTGCTTTCATTTTATCAATTTTCTCAGGCAGCAAAGCATTTGATAGAGCTGTTTGGAAACTTGCATGTTGCCAGTATCCATAATTCTTTTTTCTTTTAGGAGGCAATGTAACAGTGTTTGATTCAACAAATCCTAATAGTGCCATCCGAAGTCACCTTGACAATTTTATCTCAGAAAAGAATGTTGACAGCTAAAGCTTAGTGTGAGGGATTCACTTATAAGCTGTAATTTATAAGTACTTGAAACTTTTTTTGAAGCAGATTTTTGATATTTTGAATTGTTCCATAGTATTTATTTATGACAGTTGCTTGAGGTTTCTTTCTTTTTGTAATATTTTAGTGACCGAGATTGTTTAGTGAAGGATCTGCCACCAGGAAGAGCATCAACAGAATAAAGTTTTTTTTTAATAAAAAAATTGAAAATAGTCACAGGAGAAAAAAAATAATAATATCTACATTGAAACTAAAGGGAGACCGCATGAAGCTGCAGGTCCGCCATTCTCTCGCCAATGCAAGAGCAAAGTTGTAGCTGTATAATGTATCAGTGCCCCTATAAGCACAAATACATGAAATATCTGGTGGCTGTGGCCCACCAGATCAAACGCTCCCGGCCACCATTTCTCAGGCACTCTATTCACATAAATTGCTGCCCCTGTGGCATATGCTGCAGCCATCAACAGCTCCAGAGCTAGTGCCACGTGGCACGTAGGATGGGCCCAGTTGATCCACAGTGCATGTGCAGCAGGGACTAAACCTGAAAATCCCATGCACAAAAACAGAGTTGCACGGAGCGGTCGATACTCTGGGGTGGAGAAAGCAGGTGTGAGGAGCGAGAGAGCGGTGAAGATGCCGAGAACAGAGATAGCTGAGAGGTAGATAATCTGAAATGTAGGGTGGCACATGAAGGCATAGTAAACCGGTGGCACAAATGAGGCAACTATCATGAGACTTATGCCGGAGTAGTCCATGCGCCAGCAGAGGAGGTTGACCCGCCGCGAGTGGCATGCTAGGAGGTGAGAGATGGAGCTTATTGACAGGCAGCTCATTGCACCCAGCAAGAAGACTAGCACTGGCCAGTGGGGCACAGTTGTGCTGGCTGAGGCTTCTAGATTCTCGCTGGAGATGGATTCCATGGAAAGCAGTAAATCCTGCCAAGTAAACAATCAGTATATTTTATTGAGTATACTGAATTACTGATTACCTTTTACAGCGCTCCTCTTAATCCTATAAAAATGGCACCTAATGAGAACAATACTTTTAATTATGTTTTGTCGTCTCAGCTAGCATATCGTTTGTTTGTTACCTGGCATTATACATTTATTATACGAGAGAAGCATGTGGCCTTGCAGGACCAGGAATAAAAACTCTCCGGTTTAACACAAAAGAGGCTGAGGAATAGAATAGCTTGCACCTCCACCGACCGATCAAATATTCGACATGCAACGCAATACATTCAAGTTAAGGGTCGTGGGAGTTGGAAGTCAGAATTGGTTGCAAGCACAAAAGTTGCTTCATTTTGAGAACTGATTCCTGATCTAGTGTTAAAAAATAATGTGCTCTATTGAGAAGTTCGAAATTCTATTGGATGAAGGGCATTTACAAAATTTAAGAATTTCACTTTCATCTTTCTTATGATTTTTTGATAAAAACAGTTGCTCTATTTTACATTGAATAATCACTATATGACAGCTTTTAATGATGTTTCTAATTTCCTAGCTACTTTAATGATAAAAGACCGGGATATAAATTTTATGATTGGAACAGTTTACACAATCATAATCAAATTGGGATTTGGGAGGCTACTGCAGAAAATGGTTGGAGGTTGCCCCCACAAATAGTTGTTGAATACCTTAATCATCTGGACTTCTTTTTGGATTAATCAAAGATTCTAATCCAATCCGACATTTGTAGCTGTACATTTAACATAGTAGTTGGGATAATGGGATTTGGGAAGCTCAAGTAACAAGTTGCTACAAAAGTCGACGTAGAAAAATATGCAAGAGTGATATTTAGTTGAGCGTTGTAAGTACACGAGCAACGAATTCATATCGTCTGTCACGTTGTATCGTGCAGCGTGCCTTGGTGACTGTCTGATCGCGTGGAGATTCATACTTTACCCCATCACACAGCGACCCCTGTGAATCCAACGGCGTGCGTGCTACTGCCCTCATACCGCGAAGCAGACGATATGATCCATCAACGAGGTCAGAAATATCAGGTCCACTTCCCAACGCACAAATAATAAAGTTGACTTTTATTTATTTTTCTTTTGTCGTATACTCTATTGGAAAAAGAAATCCCTGAATGAATTTTTATATAAAGATCAACGAGAGGGCATGATCCGACAGCGAGAACCTCAAGTCCTCAATGGTGTCTGGTTGGATTCCATTTTATATATTAACATAACTTTTTGATGTTTTTGGACATCTTATGTTATTCAAATGGTAGTTGATAATTTAATTTAACTATACTAAAACTAATAAATTAAACCGCATGTACAAAAACTAATAAACTATGCCACATGTACAAGTTTCTAAGTTACACCAAATGAAGCTAAGCTACTTAACTAGTAACATAACTTGGAAGCATTGATTACTCGTCGCTATAAACTTGACTAACTAAAAATGTATTTTTAAACATGTATTTTAAAAATCAACCCATTATTTGATGCGTGCAGTAAAAATATAGTAAGTACTTTAAAACACTTTAAAATATCAAATAAAAACAATTTAAGGTAGAGTAAAATTAAAAAAAAAATCATAGTTCATAGATGCTTTAAAATTAAAACATCAAAACAAAATTTAACACTTTTTATATAATTAGTTCATTTATTTATTTCATTACTATCAAATTTTACTACTTAAAAGTGGTTTAACTTTTACTCAAATTTAACTTTACTACAAGTTTACTATTGTTTGCTGATACAAATCGGGGGAACCCCAAATCTCAAGAAAAGTTTCAGACAAATGTAATTAGTAAATGTTTTTTTAAATAGACAAATAGTCAAGTAAATAAATATATCAAAGAGAAAAATAGATATATGAAATCCATAGCAAAATATGTCAGTAGCTCACCTTGTGATTCCTACTAGAAGACGCATTGAAAGACCTCACCACAAAGCTAAAAACCATAAAAATAGAGGGAGGGGAAAAAAAGAATCAGCCAAGCTCGTCTTGAAATGGTATTCTTCTGAATTTGAATTAATTAGTTGGAATTTTAATGAAAAATAAATGCATAGCTTTACCTGGAGAGACCAGGCATGACCACGCCATTGACTTCTTCTATCGCCTCGCTCCATCGTGCTATCGTTAACCATAAAAACAGCAAAAATCCTCCCAAATGCCTATTTGCACCAAAAAAAATGGTAAATGAATTATCCCGTGATGTTATTATTCTTCGGAAAAAAAGAAGTGTTGCTCTGTTTTTCAATTGATCTTCTTAATTTGTAAATTCATTCAACACAGCACTAAATGCATGATGCAAGAAACTAAGGCATTATCGATACATGAAAGTGATTGATTGAGAAAATGCTCCAAACTTTGACGCGTCCAATTCGGACTACCTGGAAGTACAAAAATTGAAATCCACAAAACTTCTCACCATTCGAAAATCGAATCCTACTTTCGTTTTAGCCCTCCATTTTAGAACTATTGAAAAAAAAATCCCCGATTCTAAAATTACTGCAGCGATCATCTAGCATTCAAAATGTATGTAATGAATCCATTCTCTCAACCTATTAACATATCAGAAGGTAAGGGAAAAAAAAAACTGAAAAGAAACATATATAAATTGCGCACGAAACTCACGTCCAGACATTGAGAGTCTCGTTGTGCCAGGAGAAGGCGCTGAGCACTGCATCGCGCACCGGCCACTCCGATCGGTAGTGATCTCTGATGAACTCGTTGTCTTGCAAGAAATCCGGCAGCTCCTCGTACTTCACCAGCCTCAGCCGTTTCTTCCCCACGATTTCCTCCCCCTTCGAAAAGGCCGAGGTGTTGTGCTTCGCTGTTTTTGTCTCGGTTCCTTTCGCATCATCTGACCGCCTCCTTCGGGGGATTGAAGGCTTTATCGTCGATCCCATTGAGGGATGATTGGTTCGATTGGAGTTTTTTCTAATCTCAATTAATCTCCGTATGAAATTGGATGAATGTGTGAATGTATGTACAGCCGTGTAGAACAACTTGCTTTCTCTCTTTCTGGAACTCTGGAATTGAAATTGTGTTGCGAGATTTTTTTTTTATCTCGCAAGTATTTGTTGATCTTGGTTCGATTTATAACGAGAGGAAGGCAAGGTTTGAACGCGAAAATATTGGAGAAAGTTGAGTGAGGAGAAGTTGCTATGGCGCTTTCTCTATAGTACATTGTGTGATGGATGATATGGAATTCAAATATGACTGAATTTGACCGGTGCATAACATAAATTCAAATATGAAGATAAACGTGCCAGTGCATAACATAAATATTTTATTTTCTTGGAAGAACTTGGATATGTAGAATCTGCAGGACATAATACAGCTTTTGATTTGTGGCGTCAATAATTTCTTTGTGATTCAGATGGCATATTTTTCTTTTCTAATTTGAAGTCAGATGATTTGATTTGAATTTTATCTCAACAGAAATGTTTTGTGTAATATGTGCATTCTGTCATTATTAAATTCATTAATGACTACTTAGTTAATACTTCTCGCAATTTATAATACATAAAAGAGATCATACTTTCTAAGCTTTTAGTTATGTCACGATATTAATATTCATTTTTTTATTTGTTTAAATTTCTTCATTTACTTTTATGTTTGAACTAATGAATCGTGTATAGTTTTTTCTCTTCTCGTTAAAATAACTGAGTGTAATATGTCGAAGTAAAATTTAACTCTTACATTGATCCAAAATTTTATGTTATTGTTTATAAATTATCATATGTTTAATTGTATTAATTATTATTATACTTATCTCTGATATTTTCGAAAAATATATATTTAAATTTCATATTTCTAACTATTTAGTCTAGAAATTTTTCTCGGTTGAATCCTGGAAACAACCCCACTTATCATGATATATATTTTATTCTTTGAACAGGTCGCCCACAGAAAATTCTATTAAAAAAAAAAGGTATAATTTAAATCATAAATGAAACTTTTTTCAAGTTTTTAAAATTGTTGTTCAGCGTTTATAGTTGTATGGGCCATCAAACATTTTAAAATCTTGTCAAATAAATAGGTAAACCAACTCGAATGCTGTATAGCTGAACAGCTGAGAAAATGTTTATTAAACATTTTTTACAAAAGAAGAGCTAAAGTGTCCCAATCTTCTCTGTTGCTCACTTGCTTTCTTGAAGTTGAAAGTGTTGAAAGGGACGGATGAAATGTTGTACAGCTTGAAAAGATTCCTTTTCCCAAGTCTGTACTCAGTACCACTAAACGACAGATTCAACTCAGGCACGCATTAATCTAGGCCTATAAGGTCTGCACGGAAAGGAGTGCGTATATTATTTATTTGGTAATAGTAAAAAATAAAAATAAAATTATTATTTTGATAAATTAATTTATCAAATGAATTTTTAAATAGAAAGTATGGAAGAGTGTTAATCATGTATATCAAATTATAAGTGGTATAGTGAATTAGTTAAATCGAACAACGATTATTGTTTAATTATGTTGTATTATATTATTATATTATAATTATGATTATAATTTATTATTATTATATTATATTAAGATTATAATTTATTATTATTATATTAAATTATAATTATCATCACTATTAATATTATTATATTATATTATTATAATGATTATTATTATTATTATACATCATCATCACTGTTAGTATTATAATATGATTTATTTTTTATTATTATATTATAATAAATATAATTTTATTATTATATTATGAATATAAATATAATTATTTAATTATTATATTATTATGATTATGATTATTTATTATTATTAAATTATTATTATTATTATTTTATTATTATTATGATTATTATTATGGTTATATTATTATTATATTATTATGATTATGATTACTTAATTTTATTGTGTTGTATTATATTATTATATCATAATTATAGTTATGATTATATTATTATTATATTATTATGATTACGATTGTTATTTTCATGATTATGATTATGATTATTATTTGATTATGTTGTATTATATTATTATGATTATGATTATAATTATAATTTTTATTATAATATTATTATATTATGATTATGTTTATATTTTATTATATTATTATGATTACAACTATGAATATTATTATTTATTATGATTATAATTATGGATTATGATTATGATTATTATATTTATTATTATTATATTATTATTATATCTATTGTACCATTATTTTATCATCATCATCATTATTAGTATCATAATTATTCATATTTTAACTATTCTGATTAACAACTGCCAAATGATATTTTCGCTCTTCCGAATAGTCAAGAATATCACTCTTCTATCACTCTTCCAAAAAGATATTATTCTATCAGTCTTTCAAATTATCATATTTCCAAAACTATTCCTTAATTTGTCAAAGGACGCTATAGTATTATATGTTATAGTAACTGTCCGAAATTATGACAGTCGTCGGATTTAAATTTCGAACGCAGCAGTTATAAGTTATAACGATAACTTTTATATTTATGGAGCGAACAATTTAGATAATTACTGTATGAATACAGGATGTGAATTCCACGGAAGGAGGGCAGGAAGCACATGCCACATGAAAAATATGAAACGATGCTCATATATTAATAATATATATTTCTAAAGCGATTCGTATAACCATATATAAATCACAAATTATAGGAGGTGGAGGAGGTTCAAATCACTTTGAATCAAAAAATTGATTCAAAATCTTTTATAATTGTTGATTTTGCATCGAGATTCGTAATGATTATTGAAAATATGAATTTTGAACTTAGATTTTATTAAAAATACGAATCTCGATGATGCAAAATTAATGGTTCTAGAAGGATTTGAACCAATTTTTTTGTTCAAAGTGCTTTGAACCTCCCCACTTCCCAAATTATAAACTATCTCAATTCACCGGTACTATAATTTGGTTATGCCATTTCACTCTTTTATCCAATGACATTTCGACTATGTTTTTTTTCTAAAAAAATGTTCATACGAGGACAGTTCAAAAAATAATAATAACATTCTTTTTTTCGAATTAAACATCGAATAGTAAATAGTTAATATCTCAGTGAAAGCTTTTCTTGATGACAGTTAACTGGTACTTCAATTTCAAATTGGACCAGAATTGAGGCTGTATCAGGGTACATAGCAAGCTGCAAGCATCCTCTCTATTCTGGGCTGGACCACCATCTATGCAAATCTAATGTTGCAATTTGGAGCAATAGAGCCCACAATCTGCGCATGAGATCATGAAGTACTACTCCAAATCTAGGGTTGTACTGTGTTTGCTGTAAACATGCACTTGCCAGTGCACAAAGTTCTCTCTGCAATATCCTCCCAATTCTATACTGGGATCTTTGTCCCAACAATAACATTCTAGAAACCAAATTGAAATATTTGGACCAATTAAGGTGGCAGTAAAATTGTGATGCAGCTTAGCCATTTTCTGCAAATCTGACAAATTTAACGTTTTAGTTGCTACTAGAATATTACCCATATAAATTTTAATTTTGTTCACCACTCTATGCGTGTTCTCCGCGATGGAAGGTTTTAATTCGCCTTTCAGTTATTTAATTTATTTTTATTTATAAATTGTTGGATTTACATCCAAAATTCCCATCAGATTTGGATCTACTGTTCCTATTATAATCAGCTAGAGAAACATGGAGTTTTATTTCGTAAAGTCATACTACACTTAGCTTCATCAAATTAGATTAGATATGATATTTCAGGAAGAAAAAGCATGCGTGAACAATGGGGCTTTAAGCAATCACTAGATCGGTACCCAAACCACCAATGGAAGTATGGAACAATTCCCTCAGTACATTTGATATTTGACAGTGTTGCATTTCATGAATCACAACTGAGATAATTTTAATCTTAAATATGTTTTTAAGAGGCTACAAAAATATACAAGGAGCTAATGCTCAGAAACGCCCAAATGGTTGTCATATTTTTAATTCAAAACAGTTGAATGCTCTGCAGGGGCGATATTGAGCAGCATTGCATTCTAAACGTCACCAAAGTAAAGAAACATCAATACATCAAAATATATTCCTAAAAGACCCAACTTTTCAGCACCCACGTCACAAGCAATTCAATGAAAAAGTTCACCAATTAACCCTCAAACTTGCGTACATCACATCACATGATTGAGTTTCAAGTAAATTCAATGTGAGTTTGTTCACAGGCAATTGAGCGTTAGGAGTTACTAATTTATGTACAATTGACATGTCACAAATAAACATATATTTAGCATTTGATTAGCAACAGATAACAGAAAAGCTTTGTAGCAACTAAAGAAATATAAAGCAAATTCACTTAAATAAGCATAAACTTTTTTCCTACAGCACCAGTAAAAACAGCACAGCACAATGTAATTCCTACACAGTAACTAATGCTTTAACAGCAACAGCACTGAGCATTTGCAAATTACATCCGTCATGTTGTTGTTGTTGCATGTGGGTTGGTGTTCAGTTTCCCAATGCACATCCTGGCAGGCATGGGAGCAGTAGAACTTCATGTTGCAATGGCACCTGTAGAACTCAATGCTCCTTGTCTCCCTCCTGCCACATAGCCGTGAGCAGATTTGTAGACCGTCAGATTCACTTTTCCTCTTCACATCAGCTAGCTGCCACCATTCGACTAGGAATAGATTTGCAGGGTGTGCTTGCCTCCCATACCACATGTCAAGTCTGGAGTTTCCGAGGTTTCTGTCCAATTCCATCTCATTCTCTTCAACCTCATCTTCTTCAATATCGAGGCTCTGAAACAGTTAGGGAGGTCAGGCATACAAGCACAGCTCCAGAAGCAGTAGCCAATTTCAGTGATGGCATCTTTGTGACCAAGCCTGGCTGACTTGGCACAAAGTTCTGCAGGATGCCTGAGGCCGTGGTGGCAGTGGGGATTACAGTCATCACTGCTCACTGTGAACGGGATGATCGAAAGAGAATAAAGCGCCTCCACATGGGATGCTTGGGCAGCTCGTGCCAAGAGTTCAGCCCCACGAGCATAGTGTCCGAAACAATAGAATTCGATCTGATTTTACAAAGGTAACCATGTTATTTGCATTCCAAAATTTTAAATTACTGTCAAAGTTTCCTTGTGCAAGGACTAAATTGAATTGCATTCAAGAATGACTAATACTGGCTATCATAGTTTTAGCGTTTACCAATCATTATCCGCTAAAAATAACCAGAATGGTACTGAATTTAAACACTCCCCACCTAGAATGTTGGTACATATACCGACTGAAACATTACCAGAATGGTACCGATTTTGAGCCCTCCCTTCCCACCTGGCCCAAAGTTCAAACCTGAACTTCATAACCACCAAAAGTTGGGTCACGTCTGCAATTTTCTTTAAATGCCAACATTTGGTAGCCATAATCCTAACCAACCTGAAATGTTGAAAAAATTAATTGGGCCACAATTGCACGTACCATTCCAAGCATGTAACAGGCGTCCATATTTCCAGCTTCAGCACAGTGGCTAAGAAACTGGTGAGCCCGGTCACACCAAGAGCTAGCACGGACAGAAAATGCATGATGAGATGCATTTCTTAAAATGATAGGTTCCATAGCCAATTCCTTCATCCTCTTGCAGCTGGAAATAACAAAAAGATACGGATTTAAATGGGAAGTTCTTGAAAAAGAAAATGTTCTAATAATTTTGCCTAATTGATGATAAAGGGTGGTAATATGGCAAGATAATTGTTAGTCAATTCATCCCAAGTATTTTTAGTGAGAATTTGTTGGATAGAGCAAAGTACCTGCTGTCTTTTAATTATGTAATGACAGAAACCAAAAATAAGAATTAAAAATACTGAATAAAGAGGAGAGAAAAATTTATCCGAAATCATAGTTTAATTAATCATTCAAGATATATGCACCAGATCTATGTGAGGAATTAAAAGATCATAGCATCCAGGAAATTCTCGAACAATGAACAGAGAAACGGATATCTAAGCACCAGATTGGTATGAGGAATTAAAGAGGATGAAGAGCACACCTTGACATGACATTTATCAGATCCGAGGGAGAATCGGCAGATGCGCTGAGCTTCCTAAGAATGAGGATTATGAGATCGTCGTGCAGCGCATCAAACCAGTCCGTACCAACTCCATCGTCGACGCGCCTCCGCTTTTCGCCCTCTTGATCGCCATCTCTCTCTCTCTCACGAGTGGCTGCCGGATCCTTTCTTCAGGGATTTTGCGAGTTTAATTAGGGTTTGATCGGGGGAGAAAGTGAAATCTTGAATTTTTGGCGGCCCTTTTATATTTGAAAACATAGGTTGCCGAAATTCAAGTTTTAACTTTTATGCAAAACAGTCCTTACATTTTTCATTTTTTACGATATGTTTATGAAGTACATTATCTCTTTTTAAGTCCCGACTGCTATGTTGAGTGCTAGCACTGATGCATATTTATATTTTTCCTTTCTCACATGCGCATTTTTATATTTTTTATAATTTTTAATAATAATTAATATTTTAAAAATAAAAGGTGCGTAAATGATATATATAGAGTTGGTTTTTATGTTATGTTATTTTTTAGATGGATAAAAGAAATAGAAAGCTAGATTAATAAACTTTGCATTTAATAGAAATGGATTTTGTGATATTTATATACTTTTTAAATATAAAAGATATTATGTTGTTAGACTTTAGATATGTCTATTTCAAAATTTGAAAAAAAAATGAAGAGGAGAAAATAGTAAAAAATCAGTCGTATTTGTGACTTTTATCAGTTTAAAAATCTCAATTGCACAGATAAGTTGAGAGTATTTTTATTAATATTTTTTTTAAATTATTTAACTCTCAATTCCTTAGCTCTTTTTAAAATAGTAAAATAAGATCCCATCTTAGTAGCAAGTTAAAAAAATTCTACATAATGGTTTATGGATGACAGTCATTCGGCCCTTAGATTGTGCTCTAATCGGGGTAGCGAAGGAGAGAAGAGGGAAGAGCAAGGAAAAAATGACTTTGTTATTTTTTTCAGAGAAAAAAATAAAATGGGATGGAACGGTAGGTGTGATCAAAGTTTTAAAATGCGGATTTAAATATACGTACGAAGAGATTCTGTATAATGCATCTGTGGCATGCAGCCACATATGCGGTAGTACGTATGCGGTTTGTGTCTTTAAAAAATAGACCAGCACATATATATAATTAATATATTCACTACAAATACACGAAGTGTTGGTTGGCTCAGTGAAAGTTTTTTTCCTCCCACCATCAAAGCCCCAAACCCCATCAACCTTTTGCATAATTCATGATTTTTTTAGATCTTTTATGACAAAAAGTATGTGGCAACACATGCGAATTAAAATTTTCAGATTTTTTGTGGTCACAATGCATATGCGGTCCGCTTATTGAGTTAGTTGTGGGTGTCTGTCGTACACGCATATGCGCCATATGAAACCGCATTTTATTACGGTGGATGTAATTATGTTAGTTCGTAAAGTCCAAATTAGTTACTTCCAAATTAGAGTGTGGCCCATATAAAAAGATATCACTAATAAAAAATTACCAAATAGTCCTTTGCTATTTTGGCGCCGGTTCATTCTCATTTTTCCTTGATAATACTAGTTTTTTTTTCTTGCTGGTCTCCGTTCCTAATTTTCAATCTCATCCTTGATTTAGAGTGCATCTGCGTTGCTTTGTCCTCTTTCATCATATAAGCTTCCCATTTGTTTTATTATTGTTTGTTTCTCTTCTACTGGGGGAATAAATACATCTCTACCGTGACATTTTAATGTATATTTTTACTTTGATATGATGTTCATTTATCGTTATTAATGTGTTTCATACTTAGCACCACAGAGAATCTTTACTAGTTGTTTTTCTGTTGCCTTTATTTCTTCTTTTTATATTATTTTTAGGTTTGAATGTTGATCTATGTTTTATGATTTTAAGTTGCTTCAGCCAAAAAAATAGTTTATACTTTTGTTCGATTAAAAATTCTGATCAACTTAATAAATATTTATTCTAGTAATAGTTAAAAAAAATTGCTTAAAGTATGTTACTCAATAATTTTATGTTATTTTTAGATGAATGAGCAAATAAATACAACAACAACAACAACCTTTAATCCCAAATAAATTAGGGGTAGGCTAGAAATGAAACCCAATCGGAAAACATAAGATCAAAGATCTCAAATATTAGTGATAATAATGAATATGATGGAAGAAAAAGAAAATAAATAAATAAAATAATATATAAATAAAGATGATAATGATAATATGCTAATAATAGTAGCAATAATAACAATAATAATAATAGTGTAATAAATCTCTATTATAAAATCTATTTCTCAATCCTAAAATCCTATTTTAAAAACCTAATTCTAAATTCTAAATCCTAAAATTCTATCTAAACCTCTATTTCTGAAATCTATTTCTAAATTCTAAATCCTAAAATCCTAAAAGAATCTAAGAATATAAAGTCTATAACTCTACTATTAGACTCTAACTCCTAAATCATGGTTCAGGTACATGAATCGCTATCTTCCACGCACTCCTATCTAAAGAAAGCTCTTTGGGTATATTACAATCCTTCAAATCTCTTTTTATTGTTTCCTCCCATGTCAGTCTCGGTCGACCTCTTCCTCTTCTTGTATTTTCAGGACGACTTAAAATACCGCATTGCATCGATGCTTCAGGAGGCCTTCGTTGGATATGACCAAACCATCGCAAACGATGTTGGACTAGCTTCTCTTGAATTGGTGCTACCCCAAGTTTGTCTCTAATATCATCATTTCTGATTCGATCTTTCCTTGTGTGGCCACATATCCAACGCAATATCCGCATTTCAGCTACACTCATCTTCTGAATGTGTTGTCCTTTTGTAGCCCAACATTCTGCGCTATACAACATCGTGGGTCTAATCACCGTCCTGTAGAACTTATCTTTTAGTTTGTTTGGGACATTATTGTCACAAAGAACACCAGATGTTTGTCTCCATTTTACCCATCAACCTCTTATTCTATGACTTACATGTTCATCGATCTCTTGTTCACTCTACAACATTGATCTCAAATACCGAAATGCGTCATTCATGGGTACTACTCATCCATCCAAACTAATATCTCCGTCATATAAGTTTTCCCCGCTGAACTGACATCTCATATATTCGCTTTTTGTCCTACTAAGTCTAAAACCTTTCGATTCTAAAGTTTGTCTCCACAACTCTAGTTTCTGATTGACTCCAATTCTGCTCTCGTCAATCAGCACCACATCATCAGCAAAAAGCATACACCAAGAAATATCTTCTTGTATGTCCTTTGTGATCTACCTCATATGAAATGATGAAAATTATTTTATATATTGTATCATATGCATTTGTATGTCCTTTGTGATCTACCTCATAATGCATATGATACAATATAGAAAAAATGATGCATGTAAGATCTACCTCTTAATTTGACCATAATATCCAATAAACATGCGTCCATTGGTCAGATTTGGCATGTCCTCAGTTTGTGCAATTTTTCATTGAGTTTTCATATAAACATGATAATTCTTTGCGATGCAGAAAAATACATATCAGTTATTTTGAAATGTAATCAGTCGAAAGACAGAATGGTTATATTTATATAAAATGTAAATAATGTTTTTTTACTTTTAAATATATTTCTGAAGCAAGTAAATCGCTCCCATAACCTCCCCTCCCCCTACTTAGTTTTCTGGAGCACAGTCTTAATTAGGCAACTGAATTTTTGGGCCAAGTTTTCATATAGAATTATAGACTGTCTTCAATTTGTAAATGCAAGAAGGAAATATATTAATTTGAATGATGCTTTACAACGCCAACCTCTGATCGTTAATTTTTTCTAGATGATAGTGAAAAAAGTGAGCAGAAGATATGGCCATATGGGTGTGCTGGGGTTATTTGAGTTTTTTTTCTACGGGTTTATCCTTAAAACAAAAATAAAAAAAAATTTGACAGACATGTCAAAAAAATACTTGGAGAGGCAAAACATCCTAAGAATAAATATCAAGTGCTCCAATTTAAAAAATCGTTTAATCATGTTGCCGATTTTAAAATGGACGATTCTCTAAATTAAAAATCTAGACCATTTCTCATTTTAGAAATTTTTTTTTGTGAAAAAAAAATCAGTTGAAACATATTACTCTTTTTCAACTGGACGTATAATACCTCAACAACCAGTTGCAATTGGAACAACTTCAGGCTGTAATCTGTATCTGGAAACAAAGAAAAGTTCCTCTAGATTCTGGACTGGACCATTGTTTATGGAAGTATGGTGTTTGTAGTTTCGAGTAAGTAATAGAGCCCACAAACTGCGCATTAAATCCACCATTTGGTGCACTAAGTCCACTTCTATAATGGCACGTTTGTCCCGACTTATAAGTTTCAAAATCCAAATTGATGTACTAGGTCAAATTAAGGCCCTGATCAGCGACATCCTATCCCATGCGAATTAATTAGAATTTCATCCGACTCGTGAATAACGACGGAAGAAACAATTCAGTTTAACTGAATTTTTTTCTTTCATGGAGACGGTGAGAAGGCTGAACTAAGGCTGTGAATGACATTTTTTTTTGTTGTTTATCTGATTCATATCATATCCGATAAGACAAGTATAGTTAAAATTTTATTTTCGTTAGGTCATCGGGTATGAATATTAATAAAAAAAAATTTCGTTAACTTATCGGCTATGAATATGAGTAAGGGGTTTTCATTACCTATTATCCATTGGGTAAATTATATAAATATATATAGTTAAATATATATAAATATAATTATTTTATATTTTTAATAAAAACATATATAGTTAAATTATATAAAAAAAATATATATATAGTAATTAGTATATTTTTTATGACAATTAATATGAAAAAATTATATGATTTTTGTTATATCTAAAATATTAATTATTATTATATTTTATTAGTATATTTATTTAATGTTATTTATCTAAATCATATTTTTTTATTAAATTATTTTTATTTTTATCCGTCATCTACTGTTATCCGTTTGTTGCCCGAAATTTTTAATGGATAAGGATAAAGTATGGATAAAAAAATTTAATGAATATGTATAAAATATGAATTAAATATTTTAATAGATATAAATATGTACCTACCCATTGAGAACCCGGTCGGCGTATCTTTTTTCCCATAAAAAATATCTATCTGGGGCCTACTTGGTGTTCTACTGTTCGGTCGGGAAAAAAAAAACTGAGTTTTATGTCATATGATTAATCTAGATTCAGTTTTTCTTTGATTTAAGCTTAAATATGCAGGGGGGGGGGGGGGGTTTTTGAGCAACAATTTGTTAATTACTTCTGCACAGTAGCTATATATAGGTATTTATCTCAAAATTTTAAATATTTACCCATAAATAGTATTATCCTTATACAAATTAAATTAACAATTAATTAAAATTACAATAAGACAAAATAAATTTTCCTTCTGATGATTCAGGATATTTTTCATTTATACATTAATCTTCTTGTTAATTTTATTACTTCAACAATGCACAAAATTATCACAAAATCATAATTATAGAATTGTTTTTATCGCTATCAATACCAATCTCGTTGGATAGGCACTAATTATGGACAAGTTTGATTTGTATCAGTTTTGGATTATGTCAGTTCTAGTTCGTAGAAATCTATTACTTTATTTGATGTTACATTTGCACACGGTTGGAGCTCAAAAAGAGAGAATAAAGTTAAGTACATGGGTAGATGTAGGATTTTGGTCAGAGGGTTAGCAATCATATTTAATAGTTTATCTGGTTCAAATACATTAACTAATCGGGTGTTAAATAAAACTATTAGAATAATATCCTTTTTATATTAAAAATACTAAAAAAATAAAACACAAAATAATAGATAATCATAGAGATGAAGAAAAAATTTCTCTATGATACTTCATATTTAAAATTTTTTGCTTAATCCTTTCATTATCCATAATATTAAATATTTTTTCTTAATGAAAAATAATCAGATAATTTAGAAGAGATCAGAAATTTGATCCAAAGGGGTAAGATTAACAAAATCTTAGCCTAAAATACTATTTTTTAAAATTCAAGAGTTGACCCCTGGGATCCTTTACATCTGCCCCTTGGTAAGCATAGTGACAAGTTCGTGATTCGGGAAAACGTTCGGCGAGGTCAAAAATTCACCGTTCGGGTATAATTCGGGAATAGCTCGTTTCATATAATATAAATAAAATATAAAATATACATTATAATGATAAAATATTAAAATATTAAAACACATTGTATATTAAACTGACGAATTATTCGGGAAACATCCAACTATGAGTGAAAAACGAATTATTCACAAATAATTCGTGAATCTTGTTACTATGTTGGTAAGTAGCAATATAGTAGCAATACAATGTCCATCTCAAAATGAAATAATTCAATACACCATCGTTGATTTTGTTGTGGTACAAGTTGTATGGGAATATAGAGGTTTTGTTCTACAAATTAATTAATATTTAATTATTTAAAATAATATAAAAATAATTAATAAATATTTAATTATTTTACACGGGTCGGGTCGGAACAACTCGTGATCCGGTCGGATCGAGTATGGATCAATATTTTTTGACCCATATATAATATGGCCGGGTTCGAATCGGATAAAAAAATAATAAAATAATATGATCCGACCCGATCCGATCCGATCCATTGACACCCCCATCCGTAACAAAGAAATATTGGAACGTTACGGAGGACGCATAAATAATCAGTGGAATCAGTTTCGGAGACATTTATCATAGCTCTAAAAGAGTTGCGTAATATAATTGTTTCATAAAATTAATCGATCGGTTAAACCGTAAGACTCTAAAAGGAGCAGGTAAAATAGAGATGAAGCGGGAATAAAGTTATCACCATTCACCGCCGATGATAATTTTATCATCGGTTTATACTTTATTTTCGTACCAAACGGAGACTGAAGTTCATAATTTAAAACATAATTATTAAGGACTAAAGATTTGGTGATCTTAAGGTCATCGAGCATTTTGAAAAACTTTACACAAAAATTTATTAAATTGATTCCAAACGATAATCCAGATCATTGAAACTCATCCATTTAGTAATAGATGTTTTTACATTACAAATTTATAAACTATTGGATTTAATTATATAATGTGAAATCAAGCATTCGGAAACGACAAAAGACGATGAATGAAGGTAACGTATAAGCCTTCAATTTATTTTGACTACTTGACTTTATACTAAATAAATTCAAATTTCATATTTTTGTTATATGAATTTAGTACTCATTATATATATCAATTTATATTCAATTGATTTTGTTTAGTTAAGCTCATAAAAAATCTTAGTGAGAATAACAATGAGCTAGATTTATTCCTTTTTAAATATTAAAGTTTAATCATCTTTATATATTAGTATTTTACTTAACAAATAGAAATGAATCTCTAACCAAATCAAATTAAATAAAAACTTTTTTTTATACTTCGTGGGCACATTTTATTTGAGAGCGAAGAGGATGCATACGTGGATTAGGCATCTCTAACGTATATGAGCGATTAATTCTTTGAAGATGAAACTCATGGTTTCACAAAAAAGAAAATTTGATTTTCTACAATAACAATGACAATATGGAGCGTCGACATGAAGAATGCACGGCTGACAAAAATTCTTCGAACCAATATTTGATTTTCTAAAATAAATTTAATTTAATTTTTATTTAGGCTTATTTTTCTAACACAGAATTAAAAACCTGACCCGTTTGAAAAATAAACCTGACATAATCCAGAATTAGACGCCGCGGTGATCATCAGAGCCCGACGGTTTTTATATCCCATACAATACAAGCGTGCATAAAAATGAAATAAGCATTGCCATAATTTCCCACAATTTTTTTACTAGCCAAATTTATTGAATCCGCATAACGCTTACAGTTTTTTATGGTGATTAAAAAAAATAACTAAAGAGTATGATTACACCTGTTTTTTTATTCAATATTCTAGATCAAATTTTAAATTCAGTATCAGATTTTGGGACTGGTTCAGTATCTAAAAGTAATTCTTGTGGTAGTGGATGTTGAGTCAGAACGTTTGCAACTCGGTCCTAGATTTTTTCTTTTAACATAATTTATATGTTTTGATTAATTATTTTTTATTATTTTTATTATGTTTAATAGTTTATTTAGTTATTTTATTATATTTAATTATTTATTGAGTGATTTAGAAAAATATAGTTAGAAATATAATATTATTGTGTTTCATAATATGTTAAATATGATATTATTCTTGTGTATTTTGCTTTTTATGTTTTTACTTCAATCTCTTCCGATTCGAGCTCCAAACTCTATTTTTCTTCATATTTCTTCAAGAATCTCCAATATAAATAGAGCATCAACGGTAACTTAAACTTGATAAAAATATAAATTCTAATTAAACTAAATTAAACCTAATTAAATCCTAAAAATATAGCATTTAAATTATTTTATCAGTTGTTGTTCAATAATAATATATAGCTAGAAAATCACAAAATAATATTTATAAAAAATAACAAACTAGAATAATACATACATTTATATTTTTTATTATGTATTCAATATGTATGTTTATTATGAACTAGAATATATATATATATATAATAAAAAATAATAAATTCAATATATATATATATATATATTATGTATTCGATAGTAACTATATATGATATATAATAAACTAGAATACACATAATTTTTATTTATAAATTAAAAAATAATGAAAAAAATAGATGTCCAAAACTTCAAACAAATTTTTAAGGCATCTGACATTTTTTTTGCCTCGAAAATTTCCGTTTACGACATTAGATGTTAACTCTGTATATTTCATTGTGAGTTTTCTATAGCCGCGTGGCACGTCTCGATTGGAGTCTTCTATCAAAAGCGAGAAAATATGAGATCATTCTTGGAATGTGTGGTGAGCCTTGGAGTGTCAATTCTTGACCCGACGGGTTAACTCGACCCGATCCGACATGACCCGAAGATAAATGGGTCGGGTATGGGTTTATTTTTTTTGACCCAAATCGGATCGGGTCGGGTTCGGGTCAACCCGACCCGACCCGATTAATTATATTTTTGAAGTAATTTTGTGATTTAATACTAATTAAAGCTTAAATATACACTAATTATATATTAATTAAGATCAATTATAAATTAATTAATATTTTATTACTAAAAATTATAAAAATATATATATTTAATAAATATTTAATTATTTTATACAGGTCGGGTCGGGTCGACCCGTGATCCGTCGGGTTGGGTATAGGTCAAGATTTTTTGACTCGAATTTAATTAAATCGGATCAAAAAATAATAATAAAATAAAGTGACCCGACCCGATCGACCCATTGACAGCCCTACTTCTGCCCGTGAGTGGTCTCTGGATTGGGGGGTATTGGGTACCCTTCTTTCAATTCATTTTGGGAGTGGTTTGAAGATGAGGAGCTCAAATTTTGATTTTATCAATTCGATATCGTCTCGTTCATTCAATTGATAGCGTCAAATCAATAAGAACGTTACCAAAATTAAAATTAAAAATACGCTAAATCATTGAATAAATAATTAAATATAATAAATTATTAACAACTGTAAAGATTGATAAATAAATAATTAATCAAAACGTATGAAACATAATGTTTTTGTGTCTTTTATTATTGCTTCGTACTATTATTGAATAGATTCTAATTTATCATTTTTTATCAAATGTATATTTATTCTAGTTTGTTATTTTTTATAATTTTTTTGTGATTTTATATTATTATTGAATACACAATAATATCATACTTCTAACTATATTTTTTTCAATCATTCAATAAATAATTAAATATAATAAAGTATAAATAATTAATTAAAATATATAAATTAAAAAATAATTGAACCGAGTTTCAAATATGGTCCCAACTTCTAAGATCAAATTTAAAATTTAGTCCAACTGTTAGGCGTTAAAACGGATGTAATCATACTTTTTTGCTGTTTTTTTTATTTATCATTAAGAAAAAACTGTAACGCTTAGTAGCTTACTGCAAGTGAGCCAAGTAGCACTGGTCCCTAATTATTGTCGAACACTGAGAACGGCGCAAAAGATCCTGACACTTTATATTTACTAAATTACTAGGGAGCAGGGAACAAATACTAGTTCCAAAGCTGTAAATGCTGCCGTACGCAAAAGCAGATAAATGTTTAGATCCTAGCTTCGTTGACGATTTTATGATGCCTTGCTGCTTGCCTTGACGGTTCCTGTATCTTTATTTTATTTATTTATTTTCTCAATAGCGCAAGCACTAAAATTAAAGCTGTGCTAGCGCGCATTTTCATCAAATATATCATAGTATTCCGAAGGGAAGCGGATCCGCTATCGCGCGGCATCGTGCAGCGCAGCACGGTGTCCGTTCGATCATTTCGAAATTCGATTTTGAAATTCGAGTATAATCTCAAAGTGATCGAACGATTCCGACAGTCCGCTTCCGATTCCGAAGTGTTACCATGTACCCTCGGCGCACTGTACTGGTGACACCAGACCGCAATTCAAAATCGGAATCTCGAAATCTGGTTCTTTTGTGGTGATGAATAATTCGTTAATCTGCGTGTTTTTTGTTTCGGGTATTCCTGCGTGAATAGGTTTAGACCAATTAATCAACAATTTCATTCCTCCAGAAATTCCAAATAAGTAATGAAAAAGTTCCAAAAATCATTTGATGACGGATCATAAGATTATGGCTCATCAATAATACATATATATTTCATCTTGACTTGAATTGACATAATAGTACTTGTAATGATAAATTTAAATACCGACTTTGATAGGAATATTAACAATTGTTTATTTTGACAATTCAATTAGTAAAGTTTAAAATTGAAATATAATAACACAGATATGATATATATTATTTATATCATATCTACACATGATGAGATTTCATGCATGATTACTTCAAGGGATTTGAAATTGGAATGGTTCAAATTAGTTTTTTAATCATTAAAATAACTTTAGATTTTAATAAATTCGAATGTTGGCTATCTTATATTCAACACCATACCTATACATTTATTTTTTTATACTGATCTATTTAAATATTTTAAAAATTAATTTTCAGGATTTTTAGGATATTTGTTTTCAAGCGATCTACTCTTTACAATTTTCAGGATTTTTAGGATATATTTTTCTAATTCAGCAACGAACTTTTGCACGCATGGATACAAGTTCACGGCCGCAGAAAACCAAAACAACATTTCTTTAGTTTCCCACTTCACAGTTGTCTTGTCCAGTTCCCACCATACCGGCCATAAATATTTTTCTCTAATAAAATCACAAAACCCCAAATTGATGACCGTTGAGCTTCTTTCCGACACGCTTTCCTAGATTTTTTTTTCCATTTTTCAAATTTTAAACCCCTTTCCTCTCTTCCACAGTTTAAACTAGTGGTTTAAAAACGGTCCGGTCTGGACCGATTCGGTTTAAATCTGGATAGTTCTACGGTTTCACACGGTCCACACGGGTCGGTAATAGGCTATCCAAATTTGAAAAAATCGAACTCGTCTCACCGTTAGCTCCCGGGGGCCGGACCCCCACGGGATGGGACGGTCCGGTCCGATTTTTTTTTTATGAATTGAGAAAAATATTAATTTATCATTTTTTAATAATAATTTTTAATTAATTCGAATTATTATTTTTAATTATTTAAAAATCTAATAGTACTAACAAATTAAAAAAATCCAAATAAATAATTTTCAAAAATTGTAAAAAATAATAAAAGTTAAAAAATAAATTTATCAATTTTTAAATAATAATTTTCATCGAATTAATTACATATATTTTAATAATTTAAAAATTAAATAATACTAAAAAAATTAGAAAAATACTAAAAATCCGGGGGCCGTCCGATCCGGTCCACGGTCCGGTCCGGTTCAATCCATAGGTCTGCACGGTCCATTTCTGGGTGAAGGGAGAACCGACCCACCGTTAGACCAGACCGTGATAGGACACGATCCGGTCCACGGTCCGACCACAGTCCTATCCGATCCGATCCGAAACGGAATGGACCGTCTGGTCCGAGACAGATTGGACCATCCGGTCCATTTCAAAACTCTATTCAAACTCTCTCTCATCCAACAATAAAACCAAAACCCAGCTTCACCACTGTCATATCATTTTCTTTTCCCACACTTCGCTCACGAAATCAACCGATAATGTCCGATTTGAAGAAAGTCCCTCTACTTCCTGTAGACACCAATGTCCCCAAATGCCTTGATACTGATACAAATGCCAAACCGGAACCCGATTCGACTGATAAAGAGAACCTAGTTCCAGCAACGATTCCGGGTTCAGTTTCTCTCAAAGGCAGGAAACCACAGCCTTATTCACCCAAAAACCAATTTAACAGAAGGCCATTAAAGTCCTCTTCTCTCCAAATGTGCATGAAGCTAAATGAAGCGGATGTGGGTATAAAACTTCCAGAACCGATACCGCACTCATCAGATATCTGGGAGTTTTCTGATTCAGAGTCAGCACCGGCTTCGTCATGGTCTACACTTCCTAACAGGTAATCAGGTATACTAAGCACAAAATGCACAACTTCACTACTTCAGTGAATAGTTCGGCAGAACTGTGCAACGCTAGAAAGAAGAATGTGTGATTGTTGATTAATTCGTGTATTTTATATTTGCAACTATTTCTTTCATGATTATTAATTCATTTAATTTTGTTATTCAACTTATTCATTTACTTATTTATCTATTTTATTATTCTGTCAGGGCATTGTTGTGTAGGCCTCTTCCAGTGGATGTGGGGCGGTGCACTTGTATAATAGCGAAGGAGACTGTTGAAGGACCAAGGGGTGTTTCGGTCTACTCTCTTTATACTAATGTGAGTTTCTGGTGCATATTATGTCTTGGTTCCAGATACCCCTGATGACTAATTATTAATTAACCAATAGAAGATAATGTAGCTGTGAATTTGGATTTCAACCAATAACCTCAATTTTGACCAGTAGCAGCACTTTACCGAAACGACACAAGTTACAGTATGCTTATTGTACTGCAGTGCAGCTGTACATAGCCATCTAGTTGCTTGAGTGACCTTCGTAGAGTAATTAGAGTAATTAAAGAAAAGGTGGTACTGGTACAATCTAATTGTTGCTAATTAATAACAACTTTTCTGCATGTAAACAGGAAGGCCAAGGTAGACAAGATAGGAAATTAGCCGTTGCTCGACACAGGAGGAGACGAGGCCGGTCTGAGTTTATCGTGGCTCAGAATCCAAAGGCCATCTTTGTCACTACTGATGATGGATTTCTGGGAACAGTCTCGGCTAATCTTATTGGATCTAAGTATCAAATATTTAATCAGGTTCAGAATTATTATTCTATCTACTCAACTCTTTGTGCTGTTCAATTACATTTTGGTATCAAACATTCATTTGCAGCAAGGTATACTCCTGCGTGGTTGGCAGCTTTACGTAGTGTATCAAAATAAAACATGTACATACAAATTGTACCATATGGGTAATATACCTGACTGATTTTCTGTGTTAAAATGTGGTATACCCCTGTGTGATTCTATACCTGACTGGCATATCCACAATTTCTGAACTGTACTGGTATAAGTTTACAGTGTCTCCTAATGATAAACATTAAAATGTAACCAATTTATTCCTATGTTTTTCAGGGGAAAATAATTGATACATCAAAAACAGAGACTAAAAAGCTTCTTGGTGTTGTCATGTAAGCTTCTTGGTGTTTTTCAGGTTCTTTCAACTTTTTATTGCAAGGAATACACTGTATCTTGTGTTTGATATGTTAAATTTATATTGGGTTTTTGACAGGTTTGTACCTACAATAACTACAATAACAGGGAGATTTAGAAGCATAAGGGCCTGGATTCCAAGACAGCAGCAATCAATGCAGCTTAAAAGTACCTCTGCCAATCACGTAAGTTTGTCTACGTAAAAATGAAATAAAATTAAAATTCTAGATATCTTCTAGTATGGTTGCTTTTTTTTTTTCTATCTAGTTTCTTGAATAATTTTTTGATCAAGTGCCGGTGTAAGATTTAATTATGATAATCAAAATTTACATAAAAAAATATCTATTAATAATGTGGAAAAAATAGATTGATATTCAACCATAATTATAATCTTGCTGAAATAGCAGATTCAACATGTGAATGGAATGACTAAAGATTGGGAATTGAAGAAAAAGGCTGCTGATCAGCTTGTGTCACGAATTCCTTTCTACAACAGTGTAAGATTTTGTATTTTGGAATTTAGTTCCCGCCTTCCTGAGCAACTGGAGAGCAAAATTAAGCTCAATAAGGCTCAAGCCACCACTATTTATATGAATAAGCTATGATTCATGTCAAATTTCACCTTAACTAAACATTAATTGTTCCAATTAAGGTTTCATTCAATCGCATATGAGTTAAACTCAAATCTGACAATGTTATAAGCAGTACTTGCTAAAAATGAAAAAAAAAGCAAAGATGCTGTCCATGGAGGTATTTAATACGATATCATAATAGTATTATTTCTGAACCAATATAGGAATATAAGACTATAGTAATCCATATATAGTACTGTTGTCTTTTATTATACAGGTAACGAAACGTTATGAATTAGACTACAGAGAAAGATCAGGAAGAACGGGCCAAAAAGTACAACCTTCTGTTAAGAATTTTCAAATGACCATGGAGGTAGTTTCTACCTGACATCATATCTTTGTTACTTACCATACATGACTGGCAATTCCTTGCTATATAGCAGTCTGATGGAAAATTGGTTACCTGACTTAATGGGATTTTGTTATAGACGTTATTTGCACACCAAATATGACTACGACACAGGGCCAACCTCTACCAGTACCATTCAGTGTGTCTCTGCACCAGATCTGTTTCAAGAAAATTGTCCACTGAAATTGGTGCATATATCAGAACACTGCATGTATCGCATGAGATTTCATGTCAAGCTGTGCTTAATTATCCTTTGAAGAATACTAACTTCATAATTATACAGGAAAGAAGCAAGCAAACAATCCTGCAGCTTGGAAGGATTGGGAAGTCAAAATATATTATGGATTTCAGGTAATGATATTTTTATTGCTTCATCAGCTGATTCAGTAGTTTAAATTTAGGCAGTGCTATAATTTGTTCTAATGTTTATTTTGTAGATATCCATTAACGGGCTATCAAGCATTTTGCATATGCTTAGCAGCAATTGACTCGAAACTCTGTTGCAGTCTATGAAGATCATTGGTTTGAATTAAGATAGTTGCTCGTCTGAGATAGAAATGTTGTAAAAGTAGTTAGCATCTTGCTGGCCTAATTTTGTTGTAGACTAGTAGATTTGTTTGAGATGAAGCAAACCTTAAAACGTGTTGTGATAAGTTAGCAGCGACGATGACAATGTGTTGATCTTTCTTTAATTCTTTAAATTTGAAAAAATTAAAGCACAAGAGTCCTGCCATTAACTAAAAAATACAACCATGTAGAAGTTTTATCAAGGAAAGAAAACAATCATGCTCAAGCGTACATTTAGTTTCACTCTCTTTTCCTGGAAGTACATTGGAGCCAGAGAAGAGGTGAAAAAACACACAAATGAAAAAACGAGAGCAATATAAAGGGGTAGTTCTACCAAAAAAAAACAGAGAACTGCTGAAGATTGTTATATCTTTCCCTTTTTTTTTTTTTTTTCAGTGTGTTTTTCCCACAGTACAAATCAAGACCGCCAGTGCCTATTTCAATCACTTTTTCTGGTATCAGATGTTAGAATATTCGCAAGCTTTGCCCAACAGAAGTTTTCGAAAGCTGAGAACTGAAACCACAATCCCAATTCCAGATTCAATCGAACACCACCAACTTCTCGTACTCCCTGCCAGAGATGGCTTGTTCCATAACAGCTTTCGGGCTAACTATTTCAATCACTTTTTCTGGTATCAGATGTTAGAATATTCACAAGCTTTGCCCAACAGAAGTTTTCGAAAGCTGAGAACTGAAACCACAATCCCAATTCCAGATTCAATCGAACACCACTAACTTCTCGTACTCCCTGCCAGAGATGGCTTGTTCCATAACAGCTTTCGGGCTAACTATTCCACCTCCCTCCAGAAACAACTTCAGCATATTCTTTGAGAAACCACTAACCAATGCAACCCCTTTCTGGCTGGCTGTCACAGGCACTGACATTGAATCCCTCAAGTTCCAAAAAACTAACTCTGGCACTGCCTCCCCGTACCCATTTTCTTCATATTTTCGCTTAATCACCTCGTAATCTGTCTCCCATGGATTGGAAGATGCCATGTCAAACTCCATGTCACTAAAGACAAACACTCGTTTCACCATTTTTTCTGGCTGCAGCTCGCCCTGCACTGCCACCTCCAGCACCTTGTCGAACACCTTTTGAAAATCAGTATTCATTCCCCAATCCATATGCTGGACAAAGTGCATTTTTTCTTTGATTGTCTCGCCACGGATCAAGTGCAGTTGAGGGTCGTGACTAAATGTGATCACCCTCCCATGCCATGGCTCTTCACTCAATTCAGACACCAACAAACCAAGTGCTACACAGACTTCCATCGGTATGCCACACATACTACCTGACACATCACATACTGCAATACAATTACTCAAACTTCCTTTTGCCAATAGGTCATCCACCATGCGCGTCCACTGGAGATCTGCCACCTCATCATCAGATTGTAATATCTCATGGGACAACAGTGCGCCAGCTGCAATCTTTGCCTTCCCTTCCTTGACATCACCCAGAAAACACTCAAACCGCTCTTTGTCATACTTTAGAAAGAACTCCTTGTAGTTTTTCATGGCAACCGAGGCCACACGATTGTAAGGGATGGAACCCCAGTCGCCTTTTCCAATATACACCTCAGGAAGTTGTAAGGCGCGGCGAAGGGGCACAAGCACGACTTTCCTCAAACGGTCTCGTGCACGGTAAGCATAGTGCTCATCTGACAGGTTAGCAAATTCTACATTAGAGTCCTTGGGGAAGAGCCGGCGTGCGATTGCCTCACATAGCATGGTCGATCGATCATATGGTGAATCAAGAGAGGGGCACCATTTTGCGGCCAATGATAGGTGGCAATGTTCCTTACCAGAGTTAAGTCGCAGGAGGTCCTTGGATAGTAGAGAGGCGAACAAATCAGCAGTGCAATCATGCAGGAGGCAGTAGTTTGAGTCATTGTTGTACCGCTCCACGGCACGCCTCGCTGTCTCAGCACGACGGCTGCGACGAAGCTCGGCTGCTGCTGCTGATAACGCCCTGCCCTTTTCCAAGTCAGCGGCAATCCGATCCTCAGTCGATATTTCATTTGTTTGTGCCAATCTGTCGGCCCTTGACCTCCTATAGCGACGGGCAACAAAGTGGCACCTGTTAAACCTGCCAGGCTTGGCATGAGTCTTGCGGGGCCTGGTCCGTGTGGAGCCACCATTGATAATTCGGTGCAGTATCTCCGGCATATCTTTCAGATAGCCAAAATCAGAAACGGGCCCCACATTCAGCGCCAGGGTTTTTGGATGTTGTGCGTGGAGCCAGAGCGCTGAGGTGTAGAATCCCTCACGATCTGACTTCCCGGTCCCACGCACTCCCCTTAGATTACACACGAGTCGGAGTGCGACAGATGGCTCAGTGGCCCATGCTGCAGAGAGAAGGGAGGTGATTCTGTCACCAGGGGTCCCAGGCACAATTTGAAAGAAGAAGTCTAGGCAGGGATCACCTGATGTCAAGTAGGTAGCAGATAAGTTCTCAGTCAAGCCTTTCATTGGTTCCGTACCAGTATACGGACCTACGACTGGAACGATCCCTTTCTCAGTATGGTTAGTTGATTTAACCGAGGTATTGCCAGTGATAACAAGGCGAGCCTCAGGCGGGCCCACAAGGATGTGTGAGGTGGCAGCCATATATGGTTCCGCTGTTGCGTGTGTGAGTTAAAACAGGGAAGAAGAGGGATAGTGGGTAGTAGTTGATTGTGTGAGAGGTTTATGAGAGGAGTGTTTGTGTTGTGATGGTGATGGAAATGATGAAGAGGAAATGCAATCGATTATAATTTATAGAGAGGTTCCTTGGATGCCAAGGCCAAGGGGCAATTGACCTGGAATCGAATTGAAGACCGACTTAAAAAATTAAAAGCCAGTAAAGGGTAAATGGACTTGGTATCATTCGACCCGAACGCTACAACCCGATAGTATTTTGGTTCCTTCCGAAAAATTAAAGAATAGTTCAAGTGCCAAACGATTCAGAACATTTTATATGCCTTCTGGCTTTTCCGAGCTCTGAATTCTGACGAGAATAATACTACGTATTCTTGTGCATCACATTTATTAGCCACTTCCCAAATTCATCTGATTTATGTATTCTCAAAAACAAAAATTAGGCCAATCCGGATCCGGATAAGTGCCTCCGTCAGGGTTTTGGGTGCAAAAAAATTGCGGATCGGGCGCAACACAGTCGGTGGTTTACTAATTCAATTTCCTCTTGGACCTTTCTTTAATAAAATCGACATAAATTATCATAAATTGCAAACGTGGAATGCACGAATTCTCTGTTCGTACTTGGTAAATAATCCACCTATATGGAGTTTATATTTATTTGGGCCGGTCTTTACCATAATTTTGGGCATATTCTCTCTTTTGGGTAATTTGAGACTTCAATGTTGATGTCGTGCTCTGAGAGGAAAAACATCTAATTGTTTATTTCATACGATATGCAGCAATTTTAGGCTTTAAGCAATAGTCTTAATATCACTCGGAACTGTAATGTGCTGAGATTGTTGTATTTGATTAGAAAAGTTTAGTACCAAAGATATACATACAACAATAAATGTAGTGTACCAGTAACCGGTTAGCAAAAGTATACCGTATACTGAAATATATGCACCGTAACCGGACGGTTGACTGATAAACATTAATGCCAAAGATATACTAAAACATATGCATTCTGACAGTTGGAACTGGAAACACTAATGCCAAAGATACATTTGCAGTAAATTCAATTAAACACTCAATTGCAAGGTGCAATCTTTAATAAGCTTGAGCTCCACCAGCTACAAAACGCCCCACATTTGCAACAATTTGAACTCCATACAAAGGCCCAAAGGAGAGAGGCCTAGGTTGGACCCCCAATATTTTGCACAATGGAACAGAGTTGAAATGTTTTATTTACTTGTATCAAATTCACTTTGAACTTTTAAAATTTATGTTTCATTTTATAAATCATTTTCTTTTTTGTTCGTCTGTCACTTGAAAAACTCGTTCACAGCAGAACTTGCTCTGATTTACATTTGTTCACACTCAGGATTTCGTATTCTTTTTCCATCCTCTGAAATGAATTATCAACTATTCTCTCTCATAATTTTGACAATTTTCTAGAATTTCCTCGTACAAGTAATACTGTTTGCGAAAATCAGAAGTTGTTTATCAGTTCATGTATGGCATGAGGTAATTATTAATGCTGCTATATGCCCGAATTTAGTTCACATCATCTGGTAGGTATAAGATTCAGGTGAATTGCATTATTTCATAAGTGAACCGACCCTTCACTACCTACTAACAAGATATCAAAATTCAAAACGAAAAGGGTAGCACAGAGATCTTGAAAGAACAAGTCTTTGAAGCAACGGCATGAGATGCTGTCTTATTTACAAGATTCCCGCTGGTTAACATATTTACAAGATCACCGTTGGTTTCCTACTAACAACAATACAAAAGAAAAGTTTGTTTTATCATAATTATTAGTATATTTTATATAGTTTACATCAGAATATTTACAACTGAGAAATTTCTCCCTTCATTTCAACAACCATACGAAGCTTGACACATGGCAGGATCAGGAAGCACTTGAACGAATGGTGTCAGGAAGCAAAGCGACTGTCACCAGAAAATACTCAGAACCAACTGGGAGAATATACGGGTTCAACGCAAAGCGGGACCCAGAATCAGACCAGGAACTGGACATGTCAGACTGCACCACACACCTCTCTATGTGCACTACTTGACCAATTATGTAGGCTGGCTGCGATGAGTGCTGTTCAGTGAAAAGAGCGACCGACTCATCAGAGAGGTAGTAATTCATGTGATTACGGTTTACTGCTTCATATTTACCACTAGAATTACGCACAAAGGCTGCCAGCTCATGGACTTCAAGTTGGCCAAAGGATATCTTTTCCTTGCTTGCCTGGTGTATAAAGAAATGCCAAAGAAACTTGAGTGAATATCATATTATTGGTGAAAAAAACTAAAGCTTTTGTGTGTAAAACAATATGCATTTTTAAAATGATTGAACTTCATGCAAGTTTTGGCAAATGTTATACCATATCCTGATATTTGCCGAGCAAGAATAGCAGTACAGTGGAAAGAATTAATGTTGCATGTTTTGCACAACATAACAAACAGGCTGGTAACTTGCCAGCTCGTACCTACCTGCTTCTCGAGCTGAAGTTTAGCATAAAGATTGCGAATCAGCTCTCTCTTTTCTTCTAATTCTCGCACAAGATGGCTATGAGTAGTTTCCATCCGAGAGCACCGTTCTAGCAGATCAGTGCTTTGCCGTGAGATGAACCCAACCTTGTCAGAAAGCATTTTAATGCACTGTTGGAACTCATCTCCTTCATCCTTCTTAGACGAACTGCATTGAAGGACAAAAGCTTATTAAATGTATGAAAATTGGTATTAATGAAAATCAGTAGGCTTTTTTGCCTGCTCATAAAAAAAATGTATGAAAATTGGAATAAAACACATACTAGCATAGATGAAGAAAGTTTAACCATAAAGTTCCTAGTCTTTTACAATTGACTCCTAAGCATGTACTGATGGAAACTAGACAAAGTAACATGCACTTCATGAAAGGAAACTACAATTAAGCCCCCTTCCACCGGTCATATGAACTGCAGACTTTATTTTCTTTTCAATACCAATAAAAACTATAATTCGGAAGAAACATGTTAATTCAGACCAAAATTGCAAATTGGAGAGGATTGGTACAAAAGCTGCAGCAGCAGCACTTGCCAAAATAAAAACCATATATATATATATATATATATATATATATATATATATATGATCAAACAATGAATTTTCAGACCAAAAAACCAAGGAAAAAGTAGTCTCAATAACCCCCCACCTGCACCCAAAAATAAAGATGAGAAAAAAAAAGACATAAAGAAAGAAAACAAGCAACAACTCTCTCTCGCACGCACACACAAAAACAGAAACACTCGAGCACAGAATAAAGGCAGGACCATACCTGGCCAAAGAGAGTGATAAAGAGCGAAGGGAGTCAGCAAGGCCAGGCACGCCAGGGGCAGTGATGCAACCACGCAGTCTCTCAAAGAGGCTGTGTATCTTCAGAGCAGAAGACCGCAGTGCCTCGTACTCAGCAGCTCTTCTTTCTGCTGCACATTTGTTGGTGCGGGCCTCCTCTCTTGCTTCATGCAAGCAGTTCTCCAGATGAGCACAGTTCATCTAAAAATGCCACATTACAATGAAAAAATGGTTCAACAGACAATGACTGCTGGCATTCCACTAGATGGTCAGATGCATTCATGTAAGTGCTAGTCTGACATTTTGCTGTTTGCTTTGTTTGATTTCTACAGTATTTAACATAACAGCGTGTTTTATCAACATGCTCCGAGCAGTGGAGTCAATTACAGAACTTTTCTTTGCATTTGACTTTACCGTCTGTCAGATGGATACTGGTACCACACTATGTAGATATAAAGAAGAAAACTAATAGATAAAGGATAAGCCTTACATTCTTGCATAAGGTTAGGTCATCATTCCATCCACCCAATAAAAAATAAAGGCAGTTTGCACACACACAAATAAAAAGAAATAAGAAGAAACATGTGTTCTTTACCTGAGATTCATCAAGCAAATTGCGGCTATGTTCAAGCTCTCCCGCAAGGGACTCAATCTCTTCTGATAGAACCCTAATTTTCTCCTCAGCTTCTTCCAGACTGTTGGTCTTCTCCTCTACAAGTCTTTTGAGCTCTGTGACAGCCTCTTCCTCTTGTACCTGGTGCTGACCAATACCCCTTTCCCCTGCAGCTGCTGCATCATCCCTCATCTCCAACCTCTCTTCCTTCTCGGCATCCCTGGTCTGGTTCATTGAGGCATCCATTGAATTTCGTGGTGATTCTGCTGATGGGTTGTCATTGGTATTAGAACCTGAAATAAGATCTATCATGTTCTCATCTCCTCCCTCCAGTACATTTTTGCTAGGCTGTCTAGCTGGAGCTGTCATTTTTTCCATGAATGCTGATGTTGCAGAAGATTCATCCATCTGTTCAAAGGCTTTAAAACCAGTGTCCCTTTGACCTTGCACATAACGTTCTGATAGCCTCTGCTCAAGCTCTCTTATCCTTTCCTCATAAGAGACACATTGCTCCTGCTTCGAGTTGAGCATAGATTGAAGATGGTTAGCATATTCATCCTTTAAACTAAGTGCTTCCTCTGTTTTCGCCTTCATCTCCATGAGCATTTTCTCAAGTTCGTCCCCGTTTTCTGAAGTATCGAAAAAACGAACCTCAGCATTCAATCCACATATTATTGCAATAGCTGAGGCAAGCTCTGCCTTTAATTTTGCATTCTCAACCTCCACTCTACTTGTGCCCTCGATGGTAACTGAAGCAGAGCTATCTATCTCTGACAGCTGATCAGTTTTTGTTATATTTCTTGATGTTCCACCTGACTCCCCAACAAGAGATAATGGAGCAAGACGCTCAACATCTGGTAAGTCTATCTTCAACAAGTCCGCATCAAAGGGAGAAATATTAACATTACATTGGCTAGGGGTATCAAACAATCCCATCTGCTTCATCATGTCATCTGGTATATACCGATCCCAGGTTCTCAAAAATCCTTCTCGCCTTCTCATCTCAGTCTCTCTCTCAGCAGCTAATCTCTCTGCCAGTTGTCCTGCCAAACCCATATAAAGCTTCAAATTTGACCGTCGCCGTACCACCTCAGCCAGACAAGCACGATATGCATGTCCAATATTGTTTACCAGTTTCAAATTTTCAAAATCTCTATCTTGGTGCCCAATCATCTCTTGATAAGCATGTAGCTCATTCATGGTGTCCTTGATAGAGAATTGTACTAATTTGACCCTCTGCATGCTGACATGCACCAATTGGTTCATCCTGTTTTTGTTTGCCTTGCATTTTTGAAGGAGAGAAGAGACAGAGTCATCAAATGAGTACATGTTGGGAAGATGGGTTTTCTCATGCTCCTCATATATGCGGCCAACCGCTGATACAGCATCATGGGGCCGCAGTGAGACTGACAGATTTGGGCTTGAGCATTCATCTACTCGTTTCTTGGCTGTGTCCACATCTTTGCTGAAAGAAGAGAGTGAATTGATTAGTTCACATGAATGCAAACTTATAATTTTTTTATAAAACTATGTGGGACTCTTGAGATTTACTTTGTTCATTAACAGTGCATAAATCCAACAGACAAACGAAGAATATAACTGTAAACATGTCACCATTTATCTTTCTTAGTGATAACTTTGAAGTCTCAAAAACACAACAGAAAGAGAGGGAGAGAGAGAGAGATAGGGAGAGAGAGAGAGGACAATAAAATGCCAGAAGAGGAACATATGGAATTGAATACAAGTAAAATATGGGACTATTTTGGCTGCCACCCAGCAAAATCATCTCAAGCTGAGAATATGACTGCTAGGGGCCAAATTCACTAAATACTCCTGAAGCACAAAGTATAAGTTAAAATAAATCTGTTAAAAAAAAATTCAACACTGATGAATCCTGTTCACTAAACAATTTCACACCAACTTCAATTTGTGCAATGGCACCAAAGTTATAATTCAATTTAGAGTTTGGAGATCAATGAGGTACAGATTCTAACCAAATTATCTCAGACTAATATACAATTCAGAAACAACCTGAGAACTTGCATAATGCTCCTCTGCTCAATGACCAGTCTCTGGTGCTCTTTTAAGGACACGTCCAAGTCTTTTGCCGAATTCACAATCATGGCCTCAAACAGGTTCTCAACCCTTCTCTTCAATTCGCCAAAATTCGACTTTAGCTGGAAGACCTTTCCCTCAAACTGACGGTGTTGGACTGCACAAGTTGCCTGGGCCAACTCCCGTAAATCATTTTCCTTCACTAGATCAACCAAAGACCTCCTACCTTCCTTTTGCAAATTTGCAGGCAACTTGACTCGTCTTAACCTCTCCAAATCCCTCTCAAAATTAACTAAAAGTTCAGCATGTGCCTTGTGTTGCCTCACAAAGATCTTCATGAACTCATTATACCGGACGAGGAGCTTCCGGAAAGTGACTTCCAGAGTTCCACGAGCAGTCACCAAGGCTCGCTCCTGAACCTGTGTTTCCCTGACGAGCCTCTTGCACACCTCGAACTTAACCTTGGTACAACCATAAATCAAGTTTGCTATCTGAAAATGATATCTGAACTTGTGCTCATAAGATACCAGCGCCTTCAGCGCTGGGTCACCAGAATTGGTTTCCAGAGGAGGCGTGATAGTAGGTGGAGGCAGCACAGGGTTAATGGGTATATCTATAATCTCTGGACCTGGTAAGGGGGAATCAGCATGGAGGCGAGACTTGTTATACAAGAATACCTCACTGTCATCTTGGGGTAATTTGTAGGCAGATAAAGGTTGTGTTAGGTCTAAAGAATTGTAACCGTACAGGAAGAGCTGGTCAGCGAGAGGGATGCCAGTTAGACTTTGGATGGAGAACCCAATAGCCTCGACCGTGGTCAACCCGTCACATTCGAACTCAAAGCTATGACCATTCTCCGCCACATGGACCAGTACCTTACTGCCAAGTGCAACATCGGGATTGACCAGGTCTCCACCAGATGTCAGAGTTGAGCCAGCACTCATCTCTCTCTACTCTTAAAATCTACCCAAACGGATATTTCGTTTTCTTATTAAGAATTTAAGAGAGAGGCGAACTTTCTGACTTGGAATAGCCACAAACAGATAGAAATTTCTCTTGAAATTGAAAAGGAACTGAAGTCATGAAACCGTCCTATCCCCCTCAGCTGGAGACGGAGAAGGGAGTGGTCAATGGTGGACCA
Source organism: Schoenoplectus tabernaemontani (assembly GCA_037127355.1). Classification (NCBI taxonomy): domain Eukaryota; kingdom Viridiplantae; phylum Streptophyta; class Magnoliopsida; order Poales; family Cyperaceae; genus Schoenoplectus; species Schoenoplectus tabernaemontani. The sequence goes on along the minus strand of CM073750.1, from coordinate 16,577,256 downwards.
GGCCTCCCCCTATTGTGTTCTTGGTGAAGTGCCTTACTTACGACCTTCTACCAAAGCAAGCAATTGTTGTTACTCCATTGTTGCCTTGTTACCGTATATAATCTGGAAAACCTATCTATCGGCAGCACACAATCGGGTTATCTGGGGAATTTTCCCAAACCCGTGTGGGCCAAAGGCGTTTTTAAGGAGAAGAACCCTTGAATAGGAGGAGACCTACCGTCCTAGTTACGCCGATTGTTCCTTTTCTTCTAGTTCGTCTGTTTGTTTGTGAGCTACTGATTCGTTTTCAGATTTGATTTCATTCGGCGATTCGATTCTTCGGAGGAGGCAAAGCCGCAATGCGATGAGGAAGTGATTGATTGACGATCGGAAGAGGAGGAGATTTGGGGATAGCGTGACGTGAAATATGATGCTTCGTTAATTAATGAGGAAGAAGATGGGTCTGTGACGTCTGTCGGTGAGATCAGACGGTTAATAAATAGACACTTCTCAGAAAAGAATTTCTGTTGGACCAATTATTACTTTTTGTTTTTTATTGATGTCTATAAACTATAGATTAAAAGCTATAGATTTGTCTTTTCTGAAACTAAAAATTAAACTTATGGTGATTGTAAATATATAATTAGGCCACATGTTTTTGAGAATATTACAAAAATGACATAAATGGATTATTTCGTTTCTTTTATTTCTATCTAATTATAATAACTGTATACTTGTTTTTTTCACTAATTAATTACAAATTTAAAAATTATATATACATTAATTAAAAAAAAATCATGCATCATCTGACAAGAAAAATATACATTAAATTAACAAAAATCATGTGTTATAGGGCACAAACAAAATATTTCGATCCATATGAACATTACAAAATTCTACCTATCTTAATAGCTTTTGGTATTTCGTAATATATTTTTCAGTTTATTCATACGGACGTAACATAATAAGTGTGATATTTTTTAATGTTAAAAGTACAAGCTTTAAAAATATTTTATATATAATTTAATTTAAAAGAGTATATATATATATATATATAATGTATACTATAAATTTTAAACGGGATTATTTTATTAATTGTATATGTAAAAAAAATATTTCTATCCTTAATTTGACTCTTATTTTGCCCTTCCATTCTCCTTTGGATTTTTATATTTTTCCTTTTACGTTTTAACCTTTCGACAGAAATTATCAATCTGAAATTGATATAGCTTAAGCCACTGAAATTAGTTTTTTTTTTCAGTTTACCTTATGAAGGAAGTTTCGCATTATTACACTTCTACTTTTGTATCTCATTTCATACCTCAACTCTCTCAATTCATCTAATTACTCCCTAATCATTATTTCTTTGGGATCCGATCCAGATTCAAAAAGAAAAAAAGTGGGTCACGCCTAACCCGTTTGAACTCAAATTTCAAGTCTCTCGTGATATCTCCCTTACTTTTTAGAATTCCCTTCATGTTATATACATTGAAAAAATAGCAATGAAAAAAAATATAATGAGCCAAACTACACATAAAGTGGTCAACGATTTAAGAAAAAATAAAAGATAAATTATCTAGATTAAAAAATTTATTTGAGCGATCTAGTGCGTTCAAGCCTTAATCGATAGATCAAACATTTTCTTAAGGATAAGGATATGACATATGAAGTTTCAAATAAATGTTCCAATGCTCTTAGTATGCAAATCACATTCAGTTCTCAGTGTAAAGGGAATATATTGGGACTCACATCTTAGAAAGTTATCAATCATGTGTAAACTTAAAAGAGTAGGTATTGAGACTTTGGAATGATATATATTGAGACTGAAGAGAGTGTTTGGATGGTAACAGGATTAGTGTAGGAATAGAGATTTTTGGGTTAGTAGTTGAGAATAATGTGAAGTTTGTGATATTTTAAAAAATATGAGAAGAGTGCTAATTTTTATTATTTTGGTTTAATAAAATATTATTTAGACGGTAACTTAAGAATAATGATGAAGAGAATGAATAAAATAACAAATTATTTCTACTTTATTTGATATTAATGATTATTATTTTTTCCATTTATCAATTATAGAATACTTTTAATATTAATGTTAATAATTTATAATTTATTATCAATATAAAATCTTTTACCAGTTTTGTGAATAGTCCCCTAACATTCTTCTTAACTCTAATATATCACAAACCAACACTGGTATTGATCAGTACCAGTATCAGAAATGGATCCGAGTAATTGATAAGTTATTTTTTTTGTTTTTACAATTTTGACCATTAACATAATGACAAATATTCACATCACGTGGGATAATTTAACATAGAAGTGGTTGTTGGATGATACACACCACAATGGGATGGAATCCATTTACTTCCAGTACAATGCCAGAATTACAATACAAACATCTGCAGAAGTGCTAATAAAACAAATATAACAAGATAAACATAGACAATTAGCAGTAACAAACATATATATTTACCCACTAAAAGTCACCCCTGGTTATCTGAAAACTGTGCCAGACCATAACAGATTAATATCAGTATGGAAATGGCTTGTACCAACTGGCACCAATAGTCCCAAGGACTTGTCTTCCCACTTCAATTATGTAGAGTTAACAATGCAATTAATTTTGAAAGTTACCAAGCTTTGTTCAATTATGGCGGAACATAATCCTGCATCCAAAAGATAATCGATGAAGAAAAAAAGAGAGAAGGGCAAACAAACGGAGAAAGAGAGGGTCATTCAGGAGTGGGGTCATCGTCTCTCATTGATCTCAATCTACTGCTTAATCGACGGAGAAGATATAAGTGCAATTGGTTTCGTCAATTTCGCCGAAGATTCAAAATCAGAGGGGTATCAACGAATTTGGTGTTGGGGGTACATCGTGCGCTGGGGGAGGGGAACAATCGGAGAGGTTTCTGTTTTGTATACCGAGAATAGTTATTTTTATGAATTAATTTTTCGAAGGAATTTTAGACTAACTAAAATAGCATGGAAGAGTACTAATTTGATATATTAAGTTGTATATGGTATACTGGATTAGTTTTCATTAAAATAATGATTATTGTTTGATTATGTTGTATTATATTATTATATTATGATTATGATTTATTATTATATTATTATATCATTATTATGATTTATTATATTAATATTATGATTATTATTTATTATTATTATGATTATTATTTATTATTTATTATTATTATTATTATATTATGATTATCATGATTATTATATTATCATCACTATTAGTATTATTATATTATTATAATGATGATTATTATTATATTATATTATTATTATTATATTATTATATTATGATTATAATTATTTTTTATTATTATTATATTATGATTATTATTTTATGATTATTTATTTATGTTGTATTATATTATTATGTTATGATTATTTATTATTATTATGATTATGATTATATTTATATTTTTATTATATTATTATTATTATTACAACTATGAATATTATTATTTATTATGATTATTTTATTCTTATTATTATTTACTAGTATTATTATTGTTTTACTATTATTATTGTCATGATCATCATGGTTAGTATCATAATTATTTATATTTTAACTATTCTGATTAACAACTGTCAAATGATATTTTCGCTCTTATGAATAGTCAAAAATACCACTCTTCCAAAAAAGCACTATTTTATCACTCTTCTAAAATTATCACTCTTCCAAAACTATTATTTGATTTGCCAAACGAATCCTATGCATTTTTTTTATTATTATCGCTAACTTCATTGCCATGTTGATCCGCTAAATCGACATTTATGTGGTTTAGCGGAACAACATTGTTCAGCCACCAACCTAAATTCCTAATAGACATTTGGATGGTACTACTGTTTAAATTAGTACTTTTATTCTAAAAATAACACAATTCTAGGCGATCAAAAACACAATCTAACAAAATAGTTGAGACTTGAGATAAAATATATTTGATTTTTAGACTTAAAAGAATAGATATTAAAACTTGAGATAGTGGATATTAAGGAGGCACGTAACTTTTTATATATGTATCGAGAAAGGAAGACTTAATAGAATGATTGTTGAGATAAATAGAATAGTTAATACAATTGATAAAGTGATTATTTTTAATAGATATACAAAGACTTGCTACTAAATTTGTAATTACATCTTACAAATAGATGTTTAAACTTTATTTCTTTAGAGAGTGAAAATTGAAATGAAACTCTAATCAAATTCTAATTTTATTATTTTTAAATTTATAAGATGAAATTAAAAATGAGAGGTTCATTCTTGAATATAAACTTCTCGTTCATGACACGAACGATAAAGCGTGAGACTTATAATGTTGTATTTTTAGTTGTCTAGACTTGTTAGTTTGGATATTGAAACTTGTATGAGTATGATGGAGAGTCGGCAGGAGTATTGAGATTTGATAGTAGTTGAGTTTAAGTATTGAAACTTATTGACTTTTAAATGATAATGAAAAGTATGTAAACTTTTATTTATGTTAATATTTTATTTCATCTTGAAGATGATCATGATTTTAATATTAACTATTGAAGAGCTTGATATTTAAATTTTTTACTATATATGAAGACTTTGGTTTAGGATTGTACATTTCTTTATCTCTAATATAAGTTATAAATGACATACAATATAGTTTTAATAGTTGTATAATTTATATTAAAATATATTAAAATTTTATTTGTGTGGTTTTAAGATATGAAGAATATAAATTACATTAAAATATAAATTAAGTTAATTTTTTTAAGGTTTTGATTGTGAGTTGTTAAGACTTAAAATATTAGATATAAATATTTGACCCATAATAATATTCAGAATTTTAATACACTTCAAAGTTAAAATATAATTTCATTAGTATTAAGACATCATATAGAAGTTCTTAAGACTTAAGATAATAGATATAAAGATTTGGTGCATTATATGTTCAACAAATATTTAGGATTTTTATATCCTCAAATCTAAAAAAAGATTTTATATGTTAGGTATTAAGATATCATATAATAGATCTTATAACTTTAAATATTATGAATTAAGATTTCTAGCTTAGATATTAAAAACTATATAGGAGTTCTTAAGACTTAATACATTAGGTATAAAGATTTAGTTCATAACAATATTCAGAAAATATTTAGAATTTTTATATTTTCAAAACTAAAAAAAACTTTTAATGTTATATATTAAGATATATAAAACTTTTGAGACTTTAAACATTAAGTATTAAGACTTCAAAAATTGACTTATAGGGCGATCTGGAGACATTCAAGAACATAGTCGATGTACTTTCAGTGAGGTACAAATCAGGATATAAAACTAGAGTACAGTTAGTCAATTCCTATTTAATTTAACTAAGAAAAGCACATTAAAAATATCTTTTCCAAAAATATAAAAACTCGATGGAAATCTTGTGATACAAATTACTTTATTTTTATCCAAATTAAGCTTAGAAAATCTATAGTATATTATAAAGAGCATATATATTGGAGACATTCAATTGTTCAGTGTTTGTTAAATGTGGAATGTCAAATATACCCCTTGTAAAAATAAATACTCTAATGACCAAAATAGCTTTCTTTATTTTTGAAGTCTTAATTGTGCGTCTATTAAAAAGTTAAATATCAAAACTATTTTTCGGTTATTATAAATGTGTTGAATATGAAATTATTTTTCATGTGACATTTATATTTTTTTGCATCAAAATAAAATTAATTAAAACAACGAAGCCATGAAGAATGAATAAGACATAAGCTACAAATATATTAGCGAATTGTATGATATTTATCATATCAAAAATTAAGATAGGCCCCTGGATGACAAATTAAGCTCAGGAATTTTGACAAAAGTTGCTGATTTAAAAAAAAATAAGGGCAACACAGAGATAGAAAAACTTGTGGCAATTGGATTGGTCAAGAAGTCCAAATCTTTCGTATTTCAGAGAAATCTAGAGCAAATATCTTGTCAAAAGCGAAATCGAGTCAAGCTTGGGATGCAGTAACTATAAGATTAGATAGAGAGGAAGGATAGATATTGAAAAAAATGGAAGAAAGATTTGAGTCCGGAAAGAAATCCAAATTACTAGAATCTGATGTAGGTGTATGAATTTTGACTTTCTTAATTGGACGTGTTCCAAATGAAGTTGCATTACAATTTACGAAATTATTTTATGTTTTTTAATTATTTCTTCCAAATAAAGTTGCATTTCAAAATGAACAGTATTAATCAATAATCATTGACTCATCGTCCATCGGTCAGTGGCGCAGGTAGACAGATCAGTTTATGTTTGTTGTAAAAATATAAGTTACCTACACTTGTGTATATAAATTAAAAAAAAAACTGTGGCTCTGTCAACGTCGTAGATCGAAGAAAGCATTAATTCTAATAATCTGATCACCCATATAAGCTATTCTTTCAAACTGTAGAGAAATTAAATATTCTCACTTTGATTTTTATACATCAAGATATGTACGTACGCTTTATATATTGTGCACACACTCATCTATTGTATATATGTATATATGTCTTTCTTTACTTTAGAATGAAATTTGTGACACTTGTTACATATTTCTTGTTGAATCGCAAGTAAACACGTATTTTAACAGATGTCAACAATAATTTTAACATTTGATAAATTACATGAATAATACTTAAGTATTATCATTTTACCAAATTGGTCCTATAGAATTATCTATTCGATCTTCAATTTTTCTAATTCATATCACATCGGTCCTATTTAAAATTAATATTACAATGATGGATAGAATTCTACGTCAGCGGTCAAAATTGATGATATCATCATGTTAACTAGTGATCTGGCACACCATCACGTCAGCAGTAAAAAATTCTTGCTAAAAAGATGGACCGAATTTCATAATTGATCCGCTTAATTTGAAGGAAATGAACAACAATTGTGTTAGAATTCATTTGTTAAATGGACAGAATAATATTAAAAATTTTCACTTCCCTCCAAAGCGGATGCTACCCTCCAATGGAAAAGGCACGTGATGATGTCGTTTACTTTTGACTGCTTATATGTGGAATTTCATTTATTTTTTAACAGAAATTTTGAATAGGACTAAATTGATATGAGTTGAAATTTTAAGGACTAAATTGATAATTTTAATACTTTAAGGATTAATTTGCTAAAACAATGATGCATTAAGGATTATTATTCGTGTAATTTACTCTTAACATTTCAACTCGTCATCTAAATATTTAAAACGCACGCTTAACTATTTCACAATACACATTCAGTTGTACAGTGTACACTTTGACAATTACATAAAGTATATTTGATATATTAAACATCCATACTTATTAAGTGACCACCCTAAAATGCAATTTAACTGGCATAATGCATTTTTCTATGGTCCTAATAAGGCCTAGAGGTGTGAATATGCAATAATTCAAAGTTTTATATATTTTTGAACAATTTTGCAATTCAATACTAAACAACACTAATACAATTCAATCTCAATTATTAATAAATGAAAATAAAGTAAAGTAGAGAGAAATAGAAAACAGGTGATATAATAGAGTTCAGCACTAACGCCTACGTCTATGAGACATGTAATCATCACCAAATAGATTATGCTGATTCATTAAGTCAAACGTTCAATACAAAATCTCGCGTTCTTACATCAAGTAAACTAAAAACCTAGACCAAAAGAGATAAATAAGGAAAGAGAGCACTAAAAACTCAAACAAATAACAATGAGAGTATATCATTCAATCTAAATATAGAAGTGTTTAAATAAGTAGACTTGAATTACGTATTGGTTTGGCTATTGAGAGTACTCTCTTGAAAGATGATTACTTCAAAAAATAAGATATTTTGCTAATTGAAACATTGATATGAAATAATAGAAGCAACACCTTTAAATAGGCCTCTAAATTTGAAACGTTAACTCTGATATCAAGGATCTTTTTTCGTTATTCTTGGCATTTTATGTTTTAAAAATAATTTAAGGAGTAATAATGCTTCATGAGTTGTTGTAACTATTTAAGAGTCATTACACACTGAGGTATTGCAATGCCTTAACTCTGATAACAAGGATCATTTTTTGTTATTCTTGACATTTTGTGATCTAAAAATAATTTAAGGCGTTATAACACTTCATGAGTAGTTGCAACATTTTAAGTCATTACACACCTCTAAATCGTTGCATAACATAGCTCTAAAAAAATTCTCAAAATTTGGCTAAATCCTAAGCTCCCAGTTGAGCACTAATTTAAATCATTGTAACGGCTCTGGGCCATTACATAACGGAGTTGTTGGAAAAAAATTTAATTTGACTAATTTGAGCTCTCATGTGAGTACTGATCTAAATCGTTGTAATGGCTCAAAACCATTACATAACAGAACCCTAGGGAAAAAATTCTAAGGGAGTGTTTGGCACTCAATGGAATAGCAAAAAGTTGGAATAGAATAGCTATTCCGACGAATTAATTTGCCAAACGAATTTTAGACTAAGTAGAAGAGTGCGGAATAGTGCTAATCCGGTATACCAACTTATAGGTGGAATACCGGATTAGCTCTCGTCGGAATAGCGATTATATTATATTATATTATTATATTATGATTATGATTAAGATTTAGTATTATTATATTATATTTATGATTATAATTTATTATTATATTAATATTATGATTGTTATTTATTATTATTATTATCATTATATTATTATTATTAAATTATTATTATCATTATTGTTATTATATTATCGTTACCATTAGTATTATTATATTATTTATTATTATTATAAATATAATTTTAATATTATATAATTATATTATGAATATAAATATAATTATTTTATTATTATATTATTATGATCAAGATTATTTATTATTATATTATTATATTATTATATTATGATGATTATGATTATGATTATGATTATTATTACTTATTATTATTTTATTATGTTGTATTATATTATTATATGTTGATTATAGTGATGATTAATTTATTATTATATTATTATAATTATATTTATTTATAATTATTTTTATGATTATGATTATATTTTTATTATTATATTATTATTTTATGATTATGGTTATATTATTATGATTATGACTATAATTATTATTATGATGATTATGATTATGATTATATTATTAAATTTATGATTAGTTATTATTATTATATTATTATAATTATAATTGTAATTATAATTTATTATTATTATATTACAATATTATGATTATGTTTATATTTTTATTTTATTACTATTATAATATTATTATTTATTATGATTATTTTTTATTACTTTATTATTATTTATTATGTTGTATTATATTATTATATGTTGATTATAGTTATGGTTAATTTATTATTATATTATTATAATTATAATTATTTTTATGATTATGATTATATTTTTATTATTATATTATTATGATTATGATTATGGTTATATTATTATGATTATGACTATAATTATTATTATCATGATTATGATTATGATTATAATATTAAAATTATGATTACTTATTATTATTATATTATTATAATTATGTTTGTAATTATAATTTTTTATTATTATATTACTATTATGTTTATATTTTTATTATATTACTATTATAATATTATTTTTTATTACTTTATTATTATTTTATTATGTTGTATTATATTATTATATGTTGATTATATTTATGATTAATTTATTATTATATTATTATAATTATAATTATTTTTAATTATTTTTATGATTATGATTATATTTTTATTGTTATATTATTATGATTATGATTATGGTTATAATATTATGATTATGACTATAATTATTTTTATCATGATTATGATTATGATTATTATATTATGATTATATTATTAAAATTATGATTACTTATTATTATTATATTATTATAATTATGATTGTAATTATAATTTTTATTATTATATTACTTATATTATGATTATGTTTATATTTTTATTATATTACTATTATAATATTATTATTATATTTTATTACTCTATTATTATTATTATCTTACTATTATGATTATTATTTTATAATTATTATTATTATTATCATCATCATTATTAGTATCATAATTATTCATATTTTAACTATTCTGAGTAACAACTGCCAAACGATATTTTCGCTCTTCCAAATAGCCAAGAATATCATTCTTCTACCACTCTTCCAAAAAAATACTATTCTATCACTCTTCCAAAATTACCACTCTTCCAAAGCTATTTCTTGATTTGCCAAACGGACCCTAAGTTATTAGAGCTTTCAGATTAGTACTAACTTAAACCGTTACAAAGGCTCCTAAACCGTTGTAGCGCCTTAGGTCACAAAATATTTTTTGTTGTTTTGACTCAAGTTAATATTTTTTTCGAAGTTTACAAGAATAAAGTTTAAGTAAACGTATGAATTTCAAAGCTCTTCAAACTCTTGTACACATATCCATCAATAAGTTTTGCACTTTAGGTCACAAAATATAATTGTAAAATTTAAATATATTATTTTGTAAATCAATAAATTTAAGAAATTATTTAGTATAATAATTTTAGCTATTGTATGATGCTAAATACATACCTACTTACTGCATAATCATTTCACATAGCTATAACAATTTGCGGAAATTTTGGCAAAAATACAATTAGGTGGTCTTTAGAGGTTCAGGACTTGCATGTAGCTATGACAATATTGGGATCATTTGGCAATTGACAATAAATCATTTCACATAAGACTGGAAATAGATAAACTAAATTTATAGATATATATATATTATTGGACATCATCTTTGAGATGGTCAAGATTGTCAACAAAATATTTATTTCGCTATTTTAAAAAAAATATTTTTGAATTATTACAAATTCAAAAAGTGGCTTTACTAGACAATTCTTTATTTTGACAACTTCATTAGCTTAAATTTTAAATCGAACATATAAGCATGATCTATATTATGGACTTATAACATCTACAAAAATGATGATATTCGATGTATGTTTAACCATATATCCAGTAACTTCACTCTAGTTTCTTCTGTATAGTTGGGTTCCACACCTCTCAAATTGGTTAATTACCCTGACCTGACCCCATCAAATGGAGCAATGGACCATTTCCAATTCCAATCCTCAGCACCTGCAGGCTGCAGTGTGTACACATCATTTATTCCCCTGTCATCTCTGTTTCATATATGTCACCTAAGCCATAAAAAACACCTCACATGCCCCTTTGCATTTCCAGGCAAAGGGTTCTTATTTTCCGTGGGGGTGGGGCCGAGGGACCTACCATATCCTACGAAAAGAGAAGGTTGACGACTTCTTGTGTACTGCGATATAAAATTGTAATTATCGAAATAAATTCGCATGACAAACCCAACATCTAATGTTAAGATTAAATGACTTGACTTTCAATTTTAATTACAAAAAAATTGACTTCATATCTGATCCTAATCTTCCAAAATATTGGCGTTTATATCTTTGTTCTAAAATATTTTTAACACTAGGAACGCATGTGTTCACAAATTACTAAGAAAAGATGTATAATATTTGTGAAAAGTTTCAAAATAAATATTGTTTTCAAACATTAAAATACGGATTCCATTCTCAAATAAAATCCACAGTGCTAAATTTATCCGTGGAGAATTCAATCAATGACTTTAATTGCTTCCATATATATAAAAAGATGATACCATATCCAGGAGCGGACCCAGCAACATCCAGGGGGGCACGTGCCCCCCCAGATTTTGAAAAATAGTGTTTTTCAGAATGTTTTCGCACGTGCCCCCCCCTGAAATTTTTTTGCCCCCCCCCCGAATTGTCTCGGTTATTTTTATTGAGAAAAAAATATTTAATACCGCGTGCATAATGAAATAATTATGCAAAGATATCAAAATATAAAGTTCCTTAGTCGAAAACTTTCTTCATCAACTTGATTATCTATTACTTTGAGCTTTATTTTATTGTTATTTTAATATATAAAATATTATTATTTAATAAAAAAATTATTAATTAAGTATATATATTAAATTATTAATTTTTTTTATTTAGTACCCGATTAGTTAATGAATTTGAACCCGATAAGCCATTACAATCCGATAATTGCCCCCCCCCAATCAATATCCTAGATCCGCCAGTGACCATGTCCCTTGTTTGTCCAATTGAGATTAAATGTTCTTGGTTTGTCCAACTTTTTTAAAAGCTCTTGGTTTGTCCAACTTTTTTTTTTGATAAAAATGGTTTGTCCAATTGAGATTAGAAGGTTTTTTAAACCCTGCTATTAAGCTTGCGAGTGCTGTGATTTTTCGGTGAGACGAACACAAAACCACGAAATTCATCTTTTTTTGGATTTTGGGGCTAATGGGAGCAATGAGGGCGACCTACAAGGCGATTTTGGAGCGTGAATCAAACCTGTCGGCGGAAAATGGCCAAAGCGCTGACAAAACCCCCGACTTGGACGTACCAAGCCGCATCAACAAGTCAGCAGCTCGATCGACACAGTGACCATACCTGAAAAGTCACTGGAGCGGAAATTGGCGCTACCTCAGCGATCAGCAAGCAACAGCAGTCAGGCCGCCGCTAATGTTGCAAGAGAGAATGGCGAACGTGCACGGTTAAGCGGCGGTAACACTTACCATCAGCCGCGCTTCCTCAAACCACCGTCGCCGTCCGCAGAGTGGCAGAAAGTACTGTCCAGGAAAGGACAGAAGAAAGCTGCAACCGCCAAAGCTGTCCTTCACGGCAAGAAACCAATAGAATGCTTCAACTGCTTAAAACTAGGCCACATCAAGAAGTACTGCCATGAGCAGGTAAGGTGCTTTTATTGCAGGAAATCTGACCGCAAAGTCAATCAATGCTCACAGAAGAAGTCCTATAAAAAGCAAGCCAAGCATCATCAAGCTCCTCAGCCAGATAAAGGGCAACACTTACTCCACACAGAAAAAGAACTTTCACAAAACGAGAACCAAGTCCCAACTATGGACTTTGATTTCCATGCCGAGCGCCCAGAACAGAGAGACATCTTCTTACCAGAGAGAGTAGTAATCAATGAGGAAATCAGTTATTTACTCAGAACTGGGTTCATTATTCTACTCAGTGGAGCGCCCACCCCGGGCCTAGAAAGAGACATAGCAAGGAAACTTGCGGAAGTGCATGGGCAGCCGATGGAGGCGTTCATGGTCCGATCAGCTACCATCACCCCATACTTACTCGTCTGCTTGCAACAACTTCTGAGATATGCAATAGTCAGGCAAGGCATCTATGAAATTCCAGAGCTCGGAGTCCGTTTCACGGTGTCAGAATGGCGCCCAAGGTTCGGGATGGCATATGATCCCCCCTCACATCAGGCATGGGTGATATTACGTGGTGCTCCTTTACAAATGTGGACAAGACTCGACATCACTCGGATGCTCCAATGCTTTGGGTATCCCCTGCACATCGAGCCATTCGCACTTCCGACAGGATACTTTGTAGAGATAATGGCCTTAGTGGCATGCAACCACCCACGTATAATTCCCCACATGTTAATACTTCATGAGGGTAATTATGCCACTCCAGTAGTGGTGTACATACACCGTTGGAGGGCATGGCGAGATAACCCATTCTTTCCGTTTTACGACCCAGCAGAGGCCCAGCAGAGATGGGCGAACCAGTTCCAACCAAGGCAGCACGGTCGAAGAGCACCCTCGTCAGTGGCGAGCAGCAATGAATTCCAGTCAATGACGACAAATCACTCGGCTCGCTCTCCGCGTAGCTCAAATTGGCCCACTTTCTGCGCAGCGACAAAAATAGATGGAAATCAAGCAAATGCATGGAAAGTCCGAAAGCAGCATGACCGGAGACAAGCAACCGCTGTATGGGTTCCAAGAAACAATCAAGCTAACCGGGAGGAACAAACAGTAAATGGCACGCAGCTAGTGGCCCGCAAGTCAACCGGAGGCCACCTCGTGACCATCGTGAAAAACATGAACCAGACCATGGAGGAATTGACCGGCCTCGTACAGCTTGGCGCATGCAAGGAAACAGAGAGGGAGGGAGGTTTGCCACAGAAAATCTGTGTGATGCAATCCAAAATAGATTTGGAGGTTACCGTTAAGATTGGAAAACGGGACCAAAGGAATGTCAGCTCTCTGATGAACGTCATTGTCTTTTGGATTTCGGCTGAAAGGAAGATGTTGGATGGTAGGGCTGTCAACGCATCCCGTTTCGTCGTTCCATTTCATGGCAAATGAAACGAAATAGATAAAAAATTTCGTTGTGTTTCGTTAACGAAACAGTTAACGGTACTCTATTCTATTTCGTTTGTGGAACGAAACGGATAACGAAATTTATCTATTCTGTTTCGTTAGTTTCGTTTGTTTCGTAAAAAATTCTACACGGCTGCTATATAGGAATTGCAGAGATGAAGGGGCTAGGGTTAGATATAATCCATTCCGAATTTCGATCATCTCTCTCTCTCTCGTTTTATCCGTCTGCGCGGCGCTCTCGTTTCTTTCGCTCCTCTCTGAGAAAAACCCTAACCCTAAATCCCCAACCTGCCGCTGTCTCGCTCAGCCGGTCTGGCGATTTCCTCTCTGATCTCTATCTTCTCTTTGCCACTGTCACAATTTTAACCACTCTCTCTTGTCTCGCTCACTCAGAACTTGTTAGTGGGTTTTTAAGTAAGAAGTGCTAGATGATGATCCATCGTGGCCGTAAATCTTGTCCATGGTGTGCACGTGCGCCTGTCGTCAGCGATCTGTCCCTGTTTTCGGTACGGCAATCAAGGGCTAAGAGAAAGGTGAAATATCAGCTACCTAACCGAGAGACAATGGTAGTTGATGCAGGCCTCGTCATCGCCTGCAAGTAGGCACCAGGTGATGAAATCCTTGTTTATATATTATTTTGTTCAAGTTCTGAATTTATCTTACTGTCTTGCTCTTACTGACCGTTCTCATTGTTCTTACTGTCTTGCTCTTACTATAAGAGAGAGAAGGAAAAAACTAAGAGAGAAGGCGAAATTTAAGGTTGGTCTTCCTGACTCTTACTGTCTTGCTCTTACTATCTTACTGTCTTGCTCTTACTGACTCTTACTGTCTTGCTCTTACTGTTTTATTGTCTTGCTCTTACTGTTTTACTGTTTTGCTCTTATTGTCTTACTGTCTTACTCTTACTGTCTTGCTTTTACTGTCTTGCAGATTTGAGAGGAATATTACTGTTGTTGCCCTTACTGTCTTACTGTCTTGCTCTTACTGACTCTTATTGTCTTGCTCTTACTGACTCACTGTCTTACTGTCTTACTCTTACTGTCTTGTTATTTCTTTTACTGTCTTGCTCTTACTATATGTCCTAATTTCCACAGTGGCATATGAATCTACATTCAGTATCAGTGGTAGGATACTAAACCCAGTTAGGAACTCTCTAAGTAATGAAAGTATTGAGGCTCTTGTATGTGGTCAGGATTGGTTGTGCGCGTCGGTTACTGGTATGTGCTGTGTGTTATATGTTATCTGATATACTGTTGTCTGTTATCTGTTATCTGCTAACTGTCTTGCTTATTGTCTGTTATCTGTTATGGCAGAAAATGGTTTGGAATTTGGTGATAAATTATGGCCTAGTGATGATAAGGTGGCACCGAATGATGGTGTATGTGGCAGTGGAATATGAACCTGTATGTCAGTTGTAACTCTTTCTATGTTTTTGTTGGATGTTGCCTTGTTGGCCTGTTTGTTTGTTGCCTTGCTGGCTTGTTGTTTTACTGGCTTGTTGCCTTGTAGTAATAGTTCTGTAGTTGTAGCCTGGAGTTTGTGTACTCTTTGGCTCCTCGGATCTCAAGCGGTGATTTTCAATGATGCTAGAGACTAGTTGGTCGAGATTGGTAAATTGCTGAGAAATGAGCTCGAGATTCGAGTTGAGCTTGGTATTTTGATGTAATATCTGGCTTGTTACTCGCTGTAATATTTGTTGGGTTGTTGTTGTTATTGTTGTAATATCTGATTTGATGTAATATCTGGTTTGTTGCAGTTGTTGTAAACGATTGAAATTTTTAACGCAATATTTTTTAACCGTTTATTTCGTTCAACTCGTTTCATAAAACGAAACGATCAGCGCAATTTTTTTTTCCTTTCATTAATTTCAAATAACGGTTAACGCAAAAAAATATTAACTATTAATTAAACGCAATAGTTAACGCAAATTAAATTTACATGACTGTTATACACGTTAGACAGCACTATTGGATGGCTTCGCGTGGCTCAAGGCAGCACGCATCTCGCAGTCAAAGTTCGTTCCACCACAGGTAATACAATGTTTTATGTTACAGGTACTACATGACGGGTCGGCAACTCCAAACCGAGATGGGCCACTAATCCAGGGCCCAACAGGAAGGAAGTCCATGAAGAAGCTGTGAGAGATGGGTTAGCTGTAGTCACAATTGGAGTACAACAATCACCAGGCTCGGGGCCAGTGTTGAGAAGAAGCCCATGGCTCAAATCACAGCCCGCCGAACAAAACAAGAAGGCCCACAAGGAAAGAGTTTCAAACATAAAATCTGCCCGTAACATCCTACCAGCAAAAGAGGGCGCCGAAAAAGAGCAGGAAATGCAGCTGAGGGAAGAAGAGCAAGTGATTTCGCTGCTGCAGGCGACGGGTCTAGAGATCGATAGAGAGATTCTCCAGAGGATATAACAAAAATGTATAGAGCAGGGTTCACCCCAGACCCCGTTGCATGATGCGGTCCCACCGCTTCAACTGCAGACAGAAGGAGGAATGCTGATATAGGGAAGTAGATCACGAAGTAAGATAAGCAAGTGATCTAAGTAGCAAGGCTGAGTAGACATAGAATCTGAGTAGCAAGTAGTAGTTAAGTTAGGTAGCTAGTAGTGGTAGTGAGTGCAGTAGCTTATCTAAATATTGTCAATGAAGGCAGAAGTTAGACAAATGTGTTTTCCTTTCATGGAATGTAAGAGGATTGAATGATTCCAAGAAGCGCGAGAATTTAAAAAATCTATACTATTATATAAAACATTTAAGAATTGAATGGTTTATTTTTTATCATGGTAATTTTTTATTATACTCATTTTATCTCTCAATTATACGGATAATATTTATTTTTGGTTGATCGAACGTATGTGATCGCGTCCATTGATCTCATCTTTCTCTCCATTTTTTCCCATATATACTATTATTTCTATAATATTATTTTTTTATTTAGCAACCTTATGCATATTTGATAAGAAATTAATGGTGATAATATATGTTACAATAATTTACTTTTCTTGCCATAAATATCATGAATCATTAACTCATATTGTGTAAAAATCTCATCCAAGATTAAATATAGTATTTATTATAAGTTTTCTCTATAATTTGGTGAATTTATAATTAAATATTAGATAAATGTGATTTTTTTATCTTATAATATTTTAATGTTTAAATAAAAGAGTTTGCTGCAACGCGCGGTATATAACTAGTTTCATCTTAATGGAAAAACCGGATGTGTTATGCCTTCAAGAAACCAAACTCAGCACAGTAACTAACTCAATCCTAAAAGAGATATTAGGAAACTCCCTTGAATCTAGGGTTGTCCTGCCGGCAGAAGGCACAGCAGGGGGATTAATAGTTGCTTGGAGATCAGCACTATTCACGGAGCAAAACTATGAGATAAAGAAACATCTAGTAACGGTGGACTTAAAATGTAAATTAGACAACACAATATTCTGAGTAACCGGTGTGTATTGTTATAATATGATATATCTCGGTGGAAGGAAGAGAGAATAATTCTGAAATTTCTTTCTATTCAAACTATATCTTCTATTTCTCTTACACTTTTTCTCTTCTCTCTTACTTGCTTACAACAGAATACAAGTCTATTTATAGCCTTAGATATGACTCTTAAAATTCGTAATAAAAACATATAATAAAAACAGAATTCTAAACAACACCCTTTCAGCTGATCACTGTCCACTAAAATCGCCATAACTCTCTGTAGGGAACTCCAAACGATTTGAAATTTGAACCATTAGAAACTAGACTTCAAGAGATTTTCATCCATAGGTCATACACTAAATTCCACGTCCATTTGCCCCTTCAAATGTTGTCATTAATCAGCCTTAAAATTCTGTCAAAGTGCTGAAGCCAAAAAGTCTCCCTTTATTTCCACTAATTTCTAAATTAAAAAACCCACTAAAAATAACATTTAATGTTTATTCAACAAAACTCCCCCATAAACTTAAATGCTTATACCATCTGTCATGCCAATCATCTTCTTGCATTTGTCGAGAAGTACTTTCGGTAGCGGTTTTGTGAAGATATCTGCAACTTGATCCTGACTTGTCACATGCACCAATTCCACACTTCCCTCCTTCACATGATCTCGGATAAAGTGAAAACGAACGTCAATGTATTTGCTTCTTTCATGATTCACTGGGTTCTTTGCCAACTCAATTGCTGATTTGTTGTCAACTTGAATCACACCTAACTGCTTTAGCTCCATCTTGCTTAACAAATTTCTAAGCCATATCGCATGACATACACACCAAGATGCTGCCACATATTCAGCTTCACACGTCGAGAGTGTCACGATCGGTTGCTTCTTTGAAAGCCAAGTAAACGCAGTATCTCCCATAAAGAACACATATCCCGATGTACTTTTCTGATCGTCTATGTCTCCGCACCAATCGTTCGTCGAGTAGCCAACCAACTTATAATCTTCTGGCTTTCGAGTAGAACAACCCGAGTGACACCGTTCCTTGGATGTACCGTAGATTCGCTTCAACGCCTTCCAATGTGAATAAACCGACTCCTCCATGAACCGACTTATAATGCCGACACTTAATGAAAGATCCGACCTTGTGCATGTGAGATAGCGAAGGCTTCCTACCAAACTCCGGTATCTACTCGCATCGACACGTTCTCCCCCATCGAACTTCGAGAGTTTTGCACCCGGTTCCATTGGTGTTGATACCAGGTTGCAATTTGCCATCTTGTACTTCTTCAAAATCTCTTTTGCATACGTCTCCTGTGATATAAAAATACTTGTCTCTACTTGTCTAACCTCTAAACCAAGAAAAACTTCATCAATCCCAAATCTGTCATCTCAAATTCCCGTGTCATTGTGCCCTTAAACTCTTCTATCATCTCATCATTGTTACCCATAAAAATGAGGTCATCGATATAAAGAGCAACAAATAACACATTACCTCCATTCTTCTTTGCGTAAAGGGCATGCTCGTAGGGACATTGCTTGAACCCGTTCTCCTTGAAATATGTATCGATACGTGTATTCCATGCCCGCGGTGCTTGCTTCAACCCGTAAAACACTTTCTTCAATTTTAGCACCTTCTTCTCTTCTCTCGACTTTCATGTACCCGGTGGTTGTTCGATGTAGACATCTTCTTCGAGCACACCATTCAAGAATGCCGACTTGACATCCATTTGAAATATCGGCCATTTGAATTGAGCAGCTTGTGAAATGAGTAATCGGATTGTCTCCATTCTTGCAACAGGAGCAAACACCTCGTCATAGTCGATTCCTGCCTTTTGCTTGTATCCCTTCGCAACAAGTCGCGCCTTGTACCGTTCTATCTCGCCTTGAGCATTTATCTTTTTCTTGAACACCCACTTCACACCAATAGGCTGACTTCCTTTCGACAATTCTGCTAGCTTCCATGTGTTGTTGCGATCAATCGCCTTAATCTCCTCGTTCATGGCAGTTTGCCACTTCTTGTCTCGCACCGCCTCTTCAAAGCTGATATTTTCAGCATTCGCCAAAAGACATACAAGGTGTACCTCATTTGTCGAATCATACAAATCTTGCAAACTTCGTATTTTAGGTTGTCGTGGTTCATCTTCATCATCGGTAGTTTCAGAGTTTGTTGGTATACTTGTTGGTGTAATGACTGATGATTCTCCAACTTCGATGATAACCTCCGTCGAATTGTTCCAGTCCCACTCGCTTGCTTCATTTACTCGCACATCACGACTCACCATCACCTTCTTGCTTATCGGGTCGAGTAGCTTATACCCTTTTGTCTTCTCATCATACCCAATAAAAATATACCTTTTGCTTTTGTCTTCGAGCTTCGTTCTTCGTTGATCCGGTACGTGTGCATAAGCCACACTACCGAACACTTTGAGATGAGAAACTGTCGGCTTTTGTCCGCTCCATGCCTCTTGTGGTGTTTGATCATCTAACTTCACATGTGGACATCGATTTTGTACATAGATGGCACATTGCACGCTTTCGCTGCAAAATTCCTTCGGCATCTTCTTGCTCTTGAGCATTGATCGAACCATGTCGAAGAATAGTCCGGTTCTTCCTCTCGGCCACACCATTTTGTTGAGGAGAGTATGGTGCGGTTAGAAATCTCCTTATGCCTTGCTCCTCACAATACTCCATGAAAGTTGTCGAAGTATACTCGCCACCTCTATCGGATCGTACAACTTTGATGTGTCTACCAGTTACTTTCTCCACCATTACTTTGAACTTTTTGAACACCTCGAATGCCTCGGATTTTTCTTTCAGAAAATAAACCCAAGTTTTTCGTGAGAAATCATCGATAAAGGAAATGAAGTACCTTTTACCGCTGAAAGATTCAGGGGTGATTGGTCCACATATGTCGGTATGAATCAACTCGAGAGTATGTTTAGCTCGATATTCTGCCTTCTTTTGAAACGAGGTTCTCGCTTGCTTGCCAAGCACACATTCTTCATAAAATTTACCCTCATAGTCCATGTCCGGCAGCCCGTGCACCATGTTCTTCTTTGCTAACTCTTTTAGACCACCATGATGTAGGTGACCAAAGCGGAGATGCCACAACGTCCTTGTCTTCTACGTTGACTCACAAATATTTTTCTCGCACGCTTCTCAAATTCAGTTTGTACATCCGATTTCTTCCCATCTCGACTCGAGCGACTAAGCGCCCTTGCTTATCTTTCAAGTGTAGTACCCGGTCTTTCATAAGTACCGAGTAACCTTTCTCCATGAGTTGTCCCATACTCAAAATATTGGTCTTGAGATCTGGTACGTAATACACATCTTGGATTGACCCTACCAGGCCATCCTTTTGTAAGTAACAAACCGTACCTTGGCCTTTGACCTCGACCTTCGATGCATCTCCAAAAGATACGTGTCCATCTTCAACTTTTCGCATCTCCTTGAACAAATGTTTGTGCCCGCACATGTGGTTGCTTGCACCCGAGTCGAGGTACCACACCGTGTTGTTATCGGTGTTGACTTCGTTGTGAGCCATCAAGAGAAAACCTTCTTTCACCTCATCTTCCGTGGCTAGATTGGTTGTCTCTTCACTTTTTTATCGACTCGACATTCTTTCGCAAAATGCCCCACCTTGCCACAATTGTAACACTTATCGAAGTTACAATCCTTCGCATAGTGACCATATTTGTGACATTTATAGCACTCGATGTTGGAATAATTTGATCGGCCGCCTCTCCCACGACCGCGTCCTCTTCCACGCCAATTTTGTTGGCTTGATTGCCCATTCTCCTCATAATACCCTTCTTGACCACGACTCTACCACCGTGACTTTTTCCTCGACTTCCACGGCCACGCCCTCTACCTCAAAAATTTTGAGAATAGAGTACATTTTCGTCTTTGATTGACGCCTTGGTTTGAAGTGCTTGCTCGAGTGTTCCTCCTCCTTTTTCTTCTTACGTTGTTCGTGTGCCTCGAGAGAACCGGCAAGCTCGTCGACTGTCGAGCTTCGTAAGGTCCTTTGACTCTTCTATCGCGCACACAACATTCTCAAAATTGTCGGTTAATGATCTCAAAATCTTCTCCACAACTCGCGCATCGGTTAACGCTTCGCCATTACGAATGAGTTGGTTCACCACGGCTTGTACACGCGTGATGTAGTCAGATACACTTTCCGACTCCTTCATCTTCATGTTCTCCAACTCGCCACGAAGAGTTTGGAGACGCACTTGCTTGACTCGGTCGGCTCCTTTGAACACTTTTTCTAAAATGTCTCACGCTTCTTTTGAAGTAGTTGCACCGCAATCTTCTCAAAGCCCGACTCGTCAACGACTCGAACAACATGTATAGTGCCGCCTTATCCTTCGATCGCGCCTCTTTCAACGCCTTGTTTTGAGCCGCCGTATATCCCGTGGTATTTGTTGGTTCTTCGAAACCTTCTTCGACCACCTCCCATGCATCTTGAGATCCGAGAAGAGCTTTCATTTGAATGCTCCAGCTCTCGTAGTTCGCCTTCGTTAGTCGTGGTAGCGGCATTTGACCCGTCACATTCGTCATTGACTCGATACCAATTTGTTAATCCTTTTCAGCTGACCACTGTCCACTAAAATCGTCATAACTCTCTGTATGGGACTCCAAACGATTTGAAATTTAAACCATTGGAAACTAGCCTTCAAGAGCTTTCCATTCATAGATCATACACTAAATTCCACATTCATTTGCCCCTTCAAATGCTGTAATTAATTAGCCTTAAAACTCTGCCAAAGTGCTGAAGCCAAAGAGTCTCCCTTTATTTCCTAATTTATTTAACTTTAATACTAAAATTAAGTTTATCTTTCAACAATAAATGCAGTTCTCTCAGCGCAGCCAGTTTACTACATGTCAATCTTCTTGTTGTCTAAGTGGGACATAACCAAGCTGGATAAAATTAGACGAAGGTTCCTTTGGCACGGTCACAAAGAGTCTCAAGAAGAAAGCAGACCAATACATCTTGCGAGCTGGAAATTGGTCACAAGAAACAAGCATCTGGGAGGTTTAGGAATTCGAGATTTAAAGCTGATGAACGAATCACTCATGCTAAAATGGCTCTGGCAGTGGGTAGGGAGCCCTCACGGCTGGTGGAAAACGATCATGCCGACTCTTGGTGATCAGATAAGGCCATGGGAAATGAGGAGCCAGTCAAGATTCTGGAGCAACATAAAACACTTGGCTTATGTCTTCAACGCGTCAGTAAAATTCACGGTGGGACAAGGCACTATGATACAGTTCTGGCATGACGATTTGCTGCAATATAGTTTGAGAGAAAGATTTCCAAATTTGTACAACCAAGTGCGCTACAAAGATGCTTCAGTGGCGGACTGTAACCAGGGAGGACTATGGAGCTGGCAACTCCGTGGCATGCTGGACGATCGAGCACAAGCGGAAAAAGAGGAGCTGTTAATGCTACTCGAGGATGTACACTTAAGACCGACTATAGATGTGCCAGAATGGACAAGAAACAGCGCACATCAATTCTCGGTGAGCTCAGCATACCTCTTCCTCAGTGACTCACCACACATACAAGGGACACTACACAAGGTATGGGAAATTAGGGCGCCACTCAGAGTACAGGCCTTCTTATGGATGCTCCTCCAGGATAAAATTCTAACGGCGGAAAATATATGAAGAAGGGGATGGAAAATAACAAGTATGTGTTACATATGTAGACAACAACAGGAATCTATAACACACATGTTCACCGAGTGCCAATATGTCACGCAGCTGCGTACATATATTGCAGATGCACTGCCGCTCTCAAGACAGCAATGCACACAATTCAAATACTCAGTACGTCCACTGGATCTGATAACTGAAAAACACCAAATGTTCTGGAGGGAAGTGGAAGCTACTACTTTATTTGTCCTTTGGCGTGAGCGTTGTAGGCGTATATTTGCAGAGGAAGCGAAGACAATACCTAACTTAACAAGAGAGATCATCGGAGAACTCAAACTGTGGTATTATCCATAATATGGCCTAGTAGTCACGGGTGCAGAGGAACATTTTCTTGTCTCAACTTTTAATTTTTCCATGTCATGTTAAGGTGAAATAAGTTGCATAATGCATTTGCATTTGCAAATACTGATCGTGACCCGTATCTTTTCCTAAAAAAAAAAACTTGCGAGTGCTGCTTCCCCAAAAGATAAGAGAGCCACTTCGCAAAATCAAGCTTATTTAGTAAATCAGAGATCACGTGACAAAAGGCAACCTCGTTAAACTGCTCTCTTTTTTCAAAGAGAAGCAACAGAATGTTGTCAGTTTCGAGTTTCGTCAATATACCCAACAGGAACGCACCAGGGCACTCTTAACATGTGCATATTTTCCCCTAAAAAAAAAACGTGTGCATTATTTGGGGTTACCAGTGGTGCCCTTAGGACGGTACTTCCCAAAATTGTACCACACCATAATAACACATAAAGCTGCAAGAACTCCATGAAAAGAAAAGTGAAAACACATCTCAGTCATCACGCCGCTAACATTTGTGCGCAACTGCATATATCTCGGCAAAACAGTGCATTACTGCAACGTTTCATCTCGACCTTTTGTTCAACTATATCCTGAGGGCTTTGTTAAAAGGAACCACAGTGCTTATTCCTTGCATGCTGACCTTTGAAGATAATACCACCATCAATTAACACCATTAACAGAGCACCCAGGAATTCAATTTGCTTTGGAGTGCAACATAGTTTTAGAAACAGGTTTAATTCGTTCTTGCAAATATTCTAGTGCTAACAACAGAGGCAAAATACAGACTCCGTACACCATATGAAAAATTCAATGATCAATGCAGCTATAGTATTCTAAACCCATCACTCATGTCATGACGAACAAATAAAATCCATAGCTACTTTCTCCTACAAATTGTGCACCAAGCTGCAGTCCCGTCATTATTAAATTTACTGAGACCTTCAACAAGCTGCTAACTAGTCCAGCAATTCTGTTCAGGACCCTTTGTTAATGACAAAGAATGCAATAAAATAAAGAACAAAATCTCAGCACTAATCCAGCAATTCTGTTCTACATTTTGACTAACGTCCTAAAGAAAATAAACAACACACTTGCTGTACTCCCAACATCTATAGGTTACCGCCAATAATTCAATCCAATATAGGATCATATTACGGTAAATAACGCCATTAATTTTTCCTTGGAAGATGATTTTGTTACTGATGACCCAATATTAGAATACCTTACCTTCTCCTCCTATCTCGGTCCCTATCTCTACGGTCATCTCTTTCTCTACTCCCGCTCTTCTCACGTGATCGTCCCCCATCTCTCTCTCTATCTCTATCCCTATCCCTGTCTCGGTGATAGTCCCTACCCCTCTCTCTCTCTGATGATCTATGACGGGGGCTTCTACTCCTGCTGCGTGGCCTTTTTCTAGAAGATTCTTCAGCTTTGTCACCTGACTTTGATCTCTCTTTTGACGCAGTTGATGTTCTCTCTACACAACAAAAGATTTTCAGTTCTGTATTTCCTGAATGTAAAAGAAGACTCCTGATCAATCCTTTCTGATATTGCACCATTGGCATCACAATCGTTCCTAGAGGTGATTATCAAGGTTTCATTCATGCAGGACAGAAGAAGTCCTGATCAGTACTTGTGCAGTACAACACACTTGATATCAATACGTACAGACAGGTAGCAATGTTGGCCTAGATTTGTCAGGCCAACTCAAACCTCAGTATAGACAATTCACCAGGTTAGCAGGGCAATCAGGGTAAATGATACCTGGCCAGACCACCATACAACCTTGCAAGTACAGTAATTACCTGCCAAGTGGCTGTTTCCCTTCCCATCATTGGATTGGGACAAGCCAAATTCAGATTCAAGACGCTGGCGGTGGGCCGCCACCTTCTTTTCTATGTCATCGGTATTTTTCATTCCTCTCTCTTCAAGGGATTCACGGTACTCCATGACAGCCACTTCAAGTCGCCTCAACTTCTGTCTGTCAAACAGAACTATTCTTGTCAAAAATTAACTTGGGAAAAAACAAATACATGTATACAAAAATCAATTTCTATTGCTCGACTATAACTATTAATATAATACCTGAGTTTGTTGCCATGCTAAAAAGGGTAAAATATAGTGGATTGGTAAAAATGATACTTGTGAAACTCTAGTCAGTACAGTAGACTGCAATCTCATACTTTGATACCACAAGGATCACAGTCAGATCAGTAACTGATATCAATGAATGCCAGTTATTCCATACTCATAGGCAACAACTAGACCACGCGGTCATGACATCCATTTTACTATATGGCAAAAAATTCTTTTAATTTATGTATATCTCAAGCTTATTTGCACTTTGATGTAACAGTCACACAAGAAATGTTCTTGTGATCGTGTGCTGGGAGGTCTGGTACTGATAGAACCAGATGGTACAGTACTCTCTGGTCAAAGACAAACAATTGATTCAGAAAAGAACCTCTGTTCCTCATTGATAGTATTCTCTTGTTGCACCTGAACTGAACTCTCTTTGGCCACTTCCACTTCACCACTCTCTTTTCCTCCTGTAATTTCACTTTCTGAAGAATATTCTAAAACACCAAAAACACCACCTTTCTCTCCTCCCCATCTCCTACATCCTCAGTATCATCATCCCGGGCCCACTTTGACACAGTCAATACTGGTACAGGATCCGCACTCTCTTTGTTACCTGTTACCACCTTCTGAACCTCCTTATCATATTCAGACTCCGGAATAACATCTTTCACATTATTACCATACTCATACTTCATCTCCGCAGCATTGTTTTCTCTCTCAGCTTCCTCTAGGTTAAGGAGCCGAGCAACCATCATCTCTCTTCCGCCAGCTAAAGACAGGCCGTTGTGACGGCAACGCCTCTCCAGCTCAGACAATGGGAGATCAAGAAGTTCTCTTCGGGCCGCAGCTTGGCCCATGGCTAAGGCACCATCTTGAGACATCTTGGACTCATCAGAAAGATCTCCAGGACCAACTTTATTATCAATCTCTGGTGCATCCCCACATAAAGAGTGGTAAAAGACGACACCTGAGTTACTCAACCTGAGGAAGGTGGCCCGTAGCCCATTTAGGAATGCATCAGAGAAGAGGAACCAGTCGCCCCATACTAGTAGGACTTTTAGTACTCTCTCCTGCATTTTAACAATTGGGAGAAAAATTATACATTGATAAATCCTTTCATTCAGTTTCTTTTTTGTTAGCTATAAAAAACTGCGATAACAACTAAGACCAATAAATGAATACTGCTCTACTAATGCTGTCACAACTTCTAACAGTTAGTTTACTATTTGCATCCAAGTAGTAACGTTTCTGTTGTTTGAAGAAAAGCTGAGACTATGTCAAAGAAAAACATGCTGAACATCAACTTTTAAAATGGTTACTTCAATAATTAACTAGTGGTATAATCAATAACAATAGAACTAGAATTAAATCAGAAGTATGATAAAAAAAAACTTGTAGATCTGTCTGCTGGAGCAAATTCATGGAAGTAATTTAGCAGAAATCTCAAAACAAAGAATTAGAATTTCACTGCCAAATTTATCCTTCCATATATACAATGGCATTAATAGTCCACATGACTAAAATCACTGTTCAGATCAACTCCTAGAAAGTACCCTCTAAAACTCCAGCATCATCTAGAGCATCCAACATTATTCATGTGGGAGAATACTTGCCAGCCTGCTGCTAAGGCTCAGATAGAGCTAGAGAGAGAGAGAGAGAGAGAGAGAGAGAGAGAATAGCTTACCTTGAGGGCTTCAGCAGTGATACGACCAGTGACACTACGGTAGAGATCGTTGAAGCTCTCCATGATATCAGGTAGAGTTGCCTCAAATTTTGTTCGGAATGCAGAAGCGTTCTTCACAGGAGCACTGCTGTTATGCAGGATGTCTGACACCAGCATCAGTCTCGCCACCTTCGTAGGAATTGGGGTCTCCCTTAGCGTAAGTGATTCTGTCAAAACTTCCACTATCTAGCATTCATATAATAGTCAGATACTGAAAAAGGTCACGAACTCACGATAGCATTAACCCATCCTATTCCTATCTGTGATCTGATAAAACCTCCCCTACTGAAATCATCAGAGTGAATTTGACAAACATTAAAAAACAACAGCTTGGATTTCCTTTTCTCCTAACAAAACCATTTCTTTTGAAGCACAGCATCCAGCAGAACAACCATCATAAAATTTATGGCTTAACAGATTTTTTTTTTCAAATGCCATTGCTATTTCTTAAATACTACTACTATTTTCATTTTTGAAAACAAGGCAGGGACTTCTAAAATTATCAAGAATGTAAAATCCTTTACCACCCAAGGATCAATATTGTATCAGGCAGAAAAGTTTCTGACTTCAAATGAACAAAAAGAAAGCATACCTCTCCAGCTGCATCAGCATTGTCTAGCGCAAAGCCCATGGCCGCTTTTATTTGGCTCCTTTCCAGTGTCAATGAACGAAGCATATCCTCAAATTCATCTCGTTGAGAATCTGTCAATGTACGCTCTAATTCAACACGCTAAACAAATAGACAAATAGTCAATTTTGAGATCAAACTTCTGCCATATTTAAAACTTTCTAGTATTCTACAAGATAAGATGACTCAAAGACATCACACAGAGCCAAAAGTAGGTATCTCTAACTTTAGTTATGATCTTGCAAATTGATTATATTTGATTCATCAACATGAGTAATTTAGTCAGCATTAACTTAATTTTGTTTACAATAATAGATAAGCAATAGGCAACAAAAAGGTGCAGAATAAAAAAGAACTTCACTATAAATCTAAGAGGTCCGTATTATTCATGGTCTAGTTGCTCACCCTGCTTCTACTGGCTTGAGTTGCTGTACTAACTTCTTTCGCATGCTCAGGGCTCTTAGTAGAAGGGAGAGCTGGCGGAACCCACCTATTGATATGATGACCAAAGATTTGCAATGAGTGTAAGTTATTTCATGACTACTAACTTGAGATTCAATACAATTCATAAGCTACAAAGTGCATGTGATTGACACCTTCCACTCCCAGTAATCATAATAAAAGGCTCTGTTCTCCACCTTTGCAAAGTATCACCCTGCAGAGAAGCAGTCCATCATTGGTTAGAAGTTGTAAACTTGGAACCAAAAAAGGCTACATTACCAAAGATTGAAGTTTGCATAGTGTGCACAAGTAAATCAATTACATCGTGATATTGCATGGGATCAAAATACTATCAGTATGATGGACAAGAACCTTACAGGTGATTTAAGAAGTATCCAAAAAAAATAACTTGAAAAATTCCTTCGCTGGATACCAAAGAAATCAAGACAGCAAAGACAGCAACAAAAGGAAGACATTGAATGTGTACATAAGATAATCCAGTAGCATCAGCGTGCTCTGAGAAGAGAATACGAACCTGAGCAAAAGAATATAACCGCCAGACATAGTAGGTGTGTTCTTTTGACTTGAGGTCAAACAGAAAGCTGAAGAGGGGGTTGCCACGGCCTCTCTCCATCACAGCTTGCTCAAATGCACAACCCCCATCAAGCACATATAATGCCATAGTATCAATGATGTGACGTAGCCGGTCTTCTTCTGGCGGAACCACTACTATGTCAGGGATGTTCGGTGTAAGCACCTACACTCAGACCAAAGTAAGTTTCTCACTTAAGCGCATTTCTAGTAAATTTATTTACATGTTGCTTGTTTCTCTTTAATAAATAATCAGAGGGACTTTTAAAGTTATTCCAAGTAAATTAAAAAGACTTTAGTTGCTGAGATATCTTTTAAATTGAGCTTTAGTCGAACTCTTCACTCTGTCATCAATTGCAACTATACACTTCATATGAAAAAATAATCATTTAACAATTGTTAAATTGCAGACCTCATGTTATCCAAAGAGAGAGACATACCTGTAAGGCTGTAACACCAAACTACTGGAATATGAAATTCATACAACATAACAATTCAAATCTGTGTTTCTAGTGGGATAATGATAATCTACTCCGCAAATATCAATCAAAACTTGAACCCTTTTTGTAATGAAATTGTCATTCACTCATTCTCAAATTAAGGAACAGCTCTAAAATAATTTCGACAAAATAATAAATTAAGGAGAATAATTATCCATTAGGTAGGACACTTAAGATATTGACAAAGCAAATCTAGCTATTAACATCATTTTTGCAATTCGAATAAAATTAGAGATCTATAGTGTAGCTTTACCTCCATACAAATAACATCTCAAATTAGTACTTAATGGAATATGATCATTCTCTCTTATGTGTGACACAGCAGCAGAGCCAGGAACTTTTATATGGGTTAAAATATTACTTTATATGTTAATATTAATGTTATGAACAAATCAGAAGATTATATTATTATTATTATTATTATTATTATTATTATTATTATTATTATGGGGCAATAATAGAATAATTCTTATAATTTATGGGTTCAAATATAAAAAAAAATACATATATACTACCAAAAATACAATATACATCTACGTGTTTTAAAAAAAAAGTGGGGGACATTAACCCCCCAATTCTTTGTATTTAAAATCCGCCAGTGTGTGTATAGGCCATCTGCCACGGTGTGGTGCAGGTCAAAAAGGTTCTGGGTGTAACCGATGCAGCCTTGTATGTTGGGTGTAAAAACAATGGAGGGAAGGAAGACTTACAATTGACACTAAGCAGTTCAGGCAGGCTACTCTTCCATGGTTATACAATTGTAGTTTAGCGATTATAGATGGTGATTAAGGCGAGATGTAACTTGTATTAAGGTCATACAAAGGGTCTCATTTGTATTTTGTAAAAACTATGAATGTCAGTTAGAAATCCTCAGCTTTAGCAGCAGATGTGGACAGTAAAGCTCTTCAAATGCAAGTGTTTTGTAACAACCAAAACAAGAAAAATAGTACACATGCATACATACCAGCTCCGAGTTTTGTGTTGAAACTGGTGCAACAATAGGTTGGGCCCCAGGACCAGACAAAACCACAGTGTTACCCTGCAATAAAATGTCAAAATATTCAACCGATACATGAGCACGCTCTAAGAGTCTGGAAGAATAAATGTGTAAATTTGTACCTCTTTGCTTCTAATCGCCATCTGCCCAGGTGGAGGTGCAGGAAGTGCTTGAGAGGGTAGAGCCACGGACTTACCCCACCCAATTTTTAATTCATAATCATACACAATTATACCTGTGGAACAAACAAAAAAAGGAGAGATAGAATGTATTGGAAGTTCAAGATATGTGAGAACAGGAAGGGTCTTAAAAATTGGAACCTTGCTAAATCTTAAGCAACTCTAAATTATGCAATTAACCCTCAAACTATAGCATTTTAAACCTTGGATATGAAATAAGAAAGTGCTTAGACTTCTTAACTCATTCTTTTCAATCAAATTTGAAAAACAATTCGCAGTGAAAGTTAAATACAACTTATGTATTGGATCAAATTCGATACCAGCTTTTGGTTCCACATAATGTCACAACCTCATTTTTCTCCTTTATATTTCGAAGTTTGAAACATTGAATCCAACAAATAATTTAATTCATTTTCAAGTGCACATAACATTTCATGATTTTTGGGGTTTTCTTAATGGGCAGATCAAGTGGTAAAGAAAATGAACCAATCTAGTTAACTATGATAGATTCTTTTTAATGCATTTACTTTTTGTAATCATCACCTAGTATAAAATGAACCGGAGAATAGCAAAAGTTTTATGCGGGCCCATCTCTCATGAAAATGAGCAAAATGAATGGTTTGGATTAAAAAATCTTGTTCAAATTTTAAAATATAGATGATAAGTACAGCTGCAGAATCTTATTGCACAATATTTTGTGAAGTTGGAATCCTTCTTTTGGTTAAAATCTTTTTTCACAGACAAGTAAAGGACAGGGAACATGAAAAACAAACCTTGCATTTCGTCCTTGGCAGCCTGGCCATCTGCTCTGTTCATAAAGGCAACAAAGCCACAATTCCTTTGCCTTCTCTTTTCCTCTTCAGTACGAGGCCACATGATCTTGACACTAGCTATAGGCCCAAATCTGCCGAAGGTTCTTAACAGAAAATTCTCATCTACCTGAAAGTTTAAAAAACCAACAACTATGGTATAGTGTACAAAAAGGCATTGGAACATGCCTGATTAATCCTTGCCCTTACCAAAGACAATTTTTCAGCAAAGATGAGAACTAACTGTTCCCGCTCAAACTTTCTGCCTCAGCGAACTTATTTTTCTATAAGACTAAAATTTCTTTAACTGCTTGTTCCTAACAAAAAGAACATCTTGAAAACTTCTTTTGTTTGAAGCAATGACTGCAATGTATTAAAATTAACTGTTGAACAAGGGTATGGTAGGAACAACAGCAGAGCACAATGGAGCACACTTATCCCATTCATGTTTGCTCCCCAAAGAAAGAAGCAAAATAGCAGGTACAAACTTATGAACTTGTAGCCAGAATAAAAATTTAAAACACAATTAAGAACCTTTGGTGAGAGGTTCCCAACATATAAATTGGTAGTTTGAGGGTCTCCATCATCAAATGACCCATACTTCAGGTCGAAATAATCTGGTGGCTCATCAAAATGACTAGAGGGCTGCAAAAAAAGAAGAACAACATATAATCTTAAAAAAAAAAAAAGAACATATGTAAATCATGTGCATGCCGTTGTGTTTCTACTTAATATATGGTTGTTTACTCTACTCACAGCTAGCTCAGTAATTGGTGTTTTGGAACTGACTTCTAAATTTCAGCACCTTAACACCATTATCAATATCACCAAGGTTAGATGCAATTTTTTTTCTAAGAAGAATGAACATAAACAAATTGCATGAACTAGTTGCAAACCTCAGTTTGAACTTCCATTTTGTTGTTCAATTAACTCATCTGCTTTACAAGTTTCTATTATTTGTAGATTTTCTCAGCATTATGCTTCAATAACTTCAACCTGCACCCATCCAAATAAGAAAAAGAATGAAGAGTAAGTTGTCAAGTGAAAGAGAACTTACGGCAGAGGAGATGGAGCTGTTGTTATTGCGAGCTTCCCGCTCCTGGTTTCGTTTTTCTCTCATCTCTTGCTCATATTTTAGCTCCTCCAGAAACTTGTCTATGGCTCTTGTCTTTCCTTTTTCCTTCTCCTTTGGCTTCTCCTCATCCCTCTGTGATCATTAAAATCATACAATTACATATGATGATAAAACAACCACATATGCAGAATGTGGTAGTTGCTCTGCTTAATTGAATGATCAAATACTATGTTTTGTAAGCAGATTTAACTTGGAGACATAATTCTGCATATAATTATTTGTAGAATATGCACAGTAAGCTTACAAATTTCTTTTAAAGAATAAATAGGTTGGAGTGAGAAATTTACAATAACCCAGATAGTACAGTACTAAAAATTGCATGTAGTCAATGGATGGTTATTTCAGAGTTCCGTAGAAACCAAATCAGAACCAGAGACAACCTGTATAGAATTATATTGCTTCTGTTTTCGGTTAAGCTAGTTTCCATATTTCTCAATGTGCTAAATTAATATTTGATACTTCTTTAACTTTAAGAGACCTCTGTAAACGAAAATTTTAACAAAATGTTTTGATGTGCAGAATAGATATGTAATGATATCTACAATAAAGCAAGATTAATATCCTTGAAGAGCGGAGACAGTATACAATAAATTGTCCTTACCTTTCTCTCTGGTTCTTTTGGTTGTGATGATGGAGGCAAGAAGGATGGAACATACCTGAATATTAGAAATACATCAAATAACACCAGATACATATTGATCTTATTACAAAAATGGTGACGAAACTTAACCATAATTACTAAGCATAATCTCATAAACGAACTCTCTCAGACGCATGGGAATGGTGTACTAATCCTTGCACATAATATTCAATTATTTATCGACTTATGGGGAATTTCAGAAAAATCTTCAAGATCCAAAAATTAATTATGTAATTTTCAGCACATTACTACCGTTTTTCAAAACAATAGCATAATAATAAACTAGGAATGATTTAACACTAATCCTTGAAACTTATATTCAGTACAAGGAAAAGGAAGCAAAATATTAAATAACAATCCTTCAGAACAGAGTATAAAACTAAATATTTATACCAAAGGAAAGATAGCTCACTAATACCAAATAACACTTGATATTGACTAATTCTACAGTAGCTTAAAGGCTACACCATCTACCTGTTGCTATTGACTAATTCTACTGGTAAAACCAATACCACTACGTGCACCTTTTTTTCAATTCAAGTGCATTCCATTTACCTACTTCCCTTCTTTGAAAGAGACATCCCTTCTTTGGATTGTGAACCTGCCATTGGCCCATTTTTTATTTAAATTAATGTGCACAAAAATTGAATAAATGAGCAATACACTATATACAACATGAAATATTTAGCACACAATGAAATCAAGGTCAAATAGTTGGATTATGGCACTTCCAATATACAAAAAGTTGTCCTGTGACCTCTATTCTAAAGTGCTGCTTGCATAGCTTTTGGATTTTTGTGATGAAAAATACCAAGAAAATCCTTTAATTCTTTTTGAGCCAATTAATTTGCTCTATTTTTTTTGTACAAAAGGCATTTAGGCAGTCATTAATAAAATATTGAAAGATGTTAACATATAATTGTATAAACTTGAAGGATTATTCTGCTATTCACTTGAAGAAACTAAATATAAAATTTAACCTTGTGAATCATTCTCATGCTTCTTATTTGGGTCAATGAAGCCTCCTCTGACAAAGCTCTTTGCTCCAGGTGTGCTTTCACTCTTAAATGACTCGACAAACTCAGCATACACACGGGCTGCTTCATCCTCCTCCCTCTTTGCGAAATTTCAATAAATTTGTATCAGAAAAGAATAACTTTAAATATAGTACCTTAACACCCATATCCATATTACTTCAGTTGAGTCAGGAACCATTATGTAACAGAATGTACATTATTTTACTTTAGCCATACCTGCTGGGTACAAAATTGCCAGCCATTTCTTATTGGATTAGTTTTGTGAATGAAGCAGGGCTTAAATTCGAAACAATTATTGAGGCTCGACTAAAAACTGTCAAGTACCAGCAAGCACTGGTACAAATTGCAATGTTACCAAGTGTGTACCAACCACAGCTGCAGTACTACTCGTAAAAAAGTTCCTGCACTCTGTTTACCTATCCTTAGTTTCTCTAATTGAATCTTGGGTGTGTTTTCTATTAAAGTGTGTGCTTGTTCTTCTTTAGGCTTCTTCAATGACTTTCAATGCCGAGATCACAAATTATTCAAAGGATACTTGTTATTCTCACACAAACAAACGTAAAAACTGAGAGATAGAAGGTAAATGGAAGAGAGGAAAAAAATGGATAGTCGGTACCTTCTTTCTAGCCTCCTCAGCTTCCCTGTGCCTGATAAAGGACTTTTTTGAACTCATTTCGTTTAGATTTCCAAAATACTTCTGAAAATATTAAAATAAAAAATTAAGAAGAAATAAAAAAAAAAATCATGAATATTCAGTCCTTCAGTTCAGAAAACAAATTATCTTGTTAGTTTGCCAGCGAGTTGCGCAACTTGATGTTACCAACATGCGGTATTAAACTACTAACGAGCAGTACAGAAAGACTCCCTTCTTTTGGTATTTTCGTCTAGTTTGATCAAAACTTCAGACTGGAATGTACTAAGCCTTTGGATTTTCTCTGATCTCAACTAAATGCTGATTGTAAGTAGCAACAAATAAACAGCAAAAAGAAGAATTATTATGTCAGTACCCGCAAGGTATGAAGCGTGTCTCACTCGCTAGCGGAACAGGTAAGGCGAAAAAATGACTAGTAGAGCAGATCGCAGAGAGTACAACGTTAGAGAGCGAAGTCGGGGAAGAGGGGGC
Organism: Schoenoplectus tabernaemontani; assembly: GCA_037127355.1. Classification (NCBI taxonomy): domain Eukaryota; kingdom Viridiplantae; phylum Streptophyta; class Magnoliopsida; order Poales; family Cyperaceae; genus Schoenoplectus; species Schoenoplectus tabernaemontani. Next base: position 16,541,721 of record CM073750.1, on the reverse strand, counting down.
CTGGGGGGAGGAGCTAGGGTTTCCAGTTAGCTCGCGGTCGAAGACGGTTCGATTAATTGCACCTGCACGGACAATATTCGATGGTGTCTGTATCCACCGGTTTTTTTTAATATATAATTAGTATTAAATTAATATTATTATTAATAAGGCAGAGTAACGGTTATTTTTATAACTACGAATAACAGCGCTGATACTGACGTAAAGTGATGTGTATTTTGTTAAGCTAATAAATATCCTAATTTTACTCAATTTCAGCCGCAAGCGTTACGGCCTAGTCAAGTAGTAATTGGGGTGTCGAACCACAAGGACAATGGTGAATTACCAGTTCTAACAAGTTTCACTAATCTAGACAATCGAAAGAGAGTTTTTGTATTAAAATAAAAGCGCATTAATCTAACAACAACGACTGGAAAGTTTATCAAATTAAGGATCCTAGGGGTTTTCGGTTTCACTCTCACTCGTTTAGTCAATTCACTCTATTTGATATTTTAGTTTGTTCTTGTGTTTGTGGGGGATTCAATCTCAGATTTAGTATCAAATTTACACTTTTGTGGCTTGATATCGTACCTAAACAATTTGGGTTTCACGATTAAGTATTTCACCTTACAAGTCTAATCCCATTAAGATCGGTGAATCACTTTGGCATAACCTAGATTTTGTACTTCTCATTTCGGTACTTCACATAATTTCTAGGGTTTTCTCGGTTTTCCCTTAGGTAATAAGTTTCACGATTAAGTACTTTGCCTACGACCTAAATCACTATTTTGGGTCAGAAGATTCAGCTCCACCTTTCGGTTTCCGCTTTCACTTCTATGATAACATGCAGTTGATTAAAACTAGGCATTCAATTTAGACAAAACAACAATCACAAACAACAAGAACTAAAAGATCATCAAATGAGTAAATTAAACCATTCGAGTTATCGAGTTTACACCTAGACCCCTAGAAGGATGTCTAGCCACAAATCATGTCAAAGATTGTATCAAAATTCATGTTTAAACAACAGTACAACATGAGAAAAGAGTAAAGAAAAGAATAAACCAAGAAGATCTACGATTTCTCGCCCAGTTCTTGAGTTCTCCTTCAAATTCTCCCTCTCATGGTGTTCTTCCTCTTCTTTCTTGCCTTAGAACTCTTCTTCAGTCAGTTGAGAGATATCTGGGACGAAGGGGTGTCAAAATCTATTAATTCCAATGAGAAAACCGCTTTAAAACTGTCAATTTGCGCTGCCAGCCCAAAAATTGCGGTCCGTAATTTTTTCATTTTTTTCCAAAACGAACCAGAGAGCATTTGCGGTCCGCAATTTTTGTATGAGAATGTTTTTAACTTGATTTCTTCGTGTAAATCCGACCCATCTCGTTCCAAGCATTATTTCTCATGTTAACATCTTTGTTTACACTCAATTACCCGCAAAATAATAAGAAATGCAGCAGTATCTCGAACTCGACATAAAAACTAAATAAATTCTTAACAATTAACATAAAATGCATAGTTTTTGAGATAAAAACCTTAATTAAATATAATATATAAATGAGACTTATCAAATTCCCCAAACTTAAACCTTGTTTGTTCCTAAGCAAGATTCAGTCGGAGACCTAGGGTACATCTCTACACTAAGCAAAGTTCCAAGAAAATCTAACCTACATGCAAAAGGTCGTGGGTTATTTGAAAAAAGGTGACTAACCCTAAACAAATCCTTTCAAATTTGTTCGGCCATTAATCAGAGTTTTGGAAAAAAAGCCTTGGGAATTGTTTGTTATTTCCGATGTGGTGTTTTACTCGAGGAGTTTTACCTCAGACTCCTACTTTCAATGTAATGCCCTAGAATCTTTCCAAAAATGATGAATACTTAAGTTTTTCCTTCCCCTCAACTATGAAATGAAACCAAAAAAATCCATAAAAGAAGAAAAATTACAGTGTTAATCATGAACCTCGCGCAGGTTATTTTTGTGTAGCTCAAAGCTTTATTAAGAAATCATAATTGCGCACATGAGACTACCTCGTGCCGTGTTGGGGGTTAAGGAGTTTCATAATACCACCCTAGCATATTTGAGGCTTAATTTGATCTTATTTGAATCGGAATTTTTCTTTTTATTTGTTTGTGAATGTCACGGCATGTGTACTCTTAACCATGGTGCCTCGATAATTTGAACCTTCTAAAGATTTACATATTGATTTTCAGGTCCTTTTGATTGATTTTTTTTTAGAAGCACCGGTCGACACTTACCATAAGCACTCTTTCTTAATTAAGTTTTTCATTTAAAATAAACAAACAAATTGGATTTCCAAGGTTTGATAAAAAATTTTGAGAGGACGTCAATTTTTAAACACTCATCATTCTAGAAACTTCCTAGGACATATTCTTTTCTGATTTTTCGGACCCGAGAACCTTTTTCATTCACCACATGTTATTTTAGAAAAATTTGTATATTCCCGTATCAATTTCCCAAAATTTTCAACGAGACTACTCCTTTGCCAAAATTTCCCTTAGGGTTTTTCAAAAATTTTTGCAAAATTACCCACTAAATTTTGAATTTCTAAAAAAATACAACAATCTTAATTAACAACTACATGCTATGCAGATACAAGTAAGTTTCAAATACTCCCCCAAACTTAAATCAAGTATTGTCCTCAATGTGTGAAAGAAAAGAAAGGTATAAAGAACTTACAATGGAAGAAGACAATGGAGGCGGGCGGGGTTGAGGCGGGTCCCTCGATCTCTAGGCGGGGGGTTGAGATTTGGAGAGAGAGTAGCTCAATCTCTCCTATAGTATCGACAAGCTTGATGCAGACAACTTTTTTGTATCTATACCCGTATCGCTAGCGCCAACGCCATTTATTGTAGTAGCGACTAAAATTTTTCTCTCTAATCCTTTAATTTGTTTGGCAGTTACGTCAAAATCTCTTTATTCTTTCAAAGTTTAGTTATGACATCTCTCAATCAAAGACCAAGCCCCTTCGTTACTTTTCGTAACCTTTTACCCTCACACTCTCCTCTTTCGCGGTCTCTCATCTTCTTCCCTGACCCCCACCACCCAACCTCGTCCCATTCGTGATGCCCCTTCATCTCGTCTATCTCCCTCACTCGATCGCTCTACCTCGCTCCACCCCTCTCACTTCACTAGAAAAATTGAAAAGTATCCTGGATCTGGATCAGGACCACTATCCAGTTTTAGTGTATTTTCAAGCTTATCACGGGTTGATGAGAAAACTATCCAATCTTCATTTGAAGATCCCAGAAAATGTGTATCAGTCCAAGTTCCTTCCGGTATGGAAGTTTGGTGAATTTATATATCAGCATGAAGCAAACACTATTTGCTGACATGTCCATTGGTTTACTTTGGTTAGGGTCTAGTATGAAAGCTTACGAGGCTTGCTTGATAATAGAAAAGTTTTGTTATATCAGAACCAAATCTTATTTATTTCTTTTTATTAACCCTTATATATAACTTAATTGATTTCATTTTTGTTTTTCAATTTATAACTTTTTAGAAAACAGGAAGAATATAGAGCTCGAGGCATCTAGAAGGAATCAAAGGTTGCTAAGTTTATAATTTATGAAATGTTTAAATTCAAATTCATTTGTTGAATTGCCAGGGTAGTTGCAGGTCCTCAAGTCATCACTTATATCCTTGTACTCTGTTAAGTTCAGAAAATTCCCAACCTTAGTGCTAAATTCCTCATATAACTTAGCAAGAGCATCTTTTGAGAAAGCATATGCTTTAAATTAGAGCCGCAAATATAAAATTGCCCCAATCCTCTATTAAGATTAATTAGAAGTCAAAATCTGTAATGTCAGATTTCTAAATTTACCCCTGACATCTCAAATCTGATAAGAACTGACAAGAATAATTTCAGTTCTAATTTCAGAAAGATAAGGTAGGACGTGTAGGAACATGATGTAGTTGCATTTTTTAGCATGTTTTATTTTTAGTTATTGCTATTGTAAGGGCATAATTAGTGGTTGCACAGGTTTAGAATAGTTTTATTTTTTGTCAACAGGTAGCTAGAAAAAGCCATCTGGTTTAAGTATTTATTTATGGTTATTGTAAACTATATCTATACTATATTATAAAAGCGTATGTAATCGAGATAGTTTTTAAAATTAGATTTGTTATGCAGGTGATTTTCCTGATAATCTACAAGGTCTCAAAGAATTTGGAGAAACAAGTTAAATGATTTTAGAATTGTGCTTTCTCAAAAGCTCTACATGCTGGTATTGAGCCTGCTTTAGTATTAAAATCCAAACTTGCATTCCTTTATTTCCCTTTATTCAGCAAATGCACTTGATCTGTTCCTTATTCATTGACTTCATTTATCCCTGATTTGCCATAACACACTATATTTAACCAAAAATGAGGTTTGTTCACCAGTACTTTGCCTTTTGCTTATTTTCCTCCTCGCAGCTTTTCTACTAATGTGCAATGTTAAATTATTTATAGGAAACAAACATAATGATGATAATTTTAAATATAATCATTTCATTTCAGAAACTTACAAGGTTCAAATGAATACTTTCAGAGATTAGCTTGGTCGCATATTGGGACCTATGTGGCTTTGACCAGGAGGGTCTTTTCGCTGACCTAACCAAGAAGTTTGTGTCATTTTTATTGTATTGTTACATTATTTTTCTCTATTTATTAATTAAAAGGATATTGGATTTAGAAGGATTGAGGATTTGGACTGACTTATGTTTTGCACGAATATCAGATGATGTTCGGAGTTATAAAAGATGAGAGAAAGATATGCCAACCAAGGGATTTGGTGTCAATCCAAAAAATATTATGTCAACATTGACTACGTCCATCTGAAGAATTTGGCTTTATACTGTATTTTTGTAACATTAGTGAATAATATATTATTGTATTAAAAAAATCTTGAGTGTGCATTTTTTTTTCATTTATGTAATCTTTGACAATGTGAATGATAAATGTTATTGCACATAATTTATTTGATTTATTTGTCTCGAATGTAAATTATAGCTCATAGTATATAGATGATCAAAGAATGAATATAAAAATAATAGTATATTTATGTACAAAAAATATTCCCAACATTGTTACATTAATGATTATGCTAGCAGCCAAGTTGCTTGCCTAGTAGTGACAAACATAGTAGTGACGAATATTTTACCATTAGTGTTATTATAGTAGTGGATTTAATCGAAACAACATAGATTTCTTTAGATAGCGAGCTATAGATGTAGTGACAGTTTAAGACGATACAACAATAATGGTTGCAGCAGTTATAAGACCGCTACTATAATCCTTTGGTACAAATATATAGTGGCGGAAATTAAGTAACAAAAAGACCGCTACTAGAACCGATTATGACCGCTACTAAATTAATTTTAGCCGCTACTATATGATTTTTTTCTAGTAGTGTCGGTCTTTTTCGTCCACAACAAACTCACTTCTTCTTCACTTTGAGAGCACTCAGCCAGTCGGTTTCACATTTCTTCAGTAATCTTTTATGCAATGTCTGAAAACCATTATCTTTTGCTCTACAAGTGCTCACTGAGTCATCGTGCTTTTGTTAGTTTGTAATAATCTTGAAGTCAATAATACGATAAATTTGTTATATAAAGCTTTGTTCATGAATTGGATATTTAAACGATATTTTGTTTCCTTGAGTATTATTGAATTTATGAATCATTCCGAGTTCATGACTGGAATTGTGAAACTTCATAATATAGAATATACTCTTAAAAGTCACTAACCAAGGTAATTAGCGGGAACACTAATTAACAGTTATCGGGTTAGTATGTGGATTAAATGATGGTCAAGTTTTACGGACCATAGACAAAGAGTTGTCATTTTAATCACATAGATAGATGTTCAAGGAACATCGTATTTGATAGACCCGAATGAAACATTAAATGGAATTGTGTTCGTGTCATTAATGTTTTCGTTCGGATTAAATTCTAAAGTATGAGGTATTCATCTTTCCTACATAGGATATGTATGTGTGTGATTTCTACCAAACGTTATCCGTAAAGGTGGCTATAAAGGTAGCTCTTCGGTATACATAACTTATGCGGAGGAAGAGATGGTTTGCCAAAAGTACTATTGTCCCTCATATTTCTATATGAGTTATAGCATCATCTGGGCCCCTTGATAGAGTAAGATTATCGCTAGCAAGGTATAATTACAAGAGTAATTATATTTGATAATTTACTCGGGATCAAGAAAAGATTAAGTTTGCAAGGATGACACATACCTACCTTGAAACGATCTGATAAAATTTATGAGACAAAAGAATTAAACACAAGTAAATAGTTTATCGGATCATGATATTGTACGAGTACATCATCATCATGTGTAATTGGATGGTCATAGTGCATTACGCGATGCCTCCTATGATTATAGAAGTTAAAACGGTTTTAACTCTTTTACCAACATAACACGGATCTGTCGGGTCACACGTATAGGAGTTAATCGGAGAATCTTATTGATTAATTATGAATTGTTTATAATTAATAATAAGATGGTTATAATTAATTATATATGATATAATTATATTTGTCATAGAGATGACAAGAAGCAAAAATCGATTGAATTTATAACGTGTTGGACACGTCGTATAAATTAATAAAACAACAACCGAAAAAAATATAATTGTAGATGACAATTATATATATATTTGATTTGGATTTTAAATGTTAATTATGGATTTGAATTATGGGCCAAAAGCCCATTAATAATTAAAGCCTTAATTAATAATTAAAAGCCCAAAATCGAAAAAAGCCCAAAATCCAAAAGCCCAAGGGTACTTCGGTAATTTGGCCAAAAGCCCAATGGCAAACTTGTAAATTTGGACCTTAGATGACATCATGCATGACATCATGCATGACATCATATATGACATCATCCATGACATCATCCATGACATCATATATGACATCATCCATGACATCATCCTCAAGGGTATTTTAGTCTTTTCACTTTGAAACCTCCTTACTATTCACGAGGGCATTTTGGTAATTTATCAATTCCATTTTTTCTATAAATAGAGGGGTAGGGTGAGAGAAAAAGTTCCACCAAATCGCTCTACTTTCTCTCTCTCGGTATACGGTTGTTTCGAATTCACGGGATCGGTGAATAGTGTTTTTACGAAAGTTGCGGTATTTACGCACATTTGTGAAACGAATTACTGCGAGTCGTGAATAGTACTATTTCGTCTTTTCTCGGGTGAATAGTGTTTTTGCGAAAAACCGCGGTTTACGATTTACGGCAAAAGAAATAAGCGCTCTCCGTTAGTCCCGGTGGATAACCTACGAGAGGCATCGACGTTTGGTGCTCCGAGACAAGCCGATTTTCATTCCAATTAAAATTTGGAAGCGAGGTATAACATCTTATGTTAATCTATTTAATTGTTAAGTAGATTAATATTTTAGAAATCAATCATGGAGTAGATCAATAAAGGTTTAAAGAGGTGTGTATCTCTCGATAATCATCCGACACATCACTTTAACCCTAAGCTTAAGTTAGAAGTAAAATAATATTTTACCGTCTTTTGTAAAGGATTAAATGTCTGTAACTCTCGGTTATTATCCGACATACTTTAATCCCTAACTTAAGTAGAAGTAAAATTTTTGTTCTACGGTCTTTCCGCAGCTTGAGCATTAATGGGATTTGGGCATTCCGAATCCCTACAGTGGTATCAGAGCAAAGGCTCTCCCGCTGATTGATTTTCTAAAAGGTTATATCTTATGCAAATAAGATATATATACCCCGTATCGGTTTAATTCTTAGATTTGCAGGTTAAAGTCCAAACCAAATAAAATTGGATTTTCTTGGTTCGGCTCAGTCAACTAAGAAAGTTAAATTAGATTTAAGCTTTCTTTATACTTTCTTTATACTTTCTTTACGCTTTCTTTTCGAAAACTTTCGATTGTGAAAAGTATATCTAAGAATGTGATGAAGCAATAAAGTACCTGAGTAAGAGCTGTTGATCTCCACACATAAAAGATAAGGTGATGTCAAAGAAAGATGGGAAGTGGATACCTTCGGTATTCTTTACGACAAGCCCTTTTATGTGTCACGATAAGCGGCCCAAAAGGAACTTTGTCACGTTACCAAATTACTTTTGCGCTTTCGAAGCATGGCAAATGTAACTCTTTTGCTTTTTCGGAAATATTTTGTTATGAAAAGTATATCTAAGAATGTGATGAAGCATAAAGTACACGAGTAAGAGTGTTGATCTCCACACATAAAAGATAAGGTGATGTCAAAGAAAGATGGGAAGTGGATACCTTCGGTATTCTTTACGACGAGCCCTTTTACGTGTCACGATAAGCGTCCCAAAAGGAACTTTGTCACGTTACCAAATTACTTTTGCGCTTTCGAAGCATGACAAATGTAACTCTTTTGTTTTTCGAAAACCTTGGTTATGAAAAGTATATCTATGAATGTGATGAAGCAATAAAGTACACGAGTAAGAGTTTGTTGATCTCCACACTTTGAAAGAGATGGTTAAATGTCTAGGAAAGATTGAATTTAAAGTGGTCCTCGTGACCCCAATCTTTCTGGGAGCCCTTTTACGTGTCCTGATAACTGGCCCAAAAGGAACTTTGTCACGTTATCAAATTGCTTTCTCGTACCAAAAAGAATTAACTGTTTTGAAACCATATAAAACGTTTATATGTTTTTTACGGTATAAGTAAAGAAGAAAGATATAGCTGCAAAATAAAGAATTGAGAACTGATAGAAATATACGTGACTGATTCATGTATATATATACAAAATGTTTGTATGAGCAGGTAAATTAGATTTACTGCTTTAATATGAAATGTATCTTATCATAGATGCAAAGCTACTTCTATTGGATAGATAGTAGTTATATACGTGACTGATTCATATATATATATATAAAATGTTTGTATGAGCAGGTAAATTAGATTTACTGCTTTGATATGAAATGTATCTTATCATAGATGCAAAGCTACTTCTATTGGATAGATAGTAGTTATATACGTGACTGATTCATGTATATATACAAAATGTTTGTATGAGCTGGTATATTGGATTTACCGCTTTGATAATAAATGAGTAAATTAGATTTATCATTTTAAGGAACCGTGAAAGAATGTTATGTCAAAGAAAAGGCTGGAAAAGGAACTTTCAATGGTCTTTACGCGGACGTCTTTTCACGTGTTCATAAATTCATTTAAAGTCGGCTTAATAAAGCGACTAATTATAAATGTGTAAATTAGATTTATCATTTTTAAGAAACCGTGAAGAAAGGTTGTGTCAAAGAAAAGGCGGAAAAGGAACTTTCGGTGGTCTTTACGCGGACATCTTTTACGTGTTCGTAAGTCATTTAAAGTCGGTTTAACAAGTGATTTGCTTACTTACGATGTTAAATCAAAAAATTAAGTAATATGCCCTACCTACTCTGTCCTCGCATATCATTGTTCATTGGCGGACGTGACTACTCGGTAGGCGTCACCTTTTACCTTTGGTTTTCGAGGGTTATGTCGAGACATAACGAACCAAATAGAGTGAGGTTACTTACCAATGATTTCCAAAACAGTTTTGGGCTTGGGGCAAAGTTTCGTTAAAACATATGATGTTTAGCGAAACCAAGAATCACATAGAGATGTGATTAGCAAAGAGTTGCTTACCTAAGATAATTAATAAATGAGTTATTCAACGATAACTTGATTATCAATGAAAATAGGGATCTTGGTCCTAACTACAAACGGGAATAGAACAAATTTGTAGTGGGAGTTTTATTTGAAATAAGACATTACATGAACAAAGCTAAAAATCTTTACATTTTAAACGTTGTAGCACATGGCTAAAGAAACTCTTACTAATATGTTCCGTGCGCTCATAATTATACTAAGACATGAGAAACTCGAGTACGTCCTTAACACACTAATCCTGCCACGACTGCGGTAAGGTTTGCACAACAAATGAAGTCACCATGTACAACAAGCACAAAGAAGATGAGCTTGATGTACAAAGTTTCTTGGTCAAGAAATTTAAGGTGACTAAATCTCTCTTTTGAGTCATAAGATGAGCGAGGCGGCTCTCTTGACACTCACATGCTCCGTATGACGAGCGATGTTGAGTAGTTGGAGAAGCTTAACGATCCATTGAGCAAAGAGTTTGCTACGGATGTTATCTAAACTCTTTCCTCCTAGCTATTCTAATTTCATCGGGAATTATCATATGCTAGGAATGGACAAGAGCTTGCGGGAGCTCCAGGGATGTTGAGGATCATTGATGGGGAGATGAAGAAGAGTTCTTCTATCCTCGTGATCCAAGAAGGTACGAGGAAGATTAAAAAGATGAAACGCAAAGTGACTCCTAAAGTGGCTACTAAGTACAAGGATAAAGGGAAGATGGTTCCTAATCGAACACTCCCAAAGCAAAAGCCTCTTCTATCTCTGGTGCTTTTCTTGTCAAAGTAAGGGTCATTGGAAGAGGAAGCGCCTAAGTATCTGGAGATGTAAGGATGGGAAAGGTTCCCAAGACTTGACTTAAGATATTTTTATTGTTGAAGTTAACGTTGTTACCTCTATTCATGATTGAGTATTGGATCTTTGGATCATGTGCTCATATTTGTTCAAATATAGAGGCACTAAATAATAGGAGAAAACTACGTAATAAGGAAATACAACTCAGAGTTGGAAACGATGCACAAGTTGCGGCCGTAACGATCGGAAGTATAGAGTTGTGTTTGCCTAGTGGGTTTATAATGGAACTTGAAAATGTATATTTTGTTCCAAGTATTTTCGAAACATCATTTCAATCTCATGTTTAGAAATGAATGGTTTCTCTTTTGTTATAAAGGACAATGGTTGTTCTATATACAAAGATGAGTTATATTATGGATCTTCTTTTATGATGAATGATCTTTATATACTTGAAATAGACAAACCTATATTTAACATCAATAAACGACTCAAAACATCTCATGAAAGTATGACTTTCATATGGCATTATCGCCTTGGTCATATAAACGAGAAACACATCAAAAGTTACATGAAGTTGGACTTCTTGGTAATTTTAATATTATGAATCTTGTTTACGTGAAAAATGACCAAATTGCCTTTCTCCAAGAAGGCGAAAGGACAAGTGACTTATTAGCCCTTATACACACAGATGTATGCGGACCAATGAGTACTTGTACAAGAAACAGTGATCGCTACTTTATCACGTTTACTGATGATTACAGTAGATATGATTATGTCTACTTGATGAGACATAAGTCTGAATCATTTGAAAAGTTCAAAGAATTCAGGTGAAGTAGAAAATCAAGCGAATAAAAGTATTAAGGCCTTACGGTTAGGCGACCGTGAAGGCGAATACTTAAGTTATGAGTTTATAATGTACTTAAAAGAATGTGGGATAGTCTCACAACTCACACCTCCGGAACGCATACAATGGAATGGTGTTTACGAGAGGAGGAATCGAACTCTGTTAGACATGGTTCGTTCCATGATGAGTAATACCACACTCCCAAAATATTTTGGGGGGCACGCACTAGCTACTACACTAATAATAAATAGGGTTTCATCCAAGTCGGTAGAAAAGACTCCATATGAGTTATGGTTTGGTAAGGTACCAAATATGTCTTATCTTAAAATTTGGGGTTGCAAGGTATTTGTCAAACGTTCGACTTCGACAAACTTGGACCCAAAGCCGACAAATGCTTTTTTGTAGGGTATCCTAAGGAAACGAAAGGATATTACTTCTATTATCGGTCAGAGAACAAGATAATTGTTGCTCGTCATGGTATATTTTTGGAGAAAAAGTTTCTCGCAAAAGGAAGTAGTGGGAGTAATGTAATACTTGAAGAAATTCAAGATACATCACACAATACAATATCGATCTTGATCGAGATAAACCCACCACTTGATTCTTCGGCTAATGAGCATTTGGAAGAACCAAATCTACAAATAGTTGTGGAAGAAGTTCTAGTCCCGAGCTCATCTACTTCAACGCAAGTTGAAATAGAACTAAATCCGCATCTTGATGTGGATGAAGTTCGACGACACGAAGAACAAGTGCTACGAAGGTCACATAGGACGGTCCGTGCACACGAAAGGTACATGGGAATGCATGAAGTCTCGGTATTTGATGCGAAGATCCTCGACCTATGCGGAAGCGATGGATAGACCCGACTACGATAAATGGTGGAGGCCATGAGATCGAAATACGGTCCATGTATGACAACAAGGTTTGGAACCTGGTTGCACCACTTGTTGGGGTAAAACCCATAGCTAACAAGTGGGTTTTTTAAAAGAAAAACAGGCATGGATGATAATATGACTGTTTACAAAGTACGGCTAGTAGCGAAAGGTTTCAAGCAAATTCTCGACGTAGATTATGATGAAACTTTTTCGTCCGTAGCTATGTTTAAGTCAATTCGGATGTTCCTAGCAATTATCGTATTTCATGATTATGAAATATGGCAGATGGATGTCAAAACCGCCTTCCTAAATGGAAATTTGGAAGAGGACGTGTATATGATACAACCCATAAGTTTTGAGGATCCAAAGAATGCTGGGAAGTTATGCAAACTTCTCAGATCCATTATGGATTGAAGCAAGCATCACGGAGTTGGAATCTTTGATTTGACGAAGAAGTCAAACAGTTTGACTTCGTCAGATGCGAAGAAGAACATTGTGTATACGGAAAAAACTAGTGGGAGTGTCATCGCTATTTTAACCTCTATGTGGACGATATACTCTTAATGGGAAATAATATTCCCTATTGCAATCGACCAAATCTTCATTAAAGAAAGTGTTCTCAATGAAAGATTTGGGCGAGACTGTCTATATACTAGGCATAAAGATCTATAGAGATAGATCTAAGAGACTTATTGGATTAAGTCAAAGTATATACATTGATAAAGTCTTGAATCGGTTCGAAAGACGTAGAATTCTAAGAAAAGATTTACGCGATGAATCATGGTGCACGGCTTAGCAAGACTCGGTGTCCTTTGACAACGATGAGCAAAACATAATGAGTAGAGTACCATATGCTTCGGCTATTGGCTCTATCATGTACGCCATGTTGTGCACTCGCCACGATGTCTCGTACGCTTGGAGTGTGACGAGTAGATATCGAGCTAATCCATGCTAGAGCACTTTGGAATGCTTGCAAAGAATATCTTTAAGTACTTAAGAAGAACTAAGGATATGTTTCTCATCTACGGTGTTGACTCGGAGCTCGTGGTAAGTGATTACACGAGACGTTATCACCTCATATGAAAAATCATAAATAGAGCGACGTAAAGATTTGTAAAATTGACACCGTCGTAACACGGTGATCCACTTGTAAGATCTCTACCTCGGGCCAAGCACTAGTTGCACATATCTTCTATGGGTTTGAGACACATAGGAGATTGGTTTGTGAGATTTTCCTTTAAATCGAGAGATTTATAGAATAAAGAGATTTGTATAAGGCATGGCTCGATATGATTGACTCCAAGCTTAAGTGGGAGATTGTTAGTTTGTAATAATCTTGAAGTCAATAATACGATAAATTTGTTATATAAAGCTTTGTTCATGAATTGGATATTTAAACGATATTTTGTTTCCTTGAGTATTATTGAATTTATGAATCATTAGGAGTTCATGATTTGGAATTGTGAAACTTCATAATATAGAATATACTCTTAAAAGTCACTAACCAAGGTAATTAGCGGGAACACTAATTAACCGTTATCGAGTTAGTATGTGGATTAAATGATGGTCAAGTTTTACGGACCATAGACAAAGAGTTGTCATTTTAATCACATAGATAGATGTTCAAGGAACATCGTATTTGATAGACCCGAATGAAACATTAAATGGAATTGTGTTCGTGTCATTAATGTTTTCGTTCGATATTAAATTCTAAAGTATGAGGTATTCATCTTTCCTACATAGGATATGTATGTGTGTGATTTCTACCAAACGTTATCCGTAAAAGGTGGCTATAAAGGTAGCTCTTCGGTATACATAACTTATGCGGAGGAAGAGATGGTTTGCCAAAAGTACTATTGTCCCTCATATTTCTATATGAGTTATAAAGCATCATTTGGGCCCCTTGATAGAGTAAGATTATCTGCTAGCGGTATAATTACAAGAGTAATTATATTTGATAATTTACTCGGGATCAAGAAAAGATTAAGTTTGCAGGATGACACATACCTACCTTGAAACGATCGATAAATATGAGACAAAAGAATTAAACACAAGTAAATAGTTCTTGGATCATGATATTGTACAAGACATCATCATCTCGTGTAATTGGATGGTCATAGTGCATTACGCGGATGCCTCCTATGATTATAGAAGTTAAAACGGTTTTAACTCTATTTACCAACATAACACGGATCCTGTCGGGTCACACCGTATAGGAGTTAATCGGAGAATCTTATTGATTAATTATGAATTGTTTATAATTAATAATAAGATGGTTATAATTAATTATATATGATATAATTATATTTGTCATAGAGATGACAAGAAGCAAAAATCAGATTGAATTTATAACGTGTTGGACACGTCGTATAAATTCAAATAACAACAACCGAGAAAAAAATATAATTGTAGATGACAATTATATATATATTTGATTTGGATTTTAAATGTTAATTATGGATTTGAATTATGGGCCAAAAGCCCATTAATAATTAAAGCCTTAATTAATAATTAAAAGCCCAAAATCAGAAAAGCCCAAAATCCAAAAGCCCAAGGGTACTTCGGTAATTTGGCCAAAAGCCCAATGGCAAACTTGTAAATTTGGACCTTAGATGACATCATGCATGACATCATATATGACATCATCCATGACATCATCCATGACATCATATATGACATCATCCATGACATCATCCTCAAGGGTATTTTAGTCTTTTCACTTTGAAACCTCCTTACTATTCACGAGGGCATTTTGGTAATTTATCAATTCCATTTTTTCTATAAATAGAGGGGTAGGGTGAGAGAAAAAGTTCCACCAAATCAGTTCTACTTTCTCTCTCCCGGTATACGGTTGTTTCAGAATTCACGGGATCGGTGAATAGTGTTTTTACGAAAGTTGCGGTATTTCTGCACATTTGTGAAACGAAATTATCTTACAGTCGTGAATAGTACTATTTCGTCTTTTCTCGGGTGAATAGTGTTTTTGCGAAAAACGCGCGTTTACTGATTTCGCAAAAGAAATAAGCCGCTCTGGTTAGTCCTGGTGGATAACCTACGAGGCATCGACGTTTGGTGCTCCGAGACAAGCCGATTTTCATTCCAATTAAAATTTGGAAGCGAGGTATAACATCTTATGTTAATCTATTTAATTGTTAAGTAGATTAATATTTTAGAAATCAATCATGGAGTAGATCAATAAAGGTTTAAAGAGGTGTGTATCTCTCGATAATCATCCGACACATCACTTTAACCCTAAGCTTAAGTTAGAAGTAAAATAATATTTTACCGTCTTTTGTAAAGGATTAAATGTCTGTAACTCTCGGTTATTATCCGACATACTTTAATCCCTAACTTAAGTAAGAAGTAAAATTTTTGTTCTACGGTCTTTCCCGACTTGAGCATTAATGGGATTTGGGCATTCCGAATCCCTACAGCCTTTATCACTTTTTTTCTTGATTTTTCCTTCATAATCTCATTATGTTTCTCTTTTGTCACTGGATTAAAGACTTCAACCCTTAGAGTGGATGGTAGAGGTTGTAGCTCGACCTTGGGTGAGCTTGGAGGGTTTTGGGTCGAGTCTGAACCTTCTGAAGTTGAAAATGTGATAGCTGGGCAAAATTGCGGACCGCAAATTTCGGACTTCGGACCGCAATTTTGGCTCTGGAATTTTCTGCCTCAGTTTGTGTACTTTTTGCGGTCCGCAAATATTTCCTTCGGACCACAATTTTGTGAATTTTCTGCTGGCTCTTCTGTTTCTTGCCCCTTCCCTTCAGATTTTGAGATTTCTAACTCCATTTGTTTGAAAAATCTTTCAAATTCCTTATCAGCAGGATACGTGATCAATCGGTCAATCGGATCATCGACTGATAGTTTTTCAAATTCTTCTTTTACAATCACGTCAATCTTGTCCACCCTGCAAAAATTACCATCATTAGCGGGGTATTTCAAAGCTTTAAACATATCGAATTTGACTTTTTCTTTTCCGATCTCAAATGTGAGTTTTCCCCTTCTAACATCTATTTGTGTGCCGGCCGTATTTAAGAATGGCCGGCTAAGAATTAAAGGTGTATTGGAGTCCTCATCCATTTCTATTACGAAAAAATCTATCGGAATGTAAATTTTTTCCACTTGAAGAGGTAAAACCTCAACTTGCCCCACTGGATATTTTACTGATCCGTCCGCCAATTGTAAAGAATTTTTTATTGGCACTAACTCACCAACCCCAATCCTATCAAAAATAGATTTTGGCATTAGACTTACACTTGCCCCAATGTCACACAAAGCACGGTCGAATTTGGTGTTACCTATAGAACAAGATATGGTAAAACTACCCGGATCTTGCAACTTAGGAGGTAGTTTATTCATCACTATTGCGCTCACTTTTTCAGTCAAGGTTACCATTTCATCGTCTAATTTCCTCCTATTGGACAAGATATCTTTCAAAAACTTTGCATAGGTCGGCATTTGAGTGACAACATCGGTAAATAAAATGTTAACATTTAATTTCTTTAACAATTCAACAAACCTAGCATATTGTTTATCCAATTTTGTGTTAACAAATCTTTGAGGGTAAGGGATAAACCTGTGTGGGGGTACATACCTCGGTATGTCCCCCTTTACCTGATTCGGTGTTGGCGCATTGATGTTTCCCTTGTCAGCCTCTTGCTCCATCTCATCATGATTTTCTGGCCGGAAGTCGGGTTATTTCTGGTGCACATGAACTCCGGCATCTTGAGGCACCTCGGGTCCATCATATGCGGTTCCACTCCTCAAAGTGATGGCCTTAACGATTGCATTTGGATTGCAATCCGGTTTAGGCGGTAGCTGACCATGTTGGCGTGAAGACGACGATGTCAGTTGCGCCACTTATGTTTCTAAAAGTTTCTCATGAGTCGCTAGTAGGTCAACTTTCATGCTTAAATCCTTAATTTGGTCGGCCACCTGTTGGTTGACCCTCTTTTGGTCCTGCCTGAACTCCATTTGTTCTTGCATCATTTTTTCATTATTTGTTCCAAATTAGATTTTTGCGGAGCGCCTTGGTCAAATTGTCTCTGCCCGTATCCCTGATTTGATCGGTTCTGATTGGAACTTTGGTTCTGGTTTTGGGGTTGATCGTCTTGGTTGTTTCTTCAGGAGAATTTTGGGTGATTTCTCCATCTTGGGTAGTAAGAATTGGAGTAAGGGTTGTTTTGCGGTCGGTAATTGTTGTTGAGTACATTCACTTGCTCCGCATCCCCCTCGGCAGATCTTCCCCAATTGCAGTTTATGGCTAAGTGATCGCCTCTACCACAAATAGCATAAGTAGGTGATTGATGTACCGCTGAAATATTTTGGTTGGTCAAGCGGTCTATGTTCTTTTGCATCGCCTCCATTTGTGCTGTCAATTTGGTTGAAATATTCATCTCAATCACACCCGGTGCACCTCAAACGGGTCCTCTCATCGAGCACCATTGTTGTTGTCCCAACGCCATCTCATCAATCAATTTATAGGCATTCTGGGCGCTCATATTCATCAAATTGCCTCCTACCGCACTAATGTGAGGTTGGGGTTAGATGATAAGGCTCAATTATACATTATATCCAATTAGGGTTTTATCTCAAAAATTATATATTTTATATTAATCGTTAAAAATTTATTTAGTTTTATGTCGAGTTCGAGATACTGCTACATTTTATGTATTTTAGGGTTTTTGGAGCAAAAAAAGCGTGATAGTGAAGAACCCGAATGCAGAAGAGATCAAGACTGCACATGGACAATAAGTCACATTAAATTATGATAATAAAATCTCATATAATGATTGAGATTAAGTACTTATGTTGTAAATCTTGTTCTTAACTTTCCAACGAACTTGAAATCAACCCAATCATAGTTCAAATGAAAAAGATATGGCCAAAATACAATCAATGCGCAGTAAAATTCCAAAAGTGTTGTTCGCAATTATAGAACCCATCTTCTGCCAGTTCTATTTCAACTTGTACCCGAAATTACGAACCGCAATTATTGATGACTGGAGCGTGAATTTATATTTTGAAAGCTATTATTCATTGGAATTAAGAGATTTTTACACCCCTTCGTCCTAGACATCTCTCAACACTATGAAAAACTGATCCCAAGCAATAAGAAGAGGAGAACACCATTGGAGAAGAGATTAGAGAAGAAGAACTCAAGAATCGGACGAGAAATCAAAGATCTTCTTGGTGTATTATTTCTTTAACACTTTTCTCATGTTTGTGCTGTTGTTTAAACATGAATTTTTGTGCAATATTTGACATGATTTGTGGTTAGACACCCTTCTAGGGGTCTAGGTATAAACTTGATAACTCGGATGATTTAATTGTACTCATTTGTTGATATTTTAGTTCTTATTGTTTGTGATTGTTGTTTTGTCTAAATTGAATGCTTAGTTTTAATCAACTGTATATTACCTTAGAAGTGAAAGTGAAAATCAAAAGGTGGAACTAAATATTTTGATCTTAAACAGTAATTTAGATTGTAGACCAAATACTTAATCGTGAAACCTATTGCCTAAGAGAAAACTGAGGAAACCCTAGAAATTGCATGAAGTACCGAAAGATGAAATACAAAATCTAGGTTATGTCAAAGTGATTCATTGATCTTAATGAGTTTAGACTTGTAAGGTGAAGATCAAATAGAGTGAATCGACCAAACGAGTGAGAGTGAAGTCGAAAACCTCTAGAATATTTTATTTGATAAATTTTTCAGTTGTTGTTGTTGTTGAATTTATATTTTTATGCACTTTTAGTTTAATTCAAAACAATCGTTCGATTGTCTAGATTAGTGAACCTTGTGAGAACCGGTAGTTCGTCCTTGTCCTTGTGGTTCGACACCTCGACTACTAGAGATTTATTATTTGATTTTTAAATTATTCAAAAATACATAATTAATTCGATGAAAATGATTATTTAAAAATTAATAAATTTATTTTTCAACTTTTATTATTTTTTTATAATTTTCTGAAATTTTATTTTTTACAAATTTTTTAATTTTTTAGTACTATTAGATTTTTAAACAATTAAAAATAATAATTCGAATTAGTTAAAAATTATTATTAAAAAATATGATAAATTATTATTTTTATTTATTTATAAAAAAAAAAAAATTGGGCCGGGCCGGGGCCGTGGGCCGACCGGGGCCGTCCGTGGGAGTCCGGCCCCGGGGGCCAATGATGGGGCGGGTTCGGTTTTTTTAATTTGGACCGCCTTATAGGGCCGGACCGTTTGGGCCGTGCGGGGCCGTGGGCCGTGGGCCGTGTGGGGCCGTGGGCCGTCCGAGTTTGGGCCGGGCCAAACCGAGCCGGACCGTCTTGATACTCTACCGACTACTACTTGACTAAGCCGTGCGTTTGCGGCTGAAATTGAGTACAAATTAGGGTATTTTATTAGCTTAGCAGGAAACCCATCATTAGACCTAAATGCCTTTATTTGGTATTGATTGGTTAACCTCTAATTATTTGATACTAAATTATTATTTATATTAATAATATACCAACACATTATTGTAATCAATTGTCTCAATCATTTGGTTGACCTAAATGACTTTATTTGTTACTGAATTATTATTTATATTAATAATATACCAACACATTATTGTAATCAATTATCTCAATCATTTCTTTTCGGAATATGATATTATTTATACAAGTCATTGAAATTATTTATATTAGTTATTAGAGCACTTCGTTATATATGCTTATGCAAAGTAAACCTTTCATTAAGAGATTTGATGTTATTTATATTAAAAAAATATTATTTATATCAACTTAATAAGTTATTAACAGTTACTATAAATCAGTTCCTTTGTGAATCTATTTATAGTTACTGGCTCTATTATTAACAATAGTCATAACATCTATTAAGAATAAAATAAAAATTATTCATTGTTCACCATATTCTAAATTATATATATAACTTGATTTTTGTGTTTTTTTTGACCTTTTCACCGGTCAGAGGAGAAGTGTTGAAAAGATATTGATTATTGACTTTTTCTGAAGAGAAGAAATAAAAGAGAGATGCTAAAGCAGTTTAAAAAGAAAGCTTGAAGGACATAAATAAAAGGAAAAGTTACAATCAGTGTAGCGATTTGAAAATTTAAAAATTTGAAAATAGTTATTTGACTCACCGTCCTTACTAAAAAATAAAAAATCACTGATTCACGCGCTGTACAAAAGAGGAAAACACATCAGACATTGATTGAAGCTCTTTTATCACTAGTGATGCATTCACCCCAGCATTTCATCCTCTTTCGTCTCTCAGTGTCAGTTTCGTTTCGGTCCAACAGAATATTTTCGCTGTTGGCATTTTTTCCGATCTCAATATATTTGACCGTTCCACCGAAAATTCCTTCTGCCTTTACCGTGCTCCAGCTTGATAGTTTCCACTGTTTGTCCAGGGTTGAACCCTGGGATTTGACGGGGAATAAAATATGGAGACGTAGCCAGGGAATAATTATATTATTCCTAATATTTATTATGGTTGCGGTGTGATCCGGGTTGGAGTCTATGCAATAACAGCATTCACATCAACAAACTCCGAAGCAGTAATCAGCCAATTATAGCGGCACAAGCAATGTAAGTAGAAAATTCGTCAATTTCTCAGGTGAGGATAGAAGTTTCACACAGGGGTTTTAGGCTTTTAGCCCCTCTATCCACTTCTCTAACCCAGTCTCTGACCCGACCTCTAAACCCTCTCCGATGGCGACCTCCGCCTGCGTGCTCTCTGTCCCTCTGGGGCATCAGCCGAAATCCAAAGCTAAAACCGTTTATCCGCAACCCATTACATCTTTCGTAAAACCTAGACTCCTCGGACCCGCTCTTAAGTCGTCTCTCCTACTGGACGCGCCACCGAGCAAGGAATGCACTCAAAAACAAGATTTCTCTGCTGATGTAATGGACCTACCATGGATTCGCTGGATATCGCCTAACTTTCGGCCAGCCAAGCCGAACCTTAACTCCATTTTGAAGTTCAAAGAGGACTACTACAGCTTAAGGAAAAGACAGATAGAGTCCGAGACACAGGCGTGGGAGGAGGCGCTGAGGGAATACAAGGAACTGGAGATGACCATGCTGGAGAAAAAAATGGCACCGAGTTTGCCTTATGTCAAGTCTCTCTGTCTCAGCTGGTTTGAGCAGTTAAGAGAGGCTATTGAGAGAGACAAGAAGGTAGAGATGAGAAAGACCCGGAAGAAAGGACATGGGTATTATATAGGTACGAGGTTCATTGAAATTCAATTTCATCTGACACAGCAATTGTTATGCCATACTGAGTTATTTAACCACCATACAACTCCCGAATCCAACCATTTGTGCTTCCACCAAAATGAAATCTTTCTCGGCCTCAATTATGTTCACTTCAATTTGAATAAAACCTGAGCTGGGTTGTCATTACCCAACTAAGCTGCAATTGACTAGGCTAAGCAGCAACCCCCAGTGGCGGAGCTTGACCCAAAATCATGGGGGGCTAACATTTTTTTTTGTATATCCTTAGACCCTGCATCTCAAATTTTGGGGGCTGAAATGAAAAAAATAACATAATTACACTATTAAATATTATAAATCTTAACAGGTATATTAATTTTCAAAATTTATGCACCCCAAATCCTCACTAAGCTCCGCCCCTGCAGCAACTATGCATGATCCTCAATCTGACAGAAAATGCAATAGAACACAGCCAACACTACAAAAATACAAACTCATGGTAAAAATAGGAGTATCTGTTCAACCATTCTTCATTCTTATTTCAATAATGTTATTATGATTTACATTATTTGTGGTTAAATTTCACCTTTATCCTTCCAAAACCACAAAATGCGATGTATGTCATACAAAATTGAGAAAAAAAACTGTTTTTTAAGCATGTTTAAGCATGTGAAGCTTGGACCTGTAATTGTCCCTCTCAACCTTAGAAAAATAAAAAGAGAGAGGGAAAGAAGTAAAAATAAAGCTCAGACAAATCTTCCTTTCCGGCATTGCCCCTGGCAACAAAAGAGCAAAAGAGGAGCTCTTTTATCATGTTTTCAAGAAACAGGTTGAGGTGCATGGGTGAATTTGATTTTTTTTCTCTCGTGGTAGTACAGACAAGAATGACCCTTTATTCATACCTAATATCTATTTTATAGGAGTATTGCCATCAGATAAGTTGGCAGTGATAGTGATGAGTAAGGTAATGGAGTTAATACTGCCGCGCAAGTTCGACAGGTCGGTACCTTTGATCCAGGTGGCAATCAAAGTTGGCGAGGCCATCGAGCAAGAGGTACTTGTTATTTATTTTTTTAAAACTTTGCATGGCATTTTTAGGTCCATCCACTGGTACACCTCGTATGTTGTCGTAATAGTGAATATTCCCAATATAATTTGATATATTACAAGCATCGATAATCGCGTGACTGAAAAACATATTCTGAAAGAACCTCATATTTCTGTCCTTTAGTTGCTGAATTGTAAGTCATATGAATTTTATATATAACATAATGGATATCCGACCAAGTTTATATGAAGCACTTGCACAATTTTGTAATTACTTTGGCTTACATTATCCTCCCTACAGGCTAAGGTCCAGGCTTATCTGAAAAACACCAAAAATTCAGAAATGTCAATACATGAAGAGGAAAACAAAGATAACAAGATACCAAGAAAAGAATACCTGACACGAGGGAAGAGGATATCTGCCATGGTCAAGGCAAGAAAAATTGGCAAAGTCCAAAAACTAATTAAGGAAGAGCTCGAGGTAAAGCCCTGGTCAAAGGAAGTCCAAGCACAGGTATACTGTTATATATCTTGTTTTTTTTTTATCTAGGTCATGATATCTCAAATCATAAATTTTCACCTAGGTACTGTTCCTGCAGTAGTATATGCAGAGGTGCACTCTGCCTCAATTTAGCAAAATTGCTGTACTTGGCTTAAAATATCCCTCAGTTAAACCTTAATCATGCAGTTAGACCATAAGCTAAACTTCTAACTAAAATAAGCCAGCCCAAACATAACAAGTAATATGTGAAGGATGGTCGGACAAAAGGAGTACCCAGAACTTACAATAGAATTATCAGTTTGATTCTTTTTCTAATCTCTTTCTTTTTCTTTTTAATTTTTCAACCTGAGCTATTTGTTTCTGAAGTGATTTTTTTGAAATGATAATAAGTACATTTCAAGTTAATAAACTTTATTAACCTCTATCTCTTGTGCAGCTGGGGACAAGATTGATAGATTTATTAATTGAATCAGCATTTATACAGCCACCACTGAACCGAGATAGTGATGCTTCATTTGAAATTCGACCTGCATTTAGGCATTACCGCACAACAGTTCCAATGGAAGATAGGTATTGCTATTATTTGATTATTTAATTTTTAGGCCTTCTTTTATTTTCTCTGCATTTTTCCTAGGCAATTTCAAAATGAATTTCATATTATTGCACAATGTTGGATTAATTGAGGCAAAACAGGCTTAAGTTGATGTTCAATTGTAGCAATTAGGGTTTAACTGTTCTGGACTTTGTCTCATTATATCATCTGGTTGTACCAGTCCAAACCACCCTCATTAGGCAGCAAATTGCTGGTACATACTTATCAAATGTGGCCAATGACTGCCTTTATTGCTTTACATTTGATTGTGTCTGGAGCATAATTACAACTGTGCAAGAAGCTAAAACCTTATCTGCTTGGTCATCTTTCACTGTTTTTCATTTCAGGAAGATAAAATATGGTCAAGGCATGCTAGAGTGTGATCCATTGGTATACAAGGGGCTTGACTGTAGCAGTGTAAGCCTTTTGCTTTCCTGAACTGATACTATAGATTTTTGTTGTATTTGTTTATAGTTTGTTATTATGGCTTTTTGGTGTTTTGGAAGTTTTTACTTGATATTTTGGGCTAAATTTTGCAAATTTGACCATCATAATCATTATATATTTGGATGTAGATTTAAATTTTACTTAAAATTGTGCCTAATGCAACAAGCAATTTATGATCATACTTGTATTGTGTTCCTAATCATGGTAAATCATTCCATCTTCACTAGAATAATAAACTTGGTTATTTTTTCGTGTATGTTGCAATATTGTCTTCCTTTTTCTTGTATCCTGCCACGTAAGTACAACTCACACTGATTCGATACTGTTGCATGAAGATTTCTTTTTCTTTACTTCTAGTTTGGTTGCTGCAGGCTAAGCATACAGTGATTCCATATCTCCCCATGTTGGTCCCGCCAAAAACTTGGAACCGGTATGATCTATATATAATCAATGGAAGCTACTTATTTCTCCTTTAGGTCATTTTTATCTATCTTACGTGAAGTGGGTGTACACAACAATGGAGTGATCTATTCTAGAAACGAAAAGTACAACAGGAATTTTTTGTAGAGAAGACCCAAGGATTTCGTCATTAAAAACTGAACGTATTTTTAGGCAGTTTGTAAAATGCATCCATGTGTTAGACAAGCGCAATGTGAAACTTTTATTGCAGTAAAATCAATCAACTAGCAAATTTAGGGGTTACACATGAAATTGTTAACCAAAGGTTCAGAGCAGCTTTCATCCTTTCAGGGAGAAGTTGATAATTTTTCTAATTAAACATGTGTCTATCAGGTTACATTTGAATTTAAACTTTTATTTAACCCATAGGGCTTCAGTAATGCATAAGCAAAAAAAAAAAATATATATGAGAGACATTAGCTGATATAACTGGACAGACATGGGATACAGATGATAAAGAAATGCTTCACATTTCTTATTTTTTTCTTGATTATTCTTTTTTGCACTCTTTTTTTGTATCATTTCCAGGTACAATGAGGGTGCATATTTCTACTTACCATCTTTTGCCATGCGAACACGAGGATCAAAGGATCAGCAAAATGCACTGAAATCTGCTCCACAAAAGCAGCTTAGTAAAGTTTTCAAGGTTATTTCTGATGCAATTATGCACAATACAAAATTTGAATAAATGTGCAGCAGACTGCATAATGGATACTTTATTTTAGCATTATGAAATTAATAATTGTTCTGTCATTATGTGGGCAATCTGTACTGTGACACGAAAATTCATACTTCTGTGCTGCATGGAAGCAGTGAGTTTAGGTGTATAAGAAAACCAAAGTTGCATTTGGGGCAGTGAAAAATGCTGCTTTAGCAATTGAGCTCGGACAAAGTTCTAATAAATGAGGAGGTTGCATCTCTATTGTTGTATTTTCTTGTGATTTCCTATAGACACAAATTTTAATCTCTTTTTATTATTTTTGTCTCGTGTCCTCTTTTTGTAGGCATTGGATGTGCTTGGGAGCACAAAATGGAGAATAAACAATAGGATACTAGATGTTTTAGAAAGCCTTTGGAGTAATGGTGGAAATGCTGCGGGTTTGGTAAATAAGCAAGATGTATGCTTTCCTCACATTATAAATCCACTGTCCATTAATTATGTTTGGTAATGTTATTTATTCCCCTTGAAGAGTTAAACGAGCATCAACCCAATATTCCGCTCTCAAGAGCAAATTATATTCATTCATACATTTAATCTCCAGCATTTTAAAAGCTAACGAGGTTATATTCTTTGCTTGTGAACTTTGAAATAAGAAGTGGCAGAGAGGTAATTTGGAAATACATTGAAGTAAATTTGTAGGAAGTGCATGTAGTTCGTTTGTTGTTTCGATTCACATATAATTTTCCAGTAAATTCTTCGTCATTCGTTTGCTTGACATTCATTCATTCACTCATATATCCTTGCCCTCTCCTTTCTCTCATAGATTCCATTGACAGAGAAGCCTCTGACAGATGATCCAGAAGAAATCAAGAGATGGAAATGGGCCAACAGAAAAACAAAGAAGGCCAACAGTGAAATGCATGCTTTACGATGTGATACCGAGCTTATACTTTCTGTAATTTCTCTTCACTCTTGGTTTTAGTGATGTTGCTGTCTATTTAGTTGTTCCACATTTTTTCAGCTTGACCAGACTCGAGTGACTGTCGTGACATCAAACCTTTGATAATACCAATGATGTTTGCCAATTGACTATGCTTAAATATAGCTATTATTTGGTCAATGTGAAGACTTGGATTTTAATTCTAGCTTGAAGGATAATCTTAATCCTTATCATTCATCTTTTTTATTTTTAATGAAAATTTTGTTTGCCTGCTCTTAAAAAAAAATAGAGAAATTGAATGTCCAACTGAGCCTTGTTATGCAGTTGAACCTTCAAACAATATGACTATTTCTGCTTGGATATTTTAACTACAATGTTTTGGAATAATCTCAAGGCTGTTTTATGCTGCTCCAAGCATCATGATTTTTACCAATGCAAGTTTTAGAAACATCTTATATTTCTTCCTTAGTCCTGGAAGGTGTTATGTGTACATTTTCCCCAAAATATCCTTTTTCTTACTCATTTTTTTTTTGGAGCATTGAGCGCAGAGGATAGATTTGGGTAAATGTAACAGGGAAGGAGTGCAGATGTTTTCGAGATGATAATATATTTGGACATTCATCAGATAGCCCAAGTTTCTTATCCAAATAGTCAATTCTTTTTATCATACATTAAATGTAAATATTACTGACCTTCAATGCAAAACAGGTTGCACGTAAGATGCGACATGAGAATGCATTTTATTATCCACACAATTTGGACTTCAGGGGCCGTGCCTACCCCATGCACTCTCACTTGACGCATCTTGGATCTGATCTCTGTCGCGGCCTTCTAGAATTCTCTGAGGGAAAACCCCTAGGTAATACTGCAAACCTAAAATTTTAGGATTGTGTAGTTAAGGATTTATTAGGCACAAGACTATCTTTTTCTGAAATAGTAATTGACATAATGAATTAAATCATATTAGGATTGTTAGGCTGTGATCAGGAATTTTAGGGAGAAAGGAAAGGAAAGGGATGAGAATTGAGGGATGTTGAAGTTTATTACACCTCAAAATGGGAGGGAAATTGTCATTTCCCTACCTTCCCCCTTCATTAAACCCTTGAATTAAAACTTGGGAGCAAGGTAAAATATTCTCCTCCCCTTTCCTCATCCACATTCACTTCCTCTGGAACACCCTTAGATCCTGATTTTTTTTTCTTTACTGGTGTTTTGTGACTTATTCGAAGTTGTGTAATAATTGTAAGTTGAATTTTCAAAATTCCAATGGTCAATTCATTTGAAAGATATTTTTGAAATTTCATTCTTTATTTCTTTGATTTTGATGATGTCTAGTTTGTTCTGGTACTGGTATAAATTCACTGACTGTTAATTTTGCATTTATCCTTTTGTGTTGGTCTTCATTCTTTTTATCCTCTTTGTTGGGCCGTAACGTTGAGGTTTAATTCAACAGAAACTGTAGGGTGTTACCAGAGCTGTGCTCCTTGGTACCTACATACAGGGTATATCAATATTATGCCTTTTGTGTGTCATCTCTTTTATCGTACAACTTGTTTTCAAGTTTTGAAGTTTACCAGTTTTGATCTAAAGCTTGCTTTCTTGTATTTAGGTAAATCTGGCCTGAAGTGGCTTAAGGTACGCCTTGCAAATCTGTTTGGGGGAGGAGTGGAGAAATTATCATATGACATGCGACAAGACTTTGTTGAGGTGCACTTACGGGAAGTGCTGGACTCAGCTGCAAATCCAATATATGGTGAGAGGTGGTGGATGAAAGCCGAGGATCCATTTCAATGCCTAGCCACTTGCGTTGAGCTTGCAGGTGCTTTGAGAAATGGGTCACCTTATAGCTTTATTTCACACCTTCCTATTCATCAGGTAGATCTTGGACTGTTGGACATACTATATAATGTACTTGGGCACAGTACCCTAGATTTCTTATCTGGAAGTAGTACCTGGATATCTTGGGTCATATGCAAATAATTGCTATCACCAAGTCTTCAGGCTGTTAAATTCAAGGGTTAATGGGGAGGGAGAGATTATATTTCACCTTGCTCCTGCTCCCAAGTTTAAAGTTCAAGGAGTTAATAGAGGTGGATGTAGGGAGAATCTCTCTACTCGTTTTCCCCACAATTTTGATCTGGCTTTTTGGGGTGTAACAAATTTCACCTTCCCCTCATTGGAGAACACCTTTAAACAGTGAGCATTTTTCTAATTAACAATCTAGTAAGGGATATTTGACACTGGAATAAGAAAGGATGAAAATTGTGACAAGCTGACATTATAGATGAAAGGGGGAATTGCTATCCAAGAAATATCACTTCTTAAGATAAAACAATATAAATATGATATACTGCTGAATTATCATAGTATAGAAAAAATTCATGCCCCCCAATCTAACAAGTTCACCCTTAAGTATGGTAGAATTCAAGATGTTCTATAGTAGACACCCATGCATGCTCACAGTTAAGCTGCATCTGTGCTGGTTTAGAATCTCTTTTGTTCCATCATTCTTGCATTGATTTAACCTTTTCTTCATGGTTTGGTAGGATGTAATGATCCTACAATTGTTGGCTGTGAGTTGTTTGATAAAGAAAAATGGTAAGTTAGTTTGCAAAACCAAATGTCTTATTACTTTTTTCTTTTTTGGTTCCTTGTTAGGATGGTTCATGCAATGGCCTCCAGCATTATGCCGCTCTAGGAAGATATACCGTAAGCTGCTTCTCGTCTCTTCACTGATATTTCCTTTGGTTGATTTATCTTGTTTCAATTACATCTCGTTTGCAGTTTTTCTTGTCCTTTTCAATTAATAAACATTACCGCAATTGCAGCCAGAAGCAGCTGCAGTTAACTTAGTTGCTGGAGAGAAGCCAACTGATGTTTACTCAGGAGTAGCCGCTATGTAAGGTCTATTATCTCCAAAAAGAAAGAAGTATGGTAATGACTATAGTTAATAAATAAAGCAGATAAAAAAATAGAAAAGTTGTAGTACAGACGAGTGGAACTTGTGCGTTTGATTGGAGATTGGGGAATGGATTTCATAATCATATTTTACCCAGTTGTTCAATTTGATCCTTTTACATAGACAATTTTGTGAAGCTTCTTGGTTTAACAAAAGGAATTTCAACAAAAATAATAGCTTCTAGTTTTGAGATGTCATCATTGCTCACTGACTTGCATGTGTTAATTTTTGACAATAATTGAAAGGGTGTTGGATGCAATAAAAGAGGATTCAATGAAGGATCCTGCCGTATGGCCATCAGCTTCTTTGGCCAAAATCTTAGTTAATCAGGTTTTGTTTCTTTTAGTTTACTTGAGTGTTATATCTTTTGTTAGGAAACGAGATGCCAGTTAAGTCTTAAACCCATCAAATAGGCTTGCTTGAGCATGACATTGGCCCTTCTTTGGCATGTGGTCATGTGGGTGTTATCTATAATTCTAATCATGTATTTTCCTTTCTCTAGGTGGATAGAAAGCTAGTCAAACAGACAGTTATGACTTCAGTTTATGGAGTCACATATATTGGTGCAAGAGAACAGATTAAAAGGAGACTGCGTGAGAAAGGTTTGATTGACGATGACACGGTGCTTTATAACGCATCCAATTATGTCACCAAGGTACTACTACTTCAGATGCTCCGGAAAATAAAAAAAAGATACGTTACAATTATCTTCTGAAATTTTCTTTTAAATACCATGACTGCCCAGCTGCAAGTCCACCCACTGAGAACCCAACTACATGTGTGCTCTGGCAGTGTATTTTTTACTGAATCAGGGAAGTGGTGGCTTATAGTTGTCTAATTTTTGTTGTTTGTTTGACTGTCATATTTACATGGTTGACTCCTATTTGTTTTCTCAAAGCACACTTGAGTGGATCTTCCTCATTTCAAAGAGTCATCTTATAATTGATACCTTATTTAGTAGCGATTCATTTTGCGGTGATGTGGTTCTCTGACGAACAACTTTAAAAAAAAATGTTTTGGGGCGGGAGGCATTGTTCCATATATTTTTTTTTTTAATTTAATAAAGGTTTACTAATTCTTGGATGAAGATAACAATGAATGCTCTGGGTGAGATGTTTGAAGCAGCACGTGGAATCATGGGCTGGCTCGCAAAGTGTGCAAAGGTGCCCTTTTTATAAATGTAGCATTCACACAGTTTTGCACTGTTTGACTTTACTAAAGTGTTTTACCATGACAATCATATTTTTTTTTCAAACAATAGGTAATAACATCAGAGAATGAACCAGTGAGATGGACTACACCACTTGGTTTACCAGTTGTGCAGCCATATCGTATCAAAAAGGGCATTCGTGTTAGTTTCTTGTCCTTTAATCTCATTCGTGTTATTATAATGGTTTTTTTTGCAAATGGAACCGATCAACATTTCTCTGTACTTGCGCATAAAATTTATCATTGTCTGATGACATGATCAATTGTTATGTGCTATTAGTCTATTACTTATGATTGAGTGTACCAAGTTGAAAGCATTTTGGTCATTGTTTCTTCCATCAACCCTCTATCAATTGTTGGTGTTCTTGCCCACAACTTTTTAAGGGGATTATTTGTTTTGTTGTTAGAAATTAGGTTTTCTTGTAATTGATTAAATATGTTTGCTGGAAATTAAGGCCATCATTGTTGCTTCTCGAATCAACCTACTTTTATTCTATTATAGGTTGTTACGACACTCCAGAGGCTTACTGTCAGGGGTGATGGTGATAAGGTAACAATATTAAAATTTGAGCTTCTTTTGGCGTTCTTAGTAGTTTCAAAATTTTCTTCTTAATATTCTACAGACAGGTATTTTTTGTAGTTCCGACATGTACAATCATGCTTCAGCTGAGCTGAACCCGTTTATTCTGTCCTTAATTAATTAAATCAATTCCTTCAATACTACAATAGTGTGTACATTCTATTAAAATGCATTATTCTTTTGAGTAATTTGCATAAGATCATTTACCAGGTCAATAGACAGAAGCAGAGAACGGCATTCCCACCTAATTTTGTGCACTCACTGGACAGCTCACACATGATGATGACTGCCAGGGCATGCCGAAGTGCTGGCTTGACATTTGCTGGGGTCCATGATTCCTTCTGGACACATGCATGTGATGTTGACACCATGAATAAGATCTTACGTGAGAAGTTTGTTGAGCTTTATGAAGCTCCCATTCTAGAAAATGTATGCTTATTTCTTTATAACTGTCTTTATGTAGAACAATATGAGATATATCTTACAGGTGATATCACTGCACCAATAATTCCCCCCCTATCCAATTAGTGGTGGCAGGAGTAATTTGGTAACCGTTCAAACAATTGCAAACTAGGAATCAAAGGGGTAGACAGTATTTTACTATGTTGTTATATTGTGCAGATGGGAGTTTTTCATGGTGTCACATGATATTGCTGTTATCCAAATTCTATCTTACTCATTCCTTTTTTGTCTTTTCACCCTTTCAGTTGCTAAAGGAATTTGAGGAATCCTATCCTACATTAGAATTCCCTCAACTACCAGAAAGAGGCAACTTTGACTTGGGACATGTGCTTAGATCTCCTTACTTCTTCAACTAAAGTACAACAAAGAGGTATATCATTTTTGATCCGCCACTACTTAAAACCAACTCCACCTTCCAAAATCTGGAAGTTGCATGAAGCAACCAGCACATGCAGAAATAGACCATGTGTTGCCAAACCGCTTCCACCAACATGATATGGCTATTGACCAATTGGCGAAATACACATTTTGTACTTGAGATTGGCTTTAATTTTAAAATGCACGAAGTGGTGCATTTGAAGCTCATCTATGCACAGACACACAGAAGTAAAGACATGCACAAATTGCTTGAGTATTAGGATATATTAGTATTGTACAAATTAGTTCAGAGATACGATTGTCGATGTAAGATGACATTCTTTCTTCCTTTGTATCTTTTGTACCGTTTAAGTTTAGGATGCCAATGTTTATAGTCCCTTACTTTTGAAAAAGAACAGAGCTAATCCTTCAAATTTTGTATGATATGAACTTATGCGGACTTACTTGACACGTGGACTTAATTTGCTAATACAAAATATGAATGGTGATAGACATTAATTAGAGTTTTACAGATGAATTTGCTTTCCTGCTTAATTAAGAACAATTTTGTTCTTAATATTTTTTACAGGCAATTTATACTAAAAATAATTAATTACGTATATCAACTTCTGTGACAAAACTAAGCTGGTTTGAAAATTATTTTTAATTTAATTCTTATTTGCTCTTGTTTCGCAATCAAGCGATAGACTAAAAGTTGTGTCGAATAAATTACTTTACGCTATCTAAATTTGTCTAGGAGTAATTTAGTTCTTTTTGGAAGTTAAATCACTATTATGATTCATTTTTGAATGTTTTGGTGTAAATTGAAGTTCAAAATATCAAACTGTAAGAATAAAAGTTTGAAATCAATTTGATTTATTTTGAAAAAAAGTTTGAGGATCAAAATATGATTCCTCACTAAATATAATTTCATTTTTTGTCATTTTAGGACGTTTAAGGATTAAGCTGAGTGTAAGTGATAAAATTTATCTCTGTCAGTGAAGAGAGCATAAATTTGAAAAAAAGGATGGTCTCACAAGTTGGTATACTGACTTGACTTAGAATGTCACACGTGCGGATAATTTCCAAGTAATTTTGACTGAGAATGTTAAAGAGCCCTCCGTTTGAGTTGAGCAATGACCAAGAATGAAACTTTGAGCTACAAGGAGAGAATGAGTATATGGATATTGGATTTTCTGGACTATAGTATTTTTTTGTGTATGATTTCTGGGGTGTTATTTTGTGGTTTTTTTGTTGTCATGCAAATTTGTAGTTAATATTTGTTTTTCTGGTATACCGCAAGAGCAAATTTAGGACTATATTGTAATTTTCATCTTGAAAACTTCACTTTTATCAAAAATAAAAAAGTTGGTGTAAGTAAAATCTAAGAATTATATTGATACAAATAAAAACAAGGTGATAGGTGAAATTAGGGGACAAGTGAAGAAGCAATTTATATTTTTCTTCTCTAAAATGTGTCAAGAATACTAGAATGTACTAATCATAGCATTTATTAATTATGATCCAAGCATTGCGGGATGGTGGTATGAACTTTGATTATTATTATATTTTTATTAGTTATTTTCGTTAATTTGGATTTTGACAATATATATATATATAGAGATAGCTTATGGTGCTTTACAAAGTAAAAAATCGTTATTGTTTCGGGGTGAGATTTCATATCTCGAAGTCTCAAATGGTCAATCTAAGTTGCTCAATAATTTATTCATGTCAAAATCTTATAGGATATTAAATTTCATGATTTTTTGAGCTTTCTAACTATTTTTTAAATTATTTTTAAAAATAGCCATGAAATAGACTATTTTTTTTATGTTAAACGGGGTTGTTTTTAAAAATAATTTAAAAATAGTTACAAACCTCAAAAAATTATGAAATTAATATCCTATAAAATTTTAACATGAAGAAATTATTAAGCAAAACTGTTTTTTGCTTTGCAAAACACCTATATATATATTTGAAGCAGTGGACGATTGCCCTACTGTGATTCCAAAGGTAAAAAAATATTTACATAGTTCATTTAAAAAAAATGAAAGTGAAAAGGAAAGAAAAAGACAAGAAAATAAAAGAAAAAGAAAAAAAAACTGAATCCTTACAAAACTATCAAGAGGGTTCGGTGGTCCTAGGTTTTGGTGATAATTAAAAAGAAAGATGAACTAAAATTCTAAAATTCTTCAAGAGGGTTCGGTGGTCCTAGGTTTTGGTGATAATTTAACGTCAAGAATCGCTGCTTATGCGTATTTGTTCACTACACCAGAGTCTAGATAAATGTGTCAGACATGTGTACATGTGTAAATACGGAAATAAATAAATATTTGTGTCTGAATATATTTATACGTGACGCGTTCATGTATCGTATGTATATTTGTATTGTTAAATATGCGTGATCAACATATGCATAATTTTGACACGTCTAAACACACACGTTTAACCGTTGAACATGAATACACACGTGTAGTACGTATAAAATACTTCAACATATCAGACTTTTGAAATGCTTTGTGTGCTTAAAAATTAGTTTGATATTAAAGTTAGAAATCATAATAACTCTAATTTATATGAAACACGTTTATCAATAGGCTATCCATCATCATTGAGTATTTGTTCACTACCGTGTATTTTGACATCTTGTATGAGCCATATACTCGAAATTAAATAGAAAATTGTGTGCTTATAATCAAAGAAGAGCGAGACATTCCGTCATTCCAAGTGCCAATTTCTTAGACATAACCATGAGTGACGAGTCCAATAAATCTAGCTGGTCTGCTAATTGTGGTGGCACACTTTTAAAATATTACTCGTTCAGAGACTGCTGGGGAGCTGCAAGGGAACGATTTATCAGCTTCCTAAAAGTCGGTACGTTTGTGTAGCTCACCGCTGGGCCAGAGGATTCGTTTCCATTCCCACTTGAGAAGAACGAGAGAGTGTTTCTTTTATTTTATTTATTATTTATTTATTTTTCTATACATTTCTGGACAGAGGAACAAGGGCATTTCTGTGTCGGCAAAATGGTGAAAGCTTCTCAATTACGTGACTTGGTAACAAAAACAGAGGAGTCATTTACAATATTATGGGCTGTGTTTGGTTTGTAAAAAAATAGTACTAACTTTAAAATAGCAACTATTCTAATTTGAAGTTTGATCCAAATAAGATTTAAAAATTTGGAATAACTAAAGAATAGTTCTATTCTACTAACCCATCAAAATGATGATTTAGTACAATTATACTATTATTATCATTTTGGATATTAATAAACAAAGGTTTCATTCATTTTTCTATTATTTATTAGTTATTACTATTGTATTTATTAAATAAAATAATAATCAATAATAACTAATAATAAATAAATTATAATTAATTAAAAATAATAATATGAAATAATATTTGTAATATTAAATAAAATAATAATCAATAATATTAAATAATAATAAATTAATAATAATTGTTTATTAATAAATTAGTAACCATTAGTATTAAATAAAATAATGATTAATTAAAAATCATAATACATATAATAATTTCTAATATTAAATAAAATAATAATAGATAATAATTAATAAACTAATAAGAAAGAATAATTAGTAAATTAATAACCATAGTATTAAACAAAACAATGATTAATTAAAAATCATAATATGGAATAATAATTCTTAATGTTAAATAAAATAATGATCAATAATAATTAATAAATTATTATTAATAATAAATTAGTTAATGACCATTAGTATTAAATAAAATAATTATTAATTAAAAATCATAATACAGAATAATAATAAAAAATATTAAATAAACAAATAATAATTAATAATAATCAAATTGATAATAACACTAGTTATAATAATAAATAAAATAATAATCATTATATTAAAAAAAAATAATTTATTATTTTATTCATTCACTCCATCACTATTCTCATATTACCATCCAAATAATATTTTGCTAACCCGAAATAGTTAAAATTAACACTCTTCTCATATTTTTTGAGTTATCACTAATCTCACACTATTCTCAATTACTAATTCAAAATACATTATTCTTGCACAAATTTATTCAACATCCAAGCAGATAAGGGTGTATTTAGATGGAACGAGAACAACATTAAGTCATTAACCCATAATAGTTTGCTATTTTAAAAAGTAGATGGAATTCAAACACAAATTATAATTTCAAAACAAGACTAAAACAATGCTATTCTACTAACTCAGGCCATTATTGATTTACGGGTACTTTTTGAGATTGAGTTTATACGAATCTTAAAACAAATCTAACGGATAGCACGTTGCTCTGCAGCGCAGCAGATGGGAGTAAGGTGATGAATTTTGAAATATCGAAACCTCATTATCTGAACCGTATTAGTAATCTCAACAAGCCAATGCGAAAAATAAATGACGAAATAAAATTAAATGTAAGGCCTCTCTCTTGATTCGTAAATTCAAGTTTATATAAATAAACAAGCAATAAATAGTCTTAGCCATTCTTTACTTTGCAGAAGAAAAAAATAACTTTTTTTTTTGTCCCAATAAAAAAATAAACTTTTTTAATTGGGTAAATCCTGCTATGGATTAAAATTTTCAAAAGTCTGTTTTGAAAATATAAATATAAGTTGATAACAGCCGTTATAATTTACTCAAATTTGATAAATGTGAAATTTTTTTATCCATAGAAGAATCTCTTAGTTGATTGTGTGAATCTGAAGTAGATCTTACTAAACTAACAATTTATATAAAGATACACATCAGCTTGCAATTGAAAATTGGAACATTACAAAACTTTAAAAAATTGAAAATAAAAAACTAAACAAGGAAATACGGATAATACGAATCTATTGAAAATAGGATAAATATATTTATCCCAAACGTATCGTCCCCAATTTTGTCCCTATCAGCGACTTTCAAATATTTTATTTTTATTAGTAACAAAGTCAAAATGAGTCTCTTCAATCTAAAACTATAATTCAAAATTTTCATTCTATTTATTTATTCAGGGGTTCAGTGGTTACGTAGAATGCTCTATCGTCTTACAATTTAAAATTAAAATTCATCATTTTCATTTAATAGGTATTCATCTTCTTTGATCTTTGTTTATTATTTTGGCAAAAATATCAACTTTCCATCGCATATGCCTCAACTAATCCTCTCTGAATTTGTTGAGGTCACAAATTTGCATTTCAAATTGTGTAAGATTTGAGTTTCAAAACTTTATATTTTCTTTCTTGATATTTATGGCATTTGTTTTACATGAGATTTAGAATAGAATTTTTGGTTTGCTCCGTTTATATTTTTTTTGTCTTCTTTGAAATTTGGTTCTTGATAAAGGAATTGTGGATGTCCCATTATTCAAATTTTATGGTTTGAGTTTACGAGACATTCCTTTATGTTCTTTTATAATCTCTTTGATCTCATTTTTTTCCTACATTTTATTTGTGAACTCTTTGAATTTATTTTATGAAATATTTTACATAATTAAATTAATATTATTTTTTCTTTGTTGTTGTATTGTTGAAGAGTTATCACCAAATGTGTTTTCATAAAATAAAAATATGTAGAACTTTGCTTTGGGCATTCAGATTTTTTCATTGTTTAGGACAAACTTTCATAAATAAAAGTTTCTTTTATAATAAATTGAAACATGATTCATTGGATTTTCATGGACATCAGACCGATTAATTATTATTTTTTATTATGTTTAATTGAGTTTTTAAAATTTTCGTTCACTAGTGCAGAAGAAGTAAATTGAGTATGTTTGTGACGTATTTCTAGACAAGGCAATCAATTTGACGAGATAAATGAAGGAACATGCTATTTATTTTACTTCAATAGAATGATATTTTTTCCACCTTTGAGTCAATAGATATTTCTTAATTAGCATCAATTTCTATTGTCGGTAAATAAAAAAAATAAAAAGACATTAACAATTAGATTAACGAGAATAAATAATAATGTTAATAACTATAATAGCTCCTGTGAAAATCATATAAAAAAATTGTAACACTTAATAATTAAAACTATTTCAATGAATATAAATAAGATTATCAATTGTTATAAATAAACATTTATTTTTTACTTTGATGTTCATGCCATACCTTACACTATATAAAAGAGATGATTAATACTAATGATGAGTAAAAGATTATTAGTTGCTATAAATAGATAATTGTTTTTTACTTTTATATTTATGTCAAGTCTTATATTATATAAAAGTGATAATTAATACTAATGATCAATAATTAATACAATTGATATAAATAAGATAAGTGCAATTGATATAAATAAGATAAACGATAACTATTAGCACTTCAATTTAGATG
Organism: Schoenoplectus tabernaemontani; assembly: GCA_037127355.1. Lineage (NCBI taxonomy): Eukaryota > Viridiplantae > Streptophyta > Magnoliopsida > Poales > Cyperaceae > Schoenoplectus > Schoenoplectus tabernaemontani. The sequence goes on along the minus strand of CM073750.1, from coordinate 16,503,821 downwards.
CTGCAAAAAAAAAATAGCTATCAATGGTTTAATCATTTAGTATTAATAACACTAATATTTAGTATAAATAGTAGGCAAATACTATTTTGACTCTTGATAGTCAACTCTTGGGGAGATAATTAACACTAATGATTCATAACTAAGATAATTGATATAAATAAGATTACCAATAAATATAAATAATTCAAGTTAACGGCAACAATAACAACAACAAAGCCTTTAATCCCAAATAAATTGGGGTAGGCTAGAAATGAAACCCAATCGGAAAGCATAAGATCAAAGATATCAAATATCAGTGATAATAATGAATATGATGAAAGAAAAAGAAAATAAATAAATAAAATAATAATAATAATAATAAATAAATAAATAAAGATGATAATGATAATGATGATAATATGCTAATAGTAATAGCAATAATAATAATAATAATAATAATAATACAATAAACCTCTATTATAAAACCTATTTCTAAATCTTAAAATCCTATTTTAAAACCTAATTCTTTCTAAATCCTAAAATCATATTTCTAAACCTCTATTTCTAAAATCTATTTCTAAATTCTAAATCCTAAAATCCTAAAAATCTAAGAACATGAAGTCTATAACTCTACTATTAGACTCTAACTCCTAAATCATGGTTCATGTACATAAATCGTCATCTTCCAAGCACTCCTATCCAAAGCAAGCTCTTTGGATATATTTCATTCCTTCAAATCTCTTTTTATTATTTCCTCCAATGTCAGTCTCGGTCGACCTCTTCCTCTTCTTATATTTTCAGGACAACTTAGAATACCGTTGCGTATTGGTGCTTCAGGAGGCCTTCGTTGGATATGACCAAACCATCGCAAATGATGTTGGACTAGCTTCTCTTGAATTGGTGCTACCCTAAGTTTGTCCCTAATATCATCATTTTGATTCGATCTTTCCTTGTATGGCCACATATCCAACACAACATCCGCATTTCAGATACACTCATCTTCTGGACGTGTTGTCCTTTTGTAGCCCAACATTATGCATCATACATCATCGCGAGTCTAATCGCCGTCATGTAGAACTTGTCTTTTAGTTTGTTTGGGACCTTCTTGTCACAAAGAACACCAGATGCTTGTATCCATTTTACCCATCCAGCTCTTATTCTATGACTAACATTTTCATCGATCTCTCCTTCACTCTGCAACATCAATCCTCAAATACCGAAATATGTCATTCATGGGTACTACTCGTCCATCCAAACTAACATCTCCTTTATCTGAGTTTTCCCAGCTGAACTGACACCTCATATATTCAGTTTTGGTTCTACTAATTCTAAAACCTTTCGATTCTAAAGTTTGTCTCTACAACTCTAGTTTCTGATTGACTCCAATTGTTAAACCACGAAATTTAATTAAGAAATAATGATAATTAAGATAATAATTACAACGATTTGACGTAAATTTAATAAATAACTTAAATCAATGTTTAATGGAATATATATATATATATATATATATATATATATATATAGACATAATTAAATAAACAATAAATTAAATAAGTTTGGAATATAAGTAGTTCAATGAGATCGAGAATCGAATAACAAAACCCAAAGATCAAATTAATGAAATTAACGAAATGCCAGATGTAAATCTAAAATGTTAATATTTGAGATTAAAACTTAAATATTAACAACGATTAAACTAGTAATCATAAATCTTAATTTCAATTAAGGAATAACATAACGTAATAATTAACAAACCTTAAATATAATAATTTAATTTAATACGAATAACAATCACAGAGACCATTAAGTTATTAATTAATTAGAATGTCATTAAGTTGAGTTGATCAATTAAGAAATTAGGAAATTAAATTGTTTGCACGATTATTCGTCTAGCTTTTGCCACAGAAAATTCTAAAACCCACTCTCTATCTCTCCCATTTATTTCCCACTACCTCTCACTCCTCTCTTTCTCTCTCTTCATTTAACCCCACATTTAATACCCTACTTCTTTCTGTCTCTCTCTCGCCCGACGACAAAACCGATTCCCAAATCCCTCCTCCCTTTTCCTTCCTTTTTCCTTCCCCTTACGCCACATGCTTGTCTTTGGTTTTTCTTTTCTTCTTCTCCCTGGCGACGCTGCTTGAAACCCTCACCCTCACCAGCACCTATTCACTTGAGAACTCTCTCAATCCCTCAACTCGCTCACTCTTTCTCCTCGTTTCACTCGTGATCGGGCCGCCAGCACTATCAACCAGCTTTGATTTTTCCACTGCGCCATCGGTTGCCTCGGCCTTGCTCTCGGCTGCCCTACTGGCCGAGCTCGGCCACTACACGACAAGGCTAAACCGGCTAAGCCTTCCCTTGCTGCCTCCTTGTTGCTACCTTGCCGCTTCTGTCCTAAAACTTGGTACTATCATTTCTCTCTTCTCTGGCCGTGTGGGCCTCGTGCTGGGCGGAGCCCGTGCGCTTGCATGATTGATTGTTGCTAGTGTGATTTTAGCATGTTTGTTGCCTCTTCTTATTTGCTGGTTTGCTTCTTTGTACGATACCTGTTCTGACATTGATTGGTTGGGTTAATTAGTGAAGCCTTTTGTTGGTTGCCATCGTAATGAACCTTTGGTACACTGGTACCAGTCGGTACCAGTGAAGCGAAGGGTGGGGATCAATGAAGTTGTTATGTTCTGGGTACTGGTATACTGTTTTGTTGGTTTTGTGCTGTTACTGGCTTGTTACTTTGGTTTGGGGTTGCTTGACCTACTTGGCTACCTAGCTCAATTTTGAGCGATCTGGTGCTTTTTGTTGCTTGTAATGCCCTGTGCAGTTCTCGAAGATGTGAGTGTTTAACCGTCTTGTACCACTAAGCCTTTTTAAGGGGTGTACGCCTTGGTACATCGGTACCACTCGGTATCGGTGAGGCGAAGCTTTGGCCCCATGCATTTGTTCCTTGGCCGGTTGTGATTTTGTGATTTTGTTTTTGTCCAAGTGGTTGTGTCATGCTTATCTTGTGGTATCTTTGATTAGTGCCTAATCTGTATTGTTGGTGTTTTTCCTTTGTATGCTGGTATGCTTATTTGATGAGGACAGATATATACTTGTTATTTTGCTGTGGTTTGCCTTGCTTGAGCTGCCTTGCCTATTGTAATCCCTAGTTTATCTGGTTAACCTGATTTGAATCATTCAGCTGTGATTTACCCCTTGACTTGGCTGTTAGAACTTGGATGGAAATTTTAACTTGTACTATTACCATGTGACTCCCCTCCCTCTTGCCATCATGTCCCGTTGCGATTATGATTTCAGTTGGAGCGGTTGAAATACTTTGGGATCAAATTATGAAATGGATGAAGTATAGGAGCCTAAATCATAATTGTGGTAATAACTCTTTGTAAGAGTTCTATGCACAAAATAAACCTTGGCGGGAAATTATATCTAAACGGATTCGGAGAATGAATTAATCTGAACCAAGTGGGACGAAAGGTTAATTTAAATAAAAGTGAAATTAATTAATTAGCAAGTGCCATGATTTAAAATGTGCGCGGCTAATGAATTGATTAATACTTGAACTTAAATATGGGAGATGATTATACAATCTGCTTCAATAATGAAAATTCGAACAGATACAGTGGTTTCGGAGACAGCCTATGATCCCAAACACATTAAAACACCAACACGTTTAAATAAATAAAAATGTTTAATTTAAATTAAGTTTAATTACAATTAATTACTTTTTCTTTCATTTTGTTCTCATTCGAATTCTAGCTTATATTATATATTTTCTAATTAATAAAATAATATTAGGATATAAATGAACTATAATTAAAGAATGTAAAAATAAATAATTAAGAGTTATGAAATAACAAGAATAATAATAAAAATCTTAAATATACATTATTCAATTCATCTATTTAATAATGAAATAATATTAATAAATATATAAATAAATAAATAAATAAATAAAGTAATTTCTTTATTTTTAAACTAAAAGAATATTAGAAATAAAGAATATATATAATATAATATATATAAATCAATTTCTCTATCTCTGTAAATTCCGTAATTCTAGTTTTATATAATATATTTCATATTTTCAAATTTATGAAAACAATATTAAAATATGAATTGAGATATAATTAAGGAATATGAAATGAATAATTAAGGGTTATAAAATAATAATTAAAGTATAATAATAATTTATAATATAAAATATATATTAATCAATTTCTCTATTTTAATAATTGGATAACATCAATTATTATATATAAATATCTATTAATCAATTTCTTTATTTAATAATGGAATAATATTAATAAATATATATATATATATATATATTAATCAATTTCTCTATTTTTAATAAGAAAAATATTAATTATACAATATCATATTAATTAATTTCTCTATTTTTAATGAATTAATTATCCTAATTAAAATAATTGAGCGATAACGTTAAGTTAACTAAATCAATCTAAATTAAATTAAATTAATTACATTACTCAAAATAAATATAATATGATTATAAATTCCAAATAATAATGCTCCCGTCTCCGAGTCCGGTATACCCTGACCTAACCAGACCCAACGCGAATAGGATACTCGCCAATTTAATTTATTTTGACTTTATAGGTTCTCGAAAATATCTTGACGATCCGACAATCAAGTACACTCGGGATGAGACGGTTGACGAGATCGTGGCCCCACCGAGACCGAGCAATCGACGCTATCAGTCTTGCCAAAATATTCAGGTGCGGATTGCCCTGAGATTTATGATTTCTTAGGATATGACTTAAATTATATTTTCTTTTCTTTTGATATTAAAACTTGTTCATATCATCCGTATTTCATTCTTATATGCATTTCATTTTGATCATTAATTAGACAAATATTTAAGGTTAATTAGTTGTAGGATAGATTATCCTAAATAGAGTAATTAGTATTTAATAATTTAATATAATTAGTTATAGGATAGATTATCCTAGATAGAGTAATTAGTATTTAATAATTTAATATAATTAGTTATAGGATAGATTATCCTAGATAGAGTAAGTAGTATTTAATAATTTAATATAATTAGTTACATGATAGATTATCTAGGATAGATTATCTTAGATAGAGTAATTAGTATTTAATAATTTATATTAGTATTAATTAAGTACCTTGAAATTTTATTATGTAAATAATGTGATTTTTATTAACTGGATTGTTATATTGACCAAAATAAGCTTAATCGAGTTATCACTAAATTGAATTAAGATTGAATTTGCATATTATCTGTTTTTCTAAAATTTGTATGTTGTTATGAAACTCAAGGAAAATTTTAAGTCAAAAATGAATATCCAAAATTTGGGTTTGGGAAGAGTGTCAGTACCGGCTCGATTTTATATTAAAATACACTTTAATTTATTATTAAGGAGCTATTACGTGGTTACAGTGATTATTTTATCACTTTATATTTAGCAGTGACTATTTTGTCACTTTATATTTGTTCTTGATTGATTCATTTCATTTCACATTATTTTCGGATAGTCTCCTTCAATTTGAATTTTATATTGATAAAAATCGAGTCGTTGTTCGTTTCATTATAGTAAGGGACTGAGCGGGATAAATTAGGGATGGTTTTGATAGTGAATGACGCTCTCTTCTATAGAGCGGGCTCTCTTCTATAGAGCACTGGTTGAGGTCGGTTCTTTCTGAAAAGAATTTATCCCGCAAAGTCATTCGTGTGATATGGGAGTTTGAACCCGTACCTATTATATTATAATATCTCAGAATGATTCATTTTGGGTTTATCCTTGATTTAAAACATTCATGACATTCAAGTAGTGCATTTTTTTTATAAATCTCTTTCGAGTTCTTTTTATACCATACTAATATATGATTAAATCAATTTTGATATTTAAACTAAAATAAAATTATGTACTTATATGTTGCTACTATATTTATTATAAAAATAATTTTTTAATGGTTTTAAGTCTAAGCCTAGAGATTTATAACATCTCGGTGCTGGACCTAAAACCGCACTGAGTGACTTATCACTCACGTTTCCACGGTGGTTGTGGGGTCCAGGTTTTACAGGAGCGGGATCGAGTTTTTGATGGGAGTGCTAGGTGCAGTCCTGCGTGGTGACAGAGATGCTTCACCGCTTCTGCTTGTGAGCAGGGTAGTGGATTAGGATCTATCGGGTTTCAAGTTTTTATTTCTTCTTTGGGGTTTTTATTTGAGAGATTGCTACCCATTTCGATGGAGCTAACCCCGCCGATGTAGGCGTTGTATTCTCTTTGTTCATTCTGGACTATATGATCATGTATATTTTATTATTATTGTTTTGTTTATTCTGTGATTTTCTTATTTTATTCATTTAGCCTTTCGTACGCACGTCTCGTCGTGCGTACGTGGACGGATTAAGCACCCCTAATCCGATTCATTTATTTCTGGGGTGTGACACCAATTATGCTCTCGTCAATCAGCACCACATCATCAGCAAAGAGCATACACCAAGGAATATCTCCTTGTATGCCCTTTGTGATTTCTTCCATCACTAAGGTGAAAATATATAGACTCAATGCTGATCCTTGATGTAATCATATCTTAATATGAAATGTATCGGACTCGTCGTCACATGCTCTGACACAAGTCACAATATTTGTGTACATATCCTTAATAAGGGTAACGTACTTTGTTGAGACTAGTTTCTTTTTGAGTGTCCACCACATGATATTTATTGGTATTTTATCATACACTTTCTCTAAATCAATAAATATCATATATAGATCATTTTTTTGTTCCCGATGTCTCTCCATAAATTGTCTTATCAAGAAAATCGCCTCCATAAGTAATTCAAGTTAGATGCTGAAAAAAAATAGTTATCAATGACTCATTTATTTAATATCAATAGCACTAATATTTAGTATAAATAAGCAAAACACTACTTTAACTTTTAATAATCAACTTTTAAAAATAAAATATAAAGACCAATGCTTAGAGACTATTATCCTCTTCTCCATTCTCCAGTCCAGTACAATATGCCAAAGGAGGAGATATTAAATCGCAAATCAAATGGAATAAAAAGATAATCAAACGCGTCCGGAGTTCCGGATTGACATCTGACGACCTTCTAAACTCCGCGCGCATCTTTTACTACTTTGTACTTATAACTTGAGAGATCCCTTTCTATGATTTACGCCGTTCATCCAAAACGCGATGCGACGGAGGCCGTCGACTTTGGAAATTAGAAGAAAAACACTTGTCGGTGCTTTAGACACGCTGTGAACCAGTCTTTGGATGATCTTTGTGCAATTGTGCTTGTTTCTCCAGTCAAGGTCAATGGACTCGCACTCAATACAATACCTTTCTTTCTCTGGGCTCCTCTCCTCGTGTGGAAATGGCGTTTCCAGCCACGGTGCGTTTACTTCCTTTGTTCAGGCTTCGTTTACTTTGTTTCTTGTTTGGTTCTTGAACTGTATGTTACGCTTGAATCTTGATCATCTGCTTTCTTTCGAGACAAACGTTTTTTTTTAGTATCTGGCAAATAATTGAAAATCTGGAGCAAAGTAAGAGAACAAAATAGAGGAATGATTTTGTTGACTGTACTTCAACATATTCCTAATGTCGTTTTCTTGTTTGTCTAGAAGCCAATAAGAAGGCAAATTTAGTGTTTAGCCAAATAAAAGAAAAAGAAAAGCAAAACATAGAGTACATATTTATTGCTTAAAGTTCGAATAGGTATTGTTTGATATTTTCAGTTTTGAAGCCTTTTGTTTTAGTTCTTCTCTTATTTCTGTATGCAGTTCCCCATTTCAGAATAAGTTCTTTGAAAAGTATTTTATTATTTTAACTGGTTTTTTTTATATATTGATTTCTTCTATTGGAGAGCGACCTAGTCTGGACATTAAATTAGCTAGATGTCTTTTCCAACTTGTTCATTATTACAGTAGGAATAAATTATATAATTTTATTATTTTAATGTTAATCAGTATGTTCAATTTCGTTCTTTTATCTCTTTATAATTTAAGCTCAGTATACTTTGACTTCATGGTAGCCAGTGGCAACCTAACCCAACTGATACTGATTTTTTCAGAAAAATAGGCACACGATAATTCTGATGCAAACGACACAGAGCCGGGCTTCTAGGACCTTTCTGGATTATGATTCTATCAGCAAAGCCATTGATGGTACTTGATTTTAAAATCAGTCTTCTCTGTTTCTGAAATGTTAAATAAATTGCATCCAAGATTGGTCCTCGTTAGTATATATAGTACCAGTACAATATATGTGCTGGCAGTGAAATTTGGAGTGGATGCTGGCACTTTTGCCTTACCAATTAATGCTGTACAATTTTAGTACTTGTACATGATATATTGATACGGTTCTCTGAAGTTCATTTTCACCATAATTAAATTATTTAAATTATTGACAAAAAAATGCAAAAGGTAAAAACACTAGTGGGTTTTGACATAGTCAGCTCTGGTGTAGCTAAATACCTTCAATGCTGAACATTATATGATCTAAATTTTGGAAGAGGTTTAGATCCTTAGTGAGTATTTTCACAGAGTTTAAATTCTGATATTATTTAAAAATGATCTTCTATTTTGGACAGGGATGTGTGGCTTGTATGAGCGAAAAATAAGAGAAATCAACCCAACAATCCAACATATCAGTTATGATATATCGGATCTCTACAATTTCATTGATGGTCTAGCAGACCTCAGTGCACTTGTGTATGTATCTCTCACTCCTTATTTTTTTCTTTTTTTTGAAGTAGCACTCCTTATTTTTTTCACCTTCAAACGGATAAGATGCTGCCTGACTTTGATTATTGACATGTAATGCTGCAATTCTAGTATGGTTTATCAAGAGATAGGTAAACATATATATAAGTGCTGACCTGTGAATGCTGGTAGTGGACCTGAGTCACCTGACTATTATGATATAATGAGTATTGTATTGCGGTCAATGTCATGGACCTGGCTGGTACAATAATCATCCTATTGAGGTAATTAACCTCAGCAGCCATACACTGAAATGGTAACAAGTGAAATTGGAAAATTTATGTGGGCAGATAGAAAAATATTATTTCCCAGAGAAATAATTAACTGTTTGCAGAGGCTTAAATGCCATAGATCTTGTTGTCAAACCCCAAATAATGCATCATTGGTTTATTCTAATTTTAGCCCATAAATTGATGGACCAAATATGTTAGTGTTCATGCTCTTGATGCCCATTGAATGAAGTTTTTCTGTAGTGGTAGGCAAATCACCCACTGAATGAAGTAAATTAAATTTTTTCATGTACCTAATTGAGATGCTATTTCTGATGGGAAATGTGTTCTCTGATTTTTAGCTCGAATCAAAATATTATTTCTATTTGTTGCAGTTTTGATCACAGCATTCAAGCCTTCGTACCATATGACCGAGAATGGATTAAGCAGAAGGCTTTTCAGCACCTCAAGAGACTTGCCTCCTCCCATAAGCATGGATAATTTAGTATCCATTGAGATAAAAGATTAATCTGAAATAATTTCAAGTTGTAATGTGTTTAAGATGTTCTAAAGCTGTCAACAGTATATTGCTTCACCCTCTGCATGGGAAGTCGTGAGTTCAAAACTCAGATAAAAGTCTTAAGAATAATTATAAAATTTAATAGCTTGAGTCTCATCTTTTCGATAAAAAAACAGTATATTGCTTGGATGTGTATAGTATAAGACTTATTGTTCTGGATAACTGTAAGGTTAATTGGTTATGTGAGTTTACATGTGAGCGTTAAGATAGAAATCCATGTATCAAGATGAATTTTCTTTTAATTACCTATCGCTCAAATTATTTTTTTCTTTTTCTTTAGAAATGTAGAAGCAGAAACAAGTTTCACACAATTCCAACTCGAAATATAATACCAAGATAAATTCATCCAAATTACAGCTGAAAGCAACAGAGGTTACACTTCTGAGTTTCATAGCCAATGACATTATTCAATACAGCTCTCAGTTTTCTTGAAATATGGGAGAAACCTCTTTTTCAAAATTTATCTACCCCTTTATAGAAACTACCCATTTTTTTTCTTTATGAAGTGGCTAAACTATATTCATAGGGCAAGCAGTGAATTATAAACCGCCCATGGAATTGAATTCTCTATTATTTGAAATTTAATTTATTCCCATTTTATACTGACCCGTCTTTTTAAGTAGTGGGTTCTCTTCTACGATGCAGCTGTCAGACTTCATTGCATTTTTTATTTGCAGATGGTTTGACGAAGGATCTTTCGTCTAAGCACGTTTTATCAAGTCTCTGAATTTTTCAGAGCCAACTATCCATTGCAGCTGGGCTTAGTACATCCTGGGAATATCACTATTTTTTTATTACGAGAACATAACATATTAATTTTGGTCAACTATCTGTTGAGTTACCTTTTGTCTTTACAATGAGAAAAAAGTGCTGATAAGTATTAATTATCAGCCGAAATTATGTACACCGTGGAATCTTAGTCATCATAAAAACTAGCCCATATTTTTCGATCAAAAAAAAATAACCCATATTTAGTAACTTGAAAGGAAAAGAAACAACGGCTCTAGGGGTGTTAATGGATATCTAAAATTCGAAAGTCTGATCCGAATACATATGAATGGATTCATATATAGATTTAAAAAAGTTGTTCGATAATTTATTGAATCCATATATGAATCTTAAAAAAATTGCTTTAATTTTTAAATTCATATTTGAATCTTATGTGATCCGAATCCGTTATAAATTCGATAAAATAATTATCTACTAATTCTTAATATTTTTTTCTAAAAAAATAAAAATTATAATAGTTAGGTTAGTCTTAATAATAATTAGATCACATTATTTAAAAAAATATAAGTCATGCAAGTTAATTCAATTAGTATTTTAGTATTACATATTTTTTTATGATGTGTACTATACACATTTTATTCATATAAAATATTAAAATTATTATTATAAATATTTAAATACAAAATTCAAATATGATCCAAATTTAATCCGATATTCACTATATAAATGAATATAGATTTACATTTGGATACTTAAATTTCAAATAGATTTGAATATTATAAATTATTAATAAATTCATATTTAAATCATACAAGATCCGACCCATTTACACATAGACGGCTCCATGCTAATCTAAAGCGGGCACCCGATTCATATCGGGCTTCCAGATCGAAGACAAAATGCATAACCTCATCCAGCAAGAATGCAATTTCCAGTAATTTGTTCATATATAATACTGACAAGTGACAACGGAGAAAAGACAAACACTGTTTTTGTACCAACGATCGAACATTACCAACACCGAAAAAGATCAGTCTTTAGTCTTTACATATGGACTAACACAACCCTCTAATCAAACAAAACATTGGATATATCAAATCTGGTAAAACTGAGAAAAAAAGCCCAGCAAAATGTGAGAATCTCAGGCGAGAGGCTCATATATCTCTCTGCTTTCACGGTCAGGATCAACCTTGACGATGATCCAGACGGCATAGATCATCCCTGGCACGTAGCCTAAGATCGTCAGAAGCAGGCAGATCCAGAATTCTAGCTGAAAAATTAAATAAAACAGCTCTGATTAAGAACAAATCACAAATCACAAATGAGAATAAGTCATTACAATCCTTCATTTCCTACAATTAAGAAGTACCAGGATCTTGGTTGCATGCTGATAGAGACCTCTCCATGATATACAAATATCATTGTTCTCTTTGTAAACTTTTATAACCTTGAATTTTTTTGTCCGATTAACAAAAATCGGTCTGTAATTTCAAGTTTTCAACATACATACTAATGTATAGCCAATAATACAAATATTATTCAAACATCAGACCTCATGATTATATGTAATTTGATCCTTAAACAACCCTCATACACAACCAATTACAAATTGAAAGATTCCAGGAACTTCTTAAATGCTTACAATTTACAAAATAAAGAAAAAAAAATGGAAGAAAAATAAGAGGAGATCGTACACTGCAGCAGCCCTTGCGAAAGAAAACGCCGAGGGGAGGAAGGAAGAGAGCGAGAAGGATCTCGAGGCACCTCGCCGTATTGTCCGTACACATTTTCTCTTTCTTTCCAGATCGCAAATCCAAAACCCTTTTCAATTTTCTTCTCTCTCAGTCATTGCGGAGGGCGGAGGGCGGAGGGATGGGCATAAATAGCAGTTTGCACATTTATGGGAGAAAGCTTACTAATCTGTTTCCAAGTCTGTACAACTTTCCATGTGGCAAGTCACAAATTTGTTGTCTCTACTTAGTCTTCTATCCTCTATTCTCCAACAATCCAATCCAAGCCTACACATTTTGTGCTAATAGTTTTGGCCAGCAGTATTTTAACTTTCAAGGAAGTTATTAGCGGATAATAATCTTTGTGACTTTGTCAATAGCAACGGTGATATCTATTATCTAACACGTTGGCACTTTGTCGGAGCTGATGCACCGATATGGGTACGTGATTTGTTGCCGAGGTCAATACAAAAAATGCATAGCGTATGTATTTGAATCTGTTTCACGCATTTTCATCTATTTCATGCACTTGATTTTCATAATAAATCAAATAATTTGCATAATAAACAACCTAATGCATAATAAGTAAACTAACATGCATAAATCGATAAATCGTTAACTTACATAATAATAATACAGCCAGTAAGTTGTATAGCAAACCAATCAATAATTCAATACGCATCATAATTACATAGTAAATAAACAAAAAATAGCAGTCAAATTGATTTTTAACAGTAAAAAATAACTTCGGAATGATACAAAGTTCTCATTGACCCCTAAACCTATTTTGTAATTGATGTAGAATATCTTTTTCAAATACTTGTATTGCAATTGCTAAAAATAAAAAAATTAAAAAAAAAGTTTATAGATGTTTTCTTCTATATTTAGATTGATGGTCATTCAAATTTCATATAATTTTATTATCGTTTGATAGTCCATAAAAAATCATCAAATTTTCATATAATTTATAACGGTTTTAATTTAATAATATTTGATGGATTATCAATCGATAATGAAAATGCATGAAATTTGAATGACCGTCAATTTAAAGATAGAAAAACACATCTATTATTTTTTTCTATTTTTAATTTTTTTTTAATATTTTTTTAAACATTCATTGTCAAAATGATCAAAATAACCCATTGTCAACTAATCCCTTCTCTTATCATATTACTATGCTTTAATAAGCACGTAGTAGTAGGACCAACTAAATTCAGAAATCAGAAGACAGAAGCTATTTGGCTCCGGCTCCGAAGAGAAACCCCAAACCTAATGTTGTTAACGTGAGAGGGCATGAGACGATGGAGGAGGATAGAAAGGGTGAAGCTGCGGGGCAGGCGAACGAAGAAGTTCCGGCATGGAAAGATAAATACTACGAAGGCGGAACTAGCAAATTCAGGTCGTTGGAGGAAGGCTACAGAAATTCGGATGGGTTAAATTGGGAGAATATGGCCGATGCCTACTATCGTGAGTGTTTTACCGACACAGGTAATGCAATGAACTTCATAAATTAAGCGAGACAATCTTTCTCTGTGCATGCCCGCATCAGTTTTCCCTTAAAATCCTGATTTATCATCAGTAAGCACTTTTATTAGTACTCTATATACACAAACTCGTATATTGGCCGTGGCAGATGAGCAATTTTGCCTGTGTCGAAGACACGATTGATTATGGTTTCAGCTTCTTCTCATATTGAATTTAAGCTGGATCTGCTGTTATTAGATTTCAAAAAAAAAAAAACTAGATTGAATTGTGCAGTTTATTTTATGAGTTCAACTTCTCACTCCCCTTTTTACAGAGTGGGCAGTTAAATAATGAGCTACCTCCATTCTAGCTCCCCTTCTTACTGAGTGAATGATTCAATTGTGTGCTATATAGTTACTGACTTCTAAAGTACTTGTTATATTATTCGTATATTGGATCAGTAGAGGATTTTTATGATAGTAACTTTCAAGTAAAAGTTGTAAAATCGAGTAGTAAATGGTTGTATCTTTTTTTTTACATCCTGTACAGATAACTAGTCGAGTTACTTCATTTTCTTACAAGACAGAATGCTTAGCTCAGTATACTGATCATCCCTTAATACTGGCTGGGTCTATACTACTATGAAAAAATAGAATTGAAACCTTATTGTTTGTTGATTTAGTTTTCCTCATGCCCCTCGTGTTTGTGAGGCCTATTTAACAAACTTTGGAGTTGTCTTTGTAGAAAGAAAAAAAAAAAAGAATTCTTGATGGTGCCGACAAGCGATCTTGAATACTTTTGCAGCGAGCATCTCTGTGCACCCTCTCTGAGGGATATGCTTGCAGATGCGGTGATGTTTTTCAAACTCCACAAGACATGGCGGGTTTACATTTGCCCTATTCCTGAGTGCCTTTATTGGTTTGTGGAGGATGATTCGCTTATTCTCCACCTGATTTACAATCACCATAATCACTGGCCATTCCTTCAACACAACCCGACTGAGGAACAATGGTGTGCTGATGTCCTTCATAATACAGTGTGGAAACCCATAGATGTCGAGAGAGTGCTCAATATGCTCTTTACAACATCTCTGTGTGGTAAGAGTGTTGATGGTGGGCTCGATGCTGATCACCTTGGTACCTTGGAATGGCCATTATCGGACGATTCTAATAGGAGCAGACTCCTGATAGAACTGCAAAAAGGATTCAAAGTCTTGTTAAACTCTCAACAGAGGAATTTGTTTCCAGTGCTCTCTCCTGGCTGTCTTAGGGCACTTATTGTCGTGGCTTCTGAAAACATCCTTAGGCACATGGACACAAGAACTACTATGCATTTCTCTTTTAGATCCCTTTTGCACTGCTCCTTGCTCTCCTTCCATTTCATGGTTAAGAAGTCTCTTTCCCGTTTTGTGAAATTTGTGAAGGAGATGTGCAATTATTCTGATGAAGCGTCTCAAAGCAAAGAATCGGTGGGGAGCAAAGACGGCCATGGAAACTGGACCAAAGGGGAATATCTTGATGGAGTTTCCATTCCAGATGGTTGTGACAACTTTGTTCTGGATGATGCCAAGTTAAAGATGTATTTTATAGGTGAGGAGGGGATAGGTTCGTGGTTAATCAAATCACCTATCATTCCCACGATCAAGCAAGTCTCTCCTGGAGCTCCTGCGATCCTGCAACTGGCAAAAAGCAAGACAAAGTCATTTTTAAAAAGCCTCAGAACTGTTCACATGCAGTCCGATCTCAAATCTGTTGGAGTTGCCTCCTGCTTGCAGTTGTGGAATATGAGGCATGGCCCAATGTCACTGCTTGACACCATGCCTTCTGAGCTGGCATCGGACAGTGAACCTGATCTTGCTACTGTCAGTTATGTGCAGTCTACTTCCTGTAAATATGCTAAACAACGGAGGATTGTATCTGATTCTCATGTTTGTGATGGGGTCTTGCTGCTTTTCCTTGTGGACTTCTGTTTCTTGTCATTTCTTCATTCATCCGGTATAACTTAAAATTGTTCTGCAGATGATGCAGCACCATCTTGAGCTTATCAAATTAACTTGTGAGTTGCAACTCTTGGAGAGTTGAGTCCGCTGGCTCTGTGCTGTTGACCTCCGCACGTTTATTTTGCCTCTTTTGAGATCTTTCTTGCGGGTTTGTAGAGTCGGTTATGATCAAACTTTAGTGTCATTATGCTTTCTATTTGGCACACCATATTGATATTTCCCATTTTTACTTGTAGATGAAATTGTATGTGTTCATGAGAATGAGCTATGGATCTGCCATGGAAGATGTTGAAGAAGAGGATGCTGATTCAGTAAGAGCATATCAACTCAGCATTTACATGCAAAATTCTTATTGAAGTCATTACGGATCTAAATCTTGTTACTTACTGCCTACTTCCTGCAATTGGTTGCCAAATGCTTGGCTGATTCCCGGTTTGGCATAATTAGCCTTCTGGAGAGGTCTTGTCTATACAGGCCACTAGTTCCCAGAACTTTACATGATTGGTATGGTTTTCAAAATTGGCATAAGAATGTTTCTGCTAGGTTAAGACTAACATTATCGCCTCATCGAGGATTGTGGACCTTATATTAGTCTTTATGTCACTGTTGCTATAGGATCATATAATGAAAGGGTCACAACAAGATCACCCTGAGGATGTTGAAGAAAAAGATGCTGATTCGGTAAGAACATTTCAACTCAGCATTGACATGCAAAATTCTTATTAAAGTCATTGAGGACCTAAATCTTGTTACTTACTACTTAATTCCTGCAATTGGTTGCCAAACTCTTGGCTGATTCCCAAGTTGGCAGCATTAACCTTGTAGAGAGATCTATCTGTGCAGGCCACTAGTTCCCAGAACTTTACCTGACTGGTATGGTATTCAAAATTGACACCAGAATGTTGCTGCCAGGTTAAGACTAACATTATTGTCTCATTGAGATCTGTGGACCTTATATTAGTGTTTATGTCACTGTTACTATAGGATTGTATAATGGAAGGGTCACAACAAGATCATCCTGAGGAGCCTGTCCATCTTGGAGGAGAAGCTGATTCTGAGGAGGGCAGTGATGTTACAACGCCTTACCTGGGCTCTTTTAAGAGAAGCAAAGAATATTCATACACTTTTCTGGAGTTCGGGAGTAGTAGGAGCAGTA
The DNA here is from genome assembly GCA_037127355.1 of Schoenoplectus tabernaemontani. Taxonomy (NCBI): domain Eukaryota; kingdom Viridiplantae; phylum Streptophyta; class Magnoliopsida; order Poales; family Cyperaceae; genus Schoenoplectus; species Schoenoplectus tabernaemontani. Next base: position 16,487,210 of record CM073750.1, on the reverse strand, counting down.
CAGTTGGCATATCTCAACTTGATTGCATGGCGATAGACAGAGGAGATGCACCAGGTGAAAGAGCGGGTGCTGGCATAGACAACCAAACATCATCGGTTACAAGTACGAATGCAGCACTCTCCAGGAGCAAAACAAGTGTAGCAGATGCAATGGCTGAATCTGAGGTTGAACATGAAGCCGTACCTCAGTCAGATGCCGAACAAGAGTCTCAGCAATGGCAAAATCTGAGGTTTGATTTGGAATGGTATTCTGATACAGATACATCTGATATAGATGCCCTATGTGAATCTCAAATTGAATCAGAAGACAGTAGTCACTGGTTGGAGGATCCGATGTTACAAGGGATTCATTGGTTCCGGAGAGATGAAATGGTTCCGAATACAGGGGTCTTTGGGAGACCAGAGTCAAAAGGGTCTTCATTCACATGACTATTGCTGATGTCATGAAGCATTGCTTAGAAAGATCCAGCTCTCATGCTGCATACAATGTGTGGGGATGGATAGCCCACAGGTCTTGGGAGTATTGGTGCTGCTTTTACTGCAAGAAAAGGTTCCCATATGAAATGTCCCATATATTGTACATGGAGTCTGTGCACCAGCTTGGGATTTCTTAGAATCACTATAGCTTGGTGCCTTCTCTAGTCTGATAAGGTCTTTCAGGAGTGAATGGGAATGTTAAGAGAAGGACACTTGGCCTGAATGATTCCATTACAGTTGATGACACCTACAGAACAGTCCTCGTGGAAGTGGCCTAGTTTGGAGTTTCATGTCAAAATGAAGAACTGAAGGAACTTCAAAAGCACAATCTATTTAGGAGTATCATCCAGGATATTATACATCAACGTTGTTACCTAGAGCATCTGTTTGATACAAAATGCAAATTAAGTTGCACCTCTGAGATTGTATGTTCCAGCCGTTGCTTTTTTTTTCTTCTTCTGTTGATTAACCTTTATCTCCTGAATTGGTATGTTCTTTGCAGGTCGGTGAGCTGGATGCTGAAATTATGCAAAATTTTGCTAAATTTATAAAGCTAAAGCATGACCTTTCTGATTTGTGTGTTTATGACAATAAGAACGTGATCTTCCCTCCTATTAATAGTTTCCTGCAGGTAAATATTGCGAACATTATCTGTCATGCTAGTGTTTGTTAGTTATGCATCTGATGAATGTGATTTTGTCATGCTCTTTAGAATAACAATCTCATGGATGATGGGCTTAGATCATGGGCATGGAAGAGATTTAATGTACGGACTCCAGCTGGTTTCACTTGTTAATTTCTTGAATTCTATGTGCATCTTCTCTAATGGATAGCATCTTAAGGTTTTGTTGTTATTATTTTTTAGTGCACTGAAGTCTTTTATTGATTTTCAGGAGTTGCTTGGCTATGTTAGATGTTCATACCTTCCTAACTCGTTCTCCACAGAGCTAGAATCACCTGGCAAGGTGGGTGTTTTGTTTGACTATGAACATGTTATTCCTGATAACTCTCCTAGAAGGAAAATACACAAAGGAACAGTGTAACTGCTGTAGCATAACAGAAATTAATGCACCTTATTAATTTGAAAATTGGTTAACCAGTTTTACCCGCCTATTTTTGGGTACGTAAGCATTTGTTGACAACCTGTGTTTTGTCTTCACTAAGTGTTTGTTCCTTGATAAATTTTATGAGCAGGTTATTATTAACATTAAGCAAGGCAATGCCGAGATCGGATTTGGTTATGTGGGACTTTCTTAGAAATTTGGTGGTGAGGTTCTCTTTCTTTTCATATTCCTGCACTTCATAGAACCTGTCAATTTCTATCGATGCAGGTTTAGATTTAGCATCTTTCATTGCATCTTTTTGTAATTTTTCAGGGGAGTTATCATCTAAAGGGATAACTGAAATCAAGGGCTCCTTTACGGTTACAGGGGGCATCAGATTGGCACTTCATTTAGTGGTTTTATTGGTGACACGAATATTATTCTAAATAATTATGAGAGGTCATCGAGGATGTCCCATATTAAATTGGCAATTAAGATGGCCTTCTTTGATGCTATGCAAGAGAAGTTAAAGCAATTTCAAGCTGAGTTCAGGAAGGAGGCTGCAAGGCTAGGGGAGAGAAGTTAAAGTTCTGTCTGCATGGACTTCAGAATGTGCTATAGAAGCACGATGCTTTTGGTCAAAATGTGACATGTTTTGTTGCATGATAGCCGGTCGAGTCTTTTTTGCCAGAAAAATAATTGGTGGCGTTACTTTTATTTATCACTGTTATGTCAGATGACTTTGCAAGCTATGGTTAGAGTTATACCACTATTATTCAATCGAATATTACTGGGGACATGAAATGTGTACAGACTTACAACTGAGAGAATAAAAGAGAGATATTCAGAACATACTATTTTGTATGTTTTTTTTTGCTATGAAATTATATAAAACATTGTACAGCTTGATTCCAGCAGCTGTTTTGGAATCATGATTATGATCAAGTTGAGCATCAGGATTTTTTTACTTGATTCCAACAGCTTCCTGCATTCACAAGTATAATAAAATATAAAAATTAACAAGTACTAACGTACTTGACAGAACTAGTTCGGCTTGTTTAATTTCATTGATAAATTCATCCAAAAGGGCATTTTGCGGATGATTTAGAACTTAAGGTTTCATATTTTATGTCGGCGTATTGTATATCTTATTTATGAGTTATATATAATGTGATGTCACAAACTCGATATTAATTGTCCTTGCTCCTTACAAAAACAGAAACCAACCAAACTCTTCCAACGTATTTGTTAAAGAACTAGCAGAAAGTCTACTATACAGAATAAGACCCGCTTTACAAATGTATAAAAAATATACAGCAACCTACAATATGTACAATAATATTAATCTTCAAAATAAGAAGTTTTTGTTTAAGAAGAGGCATACATGATTATTACATTTGTGGTGGCTATGTACTTGAATGGTGCACAATACATGATTATTCCTTCAGCTTGGAATTTTATATGTTTTTGCAGACTTTGGGTTTTGATCAGTGGTGTGTATTACTAGCCAAATGAACCTGCTTGGATTGAATATGAACTATGCACCAGTATTGTAGCATCGACTGATTCTAGCTTAATTATTAAAATTATTTAATAAATATCGTTGCAGATGGATTAATTGAGTTCCATTTCTTTATTTTTCTTTTTTTTTAATATTTGTTAATTATTTTTAAGATCTGTGGCTCGGTGCCACTGAACCTTCATAAATCCTGTTTAAATAGTTTGATAATACAAACGAATTATCTGACAAGAAGGTTGGGGATTATCTGACAAGGCACCGATGCATTTGTTTTTTGTTTAGCTAAGTTTTGTACTTCATCTCTATTATAAATGGCTAGCCTACTTCCATTAATCAAGACATTTTTCTTGGGTAGATATGCACATGCATTTCTAGAATCTGCAATTGCACTTGACATGCGTTCGGTACATGCTGCTGCTTGCATTAGCCTGTAACAGTTACAAAATAATAATAATAAAAGATTATTATAGTCGCCATTGATATAAAATACGTTTAAACATAATATATTTTATTATTAAATTAAAACTCAAAAATGTAATTCATATAAAATAACAAAGATAATTAGTTAAAACTCACATTTCTGAAGAATAGACATCTTGAAGCGGATATAAGCGAAAGCGTAAGTACTGGATTTTCAGAGATTTTCCTCAGACATGATGATGGTTAATTAGGCGTTATTCCTTCAACTCTTTTCTGATTTTCTTTAGTGGACAAAATTATGTCAAGTCTTAGAAAAATCAGAACATGAGTCCTTTTATAATATCTGAGGCAACCCCTGAGATCTAATAAAATGAATTTGGACAACTAAATTTCTCCATAAAAAATTCAGATGCACTCTTTAAATGCACTCTTTAGATGCATCTATTAATTAATTATTCATAAATGAACTTGGCTCATAATTATTAGTAGTAGGCCATAAAGTAAATATTAGAATATTTAAATATTCTAATATTCTCCCACTTGGCCTAAACTTTAAACATTATAATGAAGCACATGTTCAAAATTGGTCAATATAATTATCATTAACTTAAACCACGTTTAGTTAGAAATACCAAACCAAACTAATGTAATCAAAATAACTATTATCATTATTTGATCCCCATTAATTATAGTAGTGGTATTCTTTCCAACGAATGGTTGATAAAATTCATTCGGTCCTCATAAGTCAAAATTTGCTTAAATTCAATAAATAATAATAATAATAATGTGCGCAACATAAGACATAAGCAAATATTATTAATTCAAAGTCAATATACATAAATGAAGCTTCAATACATAAACTAAATATTATTTATTATAACAACATCACAACTCATTTACCAAACCCATACCGGCAACGTGCTCTTTGTAAAGAGTAGGTGGTAACATTTTTGTTAGATAATCAGCTAACATAGCTCTTGTATTAATGTGTTGTATGACAATGGTATCATTTTTTATTTTGTCTCTAACAATAAGATATTTGATGTTAATCCATTTAGAAGCATCGCTTAATTTATTATTTTTAGATAATAAAATAGCAGTCTCATTATCACAAAGTAAGGTAAGTGGCTTAGCAATACTGTCTATCACTTGAAATCTGGGTATGAAATTTTCAACCAAACTGCTTGACCAGTAGCTTCATAACATGCCACAAATTTTGCTTGCATAGTGGAAGATGCTATTATAGACTGCTTAGCAGTCTTCCATGAAATTAGTACCCCTGCAAGTATGAAATATAACATGATGTGGATTTCTTGTTGTCTACACAACTAGAAAAGTCAGAATCTAAATAACCAATAACCTCAAGGTTGTCTGCCTTCTTAAAAGTAAGCATATAGTTTTTAGTTCCTTGTAAATAGCGCAAAACTTTCTTAGCAGCTTTTAAATGGTCCATTCCCAGATCTGTTTGATACCGATCAAGCATGCCAACGATAAATGTAATATCAGGGTGTGTACAAACTTGAGCATACATTAATCTCTTTACTACAGAAACATAAGGGATTTGCTTCATTTGTGCATGTTCTAAATCATTTTTAGGACATTAAAACTTACTGAATTTATCAACCTTGATAATAGGAGCAACACTTGGAGAACAATTTTGCATGTTGTAATGTTTAAGTATTTTTTTAATATATGTTTTCTGAGATAAACCTAAAATCTCACGAGATCGATCTTGGTGTATTTCAATGCCTATAACATAAGAGGTTTCACCAAAATCTTTTATGTCAATTTTTTTTATAGAAAACGTTTTCTCTCGAACAACATATCTAAATCACTGCTTGCTAATAAAATATCATCCACATTAAAATGATAAATTTTCTCTCATTAATCTTGAGATACATGCATTGATCAATAGTATTTTTCTTAAATCCAAACTCAGATATAACTTAATCAAACTTAAGATCTCATTGTCTTAAAACTTATTTTAACACATAAATTGATCATTTCAATAAACATCTCATATGTTCTTTACCTTTTAATTTTGCATCATATCATTCATCATCATAATATGTTCACGTACACCGCTTGTCTCATTATACTTGGAAGTAAGTATTTTTATTATGAGAGCACTTACATTAGCCTTAGAAGTACTCTTAAATTGCTCTTCAACAGAAAATAAATATTCTTTAGCAGTGAAAAAATTACTTTATGCATCATTCTTAGGAATACCTCCTCTTATTGCAGATGTAACAATGTTTTTCATAATTAGAAGAGACATACAATTAAAACGCTCTCATTTAGTAAAATTAACCTTATCATTAGCACTGCTTTCGTTTGTTAAAACAATGAGTTTCTCTACACGTAAGGCCTGATCAATTTTCAGAATATCGAGACAAATCTCAATTTACTCTTTCTAAGTTGAGAAATTAGTTCCATTCAATGGTGTTATTTCAGATATATGAACACTAACACTATTCAATGCTTCATTAAATTCAGAAAAAAAAAATTTACTATTATAAACTAAACATCCACAAAAATAATAAAATTAGATCAATTATAAGGAGTAATAATTAATTGATTTGAAATAAATAATATAACGTCTAATAATATTTCAGTTCTAACATAATAGTTGATCCATAAATAAAATCAATTCATATCACCGTTGGGAAGAAATAAATTAAACTATACAACATAATTCATTTAATAAACTATATTGACAATTAAAGTTGGTAAAATTAACAATAATAATTTATTAAATATAAAACATAATAGTAATACAAACATAATGTAATACATATTTCCTTTTAATAAAATGACTGTCACAATTAAAATTTATAAAATTCATAATAATCAAATATTAAAGTAAATTGATATACAGTAATATAAATTATATATAATAAACTTTCATTGATCCGTTTAGTATATATAACGATTTTTAGATAAATAAAATAGAATAAAAAAATATATAGCATAAAATAGAAAAAAAATCAAGATTGTAGCATAAAAGTACTCACTTGAAAAATTACATAAAAAAATAGGATTCATAATTATAACATAAAAGAGGTATTAATTATAAAGAATCACATCTTAAAAATATAATGGGATTCTATACAAACCCCTCAGTAAAAATTCTCTTACCCAATTATAGACCTCTAGATCAATTTTCTGAAATAAAAGATTTTAATGGTATTTGAACCAAGAAATCATGATTTTATGTTGTATTCAATTAAAGTGTATGAAAAAAAAAATACTCATGTGCTCATGTGCACATATTGATGATAAAAAGTAAATTCATAGCCATCTCCAATTTGTACACAAGAAAGTAAAGCAATTTGATATAAAACTCCAACGTGCATACACAGTTTATATTATTAATTGAATACAAAAATAATAATATTGTATCTTATATGAAAATATATTTTGCTCTGATACCAAATGATATAAAATACGTTTAGACATAATATATTTTATTATTAAATTAAAGCCCAAGAACACGTAATTCATATAAAATAATAAAAATAATTAGTTAAAACTCACAATTCTGAAGAGTATACATCTTGAAGCAGATATAAGCGGAAGTATAAGTACTAATCTTCAGAGATTTTTCTCAGACATGATGATGGTTAATTAGGTATTATTCCTTCAACTCTTTTCTGATTTTCTTTAGTGGACAAAATTATGTCAAGTCTCTAGAAAAATCAGAACATGAGTCCTTTTATAATATCTGAGGCAAACCTGAGATCTAATACGATGAATTTGGACAACTGATTTTTTCATCAAAAATTTAGATGCACTTTAGATGAACCTATTAATTAATTATTCATAAATGAACTTGACTCATAATTATTAGTAGTATGCCACAAATTAAATATTAGAATATTTAAATATTCTAACAGTGCATGTTTTTGTTAGTGTTAGAGTGATCTACAACCAATTATGTGATGATTATACTTAACTTATGTATTAGGATGACTATATATGATATATCATTTATTCCTTGAGTTATTTATTATTTATATATTGAGTCGGACTCAATTATGAAACATATACATTAATTAATAATAACTCTAAAATGTCCCTAATATGTTAATTACTTAGTAACAATAATTAACTAAGATTGATGTGTAAGCTAAGTGATGATTATGTTTCACAAATCATACGATAAGTGTTATCGGCTCAATTACATAAATAACGTGTTGGACATATTATTGGACTTGACATGTAATAAAATACTATAAGGATTGTATTTGTGTCATTAGTATTTTATTTACTTGCTAATTCTTAGGTATGAGATGAGTGTTCTTCTTATACAAATGATTTGCATTTATGGATATTATCCAACGTTATCTGTAACTAGCAGCCATACAAATTCTATCTCGATGTACATTTTTTGTAGGAAGAAGAAGTACAAATTAAGAATACCGATGTCCTTCTCGTTTGTTGACGTGAACGATGATATCCAAATTGAACACCCTAGATAAAGAATGTAGTGCAAAAATGACACATTCCTATTTTACACCGTTCTGGATATCATGTGACATGGAATGAGCTCGGAATGATTATCGTCGTCCAGGACCAAGATATTTGTAGCGTACATTATATCTGTATTGCTTAGGGGTCATAATGCACATTGCTAGATGCCGCATATGATCTATGATGATTAAAGTTTTTTAATCTCATTGCTAAGTGTATACAGGTCCCAAAGGGTCACACCGTATAAGAACATAACCTATAAATATTCCTTGATCAGTTGATGTGTTGGACATATCAAATAACATGAGATAAATAATTATTGAACTTATTAAAATGTTTAATAATGTTCAAATGGAAGAGTTTTAAGAAAGTTCATATGTTGTTTTTCAACAGTATATTGACATGGCATAATTAGATGAGAATTATACTATTTCGGGAAAGTCTGAATTTAGCCATATGTTGAGTGACTAAAATTAGACACCCACTCTCCACTACTGCACTTTCTTTAGCTATTTTAATAGAGTAGGATATGAAAACTGGAGCATGATCCATTATTTCCATTATCTCCACTTTCTCTTAGTTAATTAAGAAAAGTTCAGCCTATTTTTGAAAACCGACAAGTTTTGACTGTCCAAAATTAGTGGGAACTCTTTCAAAACGTGGGAAAATATCCTTCCACTTGTTGGAAAGGTTATATAAGGGTCTCTCCCCTGGTAGAAACCTAACAAGTTTGTTTTCCTAAGCGCGAAAGTTCTGCTGAATTTCTACCGCACCCGTTTTGACTATCTCATATGTTGAGAACCCTCTCTATCACCTCTAAGAGTTAGAATTTGTGAAGAAGGACCAGAGGATCAAGGAGAGCACTCTCAGTTGCCCTAATAAGAGGTTGAGAAGGCATTTGTGGGTTGTTCTTGGTGGATACCGTTGGAGGAGATCTCGGTTGGTCTCTCATTATCGTGCGCATCTCTCGATCGTTTTCTGCCCTTTCGGTGACTCAAACACGCTTCAAAGATATACCAACTTTGTTTATAACTTGTATTTGATTCAGTTAAGTCACATACAAGATCATTTTGGTGTTTTAGATGAATATTTTTTAATTTATACACTAGTTACACCGATAAAATCTCAACAGTTTCCTCCCCATTCGATGTCCCCAAAATATATTTGCTTTATTTGACAACAAGTCAATGATGTCTGTATAGCACCGCTTCATTCTAAAATTAATTTGGATTAAAAATAGAGAAGAGATCACTTGACAATGATTATTTTGTCACTCTTGACAATATTTTTTTAAATAAATATGAAATAAATCTTAAAAATAGAAAAAACCTTATGGATATATCCTTGTTCTTATAGTTGATGGATATTTAAATTTCATACAAATTCATTACCATTTAATAATATATCAAAGACCATCAAATTATAACCGTTATAAATTATATAAATTTTGATGATTCTTGATGGGTATCAAATGATAATGAAATTACATTAAATTTGAATCATCATCAATCTATAAGTAGAAAGTCGTATTTATAAGGTTTTTTTAATTTAAAGATTTTTTCATATTTATTTGAAAATTTATTGTCAAGATTGTCAAAATTGTCAAAATAACCCATTGTCAAGTGATCCCAGCAAAATCTCAATCTCATATCATTTTCATAAATCACGGCAAACCTGAATGGAGATAGCGACCATTAATTATTCCTTGTGGTTGTGGGGACGTTATTAATGGAAACCGAAAGCCAAAATAATTTGACGTAGGCAGCAGGCCTATTTGCTTTATTTGAACGTTATTTATTTTTATTTTTTTGGGGTAGTTGTTCTTTGTTTGTTTTTTTTTTCTCTTAAAGAAAAAGAAATCTGTTTTTGTTTTTAAAAGTTAATTTTGGTAGGTATATAGATCAAGGTTGTACATGGCCTTTGTATTAGTCACTTGGCCATATATATTTCTATACACGCTGTAAAGTTTCAATTACTATATTTTATTAATTTGTTACCATTTACATGGAAGCTGTTAATTTGGTTTTCTCTTTACTTTTCATATATTTTTTATTTTTTATTTGGTATATGATGTCTGAGTAGTCTTTTGCAATGGAAGTTTTTATAAAATTAATAGAATTGTGATCTAAGTTAAAAATGATTGGTTTCAATTATTTCAGCGTATTAAAAATGAGAAAATTGTTTGTATATTTAACTCAAACAAAACTTCCAAAACCTGATTGGATTTGTTTGTTCCGTAGATGTAAGGAGCTCAGATTTCATTCTTAGATTATTGTGGTTAATAACTTTGGTGTATCTTCAATCTCTCATGAATTTAAAAAATAAAAGGACTATGATAAATAATAATAAAAATACAAATAATTTCTACCTATAAAATTTTGTTATGAGCTTAACGCATTAGTAAAAATTCTTGTTTGTCGATGTAATTGAGAATGCAACAGTTTTAATTTGACTGACATTTATAGAGTATATAAAAATGTAGAGTAAATTTATAATACTCCTAGGAGAACCGATGATTTCTGTATTCCTAACTCAAAAACATAATAATCTCTGAATTTTGGTTTATATGTCTCAATAAATTCATTATATCAAAATCTTATGAAATATAGAAAAAATATTTTTAGAGTTTCTTCAGTACTAATTTTAGATTTTTAAATTGACTTATTTTTATATGCAAAGATTGATTATTTTATTATAATTTTAGCTTCAACTTAAAAAATAAAACAAATACTTATGAAACTAAAAAATGTTAAATTTTTGTATCCCATAAAATTTTGATATAAATAATTTTTTGAGAGAAAAATCAAAATTCAGAGATAATTATGTTTTTAAGTTAAAAACATGAATGTACTATGTGCTCCTAAAAGCACTAAATGTAATATATAAGAAAATGTACAAGAGCGATGGTTGGTTTTACGAAGTTAAGATAGATACTGTTATTTAAAAATATATATATAATTTTATAAAATTCTACAATTTTAGATAGTTATTGTAAGAAAGAATTAAACATGTTTTTCAAGTACAGGCGAAACTCAGGTCTTCCATAACGAAATTCATTATCATAGACGTGAAACTAAACTAAGAGTTCGTTTGACACTTCATAAAATAGCAAAAAGTAGAAATAACATTAGTTATTCCAGTTTAGCTCTCATCGGAATAGCGATTATTGTTTGATTATATTATATTATATTATTATGATAATGAGTATTATTTATTATTATTTATTTATATTATTATATTATTTAGCATTATTATATTATTATTATTATATTATCATCACTATTAGTATTTTTATATTATTATTATGATTATATTTTTTATTATTATAATTATGACTATGATTATTATTATTATTTATTATCATTATCATAATTAGAATTATGATTTTATTATGTTGTATTGTATTATATTATGATTATTATTATTATTATTATCATCATCATTATCTATATTTTAATTATTTTAATTAATAACTGTCAAATAATATTTTTATTCTTTCAAATAGTTAAGAATACCTACCATTCTTCTAAAATGATACTATTATATTACTCTTCATTTTCAAAACTATTTCTTAATTTATCAAACGAACCTAAGATCTTACTTGAACACAAAATGCATGGCTCCAAAACTTTATGGGCTTTTATCATCCAACCTTCAGAAACTAACAATAGCGGACCTAAAGAAAAGCCCATGTTCGAAATATTTTTATCTGATGCCGACTTAAACGACACATCAGACACAGGTTCTGCTAGGCCATATCAGTAAATATTTTCGTCCTTATCATTATTACTGTTATTATTTATTTATTTTAATTACTTGTTAGCATCGTTATATGATTTAGTCTCCATAATATTAAAAAACTTAGTTATCACACAACCCTTTCTTTCAATCATGTCATGTGACTGACCGCTTCGATTCCTGCTTGAGAAAATGACCGCTCCAATAATTCGAGTTTTATCATTATTTTATTATTTTATTTTTGAACTTTCATATATATTTTTCATATGTTTTTTTTCAGAATTTGAGCGCGTGTCATTCCAACACTCGGTATATTATTCGCCCTAGATCTGTGATCCAGGCGGTCATCGTTATTAGTAGCAGATTTGATTTTTTTATGAAAAGAAAATTCTAAAAAGTTAAGTTTGCATATTTTTTATCTATAAGTAAATAATAGAACTAATACACAATACTGTTGCACAAATAAAGCTGAATTTTCCTCCTTTTTTACGATAAATAGTATTGAAATGTCGAGGTAGTTGGAGAATATATACTGTTTCAAATTTCTATAAATAAATTTCGCCAGATCGATAAATCCGTCTTCTATTATGACATTGAATGTTCTATGTTATGATAAGTCGCGTTGCTATTGAGAACCGTGGTGGAAAAAAATTATTGAATACCTTATATTTATGAATAGTTAAATTAAACGTCTTCCTGAGTTGTTTGAAATTATTCATGAATTATTCAATAAATGTGTTAGAAATAACGGAGATAAAAAGATTCAGAATGATCAGCGGAAGCATTTTCCTTTTTGTTCTTGCGTCTCCAATCACATCTGGCGTATCTAAGCCTTTGCGCTATGTCTCCTGCACTGTAAGCCTCCGAAAATTGCTTGGTTGGAGATAAACCACACCCGAGACCAGGCCTATCCCACTACTCCACAATCTAGATGACACGACCTTTTCGATTCTCACGCTTAGACTACTCGTTCTTATCCCGTCGTGGAGGAACTGAACTATCTTCCTCTCGTATAATGTTTTCTCTTTCTTTCTAAGTGCTTTTATTTTGTCATGTTGTGTCTCACACACAGATTCAGAGCATCAATCCATAAATAGAGATACCACAGGTTTGAATAGGTGCGAATACACCTTTTCAATCAATAGAGGTGTGAATACACCTTTTCAGTCAATGAGCCTATTTAGACAACATAGAGCCTAAATCCAACAATCTCCCTCTTGTAGTCTATTGATAAGAATCAAGAGTCTTCATACAGGCAAATGGGTCGTGCAACCATCGATACACCTGCAATTTAGAAGCTCATAGACCAAACTTATTTCAAATCAGTTTAGAGACAATTCGTTCAAAATAAAACAATAATAATATATGTATCTCATACTCTAGACTCATGATATTACGCAGATATTTTTGATCCCTCGAGAAATAAAAAAAAACTTAAAAAACTAATTATTAATCTATTTAATAAATTTTTTTAGACCTTCCATTAATATATGATAAAAAATAAAAAAAAAAATGAAAAAAATAATATTTATCGAAATCTAAATCATTAGTTTTTTTTTAAATATTAATATATTATGAGTGTTTTGATCATTAAAAAAACTGAAATAATGAACAAATACAATTTAATATATCATAGATATAATATTTTTTTAAGAGAAGAATATGCTCACACGTCGAGTGACGACATTTTAGGCCTTATTTAACTTTCACCGAATTATAATCTTACCTATATTACAATACTATAACGAGTGAGTGGGCGCAGTCTACCTAATGGAGATTCCATTAGTACGAGATTCCTTTTTTATCCTTTCTATATTTTTTTTCTGAGTGATCAAATTACAGTGCTTTCGTCTCCACAGTTCCACTAGTGATCAAATCTGCCACCCGCCGCTGATTTTAATTGAGCTAATCCGCGGACGAATTGATATTTATACAACTTATTGTGACTTTGTCAGAGCGACATTGACCTCTTAATCCCGACCAAGTGAACGTTAGGTAGAAATATCTATGATATTTTTCGTCGTTATCTTCCAACTCTAGAATCATCTGACAATTCACTAATCTATTCGTACGAAAAATAAATAAATAAAATAAATGGGATTCATTCAAGGTTAACTTAACAACTTTGACAAAAAGCTTTTAAAATAAATTCCAGTTTTGATAAAAGCTTTTAAAATAAATTAGAAAAAGTTAAAAAATATATAATGATTATAGATATATTTTGTTTTATTATGTTTCGAATTTTATAATTCTTAAGTGTCGTGTTATATTTCATCAGTAATTATTCAAATTATATCAAATGTGCAAAAAAATGCATAAAAAATAAAAATAATAGATCCATAAATTAAAAAGATATGATATGTATACATTTTTCTTTTTCTAAGATTTTTCCTATTTATTTAAAAATTTGTTAGGATTATCGATCAAGTTGAATTAATATTGCCAAATGAATCCCACCCAAAACAATATAACTGTATGTTGAAGTACTGATTTTTCATACGTGTAACACTTATTAGTTTCTCTTAAGAATCTGGATAGTATATTAGTATGTATTAATCTTCATATGCGTAAGTAGGGGTTCAAACGGATCGGATATGGTCAGATAGTGATCAAAATCGTATTTGTATTCGTTTAAATTTTTTGAATATGAATATAAATACGGATAGTTCCGGATACGAATATGGATTGGATATTAAACGGATACGAATACGAATCGGATAATATATGAATACGAATACGAATATATTTCGGATACTAAATTAAAATATCATCAATTATAATTACATAATATTTTTCATAATTGATCACTAATTATAAAGAATTATATTATTACAAAAATTAATTAGTAATCATTATTATATTATTAGTGATTTAATCAATAATTATCATTACAAATTAGTCACCAAAAAACTATAAAAATTAAAATATTAGTTAAAATGTATCAAAAAATTATAAAAAATTAAAATATAATGTCAAATTATGTGTAAATTTAGTTGGATTTGTAATCTACATAAAAAATCCATTTAAAAAATATATAATAGACATTTTATCCGGATATCCGAATTTTAAAAATATCCGGATCCGGATAATTATCCGTATTCGTATCTATTTCCAGTGTTAAATTGAAAACCATATTCGTATTTTTATCTGATAAAAAATTATCAGTATCCATATTCATATATGAAAATATCTGAATCTGAATATCGTTATCCGCTATTATCTGAATACGAATCCGGATACGATCGGATAATAATTCGTACAGTCTGGTTTCTGGACTTGGGGTGAACATCATTTGGGAAGATCTAGTTCTATATATGAGTTGATGAACATCATTTGTTGATTTATGATGTCTTCATAAAACCAAGTAAAATAGTTTCAATTTTGATTATTATTTAGCGGGTAAAGTGCGGATAAAACAGACATTTTGAGTAATTTAGTTATCGTCTAAACTGTATCACTGCCGCTGGTATACGAGAATAGGCGAGAATAAGAGTGTCAATGGGTCGGGTCGGGTTGGATCATTATTATTTTATTATTTTTTTATTTCCGATCTGAATCTGATTCGTTTAAATTCAGATAAAAAAAATTCAACCCATAACCTGACCGGTCACGGGTTGACTCGATACGATCCGTATAAAATAATAAAATATTAATTAATTATTTTTTATAATTTTAAGTAATTAAATATGAATTAATTTATAATTAATCTTAATTAATATATATTTAAATTTTAATTAGTACTAAATCATAAAATTATTTAAAAATATATAATTAATCAGATCAGATCGAGCTGATTCGAACCCGACCCAACCCGATTCGGATCAAAAGAATTAAATTTGTACCCTATCCATTTATCTTCAGATCATATAAAATTAGATCAAGTTTAGATCGAATCGAATTAACAAATGTCAAGTCAATAATTTACATCTTAGGCGAGAATGAGTTGATTACTTGATGGATTTGTCGGGGAAGTGGGGAAATACAAAGACTTTTGAATCAAAAAGTGGGTTCAAAACTTTCTGGAATCATTGATTTTACATTGAGATATGTACTTTTAATAAATTTTAAGTTTGAAATTCATATTTTCAATAATTATTACGAATCTCAATGCAAAATCAAGACTCAGAAGATTTTAAACCCACTTTTTATCTCAAAAGCCTTTAAATCTCCCGCTTCCATTTGTCGGTACCGCCAGGAGGAATGAAGTGTGTGTTGTATAGCTGCACGCTGCTTGATCCTGTACACCGTCACAGTTAATTTAAAAAGAAAAAAAAACTTATTTGTCCGGTCTACACTGCACAATCTACAACACAGTACAGCCGTAGTGAATCTCATCACTGATAAACTAAAAAAAATCCCCAATGCTGATCTTTTAGTAATAGTAAACTTCTTTTCAAGAGATCTCCTGTGCCGAACGCGTGTATCAAACATTATGACACTAGGGCTAGATCCGTTCGTTTTAGTGGTGATCGTAGGTAATCGGGCCATATGTCAGAAGCTCGCCTCTCGACTATTGTGAAATGCCCGATCGGATTGGGGTAACGCGGGATATTATATAGTAATCACTCGCGCACTCCCTTCGCCTCTCCCTCTCAAGTCTTAACCCCTTGTTCGCTGGATCTCCGCCTCTTCATCGATTCTGTCCGTCTCAAGAGAATTGAACTCGCTTGGATCCTTCTTCGATTTTCAACTGTTACTGATATCAGGTACTGGATTTAATTGGTTGTTGATTTCTTCGTCTCCCTCTTTTCTTTGGAGCATTCAGTTCGAACAGTGATTGAAAATCCATGCTGAAAATGTGCGATTTTCTTCTACAGTGGGGTTTTAGTCGTTTCCTCTTGGTTAATTGTTCTATTAGAGGTAAATGCGCATCACCTTTGGTTAAAGATAGATAATTATTCTTGAACGGATGTGTCTGTATTAATTTCTCGACCCCGTTCATTTGTTTTGCTTGCGGTGCTTCTATTTGCATTTGGAGTCTTCATTGATCTTCGTAAACATTAGTTGACGAAATCTGTACCTTTATAACTTCAACGAGTGCTTCGCAGAAAATTTAATCGAATTTCGATTTTATTTGCTTCATCTGGGTTATGTTGTTGTAAGCACCTTGCGCTTGATAGTTTTAATTAGACGGTGTCCTAGTTAATGCTAAGTCACGTACAATCCCTATTCACTGTGTTTTTACTTATTTATTTGTAAAAAAAAACACGGCCAAATTCAATGGAGCTGCAACTGTCTGCTTTTGTCCAAGATTCAGGTTTAACCCAACAGAATGCCAGGTCAACATAATTTGTTATGATGTCGAAGAATTGTGGCACTGACAGTAGATAGTGGCTGGATAATATTCTTTTGGTGAAGATTAATGATAATGTTTGTGTTGATTTGTCATGGATTTTTTGTGAGGTAGTAGTGGAGTCAAAACATGGTTTTCCACCATCATCTACCACTGACAATTTCCACATGCAATACCAAATTTTGAAGCTTCTGAACTGACTAAGTTTGGCTTTACTGCATAAAGTGAAGATTGGGACTTCATAATTGAATGTAGGTCCAAATTAGGTTTAGTTTTACAAGTATCATAAATACACCAGAAGCCTGTATTTTTGTGAAACCCTGACAAGCTCCACAAACATATCAAATATTGCTTTTTTAACTGACTGCATGGCTTGACTTCATGGCATGAAGTGAAATTTGATGCTTTATTAGTCATTTGGTAGGCTCTTTTGTTGTTATGCCTAAAATGATTGTGCGTCGGAGATGATAAAATAAAGAATGTGAAGTAGTTGAGAAGTGCCTTTCTCTTGTTTGTATGGTTGGTGTGTACTATACTTTATCTGAATAATAAATTCTAAATCAAAACAAAACAAAAACCAGAGTTGTACTGAGCTGTTGTGACTTCATCAGCAGTTTGCCAGTTGATTGTTGTTAAATGATTGCATTGAATAACTCAAAATATGGGTCTATAATTTGCATACCCTCTGTAATTTATTCTATAATATTGCTAGCATTGACCTTTTGTATCTTTTAGAAAGTTTGTACAGCAAGAACCTTTTCTGGTTTTGTACAGGATCTTATTCTTTTTTTCATGTTGCTTTCAAGGTGCATCTTGTGGTGAGCTACCTTCACCAAGTCTATACTCACTGGATGGTATGTTGTCATTTATTCTGCACCTGTAACTCAATTCAGATCTCCTGTTGTAATCTTGTTTCTTTTGCTAAGGTTTTTATGATGGTTTTAGGTTGATCAAACAAAGGAAAGATGGGAGTATATCTTAGCACACCAAAGACCGAAAAATTTTCAGAAGATGGAGAGAACGACCAGCTGAAATACGGCTTCTCATCTATGCAAGGATGGCGCACCACCATGGAAGATGCTGTCAGTTTCTGTCATTTTAAAAATTAAGCAGCAGCTTTGCAAAAAATTTCGGAGTTGCTATCAATGACCTTAAATACAATAAATCTCTGCTGCCTTTACCTGACAGTATTTCAAATGAAACATACATGAAATATCCTCTTCTGTGATGTTTCGTCTATATAATGAGAGAAAATAGGTTTTGTCGGGAACCTGTGGGATTGTTACCATAATGAAAATATTAAGTGCTCTTTTTTATGTTTGTTATACTGAACAGCATACAGCATTGCCTGATCTTGATGATCACACATCATTCTTTGGCGTTTTTGATGGCCATGGAGGTAAACTGTAACATTTGCCTGGTAACATTTTCTATTTTTTTAGCATTATATTGTGCTGAACGACATGTGCATTATTTTAGAGTTTGACCTGCTCCTGTTGCTTTTAACTTTTATTTCTTATGGGCACGAATGTAAATATTTTCATTGTTTTGTTTCTATATCAGGGAGAGTCGTTGCAAAATTTTGTGCAAAGTACCTCCATACTCAAGTACTTCAAAGTGAAGCTTACGCAGCTGGAGACTTAGGTACTGCTGTGCACAGAGCCTTCTTCAGGTACTGCAAAAGAAGAAAAACCTGTTGAATGTTTTTTCATAATTGAATATTGTTCAAGTAAAAGCAAAAGAGAATCATAATTTTTCTTTTTAGAATGGATGAAATGATGCGAGGGCAGAGAGGCTGGAGAGAGCTTGCTGCCTTAGGCGATAACATAAATAAATTTGCGGGGATGGTTGAAGGTTTGATTTGGTCACCTAGATGCTCCGACTCGGCTACTGTAGCTGAGGATTGGACCTCTGAAGAGGTGTAGTAATCCCCCCCCCCCCAACCCAACCCAAAAAAAAGGAGAAAATGTTTCAGTCAACACTGCGTATCATTTATATACTGTTCTTCTTATATGATTTTTCTGGATATTGGTTTAGAAGAAAACAAGCATATGCCTTTTTTAATGTTACACAGTTTTCATTTGACCTAGTACCTTTTTATGTTTAGATGAGCTTATATTTTAAATTTCTGGCCAGGTATTTGGTGAACCCTGTTACCCTTTTAACTCTTTCTTTTTTAATTAATACAACTTCTAGATAGGGTCAATTCACCCAATGACCTTGAAGAAACAAGTTTCTGGGCCATGTGGTTTTGTAACTCATGGATATTCATTCATCTGAAAAATATATTGATTGACTTGATTATATTGTCTTGACTCTTGAGATGCCTAGATAATTTTGAAAAGGGGAGGGTGGGAATAAATTTTTAAATAAATTCGAACTCTCAAAAATAGAAAAAGTTTATAAATATGTTCCTTTACTTATAGATTGATAGTATTTCAAATTTCATACAATTTTATTATCGTTTAATAGTCAATCAAAGACCATTAAATTGGAATCGTTGCAAATTGTATAAAATTTGATGGTCTTTGTTGGACTATCAATGATAATGAAATTGAATGAAATTTGAAACACTATTAATCTATAAATAAAAAAACATATCTATAATTTTTTTCTATTTTAAGATTTTATTTTTTTCATATTTATTTAAAACCCATTGTCAAGGGATCCCCCCCCCCCTTATCAAAATATGGCACTTACTAAAAACTAGTTGTATTTCAGGGACCTCACTCTGATTTTATGGGACCCATGTGCGGATGCACAGCTTGTGTAGCAATTATAAGAAACAAGCAGCTTGTTGTGGCAAATGCTGGAGATTCCCGCTGTGTCATCTCTAGGAAGGGTCAGGTACATTATTTAGCAAAATGGTCTTTCTTTGTATTTACATGTTATAGGGTTGTAACTTTATCAGTTAAGGCCCAAACTCAAGTTAGTTGCCGTCCAACCCTGTGAGACTACTGCAAAATCTATGTTTTGTGTCAGTCAATTGGTATCTTCTTGCATCTTAAATCGATGTGCCAGATAAACATAGGTCATCAAAATAAATTAATAGATAAAGCAAGCAGACTCAGTAAAAACTCTTTGTAACCTGGACTGTATGTATCAACTTTGAATTACCACCATAATGGTTGTTATTAGAAAGCTATTTTTTTATAACGGTAAAATGCATTACAAATTGTTTTGGACGGTCTTCAAGATGGATTTTTGGAGAACATTTCTTATGCGAAGCAAGTTGCAGAGTTTAATCTTTGAAAGAGAATTAAATAGTGCTAAACCAGCTTGATGGTGTTGGCTAAATAAGTTTTGATTTAAATAGTAATCGTTGGTATTCTTATTGAAAATCAGTTTAAAATCATTTTAAGGAAACCATGATGCTAAATAACTGCTTATTGGACTTTTATATTGACGTGCTGTTCTCTTTTGTTTTAGTATGATAGTCTTAAGTGCATAAATGTCTGGCTGTTATTTTCTTTTTCAGAAATCAATGTCAATTTTGAATATTTGCAACTAATCCAGGTTTTAGTATCTGATCATAAAATTAAGAATAAAAAATGAGTAAATCACCCTATTTTATTTTATTTAAGCTATTCTAGCCCATTCGTGGCTGATAATGCTCTTAGAAGTATAAATTATTTTTCAGTGCTAGCTAATCTCATGGCTCACATTATATCGGATAAAAACTGACAGAGGAAACTTTTATCATTACTCTCACAAGAAATAACAATTATCTTCACTCATATCCTTTTATCAAACATATCCATGGTAGACTTTTTTATATTATTATTTTTTTCTTTCTAATTGTGTATGGATTATCAAGAACTGCCAGTTCTTTAATTGAAATCATCGGCCTTACGGTAAACATGTTCTTTCACTTCTGTATAAATCCTAAACTTGTTGTTCAACTTTTGTAATCTTCCTGGATGCCAGTCCCTCTTATATCGAGAAATATTTTCCTGGCCACACCTCTTTTAGTAACTCAAAACTTCAGATTCTTAGCAACAAAAAGGCTAACTGAAAAGAGTTAAGACTTGCCACAGACTATATTGAGTTCTTTAGAAATGTGCAATAAAGTAAAGAAGATAAATGTCCTAGCAAGTCTCAATCTTCAATTGGAGTCCCGATACTGAAATGAAGAATAAAAAAAAGTTCAAGAGTCTCAAAAGCATTTCATTATGTAGTATATATAACTAGAAATAAATAATAGAATGTAATTATTCTGGAAAGTTCTGCCTAACTAGAAAAACCGAGCTACTGCAAATGCAACAAAATCTGTACAGATGACAACCGTTCTGAAAGAGCATTGGCTACCAAGTTCTCACTTTTATATAAATATTAAATTTAGTGTTCTGTATTTCTATTATGGATAATAATAGGCATACAATCTATCAAGAGACCACAAGCCTGAGCTGGAGGCAGAAAGGGAGAGAATACTAAAAGCTGGAGGTTTCATACAAGCTGGCAGGGTTAATGGAAGTCTCAACCTTACTAGAGCTATAGGTTTATACTTTTCTTTTCTATTTATAATTTTGTAATTAATTCTTTTATTTTTATTTTGCCAATAGTTGTTTGCTATTGCTTTGGATGTTACCTATTTATGCTGAAACAAATATAATATATATATTTTATTATTGTAGGCCCTTTTTAGATATCATATTGTAAATATGGTATTTGTTAATAGAGTAGATTTTTGGTAGTTGGGGAAGGATTCTTTTTATGCATGCTTTCGTAGTACTTGTTCGGAATGGTACCACCGACGTATGACATTTTTCTTTTTCTTTTCTGTAGGAGACATGGAGTTCAAGCAAAACAAGTTCTTACCTCCTGAGAAACAAATTGTGACTGCCAATCCTGATGTCAACATTGTAGGTGAACAAATCATGGCTATAAATTGTTTCTTTTTACAGAGTTTATATGAAATTTGTCTGCAATAGCTGATATATATTTTGTTCTCAACAGGTTGAACTTTGTGATGATGATGATTTCATTGTTTTAGCATGTGATGGCATCTGGTACGAGTCATTTTAATTATGCAGCATCCTGTTCTTAATCACGACATGTTTAATTATTGCGCTTTCTAAAAATAATTTGTTTAGGAAGTTGTAATATCCCTGTTCCCCAGCCCACCTCCCCCTCAACCCTCAACCCTCCCCTCCCTGGAAATATCAGAGATACAGTATTATAAGAAGAGTAAAACAGAAACCGACCCCCCCCCCCCTCAAAACCTACCCACCAACAACAGTAGACTACTGTGTGGCTGATATTTCAAACTCAATTATATTTTGACTTGCCGCGTGTGGTTGATATTTTGAACTCAATTTGGAATTGAAAATTTTGATTCTGATGATTCACAGGGATTGCATGACAAGCCAACAGCTTGCAGATTTTGTGCACGAGCATATTAAAGAAGTTAGTAATTGTCCCCCTTTCCTAAACTTAATAAGAAATCATTTTTTTCCCTATTATTTTGGTGAAGTGCAATTTTATTTCAGACTTGATACCAAAAGCTCTATGTCTGCTTGAGTACCATTTCTGTGACATTTTCCGTATTTAGTTGCATGGTATATGATACGTTGAGGGCTGAATAGATGAAATGGAGGCAAAGTCCTAAGTGGACCATAATCATTTACTCTCGCCTATTAGGGCCAGCAACCTTTATCTGACGCCTACAAATTATTTCCCTGTAGAAAACATATTAAAATTGCCCCAATAGGATTATAAGTGCCTGCTCCAAATTAATGAAACTTTATAGGAATACCAGATCTAGTTAGCTACTTTTTGTGCCAACCTCAGTATCTGAAAGTGTCAACTCATGTGTTAACTTCATACCATTGAGCAACACCGTCCCCGCATATAATATTGTTTGCTGTTCACTACTTTGTAAACCTAAGTTAAGATATTTTTTGAAATTCAACTTCTGTATGGTCAAGTATTACAATAACAACAACAAAGCCTTTAATCCCAAATAAATTGGGGTAGGCTAGAAATGAAACCCAATCGAAAAATATAAGATCAAAGATCTCAAATATCAGTGATAATAATGAATATGATGGAAGAAAATAAATAAATAAATAAAATAATAATAATAATATATAAATAAAGATGATAATGATAATATGCTAACAATAGTAGCAATAATAACAACAATAATAATAATACAATAAACCTTTATTATAAAATCTATTTCTAAATCCTAAAATCCTATTTTAAAACCTAATTCTAAATTCTAAATCCTAAAATCTTATCTAAACCTCTATTTCTGAAATCTATTTCTAAATTCTAAATCCTTAAAATCCTAAAAAATCTAAGAATATGAAGTCTATAACTCTACTATTAGACTGAAACTCCTAAATCATGGTTCAGGTATATGAATCGCTATCTTCCACGCACTCCTATCCAAAGCAAGCTCTTTGGGTATATTCCATTCTTTCAAATCTCTTTTTATTGCTTCCTCCCATGTCAGTCTCGGTCGACCTCTTCCTCTTCTTGTATGTATTTTCAGGACGACTTAAAATACCGCTGCGTACTGATGCTTCAGGAGGCCTTCGTTGGATATGACCAAACCATCACAAACGATGTTGGACTAGCTTCTTTTGAATTGGTGCTACCCCAAGTTTGTTCCTAATATCATCATTTCTGATTCGATTTTTCCTTGTGTGGCCACATATCCAACGCAACATCCGCATTTCAGCTACACTCATTTTCTGGATGTGTTGTCCTTTTGTAGCCCAACATTCTACGTCATACAACATCGCGGGTCTAATCACCGTCCTGTAGAACTTGCCTTTTAGTTTGTTTGGGACCTTCTTGTCACAAAGAACACCAGATGCTTGTCTCCATTTTACCCATCCAGCTCTTATTCTATGACTAACATATTCATCGATCTCTCCTTCACTCTGCAACATCGATCTCAAATATCGAAATGTGTCATTCATGGGTACTACTCGTCCATCCAAACTAACATCTCCGTCATCTAAGTTTTCCCCGCTGAACTGACACCTCATATATTTAGTTTTTGTCCTACTAAGTCTAAAACTTTTCGATTCTAAAGTTTGTCTCCACAACTCTAGTTTCTGATTGACTCCAATTTTGCTCTCGTCAATCAGCACCACATCATCAGCAAAGAGCATACATCAAGGAATATCTTCTTATATGTCTTTTGTGATCTCATCCATCACTAAGGTGAAAATATATGGACTCAATGCTGACCCTTGATGTAATCCTATCTTAATATCGGACTCGCCGTCACATGCTCTGATACAAGTCACAGTATTTATGTACATATCCTTAATAAGGGTAGCGTACTTTGTTGGGACTAGTTTTCTTTTGAGCGCCCACCACATGATATTTCTCGGAATTTTATCATATTTAGGTTCTTCATCTGTATGATCAAGTATTAACCTGACTTAATATAGAAACCTTCGTCCTGGACCTATCCTGTTAAGCAGGAGGTGTCCATCAGTAGATAAAAGATAGCTAACCATTTTAGCAGTTAATTTGTGGGCTTGTTTCATTTATGTTGCATAAATTGAACCATAAGTTGAGGAGACCGTAGAGCATTTATTGAGGAACAATTTAAAATTTGATGTATTAAGAATCATGGAACCTTATAGCTGTTACTGTTGTGCATTGCAATTAATCTTTTCAATTTTTAAATGTAGGAGGATAACTTATCAGCAGTGTGTGAAAAAGTACTAGATAGGTGTCTGGCACCATCTACAATGGGAGGAGAAGGATGTGACAACATGACCATGATTTTGGTTCAGTTCAAGAAAATGATTGCTAACACTAAGTCAGTTTCTGATGCTGGCCTCTCGGCCCCACCAGAATCGACTGAGATGAAGTAATCTTTAACTTCTCCTTATTTGGTCTTGTACACCTTTCATGTTGCTTTGACTTGTTTGCAGGTTTATTCTTTGTTTGGGCACTTATGTATGTGTTTGTTATCACATGAAACACCGGAAAAGACCATAAAATGCCATAGATTTTGTACCTATTTTAGGGCATCAAGAATCAACCTAAAAAGAAGTCTGCCATTGATATGTTCCGAAAGGTAAAACAGATATCTTCACTGGTATAGGATACAGTCAGACTGTGATTTACTGTTATTATAGAGGCACAGATAAAAATTTAATTTGTAGTCATGGTATGAAAAGATCATTGAAATAAACAAATAAGTGAGGAACTGTATATATCCAACTTTCCTGATTTCCAAGAATCTCAAATTTAAGGCCTTTTCGTCTATTTTAGGATCAGTGCAGGTGAGGATAACAGTTTGTGCAGAGTTTAATACCCGAAAGCTTGAAGCAGGCATAGAGAAAGATCCAATTGCATGTTGACACCTGTAAAACATCAAAACTTCAATGTATGGTCCTACACTGTGCTAGTAAAATATCATCAGCATCATTTCTAGCGTAGCAGGGGAATCTGTCATATTTTAGGTGTTACGGGGTAACATGATATTTCAGGTTTTGCAGTGTTATACTTGTTTTGGGGGGGTGCCTGTGAAACTGTCATTTAAAGACGTCTTGTACATAATCAATTTTAGTACTTTGTGGTTAGTGTTTGTGTTTATTCGAGTCACGAAGCAGATTTTTTTTTTCTTTTTTTCTTTGGCATCATGTGTTTGATCACATATTAGATTGATAATTTGTGTTCTGGTGTATGCTATGTTGCAATGAAAGTGTGGGATATTTCTTTGTTTTACAATAGATGGTAGCCAACCTGTCTTTTTTGCTGCTATCGTGATCTTTGCTTTCGAGAAACAACAGATAAGAATTTGTGATTTCTGGGATAGTTAGTTATTTATGTTTGCAGCTCAAATCTGTGTACTTGAAACTTTTTAACAAGTCCATAATCAGCATTTTTACTTGCAATTAATAAGAAAGGAACAAAATATCATAAATGCAAAATGTAAAATGAATAGTTCACAGACTTGGCATCTCACCTTTCGTTTCATGTACAAAGCTTTTCCAATATGTAGTACGTAACAAATAATTATCACGCCTGATGCTGCCTATATTTGCAAGTTTACACGAGAATTTACTGCAATGGTTTCTCTTATGAAGAGTAATGTCCATGATTTATTATTTGATCTATAATTACTACAGAATAATGCACTGACATGCACATTACCTCTTAACAAAAATATTCTCGCCCATAATTATTTTACCTCAAAATAGCTTATCAAATGCAGAAAATATTCCCAGCTAGAGCAGTTAAAAGGGCTTGATTACAAACCCTTCCAATCTGGTCTAGCAAACAAAATTTGTAGAGCAAATTCTATACAGCATTATACATCAAAACTTAATTTAATCACGACATGGCAAAAGCAAAAAAAAAGTTGCCGGTTTGCTACTCTTTGACAAAAACCAATTGGTTTGCACCATCCATTGCTGTCCTCCCCTATGTTCTTCCTATTTAACAAAACCATTTGGTTTTGCACCACCCTTGGCTGTCCTTTTCTGAAGTTCTAGATCATAATGTGCAAAAGCAGCATCCAAGGCCTAACAATTTCATTTAGCATATAAAACACAACTATATATAAGTACATTGCGTATGAAGTTCCAAAGGTTAAATACTTGATTTCTTATTTATTTACTTAATCGAAATAAATAGTGCTCAAGAGAAATAACTGTTTTATGCAAAAGAAATTATGATAATATAGGGATAGGCCCCGGAGACACTAATGTGATAAGTGGTTAGATCCTAAAACCAATTTCATGGAGAAGTAAAAAACTTTGCCGACTAGGTGAACAGAGTTAGTAGTCATCGGGGGAATAATTACAAACAGAAACTCGTAAAGTGTGTGGACACATGTATGTAGTTTGGTTATAATGCTATGCATAGTAAAGTGTCTCGTGTGGTACAGGCGTTTATTCTACTTTACAAGGTCCAAACTCCAACAAGCTGATGCCCTTTAGGGTTAACTAGCTTATGATCACTATTATTATGACCTACATCATTAATTAATCACCATTAAATTTATAAAAATTTCATTGTAGATGCTTGGATGTCGTTATTTTTTCCTTTTAAAGACTAAAAGCATGCAATAAAACAATATAAAAATATAAAAACAGTTTTGCAGCTCAGCTTGGCACATAAATTGTAAAATGGAATATGGGGTCATAACATTAACTAGAAAAATTGTAAAATGGAATATGGCACATAAATTGCAGCTCAGTTTTGGCTATAATATGCATAACACTGTGACTAAACTCTGTGTGTGTGTGTGTGTGTGTGTGTATCAGTACCTGAAGCATAGGCTGCACAAGAAGAGAAACCTGATGCCTAAAATCTGACTGGGCAGATTCCTTTATCTCCTAAAAATAAATCCAAGTATTCAATAATGCAAGAAAGCAGCATACATCTATTTTTTTTTAAATGAAAAACGGGTACGATTGTAAGAGCAATTTGGTAGTGTTAAATGCCACCTGCAAAACAAGAAGCACCTTTATATCATTCTAAAATGTGTTGGGTATCAAAATAATCCCTCTTAATTCCTTCGAAGTTGCCCAATTTTGCCCTCTTTTGGAGTCCAAAGGTGAAGAATGAGGTAGTTGGGCTGGGGCACCTTTTGAGGTAAATAGTAAATGAGGAAAGAAGTGACAATATTTTCCAATTTTTTTTATAAATATAGAGTGCGGCTATGGTGCTTCGCGAAGCACAAAACCTCACGTGCTTCGCGTCCGTATCTCGAATTTGAAAGTCCAAACAGCCGATCCAAACCGTTGAACATGATCTTCACATTGAAATATCTTTGGAGATCAAATTTTATATATTTTTTTAATTTTTTTTGCTATTGTTTAGATGGGTAGAAAATCACTAGTATTAAATGATGCAGAAATAATTAGATCAGCAAATTTTGTATTCATCTAAAAAATTTCAAAAAAAATATAAAATTTCCCATCTATCTCTATGCTTTCGAATTGGGTTTCATTTCTCAAAAAATATATATTTGAGATCTTTGATCTCAATGCTTTCGAATTGGCTTTCATTTCTAGCCTACCCCAATTTATTTGGGATTAAAGGCTTTGTTGTTGTTGTTGTCATCATCGTTTTTGTATTTGGGGATGGGTCATATTGATATGGCCAAGTACAGTAGGTATCATGCAAAGAAGATGGTTCTTGCATGGCCATGGACATGTGTGCCCTCTCTTACGGAAGTAAACATGACAATTCTCTTCTCTTTAATTCGATGTGCTTTTTAAATGACAAGGTAATGTACCTGTAACTTTTGATAAATGCGTCCCATAGCATCCTTCACCCTAAGGACCTGAAGGCACATGGATACCATGTCATTTTTGTGAGTAAAAAAAATTGGTAATGCAGTATAACATTTCTCATCCCGGTCCCATAATTTTAAGTCCTCAACTATGATGTTTCTCATCCGGGTCCCATTTCTCATTCAGTTCTGCCTTCCTCTTCTCAGTAAAAAATACAAACATTCTAAAGTGCTTCAATTTGATGGGATTGTCTTTCAGTCAACATAAGTTAATCCAAACCAGCCTAACCAAATTTGTCTGCTTTGAAGGTGAAAATTCATGGTGGGAATAAAAACACTAGAGATTGCAATAATGACAAACTGTAGTTTCTCCTTTGCCTCTTGAGCAGTCAATAAAAATGGGCCGAGAAAATGAAGATGAATACCTTGTGATAGAGGCCAGAAGTAGTGATCGGGTATGAAGACCAAAAATGCCTTAGTAGTTCTTGAATTGATGTCCAATGCTGAAACAAACAAAAAAAATCCTACATTACAATACACTTAACCAAGATTAAATTTCTTTTAAGTGTCTATACTACCATTTAAAATTGTTCCCGTTTCTAATATAACACACTCAATCATGTTCATCACTTAGCAATATTTTGGATCTTTGTATGTGGTCACTAGCAAACTCAATATATCAATTTTCAAAATTGATAAGATAAAGCCCAATGTAAGCTTGTCACTGAACTAATTCTCCATGTTTGGCAAAGATTTCAGCAAGACAAAACTTGTACATCATCTTTTTAGCCTTTTATATACTAATGACCCAGAAAACCATTTTAAAGCTATGTTCCTGATTCTCTGATTATTATCATTGATATTTGAGATCTCTGATCTTATGCTTTCAAATTGGGTTTCATTTCTAGCCTACCCCAATTTATTTGGGATTAAAGACTTTGTTGTTGTTGTTGTTGTTGTTCCTGATTCTCTGATGAACGGTACAGATATAATGGATAAGCTCTCCAATATGTTTCCCATTTTCATGCACAGTCAGTCTCTATTAACTTTTCAAGGGTTATGCCTCCTATATATGAGAATATTCTAAGACGGTAGGTCTTTCCCTTTTGCCTCGTTTACCCTGTTTTTGACTTCAGTATATCAATTTGTCCTTTTCAGTAAATTATTTAGTGCAATAGACCTTTACTTAATAGTATTTTTCTTTAAGTTAGTATACCTTTGCAATTTTGTGAAATTTTCATCTGCGAGTACATTTTCCATGACTTAATAGGCAATTTTGAGCAACCAAATAAGAGTTACAATGAATTAAAGTGATCTTACGTGCATAAGCTCATCTTTGATACGGTGAGGTATTCTATCAAGTGCACTTTCCTGAGGGTTCTTTCCCAGCTGAAACCTTGTGCTAGAGAGGTGCTGGCTCAACCCACTGAAAACCTAGCTCGTACCAGTCAGGTAAGGTCGTATAGTTAGGTTTTCCTTCTCATTCAATAGTTATGATAGCCTATCAAGTGCGGATAGAAAGTAGAATCACCAGGCAATATAAAAAGAGTACATGTAAAGCAGAAACCATGTCTAACCATATCAGCAAATAACACCTTTGCAACACAGCAAAATGTGCCGAACCCCGTAGTACAACAAAACCCAGCAAATTACCCTTAAAAGTAATCCCAATAACTAGATAAGATCACTTCATAACTAACCCATACACAACCAAATGCTATATCTAACCATTTGGTTTGCTTTTTAGGTAGGGTCAAAAGTGCCAACATATTACATACTATGTTCCTCTCTTCAAATTAGTCTAATGGCTTCATAAAAGTTGCTCTTTAGTTACAACTATGATGTTCTTTTGCACTTGCAGTATGTATCAGGTATAAGTTGTAAAAAATTCCCAGAAAAATTAACCATATATTGACCTCAGTTATAAATTAGCAATACCTTAAGAGCAGTGTCAGATTGAATTATTGGATTTTTTAACCCTTGAGATTTCACCTCAGATATCTGTTCCTTCAAGTGGGAATAAGCCTCATCTTTGCTTAAATTGGAAACAAGGCTATTTGTACCAAACTCGGTACCACCTAAGGCCCTTAAAGCATTGGCTTGCTGTGAGTCAAAATACTCTCTTGGATCCTGACAAGAGCAAGAGCATATAACTTTTGTCATCAGTCTCTAATTCTCCTTTTTTTTCCTCTTTTGGAAGAAAGATACTAATATGAATAGCAAATGGCTCTACTAAAATATCCTACCACTCAAATGACACAAGCATGGACCATAGAGTTTACCTAATACAAATAAATAGAAGGTAGGGATTAGGCAACTTCTAAAATATATCTTAGTATATAGAGATAAGAGTGTCCTTGTCATGCTTCATATGATACTGATGGTTTTCTTTTTGCAGGGATTTATCTCTACGGTATTTATGCCACTTTAATAATTAAAATTAAACAGGACTCGCATCTAAAAACTAAGTTTCATGCTTAAGCTAACCTGATGAAAAGCAGACTTGATCGTAGCTCATAAAAATAAATTGTACCTTAATGCAAAGTGAAGCATATGGGAGTTCACGTGGGCCCTGAAGGTCTTCCAACTCAGTCATACGTGCAACCCTCTCTTGCCTCTCGAGGTTCACATTTTCTTCTGATTTTTGATTAGATGATAATTCTAGAAAATAACAGGATTCTCAGATGTCATTATCAAAATGATACATAATATCAACTTAGATCTATGATATGATGATCCCATTTATCTTTGTTTTAAGTTATTTTTCTCAGCTCAAAGAGTGCCTTGAATGTTCAATTCATATGGCTTACCTCCTTCCTAACACTACTCCCCATCAAGTAAGAAAAAGAAAAAGACCAGTAAGAAATCTTTTCTGACCTTGTTTGGATCTTGCAAGTGCTTCAGCCACAGTCCTTGTATCACCTAACTCCACATCTGCAGCAGAAAATCATACAAAGGCTTTCTAAACAAATAATTACCTGTAGTAATGTCTCTGAAGAAAATGTCACTACAATTATCATAACATGACATAACATCTTACCTAATGCTCTTCCCTCAAGAACAACAGCTGCATGTCGATTCAGGTCTTGAGAGAGAGTTCGCCGACTCACCTCAGTCTCTGTCTCGGCTATGTCCTTCTGTCCATCTCGCAAAATACCATGATCCTAAATTGAGACGTGCTTATTAATACACACATACACACTAATAAAGTATTGACATCTATTTCCTCCATAGTAAGTCATCAATTCAGGCATATAGCTATCAATTAAGCACGCAAAATGAAATCCAGAAAAGAAAGATACAGATGTTAGCATTCACAGTGAAAGATCTACCCAAAGGTACGCAAAATGACCAAGGTCTTATGCAGCAGTAGGGTAAAAGAAAATTTCTATAGGCCCCAACAATAGATCTTAAAATGGAAGCTACGACCCCTGAAAATGACTATCATGGATACCATTAGAAACCCCTTGCATAACTAGGTTTTTAAGGTATGCTAATTCGACCATGCCAAAACTTCTTGTTCTTGGTTAATAATTGAGCTTACTTGTGCAGGTTACTCTATGTAAGGAAATAAATTACACTTTCCTTGAAACCTCTTTATTTATCATTAACAAAAAAAAAAATCCTTCTGAGACCAGTGCGGGCTTAAAGTGAACAATTTGGAGTAAATTTCTAAAAATTAACAAATTAATTACAGCATTAGAGCTAAAAGGGCATGGCCATCTTTGACATTTTGTTATATTCAAAAGTATCCATGCTAGTTCATATTTTCTGTGGGAGTAATTAAATTTCTGTGGAAATGGGTAACATGAAAAATGAAAAAGAACAGGAAGCAGACTGGTAGATGGATATAATCATCGCCTTCATCAGCTTCCATATCTAAAGTTGGGTCAACCCGCCTGATCTGCATGAACAAATATCCAAGGAAGAATAAATAACAGAGCCATGCAAACACTGCATAAACAACATTATGTGCTACTTCAGTTGAGCGTATGCATCTTCTCTTTTGAAATGACACACAAGTATCTTTAATAGAAGTGAAATTGTGGAATTGAGGGTCAACTGATGCAACACTGAATCAAGTTGCACAATTATGGCTGGTTCAGTGAAAATTAGACAGCAGCCATATTGCAATTCTTGATTCCAGTCAATAAATTGTACAGAGTGGTACCTCATATGAATATATGTTACTATTTCATTTAAATGACTGCTAGGGAAAAAACAGTAACAATAAATATCAACCAACAGAAGATCTCTAAAAGACAGCACCTTAAGCAAAAGACACCAGGGGGGCCAACAGAACACAGAAGAAAAAAGATCTACTTCTCGGTACCTTTCGGCGTGCCTCATTGGCTAGTATATCATCATGCTTCAAGAAAACTGCCAATTCTTCATCCTCAGCAGCCTCAGCCGCTGCGACAACTGCATTTTTCGTCCTATTTAGGTACTCTGCTCTGCAATATTTCGTCCAGAAATCCTTTTCTGACATCTAAAAGAACAATTGCATAGTCAAATAGTACACAGGAATCTAGAAACAGTATTTGATAAAATCAGTTCGCTCGAGTGTGATTACTACCTTCGACGGCACAAGATTGAGAAATGCTCTGTGAACAGCAGGCTTCTCAGCAAAAATCTACAACAAAGAGTAGTGGACATTTCACTCCCATGCTATATAAAAAAAATCAGTGTTATATACCCAGCTGAAGATCAACATATCATCCAGAAACCCACAAGTAGGAAGTGATTATTCTCGTAGACTTCCCACCAAGCACAGGTAGCATGATAACCTAATAAAATGTTGAAATCCTAGAGTAGTCCCCCCCCCAACCCCAAAAAAAAATGAAAATTAAAAATATCTAAAAAAGCACCAACAGGAATAAAAATACAGATCCACTTTTTACATGACAGATATGAGATATGTCTTCAAATGTACCCAGAACTCTTAGGTCATACACAAGACTAAGGAGTTATTAGGAGAGGACAATTGTTAAAGATATATGCCGCGTGAATCAAACAATAGCAAAAACCTGGTGTATAATCTCCGGTGTAAGGCTGAATGTGACCTTGTTCGTCTGCACAGAATAACAAATAGAACTTGATAACAGGACTGCAATAACTACTTTTGTCTTCTGAAAGAGCTCAGGCAAAACAGAAAGCAGATAGAAAACATGATATAATACCCGCCCATCAGCAGATGGTCTGACATCTGCCAACATGGCGCTCTTGAACCCAGGTCGTTGTTTTGTCGTGCCATTTGCGTCTTCACCGAGTAAGCTCTTCAAAATAATAAGAAACAGCATAAATATTTAGTTGCAAACAGAAGACAAACAAAAATAAAATGAGAAAAAAATGTTTCACATCTCCAAGCACATTTCTTTAAGCCAATTTTTATGATGCTTCCAATCCTTACAATACATTTTCGTCATTTGTTCAAATAACAAAAATTAAAAAAATAGATGTGTTCCTAATGGCTTAGATAGAACATGTATCAAACTTGAAACAATTTAGAATTTGATCGGCCGTTCATCACGAAGTCATTAAAACTTCACCCTTAAATTTTAAAAAATTGCATGAAGTCAAAATCTCTTTCACATTGACAAAATTTGATACACGTTATATCTAAGTAATTTGGAATATACTATGATTTTGATATTTTAATTTGAGCAATATTTCTCAAGAACTGATATTTAATTTTTAGAAATCCAACATCCCCTATTTAATGTTCACATGCTCAACTGACTGTAAAAACTGAATTTTGAGTAGCCAATTTGCATATAAAATCAAAAAAAGGTGTATCCTTTTAGCAAAGAAAATGATACCTTCCTAGTTGCCCAAAATTCTGACTCAGTCAAGACCCCACTTAAGACAAATTGCTTATGAAGTCTTTGCAAGTCACTGGTTAACATAAATAATCAAATGTATAAGTTCAGCTTATAAGAAATAGATTAACAATTATATACAAATAATATGTTTCATCAGCACCAATAGCCCCGCCTTATTTTAGCCTTATAAGAGCAATTCTACGTTTATTCCTAGTTTCCTACAATGCATCACATTATCATGTATGCCTGTGAAACAAGAAATAATTTACCTGTTTATAAAGCATGGTAAATATCACCCCCATCAACTTACCCCTCTTTTCTCAAAATATATCCCAAAGTTCATATGATTCCCTCATTTTTTTAAGAAATAATATAACAGGCAGAGGACAATAACTGAGCATCTTCTGACAAATCATGAGACATAATAAACGCTGATTATTTTCTAGTTTTATAGTAGTGTGTATGTGTAACACTTATTGTTTTGCGGGGGCACAAATATTGTGATTCACGTCTGTGCACAAAACTACAGGCCATTGCCCAAAATGTTTGGAAGAAAAGCTATTTTATTTCGATACCACGCCAGTAGGTAAATTTTACTTACTCTCTTAAAATGGTCAAGAGTTCTACCTATCCTCTCTTAAAAGTTTTATCCTGCGCTCCATCTCAGTAGTACTGAGTTGTTCAGCAAATGGCGGCCCAGCTGTTTTTTCTGGCACTGATTGGTCATTTGGCCTACCTGGTACAGATTGAAGCTTGCCCAGAATTCTACCTGTCAAATGAAAATGCAGAACTAATCATAAGAAAATGATCTTTCGTGGCCAAAACAAAAAATCCTCAAAACACCCAAACCATTTTGTTGTATATTCTTATGAATGAATGCACCAACAGTCCAGGTCATTTTTTTATCTAATAAACAATTGTTTATTTTAATTATGTTAATAGGTTCCCTTCTTTAGGCTAATTTCTTTCAATATTCCTATAAAAGGAATATCAATTAAATAAAGAGAATGAAAAAAAATAGATATCAGTACCTACAAAATCACGACAGGAATTCCTATCAGTAAAGTTATCGAACTCAAATATATAGCCTGTTCCCTGGAAGAATTATATACTCAAACGTAATTAAATCAACGTATTGTTAAGAAAATTAATACCATACCTCCCATTATTCATGCCACTTATGGTCTGCCTATATATTTCGTCATCAGAACCTTAACAAAGGCCTAATTAAGCCTCCATAACTTTGAATAGTGCAATGAATGCCCAACAGGCCAAGGAAAACAAAGCATAATGGACTTAAGACCAGCAATACAATATCTGTATTTATCATGATAAATGCTAGCATATGCAATATGATAAAGTCACCAAAGTCACCAGAATTCAAAACAATTCAAAAAAAATCTGTGCTCTTTCAGAAACTGGTGTCCAGGGTCCAAAGGGTAAAATAGCAGCATTTAACAATGTCAATTATGGCACCCTATCGAAATCATCTCTCTTTAGCAGATTGATCCGTAGTTTTTCACCTTCTCAGGGTCTTGTGTGAGATTTAGCAATGCTTGTTTTGATCCATCCTTGCTGAACTTGTGGCCTAATAGATAATAAATAATAAGCATGCAATCAACTAAAACTGTTTTGTCTTCAAAAGCTAGCAAATTACTACAAATATGTATGTTTTCTGAATCCAATATGATATAAACCTCATTTATAAAAGAGCTTTGGTCTAAATGTATAAGCATACAAACATAAAAGTAAAGAACCAGGGGGGAAACTCCACTGTTACCAGATCAGAAAACCGCTTGATGAAGAAACAATGTTAATTGATTGGTGTATGCCAAGTAATACAACAGATAATAAATTCAAAGGATAATTTGTACCTTTAATATTTCTAAATTCAACATTCAATTTCATTAATGATCTTGGATCATTCGGCACAAAGACAAACCTCTCCTCATTCTGAAATTTACATGATAAATGCAGGTTAAATAATTTATATGCTGATATGAATAAGCTTCATTCATTGAGTTACATTTCTCATAAATTGATCAAATGGTCATCTTCCACTACTACTTGAACTCTCAAAAAGTGAAAAAGACTCACGGGAAGTTTCCAGATACTCCAGAACCATCAAATCAAATCTCTCTCTCTCTCTCTCTCTCTCTGTGTCCCCGC
Organism: Schoenoplectus tabernaemontani; assembly: GCA_037127355.1. Classification (NCBI taxonomy): domain Eukaryota; kingdom Viridiplantae; phylum Streptophyta; class Magnoliopsida; order Poales; family Cyperaceae; genus Schoenoplectus; species Schoenoplectus tabernaemontani. The sequence continues at coordinate 16,451,036 of CM073750.1, read as the reverse complement.
CCCTTCCCCAGTGCGAAAACTGGACAGCTCTAGATCGCCATGGCAAAATTCGATAGTGGATTTAGTTAATAGATTGAGAGAGAAGTAACAACTGACCATTTTGAGAACGCCTGGGGTACCCGCTTCTTTGACAGTCATTTTGTACCTTGTAGGGACGCTTATTACCGCCATCTTTGCCAAACCCTACCTACTCTGAAGCTATCGCCCAAAAGAAGAGGCTTGTTCGATCGGAGTTCGGTTTTCGATCAGAGAGGAGAAGTGAAAAGAGGCCTTTCACTTCTTCGAGAGAAAAGGGAATCGCTTCTCTCGGGGCCTACGGTTTTGGATTCGGGAATAATGAATAAAGAGAGGGGGAGGGGGCGCATCGAGTATCGACGGCTGAATTGAAGAAGAGCTCAGACCCAGGAATCTTGATATGCTGTGTCGAGTGGGATTTTCAACGGAAGCGAGCAATTTACTGACCACTCTACAGGAATAGCTGAATAGTATTTACGATAGATGTAAGTTAAATTTACTTCAATTTATTAAATACTCTTGCGCTAGTACATTACTGTCTTTTAAAAATATAAAAAATTTATCTTAAAAAAAATTAATAATTAATATAAGTTTCAATCATAAATACAGAATTGAGAGAAAATTTGTCATTCAGAATTTAAGGAAGGTTTAAATTCATAATTGATAGCAATTTAAGAAAAAAAAAGAAACAAAGTAGTACAATTATACTTCTAAATTATGCAACATTATGTGTAACAATCAAAAATGAGAGAAAATTATAACTTCAACAAAAATAGTCATAAAGATAGTAACATTATTTGATGAATAACTCAATCTGATGACTGATATTAGCACTAAAAAATTAATAAAAAATCTGGATCGTTGCAAAGTTAGAACACTTACGTGCTTAATAAATAATAGAGATAGAGATATTAAACAATTTATGTTTTAGGAAAAAAAACAATTTTGTTGAATATATACAATTTGTAATTTTGTTGATATTTTGCTCCAGTTCTTAAAAAACTATTGCTTCATCCATGATCTTAAAATTATAAAACACGAAAAATTATTATCAGTTATGTCTACTACATGATTGCTAAAACATTTGAGCTAAATTATAAAGATACAACTTATTTTATGCATAAAATTGAACTAGTTGCATTTTCAAAACTAGCTCTACTAGGCAAATCAGCATTTATGACTTTTGACTATAGGTGAATCATATTTTTTCTTCGCACGCGCCTCATTCTAATCCTTTCTTTTCATGGGAAAACCCCCTTGCAGACCAATCAAACAAGTCCTCGCGGGAGGCAGACAAACTCCTATAAGGAAGTTCTTATGTTTTTATTTACTTTCTTACTTCTTTTTTTTTTGAAGAAATGTTTGTGGTTATATGTGCTTCTGATTGTATTGACCCAAAATCGCTTTTTTTATTCGTCTCTTTACGTGGGATTCGGATTCGGATTTTGTTCTCAAAATGCACAATCTTGCGCCCTTTTCCTTTTGATTTGAATCAGTTGCCGCCTTGAGTCGGGGGAAGGGGGTCACTCTCAAGAATTAACCCCTCCGGATATGACTAGCTTTCCACTTCAAACTCTTTCTCCGGCCCAGCAGGCAGAATTTCATGAAGTAGAGATTCTCCTCAAAAAACGATTGTTGAATATGCGAAATTTAGGCAGTAAAATTTCATACAGCCTTTTTTCCATTATGTATGAAATTCGAGTAAGCTCTGAAGCTCTGCTAGGATTAAGGCTGACTCATCAAAGAAGAAAGTGGAGAAAACGGGCGGACTCTACATCTAATGCGGCGCTAGGCATGAAAGGGCGGAGCTTTGACTTTGACTAAACCTATTCTCTTTGAAAGGAATCATCTCTCTGCTATAAACCTTTCTGGGGGAAACTTACTCTTTTCAGTGCACTCATTTGAGCCTCAATCCCATTTCTCTTTCATTTTGAGTGCTTCCACATGGCAAAAGGAAGGAGTACTACTCATAGAGTTGTTAACTGGGAAAGGCAAAACTGGGGCCTCACTTTTCAAAAGTTTTGAGAGAACTAAAGGATCCCAAGTTGTTAAGATTGTGGTGGATGCCTCACTTCTTTCGAAAATATGTGACATGAGCGAAAGGAACGCCAAATGACTCCTTTGATTCTCAAAGCTGCCCTTTCTTGCGCAAAGACACGACCAAGAGAACGAATGAAGAGATTGGCCAAACTATGAGAAAACTTATGCAGATGGGTCATCCTCCTTCATTGGTATTGAAGTACTCATTCGTCGCTAGACGACGATAGGTCGGTCTCAAATAAGTAGGTCTTACCATAGGCTATGGCTTTTATTGCATTACATGGCGGCGTAGGTTACTACTTTCAAAGGAACCAACAGTTTCTACCACCAATACTTACGAATAGGCGTGTGGTCTGACTTTTCCCGCTCCAAAGAGATATGTGGGTAGACATTTCCTTCGATCTACATCTACGGGTCCTACTAGCTACGGGTAGGGATTTACTTTCAAATGGGCAAGGAGCTATTCAATTACCCACTCTGTGCAAACGAAGACTTGAAAACACTATTGATTGCTCTCGCACTTCCCTTATTTTTCATATCCTTTCCATCTTCATTTGAAACTGAGCTACGCCCCTATCAGTGCCTCAGTCCAACTCTTTCGATAGCCAAGAGGACTTGCTTGTATTCTCACTAGGCTACGCACGAAGAAACACGTTCATATTAACATAACCGTCTCAACCTATACTACGTAGGACAGTTGCTTTATGAGTTAGTCTGGATGCCAACTCATGGGCCAACTATGAATTGACCTGAACAGTTTGGCCTTTGCACATTCATTCCCGAATTCAAAGCCGAACCAGGTGGACTTCATTGACCTTTTTATTCAAACTCTTCCATATTAAGGTAGAGCGAAGCGAGCAATAGCCCACCGCAAGTGACAACTTCTCAGGAAATTCATGTTCTTAGCACTTAATTCAACTAGTTGGAAAGCCACTAGTTCGAAAGCTGAGGCTTTTCCTATTCAAGCCGTGAAGCTAACAATGGATGAACATGCCCATAGGTAATTCGAGCACGAACTCAAGATGTCGGTACGCTCGAAAAGTGAGTGATCTACTTACTATCTATTCGCGCCATCAAAGGACCCCAACAAGGAAGCTCTTAATCGGTAATTGAAGATCGGATGTGGTTTAAGTTTTAGGTCAACTATGTCCCCCACCCGCTTAGCGCCTTTAACTTCTACCTCGGCATAAAGCTTCATTGCTACGCACTGGGCTTTGCGCAAGTTTGCTTTCAAAGCTTTACAAGGTGAGTGCCTTCCTCGCTTAGCGCCTCATCCACAAAGCTTACGAAAAGAAGGAATTTCGGATAAAGGAGCCACTTCATGTGTATACATGGAACTTCCAAGTCAGAATTGGGCAAATAGTCATCCTACACTAGATACATCATTCATAAAAAAGAAAGTTATGCGCGCAAACAAATACTGTTCACAGGTTTGACCTTAGTTACACGCGTAACAACAAGAGATTACACACAGAGAGTACTCCAATTTCTTTACTACTCAGCTATACTATAACACAAAAGATTTAGATAGACTGTGCATCAAGAGTATCAAAAGAATATCAGAGTAAGTTATTTTGTCCCTAAGCTATAAAATAGGAGTAGTCAATCCTGTTATCGGGTCAGAATGTCGACTGATCCGAGACTCTTTGGCTCGTAGGCTGCCTTTACTTCTTTAGAATATGTTGCTTCATAGTCTTATATCTTGTTCATAGGTAAATTGGAGTGGAAGGTGCGCGATTGGAATTTCTTACTTAATAGCGATCGGTAGGGCAAGCTTAGGGCTATGGAAGGAAAGACGCGGCTTACGCGTAGGCGTAGTCAAGTAGTGAATTTACTTGTTGTCGGGTAGGGTATTTCATAGGCAAAGTGGTCCTAGAGTTGGTAAAAAAAATTATACGCCGGTATTTCGAGTAGTAAGTAGTTCTTGCTTAGTGAGTACTAGTTCTTAGGGCTAATACGAGGCATTCCAAAAAAATAGGTGGTATTAGTGACTAGAGCTAGGTCAAATAGGAAAAGAAAATGGGTGCTAAAACACCAGTTTGGTAAATCTTCTTTCCCTCAACCTACGGCCTTGATAGAATCTTGCTGAACTTGTGCTGACGCTGCGCGCCTTTCGCTACGTGCCTTGCAGCATTTCATAATCCTTATTCAGTAAGCTTTGCATCTCAGAAATAATCCCCTTGGTCGTACGGAGAATTCCCTTCATTTCCCATAACATACTTTCTAGACGCTACGCGTTGACACTACGTGCATGCGGCCTTGGTTTACATGCATATCTTCTCTTATGAAGAGCCTCCTGAGATTGGCAAAGACGTTTCACGCCTCCAGGTTTTAAGTTTCCATCATGTGCCTCTCTTTCACTCATCTCTCACATTAGCACTCCATTTTGTGGTGGGCGTAGTCCTGTAAGGATGCTTGTTGTTCTTGAAGAGTTCTTCGCTGCTCTTCAATGAGATTTGTCTTTGGGCTTCGCTACGTCCCAGTGATACACTACGGCATGTTACGAACCAAAGAAGGCTTACAAACTACTACTTGTAAACTACTACTCACAAATGCATACTCTTATTATGTTCACTCTTCGTATTTTGTTCATTCCATCGGTATGCTCCCAAGTACCTGTAATTGTGATCTGTTTGCCAGAACCAAGGGGTCTCTGTGTGGAAATGCTCACGAGCAATCATCATTTTTTGATGGTTTTTTCACTAATCACAGCTACTTTCCACACCTCCGGATATCTTGTGCCAAATTGTCGTCTCTTTACTTATTTATTCAATCATAGAGCTTGCTATCTTTGTGGCATTGGTTATACAAGTTCGTGAAGAGGGCTGGACGATACGAATGAGGTTCGATCGAGAAAAAAGAATGCTCTTTCTAGAAGAGAAGAATGTGAGACTTTACTTTATTAAAGGAGAGGTGAAACCCATGTCAGTGCTTATTCCTAGAAGGGTACGAGAAATGACTAACAGTTATCTCGTGAATTGTTATCGATCTTTCGTCTTGTCTTTGTAGCCACCCACCATTCTCTTTGTTCACGCTTTTTTGATGGGTAGGAGAGGTAATACAATTGGATTGCTTGGTACGCCAATCTGAATGGTTTGTAGGTCCGCAACCTAGAAGTATGGCTAACCTCGACAATGCCCTGTTGCCCTTACCCCCATTTTAAACCATTGATTCGGTTATAAATGACCTATTTAGTTCAGGATGAAATATTGATTGACTTCCCATTATACCCTTCTTCCCTCTAAAAGACCGTACCTGGTAGCCTTACCTATTGGCATTAGTGAGTTTTGCATGAGTGCGATAAGCTTTTAGTTAGTAAACTTACTAGCGTGTTGCATTGTTAAGGTTTAATAATGAAAGTGGTAGTTGGGCGATATAGCCCGTTACATAACAAGGTATGGCCTTTGGTGGGCCCTGTGAAAAAAGCTACTAGGTACGCGGGCATAGGGCAGACAGAAGGAAAGTGCTCTATGTTAAGTTTGGCTCCAGACTCATAGGGGGGCAGTACATCCTTCGGGAAAGTTGCCTTTAATAAGTCTGGACCTTATTTTCCTCTTCTTTAAGTATATATTGGTGCGCTGCCCCCTCTTTTTGAGGATGGCCGTCCAACGAACCATTAATTGGTTGTGTTGTGATATCTAATTATTTTGTTTCTCCGAGCTTCAGTCGCTGCGCGCCTTACATCAAGGATCTCATCCACGTTTAGATATGCACCAGTTCGGCTTGTGATTCTGGTGTGGATAACCTCCATGGGGTCGTCTTTTATTTATTTCAATTGCGGGTGACCCCAAGCTCAAGGAGACGTATTATTATTGCTTCGATTATGTCAGATTCAGCCTGAACACTTCGGCAGTTAGGAATGAGGCTCGAGCATTCCTTTGCTTTCCAAATCTACAAATTATTCAAAGAAAAAAGTGAGGGTGAAGTCAATTGTCATAGGCAAAAGCATACTACTTGGCAGTAAACAATACAATGAGGTCTGATTAATACTGGTTCATATACAGAATGATTTGCATTATTGGTCTCAAACCTAACTAGGCCGGTCATACCATAAGGATAACATAATATTTGACAAGCCACGACCAGAGCAAGGATTGCATGTGGGACAGATATTTGAATGCCGGCACAATCGGTACACGGCACCTTAGTTGCAGGCCATGAAAAACAGGGTATTGGAGATGGATGCCAAACTAAACACTACGCTTATCAAAATTCACAACTGCATGGCAATCAAGATCAAGATCCAAAAGAGTGAATTCAGCAATAGGACTGACAGTTTCGTAAGAATAAAAGCAAGGAGCACGCAATATGAGGTTGGAGCGGTTGGTTGCTTCGAACCCAACTTGTGATTGAATTCTCATTAGTAGATAAAGGAAAGTGCAGTGGAATGTAGAGATAATGAACGCGAGGTGCAGGATATCAGGCCAATAAACCCGCGGGCAAAGACTAGCCTTATGTGCCGATCACTAGCGCACCCCGGGTCCCGGCGCCCAGCTCTGTTGGAGATGCCTAAACTAATCTCGTCTTGCGTACATAAATAAAAAAATAAGTACTCGGCGATCGGTGAATAACCCGAGAGAAGATACCTCGGCGCCGTCGCACTATGCTCCGCAACCAAATGAGAATTTTTTGGTGGAACCGGTGAACCACGTGAGTTTTGCTTAGATGCGTGGGACGAGAGCTCGTAGTACTGATAGCGCGGTGGAAGGAGCCTAAATCAACCATTAAAAAAACAAAAAGAAAATGGGCTCTCGGATGAGACCAAGCGACTACTGTTCCAACCGTGGTGACTTTACTTATCCGAACCACGGCGGCGGGAGGGCAAAGGATAAAGCACTTTTACTTTTTTTTTCCTCGGGTTGGGTTTGAGAGTCGTGTGATGGGTAACTATCCAAAGCACGGTTCGGGGAGCACTTGTATGTAGTCTGCTTATTTGGTGAATGGGAGCCCGCAAAAAAGAAGCGGCTCTTCTTGCGGCTTTACCACCATTGACTCTGTTTATTATTATGGGAAATTAGCGTATCAAGATGTAAATCTGAGATCTTATTTTGGTTCGATACAACGTCCACGAACGATACTCACATTTAGCTTTCATCTCGGTAGGTGTATTATTCTACATTTTCCCAAAAGGACATTTATTCATTTCTTTATTCCCCGTCGACCAATATGACTAAAACGACGCGACAAATCAAGACCCGAATTTGCAAATAGATGAGTTCTTAGTTGTAGAATATTATTCTCGTCAGATTTGAATTCAAGCAAATAAGAGTTATTAGAATTTTTCCTTTTTTGCCGGAGAAAGTGGACAAAAAAGACTCACATTTGCCTGCTCGCGGGCTTCCCTCGACAAAGAGAGAATCATAAAAATGCTCCTAACCCTTTCGTAGGGCCTTGTATGGTAAGTGATCCGAACCCGCCCGGAGCGAGCCCCCCTGAGAGGCAAGTGAAGTTGGTGAGCCGTATGATGGGTGACTATCTCCCCGGGTTCGGAGAGGACTTCCACGATGTACCCCCTGCCCTTTCACTCTATTTTATTATGAGTGAAAATAATGTTTTTTGATAAACCTACATGGATTCATATGAACCCATGGATCGTGAAAAGTCACCTTTGCTCACAATTATCATTAAAAAAGATGATTTATATGATTTACGAATTCTTATTTACTTTTCATTCTCATCTCCCTCCCTATGTTAACATCAATTTCACGAAAATATTGGAAATTACCACCCACTCTGACAATTATCATAAAAAAGATGATTTGGAATTAGGAACATCAATTTCAAAACTATACGAAAATTATCCAGTTTTTATGCCTTTCTTCTCTCCTTTTCAAGTAGTAGTTGATAAAGTATCAAGTAGAGAAGTTCTTCCTAGCTTCTTTTCCAGCAAGAAAACGTATTATTTTTACACAAAGCAAAATACTTTCCCCAACAGAAGAGGAATTCAGCAATCAAGTCTACTAATACAAGTCTGTAGTTTGAGTAGTTTTTTTTTCAAGCTAAAAAAGGAGTGCGCGGAGAAGGAAAAAAGCGGTTGGAAAAGGGAGGAGCTCTCCAGTTCCAATGCCGAGTAAGAGTCATTGAGGCAGGAGGTCGAGTAATTAAAATACTCTAACGAGTAATTAGAGCCTACGTAGCCAAGTAAGTTCTTTGCTAACCAGCAGTGAACCAAGAAAGACGGGATTATCCTTCCGCACTCTCATGTCCTTTTTAAACTCACGGCCTTTCATAGTAAACTTTAGAAACTACAAGGTAAGCGGATAGGATTAGGCCTTTCTTTCAACGTAGACACGGATAGCCTAGATATGCAACATAGAAGTATGCATTTGTGAGTAGTAGTTGACAAGCCTTACTAAATGCGTGAACAATTGGATAAGATTGGTTGGATTTACCCGGAAAGGGATTTTTTATTGTCCTTTCTCCGGCATCACACTTTTTTAGAGGGTTCCAGTCAACAAATTTGCTTTATTTACTCTTTCTTGTCCGGGGCCCTTCATACAAGGGCGCAACAGACCCCAGAGATAAGCGAAAGTCACAAGAGTTGCTGATCTTATTGACCCAAGTAAAAGAACTTGGCGAGAGGACCTTGTCACTTACATCTTTTATCCCCGGGTGGGATGCACAAGCTATTCTCACCATCCCCTTGAGAGCCTCAGCAAGATGTGATGTTCAAGTCTGACAACCTGAGCGGCATGGAAAGTTCACGGTCCGATCAACATACCATCACACAATGGAGCGCATATCACCCTCTCCAGACCAGCAGGATGGACCCTCTAGTCTTATTACCCATAGAGAAGCTTTGTGGAAGACGCTTCGCCCTGCGGCCGCCTCAACATTTTGAACCCAACCCAGGCCTAGATATGCATCCTGAGGAGCTTTTTTTTTACATTCAATGAAGTTGAATCAGCAGAACCAAGGTCAAATATACGTGTGGGATCAAATCGAGATGAACTAAAAAAGAGAACTGGGTGATAAAAAATAATGCCACAACTAGATAAATTTACTTATTTTTCACAATTCTTCTGGTTATGTCGATTTCATGTAGAAGTGGTAACTAAGCATAAAAAAGAGGTGTTTGTAAAAAATAGGTGTTTGGTGTGCCTAAACCAAGTGAGCCAGCAAGTGGTGAATCAGTTAAAGCAGAGGAGGTACCTGATAATAAGAATAAAAAGAAGAGTCTAAGTCAATGAGTTAGAGAAAGGAAATCAATGTATTACTGTAATGTTGGTAAATTCTTACTGAAATTTCTGCTTGAGCGAAAAATAGTAGGAATAGTTTAGAATATTAAGGAGGAGGGTCCTCCAAAGAAGGTTCAAGGTGGAAAACACGCATCTCGATCAATCTCGTACATTGAACCTATATTTTCCCTTTAAATCCTTCCTACTGCAATGATTTTACCTATGGTATCACCTCCATTGGATTGGAAAGCGGGCCCTGAGAAGGAAGCCCCAACACTGGGTCGAGGTCATGCTCCTTCTGTGTCAGACCTTCCGGTGGATACTTTTAACCTATAACAAACCGAGCTAGCTATTCGCTATCGTTTGCTAACTTCAAAAGATTACGAACATTTCTATGCATACTTGAATTCAATACCAAGGTATGAGAAATTTTGTACTACTATTACTCTGCTGCAACGAGTGCCTAACACAGTGAACCGTCAAGTATTCAAAGCTATAATGGAGTCAATGGATGAGTTAGTAGCAGGAGGTCTTTTAATGCCCTATAAAATTTACTAGAATAAAACAAGAACTATTATTTTTTTTATTAGGAAAAAATGTTTTTTTGATGATAAAATCGCTTAAATGTTCCAAGCCAAATGCTTGAAGAGTAGGAAAAGGAATGCTTTCTTCTTTCTCCACTCAGCCTGGCATGCGGCAATGAAGCCACTTTAGTCAGTTTAGGCCTCACCATTGAGATGTTACATCGATTCCTTCCTCTTATTCTTTGATATATATATATATATATATATATATATATATATATATATATATATATATATATATATCAAGGAAATGTAAAAATGACACGCCTTTATACTTAATATGATATTCTTCCTTCCCCCGACTCATCCCGTATGGTTCAATATACGAGATGTTCTACCCAGCACCTTCTCCGCATCGATGAAGAGCTAATAGAGCCCTGTAAAGGCGAAAACAAGTCAAGGGGGATAAGTTCGACGACTCGACAGCAGTGCGGAATGGGCTTTCTTCTCGTCCGGTGGATCTGATGTATAGTGAGTGAGGGGGCAATACATACCAAAAGGTTCGAAGATGGAAGTCTTTTCTAATAAGCTATAAGAACTATAAGATGAAATTTTTAAGTCGAAAAAAAGAAAGTCTTCGCGAAGATTTTCTTTGGCCATCAAAAACTAGGAAATCAGATCTCTTTGGGGCATAAATTACATATGTCAAAATGTTCAGAGCTCACTATCGAATGCGCCAGTAGTCACGAATATTCCTAACGTGAATCACTCTCGGGGAACTTAAAGAAAGGAAATCAAAACCGTAACTCACAAATAGCCAATAAGAAAGGAAGCATTTTCTTTTCCCACCAGACTTTCACTCATCTCCATGAGAAGATTTTGCCTTTACTACTCTCTTTATAGCAATTCTTGCGCCAGCTCTTCGTTACACAATTCACATCCAGGCTCAATTCATTCTCAAAGAAAGATCAAAGGCGTGCTAAAGAAGGGACGCCCGACAAATTAGCTAGAGGTCAAGATGTTGGGGTGTTGTAAGGTAGGTAAAAGGCTTCCAGATCATCAATCTGAAGTCATATTAGCGTACACTTATTGAATACTACAAACAAAACAAGTAGAAACACACACAGTAGAATGAAGCATAAGTGAATGATCAAAAACAAACAAGTGAATGTCTTACAAGTTCATTGAATACCGGTTTATTTACAAGTGAATGGTTTGACTGCACAACAACATGTATGGCAAAATGAGATTGACGACTGATGAGATAGTAAATTGGTCTCTGTAACAGCTCAGTCTTCCTTAAGCCCTAAGGCACAAACATGATAGCATAGGTCAAATTACTTCGATAACAGGCGTGGCTAGGCACGTAATCAAGGGTGCCAGTATGCACCTCTTTATTCTAGAGTGCTTTCTCACCGCGTCCTCTTCATTGTATTAGTCTATAGGCCTTTCCGGCGTATCTAGTAATTGCAATGAAGCCCGATGCCTACTTCGAATAAAGGATTGTCGGGTCGTGCTTGATAGGCGTGTGCGCTACTCGGATGAGTGTCTACTTCTTCAGGAAAGACCACTTGTTGTTATTCTACGTGCACGTCGTGCAGAGTCCATGACCCAAGCGCCAGATTCTAAAAAGAGGGGCGAAGCGATGCCGTCCTTCTGTCAGCATGTAGGGTTCCCTTTTGTCCCTTCTTGACTTCTTTCTCTACACCGAAATTCCCGCTAAGGCCAATTCCAATATAAGTGTTTCGACTGGACTACTTAGTAAGCTGTAAGGCTTTGTAGGGGCTTCCTTACGAAGCGGGAGTCACATCTTCTTGCTATCCGACAAACATGCCTCGATCTGGTCTTTGCAAATACCGCGTTGGTCAAGTTAAAAGAAGTTCTTGTTAGAACAAAGAAGATAGATTTGAGCAATAAGTTACTACCATTGACATAAATAATTTTACATAAATAGGCTCGTAGAGATCGACCTGTCTGTCGCTTACTACACCGAGCAGACTACCTTATTAGAAAAGAGTAGTAGAGAAGAACAAAGCATTGAAAGCAGTCTACGAAGGGAACTAAAAGATCGGGTGGATGGTTTGAAGTCAAAGAAATTGGGTTGTTGCTTGCTTATAAAGAAATTAACCATTACTTATTACTTATTACTTATTATGTGAAAGTCAAAGTGGGTCTTAGAAAATAGAATTAGATGTAAATATACGCGAAAAGTATACTTTTTACATAAAGTAAACAAGAGACAGGACTTATCTGATTTAGAAAATAAATAGGCTTTCAAATATATTTTATTTATTTTGTTCATGTTATTAATTAATTTCTGCCTTATTTGTGGTTTTTATTTTATTATTTTTGAGAAGAAAAATTGTGAGTCCATCTTCCTATATTTCTCGAATTATATAACATTATAAAAAGAAAGATGGTGAGTTTATCTCCCTATGCTTTTCACATGGATAAAAGAAAGTTGTGAGCTTTAGTTATCTATACTCTATATTGTTACTTAATTTGCTCTCGAGAAGAACGATTGTGAGTTTATCTCCCTATACTTCTAAAGTAGTTTGAGAAAATTTATGAATTATTTAAGTTCTCTATACTCCTAAATGCGCATCACCACAAAAAGGAAGGTTATGAACTATTTAAGTTTCTAATACTATTCAATATGGAGAAAGGTTATGAACTTTGACTCCTAATTTTTATAAATAAAAAGAAAAGTTGTGAGCATTGACTCTCTAAACTTTTCGACATACTTAACCCCTATAATTTCTGACGTTCCAAAAAGTAATCATTTGCTCCCAAAAAGGTTGTTTATCGATCTCTAGGAGCAAACGTCCTTCTGACAGATATGTTATTTATAACTCATTCATCTAGTTCTACCAAAATTATGGGACAAAATATTAAATCAGAATCATAAACCTCTAAACTAAAACCTTGTATTTAATCTCATATTCTCGAGTGACAAAGGGTGATGTTATCTACAAGGCACAAGATACACTTTTGGATTATATGCTCCGCTAATTTAGTTATGCTGACGTTGTGGGACTAAAATATTTATCAAAACAATAACTATTTATTAGGCCAAGATAATTACCTTCAAACATTTAGGCTCGGCTAAGCCCATAGTTACTATCATTAGTTATTTCTGCATTACTTACTATATATTGTATAACTAAAGGTAAGTAATTAGTTACGGGTCGTAAGATACATCTAATTTCATATACCTTTCGGCCAGTATAAATGTCACGTGAAGGGTATCCTTCAGAGACCATATACATACTCCTCTTGTTTAATTCCATAGAGGTTGTGGGACTAAATCTTTTACTGAAATAGTAAAAGTTTATATTACCCTTCATTTTACTGGGCAGAGATAATTCAAACTTATTTTTTTTATGTTATTTTCATAACACGGCCCATTAAACCTATTATATAACACAAAAATGACATTATTTATTATCAGAAAGGTTCCTTTCTGACACCAAATAATACCCACGATAATCATTCAACGGAAGTAATGTTTGCTTTCATTATAAATTATGGGACTAAAGAATGTTCAAGATATTTATTAAAGTTTTAAGTTTTCTACTATCTCAAATGATTTCGAGATCTCGATTAAATCCTATATATGTCGGCATAATATCTTTTGACATACATCTCGATGATTTAGGATTTTAAGATATTAGACATGACATTACTCATTTTCTTAAATATTTTATTTGTTGACATGCATCAATATTAATATGACTTTTCAACATCAGTGACTTTGCTAAACACATACATTTTCATAACACGAACCAAGAGAGGGAATTAGAAATTGTCGAATTGGGGCTGCAGATCAATATGGTAGACACTATTTTGGTAAGTTATTTTTAAGAGAGCACATAAAAGCATCCCGCTCTTGCTTTCCAAAAAAAAAATCTACATTCCTGATTTTTTTTTAATAATCACTAAATAAATTTGAATTAAATAAGTAGAAAATTCAGAAGGCAACATAAGAAAAGAGAAGGTCTAGAGATAGATTCCACGTCCAACAACATATTTATCTATTTTTGTTGTGATGACTAAGGATATATTAGAGATAGAATAAAAAAGAACAAATTTGCATCAATTACGGGCTAGCGAACAAAGCTACGACCTAAGCTTCTGAAGGAGCAAACATGTGAAATCATGGGCAGTTGAAGAAAATTGTGTACCCAATAATGCATTGGTGGTTTAAACTGTGGCCCTTACTTTTTTTTAGCTCTGACGTGCTGAATTATTATTTTTATTAACAACGTAAGACCACCTACCCATTTTGGTCAATAGCCAATCTGAATGATGATGTTGTTTTCTCAATAGTCATGGTTTCATGTCTACTTAGAATTTGTTGGTCACTTCTACTGATTGAGTAAGGTTGAAATCTACATATTACGTTCTATATTACTCATCACACTCGATTTTTTGCTATATCTTTCTTTACTTTTCTTTCTTAATTTCATCGATAAGAAAAATAAGAGTTTTTAGGTGCTATCCTTTAATGAGAATAAGTGATCTTTGCTCCTATTTGATGGGTGGGATGGGATGTACGAGCTTACAATAGCAAACAAGAGATAGAGCTGACGATTCCAACAAGTAGTTGAGAAGTTGTAGATTCTCAGATTTTTGTGGATTCTCTTAGGTAAATTGTGTAATGTAGTTTATATTGCATTTCAGTCCGAAGATATGAATTTAAATGGTTTTGAATTAGAAAGCTAGGGTTTTAACTTCTTTTTTGTAGTGAGGTGTTTGGTTGTCAAGCAACAAAAGGATAGATCTAGTACTGTCCTATTGGAGAAAAACATTGCAGTAGGAAACGGTTAATTCAAAGCATATCATCATATAGTTATCTCTAAATGATCTAAGTGATAATGTGTTTTTACATATTCATATTTATTGTTAGTGAAAGTTATAACTAGAGTTAGCTATCAAATGACTATATAAACACACTCGATATTATGTAATCTCGATTTAATATAAAATAGAATGAATATAAAAATCTAAACTTCTATTCTCTATCTCGTGGTATTAGAGCCTTTTATGATCGTCGCTGATAGCTCTCGTGCACATCTTACACACACTTCATACACCTCTTATTAGAGTTCTACGTATGAGGGGGGGGGGAGGTCGATGGTGCCTCCTCCGTCTAAGATTTTACTTTTTTGGTTTTTGTCTTTCCCTTTTGCTTTTTCGCTTTCGCCTCTAGAGATGGAGATGACTCTTATGTCGTGCAAGTGTGGTCTTTTAGATCATTTTTGTTTCACATATCTTCTTTGGCTGATCTACTTGAAAAAGACAGGTTCTTACACATACATATCTAAATAAAGAAAGAAAAAGAAAGAAAGAAAAATAAAAAAAGGTGTAATGAAAAGTCACGAGTGTGGTGAGTGGTATAGGACACAATATGCATATTTCATCCTTATTCGGTAAGTAGAAGTGACCAACAAATTCTGAGTAGACAGAAAAATCATGACTATTGAGGAAAGAACATCATAATTCGGATTGGTTATTGACAAAAAAATGGGTAGGTGAACATATGTTATTGATAAAAAATATAATTTGAGACGTCAGAGCTTAAAAAAAAGTAAGAGCTGCAGTTTAAACCACCGATCCATTATTGGGACATATTTTTCTTCAACTATCAATAGTTTTACATGTCTTCTCCTTCAAAAGATTAAGCCATAGATTTCTTCGCTAGCCTGTAATTGACGCAGATTTATTCACCGATCCATTCTCTAATATCTCCTTAGTCATCACATCAAAAGCGAATAATACGTTGTCGGCCGTGGAATCCATCTCCGACCCGTTTATTTTTTGTTGTTCCCTTCTGAATTTTCTACTTATTTAATTTAGATCTATTTAATGAATAATTTAAAAAAATAAAAAATATAGATTTATTTTCGGGTTAATCTTCTGATAGTTCGCTAAACATTATTTTTTATTCATATTTGATCACTGAACTTTCGTTTATCTATTTTTAGTCACTAAATTTTGATGTTTATCTAAATTTGGTCACTCTCATTAGTTTTTTTCATTCAAAAATAATTGAAATGAAAGTTATGTTTGTCTGCAAAAATAATTAAAATATAAAACATATAAATAAATAAAATTATATTTATTTTATCATTATTTTTATTATTTTTTAATAAAAAACTAATGATAAAAACATCAAAGGTCTAACTAAATTCAGTGTCCTATCAGAAAAATTGAAGTGGGCTAATTGTACCCCAGATCTATATCCTAATATGTACCCCAACTGAAAAAGTTACTAACCTCCATTGACCACGTTCACGAAGATGAAAACTGATGACCGCCCTATGGACAGTACCCCAAGTCTTAATACCTAAGGTGATAAATCTTAATACTCCAAAAATAACGTCTTAATACCTAATATACAAAGTGATATTTTGAACTGAAAAAGTTATTGATCACGTTCACGAAGATAAAAATTAATGACCACCCTACGATCAATACCCCACATCTTAACACCTAAGATGCTAAGTCTTTACACTTCATACCCAAAGTCTTAATATCTAATAAACTTTAAATTTATATTAGAGAGGTCATCAGGATTTGGGAAAGTTCATATATATAATCCTCAATCTCTTAAAAGTGAATGTTTCAAGTCTTAAAATTAGAAATTTACCATCTAGATGTCTAATATAAAAAATAATATTTTGAATTGATATTAGAGTGATCATCAGGATTTCTGCAAAGTCTATATACTTAATTCATGATTTATACCTAATAACTTTACTCTTAATATCTAATATCACATGTCTTAGTACATATTGACACATCGACCGCGTGCTGAAATAGCTGCTGAAGATATTTCACATTCTGAAATATGGTCGATCCTAATTTGCATTGTATTTATATCTAATAATTTTACTCTTAATATATATTGATACGTTGACCACGTGCTGAAATAACTGCTAAAAACATTTCATGTTCTGAAATATGGTCTACAATAATTTGCGATGTCTTTATATCTAATTTTTTATTTTCTTCCTTGATAATTTTGTACATTCTAAAATAAATTTTGGAGAGTGCTTGAGTATAACTAATAATAATTTATAATTTTTAAAATATGTCTTAATACCGATTGAATCACTTAAGCCCTTCAACATGAATGTTGATGTGATTTTTACTAAGCTAATAAATACCCTAATTTATACTCAATTTCAGCTGCACACCATCATGATTATGATCATCATCACTATCACATTATTTTAATATATTATTCTCTTTATTATTTTCTCTTTTTCTCTTATTTTATTATTTTATTTATTGATTTTATTTTATTATTCTCTTTATTCTATGATATTATTATTTATTAATGCATTATCACTTTATAAAAGGGTCTTTTAATATTATTTAGCTATTTTATTATTATGCCCATTTTCACACAACATTTTTTATACTGAAAAATCATAGAAAAATCATATATTATTTTCTGTTATTTTATATAAATTTTACAAATTTTATAAATTTTATTATTTTAATATATTATCATCTCTTTTTCTCAAAAACATGGTTATTTTATATTTAGAAAAATTTTATTTATATAAAGTAATTTTGTTCTGAAAAATAGTATGAAAAATAATGGATTTTTATAAATAAATTTGAGTCAATTTAGAGTTTAGAAACACCTCCAAATGATTTATTTACCAATTAAATTTAATTTTCTGTTATTAACTTAGTTGGGTTTCAAATGAATTTGGCCAAATTCATTTCCTTTTTTTTTTCTTTTTTTTTTCTTTGAGCTAGGCCCAGCGAGAGATTGGGCCAACCCTTTTTATTACCATTTCCATTATTTAATGTGGGCCGTTGGATTTACTCTGAGATTAACCCATCTGAAGATGAAAGGCCCTGATGCGTTTGCCATTTCCCTTTAAACTGTGATTTACTGCAAATGTTAGATGTTCATCAAGATTCACCCTGACATATCAAGACTCGTGCTGATGCATCAAGAGTCATGTTTTCATATTTTCTTGACTCTCTCGTTGACTATTTTGCCGAGATTCGTGCTAATAGCGTCGTCGCCGACTGAAGCTATGGTTTTTCGATCGGCCAAGTGCCTCAGCTTCGCCTTGCCATCAGGAACCCTCCCACGGCGGCATATCAAAGATCAATACGATGGTTTGTGCCGCGTGCTAGTATCAGTTGAAGAAGATTGGTATCATTCAGTACCGAGAAGTGATACTCATATTTTTGATCAATTTCAATGATGTTTTGGATGATTTAAGACTTATAATGCACCGTCTGTATGTGCTTATATGAATTATCGCGATGCTAATTGATTATCTTTACTAATTTCTCTTCTGATTGATGTTGCACGATACCGATTTGTACCGATCACCAATTTGTTGGAAATCTTCACTGTTTGTTCACTTCTCGCATTATCCAAGCTTTTGTCACTTTGCACACTGATGATATTAGTCACAATGCACTGAGACAGCATGGATTCCCTCTGTTATTTCAATTTGAGATTCAATTTCATCATAATCTCGTATTGACGAAATTAAAATCATGATTCTTGCCGAGTTCTCAAGCCTCAACCGAGATCAATTGGCCTTCAAGCAACACTAATGATGTTAATTCATGCAATGTGAACAAGAATCAACACAATTTACACTCTCGAACAAGAAAATAAAAAATAAAGAATTTCGCTATTATCGAGTTCTCAAGTATATACTGAGATCAATCGATACAAAAGCCCCAATTGTCAATTTCTAATTGAAATTCAATGAAGAAATCAAAAGATTCACACACTCTGAGCTTATAACTCATAAGAGAAGGAAGAAAGAACGAAAAAAAACAAAGGAAATCGATAAAATTCAAAATGATCATATTATTGACTTTTAGATTATTACATACTAACATGTTGATCATCTTCATTATGCCTAGTTGTGACCATGACATTCTCCGCCACCAGATATACTGAGTAGAAATCAATACAAAATTGACCGATCATGCTGACATCAACCCCTGATGGCAATGCTTACGTGAATTTCTGAATGACAAGAAAAATCGTTAATGGAGGAATCGTTAGGCGATGAGGTGGTGTTTGGATCAGTGAAGGAAATGACATTGGTAGAGGAATCACTAGAGAAAGCGAATGGAGGATTCTCGACGAAGAGTATAATTGTCAGAGGAAAAATGTTAGATATTACAATTGACTTTCGCAAAGAGAGAAGAAGGGAGAATCGAGAGAAGATGGGGAAGCCAAATTGGAAACAACATGTATTAGAGGGAGAAAGAAAGGAATCGCGATGATTACGTTAGTTAATTAGTTGGGATACAAATTGAGGTATAAAGATTAGGGTATGAGAACATTTATCTAGAAAATTAACCTCTAATTTCTAAAAAAAACGTGAGCAGAGTGCTATTACGTGCCCTTTTAAAATAACTTGCCAAAAGATGTTTACCACATCGATCTGCAAAACTACAACTAAGACTGCCCACAAGATGATCTACGAATGAATTGACATTAACTCGTACTCGTCTCAGAATATTAGCAAGATGAGCTAGCTTGTGACTACATATATTGTCGAGCTAAACTGGATGGTTCAAGTTCGTCTCGTCACAAATCGAGCTAGTTCAAGTTGGCTCATTACAAGCGGCCTTCTCATCCGGCGATGGTAGATAAAAATGAAGTTGAACTTGAAGAAGAAGCGATGGGACGTGCGGGCAGAGATGAGAAAAAATATTCGAGGAGAAAGCTTCGCTCCTTGATTTTTTTTTTATTCGAGGCCGAACACAAAGCTACATGTGGCATGCACTGGTCTTGCCAAAATAAGAACCAACACATGGTGTGTAGTGGACCAAGTTAATCCGCAATTTATTAAACAAAAAGAACATCTGATCCAAGTTGGGATGATAATTTCACATTATCCAACGGCTAAATTTCTGTAGGTTCCACCTATCGACCCGACCAATGGAAGAGAGGCTGGAGGGACCGCATTTAGAAAACCTAAGAGCAAGAGATAGGAAGCACGTGACCTTCACAATATCAAGATGAGGAGTGAAGGACTGAACTTGAGCGAAGTACTCTAATAAAAAATAAAACTTGAGTAAGGTCAGAGTGGCCAGTGGGGTAAGTAGCTTTTGAGCCATGTGTGTGCTGCTGCGTGACTTTATCATTTTTGAGCTGTGTAAATGTACTTCTTAGTAAAAGTCAAGTTCTATCATATCCTCATAATAGCAGCAGCTTTGTGTTTAGCGCAAGTTGTCGGGCGAGGGAATTGAATGGCTGAGATTAAAATTTTATGTTATGTGGATGATTCAGATAAACTTGTAGAGAGACTGAGATGTCTACTCTCGTCACTAGATGAACTGGTCAGCTTATCTCGTTAACAGCTTAAGCTGATAACAGACGGATTATAAATGATCTACAGTCGAGTAAAATACGAACGAGCCACGAAGCACAAGCCATGATTATTTTATGCACTCCTAATCAGCTACAAACAATTTCCTCTATGTCTTACTCTGAATTTGTATTCTCTGCGGAGAATTTTTATGTGGAGATCTTCGTAGAAAAATCATAACGGCGGTGGAAAAATCTAAATATGAATTTTATTGTACGAAATTATTTATTACTGTTAAATTAAAATCATTAATAGATAATTTTACCGCACAAATCAAATATTACTGTTAAATCAAAACCGAAATATTGCTATTAAATCAAAACCGTTCATAAATGATATTATCGCACAAATCAAATCAAAAGAACCGCAAGTTCGTCTTGCTCTTACGGTTCGCAACCCTAAATCCGCAGGTGCTCCGTTACTAACCTCCTACAAATCTCCAATTGATCGCCATGGACATGGAGTTTTGCTACCGAGACCACGGCGTACCTCCTTCACAGTTCTATCGAACTTCACATCGATTTTCTTTCGCTTCTTTTCCTCCCCCGCCACCTTACTTCAACGACTATTTCCCACATTTTGATGCTACTCATGGGCCTTTACCTCCTTACGACTACAGCTACTTCTCCTCTCGCGCTTTTCGAGGTTTGGATTTCTCTCCTAATCCTCCACCCAAACCCTTATCAAAGCACGCAATCGCCTAAAGCGCGCGCACAGAACGCTTTCTTGTTGAGTTTCTTTTTAGTGTTCTGATAGGAATAATGTTTAAAGAAGGGCGATTACAGGGTTAAACTTTAGTTCATCGTCATTGCTTCCATCAAGAGTCTCAAGAAGATGGTAAGTATGTGAATGCGGACTTGCAACTGGTTAGTAAAGTTGGAGCGAGTCAGCAATACAACTCTACGGACTACGAGACCTCGTATCGGTGCTGGTGCATATCTGAAAGGCATCGCACTCTTACTGTTTAACAAGAACTTAGCAGAAAATATATGTACTGTACCTTTTCATTGGTGTATTGTTATTGTAAACATGATCAAACGTACAAAAACTCCGTGTGCATGTTCAATCTGAATGCTATATATTTATAATTTGGATTCTTAGTGGACACCTATGTTGACTTGGCTCTTTTCTTATCTCTCTGTAGCAAGAATGCTAGGATACAGACGTCGGAGTGAGGAACCCCCAACAGGCCACAGCTTGCTTGGCCCCTATCGACCACATAGAGACCCCTTTCTAGACAGAGAATATGAAAGGGAGAGAATCCGGGAGGAGATATTGAGAGAAGAGGTGCGTAGAAGAATTATTGAAGAAGAAGTGAGGTGGGAGCTAGAGATGGAACTTTACTATGGTCTCAGCTATCCTAATCTAGGTTGTCAAGGAACATGGCCCACTGTACAGTTCGGACGACCTAGGTTTTCAGATGTCTGTTACATGAGAGGTCCAAAACCATCTAATCGATATAAGGGAAAGCGCTGGGTGAAAGATGTCCAGCACAAAATAATGGAGATAAATGAAGGAGAACTGGTGTCAAAACCACCTGTGAGTGAAGACAAAATCCAACCGTGTAATGAAGAGGAGCTTCAAAAGAAAAAAGACGAACCGGCAGTTCAAACAGAAGAGAATAGAAAGAAGGTCAAAAGTAATGTTGGTGAAATACCACAAAAGATTGTGGAGGTAGCTTACAAGGAAATAAGGCCACCACAGATATTGCTCAAGGACAGCATGCAAGCTCCCAAGAATCAAGAGGAACTAAGGCCAAAAGCATCTTTTCCAAAGGAAGCTTTGCCTAAAGACAAGATCAAGCCCCCACCTAATAGGAATAATATTTGGAAGGAAGGGGATGGAAACAAAGTCCTAAAGTCAGATAGTGGAAATAAGGATGAAAAACCAGACTTTTCTCAATCTTCAAAGGTGACTTTCCAAAATCTCTTGCTTTCTCATATTGAGTTTTTTTTTTTTTTTTTTGTTATTCTGTGGTGCTTTGTACTGTTGTGTTTACTTCTGTACTTAGCTGCATTGACTAGATTATTTTTTTTGTCCATTTTTAGTTTATTCATATCTGTTGTACTCGTTTCTGTGACTGAATGTCACTCAAGCCCAAGGTGACATCTTTAACTCTTTGCTAATTGCCCTAAATACGTTATATAAGTTTAGTCTGAGGCCAAGTTGGAGGAATAAGCACGCTTCATACAGGCCAAAATAAATCTTAAATACATCAGCATTGTTTAGTTGTGCAAATGAAGTACTTCTGAGTCTTGACTGAGGCATAAACATGCAATTGGGGCTCAGTTGTAGCTACTTTGTGCAGTTATTGTATGTTGATGAAGCAAAACATAACTGGGTGCTTAACGTGGAGAACCGAGGGTTAGCTATGGCTCAACGTGGGTTACTATGTCAAAACTCAGCTTGACCGCTCAAATCAACGTTAATTATGTGTTTCTGGCTTCGATTAGTGCTGATTGTTATTAATACAGCATCAAAACAATATTTGGGATTTTAGTTAAGCACCCAGTTATGTTTTGCTTCATTTTTCTCCTCGGTTCTTTTGCTGCTTAAAAAGCAAGAAATTTAACATCTCAGTTGTGTTCTGCTTTGTTTTTAACCTGGATTCTTTTGCTGCTTAAAAAGCAAGCTTGCTCAAACTCTGTAATGTGCATTTGGATTGAGAGTGGTTTAGCAAGGTTAGCCCCTAACCCAATCTTTGTTGGAATAGCAGGACAAAAGGTGTTGGTGCTATTTAGAACACCAACTCACCAATAATCAAATACACAAAATAGAGTTTGGTGCTATTTCTCATCCACCCAAAATACCCTTTTAGAGATTGTGCAACTTTTTTTTAGCTTCCCCATGCATGATTTGGTCACTTAATAGTAGCAAGTATCAATATCAATTCTGATGTCCTGTCAAACAATTTGACAAGAAGTTTAGTCTGTCTATATTAAGGCAGCCTGGATACAAATTATTTTACAGTTCTTCTGGCCATTATAAATATAAAAAGTTTTTTTGGAAAGGGGAGTTCAGTGCCACCAATATTTCAAACTATGCAATCCAAATGTCAAGCTAAAATTGTACATCCTGTTTATTTTCATGAAGAATGCACCTGGAAAAAATAAATTAACCTTAGGGATTCATTTCAAGCAAGATCAAGAGTTCACAGAATAAACTAATATAATTAACTGCGATAGATTAATCCTAACGCCTTTTTTGGCCCCCTTGATCTATACAACGAGCTTCCAAAATTATAACATTTTTGTGGACACATCCCTTCTGAACAAGATCAATGTTTTGAATTTTAGAATTTAAAATATAATTGCAAAAGAGGTATCGTGTCATTTAGTGACCTTTAAACTTTGTCAAGTGGTTGTAGCTGATTAGTGCTTCTCCCTTGAGTATGTTGTAGAGTCATTTAGTTTAGATTAGCAGTTTTTTCATGTGCTTTTTTGTCTGACTTATTTTAGGAGTCTGTTCATGCAAAAGTGGTTTCTGACATAAGTTATCCACATGATGCCTTGGCAAAGTTTTATTGCTGTGAGGGTGAGGAGGGATGAGTGAAGGTTAATTTTTCAATGGTCATTTTTATAGGGAAGATCATTCTAGTAATGTTTCTGAAGGATGTTCACTCCGGAATTTTATAAAAAGAAATGTAGCTTTGCTGTTTGTTTTTCTTAATTTATCTACTTTTAAACGATTGACTATTATGTTTTATTTTGATTTTTTACATCCTTTTCTGGAAAAAGGATATTTTGATTGCTACTTGCTGCATGAATATACTAGTCAAGATGGTTGAAAACTACAATCAGAAGAATACCAAGAAACATTACTCATGCTTTTCTTTCTTTGACGCGCCTTTTCTGTTACATGCTTGTCTTGGCCTTCTTGTTTCCTAATTGTTTAATAGAGCTTGACACAATATTAATTACTACCTTCCAACAGTCTACTCAGCCTGTGAGGAACTCAGCAGTACGGTCATTCCTTTTATAAAGGAGCAAAACTATTGAACATATTGGCTCTCAGAGTCTGTTACTGTAGAGATAGGGTGAGACGTATCTGAAATGGTATTGCACACACTTGTGGCACTAAGATCATTGAAGTAATCAAGTCAGATGTTATATTTTACTCTGCATGGAACTGTTACGTTGAATCCTTCTCATTTCAGGAGCTACATAAGGGAGCTGAAGCCTGTGGATCAAAGAGAAAAGTTTACTCTATTTCTGCTCTCCCTGTCCCTGTTACTACCAATGGTAACACTGACAAGATGGGCCCAGAAAAAGCTAAAAAACAAAAGATGAAGAAAAAGGAGTATAATTGTACCCTCTGCAAAGTATCTGTTACTGGCAATGGTTCCTGGCTGAGCCACCTTAATGGAAAGAGGCACCGAAATACACTCACCAGATTGGCTAAATTGGAGATGAAAAAGAAGGTAAGTTCTGACATAGATAAGAAAAGGACACCAAACATTGGACTTGCGGCCGTGAAGATGGAGATGGATAATGATGACAGCCTTGATGCAACAGGTGAACGGTTGCAGACAGATAAGCGAATAGTAAAAAAAATGCACGTAAGTGGAATTTCTACCACTAGTTCAAAAAAGAAAAAGAAATATAAACAGAGTTACTCCATGGGTTATTTTGTTTTCCAGAATATTGATTTTAATATATATTTGCAACTTAGGTGGGTCGTGAGGTGCAGAGGTGGTAGAAAAAAACAATGGGCTGTGGTGTGAGAAGTGTCAGTACCACTGTACTACAACTGTAATGATGACCATCCATCTTGTCAGTGAAAAGCACAAGGGCAATTGTCAGAAGCAATGAAGCTATCCTTCTAATAACATGATCTCACACCTTGATTTTGTGTAGGCTGGTGTTTGTGCTAACAGGTTTCTTTGCAATGATTTCTTTCCTCTTTGCAAATTGTTGTGTAACATGTTAATGGTAAGGTTCATGGTAGGAGAAAAACTTAAATCTAGTCTGGCAGGAAGCACGCGGTGCATGAAATCTTTTGTAATATGTTAATAGTAAAGTTAATGGCAGTTGAAGAGCTTAAATCTAGCCAGGCATGGTGCATGCAGTCTTAATTTTTATGTTATTTGTTTGGCTTAGGATGCTATTAGCAGTGATGGCAGGGTATTGGTGTGGAAGGCAGTTCAACTGTGATTGAATGTTTCAGACCAATTGTTACCTATTAATGATTTGGTAATGTGAAATTCCAGTAGCAGTTTCTTTTATATATTTCTGATATCAGCTAATTGAAATCATTTTGTGCTAGTGTACGATATGAAAGATAGTTCTGTAGTTTGACGGTACTCAAATTAATTAGAGAGAATTTTAAGCGTGCCTAAACTTTGAATCTCCAAATTCAGTGCTAGATACGGCCCATTTGTTTTTAGACTTAGGAAGGTAAGATCAAACTTGAAAAGAGAAGCCCGAAAATGGTTCATTATAGTTTGAATACATTCTTGCTAAGATCCATGTATATTTTTTCTTAACACGGTACATCGCTTGAATTAGTTGCGAATTGCGATGACGGGATGACTATCAGATTTTCTTAATTTTCTG
Source organism: Schoenoplectus tabernaemontani (assembly GCA_037127355.1). NCBI lineage: Eukaryota > Viridiplantae > Streptophyta > Magnoliopsida > Poales > Cyperaceae > Schoenoplectus > Schoenoplectus tabernaemontani. Next base: position 16,425,348 of record CM073750.1, on the reverse strand, counting down.
CAAAGAGAAAAAAGAAGGCATTGAAAGGGTTGATATCCATTTATTACATAAATACTGATGGTTAAAATATGCGTGTAACGTCAATTGGTTTCCTTTTTTTTTTTATTTGTTCAGTTACATTTTTTTTTTCTCTCCGAAAACCGTCCGAAAACCGAAGATTTTTACAACAAATTTCTAAGTTTGAAAAATACTCCAGGCCACCTTTCCATTACTTTCTGGTCACAGGCCACATGTGATGAAAATTATCATATTTTGAATATGAGCTAGCAAAAAATGTCGGTGACCAGGAATGCATGAAATGTAATGTGTATGTGTGGATGATTGCCATTTTTATTTTACCTGAACTCCTGGTAAAGCTCTCAGCAACGAGTGGGTAGTGGGTCTACTGTCGCTATAATCATGATTCATGTGCCAGATGCTTCATGCATCATGTCTGGACCTTCTTTTTTTATTGAAGAAATGGAACAAGGACCCATAAAACAAATTCATATGCAGACAGTAGCTACATTAATGAGTACAAATGATGCTCATGCTCTCTACTAAGCATCTCCGAAGTAGTGTTATAAAAACGGGACGGGTCGGGATGAGCGGGTTATGATGGGTCGGCAGGTTTTAGCGGGACGGGTTAACGGATTTTCATGGGACAGGTTAGGATGGGTTCATTTTGAGGGGTTTGACCGCGATACGTTCTAGATCCGTCGGGTCGGCGATTTTTTTTTCCTTTCTAATATTCAAAAATAACCCAATAAAATTCAAATAAATTCTTAAAAATTATTAAAAAAATTATATTCTTGACTAAAAAAATATTTAAATTTTTTTATCATTTTTTTTCAAAATTCAAAAGTAATAAAAAAATTTCAAATAAATTCTAAAAAAATGTAAAATTTAAAAAATAATTATTAAAAAATTAAATAAAATCTTAAATGATATAACTTAAAATAAATTTAAATAAAATTTAAAATAATATAATTTAAGTAAAAATTTTAAAGAATTCGAATAAAATGATATAACTTAAAATAAATTGAGAAAAAATTTAAATATTATAAAAAATTAAAATAAATGAGTTAGAAATAAAGTTACCCTCATCCTTTATTTTGGGCTTAGGATCGGCTATATAATACATAGGCGGAGTTCTAACTTTTTTTTTGTTAGTAAAGTTTATTGAAAAAAATAAAAAATCTAATATAAATGTTAGAAAAATATTAAAAATAGGAAAAAAATAAATAAAAAGGGTTTAGAAATACCATCTAAAGGTTGGAGTTCATATACCATAGATCATTTTCTGACATACCATCTAAGTCTCCATCCGCTTCTATCATAAATTCACCGGATGATTGTTCTATAGGTGCATGTTGATTACGTTGTTCTGCATCAAACCAATCTTTCAAGCATACGATTCTTTCGAATGTCTTTGCACCCAATCTGCTGCATTTATCTGTTAGTATCATGTTTGCTAAACTAAAACAAGATTCAGAAGAGATGGTTGACACGGGCACAATAAATATATCGTGGGCCATCATGGCAAGAGTTGAATATGAAGTTTCATTCCTCTTTCAATAACCGAGGATGTCAATACCGTCGGGTTTCATACTTCCTAAAAAATTACTAACTAACTCATTCATATTTGTTTAAATTTGTGAGACGTCATCTTCTTTCAAGTCTCGTAATAATGCAGACCGACTATTGCTCCTGTCATGATTCAAAAAATTAAAAATATAAGTCTCACAATATTACAATAATATAACGAGTTCTAATATCATAAATATGTTAGATTTTAGTACCTAATGTTATGAGGATCCGAAGAAGATGGTTGATTCGTTTGGTTCGCATGAAGTTGGGTATTGTATAGGTTGAACATTTCTTCCAATGCGAAGGTCGCATGTTAGTTCTCCCCGGTATGTGGTAAATTTAAATTCTTTTTATACCGGTCAAGCAATCTTATGGTATATTTTTTCTTGAATGAATGATGGAGATAATTGGCAAGAATTGTAATGAGAGCGATTTCGTCCTAATATTTCAGGAATTTGACTCTCATGGCTTCTATAATCTGTGACAAAGGAGAGTCAATGTGCACATTCTCCGCGATTCGATGAAGTTTTATATCCTCCAAGTCATGGTACACCTTGAAAAAAAATTAAAAAAATTAGTAATTAAATAATTTAAAATTTATAACGAAATAAATATAAAGATGAAAAAAACTTTGGAGATCAAATAGAGATGTTAAAACAACTGATGCGTGGATGGTGTGTACGAGCATGATAGTTGGACGATTGTATTGAAGAAAACTTCTAGAAATGTGCGAAGTTGTTCGAGTTGGTCTCATTCTCACGTGGAGCATAATAAGGGTAACCCCTCGGGTGAGTTATTTAGGATCTCACTTATAGCATGTTTGTATGGAAGAACACATTGTAACATTCTATATGTTGAATTTCAACGTGTATCTATGTTCCACGGTACTTTAAACTTATTCAAATTTAATCGTCCACATAAGCCATGAAAATTTTATTTTCTTATATTGTTAGAATAAATATGATGAAGATCATCTTTAAATTTACAAATTAAATAATTTACGACGGTTGTCTTCAAACCCGCCTTAACAGTTAAACTTAGAATATGATATGCATATTTTTGGTGAAATATTTTATCATCCATAATTAAGTTTAGTGCACGTGTAAAATAATAAATAGATTTAATATTGTTGCTTGCATTATCAAAAGAAATTAAAAATATTTTGTTCTCTAAATCTCTTTTCAAATTATACTCATGCAATATATTTATAATGGATTGATAAATAATTTGTGCGGTGTGCGGATAATCCATGATTCGAAAACTTAATATATTTTTTTATAAAATCCAATCATGATTAATATAATGGGCGGTAACACAACTATAACTAAAACCATGTTTATCGGTGGTCCATATATCGGATGAAATTGATATTTTATTTATCGCAACTGCAAATATGGCCAATAATTTACTTTTTTGTTCAACATATATATTTTTTAACTCGGACATCATTTTCTTATGATTGAACCTTTTGTATAATGGTTGACCATAACCCCTAATTATCAATCGGGCAAAATCGGTATAATATATCATACTTATTGGTTGTTCTTTTTTCGTTATGTATCAAGCAAACTCACTTAACATTCTTTTTTTCGTCATATTTGGCAAGTGTTCTAGTACCGTACGAGTTCAAATAACTTTGTACCATACGGATATCAGGTCTTTCTCGGGGTTCTTCATTTTTTTCTATGTGTTTGTCGATATATTTTTTTAAATTGACTTAAACTATTTTTTATTACATAATTGTATGAAGTTTTACAATTACTTATTTTACATCATGCATTTGTTATAACACCGTCGGGATCTAAAGTTTGTTCATAATAGCGCCACCAAGGTGCATAATAAGTTGGGGAGCTCTCTTCCTTCCCTTGTCATTTTCGGATTCGATCGGTGATTCCGGGACACTTGAGTCGGGTGTTGGTATGGAACATCCTGCACTCGTTGGATGTAGCGGTGAAAGTCCAGCACTAGTTGTTGTATCTGTGTTATATTGAGAACTTGAGGGATATGAGGTCGAACCTTGTCCGACACTAAATGAAGTTATTTACGGGTTATAATTAAGATCAACATACGGTTGTGATGAATAATATTGTTATGATAAAATTTGTTGATAATAAGGATACAGAGGCTTAGGATTTTTTTGATAGTATGAGTGCGGAGGGTTATGACGTGTCATTTATTCATCAAAAATTTCAACGCTCAACCGATGTGATATTTCTTCGGCATGAGAGCGATTTGAAGATGTCATTTGATATTGCTAAAAAATATTAAAAAAGTTTAATGAACGCTAAAAATATAAAAAAGAACTAATTATTACAAATTAAAAATATAACTAATGAAATAAAGAATGTAACCAAAAATAAAGAATATAACAAAAACTAATTAAAAGAAACCAATGATAAAAAAACAAAGAATGTAAATATATATTTTATAAAATTAATTATTAAAGAATGTTCAAAATATAAAAAAGAATTAATTATTATAAATTAAAAATACAACTAATTTATAGAATATAAAAAATATTACAAGGAACTAATTATAAAAAAATAAAGAATATAACAAAAATTAATTAAGAGAAACTAATGACAAAAAAAAGAATGCAAATATATATTTAAAAAACTAATTATTAAAAAAATATAAACTAATTATAAAATACTAATTATAAAATATACTATACAAAGTATAACTAACTTTTTTTTTGGAATTAGAAGATTGCCGAAAGCCAAAACTTTAAAACGAATTAACGAGAGATAATATGTAACGAATGCTAAATTGACAATAATAAATAAATAACACTAATATAAATATTTTTTAATTTTTTTCTGGATAATGTAACTAGATTACTATAATAATATAATTAGAGAATTGCTAATATCTAACAATTAATAAATTAACGAGAGAGAGTTTGGTTTGGAGAATTGAGAAGAGAGAAAATGATTTTGTTTGTGTGAGGATGTGAGATGAAATTTGGTGGTATTTATAGAAAAAAATTTGAATGGTGATTTTTTTTTTGAATTGTAGCCGGTAATGGGTCAGGTTTAACGGGTAAAGGGGTTGGGTTTCACGGGTAAAGGGGGGTGGGTAGGCCGTGTCAGATTCCTGAGTTTCTCGGGTTTTATTCATGGGTTTCTTTGATCGGGTCGGGTCAGAAAAGGACCAAAACGGATCGGGATTAGCATGTTTTTTTTTTCAAATTTTTTTACCCGCGTTCGTACTAGACCCACCGGTTCTAATAATTCACGGAGCTGACAGATTAAGTCATATATCGGAGCGGATCGAATCACGGTCACGGATTACGCGAGTCGGATCAGATCCATCCCAAATTTTTTAACACACTACTCCGAAGTATAGAAAAGTACATAACATCTACAAAAGCAGCTTTGTATATTGTGAAAACAATGGTCTATACTTTTGCTGGGCCACGAACGAAAAAGTTACCCCGCAATTAATGAATTATATGAAAACATCGCATTGTCTCTATTTGAGATAGACAGATGGTGATAGATTCGGTTAGACCCCTTCCTTTGCAACCGCGTGGTAGGTTTCTAATTTCAATAATTACAACACAACAATAAGCCATCATTTCTTTCATTTTATTTGAATATTAATTCTACCTAGATACTGTTCGCTTTAATTTGCATTTGCTAGGGAAGAAAGTCTTAGCTTCAGTCAGTATTTTCATTGACATTATCAGGGCAATGCTGTCAGTTTCAAAATCAAGATTATTTTATTATCAAAAAGAACATACTTAAGGTGTTAACATATTTTAATGAATAAAAACATCCTTGTTACATTATCAAAATGCATTTTTTTTGCTTTTATTATTATATAGTATTAGCACATAATTAGTTTCTGTTTAGGTAGTGGAGCAACTTTTCGGTTGTTGCCTTGGTGTTGCTAACAAAAATACATCGTGCAATTGTGGGGAGTATCAAATGCCTTGGTTGTGTTTGGATGGTTAAAGAATTAGTGTAAAAATAGTGTTTTTTGGGTTAGTGATTGAGAATAGTGTGAGATTAGTGACATTTTGAAAAATGTGAGGACTGAGAGGTTAGTTATTATTCTAGGTTAGTAAAATGTTGTTTGGATGATATCTTGAGAATAGTGATGGAGGAATTGAATAAAGCAATGAGTTATTTTTTTGTTTGATATTAATGACTATTATTTTATTATTATTTATTATTATATGTTATTAATTATTATTATTTTATTTAGTTATTATTATGATGTATTATTTTTTATTAATTATTATTTTATTTAATACTAATGATTATTATTTTTTAATTATTATTATGTATCATTATCTATTATTAATTATTATTTATTATTAATCATTATTTTATTTACTAATGATTAGTACAAAAATAATATTTTTTAGCTAATGATTGAAAATAGTATGAATTATTATATTTTATTATAATATTTATTATTATGTTTATTGTTATTAATTTTTTTTATTTTTTATTTAAATTAATAATATTATTTATTCACTTATTTAATATTAAAAAAATATTATTTCATATTAATATTATTATTTGTCATTAATTATTATTTTGTTTATAATATTTATTATTATTTTATTGAATAGTAATGACTATTATTTTATTTATTATTATTTTTATTACTAATGATTATTATTGATTATTAATTATTATTAATTATTATTTAATTTAATACTAATGATAATTTTATTTAATATTATTTATTATTATTTTATTTAATTTAAAAATTATTATTCCATATTGTTATTTGCTATTAATCATTATTTTGTTTAATAATAATGATTATTATTTATTTATTATTTTTAATATTACTTTGTACTATTATTAATTATTATTTTATTTAGTACTAATGATTATTATTAGTTAAAATATTTTATTTATTATAATTTATTAGTTAAAAATATTTTTGAATGGGTTGATGATGATGGGTGATCATAGAAATACGTTATACTTATTACATTCACTTTTCATTTTTATATTCATGAGGAGATATGGTTGTTGATATAATATAATTAAAATATTATTTATTTCATTATTTATTAGTTTCTCTCACTATTTTTCTTTCCCATAATTCGTTATTCTAACAAAAAGATGATTTAGCAGGTTAGCAACTAACCCAACTGTTCTCAAAAACAGAGGCGGAGCTTCTCTTTGAGAAATTGGGCCATGGCCCCCTCTTTCAATCCAAAATTTAATATATAACCTATATATTTTATGTTCTAATTATTCTTTGTATCACAAAATGGCCCCCTCTAAATAATTTTGTAGTGTATTTTTTAATTCTTACTTTAGTTGGCCCCTTCTTATTTGTGCCTCAAGCTCCGCTACTGCTCAAAAATATATTTTGTATTTAGATTGCTCTCAAGTTAGATGAGTAGTGCTGTTCTCAAGAACAAGCTATTCCAACCCATCCAAAGACAGCCTTAGAAAAGTAGATCAACGCAACGAAAATTACGGATCGATGTCAAAACTCAAAACATAGTTGCTGGAATAAAAGGAAGGGAGAAATGATGGACTTGGCATTAAGAAATTAAAATATTTAGTCGGTGTGTCCATTCCTCAAATAAATATGAGAATTGACACGTACGAGAGCGCTGACACGTATTTTTTTAGTAGATCTGAATTCAATAAGCTAAATGTTCAATAAACTAATTTATGAGGGAGTCGTTACCAAACTCGAAAGACTCATGACATGACATTTTTTCTAGGGTTTCATGTCGTAACACTCATGGAACGGCCTGTTCCACGTCAGCAGCATTGTTAATTTGTTATTATACAAAAATCTCGGGTATGCCCTTGAAAAATATAATGTTCTGTTGCCCATATTACGTAAAGAAAACATCCAAGAACCAGCGTATATACGGGTCGAACAAAATCGAACTCAATCCAATTAGAACTAAATCAATCTCGAATTAAAATTAAACTTCAGACGAATTAAGTTATTTTAATTTTTATATTCTTCTAAATTAGAACTAATATAATTAATATTTTATTAATTAGTAATAAAATATAAAAAACTAATATTTTATTAACTTCATAATAAAATTATTATATATATTATTGACTAAATAATCCAAAATATATACAAATAAGTACATATCGAACTATTGTGAATCGAATTCGAACTAGTTCAAAAAAAAATAATGGAATGGAACTCGAACAAAACTGATAAAAAATCTAATCAAATGAAAACTCAAGCTAAAATTGAATCGAACACCAAAAAAATTATGAATTATGATTTTTTTAATAATCCTAATAGGGAGCATGAACTCATGTAAATTTTAGTGAAGCGGTTGTTTTGAGTAATTAGAAAGTAAAGGTACTTAAAGTATAATAATAAATTGAGAATGGATAGGTTGATAATGGATTATCTTGACAAATTTGATGATGTATGTTCAAATAAATACAAAAGAAATTTTAAAATTAGAAAAAAAAATTATAGATATGTTCTTCTACTTATATATTGATAGTCATTTAAATTTTATATAATTTCATTATCATTTGATAGTCCATCAAAGACCATCAATTTTTCATATAATTTACAATGGTTCTAATTTAACAGTCTTTAATGAACTATCAAACGATAATGAAATTACATAAAATTTGAATGACCATCAATCCATAGATAGAATAACATATCTATATGTTTTTTTATTTTTATTTTTTGTATTTATTTGAACATCCATTGTCAAAGTTATCAAGATAACTCATTGTCAACCGATCCCCATCCTAATAAATTTACGTACAAATTCATAAATCATTCCATGAATGAATTAACAAAATCTACAAATTATTTAAAAAATCAACATTAATGAATTCCAAAAAGGACTGAATTATTATTTATTAATGTACTTATCATATCTGTATGGATTAAAAAATATATTTTATTTATCAAATAACTATTTTTTATTGAGTGATTCTTTCGTGGATCGAAAATTTAGCAATTATCAAATTTGAAAAAATCACAGTCATTAATATCAATTTGATTTCTACATCTCCAGTTCAAATTTTTGAAAATTTCAATTCATAGCAGAAATATCAATTTTTATTTATTGGGAGTGATTTTGAACCAATATTATATATTTGGAACAAAGCTTTAGATATTGTCGAATTATTTTGTAATTATGCTTGAAAGTAGAAAAATAGATTCCTAAAACAAAAAAGTAATTACAAAGTGAGGATAAGGATGGACCATTTCCTACTTGTAAGAATTATTTTTTATTTGCAAGTTGTTGTAATTATTTAATACGGCTCGGTGCTACAGCCGCATGGGCGCATGTGTTTATACACAAGTGATAAGTTCATGCATTTTTGTCGATCGTGGCACACTAAAAATCACACCATTGCTGTCACTGTTTCCAGATGGATCCTTACAAGATTTGTGTTATTTAAAATTCGTTGCGGAGATTCGAAACATTCATTTAATTTATAGTGATTTAATTATTAGAGCACCCATCACTGATCCATATATATTCAAAAGACCATTTTATTAGGATATTAGGATAGCTCCTTGGAAGAAAAGGGAATTGGTGAAATTAATTTGGCCTTTTCCGAAGAATAAGAGATTCGGCATAAGAGAATTAAAATAATATTATGAAGTTTTGTAAACAACATGTTTTTTTTCTTCTAGATCTATCAATTAATATCTGACTAAAAATGTTTTAATACTGAATATTGTTAAAAAATTCAGGGCGGAGCCGGGTCAGTGGCAAATGAACACCTGTTCATTTTTTTATAGTTATATACTCATGTAATTTTTTTTAACAATAATATGCTTGAGTTCTAATAAAATTACGATAATATACCTACCTGAAAATATTTTAAAAATAATACTTCTAAAACTATATAATAATAAAAAAACTTATAAAAATATATTTATATTTTTAAAATAAATATAACATTATATCTATCCTGGAAACTTTTACCACCCATTGAATCCGCCCCTCCTGAAAGAATTAGAGCATATTTTTGAAATTTCGAATTATAATCGGAAGTATAACGAGAGAGAAGAAGATGTGAAGTTGTGAACCTTTCATTTTCAGTACCTCATAGTCATATATACAGAACAACGACACAAATATCATATATATATATATATATATATATATTAAAGATACCGTGAGCTTAAGTATAATATGAAAAAAAAGAAAGAAGAAGATGTGAAGTTGTGAACCTTTCATTTTCAGTACCTCATAGTCATATATACAGAACAACGACACAAATATCATATATATATATATATATATATATATATATATATATATATAGTAAAGATACCGTGAGTTTAACTCAAAAAAAAAATCAAATCATCTCCAAATTTTAATTTATCATTCTCATTAAATTCTTTATATGAAAATCTCATGGGATGCAAAAATTTGAATCGTTTTGAGCTTTGTAAGTCATGGTTTTTAATTTTTAAAAATCAGCTCTAAAATTTATAATAAAATATTTAATATTTGAACATCATTTTAGAAAATTAAAAACGGTGAGTTAAAAAACTCAAAACACTCCAAATTTTCAAATCCCACTAGATTTTTATATAAAGAATTTAATGAGTATGATAAATTAAAATTTGGAGATGATTTGATTTACTTTTTGAGTTAAGCTCACGGAAGACCTCCGTGAGCTTAAGCTCACGATATTTTTACTATATATATATAGAGTCCAACAATGGTGCTTTGCAAAGCACAAAAGTGTTATGTGCTTTGCGTTCTATTTTTAATTTTAAGTCAGATATAATCGATCCAAACCGTTCAATCTAATCTTCATATAAAAATCTATTAGTAAATCAAATTTTATATTTTTTAGAATTTTATTGCTATTTTTTTTCTGATGAGGAGAAAATGACTTGATCTGAGAATTCTGGTTCATCCAAAAATGATGGTTTTCCCCCTATCCAAAAAAATAGCAAATAAATTTCAAAAAATATAAAATTTGGTTTACTAATAGATTTTGATATGGAGATTAGATTGACCGAGAGAGAGAGAGAGAAAAAGCACCATAGCATTTGTAAAGCACACAACACTTTTGTACTTTGTAAAGCACCATAGCCTAATTCTCTCTCTCTCTCTCTATATATATATATATAGAGAGAGAGAGAGTAAAGATACCATGAGTTTAAGCTCACGGAGGTCTTCCGTGAGCTTAACTCAAAAATTATATTAAATCATCTCCAAATTTTAATTTATCATGCTCATTAAATTATTTATATGAAAATCTTATTGGATGCAAAAAATGGAGTGTTTGAGCTTTTTAAGTCACTATTTTTAATTTTTAAAAATAATGTTGAAAGATTGAATATATAAATATTATTTTTAGAGCTCATTTTCAAAAACAGTGACTTAAAAAGCTCAAAACACTCCAAATTTTTGTATCCCACATGATTTTTATATAAAAAATTTAATGAGCATGATAAATTAAAATTTGAGAATGATTTGATATACTTTTTGAGTTAAATGTACGGAAAGCTTCCGTGAGCTTATATGTATCTTCTATATATATATATATATATATTACAGAACCAAAAAATAAAATTTTAGTCGTTCGGGGATTCCATCTCCCTCCTCTCTTTTTTATGGGTGGGATATATCTTAACAGTCATTTATTTTGATAACCAACTTCATAAAAGTTTATAAAAAAATTAAAAACAAAAAATTATATATATATATATATATATATATATATATATATATATATATTTCATGCTTATGAATTGCAGAATTGTTTGTATTGTAAATTTTATTTAATTTGTATATCATTGTATATTTCATCAGAAGTCATCATAATTATGATAATTTTAGTGATTTAAATTTAATGGCCTTTGAAATATCAAATGATATTTAAATTGGAGAAATTTTCAAACATAATCAATCCATAAAGTTAAAAATATACTTATAAAGCTTTTTTATTTTTAAATATTTTATGACTTTATACTAAGTTGGTCGTTAAAACTTTCAAAAATAAATTATTATCAAGAGTCTTTTATTAGCTTCTTCATCTCTCTTTTTACATTTTCTTCTTTTTATGTACAAGACAATATCTGGTCTTAATACAAACAACAGTGTCGATCTGTATCCTAATTTCACATAACATATGGGACTAGGGGACCCGGATCCATATGATTCGAGACTAGGGAGGGGGTGTGTTCCGGGACTAGGGAGGGGGTGTTTCTTTTCCCTCTCTCTCTCTCTTTTTGGGCCAAATTTTAGTGTAAAATTTAAATTAAAGAAGGTATTTCTCGTCGTAGTGTGCAAATCAGCAAATCTGCAAGCCACTCACTATACGGTTATAAGTACGAGCTCGATTGCACACTGCCACCCGAAAATAATGAATAATTTTGATTGCTCAGATTAAAATTATGCGCAAAAAGCAGGAGCCAGGTCTAGGCAGAGGCGACGCACTTTCGTGACCTGAATACCCACCAATTTTAAACGAAATAATCGTAGACGACGCTTTTAAAGAATAGGTTAGAAAAAGTGGGATCCATGTGGTAGTCTTCTCTAAAAGCGTGTTTAGTTTTAATTTTAATGCTAAATAGCGTGTTTAATTAACTACTGAAAACGATTTGTATTTATTTATGTAGCCGAATTATTAAGGAATATCCGTATATAGTCAAGTGTTGAGAACCTTCGTGTACTCAACATAACCCATTAATATTAATTAATTAATAGACGTGGCTGTGTTTTATATATTTATAATTATAATATAAGAGCCGGATAGAAATATATTTGGTTCATTGGTTTTATATCTCAACTCTCTGAAATCATGTATTTCGTTGACCCCAAAATTTATTCGGCTTTTTTAATTGATAGTAACATGTCTCTAATTGTGGTCTATTAAAATAATATACACTTGCTAAAGGGAAATATTTTATTGAAGAAGTGCTTTTTTTTGGATGTGGTTGTTTGAATTTGTGTTGTGTTTTATGATGCAATTTAATGGGTATGACGTAATATGCATATGCTAATCGCAACTGTGTAGATAAATTTGAATTTGTGTTATGTTTCAGGAGGCCATTTAGAGGATGTATTTTTTTGGTCTTGTTTTTATATATTAACCAATTGCAGCAGCAGGAATGCAGCATGTCAATTTTTTTTCCAGAAAACATATATATATATATATATTAATTTTTTTCTCGCTTTAAGTAGATAAGTTCCTTGAATCGCCATCAAAATCATTGTAGCCATCAAAGAAAGCGACATTATAATATCTGAGGAGGTCATCATTATCTACAATTTTTGTTATCTTTAAATATTTTGTGATACACCAATTTGCATTCGAAATATCAAGAAATAGAAGCACACTGTCAATGAAAAATAGTATTAATTATGATAATATAAAAACGCTATTGTGGAAAAGGTAGCCAAAAACGATAACTACTCAAAACTCCAAAGAAATGCAAAACCTTCTCCTCGTCTAGAAATTTTTTTTTGATAAAATATTGTAGATGTTTTAATTAACAATTTCTCTCATTCAACTAAAAGAAAACTGCACATTTTCATGGCCCAGCTTTTTGGTAGTTAAGAGAAACGACTGGAAGGAGTATTGTCGTATTCACACAAAGATATTTTTGTCTAAATAAAGACAAGTTAAATCAACTCAATTTAAATATCTTAAAATATATTTCGATTAAATTTCAAACTCATATATATGAGGTTGATTAATATAAAAACATTTGCATTTTGGTTTAAAGTATACACAGCAAAATTTTATCATAATATATTTCAAATTTAAATTTATCATTCTTATTAAATTTTTCATATAAAATATAGGAATACATAAATTTGAGGTGTTTATAATTTTAAGTTATTTATTTTGAATTTTTGAAATATAAGTTCTGAAATAATAATAAAGTATTTAATTTTTGTATATTATTTTAAAAATTAAAAAATAAATACTTAGAAAGTTCTAAATACCTCAAATTTTTGTATCCCTCGATATTTTTATATGAAAAATTTAATGAGAATAATAAATTTAAATTTAAAATATGTTACAATTTGAGCCTCTTACATTTCGGACCGAATTATAAATATTTTCATATTACTCATCTTATATATATATAGATAGAGAGGGACTATTATGAAATTACAAGGCAAGGTGGTCGGCGGAGGCACCCACTACAACCTAGCGATTGAACCTAGTTTAGACTTCCATATTCCTCTCAAACCAGATGCAAAATCCATAATGAAAAGACGCGCCCTGCTTTTTCGCATATGTTCTTTTCAAGTAGCATCGAGAAAGCTCCGACCAAAGAGTGCCTACTGGCCGGTCACCGGTAGAATAAGATCCGTCTTTGACAAAAGAAGAAAGCTAGCACTCGAGTCAAGCAAGACGAGAATGCTCTTTAAGTAAGGGAATATATCTCATTTTCAAACGTTGAAACCAGGGGAAGATAAATAAAAAAGGAAACCACAACAACAGCAACGTCAACGCTTATATTTTGATCGATATGATAACACATTAAAAATATACTTTAATGTCTCTAAAATTTCAATCTATCATACTTATTAAATTTTTATATGAAATTTGTGAGATACAAAAATTTTTGGGTGTTTTGAGTTTTTCTAAGTCATTGTTTTGAATTTTTTAAAAATCAGAATAAATATTGAATATTTTATTAGTATTTTTGACGTGGCAAAAACAATTTATTTTTTCTTATATGTGTGTCACTTCGCCTTTGAATTCAATGACTCTTGCTTTAACACAAAGGAGCCTTGATAGTGATGTATTATATATATATATATATATACTGAGGCTATAGTGCTTCGTGAAGCACAAAAGCCGCCGTGTTTCGCGTCCGTATCTCGGATTTAAAAGTTCAAACGGCCGATCCAAACCGTTGAACATGATTTTCATATTGAACTATTTTTGAAAATCAAAATTTATATTTTTTTGAATTTTTTGCTATTTTTTAGATGGGTACAAAATTGTTAGTTTTGGATGGTGCAGAAATCATTAGAACAACAAACTTTGTACCCATTTAAAAAATAGCAAAAAATATAAAAAAATATAATTTGATCTCCAAAGATATTTCAATAGGAAGATGATGTTCAACGGTTTGGATCGACTGTTTGAACTTTCATATTCAAGATACGAACGCGAAGCACAAGAAATTTTGTACTTCACGAATCACCATAGCCTCACCATAGTCTTCCGTGAGTTTAACTCAAAAAACATATCAAATCATCTTTAAATTTTAATTTATCATACTCATTAAATTTTTTATATGAAAATCTTATGGGATGCAAAAATTTGAAGTGTTTTGAGGTTTTTAAGTCATGATTTTTAATTTTTAAAAATTAGCTCTAAAAATAATGATAATAATATATTCAATACTTGAACATCATTTAAAAAAAAATCGGTAACTTAAAAAGCTCAAAACACTCTAAAATTTTGCATCTCATAAGATTTTCATATAAAGAATTTAATGAGATGATAAATTAAAATTTGGAGATGATTTGATTTATTTTTTGAGTTAAACTCACGGTATCTTTACTCTATATATATTTAAAAATAAAAAACCATGACTTAAAAAACTCAAAACACTTCAAATTTTGACATACCATAAAATTTTCATATAAAGAATTTAATGAGCATGATAAATTAAAATTTAGAGATGATTTGATATGCTTTTGAGTTAAGCTCACGGTATCTTTACTCTCTCTCTATATATATCACAATAAATTATCTATTGATCTATTTAAGAAAACATGAAATGATGTTCATATGTGGAAACGTAACTGTTGTGGAACAAATAGTTTTTGTTTAATAATTTTGTTTAATATATATTTTTTTCGAGTAAGATGAGATTTAGAACTACTCAACTTTTAAACATTCATAAATAAACCTCATCTGAGTTTTGAATCTGTAATCCCTCATTTAGAGGACATTATTTTTTATCATTGGATTAAATGCTAGTTCTATCTAATAAATTTCTACTTTGAGCATTTTAAAGTGTGTTCTCTAATTTTAAAAGTCACTCAACCTGACTTGGATAATGCACATCACTCATCTAAAATCTAAAAGTGAAGATTTTGTGAGCTCCCCATGAATGCATTAAAATTGCTTAAAATTTTAAATCTCATTCAAATCTAAATATGAGAGAAATTAATAGTTATCTCATTAATTAGAGTAAATATAAAGAATTTTTTTATATCTTATCATATCTTAATATAAAAAATATGTTGAGAAATATAAAACAAAATTGAAAGATGATTACATATATTTTGAGTTAAGTTCATAGAAAATCTTAGAGAACTTACTCCTTACACTTCATGGTAGATTTATTCCTATCACTAAATTATCACATGAAAATTATATTATAATTGAGAATCAATTTTTGATCTAGTGGCAAAAAGATAATGTCCTCAGTGTGAAAAATAATAAGTTTAAAATCCGAATAAAATGTTAAATTTCTTATATCTACGCCAGCTTGTTGAATTCTGATAATAATTTGGATTAATCAATTATGGTATGTGACCTCGGTAGCGAACCGGTACAAGGCTCCTCTATCGTTGCTTCGCTTGCAACTTTGACGCACACCCGCAGTGTACGATGACACAACATGAGGCACACACTGCATTGCACTCTGAATATAGTCTCTGACCCTAGGATGAGATGTCCTCAGTGTGGGAGACTGCAGATTTGAAATCTAAATGAGATATTATTTATAAAAATTAAGGGCTTAATTCTTATCTCTTCTTAAAAAAACATCACATTATAATTGAGTCATAAAAGAGATTGTGAGAGCTTTAGTATTCCCATACGCAATTAATGTTGCTGTATCTGATCATATATATTTCATTCTTACTCTAATTATGTCTATATATATTGTAAAATGTAAAGAATTAACTAATATTCATAAATTTTCAAAAAATATAAAAAGTTTTGCTTTCCTCAAAAAAAAAAAAAGACTTCGTTTCTAAATACCTTCCATAATAAAATTCTTATTTTTTTCATGATTCTTTTGTGTTCGTGAATTTTTATTTATCAACCTTCCCTGTAATTTCATCAAGTAGATTGGTCAGTTTATAATTTCGAGTTTGGCTTGTATGATAAATTAATAATCTCAAAATTCACCTAAAATAATTTGTAGTTATGCAATGATTTATGCATCGAAGAAAGCTTTCAAGTACGGGAGAGGGGGGACTTCTGATGGGCTTTGGATCTAATTCGGTCTAATGAGGAGCGAGAGCCATTGAATTTTTAAATCTAATAATTGACATGATTTTTAAAGTAACTGATTAAAATTTGAGTGTAAATCTCGATGTGATTGAACGATGAATGTATCCATCAAACTAATGTTTTGGTCCGATGGGTATCGAAAATACTCTGCTCCTTTCAAGTATATACTATTAGTTTTAGATGATTTTTTTTTTCATGTATGCATGATAAATTTTAATTTTTTTTATAGAAACTCCTGACATAAGACCTCTTTTGCTTTCCCGGGCCTTTCCCTCTCCTTTCAGCCTAGGATTGGCTTTCGTAAGACAAATTCACCATGTGATAGGGTCTCCTACTCGACACCGTCTAATGAGCTCGAGTAGGTCCATAGGTCAAACTCGGGGCTTTCATAAGCCCATAATTCCTCATATCTGTCATGAGGGCCCAATCTTAAAATAAGGTGCATTAAATGCTCAGACGCGACATTAAACACCATGAATGTCCATGCACGACGTGCCATGAATGTACATACACGACATTAAGTGCCATGACTATCGTCCCGAAGACAGCGGTTGAAACGGTCCAACAGTTATATGGCGCGAAATATAGCCTATATAAGGCCTATCCCCGATTTGCCGGGGACGATCTCTTGAACACAGATTCACATACACGCACACACAAGATAATTTATAAGGAAGACTAAAAGTCTGTCAAACTCCTCTCTCCGTAATTGGAGACAACCCATATCACCATGCATACATGAAAAAAAATTTCATCTAAACAATTTAAAGAGATAATTAAAGTTTTGGTCAACACTTAGTTTGTTCTCCGCACAAAACTTTTTATCGCCTTTTTTATGTAATCAATACTCAAATGCATTGAAATTTAATTAATAAACATTAAATCGATATCTACAAGTATACAATGAAATATTGGATATATGAAAACACTTTCTTTTTAGCTAAACAGTATTAACTGCGCACACGGTAACTAATAACTGCAATAACCTAGGAAGCTTAATTGGTTAAACTCGTAAATTGCTACAAGACCCCACATGCAGTCACTGTCTGATTTGTCAAATTTTTTTTTAATCTCAACATAGCAGAGATTGCTTGTCCAAATCGGCACTTTAACTTGTGGCAGAGAAAATTCCTGTAACAAGATTCCTTCAATCCAAATATAAAAACTGAAGAAACTTTAACTGGCCGGTAAAACAGTTAATTTCAAGTTAGAAGGCTTTATGTTTTAACTTTTTAACAGCTAATTAACAACCAAGAATCTAATTTGTGGGAAATTGACTACACACGTGGCGAGAGGATACGGCTTATGTGTGTTGGATCCACGTAGGACTTTAAGGGCTTCATGTGTTGCTAATTTGATAGGAGGATGAAGGAGACAAAAAGGTACAGCTGCTGACATGGATCCACCCAGATGAAATTTAAAGAATAGAAAAAAACAATATCCAATATTATATAGATAAATGCTTTCTGGATAAATGAATCCCTTGAATCTAGCGCTTTGTTTTCTTTCTCCTTTTTCTTTTTTCTTTTTTGAGCTTATCGCTTTATCCTATATTCCTGTGGATAGCCACCCAATGCAAGCTATTCTATAAAAAAAGAAAAAAAAAACTACATTATATTTTTTTGCACCGTATTTAAATAAAAAAACATTTTTATAGAGAATTGAAGTTGCTAAAGAGATATTAATTGTCTAACTGATGATTTTATAAAAAAAAGACTTCTTATATCATGACCTTAAGAGACGTGAATATTAATTGTTAGCTGTATATTTTTGTTTTCGTAACATACAATATATAAATTCATAATTGTTTTCATTTTTTTGTACTGAAACGACAATAACAGGAAAATATTGGAGAAAATAATCTATGTATATAAATAAATATAATATGAAAAATGAATATAATTAAACAAGAAATGGAGAATGAAATTTAGAACGTTCTAATTTTTAAACATTACTTTTTATCTCGAAAAACAATCTTAGAAGCGATTATGACAGGAAAAAATAGGAAAATAAAAATAAAATAAAATAAGAATTATCCGCGTAAAGGACCTAAAATAAAATAAGAATTCAAGGTTAGACCCCTTGAATTTCGGAAAAAAGCGACCAAAAAATAACCTCCGGATAAGAACGAACTTTCGTCAGGACACGTGTTACGCGAGCATTACATGAACCCTCTCCATTTCCCAGTTCCACTCGTATTCCCGGTTACACGATTTTTAGATTGAGATGGGTGATCCGTTTTGTTTAAACTGGAGATGAATAATGTAAAAAGCGTAGATATCCGTACGCCGCCTCAGCTCCTCTCTCTATAAATTATCTTCCCTTGTTGAATCTTCTCCCATCTCATCTCCATATTTATTTCTCCTGCAATAAGTTTTTGAAAAGATAAGCCAAAAGCCTTCGCAAGGGAAGCTTCCCATTTTGCTCAATCGAGTTCGGAATCGGATACCCCTCTTTGTTTTAAGAAGCAATTTTTGTTTGGAAAGAGGAAGAGAAATGGCGACTTTGATAGGTTCTTCATCAATGGCGAGGAGCAGCGTGAAGTCTCCGGCGATCGCCGGTAGAAGAGGAGTCAGGTGCTCCGCCACTGTCTCCGGAGAGAGCTACTACAAGACTCTGAGCCTTAGACCTGGTGCGACTGAGAAGGAGGTCAAGAAAGCATTTCGCAAGCTTGCTTTACAGGTTTGTATTTTGCCCAGTTCAAATTGGCGCTTTTCTCTTTTGAATTTTCATTTGCCCCTTTAGGATTTTCCTAAATAACTTCGAGGGTTTATTTTGATCTCATGGAAAAGCCTGTTCTCTTTGCAAAATCCCCAATATCAATTTCTCTATTCTATTCTTTTCTTTCTTTTTCTTTTTCTTTTTCCCTCCGTTACCGTTTTCCGAATTACTCTTAAATCTCTTTCTGTCGTTTCTACTAAATCTCTTTTCTTGAGGGCTTTAATTCGAATTCATACAATTATTCTAGTGGATTACAACTGCACAAGAGGAACAACTAATTTATTTCTCAATTTTTTCTTTGTTCTAATAATATTCCATTTTCCATTTACAGTATCATCCAGATGTATGCAAAGGAAACCAATGCACTGTTCGGTTCAACCAGATAAACCAAGCATATCAGGTAATTTTCTAAATTAGTACCTTCAAATTTCCCTACTGCACAGCACAGAAAATAAGGCATGAAAATTGTTTTGTTATCCATCGATCGTTCTTTAATGAATCATGATACTAATCTGATATCTGATTGTATGAAATTGCAGACGATATTAGATGAATTGAAGAGACCAGTGCAACAGAAGGAGGAAGTATATCATGCATACTCGGATGATGATTCAGACGAGTGGATGGGTTGTGAAGCCGCCTTTGCTTTTTCCGGCGGCCGATCTGAATCCGTTTACTTTTATTAGAAAATTAAAATGTGTAAGAGGAAAGAAAGATGAAAGCGTAGCTCTTGTTGTATTATAAAGTGCTCCTTTCTCTCTCTTTCTGGTGGCAAATTGTAAATATCATTTACTTGGAATTTGAGGTTATTCTGCATGTAATTGAGGAATAAAACAAAAATTGGGTTGTTTGCCCTGTTAATTTGCGTTGTTCAAGTCTTTTTTTCCTTGATTCTGTGCTTAATATAGATTGTTACTATGTTTTTTGCTGGATATCAAGGGGCAAGGGATCAGTGCGGTTCTAGGCAACTTATTATTGCTTTGGTATCAGGGGAATTGGGGAAACCTACAACCGCAGTTTTTAATAATAATTATTATTATTAAATTAATATTATTAAAAATAAGAGTGATAACAGTAAAATTTTAAATATACGATTGGCAGAGCGCCACTGACAGTGATATATTTCATTAAAATAGACAAACGCGCCACTAACAGTGGCGTATTTTCCTCTTATATAAATAAAACGCGCAACTCTTCATCTCATATTTGCGCGTTGTTGGTATTTATAGCAACATTTAGATCAAATGCGCACTGGCAATGGCAATGGCGCTGTCATTCATATATTTGAAGTTTTGCGGTTCTCACTCTTATTTTTAATAATATTAATTTAATAATAATTATTGTTATTAAAAACTGTTACAACCGTACCGTTTAATTTGTTCTATGACCGTATCGTATTCGCAAATTATAGACCAAACATGCCAATTGAAAATTATATAGGTATTAACAGTCCAAAAGCAAGAAAAGAGGAAAAAATAACTTGAGGATCCATTGCTAGATTTCAATTTTGTGAAGCGCCCTCAAAATGCCTATCCGGAGCAAAACTGTTTTGAGTTAGCTGTGACCATACACTTATGTTGTACGGATGCGGGTGCGAGTATCGTATTCGATACGGTACGGGTGCGGCGATACAAGAAATTTAAAAAAATCAGATACGGATGCGCGGTTATATATAATAAATTATTATATAAAAATATAAATAAATTATATAATAAATAAAGTTGGAAAGATATTATTATATTCTATTGATTTATAAATAACTGAAATGCTATAGCAACACAAAGGACATGATATAAATTTCACTCGGGGACGTATCAGAGGAGTATCGGAGGAGTACTGGGGCATATCGACGAGTATCGGAGGCGTATTCTTTACCGAATCCATCAAAATATCTTGAAAAAATATCATGGACGTATCGGAGGCATATCGGGGTGTATCAGGGTGTATCGGAACATATCGGGACGTATCGGAGTTGTCAGGATACTCTGATACGCCAACTAAAGTATCGGATGCGTATCGCACATGAATCGCATCCGTATCAGATATATATCCGATACGAAATACGTGGGTAATGAGCTGAATCTGAGTAACTCAGTCATACACACTGGAAATGTGATTGTATTTCTTTTTGGGACCAAATCAAAATTCAGATGCAACTATTTCCTAGAATATGTACAATTCAATGAATCCTGGATAAGTCGCCACTGGAAAATTAAAATATATATCTATATCCTTATCAACAATGATTGGAGCTTCCTTTTTCCATGGGAGTGGGTCTCTGGTATGAAAGACTAGTTTGAGAGTTTATTATTTTTGGAAGTATTTTTGGGTTAGTTGATAAATCGCTTTCTTATCTCTAAAAAAAGAGAATATTGTGTGGTTCTAGATTTGACCCCTCAAGTAAAAAAGAGCAGCACTTTCGTTTGACCCCACCAAACCAATTAGACCAGAAGCATTTTGTTAGAAACAGAGTTGCTCTTAGTATTAGTATTTTAGTATATTATTATTATACTATCAACTTGTATTTCTTTGTAAGAACAACGACTGGGTCTGCGCTAATATATTGTTGACTTAGTATTAGTCGCTTCTTCACACATGCCATGCCACCAGCAGAGATGAACCATGTGTCTATAATTCTATACAAGTATTTTATGCGTACGTTGCTATGATAATATTTTTTAAAAATATAAAAATTTATATTTTCATGTGAAAAATAAAAATAAAAATGAAGATAATTTAATAATTAATATAAATTTCAATCATGAATACATGATTAATATAAAATAAATACAGAATTGAGAGAAAAATTAACATTCAGAATTTAAAAAAGTTAAAATTCATAATTAATGATAATCTAAGAAAAAAATAAAGTAGAGCAATTATATTCTTAAATTATGCAGTATTCCGTGTAACAATCAAAATTGAGAGAAAATTATAATTTCAACACAAATAGTCATAGAGAAAATAATATTATTTGATGAATAACACAATCTGACGATTGATATTAGCTCTAAAAATTCAATAAAAAATCTAAACCATTACAAAATCAAAATACTTACGTGCTTAATAAGAAGTAGAGAGATAGAGATATCTAACAGTGTTAATTGGTGCTGTCAAACCAATTAAACCATTTTTGTTCTTAAATAAGGAGCCAATCAGAGTATATACTATTTGAGCACGCAGTTTTTGTCTAGTATATACTACTATTTGAACTATTTAAGGTGTTTTTAAATGTCAGTCGATAACATTTATGACCCATGTTATGATCTGACACTGTTCTTCTATTCAGAAACTAGAATTTTGGATCTGTGTAAAGGTTGTGTAAATCAGTAAATGACAAAATGTTCTTTTGAAGGGGAAAAGGGGAGACAACTAACACGTTCACCTGGGACCAATAATATGAGAGGTTGCCTTGTTTCTTTTACTTTTTGAAAAAGAGATGGACGCTGAAATCTTTGGACACAAAAAACGCCAAAGAAAAAGTGAGAGACGAATCCGTATTCGTTGTCATACATTTGTATGAAAGAGAAAATATGACACAAAACGTTGGTCATCAGATTAATTAGATTAATTTAAATAGTTTCAGATTAAATGTATGAAGATTATTATTGAGTGAAGCTCATTATCAATCAAAAGATATCGTTGTTATAATTTAAACTATAGCAGCTGATCCGTTTGAAGTGACAGCCCATCCTAATTCCTATTGGTGAGCAATCAACGAGTAAGGTTGCATTTTTCACTATGTTTGCTATCTCTAAATAGTATAAATAAAGGGTAGGAATCTTGACAATGGATTTTTTTTTACAATCTTAACAACATTTTTTTAAAAAAAAAATATAAAAAATTTTAAAATAAAAAAAATTGTAGGTATATTTTTTCATTTATAGATTAATAGTGTTTTAAATTTTATGTAATTTCATTCTCGTTTGGTAGTCCATCAAAGACCATCAAAATTTTATATATTTACAACAATTTTAATTGAAAGGTCTTCGATGGACTATCAAATGATAATGTAATTGTATGAAATTTGAAACACTATCAATTTATAAACATATCTATATTTTTTTCTATTTTTAAAATTGCTTTGTTATTTAATTAAAAGAAGTCCATTGTCAAAATTATCAAAATATCTCATTGTCAAGGATCCCTCCCATACATAGAAAAAATATGGCCGAGATAGTATACAAATTAAAAGAAAGATTTGCGATCCAAGATTATTCTCTTCAAAATTTAAATTAGTATGGCAATCTTTGGAAATGCTAGAAAGTGTTACTCTAGACTCTAGAACCTCTTTCTCTTTGCACAGAGGACATTCTCAAAAGACTCTAAAGACGGACCCTATTATACACAATTATTGGGCTGGGCCCACTTATAGATGTTTACAACAGGTCAATCTAGGGGTTGAAGAGGCCCATGAATCATGAATAGAACCCAGGTACAATGATTATGAAGGAATTTCCCGGGGTGTCAATATTTGAATATTGGACATGCCAATTTCTATCCAATCGGACTCTTGAATAAAACACATGATTGATCATTAGTGTATGTGATAAGAGATGTTGATAGAGCTGGAGACAACTGCCACAAGGGCAGGTAATGTGGTATACACTGAGGCGCACCATGTGATTAACGCTGCGGTGCATGCGGTCCTCAACCGGACCTGTGGCCATGGGGCCCTCTGTTTGTTCCTCTTGATGTGTACCATGAGATGCATTTTCCAAGTGAGAGAGAGCATGGAATTTTCACATGGACTATTCAAGTTTGGAAGTGTATTTGAGCTATGAAATCACACAGGACATGACATAAATATTTGGTGGCATTCTCCAGACAGCCTACCCTTCACAAGAAGGTAATTGTGCGAGGACATAATGAAACGTTAAATATAAATCGGAACCGCCAAATCTCTGGCTACTAATTTGTTGCGGTGATTTTTCTCAACTTCTTTCGGATATTCAAGCATTGACATCTCAAGCAAACAAAGATAAAAGCGTTTACAAGACAGAGCAAGTATTTCACCAAAAAAGAGACGAACTCCCTGAGATCTCAGAAGCCATGGAGATGTTGAAATTTCACATACCTAGTAATTAAAACGGTATTGTATGAGGGCCATGAATGCATGGAATTGCTTCCTGACTTAAAACCTGAGTAATCAGAAGTTTCAAATATATATTTTGCTTTTCATCTGGAGTTTCTTTTACGATCCATTTTGAAATTGTGGAGTGTTTGCGGTGTTTGGGGTCTAAACTATAATCCGTCTAGTTAAAATGCCAAACATTGGTACGTTTTGGTGGCTCTCAAAAATAGTATTTGCTTTAATTACTGGGCGACAAAAATCAAGTTTTGTTTGTGAGCTTCAAAATTTTTGCCGTCGGAACTTTTAGTAAAAAAATTGTCGCCATCAGTCTGGAGCTATTATTGGACAACTACTTGGAGGGAAAGAGATTCCATCAATGGAAATGGAAGTGTATGCTCATAGATGGAGACTATTTGATGGTTTAAAGGGTGTCGATTTATCCATCAACTTGGTTGTTTATGGTATCAAGGATGGGGATTTATTGGAGAAATAATTTAATAAAATCTTGAAGACTAATATATAATTTTGAAATTCGGCAATTGAAATGCGTGTATTGAAGGATTATGTTATATGTATATTGATTGATTCAAATAATTTAATTTGTAACGCAACTAATGATAACAAATACAAACTAAACTATATAATTTTAATTAATTTACCATAACTCAAACATTATTTTCAATACTGCTTTGTCTTGTATGCATTTTTTGAGGTGACCATATTTTTCTGTTTGATTTCAGAAATTAGTAAATAAACTTTGATCTTTTATTAAGTCCCACACGAGCTTTTACTAAATAAAATCAACGGTGCAATGACTAATGAGGTAAACATTTTGTCCTTACTATTGTTTTTTTTTTTGAACTCTCAGTACATAATTGTTAGAGGTGGCAATCAGGGGTTGGGATGGGTTCAGGTTGGTTGGATCAAACCAATTTGTTCTTTCAGAAGAAATCAGGTCGATTTGGGATCAGACTTGTTCATATCAATTTATATGTTATTTTTAGATCTTAGATTATTTTTTATTAGATTGTAGATCATTTGATCTCAGATTAGATTAGATCAAATTGAATCAGTTTCACTTTTAAAAAATTAAATCAGACGTCTTTAAATCTAGACAAATCGAAAGAATTTTTCATGTCGAATCATATTTTTCCACCTCTTATTATAGCCCAAAGTGCTATTTAGGCTATTATAGCCCAAAGTTTAAAGAATATTATCAATAATTACTGAGAATGTGCTATTTAGGCCTAGAGGACTATCTACTAGTATATTGGGCTCTGTCTTGATTTAAAGGGCCTCGTCTCTTCTAGGGTTATTTAGGGGTGTGCAAATGGTTGATTCAAACCGAAATAATTATATGACTCCAAAATTCTTTTCAGTTTATCAAATTAGGAATCGAACTAAACTTTTAAAAATATCAACCGAATAAAATGAAAATCGAATAAACTGAAAATTTATTTGGTTAAACCGAAATTATATTATTTAAAGAGAAATAAAAATATAAAAAGTTATAAAAATTGATAGAAGAAATAAATAGTTTAAGAAATAAAATAAATAACTAAATAAAATCTATAGAAAATAAATATATTTAGATTATCTTTGATATAATCCTTATTTATATTAAGTAAAATAAAATTATTTGATAAATTTTGGACTATTCGGTTTATCCGATTTAGAAAAATCAAAACCGAACCAAAGAATAAAAACCGAATTAGCTAAAATTTTCAACCGAACTGAATTTTTTAAACTGAAAAATCGAACTAAATAGTTCAAAATTTAACGGTTCATTTAAAACTAATTAAACTGATCCGTTTGTACACCCCTAGGTTATTTGTAAAAAGCTGCATAGAGCATAGCTAACATTGAATTGTTTTTAATCTATTCATGAAAATTTTTACTTTTTGTTGTTTTCATAAATGCGCTGCGTATGTGGTAAATTTTATAAAACATTCATCAATAGAAAAGAATATGCATGGGCACCAATTTTACATGGGTCGATGTAACAGGAGAGGTAGGTGTATTGTAAAACGTTCCCAGTATTAAAGTCATAAATTCTTTGCTTCATTCTTTACCCATATGTTGGATGTGATAGGCTCGCTTCTAACTGAGGTGATAAAAATATATCTAGTATGTAAACCTTTGTTGGTAGAAATAACACACAATTTATTTTTTGGCAATTAATTTTATATAAAATCATAAAAAAAAAAAAGAATCTTATAAACATATTTTTAAATACATGAATTAATTTTATTTTAAATTTTATATAATTTGAATGTCATTTGATATTTCATCAAATACAGTTAAATTTAAATAGCTAAAATTATTATATAATTTTAATATTTTTTATGAAATATCAAATGACATCCAAATTATATAAAATATGAAACAATTAAGGTGTTTTCCAAACAAAACTAATTATGGAGGCAATAAATGTATAATGCCTATTTTGCCCTTGTAAGAAATAAGGGCTGTGATTCATGTGAACAAAAAATTTTATTTAAAAATCCCGATCCATAATTTTGTCCGCATATAAATGAATTTGTGTGCCAATTAATGCGAACTACCATTGGTTTCTAATAACATGAATCCTGATGGTTAGCACACGGTTTTAGTTTTTAAAATCGATGTCGATGGTTGACGGATTCATGAATCCTGATGCGCAACAGAGTTGAATGTTTCTGACTATAAGAAATTTATTCTTGCAACGAGAGGAGAGGAGAGGAGAGCTGGAACTTAATTTCCTAGAGGCGCCGGTTGATTGCCAACTTTCAATCAAACTGTCCAATGTGCTGGGGCAGGGAGACCTTAATTATGTTTGGGAACCGAATCTGCTGTTTATTATGTCTAGCCAATCTGATATTGATATATGACATTAAATTATTGATTCAACCAATTATTATGTTTGGGAATTATATATCCTGCTAGATAATATTTTTCTACTGATCACTGAGTTTAATCAATCTGAGAGTGATATATAATAATTCTAAATAACCATTAACGCTGTAATATACAGTTAAATAAATAGACCCAATTAAAAATAAATAATTAAATAAAAACAAATATTATATATCAATTTCAAATTAGCTATAACAGTAATACTGTCTAGATGACAGCAAATCTGGTTCCGCTTGCTTGTGCGCCGACGACTGATTCAGAAACCTTATTGGAGAGTACAGACTTGGTGGAGAAAATTAATGACGTTAGAGACCAAGACAGCAGGAAGGAAGGATTCTCCCTTGACTTGTTTTCCCAAATGACGACGTCTCCGTGGGCGCCTTGTAATTTGTAACTTGGTTGATAGATTTAAATGAGAACTAACTGTACAAGTGTTGAATGGTTTTTTTATTATTATTATTTTAAGTTCATTCACCTTTTCACCCGGATAAAGAAAAAAGAAAAATAACAAATGAGAATGACAGTAAACATAATGTATCTAACTTACAAAATATACAAATGAAAATGAAATTTTCCAAATTCAAATTATTCTGTATGTAAAAATTTCCAGAAGGTATTTTATGTCGAAATATAATGAAAACTATAATGACTGAATAAAAGAGGCAGAAAAAAAAAAGATTGTCCGCGTAATTCTAGACCCTCAAAATTTCGGAAAGAAACAATGATCGTTCGGATAAGAACGAAACTCTCGTTTCAACACGTGCCACGTAAGCGTTATATCCACTTTTCCTCTTTTCCCAACAGTTTTTTTATTTCTCCAGTTTTTGCAAACTGGAAATTTCCTGGACGCAGAAACGGTAACCAACTTTACACGAATTTGAAATATCAACGGACGGATCCATTTTCCATAATTGGAGTTATCGTGCGGAGAAGTAATTATTTTCTCATCTATAAATCAGACCGGAGGGGTCTCAGCTCATCTCATCTTCATTTCTATTTCTATTTCTCTTAGATTGAAAAGAAAGACGAAGCTAAAAACCTGCACAAGAAGGAAAACTTCACCATTTGATACATTTGCTAGGTTGATCTCGATTCGGACAACGTTTCGCTTGAGAAGTAATTATTGTTTGGGAAAAGTACGAAAAATGGCGACTTTGATAGGTTCTTCATCAATGGCCATCAGAGGCTTGAGGTCTCCGGCGGTCTCCGGTAGAAGAGGAGTCAGGTGCTCAGCCACATTCGCCGGAGAAAGTCACTACAAGACTCTGAGTATTAGACCTGGCGCGACTGAGAAGGAGGTCAAGAAAGCTTTCCGCAAACTCGCTTTAAAGGTTTGTTTTTATCCAGTTCTAAATTCCGATTGGTGCTTTCCTATCGTGCTTTTGGATTAGTTCTCCTTTTGAGTTATCTAGACTCTCGAGTCTAGACTGATAGACTCGGATATACTGAGGGTTGTACATTGATTTCATAGAAAAGCTGTGTCATTTTGCAATTTCACCCGGATCCTTTTTTTCCTTTTTGCGACTAACTGTTCAGTTCTCTTTCCAATGGGCTGACTTTACTGGTTTCTACTCTTTTTTTTTTTTTGAAACTCATTCAACGCCTCCTTTCTACTGAAGCTCCTTTTCTTTTCAAGATTTCAAATTTACAAGCTCGTCCGGTAATTAAGTCACAATTACACAAGAGAAGTGGCTAAATGTTCTCATGTTTGAGCTTTTGTTCCGCATTGTTTTCTTTATAAATATAGTCTAACAAATTTCCTCTTTTCCATTGACAGTATCATCCGGACGTATGTAAAGGCAAACAGTGCACCGTTCAGTTCCAGCAGATAAATCAAGCATATGAGGTAAATTATAGATTAGTCCTTGTTATTTCCAATTACAGCATTCAAAAATAATTTAAAGGGGGGAACTGCATGCGCAAATTGGATTGATTATTCATCAAACGTGCAATTTAACCATGATGATAATATTATTGAGATAATTTGTATGCAACAGTTTATAGGTACTTACTAATAAAAGATACATTTAGTGAAAATAGTAATTAGTACTAATTTATTGTAGTTGACAATGGCGAGAGATTTAATGAATAAGATACTAAGCTATTACAAAACTGTACAAAATTGCAGATGATATTAGATGAATTGAGGAGACCAGAACAACCAGAGGAGGAAGTATATGATACATTCGCTTATGCCCATGAGGAGTCTGATGAGTGGTTAGGCTGTGAAGCCGCCTTTGTTTTTTCTGGCGGCAGGCCTGAATCCGTTTACTTCTACTACTAGAACAGAATTGAAGGTGTAAAAAAAGGGAAACACAAAACAATGTGTAGCTCTCGTTTTTATCATGAAGAGCTCATTGTTTTCCTTTGGTGGAAATTTTTTCATACTATTTGCTTTTGATTTACTTGTAATTGTATGTTAGCTCTGTATATAAATGGAAAAAAAATGGGCTGTTCAGATTTTATTAAAAATAATAATTAATAAAATAATATTATTAATAATAAGACTGATAACGGTTAAATTCTAAATATACGAATCGTAACATGCTGCTAGCGCGGGTGAAACGCGCAGCGATTGCCACAAGTGGCGCGTTTCACCCATATAAATATCAAACGCGCGGGTATGATGCGCGGTGTTGAAGGAGAGAGAAAGAGAGAAAGGAA
The DNA here is from genome assembly GCA_037127355.1 of Schoenoplectus tabernaemontani. NCBI lineage: Eukaryota > Viridiplantae > Streptophyta > Magnoliopsida > Poales > Cyperaceae > Schoenoplectus > Schoenoplectus tabernaemontani. The sequence continues at coordinate 16,395,243 of CM073750.1, read as the reverse complement.
GAGAGAGAGAAAGAGAGAAAGAAAGAGAGAGAAGAGAGAAGAAGAAGAAAGAGAAGAGAAGAGAAGAGAAGGAAAGAAAAAAGGAAGAAGAGGAGGAAAAAAACGTACGCGAAAGCGTTTTTGTGTTTGGATTTTACAATTAAAGGTAATTTTATATAAATATAATTTAATTATCTAGATTAATTATAATTTAATTTAATTATGTAGATTAATTATAATTTAATTTAATTGTGTAGATTAATTATGTAGATTAATTATAATTTAATTTAATTATGTAGATTAATTATAATTTAATTGTGTATATTATAATTTAATTTAATTGTGTAGATTAATTTTAATTTAATTTAATTGTGTAGATTAATTATAATTTAATTTAATTGTGTAGATTAATTGTGTAGATTAATTATAATTTAATTTAATTGTGTAGATTAATTATAATTTAATTTAATTGTGTACATTAATTATGTAGATTAATTATAATTTAAATGTGAAATTATGTAGATTAATTATAATTTAATTATGTATATTATAATTTAATTTAATTGTGTAGATTAATTATAATTTAATTTAATTGTGTAGATTAATTATAATTTAATTTAATTGTGTACATTAATTATGTAGATTAATTATAATTTAAATGTGAAATTATGTAGATTAATTATAATTTAATTATGTAGATTAATTGTACGTTTAATTGAAGATTAATTGTACGTTTAAATGTGAAGATTAATTGAAGATTAATTCTAGATTTATTTATTATTTAATTATAGATTAATTAGGCTTTTAATTGTAGAATTTATTGATTATTTAATTATATGATAGATAGATTAAAAATGAAGTACAATAATTATAAATTAATTATGAAATGAATTTTTTTACTAGATAATGGCGGTAACGAAATGACAATATCATAATTTATCTCCCGAAGACAAACATCGGACATATTATAGTCGAGCGCGAGAGGTACATTATATTCTTAAAAATAATAATAAAATACATATATATGAGAAGCTAATTATGAAATGAAAATTACGGAGAGAGAACAATATCATTCGTTTCCGCACTCATCGTCCGACGATACCATACATCTCGCACATTCGAGTAGGTTGCGAGTTATGAGATTTCTTCATCTCGCAGATTGCGTGAGATTTATGTCCAAGAAGCGGAAGCCGTAACTTAAAGATTGATACGGGTTTATTGAGCGCGTTGATAGAGTTTTGGAGGCGAGAAACTCATACATTTCACTTCACTTTTGGCGAGATGACGCGTGACTCTGAGGTAAATAATAAAATATTATTAATTTAATTACAAAATTAAAAAGATGGTATAGTAATATAATTTTTTTTAGGACGTCGCATGTACGTGGGGTTTATCCACCATTGGTGAGCGGTGATTGGATATCTTGATGGAGATTTTTCGGATACATCCGTCGGTTATTTAGGCGAGGATGATATATCAACATTCGCAAAGATGGGAGGTAATTTATTAAACTGCGTACAAAAATTTAAATTTTTTCGTTCACAAAAGCGTGATTAAGCTAAATGTAAAATTTTGCGGACGTTTCTATTTCCCTACGAGAGTTACGGTCCCACTTTGATCACGCTCCGGAGCGGACGATCATCGGGTCTTAATCATATGCGATCGGTTTTGCTTTGGAGTTGGCGGGGTGTATCATGTTCCCCACAACAATGGTGGAGACTCGTATGTGCGGCGTTTCTTCTGCCGATTTTGACGGTAAGTATTTTAAGGAATTTAAAATAATTTATGTTTCATAATTAAATAATTTTATTACTAATATTTAATTTACGGGAAGATTTACAATTCGGTAGAAGAAGAAATTGGGCGGCTAACGGTACTTGGTTATTTATATCGGCGTCTTGATGTGGTATGCCGGGGCAAGATGACGAGGAGTATTGGTGGTCCGTGGCTTTTGTTGTTGTTGTGGAGCACGGACGCGTTTGCCCCAAGCTCGTCCATTACCCGCCTCGGATGCATTCATTTTCGGTGGTACGGGTACACCGGACCGTGATAGTTGTGCGCCTTTTGGCAGGTAATAATTTAATTTAAAAATAATCAATCAATCGATGAAAATATATGTGTAATCACTAATTATAATTTGAACTGATAATAGGAAATGGACGCTTGATAAGAACAGATATCTCAATCCGTCACACGTCGGTGTGAAGTACGTGAGGGATCAGCTGATTATGCTGTCGGACACGCATGTCAATTGGAGGCCGTACGAGTCGGTTCGTCACTTATTGCCGACATGCGTAGACGACTCTATGGACTCGTATACTTGTCGGCATCCACTTATTTACTTTCCGATAGTAGAGTGGTACTATCCGGATCGGGTGAGCGACGTTCGGCTTACTTCGATCGATCGCTCCACTTCCCGAGGTATTCTACCATTTATAATTTTTATATGTATTATTTCTTATACTAACTATTTACACAATTATACTAACTAATTTTACGAGGCATTTACGGAGGAGCATCGAAATTATCTCGCTTGGATTCAAGAAAAAATATGAGCTGGAGACAACATCATCGGGCGTATGTAGACATATGGAATGAGCTTCCTCCACGAGATCCGGATGAAGAAGAGTGGAATGCGGAGGACTATAGGAGGTATCGACGGTGGTATGATTTCTATGGAGCGCTAGCGCTTCACTTGATCCGAGTGATGTCGTACCTCATATACCTTCGACGACGAGATCCCCGACATCGGCTACATTCCTCACGTACCTCGCGGACGGTGCACGTATATTAAAATTTATAAAATTTATATATCTATATGCACTATTCGGTAATAAGTAATATATGTATGTAATCATTGTATAACGGATCGCTAGAGTTACAAAGAGTGCGCATCGAAGGCGGTCCAGATGGGCGGTCATTGGGGATGGAGACGGTTTGGCAAAGATTTCGCTCGCCGATTGCAAGGGCATTTTGAGGATGCGAGCATGCCTCATAAGATGGACGAGCTTCTTACGGCGGCGGGATTACCCACGGATATTGATGCTATTCGGATTCGACGGGTGATGCGAGATCGCACCAGGCTCCATCCACTACTCATCCACCGCATTTCCCCATGAGATCGCTGCGACTTCACGTCTCTCTTCGACAACGTAAGTCTTGTATACCTTGATTTCAATGATTTGAACGTATTAATAGCATAATTTAAATGATTTAAACTCGTATTAACGATGCACGAGAACTACGATTGGAACGAAGTTATTGCTAGGTTGTCTGTTGAGATTCCCGATCCATCGGGTGCACGGTTCTCGAATCCATTCGGCACTCGGCATTTCTCGCGACCCGGCGATACCGATGGATCATGTACCGCATGATACGACCGACGAATGGGATCCGCAGTGATCGCGTACGGCCGACGTTATGATCCGGCCCGATATGGTTATCCTTCCGGCTGGAGAGTCATCGCATATCCAGGATGATCTTTACGCGAGCTGCGCACGGACACGAGATTTCACTCCACTTGCTTATGGTCGGGAGCGGCGTGACGTTCATCCACCTCCTCGATATACACCTAGCGTGGTTAGTTGTTTGTTCTATAACTTAGTCAATATTAATTGTTTAAAAAAAAAGCAGCTCACTGATATACCGTCTTTATTTTTACAGACACGTCCGAGAGCACGTCGATATGTTAGGCGTCGTCAGGAGTAGTTTATATGTTGTTTTTTTATTATGGATATTGTTTTTTTTGTATTATTTTATTATGGACTTTCTATGTTATTTTTTTATTGTTGTATTATTTATTTTATTGTGGTTATATTTTATTATGAAGTTTCTGCTTAAATACAACATATTTTCTGCTTAAATAGAACATAACCTTGCTTAAATACAACACACATATAGTACGCAAAAATAAAACATACATCATTTTTTTCCTCCTCCGTGCGAAAAAATTTAAGATTCTACCTCCAAAATTATTTCCTCTAGCACCCCTAGTTGAAGCATTGATGCTTCTCTTTCTTGATCATGACCAGAGTTGAGAATCTCGTTGATTGCAAGGCATCTCGAGAAGTTTGAGTTATTCTGTTGTTATCTCTTGGATCATAACTAGTTGAGTGTCTCGCTGATTGCAAGGCATCTCGAGAAGTTTGAGTTATTCTGTTGTTATCTCTTTGATCATAACTAGTTGAGTGTCTCGATGATTGCAAAGTATTTCGAGAAGTTTGGGTTCTTCTGTTTGTTGTGGGACTTGAAGCCTACTCCTATGCCGTCCTGATTGTAATGTATCCATTGGAAGTGAGTCACGACTCATTTCATCTCTTCGATATGACCCACCTTCGAAGATCGTATATTTCTCGTTCTACCTCGACCCCGTATCCCGCCTCCATCTCATCCATTATCATTCGACGTCTAACCTTCGCACGCCCCAATTTTTATCGGTTCTTTATCGGTATTATAGTTTCTCCAAGATATGGCGGCGAAACTTGTTGATCACCGTAACAATGAAATTGTCCCACCAAGTATTCGATAGGTGAGTTTGTATTGTATCGCTCATCTATGAAACCGTACACATCAAAGTTTCTATGTTGGCATACGACAATTACGTGAGAGCGGGGTATCCCGATCGATTGAGGTTTTTGACAATCACACGTGCGGTGCGGTTCCGGCATTGTGGGTCATCTCGAGTGCGTCGTTCACTCGAAATTGTAATGAAGTGTACTTGAACGGTCCATACCCTCCACTCTCGATCCTCTCACCAAGCACATGAACCTCATATTCTCCTCGAGCGATTCCGAGTGGAATTACGTTCATACGAGCCGTAATTATTGAAACAAATACAAAAGGTATCACGATATGTTCAAAATTTTGTAAAATATAGTAAAATAATATCAACACGAACCTCGCTTTGTCGTCACGTTTTGCCAAGATGTCATCAATTTTTTTGGTCATTGCTTGCATGCTCTATGCGGGTTCATTGCTTCCATTTCCCTCTTATCGAACCATTTAGCACATTTATACCATGTTCCCTCCACAATTGCTGCAACCTAGTAAAGTTCGTTCAACTCACGAAGACGCTATTCGAGCTTCGAACCATTCTTGGTCATTATACCCCATCGATGTCCTCCATCATACGTTTGTGCCCACGAAGCAAAATTAGGAGGTTCTTTATCATCATTTTCTAATCTTCTGCCGACTTTTTTTTAAAAAATCATAAGCTTTTCTATTTGATTTCCTCAAAATTCGCCATCTTTCTACGAAACGACGCGGTTTCTTTTTGTTCGCTAGTCTTCTTCGGAAATCATCTCTGAGATTATCTTCTTTCTTTCCAGTTTTTCCGGCTTCCTTATATAAATTCTCTGCGACGTGTTGCATGCAATACTGGTGTACCGCCTCTCCATGTTGTACAGACCATCCCAAATGCGGTCGCTCAAAAACTCCCTTTATTCCCCTATGACGGTCGGATATAACACATATTTTCATATTACATTGGATCACTTCATTACGGACCCATCGCATGAACCAACCCCAATTGTCCACATTTTACGCATCCACGATTCCAAATGCTAGAGGAATGATTTTATTCTCTCGCATCGATCCACAACGCCATCAATAATCTACCCTTATAACGGCCCGATAAGAATCCAGCGTCAATAGTTATAACGGGCCTTAAATGTTTAAACGCTGCAATGCACGGTCCATAAGCCCAAACTATGGATTTAAACATTTTTACATTATTATCCGAAGTATCACACGTCAATAATTTAAATTTTGTACCTGGAGTAGTCCGAGCAATCGCCTCCAATATCTGTGGAAGCAATGTATATGATCCTTCCCAAGTGCCAAATAATTGTTCAATTGCTCTTTCTCGGCCACGCCAAAGTTTACCGTACGTCGGTGCCACACACGGATATTTTGTTTCTATAATCATACCGATTTGTTGAACTGTTGTAGAGAGAGATCCTTCTTTAAATGTTGTCGAACACATCCTGCGCTATCAAATTAGATGTGAGTTGTAAGTGTTTGCGGTCTCACGGTGTCTTCTACAGTTGTGGGGGTTTTTATTTGTGATGATCCTCCATGTGGTCGAGCCTCTTCGGTCTAGCGTATAATCTCCAAGGACAACTACCTTCTTTGCATTTCATAATAAGTCGTGTTTTACAACTTTCTTGTACCCAACATTGAACGTTTTTCCTAACACTCCAATCACAAATTACCCAATTTAAAGCGATTTAGAAGCAAATATTCTATTTTCGGCTAACTCATCATCGAGTCCTAAAAGATATTCATTCGCGCTAAACGGTCAAACATCTCAAAATTATTTAACGCTTCTACGGGATGGTGTCTCTCAGTTCGTCCGGTAACTAACAATGTGGTATCGCATCTCTGAATTTCCTCATCTTCAGATTCATCGATCGACTGGTCAGTGTAATCCTCTCCTGTTTCTTCTTCATTTGAATAATACGGACCGCCATCATCTTGCTCATCCTGATCATCACTTAATTCCATTATCGTTGGATCAACACTACTTCTGTCATCAATATTATCACCTAAATTACGACCATACGTAGTACTACTACTACTACCGCCAAAAAAATTATATAGTGGCACCATTGGGTTTGGTTGTTGATAAATTATATTATTCTTGTCAATAATTTGGATACTGGATATAAATTGGTTTGATCGTAGGTAGGATAAGAATTGGTTTGATCGTAGGTTTGATAGGAATTGGTTTGATCGTAGGTTTGATATGAATTGTTTTGATCGTGGGTTTGATAGGAATTGGTTTGATCGAGGGTTGGATAGGAATTGGTTTGATCGTAGGTTTGATAGGAATTGATTTGATCGTGGGTTGGATAGGAATTGGTTTGATCGTAGGTTTGATAGAATTGATTTGATCGTGGGTTGGATAGGAATTGGTTTCATTCTGGTTTGGAAATATTCCCGTCAAAAATTTCTTACGCCGCTCGGTTGTTCTAAGTATAATTTTCTTCATCGGGATTATAATTTAAATCCGGTAGCATTTTGAAGAAAAATGGATGTTTGTTGTAATTGGATGTTTGTTGTTTTTATGGTTGTGAGAAATGAACAGCGGGGTGGTATTTATAGCAAAGATAGGCGCCACCGCACTTGGCGTGGTTCGAGGAAACGCGCCGCTTTGCCGGTGCGCGTTTAATGAAAAACGCCATTGCGCTTGCCGGTGGCGCGTTTGTGAAAGACGCCAGCGTGCGATGTGCGCGTTTCAAAACGCGCCAGCTTTACGATCAAATGGCGCGGTTTGGTTCGTAGATTTGGAATTTACCCGTTCTCACTCTTATTATTAATAATATTATTTTATTAATAATTATTTATAATAAAATCTGTGGGCTGTTTGCCCGGGCGTAATCAGGATTTGAATTTGAGTAATGTCGGATTTAATAATTTATATATTTATAATAAAATTATCGGATACTCAATATTTAAATATTCTGCTAAAATAAATAAAATGGGCTGTCCGCACAATTCATGATTATGTTTGCCTTGGCGCTCCTCTGGTTTGGTATTTAGTGCCGCTTATTTTCACTGGTAATTATATTGGCTCAAGAAGCCGTCAATTTGGTTCATCAGTTTTACTACATCTTGGTGTCCTGTTCCTGGTTCTTATTATCCTCATAAATACATGGGCCTAGATTGCCATTGTGCTATGCTACTTCTCACCGAGTGGTGAGGTTATCTTTGGTGGTCACGCTAATACCAAATTGTCCATTGCACCTGTTTCTCTATTGCACAGTATTTTTTCACCCCATTGGAGATAACTGCATTGGTGCAAGGAATTTTATATTTTGGGTACATGCTTACTGCCTTTACACTCCAGGGACCGGCTAGGAGACGATGAGGATAAAAAGGAAAGAAAAGAACACAGACATTGCATGTATCCATTTTGGGAGTGGACCCTATAATCAAATGGAGAAATGAAGATGCTATTATTTTTTTGATTTAATTAATGGACTGAGCACTGGACATATACCTGTGCCTTTAAATTTGGCTCTCTCCCTACCACGAAAAAGTTTGTTGTGCTAACAACAGCAGGTTTTTCCATACGGCATGCAATCAATGAAGTTTTTACTGGTAACCGCATTAGACAATAAAGGAAAAATAATATATGTATATATGTAATCTTTTTCTAAAAAAAAAAGTAATTCAAGACAACTGAAGTATTCATTAGTTTTTTTTAATAAAAGAGTATTGGCTAGTTCAATTGGAAGCTTACAGGTGTGCTTCAGGTAGAAAAAAAATGGTGGTTTTTTTGTCAGTCTCAAAAGTCAAAACAGCAACGGGCCGTCTGTTTAACTATATTACAGAGTCGGATTTAAGTTAACTATTTTCCAGAACTAATATTGCAATTTCAATTGTTTAATTATCTTTGTACCGCTGTTTATATAAAATTTCTAATTATTATATGATAAATAATACATCCCTTCCCATCTCTCAAATTTAAGAAAAATAATAAATACTAGGGCTGTAAATCGGATTTCGCTCTGATAATATTATCCTCAAATAAATAATTAATAATATAAAATTTAAAATATATTTAATAAAATTTTACTTTAAAAAATTTGGACACAATGTTTTTAAATACTAAGTAATAGTGTTACACTTAACATCTTCTTTGATTTGTCGATTTGCAAAACAATCTTGAATTTTACAATTTACCTTGTTTGAGTTTTGTGCAGGGATTAACATGCAAATTGACTAGTGCACAAGAACCAAGACTAGTGCTGTGATATAAGAGCTTAATCAAGACTGCATTAGGCTTATATTTAGTTAGATTCAAACTGGGTTGAATTGGTCAAGATAAATTGAGCTTAAACAACAATAAAATTATATCTACCCAGGGAATCGTTATAACGATTCAATAAACGTTATAACGGTTCATCTCAATACTCAAAAATATTCTAAGACAGAAATATTCTAAAAGAAACCAGAGTGTATCGTTATGTAACGATTCAGTAATCGTTACAACGATTTGGGAAACGTATAACGATTTGATAAATCGTTATAATGTTTCAGTTCAGTTGATCCAACGGCTATTCTTTCTAAACCGTTATAACGATTCGTAAACCGTTATAACGGTTCAGGCCGAAAAATAGTTTCTTCAGAAAATCTATTTTAAAAGGATCACTTCTCTCACTGAAAATTATTCATCTAACTGATGAGTTGGAATTTAACTAATCTAGCTAAATCATTACTCTAGAGAGCTTACTAGGCATATATAAAGTGAGAGAGATAATTCAATAGATTGATACACTCAATTAGCCAAATCCTTGTTCAAGCTCAATCTTGATTCTCTCTATTCTCCCAACTTGATCCTTCGTGATCTTCTTGAAAACATTCTTTTGAGCTGTAGTGCTCATCTTTTCTTGAGTGTGTTGTCACTCACATTTCTTTTGAGTGTGTTGTCACTCTTGTTACCGATAGGCTTAAGCGACCCATTTTTATAAGGGATCAAGTTCTACAAGTGTAAAAACCATTTTTAAATATATCGGCTCAACCTCAATTGTTAGAGGTTGAGAGTCCCGGAGACGTAGGCATTGTTAAAACCGAACTCCGTTACATCTTTTATACATTTCTACTTTAGGTTCTTTACATTCTTGCACTATCTTGACCTTTCAATACTAACATCCTAGGGTTTCAAAAGTCTATCAAATAGTTATAATAATAATAATAAATAATATAATTAAACACATAATAATATATAAATAATCATATAAAAATTAAATCTTTTTAAGAGTTAACTTTCACCTTAAGTATATTATACATATTATTTTAAATGAGGAGAGAAAAACTATTTTATATGAACCCTTTGATGTTAAGAAGATGAAAAGATTTAAATAAAATCAATGATGAAGAAAAATGATGATGTGACATTCTTAAAAAGTTTGAAAGTTTAATTTTCTTAACATATTATGAATTGTATTTTTTTTCAAATAAGAAACAAAAGCAAATAAACTCTAAATCCAAGTTGAGTAACCAAATCTTGACAGTGGAATAATACCTATTGATCTATATTAAATGAATAAGTGATACACAAATTCACAATAATGACCATATAACACAGGGTCAATATTCAATAATGATCACCACCGACACTACAGAGCTCATCTCCAGCCGTGTAACAACGATGAGGGTACTCTCAAGTGGATCTACGCCGTCTATTTCATTTCAGATCAAATTCCTTGACCCCGTGTATTGCGAGTTGTGAGTGATTGTGATGGATTACCTCCGCATCTAAAAATTCGATTGTTTGGGATAATCTCCAACTAGGAAACCATATCGTCCATCAGATTTGGAATATACGATTTCAATTGCCCTAGATCTTTAGTTGTTCTCTGTCGGAACGTCTGCAAAACTTTATTGCAAATGCTGATCTTTTCAGGGTATAAGGATAAAAAAATCTCGCTCTTAATTTCTCTCCCCGTTGGTCGTCGCTGCTCCATTATCAGATCTCGCTCTTGCGCATCCTGGCCTTCAAACCCTAGGTTTCCTCCTCGGCCGTTCATTCTTCATGGAGGTCTCTCGATCTCTGCGATCTTTCTCATGGATCGCCACGGTTCTGGTTCTTCTCTCGATCATGGCGCCTCCGGCGAGTTGCTTCTACCTACCCGGAGTTGCCCCCGCTGATTTTCAGAAGGTATTATGTAATCTATATTAATCGGTTTCATCATTTGCAAGTTAGGAAATTTCTGCTATGATTGAAGAACAGGAGCGTTTTATTCGAGCCATTTGGGCGGATAAATAGTGAGTAACTTAGGCGGGCTTCCCTATCTTCAAGTGTAAAATGCGATTTTTACTCGGTTTAAGCTTTTTTTTATTCGTTAACAGGCTGATAATCTTTAAGCGGAATTATCGCATGGATTAGTTTGAAAGAACAAATCGTCTGAGAGCTTGAGTTTAAAAGTTTTAACTGATACGAGATTCACTTTTGAATTTTGATCGAGTAAACTACTTCTCACCTGTAATGCATTAATCAACGAGTGGTAGATCAGCTTCTGTTTCAATTGAGGAATTAGTCCTGCATCTAATTTATGCATAGCTTCTTTCGGTTGCTTGCTTAGTTTGTTAGTTCAGTAGTATGACTCTCCTAATGTTGGTTATAATGAATTATATCATTCTAGGTTAGTGAATGCTACATTGCATCTTCCAAAGTGCGATCCAGGAACTATTAGTTTTTATTTTTGTTCACATTCAGTTAATGTTTATTTATTGATGGCTATGATATGTATGACCTGAATAGCAAATAATACAGATGTTTTATATGTTCTCTTGTATTTTTTTTTCTGTTTTTATAGAGAGATCCATTGTCAGTGAAGGTGAACAAACTAACATCAATAAAGACACAGCTACCTTACTCATACTATTCTTTGCCATATTGCAAACCCAACGTAATAGTTGACAGTGCTGAAAACCTTGGTGAGGTGCTTCGTGGTGACCGCATTGAGAACTCTCCTTATGTGGTCAGTATCCTTATACAACTTATTTCTGCAAACTTTGGTTATGATACTATAAAATGCTACTACTCTTATAATGATATGTGACCTTTCTAATGAGAAAATTTTATGAGACTGTAAATTTTATTTGCTTTACTCTGATATATATTTTTTAAATCTTGTATTAGAGTATCTTAATTTTGATGGATCATCTTCAAGTAATAGACTACAAGTCCTCATTAAAGCTCTCTTTTGTTTACTACCTGTGTACTTGCAGTTCCAAATGAGGGAGGCTCAGATGTGTCAAATTGTTTGCAAGATTACTCTTAATGACAAGGAAGCTAAAGAACTCAAGGAGAAGATAGAAGATGAGTATCGAGTCAACATGTAAGTTTGAAGATCATAAAATTGTATTAAATGCAGAAGTACTTTTCAAACACTAATTATTTTGCATATAAGTTCACCTGAATTGAATTTGAGGTCGGGATATCTTCACTATTGTTGGGTCAAACTATCATGTTTTGTCAAGGGTAGTCGTTTGAACATGAGAAACTGCATAAAGGCATAGAATTTGACATAAGTGGTATTGAGCTGGGTTTAGCTTCAAATCACTGAGTCATCCAAGCAGGAAAAAAAAATGAAAATTGGAGAGCTGGCTAGTGCCCTGTAGGTACAGGTCATGTCAGTCCAATATGACCTTGCAGTAGATTTTTGCAAACATGTTTGTTTCATTTCCTAACCTAAGCTGTTTCTTAAAATCACAGGATACTTGACAATCTCCCTCTTGTTGTACCAATCAAGAGACAGGATCAGGAAGGTGTTCTTTATCAGCATGGATTTCATGTTGGTGTCAAAGGTCAATATGCTGGTGTAAGTTCCCTCCCTAAAGTTGTTATTATTTGTTCTTTAGAACTGGTAAAAGTTCGTATATGATGTTCGTATGTCTGTTGTAGATGTTGAGATTATTTGGCCTGCATACCTTATTATTTTATAATTTTAAAGAATTTTGATATATTTATTGTGTTTTTTATTTATTTTTGAAATAACTAGTATGCAATATGCATCTTGTATTGTTTGTAGGTGTATTTAGTGGCTTGCATGCGTTTACTGTTAAATTTAGTTTGAACATAAATGAACAATTTCTCAAGTTTCTGGATGTAATCCAGGCACTTCTGTTGTATAAAAAGTATCATGAGGAGATGGAGTACTTTTGTCTGTATAAAGCACACAATGCTATGCAATAAAAAGATTTAGATTTGTCCTCTTACTAATGCAACATAAGCTAATCTTAGGCTGAATTAATGCAGAGCAAAGAAGAGAAGTACTTCATCAACAACCACTTGTCATTTGTTGTTAAATTCCACAAAGATCCAGAAACTGACCTGGCTAGGATTGTTGGCTTTGAGGTGAAACCTTTCAGGTTGGTATCTTTCTAGTTTCTATCCCCTGTACAATTTTTTCTTCAGGGAATAGTGGTCATCTATATAAATCCTTTAGATCTCATGCCTATCTAGAATAAACTTTTACATCCCTAGTTTATTCAGAAGGCCCTGAATGTGAATATTTTTCATCCTGTATTTTAAAAGGCTATTTTTTATAACATATTAATTTACTTGATGTATTATTGGAATTGGAGGCAAGAGGACAGTTTTCACATTATTCGATTGAAGCAGGTGCTTTAGGTGTATGGAGGCTATTTCCATGGCTAATTTCATATACAATGTTTTTTTTTCTCATTGGGACAGATGGATTAGCACATCCTGATCTTCTTGTATAAATGTTGTTGGAATAAAAATGTACCTGCTATTCTGGCCCATTTTTTGTTTCAAATTTCTTGGCAATGAAGTTAGAATTTTCTTTTGTGGGTCATAGTGCAAGGCATGAGTTTGAAGGAGAGTGGAATGGGAACAAGACGCGCCTGACCACATGTGATCCCCACTCTAAGCGTCTGGTCACAAACTCTGACACTCCTCAAGAGGTTGAGGCCAACAAGGATATTATCTTCACCTATGATGTTGATTTTGAGGTATGTTTATATGTTTAACCATCCTGCAGCTCACTAAGAACCTGAGATCAACTAGGAGCTGGTTCTTATTTTTGTGTGTAACCATTGATCTTTGGTAGAATTTGTTGTTCAATGGAATAATAGATTTTAGGAATGGTTTAAAGCACCACTTATGGGTATATCAAGCATTGGATGTTGGTAAGGAACCTGATTTGTGTGGCACTTCACTTTTGCATAATAAAGCCCTAACAGAACACAAATGTAAAACATCATCAGCAACAAAAATATGAATTGAATAAACAATTCAAGTCCAATTGACCAACTCTGACCACACATCTTACTGACATGAACCTGGGTGAAATCAAATAAGAAGCGAATTAACAATTGTGTGCATATGTTTCCTCAGGAGAGCGAAATAAAATGGGCTTCACGCTGGGACACCTACCTCCTTATGACAGATGACCAGATCCACTGGTTCTCTATTGTGAACTCCCTCATGATTGTGCTTTTCCTCTCTGGTATGGTAGCCATGATCATGCTTCGCACCCTCTATCGTGACATCTCCAAGTACAACCAGCTTGAGACCCAAGAAGAGGCCCAGGAGGAGACCGGCTGGAAACTTGTCCATGGTGATGTGTTCCGCCCCCCTGTCCAGTCTGATCTGTTGTGTGTCTATGTCGGCTCTGGTGTGCAGTTATTCTGTGTGGTTCTCGTCACTATGATCTTTGCCCTTTTGGGCTTTCTCTCTCCTTCCAACAGGGGTGGCCTCATGACTGCAATGGTGCTCCTCTGGGTTTTCATGGGGTTATTTGCTGGTTATGCTTCCGCCAGAATGTACAAGATGTTCAAGGGAGCTGAGTGGAAGAGGATGACCTTGAGGACCGCAATCATGTTCCCTGCAGTTGTTTCTGGGATTTTCTTTGTCTTGAATACATTGATATGGGGAGAGAAGTCATCAGGTGCTGTGCCATTCACGACCATGTTTGCCTTGGTGCTCCTCTGGTTTGGTATCTCGGTGCCGCTTGTTTACGCAGGTAGTTATATCGGGTTCAAGAAGCCGGCTATAGAGGATCCAGTAAAGACTAACAAAATTCCAAGGCAGATACCTGAACAAGCATGGTACATGAACCCAGTATTCTCGATTCTGATCGGTGGTATTTTACCATTCGGTGCTGTGTTTATTGAGTTGTTCTTCATTCTCACCTCAATATGGCTCCATCAGTTCTACTACATCTTTGGTTTCCTCTTCCTGGTTTTTGTTATTCTAATAATTACATGTGCCGAAATTACCGTTGTGCTATGCTACTTCCAGCTGTGTAGTGAAGATTACAATTGGTGGTGGCGTTCATATCTGACTGCTGGATCATCTGCTCTCTACCTGTTTCTCTATGCCACATTCTACTTCTTCACCAAGTTGGAGATAACAAAATTGGTGTCCGGAATTTTGTATTTTGGCTACATGCTTATCGCTTCTTATGCATTTTTTGTTCTCACCGGTACCATTGGGTTCTTCACATGTTTCTGGTTCACACGGCTGATCTACTCGTCTGTTAAGATTGATTAAGGTTTGATGGAGTAATTTTAACTATCGCTTGTTTTGTAGAATGTTGGTTTTATTATTTTATTTCCTATCGTGTCCTAGAGATGATATGGTATGGTACCTTCTGTTTAGTTTAATTGTTGGTTGCAGCTGGTTCTTTGGTTAGAATTTTGGGACTAAGGAAGGGGTCCTTAAATTGTGTGCTCCAGGGGCCGGGATATATGTTATGTAGGTTCGACCCTTTTATTGAAAGAAAAAAAAACATTTTGTATACTGTTTTGATATCATCATTCAATTTAGTTTTGGAAAATAAATACGCGGAGTTGATTGGAGTTAGCTCAATGATGCTTGGAATTTCAAGCGTCTTACCCTTGAACTGGTTCATAGCTTGGTAGTTCGTCTTTTCTATTTCTTACTTCGTTTTCTTATTTATTCTGGTTTTCTTTGAATCAAAGCTCAGAAAGAACATGTGGAGATTGGGTTTCTTTCATTTATTTCAGCTATTCATAACAATTATATCGTCGAATGAAATGAAATTTTAGGGTACTTGGTGCACCACGATGTTAAACTGAAGAATATGCATGCTATTTCCCAGAATCCGTGGTGATCTTGCTCGGAATCTGGATCGCGTGTAGTAAGAAAACATTATAGCAAGATTTTTTTTATGTAATTTTTTTTGGATCGCGTGTAGTAAGAAAACATTATAGCAAGATTTTTTTTATGTATTTTTTTTTGTAGTAGGTGAAAAGTTTACTATTAATTTTTATTAAATCAAATAAAAAAGAGTTACAAAGAAGAAAAGAAGAGAAATAAAAATATAAACATATCTCAGCAAAGAAATTAAAATGAAAACTACAAGAAAAGAAGAAACTAAAGAGAGTTGGAGGAGGAGAGGAGAAACTAAAGAGAGGGGACGGAGGTCGGGGGTGGCAACGTCTAGGGTTATCTTTTTCGTGTCGCCTGTGCTTTTTTTGTTCTCCTTCCGCTTAATCACTTTAATCACTTTACTTTTAAAACATAAATCAAATTTCATTACTTCTTACAGCAAGAATTCTTGAAAAGCACTTTTAAATGACTATAAGAACAAAGGAGCATTTTTGGAATTGAAATGGTTTACAGTTGGATGAGTCCATACTAGGCTCGTATATCCTAATTTCAACGGCGGTCTGTTATTAGAGAGGTATGCAATTGCCACAGATTTGCCTGCCTTGATCTAAATGACGATAAAACATCATAATAAATTAATTGTTATGCGGATTATTCAGTTTCTAACTGTGAGATAGAAACAAGGATCCAATTCCATTGCATCTCCCTAGTCAAACAAAATTAACCTTCTAAAGAGGGGCAAAGAAGGAAAAATCATACGGTGCCCAACACACATCTACCATATCATAACATTACATAAGGTGTCATGCTACATTAGCCGTTAGTGGATAGTTACAATCTGCTATTTTGGGACTGGGTATTATGATATATTATTTCGTGCATGGACAGTTATGACGTATTATTTCGTATCTGAGCCACCGTGATGGTTAAGGGGAATTATGGGCTTAGAGAAGCCTCCGAATTCGACCTGTGAGTCTACTCGAGCCCATAAGACAGTGTCGAATAGAAAGCCCCGTCACGGTCAAACTCACGGACCCCATGGCGCTTCGACTTGCCGTAAGACATAAATATCCTATAGTGCCCGGCAGCCAGTACACCAGCAACAGCTCAAGTTGTCGGACTATAAAGGCGAAACATGCCGCCATCTCCACCATACGAGCCCGCACCTGGTGGGCCCCGCTTTCCTGGATAATGCGCCATTGCTCTTAGGTATTGCTTCCACATCTTTTGAGCTTGTAAAAAATGTATACTATTTCCTCTCTCTCCCTGTTTAAGGTTTTCTGGAAAAGTTGCTATACCTAATGGGTTATTAAAATTTTGAGGAATTGAGGTGGTGGGATAAATACAAAGAGGCGGCCCTGACTGATCGTTTGGATAGGGGTGTGTAAATAGATCGGTTTAATTGGTTTAGAACAGAATCGTTAAATTTTGGACTATTTAATTTGGTTTTCGGTTTAAAAAATTTAGTTCGATTGAAAATTTTAGCTAATTCATTTTTTTTGGTTCGATTTTTATTCTAAATTGAATAAATCGAATAGTCTAAAATTTATCGAATAATTTTATTTATTTAGTATAAATAATGATTATATCAAAGATAATTCAAATATATTTATTTTCTATAGGTTTTAGTTAGTTATTTATTTTATTATTTTGAACTATTTATTTTTTCTATTAATTTTTATAACTTTTGATATTTTTCATTTCTATTTAAATAATATAATTTCAGTTTTAATCAAATAAACTGAATACCATTTTGATTTATTTAATTTTTTAATTTATTTAATTGATATTTTTAAAAGTTTAATTTAGTTTATAATCTGATAAATCAAAAAAACTTTGAATGTATACATTTATTTTAGTTTGAAACGAATGACCGTTTGAACCATATGCTCTGCATTGATCAGTGGGTGAATTACTTAAAGTGGACAATTTTCAATATAAATACAATAATAAATATTAGAGGGGCTGGTTTTGAGATTTGTGCGCATAGCTTTTTAGGGAGGATGCTGCTCCTTACATGTGAAGTACTTCAGGAGGTTTGAATTCATGACCGTTTGCACACACTAGGAGGAGCAGGTATACCGTACGTACATGCCTCAGGAATTTGCTTGAGCGTGGCACATAGCATTTTAATGGCCATGCCCTAGTGTTTTAAAAATATCCGTCCAGGCCAGAGCCGATCCGTTCTGATCCGTGACTGTGATCCGACTCGTCCAATATAGATGTTGTGTTGTACGGTGCTGTGCAGTAGAGGATATAAATTTATGCTGCCATGGGTATACTCAATATATCTACTCTTTGTTTGGGCTTGAATTTACCTTCGGATGTGAATAATTCTGATCTGTAACTCAGCCATTGCGTCTTATTAAACCCCTAGCCTCTTTGCGATAGCCAGGTCTGCGGTGAAACTTTCATTATGCAGCCGACTAAGTTTAGATTAGTAACAGCAAGTCAGCAACGATAAAAATGAAAGTGAATTAATATAAAATGTTCAATAACAAAGGTTCGTAATTAGTCAATTATTTATTTTGGTGATCTTGGACTCTTGGCTTTGGCAATGCCTTTTTTCAAATAAAAACGAAAAAGTAGAAAAGGTTATAAACATATTTTGAGACTCGTAGATCAATTCTATAGCAAAAATGAAAGTGAATTCTATAAATTTTGCATTATTTAGTATCCAGAAATGCCGGAGTACAAAACGTCCGAGGGTTACTATATTTATCCAACTCACTGCAGCAAATAAAAAAAATCTAACTTTTATTTAGAAAGCGAAGTAAAATTAAGGTGGAGCAAATATTATCTTTGAAAAACTGATATTTGAATGATGATAAAGTAAATACATGAACTGAAGTGAGTAAAAATTCTTAAAAGATAAAAAAAATAATGATTTAACTTTACTTTCTCTTCATTAATACTTTGATTTACTCTATCTTAAATCACTTTCATTTAATACATTGAGGTTGTATTTGATAACACTCTTATTTTTTAAAGATGGTGGAACAAATTAATTTTAGAAGAAATCTTCTTTTAACTTATTCCAAATTTTTGCATGAGCGTTTGATAACGGATGAGGAAGAAAAAAAACTATAAATAAATTGAAACATGTGAAGTAAGAGTGCTTTCTCTTGAACTTCTTCGGGAAGATAAATCTTCTATCAAAAAGCTGGAAGATCTTTTATCTTTTTTTTTAGCTTTTCTTCTAGTTTCTTCATGTACCAATACTTTTCTTATGGAATTGTCTCTTTTTCTTTTTGCTGTTTCTTAGCACTTACATTCTCAATTTCTCACTTTCAACGAGAGGGATAGCGATTTTCCATTTTCTCCAATCGATGGTGAGACACATCACATCATTTGCTTCTTGGTTGCATTCAAGTGGAATAGGGATGGTTCAATGACTCAATGTCCAGCAGCACTTCATGTCAATGTACGGCCTTTTAATGTATTAAAGATAAAGAAAAAATAACTTGAATCGTCTCATCTGTCACTTGCCATATCAATCAACTACCGTTTTGTTATAATGAATCAAAAATATTATTATCCTGTCTGAACTCTGTAACAGTCCACGTGATGCCGTTCGTTGTCATATCTATCTGAAATAATTCGGACCTCGTATATCTCGTGGAACTCGTGTTAAGGAATGTTTAACAGTTAGTCTAGCAATGATCATGGATTCCTGATCAATTAATATTTCACCACTCACCAGTTTCCTAAATGAAGAATATATCTAATTTATTCAAAATTCACACCGTCTTTATTGAAAGGCAGACGTTTTGCATAATACAGACGGACAACTGCCACCTTGAAATTGAAAGGAAGCTCATTTTGAACCACAATATATGTCAAAATATCTTGTAGCAATAAAAAACCAACAAATGTACATCGTTATTAACTGAAACTGAAAGACATCTGGCACAGTTTTAATACAAACAAACTACACTCGCCCCCAAAATAGAACAAACCAATAGTATGAATCTTGATATGCGAATCAGTTCCCTAAATGGGATGCAAAACTTCTACTCCCCATTTAAAGCAAACAAACCTATCTAATCTCAAGCGTTTCAATTGACTCTAACAGTACACTTTCAAATTTTCAAAGTGTACCATTTGTTACCCCCAAAGTTTACAACTTCAACTGAAAAATATGAAGGCAAACAATGACAAAAAATAATTCGATGACCAAATTTTTCTTTCTTTTCTTTTTGATTGTATACAAGATTATACAATATTAAATTACAACTAGCACGTAATGCCTGACACTTTAATAAAAACAATGAAGATACTGATATCACAAGGGGTTTTATCTTTCAGATACCCTTTCACATTCCCAATTCCCAAAGCACAACAATGCAGTTTGAACTTATATTGATTTTTTTAAAATTTTAGAAATATTTACAATTGGCATGCCCCAGCCCACCGAATAGAACAACTAAGAGTGTTCACATGATATCGTTCTAAACTTTGCAAATTGGTCCCTGAACTTCCAAAAAATTAAATGTCCAAAAGACTTCCTATTCCCTGAAGTCTTCCCACGTAGGGAACTGAATTTCTCTACCTTAACACCCCCTCACTTTTCGAACACACACAACAAAAAGAATAGTAGTAGCTCAGGGAACAATTTGGTAAGTTAAACCAATTTGCATGTGGTGAAACCTGAAAGACCATACCAAAAGGCTCCATTAATTTGTTCAATTCTAGAGGGGCATGAGTCGTCGACACTTCAGAAACCAAAGAAAAAAACCAAAAATAAAAATACCCCCTAATCCAGAGATAATGAGTACCCATTGGAAGGCGCCTGTAACTTCGAAAAAAGGAATTTCAAAATTCATTCCAAATATCCCTGCAATAACTCCAAAAATGGCAACCACAAACGTAGCAGTTGTGAGGAGCAGCTCGAATTGTATCAGCTGATTCCTTACATTATCCTAAATCAGAAGAACAAAAGAAAAAGACAAATAACTAAAAACACAGTAAGTAACTAATATTTCTTCCCTCAAAAACTAACATTTCTTCCCTCAAAACCGTTGAATAGCAATTAAGCCCAGATAGCCATGATTTTTAACTTTGCCTTTTGCAATCTAGTCCACCCTTAAAACAGATATTACCTCAAATGATTTTCAGGTATATATTGTGAAAAGATGAGAATTATATATTTTCATGGGAACTTGTAGAAAATAGAGAATTAATTCAAGCACAAATCCTGGTTACATTAGAAAGCTCCTAGTCATATAATGTCAGTCTCCTATGTACTTGTACCTAACAACACCAATCCTCAATATAAGTGCATAAACTGCAAAATTTCAACTACAGTAAGTGAGATACTTACCAGCTGAATATTAATGAAGTCCTCTGTGTCATCAATATACTCTTTGAGCTGAAAAACATTAAATAAAATACATCAACAAATAAAACAATGTAAAGTTGTTATACAGACGTCTACATGCAGATAAGTTATCTGTTGTTCAAAATAAAATCCACAATCTTTCCAAAAAGAAAAATAATTGGCAAATGTTCCTTATGTGCGCTCCTAAAAGTACTTAGGAATATATTATAGAAAATGATTTCATGTCAGACAAAAACTACCTCATGTTATGAAGTAGGAAGGACAGAATAGTATTTCGGATGGTCTTTTTAGGTGAATTATTAGATATTATGCTTCATACGTGATAAATGTTTAAGTTACAAATTTGCCGAACAAGGTTCTCTAAGAAGGAAAGGAAATAAGAGAGAAAAGAAAAGGAAAACAAAAGTGAACAAGCATACCGAAGTAAGCTTGTTGAGAGTGCCATCTATCATCACAAAATATGCCTCCAGCAACATCTCCAACTCCTGAATATGCTCGATGGCATTCTCTGAACTCCGTACACTATCCTGCCTACTCCTAGATATACTCAGTGTCTTTTCCAACTTGTGAGAGTCAGGTGGGGACGAAACAGGGGATACTGGTGCGGAAACTGATATCCCAATTCCAAGTACTGAACTATATGGTAAAGTTGGATGGTCGCCTAAGAAAGACATATCCAACATGTGTTGCTTTTTCTCTGTCAAGTACATCTCAGCCATATCTCCATCATCATCCATTAAATGTTCTATTTCCTCCCTAACCTGTTGTTATTTTATACAAAGTTAACAATTATTGGTCAGGTACTCAAATCTGGGACCTGGTACAGGCTCCTTTCCTTTCTTTTTAGAGAACTGTTGAAGTCTGTCCCTAACTTCAGGAATTGCTATAATTATTACCAAAAATTATAGGCTATACAGTTATCAATGAAACTATCTCTGGACTAATTCTCAACACGTGATCTCTCTAAGACTAGTTTGTTTAACATCATGAAACATACAGTGATTTTTTAATAATTATAAAATAAATCATATCTTTAATAATAAGTATTAATTAATCAAAATTTTAATAATAGGTATGACAACGCACTGGAAGGTGTGCGATTAAAACACGCTAGTCCCACTGGCACCTTTCCAGTGGATGATATAATCTTTGGAATTGCGAGGATTTTTCTTCATATTTTTTATGAGGGGGATTTTTTCTCAATTTTTTTGAGTTGAGAAAGGCATCAGTGGGACTGACACATTTTAAACGTGCAACCCCATCTATGCGCTGCCATACTTATTATTAAAATTTTAATTAATTAATACTTATTATTAAAATTATGATTTAATTCATAATTATTAAAAAATCATGGGAAATCATACAAGATGTGACCAATGCATAACATTAGTAATCTTTATACAGAGCTCTATGAGAATTTAGTAACTAACAAACTGCACGTAAAAATTCTAAAAAAATAATTCAAAAGTTCTATCACATTCAGATTTTAGTTAAAATAAGTAAGCAAGAACTATATGGTTTCATTTGTTTTATAAGAAACTATTTTCTCTCTATGAATTATTTCTTTGCTATATGTCATTCATCGATTTTAGTTAGTTTTTGTATTACTCAGATACGCCACAGAACATCCCGCACACATATCGGATACATGTCCGATACGGATTCGCATATGATACGGTTCGGTGGCGTATCCGATACGCCACGTGACGTATCCGATACGCCACGTGACGTATCCGATACGCCACGTGACGTATCCGATACGCCACGTGACGTATCCGATACGCCACGTGACGTATCAGATTATTTTATTCTCTTTGACCGACCGATACGGTCACCGATTCGTCTCGATACGGACTGATACGGGCTGATTTCGATTGAGATACGTTTCTAATACGTGTCTAGGGGTGTGCAAATGGATCAGTTTAATTGGTTCTGAACCGAACCATTAAATTTTGGACTATTTGGTTCGGTTTTTCGGTTTAAAAATTTCGGTTCGGTTGAAATATTTTTGCTAATTCGGTTTTTGTTCTTTGGTTCGGTTTTGATTTTTCTAAATCGGATAAACCGAATAAACCGAATAGTCCAAAATTTATCAAATAATTTTATTTTACTTGATATAAATAAGAATTATATCAAAGATAATCCGAATATATTTATTCTGTATAAGTTTTATTTAGTTATTTTCTTTATCTTTTAAACTATTTATTTTTTCTATCAATTTTTATAACTTTTGATATTTTTATTTCTCTTTAAATAATATAATTTCGGTTTAACCGAATAAACCGAAAAATATTTCGGTTTATTCGGTTGATATTTTTAAAAGTTTGGTTCGGTTCATAATTTGACAAACCGAAAAAAACTTCGGATGCTTATAATTATTTCGGTTTGAACCGAACCGACCGTTTGCACACCCCTATACGTGTCTGATTAATTTCAATTGAAATAGAGAAAGCATCACGCTCTGCCACATGGATTCGCCACAGTTGATCTTGAGAAATCATGAAGAAATTCCAGCGAAAATGGAATATGCATGTGTGGGGGGGGGGGGGGTTCGAATCCAGCACCTCACCTTCCCATCATAGCGCACAAGCACAACCACTACACCAACGCTCCTGTTGTGTTACTATAGAGTTCCAGTTAAATATATTATGAGACAAATAAACGATGAAAATATATAGCACTGCTCCTTTTGTTCACCTTTTCATTATTTTTCTTTAAATATTAATTATATTTATATAGCCGCACCTGTATCCATGATTTTTTAAATTTAACGTATCACCGCACCCAAATCGTATCGGATACGATACCCACATCCGCACCCGTGCAGCATAGGTGTGCAGTATGGATATTAACTATTTAGTTGCTAAAACCCACCCTTCTGTCTCTTTTTACTCTATGAAACTTTGCAGCAGCATACATTGGTCGAAAGCAATAATTGTGCAGGAACTGATCTGAACAAAAATAAATGTTTATCGCCTAATTAGGAGCATTGGCCAAAAGCTGTTGTACTTAGGGACCACATGAGCAATTGGATTTTTTTTTCAACACAAAAAAGGAAAAAAAAACTTTGTTTGAACTATAATTTAGAGGCACCAAACTAGATTGAGGCTTAATTATCAACTATGCCCAAGACTAGTAGACTACTAATTGTTAGAGCAAAACCATGTAGTGTTAGTAATATTTTCGTAACGGTATAAAATATTTGAAACTGCAGCAATCAACCGAGCAGTTGCAATTGCATTTAGCGCAATTTACAAGATATTGTCTGGAACTTTACCAAATAGGATACGCTCACACGTGCGTACCAGAAGAAAGAAAACAAGAATATTTTAGAATTACCTTTTGAACCCTCCGAGTCAATGCAACAAGACGGCTTTTCAATCGCCTAACTTGTTCCAAGTTTAAGGTACTTATTTTGGATGTCAGTTCATCTAGCAATGGGTATGCTTCAATCTCTAACTCAGCAGCCTGTTCCAAATTCCAAACCCAAGAAAAAAAGAAGTAAGATAGCAATTTTGCATGACAATGAGTAAATCTGCAAGATTTAAGAATTTTAGCCATAGTTACCAAAGTTATCCTACCCTACAAAAACCCAATTCTATCCAAATTAGACAAAAATAGGTTTATATATATGTGAAGCTAGTACAAAACATAAATATAATTTACAATCATAGATAATTTTTGATGTTCTGCCGGGATAAAATTGTGGTCAATCAATGTGTTTATTCCAAATAGAAATAAAAAATAGTAAGAACAATAAAATAAAGGAGAGAAAAATTTAGCATGTTCTTTACCATCTACTAACTTACAGCTATTTCTTAAAGTTTATTGTGATACAATTTGGTCAACATTAGAAATACTTTCAGAATACGAGATCCACCTCTAAATCCAGTATTAAAATGAAAGAAAAGTAGCCTTTGTTGAATAAAGTAAATTTATATAAAAATAAAGAGAGACGGAGCATACATGAGAAGCATTTTGTCATTGATTGACTAACTGTCATGGGAAAACAGACTCAAACTTCAATGGAAAATCGGTACTAATTAGTGCAATCAATTACTACTTGAAAGGTTCAATAAATTATATATTAGATGGAAAGTACAAATTGTACAAAACATCTGCTGGCTTTTGAAAAACCTCATTGATAAAAAACTATTGACAATGATATAGTTAACAGCAAATGAATATATTATCGATCCAAAATCAATCATCACACCTTATATAATTATTAAACAGACTACTATAAAACCTTAGTTTTTACAGACTTCTATTATCATTTCCCCAGTCAAATTTCACAAGCTATTGACCATTTTTTCGATGAATCAAAATTTAAGGTGTATTAAGATGATGAAAACATGAATCGTCTCCAGTTAAGAATAATTTGGTTAACAACAAATGGTAGTTCAAATTTATATTCAACTCTTTCACAAGTTAAATGATCTTAGTTGCATTAACATTCTCATCAAGTCATGTCCCTCTACGGTACCAGTATGAAATGATGACAACTGAAATTGGCCGTAGTTGGGTTGTAACTAGTAACAAATATTTGAACTGGCATAGGTTCTTTTCATTATTTATGTAAATTTATTTACTATTTTGCTTAACTGAATACTGAACACTGTGATTATACCTAGTGTTCCAAAAGGCGAGATTATCGAAACACCATTGTTACCTGAGAATCGAGATAAGAACAAGCCACCTCAAGAGCAAGCTCCAATGCTCTAAATTCAAATGGCAACCGATCAGCAGCCTCTGCACCCGTGGCCTCAGCATCAGCTTCAACTGACAATCTCCTCTGCAATTCCACAGTGTACTGCAGAACATAAGAATCCAAAGAATTCAACAACAGCAGCTCATCTGCAGTGATAATACACCTAATTTGCTCAAGGTTGACTACTATGGCCTTCTCACGGCCGAGGATGGTGGAGGGGTAGACAAAGAGAGGGTCGAGGAGGCGCAGATCTCTGGCAGGGAGGTCACATCGGCGCATGATAGAGAGTTTGTCAGCCTCGATGATGGAGGAGGCGCCTGTGGAAGCGTCGACGCGGATCCAGGAGCGGGGACCGGTGGTCGAGCGCTTTTTATTCGTCGAAGAGTTCGCGTAGAAGGGACGGCGGGGGCCAAAGGTAGAGGAGGAAGAGGGGCGAGGGAGAGACGGGGAGGAGGCAGAGGTGGTTATATA
Source organism: Schoenoplectus tabernaemontani (assembly GCA_037127355.1). Lineage (NCBI taxonomy): Eukaryota > Viridiplantae > Streptophyta > Magnoliopsida > Poales > Cyperaceae > Schoenoplectus > Schoenoplectus tabernaemontani. Next base: position 16,369,128 of record CM073750.1, on the reverse strand, counting down.
TGTAGGCGTCGGGGGGTTTGTGCGGCGGAGGAGGGGCTCGGCCGCCATGGTCGGAGATGACGGAGATAAGGCGAGCGTGATACTGTTGTCAGAAGCTGTGGGAGCGAGAGGAGGGAAGGAGGGGTGGTTGCGGGAAGGAGGGGAAAGAAAAATTAGTTAGTCTGATCAGGCGGAGAGTGGTTTTCCACTCAATTATTTAAGTTTGGTTCTTTCTCTCTAGTCTCTGCCTTGAGGCCACAAAATGGAGAAGGCAAGGAATTAAACTATTCGATCCTTTCCCTCGTAGAAATGAACTTCGTTTCGTGTATACAATAATAAGAAATCTAACTATGAGTGGCTGTCTTGTTAGTTTCTACTTCTTTTCTTTCTTTTTGCCTTTGGAGTCAGTAAAACGTTCAGCTCCTATCCAATGGGAAGCACGTACGGAGAAATTCTAGCGAGGTCTGAACCGTCTGATATAACTTGGACGACAGTACCAAATCTGATTTTAACCGTTGACTTATCGACAAATTCTGGGTTAATTGTGGCCCTTATCATCCAACACCACGTTTGGACCACTGATTTGAAAAAGACTTGCTGCCACCCACAAATGTTGGTCAATCCTACTAGGTAATTTCAAGTATTGATCCTTAGTTCCTTACTAGCAATTGTACGCGCTCCACCGCGTCTATTTTTTTTACCTGTGTAATCAATATAAAATGGATTTTTTTCCATTATCAAGCAAACAATCTCGGAAAAAGCATCTATATAATATATCTATTATATTGTACATACTAATTTTTCAAAAGTAAATGCTTTGCACCATCATATGCAAGTTATAATTTCTTTATGGTCAATCAATATTAAATAGTTGACAATATTATTTTGTTGTTTCGGAATCATATAAAAAACAATGAGAAATATATTTTTTTTTCTATGTGAAATCTTCAAATTCAAAATAGTGCCTAAACAAAGTTGTTACAATATTATATGATTTGTTTTAGTAAGAGTTGACAAAGTTTTATTTATGTCTTAAACAGACGTCAAAGACAGTTTAATCGATTTGAAATTTAAAAACAAATCTTTATATACTATCTTTCAGATTGCCAATCAACACCTACGAACCATCCGATGAACATGAAATTATCGAAGACATATTTTGACGTTCAGATTTACGAAATGTATATATTTTTATATATTTCTTGTCAACTTTTTCATCAACATTACATAAATATATAGTTTACTACCAATATTAATTAGCGCAGGATGTAAAGTTTCATAATATAAAGGTTTTTTACATATCTAAAATTTTCAAGATGATCAGACCATTTAAGCTTGTATAGGTATAATTTACAGTAAACTAAATTTTATTAAAAGAATCTACAGCTATACAGTCAGCTCATTTTTTATGATGTGTATTTTTTTAAATAAAGAGCATTGTTTATAATCAAAATTTGTCCAATTCGATAAAGGTTATAAAATGAAAGAAATCACCGTACCTTTAAACAAATTGCATTTTTCACAATATTATTAATTTATAATGATGAAGACCAAAAACAAATGTAATGATAAAAGAAATCACCTAAGTCCAAACAGATTTAATACACTAAGAAAAAATTCTGAAGTTTTGTTATTCGTCAACATTTTGGAGACCAGAGACCTGAATCAGTACATTTTGTAATGACACGATGTTTCCAACACTAATTTCTTCGAATTCATAAATCATAAGCACTTTATAGTCTTCTGAAATTCTTTCCTTATATCTATCAAAGAATCGGGTTAAATATAATGACCCGCTATAGTTATGGAAGTAGGAGAGGAAGAGATAAAGGAATTGGAACACAATGTGATGTGTAGAACAGGAGAAGCGATCAAGCGACTGAAATGAAACTGGCGACACGCATGTTTTCCTTTTTTTCTGACCTTGGCAAAAGACCTTCACATATCCATTTTTAACCTCAAGTTTATAACCACTGGATATCTCCCTCTCACGTCGTGCATCACACAATCTGCCTTCATGCATATCTCCAGTTCAGAACTAATGGATGGGAATAATTGTTTGAGAATTTTTTTTAAACCTAAAAACTAGTCACAGCGAACCAGAGGCCATGTCGTCTGTCGAGAGCAAAATAGCTGAAAAGAAGGATGCCTCCAGTGTACGATGGAACGATCTGACGGGCAAGATGGGGCCACGACACAGTCACTGTATTTTAGCCTGTTCATCTACGGTGAAGCAACACAGGCCACATCTCCGCCATGCCTAAAGGCTAAAGCAAATAAGCCTCACCTGCTACCCTCCGAGTCGGCGAATACAGCGCAAGGGAGGGAACTGCGAGGGGGCTTAGGTGCAGGCTTAGGACAATCCGCACTTGAAGCATCTGAAACGGACGGAGGTGGAGTGCGTCCATTTGAGTAGAGGGACTGAGGGGGAGAGCAGAAGCGTTGTATCACGTCGTTGGGGAAAAATCGGAGGGGCAAGGTATGGTATGGTAATTATTTTTTTATCATGTTCGAAATTCTTAAAAATTAAAAGTATTATGGATATCATGCTCAAATAATTTACTGAAAATATTTCAAATTTTAAGTGCAAATCATTTATAAATACATTTTGTATAATATATTTAATAGAGTATCACATAATATAATAATTGAATTATTTCATTATTTTTTTACTAGTATTTTGTCTATGTGTTGCTATGATAATATCTTTCAGAAATATAAAATTCATATCTTCATGTGAAAAATAAGGAAATAAAAATAAAAATAATTTAGTAATTAATGTAAATTTCAATCATGAATACATAATTAATGCAAAATAAATGTAAATTGAGAGGAAAGTTAACATTCAGCGTTTAATGAAAGTTAAAATTCATAATTGATGGCAATTTAAGAAAAAAAAGAAACAAAATAAAGCAATTATACTCCTAAATTATGTAACATTTCGTGTAACAAACAAAATTAAGAGAAAATTCTAACTTCAACATAAATGGTCATAGAGATAGTAACATTATTTGATGAATAACTCAATTCGATGAGTGATATTAGCTCTAAAAATTCAATAAAAAATATGGACCGTTGCAGAATACAAACACATACGTACTTAATAAGGAGTAAAGATAGAGATAAGAAAGAAATCATTGACAATGAGTCTTCAAATTAATACAAAAATTTCTTAGAAATAGAAAATAATTTATAAATATGTTTTTTATTTATAGATTGATGGTGATTTAATTTTATATAAATTTTATTATTGTTTGGTAGTCCATCAAAAATCGTCAAAATATTATGTAATTAGCCAGGGGCGGATCCATATATGGGCAAGCTCAGACCAATGCCTGGATTTGAATTTCGAAATTAAGTATTAGAGTATGAACTTTTTTGTCCTAACCTATTAAATAACCTAATACATTAGAAGCAATGTTCGGACTTAATTAAAAAATTGGGCCTCTAAGCGCCTGGATGTTGAGCAATTGAGCTACTCATGAATTTGGGCTATAAATGTGCTTAGGCTTATTTAAAAACTGGATCCACCATTATAATTAGCAACGGTTCTAATTAATGATCTTTGATTGAGTATCAAATGATAATGAAATTACATAAAATTTGAATCACCATATATTGTAGAAGAACATATTTATAAAAAAAATCTATTTTAAAGATTTTTTGTATTTATTTGAAGAGTCATTGTCAAAATTGTCAAGTGATCTCTTCCCTTTTTATAATATGATCCAGCAAAAAATGCCGATTTTTTTAAAATTAATTAAACTGAATTAAATAAGTAAAAAAGAGAAGGGAATCTCGAAAAATAGACAGGCCGGCATCTAATTTCCCGTCCCTTACCACAACTATAAATGCAACAGCTTTATTTTAATTTTTTTTATTGAGGCCGCTACCTTGATCCCGACCCTATAAAAGGGCCGCGCCTATATTACCCGACCCATCCTCATTCCTTGGACCGATCGTTTATTCCCGGACCAGTCCAACTTTATCCCCAGCTTTCTTTTTTCCCTTGTGTCGCTTCTGTCCAAACTCTGTTGTGTTATTCAATCTCTATCATCATCTCTGATCGTCTCAAGAGACCATCACAATCTTTCTTTTACCAAAACTTGAAAAACGTGACGTCTGAACAATTGCTCTTGATTTAGTGCAAATAGTTTGACTAGCGGTGTATGTTGAGGAGTTTTAACTAGCCAATGCTTCATTAGATACTGCACTATTTCTATTAACATCAGTTATTAATTTGTCTTTTTGTCAAATTTATGGCGATTTGTCTTTTATCATATTTATGACACTTAGAAATTATGTTTGTAGGGGCCGTAACTCTCTCCACCGGCCTGAACTTGTGGCCGGTATTTTAAAGTCCGTTCATAAATTTCCTCAATCATCACGTCAATAGGACAAAGATACATTAAGGGCCGTGGATTAAAATACTGATCAGCCTATTTCCCCACATTCTTTTTTCATTTTCCTACTTATTTAATTCAGTTTGATTAATTTATTAATTTTAAAAATCGGCAAAAACTGTGTATTGCTAGAATGTATAAATTAGCGCTCTTGTGTATGGGAGTGTTTGACACTCAATGGAATAGCAAAAAGTTGGAATAGAATAGCTATTCCGACGAATTAATTTGCCAAACGAATTTTAGACTAAGTAGAAGAGTGCTGAATAGTGCTAATCCGGTATACCAACTTATAGGTCGAATACCGGATTAGCTCTCGTCGAATAGCGATTATTGTTTGATTATATTATATTATATTATTATATTATGATTATGATTAAGATTTAGTATTATTATATTATTATATTATATTTATGATTATAATTTATTATTATATTAATATTATGATTATTATTTATTATTATTATTAAATTATTATTATCATTATTGTTATTATATTATCGTTACCATTAGTATTATTATATTATTTATTATTATTATAAATATAATTTTAATATTATATTATTATATTATGAATATAAATATAATTATTTTATTATTATATTATTATGATCAAGTTATTTATTATTATATTATTATATTATGATGATTATAATTATGATTATTATTACTTTATTATTATTATTTTATTATGTTGTATTATATTATTATATGTTGATTATATTTATGATTAATTTATTATAATATTATTATAATTATCATTATTTATAATTATTTTTATGATTATGATTATATTTTTATTATTATATTATTATAATTATGATTATGGTTATATTATTATGATCATGACTATAATTATTATTATCATGATTATGATTATGATTATTATATTATGATTATATTATTAAAATTATGATTACTTATTATGATTATATTATTATAATTATGATTGTAATTATATTTTTTTTATTATATTACTATATTATGATTATGTTTATATTTTTATTATATTACTATTATAATATTATTATTTATTATGATTATTTTTTATTAATTTATTATTATTTTATTATGTTGTATTATATTATTATATGTTGATTATATTTATGATTAATTTATTATTATATTATTATAATTATAATTATTTTTAATTAATTTTATGATTATGATTATATTATTATTATTATTATATTATTATGATTATGATTATGGTTATATTATTATGATTATGACTATAATTATTATTATCATGATTATGATTATGATTATTATATTATGATTATATTATTAAAATTATGATTACTTATTATTATTATATTATTATAATTATGATTGTAATTATAATTTTTTATTATTATATTACTATATTATGATTATATTTATATTTTTATTATATTACTATTATAATATTATTATTTATTATGATTATTTTTTATTACTTTATTATTATTATCTTACTATTATGATTATTATTTTACTATTATTATTATTATTATTATTATCATCATCATTATTAGTATCATAATTATTCATATTTTAACTATTCTGAGTAACAAGTGCCAAACGATATTTTCGCTCTTCCAAATAGTCAAGAATACCACTCTTAAAAAAAAAATACTATTCTACCACTCTTCCAAAATTACCACTCTTCCAAAGATATTCCTTAATTTGCCAAACGGACCCTATAAGAAGACAGTCAATCGGCCAAGACGCATTTGACGTCACATATCTAGATATTAAAAATTGCAAGTTTTTCTTATATATTATTAATTTTGTGTTCCCAATAACATGCCATTTACCAATTTCTGGTCATGTATATTTGGATTTGATGTCAGTTGTTCTTTTTTTTTTTCTTTCTGTCTATCGACTGTCGTGATATGATATTTTATTCACTTTTTTATACGCTTGAGAGAGAGAGTCGAGGCATCGTTCAAATCCTTCAGTCTAGGGATAATTCAAAATGGTTGGATTTTTGAACCCAAACCGACCGTTTTTTTAAAAAAAATTCAATCTTATCTGATTTTTAGAAGTCTGATCCAATCTTTTTTAATGGTAAAGCCAGGTTTAATCTTTAAAAAGCATGTTCTTCTAATTTGATACTTATCAAATTCAGTTTTTCTCAGATTTTTTTCTTTAATATTTTATATCATATATTAATTACACTTAAAAAGTTAAAAAAAATGTCAAAATAAAAAAATATTATTTAATATTATTATACAAATACAAATTAATATTAAAAAATATATAATCAGTATATATATATATATATATATATATATATATATATATATATATATATATATATATATATCGGCTTTACCTACTCGATCTTTATTCGGCCCTTAGAGTCCGAATGGCTTAATAAAAACTGAGTTTGTCTCTTAAAAATTAAGTCATTTAAACCCGAGATACCTACTCTAGTCCGCTAGCCATGTAACACAACACTCGATGGACCGAGTTTATCAAAATCAACATCAAATTATTCAGATTCACCCCTAAAAATGGCCAACTTACGTAGGAAGTCAATGATAGATAAAAATTTAATGATCAACAAATGATAACAAATACTAATGAATAATATTAATATATTAATAAAATTTATCATTATTTATAAAAATATATCCAAACTCATTTTTTGTATAAACGTATCTCTATTTTATTAATATGAAATCAAAGTATAAATATACAATTAATCCTAACTAGAGTCATTTCAAAATTAATAAGTTAAAAAATAAAAATAATATTTTATCTAAAATAAAGTCTTACATGTCTCATCATATCATTTTAAAATATATTATTCAAAGATTATAATATTTGAGAAGACGGAAATGGGAAAAAATAAAATGTGAGGAAAATAATAATTATAAATTTATAATTCATAATAATTAATTTATATGACTAAAGACAACTAATATGAGGAAAAGAAGAAAATTATTATATCAGATAATTATATTAACAGGGTTTACAGATACAAAGTGATATTTACTCATATCCTTATTTATTTACTTAATGAAAAAAAATCTTACACAATATTTAATAAGTAAACGAGAAAAATCTTTATCCGTAATACACTGCAGACCGGATAAACGAGTAAAAAAATATCATTCACACCCCTACGCTCACGATTCCACAAATGTTAACACATTGTGATGCACAGTGCATTACAAACAGAGGATAAAAATACGATGAGGTATAGGGATTTTAAAATGAATCACGAGACTATTAGTTTAGATATTGAAATATTCCTTTTGAGGAAAAAAATATTGAAATATTGATGGTATATATAATATTAGATTGTCTCAATATAGTAAGTTCATATCAATCGAACTTACTATTTGCCAGAAGAGAACCGTTATTTAGTTATTTTTTATTTCCAAGCCCGCAAGCACAAAAAACCGTTATACAAGAATTAAGAACTAAATTAGAAATTGAATCTTCGAACTCCTTACAAAATTTACCAATCAGAACAAACAAAAATACCAAAAAAATACAATAAAGACTCAAGATTTTATGGGTACAAAGTATGAAACCATCCAAAAAGTAGGAAAAAAGTATATTAAAGGAACTCAGGATTTTATGGGTACAATGTAAGGGATCACCCATTAAAAATGCAAAGCACATGAAAAAGAGTTTTTATATCTCTCTTTTAGTCATAACAGGAAAGGAAGCGGCAATCTTCACTCACCATATGAATTACCTGTAAGTGGGCACAGATCATTTATTGCTGTGTAATTATCAGTTACACTTGTTGTATCAAAAGAATGAGCTTGGATATCCTTGGAAAAAACTAATTATTTTGCAATGCTAATAAAACAGATTAAAAATTAAACCAACCTAAGGTACCACCAAGGCCAGGCGGCATCCCTAAGCTCTTTGCAAGATCAGCCATTCTCTCTTTCATTGTCTACAGTGAAAATAAGAATATGTTAGAAAAAATATGCAAAGTGCAAAGTTTTCTTCCATATATTTTCTTTGAGTCCATTTACCGGACCTGGACACTCCTTTGGTGTGCATCCTTGTATGCTTCAGTGACCAATAAAGAGAGCTTCTGCACAAAGTGAATATATTGCAATTAAGTATCAAGAATCTTCTCCTAGGTATAGACAGAGTAGCACTTCAACAAGAATCCTTCTACTAGGCATAGAAAATGTGCCAGCTTTGTCATGCAGTGTGCCAAAATATGTCCGCATATCAAAATCAAATAAATGAGACCTAAATAAATAGTTATTTTTTAGTATCATAAATCAATTTCGGGGAAAAAGAAGACTAAAGTTTAAGAGGGGCTGGGGGGATTTCAAAATTATTTATTGTCAAAAATATAAATTTTGATCTCAAATCCAATGTTATAGCAAGATTTTTAACATATTGTTAAAAATATAGTAAAAAACATAAGGTTTAGATCGATCTAAATCAAAGAATTAATTATATTATTTATATATGAGCAAAATAAAAAAGAAAAATACTTTCAAAATAAAGTGGAAATGTATTGAGTCGAGAATCGAAAATCCATGTTTACATTATGGTCGTTTCATTCTTCTATCTCGCTACATGCTATCAAATGCTATTTTCGCTATTGTGATCCTAGCTGAATTAGCTCACTTTTATCGCATAGATTAGCTTTTGAGGCCAAAAAAACGTATAGCACTGTTATAACGTGATAGTCAGAATCTTGTTCTTAATAATAAAAAGACTAAAAGAAACATCTATAATTCGAATTTTTCTAATTTGAATTGTAATTTTTTAAATATAGTACTGTAAAAGTTGTGCATGCTAAAATTGTTCGTTCTGATTTATCAAATGCTGATTTCAATATGTTTCTAATTCTTGGTTTGTAAGCACAAAAGAAATAAATAAACCCATGAAAATGGTCGAAGAAATGTATGATTCGGACTCTGATTTCAATAATCACTTAATAGTGAATCAATTATCATGAAATGAAACTAGAAAGATCAAAAAAGGTTATTGTCAGGAAATATATCAAGGGTAGCAGGAGAAACAATGGCGCCAATGGCGCAGGAGGAAAGAAGGAAGCTGGGAACCGTTGGAGAGATTAAATTTGAATTTGGCGGGAGCAAGGCGCCGGGTAAAGAAAGAGATGGGATAACAGAAATGAGTCGTAAGACCGCAGCGCTGGAGGGAGGCCCGCAAAGGAAAGTGGTGCTGGTAATTACAGACAAGGCCCAACAGGAGGAAAACGAGCCAGTGAAGGGATCAGCTCGTATGTGGATGGGATAGCTATGAAGAAGCCATTGGAAACAGTTAGGGGGGCAGTCGCTGAGACGTTGAAGACTGTCGAGAAGATCTTTTATTTTTCATTGCATTTACTGTTGTAATTAGGGGATATATATAGCAATGTGTGCCTGCTTAATAATTTTTGTCGATGAATTGAACTCTCAAACAAAACATTTATCTCAATTATCCTCTTATCAAATATCATCATAATTTTTCAATAATTCATTCCCATTTTTCGTTTTTTCCTTTCCAATTACAAAATTCTTAATCCAAAACCTATTGTGATCTATTAAGGTTACAATAATTTATATCAGAGCCGTAAAGATTACAACTGGGAATACCTTCTTCATCCTTGTTTGTTTTCTAATCGGCTTCCATGGTGACTAAACCTGATTTCGACAAAGCAATGGCTGAGATGCACGCCAAGCTTGATGAACATCGTCGTCAGGTGGCGACAACACTGGCTCAAGAGAGGGACCGCATTGATCAGCAACTCGCCTCGCGATGAGCAAAACCAGAATGGCATGCTCCAAGCTCTCTTTCAGCAATTCCAAGCATTAGATGCTAAATTGGAGGCTCGTTTAACAACCCTGGAGGTTAAGATCGATAAAGGAAAACACGTACCAGCAGAAGACCAACCGAGTGTGACTCCCATTCTTGTCGATACCGTTTCTGCGTACCAAGCGGTACCTCCACCGGATGTTGGACATAGTCAGGGTGAGTCCTTTGAATTCATTAAACGGGATGCTCGTATTTCTCTTCCACGGGCTGACTGTCCCAGATTTAATGGAGAAAATATGGTAGAATGGCTGCGAAAATGCAATTCATTTTTTGAACTATATCAGGTACCTGAAACTTACCGTACCCATTTAGCTACCATGCAGTTCAAGGATTTGGCCAGTGATTGGTGTGATGGTTATTTACTTGAACATGAACCTTCTGGATGGGGTGAGCTAGTTCGGTTGGTGACCATCCGATTTAAAAGAAGTTATTCCAAAAATACCCTTGATGACTAAAAACCATGAATCAGGTAGGTTCAGTGGATGACTATTGGGCCCAATTTGAGAAACTCCGTTCTCATATGATAATGGAAGGCAGAAAATTCTCGAAAAGGATTTCATTGATGCATTTGTCAGTGGGTTGAAGGGAGAGAACATTTGGTGATGGCTTTTAAACCCTCCACTTTAGAAGAAGCACTAGAATATGCACTACATATGGAAAGTGCTACTGATACTCAATTCAAAAGGCTTAAATCTCAATCCAAGTTTGCTCCTTCATCTTTTGTACCTAAAAACCCTGGAAGAAGCAACCCCTTGCCTTCTAGAGCACCAATTACCAGGTCTAACCAGAAAAACAACCTCATAGATCAAAGGAGGGTTTTGGGTCTTTGTTTCAAATGTGGTGAAAGATACTATCCAGGCCACCAGTGCAAAGTTAAGTTACAACTATTATTGGGTCAGGAAGATGAAGGCATGGGAGAAGTGACAAGTGAATTACCAACTGAAGAGCCAAATTACCCTCCCTTGAAAGAAGCTTATGTCTCCATACATACCACATCCAATAACATTCATACCAAAACCATGAGATTCAAGATGTTGTTGGTTCCACTCCCATCTTTATCCTCCTTGACAGTGGAAGAACCCATAGCTTCATTAACCCCTTGGTTCTAAAAGGACAACAATATCAAATCCAAAGTACACAACCCCTTGTGGTAATGGTAGCCAACGGTGAAAGAATGATGACTGATTCCATGTTTTCCTCTCTCTTGTTTTCCATTCAAGGGCATGAATTTAACCATGAATTGAGGTTACTACCAATCAGAGGGTATGATATGATATTGGGGTTCGATTGACTATCTCAGTATGGGCCCATGATTGTGGACTGGAAAAATAAGTGGGTGAAATTTTCAAAAGGGAATAAAGTAGTTAAGTTGCAGGTTCAAGAGGAGCAGACTATTATACACATGTGTGAAGGTAGGGAGGTTGTCAAAGAGTTGAAAGCCAATAATGAAGTTCTGATAGGAGGTTGTCAAAGAGTTGAAAGCCAATAATGAAGTTCTGATAGCTCACATCGGGCTCTGTGAGGCTGACATCAAGAAGGAATCACCAACTGTGTTACCTTAACTGAAGGAAATCCTATCCTAGTTTCCTAGTGTGTTTGCAGCTGAACCAGTAACACCTCCTAGTAGACCCATAGACCATCAGATACCTCTCTAACCTGGTTCATAGCCTGTTAACCTTAGACCATTCAGATACTCACATTATCAAAGGGTTAAGATGGATAAGATTATTGAAGAGTTGCTGAAGAATGGGGTAATTAGGCCATCAACCAACCCTTTCTCTAGCCCAGCATTGTTGGTAAAAAAAAAGAAGATGGCTCATGGAGGTTGTGTGTGGACTATAGGCGGTTAAATGAGATGACTATCAAGAATAAATATTCCATTCCTGTCATAGATGACCTTCTAGATGAACTCCATGGTGCACAAGTGTTCTCCAAAATAGATTTAAAGGCTGAATATCATCAAATTAGAATGAACAATGCTGATGTTGCAAAAACTGCCTTCAGAACACATGAGGGTCATTTTGAGTACTTGGTTATGCCATTTGGATTAACAAATGACCCGGCCACCTTCCAAGCACTCATGAATCAGGCTTTTAAACCCTATTTGAGAAAATTTGTGTTGGTATTTTTTGATGATATTCTTATATATAGCAAAAGTATCATGGATCACAAGCACCACCTCTATTTAGTATTGCGGAAACGGGAGAAAACCAATTGAATGCAAAATTCTCAAAATGTGAGTTTGGGGCTAGTGAAATTGAATACCTAGGCCACATAATATTAGCAGCTGGAGTGGCTACAGATCCTAAAAAGGTGGAAGCCATGAGAGAGTGGCCTATCCCTAAGAATGTTAGAGCGTTAAGGGGATTCTTGGGCCTTGCTGGATACTATTATAGGAAGTTCATTAAAGGATATGGGGTGATTAGTAAGTCATTAACAGATTTACTCAAGAAAAATGGTTTTCATTGGACTTCCTCAGCCACTGCAGCCTTTGAAGCTCTCAAACTTGCATTGAGTTCAGCATCAGTTCTGGCCATGCCTGACTTCTCCAAAGGATTCATTCTAGAGACTGATGTCTCTGATAAAGGACTTAGAACAGTACTGATGCAAGGGAGACAGTCAATAGCATACATGAGTAAAACCCTTGGAGTAAAAAATCAGACAAGCTCAACCTATGAGAAAGAGTTAATGGCTCTGCCGGCAGCAGTCCAAAAGTGGAGACACTACCTTTGTGGTAAACCTTTTATTATCAAAACTGATCACATTAGCCTTAAACATCTATTGGATCAGAGGTTAACCCATTCATTGCAGCACAAGGGTTTAACTAAACTTCTGAGTTTAGATTACACCATCTCATATAAGAAGGGAGTAGAAAACAAAGCAGCAGATACATTGTCAAGAAGGGATGTCCCAGGAGAGAATGGAGCACTCATGGCTGTCACATAACTCCTTCCTACTTGGTTGTAAGTTGAAGGATAGCTACCAGGATGATGAATGAGCTAAAGAGGTGCTTCAAAATGATCAACAAGGTAATTCTCAGGTCAAAGCCCTTACTATCCATGAAGGAATTATCAAAAGAAAAGGGAAAATATATATGGGAAGTAACAAGGACCGGAGGGGTAGAATTGTCCAAACCCTGCATGACTCTCAAGTATTGGGGGACATTTAGGTATCTTGGGTACCTATCACAGGGTCAAACGCTTATTTTATTGGCCAAAATTGAAGGATACAGTAATGCAATATGTGCAGCAGTGCTCCACATGTCAATTGAACAAGAGTGAGAGTGTAGCAAGTCCTGGCTTACTTCAGCCAATTCCCACACCAGAAGGACCATGGTCCTTAATAGCTATGGATTTTGTAAGTGGGCTATCTAGAAGTAATGTCAAGGATGTCCTCTTGGTTGTCATTGACAAGTATACCAAATATTACCATCTATTAACACACTCTCACCCATTTAAAGCAGCTAAAATAGCCTAACTATTCCTTGACAATGTTTACAGATTACATGGATCGCCCTCTGAATAATAACTGATAGGGATCCTTCTTTTACTAGCAACTTTTGGCAAGAACTCATGAAATTGTTGGGGGTCACTCTCAACTACATCAGCACATATCATATCACCCCCAAAGTGATGGGCAGTCCGAGAGGCTGGACCGGTGTATTGAATGCTACCTCAGGTGCATGGTATTTCATAGACCAAAAGATTGGGTTAAATGGATATCATTGGCAGAATGCTGGTATAACTCTAACTTTCATACAGCAATCAAGGTTACACCCTTTGAGGCATTATATGGTTATCCACCTCCTCAGTTAGGGTTAGGTTCCATACCTAGGAGTGTTAATCAGGCTATTAATGAAAAGATGATAGAAAGGCAGGCTGCAGCCAGGCTACTAAAGGAGCAATTGAATAGATCCCAGACAAGAATGAAAAAGTATGCTGATAGTAAGAGTGAGAGAAAATTTCATGTTGGAGATTGAGTTTATTTAAAATTACAACCCTATCGCCAGACCACAGTGCAAGGAACCAGTAAGATTCACAAGTTGAAATCCAAATACTCAGGCCCCTTCAAGATTTTGGCCAGAATTGGAGAAGTGGCTTATAAACTGAATCTGCCATCAGGTTCTTTAATTCACCCCGTTTTTCATGTTTCTCAACTTAAGAAGTGTATGGGCAGCAAGGTGATACAAGCTCTACCAACACTAGTGTTAAGTCCTGGGGAAAGGTTAGAATTGAACCCTTACTCATTCTGGACAAAAGGAGGATTAAAAAAATATATATAGTTCAGGAGGAGGTTTTGGTAAAATGGTCTAACTTGGAGGATGATGAAGCTACATGGGAGAATTGTAGGGAACTGCAGCAGTAATTTCCAGATTTCAAGCTTGAGGACAATCTTTTTCTGTTACAAGGGGTATTGTCAGGAAATATATCAAGGGTAGCAGGAGAAGCAATGGCGCAGGAAGAAAGAAGGAAGCTGGGAGCCATTGGAGAGATTGAATTTGAATTTGGTGGGAGCAAGGCGCTGGGTAAAGAAAGGGATGGGCTAACAGAAATGGGTTGTAAGACCGCAGCGCTGGAGGGAGGCTCGCAAAGGAAAGTGATGCTGGCAATTACAGACAAGGCCCTACAGGAGGAAAACGAGCTAGTGAAGGGATCAGCTCGTATGTGGATGGGACAGCTCTGAAGAAGCCGTTGGAAATAGTTAGGGGGACAGTCGCTGAGACGTTGAAGACTGTCGAGAAGATCTTTTATTTTGCATTTACTATTTACTTAGTTACTGTTGTAATTAGGGGATATAAATAGGCAATGTGTGCCTGCTTAATAATTTTTGTCGATGAATTAAACTCTCAAACAAAACACTTATCTCAATTATCCTCTTATCAAATATCATCATAATTTTTCAATAATTCATTCTCATTCTTCGTTTTTTTCCTTTTCAATTACAAAATTCTTAATCCAAAACCTATTGTGACCTATTAAGGTTACAACAATTATCAAATATGTATTTTCTTTTTTACTTTGTCTCTCTTTTTAAAATAAGAAAAACAAGTTATTTCTGGACAATATTTTCTGTTAATGGAGGAAGATTGGGATTGAATTGTAGATTCTTGATATGAGTACTTTTTAACTATGCTGACAGATATATAAATTTGGCGGTGCTTTCAGACTTCTTCCCAACAAAGTCATAAAACAAACAAACAAAAAAATCTCACTCAATTGTTCTTCCCAGAAAAACCATTGTTGCTTTTATTGGGGTTAACGGATCTGGTCCAGACTAGGAGCTCTATTTTTGAGCTCACATTGTGTGCTTTAAGTTTTCATTTCATTTCTGTTTTTTTCTCCTGGGAGAACTTTGCCTTTTCAACTTCATGCCTCCACCAAAAAACAGAAATCCACATGAAACCACACTCAAAATCAACTTTCAATTTGGCCAGGTCAAAAAAAAATTTAGGGTTCAGAAGGCCAATTTATGAAATTGTCATATTTTTTTCTGACACTAGTATAGGGATCACTTCTAATTAAAAGATATAATTTTAAACAGTTCCTAAATTAGAAGTTATGCTTACCTCAGAACCCAGTTCCATGGCAGCATCAGTGATTTCAATTCTTATCGGTTGTTGGTTTCCAGAGAGAGTTACCTAACATTTTAAAAGATAAGTCAGAAGAAAAACAATTGAGATTATGAGGAAGATTTAAACCAACAGAGATCATCTTACCAGTATCAGGAGCCTTATAGGACCACTATGGTCAGAACTAAATGTTAAAGGCTAAAATTAAGCCTGAAATATTCTGTTAAGAACCCAAGCAAGTGATGGCTGAAATTAACTGAATCTGGTAGCATCCTCTGCAGGTCAGTACAAATAGAATTATATAGTTCAAAATTCTTATGACATACCTTAATAAGCTCACCTTCACAATACCCTTCAATCTCAGTTCTGCCAGAATGAGAGAAAAGAAACATTTGTTTTGATTAATAGTTCCATCTGAAATAACAATAATGATTTAAATTAATTAGGATCTTAAAGCAGGGTGCATATACATACGCAGCAAGATCCTTTTGCACCTTTACTGCTTCTACTTGTACCACCATTTGCGCTTTCTTGACCGTCTCATACAAATTTTGCATGTTGCCAAAAACCCCTCCCTATGTAATGAGGTTAAATTTTGTATCAGACATGAAATTTAGCTTCATTATATACTTATGACTCAAAGATAATAAAAACTATTCAATATAAGATGTGTGACTAATTAGTCTCAGAATGACTTCTCAGATAAAATACCAGCAGGATACCAGTATATACCTTCTTTTCAGGTGCTTCTGGATTTTCTTCATTTTTATCTTTATTCCCTCCAAATAAAGCACAAACACGTATTGATTTCCTCTTACTTCTCCCTTTGACACTTACGTATGAAAAATGGGATATCTTTAGTGGATTACCTGATGATATTTAATAGACATCACTACAAGTCAGAGGGTCAAATGATAAATCCTTGACAAATTAAAGTCCTGCCCAGATATAACAAATTCAGTGTAGAAAACTCAGCTTTTAACTTCCATGCCATTAAAAAAATCGAATTAAAGCTGGAATAACACCCACTAAGGTCCACACAAATTTATTCTGGAGTAAAAAAAACCTAGAATCGGGTGAGGAGGGCGAGGAGGGACACTCACTGAACGGAGAGGAGAACGCCGAATCTTTCAAGTAATTTATTGAACTGAGAATATTTGATATAGGAGTTATTAGTGCACTGGTCGACGCCATTGGCGACTAGCGAGAATGCTCAACACACGGTAGTCGCAGGCTCGCAACGACAGTACTCGTTCGACTTCTGAGTAACGAGGATAGGACAGTCGAAGAAGCGATAGAACTTTTACAAGATAGCCCTCCTAAAGATCTGATATCCGAAACGTTCAAACTATAGTAGCGGTGTCATTTTCTCACTAACGGTGGACCACATCCATAATAAATCCCTACTAAATCTAATCTGAACTTTTTAAAATTAAATCAATCGGACATCATAGTACTATGTCACATAGATAGTAATAAGATTCACGAATTATTCGTTTTTCATTCATAGTCGGATGTTTCAAAAATAATTCATCAGTTTAATATACAGTGTATTTTTTGGGTCAAAAAAAATTTTATTCACGAATTATTCGGCAAAAAAACATATTATATATTATTTTATATAAAATTTATAGTTTTAATATATTTTTAATATTTTATCATTATAATATATATTTTATTTATATTATATAAAATAAACTATTTCCGAATTATACCCATATTATACCCAAACGTCGAATTTTTAATCTCGCCGAATGTTTTCCGAATCACAAACTTATCACTATGCTATATCATATTTTTCTCTATCATAAAAAATAAAATATGATAGATCCATCCAAAACACATTTCACTGAATTATTACGTAGTATGAAAGCACCCAGTCTCCCAACTCCAAAGGCTTGCGAAGTTGCAATGGGCTACCAAATTTGACAGTATGAGGCTTAAGATAATTAGATAATTGTGTAGGGGCCGATTTGTGACCGGTAGAATCGTCAACAGTCACTCAATCTTATATTTATTTTTCCGAATCAATTCTGTAGGGAATTAAAATCATCTCCACTACTTTACAGATGTAAAACGCTTGTTTTTTACTGTCATGTGAATCTCAGACTTTGTAGTAATGATCACGAACAACCGTAATATTGATCCGATAGTTACGAATTTGAACGAACAGTTACTCCACGATGAAGTACTACAGACGATGCAAACTCTTCTGTAGGCGTGTCAAATTGTCACCCCTCCAAAAAGTATTTAGCAACGTTAACAATACGGATGGTCGTGTCATGATTAATTGATTAATGTACCGGATAAATAATGCTAACAATTCTATCTATTATTTTACAAAGTTCGTATTATATTACACATCTGACATCTCCATACCGTATTATGATCTCATAAAACTATCAATCAAGGTAGTTAAATTCGTTGGCGGAGCATTAGTGCATTACAAAGATTTCCTACACTTGTCGCTTAATTATTGAGATCGATTAAATCTATATTTTAATGTTGTTTTTTTTCGTGGATTCTAAAGCTGGAGCCTAGAGGTATGTTATTATTTAAACCTACTAAATAGATTATTATTTACATTAACATTATTATGCAACTTATTTTTTTATATTATATCTTATTCAACTTAAATTGATTATTATTCAGACTAGGTTTGTACACTCACAAGGGCCGGTGTTGATTTATTTGACACTAATATTTAGATAATATATTAGTACTCAACATTTAAAAAAATTTGCAAAATCCATTATTCATTCTTTTACAACTTCAAATAACACAGGCTAAGGTACAACTTTCTATGAAAAAATCAAATTACATTTTCAATCAATTAGAAGCTAAAATAAACAAAAATGAGCTCGATGTGAAATCCTAATGAATAATAATGAGATTTAATTTCAAGAGTCAGAGAAAAAAAGATAAAGAAGGAATGTACCATCAAGACTGAGTTTTAGCAAATACGGATATTAACCAATGAGTATATTCATCAATTGCAAACATGTGATCAGTTTCAATTTGACAATTTTCTCAAATTTGCACATATCATCTATGGGCCCAACGCCTTCATCTCAAGGTCAACCATGATTCTCCTATCTATTCATGAAATAATAAAACTTTTTTGATTAAAATAGACAAAAAAATTACCAAAAATTACTTACATAAGATATCTATTCATTCTCATCCTGATTATCTATTTCAGTACCTACCCGTGCACAACTAGCAGAGTATTTTTTTTGTATTTTCTTCATTAAGGCCTCCTCAACAACCGTCATCTTCTCCAATCACCAATGAAGTGCAGAGCCATGTCTATCGAACTCTCTGCCTGCAAAAAAAAAACTAATAAATTAATATATAGATAAAATTGTATCTTTCAAGCTATCAACCTTGAGGTTAGTCCATACATATTGTAAACTAGTAGGAATTTGAAATGCTGGTAGAAACCGTTGATCTAAATCTTGGGCAAGATGGAGCAAACCATAATTAAAATAAAACAAAAATATATTATTGATGCTAAACCTTCTAAACTTATCAAACTCAAGGCATCTTGAAATTTGAGGTGCATTTGATGTGTTGTAGTCTGTCGTATTGCAAATCAAAAGTAGCTTAAGCACGAGTTGAAACTTCAATTAAGAAAAGAGAAAGAAGAAACAATATGATTGTGCTAGTTCCAGCATTTAATGTTAATTTTACAGCGTGGTGGCTTACAAATTAAAAAAGGTTGATCTCTTGAAAAAAACCAACATTAAGAGAGAGAGAGAGAGAGAGACAATAGTATACAACATAGACAACTAAATACGCGACAAAGCTTCACTTCAAGATATAAGAGCTAATTTGGCTTCTAGAGATTAATAATGTCTATAAAAAACTCATTGCCAAAGTTTTCACCAGTTAATGATTATAATGTTGGGCTTTGGTACCATTCAGGTTCTGATACTGCTGACTATTAGTTTAGATTACTACACCTGCCACTAATTTTGGTTAAAAAAATGAAATTTGGTCATAATGGCAAACATTTCTACTGAAATAATCATTATATTGCTTAACATTATATACAGATAAATCTTTATTAAGGCTCAATCAAATCACAATTAGTTTTCTAAAATATCAAATTTGTACCTGATGAAATTTGAACTACTCGCTATCAAGATTTCTCCTTTGACCTAAGCATTCCTTTAATATCATTCCTCACATTTGTATCTCCACCACAAATAGTTTTCTATTTACAAAAGAAGACGCTCAAATTAGGATTAAAAAAATAGAAGCAAGCAGAATGAAAAGAGGTT
Source organism: Schoenoplectus tabernaemontani (assembly GCA_037127355.1). Lineage (NCBI taxonomy): Eukaryota > Viridiplantae > Streptophyta > Magnoliopsida > Poales > Cyperaceae > Schoenoplectus > Schoenoplectus tabernaemontani. Next base: position 16,349,101 of record CM073750.1, on the reverse strand, counting down.
CATGTCATAGTGAGAAACAAAATAATATTAGAAAATATGATATATCAAATAAATATTTCTTCAATCAGGATCACAAGTACAATGAAAAAGATCACACCAGTATTTTTAAATGCGGCCGCATATGTGTATGCAATAGGGTGTCCACAGTCAGAAGGTACCATGCACTCAGCTTCATACGGTTTTGTTATATATATTCGTCTTTGGAGTTTGCCACAGAAGATCCACCGCAATAATTTATTATTTTAATTGGTAAAATAAAGGTTGGAGCGAAGATGCGTGAATGAGGCCTCGAACTCGGGAATCTGAGATGGAGTCCAAGCACCTTTCCACCAAACTACTTGTCTCTGTTTTCTATAGCCATATATTTATTTTATATATTATCTCTAATAAAACCGCATGCATGAAAATTTCCGCATTTAAAAACACTAGATCACACATAGCGAGAATGCAGATAAATATATCATCAAAATGAAAACAAACCTGATAAGAATACCAATTGCTAAGATGCAATTATCGGTAATTCGTCTGCAATAAGAGTCATGTCAGTATATCAAGGATATACTTCCCCCATCATTTACACAATCTGCAAGTCCATGTCATTATAACCTTTTCTCTCTAGAAAATAAAGGAGTTTAATGACATTTTCTGATATGGATGGCAGAAAAAAAAATCAGAACTGCTTGTCATATCTCAAAATAAAACTAAGTAGTTATTTCTTCATTACTAATTTAAGCAAGCTAGCAACAATTTAATCAACATAGTGATAGCTATGATCTCTAGTTATATCATTAGCTCCATGGAATTGTCAGCCCTCACGTGGACTTTTTGTAAGTGGACAAACTGTCAATTTTACCTAAAAAATGAGAAAAAGCTGATAAAATAGCTAATAAATTATTATTTTTCTAAAGTATCAAATACGTACCTGATGAAACTTGAACTGCCTACTATCGAGATTTCTCCTTTGACCTAAACATTTCTTCGACACCATCCCTCACATTAGCATCTCCATCACAAATAGTTTTCTATTTACAAAAGATGTTCAAATTAGGATTAAAGCAACAGAAACAACATCACCATTATACCAAGCCCTATAAAGCACATTCATATATCTATTAGCGAGATCTTGTTATGTGATTAATTAGAAAAGAGAACTAAAATAGTTTAAACGTCACATCAAAAAATAAATAAATCGGATTAGGCATGATTAATCATGTCACGTACGCACGACGAGACGTGCGTACAGAACGCTAAATGAATAAAATAAAGCAACACAAAATAAATAAAATAATAATAATAATAATACAAAATAATATACAGTCCAGAGTAACAAAATAAGAGTACAACGCCGACATCGACGGGGCTGACTCCATCGAAATGGGCAACAAAATCTCTCAAATAAAAACCAAAAGAAAGAACTAAAACCCGATGGATCTTAATCAACTACCCTGCTCACATGCGGATGCGGCGAAACATCTCGGTCACCACGCAGGACTACACCTAACACTCTCTCGAAAAAAATCATAACACCTGAAAACCATAACCACCATGGAAACGTGAGTAATTTAAAAAATTACTCAGTACGGATTTAGATATAACCTTAAGATTTGATCTTCTTTCTAAACTGGACACAAATACCGACACTGATATTTTAATGCAGCATAATAATAATTTATGAATATAATTATATATTTATGCATATTTTAAGAAATTCACCTAAATGTTATGACATGAAATGATAAGTAAATCCAAAATAGAAAATCTGTGAAATAATAATATATAATATAAAATATGAGAACGAATCACCCGTAATAAACACCCAGTTTGCAAATTATCATATCTATCTCAAGCGGACGCCACCAGCGTCCCAACTTACGAACTTGAGCCTTGCCTAAGCGGGCGCCACCAGCGACCCAACTTATGAACTTAGGACTTTATATTTATGCGGCATCAATGCCGCATAAACAAACAATTCAGGCTTCCGGGCGATAACGCCCTAGGAGAATGAGCGTGCAAAAATACGTACTCTGGTTTGCTAAATTTGATAATTCACCTTATAAAATAAAAATAAATGGATTATAGTATGACTTTAGTTGTCATATCGCTAAAAAGAGATTATTATCCGTATAATGACAAAATAAAATATAATAACAAAAGGGAGCCTCTATACCAACCAGAGGACAAAGGAGAGTTCCCGAATTTCTCTGTACCAACCAGGGGCCAAAGGAGAAAGCCCTTCGGACATATCGAGATCTCAAATAAGTCGGCTAAATAAAATAATATAAGAAAAATAAAATTGAATCCATACTCGAATATGGCCGCCCACACTAAACACTAAAATCCATTTCAATCCTAGTTGCTCAATTAAATTTGGAAACAAATCATATACTGAATAATAATGAACATAATATTGATTAGAAAATAAAACACTCTGGCACTGCCGAACCCATCAAATGATGAGGTCGGTGAATGACCGACAAACAAAGATGCGCAGTATATATACAGACCAATAGATCTCATGGACAAATTGGACACCGCACGTAACCGCATTGGTCTGGTTATACAAGACAACCTCGGACTGAGATCACCCGGCCCGCCTCTCAACACTTCCATACATTTAATACATGATTAACTACCTAACTTAATTAATTTAATAATGATAATAAAAGTATTTATTGTAATAACTTATAATCTATAACTTTTTATTTTAATTCTAATTTAATCATATCTCGGGACTAATTCTTGAGTCCTACTCTTATCTTATATACATGCAATATGATATGATATAACATATAAATACGGGTAGACTTCAAATATGTTGGTCAATTTATCGGATACAATAGCAATTCAATTTGGTCTCTAAATAATATTTGGTCAGAGAAAAAAATCATAATTCAGTTTATTTTGAAAACATGTAAGTTTCGGTTTGGGTTTCTAATTCTGAAGAATGAAAATCAAATCTTAGGAATACGTACCCTGGAGTGATGATGAGGATCGTGGAGTCGCTCTACTTCGGAGGTAGTTCACCCGTCCAAAGACTCTGCGAGTGGGGTCGGGGTCAATCTCGTACTTCACGAGTAGATCCGAGTCGACTATATCACCTATTAATTTAAATTAAGTATTTATTCAATTTAACTGATTTTATTATAAAATTTATATTTAATCATGAACAACGTCTTGATTAATGTCCGTTCGGATTAGCATTTTTTTCTTAGAAATTCGACAACATTTCTACTGCATTTATAGGGTGTTGGAAGTTGTAATTAATGTGTTTTTGTTTATTTTACAATGTTTGTTATTTTAATCATTTTTATGTGTTTCTTATTAGTTTATTTGGGATTCGTTAATTTAATTAATTAATTGCGTTAAGTTTTACGTTAATCTCTTTTAATTTATTCAAATTTCGATTACAATTATCGTCTTTTCAACCGTTTATAGATTTTATCGAGTTTTTCGTTAAGTATTTGAGTTAAGAAGTTTTACATCGAATTTTTGAGAATGATAGAACAATCAGGTATGTGGATGTTGTGTTGGATATGTGACCACACAAGGAGAGATCAAATCAGAAATTATGATATACGGGACAAACTTGGGGTAACACCAATTCAAGAGAAGCTGGTACAACACCGTTTGCGATGGTTTGGACATATCCAACGAAGGCCTCCTGAGGCACCAGTATGCAGTGGTATATTCTAAGTCATCCTAAAAACACAAAAGAGGAAGGGGTTGACCGAGACTGATATAGGAGGGAGCAATAAAAAGATATTTGAAGGAATGAAATATATCCAAAGAGCTTGCTTTGGATATGAGTGTTTAGAAGATGGTGATCCATGTACCAAAACCATAATTTAGGAGTTAAAGTCTAATAGTAGAGTTATAAATTTTTGGTTCTTAGATTTTTAGGATTTTAGGGTTTAGAATTTGAGATTTAGAAATATGCTTTATAATATAGGTTTATTGTACTATTATTATTATTATTATTATTATTATCATATTGTTTATTATTATCATATTGTTCTCATCATTATTATTCTCATTTTTTTCAATCATCATTATTATCATTGATATTTGAGATTTTTGATCTTATGCTTTCATATTGTGTTTCATTTCTAGCCTACCCTAATTTATTTGAGATTAACGATTTTGTTGTTGTTGTTGTTGTTGTTGTTGTTATTATTGACAGAACAATCAGGTAGGAGTAGGGGGCACACACAATTGTACACACAATTGTAAGTAATACTTTATTTTATAAATTTCCTTCCGATCATATTTACATTACAACGGGATCAATAAAACGAAACAAATTAAAATTAAATAAATTTTACTTTAATATTATATGTTTATAATTTTATTTTATTTTATATATACAATAATATTATATGTTTATAAGTTAAAAACTAAGTTTTATAATAAAATAATTCAAAACATAAATAAATAAAAAAATTCAAATAAATCTAATTAAACGTTTTATTTTATTAAATGTGTTGATGTTTTAATGAACGAATCAGAAGTTGCCTCGTTACCATGGTATATGTTTGGTAATTTAATTCGAGGCAAATAATGTAATCATTTTCTGATTCTTTAAGTTTACGTATTAGTCCATGGATACCGCCAAGCCTTTCGGGGCGGCTTCCAATTAATTAGTTCACATTTTTAGATTAATCTTTTATCTTGATGGATCCTTGGTTTAATTTAACTAAATACTAAATTAATATTAATTTCCTTAATGACTTAATTGGCCCAATATACTAAATTTTGTGAAATTCCTATTATTATATAGGGTCTATTTCTACTCGGGTCTTTTCCCATCCATCATTTCTAACTCCTAGTTTAGAGCCAATAATCTCCAACCCAAACAATCACACAAAATCAGTACCAACAATATGCGCAAGGATATCAAGCAACCAACAAGGAAACCAAGTTTGGCAACCGCAGCTCAAAGGAAACAATCCAAGATCCAACCTAGTACACAAACTTATTCAAATCTAGTTCAGTATAGGGCAGATAACAAAGCCATACTAGAAAAAGGTCACTAGCTAAATCAAGTGTAGTATCAACCCATATGATCAAGTCGCAAGGTTAGCATGGAGCAATACCAACTAGAAAAACCAAGCCGAGGCCAACACAAGCCGAACCAAGCACAATAACATACACGAAAAAGGGGCACCGTCGCACTAGTCAGCAGAACTGACAGGGGCAACACTCAAGCAAAACAAACCAAGACAAACCAACTCATTAGGCAAGCATACCCAAATCAGAATAGCAAGACAGTACAACAACAAAAAAGGCACAAATCAGAATTTCAACAACAAAAAAAGGCACAAATCAGAATTTTCCCAATTCCCAAGATAAGATAGGCAACCAGAGTACCAGGCCAGTACAAGGCATGAGCTCGCTACAATTCAGTTCAAACCAAGGCGGCATATATCAATATCGGAACCAACAACAGAAATTCAGAGATTAACTGTAAGTATCCAAATCGACCACGATCAATGATTCACTTAGCAACCAATAGATTAACCTTAAAGTAAGAAGGAACCGGCCAACAAATAAATGCATCAACCCACACAAGGATCAGCCCCAGCACCACAAGGCCTACACGGCCAGAGAGGAAAAGGGTTACCAAAATTAGACAAGGCGCAAATAGGATAGGTGGTTCGGCCATTATTGCTAGTCAAGGTATGGAGTCGACTTGTCCAAGGATGGGACACCTCACGACAGCGCCGCGGCCAGTAGGTGTCGAATCTGGCCAAAGAGGGAAGGCACGGTCCTGACATGGGCTTTGACTCCGCCTTTGTTATGGTGTGACCGAACTCAACGCAGAGAGTGTGAGGTCGAACTCAGAGCTGAAGACCAGTTCAGGAGTGAGCAAATAGGGGTGGTATGGTGAACTGCGGGGTCCGACGAGGTCGATGGGTGAAGTGGCGAGTGAGAGTGGAGAGGGGTTGGAGAACGCTGGTGCCAGCGAGATGGGGCAAAGAGTGTTTGTGTATGGGGGGGAATTGACGAGTGAAGGAGAGAGGGGGCTCTTTCTGTCGCGCGAAAAGAAATTGAGAGAGAGAGGGAGGGCGAGTGTCGGATTTAGGAGAGATAAAGAGAGCATAGAGAGGATTTCATTGAGGGAGGGCGAGTGTGAGCGAAGAAAAAAAGAGGGGAAAATCAGGAGAGTGAGTGAGGCATGGGCTATCACGAACGAGAATGAAATGAGAGGGGAGAAGAAGGGATTGATGGGACAGTACGGTGAGGGAGAACTTGAATTCATCACGAGGTGGCACCTTCGAAGCAGGATGCTGGAGCGAGGAGAGATGGTAGGTTTGGATTGGCGGAAAGAATCAAAGAGCCGAATATAGGGACTCGGAATACGGAGGCTAGAGGGGCGACACGACAGAGAGGAGCGGTGCGATAGTACGATTTTGGAGAGAGAGATCGATGATGGGAGTTTTGAAGAGGGACACAGGGGGATCGGTTCGAGCGAGGAGAATAAGATACGTGATCTCTTCTCCGAGTTTTATTTTCACAAACTAGAGGAGTTGCCTCCATTTTGTCCGCCCGAACACGAACAAAGCGTGACAAAGCGAAGCAAAGCTATCCGCGAAAAAAAAAATAATATAAATACGATAAACTGAGAGAGGCCCTTTGAATGAATCCTTAGGCCGACGTAGTTAAGATATGTTTTTGGACGATTATATCTCATCCATTCATCATTTAAAATCTTTAATCTGAACCGTACGATTTAGGGATATTTTTTATTATTCATATTATGACCGGAAGGTGGGGTGGCGGGCGCAAGAGGTGGGTTAGGAAGAGGCGTTCCAACGGAGGAGGGTTGTAAGTGATTTTCAACGGAGAGGTGGATGGTTTTTCAGAGAGAGTGTGTGGCGGCTAGTAATGGGTGCGATAGTGGGAGGCTTTTTAGAGGGAGTCTAGAGGCAGCGAAAAATCCGAAGGGATTTCAAGAGGAGGTGGTGAAAATTTTGGGAAATGACCGGAGAGAGAGAGAGCAATTCAAAGTGACTAATTTTATCCGTCTGTAATTTCAAATTTATAATCTGAACCATCGGATTCAGGGGTATTTTTGATATTTCATATTTATCAGACACTGAAATGCTGGACGTCTCCGGTCCATACGCTCTTTATAATATACTAGAGAGAACCCAGGACTTTTTACTTAAAGAGTCTAATAATCAATGTTATCTCCAGAACCGGTCTTAGAGCAAAATTATTTTCACAAACGGCCTAAATAAGGGCGTGAGTTCAACTCACGCCCTTAAACCTTATTTTGCTGCCCGAACACTGCCCAAAGACACAAAGGGCGTGACTTTAGACGTTGATGTACTCTGGTTATTACCTTTCAAAAACACCGAAAGTGAAAAAAAATGATATAAATGCGATATGTGGACTTAAAGGGCGTGAGTTTAACTCATGTCCTTTGGGCCATTTTGCTCTCTTTTGTTTGGGCAGCGGGCGGGCAGAGAAAATAACGTCCTTTGGGCCATTTTGCTCTCTTTTGTTGTGCTCTTAGGTTTCGATTTTTTTTTTTATATATTTAAAAAATTGATTGCAGCACACCTGAGACAAAACAACACAAAGAAAAAGTATGACACCAGTCTTTAGAATTTAGAATTGAATCTTTTAAACAATAAATAAAGCCTTTGCGCCCACCATAGTGAGGAGAATTATCCCAGAACTCGTCTCGCATTTGCCTCAATTGTTCTATTGTGTTTTTTTTCTATGTGCTTCCTGGTTTGATTTAAGCCTTAAAAAGGACTGGTCATTTGTGCATTGCATTGGTGCATCTTATTAATAATGCGAGAAAATGAGATTAGATGAGATTAATGAAATGCAATTGAGGAATTGGATTTAGCAAAATATAAGCAAGCGGAAGTAAGAATCCATAGCTTAGGCTTCCTTATTTTTTTTTCAGTCCCTTCAATTATACAAATTGCAGGGTTATTGACCGACAAATGACAGAAAATAAAAAGTTCACCCTTTTGCTTACACTCAACAATGCATCTAACTGCTTCCCATCCAGGTTACAAAAACCAAATATAAAATTTTTCAGTATCTTGATCAGAAATGGCGGTGTTCAAAATTAAACTGAATTTGGTTAGCATATCATGTTCTTTTACCCTACAACCCAAGCCGTGAAGGCTGAAGACCTCACCCACCAACATGCGACCAATGGCATCCTCTCTCTTAATGCCAGATAGCCTCTACATGTCATAAAAATGATATACATGTTACAAATTTATTTAAAAAAACTCAAATTTTATTATGTAAGAATATTATATTATTATTAAGTCTTAAGCCCGCTGACATAACTCCAAGAACTTTATTCTAATTACTCTTATTTTACTAATTTATTTTATTTCATCAAAATTTTAATTTTGAAAACTAACTTTTTCCTATAATATGCATGAGCGCACATACATAAACAGAGAAAGACAGATGTATTTCTGTATTTTTGTCAATACGTAAACACTTCAAGAAGATAATTTTTACTATCTCCAAATTTTTGCTTGATAGTACACTTGTAATAGGAACTCACATGCGTATCTGAGTGGGAATGGGACGAATCTTGGGCTGGTGTGGTGACACACAATCAGACCCCGGAGCTTCCTTCCCGTTTGAAGATTGTCACTCCCAATGGTTTCTCCATCTTCCTCACTTGTTGTGACTGACATAACAAGAGAGGTAATAGAGCCCATGTTGGCCATGTACTGAGCACCCATGTGCACCCATGTGGAGCCTCAAATTGGACCCGTATAAGCTGAGAGGTTCTGCCATCTTGTCGCTCTAGATGATTTTCACTGGTGCAGCAGAGCAATCACATATCATTTCTTACCTTGTTCTTCATGAATAAAAATCCGGATGCCTAGGGTATGTCTGTGGCGGGGTAGTTCAGCCTTAGAGGTATGGCTCAAGTTTCGGTCTTTTACACTCAGTAATAACCTCCCGTGCTCATCCTCATGGAATTTGTACGCCATCACTATGTCATAGCCCATTAGATTGTTGATTTTCTTGACTAAAACATCACAAAGTAGAGAAATGTTGCCACTAGGCATGAATTGGAGCCTGGAAATGGCTTTGGCTACTTTTTTGTATGACTTGACAGCACCAGCAGCTGTGACAGGAACATCAACCAGGTTCAAAGGCTCCAAATCGATAACAAAACCGACATCAATTTTGTTTAGAATTGCATAAAAGGGCTTAATGGAGCTGCTAGAGTGAACCAAAATCGAATTGAGAAGTGAAACCTCCTCCGGGAAAGACGCAACCTTCTGTAAAGCGACAACACTCTGCGACCGGAAAAACGAACGGTCATCACAGCCAAGGGCTAGTGGGCTCTCGGACCGCTGGTCAATAGAAGGAACAACATGTGGCATTAGATCGAGCATCTCGGGTGTGTTTTCACTGTAGGCCAGCAGGGCTAAGGAATCAGAGTCCACGGCGAGGAGACAGCCGAAAGGCTAAATGAGCTGGTTGTGCTGCATCTGCTCGAGTCCTCAGTTGTTATCTGAGAAGAATAATTTGAAATTTCAAATTAATACATAGATGAATTAATAAAGCTTTTCTAGAAAGGCCTTGACATAATTCCGTACACTACACGTCTTGACAATATTAAATCATCAACAACAAAGTCATTTCTTCGCACTAAGTTTCTTCTTCTTCTCTTTTCATTCAATGCATCGACCCAAAGCGTGCATTCTCCTCTAAACTACCCCTAAAATCTCCAACTACTACAACAATCCCAGTTCTGATCTCTGAAAACACACCACCAGAAAAAGAAAAGAAAATATAATGGCAGATCTTACTAAGATACTTGTTTCCTGAGTCATCACAAGACAGACTCCAAACACCTAATTATCGCACCCTTTGAAACACAAATTGTGCATGATATGCAATGCTTACAACACAAATCTTTCATGAAACCTCTCTCTATATTGAAGGTTTTCCAATCCGAGCAACATAATCACTATTGCAAATGGTATTTTGGTTCGTACCTGAGAATGGGGGAGCGACTGTAGAAGCCCAATAGAAAAGTTAAGGTGCGGGAAGAGAACATAGGACCAGCACGAGCACCGCCATGGCCGCTTGGTAACTGATCCATTAAGCAATTAAGGGGAAATGAGTTTTGACAATCAAAGAGAGAAGCCGGATGACCAAGGGGCTGCGATCCGGAGCATACATAGGTGCAAGTGGGAGGCCGAGGTGTGAGCCATAGAGTCCGAGAAAAGGGAGAGCGTGGAGCGGCCTGTAGGGTGCGGTTGACGGAGCAATCTACGATTTTATGAGGGGAAGGGGTAATCGAGCAACACAAATTTTCCTTTTTGTTAAGCGCTTCAGCGACATTAATTGCTTCAACTGGAGAAGAAATTAGAGATAGATCGTTAATGATTTATTTTCATTAATCTGAGTCTTATAATAGTTAAGGATATTTAGGTCATTTCACTTTAAATAATAACATTACTGGACACCTCTTATCCATACGTTCTTTATAATATAGTATAGATATAGATAATATAGTATAGATAAAGCTCGTGAATTAAACACTTTTTGTTAGCATTTTCACAAATCAAAATTTAGTGAAGCTTAATAATAGTAGATCTAAACTTGGAACAATAGCAAATTGGAGGAAGCGACAAACAAATAAAATGTACCACGCTACCAACATGATATTTCAAATATAGTTGACTTGCATCGCATCTCTATTTTTATTCTTGGAATATTTGGATATATATCCCTCAAAAGATTAGCGGAGCGTGCAAGCATGCAGAGCCCAATATGATAAGTATCCCTCCGTGGATCATTACGGCTCAATCAAAATTGGATCGAATTTGAGTTAATCTGATTTGAATTAATTTATCTCGATTTAATTTAATTTGATAATTAAATAAATTGAGTTTGAATTAAGATTGGTTCGGCTCATAATTCAACTCGACTTGAATAACAATAATTTATATTTTTTTTCTGTCGAACTCTAATCCGATAACTGCTCTCTTACCATCTCAGCGATTTAGCGGCATCTCTTCCTATCCGTGATTTAATTCGTATATTTAATTCAATAATTTTTTGCAATCCACCCATTTTAAATTAGACTATGCTCCTGAATGAAAGGTGAAAAAAAGGTCATGTAGTGGAAGATCAGGAAAAAGGAGGGTTAGTCTTCTAACCTCCGATTTGAGGTAAAAATTTCACTCAAAATCAACACGCTATTCTCCTCTTTATCCTTCTCACATCCCCTCTATCTTTTCCGATATTTGCTTGGGAGCTCGATGATGAAAGGTTTTCTCTCTTCTTTTTCTTTCTCTTCCACTCTGCCACATGCTCTATCCGACTCCGAAACATAACGTTAGTGGAGCAAAAATGTCATTGAAAATATTTCATATACTAATTTTATACAAATTTTTGTACTACTTTTATAAATGTACAAATCTTATAGTTTATAAATATATCAAATTTAATTGTCAAACCGAGTCAACATATATATATTTACTCGTAAACCAATTCATAAATTCATTTTTCTGCTCAGAATATTTTACGAACTCAACTCGATTCGAGTTATATTTTATGAACTCAACTTGCTTGAACTCAACTCGCAATCACTGCACCATGCCTACTGGCATTTAGAAAGAGTTTTCTCCTATCAAAATTGACGGTCCAGATCATATCATCGAAATTTACATTAAACTAATAATAACGAAGTAAGGAACTACGAAGATAGTTAGAGCATATTTTTATTTTAGTAATGAAAAAAAGAGAATTTGTAAGATTGGGCGTTTTTTGAGCCTAACTGGCCTGGATTGAGTTTCAAACTCGGTTCTAGGAGCTGAGAACGAGTTTAAAACTCGGTCCCAGTTTTTTTACGTTTTTGTGTATTTAAAAATTACAGAAAGCTGAGACCGAGTTTAAAACTCGGTCCAGACATCTGGGACTGAGTTTAACTCGGTCCCAGCTTCCTGCTATTATATAGCACACCCAACACCTTTCTCCTTCATCTTCTTTTAGCCAATCATTTATTCAAAATCGTCATTGTTACTGTTGTAAGAGCTTCCAACTGAAAATTTATTTTTCGACAGATCAAAAGACGATCCATATTCACCACTCTCGTCTCATCAACATTGTAAGTTTTTTACTATTTGGACTATTATTTGTTGATGTAAAATTAAAATACACTAACAGTAGAGTTTATTGTTTATACTGTAGAGACAAAAATATTGTTGATCAATGTGTATCATAGAGGTCAAATCCTGAACACTTCAACCGACGTGGGTTACAACATTCGTGCCGCGTGCACATTTTCTGCCGAAGAGACAATAAATCTTTGTGATTTGAAGAGGCAGATTCATATTAGTTTGGAGCTGCTCCCTAGACAATTCAACATCAGCATTAGTGCACGGATCAACACTGCACCAGCAGGTTTAGGTGATTTTTTTATAGCTTATTTAGGATTATTTCTGATGAAATTTGGGGAATGGTTAAAACAACAGCTCCGTACTAATTATCCGGGTATAAAACACTAGAGTTAGTAGTTGAATTTGAACCAATATCCAGTTTTTATAACTATAATCTGACTAGTATTCCTGAAAGTAGTAACTCAGTCATGGCTGAGGAAAAAACCCACTCCCGAGCTCAGGAGCAGCGACCATCCCGTGTTTTAGTACAAAATATGGATGTGGATGTGGATGAGGACGACGAAGAAGAAGAGTGACACCTGGATGTCGAGGAGTATGACATTCATGATGCAACATATATAAATATGGATGAAATTGATGATGCGATAGATGTCGAAGAAATAGTTAAAGAGTGACAAATATTTATTCTTTTCATCAATCGGGGAATAAAGTACTTATGTGCATAATTTACTGATAATACATCAATGTCGTATGCAAACGACCTTTATTTTCACAAACCATATAGAATTGATGAACAATTTAGTGTCGGTTAGCAGTTCAGTACAAAATCAGAGTTGAAATTGAAAATCGTTGATTTTCATGTTCAACAAATATAGAATTGGAGATAACAAATAGCAACAAATCAAAGTTAGTGATGAAATATAAAAATTTTAACTGTCCATGAAGGATGTATGCCACACCCAATATAACAGATATATAAGAGATCAGAACAAATCCGCTCGAGCACTCTTATTTTGGCAGTGCTACTAGGCGCAAATCGTAGTCAGATGACTTCTAGAATGATATCAAATATTATTAAGAATCGGTTAAAAGAGAACTTAGAAATGATAGTTAAAGAAGAAAGGGGTTTGGTTAAACAAAAGTTCCTCATAATACAACCGAGTTATAATAAATTATGGAGATAAGTGAACTGACAATTGCAGATCTTTTTGGTAGTTAGGAGAGGTCATACGAGATGCTTTCATCTTTGCTAGCAGGTATACAAAATTTCACACATGGCACAAAATACATCATAGAGACGGCGCCCTCAATAAAGTTTGGTGTTGAAATTTTTTATCGTGTTGCATGGGCATTTGGTCCGTACATTGCAGCATGGTCTTATTTACGATAGTCTTAACTATCGATGCTGGAATTTTATCGGATCAGTATACCGTAAACTATTTATGGTATATGATTATGATGCAGAGCAACAACCACTACAACTTTGCATTTGCTGTTGTAGCAGACGAGGAAAGTGTGGCAAACTGGGGTTGGTTCATGCGGTGGGTGCGTAAAGAGGTTGTCGGTCCTGGTAAAATTACCGTCATCTCAGATCAACATCTAGGTATGACGACAATATTTGAGAGATCGGATATTGGATAACAGAAATCAGCGAGGCTCGAGGCTGTTCACCATTATTATACTCAACACATTACACAAAATGTGTATAAAGATTATCATATGAAAAGAATAAATGTTCTTTTCAAACAAGTTGCAAGACATAAGAAATCATAGATGTACGAGGAATATATGAAAAAATTAACAATATTAGACCGGCATCCTATAAATTCATCAGAAAAACAGGAATCATGCAAGAAAATCTTCCAACAAAATAAGTGTCCAATAGAAGGACACAAAATAATAGAAACCGCAATAACTAACCCGCTGGAGCTGAGGAAGTGTCGATGAGGAATTCCATTACGAGGAGTTAACTCAAAAGCAAGTGGCTGCATTGTATCAAGAAAGATGGGCACAACATCTAGACATGGGTCTCAATCGGTGGGGAATAATGACAAGCAACGATTTAGAATCAGTGGATCTCCGGATAATTTTCGATATGTGTTATCATCGAGAACACGTGGCATAAATATGTTGAATGGTTCTATAAACGTCGAGAAGTTACAGCGGCTTGGGAACCCTAAGGTCCGGTGTTCTCCCAAAAGGTCACCGAACTGATAAAACATCGCGGTGATAAGGGGAGAACTTACGATGTCATATCACTGGATTGAGATATCAACAACTACGATGTTTACAACATAAATAAACTTATCAAGACGGTAATATTCTATACTTATATAATTTTTATGTAACTTAAAAATTTAAGCAATAATTTATAATTTCTATTTGAAATAATAGGGACAAATGTGTGAAATAAAATATGAGGTTGAATTAGCGATGATGAGAATTGGTAATTGTTGGTGTCAGAAACCATAATTGATCGGCATCCCATGCGACCACTTCCTTGCTATTTGTTCATTTAGATGTTGTATTATACTCGGTACATTAGTCCATATTATACCATCCATTACTACATCAACACATGGTCTGTTCATTGACGTAGTTATGGCAATAAACGAAATTGATCAATATACAACGGTCCGATCATTAGGTCGATGCAACAAAAATCAACAAACGAAGAAGAAAAAGATATGTATTCCAATGGTTATGGATGAAATGGAGGGTCGTATCAACAGGCTACGAACTCGAGGTCGAGCTCGTTCCAGCAGAGCATGATTTAGATTAACAGCGTGTTTATATTTTATTATTATATTTACCAGGGTATATGGATTTTAGTTGTTGTTGTAATATTTCAATTTGTTCGACACTATTTTTAGAATAATATATTAATCATGCTTATATTTGATTTTATAAAATATTATTTTAATTCTTATTGTAATATTTTAGATCAATCTACTTGACTGTCGTGTTTTATTTTTAATATAACATACAAATATAAAAAAAAATTTAGAATCGAGTTTAAAATTAGGTTCAGACCAGTTAAGCTCAAAAAAAGTCCAATCTTATGAATTTCCTTTTTTTTTTTTCCATTTACTAAAATAAAAAAAATGAGCTCAGAATTGTACGACAGTACGAGTAACATGTGCGTATTCCAGAGATCTCCGTATTCTATGTTGGTCAGAACAAATGCAAACGAAAGTAACCAGTAATGTCTAGCTACGACAATAAAAGAACTTCAACCTACTAATAATAAATCACCATGGCTCTCTTTTATTTTTCCTTTCCTTTCCTTCTCTTTCTCCTAGTTAATCTTTGTTCATGGCACCAACCTTTAGCCTTCTCTGATCAAGCCCAATTGCAAGGCATGGCTTGTTCAGTCTATTCCCACTGATATGCCCGAGCTTCGCCTTGTATCTGGTGTACTATCAACTGGTATTTTCCTCTAAATGTGTCTGTTGTGTGTTAAATATTGTAAGTTTGGTGGTGCCAGATTCTGTTAGCTCAAGGCCTTAAAAAGTTTTCCTCGGGATTTATACAGTGTAGAGTAAAGAATCGAAAAGATAGCTCAGCCTATTCGTAGAGTCAGATTATTGGGGTAATAGCTGCAAGGATGGGCTCCTCTATAAAAGTCTGACAAGTGTTTGCTGAATTGCTTGGGCAAATGGCAAATAGGCCTAATCAACCTTGTCACTGTAATTTAACCTAGGTTGGGTTAGTATGATGCTAAACGTTGTTAAGAATTTCTGTTAATATTTTTTTTTTTGGTGTTAAGCCAGGACTGCCTGGCTAATAGGCTACATTATCTTTGTCACAGAAAATAAATTTGCAGTACTTTGATTTTTATTTTTATTATAGGCGATGTACTTCAATGGCTAGCTGGGAATGCTACGAAGAGCTTGGATATGACAGTACAGTATTGGGAGCTCTTGGCTGAGCCAAATAATTCCAAATCAGGTGATTATGGCTATTCAGAAGCAGAAATGAAGAATTTTGGGGCTGATGTTGGCCACCGAGTATTCAAATCCTTGGTTGATGCAGCTAACCGAAACGTGGACATTCGGTATGTAATCAGCTAATTTGGTTCGGTACCTTTTGGTGCCACTATAAGGCAGGGAATCATGTTGACAGGTATGGACTTGATGTCAAAGTTCTGCTCATTGTCGTTTCTGTTAAGAGTTAGTGAGTTACTACACTGTTCACAGTAGGTGTTGTAATTAGCTAAATTTATGTACCCTTACTCTTTAGTTGTTAACTATGGTGACACATCTAGAATCTGTCACTTAATTATATTTAAATATTCATGGGTCAAATTGAGCCTTTTCACGTGATCCCCTACATAATTGTGGGTAGTTTGGGTACATTAAGCCCATTACCTTGCATGCTTGGTTTGAAGAGTCCGTCAGAAAACCTTTTATTCTGACATGAGCACAGGTGATGTAAAAACTTTGGCGTAAAATTAAGCAAGTCAACTTAGCTGTCTTAATTTTTCTGCAAGGCGACAAGTCATAAGTAACTTAAATTTGCTTTTCTGAAAAGAGCTTTCGGTTAGTATAAATATATAATTATTCAAAACATATTGCTTTTTAGTTGAGAAGTTTTTAAATTACCTTTTCTTATAATATATCAGTATATCACCAAGAAAGACGAAACATATATAAATTTTGTTTTAGAATGATTGAAGTGAATAGTTTCTTGAATAACCATTTTTATTGCAGAAATTATTCTTTTATCAAGAAAAAGACATTTGGGAAAGCTATGAAGTACAAGAGAGGTTAAAAGTATAATTTTCCTTACTTTATTTTCTAGAACATTTTGTTTTATAGGATAATACAACACTCCGGAGTTTACCCTAGTTACGTCCAAGAGGCATCAGACCTGGCAGCTGGCCACCCTAATGTGAAAAATGTAACTTTGTTACTTAGTAAATGGTGGGGTACTGGTATTGTGCATTGCAAAGTTTGGATATCAAATAACAAGGATGTTTATATTGGGTCTGCTAATAATGATTGGAAGTCTCTCACTCAGGTACAATAATTTACTGGTATTAGAGCTAATTGACATGTATGGTGTTTGGCTTTTCTCAATTTAAGCAATAAAAAATTAAGATCTTGAAGGATACCACAACTAACTGTTAGAGTAATTGAAATATGTTATCCAACTACATTTAGACGATACTAGGTTTTTTTTTTAAATAACTTAGATATCATGGGATTAATATAAAAAAAATAAACGATAATATCTAGTCAAATATGTAGTTATTAGGTTGGCCCTCCCTTCTCTTTCCTGTGTATCAGCATAAGTCGAGTATATACAAAATGCAGGCTTCATTTCACAACTTGGTAAAGCTATCTTACAATTCTATAACCATGCTGGTATTAAGGAACAACTGATGGGCACTTGTTTAAAGCAGCAGTCATAACAATTTATTTGTCTGTTTATTTATTTTTCTTTTTTAGGTGAAAGAGCTGGGGATTTATCTTGTTGGTTGTTCGAAGATAGCCCATTCTTTAAGGCATTATATGAATAATTTATGGACGCTTTCGACCCTTAACTCCACAGATTATACCAGAACCATTTTTGATAGCCAGTGGCAGGCTTCTAGAAAAGTCCCTTGCTGGTCAAACTTTATCCCCAAAGAGGAACGATGCAGGTACTCTATGGTTTTATCACAGATATGATATTTTAGCAGTTGCATACATGTCAAGCTCCAGTACTACATGCAGCTGAAATTTCTGCTGCACTCTCTATTGTAAAAATGATGTTTCATAATTGCCCAAGGATCCTTGTGCAGCAGAATATCAGACCCACTGAGATATCACACCAGTAAAGTTCTAATGAATATGCTTGCAACCTTGCAAGTATGTTTCTTAGTCAGTTTTGCTGATATGTTGTCTATTCTATTAATCATTTTTTAAGAAAGTTCTAAAACTTGAATGAATAGTTGGATCTGGAGCTGAATAAGATTATGACAGAACACATGCCTGACTTGACCAAATATGTTTGAGAAGTCAACTACTGTACTATCCTATTGGAATCCTAGTAGACCCATTGGCCATTGAACTGAACACAGGAAAACCTGCAACAAAATACACCAGAAACATAGCTCATCTGAAACTTGAAATTTGATCTGAATCGCAAACCCTAACCCAACAGACCATTCCAAGTTTCCAACTGAATGACATGGGGTCATAATTGATCTGAATCAGAAAACTAGCTGATTGTAAAATGTTCTTCTGATTACTTTCTGTGCGCAAACTCCAGATTAGCTGCATGCATAACCTGACATATAGATAATGTCTTTGCAAAGCCACCAAGCACCTTGCATGCTGTTCAACAAGAGAATGCATATTGTTCTGCTATACCAAAATTATCTTTCTTTAGAATGCCCCCACGATCCAAAATAACATTAGCAGCTGGATCAAAATTACCAAAATTACATTGTTCTATTTATATTAAAATTACCCTGAAATATCTGATCCAAAATGAACTGGACCCTGTCCCCTGTCAATTTGCCACCCAAACGGAACTGGCTGACCATTTTGTGACCTAAATAAATTGGCTAGAGATAGGAACTGTCAAATTGCGATCAGGTTAAAAGCTGCAGTTTCAAACAATAAAAAGAAGCCAGATCTGATTTGGCATAACTCCTGTTTAACTTTTTTTTTGTTGATCATGGAAAAAACAGATCACCTCTCCCTCCTGTGAGGCATATACCACATGTTAACGGTTATCCAATAATTGATGACCCAGCTACCTTCAACATATCCATTGAGACCCCTGGAGTGGATGCTTCTACTGCTTCAAATGACTTCAGTTACCTTTCATTTGCACCACCTGAGGTGAAATATAATCTTCTATGTTGACTTCAGTTTTATCAGTATATGTTTGGTCAACAAAGGTAGCAGCTCATTACATGCCAGTTTGGTCAGGTACAGTTACTCCAGTACCATTAAAGGCACTATTGTAACACGTGGCAGCTGGGTTAACACACCACTGGTATCCAATAATGATCTTTTACAATAACAATACCATACAACTATGGTGTCGTTTAATTAGTTTCTGTTTTGTGTAGCTTTTATTTCAGAAATTCCAATCAGATGAACAAGGATGGATCGAAACAATCACATCTGTTAAGGTTGGAGGAATAGTGCGTATTAGCACAATGGATTGGCTCGGACAGTCACAATTTGTGAATCCAATGATATTTTGGGATTCTCTATCTGCTGCAATTTCACAGGTATACCTGCTGAATCCTGAAAACCAAAACCTTGTGTGCACTTAATTCACTACAAATCTACCTAAGAGTTCTAATTTCAAAAGATGTTATGGCTGATACAACGTTTGCATGAATAATGCATACAAGTGTCGTACCTGGTCAGTGAGGCTACTATATTACATACTTGTACATGAGACCAGTACATTGACAACTTTCATACTCTTAGCATCTAAAGACTGTCCTGCAAATTGTTATAACAAAATTTCAATTTGATGACTTCACAAGGTTGTATTTGCAAAAAATGCCACGGTGCACCTTCTGACGGCACACTGGACCCACTCACCAGACGATGCTGACAAGTACTTGAAGAATCTGCTCTATACAAATGTTCTCTGTTCCTCCTCAAGTTACAACAACTGTGGAGGCAAACTTGAAATTCGATACTACATCGTTCCAGGCTATTATAAGACCGGCCCAGCTATAGTTAACGGTACATCAACAGGGAACCTTTATCCAGGCTACACCCGAGTCAACCACGGCAAGTATGCTGTAAGTGATGTGCGGGCTCACATTGGTACAAGTAATTTGATCTGGGACTACTTTTACTCTACAGCCGGGGTCAGTTTTGGAACATACAATCCCTCCATTTTGAAGCAAGTACAACAGGTGTTTGATGCAGATTGGAATTCACCTTATACACAACCTGTTCAACCATTAAGTGCTCAAGCATGAGGGGAAATACAAAAATGTATATTTTCTATTTTTTTTAAGGGAAATTTGCATTAGTTCTTTTGGGGAGCACTAAGAAAAATGATGTATTTTGGTTTTATTGCCACATGTCCTCATATTAATTTTCTGCAAGGCTATGCGACTCATGAATTTTGGAATGTCAGGTATAATTTTAATATCTTGCCCGCTTAGACTGAACTTCAGATTAACTTATTACCAGAGTATCATAAAGATAAACGTTTACAGTTCAAATTAATTTTGCCTAGCCAAGGAAAATATCCTCAATTGTTTGAGGATAAAATGAACATGAGAAAAGTAAAAAAATATGACTTCTAATTTCCAATCCTCTTCGCGTGCTATAACTAAAATATAAATTGCACGCAAGTAGTACTATCAGAATAAACATTGATGCCAGCAGAACTACATATTGCATTAGCTGTTTAGTTATAACTGCTTGAAAAAAGGGATATGTAATTGCTGTTTTGCTGAGGATAGTTTTTTTTTTTTAAAGTTCCGGTTCTTTTGGACTCTCCTTTGCGAAGATATTTTGCTTAACAAACCAGTTTAATATCTGTATCTCGACAAGAAGTTTCTAAATAAATGTTCCTGTTAATATAGTGTTAATGGAATAATGGATCTTCAAGCAGTGTGTATA
This sequence comes from Schoenoplectus tabernaemontani, assembly GCA_037127355.1. Taxonomy (NCBI): domain Eukaryota; kingdom Viridiplantae; phylum Streptophyta; class Magnoliopsida; order Poales; family Cyperaceae; genus Schoenoplectus; species Schoenoplectus tabernaemontani. The sequence continues at coordinate 16,328,370 of CM073750.1, read as the reverse complement.
CATTTCAATGATTTCATGCCATCTAAAAAAAGTTGCATTTAATATAACATTTTATTTATTTAATAGTATAAACGGACAAGACGAACATATATGGATATTTTGAAGTTATACAACTAGAAATTTGCTGATAATATCCAACCATATTAATTATTCACAAACTACGTATGCAAACTTCTCTCTCTCTCTCTATATATATATATAATACATAACATAATCTTTCTCAATTTATATTATATACAGATTTAAATAGTGATTTAGAGTCAATGTGCCGTATTGATGACGTGTTTCTGAATTTGACCGATACTTAGAGGATACAGTTGTTCAATTCAGTAGATTTCTAAACTTTTTGCTTATAAACAGTTTGATTATATATTAACCGGTGGATGTTTGTTGCATGTTATTTTTGTCTTTGGTCTTAGTACTAGATGTTACTTTTGTTTAGGGGATAATTTCTATGTTTTCTCTAGTTGACTATGTTACTTTGTAAGAACTGATGTGATGTTGTTTCTTAAAGGAAATAAAAATAGACATTTATCAAAAAAAAAAAAAATACACAACATAGATGCATTTGGGCATCGTCCATAAATTAATAATAAGATATGTAAAAAATTATCCACGGTGTTTTCACTTTGAACGGGGAATTAAGAAAAGTCATTTCAAAGTTGGTTCCGGTATCTACCTTTGCGTTACAAAAAACAAAGAAATAGTGCACTATTCTTATTTTGCTTTACCTCTCGTCACTCGGTAAATAGGAAAACAATACAAAATTCTCTCTGGTACTTTGATTTTAGGATGATACAGGGCATATCTACTAAATATAATTAAGAACAAACAAACAAACAGCATATCAGTATTTTCCATTCTGAAATTATTAATTGAATGTTGTCTGTTGTTAGTTGCTGGTAGCTATCAAGGTGTTTTCTACTCTATATTATTGCTGAAAGAAAAAATCGAGTGTAATATTTACAGTTCGGACTGCTGCTAATTAGATAGTGCAAACAAAGTATCAAACTTATAATGCTGATATGTTGAAATACTTTTAATGATACCTGTAAATTGTTTCAATCATCCATTTTCACGACTAATGCTTATGCCAAATTTATAAAATTTTACAAGATATATATTGGATAACTTTTTTACTGCACGACTTTGTACTAAATAATTACAGATTTTATAAATTTGCATGTAAACGCAACACTCTTAAAATATATTGGTTTTAACAATTTTGATACAATACTCTGATTTTTCAATAACGTCGATAAATTTTAGAACAAATTTAGTAATAAAAACGAAAGTATTTTATGTTATTTATGCGCCAACTTTTAATTATTTTTCAATATTTCTTTCACCTAATGCTGCTGCTGCTACCATTTTTGCGTCCTGTTTCTTTCAAAATGACATTTCGATAATATTTCAAGAGGCCGAGAGGGCCATGCTAGAGTTGTGAGCTGCTTCTTTTTAATTAATAAAACAAACATATAATTAATTAATTAATTTTTGAATCAGTAGTATTACTTTTTTAGTCGGCAGCTGCTAATGACAACCAGATCAATTTCAAGGGAATTTCTAGTCATAGAGTAGCTACCGTATTGACATATTTCTGTGTCGTCCCCTTCAACAGATCATTAATGGAAGTAGAGGCTCTGTGCATGATAGGTGCATTCTTAAAAAAAGCAAAAAAGAGAAATTATTCAGGAGTAAGAAAGATCCCTAGCCAACAACCAAAAGGACTAGAAAGAAAAACTCTTCTGGTTTCATTTATTCAGACGGCAACTGCAAAACAAAATCAGGAAAGATTGTGAAAGGGAAAGGCAACTGCTTTGATCAATTTAATAAAAAAATTAAATACGACCCTGGTAATGTCCTCTTTAACTACTTTGGATATCAACATTAATTTAAATATGTGATTTTTAGATATAGACAGTATTTCTTGTAGATAGACATATTATTTGCTTTTACATGATTTTATGGAGTTCTATTTTCTAAAAGTTGTAATTGTCTTTATCAGCCTAAAAGAGGCAAACAAAAATTAAAATATCTTTAATGATTTTTTAGTTGTAACAATGCTTTGAATATGTCCTCCAATAAGTTTGCTTAATAAAGATTAGTGCATGCTTTTAATGTTGTTCATTACTTCTTATATTTTTGACCTTTTGACTCTTGATTGACTCTTGAACAGTGTTCGTTGAGACGTCAAATGATTCTATAGTCCATTTACTCGCTACTAAATATATATCTATTTCATCAAGGAGATGATAGCATAATTATAGCAACAATTAAAGAAGAGGAGAAACTATTTTATTACTCAATTTAGAAAATTAGCCTTTATCCAAAATGGAACGGATCCTGTTTTCAGACGTAACGTTGAAATTAATCAAAGCAGAAAAACATACATACCAACTGAAACTTCTGTAACGGTCTCAGCATAATACGTAACTGACATCATTTATTAACTTAATTATTACAAGTACGTTCATTCACTCATTTTTTTTTTTTTTTGTGAGGATATTGTTCGACGGATGATTTCACTTTTAGTAAAGTGACATGTTAGCAAAATTTATTAGCAAGACCCAAGACCCTATCAGTCTATGACATTATATAATTAAATAGCATCATATGTTATTTTGTACTTACAAATTATCCGAAGATAATGAGTATGATATTGCACTTAACATATATGAGCATGAATTAGTTATTTATTGTTTTTAATTTATTTGACGATTAGATGACATAAGTTAGGTGCTAATAAAAATATACCTTAAATTGTCAGGTTTACAAACGTATAAACCTAACGATTGTAATATAACTAGGGTCGATACGAGGGTAGATTTTTATATTAAGTTATTTAAAATTTCTATTATATAAACAGTAGCAACTGGAATTAATAATATAATTCTAATTTATGCTAAAGTAAATGTAAATTTTAAATTAAAATATGTAAATAAAAAAGTTCAGAAAATAAATAAAAATATGTAAGGCTTTCAGGCTATTATTAAGTATAAATGATAAATTCATTCAAATAAAGTTGTTATTTTTTCATACAATTGTAATTGGATATTTCTCAATTCTAATATAGAATATGTCCACTTTGTGGTGCAATTATCTAAGGCAACTTCTGTTTTGTGATTGACTGAGTTATATACTCGAGCCATCGAATCCTCTAATGAACTCAACAACAAGATTCAAACCTTGATCCTCGAAGGTATTAAGACATTTAATGAAACTATTTTTCTAAATCTCGGTACTTAGTCTCAAACCTAAAATTTTGAATACAAACATCAAATTGATCAAAGCAAAACAATCATTGAAATTATCAAACATGCAATTCATCACCAAATTATCATATCATACATAATTAATTCACAAACAAAGATCAAAGCAAAACAATCATTGAAATAACAACATAATTTGAATCAAAATAATATAAGTATCAACTATATGCATTAAATCCTAAAGATGGTAGTTTAGCCTTCCATAAGGCAATAAACAATATGAGAATCAAAAAAATGATATACATAAGAGAGAGAGAACAAGTAAGAAAGTTTGAAGAAGAAAGAGAGAAGTTTTCTATCTATAATTTTGAACCATCCAACTTTTCTATATTTTTTTTGCCTCTTTAATGATCTATTTCAGTTATAAGGCCCTAATAATTGTGTTTTTCTCGTTGTTAGGAGAGAAATGAGTTTAAGAATACTGAAAAACTCCAAGTGGTTTGCTTAGAAACTATAAATAACTATCGAGAGTCAGACTGAAACTGAGAAGGCCACGTGCGAACCTAAACCGAGGCTACACGGAAGGTCCAAAAAATAGCTCCTTTGTGTTTAGCTGCATGCCACCTTGTTCTTGGGTTGGATGGAGGCCCGATGGTCTAAATGTCCATAATTTCATTGTTTCTCATCCATTCTTGCTCCAAATCACGTCTAATTCGTTCCATTTCTTTTCTCCTGCATTAAACATTGAATTTTGGACATTAAATTGATCTTGAACCCTAATTTAGTGAAATTAATATTTTTGATCAAGTTTTTTAAATTCAACTCTATAATTTTTTAAATAATTGTATATCAATTTGGCTCTTATTAGCTCCCCTAAGCTTAAGCATTTGCTTGTCCCTAAGCAAAGTCATCTCGAGAGATAATATATGACTCAAAATTAATCATTATAACTAAAAAAACCTAAAATGAAATGTTTAGAAAAATGTCCCAAGTAAAAAAAATTAAAATCAAATACAAGTATCTTTAACTTTTATAAGGAAATGCAAGGAAATTTTGAGTATGTTTTAAAGGTTTTTGAAATTCACAAACATATAAGGGAAAAATAAAGTACATTATGTACTTTATAAATAAATAAAAATTACACATATACCTTTGTGCGACCCTTTTTCGCGCGCTCCGCACCACTATGGCAATGAGATGCGGAAGAAGGACACGAAGATCCATCCCGAGCGTGTATTTGTTTAACGCCGGTTGAACTCACCGCTCAGACTCGTTGTGATACACATTCAGGGGGTTTTTATTAATTGGGGATCCTTTTAGATTCCGATGGGCGCAAACCCCCACCGTTAATTACCCTAGGCTACTAACCTCGATGCACCTCTGGATCTCGAAAGGGAAAGTAAATATTATAGCTAAATGATAATCAAGTTATCGAGTGGTCAAATACTTCGGTGATGGGATCACTAAAGCACCATGGACTTACTAATAGATTAGTCCAGTGAGGAAGGAATGAAAGAGAAGACGAACTTACCAACACATCAGTTCTATCTTCAGGATACAGTGCAAATTGAATCTACAAACAAATCGATTCAACTTACGTAGGGTGTTGAAAGACGAACTTACCAACAATCAGTTCGAGATTCTTAGAAATATGTGAAATAAACTTACAAACAGATTAGTTCAAATTCAAAACAGATAATAGATGCAGATACAGATGAACTTACTACAGATCAGTTCATTGAGACATATAACAGAGGTATAGATGAATTTACTACAGATCAGTTCATGAATGCAGGTAAAAAGGGATATAGGTGAACTTACTATAGATCAGTTCATGAATGCAGGTATAATTTAAATTGAATCTACTAACAGATCGATTCAACCTACGTGGAGTGTGGAAAGACGAACTTAATATAGATCAGTTCGCTGATTGATGACAGATACAGATGAACTTACTAACAGATCAGTTCATTCTGTGACAGGGAAAGATGAACTTACTACATATCAGTTCAATCTTTACAACTCTGAGAGACAATCTTACAAACAGATCAGATCAATCTCTACGGAGGAATAAAATATGAGTCTACTAACAAATCAACTCGATCTTGATTGATCTAGAAGATGAACTTACTAACAGATCAGTTCAATCTTAACTAGTCAATGACCAATCACACAAAATACAACTCGAAGCACTGAGCCGGTTGATCTTGAGGTTGGTGAATCAGAAGATGGGTGGATATGGCCCACTTGTTCATCTTGCTGATCTTCTAGATCATGAATTCTAGGCACTGAGCAGATTCATAGACCTAGGAACACTTATGAACATAAAGTCAAATATGAAGCGCTAAGCCAGTTCAACGTTGAGGCATGTGTGTTAGTGAATAAACATACAAACAGATCGGTTCAATTTCACCGTTTAGAATATGAACCTACTACGGATCGGTTCAATCTCGTGGCTTGAGAGATGAAGATGAACTTACAAACAGATCAGTTTGATCTCATGGATTAGAAGACAAACTTACAAACGATCAATTTATTCTTGCTAGCATGTCAAGTCATGAACAGTGGTTCAAACATAGAGTCAATAGACAGTGGACATAGTCCCTACAATTATCCTATTTGACCTTCCAAATCATGAATTCTAAGCACTTGGCCGATTCATGAATTCAGGGTTACCTTGTATACAAAATTAGACTCGGAGCCCTTGGCTGGTCTAATATTGAGGCATGTTCGTTAGAGAGTGAGTTTCTAGACAATTCAACTCAACTCATCTAATCTAGTCAGATCATGGGCTTACAAACAGATCAGTCCCATATCTCTGCACCACCACTAGCCTTGGGAGGTAGCCATTGCATTGATGATCGATGAATCATCAATCTCAGTATCATGATGTCACCTCTTCAGACATCATAATGTTCTTCTTTGAGGTCAACACACTCGTTGTGTTGATGTTGCAGTCTCAGATGTCTTCTCGATAAGCGTCGGATGTTCTTGTCCTAACCATTATTAAATGATTATTTTGAGTGCTGCATTACTTGTATAAAAATACTCTGTTGCTCTACACCTCTTGTGTGAGATTATTAAATCACCTCTAAAATGTAAAAGAATTATTGCATTATTATTGACTTTTATTGATAAGATAATACCATTTATGATCATCTCAATTACAAAGGTGAATTTATTTTTTATTTCTAACTCTCTTTATTTTTATAGAAAAAAATAATAATAAAAAAATAGTTGACTATTATTCATAATTTTATTTAGATTTTTAGGATTTTATAATAACTAAAATAGCAAGTCAAAGCTTGATCAAACAGAAAAAACAAACAAAGTCTTTTTACTTTTAAATTGTTTCTATACAGTAAAATTCTTAAAATTGAAATATTTTTACATAGAAAAATACTATGAAAAATAAAGAGTTTTTAGAAATAAATTTGAGTCAATTTGAAGTTTAGAAACACTTTCAAATGATTTATTTATTCTTTATTTTTAATTTTCTGTTATTAATTGTGAATTGGGCTTCAACAGTTGGGCCAATTTTATTTTTATTTTCCTTTTCTTTCCTTTCCTGGTGAATTGGGCCCAAGCCCGGTGCTGGACCAACCTCTTCTACAATTCAACATCAATTATTTGGGCCGTTAGATTCGCTTTGAGATCAGTTCTCGATAGATGGACGACACAGATGTGTCCTTTAATGTTTACTTAACTACCGACTTACAAAAGTCGTCGGATCTCTTTGAGATTCACTTAATCGTACTGAGATCCGTCTTTGTGCATTAAAGTTCGTGCAGAGATTCTCCTTCATCCCCTCTGTCAACTTCTTCATTGAGATTCGTGTTGTTGCACTTCGGGCGATCGGAACACCTGATCGGCGATCGGTCATCACCCTCAACATCGCCTTACCTGAGGGAGTGTGATCTTACTATCTTGAAGATCATCGATTGGATTGCAGTGTAGCTCAGTACCACTTCGGTACAGCTTGCGATTTGGTACCGATTGCTTTAATCGTTGATTCTCATCAAATTGACGATCAATTTTTACATATTCCTTTGGATTATTCTTCGTTGATTGACTTTCTACTAATTTATCACTTTAATTTCTTTTTAATTTTAGCTTTTCCTTGTCAATTAGTCTTGGTACTGACTGGTACCATGCAATTTGGTTCAATCAATCGAATTCACTCTGAATTGTGCTTAATTTTGGCAATGTCTCTTCACTTACACATACAACACTGTTGCATTATCATGTTCAAGTCATCAATTCAGTCTCAATATACTAGTATTGATTTGAATTTCGATGATGATCATGTCGGCTAAATTGGGAGGATGGAGACCCTTCTACTAGTTGCTTGATCCATCAATCAAGTGAAGAATGAGAGGTCTACAAGGGACCTACTACCAATATTGTACCCTTAAGCCCATTACCTCAAGATGAGCAAAGAAGGAAAGGTTGAAAAATCGATTTAGACTCAAAATTTGAATGTTTAAACTCGGTTTTCTGATATTATTCAAATAATCACAATGATTTACTAGAAATTAGACTTGTGACTAACAAGATTAAAGATCACAAAGTGAGAATCAAGAAAGAAATCAAAAGAACTCAAACTCAACTGGAAAATTCCAATAGCAACAAGCAATCCGATTTATTTAATTGCAATCAATCAAGAACTTACACTTTACATTCATCTTACCTAGTTGAGAATGCACAAGAGTTGTTCTTTATCTGATCTAATTGAGAGAACTGAGCTTGATAAGCTAGTTCTACTATCAATTGATTGGACTTCGATCTTGGAGATGATTTGCCCTATTGAACTCTTATATCTCTTTCCTTGTAATTGCTAGTGTATCTCTCTCTCTCTCTCTCTCTCAATTGCTAGGATTCAGAATTCTCCTCCGTTCTTCAATCTTGAGGGGATTGTATAAGCTAGGGGTGTAGATTTTACTAAATAGTGATTGGTTGGGTGATTAGTGTTTGGATCACGGTTTGGACTCAATCTCAACCCTTACTTCAGTTTAAATCGATGGATAAGATACATTTGTACTTTCTAATTACTTAACTAAGTCAACCCTTGGCAGTTAGGCCGTTTTGAGTTAGTTACACATATTTTCTTATTTACTCCTTTTCCACCCTCACGAGTTAACTGCCCTTCACTCACTTCTAGCTATTTCTAAAACCTTCTCAATGTCTGGTAATCGTCAGGGACCCCTCCTAGACCATATAAAAGTCTCTGCATAACTGGGTGCTTGTCTTTTCCTATTTGAGCCCGATTTTCACTCAATCACTATTGATGTCACCTCTTCATCAATTCATTCAATTGTAAGCTCTTCTAGTCTCCTCTTAATCCCAGTAGTTGATATAACTTGTCCTTTACATCACTCGTGTACTCCAGTGTCAAGTCTGAACTCACTACTTCTCCCCCGATTGGTGATTTGGTGAAATACTATTGCAAAACTTCAAAAGGTGTTGTCTTTGCACCTTGAGAGTATCGCCTTAGTAAGGGAAAGTTGCATGCATAATTAATTTCACCTTTGCGAGTTTATAAAGGTCAGTCCCAATTTTGACTTTGTTGACTGCTCCAGGTCAATTCTCTTCATTCCTTTAGCAATTGCTAAAATTTCTAGTCGATACATGCTCTAATCCGTGTTGTGCATCTCTCTATCGAAGGAATTTGAAGAATTTTACTGTCTCTAGTTCATTTATCCATGGCGTCTCGCAATCAATCACGCGGAAGAAAGAGAAGAAGAGGAAGAAAGAATGAAGAAGGCGCCTCTGGAGGGGATGATCTCGGCGCATGCGAACCGCAGCAGGGTGGGGCCACCGCCAGAGGGACAATGCGCAAGGATCAAGTGCGCCTTTCTTTTTCCTTCACTTTATTTAAATCTCAACTTTATTTGAATGGGCTTGATTCACCATATTGCCGTGCACCCCTACCTTGTAATGCTTACAACATTGGCCCACTTATCATATTTTAATCTTGTAATTTAGTTAAGTTTTAGGGTTTAATCAATATTTAGCCTTAATTAGGTCTCACCAGTCAATGATACATGGTTTAGGCTAATGACTTTCACGCAGTCAATTGGGGTGAGATGTCACCAATAAGACAGTGACATGTGGCAGATATGTTTAATTGTGTATGGATTGATCTGTTGATGTGTGTTGCCTAGTGTGCTGTGCCATGTGGCATGGCCTGCTGAGGTGACCTTATCACCAATTGCCACGTGGCATACTGGTGGGGCCCACTTCCTGGTTGACTTCACTGGTGTGGGGCCCACATGTGCTGAGGTGACATAATAGATGTGTGTCACGTGGCACATGCTGCTGACTTGGCCCATTCTGTCATATGACACACCTTCTCTCCTCTGTTGTTTTATATATTCTGTATTTCTTGTACCCAGTTTGCACCCAAAGAAGCCTCTGTCCCCAAGTTGTACCTAGAGTTGCCTTGATTAAATCTCAGCCCTCTATTGATCTGATTTTATTCTCCTAATTTATTTTAATAGCTCCTTTCATCCAAAATCATGAAATTTTTATCAAAATTCTCTAAATTCATGATGATCATCTTTGTATTTTTTAATTCTTATTTTAACTTTGTTTCCTTGTGCTAAAAATTTCTTGATCAAGAAAACCCTATTTTTTCTGAATAAATCCTAATTTCTCAATTATAGCTCAATGTCTCTGCCAAATAAATTCTCTTGCAGAAACCACCCTAATTAAACACCAATTAGACTTTTGTTGATGTTTATTAAGGTTTGATTTGACCAACAATTGATTACTTGTCAACAATTGATATAAATCCAAACTTGATCAGATGTTTACAACATTGGCACCTGATCAGTCTTGTGAAATTGACTTTCAATTCACTTGTATGAAAACAAAATCACATTGAAATTTCTTGTGATTAGTTGTATCAAATACTGGTTTGGCATTGACATAGTTCTTGTATAGGGATTGAATTATTTCAGCTCTTAAATTTGTTCTGAGGGTTAGTCTTGCCTTTTCTTGTGTTTCTTCCTTCAACATTTTAGGGTGTTTACCCTTGAAAAATCTCAAGGATGAAGCAACTGAACAATGAAAGATAAATATCAATTATCTATGGTAAATCATGAAAAAGAGGGACCACCACCAAGGAGAAGTCGCTGCTAGAGCTCCGAGAGAAGTCTATTTGTCCCACAAGGAAATTTTGGGATAAAAGGCAAGGGTATAAATATCCCACTATCCACTGTCCACTCGGTGTGGGTGACAGCCGAGAGACTCAAGAGAGAAGGGAGATCTCTTGGGTGTCACCCATGTGATTATTTTTCTCTGACAAGTGGGACCTATCTGATAGTCCCACACAAGCAGCTTCAACAACCTAAACCTAGCATATCCACTAAATCTAATCAAGTCGGAACAAGGATTAAGCATTAATCCCACAAGGAAATTCTAGACAAGGGCCAAAGGTATAAAAGCCCTGCCACCTCATGTTCATTCGAGGTGGATGACTCTCAGGAGATTCAGGGGAGAGATCTCCTGAGGGGTCATCCATCTGATTATTGTTCACTTACAGATGGGTACCACACCTCAGTGATAGACATCAAGGGAAGTCAAGATCAAACCCTAAGAATCAACCCTCAAATCAAACCTTAGAGCAAACCCAAAGAAGTGAAGCAATACAATCCATGTACAACAAGAACTGTGTCAATGCCAAGCCAATATTTTGATACAGCCAATCACAAGAAATTTCAATGTGATTTTGCTTTCAAGGCTGACCAGGTGTCAATGTTGTAAATACCTGATCAAGCCAAGATTTGTGTCAGCTGTTGATAAGTAATCAACTGTTGACCAAATCACTTTCATGGATATGGATTGAAAATCAATTTCACAAGACTGGTCAGATGTCAATGTTGCAAACATCTAATCAAGTCTAGATTTGTATCAATTGTTGACATGTAATCAATTGTTGATCAAGTCAAACCCTAATAAGACATCAATACAAGTCTAATTGGTGTTTAATTAGGGAGGTTTCTGCAAGAGAATTTTATTTGCCAGAGACACTGAGCTACAATTGAATTTGGGATTAATCTAGAAGAAAAACATGGTTTTCTTGGCAAATAAATTTTTAATATAAGGAGACAGGGGCAAAAGTGGAATTAAAAATTACAGGAGTGATAATCATGAATTTAGAGATTTTTGATGAAAATTTTATGATTTTTGGATAAGTGAAGCTATTAAAATAAATTCAGAGAAGATAAAACATATTAAATAAGCATATCAAGGGCTGAGATTTGATCATAGAGCTTCTTTGGGTACAACTTGGGGACAAAAACCTATCTGGGTGTAACTTGGGGACAAGAAGAGTGCCAATTCAAAAACCCAGTTACTGTTACAATGCCACATGGCAGCCCATGATTGGGCCAGCTCAGCAATTGAGTGCCACGTGGCACTCTCTCATTGGTCCACGTCAGCAAGTGGGCCCCACCCTGGCATAAGCCACCTGACAAGTGGGCTCCCACCATAGTGCCACGTGGCAGTCAACCAATGGTCCACCCCACGACCATGTCATGTGGCAGGCCACCATTCAGCCACGTCACACCATCCAGAGACATGTGGCCGGTCATACTGGGCCACATCAGAGGCTACATCAGCACTAGTGCCACTTGGCAATGTGTGACTGGTGCACAACAGTAAGAAGGGTGCCAAATGGCAACACCTAAAGAGGTCACCTCATCACAGGCATGCCACATGGCAACACATGATTAGTCCACCTCATCCATGTGGGCCCCACATGAAATAAAATTACTGACGAGTGGGCCCCACCTGTGACACGTGGCATCACTGGATTAGTGCCACATCACAACCAATAGAGGCACATGGCTTCACCTGCTAGTGCCACATCAACATCAGAACACACTTGGCCCTATCTAATTGGTACAAATCAGCACAAAAGTACACAAGGCTTCATCAATCATTGCCACATCAGCACATCATTAGCAAACTATTAATACATAAGCATGTTTCTTAAACACACGACCCTATCAGACTTTGCTAACTCAGCTTTAGTAGTCTAATCAGAATACTAATCAATTGCAAGCTAAACCTATGAACCATGACTCAAAGGGCTGACAGTGGGGCCCAGCTGGTCAAAGTAATGAGAATAGGCGCAAGAGTAAAGGTATAAACCAAGTCCATCTAGCCTACCTACTCAATTCAAAGCAGTCAAATTTAAAAGGGAGATGAGAGGAGAATGAACCTAGTTCTTGTGAGTTGTCTCGCTGCTCCTCTCTTCTTCTCCGCTTTGGCTCACGTGCGCCAGACGCATCCACACACGAAGAGGAGCTCTCTCCCTTCTTCTTCTTCTCGCCATTGCCCGATCCAAGCACAGTTCGCGCTTTCCTTCTCCCTTGGCGTCTCACCATAACTAAAGGTGATCTAAATGAGTAGCAACGATTAGATAATGAGATAAGAGATGCTACCATATCAATTGAGAAGATGAGATGAACAGAAGGCGAAATCGAGCTAGTACCGAAATCGAGCGAAAGAGAGAAATTCAATTGGTGCTCCAGAGATCGAATTGCGTTGCAAGGTGAATTCTTTGAGGCAAGGCGACACTAATGGAGGTGAATTGGTGAGTCAATTGGATATATAAGTTGTTAATTTGGCTAAAAGTTGAGAACGAGATAGAAGTGAGCTTGGAGAAATTGAAGTTAATGAAAGAGTAAAATGGCGTTCAAGCTAGCCGTGGAGGGTTTAAATAGAAGTTGGCAACTCAGGGCCACTTACTAGTCGAAGAGCACAAGTAAATGAGAGTTGGAGTCAACGAAATCACGGCACAATCAAAGCTATAACAGAAAATGGTTAAGCAATAAACACAAACTCATCACAACCGTTCAAGCATAAAGAGTGAAGGGTGGAGATGCATCTAAGCTGACAATCCAAGAGAAAAGTGATCTACCAATCACGGCCAAGAGGGTGGCCGGTTCTGGCCTATATAAGTTGATCAATAAAAAAACACAAAAGAGAGAGACACAATCAAGAGGGGAGAAGTCGGCATAGAGCAAGCGCGCACACACACACACACTCACTAGTGACTACTCAGTGTAAAGAGAGAAAATTACGAGATTAAGCAAGAGATTCGATCAATTTGTGCTACTATTTTGAATCTGAAGGTAATTGGCCATGGTGACTATTCAATAGGCATTTCTTTGCATTTCTTTCTCTGGAATTGAGTCTAAAGCATCCAATTCATGCTTGTTATGCAGTTAGTTGAATTTCTTTCTAATTCTTGCTATTTTCTTTTGCAAATTAATTCTTTCTTCTATCTCTTTACTGGTTTTTTTTTTAAAGAATCTAGATTGACACTAATTGATTGAATTCGGTGAGCCACTGGCCCAATCACGAGGTGATTGGTGAGCCTTTAGGCCTGAATCAGTCGTAAAGATCATGAATTTGTAATTTGTTCGTTACTATGCTAATTCCCTTTGAGAATTTTCATCAATTTTCTTATTTTTATTTGCTCGAAACTAAGAGGTATAAGTTCATCACCTTTTGATCATCTTGATTGAGTCACTATGATTGATTAAGAGTAATTCAAGTTGTGTAATTGCATTATAAACATATTGATTCTTATAGAATCAGTATATCGTCGATCGATAGAAGCTGAATTAATTGACATTCTTGAGAACTTAGTGAGCCACTGGCCCTAGTTGAATCTGGGTGAGCCTTTAGGCCTGAGGATGATAATGTATCGTGTTAATTCAGTGAATTTTGAGAATTTTGCTGAGTTTGGAATCGATATAAATCGATGTCGCGCACAGTTAGTTGAAGTCACGCTCTAACATCATACACTTCAGTGAGCCACTGGCCCTAACCTAAACTAGATGTGCCTTTAGGCCTAAAGATCATCAATCAAGTGTGCAAATCTAGTTAGCACCTTGAATTGAGACGAGATTGAGGCCGGTACTAATCGGTATCGTGCGTTATCAAGTAATATTGTGCTTCAACATGGCAGAGAGCAAGCAATAACTTCTTTTTTCATCCTAGATTACATCAACAAGTCTAGGCGACACTTATATTGAGCTTGAAATTATCAATAATATTGATTAAATTCATCGAATTTGGTAAGAAAATCAACTCGGTACCAATCCCGAATGGTACATCTCAATCCAGACAATGACAACGTCAACCATCGTATGGATCTCCGATCAGACGCCATAAAAGGACTCACTAAGGTAAGGCGACTCTAGAGTACCAGCCTGATCGGAGGGGAGGAGCTCTGATCACCTAGCACGGATCTTGAAGCATCGATAAGTCAGAAGCTTAGAAGAGTTCTCTTGCACGACTATTGAAGCGCTCGCGAATCTTGAGAACCATCAAGGGATAAGATCCGTCAAGAGTTAAGGAAATCAAAGTCTGGAAAGATCTGGGCCCTAGATCTGTTAAACATGCATCTCAGTTAAATCTAGCGGCCCATGTGTAATAGAACATTTAAATAAAACTCTGCACTAATCTTAGAATAATCCAACGGCCCAAATCAAAGGCAGCCTTTAAATTGCGACCCAATTAAGAATAGGCCCAACCGTGAGAAATAAAAAGGGAAATTAAACTGGGCCCAACTGTTAAAAATAAAAAGAAATTAAATCTCGGCCCAAGAATCAATTAGGCCCAACTATCAATAAATAACGGAAAATAAAAAATAAAGAGTAAATAAATCATTTGGAGGTCTTCCCAAGCTCCAAATTGATTCAAATTTATTTCTAAAAATTTCTTATTTTTCATAGTATTTTTCTATATAAAAATATTTCAGTTTTAATAATTTTACTATATAGAAATAATTTAAAATAAGATGACATTGTTTGCTTTTTTCTGTTGACCAAGGTTTGACTTGTTATTTCGGCTATTATAAAAATCTCAAAAAGTTCAAATAAAATCCTAAATAATATCCAAGTTATTTCCTATTATTTTTATGAATAATTTTCTACAAAAAAATTAATTTAAAAAATAATAAAAATAAAATCCTATTATTTTGGTTATTATAAAAATCTCAAAAATTCAAATAAAATCCTAAATAATTGCCAACTTATTTTCTATTATTTTTGTGACACATTTTCTACATAAATAAGTAGAGTTTGAAATATAAAATATATAACAATAATAATATATATATATATATAAAATAAATAATAAAAAAATAAGGAATCGTTATATGGTTCACCATAGCGTTGAACGCTTCACGAAACGTTGGCAACACTTTGACTATTCTCTGACAAGTAATGTGATCTAAGGAATCATTGTAACGATTCCTTGAATCGTTATAACGATTCATCAAAACGTTGAACGCTTTACAGAGCGTTAGCAACGTTTTGACTATTTGACCAACTTTTTGACAAGTCTGCTATCTTTTGTGAAGCATTATAACGATTTGTTGAAGTGTTATAATGGTTCATTGAATCGTTATAAGATTCCTAAGGTGATGAATGATTAATAAGGTGGTGATACACCTTGTTGACTGCCTATGAGACATCACAATATGGTAGCTTCTGAACTAGCTTGTTTAGGGGCTCATTCTCTAACAAATTTGTCTCAATATTAGACAAGCCGGGGCTCCGAGTCTAATTTTGTCCGCAAGTTAACCCTAAACTCATGAATCGGCTAGGTGCTCGGGATTCATGATTTAGAGGTGATTAAATATGCTTACACAAAGGGGTGTAGAGCAACACAGTGATTTTGCACAAGTAATGCAATATTCAGAATAGTCAGTCGAGACAAGAACATCTTGACGCCCGCCAAAAAGATGACTAAGACTGCGACATCAACACAAGCAAGTATGTTGATTTCAAGAGAGAAGAACATCACGATGTCCAAAGAGGTGACATCATGATGACTCTGTGTCATGAACAAGTAATTCATGACCAGTCACACTAGTAATGTCACACCCCAGAAATAAATTGAACGGATTTGGGGTGCTAAATCCCGCCACGTACGCACGACGAGACGTGCGTACGAAAGGCTAAGTGAATAATAATAAAGTAAATCCCAGGATAAATAAAACAATAATAATAATACAAAACAAAACAGTCCGAATACACGATAAATACAGCCGGACACCGTACGGGGGCTAACTCCATCGGAATGGGTAGCAAAATCTCTCAAATAAAGCCCAAAGAAAGAAACAAAAAAACCCGATGCCCGATAAGCCCTAATCAACTACCCGTCTCACTGTGCTGATGCGGCGAAACACCTCTGATATCACGCAGGACTGTCCCTAGCACTCGCTCCAAGAAAATCCCGAACCTGAAATACTTGGATCCCACAACCACCGTGGAAACGTGAGAAATTTTAAAAATTTCTCGGTACGGATTTAGATCCAGCCTTAAGATTTGATCTTCTTTCCTAGACTGGACCCAAATACCGATACCGAATTTAAATGCAATGAATTATTTTAATATATGTTAATGTATTATTATTTTATACATTTCGAGAACACCTCTACATGCATGGCATGAAATGACAAATAACCCCGAAAGAGAAAATCAGTGGAAATAGTAATATAATATAAAATATAAGGTACGAGAAAACATACACCCGAAATAAATATCCCAATTTGCAAATCACCAGATCTATCCCAAGCGGGCGCCACCAGCGTCCCAACTTACGAACTTGGGCCTTGCCTAAGCGGGCGCCACCGGCGACCCAACTTACGAACTTAGGACTTTATGTTTATGCGACGCCAATGCGCATAAACGGCAATTCGGCTCCCGAGGCGATAACGCCCTAGGAGAGTGAGCGTGCATAAGCACGTACTCTGGTCTGCTAAATCTGGTAATTCACCTTACAAAATAAAAGCAAACGGATAAATATGTCTTCAGTGGCCATATCGTCAAAATGAGATAACTACCCAGGAAATAACAAATCGGAAACTAATACAAATGGGAGCCTACACTGTACCAACTAAGGGTCAGAGGACCGCATTCCGAAAATAATGACAAAATGAAATATAATACATATGGGAGCCTACACTATACCAACCTGGGGCCAGAGGACCGCATCCCAAAGGGGAGCCTACACTGTACCAACCAGGGGCCAGAGGACCGCATCCCGAGAAATGATAAAATGATAGATGATACAAATGGGAGCCTACACTGTACCACTAAGGGCCAGAGGACCGCATCCCGAGAAAATAACAAAATAGGGTAGAATCCAGACTCGGATATGGACGCCCACACTAAACACTGAAAGACATGGTATCCTAATCGCTCAAATTTGGATTAAAAATCTTAATCATATTAAGAATATTAAAAATATAATATTGATCAAAAGAAAAACACTCTAGCACGGTCGAACCCGCCAAATGACGGGGTCGGTGGATAACCGACAAGCAAAGGTGCGCAGTGTATATACAGACCAAAAGAATATAACCCGTTGGTCTGGTTATACAAGGCAACCTCAGACTGAGATCACCCGGCCCGCCTCTCAGCACTTTCCAATGCATTTGCATGATTAATTGTCTAACTTAATTAATAACTAATGATATTAATAATATTAATCTACTAATTATAATCTATAACTTTATTTATTTAATTCTAACCTAGTCCTATCTCGGGACTATTTCCGAGTCCTATTCCTATCTTGTCTACATGCGATGATATGATATGGCATGCAAATCTTTGTATGTCTCGAATATGCTTTGGTCAAGTCTTGAATGCATATGACAATTCAATTCGGGTCTCTAAATAATGTTTGGTCAGAAAATACCGCAGTTCAGATTTATTTTAAAAACATTTATTTTCGGTTTGGGTTTCCTAATTCTGAAGAAAGAAAATCAAATCCCAGGAAACCGTACCTGGGAGTAATTTGGTTAGATCAGTAACGTCAAATTGCTAAGTCTCGGGTGGCGCATCACGATCTTGTCAGATGAGCCGTCTCATCTTGAGTGTATTCGTTTGTCGGCTCGTCAAGATATTTTTCGAAAACCTATGAAGTCAGAAATAGATTAAATTGGCGAGTACCCTATTCACATTGGGTCTGGTTAGGTCAGGGTATACCGGCCTCGGAAACGGGAGCATTATTATTTATGTTCGTGTTTTAAGATTATATTTATTTAAATTAATGTAATTAACTTAATTTATTTAGATTAATTAAGTTGGCTTAATGTTATCACTTAATTAATTGAATTATAATTAGGATAATTAATTATCTAGACTTAGAGAAATTGATTAATATATAATATATATAATTTATATTGTTCTTATTAAAAATAGAGAAATTGATTAATATATACATATATATATTTATATATTTATTAATATTATTCCATTATTAATTTGAGAAATTAATTACTATATATTTATATATATTAATTAATGTTATTTAATTATTAAAATAGAGAAATTGATTAATATATATTTTATATTATAAATTATTATTATACTTTATTTATTATTTTATAACCGTAAATTATTTATATCATATTCTTTAATTATATCTCAATTCATATTTTAATATTATTTTCATAAATTTGAAAATATGAAATATATTATATAAAACTAGAATTACATATTTTAAAGAGATAGAGAAATTGATTTATATATATTATATTATATATATTCTTTATTTCTAATATCCTTTTAGTTTAAAAATAAAGAAATTTCTTTATTTATTTATTTTTTTATTTATATATTTATTAATTTTAGTTCATTATTAAATAGATGAATTGAATAATATATTTTTAAAATTTTTATTATTATTCTTGTTATTTCATAACTCTTAATTATTTATTTTACATTCTTTAATTATAGTTCATTTATATCCTAATATTATTTTATTAATTAAAAAATATATAATATAAGCTAGAATTCAAATAAGAATAAAATGAAAGAAAAAGTAATTAATTTTAATTAAACTTAATTTAAATTAAACGTTTTTATTTATTAAATCGTGTTGGTGTTTTAATGTTCTGAATTCTTTATAGAAATTGGTCTTTAGGTATATACACTATGAACTAATATTATATTAAGTATTAGATATTAAGTGTGATTAATATGGTTATATATACAGAAAATGAGAAATGATGAAAGATAATAGTTAATTAACTTGTTAATGTAAAGATTATAAATTCATTTATTATAATATATGCTTTCATAACTTATTTCATTCAGACTATTTTCAACGTAATGAACTATTAATATATACTATCATATTATGTTTATTTCCAATATTCAGGGAAAATATATTTTTATACATGTCTAATTAATTAATCTTGTAAGAATTACTAAATTAATTTTAATCTAATTAGTAGCATTCCAAAGTAATTAACTAATTGCTACTGTATAAACAAGTATACTTATAGATTTCTTATTATCGTTATTATTATGTTTTTATCATGCTTAGAACTTGACGTTCGCATAATTAGTCCAATATTTTATGATTGTGATGATCCCTTCGATTAGGCTAAGCCTAATCTCATGTTCGTTTTCAATTGTATTATCTAAATTTCTTAACAGAACAATCATACAATGAGGTGGCATGATTAATAACGGAACTAGCAAACAAGGCCCAACAAATCAGCACACTACTAGTGTTGTACCCCAAACAAATCAAAATGATAGAGGGGTGAATGTATGAACCAATCGACAATTAAACTTAACCATCACCCAAATCAGGAAATAAATCAGACAACGGGTAAATCCCGACAGGAATCACTCAAAAAGGCACAACATATCGTGAATCAAGCGGATAGGACAACCAATTAAAGCAACTCAAATAACAGCACTCGCGAGGCTCAGCCCCGGCGCAACATAAAGCCCACACGGCCAGAAGAGAGCAAAAAGGAGGGATGTTACCAGTTTTCAACTTAAGGCAGCACAGCAACGGGTTGGGACAGCAAGGACGGTAGAGGATCACACTTGGTTCAACGGTCAATAGGGGTCAGATGTGACTCCAACGCCTACTCGCTTCGTCAGTTGGGTGGGCGGATGAGCAAGACAAGGGCAAGCTCGGCCGAGGCGCACAACCGTTGTCCAAAGGGGGCCGACACTCACGGGCGGCACGAGAAGGGGAGATACGACATAGGAGCCGGGCCAACGTTGCCTTGTTGTGTGGCGGCCGAGCTTGGCTGGGGTTCGACGACTACTGACGGTCAGATGCATAGGCGGAGGGTGTGGCTGGACCTGGAATTGTCCGATTTCGCCTGAAGATGACTAGTTTTATAGTGCTGGCCACACTTGTGTGAGCTTGGATCCGAGAGAAGGAATGGAGCACCGAGGTGGACCATATCACAGGCGCCAAGGAAGAAAGGGGGTGCCCTCTGTTGTGCGCGAGCAAAGGAATGGCCAGGAGGGGGAGCTTATCTTAAATTGAGTGTGAGCAAGTGGGATTGGAGAGTGGTTAAGCAAGTGAGGGAGATGGAGGATTTTGGCAGTGTGAGAGAGGGGAAATACCAGGCAAGGGGAGAAGAATTTTTTTGTCTGGGCATCATTCGCGAGAGAATTAAAAGGGGAGTGAGAGATGAAGTCAAAGGTCAGTAAAACACTAGACAGATGATGGGACAGCTTCGGTATAGGAGCGAAGAAAATGAGAAGGGAAAATTAATTTTGATCTTTGGTGAAGTGTAAAAAAAAAAATTACGTGTTCTGCTAAATTTTTAGAATCTACTAAATTATTTTTATTTTGATTTCATTATTAAATCTCATTATAATTAATGGATATCCTTTAATTAGAATTTCAAATTTCAATTTCGTTAACTGAATGTTTTTTTTTGTAATTAATTATCATTATTCTTGCTATTGAGGTTAATATCCTAATTAAGTATCAATTGGTCAAAAAATTTATTTAGCTTACTTATTATGAATTAAAAATTGATTTTATATTTCAATAAATTTTCAATTTGACTGGATTTAGTTCTTAAGTTTTTTTTTATATATGTATATTTACTCTATTTTATTTAATTAATATATTTTTATTTTAATATTCTAAATTATACGGGGTTTCACATCCAACCCCCCTTAAAAAGACGTTTCGTCCTCGAAACATAAATCTAAATGAGGGTGACAGAAATTTTATTATATGGGTTTCAAATGCTAATTTTAATTAATTTTTTTTTTAGCTTAAATATCTTATGTTTTACTTTGTATTCGAGTTAGTATATCTAAGTTAAATGCTAATTATATATTTTTAGATCATAGATGATTGTATAACCTTGGGATAAAATTTTCGTTAGAAATTTAGAGAATGAAAATTATATAAATTAGTGCATGAATTATTATTTTGGCCCCCATCCAAGGCATCTTCATCTGATTATGGGTGTGATGCTACTTGATCTATTTTTGTAGAAAATTCCAATTATATTTTATTTATATATAACATATACTATCATTGTCATTTTATTTTTATTATTATTTATTTATTTATCAATATATATATATATATATATATATTTACGAGATGCGTAATGGAATATAAACGAATAACAGAGTTTTGTCTATGCTCGGAACCAATGGCTAGAAGAAGATCAAATTGATAAGTGCAAGCCGGCCGAATCAATACGGGGTTTTACCAAGGTCATGCTTATTGGAATCAAATTGCAAAAATTTCTTTCATAGTTTGATAATTACGCTTTTTTTTTTTGAAGCAACAGAAGTGGCGTACCATCATAATAATTGGTATTTATTTGGAATTTACTTGGGCAAGGAGAGGGGCAAATTGGTCATTAGCCACTCAGCCAAGACACAAACTTCTATCTAGTAGACCCATTGTTTACCCCTGAAAGGTTGAAGGAAAAAATACAAGAGAAAAAGCCAAGATCAAACCCTATGAACTAAACCAATACAATCCCTATACTATATGGAATGATGTCAATGCCAAGCCAGTATTTTGATACAACCAATCATGAGAAATCTCAATATGATTTTGCTTTCAAGGTGACACGGTGCCAAAGTCGTGAGCAACCACCTAACCATGCTTTAATTTGTGTCAATTCTTGATAAGTAGTCACTCGTGACCAAATTACCCTCATGTTAAGGGATTGAAAGTCAATTTCACAAGACTGATCAGGTGCCAAAGCTGGGAGCAACCATCTGATCAAGTCTAGATTTGTATTAATTGCTGATAAGTAGTCAGCATTTGATCAAATCAAACCCTAATAAACATCAGTATTGGTGTTAATTGGGGTGGAGTTTCTGCAAGGAGAATTTATTTGGCAGAGACACTGGGCTGCAACTGATAACTAATAAATAGGGATTTCATAAGAATAAAATAGGGTTCCTTGATCAAGGAATTTTTAGCACAAGCAAACAGGAGTAAAAATGGAATTAAAAAATACAGAGGTGATCATCATGAATTTAGGGATTTTTGATGAAAATTTCATAATTTTTGGATGAAGGGATCTATTAAAATAAATTGGAGAAAGAAAATTGATCAATCAGAAGGCTGAGATCTGATCAAGGGACTTTTAAGGGTGCAACTTGGGGCTAAAGGTTTAGCTGGGTGCAAATTGGGTCTACCAAACAAATGAAAGACTGTTTTGGCGCTGGAGAGAAATTATGAAAAAGCAAATTACTGCATGCACCCGGTTTATTATAATTGAGTCTCATTAAACCCGACGTGTGGGGCCGGATCACACGCACCGAGTCCACCCGATCAGCGCCACCTTTCCCCTCCACTTTCTTCACTGCTGCTGGGTCCCACAGGGCAGAGCCCTCTTCCCTTCTTCCCTGCTGCGCCTTCTCCTTTCTCTCGACCGATTCCTTCAACAGAAAGAACCAAATTGAAAATGGGAAATGGCTCAATCGGCAACGAAAATTTTCAAACAATATATCGCTGGAAAGCTCTCGACTAGGAGAATCCATTGGAGTAATTGATTTTGAAAATGGTGCAGTGTGCATCACTCGAATCAAAGGAGAAGAAGATTGGGTTAGAAATGAAATTGGCCGACCTGTAGGGAAATAAGGCAAATTGGCGGTTTAGAGAGTAATATGTGGGTCCCACGATGCGGTTGAGACAGTTGCTGATACAAACTAACTCTCTTTATGTATGTTTTCATGATAGAGTGGGTGTACAGAACCGAAAGTAATAGAATTGCATTAATTCACTCGGTAATTGAAGAAATGGGAGCAAGGGACAGTGAATCCGTGATCACAATGCCACGTTGGCAATCCAAACCTTAAGAATTACCTGCAACAAACACAAATTAAATTGATCCACACCATTGAACTATTGGATCAAGAGCTGTGATCATGCCACCTCATCGATCTGTGGGATCAAGAAAACACAATTGGTGCATAAAGAAGCACAATTGAGATGTAATTGAGCCTATATAAACCCTGGAGCAACAATAGATCAAGCCCTCCCCCGATTGATGATCTCTCTCTTCAACTGAAATTCACAATCTTTCTCCATTGCCTCCTCTCACCTGATTTACTAGCTGATTGATCTCGGTGAATTGGAAACTTGAGAACTCAGCTGGTATTACATAGCCTAAGAAGGAAAAAGGAGAAAGAGAAGAAGCAACACTTGAGACATTTGAGCCAAAGAAGAAACAAACCAATTGATCTCGGCTAAGCTTGAGAACTTGGTTGCAAGAGCGTTTAGAGTTCCCCAAGAGATCACTAGATCTAGATTGAAACTAAGAGAGATTGAAGATTGTGATTAGATATTAAGAAAGGTAAGATTCAAGGTAATGGCAACTATACTCGGATTACAATGATAATCAATTAGATATTGAGTTTTCTTTTGAATACTAGATTCTATTATTGCCTTTAATCTCATTTCCTTTTTGTTTCTCTTCTCCTTTCAATATCTGTGTTTCTTTTTTTTTTTTTTTTTTTTATTCTTGAAACTTGCTTCTCATGAGATTGAACATCATTATATTGAGATTTAATTTGAATTTCTTCCATTGTTTCTTGCTCAATTGACATGCCTATTAGACGAAAGGTGATGATTGAATAACTTGATTATTGTAATCTTGAGTTTAAACCGATTGATCTCAGCTAAGCTTGAGAACTCGGTTGAAATTCAGGAAATTCCCTATCAAGATAAGAACTAATAGACAAGCAATTATATAATACATTGTCACTTCAAGGTAGATAGATCTCTACCCCAGGCTTGAGAATTCAACTTAGATGCCTTTACAAAGTCAAAATGATACTGGTACCAATCGGTATTGTGATTCATTGAATTGATTAGATTCATTTAAGGAATTATAAGTATCAAACATCATGCTATTACTTGATTATACTAAGACGATGCATATCAGATAAGTAATTAAGCAGGATAGTGGTCAATTGAACCGAAATTGGAAAGGAACGATATATCGGTACCAACACTGTACCAATGTGCCTCGAGTGGTACTGGTGCGCACGGCGAATCACCGTCCCGATCTCCGATCAGAGGTGACAGTCGAGTTTCACAGGGCAGGGCGATGCTATATGTGTACCCTGATCTTTCACCGGAGATGGAGATCACCGGAGCGAGTTATCGGAGAAAGTGGAAGCGTTCGATTCAATAACACGAATTTAGGAGCGCTTGGTACAGATCTTGATGTATCTACGCAGATTTAATGACAATCAAACGGAGCTCACAAACAAACACTTGATGAAATGATCTCAGCCCTTGATCATAATAGGCACTAATCTTAGAAAGAATCTTGTGGCCTATATTATCAGAAGGATGATAATAGAGAGAAAACCGGCCCAGTGTCATATTGGACCCAACGAAAATAAAAAAAGGAATAATAGAAGGGAGTCAGCCCAGTTGCGCATTAGGCCCAGTCAAAAATAATGAAAGAAAATAAACTTGGCCCATCCCAATTAAGCCCATTCAGTTAATAACAAAAAAATAAAAAAATAATATAGAGTAAATAAATCATTTGAAAATGTTCCTAAACTCCAAATTAACCCAAATTTGTTTCTAAAATTTCCTTATTTTTCATAGCATTTTTCTATATAATAATATTTTAGTTTTAAAAATATTATCATATTAAAACAATTTAAAAGCAAAAAATGTTACATGTATTGACATATTTGACTTAGCTTTGACTTGTCATTTTAAATACTATAAAAATCCCAAAAATTCAAATAAAAATCATAAATAATAGTTAGATATGTTTTAATGATTTTTCTGGTGATTTTCCATAAAATAATAATGACAATAATAATATGCAATAATAAATAATGAGATTAGCTCTATTCTTTAATAAAAAAAAAGATAAAGATAAATATTATGATGATATTTTTCTGTAAAAAATAAAAAATATATACATAGATTTCTAAAATAAATAATATAATAATAAAATAGATTGTATCCCTTTGGTTGTCTTCTAAAATTTGAATAAAAATACAATAATAATGGGATAAATGTTATTATTTTCTGCTTAAGAAAATATTAATAATGAGAATATTCTTGATAGATGAAAATACAATAAAAATAATAATTGTAATAAAGAATATAATGAATTTCATCCTTTGTAGCTATTTTTCAAGTAATAATAGTAATGATAATAAAACAAAAAATCTTATATTCTACAAATAATAATAAAACAAATAATAAGAATATAATGAAAATTATTATAAATAGAATAGAATAGTAATAATGATTTCTTTAGCTATTATAAATCCTAAAAATAAAAAATAAAAAATAATATAGCTAATTCATCTTTTTGTTTTGTAAATAATTTCTACAAAATGAATAATGTTTCAATATAATAAAAATATAATAATGAAATTCTATTACTTTGGCTATTATAAATATCCTAAAAATACAAATAAAATTATAGCCAATTCATTTTCTATTATTTTGTAAGTGATTTTCTACAAAATAAATAGAGTTTAAAAATAATAAAAATAAAATTCTATTACTTTAGCTATTATAAAATCCCAAAAATATAAATAAAATTCTAGTTAATAACTAATCCATTTCCTATTATTTTTGTAAATGATTTTCTACAAAAATAAATAGAGTTTAAAAATAAAAATAAGTTCACCTTTATAATAGAGATAATAATGAAAGGTATTATCTTAATAATAAAAAATCAATAAAAATGTAATAATCTCTTTACATTTTAGAGGTGACTAAATACGCTCACACAAGGGGTGTAGAGCAACACAGTGATTTTGCACAAGTAATGCAATATTTAGAACGATTAGTCGGGACAAGAACATCTTGACGCTCGTTGAAGAATAACCAAGGCTTCGACATCAACATGAGGAGATATGTCGGGACAAGAACATCTTGACGTAGAATAACTAAGGCTTGGACAAGAACATGAGGAGATATGTCGAGACAAGAACATCTCGACGCTCGTTGAAGAATGACTAAGGCTGCGACATCAACGTGAAGAGATATGTCGACTTTGAGGAAGAAGAACATTACGATGTCCGAGAGAAGTGACATCTTAGTGGCTCAGTACCATGAACAAATAATCCATGACTAAATATGTTCACACAAAGGGGTGTAGAGCAACATAGTGATCTTGCACAAGTAATGCAACATTTAGAACAATTAGTCGAGACAAGAACATCTTGACGCTTGTTGAAGAATAACCAAGGCTGCGACATCAACATGAAGAGATATGTCGACTCCAAGAGATAAGAACATTACGATGTCCGAGAGAAGTGACATCTTAATTACTCGGTGTCATGAACAAGTAATTCATGACCATTCGAGCTAGTAAGACCGAACTCATCCGTCGATAAGTTTGTCTTCTGGTTCATTTCCCGAGGTTGTGAGATTGAATCGTTCTGTAGTAGATTCATTCACAAAACAGTGAATGTGAACTGTTCTGTAGTAGTTTCCTTCACTAACACATGCCTCAATGTTAAGCTGGCCGAGTGCTTCAGGTTTAACTTTGTGTGCAATTGTGTTCCTAGGTTTATGAATTGGCTTAGTGCTTCGAATTCATGATCTAGAAGATCGGTGAGAAGAAACACGTGGGCCAAATCCACCCTTCTCCTGATTCACCAACCTCAAGATCAACCGGCTCAGTGCTTCGAGTTGTATTTTGTGTGATTGGTTGTTGACTAGTTAAGATTGAACCGTTCTGTAGTAGGTTTATCTTCTAGATCAACTGAGGTTGAGTCGTTCTGTAGTAGACTCACCTCAAGCCCCTCTGAAGAGATTAATCTGATCTGTAGTAAGGTTATCTCTCGAGGCGGTATAGACTGAACCGATCTGTAGTAGGTTCGTCTTCCATAGGATCAACTGTGAACCGTTCTGAAGTAGGTTCATTTTCTAGATGAACCGAGGTTAGTCGTTCGTAGTAGATTCACCTCGAACTCCTCGAAGAGATTAATCGATCCGTAGTAAGGTTATCTCTCGAAGCGGTAAAGATTGAACCGATCCGTAGTAGGTTCGTCTTCCACGGATCGACCTTTTTGTGAACCCAGGCACGACCACTTGACCATCATTTAACTATACTATTTGCTTCTCCCTTTTAAAGATCCAGAGGTGCCTCGAGGTTAGTAGCCCAGGGTAATTAACGGTGGGGGCTTGCGCCCACCGAATCTACAAGAACTCACAATCACTAAAAACCCCTAAATGTGCATCCAAATCGTTCTAAACGGCAGAACCAAATGCAAGCACTAAACAGATGCACGCTTGGGAGGGATCTCCGTGTCCTTCTTCCGCATCCCATCGCCCACGGCGGCGGTGCGGAGCGCGCGAAAAAGGGTCGCACAGATCTCGCACGCACGCCGTGGGACCTAGATTCTCCTCTTATCTTTGAAAGAAAGAAGCAAATAGAATAGTTAAAAGATACAAGTGGTCTTCTATGCGCTAAAAATGACTAATGATTTTCAAGTATTTTTGTTTTTGCAGGAAATGGCATACTTTGGAAACTTCAGCCTTGCTCCTTACACCGTCACACCTGCACAGAGCCCAGAGGGCAAGTTATTCATGTTCTTCGGGACCATCCCGCAAGAACTTACTTTCTACGGCCCAGCTCCAGTGGCCACAATCACTCCCGCAATCGTCCGGATCTCCATCCCGGACGAGAGGAGGACTCAATTACCCTAACTCCCAAGGGTATTTCAAACAACGTCATGGCCTCTCCTACTACCTCCCCAAAGAGGAGAAGGCGACCGTCTAAGAAGACAGCCCCCTAACGGCCGCAGCCCCCAAGTTACCCGCAACTCTCAAGCGTCCGGAAGAGGGCCACGGATGCATACCAAAACCAACCGGTGGTGGCTAGGCCGCCTATCCCGCCTCCAACAAATTCACGGTTCTCCGTATAGTGGCTAAGAACTCGCCCACCGCCAGCCTCCGCCGTGCATGGGAGGTGCCTAAGCCCACACCTCGCCCAACTCAAAGGCCTCGCCGCCGCGCGAAACAGTCTCAAGCCCCTGCGAAGCCATCTACAAGGCTCACGGGGCCCTCAAACAGAGGAAGAGCGTCAAGAACGCTAGGTTGAGACAATACGTCTCCCGCCCCAATCAATCTCAAGGCTTGGCTCAGCCGCAAGCCATTGTCTCAACTCCGCACCCGAGGAGGTTTACATCAAAGGCAACACCTAGCACCCAGCGGGTGTGGGTCCCGAAGGGTTCCCACCAATAAAACCCCGCCTCAAACCCAACCTGAAAAGCGGCCGGCAAATCCAACGCTCTGCCCGAGAGTGTATTCAGCCGCCTAGGTCAGAAGAGTGTATTCAGCCGATTAGGCTCGAGAATATCACTCAACAACTTAAAAATAACTGCCCCTGACCAAATGAAGAAGAAGAGAAGAACCGCTCGCTATGAAGAGCACTTCTCGGTTAACACCATCAGTATAAGCTATGACACTGATCCAGACACTGATGGTGAGGTGAACATGGTCCAGGACGACCAGTCCCCGCCTAATCAAACCCACGTCACCAACACCAACAAAAATAATGGTAGAAAAGGGAGACCTCCCAAGAGAGTCAACCCCGAGGGCAATAGCAGGGAAGGAGAAGATCACAGCGAAAACCCTGACTTCTTCGATAATGAAGATGACGTTGAAACACGTCCTGAAGTACCCGTCGACGAAATTGAAATATTAAAAGGCCACATCGAGGCACGGGACGAAGAATTGATCAGGCAACGGGAGCTAATCGCTACCATGCTGAAACAAAACGAAGAACTGATTAAGGCGGTCAAATCGTTGCAAGAATCACAAGATGCCAATTTTAAAGCTGGTAACTCCCGTCAAGAAGGGGTCCACAGTACCAAAAGCAATCATAAGGGAAAACAACCCGTCAATTCTAAACCTCATCCACATAGAACAATAGAAGTGGAGGCCGAACCAACGGAATATCCCGGAAAGAGATTCAAGCCATGATTGCCCAGCAAATGCAAATAGCTGGAGGTGGATACGCTATCCCTCCCGTTAAAAACTATGGACATCCATACCCTGCCATATACGATTTAGAAGAATATCCTAAAGGGTATGTGATCCCCGCTTCAGACCTTCTCCGGAGAGGCAATAAAGACCTAAACCCCGAACAACACCGCCCACTTTGTAGCTTCGTGCGGCAACACGGCGGCAATGATGACCGTTGTTGAGACAATTCCCTCAAAGCCTAGTGGGAACCGCCTTTCAATGGTACTATTCGCCGGAAAATAACAAGATCGGGACCGGGACGAGATGGCGACTGCGTTCGTGGCACGGTTCGTCATGGTGTCCGACAAGATAAACATACCGATCTGCGAGCACTAAACCCAAGAAAGGGGAGTCAATGACAGATTTTATCAATAGATGGCGGAACCTCAGCATCAAATGCGACCGCACATTAACCGAAGATGAGGCCGTCAACCTAATCATGAAGAACATTGACGGGTGGATGGGCATGTTACTTGGTGTGACAAAGGTCAACACGTTCAAAGACTTGCTCGATCGGTATCCAATATGGAAAGGATGTCACCGCACACCGTGCCGAACTTTATGAACAATAGGCCGCAACGAGGAGCCCGAGCCGAGACCAAGGTGGCATTTACCTCGTTAAAAGATAAAATGGTCGCCAACGCAGATACTCAAAGCGACAGCAGTGGCGCAAATGGCAACAATTATAATAAAGGACCTAGACCCAATCCAGGAGGGAGTTCACGGAGTTTTGAAACCCTTAGACAAAAGAAGACTAAACCGTACTCCTTCAGAAAGATAAAGTTGCCCAAATCTTCGTAGAGGCATTAAAGAACGGCTAACCCTACTACCGCCAAGAACGCCGAAGATGCCGATAAATCGACGAACCCAACTTCGCCCATACCACGAGTACTAGGACACTCAATTGAAGATTGCCGGGTCTTCAAAGATCGGGTCGAAAAGACGTACAAAAATGGTGAAATTACTTTGCCTAAAGGGTTCTTGCAAAGCCCATCAGCCCATGAACAGGCCAATATGATCTCTCACGAGGAAGAGAAAATCCCGGGCCAGTTAAGCGGAAACCAAGAAGAACAATGGACTACGCACTTATCGAAGAAATCGATTAAAATGCTTAAAGCTCTTAAGAAAGAACCCGGCATGAAATGGAAAGACGACATCACGCCAGTGGTCCCACCAAAACCCAGGGTATATTATAAGGTAGACCAGAGCCAAGACCAGGTTCTTAAGAAAAGAAAGAAGCATAGAAACAGTAAGTCCAAAAAGAACAAAATTGAAGAATGCGAGCAGGGCATTCCCGAGGCGATCACCCTCCAACACTTCATCTCCAAAGAAGATTGGGAAAGGCTAACCCTAGGTCAAAAGAAAGAAGATGTAGATGAAGAAGTGAATAAAGAAGAAAGCGAAGAGATCTGGGGTGCTTCGTGCAACATGGTATATTCTTCTCACGACGAAGATATGCCAACTTTAGAGGAGATGTTCTTCCTAAGCGACGAAGGGGAAGCAAGCACCTCTGGGACCAAAAATGAAGAATGCAAAGCTGTGCTCCGGTCCGGGACTTACGTACCCGAGAGACAAGCTCCTAAAGAGTCCGATAAGGGAAAGGACAAGGCCCAGAATAAAGGCAAAGAGGCCGAGAGCCTAAGCAAGAACCCAGAAAAGACCCGATCGACGGGCGAAGAATATAATGTGTTGGCACATCTGCGTAAGATTCCAGCGTTGTTAAGCATATTTGATGCGTTAATGATGTCACAAGACCTAAGGGAGGTACTAATCCAGGCCTTGCAAGATCCTGAGAAGTACAAGTCATATTTCATCGAGCAAAATATGCAGGAGGCCCTATTCACCGCCAAGCGGGCCGCCTGTATAAATTTCACAGACGATGACCTCCTAATAGGCACCGTCGACCATAACCGCCCATTGTACATCACTGGAAACTGTGGAGGGCAAAAGATTGGCCGTATTTTGGTCGATGCGGGGTCATCGATCAATATCATGCCGCTTAAAACTCTGAAGACCATCACCTTAGATGTGAAGAACTTATCTGATGAAAAGGTGATTATTCATGGCTTCAATCAAAACTCCCAAAAGGCCCTGGGAGCTATAACTCTGAACCTGCAATGCGGAAGCCTAAAAGCGCCTACTAAATTCTATGTCATTGACGCTGAAACTTCTTATCGGGCGTTGCTTTGGTCGCCTGTGGCTTCACAAAGAATCGTGTCATACCTCTACTCGCACCAATGCCTGAAATATATTGAGAATGGTAAACAAAAGAGAATTGACGGAGATGTCAAACCATTCGGGGTGCATGAGATTAAATTCAATGACGCCCAATATTTTCTGCCTAAATCCGCCGTGGCGCCAAGCCGACCAATAACAAAAGCAGGTCAGAAACCTTTCAATAAAAGCCCTAAATTTGATACCTCGTCCGGCGAAGAAGAAGAGGTCAAATTTAATATTAAACCCCGAGGTGTTCGAACTCAAAGACCCGGAAGAAAGTCGGGTGAGGAAGCAACCTTCCGTTTCAAACAGGTGGCTACATATAAAGCCCAAACAAAGCCGAGCGAAATCAATTCAAGCGATTCTGAGGAGGAGGTCATTTTCAATTTTAAACCTGCCAACACCCCTCAAATTCAGATCACAGAGGCAACTTCAGGTGAAGACTCCGAAGATTCCAACGACTCGGGCGATATCACCTCGGGAGAAGAATCTAGCCATGGTCGGCAGCCCTGGGAAGAAGAATCTAACGAAGAGATCATCTATCACATCCTCAAAAAGCCATACAAAGGGCCTGAAACAGATAATGAAAGTGAGGAGTCATTTATGATCAACATGGGATCCGATAGCGGAAGGGATAACCCGGTTAGGCCGAGGCCTGTAAGCGAAGAACGCTCATGGCGGGAGAATTTTGAAGCTCGCGTCTGGAATGAGATTGATGAAATGAGGCACCAGGTTGAAAATAATAGAAGGGAGGTGTCTGAACAATGGGAAGTGATGCAGGACATCAAGATGCAACACAATGAGATCATGATAATGATTGAAAACCTGCAAACCGCAATCTATAATTCCGAGCTACTCAAAGAAATGACAAGCGAACCCCGTTCCGGGACTCCCGAAAGACAAGCACCCGATGACGGCAAACGGGTAATTGTTATAGTAGATGAATCAAAAGGGGAAGAAACGAAAGTCAAGCAATCGGCCGTCATGCAAACCCTCAAGGCCAAGAAGAGTAAACCGTACTCTTTCCCGAAAAATAAAACAAATTTCGGATATTTGAGCAGCCCTAAAGAGCGGATTGACACTTCTCGCCCGTAAAAGACCCGCGGACATAGAGAGGGCCCATGAAGGCGAATTGTCCTTATTATCATCGCATACTTGGGTCACACAATTGAAGAATGCGGGTATTCAAAGACCTTATAGAAGAGGGCACGAAATGGAACAATCCAACTCCCGAAAAGCTTTCAACAAGATCCAACTCCGCACAGCTCGAATAACAAAGGCAAAGGGGTTGCCTATACGATCTCGCACACTCCCGTACCTAGCAGATCCAAAGTTGCGAGACGAAAGCCAATCAAAGAAATCTACCGCTCCAATTCAGTCATGAATATTGAAATAGAAGAGGAGATGGCAGCGCTAGAGATCACTGCGGTTCTCGAAAGGTATTTTAAAGACCTTATGCCAAGGGAAGTGAACCACATCCAAACCCTAAAGACCTTTGTTGTGTCGGCAAAGGTAGAGCGCATCAAAGGGAGAACTATCATCCATAAGGCTATAATTTTCTATCAGAGCGATTCAACTCAGTCTTTGAAGAACCCTGACCACAATACTTGGAAGAAGTGGGTGATAGAAAGAGTCGGAGAATGCAACGAGCGGTGACACTGCATCTCATCCCTTTGGAAAGAAGCTGTATAAACTAGCAAAAAGGGCAAAATGTCTGAGAGACATATCCAAGGCCGAGGCCAAGCGCTTCGATGAACTCTGGAATGGCGGCCAGAATAAGGTTTTGGGCCTGGATGGTAAAATAAAATACACCCGAGGGTTAGGGTATAACTGCGATGACGCAGCATGCTTTGAGGGGTCCTTCAATGAGCGCCGTATAGAAGAAAGTTGTTGCATGACTTCTGTTGAAATGTTAGACGATGAAACAGAAAAGGACAGTACCCCAGTCCTGAAAAATGCTTTGAAACAGCTCGAAAAAGAGCCTAATACGGTCGATGAGTTAATTGAGGTCAATCTGGGAACGAAAGAAGACCCACGACCAACTTTCATAAGCGCATCATTGCCAAAAGAGGTGGCTGACAGGTTGAAAACATTCCTTAAAAGCTACATGGACTGCTTCGCTTGGAGTTACAAAGAAATGCCAGGACTAGACCCCAACGTAGCAGTTCATTACTTAAAAATCGATCCAACCTTCAAGCCGATTAAACAAGCGCCAAGGCGGATGAGAATAGAACTGGAAGAAAAGGTCGTGGAAGAAACGAAGAAACTCATCGACGCAGTCTTCATACGGGAAGAAGAGACGCCAGAATGGGTGGCTAGCATTGTCCCGGTTAAAAAGAAAAATGGGCAGATTCGTATTTGCGTAGATTTTCGGGACTTAAACAAAGCGTGCCCTAAAGATGATTTCCCGCTCCCAGTAATCGAAATTATAATTGATCACACATCATCTTATGAAGTCTTCTCCTTCATGGACGGTTATGCGGGCTATAATCAAATCAAAATGGCGCCAGAAGATGAGAGGCACACAGTATTCCGCACGCCGATTGGTATCTATTGTTACAAAGTCATGCCGTTTGGGCTGAAAAATGCAGGTGCCACCTATCAACGGGCGATGATGAAGATATTCGACGATCTGATCCACAAGATAGTTGAGTGCTATGTGGATGATCTGGTCATCAAAGCCATGTCATATGAAGAACACCTCCAATATCTTGAGGTCGTTTTCAATCGCCTAAGAGAACATGCGCTCAAATTAAACCCGTTGAAATGCGCATTCATGGTATCATCCGGTAAATTTCTAGGGTTTGTGGTGCGCCACAGGGGGATCGAAATAGACCCGGGCAAGATTAAAGCAATAACTGAACTATCCCCGCCGAAGAATTTAAAACAATTGCGATCCTTGCAAGGGCAACTGGTGTATATCAGGCGGTTTATAGCCAACCTATCGGGTAAAATCCAACCCTTCACCCGGCTGACTAAGAAGAATATCCCGTTTAAGTGGGATGGCGATTGCCAGCGAGCCTTTGAAGAAATCAAGGCTTATCTACTCAACCCTCCAGTATTGGCGCACCCATACCCGGGAAAGAACTCATTTTATATACAACCGCCTTGGATGGATCCTTGGGAGCTCTGTTGGCACAAGAAAACCAGGATGGTAACCAAAATGCGCTATATTACTTAAGCCGCATGATGGTGGGAGCAGAACACGGGTATTCGCCAATTGAAAAGCATTGTTTAGCCCTAATCTTCGCGGTGAAGAAATTGAGGCACTACATGCTAGCCCATAAAATCATTTTAATATCCAAGGTAGATCCTCTCAAATACCTGATGACTCGGCCAATGTTGACGGGTAGGTTGGCCAAGTGGGCTATCATTCTTACCGAGTTCGACATCACCTATACACCGCAAAAGGCGATCAAGGGGCAGGCGCTGGCGGATTTCTTGGCTGCACACCCGATTCAAGACAACTCTCCACTAAAATGTGATTTTCCCGATGAAGAAACTCTACATGTTGAAGAAGGAAATCCTATATGGGAGTTGTACTTCGATGGCGCTTCGTCAATCAAGCCGATCGCGGGCCCGGGAGTCCCAACTACGAGCCGGGCGCGGACTAGTCTTCTTCGTGACCCCGGAAGGTGGGATAATACGACATTCTCTGGCTTTAACCGAACCATGCACAAATAATGAAGCAGAGTATGAGGCACTTATCGCCGGGCTAGAGCTATCATTAGAACTAGAAATCAAAGCTGTGCGTATCTTTGGGGACTCACAGCTGATCATAAATCAAATAATTGGTGAATACAAGGTCCTGAAGCTGGAACTAATACAATATCACCAGAAGGCCATGGAACTAATGAAGAAAATCCCGTATGTGTCCATTGAGAAGGTCACAAGGGCTATGAACGGCGAAGCAGATGCGTTGGCCAAACTCGCCAAGGAGCTGGGTGAACCAACAGAGCCGGAAATCCACATCATCGTCCGCAATACAAGGCCATTATCATTGTGTCAAACAACAGACAATACAAACAATAAAGATATTGGACCAGAAAAGGTAGAATGCCAAGAAACAATGATAACTGGAGAAGACGATGATTGGAGACAACCGTTCATTAAATATTTCCGGCATGATACCCTTCCCAAAGATAAAAGGATGGCTGATCAACTAAGAAAGCGGGTACTACGGTATGCGTATGTGGGCAATACGCTATACCGTAGGTCTTATGATCAACTATGGCTGAGATGTGTATCAGGGCATGAAGCCGAGCAGGTTATGAAAGAAATTCATTCCGGACTATGTGGAGCGCATCAGTCTGGGCCAAAAATGAAGTTAAAGATCAAGCGAATGGGGTATTATTGGCCCACGATGGTGGCTGATTGTGAAGCTCACGCAAGAAAGTGCCGCATGTGCCAGATACACGGCCCTTTTATACATCAAGCGCCAAGCCCGTTGCACCCCACAATAGCGTCCTGGCCATTTAATATGTGGGGCACAGACATAGTGGGACCCATAGACCCTCCTACATCAAGAGGCCACCGGTTTATCTTGGCGGCAACAGATTACTTTACAAAATGGGCCGAAGCCGTTCCACTTAAAGAAGTTAAAGTGTCCGATGTGGTTAAGTTCTTCAAAACGCACATTCTTTACCGATTCGGACACCACAACGGATAATATCCGATAACGGACGCCTTCAAGAGCTCTAAAGTCTATGCCCATGAGCAATTCAATATTGATTGGAGATTCTCATCCATTTATAACCCGAGAGCCAACGGTCTGGCCGAAGCCTTTAACAAAACCCTAATCAATATCATGAAAAAGACCATGGACGGCAACCAACGAGACTGGGATAATCGTCTACAGGAGGCATTATGGGCTTATCGGACCACGTACCGAACGCCTACTCAAGCTACCCCATATTCTCTGGCTTTTGGGGTTGAAGCCGTTCTCCCCCTCGAGGTGGAATTACCGTCATTACGGGTGGCTATGCAAAATGATATGACCATGGATGAATGCCAACAACTCAGATTGGATGAATTGGATGCCATGGACGAAAAGAGACTAATAGCCCAGCAGAATCTCGAAATATACCAGGCAAAAATGGCAAGGGCTTATGATAAAATGGCGCGAGTTAGGGCATTTCAACAAGGAGAGCTTGTTCTTGTCCTTAAGAGGCCGATCATTGGCCGGCACATCGGCCCAAAATTTTCTCCAAATTGGGAGGGGCCATATGTAATTGAGAAGGTATACGGGGGTGGCGCATACCAACTCATAGACCATGAAGGTGAAAGGCCCATGCCACCGATCAATGGACGATATCTGAAGAAGTACTACACATAGCCCAGAGCGGGGCCGATCGAGTGGTATTCATTGTAAATAAATAAGGAGGGAATAAGTGTTCGCTTACACACACGTGCACGAAACACAAACCCATGTCTAACCTCCACTTTTGCATAAAAATCCCAAAAACCTTACTTGTGCATTTGTAAATAGAATGCATCCAAAAATCCAAAACCACACAAACACATCTAACCCTAAAACAAAATAAAAAGGAATGAAAGGATTTCAATGCCAAAACCACGCGAGAGTGTAAGGCGAGAGCTTTGGTGTTTGGGCTCACAACACAAATATCACTGGGTTTGTCCATTTGATACAGAATAAACACAAAAATGGGCAGGGTTTGCAGTTTGTCCCTCAAACTATCTGCCGCCCAATGACGAAAGTTGCTCATATTGGTCGCCCGCGGCGCAAGCCAAAGGATAGGTCGAGCAAATTGGTGACTAATAAGTAGTCGCTTCCGAGGGCATATAAATAAATAACTCTCGTACTATTAGTAACATGTATCACTAATAACAAAAAAAATCTGCTCTCTTCTAATAAAATAAAAGGATATCTAAGTAAAATAATAAAAACCTATTTTCCTTACTCATCAATTAAAAAAATAATAATAAAATAAATAATAAAAAATAATAAAATCTTTTTAATAAGGGGTTGCCACCTTTGTCCCCGACACCACGAGTGTTATACAAAACCA
This sequence comes from Schoenoplectus tabernaemontani, assembly GCA_037127355.1. Classification (NCBI taxonomy): domain Eukaryota; kingdom Viridiplantae; phylum Streptophyta; class Magnoliopsida; order Poales; family Cyperaceae; genus Schoenoplectus; species Schoenoplectus tabernaemontani. Next base: position 16,290,611 of record CM073750.1, on the reverse strand, counting down.
GGTTGGGTGCATTCATCCGTAAAAGCACCACACGCCCAAAGAAATGACGTGCCATAATCCCACGGCGCATCATGGAGGGGTCAGACCAAGGGTTTATGCTTGTACCCGACATTTCATGTTAAACAAAGCGCTCGCTTAAAGAAGTGACTCGGGTCATGGAGAGCGGACCTACCCGATGAAAGCCTGTCTCTCGAGGATGCGTGATGGATGTTTGAGGGTAGCCAAAATATAAAAAACCAGGTTGGGTACATTCATCCGCAAAAGTACCACACGCCCAAGGAGGTGATCTATTTTTAATCCCAAAATAGGTCATGGAGGGGTCAGATTAAGGGTTTACGCTTTTGCCCGACATTCAATGTCAAATAAAGTAATTCGCTTAAAGAAGTGACTCAGGTCACGGAGAGCGAACTTACCCGATGAAAGCCTGTCTCGCAGGGATGCGTGATGGATGTTTGAGGGTAGGATCCCCACAAAACAAATTGAGTGGAGAAGAGTGAATGTGAGCTTCCACTTCAAAGACGCAACGGTGCACAAATGAGGGAGAGTGGGTGAGCTTCCACAAATAAATGTCAACTAAATATACAAGGAGCATCCACAAAATGGTGTTATCAATTGCATCCATAATCCAATTGATACTGGTTAGTTTATCCATCAGTAATAAAGGGATAAACGGGTTTATTCTGTACCCGGCCTAGAGGTCAATACAGATAGGTTCGGTATCCGTAAAATACCACGGTTACTTCAATTCTGTATTGTAATAAATAAAGAGAAGCAGTATATAGAATAAGTGCAATAGGGTGTTGTGAAGTTTTCCCTTTTCTATTTTTGTACTTAGATGTTATATGAAAATAAAGGCGGCTGTATTAGGCACTTTTGCAATTAAGATTGAGAGTGTAAAATGTAAAGAGTTTATGAGATATTCCCCATGCTACAAAAGAAATGATGAGGGAGTAGCAAAGCAGGCGATCAGCATCCCCAACAGTGAAAAAAAGAGAAATGAGGGAAGAAGAAAAAGAAAGCGAAATAAGGTAGCCGAGAGATGCTATCTTTACCTATCCCCATAGTGGCTGAAGTAGGTAGCTCGGCAGGTGGCTGAGTACATGCACCATTATCCCACGAGCGAGAGGCTGAGAGGACAGGCCCCACCATGTTGCGCTCATAAGAAGAATCTGATTAAAGGAAAAGCTATCGAAGTCTAGCCTGAACTTAAGAAGGAGAGAGGTGTGTCGAATATGTGCACCAAAGCAGGCCCTTCAATTTGCCAAATTCTTCAGGACCCGCTTTGGTGGGTGGCTCTTTGTTTACCCCTGAAAGGTCGAAGGAAGAAATACAAGAGAAAAAGCCAAGATCAAACCCTATGAACTAAACCAATACAATCCCTATACTATATGGAATGATGTCAATGCCAAGCCAGTATTTTGATACAACCAATCATGAGAAATCTCAATATGATTTTGCTTTCAAGGCTGACCTGGTGCCAAAGCTGTGAGCAACCACCTAACCATGCTTTAATTTGTGTCAATTGCTGATAAGTAGTCAGCTCTTTGACCAAATTACCCTCATGTTAAGGGATTGAAAGTCAATTTCACAAGACTGATCAGGTGCCAAAGCTGGGAGCAACCATCTGATCAAGTCTAGATTTGTATTAATTGCTGATAAGTAGTCCAGCATTTGATCAAATCAAACCCTAATAAACATCAAGTATTGGTGTTAATTGGGGTGGAGTTTCTGCAAGGAGAATTTATTTGGCGAGACACCGAGCTACCAACCGATAAAATAAATAGGGATTTCATAAGAATAAAATAGGGTTTTCTTGATCAAGGAATTTTTAGCACAAGCAAACAGGGGTAAAAATGGAATTAAAAAATACAGAGGTGATCATCATGAATTTAGGGATTTTTGATGAAAATTTCATAATTTTTGGATGAAGGGATCTATTAAAATAAATTGGAGAAAATTGATTGATCAATCGAAAGATCAAAGGCTGAGATCCGATCAAGGGACTTTTAAGGGTGCAACTTGGGGCTAAAGGTTTAGATTTGGTGCAAATTGGGTCTACCAAACAAATGAAAATACTGTTTTGGCGCTGGAGAGAAATTATGAAAAAGCAAATTACCGCATGCACCTGGTTTATTATAATTGAGTCTCATTAAACCCGACGTGTGGGCCGGACCATGGATCACACGCACCGAGTCCAATCGCCCACCTTTCCCCTCCACTTTCTTCACTGCTGCTGGGTCCCACAGGGCAGAGCCCTCTTCCCTTCTTCCCTGCTGCGCCTTCTCCTTTTCTGACCCGATTCCTTCAACAGAAAGAACCAAATTGAAAATGGGAAATGGCTCAATCGGCAACGAAAATTTTCAAACAATATATCGTTGGAAAGCTCTCGACTAGGAGAATCCATTGGAGTAATTGATTTTGAAAATGGTGCATGTGTGCATCACTCGAATCAAAGGAGAAGAAGATTGGGTTAGAAATGAAATTGGCCGACCTGTGAAATAAGGCAAATTGGCGGTTTAGAGAGTAATATGTGGGTCCCACGATGCGGTTGAGACGATTCTTTGATACAAACTAACTCTCTTTATGCATGTTTTCATGATAGAGTGGGTGTACAGGCCAACCGAAAGAATAGAATTGCATTAATTCACTCGTGTTTGAATTGAAGAAATGGGAGCAGGGACAGCCGAATCGTGATCACAATGCCACGTTGGCAATCCAAACCTTAAGAATTACCACGCAACAAACACAAATTAAATTGATCCACACCATTGAACTATTGGATCAAGAGGCCGTGATCATGCCACCTCATCGATCCGTGGGATCAAGAAAACACAATTGGTGCATAAAGAAGCACAATTGAGATGTAATTGAGCCTATATAAACCCTGGAGCAACAATAGATCAAGCCCCCCCCGATTGATGATCTCTCTCTTCAACTGAAATTCACAATCTTTCTCCATTGCCTCCTCTCACCTGATTTACTAGCCGATTGATCTCGGTGAATTGGAAACTTGAGAACTCAGCTGGTATTACATAGCCTAAGAAGGAAAAAGGAGAAAGAGAAGAAGCAACACTTGAGACATTTGAGCCAAAGAAGAAACAAACCAATTGATCTCGGCTAAACTTGAGAACTTGGTTGCAAGAGCGTTTAGAGTTCCCCAAGAGATCACTAGATCTAGATTGAAACTAAGAGAGATTGAAGATTGTGATTAGATATTAAGAAAGGTAAGATTCAAGGTAATGGCAACTATACTCGGATTACAATGATAATCAATTAGATATTGAGTTTTCTTTTGAATACTAGATTCTATTATTGCCTTTAATCTCATTTCCTTTTTGTTTCTCTTCTCCTTTCAATATCTGTGTTTCTTTTTTTTTTTTTTTTTTATTCTTGAAACTTGCTTCTCATGAGATTGAACATCATTATATTGAGATTTAATTTGAATTTCTTCCATTGTTTCTTGCTCAATTGACATGCCTATTAGACGAAAGGTGATGATTGAATAACTTGATTATTGTAATCTTGAGTTTAAACCGATTGATCTCGGCTAAGCTTGAGAACTCGGTTGAAATTCAAGAAATTCCCAATCAAGATAAGAACTAATAGACAAGCAATTATATAATACATTGTCACTTCAAGGTAGATAGATCTCTACCCAGGCTTGAGAATTCAACTTAGATGCCTTTACAAAGTCAAAATGATACTGGTACCAATCGGTATTGTGATTCATTGAATTGATTAGATTCATTTAAGGAATTATAAGTATCAAACATCATGCTATTACTTGATTATACTAAGACGATGCATATCGGATAAGTAATTAAAGCGGGATAGTGGTCAATTGAATCGAAATTGGAAAGGAATGATATATCGGTGCCATTTGTCAAAAGAAGTGTCGAAATGGTACTTGGTGCGCACGGCGAATCACCGTCCGATCTCCGATCGAGGTGACGATCGAGTTTCACGGTGCGAGCGATGCTATATGTGTACCTCTCCGATCTTTCACCGGAGATGGAGATCACCGAGCGAGTTATCGGAGAAGGTGGAAGCGTTCGATTCAATAACACGAATTTAGGAGCGCTTGGTACGGATCTTGATGTATCTACGCGAGATTTAATGACAATCAAACGGAGCTCACAAACAAACACTTGATGAAATGATCTCGGCCCTGATCTTCATAATAGGCACTAATCTTAGAAAGAATCTTGTGGCCTATATTATCAGAAGGATGATAATAGAGAGAAAACCGGCCCAGTGTCATATTGGGCCCAACGAAAATAAAAAAAGGAATAATAGAAGGGAGTCAGCCCAGTTGCGCATTAGGCCCAGTCAAAAATAATGAAAGAAAATAAACTTGGCCCATCCCAATTAAGCCCATTCAGTTAATAACAAAAAAATAAAAAAATAATATAGAGTAAATAAATCATTTGAAAATGTTCCTAAACTCCAAATTAACCCAAATTTGTTTCTAAAATTTCCTTATTTTTCATAGCATTTTTCTATATAATAATATTTTAGTTTTAAAAATATTATCATATTAAAACAATTTAAAAGCAAAAAATGTTACATGTATTGACATATTTGACTTAGCTTTGACTTGTCATTTTAAATACTATAAAAATCCCAAAAATTCAAATAAAAATCATAAATAATAGTTAGATATGTTTTAATGATTTTTCTGGTGATTTTCCATAAAATAATAATGACAATAATAATATGCAATAATAAATAATGAGATTAGCTCTATTCTTTAATAAAAAAAAATAAATATAAAGATAAATATTATGATGATATTTTTCTGTAAAAAATAAAAAATATATACATAGATTTCTAAAATAAATAATATAATAATAAAATAGATTGTATCCCTTTGGTTGTCTTCTAAAATTTGAATAAAAATACAATAATAATGGGATAAATGTTATTATTTTCTGCTTAAGAAAATATTAATAATGAGAATATTCTTGATAGATGAAAATACAATAAAAATAATAATTGTAATAAAGAATATAATGAATTTCATCCTTTGTAGCTATTTTTCAAGTAATAATAGTAATGATAATAAAACAAAAAATCTTATATTCTACAAATAATAATAAAACAAATAATAAGAATATAATGAAAATTATTATAAATAGAATAGAATAGTAATAATGATTTCTTTAGCTATTATAAATCCTAAAAATAAAAAATAAAAAATAATATAGCTAATTCATCTTTTGTTTTGTAAATAATTTCTACAAAATGAATAATGTTTCAATATAATAAAAATATAATAATGAAATTCTATTACTTTGGCTATTATAAATATCCTAAAAATACAAATAAAATTATAGCCAATTCATTTTCTATTATTTTGTAAGTGATTTTCTACAAAATAAATAGAGTTTAAAAATAATAAAAATAAAATTCTATTACTTTAGCTATTATAAAATCCCAAAAATATAAATAAAATTCTAGTTAATAACTAATCCATTTCCTATTATTTTTGTAAATGATTTTCTACAAAAATAAATAGAGTTTAAAAATAAAAATAAGTTCACCTTTATAATAGAGATAATAATGAAAGGTATTATCTTAATAATAAAAAATCAATAAAAATGTAATAATCTCTTTACATTTTAGAGGTGACTAAATACGCTCACACAAGGGGTGTAGAGCAACACGATGATTTTGCACAAGTAATGCAATATTTAGAACGATTAGTCGGGACAAGAACATCTTGACGCTCGTTGAAGAATAACCAAGGCTTCGACATCAACATGAGGAGATATGTCGGGACAAGAACATCTTGACGTAGAATAACTAAGGCTTGGACAGCAACATGAGGAGATATGTCGAGACAAGAACATCTCGACGCTCGTTGAAGAATGACTAAGGCTGCGACATCAACGTGAAGAGATATGTCGACTTTGAGGAAGAAGAACATTACGATGTCCGAGAGAAGTGACATCTTAGTGGCTCAGTACCATGAACAAATAATCCATGACTAAATACGTTCACACAAAGGGGTGTAGAGCAACATAGTGATCTTGCACAAGTAATGCAACATTTAGAACAATTAGTCGAGACAAGAACATCTTGACGCTTGTTGAAGAATAACCAAGGCTGCGACATCAACATGAAGAGATATGTCGACTCCAAGAGATAAGAACATTACGATGTCCGAGAGAAGTGACATCTTAATTACTCGGTGTCATGAACAAGTAATTCATGACCATTCGAGCTAGTAAGACTGAACTCATCCGTCGATAAGTTTGTCTTCTGGTTCATTTCCCGAGGTTGTGAGATTGAATCGTTCTGTAGTAGATTCATTCACAAAACAGTGAATGTGAACTGTTCTGTAGTAGGTTCCTTCACTAACACATGCCTCAATGTTAAGCTGGCCCAGTGCTTCAGGTTTAACTTTGTGTGCAATTATGTTCCTAGGTTTATGAATTGGCTTAGTGCTTCGAATTCATGATCTAGAAGATCGGTGAGAAGAAACACGTGGGCCAAATCCACCCTTCTCCTGATTCACCAACCTCAAGATCAACCGGCTCAGTGCTTCGAGTTGTATTTTGTGTGATTGGTTGTTGACTAGTTAAGATTGAACCGTTCTGTAGTAGGTTTATCTTCTAGATCAACTGAGGTTGAGTCGTTCTGTAGTAGACTCACCTCAAGCCCCTCTGAAGAGATTAATCTGATCTGTAGTAAGGTTATCTCTCGAGGCGGTATAGACTGAACCGATCTGTAGTAGGTTCGTCTTCCATAGGATCAACTGTGAACCGTTCTGAAGTAGGTTCATTTTCTAGATGAACTGAGGCTGAGTCGTTCTGTAGTAGATTCACCTCGAACTCCTCTGAAGAGATTAATCTGATCTGTAGTAAGGTTATCTCTCGAAGCGGTAAAGACTGAACCGATCTGTAGTAGGTTCGTCTTCCACGGGATCGACCTTTTTGTGAACCCAGACGACCATTTGACCATCATTTAACTATACTATTTGCTTCTCCCTTTTAAAGATCCAGAGGTGCCTCGAGGTTAGTAGCCCAGGGTAATTAACGGTGGGGGCTTGCGCCCACCGGAATCTACAAGAACTCACAATCACTAAAAACCCCCTAAATGTGCATCCAAATCGTTCTAAACGGCAGAACCAGCCGGCACTAAACAGATGCACGCTTGGGAGGGATCTCCGTGTCCTTCTTCCGCATCCCATCGCCCAGCGGCGGTGCGGAGCGCGCGAAAAAGGGTCGCACACCCATATAAGAATCAGACCAGATTGTAGGCCTATGAGAGGCACAAACTGAAAGCGAATGTATTAGATGGACCCCAAATTTACGCAATTGAATCAAGGACTGAACAAAAATTAGGCTATACACATGGAAGCAATCTTGTTTAAAGATAGTTCCTTGAGATTTTAAATCGTTTTGGGACAAGGATTAATGATGGGTAGAAAACAATTTGACTATAACGTGTAGTTCGTGGTTTGTATAGATATATTCAATCCGGAGTAAAATCAATTTAATTTGATTGATTCGATTGGTCAGAGTCCGACGTGTTAGTGGAATCCACTGATTGATTATACGTAAGTGAATAGCAATATCAATTTGAAAATTTATGTCATCATCCTAAAATTGATTAAGCTGGTACTAAAATCAATTGGACAATTGAGCGATAGCGAAATACTATTTGTTGGGGCGTAGAGATCCACTCCATTTGGGGTCATGAGAGAAAATTCATAAATACGAGTAATATCCTTAGAGAAATATATAGTTATAATTATTATTATATGCTCCAATGTAAATTTAAAACGCTTATTAGTCATACTTTTGATTGAGTTATATAAAAATTATTATATATACAAGTTTAACCATTTTATCATTTTCTTAGTGCGAGATTCTGGCCTTACGGCCCGTGTCAGAACATATGGTCGAGCGGAAGGACGAAAATTGGAAAAGAAATAAATGCAATTTAGGTTTTTATTTTATTTTCATATTGTTAAAACCTTTTTGTAAACACGTTTAGTGAATTTTCTCACGTTCGAGTAGTGGGATCCATAGGGACAACGAAGTCACGCATGTACTAACGTGCAACGCTAGCCCCAATACTCCTAGACATACCCCTCATAGACCTATGTGAAGTACATATTATTGTTTTGTTTATTTATTCATCTTCTCGGGATTCTTAGAGGTTAACCTAGCATGGTTTATATGAAATCGGATTATAAAATCCATGCTCTGATACCACCGAAGGATGTCACACCCCAGAAATAAATTGAACGGATTTGGGGTGCTAAATCCCGCCACGTACGCACGACGAGACGTGCGTACGAAAGGCTAAGTGAATAATAATAAAGTAAATCCCAGGATAAACAAAATAATAATAATAATACAAAACAAAACAGTCCAGAATACACAGATAAATACAACGCCAGACACCGGCGGGGCTAACTCCATCGGAATGGGTAGCAAAATCTCTCAAATAAAGCCCAAAGAAAGAAACAAAAAAACCCGATGCCCGATAAGCCCTAATCAACTACCCGTCTCACTGTGCTGATGCGGCGAAACACCTCTGATATCACGCAGGACTGTCCCTAGCACTCGCTCCAAGAAAATCCCGAACCTGAAATACCTGGATCCCACAACCACCGTGGAAACGTGAGAAATTTTAAAAATTTCTCAGTACGGATTTAGATCCAGCATTAAGATTTGATCTTCTTTCCTAGACTGGACCCAAATACCGATACCGAATTTAAATGCAATGAATTATTTTAATATATGTTAATGTATTATTATTTTATACATTTCGAGAACACCTCTACATGCATGGCATGAAATGACAAATAACCCCGAAAGAGAAAATCTGTGGAAATAGTAATATAATATAAAATATAAGGTACGAGAAAATATACACCCGAAATAAATATCCCAATTTGCAAATCACTGTATCTATCCCAAGCGGGCGCCACCACGGCGTCCCAACTTACGAACTTGGGCCTTGCCTAAGCGGCGCCACCAACGACCCAACTTACGAACTTAGGACTTTATGTTTATGCGACGCCAATGCCGCATAAACGGCACTCGGCTCCCGAGGCGATAACGCCCTAGGAGAGTGAGCGTGCATAAGCACGTACTGCCGTGCTCCGCTAAATCTGGTAATTCACCTTACAAAATAAAAGCAAACGGATAAATATGTCTTCAAAGGTGGCCATATCGTCAAAATGAGATAACTACCCAGGAAATAACAAATCGGAAACTAATACAAATGGGAGCCTACACTGTACCAACTAAGGGTCAGAGGACCGCATCCCGAAAATAATGACAAAATAAAATATAATACATATGGGAGCCTACACTGTACCAACCTGGGGCCAGAGGACCGCATCCCAAAGGGGAGCCTACACTGTACCAACCAGGGGCCAGAGGACCGCATCCCGAGAAATGACAAAATGATAGATGATACAAATGGGAGTGTGCGACCCTTTTTCGCGCGCTCCGCACCGCCGCTGGGCGATGGGTTGCGGAAGAAGGACACGGAGATCCCTCCCGAGCGTGCATCCGCTAAGTGCCGGCTGATTCTGCCGTTTAGAGAGATTTGGATGCACATTCAGGGGGTTTTTTAGTGATTGTGAGTTCTTGTAGATTCGGTGGGCGCAAGCCCCCACCGTTAATTACCCCGGGGCTACTAACCTCGAGGCACCTCTGGATCTTTGAAAGAGAGAAGCAAATAGTATAGTTAAATGATGGTCAAGTGGTCGTCGGGTTCACAAAAAGGGTCCATGGAAGACGAACCTACAAACAGACGGTTCGGTCTCTACCGCTTCAAGAGGTAACCTTACTTACGGATCGATTAATCTCTTCAAAGGGGTTCGAGGTGAGTCTACTACGAACGACTCGACCTACTTCATCCTATGGAAGACGAACCTACAAACGGATCGGTTCGGTCTATGCCACCTCGAGATATAACCTTACTACGGAGACACGGGTTAATCTCTTCGAGAGGGCTTGAGGTGAGTCTACTACGTAACGACTCGACCTCCGTTGATCTAGAAGATAAACCTACTACGAAACGGTTCAATCTTAACTAGTCAACAACCAATCACACAAAATACAACTCGAAGCACCGAGCGGTTGATCTTGAGGTTGGTGAATCGGGAGAAGGGTGGATATGGCCCACGTGTTTCTTCTCACCGATCTTCTAGATCATGAATTCGAAGCACTAAGCCGATCCATAAACCTAGGAAACACGGTTACACACAATGTCAAACCCGAAGGCGAGCCGGCTTAACATTGAGGTATGTGTTAGTGAAGGAACCTACCTACGAACGGTTCACATTCACTGTTTTGTGGATGAATCTACTACGAACGATTCAATCTCACGATCTCGGGAGATGAACCAGAAGACAAACTTATCGACGGATGAGTTCAGTCTTGCTAGCTCAAATGGTCATGAATTACTTGTTCATGACACCGAGTCATTAAGATGTCACTTCTCTCGGACATCATAATATTCTTCTTCTTCAAAGTCGACATATCTCTCCATGCTGATGTCGTGGCTTTGGTCATTCTTCAACGAGCGTCAAGATGTTCTTGTCTCGACTAATCATTCTACATGTTGCATTACTTGTGCAAAATTACTATATTACCCTACACCCCTTGTGTGAGCGTATTCAATCATGAGTTACTTGCTCATGGTAGTGAGTCATTAAGATGTCACCTCTCTAGGACATCGTAATGTTCTTCTTCCTCAGAGTCGACATGTATCTCCATGTTGATGTCACAGCTCTGGTTATTCTTCATCAAGTGTCAAGATGTTCTTGTCTCGACATATCTCCTCATGTTGCTACCGAAGCCTTAGTCATCTTACGTCAAGATGTTCTTGTCCTGACTAATCGTTCTAAATGTTATATCGTGTGTGCAAACATCCTCATGTGGCTCTACACTCCTTGTGTGAGCATTTTTTGTTTATATCCAAAATGTACAAAGCCTATTGCATAATATTCTTCCATTATTATCTCCATTATAAGGTGCATTTATTTATTATTATTATTATTATTATTATTATTATTATTATTATTATTATTATTATTTGTATGTTTTTTTTTATTCTTAAACCCTATTTATCTATGTAGAAGATTATTTACAAAAATAATAGAAAATGGGTTAGCTATTAACTAGAGTTTTATTTATATTTTTGGGATTTTTTATAATAGCTAAAATAGTAGAATTTTATTTTTTTTATTATTTCTAAACTCTATTTATTTTGTAGAAAATCACTTACAAAAGAATAGAAAGTAAAATAGCTATGATTTTTTATTTGTATTTTTAAAATATTTATAATAGTCAAAGTAATAGAATTTTATTATTATATTCTATTATGTTGAAACACTATTCATTATGTAGGAATTATTTACAAATCAAAAGATAGCTAGCTATATTATTTTTATTATTATATTTTTTTTTGTTTTTAAGATCTATAATAGCTAAAAAGAAATCATTATTAATATTCTATCTTATTTATTATACTATTCATAATATTTTTTATTATTTCTATTTATTATCTATATAAAAGTATGAGATCTTTTTTTATTATTATTAGTTGAAAATAGCCATAAGAGATGAAATTCATTATATTTTTATTACAACTATTATTATTTTTTTTATTGCATTTTATTCATCAAAAATATTTTTATTGTATATTTGTATAGAAATAACAAAAGAAATACAATTCATCTTATTATAAAACTATATTATCATTCTTTATTATAGAAAAAAATGTATTTACTATCTATTATCATGGTAGTATATATTTTTGTATATTTTGTGCTATTTATTTTCATTATTCTTTTTACAGAAAATATCAACATAATATCTATTATTATTTATTTTTTTATTTATCAAAGAATATAGCTAATCTTATTATCTATTATGGCATATTACTATTGTCATTATTATTTCATGAAAAATCACTTGAAAAATCAGTAAAATATATCTAGTTATTATTCATGATTTTTATTTGGATTTTTGGGATTTTTATAGCATTTAAAATGACAAGTCAAAGCTAGGTCAAACATATCAATATAGGTAATGTCTTTTGCTTTTAAATTGTTTTATCATGATTACATTTTTAAAACTGGAATATTATTGTATAGAAAAATAGTATGAAAAATAAGAAAATTTTAGAAACAAATTTGAGTCAATTTGGAGTTCAGGAGCATTTTTAAATCATTTATTCATTCCATATCATCACTATTCTGTTATTATTTAATTAATGGGTTTAATATGGGCCTTTGGATCTGCACCAAGATTGGCGCCCATCTTTATTCAACTTTATTCTTATTTGGGCCGCCAGATTCGCTTCAAGATTAAACCATACGAGATGTAAAGCCCAGATTCATTCTATATCTTTATTTAAAACAGTACTCTTATTTCAAACGCTCGATCTCTTCAAGATTCACACACGTGCATCAATATCCGTGCTGCCGCGATTCTCTGACTCTCCAGTCAACATAAGTTCCAAGATTCGTGCCACTGACAGCGCCGGCGACTGCGGCCATCTCCCTCCGATCGGGCAACTGCCCTAGTGTCGTCTTGCCATGAGGAGTTATTCTACGGCGTCCGATTAATGATCTATGCGGTGAATCACATGGTATACCAATGCCAGATGGGTCGATTTGGTACCAATCGGTACCGAGTCTCACATTCCATAAATTCAAAGCAATTGATCATTTCTTTCAGCAATTAATCATTCAATTAGTATCGTATACGCATGTATATGCATTTTAACATGATTAGAATGCTTTAAATTGACCCACAACTCCATTATCTGGGATAATTATCAAAATGCAATAGAGGCGGTCAGTACCGGTTACAATCCATCTCATATTCTTACTAACATTGATATCAACACAATCAACAATACTTATGACATCTATTCGGATTAGAATTTACTTGAACTATTCACTATTCCTTCAATTCCCGATTCATAGCTCAATTCTGTTAACGGAACACGATACTCAGTGAATTATCTTCAAATTAATCGAGTTCTCAAGTTAAAACTGAGATCAATCGATTTAAAATGAATATACAGACATGAACTCATATAGTATGCATGGCAACTAAGGTAATTAAGACGTGAAAGTGAGAAATTAGATGAAGAATTTCACTGTCATCGAGTTCTCAAGTATAATACTGAGATCAATCGAATTGACAGTGTAATTCATCATGTTTCAGATGAAATTAATCAAAGAAAATGAAAGATATATTCTTACTGACCTTGTAACCCATAAAAGAAAGAAGAAAATCCAAAGAAAATCAATAGAAATTGAAGAAATTCAGCACGCAGCACAATATTGTGCTGATATTCAAAATCCGACTGTGATTACATCATTTCTTCATAATCTCCAAAAATTGGACTTGCTAACTTCTAATTAACAGAGATTAAAGCATAGAATTTACCTTTAAGCAAACAATTGAAGCAAATAGATCGAGTTCTCAAGTTAAAACTGAGATCAATCGATCTTATCAGAATTCTCTTCTGGATTCTTGCTTCTTCTTGCTCTCTCTCTCTCTCTAAACTCTATATGCAATCTAAAATCTCTTTCTTTTCTCTCTCTTGCTTGCTGTCTTGTGTGTTATCTTAATCGGGTTATATAGGCAATTGGAATGGTGCACCAAGGGATTAGAGCCATACACCATTTAAACACCATTGATTGAACTGTCTTGGCCTATGAACATGGTCTTTTGATTCTGTTATTCATTCTGTTGCGATGTGGGCCCCTATTCAAAGAATCCAAAGCTTAAGCCTTTGACTGTTGACCATGTTTGACTCGCTTCTTATCTGTTGCTAGAACCTTCTAGAGCATCTAAACATACTATATATACTCATTCTAATGCATCTGAGGCACCCTTTTGCTTTCTGCCATTGTTATTTTCCTTCAAAGCTCAAAGCTTCATCACCCGATTCCACCTTCTAGCTCAAGTCACATCTCCATCGTTCAATTGATAATCTCCATCATCTAAACAGCATCGTGTAGGTATGCAGAGGCTATAAGCATTGCCAATTCGAGTCTACAGCACAGAGTTTCAATTTTCATCCATTTGCCCGATTTCATCACTTCATCTCAATTACTTCAATTCATCCCATAATTGCTGCTCCTTTCTTCATCTACAGCGTCGCCTAAGTGAATAGAAGGAATCTGCATCATCAATTTTTGATTTTGAAGTAGAAATTGAAGTGCTTCATTAATTGCCCGAGGTATTCATCTCTTTCAATCACCATATTCACTCATTACTTTTCAACTTTGATCAATTGCACATACTCTCCCATGTATAGGCTAGCTCTAGGTGAAAGGAATTGGAGTTGTGAGCTTTGGAGAGCTTGATCACCTCTAATGGCGCCTTCTGCCTCGTCGAGAAGAAGAAAGAAGAGAGGGAGGGGAGAAGGAGAAGAGAGAGAAGGGGGCGCGCTTGCGCACGAGTCCATGAACTAGGTGGGACCCACGCGATCGGAGGCGCATATGAATGGGCCAGTGCACATCGTTTCTTCCTTTTGATTTAAATCTCTGTTTAGATCGTGCATAAGCTTGGTGCATGACTGCCTGTGTAAGCTATACATTCATAAACCTGACAAATGGGCTCCACATGTAAGTATATGAATCTCGGCCCATTAGTCCAGCTGTGGATTGATTAACTCCCTTGCTTAGGTTTAATTGATCTGACTTGGCACATCCTGATAGGTCCACTTGTCTAATAACCTCATTAATCATATGCATTAGTGTTAAGCATGCTGAGGTGGCTCTGTAGTGTAGTGCCATGTGGCTTAGTCCCTGTGATGTGGCACCAATGGCCAGCTGCCATATGGCGCTGGAGTGTTGAGGTGTGATCTTTGTGGTGTTGCCATGTGGCCTTTGGGAGGGTGAGGTGTGTTCTTTGTGGTGTTGCCATGTGGCATATGGAAGGGTGAGGTGGGCCTGTCAGGTCTTGCCACGTGGCATGTTGGTGGGGCCCACATGTCAGGTCAGTATGGTGGTGGGGCCCACATGGCTGAGGTGGACCAATAGGGTGCTGACACGTGGCATGAGGTGGCCCAGTGAGATGCTGACACGTGTCACACCCTCTCTCTTCTCTGATTCTGTGTATGTGTGTTTAGGATCCCCGGTTTGCACCCAGATGTGTCTCTGTCCCCAAGTTGCACCCAGATCTGCCTTGATCAAATCTCAGCCCTTGATCTTTCATTTTTAATCTGTTTTATCTTCCCTGAATTTATTTTGATAGCTCCACTTATCCAAAAATCATGAAAATTTCACCAAAAATCCCTAAATTCATGATGATCATCCCTGTAATTTTTAATTCCATTTTTACCCCTCTTTCTCTGAATTAAAAATTCTTTTATCAAATAAACCCTATTATTCCTTCTGAATTAAAAATTTCATTTGTAGCTCAATGTCTCTGCCAATTATCTCTCCCTTGCAGAAACCACCCTAACTAAATATCAATTAGACTTATATTGATATCCATTAGGGTTTGATCTGATCAACAGTTGATTACATGTCAACAGTTGATTGATCGAATCTAGACTTGATCGGATGGTTGCTCCCGCTTTGGCACTTGATCGGTCTTGTGAAATTGACTTTCAATCCCTTAACATGAGGGTGATTTGGTCAAAGAACCGACTACTTATCGATAATTGACACAAGTCAAAGCATGGTTAGGTGGTTGCTCACAGCTTTGGCACCAGGTCAGCCTTGAAAGCAAAATCACATTTGAAATTTCTCATGACTAGTTGTATCGAATACTAGCTTGGCATTGACATCATTTCATGTAGCATAGGGATTATCTTGCTTGACTCCTTTCTAGGGTTAGCTCCAAGGGCAGATTTTTAGGGTTTAACTCTGACTCCTTTAATAGGTCACTGAGGTGTGGGGTCCACCTGTCAGTGAAAATGGCCACATGGGTGACTCATCAGATAGGCTATGTTTATGTTGTTAGATCCATCTACAAGGGACTTTGCCAGGTGGGTCCCACTTGTCGGAGAAAAATGTAATCAAATGGGCGACCCATCAAGAGATTTTCTCTCTCCGAAATCTCCCGAGGTCGACCACCTCGAATGAGTAGGAGGTGGTGGGGTATTTATATCCTCGTCTTTCACCCTAATATTTCATTGTGGGATTAATGGATTTGTTCCGGGGTTAAGCAGCGACCTCTTCTGATTAGTGGGCCATCTTTCATTGCTTTCTCTTCTTCCCTCTTCTTATGATTTATCATTAATCACCAATTTATTTTCATTTATTCATCTACTCATCCTTGAAATCTTTCAAGGGTAAACAAACCACCCACCAAGACGAGTCTTGAACGCTCGAAAGGCTTGTCTTGGTGTATTATTCCTTATCATTCATCACTTCACTTCTCATGACGTCTTTTCCTCTTCGGGTATTGTAGTTTCTTCTCATGACGCCATTCGCGTCGCCCGCGAGTCATTATCATTCTTTTTATGAGGATCCTAGCGATTGGACTCCTCTCGTCTCGGCCATCCGAGCGACTCTGTCTACCGCGAGGCGGCGGTTTATTCTTCGGGGATGATCGGCCTCATGACATCATGCCCTTCGGCCTCTAGGCGTTGCCTCTCTGACCCCTTTGACACATCTCCCAGGCGAGGAGATTATCGACGGGGAGGCTCACGGATGGACCACTGCTCCTTCATCACCCCCTTAGAGTGCCATGGCTATCGGCTAGAGTGGACCGGTATGTGCTCATGCGGGAGGGGACTCTGCTCGGGCGGCGGGATATATGACTCGGTTTTCTTGTCTATGTTTCATTATCATATCGATACACCCCGGCTACGGGCCTTTTGTGAGCGGTGGAACTATTCCACCACACTTTGTTCATTGACGATCGAGAGTTGACTCAGGCCCTCCTGAGATACGACGATTGACCGGCTGCCGATCTTTGGCCATTTCTATGACGAGTTCATGGTCTCACCCGCCCGACTCGGGAGACTTCACTCGATTCCCGCCTTCTTTACGAGAGGACTTATGAGATTTATCATTATTTACGGAGGGGGCATCCGGAGTTCCGTTCGAACATTGGATCGCCTATTTCACCGATCGGGTCCATACTCGCCCTACGAGGGCTTGGCTTCCACCGAGAGATCCATTTGGTACGGGTCGGCTCGAGATTCATCATGACGGCCCTATCCCTTCTCGGGATACCCCGTGTTCACATGACGTGGATCGGGAGACTTATCGACCGCCTTCATCTCTTGGTGGATCTGCTTTATTTCTTATTACCTAGCTCCCCGCATACACCATTCGGCCTTCGGTGTTCATTATGGCGGGCACGATCGCGCGTGGCGACGGGATCTCTTTGGCGTGCTGTCTTGCGGCCAACATCTATAGATGTCTCCGCGGTTTGACCTCATCCGTGGGCCTTCACGGTGCCGGAGGCGATTCCGTGGCATCGATTAGTGGATGGCTCCATTTACATTGGTCTGGCTCATATGATCCCGGCATGGCGGTCACGCTGCGGGACCGTCTACCCTTATTGAGTGACTTAGGCGGGGTGCGGCCCGGCTTCATTGACTCCGGAGGTCGCTCGGTATAGATTCTTTAGGAGCGAGACCATCGTGCTTCTCTCGAGACGGATCGGTGGCCGTGTAGGCGCCTAGGGTTCTTGACGGGGTGGTGATTGACGAGCGGGGTCCCTCTTCGACTCCTCTAGCATCCGAGCCGAGCCTATCGATTTGGAGTACACGATCGGTATTCGTCGGGGCTTTCTTCCTCTCGGATTGGGCGATTATATGTTCATCGAGCCCTATTCGCCACATCGATGCGCACATCGGTTTGGCTTGGATCGGGATATTCCGGCGCCTCTTCTCCGCCCTATATCATCGGCGGCGCGATTTGGAGGGTATAGGATGGTGCTACACTCACCTCTTCCGACTAGGCACGGGCACTCGCTATCGGATGGTATCCACCTCAGGACTTCCACCTTCACGAGGCGTTATCGGCGGTGATATTATGAGACCATTCGCTCTTACCGGTCGTATACTCCTCCGGTGGTCGTCGGAGTACATGTCCGTGAGATGGCCGGCCCTACGGTGATGGCACCGTTTCGCGTGATCGCGCCCTTTCCCGCCCTTGCCGCGAGCCCGTCGATTTTCGGGGTTTAGACAATCGATTTTCTCGTGCTCTGTCGGGACCATTCTCACGGTATACTTCATCATCCCTTTAGGTTATTTCCTTTCGATAAGCCTCATCTCATTTCGACCAATTCTCTTTTGATTCGGAGCGGCTTATGAGTATGATTACGCGGAGCCGGGTTCTCGGTCCCTCGTCCACGAGTAGTTGGCGTTCATTCTCGGCCACATGTTGAGCCACCGCTCCGGCTACCATAGGGAGAGATCGAGACGGCGCCTCTCGGCCCGTCTTCCCCGTCTTCCTTTCCTTCTCCCATTCCGGGTGATTTTCTTTCTTGACTCGCCTATTCTTATTCGGGCGCACTTCATTTACATCTCTCGATTAGGGTTTATTTTTCAGCTCGTGGGACATCTCCCCGTGGAGGCGCCGAGACGACATCATAAACGGATCTATCGGCGCTGCGAGCACCGCCCATTTCGGGGTTTTGCACCGACCTTGCGTCGCGCGGGTTCGCGTGCTTCATTTAATACTTAGTTGCCGGTATGCACTAGTATTTTCATTCTCATATGTAGATTTTACGGACCACGAGGCCGATGACATGTCATCTCCACACCGCTCGGAGTCTTTCTTCTACGACGGTCTGCGCTCACCGTCGATCTTATTGGTGCCTACCGGAGATGGCGACTCATTTGACGTGGTTACGGGGCGGTGCTCACTCTTGCACAATCGAGGAGTCTCCTTTCGAGCGGGGAGTCCATTGGGTCGTCGAGCCGCGAGCGACGAGCCATTATTGATCGAGGGAGGGCCATCTCATGCTTCTTCATCTCCCGATGGGCAGCCTCTCATGGCCATAGATGGCGGAGTTTCATCAGATGCTCGGGTGGAGGACTCGACTGAGAGGGCTACAGTCGACTATGACTCGGAGCTAGATGAGAGTTGGTTAGTGGAGCAGCTATTCCACAGCCCAGAGACGGGGGTC
The DNA here is from genome assembly GCA_037127355.1 of Schoenoplectus tabernaemontani. Classification (NCBI taxonomy): domain Eukaryota; kingdom Viridiplantae; phylum Streptophyta; class Magnoliopsida; order Poales; family Cyperaceae; genus Schoenoplectus; species Schoenoplectus tabernaemontani. The sequence continues at coordinate 16,271,517 of CM073750.1, read as the reverse complement.
CCGGCTAGCGAGGGTCTCACTGAGCCTCATACCTCTCCCGGTACTTTATATTTCCTTTGTTATTTGCCCGTACTTTACTTTCCATGTACTTATGCTTTTTTTTTTTTCATTTTATTTTGTAGCCGGGTCTGGTGCACCTGCGGGTCCTCCTGAGGCGACCGACATCCCTATCCCTGATTCAGTCCCGCCAGTCTCAGGCGACGAGGCGATAGGTTAGATCTTCTCTTCCTTCTACCTCTTCTTTGATTATAACAATTTGTCTAACCCATTTATTTTGTTTGCAGATGTTACATTGAGGGATGTGAAGCTCGCCTTGGCCGCACTGGGGGATGCACTCCGAGACACCTTCTTCGGAGACTATCCGCTAGATTTCGAGATCCTGGATTCTCTGCCCAGTGGCTTCTCTTTCGATTGGTATAGGCTGATGCGGGATACCATCGCGCCAGCTCTACTCATTGCACCTCGTCTCGAGAGCGCTTTCATTTCTAGGAGGTGTGAGGAGCTGCTCAGGGCTTACCAGGATGCGAGCTCTCTCGTATATCGGCATGAGTTGGAGATCCATGAGTGCGCGAGCATTTGGAGGCGCTCGACTCCGCTATCTTCGGCGGCTCTCTTCTTGTGCCACTCTCCGCTTCATGGGAGTCGGTGGTGGGCCGCTCGACGGCTTGTGCGGGAGCTAGAGGACCACAGATTGTCTGTAGAGGGCTTTTCTCGACATCTGGCGGGACGTCTCCCGGAGTTGCATATTCATTCGAGCGCCCGGGATAGTGTCTTCGCTCAGTTCTTGGATTTCGAGGCGGCTTCGGAGGAGGATAGGCACTCCCTCTATGTTCATTTGGATACTATTAGTACTGTGCTATTAGAGCTGGAGTCCCGCTTTTTGGGCCCATAGACTGTACTTTTCATTTCTTCTTTTCTCCTTTTCTTTTTGCTATGTTTGATATAGGATGCCTTAGACACTTGTTATCTTTGATCTCTTTGTTGCGGATGATGTTTGCCTTTATTGTTATCCCTTCGTCACTTCCTCTGCAGCGCAAGGAAGTATTTTATCTCATGCTGTGCACCCCCAATCTTATTTGTAAAAGCGCCCGATTACAACTGCTTCATTCTTTCGCAGCGTCTAAACATAATAAAAGGAAAATCTTACAACATCCTATTACATTCATTCTATGCATGTTCCTCTTTATTTATTGCAATACAGAACTTAGTAACCGTGGTATTTTACGGATACCGAACCTATCTGTATTGACCTCTAGGCCGGGTACAGAATAAACCCGTTTATCCCTTTATTACTGATGGATAAACTTACCAGTATTAATTGGATTATGGATGCAATTGATAACACCATTTTGTGGATGCTCCTTGTATATTTAGTTGTCGTTTATTTGTGGAAGCTCACCCACTCTCCCCTCATTTGTGCACCGTTGCGTGCAGAAGTGGAAACTCACCTTCACTCATCTTCACTCAATTTGTTTTGTAGGGGGTACTACCCTCAAACATCCATCACGCATCCCCTGCGAGACAGGCTTTCATCGGGTAGGTCCGCTCTCCATGACCTGAGTCACTTCCTTAAGCGAATTACTTTATTTGACACTGAATGTCGGGCAAAAGCGTAAACCCTTAATCTGACCCCTCCATGACCTATTTTGGGATTAGAAACGAGATCACCTCCTTGGGCGTGTGGTACTTTTGCGGATGAATGTACCCAACCTGGTTTTTATATTTTGGCTACCCTCAAACATCCATCACGCATCCCCTGCGAGACGAGCTTTCATCGGGTAGGTCCGCTCTCCATGACTGAGTCACTTCTTTAAGCGAGCGCTTTGTTTAACATGAAATGTCGGGTACAAGCGTAAACCCTTGATCTGACCCCTCCATGATATGTCGTGGGATTATGACACACCATTTCTTCGGGCGTGTGGTGCTTTTACGGATGAATGCACCCAACCTGGCTTTGTATAACACTCGTGGTGTCGGGGACAAAGGTGGCAACCCCTTATTGAAAAGATTTTATTATTTTTATTTATATATATTTTTTTATCAATGAGTAAGGAAAATAGGTTTTTATTGTTTTACTTATATATCCTTTTATTTTATTAGAAGAGAGCAGATTTTTGGTTATTAGTGATACATGTTACTAATAGTACGAGAGTTATTTATTTATATGCCCTCGGAAGCGACTATTTACTAGCCACCAATTTGCTCGACCTATCCCTTGGCTTGCGCCGTGGGCGACCAATATGAGCAACTTTCGTCATTGGGCAACAGATAGTTTGAGGGACAAACTGCAAATCCTGCCCATTTTTGTGTTTATTCTGTATCAAATGGACAAACCCAGTGGTATTTGTATTATGAGCCCAAACACCAAAGCTCTCGCCTTACATTCTCGCGTGGTTTTGGCATTGAATTCTCTTATTATATATTTTTTATTTTGTTGTAGGGCTAAATGTGTTTGTGTGGTTTTGGATTTTTTTAGATGCATTCTATTTACAAATGCAAAAACAAGGTTTTTGGGATTTTTATGCAAAAGTGGAGATTAGACATGGGTTTGTGTTTCGTGTACGTGTGTGTAAGCGAACACTTATTCCCTCCTTATTTATTTACAATAGATACTACTCGGTTGGCCTCGTTCCGGGCTATGTGTAGTACTTCTTCAGATATCGCCCATTAATCGGTGGCATGGGCCTTTCACCTTCATGGTCTATGAGTTGGTATGCGCCGCCCCCGTATACCTTCTCAATTACATATGGCCCTTCCCAATTCGGAGAGAATTTTGGGCCGATGTGCCGGCCAATGATCGGCCTCTTAAGGACAAGAACAAGCTCCCCTTGTTGAAATGCCCTGACTCGCGCCATTTTATCATATGCCCTTGCCATTTTTGCCTGATATATCTCGAGGTTCTGCTGGGCTATTAATCTCCTCTCGTCCATGGCATCCAATTCGTCTAATCTGAGTTGTTGGCATTCATCCATGGTCATATCATTTTGCATAGCCACCCGCAATGACGGTAATTCCACCTCAAGAGGGAGAACGGCTTCAACCCCAAAAGCCGAGAATATGGGGTAGCTTGCGTAGGCGTTCGGTACGTGGTTCGATAAGCCCATAATGCCTCCCGTAGACGATTATCCCGGTCTCGTTGGTTGCGTCGTCCACGGTCTTTTTCATAATATTGATTAGGGTTTTGTTAAAGGCTTCGACCGGGCGTTTGGCTCTCGGGTTATAAATGGACGAGAATCTCCATCAATATTAAATTGCTCACCAGGGCATAGACTTTGGAGCTCTTGAAGGCTCGTTCCATTATCGAGATATTATTCGTTGCGGTGTCCGAATCGGTAAAGGATGTGCGTCTTGAAGAACTTAACCACATCGGATGCTTTAACTTCTTTAAGTGGAACGGCTTCGGCCCATTTAGTAAAGTAATGTCATTGCGCCAAGATGAACCGGTGACCTCTCGACGTAGGAGGGTCTATGGGCCCCACTATATCGTGCCCCACATATTAAATGGCCGGGATGCTATCGTAGGGTGCAACGGGTTTGGCGCTTGATGTATAAAAGGGCCGTGTATCGGCACATGCGCACTTCCTTGCGTGCTCTTCATAATCGCCCACCATCGTGGGCCATAATACCCCATTCGCTTGATTTTCAACTTCATTTTCGGCCCCAGATCGATGTGCTCCGCATAGCCGGAATGAACTTCTTTCATAACCTGCTCAGCTTCAGGCCCTGATACACATCTTAGCCATAACTGATCATAAGACCTACGGTATAGCGTATTGCCCACATACGCATACCGTAGTACCCGCTTTCTTAGTTGATCAGCTATTCTTTTATCCTTGGGGAGAGTACCACGCCGGAAATATTTGATGAACGGTTGTCTCCAATCACCGTCTTCTTCAGTTATCATTGTCTCTTGACATTCTATCCTTTCTGATCCAATATTTTCATTATTCTCATTGTCTATCGTTTGACACAATGATAATGGCCTCCTATTGCGAACGATGATGTGGATTTCCGGCTCTGTTGGTTCACCCAGCTCCTTGGCGAGTTTGGCCAACGCATCTGCTTCACCGTTCACGGCCCTCGTGACCTTCTCGATGGACACATACGGGATTTTCTTCATTAATTCCATGGCCTTCTGGTGATATTGTATTAGCTCCGGCTTTAGGACCTTGTATTCGCCAATTATTTGATTTATTATCAACTGTGAATCCCCAAAGATGCGCACAGCCTTGATTTCCAGCTCCAATGGATAGCTCTAGTCCGGCATAAGCCGCTTCATACTCGCTTCATTATTTGTGCATGGTTCAGTTAAAGCTAGAGAATGTCGTATTATCCCGCCTTCCGGGGTTACGAAGACTAGTCCCGCGCCAGCTCGCACAGTTGGGACTCCCGGGCCCATAATTGGCACATGCTTCACCGGCTCTTTCTATGTCTGCGGGTCTTTTACAGACGGGAAGTGTCAATCCGCTCTTTAAGGCCTGCTCAAATATCCGAGCTGTTTTATTTTTTAGGAAAGAGTATGGTTTACTCTTCTTGACCTTGAGGGTTTGCATGACGGTCCGATTTGCTTAGCTCTCGTTTCTTCCCCTTTTGATTCATCTACTATTACAATTACCCGCTTGCCGCTATCGGGTGCTTGCCTTTCGGGAGTCCCGGAACGGGGTTCGCTCGTCACTTCTTTGAGTAGCTCGGAGTTATAGATCGCGGTTTGCAGGTTTTCAATCATTATCATGATTTCATTGTGTTGCACTTTAATATCCTGCATCACTTCCCATTGTTCAGACACCTCCCTTCTATTATTTTCAACTTGGTGTCTTATTTCGTCGATCGCATTCCAGACACGACCCTCGAAATTTTCCCGCCATGAGCGTTCTTCATTCATAGGCCTCGGCTTAACCGGTTATCCCTTCCGCTACCGGGTCCGTGTTGATCATAAATGACTCCTCACTTTCATTATCTGGTTTTCGGGCCCTTTGTATGGCTTTTTGAGGATGTGATAGATGATCTCTTCGTCAGATTCTTCTTCCCAGGGTTGACGATCATGGCCGGATTCTTCTCCCGAGGTGATGTCGCCCGAGTCATCAGACTCTTCAGAGTCTTCCCCTGAAGTTGCCTCTGTGATCTGAATTTGAGGGGTATTGGCAGGCTTAAAATTGAAAATGACCTCCTCTTCAGAATCACTTGCATTGATTTCGCTCGGTTTTATTTGGGCTTTATATGTAGCCACCTGTTTGAGGCGGAAGGTTGCTTCCTCACCCGACTTTCTTCCGGGTCTTTGGGTTCGAGCACCTCGGGGTTTCTGACCTGCTTTTGTTATTGGCCGGCTAGGCGCCACAGTGGATTTAGGCAGAAAATATTGGGCGTCATTGAATTTAATCTCATGCACCCCGAATGGTTTGACATCTCCGTCAATTCTCTTTTGTTTACCATTCTCAATATATTTCAGGCATTGGTGCAGAGTAGAGGGTATGACCTGATTACTATGAAGCCACGGGCGACCCAGTAACGCCCGATAAGAAGTTTCAGCGTCAATGACATAGAATTTAGTAGGCGCTTTTAGGCTTCCGCATTGCGGGTTCAGAGTTATAGCTCCCAGGGCCTTTTGGGAGTTTTGATTGAAGCCATGAATAATCACATTTTCATCAGATAGATTCTTCACATCTAAGGTGATGGTCTTTAGGGTTTTAAGCGGCATAATATTGATCGAAGACCATGCGTCGACCGGGATGCGACCGATCTTTTGCCCTCCACGAGCTTCCGGTGATGTATAGCGGGCGATTATGGTCGACGGTGCCTATTAGGAGGTCGTCGTCTGTGAAATTTATGCAAGCGGCCCGCTTGGCGGTGAATAGGGCTTCCTGCATATTTTGCTCTATGAAGTATGACTTGTACTTCTCGGGATCTTGCAAGGCCTGGATTAGTACCTCCCTTAGGTCTTGTGACATCATCAATGCGTCGAATATGCTTAATAGCGCTGGAATTTTGCGCAGATGTGCCAACACATTGTATTCTTCGCCCGTCGACCGGGTCTTTTCTGGGTTCTTGCTTAGGTTCTCAGCCTCTTTACCTTTATTCTGGGCCTTATCCTTTCCCTTATCGGAATCCTTGGGAGCTTGCCTCTCAGGTATGTAAGTCCCGGACCGGAGCACGGCTTTGCATTCTTCATTTTTGGTCCCAGAGGTGCTTGCTTCCCCTTCGTCGTTTAGGAAGAACATCTCCTCTAATGTTGGCATATCTTCATCGTGAGAAGAATATACCATGTTGCACGAAGCACCCCAGATCTCTTTGCTCTCTTCCTTATTTATTTCTTCATCTACATCTTCTTTCTTTTGACCTAGGGTTAGCTTCTCCCAGTCTTCTTTGGAGATGAAGTGTTGGAGGGTGATCGCCTCGGGACTGCCCTGCTCATACTCTTCAATTTTATTCTTTTCCGGACTTGTTATTTCTATGCTTCTTTTTCTTCTTAAGAACCTGGTCTTGGCTCGGTCCACCTTATAATATACTGCGGGTTTCGGTGGGACCACCGGCGTGATGTCGTCTTTCCATCTCATGCCGGGTTCTTTCTTAAGAGCTTTAAGTATTTTAATCGACTTCTTCGATAAGTGCGTAGTCCATTGTTCTTCCTGGTCTTCACTTAATTGGTCCAGGATCTTCTCTTCTTCGTGAGAGATCATGTTGGCACATCATGGGTTGATGGGCTTTGCAAGAACCCTTTAGGTAACGTAATTTCACCGTTTTTATACGCCTTCTCGACCCGATCTTTGAAGACCCGGCAATCTTCAATTGAGTGCCCTAGTACTCGTGGTATGGGCGAAGTTGGGTTCGTCCGATTTATCGGCATCTTCGGACGTTCTTGGCGGCGGGGGTTAGACCGTTCTTCAGTGCCCCTCTGAAGATTTGGGCGACCTTATCTCTCCTGAAGGAGTACGGTTTAGATTTCTTTTGTTTGAGGGACTCAAAACTCCGTGAACTCCCTGCTTGATTGGGCCTGGGCCCCTTATTGTAATTGTTGTCATTTGTGCCACTGTTGCCGCTTTGGGTGTCTGCGTTAGCGACCATCTTATCCTTTAACGAGGTGAATGCCACTTTGGTTTCAGCTCGGGCTCCTCGTTGCGGCCTATTGTTCATGAAGTTCGGCACGGTGTGCGGTGACATTCTTTCCATATTGGATACCGATCTGAGCAAGTCTTTGAATGTGTTGACCTTTGTCACACCAAGAAGCATGCCCATCCACCCGTCAATGTTTTTCATGATTAGGTTGACGGCCTCATCTTCAGTTAATGTGCGGTCGCATTTTATGCTGAGGTTCCGCCATCTATTAATAAAATCTGTCATTGACTCCCCTTTTTTGGGTTTAGTGCTCGCCAGATCGGCTATGTTTATTTTGTCAGACACCATGACAAATCGTGCCCTGAACGAGTCCGTCATCTCATCCCAGGTCCTGATGCTGTTGTTTTCTAATGAATAGTACCATTGAAAGGCGGTTCCCACTAGGCTTTGAGGGAATTATCTCAACAACAGTGCATCATTGCCGCCCGTGTTGCCGCACGAGGCTACAAAGTGGGCCAGGTGTTGTTCAGGGTTCAGGTCTTTATTGCCTTCCCGGAGAAGGTCTGAAGCGGGGGATCACATACCCTTTAGGATATTCTTCTAAGTCGTATATGGCGGGGTATGGATGTCCACGATTTTTAACGGGAGGGATAGCGTATCCACCTCCAGCTATTTGCATTTGCTGGGCAATCATGGCTTGAATCTCTTTCCGGGATATTCCCGTTGGTTCGGCCTCCACTTCTATGATTCTATGTGGATGGGGTTTAGAATCGACGGGTTGTTTTCCCTTATGATTGCTTTTGGTACTGTGGACCCCTTCTTGACGGGAGCTACTAGCTTTGAAATTGGCGTATTGTGATTCTTGCAAGGATTTGACCGCCTTAATCAATTCTTCGTTTTGTTTCAGCATGGTAGCGATTAGCTCCCGTTGCCTAATCAGCTCTTCATCCCGTGCCTCGATGTGGCCTTTTAATATTTCAATTTCATCGATAGGCACTTCGGGACGTGTTTCAACGTCATCTTCATTGTCGAAGAAATCAGGGTTTTCGTTGTGGTCTTCCCCTTCCCTGCTATTACCCTCGGGGTTGACTCTCTTGGGAGGTCTCCCTTTTCTACCATTATTTTTGTTGGTGTTGGTGACGTGAGCTTGATTAGGCGGGGACTGGTCATCCTGGGTCATATTCACCTCAGCATCAGTGTCCGGATCAGTATCGTAGCTTATGCGATGGTGTTGGCGAGAAGTGCTCTTCATAGCGGCGGTTCTTCTCTTCTTCTTTGTTTGGTCGGGGCGGTTATTTTCGGGTTATTGAGTGGTATTCTCGAGCCTAATCGGTGAACACACTCTTCGACCTAGGCGGTGAACACACTCTCGGGTGGAGTACAAGAGTTGCCGCCTTCTGGGTTGGGCTTGAGGCCGAGGTTTTGTTGGTGAGAACCCTTCGGGACCCATACTGCTGTGGGTGCTAGGTGTTGCCTTTGGTGTAAACCTCCTCGGGTGCGGAGTTGAGACAATGGCTTGCGGCGAGCCATGTCTTGAGATTGACCGGAGCGGGAGACGTATTGTCTCGACCTAGCGTTTCTCACGCTCTTCCTGCGCGAGGGCCACCGTGAGCCTTGTAGATGGCTTCTGCGGGGGCTTGAGACTTGTCTGGCGACGGCGAGGCCTTTGAGTTGGGCGAGGTGTGGGCTTAGGCACCTCCCATGCACAGCGGAGGCGGCACATGTGGCCGAGTTCTTGGCCACTATGCGGAGAGCGTGAATTTGTTAGAGGCGGGATAGGCGGCCTAGCCACCGGTGGTTACAGTATGCATCCGGGGCCCTCTTCTGGACGCTTGAGAGTTGCGGGTAGTTTGGGGCTGCGCCGTTGGGGCTGTCCTCTTGGACGGTCGCCTTCTCCTCTTTGGGGAGGTAGTAGGAGAGGCCATGACGTTGTTTGAGATCCCCTTGGGAGTCGGGGTGATCGAGTCCTCCTCCTCGTCCGGGATGGAGATCGGACGGTTGCGGGAGTGATCGTGGCCACCTGGAGCCGGGCGTAGATGGTGAGTTCTTGCGGGATGGTCCCGAAGAACATGAATAGTTTGCCCTCTGGGCTCTGTGCAGGAGTAACAGTGTAAGGAGCGAGGTTGAAGTTCCCGAAGAATGCCATTTCCTGCAAAAACAAAAATACTTGAAAATTATTAGTCATTTTTAGCGCATAGAAGACCACTTATATCTCTTAACTATTCTATTTGTCTCTCTCTTTCAAAGATAAGAGGAGAATCTAGGTCCCACCGGGCGTGCCAGATCCTGTGCGACCATTTTTCGCGCGCTCCGCACCGCCGCTGGGCGATGGGTTGCGGAAGAAGGACACGGAGATCCCTCCCGAGCGTGCATCCGCTAAGTGCCGGCTGATTCTGCCGTTTAGAGAGATTTGGATGCACATTCGGGGGTTTTTTAGTGATTGTGAGTTCTTGTAGATTCCGGTGGGCGCAAGCCCCCACCGTTAATTACCCTGGGCTACTAACCTCGAGGCACCTCTGGATCTTTGAAAGAGAGAAGCAAATAGTATAGTTAAATGATGGTCAAGTGGTCGTCTGGGTTCATAAAAAAGGGTCCATGGAAGACGAACCTACAAACAGATCGGTTCAGTCTCTACCGCTTCAAGAGGTAACCTTACTTACAGATCAGATTAATCTCTTCAAAGGGGTTCGAGGTGAGTCTACTACAGAACGACTCGACCTACTTCATCCTATGGAAGACGAACCTACAAACAGATCGGTTCAGTCTATGCCACCTCGAGATATAACCTTACTACAGACCAGGTTAATCTCTTCAGAGGGGCTTGAGGTGAGTCTACTACAGAACGACTCGACCTCCGTTGATCTAGAAGATAAACCTACTACGAACGGTTCAATCTTAACTAGTCAACAACCAATCACACAAAATACAACTCGAAGCAACCGGCGGTTGATCTTGAGGTTGGTGAATCGGGAGAAGGGTGGATATGGCCCACGTGTTTCTTCTCACCGATCTTCTAGATCATGAATTCGAAGCACTAAGCCGATCCATAAACCTAGGAAACACGATTACACACAATGTCAAACCTGAAGCGCTGAGCCAGCTTAACATTGAGGTATGTGTTAGTGAAGGAACTTACCTACAGAACGGTTCACATTCACTGTTTTGTGGATGAATCTACTACAGAACGATTCAATCTCACGATCTCGGGAGATGAACCAGAAGACAAACTTATCGACGGATGAGTTCAGTCTTGCTAGCTCAAATGGTCATGAATTACTTGTTCATGACACCGAGTCATTAAGATGTCACTTCTCTCGGACATCATAATATTCTTCTTCTTCAAAGTCGACATATCTCTCCATGCTGATGTCGTGGCTTTGGTCATTCTTCAACGAGCATCAAGATGTTCTTGTCTCGACTAATCATTCTACATGTTGCATTACTTGTGCAAAATTACTATATTACCCTACACCCCTTGTGTGAGCGTATTCAATCATGAGTTACTTGCTCATGGTAGTGAGTCATTAAGATGTCACCTCTCTAGGACATCGTAATGTTCTTCTTCCTCGAGTCGACATGTATCTCCATGTTGATGTCACGCTACCGGTTATTCTTCATCAAGTGTCAAGATGTTCTTGTCTCGACATATCTCCTCATGTTGCTATCGAAGCCTTAGTCATCTTACGTCAAGATGTTCTTGTCCTGACTAATCGTTCTAAATGTTATATCGTGTGTGCAAACATCCTCATGTGGCTCTACACTCCTTGTGTGAGCATTTTTTGTTTATATCCAAAATGTACAAAGCCTATTGCATAATATTCTTCCATTATTATCTCCATTATAAGGTGCATTTATTTATTATTATTATTATTATTATTATTTGTATGTTTTTTTTTATTCTTAAACCCTATTTATCTATGTAGAAGATTATTTACAAAAATAATAGAAAATGGGTTAGCTATTAACTAGAATTTATATTTTTGGGATTTTTTATAATAGCTAAAATAGTAGAATTTTATTTTTTTTATTATTTCTAAACTCTATTTATTTTGTAGAAAATCACTTACAAAAGAATAGAAAGTAAAATAGCTATGATTTTTTATTTGTATTTTTAAAATATTTATAATAGTCAAAGTAATAGAATTTTATTATTATATTCTATTATGTTGAAACACTATTCATTATGTAGGAATTATTTACAAATCAAAAGATAGCTAGCTATATTATTTTTATTATTATATTTTTTTTTTTGTTTTTAAGATCTATAATAGCTAAAAAGAAATCATTATTAATATTCTATCTTATTTATTATACTATTCATAATATTTTTTATTATTTCTATTTATTATCTATATAAAAGTATGAGATCTTTTTTTATTATTATTAGTTGAAAATAGCCATAAGAGATGAAATTCATTATATTTTTATTACAACTATTATTATTTTTTTTATTGCATTTTATTCATCAAAAATATTTTTATTGTATATTTGTATAGAAATAACAAAAGAAATACAATTCATCTTATTATAAAACTATATTATCATTCTTTATTATAGAAAAAAATGTATTTACTATCTATTATCATGGTAGTATATATTTTTGTATATTTTGTGCTATTTATTTTCATTATTCTTTTTACAGAAAATATCAACATAATATCTATTATTATTTATTTTTTTATTTATCAAAGAATATAGCTAATCTTATTATCTATTATGGCATATTACTATTGTCATTATTATTTCATGAAAAATCACTTGAAAAATCAGTAAAATATATCTAGTTATTATTCATGATTTTTATTTGGATTTTTGGGATTTTTATAGCATTTAAAATGACAAGTCAAAGCTAGGTCAAACATATCAATATAGGTAATGTCTTTTGCTTTTAAATTGTTTTATCATGATTACATTTTTAAAACTGGAATATTATTGTATAGAAAAATAGTATGAAAAATAAGAAAATTTTAGAAACAAATTTGAGTCAATTTGGAGTTCAGGAGCATTTTTAAATCATTTATTCATTCCATATCATCACTATTCTGTTATTATTTAATTAATGGGTTTAATATGGGCCTTTGGATCTGCACCAAGATTGGCGCCCATCTTTATTCAACTTTATTCTTATTTGGGCCGCCAGATTCGCTTCAAGATTAAACCATACGAGATGTAAAGCCCAGATTCATTCTATATCTTTATTTAAAACAAGATTTTATTTCAAACGCTCGATCTCTTCAAGATTCACACACGCGCATCAATATCCGTGTCGCCGCGATTCTCGACTCTCCAAATAACATAAGTTCCAAGATTCGTGCCATCGACAATACTTTGATCGCGCCATCTCCTCCGATCGTGCAATCCGCCTCTAGTGTCGTCTTGCCATGAGTGAGTTATTCTACTTTGCCGTCCGATTAATGATCTATGCGGTGAATCACATGGTATACCAATGCCGATGGGTCGATTTGGTACCAATCGGTACCGAGTCTCACATTCCATAAATTCAAAGCAATTGATCATTTCTTTCAAAGAATTAATCATTCAATTAGTATCGTATACGCATGTATATGCATTTTAACATGATTAGAATGCTTTAAATTGACCCACAACTCCATTATCTGGGATAATTATCAAAATGCAATAGAAAGGCAACAAGACTTGCTACAATCCATCTCATATTCTTACTAACATTGATATCAACACAATCAACAATACTTATGACATCTATTCGGATTAGAATTTACTTGAACCTATTCACTATTCCTTCTAATTCCCGATTCATAGCTCAATTCTGTTAACTGAACACGATACTCAGTGAATTATCTTCAAATTAATCGAGTTCTCAAGTTAAAACTGAGATCAATCGATTTAAAATGAATATACAGACATGAACTCATATAGTATGCATGGCAACTAAGGTAATTAAGACGTGAAAGTGAGAAATTAGATGAAGAATTTCACTGTCATCGAGTTCTCAAGTATAATACTGAGATCAATCGAATTGACAGTGTAATTCATCATGTTTCAGATGAAATTAATCAAAGAAAATGAAAGATATATTCTTACTGACCTTGTAACCCATAAAAGAAAGAAGAAAATCCAAAGAAAATCAATAGAAATTGAAGAAATTCAGCACGCAGCACAATATTGTGCTGATATTCAAAATCCGACTGTGATTACATCATTTCTTCATAATCTCCAAAAATTGGACTTGCTAACTTCTAATTAACAGAGATTAAAGCATAGAATTTACCTTTAAGCAAACAATTGAAGCAAATAGATCGAGTTCTCAAGTTAAAACTGAGATCAATCGATCTTATCAGAATTCTCTTCTGGATTCTTGCTTCTTCTTGCTCTCTCTCTCTCTCTAAACTCTATATGCAATCTAAAATCTCTTTCTTTTCTCTCTCTTGCTTGTCCTTCTTGTGTGTTATCTTAATCGGGTTATATAGGCAATTGGAATGGTGCACCAAGGGATTAGAGCCATACACCATTTAAACACCATTGATCAATCTGCTCGCCTATGAACATGGTCTTTTGATTCTCGTTATTCATTCTCGTTGCGATGTGGGCCCCATTCAAAGAATCCAAAGCTTAAGCCTTTGATCGTTGACCATGTTTGACTCGCTTCTTATCTGTTGCTAGAACCTTCTAGAGCATCTAAACATACTATATATACTCATTCTAATGCATCTGAGGCACCCTTTTGCTTTCTGCCATTGTTATTTTCCTTCAAAGCTCAAAGCTTCATCACCCGATTCCACCTTCTAGCTCAAGTCACATCTCCATCGTTCAATTGATAATCTCCATCATCTAAACAAGATCGTGTAGGTATGCAGAGGCTATAAGCATTGCCAATTCGAGTCTACAGATGTAGTTTCAATTTTCATCCATTTGCCCGATTTCATCACTTCATCTCAATTACTTCAATTCATCCCATAATTGTCGCTCCTTTCTTCATCTACAAATCGCCTAAGTGAATAGAAGGAATCTGCATCATCAATTTTTGATTTTGAAGTAGAAATTGAAGTGCTTCATTAATTGCCCGAGGTATTCATCTCTTTCAATCACCATATTCACTCATTACTTTTCAACTTTGATCAATTGCACATACTCTCCCATGTATAAAGCTAGCTTCAGTGAAAGGAATCGGAGTTGTGAGCTTTGGAGAGCTTGATCACCTCTAATGGCGCCTTCTGCCTCGTCGAGAAGAAGAAAGAAGAGAGGGAGGGGAGAAGGAGAAGAGAGAGAAGGGGGCGCGCTTGGCGCACAGAGTCCACAACTAGGTGGGACCCACAGTCAGAGGCGCAATATGAATGGGCCAGGTGCACATCGTTTCTTCCTTTTGATTTAAATCTCTGTTTAGATCTGTGCATAAGCTTGGTGCATGACTGCCTGTGTAAGCTATACATTCATAAACCTGACAAATGGGCTCCACATGTAAGTATATGAATCTCGCCATTAGTCCACCGTGGATCGATTAACTCCTCGCTAAAGTTTAATTGATCCGACTTGGCACATCCCGATAGTCCACTTGTCTAATAACCTCATTAATCATATGCATTAGTGTTAAGCATGCCGAGGTGGCTCTCAGTAGTGTAGTGCCATGTGGCTTAGTCCCCGTGATGTGGCACCGAATGGCCCGCCGCCTATAGCGTGGGCGAGTGTTGAGGTGTGATCGCCGAGGTGTTGCACATGTGCACCGGGAGGGTGAGGTGTGTTGCGGTGGTGTTGCCATGTGGCATATGGAAGGGTGAGGTGGGCTCATCGTGTCTTGCCACGTGGCATGTTGGTGGGGCCCACATGTCGTCGAGATGGTGCGTGGGGCCCACATGGTCGAGCGGACCAATAGGGCGCCGACACGTGTACGAGGTGGCCCAAAGGAGATGCCGACACGTGTCACACCCTCTCTCTCTCTCGATTCTGTGTATGTGTGTTTAGGATCCCCGCTTGCACCCGATGTGTCTCTCGTCCCCAAGTTGCACCCGCAGATCCGCCGATCAAATCTCACCCTTGATCTTTCATTTTTAACTGCTTTATCTTCCCCGAATTTATTTTGATAGCTCCACTTATCCAAAAATCATGAAAATTTCACCAAAAATCCCTAAATTCATGATGATCATCCCTGTAATTTTTAATTCCATTTTTACCCCTCTTTCTCTGAATTAAAAATTCTTTTATCAAATAAACCCTATTATTCCTTCGAATTAAAAATTTCATTTGTAGCTCAATGTCTCTCGCCAATTATCTCTCCTTGCAGAAACCACCCTAACTAAATATCAATTAGACTTATATTGATATCCATTAGGGTTTGATCTGATCAACAACATTACATGTCAACAAATATAGATCTAGACTTGATCGATGGTTGCTCCCACTTTGCACTTTGATCGGCCTTGTGAAATTGACTTTCAATCCCTTAACATGAGGGTGATTTGGTCAAAGAACTGACTACTTATCAAGAATTGACACAAGTCAAAGCATGGTTAGGTGGTTGCTCACAAACTTTGCACCAGTCACCTTGAAAGCAAAATCACATTTGAAATTTCTCATGACTAGTTGTATCGTAATACTAGCTTGGCATTGACATCATTTCATGTAGCATAGGGATTATACTGCTCACCTCCTTTCTAGGGTTAGCTCCAAGGGCGATTTTTAGGGTTTAACTCGACTCCTTTAATAGGTCACCGAGGTGCTGGGTCCACCTTGTCGCTGAAAATGGCCACATGGGTGACTCATCGATAGGCTATGTTTATGTTGTTAGATCCATCTACAAGGGACCGCCAAAGGGTCCCACTTGTCGAGAAAATGTAATCAAATGGTCGACCCATCAAGAGATTTTCTCTCTCCGAAATCTCCCGAGGGTCAGCCACCTCGAATGAGTAGGAGGTGGTGGGGTATTTATATCCTCGTCTTTCACCCTAATATTTTATTGTGGGATTAATGGATTTGTTCCGGGGTTAAGCAGCGACCTCTTCTGATTAGTGGGCCATCTTTCATTGCTTTCTCTTCTTCCCTCTTCTTATGATTTATCATTAATCACCAATTTATTTTCATTTATTCATCTACTCATCCTTGAAATCTTTCAAGGGTAAACAGGGAGCCTACACTGTACCACTAAGGGCCAGAGGACCGCATCCCGAGAAAATAACAAAATAGGGTAGAATCCAGACTCGGATATGGACGCCCACACTAAACACTGAAAGACATGGTATCCTAATCGCTCAAATTTGGATTAAAAATCTTAATCATATTAAGAATATTAAAAATATAATATTGATCAAAAGAAAAACACTCTAGCACGGCCGAACCCGCCAAATGACGGGGTCGGTGGATAACCGACAAGCAAAGGTGCGCAGTGTATATACAGACCAAAGGAATATAACCCGTTGGTCTGGTTATACAAGGCAACCTCAGACTGAGATCACCCGGCCCGCCTCTCAGCACTTTCCCATGCATTTGCATGATTAATTGTCTAACTTAATTAATAACTAATGATATTAATAATATTAATCTACTAATTATAATCTATAACTTTATTTATTTAATTCTAACCTAGTCCTATCTCGGGACTATTTCCCGAGTCCTATTCCTATCTTGTCTACATGCAGTATGATATGATATGGCATGCAAATGCTGGTATGTCTCGAATATGCTGGTCAAGTACTGAATGCATATGACAATTCAATTCGGGTCTCTAAATAATGTTTGGTCAGAAAATACCGCAGTTCAGATTTATTTTAAAAACATTTATTTTCGGTTTGGGTTTCCTAATTCTGGAGAAAGAAAATCAAATCCCAGGAAACCGTACCTGGGAGTAATTTGGTTAGATCAGTAACGTCAAATTGCTAAGTCTCGGGTGGCGCATCACGATCTTGTCGGATGAGCCGTCTCATCTTGAGTGTATTCGTTTGTCGGCTCGTCAAGATATTTTTCGAAAACCTATGAAGTCGAAATAGATTAAATTGGCGAGTACCCTATTCACATTGGGTCCGGGTTAGGTCGTGGGTATACCTACTTCGAACGGGAGCATTATTATTTATGTTCGTGTTTTAAGATTATATTTATTTAAATTAATGTAATTAACTTAATTTATTTAGATTAATTAAGTTGGCTTAATGTTATCACTTAATTAATTGAATTATAATTAGGATAATTAATTATCTAGACTTAGAGAAATTGATTAATATATAATATATATAATTTATATTGTTCTTATTAAAAATAGAGAAATTGATTAATATATACATATATATATTTATATATTTATTAATATTATTCCATTATTAATTTGAGAAATTAATTACTATATATTTATATATATTAATTAATATTATTTAATTATTAAAATAGAGAAATTGATTAATATATATTTTATATTATAAATTATTATTATACTTTATTTATTATTTTATAACCGTAAATTATTTATATCATATTCTTTAATTATATCTCAATTCATATTTTAATATTATTTTCATAAATTTGAAAATATGAAATATATTATATAAAACTAGAATTACATATTTTAAAGAGATAGAGAAATTGATTTATATATATTATATTATATATATTCTTTATTTCTAATATCCTTTTAGTTTAAAAATAAAGAAATTTCTTTATTTATTTATTTATTTATATATTTATTAATATTAGTTCATTATTAAATAGATGAATTGAATAATATATTTTTAAAATTTTTATTATTATTCTTGTTATTTCATAACTCTTAATTATTTATTTTACATTCTTTAATTATAGTTCATTTATATCCTAATATTATTTTATTAATTAAAAAATATATAATATAAGCTAGAATTCAAATAAGAATAAAATGAAAGAAAAAGTAATTAATTTTAATTAAACTTAATTTAAATTAAACGTTTTTATTTATTAAAACGTGTTGGTGTTTTAATGTTCAATTCTTTATAGAAATTGGTCTTTAGGTATATACACTATGAACTAATATTATATTAAGTATTAGATATTAAGTGTGATTAATATGGTTATATATACAGAAAATGAGAAATGATGAAAGATAATAGTTAATTAACTTGTTAATGTAAAGATTATAAATTCATTTATTATAATATATGCTTTCATAACTTATTTCATTCAGACTATTTTCAACGTAATGAACTATTAATATATACTATCATATTATGTTTATTTCCAATATTCAGGGAAAATATATTTTTATACATGTCTAATTAATTAATCTTGTAAGAATTACTAAATTAATTTTAATCTAATTAGTAGCATTCCAAAGTAATTAACTAATTGCTACTGTATAAACAAGTATACTTATAGATTTCTTATTATCGTTATTATTATGTTTTTATCATGCTTAGAACTTGACGTTCGCATAATTAGTCCAATATTTTATGATTGTGATGATCCCTTCGATTAGGCTAAGCCTAATCTCATGTCCGTTTTCAATTGTATTATCTAAATTTCTTAACAGAACAATCATACAATGAGGTGGCATGATTAATAACGGAACTAGCAAACAAGGCCCAACAAATCAGCACACTACTAGTGTTGTACCCCAAACAAATCAAAATGATAGAGGGGTGAATGTATGAACCAATCGACAATTAAACTTAACCATCACCCAAATCAGGAAATAAATCGGATTAACGGGTAAATCCCGACAGAATCACTCAAAAAGGCACAACATATCGTGAATCAAGCGGATAGGACAACCAATTAAAGCAACTCAAATAACGACACTCGCGAGGCTCAGCCCCGGCGCAACATAAAGCCCACACAGCGAGAAGAGAGCAAAAAGGAGGGATGTTACCAGTTTTCAACTTAAGGCAGCACAGCAACGGGTTGGGACAGCAAGGACGGTAGAGGATCACACTTGGTTCAACGGTCAATAGGGGTCAGATGTGACTCCAACGCCTACTCGCTTCGTCAGTTGGGTGGGCGGATGAGCAAGACAAGGGCAAGCTCGGCCTGAGGCGCACAACTGTCCAAAAGGGGCCTGACAGCTCACGGGGCAGCACAGAAGGGGAGATACGACATAGGAGCTGGGCCAACGTTGCCTTGTTGTGTGGCGGCCGAGCTTGGCTAGGGGTTCGACGACTACTGACGGTCAGATGCATAGGCGGAGGGTGTGGCTGGACCTGGAATTGTCCGATTTCGCCTGAAGATGACTAGTTTTATAGTGCTGGCCACACTTGTGTGAGCTTGGATCCGAGAGAAGGAATGGAGCACCGAGTGGACCATATCACGAGCGCGAAGGAAGAAAGGGGGTGCCCTCTCACGTGCGCGCGAGCAAAGGAATGGCCGGGAGGGGAGCTTATCTTAAATTGAGTGTGAGCAAGTGGGATTGGAGAGTGGTTAAGAAAGTGAGGGAGATGGAGGATTTTGGCGAGTGTGAGAGAGGGAAATACCAAAGGGAGAAGAATTTTTTTGTCCTGGGCATCATTCGCGAGAGAGAATTAAAAGGGGAGTGAGAGATGAAGTCAAAGGTCGGTAAAACACTAGATGGATGATGGGACAACTTCAAAGATAGGAGCGAAGAAAATGAGAAGCTACTAAATTAAGATCAAGCTAATCCATCGATAAGTTTGTCTTCTAGTTCAAGAGGAATTTTTTTTGAATTAATTATCATTAGTAAGTTCATCTCTCGAGATCAATAGGATTGAATCGATTTGTAGTAGATTCATCCTCAAATTTCAATAAATTTTCACCCGATTTAGTTCCGTTTTTTTTATCTGTAGTAGGTTCTTTCATTTAATTAATACGCCTCAATGTCAAAATGGCTCATCGCTTTCATCGATAAGTTTGACTTTGTGTGCGGTTGTGTTCCTAGGTTTATGAATCCGCTCGGTGCTTGGAATTCATGATCTAGAAGATCACATGAGAAGAAATAAGTGGGCCAAATCCACCCGTCTCCCCGATTCACCAACCTCAAGATCAACTGGCTAAGTGCTTCGAGTTGTATTTTGTGTGATTGGTCGTTGACTAGTAAAGATTGAACCGATCTGTAGTAGGTTCATCTTCTAGGTCAACTAAGGTTGAGTCGAACTGTTATTAGACTCACCTTCCATCCCTCCGCAAAGGTCGATCTGATCTGTTAGTAAGATCGCCTCTTGGAGCGGTAAAGATTGAACTGATCTATAGTAAGTTCATCTTTTCATCACCCTATCTCACTAGACTGATATGCTAGTAAGTCTATGGTGCTTCAGCGACCCCGATCATCGAAGTACGTGACCACTTGACCATCATTTAACTATAATATTTGCTTCCCCCTTTTAAAGATCCAGAGGTGCCTCGAGGTTAATAGCCCAAGGTAATTAACGATGGGGGTTTGCACCCATCGGAATCTACAAATACTCATAATCACTAAAAAAAACCCTTGAACGTGCATTCCAATGGGTCTAAACGGTTGAATTCACCGCATCAAACAAATACACGCTCAGGAAGGATCTCCGTGTCCTTCCTCCGCATCCCATCGTCCCAAAGAAGCGACGGCACGGAGCGCGCGAGAAAGGGTCACACATAGGGGTAAACACCTTTTAACAAAAAGTGAAAGCACATGAATGAAGCACAAAAAGTGAAAGCACATATAACCTTTTTTTTCATCAACTATTCTCATTCAAGACCTTTTGACACAAACTCAAACATGGAGCACATAAATGAACCTGTTTACTCAGCTCAAAACAATAATTAGAGTTTTTTAATGCTTCATACTTCCCGAATAACTATTTATAAAATTTGAAACAAATTATACAACTCTCTAAATAAAAAGCTAAAAACTAAAAAGAAATAAATATTGACTTTTTCAAATAAAATAATTTTTTTGAGAAAATGACAGATCATTTGCCAAGATTATAAATATTTTTAAATTTAGCTCTTATGAATACTAATAAACCCTTGTCTAATTATCTCTTTTAAAATTATCTTTTTTTCTTAATTTTTGTGTTGATATTTAAAAAAAAGTATACCCTCAAAGAATTCCTTAAGAAATTGCTTGTCTTTATTTCTATTTTTCTTATTTTGAATTTTTTCCTAAATAAATCATAAATTATCACTATATGCAATTAAAATATAAAATCTAAATATAATTAAACTAACAATTAATATGCAACTATATGCCAGATTAATTCTTATCGTGTTCCTCTAATTTTGAATATTACATTGTCCTCAATGCAACATTCATATGAAATTAAAAAATAAACACTAGAGGAATATAGATAGCTTATAATGTCTCAAGTATTGGGAGCATAGTCCAATAAAATTTGTCGTGAGTGCCTTTGACTCGACGGTGGATGGAGAATCCATGAAATTTTATATTCACTTTGTGACCTCTCAATGCATCATATTTTTCCAAAAAAAAATCTGAGTGAATTACTCAAAATCTTCTTGGAGAAGCCTTATTTCATAGTTTTGTTGCATCAATGTGGAAAAGAGTTGGAGAGGCTTCAATTCTATGATTTGAACTGTGGTCTTTCCTTTATTGCTTGGCATTTGAGTCAACACAAAATTGAAAATATTATCTTAGTATAGTTACGAGTGTGTTTCCATTCTAATTCCTGACTATTGTTGTGATATTTTTCAAACTAACAAAATTAACCTAATACACACAAGAGGTAGCCGCAAGCGCACGACCTACCGTGTAGTATTTAGTTGTCGATCCCACAGAGACTGATTAAACTATCGATGTGAATAATTTCTTTAAGCTAAAATTTAAATTTGGAAAGGTTTCTAAACTAAATAATTTCTAAAATAAACAATCAAATTGAACTAAATTTGAATTACTTCAAGATTAAGAGAGTCTAGGGTTTCAACATCACCATCAACTTGAATCTTCATCATACTATTTATGTATTTTAATGCTAATTTTTGAGAGTTACCATCTAATTTAGTACTAAGTTCTTGTTTAGGGTTTGGCATAATATTTCAATTAGGGAAAACTTCATGATTAAGTCCATCGTTCTTTCTAATTTTAAACCTATTAAGATCTAGTAATTCTAAATAATTCAAAAACTAATTATTCATAATTAGGTCCATCTAATTAATACTCTAAATGTTCAGAAAAATCTCAACTAATCTAGACTTCATGGTTAGATCTATCATCTAGGGTTAGATATCGCTTTTAGGGGTCGAAGAATCGTTAGATTTTGGTTAGAAACCTAAATAATTCTCTAAGATACATGTGTAATTCTAATTTCATTTATTGTAGGTTATGAATCTATGTTATCTAGAGTTTTTAATCCCAGACATATTACTAATATAAACATACAACAGTTTAATCCATGCACAATAATTCAATCACAAAAGCAATTCATAAAATAAACTAATTAAAACAACAAAAGTACGATTAAATTTTAAGTTTCAAATTATATATTTAAAACCTAGAACAATATTCACTCTTCCATGGAAGAGAGATAATCACAGATAAAATCGATGAAAATTAGAAAATAAATCATCAAATTAAAAGATAGAAGTTATATTCGATTATGATTTCTCTTGTGCTTTCTCTCTCTCTCTCCTGAAGAAAAATAAAATTTTCTCTCTATAAAACTATCTCATAATGTCTAGCCTGATCCTTGACAGTTTTCTTAACCCTTCTATCTAAAAAATATCCAAAAATAATATAAAAAAACTAAGAAACCACCTAAAAATAGCAAAACCGTGCACTTCTCTCAGTTTGACCTATTCGGTCCAAATAGGTATAAAGTTTGACTGGAAATTTGACTAAGTACTTGGATAATTTTTCTTTCCTTCTATTCGGTCCTAATGGAAGATGGATTCGGTCGAATAGGTCAAGTTGGATCTGTTTTTTCTATTTTTGCCTCAATCACTCCCATTTCGCTTTGAATCCGTTTTTCTTTAAATTTCTTCTAGAATCTACAATATAAATAAAGCAACAACAATAACTTAAATTTGATAAAATATAAATCCTAATTAAACCTAATTAAACCCTAAAAAGCTAAGTTTTGAGATTAAATTGTGTATAAAATATTTCATTTAAACCCCTTCATCAAACACCCCCAAGCTTAAATCTTGCTTGCCCTCAAGCAAGTCTCAAACTCAGATTTTGACCCAATCTCTCAACTCAACTTTTATCTAAACTAAACCTAATACAATAATTCTAAAAAATCAATTGAAATCAAAAAATTTAACAATCAAAGGCATGTATCTTTACTTTTCATAAGGCATATCAAAAATATTATCGAGTTCATTTTAATGATTTGAAATCCACAAACACATTAGACTCTCTTAGCAAAAATAATTAGATATGGGATTCATATGACTTTTAAAACCTAAATATGAAATTCTTTATAATTTTACCAAATGACTGATTTATTTCTCAGAAGAAAAAAGAATAAAGATGGAGGATAGAATGTATATTGGACTATATTTACAACAAAGTAGAAGCATATGATATTATTTATTTATTATTATTATTATTATTATTATTTTTGAGTGATCTTGTTATTGTCTTGTACTGGAACAATACACAATTGGCTTGATTTTCCCAGGATGTTCAAGATTTATATTGCATACATTCACTCATATCTTAATTAAACTAGAAGAGTGTCAATCAACTCAATTTTTTTATATTATATTTAACAATTAATGAATAACTTTTTAACCAACTGGATTTAAATAAAAAGGTAAAAGAAAGAATAAAATGGTGTAAAACTTGTTAGAGGGAGATAAAAGAAAATTTTTCGAGAAAAAGTTGGATTATTTGTCAAAATCATAATTTTTTTCACATTTAACCCTCAAAAATACTAACAAACCCCCTGCCTAATTATCTCTTTCAAAATTATCCATTTTGCTTGGTTTAAACATTAATAACTTTAAAAAATGTGCTCTCTTTAAGAATCCCTTACGAAATCGCATGTCTTTATTCATCAAATTTCTCATTTCTGATTTTTTTAAATTACCCCTAAAAATCATATACTACCTCTAAATGCTATCTAATACAAACCCTATATGCAATTACACTAATACCTAATATATAATTATATGTCATGAATGTAAATCCTAAATATATTCTCAAATACCCCTCCCCTAAGCTCAAACTAAGCATTGATCTCAATGCTTTAATCATACACGAAGAAGGGTAAAAGAGATACTCACAGAGTGACACTTGGGTTGCCTCCCAAGAAGCGTCCGGTTTAACGTCGTGAGTTTGACTTTGTTTCGGTGATTTTCACATTGCAGTTGCATCGTCTAGCGCAAACACCGCTTCTTTTCCCATCTTCTCTTCATGTAGATAATGCATCGTCCGGTCGGGGGGTTGTCAACTCGACTCATGTCGCTCTTTTTATCTTCACTTTGTGGCCCGCGACTGCATCATAGTTCTTCCAAGTGTTTAAGACATGATTAGCAAAGTTCTCAAAAGGTTTCCATGATACATGGTCGGATGTGTCGATCTTGAGAGAGAATACTATAATAGGCTCAATTTGAACAAGTTCTAGAATGACATTCACAAAAACTAGATAAGTTTCATTGAGACTAAGAAATTCATAGCGGAGAGAGGATGAGAGTGGCTTGACTTCAATATTTGATGTTTCGGCGAGTGTTTCGGACTGGCATGTATTCGTTAGGTTATCTTTGTCACTTAATTTCTCATACATAGTCAGTAGATACTCCTTACCAATGAGTCGAAAGAACTCGATCAAGTCAATTTCTAATACTTTCTCTTCCTCATCTTTACCTACAAAAATAAACTCATCTTCTCTCTTCTCATCAATGTTAGTCTCAACAGAAATTTGAGTATGAATAAAGGAACGATTTTTATAATCATCATCATCCCACTGAATTTCTAAATCTTATTTAGAGTTTATTTCAACTAGAGATTCATCAAATGAAGACTCTAGTATTTCATTTTGGTCACGTTCAAGCCTTTCATTGGCGGTCTTAATGAAATTTTCTAATATTATTTCAAGATTTAATTTTTGTGGTGCTTGTTGATAATTTAAAGCATGTTGACAATAAGAAACTTGCTCAAAATCTGATTGAGATGGTGCAGATTCATTGTTCCAATGGGGGGAATTTGAGTGATTATTCCAATAAGTATCATAAATATTATTAAATTGATTATTGTATGTATGGAATAATTTTTCATATAAAAATTTTTAGATTCTGATTCTTGAAAGAAGGACATGCCAACTTGACATTTAAGAGCCGTATAACCTATTTCACCATAAACTTCACAAGTTGAGAATTTACCTGTCCTTTGTGATTATTGAGAAAATCCTGAAAAGCAATGATAATTAGAGAAAATTGAGTTACTTGTTGAATCACATCTCATTTGTCGGATCTCTTTTTGTAATGCCTTCACTATACTAATGAGCTTTTGTATTTGAATCTCATATTGAAGTGCATCCACTGTAGCAATGAGTTTATTTATTGGATCAATTTCATAGCAACTCGATGCATCGGGCTTTAAGGAGACGGTTGTCATATTCATCACTTATTGCCATGGTATGTTCCTTCAGTCTTCAAAGTCCAATCTTTATGATATCCTGCAAAAAGAAAGAAATAAAAAAATAAACCTCTAATTATAAAAGAAATAGAAAAATAAAAAGATAAATATAAAATATCTAGTCTTAAGTACTCTTGGCTCTATCGATATTTAAAACAGTCTCCGACAACGGCGTCAAAAAACTTGTTATGATATTTTTCAAACTAACAAGATTAACCCAATACACATAAGAGGTAGCCGTAAGCGCATGATCTACCGTGTAGTATTTATGTGTCGATCCCACAGAGATTGATTAAACTACCGATATGGATAATTTTTTAAGCTAAACTTTAAATCTAGAAAGATTTCTAAACTAAATAATTTCTAAAATAAATAATCAAACTGAACTAAATTTGGATTACTTCAAGATTAAAGGGAGTCTAGAGTTTTAGCATCACCATCCATTTGAATCCTAATCGTATAGTTTTATGTATTCTAATGCTAATTTATGAGGATCATCATCTAATTTAGTACCAAGTTCTTGTTAGAGTTTGACACAATTTTAATTAAGGCAAACTTCACGACTAAATCCATCGTTCTTTCTAATTTATACCCATTAAGATCTGATAATTCTAAACAATTCAATGACTAATTATTCACATTAGATCCATGTAATTAATACTCTAAATGTTCAGAAAAGTTCTAACTAATCTAAACTTCACTGTTAGGTTTATCATCTAAGTTAGATTCGCTTTTAGGGGACAAAGAACTATTAGATTTTGGTTAGAAACCTAAATAATTCTCTAAGATACATATGCAATTCTAATTTCGTTTGCAGGTTATGAATCTATGCTATCTAAGGTTTTTAATCCCAAACGGAATACTAATACAAACATACAATAATTCAATCCATGCATAGTAATTCAATCACAAAAATAATTCATAAAATAAAGTAATTAAAACAACAAAAGTACGATTAAACTTTAAGTTTCAAGTTACATGTCTAAACTCTAGAATAATATTCACTATTCCATGAAAGATAGAGAACCATAGATAAAATCGATGAAAATTAGAAAAGAAATCATCAAGAAAGATCGAAGTTATGCCCGATTATGATTTCTCTTATGCTTTCTCTCTCTCTCCTCAAGAAGAATAAAATTTTCTCTCTCTAAAACTATCTCGAATGTCTAGCCTGATCCTTCACGGTTTTCTTAACCCTTCTATATAAAAAATATCCAAAAATAAAATAAAAACAAAACTGTGCACTGCTCCCAGTTTGACCTATTCGGTTCAAATAGGCTTTGGGTTCAGTCCGAATAGGTATAAAGTTTATCGACTGGAAATTTGGCTAAGTACTTGAACAATTTTTCTTTCCTTCTATTCGGTCCGAATAGGTCAAATTGGATCTGATTTTTCTATTTTTCCTTAATCACTCTCGTTTCGCACTCTATGTTTTTATTCAAATTTCTTTCAGAATCTGCAATATAAACAAAGTAACAACATTAACTTGAACTTGATAAAATATAAACCCTAATTAAATCTAATTAAATGCTAAAAAACTAAGTTTTTAGATAAAATTATGTATAAAATATATCATTTAAACCCCTTATCAACTATACTTCATGGTCTCATAATCACATTTAAAGTTGTATCAATGTTGAGAATCGGAGCCTTGTATGAAGTGGATTAAAATTTTTGTTCTTCGGATTGGATGGTCTCAACTACCTCTTCCTCTATAATTTCTTCTGTCATTTGAGGTCATTCATCTTGCATTTGAGGTTTCTTTGTAGTAATTTCTAAAAACCTACATTGACTTCTTGAAAATATGATAAATTCTTATGCAAGTTGAATGAATTAATTTTTTAGCATATTATTTTGATTTATCAGCATGTCAATTCTACTTGTCATGTCACTATTAATTTTTTCTTGTGTTTCTATGAGTATTTCCATCATCAATTCCATATTTGATTTTTAGGGCTTGTGATTGAATTGTCAATGTGAAAATCATATTCATGTCAATTTTGATTGAGATATTATTGTTGATAACTATGATCATTATCAAAATAAAGTTTTTGGTGGTCCCCCAATTTCTATAGCATATGTCGATGGTAAAATAATGTTGAGGCCAAAATGAATCATTTAAAATATTTACATATTCTTGTTCAATTTTATTTGCAAAATGACGCTCTCGTGATATGATTGCTCTCACCATAGACCTCATATTGATATTATTTTTTAACTACGAAGATTCTTGCTTACTCCACTTTTCATTTTATCCACCCGTGTCTTAGCTTTAGCTCTGAAAATAGTTTTCTTGCTCACACCATGTCTTCTTGTGTTCCTACAAACAAAAAAAAACACTAAAGAAAAAATATAAAAAGGAAAAATAAAATAAAAGTCTAGTCTAATTTACTTAATGAAAACTTAGTACAAAGTGTAAGATTCTAAGATAGTCCTTACGTTGTCCCCGACAACGGCATCAAAAAGCTTGATGTAAGTCAGGTGTTAATAAAAATATGCCCAAAAATACATTAAATTATCGGGTTTATAAACGTATACACCTAAAAATTATAGTATAATTAGGGGTCGATTCATAGGGATAGTTTTTGATAGTAAGTTATTCAAATTTCAATTATCTAAATAATAGTAAATTTAGTTGGTAATCTAATCCTAGTTTTACGCTAAAGTAAATATAGAAAGTAAACGTAAATCCTAATTAAAACAAGTAACTCAAGAAAGTACAAAAAATAAAAAAGTATCTAGGGCTTTCGAGCTATAATTAAATATAAATACTAAATTAATCCAAATAAAATTATTATTTTCTCATATAATTATAATTGAGGGTTTCTTATTTCTAATATAGAATCTGTCCATTTTTATGGTACATTTCCTATTTAAGGCAAATTCTATTTTGTGATATACTCTAAACACACTAGATTTTGTGCTTGGCCGAGTTGTATACTCAAGCCATCAAACTCGCTAATGAACTCAATAATAAAATTCAAATCTAGGTCCTCGAAGGTACTAAGGCATCCACGAAATCAATTTGTGTCATGTAATCGACGTCTCCTTTCAGTACTTAGTCTCAAACCTAGAGTTTTACATTTAAACATTAAATTGGTCAATTTCTATATAGGTTCAAGCATTTGCAACTACTAAAATATATAATTTATTGTTCAATTATCAGATCATACATAATTAATTCACAAATAAAGATTAAAAATAAAGCAATTATTGAAATAACAACATAATTTGAATAAAAAATATAAATATCAATTATATGCTCCAAACCCTAGAAGAGAATATTTTAGCCTTCCATAAGGCAATAAACAACATGAGAATAAAAAATATATAGACATAAGAGAAAGAGAGAGAACAAGGGAGAAAGTTTGGAGAAGAAAAAGAGAAGTTTTCCGTCTTCAATTCTGAACTATTCAAGTCTTCTATATTTTTTTATCTCTTTAATGATCTATTCGATTGTAAGACCCTAATGGTTATGTTCTCCTCATTGTCAGGAGAGAAATAAAGAACAACACTGAAAAAATCTAACTATTCACTCAAAAACTGTAAATAATCGTCAAGAAGTCAGGCTAAAATCGTTTTGAGAAAGCCATGTACGGACCTGCATCGAGGCCGCACGGGGCCACATATAAGGTCTAAAAAATAGCTCCTCTATGTTTGGCTGCATGCCAGCTTGTTCTTGGGCCGCACGAGGGCTCAAATGGCTAGAAAAGTTCATAATTTCATCGTTTCTTATCTATTCTTGCTCCAAATCGCGTCTAATTCGTTTCATTTTTTCTCCTACATTAAACATTAAATTTTGGATAGTAAATTGATCTTAAATCCTAATTTAATAAAATTAAAGTATTTTGATCAAGTTTTCTAAGTTTTCTATAAGATTTTCAAATAATTATATATCAATTTGTCTCTTATCATTAGAGAAAAGTTTCTTCTACCGTACTTGCATTACTGACTGATTATTTATCTGATTTGATTTTAGATTACAATTGCAGGATCCTATTTATTCTTTCTTTTTTTCTATGAATCATGTTGCGGAGATGCTACTATTTATATTATCATCGTTCAAGCACCATAACACAACTCTAAATCATTAATAAACATATTGTTTAACTTTTTAAATCGTGTGTTTTAATTTTTTTAAATTTAAATATTATTTGATAGTTCATCAAAAACCATTAAATTAGAATAGTTACAACTTGTATAAAACTTGAAATAATATTTTGTATGTTTTTACTTTTACTTTTGAATTATAATCCTCAAATAAATAATTAGCAATATAATTTTTAAATATATTTAATAATATTTTATATTAAAAAAATTTAAATATAATATTTTAAATGTTAAATAATAATGATAATCAATAGTATAATTAAATACATAATAATCTATAAATGATCATGTAAAAATTTGTATCATTTTAAGATTTAAAATTTCACCTAAGTATATTACACATATTATTTTAAATGAGGAGAGTGAAAAATTATATCAGAATCCTTAGATCCAAATAAATGAAAAGATTGAAACAAAAATAATATGAAAAAATGATGATATGACATGTTTGAAAATTTAATCCTTTTTATTTATTAAGAATTATTAATTAAATATGTTTGAAAATTAACAATTATTTAGAACTTGATAATTTGAAGTCGGAATCATAACACCATCTCTGCTTAACAATTGAGATCTGGATTACCTAGATTCGGCAATTTACTCATGTATATCGTATCGGATACGTATCCGATACGGCGCGGTGCAATTCGCGTGCGAT
Organism: Schoenoplectus tabernaemontani; assembly: GCA_037127355.1. Lineage (NCBI taxonomy): Eukaryota > Viridiplantae > Streptophyta > Magnoliopsida > Poales > Cyperaceae > Schoenoplectus > Schoenoplectus tabernaemontani. The sequence continues at coordinate 16,241,245 of CM073750.1, read as the reverse complement.
GCACATCCGATACTCTAGCCGGCGTATTAGAGTATCCTGACAATTTTGATACGTCTCGATACGTCCTGATACGCTCTGATATGCCCCCGACACGTCTCCGATACGCCCTCGATATATCCATGATATTTTTTTCAAGGTACTTTTGGTGGATTCGATCAAGAATACACCCCAGATACTCTTTCGATACTCCTCCGATACTCACATCCTTGAGTAAAATTTATATGATATCTTTTGTGTTGCTATAATATTTTCATTATTTATATATTAATAGAATATAATAAATTTTTTTCTAATTTTATTTATTATTTATATAATTTATTATATATTATCACATTTATATCTAAATTTTTTAAAATTTTCTGTATTATCACATCCATAACGTATTAGATACAATTATCCGCACCAGCTCAACATATATTGATATCGATGTTCTCACAAGTCTCACGAGTCACGGTCTCATCTCTCGCACGCGCGCGCGCAGAAAGACTTGCCACAACACGGAAACGCCCCCAACAACCTTTCGCTTTCTCTCTTTCACTCTCCGGTCTCTACCTCTTTGGCTCTTTCGTCAAGCCGACTCAACAATGTCGTCACAAAGTGTACTATAACACTATCCAAACCATCCATCGTCTATTCATCTCTGCCCATTCACCTCTCCCTGCTGACCTTATTTCATTTCTCCCAACTACTGAAAGATTCCCATTTTCGTGATTCTTGCTTCTCTTCCCTGGTTAAAAACCTCGTTTTAGACCTCGTCTTTGTGTCGGCTCTGGCGAGAATTAGTTCAATCTTTCAATGTGGAGAGAAAGAAACTTGAGCTTACGACGTCAGTTGGTGGAATTTGACTAGCTGAGAATTCCAGTATCTATCTTCTTGTCTTCCATTTGTGAGGTCTGCAGAGTTTATTCGGAGCAAAATTGGGTTTGGAGTTTCAGATTTTAGCTCAAGTTTTTCTGAGTTTGCTTGATTTGTCCTTAGATGAGTGGGATCTGTCAATCTAAGGTGATTTTATCTAAGCGTTACTTCTGATGCTTTTTGTGGAGGAGGCCAATCATTTGGTCTCAATTTGGTTTTCAACTCAGTTCGGGCTTAATAGCTTTATTCTTCATTAATTACATTGAAAATCGTGCTCCACTATGAATTAAGGGTAGGGTTTGAACTAACTGCAATGTCTGGTCCAACGAGAGTACGGTCTCTGAACACAACCGAGCCAAATTTAGAGGATGAAGCGAGACCAGTTTTGGTACCGGGTGGCAACAAAAAACCCATAGGTCCGTCACGCAAACCGATACTTAAACCTACTGCTCCAAAACCAGCTCCAGCACAACCCAATAAGCTATTGTCCAATGAGGGGAAGAAAGAAACAAAGAGTTGTATACCTCCCTCTAAGGGGTTCTCAAAAAAAGTGCTTCTGAAGGGGCATGAATTGCTTCTCCACCCCAATTTGTCCCTTAATGCATCTTGTTCATCTGACATGTCGACAGAGTCATTTTCTAGCCGAGCCTCGACAGGTCAGATTGGGAGACAGGTTGGGCCTACGGCCCGGCTGAGGGTTGGTTTGGTTAAGAGAGAGAAGAGTGTGGTGAAGGAAGAGAATGGCGTTGGTTGTGAATTAATTGGTGAACATGGTGTTCCATTGGAGAAAAGGAGATGTACATGGATAACTGCTAACAGTGGTTTGTTTCTCTCTCTTTCCAGTTTCCCCCCTCCCTCACTCTTAAAAACCTTAGCAGTGGCTGCTAAGTAATTTTCTCTCTTTTCTAAAAAATCCAGTTAACTCTCTCTGCCCCTCCTCCATCTCCTCTTCTGTGAGAATATATGTATGTGTGTGTTGTTGTGTTTGTCTGTCCCTTGTTTCGCCCTCTTATACACTACATTACACATTCTCTACTCCGGAAGAATCTTCTTAATAATTTTAGCTGGAATTTAATGGATAATGCTAATATTGAACATGACTGTTGCTGTTTATCAAGGATGTCTTTCCATTGTTTTTCACTGTTTACTCTTTTAAGTATCCTTTTGAGGTGATTTCACCTTCAATTTTGATTTAGTTGCCATAATCCATGAAAATATTACAGTTTTCAATTATGCTATTACAAATCACTATCAGTTTTCCTTAAATTTTTTTGCAGACTGTGTGCACTATCATTGTTGTTCCGCAAATAACTGTCCTTCCAATACTAAAAAATTTAAGACATTTGCATAATGAAAAAAAAATTAGTAAACTCCGGTTTTGCATCCTTGGGCTATTTTTATTTCTTAAAGCAGGTGATATATGCAAAATCGATACACTTACCATTGTTTTTTTTGTCTTTCTTAACAATAATATGTAGCTTGAACTAGGACAAGTACAAGTTTATGCTAGCAGAAATAGTAAGAATTTAATGTGGTTCAGAATGGTTTTTTCCTATCCATTACCACGCTTTCCTGACACATTGCAAGCAAATACTGCTCATGATCAAAATGGGGTTTAACAGCCTATATAATTTACCTTCAGAATTCAAGGGTGGTAAAAATTAATAATTCTGATATATGAAGATATTTTTACTTCTTTTTCTATTCAGAGATATGAAATTATGACTTATATGACAAATCAAAGTCCTGAAAGAATCACTAAGGGAATTGTGATGTTGGAATCTTGGGTAGGAATGGGTGATATTCTTGTAGGTAAATTTACGCTAAGAGAGGATGAATCGTTTCTAGAGCACAAATTATTAGAGGCTGTGCTTGGCTTAGATTTGTTCAATATAAAGTTGCACACAGTAACTTATTATGTGAAGAGAGATACTAGAGGAAGCATAATGTGGGTAGTTTGGGAATTTTATGATAAAAAATAGTTAACCCAATGTTACAAGTTTGGTTTTCAAGTTTTGTCGGGTATGTATAAACTTCCTAATAATAAATGTAATTTTCAACTTGTGAAAAAATGTGGGTTCAAAGGCGTGTGCTGCTTTAACATTTAATCAATGTATGGGGTCTAAAGGAATTTATTCTAAAGTCTTGAATTATTTTCTACGCAATTTTGTGAAGATCGGTAGTAAAGATATTCCATGAGCCATGCTGATATCACCAATTTTTTTGATTTTGTGTAGTGCCTTGCTTCAGACTGTTCTCTTTTATTTCCCTTTTCTTATTCTTCACACCTTTCCATGAATTCAATATAATTTGTGGGGAATAGTTGCTTAAAGCCCACTAAAAGTTCACCCTGGCATTTGTCAAAAGTTTGACATTTTCTTTTGAGAAGGATTCTGCTACCACTAATTTTGGGTGCCTCAAATTGTCATAGCATCTCTTTTGCATCGATATAAATCTCAAAATTAAGAACTCTCTACTGGTGATGACTGGAGATCATGAGCATTTATATCTGGTTAAACTTTTATACATACCAAAAGGTAAAAGTGATAATTGCACCCCTTATTTGCAATCTTAAGTATAAACACTTTTCAAAAATACAGTCTCTAATTCAAGTTCTGAAACATATCTATACTATTATATAAAACATCTAAAAATTGGAGGGTCCATTTTTTGTCATGGTAATTTTTTATTATACCAATTTTATCCCTCAATTAGATGGATAATATTTATTTTTGGTTGATTGAACGTATGTGATCGCGTCCATTGATCCCCTCTTTCTCTCCATTTCTTTCCCATATATACTATTATTTCCATAATATTATTATTTTTATTTAGCAACCTTGTACATATTTGGTAAGAAATTAATGGTGATAATATATGTTAGAATAATTTACTTTTTTTTACCATAAAAATCATGAATCATTAACTCATATTGTGCAAAAATCTCATCCAAGATTAAATATAGTCTTTATTATAGATTTTCTCTATAATTTTGTGAATTTATAATTTAATATTAGATAAATATGAATTTTTTATCTTATAATGTTTTAATGTTTAAATAAAAAAATCTGCTGCAACGCGTGGGTATATAGCTAGTACTTTTAAAAAGTGTTTATACTTAACACTGTGTGTAAATGTGGTGTGCAAAATTTAGTGTGCATGAATAATTTCTCCAAGAATAATTGAAAAATTATCCATTGTATCAAGTTGGTGAATAAAACTTCTTTATTCATTTATCTTGTTTGCCATTACATCTACTACAAACATTCTTCAAGATTTACAAATCATGGACTCGTCCTAATTTTCTTTCTTTCCTGGTCATAATTAAAAACTATGCAGTTAACCTTCTTAATCATAAAATGTTGGAATTAAGAGACCTACGATCTGCTCGACTTGTATATAACTGCATGCCAAATTTCAACCTTTCAAAGAGTTCCTGAATCATTTCAAAATAAATTTTGATATATATGGTACATGGTTCAGAAAGGTGATTTCTCCAAGAATAATTGAAAAATTATCCATTGTATCAAGTTGGTGAATAAAACTTCTTTATTCATTTATCTTGTTTGCCATTACATCTACTACAAAAATTCTTCAAGATTTACAAATCATGGACTCGTCCTAATTTTCTTTCTTTCCTGGTCATAATTAAAAACTATGCAGTTAACCTTCTTAATCATAAAATGTTGGAATTAAGAGACCTATGATCTGCTCGACTTGTATATAACTGCATGCCAAATTTCAACCTTTCAAAGAGTTCCTGAATCATTTCAAAATAAATTTTGATATATATGGTACATGGTTCAGAAAGGGTTAATGTGATTTTTTTTTAAATTTAGGGTCTAATGCAACATGAGTTAAATCTGGATTGCTCTTTTGTTATCCTCTGTATTTTTCCCCATTCTCTCTTTTGTTGCAGCTTTAGTTGTCTGTGCTCTGTGAAATTTGCTATAACTAAAGACAGTTCCTGTGATTTTCAATGTTGGATACTACAGCTTGAAGTACGCTGTTTAAGTAGTGTTTGTTATCATTACCAAATTCCCATTTCTAAATTTGTACTGCTGGGCACCAACTAGTTTTGTCTTCTCAACATCCTTTTTTGGATAGTTGTAGCTAATTATTTATGGTCTTTTATCTAGTCCTTATCTCAGCTTGGTTGCTATTTTCATTTATTCAAGTGTTCCTTTTTCTTTTTGTTTTTGGTACATTAAATATGCCACCATGGAATGGAGGGGTAGGTGTTAAATTGCCCTGTAGCTTTTCTCTATCATACATTGTTTCTGTGTTCCTTTGTATCTTTATGTTAAGTTATCACCTGTAGCCAGTTGTGTTCTTATATCAACCAGTAGATGGCTGGCTCATGTGAAACCATGAACCTACACCGAAACCTTAACTTTATATTAGACCAAGATTGAACTGCAGAGCCTCAACTTCTCTTATATAAAAAACTAAAACTTATTTAAGAAAGTGAAAAGCAAAGAAAATTTAAAAATAAGTCAATCCTTCACGCAATTAAGGTCTTTACCATTTTGCTTAATAACCAATTCAGTAAATTCGTTGAAACTGTAAAATTGTAATATTTTAACTTCATATTTATTTTAATATGGTGTTTTTCTTTTATTTGTTAGAACCTTCTTACACTGCTTTTCATGATGAAGAATGGGGAGTTCCTGTGCATGATGACAAGTATGCATATCTGACCTTCTATCAGTAGAATCCCTTTTTGTACATATAAAACGTGATGATTCCAAATTCTCCCTAACAGTGTTTAAAAAAAAACCATGCATCTGAAACTAACCAAATTCCAAACAATCTCCGGGATCCACTTTTGCCAGCTAAGTTACTGCCAAAAGTTCATTTCTTTCAACAGTCAATTGTGCATATAAGATCAAGCCAACAAAACCCATAAATTTAATTTAATCTATTTTTCGTAATATGAAAACATAATATATAGTTGCAATTTTGTATTCTCAGGAGGCTTTTTGAACTATTAGTTCTATGTGGTGCATTGGCTGAACTCACTTGGCCTGAACTACTCAGAAATAGGCAAATTTTTAGGTATTTTTTTTAAATATTATTTTGGAGTAATATTAAAATGTGTGTAAAATAACTACTTGAGTGGTGACTACAGTATACATTCTGACACTTACTTTGCCTGGGCTTGTTAGTTAAGGCTAATAAGCATCAGTTTTGAGCAACCAAAATGACAAATTTTAAGAAATAACCAAACAAAGAAAAAGGAAAAAAGGCAGATTCAACTGAGGCCAATCTAGATTATTGGTACTAATAACATACCATTTCCTGACTTTACCCAAAAATTGTTGTTATTCTTCAGGGAAGCATTCCTGGGATTTGATCCACTTGCTGTATCAAAATTAAATGAGAAAAAGTTACTAATGCTGGGCAATAGTGCCACACCCCTTCTTTCTGAGACTAAGATTTGTGCAATTATCGACAACTCTCAGCAAATACTCAAGGTTTTTCTTTTTCTATACTGCTAATACTTGGAATGTCCATTGAGTTTGTTTGTCTCATTTTCTTAAATGTCAAAATAGTAAACAATAGAACAAACCTAATTGTTGGTCTAGTTCATTATAGTTTTCTGCTATATTCATGTAACATTATCATATGTCGTAAGTAGGCTGCATTGTTATGTTAAATCATACCATATCATCTTCACGTTTGTGACATATCATCTAACAATATTTGATCCTAACCCTCTGATGCAGATAATAGAAGAGTTTGGATCCTTTGATCGATACTGTTGGAATTTTGTAAATCAGAAACCAGTTGTAAACAAATACAAATATCCTCGTCAAGTACCAGTGAAAAGTCCAAAAGCTGATTTCATGAGCAAGGACTTGATCAAAAGAGGTTTTAGGAGTGTGGGGCCCACAGTCATGTATTCATTTATGCAGGTTGCTGGTTTAACAAACGACCATCTCATGAGTTGTTTCCGTTTTGAGGAGTGTGCAGCCATTGGCACAGATCTGACAGGGGAAATCAAGACAAATAATGAAGTGCCTCATACAAATTTGACAACTATATCATAGCATATTACCAGTTTAGCCTGATAACCAGTAGATCTGTTATTTTTATGCATGCATTGACAACGGTTTGTATTGTGTGATTTCATTGATTTATTTTTTAGCTATCCATTAACCCCTAGGGAATTAATAAGGATATTCTGTACATAGAAGTTTGTTGAGTGATTTGTGTGTTTTACGTATGTGGATGAGTGTAACATAACACAACTGATCTTCGACAAATATGTTCTGAGAAATGTGGAAAATTGAGTTCTGACTCTGTTGAATTGTACAGTAGACAAACATTGAAGCGAGAAGTTATGAATATTATGGTTTGTTGACGAAAATTATGACTATTTTGTTAAACGCATAGTTCTCTGCTTTATGTATGGACTTTTTTCATTTGATCTAATGCTTGGGGTTTAGGGCTGCATACAATGTATTTGAAATGATTATCAGCGAGACAAGATTCAAGGATGCATAAAAACACTATTAGAAATCTCGTGGTAGGTATTGATAATGTGATCAAGATGAAGTTCATCTTTGTTATAATCTAAAATATTTATATAGGGGATATTATCATAGACAATTAATGAAAATAATTAATAATATTAGAAAATTAGATGGGATAATTGCGTATACAAACTCATTCTTCATTATAATCTTGTTATGTTAAAAAATAAAATAAAGAACTGATAGTTGTTAATTATTTCTTGGTTTTAAACAGTGATTATTTTTTTCTTACATCCCTAATTACTCAATTAACCCCAAAACTCTATTTTTATTTAAAACTTTCATTCAATTTTATTAGGAGTGTGATAATTGACATCATAGCGCATCTGGGCTTGATTTTTAAATTCAAGGCGACACCAAGATCGGGTTGTACTTACCACATAGTACCGCACCTTTGCCACACCCTTTAACATACTGACGTGACATCTTCATTGCGACACCATCACCCTCGCCTGACGATCAACTCGACCATTCGAGGAACAGCCTCTTGCAACACCTCACGACGATCATCACAGTGGGAAGGTCTACTGCTTCCTGTCGGGTTGCGCTACCACCTTCAACCGATATTGAGCTTCATCTGAACAGTCCACAAAAGAACCCAAGGTGATGTGTCATGACCCAAATGACTGGAAGCGAGTACTGTTAGAATTACTACTGTTGATCAGAAGGCCAGTGCTGATAGGAAGAGAAGTGAGGTTGGGAGCCGTTACCGTTAGGATTGAAATTAAAAAGGGCCCGACTGGGTGTTCAAAAGAAATGGCTTAAGTAAAGGGAAAGAGTTGGGCGGCCCAATAGCTAAAAAGAAGGAGATGAGTATTAATTGTGAAACACAGACGATCCAGTCAGAAGAATATTACATGTAAAGGCAACAGAAGATCTGATGGAGGTTGCACTGCAGAGAACGTTAGAAGATGCATTTTGTTGTTACTTGCATCATTGGCTGAGATGAATAATTACTTTAACATTTTATCCAATTACCTCTTGTAATTTTCTTGCTTTAAAATGGCAACTGTGCCTTCTTTTCATTTTTGTCGATTGAAATCTGAAACAAAACTATGTACTCAATTATCCTTTGCTTTGCAATTATCCAATAAACACTTTTATTCAAAATTTCCTTTCAGTTTCTGTTGTTCTTACAAATTAAGCTACAAAAACGTAATTGGCTCCAAGAGAGTCATTACATGATGCGAGTCGGAAAAACACCAAAGAACTCTTGCGTCGTCCGCGGAGCAAACAAATTCGCCCATATCGCAGAAGCCGAGGAAAGTGAGACGAGCTTTGTGCACAGAGACAGAGCAAACAGGAACGGGGAGTTCTCAAGCCTTTGGATCAATTTTAGTTCCGAAGGTTGTTTGAACCGTCCGATTAACATTGAGATTGAGATTGGAACAAAGTACGACTCCGAACAAACAAGGATACGGATTTGAATGACAACGAAAGGGACGAAGCTGCTTGGGCCAGTTTTTGTGATTGGGCCGATGGTTTGTACCTCTAGTAATTGAAAGTCGAATTAAGAGGAGATAGCTAAATTTTATTTTGGGCTCCAGTGATTTTAATTGCTATCAAGAAGGGGAATAAGTAGGGCGCACATCATTGACCTATTTTTTCTCATTTTCCCTAACTGTCAGCATTTGTCCAAGATACAATTTAAAAAAAAGTATGGAAAAAATACTTTATGGGTGTGTTTGGATGGTGTAGAATAGTACTATTTTGAGAATATAACAGTACTATTTTCGGATTAGTAACCATTCAAACACAAAATTGAAATCGAGAATAGCAGCAGAACAATGATAATCCGCTAATCCATAGAAAATATTAGATTAACGAATTAGCGTCCATGAGAGTAGTGAAAATAATAATATTTTTTATATATAAGTATGGAGTAGTATTAAATAAATATTATTATTAAATAAAATACTAAAAAAATAATTAATTATTTTAACTATTCTCTCCATTGTTCTCACATTTCTATCCAAACAATATTTTACTAACCCGGAATAGTAAAAATTAGCACTCTTCTCATATTTCTCGATATATCACTAATCTCACACTATTCTCAACTACTAACTCAAACAGTGTTATTCTTATACTAATCCTTTCACCATCCAAACACTCCCTATAAGGTTTAAGAAAAGAGTACAATTAAAGATAGATATAAATATAAAAGGTGTATGATTTTGTGAATTTTTGGTGACATATTCACTTGTGAAGATACAGGTCTTCATTATTTGTGCGGGGATTCGTGTAAATAACTAAATAATAATTGATGAATATCGAGCTACTTGTGGGGCGAGTGGACGTATATTTGATTTATTCTCAAGAGAAGTCGAAGCGACAAATATTTCTTCATAATAAATGTCTTCAACAAATTAAAGAGGCTTTGGTCATTGCAATAGACAAAATAAATGCGACGTTTGGTCTTACAAAAAATGTGAATTTACAAGTCAAATTAATTGAGAAACTTGAAGTCGAGGTATATGATAATTGCAAATTTGAGCAAGAAGATCAAGACTCAACTCATCAAGACAATCAAGACTCAATTGACAAGGATTTCACACTCGAGCAAAAAGATCAGGACTCAACTCACAAAGACGATCAAGGTTCTACTCACCATGATGATCAAGACTAGCTCAATACCTTGCCACACTCAATCCAATATGAGGCTCCAATAATAAATTTCATACAAGATACTTCATACAAAAATCCATTTCAATCTGGCCCTGTTTGGCCCTGTGCGCTGTTTCTGTGCGCGTGGGAAAAAAAATTGAGTATGAGTGAATTTTTTTCCCGCGTGCACAGTAAAAATCAGTTCAATTCTCTGGGATTTTCCCACGCGTGGGGAGGAAATGAATAGGGCCTCTATGTGTAATTTCTCAAGCTTACACTACTCTATAGTGGTTCAAGAAAATTAATTTATATGGCAACACCTATCCTTCGAGGTGGCAAAATTTTTGGGTCGCATCCTTCTTTGGTCAAGAAGACCACCTCAAAGCCAAATTTATTGACCGTTCATTTTCTCTGAGCAAAGAGATCACCTCTAAAGTCTAATATTTTCTTTGTTAATTTTTTTTTCCTTAGACCAGGAGACCACCTCCAAAGCCTAATAATTTTATTATTTATTTATTTTCAAAATTTTGAGGATAAGAATTATTTGAAAGGAGAGGGAATGCCATACTCTAGAATATTTATATAGGAGATATTACCATAGACAATTAGTGAAAATAATTAGCAATATTAAAAAAATAGATGGGATAATTGTCTATATAAATTTAGTCTTTATTGTAATCTTGTAATGTTGAAAAATAAAACAAAAAAATATTAGTTGTTAATTATTTTCTAGTTAGTGGTTATCTTTTTTTTGTATCTCTAATTACTCAATTAACCCAAAAATACCCCATTTTAATCTAAAATTTTATTTAATTTTCTCAATTCACACTCCAATTCCAACTAGGAGTGTGACGATGTTTATAATAGCCAAATCAGTAACACGAGTTTTAGGGTTTTGAAAAGATGATAAAGGGGTGTAAAATGTAGGGCTGCAAACGAGTCGAGTCGAGCCGAGCTGGGCTTAACTCAAGCTCGGCTCATGAAAATTCGAGTCGAGCGAGCCGAGCTCGTGAAACGGTTCGAGCTGAAAAACCTAGCTCAAACTCGGCTCGTTACTATTCGAGTGGCTCGCGGTGGCTCACGAGCCAATGCATGTGCGTTGACTCAATTTGATATTTAGATTTAATACATCTACAAACTATAAAGTTGGTATATCTAGAAAATTTGTATGAGAATTGATACAAAATTGTTATATCAACAAACTATTTTTTCAATGACATGTTCGCTGCATTAATTTGAATGGATGGACCAACAAAAAACTATCGAGTCAGATATACGAATCTAATTACGAGCGAGCAAGAGACGTCTTTAAGCCGCTGATACGGTGAGATGGTGAGAGATGATGAGAGAGGAGTTATCGGATTAGAGTTCGGCAAAAAAAATTATAAAAACTATTTTTTATTCGAGCTGAGTCGAGCCACGAGCCGAGCCGACCCCAACTCAAACTCGGCTCATTTAACTATCGAGCCAGATTAGCTCGAGCCAAATTAGCTCGAGTCATTTTAGCTCGAGCCAGATTAGCTCGAGCCGGATCCGAGCCCGAGCTGAGCCACGAGCCCGAGCTTTTTTGTGCAGCCCTAGTAAAATGGGCCAAGTTTTGATGGTTCCCATGCCGTAGGTATTTACGAGATTTTGTACTTTCCCCACAATATATTCGGATAATCGGATGGAGTTTTATTTTTATTTTTAAATAGTTTAAAAATTAAAAAAAATCTAAAATTGTATATATTTAGAACTAACCCTCATTACTAGCACGAAGTAACATATGGAGGCAAAAGAGCTAAAGAAAAAAAAAACGCAAAAGAACACCCCACCTTAAAATTCAAAATCTTAGGCGGCTCGGTTGGTCTCCCCCCTCCTTACCTCATTTCTCTCCTCCCCTCCTTTACAAGCAAACCACATGTACATCGAACATCACAACGCCCGCCTCCGCCCGCATGTCTGTGCCTTCATCCACCTCTAGATCTGATCCTCCACTTTTGGATCTGATGTACAACGACCATCATGACGAACAAAGACGACAACAACCACCTCACCGACGATTAGTTTCATTTTATTTTTATTTTTATTTTCTTTCTTTTGGAAATGCTTCTGTCAGTATTTCTTGTAAATTCTCATCTTTTCTCTTTTTTTTTTTTTTTCTTTTATTTTATTTTACGTCTTTCATTTTTGTAAATATGCTTATTTTCAATTAAAAAATTGGGCACACTTTTTGCCTCCCTTTTAAAAAGATTATATTTACAACTAAGGAGTTGGTATTTATGGTCTAAGAAACAAAAATTCGGAGAGTTACCGAGGTAAGATATTGTTATTTCTTTTTTGAGAAGAAGATATTATTATTGTTATTTTCTGTGTGCATTTTCAGCGGTTATCTGGTGAGAAATAAGAGCCATAGTACAAATGATATTTTTTAAATTCTGACAGAAACATATAAAAAGTAATATAAATTTAAATTTTAAGAGAACCACATGAAAAAACAGTGTGTTGGGATTATTAAGAACCTTATTTTTTTAGAAAAAGAAAACTAAAGTTGGCAAATTTTTTATCTTGAAACAAATCAGGACGGATTGGAGTTCGCGTCCCAAACTGAAGACGTTAATTTGGGAATTTTGTTATTAGAGAAAATTTGGTGAAATATATATTAGTAGTTCCAATATTCCAACCCTCATTTGAGGCTTCGAGGTAAACTTGTGAACAATAATAATATATATTGAGACTTGGACTGAGCTGTAAGACTGCTTCTGTGTTAGTTTCTTTCTTCCACTTCTATTTGTTTCAAGTTCAGAACAATGGTGATTGTTTGGTTAAACATATATAATTATCCATGTCCAGTTTTTCTGTTTAGACAACTTCCATTTTGTTGTCCTGACAAATCGCTTTACAATACTTAACAATTCGAGTCTGGCAAAATATAGTTGTGAAATGGTCAATAATAAAAAGAAGTATCAGAGAAAAGTAAACTCAATCTGTTGACAAATGAATTTCAATATTTACACAATGCTTGTGGATGTGTTAAACCATTTAACACACAAAATTTCAATCTTCCTTTTCCTGACTAAAAAATTCTATCCATTGAATATATATTGACCCGAACGGGCCACTTGTGGAACCAAAAATTGTACAGATATACAATCAATGAACCTCCAGAACACAACATATAAACTTAAAAAGAAAAAAACAAAAACCTACCGTGCAAAGGAAGTGCATATCATCTGTTTAGAGGTTCAAGTTGTACTTCCATTACAGCAGAAGAAGAATTCAACTCTAATTTGCTATGTGTCCCCCGATTTGTTCTCAAGAGGTCTGCCGAATCATCCTCTTCTTCACTACTATTACCCAAAACCCAATTTCCTGATAAAGGATTCCAATTAGATCTTCTCTGTTTCCGTTCATTGTACTCCAAATATACAACCAAACCAACACCAGCCAATATCCAACAAATCAAGGCCCAAGTCAGACCTTTTACATTGTCATCCCCATATCTGCGCCCCAGATGCTTCATACCAGTAAAGAGTGCCACTGTACCAACAACAATTGCACTCCTACCCACGTAGATATGCAAATACTCCCAGATGACTCGTTTTGTTGATGGCACCTCTCCTGTCTCAGGTTTCTTGGGCCGCATGTATGCATTCAATGGTTGCACAGATGCCAACACAAGAGCCGTTACACCAAACTTCACATGCACTGAAGTGATAAAAAATCCTCTCAATTCAGCAGCTGCGAAAAGAAGACCTAACAGCATAATAGCTATACCGGAATATTGTAAATAAACATGTGTCTGGAACCAGCCATCCCCTTTCAAATGTTTTAAGTAGCGTGCAGCTAGTATGCCACCAGGCAATAGGAACCCCCATGCAACAAACATCATAAACCCATGAACTGCCAATACTGGTCGCAAATCCTGTTCAGCCTCAGCTGATCCACGAAGCAATGAAACCCTGACTGGTCGGCCACTTGTCACTGAGTGCATGTTTCTTTCAGTCAAAACCCCACCCGACCACTGAGCACCCATGGCCCACACAACCTTTAAAGGGGTGGTAGGGTCAATTATATTTTTACACTCTACTCTTCCTTTGCACAAAGGATTTAAGAGCCTAGTAAATTCAAATGTGATTATTCCACTTTCAGAGCTACACCGTACATATGTCAAATTTTCAGCGGTAGGATGAATGCTCATTGAGTCTTTACCGTCAATCCAATAAGTGTTGACTCGACCTGTACCATTTTTATCAACCCAGCCCACATAAGCATAGTTGTCGATCATCCCAGATCCAAACCCAATTGCTATGTACCCACTTTTCTTCTCCCCTCTGGCTGCAATAGAAATCGAATCTTCTGACAAGGTCCAAAATAGGGTTACTTGTTGGTCATCTAACAAAACACTATTATTGTACATGTCACTTAAGCCGCCATCCACAACACTAATTTTCCACCCCATTTTCTGTTCATACAGAGAGTGATAGTACAACTGGTCAGGAGTGTTCCTGTCCGGCAACCAAGTCAATTCATATGGGTTTGCAACTACACCATGGGCATCAGGCCCACCAGCATATATGACCTCTGACTTGTTACGCAATGTGGCATTACCACCTATTGGGTCAGATGTGATATAAAGTGACACATCATGACCTGCTTCTATAGAGAATGTTACTGGCACTCCTCTTTCAACTTGTACAAAAGGGGCTTCCTTTTTGTTTATGTAGAGGACCTTTGATGGGTTTGGTGGGTTTGGGTAATGGAGTGAGGGTCCTGATGTGACAACCAATGGTGTGTTCTTTTCAGCTGTAACCTTATCTTGGTCCTCTTTGTCATCGGCATCTAATGGACCCGGGCACAAATCAACATGCTCCGAGACATTTAGAGTTATAAACCCATAAGTGGCCTGCTCCGAGCCACCATGATTTTGTGGAAGATAATATGGGCGTAATGTGTCAGGTGGTCGCAATAAGCCCAAGGCCCATATTACAGTCATGTTTTTGTTCACACTTACCTCCACATCATACTTTTTGTCATTTGAAACCAATGGTTTTTGATACCGAATAAAAGAGACGCCATCCATTCTGTGGCCATATACCAATTTGGTGTTATTCACAAAACCTACTGGGTCTGACCCTTCATAAATAGTATCAGGACACACACCTGCAACCGTGCCATCCTTGTTTAAGAGGCATTCACTGTATTTGGTTATGAAGTAGTCTTCCGCAAATGGCATGTCTTCTTCAGTAAATCCAGTCACCGTCACATCAGCATGAAGCATAGAGGGTTCTGACATTGTGGGGTCTGCCCAGCCAAATGCCATGTAGTATTCTGACCCGATAGCTGCTTCTAGACCTATGTCTATTGAATTGGAATTTGTGTTTAAAGTCCAACGAAGTAGATACCTGAAATAAAATATGGTTTTTTGTTCTATTTAATTAAATACATATTATTACTGATTGGTATTAGATTCTCAATAACAATGGCCAAAAAAGTGAAATTTGATTTCATTATCAACTATTTTTTTTTTGTGTCAATTATCTAGAGACTGCAACGCTGAATACCACCTAGTAATTGATTCTTGTACTATATTGCTGCAGATTTTACCAGGTGCTATACTGGTTAATTGTCTTAATGTTCTGCACCCGAACCTAACTAATTTATGTTCAGATACAGCAATGATATCAACAGATGATAACAGCTTTTACCGGTACAGTAGTATAAAAAAGTAGTACCTCTCTGATAGTGGAAGGCAGTTGGCAAACATGGTTGACTGAACCTCAACTGTCTGATTGGCATCAGAAAGATCCGGATTTAAATCTGGATCCGATTGATTGGTTAGCGGGGAGAGAACAACATGCCCAAAATCTGATGCTGTCACCGGGTCCCACACTGCCAGGATAACAATGTCGTCCCAAGTTGCATTGGGAAGAAGCTCTGCTGTCAGGGTCGAGTTAGAGAAAGTCTTGTTGAGAGGAAACGAGGAGATTGTATGGCCAAGCGTGGTCATGTTTTCTAGGTCCGGCGCAGGTGCGCCATAGAAGGACACAAACTCGGATCCAGAAAGCATGTCGAATCGAGAAATGGAGAAGGAGCATCCATCGATGATTTGCAAGGTTCCTCTGAGCTGGTGCTGGATCATGGAGAAATCAGCGACGAAACCAGCGAGAGAGGTGTTTTTAGTGCACGGCGAGGTGCAGATGGTGGAAGGGAGGAGCGAGAGGAAGAAAAGAAGAGAGAAGACGGGGTTCGCCATTAGAGGCGAAAGGTGAGAGAGATTGGAGATCTAGATCTCGCAATTAGTGTTGGAATCTGGGTTTTCCTTCAATTAGTTTATTTCGTACTTCGCATTCGGTAGGGGAAGAAGGGAAGTACTCTCTTCTCTGTATCGATTCTATACGGGAGGGTTCTTTCTTTAAAATTTCTAACGAAAAAGAAAAGAAAACAGTTGCTGTTTTATTAAATTCGTCGGAATCGGAGGAGAAGGTTCTGCTTTTTGTTCGCTCTCTTTTCTATCACTGTGTGCTGAAGCCGCAATTAACCAAATTGTTTGTCCCTGCCAATTGAAGGTGACAAAGATAGGTTTTGTTAGGCCCAACACAACACGCTTCAAATATAGTAGCAAAATAGATTTTGTGTTGAGACGCGTTTTGAAGTTAATCGTAGAAAAAAATATTTATTTTTAAATAAAATATTTATTAATCCGATTTATATTTTTTTCATATTTCAATTTTGTGTCTTGAACCATCCCACTCGACAAGTTTTATACCATCTATATTAAATCTGCAGTTTAGTTTATCATACAATTAATCATACATTTTTCTTCTAGTTAAGATAATTATTTTTACATAAGAGATTGTTCATTCAAAATTCAATCAATTCAGAAACTCTTTTTTAGATCTTTAATAAGATTTTTTTTTTAAAATATTTCTATCTTTATTTTAGAAAAAAATTTAATGATTATCTTCGTCATAATTCAAGAAAAAAGATATTTTAAATGGAAAAAGGTTTAGCAGCTACATCCTCTAGACATGATTTTTTTAATATCCACACAAAAATGTCCCCCGGATTGAAATAAAATTCATTGCAATTAGATTACATTCGTGTAAATTGAACTATTTTATAGCTTTGTTGCATGACTAAGGATTGTTGGATATAAGTATCCTGCAGATTAATTATTGTTCGATATTTACATTCCATAAAGGTGATTTTTCTATGATTTTTTTGGATGAAAAAGGTTAAAATTTTCATCCCATTTATGTGGCTTTCATGTTGTAATACTATACAAAAATGTCCACCAAAAGAAATAAAATTCAGATGCAACTATATTGCATTGTTGTTCATTAAACTACCATCTGATGAGAGGCTTGTAGATTCTCTAGCATAGAGTTATGATGTTAACATTTCACAAAGCCGGAGTTGAAATAGTAGAAGTACATTTTATAAAATTTTAAAAGAAATTTGCAACTTCAGTGGGTCGATTCAATTGTTCCCCACTAAAACCAACGTGGATCGCCCACTTCTCTTTTTTAACTAGAAACCATTTTTTTTTTCAAATGGACATGATATTTCGTTGAGAGGACTATAATGGAATAAATTATGTAAAAGATACAGTCTAAGTAGAAATATGAGATATTTAAATTTTAAATTATAATATTTTAAAGAAAAAACACGTTCTTCTTTTTGTGGACAACATAAATAATAACATTTAATTTTTTAAATGAAATGTACTTTTTTAGTATCTTCTGTGTGATATATAATTAAGAAGAAACGGAGGAAATTTGTAAATCTTTTGGATCGATACTGTTTGATCGGTTGGATATTGAAAAAAAATGAAGGAAAGCAATATATTTTTGCTCTCATTGAAAATTTGTAGATTTTTTGGCCGAAAATCACGAGGGTATAGATTCTAGAAAATTCTCTCGTATTTCTCTAGATTTCTTATTTTTTCCACACATGAAACAGGATCTCTATAATAAACTCCCGTCCGTTCAAAAAATCATTCTCATCTCCGCATATATATATACACATCTAAATCTCTAATGCAGACTATATTTTCCCCCTCTTTCAATCTTTAAACTGTCCAATGTATCCTCTTCTCAATAATAAATTATTTCACCGAGAGGTACTTGATTAATAATAATAGACTAATAGTTAAAGCGCACTGAAGAGACCAACTTAAAGAGCAAGTGCTTATTAACAAGTTAATTAATACAATACACGAGGTTAACAGCAAATTTGATCACGGTAAAATCGCGTGTCAAACATCAACAGGCAACAAATTTTTAAACACCTGATATTGATATGAGTTTTTTTTTTGTTTAAGAAAAGATAAGTAGAACGAAAAGAAGCAAAACGGATGAAAGCATTTTCTTAAGAGAGAAATAATGTAGCATAAAGTTGTTTAAGAATATGCCCCACTAATTTAAGGTAGAATGGTATTGGTGGCGTAAAGACGTGGCCCATAATTCCACAAAGAAAAAGGTAATTCTAGAAGCAAAAAGTGGGCTACATTAGTGCATAAGCGAAGAAAAAGTGCACAAAATGACCCGGGTTTTGCTCTCTTCTTATTAGTTCTTAAAAGGCGCATATATTGATTAAATAAGTCACTTGCAAAGAGGCGAGAAAAAGGCTATGCAAGCCGAAATATTAAACATGGAGTTTGAAAAGGGAGATTTAGTTAAGCAAACATCACTGGGTTATTTTGTTATAATAAAATCCGTACATTGATCTGTTGATTTTTTTTTTTAATTTAAAATGTAAAAATAAAATGAGAAAATTAAAAATTTCAAAGCCAAACATTGGTCTTCACAACGTGTAATACTTTACCACACAGCTTCCAATTTTCCAAAAGGATTTATAATCAATTTTTAATTTTGACTTTGCATACGTCGTAAAATATACAGTAATTTTCTCTGTTACAGACCACCACCACACTGCTTTTTCACAAACACGTTAATCAAAAGAACCAACTGGCTTTTTAGTTACCAAAAAAGAAAAAAAATCTATTCTCTTCATACTGTCAAATTACAAACCTCTCCTTTCTTTTTTTTGATCGAAAAAATAAGAGTCAAGCTATCAAATTTCATAATCTTTCATAAAAATTTTCATTTGAGTTTTGAATTCACAACCTCACACACAGAGAGTGTTGTTTTTTATTATTAGACCAAAGCCTAGTTCTTAACCCTTTCCTTTCTTACAACTCATAACTCATAATATTTATATGTATGACACCAAAATTGAATAGTACTAATTACTAATGAGAGTGATTTTTAAGAAACAAAGCTCTTCCACAAAAGTAGCTTTCAACGCAAAGAGAGAAAACAGAGTAAACTAAGATGAAATACACCACTTTCCTGCCTAGAGGGTTGGAATTAAAGAAAAGGAGGTATGTATATGCAATACTTCCTAAAATTCCTGCTGGTAACGACACTGCCATCAAAAGTCTTTTATTTGTGCTGTATATTTTGTTTTTCCGGGAGAAGGCGAAAACTAACATGTTAAGTACTATAATGGCCAAAAGTGGAGCTTTCAATTTTATTATTGCTTTTGCTGCTTGGTCTTCCTAGCAAAAAAAGCAAAATCATAGAATAATATTATCAACATTTGACTTATTCATAATTTGATTATTTGAAGGCAAAAAAAAAGATGCAAGATATTTTCATGTCAAATAATAAGACTAGAATCTAATTATCAAACTTTACTTAAAAAAAAAAAGAAATTGAGAATACAAGTAAGAAATTAATAACTTGGGGCCTTGTGAACAATAAAGCCAAAACAAGAGTTTTTTTTTTAGTTTCTCTTGATATTGATAACATAGTGTTACAGTACCATTAAGAAAAAAAAAAGGAGGAAAGAAAAAGGTTTTTTTTTTTTACCTGCTGATCAGCCATTTTTTTGTCTAATTATGCTTTTGATCTTAGTTGTTCAAAAATTTAACGAGTAGTAGGCATGTAAATTGTGTGAGAGAATTCCAACCGCCACAAAAAGGCATGCATGAAATATGAATGAATTCACAGATGAAGTAATTTATATTTTCGAAGAGAAAAATCATTCTGCCATAATATATAGAATTAGGTTATGGTGCTTTGCAAAGCACAAGACATAATATATAGAATTAGGTTATGGTGCTTTACAAAGCACAAGAGCGTTTTGTGCTTTACGCTTTATTTATTAATTTTAAGTCAGAAATGAACGATTCAAACCGCTCAATCTAATTTCCATATCAAAATCTATTAGTAAACTAAAATTTATATTTTTTGGAATTCATTTGCTATTTTTTAGATAGAGGGAAAACCGTCATTTTTGAATGAATCAGAATTCTCAGATTAAGTTATTTTCTCCTCACCAGAAAAAAATAGCAAAAAAAATTCTAAAAAATATAAAATTTGGTCTACTAATAGATTTTGATATGAAGATTAGATTGAACGATTCGGATCGATTAATTCTGACTTAAAATTAAAAATCGAACACAAAACACACAACGCCTCTGTACTTTGCAAAGCACCATAGTCGAATTATTTAAGTTCTCAGAAAAACTAGGGATCACAAATGATACGCTACGAGTTCCGATTTTCCTAGGCATAACTTTCCTTAGACATTGTATTTTCATAGTATTACAATAGTTCTTACTAGGGAAACCATTAAAACGTCATAAATAACCTATTAAAAATAACTGATCTAACAATTTATACAAATTAAATCTAACATACAATTTAAATTTTAAATTAAATCTAACAAAATTAAATTTAAAGTGAATTATATGTCAAATAATGTAACCTTCAAATTTCACGAAATTATACTTGCGGGCGTTGCCGAACTTCATATTTTCGTTTTTCAATACCTACGTATTAAAAATAAAATTACTTCATATATTCAAAAACAAATCTAATTACTTCACATATTCAAAAAATAAAAATAACCTATTTTCTTAACCTATTAAAAATAAATCCGAATTTAAAAATTAAAAATCTAACCTATTTAAAACAAATCTAATTACTTCATATATTCAAAAAATAAAATAACCTATTTTCTTGACCTATTAAAAATAAATCATTATTTAAAAATTAAAATCTAACCTATTCAAAATAAATCTAATTACTTCACATATTCAAAAAAATAAAAATAACCTATTTTCTTAACCTATTAAAAATAAATCCGAATTTAAAAATTAAAAATCTAACCTATTTAAAATAAATCTAATTACTTCATATATTCAAAAAAAATAAAAATAACCTATTTTCTTAACCTATTAAAAATAAATCCTTATTTAAAAATTAAAATCTAACCTATTCAAAACAAATCTAATTACTTCACATATTCAAAAAAATAAAAATAACCTATTTTCTTAACCTATTAAAAATAAAACCGAATTTAAAAATTAAAATCTAACCTATTCAAACCAAATCTAATTACTTCACATGTTCAAAAAAATAAAAATAACTTATTTTCTTAACCTATTAAAAATAAATCTGAATTTAAAAATTAAAATCTAACCCATTCAAAACAAATCTAATTACTTCATATATTAAAAAAAATAAAAATAACCTATTTTCTTAACCTATTAAAAATAAATCCGAATTTAAAAATTAAAATCTAACCTATTCAAACATAAAATAAATCTAACAAATCTAATTACTTAACATTCAATAAATCTACCATAAACTAAATTTACTCAAAAAAAATTTAATATAACATGAAATAAATATAACCTTTAAATCTCGCGGAAAAATCTTACGGGAGACGCCGAACTTCGTAATTTCAATACCTTCGTAATTCCGTGATCATATTTTTATACTATATTTTTTGGAATAATAAATTTAAAAATTGAGAATAATATTATATTGAGAGAATAAAAGATTGAGAGATTGAGAGAAGGTGAAAATGTTGAAAAATGTGAGGAAGAGGGGTGTATTTATAGAGTTTTGTTTGGAGGAAATAAAATTTGAAATTTATTAAAAAAAAAAAAAATTCAGCGGGTTCGGTAGGTACGGGTACGAATATTGATTTGGTGTGAGGGGGGGGGGGAATTTTGAAATTTTTTAAAATTTATGAAACGTTATAATATAACGATTTACTGAACTGTTATAACGGTTCAGAAACCGTGCAATGGGTACGCGGGTGCAGGTACGCGGGTATGAGGGTGCGGGTACGGGCGGCGGGCGGCGGATAAATGGGTACGGGTACAACGGGTTTTTTCCAAAAAAAAACTGATCGGCCCTTCTCAAACATGTACCCGTGTACCCGTTTACCCGCCTATATCCGAACACGGGTACGAATTGTACCCGGCGGGTTTTAGCAAACCTTTAATATATATATATATATATTTCTGTCGAGAAGTTACCATCAAAATATCTAATACGAGTCGCAAGATATCTCGGGAGATGTAAATTTGGCGCTCTTAAATAATAAAAAAGGACAACACTTCAAGTCTACCAAGGAAGTTAAATATGCATGCCATGGATAATAAATGTTTAATAATAAAATAACTAAATTCCGAACGAGTAAAATGTAACATATAAAATACATTTGAAAATTTCTTAAGTTTTGCTTGAAAGCTGGAAGGATATCAACGACTATTTAAAGAAGGAGAGTTAATCTCAGATCAAGTGGCTGCATTGTATCAAAAAAGATGGACACAACATTTAGACGAGGTCTTAATCGGTGGAGAATAATAATAAATAACAGTTCAGAATCACTGAACAACGTGTTCAGGATTGCCAGACAACTTTCGGTATATTCTATCGTCGAGAATACGTGACACAAATATGTTGAGTGGTTCTATAATCATCGAGAAGTTGCAGCGGTTTGAGAAGCCCAAAGTCTGGTGTTCTCCCAAAAGGTCACCGAACTGATAAAACATTGCGGTGATAAGGGGAGAACTTATGATGTCATACCATTGGATTGGGGTATCAACAACTACGATGTTTACAACAGAAATGAACTTATCGAGACAGTAATATTCTATACTTATATAATTTTTATTTTTATTTAAAATTTAAGCAATAATTTATAATTTCTATTTGAAATAATAGGGACAAAAGGGTGAAATAAAATATGATGTTAAATTAGCGATGATAGTAATTGATAATTGTTGGTGTTAGAAACCCCAATTGACCGGCATCTCATGCCATCACTTGCTTGACGTTTGTTCATTCAGAAGGCTGAATTACATTCAGTACGTTAGTCCATATTATATCATCTAATACTACATTAACACATGGTCTGATCACTGGCGTAGTTATGGCAATAAATGAGATTGACTAATGTACAACGGTCCGATCATTAGGTCAGATCCAGTAAAAATCAACAAAGGAATGAGAAGGAAGATACACATTCCAATGGTTATGGATGAAATGAAGGGTCGTGTCAACAGACTATCAACTCGAGGTCGAGCTCGTTCCAGCAAAACACGATTTAGATTAGCAGCGTATTTATGTTTTATTATTATATTTATCAGAATAATTGAGTTTTGATTGTTGTTGTAATATTTTAATTTATTTGACACTATTTTAGAACAATGTATTAATCGTGCTTATATTTGACTTTATAAAATTTTATTTTAATTCTTGTTATAATATTTAGACCAATCTAGTGACTGTCGTGTTTTATTTTTAATATAACACACAAACGTAAAAAAAAATCTGGGACCGAGTTTCAAACTCGGTCTAGACCAATAAAACTAAAAAACTGACTAATCTTACTAGTTCCCTATTTTTTTTATTTACTAAAATAAAAAAATTATCAAATCAGCATCTTTGGGAACCTAAAATCCCCAACATCATTTGAAAAGAAACAGTAACTCAACACTCAACTATTTTGTGAACCCGCTAGAAAGAGAGCAGCCATTGGTCCCTCTTAAATATGAACACTAATGCATAGAGGTGGCAATCGGGCGGGTTGCGCGGTTTTAGATTCGGGTCGGGTCAGATTGGGTCAATTTAATTCAGTAAGATTATCGGGTCACGAGTCTAGTCGAGTCGGGTCAGGTCGGGTATCGAATATTTTAGTGTCGGGTCGTTTCAGGTTTCGGGTCGTATCAGGTCGAGTCAGGTCAATTATTGGGTCATCTAATGTCGGGTCATTTCGGATTCGGGTCGTATCAGGTCGGGTCGATTATCGGGTCATCTAGTGTCAAGTTATTTTGGATTTCGGGTTGTCTCAGGTTGGGTCGTCGGGTCATTTCGGGTTTCGGATCGTATCAGGTCAGGTTGGGTTGGTTACCGAGTCATCTAGTGTCGGATTATGTCGGGTTTTGAATCATATCAGACTAGATTAGATCAGATCGGATTAGATTTCACCATCTATGTGTCTGATCTAGTCAGGTCAAATGAATCAGATCAGATTGAATTTCTAAGTGATGCATATTTGGGTCATGCATGTTTCATCTTAATTTCAATTGAATTAAACTTTTTTGTATTTATCTCCTCAATTCTCAATTCATCATCATCTATATAATACAAGTTTCATTTGAAAGATATGTTGAATTATTGATAGAAACATATTTGATATATATCATAGTTAATATTATAATTAATATTAACTTTATTATTTAAATTAAATAAGTTAATATTCATAAGAATAATTAAATTATTCAACTTATTTGATATTTGTACGGGACCCACATATGTCACGTCTAAGACTCCAAGAGCATGAGCTGGAACTTGGAGATAATGTTTTCATAATTTATTTAAGGTCTAACCATAATTATGAAAATTTTACTGTCGGATCATATCAGGTCGGGTTGGGTCGAGTATCAGGTCATCTAGTGTCGGGTCATTTTGGATCTCGGGTCGTATCAAGTCAGGTCGGGTTGGGTATCGGGTCATCTAGTGTCAGGTCATTTCAGGTTTCGAGTCGTATCAGGTCGGGTCAGATCGGGTATCGGGTCATTTCATATTTCGGGTCGTATTAGGTCGGGTTGGGTCGAGTATCAGATCATCTAGCGTTGGGTCACTTCGGGTTTCGGGTCATATCAGGTCGGGTCGGGTCGGGTATCGAGTCGTTCAGTATCGAATTATTTCGAATTATAGATCATATCGGATCAGGATAGGTAAGACGGATTTCTCGAATCGGATCGGGTTCTGACACCTCAACTAATGCAGGCCATAAATGGGTTAGGAAAACAAAACCTAACATGTTACATATGACATAAGATAAATTGGATAGTTAAAAAAAATCCAAAATAAAGATGCAAAAGATAACTGCATGTTTTTCTCTTGTTTATATTGAAAATTTTCATTTAAAAATAATCTCTCATGAGAACTTTAAACCATTCTAATATACAAGTACGAGACCCAATGCAGTTCAGCGCGTAGAAGTCCTTTAATTATCACAAATTACACTCATATCACTAAGAATAATTAGAAGTTAACAGAGGCGGCGGAGAAGATACTTAACTTCTACAACTTTAGTTAGAGGCATGATCCACTTGTCATATAGATGTGAGATGATTGAAGGATCGATCTTATCCTTGGTCTTATCAGTATCATTTTCATCTAACGTCACGTTTTGTGAAAACAACCTCCCCTTTTTCTCTACTCTCTTTTTGACAGCCTCTTCAACAGCAACAAATGTCAGCAAATTCATCAATGTGTCTTGATCCTTTAATAGAAAAAGAATTGATGCCTGGTCTCAGAAATCAACAAATATATATATCTAATGGATTGGGATATATCATACCAAACCTTAGAACTTATCGCAGGGCTATAATCCTGAGGTGCATCAGCGAATTTCACTTCTGCCACATATTTGCCATAGTGAATTCTTCTGGATATAGCCTGCCAAAAGAGAGTATATTTTCCCCATTCATCAACAACTTGAGTTTGGGAATTATTAAATTTCTGCCACTACTGCAACTACTTCCAAAGTAAAGAGAAATAACTTTCTTATTTTGAACTTCAGGGTCCATTCATTTTCATTTTTTTGGGTTTTTCTTGTAATGTATTGCTAAAATTAGGTCTTATTAAGGGATCATGAGCCCTTAAATGTCTAATAGTAAGAAAGCATAATGTTAACGGTCAGGCACCATACTGTTATTGAGCACAAATCGTATGGCATAGTACTTCCTATTCCTTCTACCAATATGTTCCAGTATGGGTGTATTACAAGCCGGTGGTAACATAGTACTGTATTCTCATGCATCCACACTAACTGTACATATCAAATTGCTTGACACTACATTTCAGTACAGATTAATATAAGAATGGTGGTATAGATACCTGGAGACACACAAAATCAGATGCGACAGTAGATGCATAATTACCGTCATTGCCTTTTTCAGTAAATAAAGGCAGTAACTCAGTAAAATAAAATTTCCATATGGCCTCATTCACACTAACAGATGCTGAAGCTGGATGTAGTGAGACCTAAAAAATCATATTATTTCAATCAGTTCTAATCAATACCAAAAATTCTTATATACTGAAACCTGCATATTTACGCATGAACCCCCAGAAATATCCTCAATTTTGTTCTTCCAAATTGGAAGGAATCAGGGGATAGAAAAAGATAAAGGTTTTCCACATGGCAGAAATGTATAGTTCCAAAGCATATAACTCAAGTATCCTGTGTATTAAATTTCTCTAATCATCTAAGAGAGAATAGTTAGTTGCAAATTAACCTGTGAATCCTTGGTCGGTGAAAGAGGCAAAGGTAGATCTCTGAGGAAAAAGGGAACATCTTCAGGCTTTTGATACCTCCCAAGCTTATCAAAATACAAATCTCAATTAATAATTCTGTAACAGGAATCAACCAAACAGAAATTGAAATAAAAGATTAACAGTCTGATGAATGAAATGACGAAGAGGCAACCAGGAATTGAACCTTGGCTTGGAGGGACTCCGTTTCTCTGACAAAAAACTCAGCAATGGAGAGTCCATTTCCTAGAAAAGAAGAGTCGTAGGCTGGAGCGTTGTATGGGAACCTCGCTCGCTCTATTAAAGCAAATACGATTGAATCCTCTTCCCTGATCAGAGTATCTCTCACCGAATCCAGTGTCAACCTTTAACAAAGAAAACCAAAAGGGTAACCAAACCAGGTAATTAATGGGGAGAGGAAGAGAGATCAGAGGGGGAGGAGAGGTGTTGTACTCGTTAGCTGTAGCCATAGCGATCGTAAGTTCAATGCAGACTAGCAGAGAGATTTCGTACCGGGTTCGGGACGGAATATTTTTTTGCTTTTGTTTTGGGCATAGAAAGAAATGTTGTTTGTTCCCATTTTCCAACATGGCAACATCGTTGGACGAATATTATTTAAGAAAAATAAAAAGGGAAAATTATTGTTAGGTCCTTAAACTTCTTTAAAATATTAAGGTGTTCGTTGAACTTTTATTTACACCGAGTTGTTCTTAAACTTTTTAATATTAACAAAATTAGTCCTTCCAATTATCTAAAAAAACAACATTAGTTATTTTATTATATTTTTTGCTGAAGTGGAAATTTTTATTTGCCACATGGATTTATAACTCATTCCAGCAGACCAAGATTAAATTATTATCATATATCAATATGTTTTTTTTTAATATTTCATGGCTCTTAATTGTAAGGTAATAATTTCAAGTTAAAACGGTTTAAACGGAGTTATTTAACGGTTATAACGGTTTGAAGTTTTTTACTTACATTCAAATTTTTGATGAAATTAAAACGATTTATTTAAAAAAAAAACTTGTATATCAAATTATCAATCATGTTCTCCCTTCAAGCAATATCTTATGTCCAATTGACTTTCCGCTAAATCGATTTTTGACTCAATATTTCCCACTCCTTTGTCTAAAACTTCCATCGATGAGGGCGATTGTTTATGTTTGAGAATTCTTTTTTTGATTGAAAAGATGAGAGTCAACCTCTCAAATTTCATAATTGTCTATAAGGATCCTATCCGGATTTTGAACCCACCATGTTTGAGAATTCTTGAAAGATGAAATGCGACTTTATTTTTTCCAATTTAATCACGTTGTTCCTACTCTTCGAAGTCGTCCCTAGTTATTTCATCTATTTCTTGTCTTTTTTTTTTTCAGTTTGAAATAAGTTAATTGAATAGAGAAGATTTATGCGGTGCTCACATTGAATGCTTTTGTACAGTAGGATTTGAAATGGTGATTTGATTTGATTTTTTTTTCTTTTTAAGCATATCGATTTGGACCTGATTTATAATGGAGTAGAGAGTTATAAGTTCATGTGTAATGTTATAGTCCATGTGGCAAATAAAAATATCCAGATCAACAAAAAGTATAATGAAAAGACTGGTTTATTTTTTTTTTCAAAAGTTGGGGGGGGGGGGGGGACTAATTTTGTCTAATTTAAAAAATTTAAGTACCAAATTGGTGTAAATAAAATTTTAAGGACTAACTTGATTTTTTTTTTAAAAGTTTGAGGATCGCATGATGACTTTTCTCAAATATTAAAAACGATTAGAATATAAAATCTTTATATTTGCACTTGAGTATCAACTATCTCTCTGTTTTAAAATTAACAAATACTCCCCATCATTTTCTTAATAATTAAAATTTTTACTTCCATTAAATTTTTTCACTAAAAAAATTGCAATTTCAAACATAACCCCTCTTTTATAAAAAAAAATCAAATTAAATATTTTTTATATAAGGTTCATAAAAGTATCATTCTTTTTTTATTATTTTTTTCAAAATATATTAGTCAATCGATTGGAACAACAAAAATTGGTATTGGAATCTACCTCAATCAATTTGGATTTGTGTCAAAAAAATTATTATAAGTAAAGAAAAAGAGTTTATAGCATACTGTGGTACAAAAAACTTATAAAATTGGAACCTTAGTTATCAGTTACAATTGAAGAATTAATTAACAATAGCAAATAAACTAAATAGAAAATGCTAACAGTACGTAGGACATATAGATATTGACGCAGTATGTTCAGTGGTCAAATGAATATATAATTGTTCAGATACAAGGCAGTTGGAGTAAATACGGGCCTAACACTAACAGTAGAACATCCACCTTCATACTTGAATACACAGTCTGATAAATCCGAATATCTTACACAAAAAGGCGAACCCCAAACTGATTCCTGGATTAGCGACAGCTTATGGAACTGATTGAAGGTTGCAGCAGCTTCAAATGCTCTTTGAAGGCGATTGCTGATTATTAATTATTCAGGGGATTAGATATTGATCACGATATATATAGTCCTCAGGTTCACTTCAGCTTCTCCATGGGTTGGGTTTATACATTCAGGTGATCTGAGACCATCTGATCAGAAACACAAATCAATCATCCATGCTGTTGTTTCTTGACATGTGAAACTTTCATTATCATCTATGCATAAAAGATGTGTTGCGTTAGAGGGAAAGAAATATGTGGTACCTATATGCTCTAATTTTACCACTGCATCTTCAAGTTATACTAGTTCTTCGGAGGAAGCAAAGGCAGCGGCAGATCCTGTTTAAAATTTGATGATTTACTGATTTAGCCTTATTTTAGATACGAATTTAAAAGTCACTTGGGTAGTTATCAACTTATTAGTTATTACGGTGATTGTATTTTGCCAAGGTCAAAGTAGAATACACTAGCGGTCATTCTGGTACCAACTGCCTAAATGTTTCAAGCTCGGTAATGAAATTGTGGTAATTCCTCTATTTAAAAGAATAAATAAATTGGTTTCCTTAGTATGGTATACCGGACATTTATCAGTGATTCACTATTACATCTTAGGTACCTCCCATTCCATTAACCAGATTAAAACTAGGCGAATGAGATGAAAGCACACCACATGAGTTAGCTGTGCCTGTGCATACTATCCTACTGATCAATTTAACCAATGAGATAAGACAGCTGAAAGACCAAAGAACTGTCAATTCCGGATTAAGCAGCATTAAGTTTAAAATTCAAACTCCACTAAAATCTTATTTATCATGATTATCATGATTAAGACTTCCAAAAATACCCTGCTGTATTAGTTCATGCCTTAATGGTACAGAGAAAATATCAATCAACATGATCTTTAACTCAACAACCGTTTCAATGCTTGGATTCATTTCTATATGTTTGAAGTCTATAATTGAAACACCCTGATCAATCACTTTTAGATGTTGTGGCTGTTCAAATAAATCGTAGAGTGCCATTATACTCTCCTGGTCTCGAAACGAGCTCAGCTTACCTACTAAAAACAAAAACGACCTAACAATAATTTCATCCAATGTACTACTTACTTTTAATTACGAACTATTAAAAAACACAACTGTGAAAATTTCATTCACCTTATTTCATGTCATAATTTTAACAAAACACAATTAACATCAAGACAGCAGCTTGGTTTTATATATATGGCAAATCAAGATACGTTATCTACCTAAACATAGCACACATTAGTGGAAAACCAATTGTACAAACTGGCAATGTACAGTCAGCCAGCAGAATAAAGCTCATCAATATCTTCATTCTTCTCCCTTCTTCCCTTCTGAAAGCAGGTCCTTTATATATAGCCACAGAACTATACAATAAAAAGTTTAAAAACATAAATTGGTTCTGAACAAAAGCTGGAACAAGTTAAGAAAGTATAATGTTTACAGAACTAGGGTTATCTTGTGCAGGCATATGTTATGCTTTCATCATTATTCCTTGTAGAAAGTTTTGACCATATATATATATGATCAGTCACCATTTGAACATCGATTATATGATCTAAGAATATTTTTTGCAAGAATTGCTCTCTTAGTAGGTTACAAGCTACACTTTCAAAATTCTGTTTCCTATTAGGTATCCCAACAAAATGAATGTATTTCTATGTCATTAAACAATCTTCTCACAAAAACTGTATCATTTCAAATTTTCTATAAATAAAATCAACAAAATATGTAAGAAGATAATATCAAATACAAGAACCAAACCAAAAGCAGATTCAGCTAGGAGTGAGCTTGATGCACAGGTACCAAGTTCAATTCAAGGGCATTCTTGGTAAACATGCTTTGATTACTGTTCTTTTTTATCAGTAGCACACAATACACTAAAGATACACTAAAATGCACATGCAACCTTGAAAATGATAATATTAGTAAAAAATAATGAGACAAGAACATAATCTAAATTCTAATCAAATGAGAAACATGCTCGGTTTTCTTTCCTTGAACATAGTATCCAACACTTTTCCATTCAAATGAAGTAAGAAAAAAGGTTGCCAAAAAGCTGAGAAGTCACATGGTGGGATGTACTTGATGAAGGATAGATTGTTGCCATTTGCCACTAGCATTGACCTCAACTTATCAATTTATAGCACTTCTGTTACAATGAGAGCCCTGATACAAATCTGTAGCAACATCGCTCGATTACAGAGATTCTAAGAATCATTAATTAATATATACTTTTGATTCAGTATGGTTTCCTCTTGATTTCCTGTGGCTTTTTAACAAGTTGCTGATATATGAAGATCGCTACTACACACATTAATTTATTATTCTTTCTGCTGAGTATTGAGATTTGAGCACCTGCAGATGCCATGTTTAATTAAGAGGAGGAATGCTATCCAGGCAAAAGTTTTTATTCTATGTTATTTATTCACGGTTTTGGTTGAATGTACAAGAAAGTCAAATATCTAAAATGATGATGAATATTGAGGAAATAATAAGTGTAAATGACAAAATTACCCATGAATGAGCTATACTTAAAAGTGATGAGAATAGTTAACTGATTTATTTCCACTTAAGACATAACACAACTATGGTTATATGATAATTATTATGATGCATAATATTTGTGTGCTTAGAGCAATTACAAAAATGTGCTACATGTAGGAATATACTTCCCAAGCATTTAAAGAACAAGAAAATTCAAGTAACACAAATCAAAGTCTTATGGATGATTGTTTTATAAAGTCTGAACTTTGCCCAAATTAAAACCATACTTATTCATTCATTGAACTAGCTTTACTTTGTCCTTTAGAACCACTGAACTTGTATTTTGCCCAGTTTGTCACCTTTCTCACTATTCTGTCCAATTCAATAATAGAAATGACCAAAAAATACTGTCCATATAATCCTTCTACACTATGTTTTGTTAGCATATCTGATGGAAATTGTGAGGAACTGGTCAATTAAACCTTGGGTAAAATATGTTAAGTGGTTCTGGGGAACAAATCAAAATGTGGTGGCTAATGTCCTATACCAAATTCCGAAAGAATTTACCCTCAGTTTGCAAATACAATATCCACTTTGTTTTGACTGACAATTCACTAAATCATGCACTAATTTTCAATTCCTAATTAATTATTACAGAAGAAAGATTACTAGGATAATCTAACATATGGTTACAGGGACAATTTTGTCCAAAACCTAAATCCAAAAAAGGGCCATAAACTGTAGTAAAAAAGTTGTGCTAAATGTTACCCTTTTGCGGAGTTACGCAAAGCTTTGTTTGCTCATGTTTGGGAGAAATACTTCTAAATTGATTTGTACAGTAGTTGTAAGAATAATCTACGGGTATGTTTGGATCGTGCAAATAATAGTGTAAGAATAGAGGAATTGAAATAATAAATGAGGATAGTGAAGAAATAGTGATTTCTAAGTTAGCGTGAGGATAGTAAAAAAGTGCTGCTATTCCAAATGATAGAAATATTATTTAGATTGTATGTTTGGAATAGTAATGTAGAGTTGAGAAGAGCAGCAATATTTCATCTCCCTCACGGAATAACAGAACAATAATTATTCTCATTATTTCAGAACAATAAATTTGCGTCCTACCGAGAACGACAAAAATTATGTTGTTCCTGAGTCATCCGAACATACCCTATAAAATACAAGGTATAATAAGTCAAAATGCTGCACCATATTATACATAATTCTTACCTGTCAAAAAGGTCCAAATTTTGATTTTTTTTTAATTCTCAAATGGAATAATTATTAAAATTATTCATGTACCATCAATAATGAGAATATGATAAAAAAGTAATTTATAATAAATGACTAATTAAAATATTATGAGTTGGAGAAACCAACATTCCAGTTGTGTGATGCTTAGATTAAGACTGCCCGTGCAGGATAATTGGCATGATCTATTGTTTGGAAACGTCCTAAAGATGAACTCTCAAAAATCCCTCTTTCATGAAGGATTATTATCAAGATCAACTCTTGAAAACTCAGGTGATTCAGACCACCATATTTATACACATGTATTCTTATGTTTTAGACTTAGAATGACAATATTTTATCTCTTCTTGGTTTCATGTTCCCTTATCCGTTGCAACTGGCTTTTCTTAATCGGTATTGTTTATTTAATAACCCATATGAGTAATTCGTTAGCCAGCCAAGGGCATTAACCATATTCTGGAATCAGGATTACATGCTTAGAATGTGGTCAAATTCCTTGTTTAGATGTGAACAGCATAAACTGAAATTAATTAAGTTGTATATATGTTTGCAATACTCTAATATTTACATCTCATATGTTCATAATTTATATTATATCAATAGAAGTTTGTAATTACATTCCTCCATTTGTATTTCAGTCGATATGTTAATCAATCAAATTTTTATTTCACATGCTCGAAAAATAAATCCAAGTACCTCAATAAAATATTTATATAAGAACCTAGTGGAATATAAGTTTTTACCGAATTAAGTTTTTTTACTGTTTTGAACGTTTTTTTAAAGGTGACAATGTTTGATATACAAAATATTTTCAATGATTTTTTGAAGGGAAATCAGCTAAATGCCACTCCAAGTTGGGAATTTTACAAAATATCACCCCCAAAGTTCCAATTTAGTTAAATACCAGTTCAATGTTCCAATTTAGTTAAATGTCACTCTAAACTCGATTAGCTTTTAATTTTATCTCTAATACAAATACAATATAATTCTAATATAAAAATATAACAATTTAGTAAATGTCAAAAATGCCCTCACACCTTATTGAGGTTACTCCTCCCTCCCCCCCTCCCCGAGGCTATGATGTTGTCATGCTTTACTGTTAAATTCAATAACACAAAGCATAATGGCTGAGGTACAAGTAGATTCAAGTTCGATCTATTGATATCATATCAATCTTACTTCTATTGCATGCTCAAATATTAAAGCAAGGTAGTGTTGCGCAAATATCAAGAATCAATAGGCAAGTAGCAGGGCGTCCCTTTCCAGAAATCAACAAAATAGATAGGTGTAAATTTGATATAGAAAGGGACGGAAGAGAGAATTAGACTATGATGCTGATTGGTTGGAAGAGAGAATTAGACTATGATGCTGATCGGTTGAGATGAGGAGCGAAGGAGCATGATCAGATTCAATCTTGGAGCAGAACTTGGCCATGGCGATACCTCCTCCGTAGTTTTTATTTGTCGTCATCTTCTTGTCTGTAGAATCTCTGTATATTGCCCAATCCCATAGCTTTTCTATCTTTTTCCCTTTTTGATCCTAAATCGCTCTTTCATTTTTTGTATCTAGGAGGGGTGGAGAGTGAGGAGGGAGTCGACAACGAACATAGAGAGATTGTTGGAATTTAACAATAAGGCATGACAATATCATAGCCTCAGGGAGAGATGGAGGAGTGACTTGGATAAGGTGTAGAATATTTTAGGCATATACTAAATTATTGTACTTTTAATATTAGAATTATATTGTATTTGTACTACAGTGACAAAATACAATTAGAACTTTATAATGATATTATTCAAAATTTTCAACTTTGAAGTGATATTTAACTAATTTTCCCTTTTTTATAAGGAGACCATGTCTGACACACAAAATATTGGTATTTTTCTTCTAATTTAGAGTTATCTTCCAAAATTTATTAAAATCGTAAAAAAATTCTAAGAAAAGTAAAAATTGGTATCTTGCAAGTCATTTATATATGGAAAAATATCGAATACCCCCCAACATTCCCCACCATAACTGAAATGGACCCCCTAAAAAGCTACAATGTGTGTAACCCGTGTGGAAGTGATAGTGAGAGAGTGGAGAAGCAACGTTGAGGGCACTATATCGCTGCCCTTAATATATATACTTGGATTGATGTTTAGATCATGAAAAAAAAAATTTTAATCATTACCACATCAATTGAAATACAAATTTTAAGGCATATTAATCCATCTCTATATTTATACATACATATACATTACATATTTCAACTTTCAAGCTATGATATGTTGGCTAATGGTCTTTGTCCAAGAACACGAGTAATGAAAAATACTAGATCATAGGGTGTCTTTGGGCACATATGACAGATCAATTTATCACAAGTCTATATTTACCTAAATAGTTAAAACTAGGTGTTCCCTTCCTCACCCATATAAGTAAGTTATTATTGCTTCCACTTTCTAATTAATAAGTCTGCTAGCTACTATATATCTTCCTTCATCTATAAGTTGGGAGTTGGAAAAAAAATGCAGAATAGGCATCTTAGCATATTTGTTTCTACCACGACGTACTATGTTTCTGTTCATGTACATTTAAATTCACTATGCCTTATTATTTATATCAGTGTTAGGCACTGCCACTGACCACCTCCATTTAGTTAATTAATGCTCTACTGTCTACTGATGCGCCTTATTAAGTTTGGGTTAAGTTGAAACTTGCTACTGTATAGTCTATACTTGATTTTGGTGTCATAATCATACATGATGGGCTTACTAGTAATTAGGAATTTAGGATATTCATATATAAAATATTGAAAAATGAAAATTCTGGATTCTAAAAATATATGCACCAGTATTTTGGACCTCAACAAACCACTAAAAGCTAAGCAGCCCCCTCAGAAAGGTAAACAATAATTTAAGATGTATTTTTTATTCTCGTGATAAAATGTTGGACTTGTGTTATGCTATACAGATTGAGGAATGATGCACAATGG
Source organism: Schoenoplectus tabernaemontani (assembly GCA_037127355.1). Classification (NCBI taxonomy): domain Eukaryota; kingdom Viridiplantae; phylum Streptophyta; class Magnoliopsida; order Poales; family Cyperaceae; genus Schoenoplectus; species Schoenoplectus tabernaemontani. The sequence goes on along the minus strand of CM073750.1, from coordinate 16,205,457 downwards.
TTATATTTTTTAACCTCTGATATTTTCTTCTTCAATTAATCATGCCAAAGAATCCATTGTATAAGAACTAAAAAACTAGCTAGTGAATGCTTCCTGTTCATTGTAGATCACATACCATGACCATAAGAAATAAAAGTGATATGGTGTTAGTTTGGATCTAGTTCATATTTAGTTTGATAAAGATGACTTTTAGTCCTTTGTTCTAAATTAGTAAATTTCTTATAATTATTAGAACAAAACCAAGAAACCTCATAAAACAGAACTCTGTTGATCAGTCTCTAATAACTTCCCACAAGAAATTAAATGTAGCTTACCTAAAATGAAATTGCAATTCCAGTTTCCTTTAATCGACTGTTGACAGAGATTGTCATTTCCCTTGAAGATGTCCAAGAAATTTCCTCTTATAAACAGTGCATGCTCCCTACAACATAATGATGATCTTTACTTAATTAGTACCAGTATAATTTGCATGCCCTGAACCTAACCTTATCTAAGATAGGCATATTGAGCTAGAACCTAACAAAAGGTCCCTTTTAACTTTTATTTCTTATCCAGAGCCACTTAACCAGCCATGATAAAAGGTTGAAAATGAAAACATTTAAAAGAGAGATCAAAGATTAAAATCAGTCAAAATAATTGATATGATCAGTCGGGAAAGCACTATTTCAATCAGAGAAAAACAGTAGCTAATTGGAACTATCAATATTTCTAGTTGTTTGAGGAAAACACATTGGGATCCTTGAAGAAATGTCACTCACATTGTATAAACTATAGATACCAGTAAACCACAAACTGCAAAACTTATGAGAGAATCAAGCGATGACCATTGTTTAGAATGGCTCTGAACAATCAACATATATGCTCAAGTTGTTTACTTTAGATTTAACTGTTTAATATTAAGCCAGATGGAGGAAATTGATTCAACTCCAGAAATTGGGGAGAGATGTCCAAGCTGAATGATTCATAGAGTGACCAAGACAAAGATTATAAAATTCCTTGAAAACTTATCAGAAGAAAATATTATACCCAGATCATGGAAACCCTTAACAGTACTCCTCAAATCTCGATGACTTCATGTTTCTATGTTAACTATAAAAAATTATCCCAACTCTGTGGTATCCTTTTCTACTAAGATCAGACTGCACATCATTTCTATGAACTTTGGGTGTTGGCACAGTATCAACAAAAAAAACAAACACGCAAAATCTTGATCACATTCAAATCAGTGTTTTCCCTACACGCTACCAAAAAGTATCAATAGTTAAATTAAACAAATTGGGCATTGGATAATTTTAACTTTCTTGAACCTTTCTAGGATAGCAAAACAATCAATCCTCTCCTATTGTATATAACTATATTACACAATGCCATTGGAATGTCAAAAAATGGAGTAAAATGCTCTAAAATAACTACTAGGAGATAAATAGGGAAAATATTCATAGAATATTTGCCAGAACAGTATATTGAAAAAGAAAGCACTACGATCAAGTTGAATGGCTCATTTAATGACACCAAGGGTGATTTATTCAAAAAATTCAAGAGTCTAAAATGAAATAAGTTTTAAAAAGTATGAAAACAATTAAGACAGGATATGATGACATCCAATTGAGATATGAAGATGTCTTAAAGATTTAACAATAGTATGGAGAAAAAATATATTAAACCAATTTTCAAGAAAAAAAAAGATATTCAAAGTTATACTAATTATAGAAAAATTAAGCACACGAGTCATATTATGAAATTTTGGAAGAGAGTGATGAGCAAAATGGTGACAAACATCTAATATTCTCTGTAATAAAGTTTCAAATATACTAAAAATTAAGTTCTACATAATGACGATTAGGTATGCACTAATGTAGGGTGCAAATACTGGACTACTAAAGGATAATATATTCAGAAAATGAATGTAGCTGAAATATAAATGTTGTGTTGGATCTATGACCATACAAGTAGATATTGAATAAAAAATGATAATATAAGACAAATTTGGGGTAGCATCAATTCAAGATAAGTCGGTCCAATACTATTTGTGATGGTTCGATCACATCCAACGAAAACCTCCTATAGCACCGATATATAGTGATATTCTAAGCCAATCAATCAAATATAAAAAGAGACAGAAGTTGACCGAGATTTACATGAGATGAAGTAATAAAAAACTATTTCAAATAATAAAATATATTGAAAGAGCTTGTTTGGATAAAGAGTACCTGAAATGTAATGATTGACATGTCAAAACCATGATCTATGAGTTACAGTCTAATTATTGACATATCAAAACCTGAAATGTAATTATTGCTACTATTATTATTATTATTTGTAGTATTTTTATTATCATATTATTCTCATTATCATTACTATCAGTATCATTATCACTATTACTATCATATTGAATTTTTTTATATTTGAGATCACTTATCTTTATAATTCTTTATAATTCTGGATTGAGTTTCATTTTTAACCTACCTCAATTTATTTGAGATTAAAGACTTTATTGTTGTAATGTTCATGATCATTTGACCTCCATTATCGACTCTCATGCATGTTTATTTGGAATAAAATAAAAACAAAAGAAAATTGTCTTTTGCAACACTGACATTTGTATTTCTTCAATTGAATTAATCAGGTTCAAGTCATGTAATTGGCATGTTTTAACCTTTTGCTGAGATGAATGGTATATTTCTCTTTTCTATAATAAAAAAAATGAACTTACTGTAAATGCACTTGCCACCACAAATGTGGGGGCAATTGCTAGTTATTGGGAAAATAAAACTACTGACTCAAAGGCAGGTAAAGAAGCCCCAGAAATCTCATCAGCCTCATTGCCTTCTTCACTTTACGCCATTCTCTTATTATCCCCCATTCACTTTGCCCCTGGTAAACAAGGATTGAAATGGCATGCCCTTAGCCAAAATGCATCAATGAGCCATAAGCACCAAAACAATAGACTCATGCATGGAGATAAATCAGAACTGCCTTGTATCAGCATGGCCCCTTATGAAATTGCCAAATTTTGGTTCTATATTTTGCAAAATATTAGATACTTCATCAAGTACAGCACACTACATAATTAGTTTTATATAATATGTCATGACTCCAACAATTTCTATCAGCCTCAATAAAAAATTACAATGTTTTTGTAATTGATTATTATTCTGTAAGTAATGATGACAAGCAGACCATTTTGTTTTGATTAGTTACTTAGAAGTTAAATCTACAAGAATACTTGCTGAAATTAGTTGAAGATATGTTTCATCCTTTTATTATTCTACATTCAGATTAAGCTAGTTATTCCCTATTTAATCCAATTTCACAGATAAAAAGTAAAACATTTAATACAGAGCATCAATGGTATATTAATTAACAAATGTAAGTTTGTTTGGAAAATGGTAGCTCATAAGAATGGAACCAACAATGACATAAAGTTCATAGACCACACAAACTGAGGAACAGAAATGTGATTTTTTTGGTGATATCGTTGATGAAAGATATTTTATTATCTACTGACTAATAAAAATATTTAATATGAAATTATGAAGGCATGTTAGCACATACTTAAAATTAATAAGAACGAGTTTTTGTACTTCCACCATACAGATTATTTTCCTTTAACATTCTTATTGTTCCTCAACCATTGCAGATAAGAGATGATTATGTTCTGAAATTCCACTAATCATGCATATATAGATATAAATGGAATATAAAGGAAAAGTGCATTCTACCAACTCACTATTCGACATAGAAAATTCAGGGAGGTATATATATAGTTAAAATGGCAGCAAGATAATGAGCCGCCCTCATACAGTTAAATGATAAGCGATGGTGGTCAATGAATTAAACACCAAAAAGAAATTATCATTCACTAAATATAAAATGAGTGGTTGATATATTTAGAGCCTAGAAAGATGAATATAATTTATCAGTAAATTAAGAGAACACAATCTACTGTCCATCAATGCAAAGATTTTGACAGTATAATACAAATTTGTTACATTGTGGATATGCATTATTCTTAAATGACGTGCTCACCAAAACACCAGCTGTCTTTTTACCAATAAATGACCAATTTTGCCATATTCCATAAGTGGTTAAAAAACGACAAGTAAAGCATATCAATACATCAGTCAGGAAAGAAAAGGAAAAAGGTGATGGATTGCCAAGAACAATGTAGTTCAGAAGAACATAAACAACAAAAGTCTGCTAAATAATTATTTAGTATAAGGTTATAGTACATCTTGTCTAGAACAAAATCCAGCAAATAATGAGTTTTTGTTGTGTTTATGTACATGCATGTGCCTAAGCGATATATAAAGAAATGCAATTCAGTTGTTTATAAAAGAAAATAGAAAACATTCTTGTGTAACAAGAAATATAATCTCTATATTTTATTGGCTTGTTCAAGTTAAGACAAGGTGTTTATTTGATCTTGCTAACTGCTCATGATGCAGAACAACATCTGTGGGCTTCTACATTTGCACTATATATATATATATATATATAACTACAAAGGCAACACTGTAGGTAAAACTCATGCAACAAATCACTGATGTTATTTAACAAAAGATGTTGGTCCATCTTATTTATGAGACTTATTTTCCCCTGCTGAAATAGGTTATATGTGTCAATATATCCTATATGTAAAAGCACAAGGAAAAATCTAATTTTCTAAATTATTATATAATTCTTTCAGTTTAGAGAACCAAATTGCCATTAAGTTCCAAATGGTACCAACTATGCAAGAGAGAATTGATAAAACAAACTTTCCTAAATTTAAATCTATACTTCATTGTTAATCCCAAAAATCAAATGCTCAAACCACCATCATTTTATAATAAATAATAAAGGCAGTACAATACATATATATGTACGTGTGTGTGTGTGTTAGTTATCAAATGCACTAATTATTAGTAGCTATTCGCCATAGAAAGAATCAATAACATTTGTATAGAATTCGGTTCCAGGAACCAAGAACATGCTTCAGGCATCAGCTTCTACAGCACTAGAAATGAGTGATTGACTGAGCTTCTATGTATATTGTTAAGTATGTTTCTGTGTGAACTACACAAGAGTTTGACTCAACAAAAGATCTCCTTTACAGTTTTCCACGATTATAAAGCAAAGAAGAGGAAGAAACCAAGCGGAATAGATCTGGCCACATCAAGCAATTGAATTAATGGTGGATTGCCGACAGCCTTTATGAGAAAGAAAAGGATTATGTACTATTATTGACACCACACACAAAAAAGCTAACAAGTTCATTATAGGCGCGCGGAGAGAGGAGAGAGAGAGAGAGAGAGAGAGACAGGAGACAACCCACAATCTATAAGTGGATGAAAGTAAAAGGTACCAAAATCTTGAAGACATTCCAATTATAGAAAACACGTGATTGGTTGCAACTTGCAAGTTAGAAGTTCATTCAAAACGCAAATGGATTATGAGAACTCATGTAGTTGGAACTACCCTTTTTCTGGATGAACTCATGCATGTAGTTGGAAATATCTTAAATTGTTTTTGCCTCAAAACGCAAGTGGATTATGAGATATCGGCTATGGACTTGACCATGTATGTGTGTGGGGTGAGAGCAAGAGGCACCCAGTGGAAACAAAAAAAAAACATAGTGATAGAAATTACAACAAATGTGAGAAAATATTTTTAAAATAAATTGATGTAGGAACTCTCTAGCTAGATGTGCTTCTAGTAAAATAAACTTCGTATGAAACGTAAGAGGGGATAAAAACTAACCCGAATACATGCACAAAATAGAGGATTTGAAGTAGTTCCCCTCTCAGTCCTCGGAAGAAGTTGCTCCAGTTCTCTCATCATCCCCAATTTGCAAGAAGCCTAACAAAGCAAAGAATCAAAATTAAGAGCTAGATGACAGAAATATTGACCATGAAATTATACTACAAACATCAGGCATCAGAGAAACTAACTTTGCAAATATATGTCTCTGATTCCGATCTCCTTAATTTATTCCAAAGTTAATTAAGAGAAGGAGAAGTTTTTTCCCAAGCAAGTTTGAAAGGAAAGAGAATAAAAAGAAAACAGGAGCAAGGTGACTGTGAAAGATGGAGAGAATGAGAGAGAGAAGGAAAAGGAAGACTAGTCAAAACAGTGTTTTCGATAATGCTTTCCGTTACCTCCGCACAGTAAGCGCAGCGCAGTGTTAGCACTTAGCAGTGTACCGTCAAATTAGCCATCGATCTCTCCAACCAAAGAGAGAACACTTCCAGATACTGACGCATCATCTCCTGTGCCATCTGTCAATCCACGGTTCCTTACTCGAGATTTTCCCAAATCAGAAGAACAACGCAAAGCTTGAAGCAAATCTCGGCGTACCTTCAAATTAGGTCAGGCAAGTACTCTCCCACCTCGATTCCGGAAACCTGTCTAATCGCTTGATTCAAAAGATCAGATAAGAAGGAAGTATTAAAGAAAAAGAAATTTTATCAGAACTGATTCGTGTCACAAAACAGACAAAGTAGAAGGAAGCATCAAAGAAAAAGAAAACTTATCAGAACTGATTCGTGGCACAGAACAGACAAGACAAAGAGAAAGAGGATAAGGATAACAAATGCAACACGTCTGTCGCTCTTATCAAAGAGGTAGTGCCATAGTGGTGTGTTGGATCAGCTTTTCAGACAAATAGTGAGAGAGAAAGAGAGAGAAAAGACGAAAAAGAGAAAAGAGGGGTTTCTTTTTCTTCTCTATTTCATGCAATCAGTAATCTATGAGAGAGTCAGATCGCACCTTCGACAGAGGATGACAGGAAGAGAGTGAGCACGCAACAGAGCAGCACCACATCGTCTTGTGCCGATCCCCGCTGTGTGCTCACTCTCTTCTGTCAACCTCCTATCTGTCAGAAGATTGTACAGGAAGAAATAGAATCCATCTCAACTTTTCTCTCTTTGATGAAATTCAGATTCTGGTAGTAAGAAACGAGAAACCTTGAGGAAGGAGAGATTAAATATTTGTCGGTTGATTCCTCAGATCTGGAAAAAGCTGATGAGAGGAGACGAAGTGTGAGGAGGGGAGAGGAAGTGGTTCTCTCCTCTTTATTTCTCTCTTTTTTTCATTTTTTTTTCTTTTTTATTTCCTGTTTTGTGTATCCAAATTCTATGGCTCACTTGATCGGCCGTACTAAATAATTGGAAGAAGAGGAAGACAGGAAACTGTACACCTGGGTGCAGCCAATGCAAGATAAATTCCAAATTAAAACAAAAAAAGGAAAATTAAGAAAATGATGAAACCGAAAGACAGTGTGGATTTTGCTTTGGAGACCCTAAAAGCATCCCAAGTGAGGTCAGCGTAATATACGGATATACATACCTGATTCGTTTAATAGGACAAGACACAAAGTCAGAAATTTAATCTATTACGTTCAAAATTTAATATGTCGGTATGTGCAATTTCCTCGTTCTACTCAAATCAGGGGTTAAATTCGTTTGAAATCTAGAAACTTGGATACAAGGAGATCGTACGCTTTTATATTAACAAAATTAAACCACCATTAAGGATATTGTTTATTTGGACATCAACAAATTAAATAAGGATGTGGGAAGGTTCAAAGCTCTTTGAATCAAAAATTGAATTCAAAACTTTTTAGGACGGTTGATTTTGCATCGAGATTTGTACTTTTAATAAAATCTAAATTTAAAATTCATACTTTCAATAATTATTATGAATCTCGATGCAAAATCAACGGCTCTGGAAGACTTTGAACTCAATTTTTGGTTCAAAGTGCTTTGAATATCCCCACCTCCATTAAATAATAGGGAAATTTTAGGGACGAATTTCATTGATATCATCTCTACTATTAATAACAGTGCTATATCGACTAATAATTTTATTATTGTTCAGTTTAGATATCACATAAATATAATTCAATATAAATAATAAATTTTATATCAATTATGATATTTATAACTTATGTATAGGCATCAACTTATATAATAATATCAGCCTTTTATGAATATATACAATTTTTTTAAATGCAATTAATGTTGGAATTAAGTAATGAAAGCTCTCATTAAGTATTTTTTTGTGATTTCAAAATAAGATAATAAATCATATGTTTAATTCCGTGAGATGCAAATGAAAAGTTCAATCAGTTATTTTGTTTTAATTGTAGTATTAAACTCTGTTTTTTTTTTGTAGTTTACGTAATGTCATGTCAAATGGCTCGATATTACGTCCTATTCACATCAGCACGACAACTAATTGACTGTTTAAAAGGGAAATAAATTTGCTGGTCACCGAACTCACGAGTATATTTTTGTTCTTTGAGATCCGATTATTCGACTTGATTTTATCTTCTCTTTTTTAATTTGTGCAGTTATTATTTTATAATTTTTGATTGTCTGATTGGAGGAGCAAGATCTGCTCGTGAGTTCAAAGAGCAGTAGATTGAGATCCGTTTGAAAAATCAATACCGCATACTCAGAGACGGAGGTAGAACTTTGATAGGGTCAGTAATCAGATTTAATAGTTTATCGGTTTCAAATTTATTAACTAATTGACATTAAATAAAATTATTAAAATAATATTTTTTATATATTAAAAATAATAATAAATAAAAGTCAAAATAATGAATAATCATAGCTATAAAAAAATTTCCCTATGAGACTTCATATTTAAATTTTTTTATATAATTTTTTTATTATTCACAATATTAAAAAAAATTCTCAATGAAAAATAATCAGACAATTCAGACGGGTCAGATTAATAAAATCTTAACCTAAAAAATATTATTTCTTAAAATCCTGAAAGTCAGTTGACCCCTGATAAGTTTTGAATATGTCCGTGCGCATATCGAACTATGATTAATTAACGTCAAATTTATTTTTTTACATAAAAATCTTAAAAGTTTTACTAATTTTGATTACATATTGAATTGCATTTACTACATTTATCCTTCGCGGAGAAAATCAACAAACTATATATAACATTTTTAAACAAGAGTTACATATGACTCAGCATATCTTTGTATATATATATATATATATATATATCGAGTGGAGATAGCGTGAAACTATATTAACTCAAAAAATATATTAAATGATCTTCAAATTTTAATTTATCATTCTCATTAAATTCTTTATATGAAAATCTCATGGGATGCAAAAATTTGGAGCGTTTTGAGCTTTTTAAGTCGCCGTTTTTAATTTTTGAAAATCAGCTCTAAAAATAATAATAATATATTCAATACTTGAACATCATTTTCAAAAATTAAAAACGGCGACTTAAAAAGCTCAAAACGCTCCAAATTTTTGCATCCCATGAGATTTTCATATAAAGAATTTAATGAGAATGATAAATTAAAATTTTAAGATCATTTAATATGTTTTTTTGAGTTAAGCTCACGAAAGCCTCCGTGAGCTTAAGCTCACGCTATCTCCACTCTATATATATCATCATCATCATGAAAATTAAACGTATAACTCTAAGCAGCAATGTTATATAAACGACTCTAACCAATAACACGTGCAGAATATTTTGCGGGCATCTTGTAAATCTGAATAAAAATACATCACCAAAATCAATTAACCAGCCGACTAATTTTAGACGACAAATATTCTTCATTCGAAACATCTCTTTTTTTTTCATCCAGACTCATATTTGCTAATCCGGAATTCCATATAGGTTTTTCATATTTGTAATTAAAGCTTCACCCCAACAATATAGTTTTTAAATAAATAAATAATAATATAAAATTTTAAATATATTTAATAAAATAGAATTAATGATGGAGAAAAGTGATGATATGATATATTTGAAAATCTTGAAAGCTTAACCCTCTTTATGCATTATTATGAATTTTTCTTCAATTTGGTATTGATACCTAAATGTACATTCATAAATTTTTTTATATATTTTGTCTCAGTTTGACCGACGAAATTGCATAATGTCCGCTTCATAAAACAGGTTAAAAAATAAATATTTCAACAATATTTTCCAAATTAAGCATATACTTAAAAAAATATATTATTCTTAATATATAAAAGAGTTAAGTTTCTAAATTGTTTAAGCATGTCACATCATCACTCTTCTACATCATTAATTTTGTTTAAAATTTTCTATCTACTTAAATTTAGTGGCTCATATATAATTTTTCACTCTCCTAATTTAAAACATATGGGTATAATATATTTGAGGTGAAGTTCAACTCTTAAAATGATCCAATCTTTTACTTTTTTAGTATTACTAGAGTTGTTACTCGGGTTTCGCCCCGATAATATAGTCCTCAAATAAATAATTAATAATATAAATTTTTTAAATGTATTTAATAAATTTTCACATTAGACATAATATTTTTAAATGCTAAATAATAATGATAATAATAATAATTAATATTATAATAATAAATATAATTAAACACATAATGATCTATAAAGAATCACATAAAAAGTTGAATTATTTTAAAAGTTAAATTTGATTTTAAGTAGATTACACACATCACTTTAAATGAATAGAGAAAAAATATTTTATAAGAATCATTGGAAAGAGTGATAATATAACACGTTTGAAAAGCTCAGAAGCTTAACCCTTTTATGTATTAAGGATTCTTTATAGATTATCACGTTTAATAATAATAATAATAATAAATTCTATTATTGTATATACATGTTTTTAGCATTTAAAAATTTATATTCAAATTTTCTTAATTTAAATTTTTTACTGAATATATCTTTAATTATTTATTTGAAAAGTATTTTATCAGAGCGAAGCCTGAGTTACAACCCTAGTATATATAAAGAATGTATGTGTTCTTCTAGCGCTTCCATTTGTATTTCAATCTGAAATGCTAACAACTCAATTTTTTAATTTTCGTGCTTCAAATGTCTAAGTAGCTCAATAAAATATTTATGTCAAAAATATTATAGAATACAATATTTTATCACTTCTAGAATTTCTAAGTTCAAATAGTCGATTTGACCACTAAAAATGTTTTTCATATGAAAATCTAATAAAAATAAAATTTAATATTTTTTGTCATTTTTTAATATATATATATATATATAGAGAGAGAGAGAGAGTAAAGATACCGTGAGCTTAAGCTCACGGAGGCATTTCGTGGGCTTAACTCAAAAAGTATACTAAATCATCTCCAAATTTTAATTTATCATTCACATTAAATTCTTTATATGAAAATCTTGTAAGATGCAAAAATGTAGAGTATTTTGAATTTTTTAAATCACTATTTTTAATTTTTTAAAATGATGTTCAAGTATTGAATATATTATTATATTTTTAGAGCTGATTTTCAAAAATTAAAAACCATGACTTAAAAAACTCAAAACACTCCAAATTTTTGCATCCCATAAGATTTCCATATAAAGAATTTAATGAGCATAATAAATTAAAATTTGGAGATGATTTGATATATTTTTTTATTTAACCTCACATAAGGCCTCCGTGAACTTAAGCTCACGGTATCTTTACTATATATATATATATATATATATATATATATATATATATATATAGATAGATAGATAGATAGATAGATATATGTGTTATGGTGCTTTGCAAAGCAAAAAACTCATATTATTTTGAGGTGAGATTTAATATTCTGAAATTTCAAATGGTCAATATAAGTTGCTAAATATTTTTTTCATATCAAAATCTTATGAAATATTAAATTTCATGAGTTTTTGAGTTTTCTAGATATTTTTTAAATTATTTGTAAAATCAGCCCTGAAATAAACTATTTTCTTATGTTAAATAAGAATGATTTTAAAAATAATTTAAAAAATAGCTAGAAAGCTCAAAAAATCATGAAATTTAATATCCCATAAGATTTTGACATGAAAAATTATTGAGCAATTTAGATTGACCATTTGAGACCTCTGAATATTAAATCTCACCCCAAAACAATATGAATTTTTTGCTTTGCAAAGCACCATAACACGCACATCTCTCTCTCTACATATATATATATATATATATATATATATATATATATATATATGAGTAAATATACCTTGAGCATAAACTCATAGAGGCTTTCCGTGAACTTAACTCAAAAAATATATCAAATCATCTCCACATTTTAATTTATCATTCTCATTAAATTCTTTATATGAAAATCTCGTGGGATGCAAAAATTTGGAGTGTTTTGAGCATTTTAAGTCACCATTTTTAATTTTTTAAAATGATATTTAAGTATTGAATATATTATTATTATTTTTAGAGCTGATTTTCAAAAATTAAAAACCATGACTTAAAGAACTCAAAACACTCTAAATTTTTGCATCCCATAAGATTTTCATATAAAGAATTTTATGAGCATGATAAATTAAAATTTAGAGATGATTTGATATGCTTTTGAGTTAAACTCACTGAAGGTCTCCGTGAGCTTAACCTCACGGTATCTTTACTCATATATATATATAGAGAGAGAGAGACGGGGAGAGATATAATAGGGCTATAGTACTAAGTATAGCCTATATGGCCCGTGTGATACGGATTATTTTTTTATTTTCAAAGTTCAAATGATCAATTCGGCCTCTAAAAATGATTTTCATATGAAAAATCTAGTTGTAGATCAAATTTTATATATTTTTGAACATTTTTAGCTATTTTTTAAATGGTTAAAAAATCAGTTCTTTTGAATGGCTCATAATAATTAAACCAAATAATTTTTTAACTATCTAAGAAAATAGTAAAAATGTTATAAAAATAAAAATATTTGTTCTAAGACTAGATTTCATATGAAAATTATTTTGAGGGTTGAATTGACCATTTGAATATTGAATATGGTGAAATGGTCCTTAGTCCATGGGTCAACCTTATATTTTAGTACTATGCGATAGGTCATACGCTTGTCGCCGACCACTATTCTAACTTAGGTTAAATTTATTAGTCTACAAAATTTTTAACATGGTGATATACATAGCATGAATCGCTCAGTTTTATGAACTGATTTTTCATTTTTAAAATCAAAATGGTCAATCCAAGAAATTTCAACATGGTGATATACATAGCATGAATTGCTCGGTATTTTGATACAGCTAACTACAAAAAATTTCAATGTGATTTTGCTTTCAAGGCTGACTAGGTGCCAATGTTGCAAACACCTGGTCAAGCCAAGATTTGTGTTAACTGTTGACAAGTAATCAATTGTTGACCAAATCACTTTCATGAATATGGATTGAAAGTCAATTTCACAAGACTGATCAGATGCCAATGTTGCAAACATCTGATCAAGTCCAGATTTGTATCAATTATTGACAAGTAATCAACTATTGATCAAATCAAGCCCTAATGAAGCATCAAAACAAATCTAATTGGTGTCTAATTGGGGTGGTTTCTGCAAGGGAATTTTATTTGGCAGAGACACTGAGTTACAATTAAAAATTGGGATTAATTCAGAGAAGAAAATAGGGTTTTCTTGACAAAGGAATTTTCAGCATAAGAAGGAAGGGGAAAAAGTTAAATTAAAAATTGCAGGAGTTATCATCATGAATTTAGAAATTTTTGATGAAAATTTTAAATTTTTGGGGCAAGTGGAGCTATTAAAATAAATTCAGAGAAGATTAAATAGATTAAATGAATTGATCAAGGGCTGAAATTTGATCACAAACTTCTCTGGGTACAACTTGGGGACAATAACCATCTGGGTGCAAAATGGAGACAGAAAACAGAGACAACCCAAATCAGAAGAGAGAGGAAGGATGACACGTGGCAACATGTGAGTGGGCCAAGTTAGTAGAGAAGCGCCACGTGTTACCTTGTCATTGGTCCACGTCAGTTTAAGTGGGCCCCACATGGCAGAGTTTGGTTGGAAGTGGGTCCCACATGTGACATGTGGCAGCCACCCACTGGTCTACGTGAGCAACTGACTAGATAATTGGATCTGGTTATTGACTAATCAAGCCACATGGCAGGATATCATTGGGCCACATCAACTAATTACTGCCACGTGATAACTTAGCACTGATCCACATCATTAAGAGATTTATAATGATAGGCCATGTGACAGTTGTCTATTGGGCCAAGTCAGCACTATGGACCCCACTTAGTGTCATGTGGCACTCACAGATCAAGGCACGGTCAGCAACAATTAACAAATAATCATAGCTTGATCATACATATAGCCCTATCATGGCATGCCATGTCAGCTTGATTATCCATAAAGTCTTGACATGACTACATTCATCAGTCAATTAGATAGCTGACTTGTGGGGCTCACTTGTAAGAAGGTGAGACAGTGGCGTTTATCAACAATCATAGACCAATCTCATGCAAATAAGAGCCAGAGTTTAAATCAAAAGGGAAAAAGAAAGAACAAACCTGGCTCTTGGGCTATCCCTCTCTAATAGCTAGTGTTCTAAATTTAGACACGCCGTGACCGGAAACGGTACGAACACGGCTGGAAACGGAACAGGTTAAGGCACGACACGGGAACGGGAACGGTACTGTTTCGTGCCCGTGTCTTAACCGTATCGTGCCCAGCTTTTAGAAAATTTGGAACGGCACGACCGGCATGGTTAAGGCATTAGACACGGCACGAGTACTAGGCACAGAACAAAACAGGGAGATTTGTATGATGAATTTAAAAATACAAAGTATAAAGTGTCATTAACTTCTGATATTTAGTCGGCTGGTAAACATGATAAGTCATATTGCACTGTTACTTCTCATTGGATCACTGATGATATCAACTTTGGGACATAGTTTTCAAATAAAAGATTACTTGCTTTTCGAGAACTGGAATATCCGCATGATGCAGAATTAATTTTTAGGTTTGTGTTGAGTATCATTGAGGAATACCAATATCGAGATAAAAAATTTTCTATTAGTTTCGATAATGCTAGTAACTGTAATGCCGCAATTAGACTTTTAACAAGTACTCTCAAACCCATAATGGATGGTGCATTTTTCCACACGAAATGTGCATGTCATATTGTAAACTTAATTGTGAAAGTTGGTATGGAAGTCGACCCAATTCAGAATTTGATCGGCACGACACGATTAAGGCACGGCACGCCAGACACGGCGTGCCTTATCCGTGTCGTGCCTCCTTCTATCATTTTTGGGCACGGAACGACACGACACAAAAAGAAATAAAATAATAAAAGACACGGTACGGTACGACACGAAAGCACGGCGTGCCCAAACACGACACGGTCCGGCACGACACGAATTTAGAACACTACTAATAGCTACCTCTTGAAGGCGCTGGTCCACATACACCGTGTGCACCCGAAGACGACTCCCCTCTCTCTGGCAAAAGAGTAAAAAGGAAAAGAAGTGTAACTAAATCCAACTGTAAGGGATCAGCCCAGAGATGGTTTATTGAGTGATAAGAAGTACAAATAGATCCTGACCATTGATTGAAATTGAGTTGAGGGCTAAGATTGAGTTAGAGACCATAATCCGACCATTAATCACCTAACCAATCACAATTAAACAAAAGGCCTATATAAACCCCTCGTTAACAGTTAAAAAAAAGGAGAGAAGACAACAAAAAAAGAACAGAAGAAGGAGAGAGAGAGACAAAGACAAATAGAAAAGAGAGATTGCAAAGAATCTCGATTAGCAATTGAATTGGTTCAATCCTCTTAATTGAATTGAAGTGGAGTATCTTCATCCTTGTTGCTGCATCTCTCAAGTATCAAGAATAGGTAAAGATTTGAGTATGGAGGTGTAATCAATGTGAATTGTAAATACATTTGAGTATAATTCGGCTTCATTTGAATTTGATTCCTTCATTCACCCTTTTTTTTTTCATTTTCTTGTTTCTTGCTATAATTCGAGTAAGGACTAGAGGTGTTGACGTATTGAGAGTAGAGTAATCAGTGATCGGTTGAAGGGTTTGAGTAATCCTCTCGATTTTGCATTCATATTGAGATTATAATTCGGTTGAGTCGGTGATTGAGGTTGATTGAAGGGTTCTCATAACCCTCTCGGCCCTCTCACATATTTAATTGTATGAATTTAGTAAATTCATTGAGTACAATTAGTATACTGGTATATAATCGAGTGAAATCGGTATCGTTTTTTTTTATTTTTCTTTCTGTTTTCATTGAAATTAGTATAATAATTGGATTATACTCACATTAGATAGTGATCGAAGGTTTCTCATAATCGTCTCAATGCATTTTATAAAATAGATTTCATGAATTTAGTCAATGCCATTAGATCAATCGGTGTACTGATAAGCGTATTGAGTTAAATCAGTACCGATCACATATCTCACTCGATTAATACCATATTGTGAGTTGTTAGTGCATTACATAATAGTAGATATGCCCTGAATGAGTTTGAGAGTGTGCAAATATGCTAAAACTGTCTGTGCATTGAGTATACGCTGATTGTAAACACGATTCCAGTTGGTACCGAACAATACTGAGTGATCTTGAGCTCTATCGTGTTCTTGAGTGATTTCAAACAGAAATTGATTGCATAAACTTGCTGAGAAAGTCAAGACGATACATAATAACATGAAAATTATAAGATTGATTAGTAATTGAATCCAATTAGGCATCTAAATCACTTCGGTACCGAAGTGTACCAAGTGAGACTATATGGTATAGGCATTCAGTGTGATCCACCGTACCGATCGATGATCAGAGACCATCACCGAACTCAGGACATCGAGACGATATTAGGCGTAAAGCCTGATCTCCGATCTAAAGTGGAGATCGTCGGCGACAGCCGTCAAGAGAATAGAGACGTCAGATATGATGGCACGTGTATTGGAGCAGCCAGCGCGAATCTTGACGCGCCCGCGTGAATCTTGAAGAGATCGGATGGTGCGCGCAAGTGAAGAGAATAAAAGAAAGATCTCAGCCTTTAATCGTTACTAACACAGATCTTGAAGAAGATCTAGCGGCCCACATTAATAGTAGCAATTAAAACAGATGAGGCCGACCCAATTGTTTGATGGTCTCCAATTCGGGAAAGAAAAGAGAAAAGAAAATAAAAATGAACCCATCCCAACTGTTAAAGCCCAACTCTCAATAAATAATAGAAAATTAAAAATAAAGAGTAAATAAATTATTTGGAGGTCTTCTCAAACTTCAAATTGACTCAAATTTATTTCTAAAAATGTTTTTCATAGTATTTTTCTATGTAAAAATATTTCACTTTTAAGAATTTTACTGTACTAAAATAATTTAAAAACAAAAAGACTTTGTTTGCTTTTTCTGTTTGACAAATCTTTGACTTGCTATTTTGGCTATCATAAAATTCTAAAAGTCTAAATAAAATCTTGAATAATGACCAACTATTTTTCTATTATTTTTATAAGTAATTTTTCTACAAAAATAAAGAGAGTTAAAAATAAAAATAAATCAATCTTTGTAATTGAGATAATAATTAAGGGTATTATCTTATTAATAAAAGTCAATAATAATGTAATAATTCATTTGCATTTTAAAGGTGATTAGATAAGCTCACACATGGGGTGTAGGGCAACAGAGTATTTTTGCACAAGTAATGCAACATTCAAAACAATCAGTTAATAACAGTTAGGACAAGAACATCCTGACGCCTGCCAAAAATACATTTGAGACTGCAACATCAACATAGCGAGTGTGATGATTTCAAAGAAGAACATTATGATGTCTGAAGAAGTGACATCATGATGCTGAGATTGATGATCCATCGATCATCAATGCAATGGCTACCTCCCAAGGCTAGTTGTGCATAAATATGGGACTGATCTACTTGTAAGCCCATGATCTGACTAGATTAGTTGAGTTGAGTTGCATTATTTAGAAACTCACTCTCTAACAGACCTGTCTCAATATTAGACCAGCCAAGAGCTCTGAGTCTAATCTTGTGTACAAGGTAACCCTGAATCCATGAATCGGCCAAGTGTTCAGAATTCATGATTTGGAAGGTCAAGTGAGACAATTGTAGGGACTCTGTCCACTGTCTATTGACTCTGTGTCTTGAACAATTGTTCATGACTTGACATGCTAGCAAGACTAAACTGATCTGTTTGTAAGTTTGTATTCTAGTCTATGAGATCGAACTGATCTGTTTGTAAGTTCATCTCTCAAGCCACAAGATTGAATCGATCTGTAGTAGGTTCATCTTCAAAACAGTGAAATTGAACCGATCTGTTTGTAGGTTCATTCACTAACACACTTGCCTCAATGTCGAACTAGCTTAGCGCTTCATGTTTGACTTGTGTGCAAAAGTGTTCCTAGGTTTATGAATCCGTTCAGTGCCTGGAATTCATGATCTAGAAGATCAGCAAGATGAATAAGTAGGCCATATTCACTCATCTTCTGATTCACCAACCTCAAGATCAACCGGCTCAGTACTTTGAGTTGTATTTTGTGTGATTGGTCATTGACTAGTTAAGATTGAATTGATCTGTTAGTAAGTTCATCTTCTAGATCAATCAAGATTGAGTCGATCTGTTAGTAGACTCATCTTCTGTCTCTCTGTAGTGACTGACCTGATATGTTTGTAAGGTCATTTCTCGGAGCTGTAAAGATTGAACTGATCTGTAGTAAGTTCATCTTTCTCTGCCCCAGAATGAACTGATCTATTAGTAAATTCATCTGTATCTATCATTAATCAGCGAACTGATCTGTAGTAAGTTCGTCTGTCTACACTCCATATGAGTTGAATCGATTTGTTATTAGATTCAATTTACACTGTATCTGTATCCGTGAACTGATATGTAGTAAGTTCACCTATATCCTTTTTATCCACATTCATGAACTGATCTGTAGTAAGTTCATCTATACCTCTGTTATCTGTTTCAATGAACTGATCTGTAGTAAGTTCATCTATACCTTTGTTATCCATTTTAATGAACTGATCTGTAGTAAGTTCATCTGTATCTGCATCTGCATCTATTATCCATTTTTTTGAATTTGAATTGATCTGTTTGTAAGTTCATTTTCGCCTATTTCTAATCCCCGAATTGATCTATTGGTAAGTTTGTCTGTCAACAATTCACGTAAGTTGAATTGATCTGTTTGTAGATTCAATTTACACTGTACCCCAAAGATAGAACTGATATGTAGTAAGTTCGTCTACTCTGTCATTCCTGTCTCACTGGACTGATCTGTTAGTAAATCTAAGGTGCCTTAGTGATCCCAATCACCGAAGCATTTGACCACCTGACCACTTGACTATCATTTAGCTATAGTATTTGCTTACTCTTTCGAGATCCAGAGGTACCTCAAGGTTAGTAGCACAGGGTAATTAACGGTGGGGGCTTGCGCCCACCGGAATCTAAAAGGATCCCCAATTATCAAAAACTCCCTGAATGTGCATCCCAATGGGTCTGAGCGGTGAGTTCAACCGGCGCTAAATAAATGCACGCTCGGGAGGGATCTTCGTGTCTTTCTTCCGCATCTCATCGCCCACATCCCAGCGGTGAGAAGCGCACGAAAAAGGGTCGCACATCGACCAAATTATATATTTTCTTAGAATTTTTTATTATTTTTTTAATAGTTAGATAATCACTCCTTTTGGATGGCTCATAATAATTAAATCAAGTATTTTTTTAACTATCTAAAAAAATTTAAAAATTATAAAATTGATCTAAAACTAGATATTCATATGGATATCATTTTGAGTTGTTCGGATCAACCATTTAGACTTTGAAAATAAAAAATTGATCCATAATATGAGAGCGATCCGTGCTATGCATAGTATCTCGAATGATTCATATGCTACGAATTATTTTTATTTTTAAAATTTAAATTATTAATCCAACCGCTCAAAATAATATTTATATAAAAATTTAATTATAGATTAAATTTTTTTATTACTTTTGTTAGTGACTAAAAATCACTTCTCTTAAATGATTCGCAATGCTGGATGAGCATTGTGCACAAGAAGCTTAAATAAGAGTCAACGAGGACTTTTTATCTTTGAGAACGTGACTTACTTTACCCTTGCATGATTGCATCGATTAAGGTGGTCCCTATCGTTGGAATATGTATTCAAATTTTATTGTGAGTGCTTTCAGATTAACATGGAGTTCTACGTACAGTTTAAGATCCGTATCCTCTCTTACACACACTATTTTTTTTTTTGAAGGGAAAGCAACAACCAACTCAATTTTTTATTAAAAAGAAGAATATTTACGGAGAAAGTAAAAACTAAAAATGAGGATATACAAAATACTTCATAAGCAATTTAAAAAGAAATGAAAACAAAAAAAATGAAAATAAAAATAGAAAAAGAAAAGATAGATTTGATCGCTAGTTGCCGGCGAGGTGAGACGGTGAAAAGGAGGTAGTTACTGTACAGATCCGGTGAGGTGTCGTGGTGAGAAGGAGGTAATGACAGAGGCAACCGTCGACATGACAGATCCATTGGAATCAACAATGAATTTACCGATCGTCTATGGTTGTGGCGCTGAAGGTGGTTGTGGTTGCTGAGGCAGTAGGGGTCGTGATCGGTCGCGGAGACGGAGGTCGCGGGGGTCGGTCATTGTGCAGGCGGTCGATCGGGCGGTCGGTTGCTGTAAAGAGGAGAGAGAAAAGTTATGGAGGGGAGGAGAGGAGAGTAGAGGGGGAAGAAGAAGGCGGGGGAGGGGAGGGGGAGGCGGCGGCTCCTCCCGCTAAGGGTTTTTTCTTTTCATTTTTTTTTATTTTTTCGCTTTCGGTTTTACCTCTCAGGGACGTATGAAAGAAGAATATTTACATAAAACGAAAATAAAAATGAAAAATGAGGATACACAACAATGCTTCAGAAACATTTTTAAAAGAAATTTCACACACAATTTTCAAATAGTACACTTTATTTATTTATTTTTTATAAATATCAAACGCTACAATATGGAAGTAAAATGACACTATTATCATATTTCAAGTGGAAGCTTGAATAATGGAAGAAAGAAGAGGAAAAAAATTGAAATAACAATATAATAATTAATAACACTAATTCATAAATAAATAAATAATATCTTCTGCCAAATTATAACCCCTCTCGTCTAGTCTATATTGACATATGTGAAGGTTAAATATGTGATAAGCAAAAAAAAATAAAATATATTTTCATAGAATTTGGTATCTAAAATTATAATTTTTACATATTTTATGTATTTTCCAGTTCAATTAGTTGATTTAGTTTAGATATTGCACAAAGTTCGAGATATTATCATGGTTTCTCTAATTTCAGGATTTTGAGAGCATTTTAGAATATTTGGATGAATATGGAGCAAGCTAGGCACAAACTAGAATAAGAAAGATTTTGTTAGAGAAAAACTGTATGAACCTTTTGATCCAAAATTTTTCCTTTCAGATAAAAAAAAATCTCTACTAGGAAATCATGCAACTTTTTGGATCAAAAAGTATTCTTTTGGCATAAAGAGCGTACTTGTTTCGCTCATGAACGCGTCCCTTCGCCCCAGAAGACTCCATATGCTATTTTAAACATAAGAGAGCACCTCCAAACGACAATAATTGCCCTGAGACATATCTGGGAGCAAAGTTCAAGTTTCTTTGAGAGTTTTTGTGTGATTTTGGGAGAGATTAGAAAGAGAAACTTGAAGGAACTTGAAGGAGGAGAAAAACTTTGTTTTTATTATTATATCTTATTTTTTATTTTTTTCTCTCTGGTTTCACTCATGATTAGCATGACATATACTTTTTTGTGTGTTTGTTTGTGCACTCATGAGAGGCTAGATTCATCTCTAGAGGTTGTGATCGTAATATTTGAAACTATGTGTAATTTTATTTGTTGTTGAAGTTTTCTTAATTTATCGTGTGATTTTTTTATCTACTATTATATTATATATTGGATGGTTTAAACTTCTATAACATATAAACTCAAGTATTAGAGTATAAGATTGACCAAGTACATGCTTGAAACCCCATACCTAAAAGAACAACACTAGGTTAGAGATCAATTACCTAACCTTGAAGTTAATGACCTAGTCGGGTATTTTCAGTTGTAATTGAGTATTTGTGAGAAATACTTAACTGTGAATTGTATTATTTAGATGTAACTAAAACCTAAATAGTACATTATGACTTTAGATTGCTAAGATGAAGTATCTAATTGTGAAATCTAAATAGTCTAAAGTATGATTTTGACCTACGATCAATTATAGTCATGACCATCTTAGAATAGAGATCTCCGCATACATATTTAATTGATTAAACTTATTCTTAAATGATTAATTACATTAGTGGGTAGGAAGGTCATTGATCCCTAGAGCTTTGTTATCGAATTTGTTCTAGACGTTATTTACTTGTTTTATTTATTTTAGTTCATTTTAGTTAATATGAACTAAAATTTTGTTGTCTAACTTAGTGAAATAGTGAGAACCGATGCTTGTGTTTGTTTCTATGGATTCGACACCCGATTTACTACTTAACAAGGTCGTACGTTTGCGGTCAAAATTAGATTTAAATCAAATTATTTATTAATATATCGTGGAAACACATCAATATGCATCCACAAAACAATTATATCTTCAAGTTTGATTGGCAATTAAGGAGAAATAATCCACTGAAAGAACAGAAGCAGAGAGGCATTAATTTTAGAACGATTGAAAAGTTTTAGCAGCTACAAAAAATTTAGAACGTAATTAATAGTGTTTTCCATACTCATTACAGAGAATGGCTAATTTTTGTAAAGTACGAGGATATGACAGCAAAACTAATCTGAAAGTGATTTAGTACTTTCTTGTTGGCAATTTGATAAAATAAGCTGAGCGAGCATAGTTCAGATCCGTATAAGTGGTCGGCTTTCAGAGTGAAAGGGAAATGACGTACCGGTACCAGACTACCAGACTACCAGACTACCTGCTATGCGGCTGGTGCTGGCCCAAGTACTAGCTTATTCTCAAGAGTTAACACGTATCGTCAATTCAGAGTTGATTGGGTGATTTTTAGTTCACTTAAAAAAAATTCTTGATTTGGTTGGGTGATAAATTTTATTTTATTTTCTTTCAGAAATATGAATTATGTTTTCCAATTTTACATGTACTTAGGGTGTCAATTATTGACCCGATCCGACAGGTTATCCCGACTCGATTCAAACAGACCCGATATGACCCGAAAATAAATGAGTCGGATATGGGTTTAATTTTTTTGGCCCGATCGGGTCGGGTCGGGTTGACCCGACCCGATTAATTATAATTTTTTGAAGTAATTTTATGATTTAGTACTAATTAAAACTTAAATACACACTAATTAAGATAATTATAAATTAATTAATAATTTATTGCTTAAAATTATATGAAAATAATTAATAAATATTTAATTATTTTACATGGGTCGGGTCAGGTCGACCCGTGACCCGTCGGGTCGGGTATGGGTCAAGATTTTTTGACTCGAATTTAATCGGATCGGATCAAAAAAAATAATAAAATAATATGACCCAACCCAAACCTGACCCGACCCGACTCATTGACACCTCTACATGTACGTGATTTATTTTTAATTAAATCAGTAATTTGTAGTTTTTATACACGAAAAAATTAATGAATCAAATGAAAATTTTATTTTTGGTCTTTAAACATTAAACTTTCAGTTGCAACAAATTGGCCTTTGAATTTTTCTAGAATATACTAAATTGATCCTTGAACTTATTCAAAAAAATCAAAACGGTCCTTAAGTTTTAAAGCTTTTTTAATGAAACTAATTTGATCGCGAGGCTATTTTATTTATAGTACTTAATGAATTTTAAATGGTTAATCTCATGCACTAACAACTTATTTCCATGTTACCTAGTATTTTTCATCTTTTATAATAAATTATTGATATTCAAAGGTAATTGGTGATGTTATTTATCAAAATAAAAGTTTACGTTAATTTGAATAAGTTAGAGAAAGATTGGTTTGGTAGATAGCAAATATTTTATAAATTTACACAAGAATCGACTCAAAATGAATAGTGCAAGAACACAACAACAAAGTCAAATACTAAATTCAAATATAATAAAAATATGCTATGAAAATTCGACCAAATATCAATTGCCAAAAAAAAAATTGATGTAAAACAATAAACCTCAACTTTTAAAAAGAAATATATTTTTTTAGAAAATATAGAATGTGAAGTATTAAAGATGCAAGTGTATAAATTTAGAGAAGATAATATATTAATGGAATTCGGTTATAATAACCTACATTTTCGATTCTCGTTTCACTAAGGGAACACCACTTTATTACTCAAAAATATTTTACAATTAAAAGTTTTAACTTCTTCACATAATAAGTGCAAGAAGACTAAAATTTTCCTAACAAAATAAAATACAACAAGAATCACTCAAGGCTCAGAAAATAGAGCTAAAAGCTGTAGAGAAATTGAGCCAAACCTCAAAAATTAGAGTTAAACCATGCTTAGAATATTTTACAAGAAAACTACTAAATTTGACTATTCAAAATCTTAGTTTTTTTGTGTTTGTAAGGAGAGAATATAAGATCTTTTTTTTAGCTTTTTAAATGAGTGCTCAAGTTACTTAGGATGATGAAAGTTTGATCAGTTTGGGTAATACTGAAGCGACTCTTTAAATAGAGATCTTAACAGATGTAGTTGGTATTCTTACGCAGAAAATCATTATAACGGTTCAAAAATAATTATAACATTTCTTAATCTTGAATCTTGAGTTTTCAAGAATATCCCTAGTCAGAAATTTATGTAACGTTATAACAATTCAGAAATGAATATGATAAACTTATATAACAATAGTAAGAAACATTGAACGTTTGATAGAAATGTTAACAATAATTTAACTAGTTTGACCAATATTCTGACAAGGCCTACTGACTTTGGAATTGTTATGACGATTCAAGAAAACGTTCAATGGTTACTGAACCATTAACGCTTTATGAAACATTACATAACGGTACACTCCGTTAACTCAGAGCATTTTCTATCTTTATTCAAATTTTTGAGGAATAAGGAATTGTTATAACGGTTGGTGAATAGTTATAACGCTTTACTGCGGCAAAACATATTTTTCTCGTAAATTTATGAAGAAATATAAGATTTTAAATTATAACTTTACATGATTGTGATTCTATATCTTTAGTGAAGCTCCTTCCAAGTCTTAAGCATCTTCAACCTTGATCGCTTGAAGCATCAATAGGATTCTACACAAATATCTTAAAAGAACCTTGTTAAATTCAAGTATATTTTATAAAATAATAAAATCTGTTACACTAAACATCTTCTTTGATTTGTCGATTTACAAAACAACCTTGAATTTTATAATTTGCCTTGTTTGAGTTTTGTGTAGGGATTAAAATGTAAATGGATTAGTGCACAAGAACCAAGACTAATGATGAGATACAAGAGCTTAATAAAGACTGCATTAGGCTTAGGTTTAATTAGACTCAAACTGGGTTGAATTGGTTAAGATAAATTGAGCTTAAACAACAAATAAAATATTTTTACCCAGTGAATCGTTATAACGGTTCAGTAATTGTTATAACGGTTCATCTCAATACTCAAAAATATTCTAAGAAAGAAAAGTTCTCAAAGAAACCAGAGCGTATCATTATGTAACGATTCAGTAATCGTTGTAACGATTTATGAAATGTATAACGATTCAATGAATCGTTATAACGTTTTAGCTCAATCAGATCCAACGACTATTCTTTCTAAGTCATTATAATGATTCTCAAATCATTATAACAGTTCAGGCCGAAAATAGTTTCTTCAGTTGTTTCAGAAGATCTATTTTAAAAGGATCACCTCTCTCACTGATCATGATATGATCCATCTAGCTAAATCATTACTCCAAAGAGATTACTAGCCATATACAAAGTGAGAGAGATAATCTAAGAGATAAAAAACACTCAATTAGCCAAATTCTTATTTAAGCTCAATATAGCTTCTCTCCATTCTTCCAACTTGATCCTTCGTGATCTACTTGTAAACTGTTTTTAGCTGTTGTGCTCACCTTTCTTAAGTGTGTTGTCACTCATTTCTTATTTTTGAGTGTGTTATCACTCACCTTTTTGAGTGTATTGTCACTCTTGTTATCGATAGGCTTGGCAGCCCATTTTTGTGTATGGGACCAAGTTCTACAAGTGTAAAACCATTTTTTAGTGTTTCGGCTCAACCTCAATTGTTGGAGGTTGAGAGTCCCGGAGACGTAGGCATTTTTAAGTCGAACTTCGTTACATATTGTGTTCTTGTTTGATCTTTTCTTTTCTTTTCTCATATTTCTTTGATTGCTATATTCTTGTGAGAATTGAATCAAATTGAATTGTATTTCGCTGCCATTACACTTGAACACTAAGCCCCAAATCGGTTTATACATTTCTACCTTAGATTCTTTATATTCTTGCACTATTTTGACCTTTAATACCACCATCCTAGGTCTATCAAAATCAAAGAAAATTTAAGTACAACAAGTATTATTATGCTTATTTTATTGAAACTTGCCTAATTGAAAATTCCCCAATCAATTCTTTATATTTGAGTATTTAGCCTCAAAAAATCACTTAACTTGTTATTTATCCATAAAATGAATTGTTTTTAATAAATTATTATTAAAATTCAACTAAAAATATATGACCAAGCTAGCACTCCTGTCTAATTCACTTCTTCTTCATTATGCAGACTTTTATTTTATTATTAAACTGTTAATACATGAGACTCATCCACCCCTTTTATATTTGAGTCATTAATTATAATAAACTATTATAAAAGTTTGTTGAGAAAACACATGTATTAGTTATTCATGGAAAATATTATTATGATAATAAACAAACAACACAAGAATAATTATCATATTTGGTCAGCATTATGAAAAAATAAGTACGAAAAATAGAGGGGCAGATGAAAATAGGGAGATAAATTTAGTTTTGAGTTTACGATACATGAGT
The DNA here is from genome assembly GCA_037127355.1 of Schoenoplectus tabernaemontani. Classification (NCBI taxonomy): domain Eukaryota; kingdom Viridiplantae; phylum Streptophyta; class Magnoliopsida; order Poales; family Cyperaceae; genus Schoenoplectus; species Schoenoplectus tabernaemontani. Next base: position 16,178,687 of record CM073750.1, on the reverse strand, counting down.
AACAAAGAAATAGAAAATCAGTCGCTCATGAAAATAAATGAAAAAAAAGGAGTGGAAAATTAGATAGAGGATAGATTGGTCATATAATTTTTTATTAAATTTTAATGTTGATTTAATAAAATAATTCATCTTCTGAGTGCATAACAAGTTAAATGGGCATCCAAATTCAAAAAATTAATGGCGAAATTTTCAAAACCCAATTTCTTTTTTTTTAAAAAAAAAAAGAGCGTTCGTGGTTTAAAATGTGAATTCTCCCTAAATCAAATCAAAAAGTAATTATCATATGTTTATTTAGTTTTTTCAAAGGCCTGAGATTCTAAATTTTTAATGCGTGCCTTTATCCCAATAAAAATATTAATTCATTTTTCAAGTTTGGAAAAATATACAAAATAATTATTAGAAAAAAGTTAACTTGCGTTCAACAAATGAGTCAATGACGATTAAGGATGTCAATGGGTAGGGTAGAGTAGGGTACGGATGAAGGTATTTTTATATCCATATACCCATTAAAATTTTCTTTATCCATACTTAATCCATACCCATTAAAAATTTTTTTACCCATACCCTACCCTTACCCATTAAAATTTCGGGTAACGGTAGATAACGGGTAAAAATAAAAAAAATTGAATGAAAAAAATATATAATTTAGATAAAAAAAATAGCATTAAATAAATATACTAATAAAGTACAATAAAAATTAACATTTTACATATAAAAAAATCATATAATTTTTTTATGTCAATTATCATAAAAAACATATACTAATTACTATATGTATTTATATAATTTAACTATATATATTTATTAAAAATATAAAATAATTATATTTATATATATATATATATTTATATAATTTTACCCAATGGATATCCGATAAATTAACAAAAAAATTATCCATATCTATATCCGATGACCTAACGAAAATAAAATTTTACCCATACTTATACGGTGACAGCCCTAATGACGATGCATGGGATGCTCCTCGAGAATACGTGTTCAGGTTCGCTCGTTCATCATATACTTGCAGAATTTTATATGTAACCACTCAATGCACACATAATAATTCCAAACGGTCAAATACATGAATTTAGATATTATACTATTCTATCACTTTTGGAAGTTCACTGAGGCCACAGTCTTGTGGTCAGATACTTTTTAATAATTAATGATATGATGATATGTCCGTTTTGCACCTTCAGTTTGGGCCGAATTTCAAATTTTTGGACTGAATTTGAACCTTGCTTCAATTTTTTTTTACAAATTTTTATTTTGATTAATTAATTATTTATTATTTTTATAATTTTGAATAGTTCATTTTATTATTTTATTATGTAATTATTTGTTCAATGGTCTAGAAAAAATATAGTTAGACGTCTGATATTGTTGTATTTAATAATATATTAAATATGATATTGTTATGTATTCAGTATAATATATAACTAAAAAATCATACAAAATCATAAAAAATAAAAAATAAAAAAATATACATGTTTATTATGAATTAAAATAAACATAAATTCAATAAAAAAAATAATGAACTCCAATATTTATACATATTTTATTATGTTTAATTATTTGTTCAATAATTTAGCTGGTATATAATTGATTGTTTAATTTTTATAATTGTTATTTTAAATAATTCTCAAAATTATATAAAATAATATTTATTAATTTGCAAAATAATCACATAAGAATTTAATAGTTTCTTTGAGTTTATGAAATGTAGGTATAAAGTATTGGCAAAAGAATATGCATGAATATCTAAAAAAAGACTTAGATTAAGTTAGAATTGTATTATACAAAGGTAACCAAAGCAATCTTGAGATTAAATCAAATAGAGCAGAGATATTTTTGTCCTAACCATTGCAACGGATGACCTTAAAATCTTGTTAATTATTTTCAGGCAACAATCATTATAATGGATCTATATAACCGTTGTAATGGAATAAATCATTTGTGCATAAATTTTATCCAAAATCTTCTAAAGAATTTTTCCTCATAGACATTGTAACGGATCTCACATCCGTTGCAACGATTAGTCTCGATAAGGTTAGCATTGCCTAACTGTTACAATGGATAGCATCAATTTGTTGTTTGTTTTGCTGTCTGACTATAAAACGGATAGCATCAATTTGTCCTCATCTTCCAAAAGGTGATTGTTTGCAACCATACTTTTGAGAAATTCTAGTTGTCACTACTAAACTTTTGAAATCTTGAAATATTTTGTTCTAATCTCAAGATTACTTTACTAAATATTTTGTTCTAATCTTGTTGAGTAGTTTCTCCTTCATGAGATTTATTCTTGTTAGAGGTGTTGTCCTCATTATTTTTTTTGGTCGATGGTTGCCCATTTACTTGGTGTAAGGGACCAAAGGTTCACAGTTGTATGAACACTGTGTATTTTAGTGACTCTACGCAATCGACGTTGGTGATTGCGGGTCCCAAAAACGTAGGCTCATTATAGCCGAACTCCGTTAATTTCTGTGTTCTTTCTCTCTCTCTCTATTACTTTAATTCTTGGTATTGAATTGCAAAACTAGCCCAAGGTTCTTTTATTGCACATCATAAGTTCTGTTAGGAATAACAAAGTGGTATCAGAGTAGATTATACAAATTAAGACACACTTAATTTGATTATTTTAGATTTATAATGGCACCTATTAGACATGTAAAAGAACCCCCAATATTTGGCCAAACAACGAAAAAATTTAGCCATTAGAAAAGAATAATGATAAATTATCTGAATATACTCAATATTTGGGATATCGTTGAAAATAACTATGTACGAAAATTTGATGCAACTACTAAAGTTATGACCAATGAGTCCAAGTTGGCCAAAAGAGATAATGATAATGCGGTTAATTCTATACTCAACTCGGTTAGCGAGTCGGTGACCGTACTATTTAGTAATATGACAACTGCAAATGAAATGTGGAATGTCTTATTCACTCAGCATGAAAAAATTCCCAAATTAAAAGAACCAAAGCTCATGCATATACAAAAATAATTTATTGAGTTAGGGAGAACCGTTATCTAATGATAAACTTGTAGGAAAATTGTTGCGTGTTTTGTTGAGAAAACCTTGATGGGAAGGCTATGTGAGCATTTTGGAGGCCATGTAAGGTGTAAATGCAACATTCATAATGGATGAACTCTACGTACTCCTCCGTAGTTTTGAAGAGAAACTCAAACAAGCCAGTGATTACCAACAAAATACCAAGCTTGTAGCCTTTCTCGTGCAAGACTTCGCAACAAACACCTCTCCAAGCTCCTCAAATTCTTATCTCTTAAATGAATCTTTTATTCAAATTCTTGATCATGAATGCTCAAATGATGTCATGCCTCTATCTAACCTATTTCATGAGATGCTAAAATTTAAGAGGAAATTCAATAAGGAGTGTGAAAGAGAAAATGAGAAGGTGGTGTGTTTTGTGTGTCATAGAGAAGAGCATACCATCCAAAATTGCTTCAAGTTTTTTCCACACTTGAAGAATAAAGAAGGAGCACAAGACTGAAACCATAAGCAATCTAAAGGCTTCAAGCACAAAAAGAAGGCTCATGGTATGCATGCCATGTGGAGTGTAGACTCAGATGAAAGCGAAGCAGAGAAATCAGAATCGGGAAAGGAATAAATACTCAACCTTGCCCTGATGGCCATTGTAGATGAGAAGTATTATCCAATAGACATTGATGCAATTATAGCAAGCAAAAATATCACCGACCCGATCACCATAGAAGTATTAAGGAGTGTTGCGCTCATGAAAAATAAGGAGATGCAATCAGAGGAGCACTCTGAGGATAGCACACAATCTGTATCAAGCTTCACTATCAAGGTAAATTAAAATTTTGATGATGATAATGGTTATAAATCTGAGGATGAGATAATAAATAATTTTGGTGATATAAGCATCTTCTTGAGAGAGAATTTAATAATAGAGAATGAATCTAGGTTGGAAATTCACGTGGATGAGTCAAATAATGCCCTACTTGAAAAGAAAAACATAATTGAGGATTTAAGATTTAATTTTTTTGAGCTTGAATCAAAGATGAAAGAATATGAGTCTCAATTAAAAGAAATAGGGTTGTTGAAGGTAAAATTATAAAATTTGGAGATTGAAAATCGGGCATTAAAATCCAATAGTATACTAAGAAATGATACTAGATTGGATCTCTCAAAATTGTATGTGGGTCAAAAGCCTCATGACAAAATGGGTATTGGATTCAAGGAGTTTTCATCTCCTTCGACATCCAAAAGCACCATAATCTCGAAAGAAAAAGAGGAACACACTCAAAACTCAAACATCACATATCAAAATAATAAAAATGCTCAAATCAATGAAAGATCACAGAAGCATGCATTTAGATATAGGTATAATTATAAGAGACATAAAAATCATAAAAATTATCATTATAATAATAGAATTACCATCAATCCACATTTGTCTAATAAAATATATTTTAAGGGACAGATGGTTGGTTTTATGAACTCAAAAGTCAAAATATATTATAAAAATGGACTCAAAGGAATGAGTCAGAAAGAGTTGCTCCTCGACATTATAATGGGTCAAACACAAGAGGTAACAAAAACAAATTCTCAAATAATTCTAACAAGCGAGCTCAAAAACTGAAATACCACTATCATTCTCATTTTGTTCAAAGTAGTGGTACAAAATCATCAAATGTGTTTTGTAACTATTATTGCAAGTTAGGTCATATTTCATTTGAATGTCAACTTAGGAAGAAAAATAATAATGCAAATGTTGTTTGAGTTGCTAAGCCAAAAGGATAAATGATTGTTTGAATAATCTCTAAAACTTCATTATCCACAAATTTAGGGGGAGCTTATATAAAAAAAATGCATGTATCATAAACTAGTCCCTTGCTTCTTTTTATTTTTTATTGTATATTATTTATCTATGTTATTTATTTATAATTTTATTTGATTAAGGGGGAGAATGCATACCTTAAGGGGGAGCTTTGTCAAAATTCTCTCTTTCTCTGATTTTCAAACCAAATGGGAGAAATAATGACATAATATCATTTTAAAAATTCATAAAGGGATTATGCATTCTCAAAATTATATAATAGATCTATGTGATTGTTTTGTAAATCATCAAAATGGGGAGATTGTTGTTTTAAATAATTCTTAATATTATACAAAATTATATTTGTCAATTTGCAAAACAATCACATAAGAATTTAATAGCTTATTTGAGTTCATGAAATGTAGGTATAAAGCATTGACAAAAGAATATGCATCAAGATCTAAACAAAGACTTAGATTAAGTTAGAATTATATTATACAAAGGTAACCAAAGCAATCTTGAGATTAAATCAAATAGAACAAATGTATTTTTGTCATAACCATTGAAACAAATCCTTAATCGTTGCAACAGATGACCTTGAAACCTTGTTCAATATTTTTCAGACAACAACCGTTATAATTGATCCCTATAACCATTATAACGGAATAAATAATTTATGTACAAATTTTATCCAAAATCTTCGAGAGAATTTTCCTATCATAACTGTTGTAACGGATCTCACATTCGTTGCAACGGTTAGTCTCGATAGGTTTAGCATTGCCTAACCGTTGCAACAGATAACATTGATTTGTTGTTTTTTCTAATTTCTTATCTGTTTTGCTGCTTGGTTATTAAAGGGATATTCCTCCTCTTCCAAAAAGTGATTTTTTTACATTCATACGTTTGAGAAATCCTAGCCGTCATTACTAAATCTTTGAAATATTTGAAATCTTGAAATACTTTATTCTAATCTCAAGATTACTTTACTAAACTTTTAATAGATTAGATTAGAGTGATTGTTGAGTGTTTTCTCTTTCATGTGATTTGTTCTTATTAGAGGTGTTGTCCTCATTATTTTCTTGGCCGACGGCTGCCCGTTTACTTGGTGTAAGGAACCGAAAGTTCATAGTTGTATGAACACTATGTTTTAGTGATTCGGCGCAATCGACGTTAGTGCTTGTGAGTCTCGGAGACGTAGGTTCGTTATAGCCGAACTCCATTAATTTCTGTGTTTTTTTCTCTCTCTATTACTTTAATTTTTGGTATTAAATTGCAAAACTAGGCAAAGATTCTTTCATTGCGCATCATCAGTGCCATTAGGAGAATCGGTATCCACTATGGAAATCCAGGGATAGGAGAATCGGTATCATTTAGAGAACTCTCTCTGCGAAGTTGTGCGGTTCTTTTATTTTAAATTGTCCGAACATTTATCAACGATTCTAATTTAATAATAATAAATAGTTTCATATTTCAAAATTTATGTAGATATCCCCAGAATAGTTCAGATCTCCGTAGAGAAAAACCTTCACAGAGGCTACCCGCCCCGCATAGAATCCCAACAGGCTACATCGACTACACTGGGGGATTAAATTTGAGTACACGCTAACTATAATAGAAAAAATAAAAAAATAATAAAAAATACTATAGTCTTATCATTCATCTAAGTCAGCATATAGGGCTGACTCACTGATGCCATTTTCCTTAAATTATTTCCTTAGTTAACCCAACTAGTTAGCCTTCATCTAGAAATACAACAACAACAACAAAACCTTTAATCCCAAATAAATTGGGGTAGGCTAGAAATGAAACCCAATCGGAAAACATAAGATCAAAGATCTCAAATATCAGTGATAAAAATGAATATGATGGAAGAAAAAAAAAATAAAATAAAATAATAATAATAATAATAATAATAATATATAAATAAAGATGATAATGATAATGATAATATGCTAATAATTGTAGCAATAATAATAATAATAGTACAATAAACCTCTATTATAAAATCTATTTCTAAATCCTAAAATCCTATTTTAAAACCTAATTCTAAATTCTAAATCCTAAAATCCTATCTAAACCTCTATTTCTGAAATCTATTTCTAAATTTTAAATCCTAAAATCCTAAAAAATCTAATAATATGAAGTCTATAACTCTACTATTAGACTCTAACTCCTAAATCATGGTTCAGGTACATGAATCACTATCTTTCACGCACTCCTATCCAAAGCAAGCTCTTTAGGTATATTTCATTCCTTCAAATCTCTTTTTATTGCTTCCTCCCATGTCAATCTCGGTCGACCTCTTCCTCTTCTTGAATTTTCAGGACGACTTAAAATACCGCTGCGTATTGATGTTTCAGGAGGCTTTCGTTGGATATGACCAAACCATCGCAAACGATGTTGGACTAGCTTCTCTTGACTTGGTGCTACCCCAAGTTTGTCCCTAATATCATCATTTCTGATTCGATCTTTCCTTGTGTGGCCACATATCCAGCGCAACATTCGCATATCAGCTACACTCATCTTCTGTATGTGTTGTCCTTTTGTAGCCCAACATTCTGTGCCATACAACATTGCGGGTCTAATCACCGTCCTGTAGAACTTGTCTTTTAGTTTGTTTGGGACCTTCTTGTCACAAAGAACACCAGATGCTTGTCTCCATTTTACACATCCAGCTCTTATTCTATGACTAACATCTTCATCGATCTCTCCTTCACTCTGCAACATCGATCCCAAATACTGAAATGTGTCATTCATAGGTACTACTCGTCCATCCAAACTAACATCTCCGTCATCTAAGTTTTCCCCGAATGACACATCATATATACGAGTTTTGTCCTACTAAGTCTAAAACCTTTCGATTCTAAAGTTTGTCTCCACAACTCTAGTTTCGATTGACTCCAATTCCGCTCTCGTCAATCAAGACCACATCATCAGCAAAGAACATACACCAAGGAATATCTTCTTGTATGTCATTTGTGATATCATCCATCACTAAGGTGAAAATATATAGACTCAACGCTGACCCTTGATGTAATCCTATCTTAATAGGAATTGTATCGGACTCGCCGTCACATGCTCTGACACAAGTCACAGCATTTGTGTACATATCCTTAATAAGGGTAACGTACTTTGTTGGGACTAGTTTCCTTTTGAGCGCCCACCACATGATATTTCTCGGAATTGTATCATACGCTTTCTCTAAATCAATAAATATCATATATAAGTCCTTCTTCTGTTCTCGATGTCTCTCCATAAATTGTCTTATCAAGAAAATCGCCTCCATAGTGGACCTCCTAGGCATAAAACCAAACTGATTTTTAGAGACAGTTGTCAGTTTTCTTAAACGGTGCTCGATCACTCTCTCCCAAAGCTTCATGGTATGACTCATGAGCTTAATTCCTCTGTAATTAGTACAACTTTGAATATCTCCTTTATTCTTGAAGATTGGTACTAATATACTTCTTCGCCACTCATCAGGCATCTTATTGGACCGAAAAATGGTATTAAATAGTTTAGTGAGCCACACTATTGCTATATCTCCAAGACATCTCCATACCTCAATCGGGATGTCATCCGGTCCTAACGCCTTACATGTTTTCATCTTTTTTAAAGCTTCTTTCACCTCAGACTCTTGAATTCTCCGAACAAATCGCCTATTGGTGTCAATTGAGTCGTCCAACTCGATCGCGATTTTCTCACTCTCGTCGTTGAATAGCTTGTCGAAGTATGCTATCCATCTGTTCTTAATCTTCTCATCTTTCACCAAAAGTCTATACATTTAACTTGGTGGAAGTTTCTTGTCTTCCTTTCTCGAAGTTTAGCCATCTTGTAGACATCATTTTCGCCCTCTTTCGTATCTAATTTCAGATACAATTTCTGTATGCTCCGACCCTTGCTTCGCTCGCATGCTTTTTTTTTGCGTTTCTTCTAGCTTCTTTGTACTTCTGTATGTTTTCATCACTCTTGTTGTGATGTAAACGTTTGTAACATTTTTTCTTCTCATTGATAGCCTTTTGTACTTCATCATTCAACCACCAAGTGTCTTTAGGTTCACGTTTATTTCCTCTAGTTACTCCAAACACCTCTATAGCCACATTACAAATGTGAGTTGCCATCTTCTTCCACATATTATCCGCATCCTCACCTTCGTTTCACGATCCTTCTGTAATAACTATATTCTTAAACACCTGATAAACGTCCCATTTGAGCTTTCACCACCTCGTTCTCGTTATTTTCATACCTCTATCTCGCCGAACGCATACCTGACAATAAAAATCAGCCACCAAAAGTTTGTGTTGTGTGACAACACACTCGTCAGGTATAACCTTACAATCCATGCAGTTTGGTCTCTCCTCCTTTCTAGTCAGGACAAAATCGATTTGGCTCGAGTGTTGGCCACTGCTGAAAGTAATTAAATGCGATTTTTTCTTTCTAAAGAAGGTGTTCGCTACCATGAGGTCATAAATTATAGCGAAGTTCAAGATGTCTTCTCCCTCTTGATTCTCGTTCACCATATCCAAAACCCCCATGTACCCTCTCAAACCCCCTCTAACTGTGCCAACATGACCATTAACATCACCTCCAATGAAGAGTTTTTCACTGCTAGACACTCCTCTAACCATGTCCTCTAAGTCTTCCCAGAATCGTCTCTTGACAATTGACATCATCGCTCAAACCTACTTGTGGGGCATACGCACTGATGACGTTCAAGACCAAATCTCCAAAAATCAATTTGATCATGATGATCCTGTCCCCTTGTCTCCTAACTGCGACAACTACATTTTTGAGGCTATTATCAATTAAGATGCCTACACCATTTCAACTTTGTTCTTTTCCCATGTACCACAATTTAAAGCTTGTATTCTCCACCTCCTTAGCCTTCTGACCTGTCCATTTAGTCTCCTGAACACATAAGATATTAATGCGTCTCCTAATCGCAGTATCAACTAACTCTCTTAGCTTACCTGTTAAGGACCCTACATTCCAACTACCTAAACGAATCCTACTTTCCTCGACTAGCTTCCTTGCCCCTCGCACTCGTCGAGTCAAGTGCGAAGACCCTTGTTCATTTGACACTACATCCGGGCGCCGATGCAGCGCGTCACTAAGGTGATGACGATCCGACCCTCGCTCACTTGTCACCATATTTGGGTTCCAATATGGCGCGCCACTAAGGCGGTGACGACCCGGCCCTTGTTCTCTTATCACCATATCCGGGTTCTAATATGGCGCGTCGCTAAGAGGGTGACGCCCCAACGAAAGATTGGGTTTCATTTCCATAAAGATTGGTTGTTTTAGTGCAGGGCTCGCCACACCCACCGCAACTCTCCTCCTTTATTCTGGCTTGGGACAGACTGTGCAGAAACTAGTCCACACAGGCGGAGTTAGCCTTCATCTAGAAATAAAATAAATAAAATAAAATCAGTGGAAAGTCCATAACGTTATTAGGGGTGTCAATGGGTACGATACAGATCGGGTGAAGATATTTTAATTGTCACATCTATATAAATTTATTCTTATCCATACTCAACTATTACTCATTAAAATTAAATTTATCTATACCTTATCCTTATAGCGTTAAAATAAATAATTAATGAAACAGTAATAAATACTAACAAATAATACTAATATATTACTTAGTTTATCATCATTTATAAAAAATACAAACTCATTCCTTTCGTACAAATATATCTTTGTTTTGCTAGTATAAAATTAAAGTATAACTATACAATCAACTCTAACTCGGGTCATTCAAAACAAATAAATTAAAAAAATACAAACATCTCTTGTCAAACTTTTTAACTAGAAAATAAAATGTACTAAGAATAAAAATGGGATATTGTGTAAAATAAAATGCTATATTGTCTCATTCAATCATTTTAATAAGTACTTTGCTAAATATTATTCAAGTATATAATTTATAAGATGATTAAATTTGGAAAATATAATATTATAATTCAAAATAATTAACTCATAAAAGTCGGAACAACTAACATAGAAAAAAATTATTATATGAGATAATTATTTACAAATGGGTAGGAAATGACCTTGACCATACCCATAATCATTTACTTAACGAAAAAAATTCTTACCCTTACACATATCAAATAAATTAATAAATTTTCTTTATCCATACTTGTCTTATTAGATACGATACAGATCGGATAAAAAAGTAAAAGGGTATCACAAGGATGGAGATAAGAGGAGTTGAGGAGGGGCCCGGTTCCCCATTCTCACGAAAGTTACATGTTAGTTAAATTTTACTATATATTTTTATTTCATGTGGTGTACTGCCTCCTCTATCAATTTTAATATTCTAGTGACATTAGACATGTCAATTATTGACCTGACCCGTCCGGTTAACCCGACCCAACCCGACATGACCCGAAAATAAATGGGTCGGGTATGAGTCTAATTTTTTTAATCCGAATCAGATCGGGTCGAATTCGGGTCAAACCGACCCGACCCAAGTTAATTATATTTTTTAAAGTAATTTTGTAATTTAGTATTAACTAAAACTTAAATATACATTAATAATACACTAATTAAGATTAATTATAAATTAATTAATATTTTATTATTTAAAATAATATAAAAATAATTAATAAATATTGAATTATTTTATACGGATCAGATCAAATCGATTTGTAATCCGATCAGATTGGATATGAATCAAATTTTTTGATCCGAATATAATCAGATCGGATAAAAAATAATAAAATAATAATCGACCCGACCCACTAACACTCCTAAATAACTTAAATCCACATGTCGATCCCCTTATACTAAAATCCTTAACTCAAACTCTCAGTATCATTGACACCCCTCAACGTTACCCGTGTTTCCTTAATAAACGAAACATTATCCTTTTGATATATATGAGAAAAGTCGAAACATCGATCTAGCTTTTAAAAAAGTATAAAGGCAAAAACCTTAACTTGTCGAGCAGCCATTGGCTCAGGGGAGTTGGGACCCACTGTTTAAGACTAATTACACATCCAGATATGTGTTGGCGCTGACGTGGCGGCATACGAATGGATTCAGGACCTATACCATGGTGTGCGCACCGTTTGGATGTGACTGCGTCACGTAAACCGAAACGTGGTGTAGATGTTTGGTACGGGTTTCTCTCAAAAAACAAAAAATGTCCGGTACGGGTGTAACATTTTTTTTTTCGAGATTGAAGTGAGGGGAGTTATTACATTACAATAAACAAAGTAGGAGAGATAATATGTTAAAGGCTTAAAGCTTAATAGCTTATTGATGTTCTGTCCTTTACCTCCGTACTAAGTTCTCATCTCAGTCACATAAATTATGTTATTCTCATGCGAATATCAGAGGTACTAATTTAATCCCATTATCCGATTTCGGTCGGCTTCTGTATCACATCCTTTGATTTGAAGCCCATCAACTTAATTAGATATGATATAATTTAAAAATATATAATAAAATAGCAATATTATGATGCTTTGTAAAATACCGGGTTCCATACTTTGCATTTAAGAGATCAAAAACTTAAATCCGAATGACTAATTTAAGTCGTTCAATACAATTTTTATATTAGAAACTTATATTATATGAATTTTTATTATTTTTAAAGTTCTTTTTACTATTTTTCAGATTACTTTCTTTCTAAAAGATTACTCTAAAATAACAATAAAATAGTACTATTTGATACTCAAATATGATTATTTTTTGAAAATTCAAAAAATAAAAAGAAAATTTTGAAAATAATAAGAATTGGTAATCAAACTTGGGTTTGTTTTTAATTTGATTCCAAATCAAATGCATCATAGCCTGACTCTAAAAAAAAAAATTATATGTATCATTTCCATCCGAATCCAAATAACATATAGTTTTGATTATGAATGGGAATCCATTGGATGAAATTAACTTGACAATTTGATGATGTTTTTTCAAATAAATATTAACTTTTTTAAAGAAATATTTGTCGATATATTCCAAAATTGATTGTTTTTTTCAAAATTATGTAATTTAATTGTTGTTTGATATCCCATAAAAAACTATCAAAATTACTTGAAATTTGTTACTCTCTAAGTTTAAAAATATTTGATGAAATATAACATGACAATTAAATTAAAGAAAAATTAAGCACAATTAACTATAAGTTTTTTGAAATTAAATATGGCTCCATAAACTCCGATATATATTACATTACATATGTTTCTTTCTGGATTTGATCCCACACCACTCTGTAGAGAGATGAGATTTATTACCATATGTACTAGATGAGAAAAAAATATAAAATTATTTTCTATTTATTAGAAATTGTACATTTTTCTTCACTTTATTTGAAAAAAAAACGTTATCAGGGTTGTTTACTTTAACTCTGCATACGTTACTTTTCACCTTTTGATATTTTTTTTTTACTTCGGGGAAACGATACAAAAGAAGCAAAATAAAAGAATTATAAACAAGCTGGTTTTCTACGTGAATACTACTCATTTATCATTTACAGATAATTTAAATATTCATTTTATCTCTATCTCTATTCCTTATTAAGCATGTAAATTGTCCTGATCCTGCAACGGTCCAGACTTTATTGAATTTTTAGAGCTAATATCAGTCATCGAATTGAGTTATTCATCAAATAATATTATTTTTTTATGGTCATTTGTGTTGAAGTTATAATTTTCTCTCAATTTTTATGGTTATACGAAATGCTACATAAATTAGGAGTATAATTGCTCTACTCTATATTTCTTTTTTTTTTTAGATTGCCATCAATTATGAATTTTAACTTTCCTTAAATTCTAAATATCAACTTATCTCTCAATTTTATATTTATTTTACATTAATTATATATTCATGATTGAAATTTATATTAATTATTAAATTATTTTCATTTTATTTTCTTTCTTTTCACATGAAAATATGAATTTTTATATTTTTAAAAAACATCACCGTAGCAACGCATGAGCAAAATACTAATCTAATATATTTCAAATTAATGTGTGATTTTTTAAAATCAAATAGGAGTTAGTTCATCTGGCCATTAATTAATTTTAAATGCTAATAAGATTAATTAATTAATGTTAGTTGACCAAGGCAGATTGTCGGGTTACTTGTTGAGTTGGATTGAGGAAACTAAATCTACTACCTACACGTGGACAATAAATTCTTGCCAATATATGTGTTGAACCAATTATTTTTCCTTTCACATGAGTAAAGATTATCAGATCACTAATTAACATGGATCGGATCAGATTAGATTTTGTGTAGATAATTCATTCAAATCCGGATCGGATAAAAATCGAATCTAAACGAAACGGACGGTTTTATCGTGTTTTTTTGTGGGATCCTCGATACCCCAAGTCGGGGAGTGCGAGGCATTAATTTACTTCTCTGAAGCGGCTAGTGCCTAGTGGGAACGCTGCTGGGGCCTGGGGCCGCAATGTTGGATCATTGTATCAGGTCTCTTTGTGTTGAGGGAGAGGGATCGGTGGCTTTGGGTTCTTGTTTCTCCTCTCTTCTGGCAACTTAAACTAGTGGTTTTGCAGGATTGCTGTTGATATGGTCGCCGGTTTTTAGGCGGAGAATGGAGATGCAGCATGCAGATGCAATGAACCAAATTTTGCCAACTTGGCTTCAGTACATCGGACCTTTCTCTGGAAATTTATTAACTGGTCGTTGGAGATGCATGTTTCGAGATAGTGGTCAAGTTGTTGCCCAAATTGGAAGTATTACTTCATGTCCATTTTCCTCTTTTTCTTTTTAATTAATTTGAGATCACAAAAAGCCAATCTACAAGTTGAAAAGTAAGTAAGAAATATTATAAAATATGGAGGTGATCATAAGAAATGACGGAAGTTTTTAGCTAGTTGTATATGAAAAATTATCCTAGAAAATAATTTTATTTTATTTGTTGAGAATATGTATGAGACGAGCGTTGGCTTTCAAGTATAATTTGATTTTCTTTTCTATATTCTAAATGACGTGAGAACAACGATTTTTTATTGACGATGTCATAGAAGTTATGATACTCAATGCTTAGTAATAATAAATATTAGTTAATTAAATTCTATTGATGTCTTTCACCGAATGCGCTAGTGGAACTTGCGTTTTTCAAAAAAAAAATCAGAAACCAATGATCAAAATTGATAAATGAATTTGAAAAAAAAAATCTGAGACCCGAAAAACCAACACAATTTAAAATCTGACTCAACTAGACTTATAACCTCACAATTTTCTCTATTAAATTTTCCTCAAAAAATTATCTGCCTTGATTAAACTAATAAGGTAAATTAGTGTCGGACTTTTGAGACTCTTAATGTCAGATTTTTGATCCGACACTAAATCCTCCGGCATTAATTAAGAATTCTGACGTAATAGAAAAAAAAATCCGACACTAATTAAAATAATTAGTGTTGGATTTTTAGGAAAAACTGACACTAAATGTTTGTAACTATTGTCAAATTTTTATTAAAAATCTGACACTAATTATTATATATTTTTTATTTTTGGTTACACTAATTATCATATTTAGTACCAATTTTTATTAAAATTCCAACTATTTAATAATTTAGTGTCAGTAAAAGAACGAAGATATTTATGCATTTTTAAAAATCTATCATCTGCATCTTTAAGATTTTAGTATTTGATAAAATAATTATGTTGCTAAATGTTCATCAAAATTGTAGTTGATATGATGTTTGATCTAATGAGATAAAAAAATACCAATCAACCGTTAGAATGAAATTACTCTATGATGGAGGTTCTACCAATTATGAAATAGGATGAATTATAAGGTTAAGGAAACTTATTGGTTCCTGATTAGTTTAAAAAAATTACGTTCAAATATCATAATATATGTTCATCATAATTTTTAATTTTATGATTAGAAATACACAATCAGTGTCGAATGTTTATAAAAATTCAGCACTGATTGAAATCTCAAATTTCAAATAAAAATGGCAGAAAAATATTTTTAGTGCTGGATTTTTTTAATAAAAAATGACACAAAATTCAAAAAATACAAGTTTCTTATAATTTTTTAAGAATGATTCTTTACTTTCCTTAAATTACTTAATTTACCACCATAATTATTACAATATAATTTTTCATAAATATTACATAAAGAATTTTAATAAATTGTAATTGTACTTTAAACCTTAAAAAAATTGAAAACCCCAAAAAAAATTGAACCTTAGAACAGTTTGAAAATAATATCAACAAATTCCAAAAGTTACCAATCTTAAATCCAAAAATTCTCATATCAGGGAGCGGAGAAAATATTTAGTGCCGGATTTTTTTCCAAAATATATGAATTTACTGTTGATTTTTTTATGAAAATCCAACACTAGTACTTTTATAATCAAAATAGACACTTATTTTTCACATTTTTAGTGTCGAACTTTATAAAAAAATGATGCTGAATTTTCTGACATATTATTGTCAGATTTTTATAAAATTGTGACACTAAATTCACACTTTTATTGTCAGTTTTTTTTTATAAAAATCCAACACTATGTGTCAGAAAATTTTAGTGTCATTTTTTATGAAAATCTGACATTAAAAGTTGACCATTCTTATTAGATTTTTTAAAAATCCGACACTAATATTTTTAGTGTCGTATTTTTTAAATATCCGACACTAGTTCAATCTTTTGGACTAGTGATTTGAGACTATTCAAATTAAAAATCTCATAATTTGTAACCAGTTCTTGTTTGTATTTTTTTTATTTTTTTTTGCATTTTTGCCTGGTACGTTTTTTTTTTACAATTTCTCTTGTTTTCGCTTTCTTTCTTCTGTATAGTTCAAGCCCTATGAAAAATAATTAAATAAAAAGAAAACTGAAAAGGAGATTTTCATCCTCAACCTCAAGGCACAAAAGTTTATATAGAAATTAAATTATTCCATCTGTATTAGTTTTGAAGAAATCCTTTATATATTAATTGATAATTTTAACTGTAAAGTTACTAACTCCATCTTTTGATACATCTAAACAATTAATTTCATGTATATTTCAAACTATAGTTTCAAATATATAACTTAAGTAATGTTTCACTAAAAGAAAAAAAAATGTATCTCACTATTATTTTCGTCCGAAATTCCCAAAGATAAAATTGGTCTCAAATTATTTTATTGGAACAGTCGTTACATGGTACATGTGAATTTTCTCTTTGCCGGACAATATTTCAGATACTTTCTCTCAGCGCTTTAAAGTTCAAACTCCAGTCTCCAGGTTATATATAAAGTTGGGTGAAAATTTGGGTACGCTTTTCATATTTCCATTTTCAGAAACACAGGATGTCGACTCAATGAGGTAGAAAAAGTGAAAAGATTCATGCATGCCAGACCCGAACAACGCGAGACAAAGATCAAGTTGGACAGCAAGCGCAGGTCATGATTAATACAACACTTGGAGTGGGCTGTGGGTACCATTAAATTTAGATTCATAGTACATAATGCATGTATATATATATATATTGATGTTTCAAAATTGCTTAGTAGAATTAACTTTTGATCTAACCGTAAAAGATAATATTTCGTATGGCAGGTTGTGTGTTTAAAATTCGAATGAAATATTCTATATGAAAAAAAAATGCGTTTGCACAAAGAGAAATATTTAAAAAGTTTCTTTAAACAAATCATAGATCTAGTTAGAAATCTTTTTTAATAGTCTGATTAGAGGGTTGAATGTGCTTATACCTTTGAACTAATTTTAAAACCAATCTTGTAATTAGGCAAATAACACTCTTCCACTACCAGAAAAAAAAAGAATTAAAACCGGTTTTATAAACAATTTAGCACCGGTTATAAACCGGTTTTAAAAGTAAGCGGTCCTAAATGTTTATAACCGGTGTTAAAATAAAATATTTAAAACCGGTTTGGTGATGAGATAGTGACATTTAATCATGGGCGGCATCAAGGTAGGTTTCTGCTGGTGCTTAATTTGTTAATATGGAAATCGGGCATTTTTTGAATAAGCTCGCGGAATAAAAATAAGCTCGCGGGGTTAATATTTGGATCATGCAGTTTCTGCAATTGCAGAAAGATTTTTACAAAGAATAGCTCGGTCACTATTTATTGAATTTATTGCCTGCTTTTTTTCGAGTTTGAAGATCAGCAGAGATCGGTAGGTGGCACCTCTTGATTCATTGAAAAATAAAGTTTGTACGGTAAAAAATAAAGTTTCTTCTGACACAGATGTTCTATTTTTTTGACCCGGACACCCCCTATCAATCGTTTCTTCATCCACCCCTGCGTCTAACTCCAAAAAGATGAAGCCTCCAAGATATCCATCGAGATCAAATAGATGTTAATTGTTTTTTTAGCTTGTTAAAATTATTAGGAAAATCTTATTCCTAACTTTAATCTTCTTCAAATTTCTAGAAATTATATAAATGATTAATTAGCTAGCAAGTGGGGGAGAGAGAGGAGACTAAAAGAAACATTTTGATTTTTTTGATAATGGAGTATGAGCCCTTATATTTAGGGTTAATGAAATACTTAAAAAATTAAGTAAAAATTAAAATATCAAATATTCTCCAATATTATAATGATTCCATCCTCTCATTTTTAGTTGGTGCTAAAATTAAAAGAGCCTTTTTGGGCCCTTAATTGTTGTTTAATATTATTGACCCAATTAGTATTAATAGAAGAATATATATATATATATATATATTCTTATATTATATTTATTAATTTATATATGTTCAAAATATTATAAATAATATATTTTTTATGAAATTCTTACGACATAATATTATCTAGCAAATATATAATAATTTTATGTGTTGAGTTAATATATAAATATGTCTCACATATCATAAATTATACTAGGATTATTTAATGACACTACATGTCATAAAATTTCTCATACACATAAGTAGCATATAAGTATTCTAAATTAATTATAACAATTATAATCAATTTAGTTTATATTATATGTATATCGGATATACTATATTTATGTATTCTCTTTTAATCTTTTATGGTATGACACTTTGGGATCCCATGATGTTAGCAATAGTATTAAACACTTCAACATTATTAGTACAACTAGTTAAGGTACATTTATTATCCAAATGATGTTGACGAAAAGGGCTAGACAAATTTGTGATTCCTTAAATATGAAATATATTTTATGTTAACTAGGGTTGTTCAGGGTTTGGCCCCAAAAAAATATATAGTATATGTAAAAAATCAAATATTTAAAATAAAAACTTATTTCTATAAAATAACTTTTATCAGAAACTTTTTGAGCATAGATATATTTTTCAAAATGTTAAAAATATGTTTAATGATAAATATTATAATTAGCTATATAATAATTAATTAAAAATAATTCAATGAGTTGTATTGTTGTAGTGTTTAAATTGTACCTTAGAGACATCATATCATTCATTTAAATGAAGAAAGTGAAAAATTATATATTTCATTTGATTAAGATAAATGAAGAGAGAGAAACAAAACCAATAGTGAAAAATATGAATGATGTAGCATAATTTAAAAAACTTGAAAAACTAACCCTATTTCTGGATATAGATTTTTTTGCCACATAGTATTCAAATAATTGTAAGTTAGCTATGTTCCATATTTGTAATTAATATTTCTTGAAATATGACCGTAAAATAATAGCAAAAATACAAACATTTGTATGACAGTTATGGTCCTTTTTTAAAAAAAAATATTAAAATAGCATAAAAATTCTAAAAGTATGTATTACATTTTGAGTTTAAAATTTGTGGTTAAGAGTTAAGAGTTATGGTCCATAATATTTAGGTACTGTTAAAATTATTCACATATTAATAAGACTTTATGATTGCAACCGAGGCCACAATTAATCTACGCGAGCAGAGGACAGAATGAAAAACAAAAAAGAATTATAAAAATTATAATTGAAGATTTAAGCATAAAATAAATCATTGGTTGAACTGTCAAATTCAAGAATTCTTGATTGAAAGTCAGATCAGACCAAATTCAAGTTTAAAAAGTTTAGCCACTTTAATAATTTAATTATCAAAACCTGCGCTCAAAACCGACTAAGCAAGTCAGCATGAAACAATATTTCAACAGTCAGCGACTCAGCGTACATGCAGGAATAAATCCTTACACCTTACTCGATCTTTTGTTTCTGTTCTCCGTTGAAACGAAACCATCCAAATTCCAATTTACAAATTTGATTGCATCTCATAGGGTACGGTTATTGTGGTCCTGATTAGTACAAATAATATATTTTTGGTTATACGGCGCGATCTGGACATGTCAGCTGTGACGAATAAAAGCTCTTTCTAGGGAAGAACTAATTTTTGGGGCCAACCAGCCTAGTGCTTGGACCACCAAATACAATTTTGTTTTTAAAATTTTCATAATTGTTTCATTTTTTTTGTTTCCTGCATTCGTACTGAGGTACAGGAAAATAATTTGAACAACTGCATCGTGTACAGAAACATCGTCACGAAAAAAAAAGGTAATTTATAATATTCCAACTCCAGTCAATTTTTCTATTTTGGACTGAGATGGAGATTTTAGTTGATTCGAAAAATTCATCCAATCTGTTCAAATTAAAACACGATCCGATCCAATTTTTAAAAAAATAAAAATAACACACTTGATTTCAACTGATCAGAACTCAATCTATTAATTTCTAGATGAAATGACTTATAATCCAATCAAAATTAATTTAAAATTTAAAAAAAAAATTAACATATAAATTGATGCGATCAAACTCGCTCCAATCTCTTCTTCGATTCTTGCTGATACAGCGATTTGACGAAGGTTCGGTGTGAGCGTTGATCCTTTACGAACTGTAATAGTCAAAGCGCGCAGAGACTGAAGCTTACTGGCGCCTAATTGCATGCTTCGCTTCAAGTGCACTAGGAAAGGCCACATTATCGACGTTTCAATCCAGTGTGATCTAAGTATAGATGCTAAGGTCATATTTTGAAACAATGACTGGGGAAACAGGATACTAAAATACAAGTTTTCTGACATTTTCTCCTTTGTGATTAATAAAGATGACCCAATTGCATGTAGATTAAGTGAAAACAATCTACATCTCAAGCTCAAACAAGGGATGACATCTGTCACGCAACATGAGCTTACCTAATTTTCTCGGAAATATCTAAAGAGAAGGGATCAGTTGATAATGAGATTATTTTTACAATCTTGATAATAGATCTAAAAAAATACAAAAAATAAAAAAAATAAAAAAAGTTTATAGATATGTTCTTCTATATTTAGATTGATGGTCATTCAAATTTCATGCAATTTTATTATCGTTTGATAGTCCATCAAGATCATTAAATTAAACCATTGTAAATTATATAATATTTTGATGGTCTTTGATGGACTAAAAAAAGATAATGAAATTACACAAATTTGAATGATCATCAATCAGAAAGTAGAAAAACAAATCTATAAACTTTTTTTATTTTTAAGATTTTTTTTTATTTTTTAGAAATCTATCATCAAGATTGTTAAAATAACCCATTGTCAACTGATCCTTCTCATATCTAAAATCATTCATAGAACTCGACTTAATCAGAAAATCAAAACGACTTGACCCAATACGTCCCAATTCACCTGATTTCTGCCTCTAATTTTGAATATAAGGATTCTTGTTTTTCGCTTTTTTTATAAATAATAATGAGTAAAATATTTGTTCATAGAGCAGTTATGAAAGTGATATTCTTGTTTTTCGCTTTTTTTTATAAATAATAATGAGTAAAATATTTGTTCATACAGCAGTTATGAAAGTGATATTCTTATTTTTCGCTTTATTTTAAAATTCTCATGTTGTCATATAAAAAATTGTAAGTCTTTTTTTTAGTGAACACAAATTTTATAAGTGAAATAGAGTATTGAAAAAAAATTTAGGGTCAACTCATCCTGTAAAAATCCATAATCAAAATTCATTCTGGTTCAGTTCGTGGCTAATCCATCTCTAATTTGGACTCAAGGAAAATCCTATCCTAATGAGAGTTGGTCAGGATTTTTTTCATATTGACATGTTCTAATCAGCCCTACCTAAATTGTGACCTAAATCATGACTCGTCTAAATTCAGACAATCTCAAATCCTTTTCGAACCCAATCCCTCCCCCCCCAACTCGTCCCAATCCCCCCCCACCCACTCAAATCCGTCCCAAACCCGCACCAAGTCTTCTCAAATCTGCTCCAATCCTTTCAAAATCCGTGTGTTTTTTCCGGTTATAAAAATATAAAAAGAAAAAAAAAACTCACGCGAACCTGCCCCACTTCGACCGGATTGATCCGTCTCAATCCGTGGGAATCCAATCTAAAAAGACCAAAGAGGAGTTGGATCAGAATTTTCTCATTGTTAACTTCTCTAACATGTCCCGTATAATCCGTAGTAACTCGTAATCCGCTCTAATTCATAGCTCAAGAGATTTTTACCTGACCCCTCCGAACCGGCACGTTTTTAAAATTCTAGGGTGAAGTGAGAAAATCTTCATCAGCCCAGATTTTTTGCCACTACCTTCCGGACTTCTGATCATATTGTAACCGACATTGCAACGATTTGATCCTAGATTGGTAAAAAAAATGATATTCAGTTTTAAAATTTTATGGCCGTGCCTTTTCTACTGATTTGGCTAGTTCGTTTAGAATTTTTTTTAAATACCTATGAATAAATATTTACGGAATTACCATTTACGCTCGCCTTTATGTTCTTTCCATTCTTTAAAAAGAATAATTAGGAAAAAAAATATAATTGAAATCTAGAATTTGTACTAGAGTCTAGACATGATTGCGTTCCCTGCTTTCAATTCATACTAAAAAAAGAGATGATTATGTACGTCAACACGATCTAATACATTTCAGATATATAAAAAAGGGGAGAGAAAATATCTCCATTGAAATAACGAGTATTTGCAGGGACCTTTTGTGTTTGTCAAACACCTTTGAAAAAAGAAAAAGGTTGTATTAGCAAGTTAATTTGTGGATAGGATAATTATTAGGGATTTTGAAAATGGACAGGTACAGGCCAAATTTTATGTTAATGTGGTAGTCATATTCTGATCCTCAAAATTCAAACACTCATTGTCACGCTCTATTCATATATAGATTTTAAAAAATAGAGGATTTTTACACGTTAAATATATATTTTTCTGCTAAAGGAAATTGAATACTATTGAATAATGTTCAAAATAAAAATGTCAATCTAAGAACAGAAATTATCGCTGCAAAATATCTTGTCTATAGGCAAGTTTCGCGAGATCGTTTTATTGATTTTTATTTATTCTACTTCTACCAAGTTCCATTACAGCAGAACTAATATTAGAGATGAAATTTGTTTTCGCTTTCATAAAATTTGTTCAGTTCAGTTTGTCAATAGGAGAGTGACACTGAAACATGCCTCATTAATTCATGCACTTTTGGTCTTAGGTTTTGCTTTTACTAGTCTCATTTTTTTATTGTAGTTGATCAAATTGACCCTGATATATATGTGGCACGCATATCATAATGCAGATATCTTTATGATATAAATATAGGAGTTTAATATCATTTAAGCTATTCTTTTTGTGTGTGTGTGTGTGATAGAAAATTAGAAATTCAATGAACATTTGGAAACATAACTGGCATTGAAAGTGGAAAGACATGTAAAAATATCTTTCTAGTAACATAACACCACAGTTAAATAAGTACAACTTTGCTGTCGTTTGGCGGTTGTCATAGTAGCGTAGTGAACAAGCGGTGCATGGGATATTTGTTAACATTATTATTACATTATATTCATCAACATTATCATCTATATGAGATTTTTTATAATAATAATGTCGATATATTGTTTGTACTATTATTGAAATCATTGTACTTTGCATTGATAGTCGTATATATCATCATCATGACCATCATTATTTTTGGGGAGATAATATTTTTGACATAAATATTGAGTTCTAATATTGAGAAATTGAAATTAATATAGAAAATAAAGGGATTTTATGACAAAAAAATTTTTGATACAAGGCGACCCATTAATTGATAATGTCTATCCCAAGAAAAAAGATATATAGAGAGAAAGAAAGTTTAAAATGCAACACACTGCACGTGTTCGTGTACCATATCAAAATCTTAAATTTTAAATTAAAAATAACCGATTCGAATCGTTTAATTTATTCTCTATATCACTCTTAAGAAAATCAAATTATATATTTTTAAAAATATTATTATTTTTTTTATCTAAGAGAAAGTTGCTTGATTTAAAGATTTTGTATCGTTCAATAGTTATGATTTTTTTCCTACCCAAAAAATAGCAAATATATTTTGAAAAATATAAAATTTAACGGATCGAATGGCCACCTTATCCGCTGGGTCAGATTTTTTTATTATAATTATTCAAATAATCTTAATTTTAATAATAAGAGTGATAAAATCAAAATTTTAAGAATATGAATGGCAGCGCGCCACTGCCAGTGATGTATTTTCTCTCTTTTTTTAGTTTTTTCTTAAAAAATAAATTGAAAGATGTCAGTGGGAGTGACGTTTTTCTCATTTGCGTCAGGACCAACACAGACTCTAAGTTTTTTTAAAAAAAAATGAAAGACGCCACTAGAAGTGACGTCTTTATACAAACGTGTCAGTGGGATCGACGACGCGTTTACAAATACAATATGATGACGCTACCGCCATTCATATTCTTGCAATTTCAATTTGATCACTTTTATTATTAAAATTAAGATTATTTAAATAATTATTATAAAAAAAACTGCCGCTGGATACTTTTATAGCATACTTTCAGAAAAAAAAAATAGCCCACGTTATCACAAGGCCACAAGATCGCAATGATTTTATCCAACAAAAAAATAAAATAAAAGCATACTCTTGCTGCTACTGTTACGCACTTTGTCATAGCCTCATAGAGGAAGGATAAATGACGATTTTGAAGATCTTAACAATAGAACTTTAAATAATTTTTAAAAAAATAATGATAAAAGAGTTATAAATATATCTTTGAACTTAAAGATTTTCAACCATCAGTTCCAAGAATATATATATATGACTTGTTTATTTTTTTTTTTTTCAAATTTATTTAAAATTTCAATATCAAGATTTGCAAAAGAGTCGTTGTTAAGTAATCGCTCCCTTCCTTATTTTAAAGGGTGAGCATCCTTGATCATTTATTTTGATAATTTGACAACTAACTTCATATAAATTTATAAAAAAATTGAAAATAAAAAACTTTATAAGTACATTTTTAATCTTAGATAAATTATTTCAAATTTTATAAAATTTAATTATCATTTGATATTCTAACGAAGACCATAAATTTATATAGCAATTGTAATAGTTTAAATATAATAATGTTTAATGAAATATTAAATGACATATAAATTATATTAAAACACAGTCGATCCATAAAACTAAAATATGTTTATGAAGTTTTTTATTTTGAAAATTTTCTATGGACTTTATTAAATTGGTTGTCGTGATTGACAAAATAAATTCCAAACCCAATTTCAATTTTTAAATTAGTCATTATTCGCTGTACTACACTTTCTCAATGCACACCTACGTGAAAAACATTACGATGACAGACTGAATCACTGAAGTATAATCTTACCCAACCCGACAAACTCATCATGATCTTTTTTTTTAAAAAAAAATATATTCAAATTGACCCGATCTAATATGAACGGACCCACCTGAAACAAAATTAACCTGCAATCCAACTGACATCAATCTAAAATCAGAAAGTTAAACAAACCCAACCCTAAGTCTGACGAAAACCAAGTCGTTAGAATCTATACAAGTATAATGTTTTTGACCAACACGACAACTATAGTGCCAATAACATTCACCCTTTGTTGTCATAAATCAATCTTTAAACTCGTGATGCAGGTAACACATTTAAAACCAAAAATAAAATACATCCATGATCACAACTCTGCATTATTCAGTCAAATATATGACATGGCAACGTTCTTTTATATGCTTCTCAAATTCTACATTCAAAGGTGTCGATAAATTGAAAGCTAGTTCCCTCAGGCTTTTGTTTCAAACTATGTTCTTTGAATGAAAGAAGGTCGATTCCATCAAGGTTATAGCCAGATCTCCACTCCAATCCAAATAATCAGCAGTGTGACCAGATGCAAAAGCATGTCTAATTATAGGTGATGTGAATCACATCAACTTCTACTCTCGGAAGATGGTATGGCAGTTACATATACATGTACATGAACATGAAAACCAGATGACTTATCTAGAATATAATACAGGAAGGTTTAAAATAATTAAAGCTGATGGAAGAAGTTATCAAGCTCAAGATCAAGAGCCTGCTGAAAGAGCACCAGCCGCAAACAAAAGATTTCTTCGGGAGAACTGACATTGTTGAGGGCATCACATTGTAGTTAATAGAAGCAAATAGTTGAAAAATCTGAAAACATAAACCTATTCAGAATTGAATTACTTACTCGCAGAGTATAAACTGGGGTTGATTTGGTCGGGAGAGCCTTAAGAAGCCTTAGTCTGCTTGTGGGCCCAGATTTGCTGCATTGTTAATGGTTTGACGGATCAGATCCTCACTAGGTAATTTATTTATATTTATTGGGAACTTCCTAACCCTGCAGAAAGCTCAAAAACATCACACGAACCATGGAATGTACAAAATGCTGTTTGCAACCCAAAAGACAGGCTGTACCATCGCAATAGAACACATCATCATTATTTGAAACCTCTGCCCTTCTTTTTAATTTGAAAAGGATTTAAAAGTGACTTTAATCGATAAATTGAAACAGAATGGCTTAGCCCTAAAGAAAACCAAAATAATTTAAAGATATACCTCTCATCTGTTTTAAGAGCTTTCATACTGGAAGTAACATCCCATAATTTTACCATACAATCAGCTGATCCAGAAGCAAGCAATGTCCCTTCACAACTGAAACCACAAAAAAATTATCATAATTTAGTAGCTTTTGAAATTATATACCAACTGAGAAATCCATGCAGCATAATAGTTGGATAGGTATTAGTTAACAAGGCATGGTAAGCACCAGTACGAACAGAGGCTGCTGGTCACACTTGCACCAAAATATACAAGTACCAGATTCCATTCCATTTAATCCCATTAATTCTATCATTGGGCAGCTCAACAGATGAAACAAACATCACAACACAATAATACAATTAGCTACCAATATGCCCAATCAGTGCACTATAGTGGTATACACAACAAGGCACTATTTTCATGCCCCTTAGGAACAAGGATGTTTTAGTCATTAAGGTGTCATTTAATACTCAAGGAAGGTTATTTCAGTCATTTCCCCAAAAATAACTGTCTCAATAAAAAAGAAGCAACTCTTTTTGTAATTGCCTTCCTAATAAATATACATATCTAACCTACCACATGAGTCCCCTGTACCTCCATATTTACTTTGAATAAAAAGAATATGGAAAGATTAGAGATGATAATGTTTTTCCATAAAATGAAGAGAAAACCTGAAGGCTAACGTCCAGACACAGGAATTGTGGCCCATGATGGGGGAGATGGATCGACCAGTGGAAAGGTCCCACATCATGATTGTACCATCCTCATCGCCAGAAGCCATGAAACGGCCATCAGGTGAAACAGCCAATGAGAGCACCATGCTCCTATGACCAATGAAGAGTCGTACACATTCCCCTGACTGCACATCCCATAACCGGACTGTTTTGTCACTTGAACCAGTCACAATGTAGTTACAGTTTGGATGCCATTGCACACACTGAAAAGATTAAAAACAAACAAAACAGGAAATAAAAAACTTCAATAGTCTGAATTCAGGCATTTGTACACAATTGTAGCCAACTTGTAACTGACCAAAATGTGAATGTTCTGCTTACATCTACATCAGATAGATGGCCAGCCATGACACGAAGGGGCTGTATTCGCTCCATTGACCAAATTCTGGCCGTTCTGTCATGAGATGCAGTTGCAAAATAATGTCCCACTGGGCTGAACTGAAAAAGATGGAATAAGGAAAATATGAAAACTATGTGCCGGGATTCAAGAAGAGGAAAGGTAAAAGCTATAAAGTGGAGCAGTATGGAAACTTTAAGCAAAACATAAAAAGAAGAAATAAAATTAGGCATGTCACAACAGTAGCTGGAATCATTCCCATAAAGTCAAAAAAAAATTATGCAGAAAGGATTAAATAGTCATGAGGTGCACTTTTAAACAGCCTCAGTGTGTCAGCATTGTGCTTCATGGCTAATGTGCAAGCTAATGGAGAGTTGAAACTATCAAGAATACCTCCAAATTTTGCAAAATAAATGGCATGTTTAATATGAAATATTAAATATTTAAGAGAGTAATGCATTACCTGAGCATCCCACACAGGAAAGTTGTGACCCTTGTAACAAACTAAATTCGCATTCAACCTCGTGCTCCATAATCTAACTGAATCACATATATAAAACAATTCAAATATGCAATAAATTGACAAATTCTAGTAAACACAACTATTTATGGATGTTCATGAAAACTTTGATGCAACAAGTGATTTTGCTTCTTTTAGTTTTGATTCAACTTCAGCTAGGGTAAGAAAGCACTGACATAAGACATAAGTTTTCAGTATTTAACAGAAGTTTGCTGGCAACACCACAACAACTGAAGGTGGGATTTTAGCAACAAATGCATGATTATATTTGCTACTAAGATAAAGACAGTAGCTACAATGTAAGAAATACAGCTCCATTACTTAAATTAAAAGAATTACTTGTATTATCTGAAGATGACGATAAAAGAAAATCTGCGAATGGGCTGAAAGACACAGAGTAGACAGGCCCAGAATGACCCTGTAGAAGGGAATATGGCCTCTTAGCTTCATCCGAAGCCAGTGAATGCATACCTTGCATTGACCCATTTTCTCCTTGCGAATTAGCTGGTTAAAAATTAGATAAGTTATACAATAGAAAATTACTTTTCCCTCAATGACCAAAGATATAGAAAATATATATATTCCAAGTCCATTAAATAGATATTTGAATATCATATCAAGTTCTAGCACCATTGACAAGGCTTAACTGAGAAGTAAACATTTAGTTCCAGACAAACTAATTACTGCAGTTTCCAAATAAGCCAAATCCACAGGCATGGTAATGATAAGAGAGATGCAATAAAAAAAATCATAGTCTGCTTTTTAACTCAGTCCTTATATCCAGCTTGAATATCATATCCATAAGTTGTTATTCAAGACAAGAATTGTTTTCAACAAGACATAGTTAGCAGAACTAACATCCTCTGCCAGGTTGATTAATCCTTGCCATGTCCCAGACCTGAAAATTAACAACAGAATTTAAATAGAAGTCCAAAACAATAAAACATAAAATGACAAAATCATATATGTGCCTCAAAAGAACCTTCACAGAAGAGTCAGAAAAACCACCAGCAACCAATGATCCATCATGTGATATGGAAGAACAATTTAATCTAACAAAAGTTATTGCACGATTAGTTATTTTAGTCAGCATAGATTACAGCATAAATGGCATCAGTACTTTCCACTGCTAATTTTATATAATTAAAAAAAAATATTCAGTACCCATTATGTGTGTTGTAAAAAGTGTAGAAGCTGACAGATGGCAGCGCTAAGCTACTCAACTGCACTCGATTTCTTAGATCCTCTAAAATGGACTGCTCCACTTCAGGAGGCCTGAAATTAATCCAAATAAAAATCATATCACATCGTTTCTGTACTGAAGTAAAAGTAGTTAATTGTGCTTGAATTAATCTCGTCTGTTAGAAAGTTCTGGATATTAATATCCTCGACAGAAATAATGTACTTCATTCTTAACATCCGTTTCTTAAGAAAATGAGGTGGTTTCATGTATACACCTTAAAGTAATTAATAATGACACCTGTGATGTGCACCACATATATGGGGGGAAACAATGCTGCCAGATTTCTAGGTGTCTTTATCCTACAAAACCACTTCTCTGCCAAAAGCCTTATTTTTAACATTATATCTTAAAGTTTCAAATATCAATTCAAAGTTAAGTTGATTGTCAAGGAACCATAAATATAATAGAGAATATACAGCTGAGGTAGAGTGAGCTCAGATTTGACACGTGGCGCCACAGAAACCATGCTAGTCTCTGATCGTATCGTCTTTCCTGTTGCACCAACAACCTTATCTTTTTTCTTTTTATTGGTGACCGCTGCGGCATGCTTATTTCCATCTGCCTTTTTCTGATATCCACAAAATCAACATAAATAAAAATGTCAGAATGCAAACAAAAAAAACAGGATACACCTGCAACAATCTGACACATTCACCTGCAAAATGCACAATGTTTTCTGTTACTTGTTGGATCCGACAAGTGGTACACAAACAGAGTATCCGACAGTGGATTTTCCTAGGAAAATAAATTGGCCTGATTTACATTCAATATTGGGTGAAGGAACAAAAAGATAGCCCAGTTCTAGGGATGGACAAAATTGATTGGTAATAAAACAATGCTTTTCTGTAACACTTATCTGGATATTAAGGTTCATCAAAATGTATATCAAGGATTAGTCAGTAAAGGTTGAAAAATAACAAAATGTGTTCTTGTTTGCAAAAGCAACGAACTACAGCAGCATTTGCAAAATGAAAAGCATTACAGTCATGCTATGGCAGGATTTCAACATAATAAATATTCTTGAGACTGAACATAACAACTACCTACCTTATTGTCTTCAGCATCTCCCTCCTTGTTACTGTCAATTTCAGTTTTATCTGAATCAGATAAGGCCTTCTCCATCCTTTCTTCCACTGAATCTTCAAGCAACTGGTACAAAAATAAGTAAATAAAAAAAATAATGGTCAAAGGTACTAACAGCACTGGAACTAGGATGTTGGTCAAAATTACCCCCCAGTGCAGATCTTTCTGATTTATTTCTCTTGCAAGGTCTTGGCTTGTTCCAACTAGAGATATTGCCTCTGTATCATCAGAGATTGCAGTGGGCTGGCCAGGGGTAACTGTCAAGTTTAGAAGATCAGAATTATAACAAAGGAACACAACCAATTCATGGAAAGAAGTACAACACACACCTTCAAAGTTGATGTGCTCATTGATCACCCCAAGCATGGCAAGAGATTGTGTTTTGTGAAGATATTGTACAAGGAGTTCATATGAATACTACAAGACAACAATAGAAAATTATAAACAAACAGAAACCAATTACTTCTATATATTGTTTAATCATCAGAAAGTAAAGTTACATGGCATTGCACCTGACATAATTTGACTTTAACTTTGTTTTGCCTCAAAAGACGTGCCAACTCCATCTCCTTTACAATATTCAAAAGACCAAGCAGGACATTTAATACACCAAAGAAAAAGCCAAAAATACAACAGGATAAAAAATAGATAAGAAATTTGATATAACCTCCAAATGTGATGGAGAAAGAATGCCTTGTAATTTTTGAAGATCTCTCAAATGCATCATCTCATGGTCTTCACGAAATGTGTGAAAAAATGTTCTAGCTGAATCATTTAGATATTGAAGATTATTAGTTCAGTGAAGTGAAAATTGGAATCAAGCACAATTCAAAACATGAAAATTATATAATAAAAAAATTTGGACAACGATTTTTCTGCCCTGTTGATATGTGACCTGAAAACAAGTACTAACTCAGAGAATAATATACCTTCTTGCATGTGGCCTTGCACAACTAAATCCATGAAGCAGTGAATATAAACAGGAGGAAGAGGTAAAGACATGGGAGGAAGCAATAAAAAGAGATTTGAAGGAATGGAATAAAGCACACAAAGAGGTTTAGATAGAATTTAGAATTAGTTGTTATTATTGCTACTATTATTAGCATATTATCATTATCATCTTTATTTATATTATTATTATTATTATTATTATTATTATTATTATTTTATTTATTTATTTTCTTTTTCTTCCATCATATTCATTATTATCAACGTTTTTGATCTTATGTTTTCCGATTGGGTTTTATTTCTAGCCTATCCCAATTTATTTGGGATTAAAGGCTTTGTTGTTGTTGTTGTTGTTGTTGTTGATATGTGACCTGAAAACAAGTACTAACTCAGAGAATAATATACCTTCTTGCATGTGGCCTTGCACAACTAAATCCATGAAGCAGTGAATATAAACAGGATAAAGCACACAAAGTAGTTCGTGCTGCACGGTAATTCACAAAGAATTGTAAAAAATATTATTGACCATATAAACTTCATAAGAAATTGGAGAAACTCAATAAAATAACATGGAAGTATACAATTAATTTGGATTGTTTACCCTATAAGAATCAAGCGAATTATATGCCCACGATCTAAGTTTACCATAACCTTCATAATATTTAGCTGCATCATTGTCAGATCTGCTAAACAAACAAAACAGACAATACATAATGAAATGCATATATCATTTTCTTCTAGTGTTATTTATCATTAGAAAAAGAAGATCTTGATGATAACTGCTTCACTCCTTCAAAAGCCATAAAGAAGCATTTTTTTCAATGACAATCCCAAACTGACTAAATGGCAGATTACTCGGATTCAGTACCAGCACGATGAAATTGAATTCAACTATTCTACCATGAGAATATGGTCCATATTTTTGTATTGACAATTAAAGCTGCACCAATCAATATTACAATCAACCAGGAAACGAAAAAAAAAAAAAAGATCCATCAGTAATTATGCACAGTTTGTCCTTTTCCTCAATTTGAAAACATGTAATTACCCCCCCCCCCCAAATTCCGTACAGGTCGTGCAACTAATAGTGCAGATTTCCATAATGTCAATATCAGAACATTCCCAACTCAAAAGTAAGGACCAAAGAGATGGTGGTTTATCTAAAATTTCAGAAGATTAAGGGGCAACAAACCTAAATTTACTCCGATCTAAAGTTCGAATAGAGTACATAATACAATACCTCGAAAGTGATGCATCGGAGGAGAGACGACTGTGCTCCTCTTGAAGCGCTAGTTCAGTGAGCTTGAACCCTTTCTTTCTCAGGTAAGCCAACACTGTCTTGTCGATCTCCTCTTCCTCCATTACCAATTCACAAATAAAGTCCACCAAACATTAACTAGAACAGAGGGAAGCACGAATACTAGCTGCGATTATGAAAAATTGGGGAATTTCGGATCGTAATCTAATAGGTATTTACTCTAGGGTTTTGCAAAGGAAGCGCGAAATCCTTATTCTCAGACTCAGGACAGCGCTGTACCGGGGACGGACGACCTTTGATCATCGAGGACGGTTTTTGAGATTGAAGTTGCACGGATATTGAATCAAATCGAACGGTCAGTGATAGTAAATTTATTATAGATTTAATACTACGATTTCATATTTAAATTATAACTTATATAATACACTAAAAATTCATAATAGAATAATATAAATAACAAGAGAATGGATCTAATATCATCAACTCATTTTTAATTTATATTTTAAATTTTAGTATTAAAATTTGAATCTAAATCATTGATCTTTTCATTTTCATGCTAGACGTATGTTTGTAAATTTTCATGAATTTTGGAGATCATTTTATATTAGACCAAATGATAACAAAATGAATACATAAAGTTTGATCAACCATAATTAACTAATTCATTAATTGTTATCATTTGATGTAATATAAAATAAATTTCAAAAATCTTATGAACGTATATCTACCATAAAAATTAACAATATCAATTGTTTAGATTTTAAATTTGAGTGTTAAATTTTAAAATATAAATAAAAATGTGAGTTAATAGTATTTGATGATGCACAAATTTGATGATTGAACTCTCCTCAAATAATAAATATTAATAGTTTAACAATACACAAAATTGACGATTTTTTTTCTTTTTACTTATTTTTTATTTATTTTTTCTTAGGCATGAAAGGAGAATTAGATCCCACTGAACGTGTTGGATCCTGTTCAATCCTTTTTTGCGCTGTGCTCGCTTGAAAAAGAAGCAAGTTGCGAGAAAAGTGGAAGAAAGACATGATATTACACTTGAATGTATGTATATTTTTATTTTGGATTATACATTCAAACGATTTTTAGAGATTGTGTGGATTTTATTATTCCAGCGAGTGGAAGTCATCATTGTTAATTACCTAGAATTTTTTAGGGGTAATTAATATTACCTAAAAGGCAAGTTCTACAGGACGGTGATTAGACCCGCGATGTTGTATGGCGCAAAATGTTGGGTTACAAAAGGACAACACATCCAAAAAATGAGTGTAGCTGAAATGCGGATGTTGCGTTGGATATGTGGCCACACAAGAAAGATCGAATCAGAAATGATGATATTAGGGACAACCTTGGGGTAGCACCAATTCAAGAGAAGCTAGTCCAACATCGTTTGCGATGGTTTGGTCATATCCAAAGAAGACCTCTTGAAGCATCAGTACGCAGCGGTATTTTAAGTCGTCCTGAAAATACAAGAAGAGAAAGAGGTCGACCGAGACTGACATGGGAGGAAGCAATAAAAAGAGATTTGAAGGAATGAAATATACCCAAAGAGCTTGTTTTGGATAGGAGTGCGTGGAAGATAGCGATTCATGTACCTGAACCATGATTTAAGAGTTATAGTCTAATAGTAGAGTTATAGACTTCATATTCTTAGATTTTTTTTAGGATTTTAGGATTTAAAATTTAGAAATAGATTTCAGAAATAGAGGTTTAGAGAGGATTTTAGGATTTAGAATTTAGAATTAGGTTTTAAAATAGGATTTTAGGATTTAGAAATAAATTTTATAATAAAGGTTTATTGTACTATTATTATTATTGTTATTATTGCTACTATTGTTAGCATATTATCATTATCATCTTTATTTATATATTATTATTATTATTTTATTTATTTATTTTCTTTTTCTTCCATCATATTCATTATTATCACTGATATTTGAGATCTTTGATCTTATGTTTTTCGATTGGGTTTTATTTCTAGCCTACCCCAATTTATTTGGGATTAAAGGCTTTATTGTTGTTGTTGTTGTTGTTGTTGTTGTTGTGGATTTTGATGAACTTAAATGATGGTTTAAACCATGAAAGAGACAATACATTGAATATCAGATTAACTATGTTGATATGATATTCAAGGCTGGTAAATATGAATATTTCTCGTCTTGTTAGATTCATTTATCACAAAATTGTGTGAGATTTGAATCGCTTAATTATTTTAGAGATCTTTAAAGTTATGAAATTGTTTCAGCCTATAAGCATTAAGACATGAACATATGGTATTTTATTTGGTCTTCTTACAACCAAAAGGTGAGATTTAAATCACTTAAAAATTATATAATAATTTTCTAACTCATAGAACCTGAAACATTATGTCAGCTCATAATCTTGATATTAGAATCTAAACATTTGGTGTTTTATTAGATTCCTTATTATAAAGATGAGTGAGATTTAAATCACTTAATTATCTTTACTAATTTCTCAATTACAAACTTCAATACTATATCAGTTACGATTCACTAAACTTAATTTTTGCTTTGATTTAGATTGAATTTTGACTCAATTTGGTTTGCATTTGTTTCGATCTGACTTGATTTTTGAATTTGACTTGATTCAATTCGATTTTGAATTGAATTGAATTTGATTTGATTTATAGTCTTGAATTGAATTTGGTTTGACTTGCCTTGATTTTGGATTGAATTTTACTTGATTTTGAGTTAGATCTGACTTGATTTTGAATTGGATTTGAGTTGGTTTGAATTTAGAATTGACTTAGTTTTGAATTGAATTTGACTTAATTTTTGGCTGGATTTGACTTGGTTTGACTTGATTTTAGATTTAACTTTAGATTGATATTTGGTTGCTTTTGATTTTATTTGGTTTTAGATTTTATTTTTGAATTTTTATTTGATTTATTTTGATTTGATTTAATTTGTCTTTTATTGAATTTGAAAATTGAATATGGATTTGACTTGATTTGATTTGAGTTTTAATTTATTTGAATTAAAATTTGTGTTTGAATTTGGTCTTCATTTGACTTTAGATTTTAAATTGAATTTTAATTTTGCAAGAGGGGGGTTTAAGAATAAATATTTTTGTATGATATTTTATTTATGAAAAGAAGACTTATTTATGGATTTTGTGAAATTTATTTACAAAAATTTATTTATGATTTACCAAAAAATGTTTATTTATCATTTGACATTTTAAAGAAGCTTGAAAATATTTCTTTTAGAAATTTATTCACGAGAGAAAATATTTACAAATCTCTTTATTATTTTTATTTTTTTAGTGAAAAAATATACAATGAAAATATTCACAAATCTTTTTCAGAAAATCAAGAGTTGTTAAGAAAAAAATTTATTCACACTTTATTAACAAAGAAGGTATTTAAAGTTATTTGAAATTGTTAGATTTATGAAAAATACAAAGATTTTGATATTATTTTTTAAAA
This sequence comes from Schoenoplectus tabernaemontani, assembly GCA_037127355.1. Lineage (NCBI taxonomy): Eukaryota > Viridiplantae > Streptophyta > Magnoliopsida > Poales > Cyperaceae > Schoenoplectus > Schoenoplectus tabernaemontani. Next base: position 16,142,539 of record CM073750.1, on the reverse strand, counting down.
AACTTGAAGAATTTTGAAATAAACTTCTTGCGAATTAGAGCTTGGGAGAATCTTGGATTAATTACATTTCGTCAGTTTTTAATTCATTGCAAATTTTGGGATTTTGGATTTTACTTAAATTTGGGTTGAGATTAACAAAGTTAATTATGGTACACGGGATTTTAATTTTGGGATTTGATTATTTTGGGCCAACATTTTTGTTTTATTCATTTTTTTATTTAGGCCGAGTTGTATTTGAGTTTTTCTTCTGGGCTGAAGCAGAATCAACCCATATTTTCCTCTTTTTTTCCCCGCATCTTATTGAAGTCCATTTATTTTCCGATGAGATCACCGGTGATTTCTCTTCCGATTGAAGATCAGGATACACCTCCGGAATCGCCTCTGAATGGATTGAAAGTCCATTTGCCCTGATTTAGCATTCAGGTTTTATATTTAGTGAAGATTGAGGTACCGGTTGAGATTCATCATCGGGAATCAGTAACGAAATTCTTGATGATCTTTTTATCAGATTTCATATTTATTTGATCAGCATGCGTCGTTTGAACATTCTTGACATGATTACATATGAGATTCAAAATGACTTTCAGTTTAATCATATTTCATGCCTCAAATTCTTCACGGCATCAAGATGGCTTTCAGCTTAATCATATTTCATGCCTCAAATTCTTCACGGCATCAAGATGGCTTTCAGCTTAATCATATTTCATGCCTCAAATTCTTCACAGCAGCAACTATACAGTCACGTTTCACTGTTTTTTGCAAACCATTTGTCAACTTTAATCCATTTCGTCTCAATTCCAATTGTTTTAGATCATAGAACATATGTGTGAATTAATTTCAAGCTGGCTTCAAGTGTTGATGAAATGCTAATTCGATACCAAACTATCAACTTTCAGTATTGTTAAGGTTTGGAGGGGGAATGCCATTCTTTCGACTTATTTCGTCATTTTAATTGATTGTCTTACATGATGATTATACATTCGAATTGGATTGTCGAATGATTCAGTCATAAGCCAAGTTCATCAATCGTCAGCGAGAACATCAAAGAACCGGTATCAGACGGTGTGTTGGTACAAGGCTGTTATGCCTTGTTTTTTTTTTCACAAATGTTTATCAAACTTTATTTTCACTGTGTCAATTAGGTATGTGACTAATGTGAAGAGGTAAACATTGTATCCACAAAAGTGTATATATTTTTCATTTTACAAGTTCTCAATAGAAGAAGTATAAAAGGAGTTGTCAGAATCAGTTTTTTTTTTCAATTTCATTTATTTGTCAAGATCATATTTATCTAAAAGAAACTATTTACAATAGGTTCGGTACTTGTAAATTTTTGGTTTTGGGATGTTTTTGACATTGTTTTGAGATGATCAGTAAAGGAAGACAAGGTTGTCAAAATTATTTTGATATTTTGAAGGGTTTAAACATAATATTTTTTTAAAAAAAAAAATTACAGACAAACACTATTTGGTATGTATATTTGAAATATAAGGTAAAAAAAAAACATACGTTGTATTTACAAAATATGTACGGTCCTTTCTGTTTTTTCAACAGCGAAAAATTTTAAGGCTAAGATGGACGATTTGTGATTTTTGAGAGAAAAATATATTAATGACATGCTGATTTTATTTGATAGAATTATCCAAAAAATGTTATGAATAACTTTTCATTGTGAGCAAATTTGAGCTACTTTATAAACTGATTTTGGTTCAAAGGTCAAAACTGAAAATGTGTCAGAACATTTTGAGTTATTTAAATGCTTTATACTTCGTATTTTTATCTAAATATTTTTGTTGTTAATTCTTACTTACGATGCTAATTAAGATTATAAAATAAAATACATATGTCAAATTTATAGAAATGCTCAACCTAAATGAGGTTTGTGCGATAGCTAATGAAAAACGCAGATAACAAAGTTATTTGGGTTTTTATGCAAAATATCCTAAATGACTTGTTCAAACAACATAACATTGAATTAAAAGGGATTGATTGGAACAACTTTTATTTCTATAACCTTTTAATTTGATATATATTTTAATTGTGTTTTTAAGTGGTTTCAACCCAAAGGACAAATCTAAAATTAGAAAACCATCAAAGTAATTAATCTTTCTGAACACTTCACACTTTATTTTTTGTGTCAAATTTTCAGTTAAGTTTTATTTAGAATAATGATTATGATTATAAAATAAAATACACATGCAAATTTCATTGATTGCTACAGCCTGATGAGATTTTTGTGACAGTCAAAGCAAAAATGCAATAAGAAGGATATTTTGCATTTTTGTGAAAATATATTAATAACTTATTAAAGTAAAATCATAGAAAGTTCAAATAATCATTAAGAATAAATTTCATTTAGATTTTTTTTTATTTTTTAGTACGAAGATCAAAATTAGATATTCATTCCGACTAATACACTTTTCAGTTGCTTATTTTCATCCCTAATGTTTGAAAATTTAATTCATCAATAGTTGAGGTACATAATCAAACTCCTCTGAACAAAGTGTTCATTGAAAATGCTTGAACGAGTATGGATATGATAAATCTATATCTTTGGCCTTAGAATTTTTTTTAAATGCATTGTTGACTTCTAGGATGTTTTCTAACATCGGATTGGTCGGATATGGTTAACTCGACCCGTTTATTTATATTTTTTTGGATTTATTTTATTACTTAATTTTAATCAAAATGTATATATATTAATTTTATATTAACAGTTGTTAAGCAGCTTAAAATATATTCAAATAATTAATAAATACTTAATATTTTTATTCAAATCGAGTCTACTCAAACCGTTAATAAATATTTAATTATTTTATTCAGATCAGATTAAAATTATTTTACTTAGTGCAAAACTATAATATTTAAAGAGAGAAGAAAAAGAATAAAACCTCAAATTTTATTTGATAATTTTATTTTAATTTTAATGTAGATGTAGAGACTAAATAAAATTAGATAATTATTTAAATTTTAGAGATGTAGAGACTAAATTTAATAATTATTTAAATTTGATGTTTGACAAGTTATGTCAATAAAGAACATAAAGTTAATTAAAAATATTCATTTTAATAATTTTATTCTATTTGAAAATATCACTCACAAAATAAATTATGAACTTAATAATATAAAAATTTTAATTTTAAAAATCAACACCGAAGCGATGTTTTATTCTCTCTCACTCACTCATTTTAGGCTCTCTTTGATCTCCTTCTCTTAGCACAGTGTTACGCTAAAGCTGTGCTTCAAAAAATAACTCACAAAGGAATGAAAAGAAAAGGGATGGAAGGGTTGAGAGGGAGAGGCTACCCCGATTTGAGATGTAACGATCGGATGAAAAAACTTTGAAAATTTTGTTCTTCGTTCACCTCGCCTCCTCTCCTCTTCCGTCGCCTCCTCTTCGTTCTGAAGCGAGTAACACTAAATTGGACAGGCCGGTCTCCTCTTAGCTCCCTCCCCTTCTCTACCTCGTTCTGGAGCACTTGAAGCACAGCCTGAGAGTCGAGGCCGTACAAAAGAGGGATAATTCATAAATCATAGCAACACTCGTCGCGATCCGATCCTGCTGTCGGGAAAATCCAAAGAGAAACCCTAACACCTAATACTGTTACAATGAGCGAATGAAATTCTGAGAGCGCGATAGACGATGGAACAGGATGGAAGGGGAGAGAAGGCGAACACAACATTTCCAGCATTGGAATATGAATACTACAAGGGGGTGATGAGCACGTTTGAGAAAGCCTACAGAAAATCAGAAGGGATAGACTGGAGGAATGGAGCCGATTGCTTCTTTCGTATCTGACCGAGGAAGGTAATGTAATTAGCTCTGTAAGTAACTTGCAGTCTTTTTCTGTGCTTGCCGCCTCTATTTTTCCTTAGATCCTGATTCTCCATAGACAGGCATGCATACTTGATACGGGTGGTTTACCCTATCAATCCTATATAGACATGGAGGTACTAGAAAGTAGAAACTCGTATATTGGATCAGCTGACAAAACGATTGTTTATGGTGTCAACTTCGTCTCATATTGGATTTTTATTGAACTGCTCTAGTGTTATTAGATAAAAAGAAAAGCAGACCAGAAACAAAACCGAATGAAATAAACAAGATCGGATGATGCATTTTAGTCTCATGAGGTCAATTTCACACTCCCCTTTTTGCTGAGCGAACAATTAAATGATGAGCAAGCTATAGGTCAAATTCTCGATCTCTCCCCTTTATGCACCACTTTATACTGAGTGAACCATTCAATTTGAGCTGTATGTAACCGAGTCCGAAAACACTTGTTCCATTGCTGATGTGTTAGATCAGTATAGGCATTTTGTGATTGTTGCTGTCAATAAATAGTTATAAAATCGGTTACTATGTGGTTCTGTTGCTTTCTTCGTTCTATCCAGAGAACTACACGAGTTCACTTCATTATCTTGCAACATATCTGTATTGGTATTAAATAAAACAGAACCGAGACCTTAATGATCGTTAATTTAATTTCCCCATCCCCTCATTTGTGTGATTTGTGAGTCCCATAAAACAAACTTTTGCACTCTGCTTTGCAGAAGAGGAGGAATTCCTGAAGGTGCCACTAAGAGATCTCCAATGCTTCTACAGCAAGCATCTTGATGCATCCCGGCTAAGGAATATGGTTGCAGATGCAGTGATGTTTTTCAAGCTCCAAAAAACATGGGCGGTCTGCATCTGTCCTATTCCTGAGTGCCTTTCTTGGTTCACGGATGATGACTCCCTTATTCTGCACCTGATTTACGAGCACCATAATGCCTGGCTATTGGCTACTTTATTTGGGCTTTACTGCTTTGAACTGGAATGAAAAGTGATGGATTTACCTCTCTTTCATAAAACAAAGGAAGTACAAGAAGTACGCATCTCTTTTCTATTGATTCCTATATCAATAGTCCATATCAAAAATTCTCAAAATTTCAGAAAGAAAAAAATAGTGAATGTAAGAATCAGTTTTCTTATATGCTCTTTACGGCATCTCTGGATGGTAAGAGTGCTGACGGTGCACTTGATGCTGATCACCTAAGTACCTCAGAATGGCTGTTGTCAGAAGATCCTAGTAGGAGCAATCTCCTGATGGAACTGCAGAAGGGATTTGAGGTGCTGTTGGACTCTGAACAGAGGTATTTGTTTCCAGTGCTCTCTAATGGCCGTCTGAGGGCACTTATTCAGTGGCTTCTGAGAACATCCTTAGGCACCTCGACTTGAGGAAGATGCCCCTCTCATTTCATCTCATGGATAAGGAGTCTCTTTCTTTTTTTGTCAGGTTTGAGGAGGAGGCGTGATTTTGTTCAAGATGAAGTGTTTCAAAGCAGAGAATTGATGGGGAGCAAAGACATGATGTCAACTTGACCGGGGGGGACATCTTGATGCAGTTTCCATTTCCGATGGCAATGATAGTTTTATCCTGGATGGTGCCAAGTTAAAGTTGTGTTGTGTAGGAGAGGAGGGGATAGGTTCGTGGTTATTCAGAACACCTACTGTCTCCAGGATCATGCAAGTCCCTGCGGAAGTTTCTGTAATGCTGGATCTGGCAAAAAGCAAGGCTCTGTCATTCTGTAGATGCTTCGCAGCTGTCTGCATGCAGCCTAATTATGAATCGATTGGACTTAACTCCTGCTTGGGGTTGTGGAATGTGGGGCCACTTCCTGAAATCACCGTTTGACTCTGCGCCTTCTGAGTTGGCATCGGACGTTGAAACCGTTTCTGCTACTGTCAACCACATGCTGTCTTCTTCTAGCCATTCTGTAAGGGAGTTTCCTGGAGTATGGAAAATTGCATCTTATTCTCAGGTTTGTTATGGGATCCTTCTTCCTTTTCTTGAGGACTTTTGTTTCTCGTCATTTTTATTTGATCCAGCAACTTGAATTTGGTCTTCGGATGATGCAAGACCATCTTTAACTTATCAAATTCACTTATGAGCTGCAATTCTTGGAGAGTCGGGCCTGCAGGCTCTGTGCTGTTGACCTCTGCATGTATATTCTGCCTCTTTTGAGATCCTTCTTGCGGGTTTGTGATTTTCATTTCTGTACAAGCTTTTGGGTCGTCACGCTTGTTATTTGGCACACCACATTGATGTTTCACATTTTTTACTTGGAGATGAAATTGTACACGTCCATTAGAACCAGGTATGCATATGAGACGGGAGGAGTTGAAGAAGAGAGTACTTACCAGGTAAAGAGGATTTTGATTCAACATTACATGCGAAATTCTTGTTGAAGTCATTAAGGACCAGTCACAAATCACAACCTACCTCGTGTACTTGGTTGCCGGATGCCCTTGGCTGATTACAAGAATAGGTATTAACCTTGTGATGTCTCTCTGTGCAGGACACTAGTCATCAGAACCGTGTCTGACTGGTATGATATTAAGACTTTGACATGAAGGTTGCTGATAGCTTAGACTGACATTATCATGTCGGCGAGGAATGAGGACATTATATTAGTCGTGTTATTGTTGCTGCAGATTCATATAACGGAAGGGTCATGAGAACACCACGAGGAGCCTGTCCATAGCGAAGTCGAAGGTGAGGAGGGCAATGATGTGACAATGCCTTACCTGGGATCTTTCAAGATAAGTGAAGAATCTTCGTGCAGCCCTCTAGAGTTTGGGAGCAGCGTGAGCAGCGTAGCTGGCGCCTCCGAATTACTTGATTGTATGGTGATAGATGGTGAAGAAGCACCAGGTAAGGAACCACCTGGTGCAAGTGCAGGAGCAAACGTAGGCAGCAGAGCATCACTGGTTACTAGTGCAGAAACACCAACTCCGAGGAGCAAAACCAGTGCAGTGACAGCAGTGGAAAATAACTCTGATCGAGATATCCTATCTGAACCTGAAGATGAATCAGCAGACAGCGATGACAGCTTGAAGGCTCCAATGGTATCTGAGGTTGATTGGTTCCCGGAAGAGGTAAGGGGTTGGGAGACCAAACAGGATGGTCTCTTCATTCAGATCACAATCATGGATCTCACTAATTATTGCCTAGAAAGGTCCGGCTTGCATTCTATGTGGGGATGGTGAACCAACAGGACTCAGGAGTACTGGTGCTGCTTTTACTGCAACAGGAGGTTGCCAGATGAAAAGTCCCACATGGCGCACATGGAGTGTATGCACCAGCTTGGGCTCTCTTGTAGTCTTGTGGTCACTATACCTTGTTGCCTACTTTAGTCCATCAAGGTCTTTCAGGAATAACTGAGGATGTCGAGAAAAGGACTCTTGGCCTGGATGATTCCGTCACAGTTGATCACACTTACAGAACATTCCTCGTGGAAATGGAGAAGTTAAATTCCATGTCAAAATAATGAACAGGATGAACGTGAAAAGCACTGTTTATTGGAGGGTATAGTCCAGGGCATACTACATAGAGTCAGTTGCTTGAAGGATCTGTTTGATACAAAATGCAAACTATGTTTCACCTCTGGATTGTATGTTCCTGCTGTTGTGTTTTTCTTTTCTTTAATTGATTCACCCTGTGTCGTATCTATCTATCCATTAATGTCTCATGGATTGATATTCACTCTGCAGGGCAGCGAGCTGGATGCTGAAATTGTAGAAATTTTGGTGAAGTTGAAAAGCTAAAGCAAGACCTATCTGATATGTATGTCTATGACTATGAAAATGAGATCTTGCCTACTATCAACTGCTTCCTGCAGGTGAATGCTCTAATCCATGGCTGTCCTGGCTTGCCTTTATTAGTTGGTTATGCATGTGTATGTGTAGATACTTATTTGACGGAGATGTGGTTTTGTCATTATCTGCAGAATTACAATCTCATGGATGTAGGGCTTAGGTCATGGGCATGGGAGAGGTTTAATGTATGAACAACTCCATTTGGGTTTACTTATTTCAATTCTTTGTATATGTAATCAATATAGATCTCGACTTTTTTTTTTATATATATTACTATTATGTAATTCATAATAGTAATATTAGGGAAATGATCGAATCAGAAATGATGATATTAGGAACAAACTTGGGGTAGCACCAATTCAAGAGAAGCTAGTCCAACATCGTTTGCGATGGTTTGGTCATATCCAACGAAGGTCTTCTGAAGCATCAGTACGCAGCGGTATTTTAAGTCGTCCTGAAAATACAAGAAGAGGAAGAGGTCGACCGAGACTGACATAGGAGGAAGCAATAAAAAGAGATTTGAAGGAATGAAATATACCCAAAGAGCTTGCTTTGGATAAGAGTGCGTGGAAGATAGCGATTCATGTACCTGAACCATGATTTAGGAGCTAGAGTCTAATAGTAGAGTTATAGACTTTATATTCTTAGATTTTTTTTAGGATTTTAGGATTTAAAATTTAGAAATAGATTTCAGAAATAGAGGTTTAGATAAAATTTTAGGATTTAGAATTTAGAATTAGGTTTTTAAAATAGGATTTTAGAATTGAGAAATAGATTTTATAATAGAGGTTTATTGTACTATTATTATTATTGTTATTATTGCTACTATTATTAGCATATTATCATTATCATTATCATCTTTATTTATATATTATTATTATTATTATTTTATTTATTTATTTATTTTTTTCTTCCATCATATTCATTATTATCACTGATATTTGAGATCTTTGATCTTATGTTTTCCGATTGGGTTTCATTTCTAGCCTACCCCAATTTATTTGGGATTAAAGGCTTTGTTGTTGTTGTTGTTGTTGTTGTACTATTATGTAATTCACTAAGCTTTTGTTGATTGTCAGGAATTGCTTTGCTCTGTTAGAATCACATACCTCCCTGCCTCATTCTACACAGAGCTTATCACCTGGCAAGGTGGTGGTTGAACTATATGATCATGTCAACCCTGACAGCTCTTTCTTAGCACATAAAGTAACAGTACAGCTGCAGCAGCAGCAGCCGCAAAATAACATAAATGAGCATACTTGTTTTGATTCGGAATTTTTTTTTAACCACTTTGATCGCCTTTTTCTGGTACATAGGCACGTGTTAACAACAAAATATGGATCTGGGTCAAAACACAAATTAGGATAGAAGGTAATATAGCCTGTGTTTAGTCTTGACTGGTTTTTGTTCGTTGATAAATATTATGAGCAGGTTATTATTAACATCAAGCAAAACAACGCTGGGATCGCATTCGGTTATGTTGGACTTTCTTGGAAATTTGGTGGTGAGATTTCCATTCTTTTCATATTCCTGCACTTCTTAGAGCCATTCTGTTTCTGTGGATGCAGGTTATATTTAGCACCTTTCATTGCTTCTTTTTTGTGTTTTTGCAGGGGGATTGTCGCCTGAAAGAACAATGGAAATGAAGGGCTTATATACATTTACAGGGTTACCAGATTGGTATACAGAAGGTAATTTTGACTTTGACAAGTATGTTATTCTAGAAAATTGTGAGATGACGGAGGACATGTTCCGTGTAAGAATGAAAACTGGTTGGGCCTTCACAAGTTCTCTGTTAAAGAGGATGGAGCAGTTTCAAGCTGAGTTCAAGAAGGAAGTTGCGAGGCTACAATAGAGGGGAAAAGTGTCTGGTTGGATTTGATATAGAAACATGATGCTTTCAGTCAAAATGACATTTCTTTATTTTTTTCTGTTCAAGAGGATTGCTGTATATCCTGATGGTTTGTGGTGGTGTATATTTGACATTTGGGTATTTTTCTGGAACATGGTGCTGTTCTCAACTCTTCTATGAGAGAACGTTAGACGTTAGTTAAAAAACTTTATTTTTAAAATATTTTATTGTTCAAGAGAATGGAAGTTAAAATTTATTAGAAAGTGTGTGGACGCTACACTTCAACAAGATCATTATATTATAGTATAATGTCCGTATGTTGTCGCGGGTTCAAAATTAAAACAGGAAATGCATCAAAGGTTGGGGAATTGGGGTTTTAATTTCCTTCGTAAAATTTCTCTTATTTAATATCATCATTTTCACTTGTCAAACGGAGCGTTAATGTCACTTAACTACATCACGACTATTGAGCTGGTACTCGGATTCTTCAGTTTTCAAAATGGATCCACCAAACTATATACTGCTGTTGAACCAATTAATTAGTAACCAATTAAATAATGAGTTCCGTAAGCCAGTTTGTACTAATAATTGACTAAAAAATGTTGTTGTTACTCTGCGATTTCTAATATTCCCCTCAACACATTCTAATTTAGTTATTTATCTCTTTAAATTTAAAAATTATATATTTATCTTTGAAAATTTTAAAATTTTGGATATTTAAACATAACTAGTATTATAATCATAAAAATTAAAATAACAATAAATTAAAATTATAATAGAATAAAAATATCCTTCTATATTTTTTATCATCCATACAATTTGCACCACAACAAAATCAATGACGGTGTATTGAATTATTTTATTTTTTTGTGCACATTGTATTACTACTATATTGCTACTTACCTTGCTCTCTCTCATTGAGCTCCAACTGTGTATAAATGTAACCTCAAATAAAGTAATAAATTTCTACGAATTAGAATTGACACATTCGAAATCGATATAAATTAGATTTGACCGTAACTAGTACCTACCAAATGAGATTGTTATTGATAGCAATAAAAATAGTTTCATAATTATGATTTTGTGATAATTTTGTGTATCACTAAAGTAATAAAATGAAAAATATCTTGAATCATCGGAAAAGGGTATTTTTATCTTATTATAATTTTAATTACTTATTAATTTAATTTTTATAAGGATAATACTAGTTATGAGTAAATATTGAAGGTTTTGACATTTTCAGGGATAAATACTCAATTTTCAAATTTGAAAGGCTAAATATCCAAATTGAAATGTATTAAGAGGATATATACCCAATTTTGCCTTCTTTTGAGTTAAATATGAGAATATATGCTATCCATCTTTAATTATTCATAAAGAACTCTCATCCGAATTTTGAACCTACAATCTCTCATATATAGGACTTTGTCTTTGCCACTAAATTAAAATTTGATTCTTTAATATTACCCAACTTTGATTTGGAAAAGAATGACAATATATATAGATATGATATATAGGTATGCGAAAACACGAGGTTGATTAGTTCATAAAATTAATTAACAAGCATATGGTCTCCAACTGCAGAGTTCAATTTCAGAACATGAAGAATGCATATCATGTGCATATTAACTGAGAATTAATATATATCCATGAGTCATTTGCTTTCTTACGTAAAAAAAAAGGAATATATGTAAAGAATATATATATATACATATAGAGTGATGCGAGGAAATTTTTTGTGCTTCGCATTCGTATCTCAAAGTTATAAGTTCAAACGGCCGAACAAATATATTTTTTTGAAATTTTTTGCTATTTTTTAAATGGGTACAAAGTAAATCCAAAACTAGGAATTCATCTAAAAAATATATATATATATATATATATATATATATATATATATATAAGCGAGGGAATTTGTGAATTATATGCTTCTCTCGAGTAATTTAGGCTTTTGTGCTTTCGGCCTTTTCAGTTGTGATAAATTAAAAAAAGTAGTTTATAGTCTCATTCAAGCACGTGGAGAGCGTTTCTATCGTTGTGACGTTGTACTAATTAGGTAGGGGGTGGGCTATCGACATCATTTTTTAATTACTTTGCTCAGTTCGAATAAATTTAGCACCGTTAAATGATTCTCAAAATATCACAATTATAATTTATCTTTACTGTATCCGACTTAATATAGTATGAGTAAATAATTAAAAACAGAGCAAAGAAGGAAATTACTTTGGCACGTTCCTAAATTTTTTTTATCTCTTTATTGTGCATAGAGCATCTCCATCATTTCAAAATAACAAGCGTCATTTGCAACCTGGAGTTGAAGAAAAGAAAATTATTTTTTAAAGATAATTTTCTCTAGATTTAATTCATCTATTATGGTGTATATTTATTTTGGGAGTTCTTTAAAATATATTTAGGCAGAGGCAAATTTAGACATTAGTTCAGGAGGGAGAGGGGCAAAATAAACGTATATTTTATTTTATTTTCTGAAAATATACATAATTATAATTATAAGAGTATTGAATTTTTTTTCCAGAGAGGATAGCTGCTCCTTCTGAACACAGCTGGATCCACCGTCTTTAGCTAGAAGTATATATAGTATTGTAATTAATACTATAACGTTATTAGAAAAACAACGAAATATTTTTTTTCATAAAAGAGTAAAATTACATCATGCGTAGAGTTTTATAGTTCATATAAATTTTTATATTCATTTTCATCATTACACGGTCTTTCCAACTTTTTGTTTAGAAAAAAAAATAAAATCAAATATTTCGTTTACAAGTGGTGTCATTTATAGCTTGATAAGTCCAATCAATTCATCTAATTTTGGGCTTCAAAATAAAGAGTTGTACCTTTCTCAATGCAAATTTCAGTCTTTTGAGAAGCTGCTAAAGAATGTGAGAGCCTTCTATTCTACAAAAGGGAATGAGCTATTTGTTCGCAACACAAAAAAAAAGAAAAATTTGTCGTTCTCCAATGTGATCATCGTGGTTGCTATCGAGATACACGACATGTACCAGAAAATCAACAAAAAAGAGGTACTACGAGCCGTTTGATCAATTGCCGTTTCAAAATATCTAGTAAAAAGAGAGATGATAGTTCTTAGATCATTGAAGTAAAAAACTTATCACACGATCATAAATCGTCCAAAGATATCCCTGGGCATCCATTATTTCGTCAATTATCACCTGAGGAGTTTAAGAGTGTCAAAGATATGACACAATCAGAAATCCCACCTCGACAAACTTTTTCTAAATTACGCAAAAAGAACCCAGATACCACAACAATTTCTAAAACCATATACAACTTAAAAATAACAAACTTTTTCTAAATTACGCAAAAAGAACCCAGATACCACAACAATTTCTAAAACCATATACAACTTAAAAACAATAATTCGTAAGGATAATTTAGGTGGTCAATCTATGGTCAGTGCCTTATTTATAAAACTTGAGAAAGATGGTTTTACATACAATGTTTCACATAGTCAAGAAGGGAGTATAACCCGTCTGTTCATTGCACATCCTTTATCAATTAAGCTAGCCAAAAATTTTCCAAGTATCTTTGTCATGAACTGCATCTACAAAACCAACAAATATAACATGCCTCTCCTTGATATCATAGGGTCTCTTGTTTTAATGCATCTTTTTATTCTGATTTTATTTTCTTGGAAAAAGAAGATGAGGAAAATTATACTTAAGCATTGAACACGTTTAAGAATGTTCTTGGTCAAGATAATCAACCATCAGTGATTATAACAGACAGAGAATTGGCACTAATGAACACAATAAGGATTGTGCTTCCAAGTGCAACGAGTCCTTTGTGTGTTTGTCATATTGAAAAGAACGTGTTAGGAAATTGTAAGAAACATTTTAGTAGTGATGATGATTTTGACATTTTTATGTCAAGATGGAACGATGTGGATTATTCCCCAACTGAAGCTATTTTTTTTTTCCAAAACTGGAATGAATTTGAGATATTTTGTAAAGAAAAAAAAGATGTATTGGAGTACATAAAATGTAATATTACATGTAAGTTAATTTAATTATTTTTGGATCATTTCATAAATAATTGTAATTTTGGGTTCAATTGCAAAAGTAAAAAAAAATGAATGAAAAATCAAACTTGTTGGTCCGTTCATTTGATGCCACGTTTTACGTGCAAAGCCATTGGCTTAGGCTTCATATACATTCTCACTCCTCTGTTTGTGATAGAAAAAAAAATGAATGAAATGAATTTGCCACGTTAAGCCTCACCTTACCTACACGTGGTCCATGCCCATGCGTGGCTTTGCCTGGTTAACCACTGTAAGGTCTTTCTCTCTCTCTCGAGGACAAAAAGAGAACAAAATAAAAAGAGAAACGAAACAGAGAAAGAAGTCGAAAAGAAAATCAGAGAGAAAATGAAAAAAAAAAAATAACAAGAGAACTGGACAGGAAAGTGGAAAGCGGAAAAAAAAAGAGTAACAGACAGATCAGAAAATATGAAGCTGATCAAGTTAAGCATTTTGGAATCTTATTGATCAAATCAAGGTTTCGTTGATCGATTCAAAGAATGTCATGTATGGAGTCGAGAATCAGAATTAAAATCATATTTATATCAAGTAACCGGATTTTTATATAATTTGTATTTGAATATTATCTATTAATTGAATTTTTGACTTGACTTGAATTCAGTTAACGTGGATTAATTGACCTTTGACTTGATATATGGGTCGATGACTCAAATTATCTGAATAGATATGTGACATGAAGTATGGATTGAACTGTCTGAATTGATTGCATTTTGATAATTAGAATTGATCAAATTATGGATAATTGAACATATCGTAAGTTAACTCTTTCGTACTCCGAAAGGGAGGGTCCACACAACCCGAAGGGTTGTGAGTGAAAGATAGCTCTGCGAGTCCCGCTTACTAGAGGATTTATGGAATATTCCTCACTTATCACGGTGGGCACGGTGTGTGATCTTTATGTGTCTATACATAATTGATTAAAGTATAATTATTAAATAATAATTGCATACTTTGATATATATAAAAAAAAACTATATTCCATGTTAGTTGCTTTGAATTGTATCATTCATAATATTGTTATAGAGAAACCGCGTCGTTAAATAACCGGTTACTGAGCTTTGTAATATGACTCCGTTTTGTTTATTTGTTATTTTTCTTATTTGTTGGCAACGTAGATTGCGAGCCGTCGGATGGATGCTGAAAATGCCGTCTCTGTAGCGTCTCGGGCCGGGCGTTACATACAAAAATACTTGGTTGCCTTCGAAAGAAATGAGCGCTTGAACAGAGAAATATTTGCACTTTGGTAATTGTTCATCCTCAAGAGGTGAAGGTGTTCATGCAAAACTCAAAATGTACTTACAAATTTCTACTGGTGGTTTTCAAAAGATGAAAGACAAAATGTGCCTTGCAATAGAGCACGAATTTAATGAGATTAAGGTGAAACTCTCAAGTGAAAAAATTCATATGCCTCACAACTCCAATATCCCTCTTGTTAGAGATATTTTATCACGTGTGTCATTCTTTGCATTGAAAGAGATATACATGCAGTATGAAAAACTTAAGAATGATAATATTTACTAAAATATATTTTTATTTTGGTAGCAGCTTTAAATTTAATTTAACCTTTATTTCTTATCAATTTGTTATTAGGAACTATTACTCCTCAATGCACTGGTCATTTTATGGCAACCATGGGTCTTTGATGTGCTCACATAATTCAGAATTACGAAGGGATGACACTTTCATTGGATCTTGTTCATTCACATTGGAGGATTGATACAAGGTCTCTTGATATTGTAGATGAGTCTTGTGAAGATAATACAGGTGGTATAGTTAATTTGCTAAGTGAGTGGTCACTCAATAAGAAAGAATCTGCTAGAGAAATGATCAGTCAATCTATAAACTAATTAGATTTTTTGTTGAGACAGTTGTTTAGAGATCAAAAGGAAGACCCCGTAATTCAAAAAAGAAGAGAGGAGGAACAACTTCTACAAAGCGGGATCCATTCAAATTTAAACTTGTGAAATCATCATAGAGACACAATCCTCACAACAGAGTTCAAAATAACAATGAAGCATTAGACGAGACCGCAATGAATTATTACAATGCTCGCACTTTAATTGATTTAGATACATATCTAGATCCTCGATTGAAATTTTTGTAGATTTAATTAGTAATTTTTTAGCATCATTATAAGACGGTGTGGAATGGGACCTTTTGTCCCTTTTGCTTGTCTCTCCTTCCTCATTCTCTTTTTTCCAATTTAAACTGATAAACATTGTTAGCTTTTACTTTTTTTTTTGCTTAATAGCGCCATCTTAATTGTAAATATTTTAAAATTTTAAATCATTCATTAAATTAATTAGCAAATTCGTTATATATTATATGCAATATTTTTGATATATTTTTTAATGAAAACACAAATTATTTTCGAAAGTAAAAAATAAAAGAAATTTAGATTTAAAGTTGATTAAAATATAGACAATCTGACAAAACAAGCTAACCAATTATGATTTCTAATGGATTTCATGCAAATCTTACTTTTTTCTAATTATCATTCGATAACCTTTTTAATGAATTCATTTGAGTACGATTCATAATAGTTCGATATATAGCTATTTACATATATTTTTAACTATTTAGACAATAATATATGCAATAATAAATTTATTTTATTATAAAATTAATAAGATATTGTTAATATATTATTAAATTAGTAAATATTAGTTTTTTTTTAAAATTTTAATATAAAATTAATAAAATATTAAATATTTAGCTCTAATTGTTTATGATAATATAAAAATTAAAATAATTAAGTTCGTTTAGAGTTTGATTTCAGTTCAAATTCAATTTAACTCGAGTTCTATTTAGTTCGAATTCGATTTAGTTCAAAATAATTTGAAATCAAACTTGTGAGTTCGATTGAATTCAATAATAAGAGCTGATACACAAATATAGTTTATGATACTATTTATGATACTAATTTTATAATTCATGTTAAATATGTAAAAACCTATATGTAACTGCCTTTCCTAAAGAAAATGATACTTCGACATGCGCGCGTTGAATTAGCTGTTTCCTATATGTAACTTCCTTTCCTCCAAAAAAAAAAGAGAGAGAAAAATATGATACTTCCACATGCGTGCGTTAAATTAGCTGTTTCCTTGCTAGCCTTTTGACTTCAAACTCTTGAATTCAAGCCTCCGTGACCCCACTTGCACTGTATATTACATCATCATTTACTGTCAACATCTCCAATTTTGAAGCAAACCGGAGCATCTCTTCACCAAATTAAGACTTTTTTTTTTCCATATATATGCCGACCGCGCATTATGAATATTGCCATTACCACCGTCTTATATATACGTTGAAACATTTTGTAATTAGGCTCATGCTTATTTCAAAATTGTCCTTTAGGAAAATAACCTAAATATTTAATCGGCTTTTTGGAATTATTCTAATACTGTCAAATTATGTCACAATATATGTGGATTTCACATCCAAAATAATAATATATAGCAACATTTCCATTTCAATAGCAAAATAACTAATCAATGGAAACAAAAATCATTTAACCGGTTCTCACTTTTGAAAGCGGAACTTTTTGTAGAGATGGAGATGAACAGAGGCGGAGCCACCTTGTGACAGGGTGCCGCCGCCCCTCCTAGTCGGAATTTTTTTCAAAACTATCTTTGTGATTATATGTATTTTTAGAAAGAAAATTGGAAAATATATTTATATTGAAGAAAATTTTCAAAATTTACCCCCACCCCACAATTATTTATTTATTTTTGTTCCCCACAATTTGCCCTTGGAGATGAATTAATAACTATAATAATAATAAAACATATTTATTTCAAGAAGTTTGGAAATCTTGCGGAATGGAATGTTGAGGAGGAGCACCATCACCCCCACCAACACCAAGCTGGCAAGTTAGGTAGTAGAACTAACCACCGCCTGATCTTCTAAAGTAGTCCATACAGAATTTGTCAGCTATTTCCGAATACAAAATACCGATCTAACCGTTTAAAGTGTTCTCCATTTAAAATATGTTTGGAGACCAAATTTTATATTTTTTTAGAAATTTTTTCTATTTCTTTTGAGGGGATGAAAATGCATTGAGTTTATGATTTTTAATAAGAATAATTTTCTAATCCTCAAATAAATAGAAAAAGTATAAAATTTGATTTTCAAATATATTTTAATATATAGAACACTTTGAACGGTCGGATCGGTATTTTGCATTTAGAAATAAGAGATACGACGTGAAGTACAAAAGTATTTTGTACTTCGCGACTAACCGTAGCATATATATATATATAAGGGCAAATGTACAATTTTGGTTAAGGGGAAAATTATCAGATTGTAATATCTTATCAGATTCAAATTCATTAACTAATTGGGTACTAAATAAAAAATTAATAATTTAATATATTATTACTTAATAAAAAACTATAAATATAATAATATTTTACATATTAAAAATAACAATAAAATAAAACTCAAAGTAATAGATAATCAAGTTGATGAAGAAAGTTTTTTTCTACGGAACATCATATTTTATTATTTTTACATAATTATTTCATTATGTACGATATTAAATATTTTTTCTCAATTAAAATGAACAGACAAATTAGGAGAACAAAAATATTTTTAGGGGGGCATATTACCGAAAACATCACCTAAAAGCACTATTTTTTAAAATTCAAGGAGGATAGCTGCCCCCCTGGCCCCTCTATGGATCCGCTCTTTTATATAGAGTAAACTTAGCGTGCTCCTAGGAGCATGAAACCCCTTCATGATCCTAACTCAAAAAATAAATTAAATAATTTTTAAATTTTAATTTATCACTCTTATTAGATCCTTCGTATGAAAATCTTATGAGATATAAAAATTTAGGGTGTTTCAAGTTTTCTAAATCATTTTTTTAATTTTTAAAAATCAATTCTAAAAATAATAATAAAATATTTAATATTTATACATTATTTTTAAAAATAAAAATAATAACTTAGAAAACATTCCAAATTTTTGTACCCCACAAGATTTCAATATGAAAAATTTAGTGAAAGTGATAAATCAAATTTTAGAGATTATTTGATATACTTTTTGAGCTAGGATCACGAAGGAGTTATGTGCTTCTAGGAGCATACTAATTTTATTATATATATATATATATATATATATATATATATGAGTGGAGATAGCGTGAGCTTAAGCTCACGGAGGCCTTCCATGAGCTTAACTCAAAAAACATATTAAATCATCTCGAAATTTTAATTTATCATTCTCATTAAATTCTTTATATGAAAATCTCATGGGATGCTAAAATTTGGAGCGTTTTGAGCTTTTTAAGTCGCCGTTTTTAATTTTTGAAAATGATGTTCAAGTATTGAATTTTAACTCAGAAATTATTAAAAATATGATGTTTGCTTATTTAATTATAGAAAAAATATAAAATAAGTAACCAGGTGATAGTGTTAACAAAAATAAAATGAGTTTGCAATTATAAACCACTGATATAAAAAAATGAAGAATTGAAAACTAATTAGAAAGTCAAATAAAACTAATTGTAGAGCTCACACTAAATCCTATAATCATTTATATAAGCTTAAGTTGGTTCTGACTAAAAATATTTCAATGGATAAATAAAAAGAAAAGAAAAATTTTATTTAGAAGAATTAAAAAATCAAGAAAAAAAACTGAATACTTGAAATAAGTACGAACAAATAAAAGTCCAGTTCGATCCAGTTTTTTTAATTATAATGATCTGTTCATTTGTTGTGGCACCATTTCATCAGACCTTTCTCCTTAGTTTCCATTTATTCTATTCATAAAAGATATGACAAATAATACATCGTCTCAAAATTAACCAAATTTCCCATGATTCAAGTAATATTTTTCAAATTGAAGGGCAGGAGTTGAGTTGAACAAGGGGGCATATCAGAAGACCAGCGATACTTTAACACAAAATATACTACCGCGTTATAATTTTTCAAACTGTAGGGGGACGTGGCCCTCTTTGACCCCTTATAAGCTCCGCCAGTGATTTAAATAAATTAAAAAAAATGACATATAGTTTGGCTATATGTTATTAATTAATTTTAATTTTGATTTGCATCTACTTTATTTAAATCACTGAAATTTTAATTTGTGTTTATCAACTCACTACATCATATTATATATAGACACGCACTAACGTTTGATCGTATAAATTAAATTACCCCAACATCATTAATTTAATTTTGCAATCCCCTTTTTCTAATGAAGAGACGTAATTGAAATGAATCGAGCAGTCAATATCATCTTCTCAGAATCGAGCACTTATTTTATGTAAAAAAAATTCAATTTAATTAGTACGTACGCAATATTCAAAGAATTAATAATATTTTCTCAAGTAGGCCGCATGATGATAAAAATGTCAAAAGAACGATATGATCATAGTTGGTCATTGGTTGACGAAAAAAGGACTTGTATATAACTGAAACCATATTTCTAGTTTTCTACCGATTTGAAGTTGACCATAAATTGGATATAAAAAGAGACTTTCAAATGTGTACTCAGTATCACAGTAACATAACTCATAAATTATTCTTGAATAATTCATTTTTTATTCTTAACCTATTAAGATATTTCATGAATAATTAGATAATTTAATATATAACACATTTTATTCGTGAAAAAATATTTTATTCGTAAATAAATTATATATTTTTTAAATTTTAATATTTTAATATATATTTTATTTATATTATATGAAATAAATTATTTTCAAATTAAACTCGTATTATATCTGAATCACGAATTTTTATGTTCGCCAAATTTTTTTTGAATGCTGAAGCTTAGAGCATCTTCAATACAACATTCGATTTCAAATCTTTTATTGTTGCCATGTCAGATTTAATTAGAGAAGTTACTAATTACAGTTAACACTCTCTAATGTAGAAACCGTCTCTAAATTTTATTTATGTCAAGTCATTTAACGAAAATAGAAAAAATATAGATTTAGCGAAAATGATCTCCAATATTAAATTAAGCGACTTACTAATCTGATGTGGCAATTAGAATTGAGTTGCTAAATTAAAAACTTTGATTAAAATTTTTAAACTAGAAACTGCCCCTTCAATAATAAAATAAAAAATAAGCATGTGATTTTATCAATTTACGTCACTTGCTACACATACCCCGCCTATCATAGACGTCATCAGAGTTGACCTCAATTTTTGTTTAATCGACATGTAATTAAAATCTATATATTTCATAGTGGAAAAACATACGGATTTACAAAATTAAAAGGTCTGCTGGCTGACTTTGACAATAACCCGCCCAATCTCTATCCAATGAACATTTTTTTATGTAAAAAGTATGAGATTTATTTAATTCAAATTTAAATTCGGAAATGGCTAGCGCTGACTCAGGGCATCGAGAAATTAAAACGTCTGATAGAATTTCAACTTAATTCGAATCTTACTGCTGCAAAAAAAAAAACTTTCAATAAAAGTTTTAAAAGGGTTTTAATAATAATTTCCCAATCATTAACATAGAAGGGTGTTACGAAAATTTATAAATAATCATTGTTAAATCAGTGAAATTAGAAACAAGACAAAACACTTTAACAATGATTTTTATAACAAACCGTTATTAAATTTAACATTTAATAATGATTACCAAGAGTAAATCGTTATTAAAGAGCTCATTGAACACAGTTCTCACTTAAAAATCATTGTTAAATAGATCTTTAACAATGATTTTTAAATGAGAACCATTGTTAAATGAGCCCTTGAACAATAATTCTCTCTTAATAACCGTTGTTAAATTTTAATATTTTCTTTTTTATTCTCGAACGGATTTTAGGAAAAACCGTTATTAATCTTAGGTTTTTAAATAATTAATTTATTTCTATACTAGCCCACTGTTGCTAAGAAAAAAATGCATAACAACATATATTTTAGATATGATAACACAACAAAATTAATATACAATGCACATCACACATATATTTATGCATAACACATATATGCATATATAAAACACATATATACAAATAAATAATTAAATATATCATAAAATTTATTTACAACACAAAAAATAAAACATATTACAACATTCATATCAAATGTTTTTTTTACTACAAATTGAAAGATCAAATCTTTGACCACATCGATAGCACTAGATGGTAGTGGATCTTTGGACCTGGTTCAATAACCTATAAAATGAAAAATAAACTTTTAGTTAATTTTTTTGTTGGGAAATATAAGATAAGTCCTTACTCCTCCATGTGCTAGCCAGTAATGCCATAATGCTCTGTAAAATAAGTAAATAATTACTATCAGTATATATTGATATATTATTGATCATAGCCTTTAGAATTAATTTTTAATACAAAACTATTTCTAAAACAGCCTTTAACACCTGTTTTTGATTAATAACTGATGCTAAGGACATCTTTTTGATCGGTTTTGAGTTAAAAAAAATGATGCTAAAGGTTGCCATTTAGTACCAGTTATCCCTTAGAAAGTACTTCCTGAAAAATTCTCTTTTCTAAAGAGCCCTTCAGAAACAGTGTTTGCTGGAAACCATTTCTAAAGATTTTTCAACGGTTCTGATAACTTTTTTTGTTTGTTTTAGAAATATTTTTTTAATAATAACAGTTGCTGAATATTTTATCAAAATTTTGACAGTGCCACTACCCTCTTTTAGAAATGGTTATCCAACTAACCGGTGCTAATTGAGCATTTCTAAAGACTTTTTTTTTGTAGTGTAAATTTAATTTGCATCAGCTTTATTTAAATCACTGAAGTTTTAATTTGTTTTTATCAACTCACTACATCATATTTTATATGTACTAATGTTTGATCGTATAAATTAAAGCTCCCCACATCAGTAAGCTTGCAATCCCCTCTTTTAATTTAATGAAGAGACGTAATTGAAATGAATATAGCAGTCAATATCATTTCTTAAATAGTATCAGAACTGAGCAGTTATTTTATGTAAAAAAAAATATAATTTAATTAGTACGTACGTAAGTACATACGTAATATTCAAAGAATTAAAAGTATTTTTCTGTGAAGTAGGTCGTATGATGATAAAAATGTCAAAATAAACGATATGTTATAGTTGGTCATTGGCTAACGAAAAAAGGTCTTCTATAAAAAGAACTTTCAAATGTGTACTCTTAGTATATGCATGTGATTTTATCAATTTACGTAACTTGCTACGCACGCTCTGCTTACCATAGATCATCAGGGGTGACCTCAATTTTTGTTTAGTCCACATCTAAATCTGTTTCATAATTATATATAGTGGAAAAATATACGGATTTACAAATTAAATGGTCCACCGTCTGACTTTGCCAATAAATCGGCCCAATCTCTATCCAATGAATAAATTTGTATGAAAAAAGTATGAGATTTATTAATTTAAATTTAAATTCGGAAAGCTCTAGCTCAGGTCATCAAGAAATTAAAATGTTCGAATATGCAAATATAATTTTGAAAGATCTTCAATTTTCTTTGTCAAGTTGAACTTCTTCTAAATCGGACGTCAAACCAAAGTCACTACTATACATGAATTACGCATTTAACTGGCCTGGATATCCAATTGGGAAATGGGTGGGAATCCTTGACAACTAGTTATTTTGATAAATTTGACAACCAATTTAATAAATATTCATAGAAAATTTTAAAAATAGAAAAAAAAATTAAAAATATATTATTACACTTTTTAATTGGTTGTGTTTTAAATTTCATACAATTTGAATATCATTTGATTTTCATAAAATATCATTAAATTTGAACACTTAAAATTATCATGTAATTATGATGACTCTTGATAGAATATCCAATACAATTTAAATTATGAAATTTGAAACACAACCAATTCATAAGTGTGAAAAAATATTTTTAAGTTTTTTATAAATATATATTAAATTGATTATTAAAATTATCAAAATAACCGATTGTCAAGCCATCCCTATCCTTGGAAATTGACACTTAACAATGAAAACAAAAAAAGGAAAAATCAATTATCATTTGCCAAAAGAGAATAAAAGGATAGTTGTGTGGCCGAAGGCCTCTTTTACAGGGATGAGTCGATGACAGTCTTTTACTAGAGTTTCCTGGATCACAGCAAACTCTTAATCTATACTATTATATAAACATCTAAGAATTGTAGGGTCTATTTTTTATCATGGTAATTTTTTATTATACCCATTTTATCCCTCAATTGGACGGATAATATTTATTTTTGATTGATCGAACGTATGTGATCGCGTCCATTGATCTCCTCTTTCTCTCCATTTTTTCCCATATATACTATTATTTCCATAATATTATTTTTTTATTTAGCAACCTTGTGCATATTTGGTAAGAAATTAATGGTGATAATATATGTTAGAATAATTTACTTTTCTTGTCATAAAAATCATGAATCATTAACTCATATTGTGCAAAAATCTCATCCAAAATTAAATATAGTCTTTATTATAAGTTTTCTTTATAATTTGGTGAATTTATAATTTAATATTAAATAAATATGATTTTTTTTATCTTATAATATTTTAATGTTTAAATAAAAGAGTCTGCTGCAACACACGGGTATATAGCTAGTTAATAAAAAAACATCATGTCACGCAATTCGATAACACAACCGCCACATGAAGGAAATTCCTCGGGATGACCATGTCATCTACGGTGTAAATTATTGATCTGATCCATTGAGTTAATTACATCCGATTCGAATTTAACTTGATTTGATATGATTCAAAATAAATAAGTTGAATATGAGTCTAATTTTTTTTATGCGAATCGGATCAGATTAGATTCGTATTAATCCAACTCGACCCAATTAATTCTATTTTTTTAAATAATTTTATGATTTAGTTCTAATTAAAGAATAAATATATTTTAATTAATATTTAATTTCTTAAAATAATATAAAAATATTTAATAAATATCTAATTATTTTACACAGGTCAGGTCGGGTCAACCTATAACCCGGTCGGTTCGGATATGGATCAAGATTTTTTGAAATGTAATCAGGTTGGGTTCAGAGGATCAAAATAATAATAAAATAATAATGACCCAACCCGAACGCGACCCGACCCCACTCATTGACACCCCTAATTGTTGAACAATTTTTTTATTTTTAGAAAAATATAATTTTTTTCGCTGAAATTAACATAATTGTTTATTTTTTCAATCAAATAAAAAGAACTGAAAAAATAATTTCATTCCTAAACTTATTTTTTTAAAAGATTGAATTGTTTTCTCGATCCCTCGAATTTTTTATAAACAAAAAAGAAAAAAAAATAATTTACTTCTAGAGAAAAATTGGATAAAAAATGATTTTATAAAGTATTTTTACTTAAAATAATTTGCAAGAATTGAATTGAATAGTCTATTTCAAAGATGTCAATTATCAACCATTAAGTCGCTAACCCTCTTGGCCTCTTAATATTTGAATTCTCTTTGTTCGTTGCTTTTTGAAAATGAGTAGTTTTTCCTACCCTCAAGTTTAATATCTCTTTTTATATCTTCTACGGAATGCATGAAGCAATCTTTTGATGAAGCATTTATCTCCAGGAGTTAATCACACAAAATCAACTATCAATACATACCAGCCAATGATAATTTCTAGATATGGTTCAATGTTTATTGCATGCTACATTAATTATTATGAAATATTTTTGTTATTTATATCACACAAATAAGTTATTGATAACTAAATCAATTAGCACTTAATAAAGTTATTTATAGTTATTATCATTCTTATTAATACTGTTTTTGTTGATCATTAATAGTTAAAGTAAAAATATTTTTTAATAATTATACATGAAACTATTTATAGTTAAATGGATTTGTTATTTAGACTAGTTACATTAATATTCATAACAATATAGTATTTTCTGTAAAAGGTAGCAGCGCATGGTGCCAAACAGCTTATGACATAGGTATCTCTCATCAAATCTATTTATATAATATAAATATAATACTTATTTTTATTAAAATTATTAACGTACTAACCTATATTATTTACACTGATAATAATAACTATTTATACTAATCATTAAATTTATAATACATATTATGACGCTTGTTTAGTACAATATATAAATTATCTACAGTTAGGATAAATATTATCTAGCCCACACTTTATTCCCAATCCATTGGATTTAAAGCTAGTGTATCACGTTGATTATGTGTGTGGTCAATAACATTTAAGTTATGACATTAGGACGAATCTCTAAAAATAAATATTTTTAATGAAATCAATGCCGTGAAAATAAAAGTGTCGGTCGTAGAAGTTTAGCGTTAACCAATCGCAAAGCAAAGAAAGCAAAAAAATAATAATAAAATCGCTGGTTGATGCGCTGATTACGAGCGCTAAAAAATTTTAAGATATCGCATGAAAATAATTCGCTGGGATAATTATCAGCCTTCGAAATCATGATGGCACCAAAAGTCCAAAATTGTGGTTGCGTATTTTTGTGTGCACTTCAATGCAGAGTACAGACAAATTAAAAATTAAACAAACGTCATTTTTCGTGCACGAGGGACAAGTGGCAACATTTTACAACATTTTTCTCTGTTAAAGGAAGAAAAAGGGTGTGAAAAAGAGAAAAAAAATATATAAACATGAAAAAAAATAAAAGAAAAGTTGACTTCATGTCAATGCTCACAACCGACAAAGAAAAGATCAATCAAGACTTGGAAACCGTCCGATCAGATCCCATCACCGGTTCTTATCCATTTTTTCAAGTCGTCTTCATTGTTCTTTCGTGTTGCTTTTTTTTTTATATTTTTTAAAAACATGTTTAAATTTAAATTCCTTCTCTCTAGACCCAAAACGAGGGTATCAAAGGTAAGACCGTTAGACCCGTTGACATTTGGAAGCCGCCTTTGATGTTTACTAATGTGGCGCGTTCTTACTTGATCTTGCACTTTTTGTGTCTCACGTGCCAACTATTCTTAATAAATTTATTTTATTTTATTTTTGGAAGAACTCGTGTTGGTATGAAGACTTGAACTAGAGAGGGATGAAGAAAATATAAATCTAGACTTGTAATGAGTAGTAAACAAGACTCTTATAAGAATGACATAATGCGTCACAGCACACGTGGAACTTTTTGTATCGTTCTCTTTGTAATTACTTTTTTTTGTGGTGCTTTGTGGAACATACTCCTTTTTTAGCCCAAACTTTTTCTTCAGTGATGTAACGTGAATGTTGTTTGATATTTCATTAAAGATTATTAAAATTATTTTATAATTTTGATGGATTTGATTGAATATTAAATGATACTCAAATTATGTAAAATTTGAAAATAATCAATCTATAAACTTAATAATATATTTATAAAGTTTTTATATTTTAATATTTTTTCAATAAATTTATGTGAAGTTGGTTGTCAAAATATTAAAATAAATATTGTCAAGTGATCCCCACGTTAATAGAGTAAAAACTGAAGCAGTAATTGAATGAATTTATTTATAATATGTTGATGTTTGATAGTAAAATAAGAGAAGGAGTGTGGTATAAAGAAGTAAAATTTTAGCGTAAAGGAATTTTCAAAATTTTAAAAAGTAAATAGAAGTTCTTGACTTTCAAAGATTTGGGACTCGGGGTTTTAATTTTCTTTGTAAAATTTCTCTTATTTAATGGAATTAAGATGAAGTAAGACCATACTTCATCATTTTCATTTGTCAAACGGAGCGTTAGTGTCACTTATTAATTACGTCATGACTATTGAGCTGGAATTGGGATTCTTTAGTTGTCAAAATGGATCCACCAAACTGTATATTGTATAATGCGGTTGAACTCATTAAATAATTAATGAGTTCCGTATGCCAGTTTGTACTAATTAATTGACTAAAATTGGTAGTACTTTCCCTGCGATTTCTAATATATATCCAACTTTATTTGTTAAATAATGTCATTATATATAGATATGACATATAGGTATGCGAAAACACGAGGTTGATTAGTTCACCACATTAATTAACAAACATACAGTCACCGAATGCAGAGTTCAATTCAGAACATGAAGAATGCATATCATGTGCATATTAATTAACTGAGAACAGGGGCGATATAATGTAGATCAGGGGCAGCTACCTTTGGATTTTGAAAATCAGTGTTTTTAGATAATATTTTTGATAATTTTCTTCTAGGAATTTTTTTTTTGCTCTCCCTGAATTGTTTGATTATGTTTATTAAAAAAATATTTAATATCGTGCATAATGAAATAATTATACAAAGATTTTAAAATATGAAATTTCATAAAGAAAAACTTTCATCCCCAACTTGATTATTTATTACTTTGAGTTCTATTTTGTAATTATTTTTAATATGTAAAAGGATATTATTTTGATGATTTTTGATTATATAATAATATATATTAAATTATTATTAATTTTATTTAAAACCCGATTAGTTAATGGATTTGAACCCGATAAGCTATTACAATCCGATAATTGCCCCCCTGACCGAAATTCTGCATCCGCCCCTGACTGAGAATATATATTCATGACCCACTTGCCTACTTATGTAAAAAAAAGAAATATATATAGAGTGAGGCTACGGTACTTCACGAAGCATTAAATTTTTCATGCTTTGCGTTTATGTCTCAAATTTAAAAGTCCAAACAACTGATCTAAATGATTGAACATGATCTTCATATTGAAATATCTTTGGAGAGTAAATTATATATATATATATATATATATATATTTTTTTTACTATTTTTAGACAAGTGAAAAATCACTAGTATTTGATGGTACAGAAATCATTAAATGAACAAACTTTATACCCATCTAAAAAAATAGCAAACAATATAAGAAAATATAAATTTGATCTCTAAAGATATTTCAATATGAAATTCAAGTTCAACTATTTGGATCGGCCGTTTGGACTTTAAATTGGAGATACAGACGTGAAACACGAGAGATTTTGTATTTCACGAAGAACCATAGCCTCACTATCTCTATATATAAAAATCATTGAATTTAATCTTCATATTTAAATATATTTGTAGATTAAATTTTATATTTTTTGCAAATTTTTAGATGGATAAAAAATACTAGTATTAGATGATGTAAAAATTATTAGATCAATAAATTTTGTACCCGTTTAAAAAATAGTAAAGATTTTCAAAAAATATAAAATTTGATCTCAAAAAATATTTCAATATGAAGAACATGTTCAACAATTTTGATCAACCGTTTGAACTTTTAAATTCAAGATACGGATGTGAAGTATTGAAACTTTTGTACTTCGTAAAGTACTACAGAGTTTATATATATATATATATATATATATATAGAATTAGGCTATGGTGCTTTGCAAAGCACAAGAGCATTGTGTGCTTTGCGCTATATTATTAATTTTAAGTCAGAAATGATTGATCCAAACCGCTCAAACTAATCTCCATATTAAAATCTATTAGTAAACCAAATTTTAGTTTGATCTGAGAATTCTGGTTCATCCAAAAATGATGGTTTTCTCCCTATCCAAAAAAATAGAAAATAAAATTTGGTTTACTAATAGATTTTGATATGAAAATTAGATTGAACGGTTCGGATCGATTATTTTTGACTTGAAATTAAAAATAGAGCGCAAAGCACACAACGCCTTTGTGCTTTGCAAAGCACTATAGTCAGACTATATATATATATATATATATATCTATATATATATATATATATATATATATATATATATATAGAGAGAGAGAGAGAGAGAGAGAAAGATTGTCTATTATGCTTCTAATAGCACTTCGGTCGAAACGTTATCAGTCCAAATTTTAATTTAAATAGCTCAATAAAATTTTTATATCATAATTTTATAGAATACTAATTTTTATGGTGTTTGAAATTAATTTACTATGCTTAATGATTTTTGAAAGATAACCCTAAAATGATCAAAAAATAATAAAATATGTATGTCAAAAATGTTTACTTTCTAAAAATCATTAAGTATAGTAAACTAAGTCTCAATATGATAAAAAATATTATTCTACAAGATTATGATATAAATATTTTATCGAGCTACTTAAATTAAAATTTTGAACATGAAAAAATAAAATTTAGACTGATAGCGTTTCGACTAATGTGCTACTAGAAGCACAATAAATAAACTTTCTCTCTCTATAATATATATAAAGTGAGAAAATTTGTGAATTATATGCTTCTTTAGAGTAATTTAGGCTTTGTGCTTTTGGCCCTTTCGGTTGTGATAAATTAAAAAAAAGTAGTTCATAGGCTCATTCAAGCACGTGGAGCGCGTTTCTATCATTGTGGTACTAGTAAGTAAAAGCTCGGAATATTTAAAGGGTGGTATGACTTGATAATGGATTATTTTGATAAATTTGATAATAAATTTTTAAATAAGTATTAAAAAAAATTTAAAAATAGAAAAGATATAATGGAATATATTTTTCTACTTATAGATTGATGATGATTCAAATTTCATTCAATTTTATTATCGTTTGGTATTCCATCAAAGACCATTAAAATTTTATACAATTTCAACGGTTATAATTTGATAGTCTTTGATGAATTATTAAACGATAATAAAATTATATGAAATTTAAATCACAATCAATCTATAAGTAGTACATATTCATAAAAAAAAATATTTTTATGATTTTTTTCAGATTTATTTGAAAATTTATTATCAAAATAAACATTATCAGCATTACAAAATTGTTCTATTCTCATTTCCAATTGCGCTAAAAATATTGTAATTTAATTTTCTGACAAAATTGGCACCGCTTGCATAGTGGTCGATCCCAGTTTTTGCACTCATGGTACAATTATTTCTAAAAAGAAAAAAAAATATATAAAAGTTTAACATATCAAAATCCCATGTCCTGCCACTAAGATGCCTGCGTTGTGGCAAACCCATCGGCGCATTTCCCATCATTTTGTGAGGCATGTAGTAACTTTAAACTGAAAAAAAAATTAACACAATATATGATGCACTAATAAGCTACAAATTATGTGACCGCAATTTGCCTACTTTCTAAATCATTTTTTTTGTATGCCTTTTCTGAAATAACTTCATATGGTGCATGAGCCCACCAACACCCCACTAACACAAAGTTACTTATGTAAGCAGCCAAATTCATTGTTGATTTGGTTATAGAGTAAGATTTGTTTTACACCACCAGAAATAGCACTCTCATAATATCTCCAATATTTTATTCGGCTGCCATTTTCTAAACCCCAAATCAAACATACCATAGTAAACACGTATTCTTAATTAAAACTTTTGTAACATTTAATCAACAGACGGATGGACCTCATAAGGCTTCATAATATAGACTGTAGGATAACATAATTTGAGGAAAAGCAATATCTAATTTGATATATTTATTAGTAGTATTTGTGAAATTATTGGTATGAATTTACTCCCTTCATTTTCCAAAAGAATGTAATATTAGTGATTGAATTTTTGTACATCATTTTCAGAAATCCAAAACAAATACTTAAAAAATTCTCAACATGAAATTTTTTATATCCCCAATATTTTTATTTAAATAATTTAATGAGAATGATAAATTAAAATTACGGATATACAATAATAAAATTTGAGCGGCGTACACTTTAGACCGAAATATAAATATTTTCATATTAGTCAAATTTTATCTTTCTCATTTAATCGTCAAATCAAAATATTAGGGGATATAAAAAATTAAGGTATTTAGAGTTTTCTAAGTATTAATTTGAATTTTTTAAAATGATGTCCAAAAATTCAATAGTTTATTATAATTATTTAGCTGATTTTTAAAAATTTAAAACAAATACTTTGAAAACACCCTAAATTCTTGTGGGGGTGGCGATCGGTTGACAATGAGTTAACTTAACAATCTTGACAATAGATATTTAAATAAATATGAAAAAAATCTTAAAAGTAGATTTTTTTTTTAAAGATTTGTTCTTCTACCCAAAGATTGAATGACCATCAATCTATAGAAAGAAGAACATATCTATAAATATTTTTATTTTTAAGTTTTTTTCATATTTATTAAGAAGGTCATTGTCAAGAATGTCAAGTTAACCCATTGTCAACTGGTTCTCATCCATTTTTGTATCCCATTTTTTATATAAAAAATTTAGTGAGAAAAATAAATTTAAATTTCAGAGATGTTATGATAAAACTTGAGCTATATACACTTTAGATGAAAATGCAAATATTTTCATATTAGTTTTTTTTTAATAAAAGCTTCCATTAACTCTAACATTGTTAATTTTCAAATATTTTTTGTAGGGTTTGAATCCGTGTCGCTTCGAAGAGCTATCGATGAGTATCGTCCTATATGCAGTTCATATGTACTTTTTTTTTTTATGAATTAGAAGCATGGATCAAGATGTTTTTTTTTTTAATCAGATTTATTCATTCAACCTAAAATTAACATACAAAATTCACTTGTTGATGCTTTATTAAGAGGCATGTTAATAGATCTGATTTAATTAAAGTTGATGTACTGTTGATATTGAGAGTAATTGAGAAAATTAAATTGTATTGATTTCTTATCATTTACATGTTGCAAGCCCCTTTATTTATTTATTTTTTGTCTAATTAGCTATTAGCGGCAAGTTAATTTCAGGTTATCGGGTAGCTAGATTCTTGATTGATTGATTCCTTAGAGCATCTTCAATGGGAGTTCTATTCTTATATCTCACTGCTTATTTTTTATTTTAGTATTGAAAAAATAATTTCTAATTTAGAAACTTTAATCACAGTTTTTTATTTAGCAACTTAATTCTAATTGTCACGTCAAATTAGCAACTCACATAATTTTACATTGGAGAGGAGAGGGCAGGCGTAGGGGTGCAAATTTTTCCTTGTAATTATTGTTTGGCGCGAGTGATAATTATTCATTTGATACAAAAACTGTCATCACACGATTTTAGCGAGAAGGTTAATTGTAATTAATATTTTTTCTACATAGTTTAACCAAGAGTTTAGAATCGATTTCAGCATTGGATACGCTCTTACAAAGCAGGGTTATGCAATCATTGCATGAAGTACGGAGCTACAACTTTAGTTGACTTCTCATGAATTACGGGATTATAACTTGAGTTGACTTCTGAATTATATTTTCAATCTATTTTATGAATTAATGCTTTTTTTTTTTTAAATTGGTCCGGGAGGAATGCAAGGTTGGCCACCGTTTTGTTTATTTTATTTTGGGAGACAATTAGCGGTGTATATCTAAATCCACAAGTGCTTGCTGGTCCAAAGACGAAGCAACTTTTGACAAATGTCATTGATTGTGGATTATTGCTTTTTAAAGAGAAAGAAGAGGACTTGGCACAAACAAAAAAGCAGGAGACTTGAATACTTGATGAGCATCAGAAAATGTAGTAAGAGTTAGTGCATGCAAACCTTCTTGTTCCCAAATTATTGAGTTCTAGAAACCTTATCTGTTACATTTTGGTGAATATCTGATGTCATCTCATCTTAATCAACATGTTCGCTAGCTTGCCAATGGCCATGCGGAATAAAACCAACAATGATACCAGGGTTAGTATATATTCATTCTGAATAAAACAAATTGAAAGGTTGAGAAAAAAAAATATATGGAATACCAAACAGTACATTGTATATATAAAAATAATTAAATATATTAGAAGGATATACTCCAAGACAAGAAAAATAATTTGTGTTGAATTTGACGCAACAAGTAGCGATAACTTGATACGTAAGAACACTACGATGTATTAAATTTTTTGCAATAACTAAAAAAAAAGTTTCTAGCCTTCTCTCTCTCAAAAAAAAAAGAAGTTCTAGCCAAGGGGCAGAGTCGGACAAGTGTGAGGCAAATTGCAGGGCAGATAAAAAACTTATAATTATTTTGTAATTTTAAGTGTATTTTTATAATTCTTTTTAGAAGTACAATTTTAGAGGTTTATTTTGTAAAATACTTTGTAAATTGAGATATAGTATTATAATTAAAATTGGACTATATATATTTTTTAACTTCTTTTGTGAGAAGTATAATGTTGAGAGGTATAATTTGAAAAATATTTTTCCAAGGAACTGCCACCAATATAAATGCGGCCCCGTCACTGTTCTACACTTCTATTTGTGGTCTAGGTAATGTAAACTAAATTTTGTATTTTTTCCCCTCTCAAAACTGAAATTGGAGGAATTAATAGACTAAAATATATCACGCTTTGATATGCTCAAAATTTCACCTATTTAATTAATTAATTAATTATTTTAATACTTTATTTCAGATTCTGTCGTGTATCTAATGGGCATGTCTATCTAGTCGGCCTAAATTACGTCAGCAATAGTTGTTCACCAAAGAATTCCAATTCAACGTTTGTCTTTTTACATTTTCTTTTCTTTCAGTTGATAAACTGAGACCAGGTATGTACGTACTGTGTAATCTGTAATTAATAAATATAATACCTTACTGGTGATATGAAATTAACCAGATCAGATCTCTATGTCCAATCCAAGCCAGCTAGCTGTTGACACTTGCGGTATCCAAGGGGCAAAGATCAAAGGAAAAATAAATAAAAAGAAAAGAAGAAAAGTTGGTCACAACTCACAAGACAAGAAAGAAAGAATTCAAAGGGATAAAGTCAAGTGGTCTTCTCTTCCTTCTTAGTTAACCATAAATTCCTTAATTAAGTGGCACTCTTTCAATACAAGTCTCTTTCTTTCCTGTTGGGTTTTGATGGAGGCTGTGGCTGTGGCCGTCTATTCCGCGTTGGCTTTCTGTAGTTGCATTGCTTGACTTGAACTCCTCTTGCTCTAGGCTCCTCCTTTCTTTTTGACTCTATCGCAGCCGACATGTCAGCTGTCACTTCTTTCTACCCATCATCACCATTTGCAGAACTGGAGTTCTCCAATGACCTGTCATTTGTCTTCTCTTCTCTTCTTTTTTTCTTCTTTTTTTTTTTTAACTTTTTTTAATCTTTTTGAAAAGTAGATTGCTGGTGACCTAATTCTTTATGCCGGTATCGGTTCTATTCCAATATGTTTTGAGGAGCGACAAATCAAATTGTGCACTACATATTCCGATGAAATCATGAATATTACAATGAAAATTGTAAAATAAAAAGAATATAGTACAATTTATTACGTATACACCTTTCAGAAAAGTATATATATATGAGCATATTCAAAAAATAATGTGTTAGATCAATAATGGAGATGCATAATAATTAGTAGAGAAAATAATTTATTGGAAATCTTTAATGATAAAATTTGTTTTGCTGAGAGTTGCTATAAATCGTGAAAAGAAATTCATCTAATGCTGATGAATATGTTTTTTTTCCATGGTTTCTTCTTTCGCACATAGAAAATTACCCATTTTCATGTTAATCTAGTACAAATAAAAAAAAAATGTACATTATGAGAGAAATTTAACTTGTTACTATGAATCATTCAACAATGCATTAATCAGAGGAGAAATTTAACTTAATTTTATTATTTCAAGTTTTCAACCCACGGAGAGAGAGAGAAGCAAATACAAAAGAATGACTAGTCTCTCAAATATTTGAAAATTTTCTATGGTTGAGATAATCAAAGATGGTCTTGCCAAGCAAATAATAAAGAAATGACCAATTCTCTCAAATTCTTGAAAAAGGTTTTCTAAAGAATCACCTCTTTGAAAAAGACTATTCTTGCTAAGTAATAATGTAACATGTTAATAAAATATAGACAAATTGCTATATCTTTTCTAACTCGTTATTAAGTACATTACAAACAACACAATCCTAATAATAAAAATAAGACACCAAATTCCACTCTAGAATATTTTAAGGACACATAAATTGCACCAAATTGGCGAATGGTCTTACACTATTTGTTCCAAAATAATAAATCACCACTTGTGACTTGCCTATCCGGTTTAGCACTCATGATTCACAACTTTGGTTATCTCAGCAAGATACCTTTGTAAATGGAGATAATGTAACACTTCCAAGTCCCAAGTCCTATTTCGGCGCGTGCGTATGGGGAGCTTTCTCCTTTTATTTTTTTTCTTTTTTAAATTTCAGGCCCCACCAGGCCTCCTTCCCGTCTCCACCCTTTCTCTCTTCTCTAGATAATACCATTATTACCCCTCTTCTCTTCAACAGGATTATTCTATTTATTCATTTTCTATATATACCTCTTCCAAGGATTCGCCTCTTTCATTCGCTTCTTGCTCCTCCCTCTTCTCTCAAGTTAACCACACACGAAAGGAAACACAAACCGAAACGAAACAAAGTAAACAAGGAGCTTCCTTTGTTCAAATTTTCTCGCAATTTTCAATGATGGATTCGGCATGGATCAATCACTGTTCTCTCGATCTCAACCTCAATATGGGACCCCCACGCAACTCCACTGATCCACCGGTAATTTGCAAATTCTATTTTGTAGTTTGTACCAACTATTCAAAGGATACCAATTACCAAGGAAGAATCATTACTTGGTCTTGGAAAAACATCTTTGACTTATATTCTCTCTTTTCTTCAATCAGAAAAATGGTATTGCTAGATCCATGATGCATGTAGTAGAAGAGAACTTCTTAGCACCAAAGCAAGAGGTCAGTATTCAATTCTAGTTTCT
This sequence comes from Schoenoplectus tabernaemontani, assembly GCA_037127355.1. Classification (NCBI taxonomy): domain Eukaryota; kingdom Viridiplantae; phylum Streptophyta; class Magnoliopsida; order Poales; family Cyperaceae; genus Schoenoplectus; species Schoenoplectus tabernaemontani. The sequence goes on along the minus strand of CM073750.1, from coordinate 16,106,461 downwards.
TTCAATTGAAGGAAGAAAGAAAAACAATCCATTAAGTAGAGTTCTGACTAAAAGTTATACAATCCAGACTGCAGATCTCGAGGCCGAATTCAACAGGATAAACCAAGAGAATCACTTTTTACGCGAGTCGCTGAAAATCATGATTGAGAAATACAACGCATTGCAGAGCCAAATGAATGAGCTTCATTTTCACACCTCATCATCAGAAGGCGGCTCGGTGTCGCCTTCTAGAAAGAGAAAGAGTGTCGAGAGCCATGACACTGCCGGCCAGAACGAAGGGACGCCGCCAACTGTGAATAATGTCAAAGGTGCAGCGGTTAATTCCATGGACCAGATGGAATGCACTTCTGGTGAGAATCAGGAACCATTTAAGAGAATAAGAGAAGATTGCAAACCGAAAATGTCGAAAATATATGTTCGTGCCGATCCATCGGATATGAGCCTGGTAAGGGTTGTTCAATTTTGGTATCTTGTTATATATTGAAATGAGAATTTGTTTTGAGAATTAATGATTTGTTGCTAAATGGCTGCTTATTGTTTAATCTTGGATTTAGATTGTGAAAGATGGATACCAGTGGAGAAAGTATGGCCAGAAAGTAACCAAGGATAATCCTTGCCCAAGAGCCTATTATAGATGCTCTTTCGCCCCAGCATGCTCAGTAAAGAAGAAGGTAATAACAAATGAAAATTTTATTTAAGATCATTGATTTTGTCATTCTTAGTTTTTGGGAATGTATACTGATTCTAAATTTATCATTAATAACCTTGATGTTCATGAGGTTCCTAGTTTTTCTTGAATTGTTTGGAGTTTGCACTTTAAATTTTGTAAAATCTGTCAAAATCAGACAAGTCGAAGTTGCTGAGTTTTTTTTCAAGACTAGTCAAATATTTATGAAATTAATTTTAGCTATTATTGGCATGGTAGGTCTTTGAAAATTTTCAACCATGGAAATGAACCGGGATGCTGTCATTTAAGTAGAATAAAGAAAATAATGTTTCTCATCTAGGATTTTCTGTTTTCTGGTATCTCAGGTACAACGAAGTGCAGAAGACCCATCAATTCTAGTCGCAGCATATGAAGGAGAGCACAACCATGCTCAGCCAGCTCAGCATGAAGGTGTGCCAAACGGTTCGAATTCGAGCAATGGGACCAGCAAAACAACTCCCAAACAAACAACTTTAAATAACAACAATGTTACACTCGACCTTGTCAAACCAGATCAAACAAAGCAAGAAGCTGAGTCGCCGGATCATCTGAGGCACAGTTTGGTTGAGCAGATGGCACTGTCACTGACTAAGGATCCTAGTTTTAAAAATGCGCTGGCAGCCGCTATATCAGGGCAGATATTTCAATTGTCACCACCGAAGTAAAAGAAATTGATTTCAGACAATTTTCCACATTTTGGGATTTTATTAGAATTCAGATTGCCTATGCTCCAATAAATGAGTTCATGTGGAGACATGGGCTTGATTTGGTATATATAGGTTTTAGATAGGATAGAGATATTGAGAAGAAACACGTTATATACACTTGAATGTACCAGTAACAAGGGAGATTTAAAGAAAGGAGGTAGTTATCATGTGCCAGAAAAATCTGAAGAAAAATCAGATTTGCCATATGCTGGACTTTGGAAATCCATTGCAGTTAAGGGACACAATTGGATGTCAATCTCACAATTCAAAGAGAATATAACATTCAATCGGCAATGCTTATTAACAAGTGTGTATTCATCTCGCTGATCAATATTCATATTTTTCTTTCCAAAATGTGTAATTTGGATTTTACAAATCAATGAATTCAAAATTCTTTGGCAACTTATCAGATTAGTTGTTTTTGAACCAGCCGTTGAATAAATTTTATTCTAGGTCAATGTCAGTTAGTAATATCATGCTTATTTTGAATTGAACAAATCATACATGATGTAGCACACCTGAAACTTGTCTAATTAAGTGTATATACATTTGAATTGGCTTCTAAGCAGCACAAACAGGACCAATTCTCTTTCTCAAAATATGATGCAACATCAAATTGTATTTTAATTTTCTTCACAATCGTGCAATGTGGCACAATGATTCAACCTTTATGTCGTTGCAATAATATCATCTAACATGCTATTAACATAGTAACAATCATCCCCATGAAAGGAATTATGAATAAAATCAAGTAACTTATAATGTTATTTTGGGTTGTGATTATTTCTGACTAGGCTTTCGAGTAAATTATACACATGGATAAAATGCGCAATCAGCAAGAAAAGAATTAATTCATCATTTGTCACCCAAAAAAAATTGACAGCTTCCTTCAAACAGAAATGACCAGCGTTTCTGGCTAACTGCCTGCAACTTTTCTTTCATTTTGAATTGAAAATTTTGATTATAGTTGTAGGTTAACTGTCCAATTTGCTTTTTCATATACCTATTCCGAATTTTATCATATTCCTATTCATTACATATATCATAAAACTGTTAGATCAGGACTAGCCTGAAACAACAGAAAAATCAAAATTCAGGCAAGTGGACTAAAATTTTACTGGTCTGAAAACTTTAATAGCAGATCAGTAGTGGTCCAAACTCTCCAAGAAAATTTCAAATAATTACGGAGAAGGGTGTTCTCATATTGATTTTTTTTTCAACAAAACATTTGAAATGAAATTCATTTTAATGAAGCACGCCATTAATAACAACAATTAATGGTGTTATCTTTTTTCAGTTGTTAAAAAATTCAAAGAGAATTATTCCAAAGATAACTCTAGTATCAATGGATCAGTCTGTTTGACAAAAAGGCCGAGAGATTGTATTTTTCTTCGAGTGGCACTGTCATGACAGTAACATTGCCTAATGCTGACATGGATTTCTCCTCCTCTATGAAAAATTCAATCAACAATTCAAATTTGTCAGGTTGATGCAAGTAGTCAATTGTGCGCATCTGATGCATTAAACTTTGAGACCTAAATCTTGATTTTATCTAGGAATTCTAGGTATCTATTAATTAGTATGCGCCCCCGCATTTATAAATGAGTATGACCGGTATTTAGAATACAAGGTGATTGGATTCTAAAATAGCTTAATTTTACCTAGCTGGCGTTTGCTTTGCTGTCTTGTCAAGACCAAATACTACATTTTTTTATGCCAAATTGGTTTCTTTATGTCCAATTATGGTAATAATACTATGTTTATAAGAAACTAAATACCCTTTACATGATGGAAAATGAATATTGAGATTACTTCATAGTGTTATGTCCAATTCAGAGGTGGCAAAACCCGACCCAATCCGAGAAACTCGTCTGACCTTTGAACCCGATCTGATCTGATTTTTTAAAAAGTCAAACTGATTCAATCTGATTTAAACTCGATCTGATCGAGATCAAATGATCTACAATATAATCGAAATCTATTAAAGATCTGAAAAAACACAACATGTAAATTGACCCAACTCGACCCGATCCGACCCTGACCCGACCCAGTCTGACCCAATTTCTTTCAGAAAGTCAAACTGATCCAACTCACCCGACCTGAACTCGAACCCGACCCGACTCGCCCGATTTCACCTCTAGTTCAATTTAGGTCAATATTATATGGTCATTCATTCGGTATATTTATCCAACATGAGTACTCAAATTAAATTGTGTTTATGACAAGCAAAATTTTAGAAAAGACTATTCTATTGTTTTAGAATAGTTTTAGTGTAATCTAACTATTCTTTTGTACAAATTAGAAATGTAAATTGAGTATGGTTTTTATTTTTCTTTCAAATAGCACATGTTTAAAATCGGGTTGATTTGATATCCTCTTACACTTCCACCATTTTAACGTGTTAAGGAAAATTGCTACAAGATATGTACACACATACTGTCTGACAGATCCATTTAATATCTTCAATAATATTGTTATAATATGAATAATTATGATGTTGGTTTGTTACTAGCTATTTTAGTTCAAAATGTATTTAAGTTTGACACAAATTTAATATCACGTAAGCAAGTGTCAGAGGATTTGAAGAAATTAACGGTCTAGAAATATTTCAAATCATTTGACAGTTGTTGATGTAATGATTTCAAAAATTGCACCAATTTGATATGTAATCGGTATAAATGATAAACAAGACATCGATAATTAATCTAATTAATAATGTCCATATTAAAGGATTAATTAATTAATCACCATAATTATTGTTCACCATGAGTTCATAGAGATTTGAATCTATAATTAATCTCATAAAAAGGTCTATAGCTATTCATCTTTTATTCTAGCAAAAGGATGAAACATGAAGAGGAGACGAGGTTTTTGACACTTCTCCTTGGTATACTGTCACAAGATGTTCTATTCTATACCTCTTCTTGCTGATAACAGAGCAGTCAACATAGAAGTTTGGATCATATATTCTTTGTTGAGATGCGAATAGCCGAATACTCAAGTCTTTGCTTAATTAATATGAGGTACAATCTCAGCTCACAGTAGTCAAAGATGAATTTAAAACCCTGGTTTAATATTTGAGATAAATGACCAGAGAAATTACAAGATTCTACTATTTAGTATTTACGGGTGGACTTAGGTTGGTCCTGATTGGATGTATGTGTCATAACTAACCAAGAGGCTTAATTATTAGACAAGAGATATTAATTTTTCGAGATAAGTAGGTAAGTATCCATTTAATTTTTTTTAAATAAGGGAAAACACTTATAAGGCTTCAACCCCACCCTTAAGAAAAACAACAAGTGCTTAAGCACTACACAAATCGTGCGTTTAACAAATTTGTCAATTTTAATAATGACTAGAAAGTTGCTTGCAATTTTGAAATCCGACTTCCACAATGTGATTTTTAAATATTTAAAGCAAATGGAATTGTAATTTAAAAAAATAGTTTTGAAATTCGTCTTTTGAAATGGGATAATTTTGATGATGTAGAAACAAAAATAATGTATATAAATGCATCTTTTATTGTTTATTAAACAACTCAAGACTTACGACGCCACTTTTAACAATACTTGTAAACATATCGATTAATAAAAAAAAAAGACATGAAATTCGATACACAACCAACTTATCATTTCAAACATCTCAACAATTTTCATTTAATTCTTAAATCAATTCAGAAATATATAATTAACATTGTCAATGTATATATAGAGAGAGATGACTACAGAGAAGTGAATTTCTAACTATCTAAAAGATAGTAAAAATTCTAAAAAAATCTAAAAATATGTCATACAACTAAATTTTCATATAAAAATCATTTTAAACGGTTTGATCGACCATTTGAACTTTGAAAACGAAAAATTGATTTGTAGCACATAAATTTTATGTGTTATGTGTAGTATCGTAGCCAAATTCTATGTATATATTTATAACTATACTATATTATAAAGAGCGTATGTATTGGACTCTCTATTGATGTTCTAATATTTTCAAATGATCAAAATACTCATATTATAATTTATTATTGAGATTGATTGATTTTATAAAAGCGATGGTTCATATTTTGGTCCAACTCAGTTATTTTTCTTCATTCCATTTTCTACATTTTATCATATATTTATAGAAGGTATAAAAAAGTTATATATCAAATAAATTAAATCTCGACTATTATTAAGTTTTATTATAAAAAACTACGCAATGTACGAAATTTATTATATTTTATACATTATTTTTGATTATATATTGAATTAATTTTATTTAAAATTTTAAGTGTCTTTATAATTAATTTAGATATAAATTATATCTAATTTAAATATATTATTTATTTATATTTTAATTGATGCTAGATACAATTATTTTAAAAACTAAAAATGCTGCACAGCAAATGAAACTTTTTCTAATTTATTTTTAAGAAACGTAACCCATCTATAAATTGAATAAAACTAACATGTCAAACATAATCAAACAGTCTAATCATATCACCAAAAGTAATCGTCTAATTATTTGAGGCAGATACTACCGTACCGGATAAATAAACCGAATAACCTAAACGGCGGTCCTAGGCTGGCTATTTGATTGGAAGGACCCACGCCCACCTAGCCCCTTAGGAGCGGATCTGAAACTCGTCTACTGAGAGGAAGCTACCCCCTACGGGTTCTTTTCAAAAAAAAAAAAAAAAGGAAGCTACCCGGACGCCGCCAGTGGGACCCACGAGAAAAATCAACTGGACAACTCGTCTACGCACGTGTGGCGTATGGTCTTCTAACACGTCAGCGGTCAAATTTCTGGTACGCCGTTAACTCAACAGTAGAATGGTGAATTTGGTGGTTCACCCTTTTGTTATTTTTTGGGATGGTGTTAGTAGACATTCGTTATACTTCTTTGGGAGTATGCTGATTTTTGTCGTTTACCGTTGATTAACGTGAGACCTGTATATTTTTATAGAAAAAAATAGGATATATGACCGCGACACCGTCTCAATGATTAAGTTCAAATTAGTATAATACTTTAGCATATATACTTGTAATTAATGGAAACAAGAATAATTTTACTTTGGAAGGTGGAACACATTTTACCGCTGATTACCGTGAGGCCTTTATGCAGGCGGCTTAAGTGGGGAAAAAAACATAAATTATTAGTTGTTATTAAAAAATAATTATACCAATAATCATTTTTTTACAACTATGATAAATGGATGACAAAATTAGTCATAATTTAGATGTGTTCATTTTATTTTGAAAAATATAAAGCATATATCAAATTTAATATAGTATAAAAATAAATATTTGATTAACTTACTAGTATTTAATTTTTAAAAACGCAATACCAAAGTTTAAAAAAACATAATTACAATTTTACTTTACTTTTAGATTGATAAATATTTTGGTAGAAAGTCAGCTGTATGGAAAGAAAATTCGGTGTAATCCTTTTCAGCAGAAGTTAGATTAATTCACAACAAATTGTAATTAACATGTTTTTTTAATGAATTTGTAATTGATGTGATTATTTCTTTCGAGGAACTAATCGATGCATTGATGCAACAATTAATTTAATTACTTTTGTTCAGTCACATTATTACTCATTATTCATCAAACAGTACAAGTACTTGATTAGTTGTTAATATAGTAACAAGACTCACAAATTATTCTCGAATATTTTTTATTCATAGCCGGATGTTTCACGAATAATTTATCAATTTAATATATAATATATTTTTTGATCAAAAATATTTTATTTGTGAATTATTTAGAAAATATATTATAATTTATTTTATATAAAATAAATTATTTCCAAATTATATTTATATTATATCTGAATCATAAATTTTTGAACAATTTTAATAAAATAAATTTATTTCCGAATCTCAAATTTTGTACAAGTGACTTGACGCATGAAACCAGTCTTCTACTTCTACCACCTTCGTCCAAGTTCCTTTGTTTTCTCGGTGGAAGGAGATATTTTTCCTTGCACGTGCAACACCCTTATTCCTGGGCCACGTGATTTCTGTAATAAACGAAAGAAAAAAAAAAAGCAAAATAGTGGAAAATTTGTAACGCTGGAGAATTCTTCGGAAGTTTGAAGATTTCTTGAGAGAAAAACAGGAAAAAAAAAAGGGAAAAAAATAAGGAAGCAGTCATATGGAAAAATCAATCTTAATTTAGATGCAGAAATAAAATTTTCATATAAAAGATAGTATGTTTGCATGAATATATTTTCTGAATGTCTAAATTTTAATCACATCATGTCATTTTTATTTCAAAGAGGGAGTAAGTGGGGACCGGATGTTGAAATGATGCAATACTGTTTTTAAACCGATTACTGTAGGTAAAATTACTTGGAACAATTAAACCTTGAGTTTGTCCAATAGATTTTTATCTTGTCCTTTTTGACCAAATAGTTGAAGAAATCTAAGCATGTGCAGATGTCAAATTTTGATCATTGGATTGTAATAATTTATCAAGTTAATCGGTAAATAAAAAAATCATGTCGATTAAATATTTTTATATATTAAAAATAGCAAACAAATGAATTCAAAATAATAAATAATCAAGTTGATGAAAAAAATTTCTCTATGAAATTTCATATTTTAAATCTTTACATAATTATTTGATTATCCACGGTATTAAACAAATCTTTAAAAATATAATCAAACGATTCAAAAGAGATAAAAAAATTAGAAAAAAATTATATTAGCAAAAACTTAACCTAAAAATTTATTATTTTAAAATCCAAAAAATTAGCCAACTCCACTGCAACCGCCCTGCTTTGAGCGTTATATGCCATTGAGAAGCTCGTGGAAATATTTTTTTGTCGTTGATAAATGATCGTTACGTCAGTTCTTCATGATAGTTTAATAAGATATATAGAAATTATTAACTCTTGACAGGAATAAGGTTTCTTCTCCAATCTCCATTAACATAAAAATAAACAAGGATGGTATAACAATGCACATATCAAAATCTTGTATAACACTACAACTGATACATTCTAGTCGATTAAGAGTAAAAAATATATAGTTCTTCTTTCAATCTCATGAAAGGAGTTTGAAATTAAACCGAAATGAATTGAGGTGAGCTCGAAAATTTGGACTGAGATAAAGAGGAAAACATCATCTATTCTAGAACATATACACTCAATATATTATCCGGGTATCAACTGTCAAGGAGCCAGCCAACGAGTCAAATATAGTGTTGGAAAAGAGAATTTCACTTATCCTCTGGACAAAATACATTTCAAATTTTTCAATTCTCATTTCTCATTTCTCATTTCTCAAGTCAATTCAATTTGGTGCATTTTTGTGTCGTTTTGAGGAATTTGATGGTTGCAAAGGTGCTCATAAGGTCAAACATCAGTAGCTGTTGGCAGCCTCTGTCAACCATTAAAAAAAAGGTCCAACATCAGTAAAAATGCAGAGAAAAAGAATTAAGACCCAAAATAAAAGCACTTGCTGAGAATCAACTTGTCAGCCCAGTACGATGAAGCCCAGATGCCGTTGATCCGATTTAAATAGAAAGGGAAAAAAAGGAGGAAAAAATAAAAAGAAGCGTGGTCGGCAGGATTCGAACCTGCGCGGGCACAGCCCACATGATTTCTAGTCATGCCCGATAACCACTCCGGCACGACCACAACTTGTATAAACAAATAACAAATAGTCTAACACTTTCATTCAATTGGGCAAGCAGATATAGAATTTTAATCATTCAGGCAATTATCGGAATATAATAATTTATCGGGTTCAAACACATTAACTAATTGGATACTAAATAAAAAATAATAATTTAATATATATTCTTACGTAATAAAAAACTATTAAAATAATAACATTTTACATATTAAAAATAACAACAAAATAAAGTTCAAACTAATAGATAATCAAATTGATGAATAAAATTTTCCTCTATGGAACTTCTTATCTTGATATCTTTGCATAATTATTTCATTATTCATGATATTAAATATTTTTCTCAATAAAAATAATCAGATAATTCAGAGATAAATTTTTTTTTCCAGAAAGGACAGATTACTAAAAATATTATCTAATAGTAGGGGCCGACACATATTCAAAATTTACAAGAGGTGTCTAAAAAAGATAAAATATTGAAAGGTGAACTTGAAAGTTTGTTTAAATAATGAACAAAATAATGTGAAGTAACTAAATACAACAAATTATGTATTTTTAATTTGATTAATACTAAAGTAAACTGTTTACAATTTCCTTAAGATTATTAATGACAAGCACACTCTTAAATCTTAATTCAAGTGTGCTAATCTTAATTTACGTTGATATATTTTGAATTGAATTCATATAAATTATAAATAATTGACTTACTAACTATTTTCATTTATAACACCTGAATGAGAGAAGTGTAAGATGCTGGTTTACATATTAAATAGTAAACCACTGCAGCCTCTAAACTACTATTTGAACAAAATTTGACTTATACATCAGATTGCTGCTTTTAGGTCCATGGACGACCCTCTTTATTTAATTCGTACACCAGTGAAGTGTTTTTGTTTCCTCTGGCGTCTGTTGAGTCATGCAGCATGCTTCTCAGTTGTAAAAGTTTACCTATACTGCTAAGAACTAAATAATAGACCAACTAAAAACTGTCTCCTCTGTTCTCCCTCAGCAGGCCATGTCAAAAATCATGAAATCATGTAGGGTATGTTTGGCACTAGGGATGACAATTTAGCCCGTTGCTCGGTGGATCCGTCCGAATCCATCTCGGCCCGATGTTAACTGTCTGGTCCGGTCAATGAATGGGTAGGGTCGGGTTGGGCCTTCTACGGACCGGGCAGGGTATGGGTTTGAAGTTAGGTCCACCCGTCCGGTCCGGAGTAATTGTATATATATAATTTATTTATATTTATATTTATATTATATATATTATATATCAATATATTCTAAAAATTATGTAAAATTTTAATATAATACTAATATCATTTAAATTATATTAAATATTTAGTTATGATATTATTATATGAATATAAGAATTAATATTTTTGAAACTTATAAATATGAATAATGTAATTCAATAGATCCCTCGGTACCTTTTTAGTCATATTTTTTAACTCGAAAATCCAATCAATACAAATTATTTTTGTAAAACCATAATAACTATATCTATTATTTTTATATTTTGATCTCTTTTAAAAACAGAACATATAAATCTCAAAAATTAATATTATAAAGGTTTGCCGCTGAAAAATTTTAGACCTCTAAATATTTTTTTAATCATAACTTTGTACTGAAAAATCATATTAATATGAAATAAAATTCTGTAGATTCATAACAATAAAATCTACAAGTTTTATATTTTAAGTTTTTACAAATTCATTATCTAAAATGTTAAAAAAAAATATGTCTCTCAGCCAATTTTAAAAAACTACACTACAGAACGGGTCTGACCGGGTCAGGAAAACTTGGCTCGCAGCGGACGACTGAGATTTTCAGACCCAGAGGTATAGACCGGGCATGATGGGTATGTGATTTTGATGGACGGCCGAACCACGGGATTGACGTTTTACCCGCCTACCCGCCTACCCGGCCCGTTGCCATCTCTATTTGGCACTCAATGGAATAGCAAAAAGTTAAAATATAATTGCTATTCCGACGAATTAATTTGCCAAACGAATTTTATACTAAGTAGAAGAGTGCATAGAGTGCTAATCCTGCATACCGGATTTGCTTCCGTCAAAATAGCGATTACCGTTTGATTATGTTGTATTACATTATTATATTATGATTATGATTATGTTTATGGTTACGATTTATTAGTATTATATTATTATATTATATTATATTATAATTTATTATTATATTAATATTGTGATTATTATTTTTTATCATCACTTATTAATATTATAATATTATTTATTTTACTATTATTTATTATCATTATATTATAATAATATAATTTTAGTATTATATTATTATATTATGAATATAAATATGATTAATTTATTATTATATTATTATAATTATGATTATTTATTATTATGATATTATTATAATTATGATTATTTATTATTATATTATTATAATAATTATTATTTATTATTATGATATTATTATTTTATTATTATATTATTATGATTAATTATTATTATGATATTATTATTATTATGATTATTTATTATTATGATATTATTATTATTATTATTATTATTATTATATTATGATTAATTATTATATTATGATTATTACATTATTATAATTATGATTATTTATTATTATATTATTATATTTTGTTTATGGTTATGTTATTATTATATTATTATATTATGATTATAGTGATGATTATATTATTATTATTACATTATAATTATTATAATAATAATTATTATTATTATTATTATTATTATATTATTATTATTTTATTATATTATTTTAATTATGATTATGATTTTATTATGTTATATTATAATTATATTTTTTTTATTATATTATTATGATTACAACTATGAATATTATTATTTATTATGATTATGATTATAAATTATGATTATTTTATTATTATTATTATTATTATTTTACTATTATTTTTATTATCATCATCATTAGTATTATAATTATTCATATTTTAACTATTATGATTAACAACTGTCAAATGATATTTTTACATCATTTACTTTTGTATCATTTTTTAAAAATATATTATTCTATCACTTTTCCAAAATTATTCCTTTTTTTTAAATTATTCTTTGATTTGACAAAGCCGTAGCGCCTACTTTTATTTGAAAAAAGAAAGAAAGAAACAAGTGACAACACATACGCACACGCACGCTCTCACACACACTAACAAACAATGGCTTTCGTTGAGAAAACCATAGGAGGCGGACAGGAGAGCAAATGCGATGAACCGAAGAGATTATCAGATTTCCTAAGAGAAAGCGACGATGAATTACAATTTGAAAAGTAAATTTCGTGATATGTCTTTCAAATCGGGTTCGGGTTTGAACCGGTTGAGTAGATTCCTGTGGTTTGGTAGGAGAGGAAAGACGAAGAAAGAAGAAGAAAAAAAGAAAGAGAAAATGAAAAAGGGGGACCCGGTACAAGATTTCTCTCCAGAACTTTGCAATCTTTCAGGTACTTTTATTAGCTTAAATTGAAATTCAACCGTAAGTGAGATTTTGCTGTCATTTGTTTCTTTGTCAGCACAAAGAAGATATATTTTGACTTTTCCCCTTACGTGTGCGCTAAATTTTTGTGTTTTAGAATATTGTCGCAGTATAGCGGCCAGAGAAATAATTCAGATAAAGTGAAATCCATGTCCAACAAACCAAACAATAATAAGGAAATTTTAGAAAGAATTGTGCTGGTACTGGCTCTCAGAAAATGTCATTTTACCAGGGAATGTGGTATATCATTATTGAAAGCTTTGCGCAGTTCATAATTCAAGGATACTTGCGTTCTTTCTCCAGTAGGTTAGTAAATGTTAGTTTACAGAAAGAGAACCAGTGACACTTAACAATCATGAGTTATATGGTTATTTTTTAAATTGAGTCTGAAATTCAACTATTACAAATTGCACAGTAACAGAAACTGGCAATACATCACTTACTCTTGGAATGGGAATTGGCTTATTTCTTCTCCTTTTGAAATCTACCTCGGAATACAGTAAAATGGCTGAGTCGCACAAACAGATGAAAACTTTGCTTGAAGAAATTAAAAAAGAATTTGAAAACAAGAGCACAGTTCGCAGCTTTTGTCCCACCACATCTGATTTGTCTTGTGATTTGCACAAAATCTGTGATGAAGTCAGCAAGTGTGAGAAGGGAGACAATCATTGTATTAAAACGGATCAAATGGAAGCTGAGCTTGAAATCGAACTTGATCGAATGAGGTTTAATTTTAGTGAAGCTAGCTCATCACTCGTGCAAGAAGAACAGAGAAATCAGGTTATTTTCGCTTGACCTTTGTCTGATCCTTATTTATCAATGTAATTAGAGAAGTTAACTTCCAATGTATCTCTTATCTCCTTGTCGTTTATGAAACTTAGTTAAACTGCCTCACACTAATATGCACCCCCACCCACTTGGGAAAACACATATTTCTAATATCCCACTTTTCTTAGTATATATGCATATTCACTACCCATTGCAATGACTGTAAAAGTTACAGTTTCTAATTGCACAACAAACACATCATGTGTTGTAAGTAAACTCTGTTCATTGTGCTAAATTTAACTTCTTACAAACTTATTCTTTTCTATACATGGAAGATACCTGACGAGTGGATCCACTTTTGTGAAAAATTAAGCTCTGATTCGGAACAACTTGATGAGACATGGCAAGATGACTGCAGTCAAAATTATGGAGTCTCCCCACGTGAATTGGAGAGGAAATTGCATGAGCTTTTAAATCAGAGACAGCAGGAGAGGATAGAAGAACTCGAATACCAGTTGCTCTCTTTGGAAAGAAAACTACTGGAGAAAGAGAGAGACAAACCAACAGAAGGGCATTGTCATTACTTCACCAAAATGTGAATAAAAAGGAAATGACTTGTATTTTACATTTCTCATTTCTATTTTTGGACATTCAGAATTCTTGTCATGTAAGAAGCATCAAAAGCCAGGCAAATTATTTCCTTCTGGAAGATGGTAAATAAGTTAGACGGCCTATGTAAACTGTAAAAGTTTTTGTTGGGTCATACATGTAACAGTGTAAGGAATGAATGACACAGGTGAATTTTCACATCACTTCTTAAAGTATTCGTCGCATTGGTGCAATTATAGATTTTTTTTTTGGAAGTAAACGAAATTCAGCATTTGAAAAAAAAATCCTAGGAGTCCGTTGGATAATTACTAAATAAAACAAGTATGATTTATATCAGAGGCGGATGTAGGGTTTTGGTCAGAGGAATAATTATTGAATTATAATAATTTATTGGGTCTAAACTCATTAACTAATCGGGTACTAAATAAAAAAATAATAATTTAATACATATGCTTATCTAATAAAAAAATTATTTAAATAATATTTTATATATTAAAATAACAACAAAATAAAGCTCAAAGTAATAGATAATCAAGTTGATGAAAAAAATTTCGTCTACGAAATTTTATATTTTGATATCTTTGCATAATTATTTCATTATACGTGATATTAAATATTTTTTTCTCAATAAAAATAATTAGACAATTTAGAGGAACAAAAAAAAAATTCCGGATCCGAAAGTATTATAAAAAATACTATTTTTTAAAATCCAGATGGAGCGAGATAATGATGACATAGTCTCACTGATTCATTACACCGTAAGACGTTACAAGAGATCTAAAGATACTTCTAACAAATTTCTAATCGTAGTCATTACATTGTATAGCCTAGAATAGTTGATTAATTACATTGACATGTATAGCCTATAAATAGGATTGTACATTTGAGAGTAATAACAAGAAATCATTTTCATCTTCTTCCTTTATCTCTTTCTCTCTTCTCTCAAGCTCACTTGAGCTTTCATGGTATCGATGCTAATTGCCTAACTACGCAAGATCCATTCTTCAACATTCTTCATCAACAATAACCATGTCGACTCCATCTCCGAATGATTCTCTCGACAATACCTTCGCTCGCTACACATCCTACCTATCTCGATCAACTTGTTCATATCAATTCCTCCTTTCATACGAAACTCACAAATTCGAACTTCGACTTGGAAAAATCGATCCAAATTTCATTGTTGAAGGTCACGATCTCGATGCTCATTTACTTCATCCACCGCCAGATCCATCAATTCGAGCAACAAATGGTACTGAGGTACTCAACCCTGCCTATACCTTTTGGAAGCGCCAAGACAAATTGCTCAACGCTTGGATTCGATCTACTCTCTCCGATTCTATTCTCTCTCAAGTTATGGCTACTCGAACTTGTAAGGATCTCAGGCGTGCTCTTGACAATTACTTCACAACCACCTCTCGAGCTCGACTTCAAGTCATCAAGAGTCGCCTTCAATCCATCGCCAAAGGTGAGTCAACTTGCACCGAGTATCTTGATCGGATCGTAAAACTTGCGATGAGCTCACCTTCATAGTTATCCAGCGCGTAAGAGGATCTAGTAACCTATGCAATCAATGGTTTAGGATCCACTTATACATCACTCAAAGATTCAATCTTGACGTCTAGATGTCATTCTACATTTACTCTTTCTATTCTAAGGGGTTTGCTACTTAGTCATGAGTCTATGAGCATCACAAACCCTGAATCTCAGCCAACTGCTTTTTTCACTGGCAAGAACTCCAAGAACAAATACTTCAACCACTCAAAATCTTCTCAATCCTCAAATCCTACCGCTTACAATCAAAGATCCACTACCTCTTCTCAGATCATCTATCCAAACAACGCATTTTTTCTTCTACTGGTTCTCAGATCCCAAATTCTGTTATTCAAGAGGTCATAAATCTGATTTCTGCTGGTAAGGTTAAGATTCCTTGTCAGATTTGTCAGAAAATGGGCCATCCCTCTCGCAAGTGCTACAAGCGGTACAATAAAGATTCTGAGTGGCGATCTCCACCTCAATTCAACACCACCACTTCTGCAACTGCATATAATACCTATATGCCTACCAACTCTACTTCTGATTCAGCCTATGACAGCTGGATACTGGACTCTGGGTCTGATCACCATGTCACCAATGACCCACAGAACCTGAGCTCCTTCTTCTCCTACAAAGGAGCAGATAAACTGCAGATAGGTAATGGCACTGGTCTCTCTATCACTCACATAGGTTCTCAAGTGTTCAAACTCAACAATATCACAATTACACTCAATAATGTTTTGTGTGTTCCATTTTTCAGCTAATTTGATCAGTGTATCTCAGCTACTACATGATAATCCAGCTTTAGCAATTAATTTTCAATCTACTTCTTGTTTTCTTAAGGATCTCCATCAAACAAGTTCCCTCCCACTTCAGGTCGGTAGTTCACATGGTCTTTACAGACTCAAGTTGCTGCCTTCTCCTTCTCAAGCTTTTCATTCTACCGCTTCAAGCATTACAACTCCAATTTGTCATGCTCGCCTTTGTCACCCCTCTACGTCTACTACATTCAAAGTAATCAACTCCAACCACTTACCTTGTGTTCGACTCCCTTTCACTTTCTGTAAACACTGTATTCAGGCCAAGGCTCACACCTTGCCTTTTTCTTCTTCTTCTTCCATCTCTAGTGCTCCTTTGGAGCTTGTTCACAGTGACCTATGGGGTCCTTCTCCTATTACTTCATACAAAGGATATAGATACTACGTTACCTTTATAGATGACTTTTCTCACTTTGTATGGATTTACTTTCTAAAGAATAAGAGTGATGTGTTACATGCTTTTGTTCTATTCAAATCTCAAGCTGAAAATCATTAATACTCATATCAAAACATTAAGAACTCGATGGTGGTGGAGAGTACAAACCCATTACAACCAAATTTCCCGAAATTGTTCATCAAACTTCTTGTCCCCATACTCCTCAAAGAAATGGTGTAAATGAGCGCAAACATCGTCAAATCAGGAATTATCCCTTGCTACAATGTCAAATGCCGCTATTCCAACAAAATATTGGGATGAAATCTTTTGTAATGTCGTTTTCCTTATAAATCGGCTACCTTCAAAAGATAAAATTCCATATAAAGAGTTATTTCATAAAGAAGTTGATTACAACTTTTTAAGGGTACTGGGCTGTTTGTGTTATCCACTAACTAGACCTTACAATCAACACAAACTCGAATTACGAGCAAAGGAGTGTGTTTTTATCAAGCTATGGTATAAACCGTAAAGGATACAAGTGTCTACACCTACCAACTGGTCGTATCTACGTTTCAAGGAATGTCCGTTTCATAGAGGATGAGTACCCTTTTCAACAAGTGAAACCGCCTAGCACTGAAACCGAGTCTTCTTCTTCCACTTCCAATCCTCTGTTTCTACTTAAACATGCAAGAGTTCCAGCATCTTTCCCCGCCTCATTTCAAACCGCCAATGCCGACGGACCGCACCTAAGCCCAATTCCAAAGTTTCCTTCTCCTCGGTACTACTCTGCCCAAGATCCGACTCGACAATCTAAAGATCCGCCCACAATTCAATCTCTCGCTCACCCTTCTCCTTCAGTGTATACACGGAGGAATCCGCTTAAAAAAAGTGTCCCCCCAACGGATCCAAATCCGACAAGCAACGGTCCTATTCTTTCAAACTCATCTTCTTCAGCTGTGCACCCTTCTACTTCTCAGCCTTTACAACAAACATCTTCTGCCCATAACCCATCTTCCTCCACTACACCCAATCCTTTCGAGGGCACTCACACCATGATCACCAGGACCAAGGACAAGACTTATAAAAAGAAAGATTACACAGACTTTGTGTCTTACCATGTTGCAACTGAATCTGACCCCACAACTTTCAATCAGGCCAATAAATTTTCTCAATGGAGAACAGCCATGGCTCATGAACTCACCGCCTTGGCCAATAACAAAACATGGACCTTGGTTCCTCCTCCCGTTGACCAAAAGGTTATTGGGTGCAAATGGGTGTTCAAGACTAAGCGCAAAACCGATGGCTTTCACATTGAAAGGCATAAAGCCCGGCTAGTGGCCAAAGTCTTTAACCAAGTTTGTGGGGTTGACTTTGAAGAAACCTACAAATTCAATAAGGCGCCAACTACCATCGTAATCACAATTTCTTTAGCTCTCCATTTCAATCGGCGCTAAGGCAATTAGATGTTTCTAATGCCTTCTTAAATGGTGATCTCAAAGGTAAACGGTTTTTATGGAACAACCTCCAGTGTTTTATTGATCCAAACCATCCAAACTATGTCTCGTTTACTTCATAAGTCTTTATATGGCCTAAGGCAAGCTCCACGAGCATGGTTTGACAAACTTAGTTCTACACTAACAAATTTTGGGTTTAAATCCTCCATCTATGATCCCTCCATGTTCATAGCTCATCATCAACACCAAATTCTCATCATGTTAGTCTATGTTGATGATATCATAGTAACAGTGGGAGTGACAAAATCCAAGTTGATCAATGTATTAAGCAATTAAACTCTCAATTTTCCATAAGAGATCTCGGTCACCAATTTCTTTTTGGGCATCGAGGCAACTCATAACCAAGTCGGCATTTGCTTAACCCGCACTAAATACTTAACCGACTTATTAAAACGAGTCAACATGATGAATTGTACACTGTTCTATCACCAATGGCCTCTGCACAACAATTTCCAAACATGGTTCTCAACCTTGCAAAGATCCTTTCATGTTTCGAAGTGTACTTGGTGCATTACAAGATGCAACACTCACTCGACCGACATCTCATTCTCTCGTCAACAAATTGTCTCGCCTTCATGCATTCACCAACAAGACCATTGGGTTGCACGCCAAAAGAATACTTCGTTATGTCATTGGTACTTTGGATTTTGGTCTTCAACTTCACAAACAAACGCCTCTCTCCATCAATGCCTTCTCCGATTCGATCAAGGTGTAATTTAGACGATCGTACTTCAACTTCCGGTTTTGCGTCTTCTTGGGACGAATTTGGTTTCATGGAGTTCAAAGAAACAACCAATCGTGGCCAAATCGAGCACGGAAGCCGAATATCGAAGCTTGCGCAAGATGCACTCAGAAATCATGTGGTCGGAGAACTTGCTAAAAGAACTCAAAGTGTCACAACAACACAAATCAGTGTTGTGGTGTGATAACATTGGTGCCACCTTTTTGGCATCCAATTCCCAGTATCAAGCACGTACAAAACACATAGCGATTGATTATCACTTTGTCCGTGAGCGTGTTCAATCACATCAACTGCACATTCGTTATATATGTTCCAGGGATCAATTAGCAGATTGCTTAACTAAAGCTCTTCCACTACCACATTTTGAATTTCTGCGCAACAAGCTAAACGTTCTGAAGGTACGTTCAGCTTGAGGGGCGTATTAACGAGATGACATAGTCTCACGATTCATTACACCGAAAGACGTTACAAGAGATCTAAAGATACTTCTAACAGCTCTAACTGTAGTCATTACATTGTATAGCCTAGAATAGTTGATTAATTACATTGACATGTATAGCCTATAAATAGGATTGTACATTTGAGAGTAATAACAAGAAATCATTTTCATCTTCTTCCTTTATCTGTTTCTCTCTTCTCTCAAGCTCACTTGAGCTTTCAAGCAGCTGCCACCCCTGGACCACATAGTTCCGCCCCTGATCCATACAGCGGTTGAAAACCACATACTGGATTACGCACCATGGATGTTGTCTTTATAGAACTTAAAATAGTTCTTGTCGACAAAATTTTTACTAGTTATCAGAGTTGATATAAGAAAATTTCAATCCCACAAGTTATTAGAGTCTTATTTTCGTCATAATTTTAAAAATAAAGAATTTTATTTACTTATTTAGTATTGCATTACAAGTTATTAGTCGAGAAGAATCTTTTTCAATTCTGAGCACAACTGACGTCAAATAGCTCAAAATCATAAAGTTCACCGGCTAGTACCATTTTTTCTGTCCATTTTTTTCATTTTTGCCCCCGTCATCAAAATTAAATAAAATTCGATCCAGGATGTCATAAAATTAAGCTTTGAACTAGAAAATTGGATTCAATACATTGAAGCAACCGTGTCCAAAAGAATTGTCATTGTAACAGTTGTCGAGTAACCCACCCATATATTAATGAATATCTTTTACGCAACTAATGAATATTCAAAGCAAGAATGCTTTCACGGTACCGTGAAAGTTCAAACACACGGGGCAAATTTTCGAGACATCTGATAGTTTCAGCTTTGCCCCCACAAGTATTCTAGACCTAATGTTACACAAATAACAAAATAAAAAGTACACACATCAGACCATGAAAGTTTATATCTACAACTATTCCATCACCTTTTTTTTATTTCTAACAAAAGAAAAAAAAAGGAACATAGTAGAACACACAACACCAGAAACATAGAACTAGTCATTTGCCACCATCTGGTTATTAGCATCAGCACTGCTATCTATCTTTCTAATTTCAAGTCTTTTATGATGAGGTGCCACATCCAATAGAACTGAGTCATCTTCGCTAAAATCACCTCGTAACACACCAACCGCCACTTCATTCTCGACCATTTGTTGGATCACCCTCTTAACGGGTCGAGCCCCAAAGTTGGGATCAAACCCGAGAGCACCCAGTAACACTACTGCTTCACTAGTGTAGTGAGGTGGATTTTCTTCTGCCTCAATCTATCTCTCACCCGATTCAGCTACAGACAAATTCAACAAATGTGGTCTTGTTAAGAGTTTTTTTTTTTGTTATGTAGTATGAATCCAGTAGCTGCAACAATCAGGATAGTATTTTTCTTCATTCCTTAACATTTTGTAATTATAGTCCTTAACTACAAAGAACTTGCCATTCAAAAAGAGCATCCCTGCAGCTGTGCTCCTTGAAAGTTCAAGAAATGAAGAGAATTTTGAACTCTATAGGGATCACGTTGAACAATAATTAGGAATCATCAGATAGGAAAAATAGAAAAAGCAAGTCACTCTAGTAAACTATTCATAATCAAGATCCCAATTTGATTCCCTCATCTTTTGTGTCAGCCTAGCCTTGTCTCCTAAAAAGACCAAGAAGCAGCCAAACACTAACAACCAATAAAATAATCTAGCAATAAATTTTAAATGCTAGGAATAAATAATATACTATGCTAGTGATAGATAAATAATTGATAAGTCAATGAAGAACACTAGTGATAAGTCAGTGAAGAACACGTACATTCTTGCTCCCACGCACTACAACCTACTACATAATTTAAATGTACATATTATGACTAAATAATTTACAAGGTCAATCATAACTCTAGGCCATGTTTGATAAAGGTATCACCACCCTTGTTTGAAAGAAGAGTTCTCCTTATCCTTCCATTGTATCTCTTAACCAAACATGGTTTTATATACTGACAATAGAAATATCATACTTATTCTAATTTTTTTTATTAACCTGGATATGATAAAAAAATTACCTGTAACTCCACAATTTGATTGATCTCTTTCACATCCAATGGCTGGAAAACAATATATTCATCAATTCGATTCATAAACTCTGGCCTAAAAGTCTGTCTTGCCAAATCAACCACCTGCTTCTTCATAATTTCATACACAGCCTCCTTCGTATCCTCAGTATTTCTCAGTGTATCCAAAATTAAACTAGACCCAATATTTGAAGTCATGATGATAACACAGTTGGTGAAACTGACTGTACGGCCCAATGAATCAGTTATTCTACCATCATCTAACAATTGCAACAAAATATTAAACACATCATGGTGCGCCTTTTCAAGCTCATCAAATAAGACAACTGAGTAAGGACGTCTTCTGACTGCTTCTGTTAACTGCCCTCCTTCCTCATACCCAACATAGCCTGGTGGGGCTCCCACTAAACGTGACACAGCGTGCTTCTCCATGTACTCACTCATGTCAATCCTTATGAGAGCGTTTTCAGTATCGAAAAGGAACGAGGCCAAGGCCTTAGCAAGCTCAGTTTTGCCAACACCAGTTGGCCCCATAAACATGAAACTTGCAATTGGACGGTTAGGATCAGAGAGGCCAGCTCTCGATCTTCTGATTGCATTCGCAATTGATTTGACAGCCAAATCTTGACCGATAACTTGCTTGTGGAGCACATCCTCCAGCAAAAGAAGCTTTTCACGTTCAGATTGTTGGAGATTTGAAACAGGGATGCCAGTCCATTTGCTGACTATCTCAGCTATGTCAAGGTCAGTTACTTCTTCTCGGAGCATTGATTTTCCTGATTTCTGGAACTCCTCAAGATTTTTCTCAGCTTCCTCCAGCTGTCTTTGAAGGGATAGTAAAGTGCCATATTTGAGCTCAGCAGCTCGGCTTAGGTCATACTCTCGCTCTGCTGCTTCAATTTCCAGGTTGACTCGGTCAATCTATCAAAATTAGATTCTCCCAAGGCATTATAAAAACTATTATTTAACATAGTTCTGATTCTTTAATTGAGTTGCTCTGCGTAAATAGGAGGAAACACATAAATAGTCCCATAAGTAACATTGATATCTTCATCCATACAATTTGGAAGTCCAATCAATTCATATATGGTCCAAAACAGTAAGCTTTAGACTTGTCACTATCTCTCACTGAAAAAAAAATAATAATATAGAAAGCAAATCATTGTAACTCAAAACAATGTACAATGCAAATTATCTACCTTCAACCCACGTACATGAGAATTAACTAACACTATGCCAAAGAAAAGGGTACAGGTACTAACCTCCTCCTTGATGGATCGGATTCGGGTCATGAGCGACTTCTCAAGCTCCCAATACTCTGAAAGGTCCTTTTGTTTTTCTTTCAGATATGCCAACTCAGATTCAACTTTTTCAAGACGTTCTTTTGAGGCCTTATCAGTCTCATTCTTCAACGAGAGCTTCTCCATTTCTAGCTTGAGAATTGATCTGTCAATCTCATCAAGCTCGATTGGTTTCGAAGTTATCTCCATCTTCAGCTTAGCGGCAGCTTCATCCACAAGATCAATAGCTACAAGACAAAAATTGAATTCCAAAATGCAAAAGATTTCAAAATCATCACCTTGGCTGCATGAAATCAACACCAGTATATAAGCTGATCAATTATGAACAAACATAAAAGTATAAAATAAAAAGAATAACGAACAAAAAGAAAAAAAAAGAAAACAGCCAAGTAAGAATCAGTTTTTCCATTAAGCTAGAAACATACCTTTGTCAGGCAGGAACCGATCTGTTATGTATCGAGCTGATAGTACTGCAGCAGCAACAAGCGCACCATCTGATATCTTAACCCCATGGTGCAATTCATACCTTTCACGCAAACCACGTAAAATAGAAATGGCATCTTCAACAGATGGTTGGCCACAATACACTTGCTGGAACCGTCGCTCTAAAGCTGCATCCTTCTCGATGTACTTGCGGTACTCATTAAGAGTGGTTGCACCAATGCACCTTAACTCACCTCGGCCAAGCATTGGCTTCAGCAAGTTGCTTGCATCCATTGCGCCGCCAGCCGCTCCTGTTATGCATTCAATTAATTAATTTGGCTGGGTAAAGCAATTTAAAAGCTGATAAAAAGAGTTAAGTCGAAGTCTTGAATTCTGAAGAAAACTGACTGCCTTTTAATTGCAGTAATTACCCTGAGCAGGATGGCACAATTTTCCCTATAGTTATGAGTTTTACTTGAGCCCTGTTATACCTCAACAAATCCCCAACGGCTCATTTCAGCTCAAAATTCCTTTATCCAAATCACCCTCAACTCGGAGAGTGGAATATGACCAAAAAACATACCATAAAAAGTGAAAACATGGACAAATCCATACTGGCCAATGGGATCCCAGTAGTGTACTGACAATATACATGGTAACACAATGAACTGTTAGCAAAGATAGTATTTAGGTTTTGGATTTTGAATGACTGAATTGAATTCTGTTAGCAAAGACAAGATCTGGGTTTTGAATGATTTAATTGAATTTTATTCTTCTCAAGTTACATATTTATACTAGAGGATTACAAGAGATATGGAAAGTAATAATGCAAAAAATCAGGAAAATAATCAATACAAAATCCTACAAATTTCCCTAGATTAAATGCTATATATTCTAACACTCTCCCTCAAACTAAGAATGCCAACGAAGATTGCATTCAAAGTTTGGAGATGAACTGATCTAAACGATGAAGGAAGTGATTGCAGATGATCAAAGGTCGTGGATTCATAATGACTCAAGTCATTGGGTTCAGATGATCCGAAGGTCCAGATTTCAAATAACCCGAAAATTCAGATTCCAGATGACCCGAAGGTCCAAATTCTAGATGACCCGAGGTCCATATTTCAGATGACCGAAGGTCCAAATTCAGATAACCCGAAGGTCCAGATTCAGATGACCCGAAGGTCCAAATTTCAGAAGTTGATCAAACATGTGTGCGGCACTGAGTGGGGATGGTAAATAGTGACGGTGGTTGGACAGAGCTTGCGGCAGTGACAACGTTGCGATGATTGGGCGAAGCAAAAGCAGTTCGCCAAGCAGAGAAGGGGCTAGAACAGAATCGCGACAAAACCGTGAACCGAAGGGAGCAATAGGGAACAGGTTTGGTGGCGAAGTAGAGCTAGATAGTGAACCGAAGGGAGCAATGGGGAATAGGTCTGGCGGCAGAGCAGAGCCATACAATAGAGATGATCGAATCCTACTGTTAACACCCTCCCTCAAACTGAAGACGTCTCGGTAGAGTATATCTTTAGTTTGAAAACAAATGACACGGCCTCGAGGAAGACAGATGAGAGTCGCTGCCATAGAGATTTCAACTGACACAGTCTCAAAAAATAGATAAGGATTGCTGCCATGAAGGTAACAGATGACACAACCTCGAAGAAGACGGATGAGAACTGCTATCATAGAGATTTCAGATGACGCAACCTCGAGAAACAGATGAGGACATTGTCATGGATGCAACAGATGACTCAGTAAATTGGGCAGAAACAGTTCGGGTAGAGCAGAAAAGCGAATCTAGGCAGAAAATACTTAGCAAATCGAGCAGATAGTCGGATCGGGTAGCAGTTCAGGCAAAAATCCTCTTTTCTCACCAAATTACCCTACTCAACCCACAAAGTAAATGAATGGAGCCACTGGTCTTTGCGCGGTGCAGAGAAGAGAAATAAAGTCTACTTTGGTCTTTACGCGGTCCACAAAGCAAAAGAAAATAAGAGACCAAACCTCTCGTCTATTATCGCGACTGAGAGAATCGATTTGAGAAGAGCTCGATCTCTCAGGCAACACCAAAGGGTTGGAGGCACGTCGCAATTCACGGATCAGATGCACAGATCGGACTCATACAGGAGCAGCAGTCTCACAACGGAGCAACATACGCCGACAACACACACCGACAGAAAAAGAGACGGAGTGCAGCAACAAGGTCAAAACTGGTCCCGACAACGGAACCAAACTTGCACAGGAGCAAAACAAATTCTTCTCTTTCTCTTTAGACTAAGATCTCTTCAAGTCTTTTCTTCAGATGTCTTCAAATAAAACCGAGTCAGCAAACAGACTCGATCTGTCTCTTCAAATGAAACCGAATCAGAAGTGAGCCAGCTCGTAGAGAGAAAATGGGACCCTAGCCCAGCTCACAAATCACGCAGAGAGAGCGAAATTCGCCTCTCCATTGTATGATTGAGAAGCAACAGGATCCTCTCTCGATCTCGCACAGAGAGAAACAACAGGATCGCGCACAGAGAGAAGCGACCGAAGTTCACAGATCTACTCCACTGCACGGATTGCCATATGCAGCTTACAGAGGCAATTCACAGAAGCAATTTGAGAAGATGCTCACAGATCGGACATGAGCAACAGAAGCAACAGATGCTGACAAAGAGAGAGACCAAGAGCAGACAGAGGGTCACCGAACAGAGAGAAACAACAGGATCGCGCACAGAGAGAAGCGACCGAAGTTCACAGATCTACTCCACTGCACGGATCGCCATATGCAGCTTACAGAGGCAGTTCACAGAAGCGATTTGAGAAGATGCTCACAGATCGGACATGAGCAATAGAAGCAACAGATGCTGACAAAGAGAGAGACCAAGAGCAGACAAAGGGTCACCGAACAGAGAGACGGATCTGGGAGCTGAACAGATGGCAGCGCGAGCAGCCAGAGATCAACGCGAGCAAACAGAAGACGGCTCTGGCAACTTTGCCAAGTACGATACAGTGTCAAATATGGCGACTCTGATGAGCAGAAGGCACATTAGCGGAGCAAGTGTGGGTCTATGATGGCGGAGTCGGGGGTTTGGAGACAAAAAAGGAACTCGAGATCGGGAAGGAATAGGGCCAGAGCTTCAATACCGGTGAACAGTAGCGATGCTACAATAAATGGGTAGATCAACAGTGTAGTTGCTACAGTAACGCCAACGGAGCTGCAGCACCGCCGGCTAGGGTTTTTAAGGCTTTGATACCATGTTAGCAAAGATAGTATTTAGGTTTTGGATTTTGAATGACTGAATTGAATTCTATTCTTCTCAAATTACATATTTATACTAGAGGATTACAAGAGATTAGGAAAGTAATAATGCAGAAAATCAGAAAGTAATCAATACAAAATCCTACAAATTCTCTAGATTAAATACTATATATTCTAACATGAACAAACCTGCACCAACAACAGTATGTAATTCATCAATGAACAAAATGAACTGCCCATTGGAGGAAGTCACTTCTTTTAACACTGCTTTCAGTCTTTCCTCAAAATCACCCCGAAACTTGGCTCCAGCAAGTAAAGCACCCATATCTAGTGATATTAGCTGTGCACATCACTGAATTCGTTATGTTTGCCAAAAGAAATTAGATGCAGAACGGATGTACAACCAAAAAACAAAGGAATAAATAAAAAATACCTTCCTGTTTTGCAAAGGTTCCGGAACATCACCTCGGACTATTCTTTGAGCAAGCCTGAAATTCAAATGTACAAGCATTTAAAAAAGCAAATTCCTCTACTGAGACAAAAGAAGCTTCAACAATAAAAAAAAACAAATTAAACAAATTCTATAAAGTACTTTTAAGTCTTTCCTTCTATTTCCTTTCTTTATTGATCTTTTTATTCTAATTAATTTTCTATTGGTCACCACAAGAGAGAGATGATGTGTGTTCATGTGGTTGGGGGACAATTATTGGAAGGTGCTGCTGGAATTAGATGCTTATGCATTACCACATTAGTTAAGAGAAGTTGTAAAAAAAAAAATCTATCATGAGCCTTGCATTGTGCTCTGTCACATAATTATAGACATTTCATACTAAACAAGTAATGGCAATACCCTTCTACAATTGCTGTTTTTCCAACACCAGGCTCGCCAATAATGACAGGATTATTTTTGGTTCTCCTGCAAAGTATTTGAATGCAACGCCTTATCTCATCATCCCGACCTATAACAGGGTCCAATTTGCCTCGCCTTGCTTGCTCTGTCAGGTCAATTCCATACTTCTCCAGCGCCTGATATTTCCCTTCAGGATCTATCAAATGACAAGTAAATGGAGATTACTGCTACCATAATATGGGCTTAGTGTTATCCTCTTTTATTCAAAACAGGTATTTTGAGTCGTGGATATTAATAGTTGAAAAAAAATACAAACAAAAATTGAAGGCATTAATAAGACTTGCAAGTTGTTATTTGGAGCAGAATAATGTTGTTTATTCATGCAGAGGAAGAGGTAAAAAAGTTATCTGTGGTCATCAAATTCAAATGACAGCCATGAAAATTTTCTATAGATTAAGTATACGGGCATGATTTCATAACATCTAAGAATGATGTTCTCCATTACCTTGAATGTCCTTCTTGCATGTGTTTGCTTACAAAAAAAACACACTTTATGAATATAAAAACCAACCAGCAAACTATAAATGCATGTGCATTCCTATGACCACTAACAAACAAAAGATATGAGCCATACTCTGATCAGTGACTCGTTGATTTCCTCTAACAGCTTTGACAGCTTCCTTCAACTTGTTCTCATCTAATTGGAGGTCCTTCAACAATTGTTGCCCAAATCTTTTGTCAGAAGTAAAAGCTAGAAGAAAGTGTTCAACTGACACAAAATCATCATTGAACTCCTTTTTGTACTTCTTTGCATTGTCAAAAATTGACACCAAACTCGGCCCCACTATAGGTCCACTAGTGTCCCCAGACACCTGAAAATAAGTAAAACATGAATAAAAAATAAAATAAATTATAATAATTTCCCAATGAGAACTGACTGATGTACACCATGGCATGTATCAGTTGGATGAGGTAAAATGTTTACCGACCAGAATACTGGCAGGACACATTGAAATTTTTTGTTGCTTCTTCTGTCCCCTTCCTCTTCCTCTTCTTTTTCTATTAAAAATTGTTCTCCTGTTGCTGACTTTTTTTTTCATTTTCTAATTTTAATGGATAACTTCTTTTATCTTCCCAACCAGACAATCAAAAGACAACATTGAATGCAATATATAAAAGTAACTTATGGTTCTGTTTTGAGATCTGTTAGAGCTCGTACATCCTTTAATTTCAACAGTTGTCTGGTTTACGGTTCTACTTCCTACACATTAATGTTTTGATCAATCTATTCAGGAAAAGCAACTTGGGAATATTTTCCATCATAAATCTTCTATAGAAATTAAAAATAAATGCCAGCACAGGATGTGAAATCAAAGTACAATGCATACCTTAGGTTGCTTATAGATGAAATCATCTGTTGCTTGTAACACTGACGTGTTGTCAACTCCAGCCTTGGCAAAAATTCTTCGAGCCAAACCATCTTTCTGTTCTAGAAGGGCTTTCATTAAGTGCTCAGACTGTACCACCTGCTGTTTGCTGATCCTTGCTGCCTCAATTGCACCAGCAATACCCTCCCATGCCATCTCAGTAAAGTCTGACGGTGTGATCTGGAATGTCAGCAGATATTTATTCAATTTCAGAAATAAGAACAATATCCCACATTTTATACCAATTTCATGTGTATCACTCCAAATTAATCAAATACCACCTCATCCTGCACTAACAAAACGCAACTATGAGCAAACAGGCACTAAGTTCCAGATGAGTATATACGAAATTTCTCCTAACAGCAGACAAAAACATGAAAATGTAATGCTATTCATTGGTAAACACGGAATTATTCCATGAAAAAAAGAGAAGGCTGCGTTTATACAGACCTGGGTAGAGGCGCCATAGCTATAGTGGGAGGGATTAGTGGCATGGAAATGACGAGTGAAGAGAAGTGTGTTTCCTCTCAAAGCATCTCGTACTTGCAAATGAGTTTGCACAGCAGAGGAAAAGGAGGAGAAGATGGCACTTTCACGGAGAGGATGAACAGTGGCCGAGGAAAGAGCTCGAAGTGGGTGATGGTGAACCGCTCCGCCTCGGCGCGCCGCCGCTACGTAGGCGTAGGCTGAGCTTGCAAGCCGCTTCGCAGTGGCCGAAGGAGCCATTGAAAGATACGGGGGAGGGAGAGCTGTCTACTGTCTAGGACTTGGAACAGAGAGGTGGATCAGTGTGAATTGGGCAGAAAATTGTGAGAAGTGTTTGGGTTTGGACTTTGGAGTCGAGTAGACCGTAGAAGAAGGGGAGGAGGACGATTTTGCAAATGTAATTCTCGGAAAAATGGGAAGGTTTAGTTTACAAAGTATCTTTTTAGTTTTTTTTTACAGCTCTCTCCTTTTATTATGCCAGCGGAGATTTGAACCATGACCTTTTAGCTATTTAAAGCCATTTACAATTACCCTTGCATATTGATCTGGATTGTTGTAAATTGTGATATGAAAATTACCACGACTCAATATAAAATTTAAGTCTGATTTAAAATGCAAATTACCATGACCCAATATATCGTTAAATTAAAAAAGTCTGCTTTAAAATGGAAAACAAAAATAAACTAAATTCACAACAAATAAATTATTGCACTTAATTTCATCACACCTATAAGTAAAGTTTTCATTATCATTATCATTTTTATCTATTTTTAATTTAATTTATTTTATTATTTATTTATTATTACTATTATTCATCATCATCATTATTATCATTGATACTTAATATCTTTGATCTTATACTTTCAGATTGGATTTTATTTCTAGTCTACCTTAATTTATTTGAGATTAAAAACTTTATTGTTGTTGTTGTATAAGTAAAGTTTTCACGTAGAAAATATATTTTAAGGTCAGGGAAATAAATGCACTAAAAATCTCACGTTTAGATGAAGCATATCCAGTCTTGCAACAAAATTATCTACAAAATGAACGCTTGAGTTTGAATCAACAAGAGTTTTAAGATGACAACAAAAAAAATTCCTATATGCATGCTACAAAATATTTGTGTGTTAACGACTTAATGTTCTTGAAATACAATAGTAGCATCAGATTCATACTTGGGTCATGAATCCTGATGGCATTCAATTCAAATATGAACTTTGGGGAGGGTATAGATACAAAGTTTTCTTGAAAAGGAAAGAATAATGTGGAAGCTAGGAGAATGTTCTGAACATCGTTTGCTATTTCTTTGGGCCTGCACAAGGCACCTGCAACGGCACTTTTATTCACAGACTACAAGGCCCATAACATATGATGGCCATTTTGCAAATGTAAAAGGACTTGAAAATTTGGACTGAGCTAAAAATTGAACAAAAGGTCCGGTCCGTTTGCAACTTGGAAACTCATCCTGACGCACGGCACAAGCTGCACACGTCCTTTAAAATTGATGAAATAGAGATCTCGACGCAAATTAAACGACGCTCACGCCGCGCTGCACGGTGACACACGACGTCAGATGATGCAAATCCTCTGGACTATTGGCAGAGCTCCGGACGAAATTTTAAGAGGGGGCCAAATACTTGCGCTAAAGAATTATCTATTTTGAATTAAAAAGGGGGCCGGTGATAAGAAATTAAACAATAATCTATTAATTAGCACCTACTATATATTGCAAAGTAAAGATTCATTTTTACATAGCATTGAGATTTCATATTTTAACGGTTCAAATGGTCGATCTAAATTGCTTAATATTTTTTATGTTAAAATCTTATGAAATATTAAATTTCATGATTTTGAGATTTTTAACTATTTTTTAAATTATTTTTAAAAATAATCTTATTTTATATAAGAAAATTATCTATTTCGGGGCTGTTTTTGAACCGTTGGGATATGAAATCGCAATGCAAACTAAAAACAGATTTTTACTTTGCAAAGTACCGTATTCTATTCATATATATAGCATAACTACAAAAAATGAATATTATTTTAGAAGTTTTAAAAAAAAAATTGCTTGTATTTTACTAAATTTTGAAACTTAAGTCTAGATCCATACATGGGCCTGCCCCTTAATAGATCTATCCAAGTGCAAGTAAACCATTTTGCAATGACTGTATAGATCTAAGAATCTAAGACTGTCTTCATTTACTTCTGTTTTTTGTTTTCTTCTTTCTGTAAGAGAATTTCATGATGTGTACTTCAGCAAATGTTAGTTATTCACCGCAGAAAAATAGGAAAAATTCGTCCATCTGTTCTCACTTAAACAAAGAAAAATATCTAGAGAATTTGAACCCGTCCTTTAAATAATAATTAAGTGCTTGTCCGATTTCGATTATCCGTAAATTTATAGAATTGATATAAATTTAATAATCAGTCAAATATTGATGGAGCTGATCACTTCATGCATGCATATGAATTATGTATTTCATTTGATGTCCATTGACGCATGTATAGGTAAGTGATATTGTGCACAATATTACCTTCAAAAAAAACAAAAGGTGTTATGAAGGGGTTTACTTTTATATTGTGCACAACGCGTGGGATGTCGCTCAAAACTCAAATGTGAGTTCTTTGTGCACAACATAAACAATCTTTTTCAAATTTTCATAATCACACAGTTGTACAAACAGCTACTTAAGTTTTTCAAATAAAAAAATGACATTCCAAATATATTTTTTTCTTTTAGTAGATGAAAATAGTATTTTGTTTTCATGTTAAATTAAAGCTAAAAGTGATTTTCTTGCTTCATTATTGGAAAAAGGTAAATATATTAATATTTTTCCCATCAAACTGATTATATACATAATAAAACTTGATTTTGTGCAAGTTTCACACTACAATAGAAAAAACATTAGACAACACACAATTAACAACGGTTGTAGGTTGGGAGTGTAAATGGAACAAATATGGATGAAAAATGATTTTACTGTATCCACATCAATTATAATTTTTTGGATATGAATTCAGATACGGATAGTTTGGATACGATACGAATCGGATATTCGATGGATATCGGACGAATATAAATATAAATATTGATATATTTTCGGATATTAATTGCATACTATTTTTTGATAGAATCATTAATTATGAAAATTAAATATTAATTATAAAAGCCAAATACTAATAGTCACTATATTAATATTTAAATTATATCGATGAATTATTTTTTATTTTTGGAGTTTCATAAGTATTTATTTTATATTTCTAAGATAAGTAATAGTTAAAATAATGAATCATTGCATATGAAATAAGGTTACTTTAAAATAGAAAATTTGTATATCATATGAGATTTTGATATAAAGAATTTATTGAGTCATATAAAATAAAATTCGGAGATGATTATATATATTTTTGGGTTAGGAGGGTTTAATGCTGGAGTATGTTAATTTTACTAATTTGATGTATATATTTGATGGAACTTCAAACAATATTAAAAGTTAGAATGAAAAATACTTTATATAAAGGGGAGTGATAATGGGTTATTTTGACAATGAACTTGTAAATAAATACTAAAAAATATTAAATATAAAAAATATAGATATATTCTTTTATTTAAAGTGATAGTGTTTAACATGCAGCTTCATTATCATCCGAAAGTCCATGATTCATGAAAAACCATCAATATTTTATATAATTTGTAACGGTTCCAATTTAACGATTTTTGATGGACTATCAAACGATAATGAAATCACATGAAATTTGAAACATTATCAATCTATAAATAAAAATTACATCTATGAATATTTTTCTATTTTTATTATTTTCATATATTTATTTAAAAGTCCACTATCAAGATTGCCAAAATATGGATCCCTCCCTAATATAAATATATTACAAATTGTATATTTTGGCGACATCTTTCTCTAAGAAACTGTATATTTTCACAGGTTAATATATATATAGAGAGAGAGAGGTGATAATATGCTTTATAAAGCATAAAATATTTCGTATTTCACGCTTATAACTCATATTTTAAAATTTAAATGGACGATCCAAACCGTTAAATATAATCTTCATATCAATATCTCCTTGGTGATCAAATTTTATATTTTTTTTAGAATTTTTTGTTATTTATTTAAAAGGGTAGAAAATCGTTGATATTGAATGGTTCAGATGACGTCATATCAATGAATTTTATAGCCCTTCAAAAAATAGTAAAAAATTCCAAAAAATATAAAATTTGATCACCAAGGAGATTTTTATATGAAGATCATATTTAACGATTTGGATCGTCCATTTGAATTTTAAAACATGAAATATAAGCGTGAAGTACAAAATATTTTATGTTTTATAAAGCACATTAGCGCGCATATATATATATATATATAAGATCCAACCCGTACTTAATCAAATAAAACATAAATTATATTAATTAATAACTTTTAACATATGGATCGCGTCAGACCAGTAGCACGCTAACGCATCTCCAGCCAATGGCAACAGACGCACTACTGCTATGTCAGCATCACTCCTCAAGGACCAGTACTGTACGGCTATAGTGGGGGCGTTTTTTTGGTTCATTTCTATTGTCATGGAACTTATGAATTGTGAATCTGGTGTGATGATGTGCAAGTTGGGGAGTTGGTCCTATCTCCTATTATGTAGGTTTCAATTATATGGTCACATTAAATGTGTTCATTAGTTGTAAATAATCATATTATTTCTTTATACTGTTCGGGGTACTCTCCCTTATTCTATCCGTTTTTTTATCGCATTAATTTTAATATTAAAATTGATATCCACTCGAACTCTCTATTGATCCATGATTATATACCATCTAACAAGGGCAACCCAAAAAAATGTTTTTTTTTGTGAGATTTGAATTCATAATTTGTTTGAGACTATTTTAGTTAATTACTGCTTGAGTGGATTCCGTAAAATTTATTCGTTGTCATCATTATCATAGATTTTTTTTTTTTGAGAAAAACATTATCGTAGATTTTTGACTGTCAGATGTGATTTATACGTTCCGACTTATATTCAAGAGATATATTATTTGAGTGGGGTCCGCTCTTTTCATTGCTGCCATAAAAAAGTTATGGTAGCGGATATGTTTTTCTACTTCGAGTTATTACGCCATTTGCAGAACCAAAAATTGTTGTATTTCAACAGTACTAATTTGCAATAATTTATGACAAGAGGTTGTACTAAATTGTCGATCTTGTCTGTTTCTACTTCAAAAATTGAAAAGAAAGCACCCATTACATCAAAAACACGGATTGCATTTTTTTTCCAATTAAAAATTTTGTAACAATTCTAAAAAAAAATGTATCGATAATTTAATGACTTCTGTAAAAAAAAATCAATGAGATAAATGAACTCTGATAAGGCATAGGATGTGATATTAAAGGTCAAAAAAATGCAAAAAAAAATAAAGAATCTAAGGTAGAAATGTATAAACCGATTTGTGGCTTAGTGTTCAAATGTAATGGCAGCGGAATACAATTCAATACGATTCAATTCTCACAAGAATATAGCAATCAAAGAAATATGAGAATAAAAAAGAAAATAACAAACAAGAATACAAGATGTAATGGAGTTCGGCTTAAAAATGTCTACGTCTCCGAGATTCTCAACCTCTAACAATTGAGGTTGAGCCGATACACTAAAAATAGATTTACACTTGTAGAACTTGATCTCTCACATTAAAATGGGCTGCCAAGCCTATCGGTAAGTAGAGTGACAACACACTCAAAAACAAAAAGTGAGTGACAACACACTCAAAAAGGTGAGCACTACTGCTCAAAAAGGGTGAGCACTACAACTCAAGAAAATCTTTACAAGAAGATCACGAAGGATCAAGTTGGGAGAATAGAGATAAGCTAGATTGAGTTTAAACAATAATTTGGCTAATTGAGTGTATCAATCTCTTGAATTATCTCTCTCAATTTGTATATGGCTAGTAAGCTCTCTGGAGTAATTATTTTACTAGATGGATCATATATACTTTACAGTGAAAGAGGTGATCTTTTTAAAATAGATTTTCTGAAACAACTGAAGAAACTATTTGTCGGTCTAAACCGTTATAACGGTTTAGAAAGAATAGCCGTTGGATCAATTGAACTGAATCGTTATACGTTTCATAAATCGTTGTAACGATTACTGAATCGTTACATAACGATACGCTCTGATTTCTTTGAGAATTTTCTGTCTTATAATATTTTTGAGTATTGAGAAAAACCGTTATAACGATTCACTGGGCAGAAATATTTTTCTTTGTTGTTTAAGCTCAATTTATCTTGACCGATTCAACCCAGATTGAGTCTAACTAAATCTAAACCTAATATAGTCTTAATCAAGCTCTTGTATCCCATTAGTCTTGGTTCTTGTGCACTAATCCGTATGTTAATCCCTGCACAAAACTCAAACAAGATAAATTGTAAAATTCAAAATTATTTTGTAAATCGACAAATCAAAGAAAATGTTTAATATAACAAACTCCATCTAAGCCCCATCACCGAATTTATAAGAAAACATATGTGGTGTGTACAGTATACTGTTAAAAAAATAGATGCATGCCAAACAGTCAATAATCGCATTTGGAGCTAAAATGAAGCGAATATTGAACTTGAAAATAGTCAAATTATATCTAAGCACAACACCATAAAATCAGTATTTTTAAGGATCTGTTCGGTCAGTTACGGTTTCTATAAAGAAAAAAAATCACTCAGACCAAATTATTCTGAGTGGGGATCCATTTATCTATTGACAATGGGTTATTTTGACAACCTTGACGATGAACCTTTAAATAAATAAATAAAATCTTAAAAATAAAAAAAAATTATAGATGTATTCTTCTACCTTTATATTGATAGTCATTCAAATTTCATATAATTTTATTATCATTGATAGTCCATCAAAGACCGTTAAATTAGAACCGTTGCAAATTGACATGAAAATTTAATGGTCTTTGATGGATCATCAAACGATAATGAAATTGTATTAAATTTGAATTACCATCAATCTAAAAGTAGAAGAATACATTTATAAATTTTTTTATTTTTAATTTTTTTTTATATTTATTTAGAAATCCATTATCAAGATTATCAAAATAACTCATTATCAAGGTTATCAAAATAATCCATTATCAACCGATCCCTTCTCAATTATTTTTCCCACACATATAATAACTTTTAGTTCAATTCTCAGTCTCATTTTCGTTTCTTTCATTCCCTCTGCCGAACTGGCCATAGTGGTTGATTAAAGAATTTGCGTGTCCCCTGTGGAATGCAAAGGACCAAAATTCAGAAACTTTTTGAGTGCTGACGTTCTATTTGGATATAGAAAAACCCACCGGTCGTTAAATGGCCTCTAGGCTCTGGGTGGTCCAAACACCGCGATTCTTGTTGGAAGAATTAAATTAATGTGTTAAAATTTGATCTTTTAGTTAATTCAATCCGATTTGAAATAACTTAAAATAAATAGATTGAATATAATTTTTTTTATTCGTTATGGATCAAATTTGGTACGGATTGACCTGAATCATTTAATTGCATATTTTGAATTTATTTTGTGATTTAATGTTAGTTAAAAATTATATACATTAATTAATATTAAATTATTTTAAGATATATAAAATAATTAATATATATTTAATTATTTTATTTGAGCGGTCTGTGACCTATTCAAATTGGATGGGATCAATAAAAAAATTTAATCTGATTTTAATGGTTCGGATCCGATCAAATAAAAAATAACAATGGACCGATTTATATCTGATATGATCCTTATTGACACCCTAATCAAAACTGAAACTAATGTGTATTTATTATAACACAATTTCGGACTCCAGAGTGGTAAATCCGTGAATTTTTTTTCTTTTTCTTTTTTTCTGACACAGAAACAAAGTCTTGTGTGGCAGGTTATCTATGAAGTATTGAAATCACTGTGGTAAATCCGTGGTAATCTTACCTAAATTTTCGCATTTTCTTATTAATGTCAACAAAATTAAAAGATTATTCTCCTGACAAAAAGATCATGAAGAAAAATTAAATGTTATTATTTTATTATTTTTGAAAAAAGGTAACAATATCAAATGCTTCACTAGAAACAAACTTAAATTTTAACTTTAATAAAACACAATTATAATAATGATCTGGTAATTTATCTTCTCCACAATCTACAAATTATCAATAGTTCTTGGGTTCAAGTCCCAACTTAAGCAACTTCTTACTCGTTTTCTATGAACAAATATTCGAATTTGGAAAAAAAAAACGTTGCAGACATATACAGAAAAGTAAACATTTTCAAAATAAATAAATAAATAAATAAGACGACAAATAGAAAAACCAACAACTATATATTCCGAGAAATATATAGGTGTTTGACTTTGGCGATATTAAATAAAAATCGGATTAAAAAAATATACGGTCTCCATTATTTCAACTTATGGCGACAATGAAGACAGGGATTTTTTTTAGTAAATAAAAAAATAAATCAATGAAACTGGTAAAAAATAATCTGATTTTTGTCCAACTAGCTTGGACCGAGTTTCAAACTCGGTCCGAGTTTTTTTTTTATATTTGTGTATTATATTAAAAATAAAATATAACAATTAGTAGATTGATCTAAAATATTACAATAAGAATTAAAATAAAAGTTTACAAAGCCAAATATAAGCATGATTAATATATTATTCTAAAATAATATCAAACAAATTGAAATATTACAACAACAATTAAAATCTAATTATTCTAGCAAATATAATGACAAACAACATAAACAGACTGGTAATCTAAATCATGCTCAGCTGGAACGAACTCGACCTCGAGTTGGCATTCTATTGATACGACTCTCCATTTCATCCATAACCATTGAAATGTGTATCTTATTCTCATTTCTTTGTTGATTTTTACTGGATCTGGCCTAATGATCGGATCATTGTACATTGGCCAATCTCGTCTATTGTCATAACTACGCCAATGACCAGACCATGTATTAATGTAATACTTGATGGTATAATATGGACTAACATACTGAGTGTAATCCAACATTCTGAATGAACAAATAGCAAGCAAATGGTCGCATGGGATGCCGAACAATTATGGTTTCTGACACCAATAATTATCAATTCATGTCATCGTTAATTCAACTTCATATTTCATTTCACCCCTTTGTCTCTATTATTTTAAATAAAAAATATAAATTAATGCTTAAATTTTGAAGTTAAATAAAAAATAATATAAGTATAGAATATTACCGTCTCGATAAGTCCATTTATGCCTCTTCAAGTCACGAAGATTTATTGTCTCGTTGGCAGAAAATGTGCACACGGCACGAATATCGTAACCCACGCCAGTTGAAGTGTTCATGATTTGACCTCCATGATACACATTGATCAACAATATTTTTGTCTCTACAATATGAACAATAAATCCTATTGTTAGTGTATTTTAATTTTACAACAAAAAATAATAGTCCAAATAGAAAAAAAATTATAATGTTGGTGAGATGAGAGTGGTGAATATGGATCATGGATCAGTCGAAAAAGAAAATTTCAGTTGGAAGCTCTTACAACAGTAACAATGACGTTTTTGAAGAAATGGTTGGCTGAAAGAAGATGAAGAAGAAGGAGCTGAGTGTTGCTATATGATAGGCCTCATTTATATATTATATTCAATTAGGATTTTATCTCAAAAACTATGCATTTTATGTTAATTGTTAAGAATTTATTCAGTTTTTATGTCGAGTTCGAGATACTGCTGCATTTCTTATTGTTTTACAGGTTATGGAATGTAAACAATGATGTTAACATGAGAAATGATGCTTGGAACATCATGGATCGAACTACACGAAGAAATCAAGTGAAAAATACTTTTGGACAAAATTTGTGGACCGTAATTATCAAATTGCGGACCGCAATAATAGGGATTTGCTCTCTGGTTTGCTCTGATAAGAAAGTGCAAAAATTATGGACCGCAATTTTAAAATGTCGGACCATAATTTTTGGGCTGGAAGCGTGAAGTTGCAGTTTTAAAGCGGTTTTCTCATTGAAATTAAAAGATTTTGACACCCCTTCGTCCGGAACATCTCTCAACTGACTGGAGAAAAGATCCTAAGTAAGAAAGAAGAGGAAGAACACCATTGGAGAGAGATTTGAAGGATAACACAAGAATCGGACGAGAAATCATAGATCTTCTTCGTGTATTCTTTTCTTTACCCTTTTCTCATGTCCTGCTGTTGTTTAAACATGAATATTTGTGCAATCCTTGATATGATTTGTGGCTAAACACCCTTCTAGGGGTCTAGGTGTAAACTCGATAACTCGAATGGTTTAATTTACTCGTGTGTTGATCTTTTAGTTCTTGTTGTTTGTGATTGTTGTTTTGTCTAAATTGAATGCTTAGTTTTAATCAACTGTATGTTACCCTAGAAGTGAAAGCGGAAATCGAAAGGTGAAACCTGAACTTCTGACCCAAAACAAGATGATTTAGGTCGTAGGCCAAGTACTTAATCGTGAAACTTATTACCTAAGGGAAAACCGAGGAAACTCTAGAAATTATGTGAGGTACCGAAAGGTGAAGTACAAAATCTAGGTAATGTCAAAGTGATTCACTTATCTTAATGGGCTTAAACTTGTAAGGTGAGGTACTTAATCGTGAAACTCAAATTGTTTAGGTACGGTATCAAGCCACGAAAGTGTAAATTTGGTACTAAATCTGAGATTGAATCCCCGACAAACACTAAAACATATTGAAAGATCAAATAGAGTGAATTGACCAAATGAGTGAGAGTGAAGCCGAAAGCCCCTAGAATCCTCTATTTAATAAACTTTTCAGTCGTCGTTGTTAGATTTATTTACTTTTAGTTTGATATCAAAACTCTCTTTTGATTGTCTAGATTAGTGAAACTTGTTAGAACTGATAATTCACCTTTGTCCTTATGGTTCGATACCCCAATTATTACTTGACTAGGCCGTGCGTTTGCGGCTGAAATTGAGTAAAATTAGGGTATTTATTAGGTTAGCAAAATACACATCACTATATATTAGCAGAAAGCTGAGACTGAGTTTAAAACTCGATCCAAGGAAGCTGAAACGAGTTTTAAACTCGGTCCCAGCTTATTATAATTTTCAAATACACACAAACGTAAAAAAAAAAAATTGAGACCGAGTTTTAAATTTGATCCAGGCTAGTTGGGCAAAAGTCGGGTTATTTTTTACCAATTTTATTGATTTATTTCTTTTATTTACTAAAAAAGAAAAATCTGATGAAGACATATGAACCGCTAAATATGTATTACATTTAATATATCGAAATACACTGATAACTTTTATGTCATGAAGAAATATATAATTTGTATTCTGTTAATTTTGCACGTTCGAAATTCAACTAGTTCGTAATGGTTAGGTTGTGTTTCACTAGAAATGTTTTCAACATAATTCATGCTGGCAGTATCGATTATATCCTTAGCTTGTGGTTTTTCAAATTAAATACGACGAGATTGAAGCAAAGTTTTAGAAAAATAACGATCAGACAAGCTTGAGCTGAAGAATAACATTTGCTACTATATATATTAGCAAAACAAATTTAGTTTCATAATATATATGCTAAATGTCTTAAATATAAGTAGAATTCATTAATAAATTGTAAGAATAGGTTATGGTAATTAATTTTGGTAACTACTAAATAATTTGTACTTTTGTTTATTCTTTAAAAAATAAATTTATGTTCCTCAGATAAGATTATATATAATTTATTTGTATTACACCGCATTGCTCCATTTCCCCATGGAATGGAGAAATTTCTTTTTCCATCGTTGTCTCATATTTTACTAGAAGGAACTCTCTCCCCCGTCACCACTCCTTCAGTCTTCCCTAATTCACCAACATAAACAAAGAGAAAGGGGGAAAGAAAAAAAAGGACGAAGAAGAAGATGGATTTGCATAGCTATCCTTTCCTAGTGCTCATCCTACTTGCACTAACAAGCGCATCAAATTTCATAACTATCTATTCTTTACCCATGCCAATAATAACACCGATGCAATATACAAAACAAAGAGATACAACAACATCAATTAGCAAAGATTCAAATAAAAGCCTCTTCACAACCCATTACTTCCCTCAAGAGCTAGACCATTTCACCTTCCAACCAAAGTCTTTCAACTTGTTTTACCAGAAGTATCTAATGAACTCGACACATTGGGACGAGGGCCCCATCCACTGTGCACCGATCTTTGTCTATACCGGAAACGAGGGCAACATTGAGTGGTTCGCAGAAAACACTGGATTCATGTATGATATTGCGCCTAAGTTTGGAGCTTTACTCGTTTTCATTGAGGTAATATATCATAACTTAATTTATAATTAAATATGTATGAATTTATTAATTTCATCTTCCTTTCATTTGACTTGACTGCACATGCATTCAATTTAGATATATAAAGTGATAATTGCACATCTTATCCTTATCTCTTATTAATTTGCACCCAACGTTAGATATAAGTGCTTTCACAAAAAGTACAGTCTTCAATCTAAATTCTAAAAGATATTTTTTTTTAAATGTTTATAACTAATATTTTTAATGCAAATTGAAGATGCAGAACTTGGAATGCTGCTAGAATAATTGACCTTTTAATATATAGTCTAGATATGTTTATGGCTTCATGCAATAGAAAAATATGAGTATATACCTTGTATTTCTCCAAATATTTTAGGAATTATTTGGATACCAGTTTATTAGGTACAGTAAATTAAATATATGTGAATGTGAGCATATATATCTTGTCTAACAATACAAGTGGATGATTCCACTATTTCAAAGAAAGAAACAAATTTGAATAACGTTGTTTTTAACTTTTTTTTCTATTATTTTTTAATTTTTATAGCACAGGTTTTATGGAGAATCGTTGCCATTTGGGAATGATTCATATAATAGTGCAGAGACATTGGGTTATCTGACGTCGACACAAGCCTTGGCAGATTATGCAATTTTAATTAGGAGCTTAAAACAGAACTTGTCTGCTGAGGCATCTCCCGTTGTAGTTTTTGGTGGTTCATACGGAGGAAGTAAGTTATCCTTTTACTCAAGGGCGGATTTAGGGGCCCCTCCCCTTAATTTTCCGAAAATTATATGTCAGAATTAAAATTTATCATATATTTTTATTCCGTGTTGTATATCAGCCTCCTCTAAATTATCAATTTTAATTCTCTAACAACGTAATCTCACATTTCGGCCTCTCCTATACTAAAATCCTGGGTCTGCCGCTGCTTTTACTCCTT
Organism: Schoenoplectus tabernaemontani; assembly: GCA_037127355.1. NCBI lineage: Eukaryota > Viridiplantae > Streptophyta > Magnoliopsida > Poales > Cyperaceae > Schoenoplectus > Schoenoplectus tabernaemontani. The sequence goes on along the minus strand of CM073750.1, from coordinate 16,064,053 downwards.
TCAAAAATTCACCTTTTTTCTTAGTAAGAGACCAAGCACATATTTTGTAGTTTGATCAGTGAACACAAGAAATTTAATTACTGTTTACATTAAAGCCAACTTATTTTTGGAGCCGTTAATATATGAAGCTACTTCTTCTCAATATATATATATATATATATATATATATCGTAACATGTGAATGATCTGACTTGACAGGGAAGCTAGTATTGACTGTACTGTTTGTCTGTCTGTTAAGTAGGTTAAGTATTTAAAAACATCCTATAGATTCTTCAATTAAAAAAATGAACTTCATATTTTGTCATCTTACTGACAGGGGCGGACTTAGTATTCGCCAGGGGGTCAGTTGACCCCCTCTGGATTTTGAAAAATAGTGCTTTTAGATTAATATTTTGTTAATCTGACCTCCTTGAATTAAATTTCTGATCCCTCCTGAATTATCTGATTATTTTTCATTGAGAAAAAAATATTTAATATCACGAATAATGAAAAAATTATGTAAAATTTTTAAAAATATGAAGTTTTGTAGAAGAAAATTTTCTTTATTACTATGATTATTTATTATTTTAACTTTTATTTTTTATTATTTTTAATATATAAAGATATTATTTTAATATTTTTATTTAGTACCCGATTAGTTAATGGATTTAAATCCGATAAGCTACTGAATCCGATTATTGATCCCCCTGATCAAAATCCTACATCCGCCCCTACGCTTACTGATATATCTAAAACTCTCACTTTGATGAAATGCTTCTTCCTTCTCAATTCTCATCAATCTCATTTGCGGAAAGTTGTAAAAGTTTTGTTAATGGCACAGAGTAAAGTGAGATTTCACTGACAAAGAGTTTGTTGGTGGAAGCACAGTGTTGGCATCATGGTTTAGGTTAAAGTATCCACACATGGCAATTGGAGCTCTGTCATCCTCTGCACCAATCCTTCAATTTGACGACATTACCCCTTGGTCCAGCTTTTATGATGCGGTCTCCCAAGACTTCAAGGTACATTTGTGCACCATAAGATATATGACTCCTGCAATGTGGCATTTATAAATTATGATCTGACAAGGTGATTAAAAAAAAGGAGAGTAGAAATAACCCTAATTAGAGAGCTGGAACAGTTTTAAGATGAGTTTGTGCTCACTTTAAACTTAATCAAAGAAAATGCAAATTATTGAAATTAGAACAGGATTTAATTTCCCTCCCAGAAATGCAAAAATTTGGTCCAAATAACAACCTGAGCTGCCACATGATACTCGATTTAGTTTATAGAGGAGATTTTTGTATGTAATTAATTGGATCACATGATATTTGATTTTGGCTTGATCTCAATTGAGATTAACAATTCAGCTAACTGTAGTTGTCATGAAACACCCATTTAATATTTTGAAAATTAACATTCAAATTTGTACCAAGTTAACTAAAAATTGCAAAAATATTGAACTTTTGGTTTCTTGTTAGGATGAGAGCATGAATTGTTTTGAGGTAATCAAGGGAAGCTGGGATGAGATAATTACAAAAGGATCCACAAAAGAAGGCTTGGAAGAGCTTAGCAAAACTTTCAAGGCATGCCAGTAAGTATAATTTAATTCTTTCTGCGTACTTGAAATTATAACCTAATTATGAAATTAATATAAATCCATATATGTGCATGATGCTGTCATGAAGTGAAAAAAATTTATGCCAATAATATCCAAAACGTGATTTGTTCAACATCGTCGCTGCTGACTAAGGTGTCTTATCTTGACAAAAATATTAAAGTTAACTCCCTATTAATTTGAAAATTTCAGGCATGTGATAATCTAAGACCATATTGTTATCTGTCATAGACAAATAACACATTATGCAAAAAAAATTCTTGTTTAGATACGTAATTGTTTTAGATGTCAGACTGCTGGACCCCACTTAAGAAGTATGGTCCATATTAGTCTATTAATTAGTGGTTCCTCAAATCTGATTTTACAAACTGTGTGGAGATCATAATATCAGAATTAATTAATTGTTTGAGTCAAAAGTAAAGTTGATAATTCAGTCATGATTTCATCCAACAACCTTTAATTGTTTAGATCCCTCACTTTTAGTCTCTGTAGTAGGGGAAAAAATACTATGGGTCTGTGTTTTGTAGCCTCCGGCGCAATTCTGTATGACACTTTTGTAGCAAAACTGGCATCAATGAAACTTTTTGTGACAGTTGACTAATTCAGGGACTCATTTTCTAAAAGTAAAAAGATAAAAACATGATCTTTTTAGCTAGCAGGTACAGACCAAGCCATGAATGTGTACACTTCATATCAAATGCATTAGTTAGAACTTGCTTTTCAAGCCAACCTGTGCAAGCTAACAAAAAGGGACTTAATTGTTGTAGTGAGATCTATCAAAATTATATCCTTTTATTATTTTGTTTATGTTTACTATTAATGCATTTTCCCTTTATTTGAGGGACGATTTATAAGTAAAATTAAAATCTTCATTATTGAAGGCAATCCTGTAATTCATTTTTAATTATCCATGACCCTACTTTGTTGTTTAGAAAATAATTTATTTGGAAAAGAAAAGCCACGACGTTTTCTTAAATGATCTTCCAGTACCTCAACTTATGCGCTAATATAATTGTAATAACCAACATCTGTAGGTTTAAATTATGCAGCCTTGTTAGTTTTAAATTAAAGTTAAAATATTTCAAAATGGTAAAGAGATAAGTAAATACCTAATTTTCTCTCTTGAAGGTTCTGTCTGTCCTTTTACTGATTGAAACTAGGGGAGAGAGTTCAACGGTCTAGATTGTCTGATTTATTTTTTGTGAAGTTTTGCAGGGTGCGTTAAATTAAAAGAAAATAAAACATAATATCTCAGCTACATATGGAAAGCTAAAGAAAAGAAAATATTAAAGTAATATAATAAGCACATTTACGTCTACATCTGAATAAGTACTCTGCTTGTGTTGATGTACTGCAATTTTGTAAACAAACAGGCCGGTGCAATCGGTTTGGTCATTCCGGGATTGGATCTGGTCATCATACACCTACACAGCCATGGTAGATTATCCCATGGCTGCCAATTTCCTCATGCCACTCCCAGCTTTCCCAATCAAAGAGGTACCAACAGAACTACTTTTGAACCAGCTCATGTAAATATAAATGCACACATGTGAACTTCTAATAATATGTAATGAGTGACGAGATTGAGAAATGACTTGAGCTTTCAGATGATAAGAAATATTGGTGACAAAATGATAGTGAGATTTAGTATGACTGTGGGAAATTTTGAATTAAAAGATTGTTAATTGACAGACAACAAACATATTTTTAATTTTGGATTTTCTGAGATTAGATATAATCCATTTTTAGGATAGTCATTCAAATAGAAATATGAGAGGACATGGTATTAAATCGTTAGGATTTGTTAATTTAAGTGTAAGAAGTGAGATTAAAAAGGAGACCGTTTTTTTCCTGTAAACTAGAAGAATTCCCTAGTCTAACAATTTTAAGTTTTCTTGCGTATTATGGTGAAATAAGTTCTTTTTACTCAATGCAACACAAATTTATTATTTCTGAAATTTATTCTTTCATTGTGAAATTCTTTTCCTAAAGATGTGCGGAAGAATTGATGCATTTCCAAAAGGTTCAGATAAGATAGATATGGTACTTGCAGCAGCAAATGTATATTACAACTACACAGGCAATCAGAAATGCTTCCAGATAGAGAAGAAATCAGACCCTCATGGCCTTAGTGGGTGGAACTGGCAGGTACAAATAATCTAAAAGTAATAAAAATAAAAACAAAAAATATATATTTTTACATTAAATGTCAGCAAACTAGGGTATCAAAATTTAACCCTACCTAAAATGATTTGAGAATAAATAATGTCGAAATGAATCAAAAAAATTTAACCCGTCATGGATCGGGTTAGATACGGGTCGATCCAACCCGACCGGTTTAATTGTGTTTTTTAGATTTTTTATGATTTAACGCTAATCAAAACTTATATATACGAATTGAGATTAATTTATATTAATTTATTAATTAATATTAAATTACTTAAAATATTTAAAATAATTAATAAATACTTAATTATTTTATTTGAGTTAGATCGGATAAAAAATAATAAAATAATAATGACCCGATCCGATCCATTAAGGCCCCTACACCAAACAGCAAGCTGTAAATAATGTTTTGCTGATGCAAGCTGCGGAGTTGAACAGAACCGTGGAAAATTAATTTCAAGACATTGTATGACTAAATTTTTTTTTCGGTTTTTTTTGTTGTTGTTGTTGTAGGCATGCACCGAGATGGTTATGCCGATGACAATTACAAATCAAAGCATGTTCCCTCCATATAATTTTACTTATGAAGATGATATTGTTTCATGCAATAGTACATTCGGAGTAATGCCAAGACCTCACTGGATTACAACTGAGTACGGCGGATTTGTAAGGCCTTTTTTATTTATCATTGACATTAAATATTACTTTATATATATATATATATGTGTGTGTGGGGGGGGGGGGGGGGGAATCCTTGGACAAACTAATATTAATTCCAATTAGTATACCAGCACCAATTCGTGCAGTTTAGCTGCAATTAAGCCAAAAAATGTAATAGTTAGGTCAAAATCATTTCTCCAGTAAGTATTGTCCTAATATTTCTTTGCAAATATGTGCGTGGAATACAGAGAATTGAGCAAGTGCTGAAAAGGTATGCAAGCAATATAATTTTCTCCAATGGAATGAAAGACCCCTGGAGTAGAGGAGGGTATGTATGCATTTTTTTATTATTATTTATTTTCCTCAAGGTACATAGTAATTTGAAAAAAAAAATTATATATCGCACTTACATCTGTTTGCTAAAATTTTCATTCAGGGTCCTGAAGAACATATCATCTAGCATCATTGCCCTTGTCACAGAGAAAGGTTAGAAAAATATATTTTATTTCTTTTGTAACAGCATGTGATCTGTTCTTTTTCAATCGTAAAATTGATGAAATTTCAAATGAGATTCTTACGGAATCACATTTAAGGAGTATTGGTCACATTTACATTATTTTAGATACTGAGATGTCTTTGATTTCGTAAATTTAGGCGCACATCATCTAGACTTGAGATTTGCAACAGAACAGGACCCTGACTGGTTGATACAACAAAGGAACCAGGAAATAGCTACTATTCAAGGCTGGATAGATCAGTATTATCAGGACCTAAAGGATATATCATGACAAGAAAGAGTTATTTCAAGGAAACCAATGAATTAGATGTTGTTCTTCATTGATTGGTTTTGGCAAATAGAACATGGGCAAGGGGGAGGGGCAGCACCAATGTTTTTCAAAGTATGTATTAAATATATTATTTTTGTTAAATTTTTAGTAATATATACATATTGACGGTCCTTATTAAAATCATATATTGATTGTTAAATTATTAATTGTATATTGATTGTTATGTTATTATTTTAGTAAGCTCTAAGTTGATAAGTTAAAATATTATAATTTATTTGTCTTCGGTTTATAAATTTTTATTCATAATTAGATTAATTATTCCATTTTTTTACTCTTTGTCAAATAAATCAATCATTGCACTTAAATTCTATTCAAAAGTTCTTATTTGATACATTTAGTATACTCCACATTTTTTAGAATTAAACTAAATTATTGTTAGATTGTCCAAAACATAATTTTATGTTCGAACCAATATTTTCTTAAAAATTATTCATGCCATCAATATATTTGGCTACCAAATACCAATGCACTTGTTAATTAATTATATATTTTATGATATTTTTCGTTTAAAATTTTATTTTTTTTATTTTATTTCTAGTTCATAAGGTTAGTAACATGAAATCATATTGATTCTACTTTTAAATTTAATGTAATTAACATCAATAATTAGTATGCTACATGAAATTATGTCATGAAGCTTAATTTCTTATTGCATTCTATTGTACCATACCAAATTTCATATAACAAGATTTTTTTTAATGAATAACTATAATTAAAAAAATAAACTTAAGAAGTATTGATAATATTATCATCATTGCTAATAACGAGTATTCAATTTAATTTTTTACTTTATTATATTTTTTATTATTTTTTCTATAATTTATGATTGTGATCTCGACTCCTTATTCGAAAATTCTGGCTCCGTCTCTGAACCTGGGGAAGAGAAATTGCAACTTATGCTGATTGTATTTAGTAAATCGAAAACATGATTTATGGTTCTTAATTAATAAATTAAGAGAAGTGCAATTAAATAATTGACTAATTTATACCTATGGAACTTTTAGGCTTGAATACATAAATCATCTACGTTTGATTTCCATAGAAGTATAAAGAAAATTAGTAATTAGCAAATTTGGTCGTATTACAATAATAAAGAAGTTGTTTTAAGATGAGTTGGAGGTTCTTTATCAAAAAAAGATAAGTTGAAGTTGTCAATTGAATCAAATTTCCATGCGACGATAATAAACTGATAGTAAATTATTTCTGGAAACATTCGCTTGGTGCTTTTCATGCTCGTAATCACATGACATGAGCATGAAACGAGAACGATATTGGTACAACTTCACTACATCTTACACGTCCAAATATAGAATAGTTCACAAAGGGGAAACGATACAGGGGCTAAAACAAAACACTGGATCACAAATTGAATGATCTTAAGACTCTGGATTTGTTATTGCATTACGTCCAGAAAATAAAATTTCCCACCACAAATATATGGGCCTAGTATGGGCTTAATTTACATATACTCTGCTAGCTAAAACACTCTATGTCGCTCATTAATCATCCATCATTCATGACTCATCAATGATCAATGGATTGTCGAGCTCACCTATGTATACAAGTTTATCATTATTACGCTTCAAAAATAAAAAAAAAAGGATGTTAATAATGCAATACCGAGTATTTCAGATACTTTTTAATTTGACCTTTTCGTTTCATCCATTTTTGTTGTATTTAGGCCTCATGGGACCAAACTTTTTAGAGAATTATTTTTCATGGAGTATGCGTGAGAGGAACGATAACTGGAGAATATTTTTTTATTAATTTATTCTATAATATATTATCACCTGTTTATGTATTTCAAACCAATGTGAGAAGAGGGAGGAATTCAATGGAAGAACAGTTGAATGAAGATTTTTTAAAAAAACTTTTAGTACCCCTAATTTATAAATAAGTATTCTGGTGTCAGCATGCATAATATAGGCGTTTATAAATGCATAAACTGGTGTTTTACACTGGAAAATATTAATATGTGCCTAAGGATAGAATGACACAACCATACTTTTAGTCTAAGACTTTATTAAACAACTGCAACAATAGCTACTAATTACCAACACAACTATGACCATGTCAACCCCGTCTATCTTTCTATACCTGTTGCTAAATGGTGAATCAAATTTACAAGAATTTGGCCATGAATTACTATTTTAATATGAGATATTGCGGCCACAGATTTGATGATGGATCTCAATCGAAGAAGTCATCATCCATGAACGACAATGAATCAGCACCATCCCCCTGGACGGTAAAATAATCTGATTAGAAATGAATCAAATGAAACATAATTGAAAAGGTTTCCTGTTCTAGATATGCATGTTCTTTTTTTAATGTTGGTTTCTTTCAATGAAACGTAATTTCATATGTGCTTGGTACGGCATTTGTACAAAACTAAATGTACATTGAGCCCATATTTGGTACAATTAACTGTTAAGAAAATAAAATTGAGACAGGGAATTGTACTGGCTTAAGCAAGGAAGCGAGGAGCTCATCAATGCCACTGATTGAAATATCATCACCACCCTGAAGAGAGCTAGAACTTGTAGGATCAGCCATACTGTTAACTGCAGCAAAGCTTGCCACTCCAAACCCACCACCACCCTGATTCAGGGGGCCCATCTCAATACCACCACTCACCATGCCAGTCCCCATGTCACCGCTCACAGTTCCCGTCCCCATGCCATTGCTCGCAATGCCCGTCCCCATTCCACCACTATCAATGCCCATCCCAACGCCGCCACTTTCAATGCCCGTCCCCATGCCACCGCTCATGGTGGGAGGATTAATCGGATTGTTGAAGAAAGGACCAAGGTTCTCAGAATTAATATTATTCAGGTTACAAGTAATGTTCTGATTGGGAATGCTCCACGAAGTATTGAATGAAGAAAACTGTTGCAGCCCATCTCCTGTTCCAGATTTAGAATTCCCTCCAATCAGGTTGGGACGGGCACCAAAGTGTGGACCCATCAGAGAATCCATGTGACCACTCATGGATGGATTGGTCATTCGAGATCCAAAAGGAGCGATAGGCAGAGGCCCTGAAACGGGGGATGGGAAGCTCATGGACATGTAATAGGTGTTGTCAACAACCTGAGTTGAATAATTACCATTTGATGTACCAGAAATGGAGCTCATGTCACTGACCCCCTTGTACAAATTCATTTGGTTACTATTCATAATATTATTTGGCAAAGCAAAGTTATTATTATTACCAGCATTATTAGAACTAGTACCACCACCAATTTGAGTCATCTGAGGAGCCAGATTGGGAATGACTGGGGAGCTCAGGGAGTTCACTGGGGTATTATTGAACCTGGCCTGTGGAAACAGTGAAGAATTATTGAGGACGGGTTGTCGATACCGGCCATGGGTATGAAAGTTTTTGAAACGCTCAAAAGATCTTAAATCAATGCCCAAGGGGGTTCTCGAACCAAAAGCAGCTTGAATAGCATGTGGGTTTGAATTAAGCCGTTTTAGGTACAGCCTGTATTTCTGAAATTTAATAGATGAAGAAAAAAGTTACTACTTGTATATAAAAGAAGGGATATATCCATACAGAAGAGGAGCATACTTGGAGATGACTAGCTACATTTTCTCTGGTTAATTTCTCTACATTCATCTTCTCTAGAATGCTCTTTGGCACTGCCTCTGCAAATAATCACCAAAAAACAGATGGAAAAATCTTCAGTACAGCTATTATGCATGCTGTTGATTATGGAAAGAAAAATATTACTTGCAGCAATAGTGAAAAGAAAGATCAAGAAATCAGCAACAAAACCATAAGAAGGCTTAAAGTGTTACGCAATATTAAAAAAATATATTTACCAGAAAATGCATAATAAGCCTCAAAGCATCAAAAAGTAATAATTAAAAATTAATTAAGAACATACTATCAACGCCTATTTCAGAGACGGCATTAACAAATTTGCAGTGCAAATCTGGTGACCAAACTACCCTTGCTTTCTTCTTTGTAGAATTTTCATCATCCTCCATCTCATCAGAATCATCATCATCAGAATCCTCCTTCCTCCTCTTACCGGCACTAGTTCTAGTATGGCTGCCACTACGAGTGCCCCTTTGCCCTGTCTGAGCATTATGCTCTCCATTTTTTGTATGATTGAAATTCAAGGCATCCTCATATTCTTCACATGACTTTTGGCGCCTAGCCACATGCATCCAAATTACACTAAGCTCCTCGAACCGTACTGGCTTGATAAGGTAGTCACATGCACCGTGCATAACGCCTTTCATCACAGTCTCCTTCGTGTCATTAGCTGATAGCACTGTAATATAGTACACAAATATTTATTAAGACTTATTTGAAATTCTGAAGCATTCACTATTTAAGATAGGAGAACTTATTGCAGTATTAAATAGTAAAGCTCTGTAATTTACTTTTCCAATACTATAATTGGAATTGGATGTGATAAAATTAGAATTAATACTGTCATCATATACTCATAAGTCATAAATCATAATAATACTTACAGTAAATTATTATCTATGACCTATACTAAAAGTTTGCTCTGGGAAAATAATTCCAAAATCCATATCCATACAACTTAAAATGATGTCACCTATTTTCACTTTTTAAAGTGCCTTCGTGCAGTTAATATGTATTGTATGTTGGTTCTGTAACCAAAAGGAAACTCTTGCAGCAACGAACTGTAATTTTACAGCTCCCGTTTTTTCCTAAAGCATATTGATATGGATAAATTGCTTGCTGCCTATTTTTTCCCTTCACATCTTCAAGATATAACTTTGTTGTTGATGGTTTGCACAATATATCACCAAAGCTTATCCCAAAGAATGCAATTTGCATTCCTGAATAACTCAAAATGCAATGAATCCAAACCAATCATCCTGCATGGACGAAAAGTGAATTTTGAAGAACTTCCATATAATGTGTTCCCCATATGCTCACATGATGCACTGGCAACTATTGTATTTTTTTTTCTTTTCTTTCCTTCTCTGTGTGAATGTGATACTCATTTTGGTTTACCAAAACGTTTGAGGCAGCTATTATATTAATTTGTTTCTTTAAGTTCATACCATTGAAAGAGAATCGGTTCTTCTTTTCATAGCTCAGAATTCAGAGGAAAAAGTATGATTCTTGCAAATAATACCAATGTGATGTCTTTAAGAGTCAAATCAAAGTGAAGGTGAAGAAGGAAAACAAGAAAATGCAACCAGTTTCTAGAAAGGCTTCCTAGCTTGAGAACCATAGTTAGATCAATGGACTCCGAAAACCTCAAATTTTTTAGCTGCATCCTACACAACCTGGTGCTGAAACCCATTTGACAGTAGCCGTCAAGTAATCAGTCGGGTTTAAAATATCAAACAATTTTCACCCGTTAATTAAAGCCATCATTACATTAATATTTCTGGCAATGTGTATTTCTGTGTGCGTGTTGGAAGATGAATAAGATTATCTTACTGATAACTGGAAGGTCCAGTTCAAGCCCGGCGATTTCGAGAAGTTGGAATCCATCAATGTCAGGCATGTGCACATCAGTTATGACAAGATCGATCTCACCCTTATTTTGTCTTATCATTTTTAGAGCTTCCACTGCATTAGAAAAGCATAAAACTGGAAAAAAAATATATATTATTAGGAATTCATAATAAGATGACAATTATTTTCGGGGAATTATATGATAACCACTATTTATGATTTAATGTAGTGACTATATAATTGTGCACTGGGCATTAGAAGATATAAAAGACCAGAATAACAGAGTTACTGATTCCTTACAGCAAACAATAGAATTATGTATTGGAATTTCATATACTACACCTCCAGATTTGTAATTTTTAACTTCATTATGTAAAAAATGCAGATATACCCATAAAAATAATGTATTTATTTAAAAAAAACAAAAAAAAAAAGCTTAAACCCCCCATTAAAAAGAACATCAGAGCGTGAAAACTCGCTGAAAAAAAATAAGAAAAAGGACCACAAATTGACAACAGATTGGAAATTGAAATTCCACCGACCTATGGGACGTGTGCTATGCTTAGCTTGGCAACAAGAAACTTTTTTCGTTTCATGGCTAGCAAAACAACCACATTTTTAACTGGCAATTGAACTTAGAATTCTGATCAAGACATAATTTTCACTCGACTCCGTGCACAATTAAAATTCGAATAAACCTTTTTTGGGCATTTCACGAATAACAATCCTGTGTGATTAATTTTTTTTTAAAAAAATCGAAGATTGAGTCAGAGTCGCAACTTCTCACTGAAAAAAACTGCACAGAAAATATCAAACCCGTCTTTGCAAAATAAATTCACTTGAATTAAAAAAAAAAATCAATCGAAATTGGAAAAAGGAAACAACAAAAAGGAGGAGATCAAACCTTTGTATTCGCATTTACTGAGCAGTTTGTTCAGCATTGCCAGACAAATCTGATCATCGTCTACTGCCACAACTCTCATCCCCACTGGGAAATTCTTCCCTTCAAAAGCTGACGGCGCCGAAATTTGGCGCCTCTCTGCTGCCATGCTACTACTCTCTCCAATCGCCATTCTCACAACCCCAGAGAGGATAGTGTGCCAAAACCACCGAAAATACAGGAATTGAGATTGCTTGTTTCGGAGAGCAAAGGGAATGAACAGATCAAACCCCTATCTTTTCGAAACCTTTACACTGAAACGGATAGGTGTTGTTTGTTAAAGGTAATTTTGTAGAGAGAGAAACGAGAGAATGAGAGAGATTGAGGAAATAGCAACGGTGGTGAGAGAGAGAGAGGGAGAGCTATGGTTCATGCACGCACATATATGGAAAACTTTTCTCACTGCTTTTGGTTCTTTTCAGACTTAAATTGCTTCTTTTGTTATTTACATATCTTGGTTTTCTCATTATGCAACTCCCACAAATTATTAAAAATTCTTAAATTAATCAAATAATATCTCTTATTATGTCTATGAAAAGTAACTAAACGTGAAGAGACCAGCAAATTTGATTCTCTGAATACAAATTTCGCTACATCAGAGGGTTAAGACTTGACAAAAGATGTTTTTGTTGTAAAAAGCAAAAAAATTGGTCTTATTACGGGTTCAATTCTAAATGATAATTAGGAGATGCACAAAATAATTTGATATTTTGATAGGAATCCAATTAAAAGTATGAATACGTATATGATTGTAATTATTCTCCTCATGCAAATTGAGGCCACGGTCTGAATAGCAGGCGTTCGCTTCCACATGTTGAATTCAAACGGTAATGTTTAGAAGCTCCAGTCCCTTGTCCGCGATTGACGCTGGATTTATAAAGAAGTGTGTATTTAAATGTACGGATTTTGTTTTCAAGAATTAATAGATAATATGTTATCACATCATTTTATCAAATTACAATATAATACAAAAATATTTTCAAGAATAAATGTGTACATTCAGTTTTTTATTTTTAAATTAGAGTGGAATTTTAACGTCAGTGTAGCTAGTTCAAAGCGTTCACTAAAAAACATAGCCGTTAGTATATTTTTCCATAAAAATACTATAAATAGAACAATAAATGTATGTGCAATAAATAAAAATAATATATGTAATAATTTGATGGAACGACCGATAACATAACGATAAAAAAAGTTACTACAAATGGAACACAAATATACATATACAATCAACAAAAATAATTTGAGTGACCGACAACATAACGACAAAAATATATGATGGTAAAAATACATAACGTCATCTTTAGTCGCTACAAATTTCTTAATCAATATATCTATTATGACAAGCCGACAACAGACACATGATTGTAAAATTAAGAAGAATAATTATGACGTCTAAATAGCTTTTTTAATAAATATGCTCATAAAATCTAAGACAAAATAAAATTGAATTTGACTTAGTCCATCACATGAACTCATAAATGTTCATTAAAATAGGGTGCCCATTAACATTAGTATATAATTTTTCATATATATTTTTAAAACTTAAATATATACACCTCTATAGAGAAGTGGGATTCATTATCATCTGTACTAGACATGTGGTTCACGCAACTCATAAAATGGTTAAACAAATTAATATATTCAAATGGTCATTTTTATGATATCTTTAGACGTGCTTTTTAATTTTTCTTAAGAAAAAAAATTCAGTATAAATTTAAGATAAAATTGCATCTTAAAAAAAATAACGATCTGTACATACAAAACTTAAGATCGTATTTTTTTGAAAAAAATCTTTTAAAGCCTGGCATGAAGCAATAGTTGATTATTTAATTTTTGGGCTAGTTCTGGTGTAACATGGGAGATCCTTATCCCCTATTCTCTTCCTAGTGGGAATTATTTTTGCCACCTTACTGTTTAGCATCTTTCCTCTGAATAAATCAGCCCGCTGTTAACATAATAAATTTAGTAATTAAATATCGAGATAAGTACGACAATAATTAGGAGCATAATCTTTGACTCCTTTAAATGAATCAAATTTGGAGCAGCATCTAAGGTGTGGAAATTCCTGTGGCTCCACTAAAATGTATAAAAACATTGGAAATAAATTTGTTAGTCTCTGCGCAAGGTAGCAATGCATATAATGACCTCATATTTGGTTACATGTTGACGATCCACAATATTTCCCTGGTTGTTTTTGGTCCAAAAATTTTGTGCGCGGTTTTAATAGTCTCTGCACAAAAGCGACATTGGTGATTTTTTGTGTTCGCACTTCCTGGAAATAGACAGTTTATTTTTCTTTTATTTATTTAAAATTTTGGTCCCTACCAAACTTGCAAAGTTGGCGTAATAATAATCATACAACTAGTTCTAATTCTTTTGATTTTGCTTTACAAAGTAATTCCCTCTTTGCTATTGGAATAAAAATTTTATGATGCCAAATTGTTCCAACTATTTGCCCCAAAGTGTCCGTCTTAATTTGTACCGTATTTTTTTCCTTTCTTTTTTTGGCATATTTTGTCAGATTTTATCCTTTACAGTTAGATTTGATAAATTTAGATACGCTTATGACGTAACAGATTATACTATATCGTTTCAAACCCTTTTTAAGCCATGGACCTTGTATTTTAGATATGAAGTGCGTGCGTTTTCAGTTAAAGAACATCCGTAATTCGCTGTCAAATTTTATTTGATAATTATCATTTTAATTTCAGAGTCTACTAGATCAGATAATTATTTAAATTTGACAAGTCACATCAACGAGGTGTAGAAAATTAATCATGAAAATGTCATTTTGATAATTTCTTCTTATTCAGCAATATCACGCTTAATTTAGTTCTAAAATTAATTGTTAATTTCATAACGTGACATAAAATTTTAATTTTGATAACCGGCACCAATGCAAATGCTCTAAGATTCTATCATGCTTTCATAATTTGAATATATAATTTTAAAAATAAAAAAATCACATAAAATAGAGGCAATTTATTTCACTTTTGAGATTTGTCTTTGGAATGTTGTTTCAACATTTCAACTTCAATTTAATGACCTCGAGTCTGAAAAAGTTTTGTACAAAAATCATGCATTCGGACCACATTAGAAATGGTTACAAAGAAAAAAAAAGTAATTAATAAAGACAGGACCTTTTTATTTGCTCTATTTTGGAAGGGGAATGATCACTTGACGATTATTTGGACAACTTTGGCAATAGATTTTTTAAAAAAATTGAAAAAATATAAATAAGTCGACATATATTATATTTTACTTATAAATTGATAGTTTTTAAATTTTATTATCATTTGATACTCTATTAAAAACCATAATTTTTATGCAATTTTCAATGTTTCAATTTAACGGTATTTGATAGAGTATGAAATGATAACAAAATTTCTTGAAACACTATTAATTTATAAATAAAATAATATATCTATATTTTTTTCTGATTTTAATATTTTTTGAATTTATTTAAAAATTCATTGTCTCCAAAAATAAACATTACCAAGTGATCCCTCCCATATTTGAATTTGAATATTATCATTGTAAAGTATTAAAAAACGAATGAATTATATGGAAAGAAAGAATGAATTATATTGAAGTATAGTAAACCAAAGTATTTTTTTTGGAGAAATTTTTATTCCCAAGATTTTATCTCTAAGTCTGTCCGCCCGGCCGTTTTTCTTCTATTTTTTATTTTTTGACAAATTTTTATATTTCATGATAAGATATGAACATCCCACTAACTATATATGAATATCTTAT
Source organism: Schoenoplectus tabernaemontani (assembly GCA_037127355.1). Classification (NCBI taxonomy): domain Eukaryota; kingdom Viridiplantae; phylum Streptophyta; class Magnoliopsida; order Poales; family Cyperaceae; genus Schoenoplectus; species Schoenoplectus tabernaemontani. Next base: position 16,048,628 of record CM073750.1, on the reverse strand, counting down.
AAGAGAATATGAATATTCATATGTATAAATATGATCAATATGGATGTTTCGGTTTATGCTTCAGTATGTAATCTATCTCCAAATCTATCCCCAAACTGTTTTCTCTTTCAACTTTTTATTTTCAGCACTATTTCTATTTTGGCAAGTTTTTGTATTCCACGAATAGATATGAACACCCAGTAACTAGATATAAACATATCTATAAATGAATATTAATATTCATATATATAAGTATGAACAATATGTTTGTTTCGACTTATGCCTTATTCTGTGCTCTATCTATCAAATTTGTCATCCCACTATTTTTTTTCAACTTTTCATTTTTAACACTTTTTTATCCGCTCGTATGATGTAAGACACAATTTTGATCTGTTTGAGGTGTTCATATCTGTTATCATGAATATTTATTTTCATATTTATTGTGTGTGCTAAAAAGTTGAGAGATTTTTTAAGAATTTTTACAGAGAGTGAGTTAGCACGCTCCATTTTTTTATATTTTCTAATATAACTTCTACCCACTTGAGATTGAGGAGTGTTAGTGGGAGCGATACCTCCAAAACTTGATCTGGGCCGTCCTTTTTTCCATCATGATTTGTGCAGGGTACCTGTAGCTTGGGGTTGAAATGCATCCAACGGTCCAAGTCTTCCAACAAAATTCTGAGCATCAGAGTTTATATGGTCCATGCTGTTTGTGATCGAACTGTTTCAAAGTTCAAACCGCGTCGAATTTTTATATGAAACGTTTTTTTTTTAAAATTATATTTGTATTATATTGGAACGTTGAATTTTTAACTTCGTTGAATCATGAATTTGTTATTATGTTATTATGTAGGGATGGATTTAGGGGGTTGGTGGGGGGCTCAGTCCCCAATCTCATAGAAGTTACACACCGGCTTAAAATCATCATATATTTTTATTTCGTACGGTATATCAACCCTCTAATTTATCAATTTCAATGCTCAAATGACATATATCTACGTCTCCACCTCTCTATATTGAAATTCCGCCTCTTCCCTGTTACCGTGATTGCTAGTCGCTACCAAGTACCAACAGGAGTCTGTAAATTGCAAAATAGCCGCCAGCTAGATGACTCGATACTCGATCCGACCTGAAATCCGAAATGACCTGACACTAGATGACTCGATACCCGACCTGACCTGACCTGATACGACTCGAGACCCGAAATGACCCGACATTAGATGACCCGATACCTGACCCGACTCGACCTGATATGACCCGACAGTAAAATTTTCATAATTGTGGTTAGACCTTGAATGAATTATGAAAACATTATCTCCAGGCTCTAGCTCATGCTCTTGGAGACTCAGACGTGACCTCTGTGGGTCCCGTGCAAATATCAAATATGTTGAATAATTTAATTATTATTATGAATATAAACTTATTTAATTTAAATAATAAAGTTAATATTAATTATAATATTAACTATGATATCTATCAAATATTTTTCTATCAATAATTCAACATATCTTTCAAATGAAATTTGTATTGTATAGATGACGATAAATTGAGGATTGAGGAGATAAATACAAAAGAGTTTAATTCAATTGAAATTAAGGTGATACCTGCATGACTCAAATATGCATCACTTAGAAATTCAATCTGATCTGATTCATTCGACATGACTAGATCAGACACATAATGGTGAAATCTGATCTGATCTGATCCAATCTAGTCCGATATGTTTCAAAACCTAAAATAATCCGACAATAGAAGACCTGATAACCAATCCGACCTGACCTAATTCGATCCGAAACCCGAAATGACCCGACATTAGATGACCCGATGACCAACCCGATCCGACTTGATACGACCCGAAATCTGAAATGACCCGACACTAAGACCCGATACCTGACCCGACCTGACCCGACTAGACCCGTGACTCGATAATCTTACTGAGTCAAATTGACCCAACTCGACCCGACCCGAATTAATTTGCCAAATGAATTTTAGACTAAGTAGAAGAGTGTTAATCTGGTATACCAAGTTATAGGTGGTATATCGGATTAGCTCTCGTCGGAATAACGATTATTGTTTAATTATGTTGTATTATATTATTATATTATGATTATGATTTATTATTATATTAATATTATGATGATTATTATTTATTATTATTATTATTATTATTATTATATTAACATCACTTTTAGTATTATTATTATATGATTAATTTTATTATTATATATTATTATTATATTATAATAATTATGATTTTAATATTATATTATTATATTATGATTATAAATATAATTATATTATTATTATATTATTATTGTTATACTTAACATCTTCTTTGATTTGTCGATTTACAAAACAATCTTGAATTTTATAATTTATCTTATTTGAGTTTTGTGCAGGGATTAACATGTAAATGGACTAGTGCACAAGAACCAAGACTGGTGCTGGGATACAAGAGCTTAATCAAGACTGCATTAGACTTAGGTTTAGTTAGACTCAAACTGGGTTGAATTGGTCAAGATAAATTAAGCTTAAACAACAAGAAAAATACTTCTGCCCAGAGAATCGTTATAACGATTCAGTAATCGTTATAACGGTTCATCTCAATACTCAAAAATATTCTAAAGCAGAAACATTCTTAAAGAAACCAGAGGATATCATTTTGTAACGATTCAGTAATCGTTACAATGATTTATGAAACGTATAACGATTCTGTAATCGTTACAACGATTCATGAAACGTATAACGATTTGATAAATTGTTGTAACGTTTCAGCTCAGTTGATCCAACGACTAAATCATTCTAAACCGTTATAACGATTCAGGCTGAAAAATAGTTTCTTCAGCTGTTTCAGAAGATCTATTTAAAATGATCATCTCTTTCAATATAGAGTTGATCTATCTAGTAAAATTATAATTCTAGAGAGCTTAATAGCCATATTCAAGAGAGAGAGAGATAACTCAAGATATTGATACACTCAATTAGCCAAATTTTTGTTCAAGCTCAATCTAGCTTCTCTCTATTAACAAGTGTAAAAACCCTTTTTAATATATCGGCTCAACCTCAATTGTTGGAGGTTGAGGGTCCCGAAGACTTAGGCATTGTTAAAGCCGAACTCCGTTACATCTTGTGTTCTTGTTTTATCTTTACTTTTCTTTTCTCATATTTCTTTGATTGCTATATTCTTGTGAGAATTGAATTGATTTAAATTGTATTCCGCTATCATTATACTTGAACATTAAGCCCCAAATTGGTTTATATATTTTTACCTTAGGTTCTTTACATTCTTGCACTATTTTGACCTTTCAATATCATCATCCTAAGGCTTTCAAGGTCTATCAATTATGATCATGATTATTTATTTATTATTATATTATTATGATTAATATTATTTATTATTATTATATTATATGATTATGATTATGATTATGATTATAATTTTATTATTATATTATTATTATATTATTATTATATTATTATTATATTATGATTATGATTATTATTACTTATTATTATTATTATTATTTTATATTATTATATTATGATTATATTATAATTAGAGTAAAGATACCGTGAGCTTAAGCTCAAGGAGGATTTTTGTGAGTTTAACTCAAAAAATATATCAAATCATCTCCAAATTTTAATTCATCATCCTCATTAAATTCTTTATATGAAAATCTTGTGGGATGTAAAAATTTAGAGTGTTTTGAGCTTTTTATGTCACCATTTTTAATTTTTTAAAATGATGTTCAAATATTAAATATATTATTATTAGAGCTAATTTTCAAAAATCAAAAACCATGACTTAAAAAGTTCAAAACACTCCAAATTTTTGCATCCCATAAGATTTTCATATAAAGAATTTAATGAGTATGATAAATTAAAATGTGGAGATAATTTGATATACTTTTTGAGTTAAGCTCACGGAAGGACTCCGTGAGGTTAAGCTCATGACATCTTTACTCATTATAATTATATTATTATGATTATAATTATTTATTATTATTATATTATGATTATGATAATAATTATATTATTGTGATTACAATTATTATTATTATTATTATTATATTATTATGATTACGATTATAATTATTATTATCATGATTATGATTATTATGTGATTATGTTGGATTGTATTGTTATATTATGATTATATTATTAAAATTATAATTATTTATTATTATATTATTATTATTTTAATTATAATTATAATTTTTATTATTATATTATTATTTATTATGATTATGATTATGAATTATGATCATTATTAATATTATTATTATTATTATTATTATATTACTATTATTATTATTTTACTATTATTATTATTATTATCATAATTATCCATATTTTAACTATTCTGATTAACAATTATCAAATGATATTTTCGCTCTTTCGAATAGTCAAGAATATCACTCTCCAAAAATATACTATTTTATCACTCTTCCAAAATTATCACTTTTTAAAACTATTCCTTGATTTGCCAAACGAATATTTGCACTCAGTTTTGTGTAAAGTTCCACGTTAAAGTTTCATACATTTCTTTCTCAACCATGATACATATCAAATAATAACGTGGAATGTTTTTTCTCAAATAAATAGATAGGAGTATAAGTATGTTTATAAAAACTTTTTATTTAAATTTCAAATCTAATACATTCTATACAGAAAATATTATCTTTGTCACTAATAATAACGACGAATATGTAAGATAAATTAGTGCCATTAATGAATGAATCAATCCTATGCAGATCCATTCTAAATGCAAATACATTTTTGTTCGTCCAAATAAATTGGAATGCCTGAACTTCTGATTTTGTTTCAGTTTCAAAATGCATTAAATTTTATATATAAGAAAAGTAGAGTTATCGTAAAAATAATGGAGCTCGATGATAAAATTGTTGGCTTTGCCACCTTAGCTTAGAGATTATGTCTAATATGAAGTTTTTATTTTCAATGAAATTCGAAAGGTAATTCTGAGTAATCCTTTAATTAAAATAACTTCAGATATTGTAGAACCTTAATTTTTTATATAGTAGCTAAGATATTTTTTATGAAGGACAATAAATTCTTTTCGTCTCAAAATTACTTAATTGGAGGTACACCATATTAGGGGAGGGATCCCTTGGCAATGGATTATTTTGATAATCTTGACAATCACATTCTAAAAAATACATACAAATTATTTAAAAGTAGAAAGTTATAAATATTTATCAAATTTAGATTGATAGTGTTTCAAATTTCATCCAATTTCGATATTGTTTGATAATCCATTAATAACTATTTTAAATCATATAAAATTTTGATAATATTTGATGAGCTATTAAATAATATTTAAATTACATAAAATTTGAAACACTATAAGTTAACTTATATAATATATTCATAGAATTTTTTCTATTTTTAAGATTCTTTATATAATTTTTTTATAAATTTTAATGGCTATCAAATGAAATCTAAATTGCATAAAATTTGAAGCACTATTGATTATAACTTAAAAATATCTGTAAAATATCTTCTATTTTTTAAATTTTAAATTTTTTTCGAATGTCATTCTTAACATTGTCAAAATAAATGCTACTAGTGTTCTAAATCTATGTCTAATGTGGCTGAGTATGGCACAGAATGACACGGTCCGAGGATAACATGGAATGATATGATTTTGAACTCGTGCTTTAATTATATCGTGTCTGATTTTTTTAAATAAATAGCACGTCACGACACGCAACGGTACATGATATAGACATAACGCAATACGATAAGGAAGCATGACAAGTATGATATGACACGAGTTCAGCGTTTTACAATATTGGTATCAAGTCAAGGGCATGTTCCCAACTTTTGATTAATTAATTAATCCTATAATATGGACATTATTAATTAGATTATTTATCGATATGTTGTTTATCATTTATACTGATTACATGTCAAATTGGTGCAATTTTTGAAATCATTACATCAACATCCATCAAATGATTTGAAACATTTCTAGGCCGTTAATTCCTTCAATCCTCTGACACTTGCATACGTGATATTAAATTTGTGTCAAATTTAAGTACATTTTGTACTAAAATAGCGAATAACAAACCAACATCATAATTATTCATATTAGAACAATATTAATATTGAAGATATTAATTGGATCTGTCAGACAGTATGTGTGTACATATCTTGTAGCAATTTTCCTTAACACGTCGTTAAAAATGGTGGAAGATTAAGAGGTTATCAAACCAACCCGATTTTAAACATGTGCTATTTGAAAGAAAAATAAAAATCATACTTAATTTACTTTTCTAATTTGCACAAAAGAAAAGTCGGATTACACTAAAACTATTCTAAAACAATAGTGTTAGAAAAAACAGAGAAAAAAAATTCAGAATTACCAGCGGAAACATTTTCCTTTGATCTTACATATTCAATCACATCCGGCATATTTAAGCCCTTGCGCTGCATCTCCTGTACCGTAAAGCCTTCGAGAATCGATTTGTTGGAATGACTTGCGATATTTTTATCGTTCTAGTGTTCAGAGTAACTTCTGAAATATGTTTCAGCACAGCTAATAAGGTTCTAACCGATAAAAGAATGAGATTGGATGAGAAAGTATTTTAGGCTCTGGTTTTGTTGAAGGACTGGTATGGTATGAAAAGTTGGATTCAAAATAAGTCGTTGATATACTCAATTGATTGGGAAGAAGTTCACTGCATCAAGTTTTGTCCCAAGTGAAAGGACGATAGAGGTGAACCAACGCTATGAGGAAGAAAATTCATTTGCGAGATATTCAAATCTATATATGTATACAACTATGAAGAATATTGATATATGTATTGGACTATTTTTAAGGACTAAGGTATAAATTTTAATTTTATTTAAACATTTAGATTTTAATTATCTTAAATTGTACTAACATTTTTATGAGCTAATAACTCCGTCTATGTTTCCAACATAGCCAAACACAAGCCTGAAAAAAGAGGATAATTTATAAATTTCATATTTTTAAATTAATGTCCATTTTTTTGGTATTTTTATAATTTCTATTTTTTTATTTTTTCAAATTATTACAATTATTTTAAAATTTAGCATGATTAAGACATGATATATTATATAAACACGATATGATTTGACATAATAAGATTACACACGACATGATTAAGCATGATACGATAGACACAATGTATCTTATTCATGTCGTACCATCTCTACTAATTTAAACGTAGCACGATATGACACAAAAAATAAAAATATTAAAAAATACGATACATATAATAAAATGATATATTTTAACACAACACAACACAACACAACACAACACAACAAATACAATAGATACAATACAAATTTAGAACTAACTGGAACTCATTGTCGAGGATCCTCCCAGGCTCCCCTTATCATTTTCCCTGTGGCACTATATATTGGCATAGGCGCACGTGTATAGTGAGCGCTCTGATAATATAATATTGGCTAAGATGCACGTGTACCCTGTGCGCACTGATAGTCTGTTCCCATATATCATCCAAACGTTTGATTAATGTTAAATTATGCTTGTTTGATGAAGCCTTGATATCGAATGAACTCTTTTTCTATTATTCTTTTACACCTCAGTTCACCCTTTTTTCGTACTTCATTTATCATGCAAAGTAGGCCAACCATATGTTATTCTGTATATGTACGTAATACTATTTACATTTTTGTGCCCATGGTTTTTGTAGTTGCCGAGTCAAAATAAGTAACCTTGTCTTTGTAGGATAACAAAGCAACCGTTGTAAATATGAATAAATTTTGAGAAATAAGAAAATATATATCATGTTCACCTCATTTCTTCTTGTGACCCAAGTGAATATTTATGGTCGAGTATCATATAATTAACTTTTACAAAATATAAAGCAACGAATTTCTTTCTTCTATTATGTATAATGCAACCTTACAAAAACAAAAAAATTTGTTAGAAATTATTTGAAATGTGACTGCATGTTTTATGTTGAAAACAAAAACTGCGTGCTATATTATGCCAAAGAAAAAAATGTTTGATTAATTCTATGTGAACCATCTCAATTTTTTTGTAGATAATTATTATAGAATAAAAAATACTATTTTTTTATGAACCGTACTGCAACCATTTTTCTATCATGAAACGCTATAACAGCTAAAGAGGATTAACAATGTCCACGCGTTGCTTTCGGAGATCTTATGTTTTCGATTAGGTTTCATTTCTAGTCTATCCCAATTTATTTGGGATTAAAGACTTTGTTGTTGTTGTTGTAATAAAAAACAGGAACGTTGACATCAGCCCTCTGTAGAGGTTGTGGATGCATATACATGAAAAAAAACATAATCACTTTCTTACAATGATAACATTAAAGATGAGCCAAGAATAATGGAGTAAAAAAATGTATATATTTAAATTTTGAATGTTTGTATTTACTATCTGCGAATTAATTCCAATTAGTATTCATTAGAACCAATTTTGTAAATTTATTATTAATTCACTGCATGTATATCACTTCTTGATTTTATAACACACACGTTACGGTTTCAAATTCTCCCTTTCATGTTTCAACTTATTGAAAAAATAAGTCAAAAAATATTGGAAATAATTGATCATATTTCAGTACCGGATGGTCATATTTCAAATGCATATTAAATATAAGATTTTAAGTCGACCATCAAAATTCTACAGTCCAGTCCGGGAGACCATTTATAATTAGAGCCCTAGGAGAACTTGGGCTATTTTTAAAATAATTTTCAGTTCAAATAAGATAACAAGTGTCTTTTCCCAGTGTATGTACGTTAGATGATATTTTACAAGTCTCAATCAGCAATTTAGAAAGGAAAACCGAATGTCTAGGAAGGAATTTTCGAAAAAACTTGGTAAAAAAAAGAAAATAATAAATCGAATCAAATGCAAATTGATAAAAAAAAAAACTTCAGCCCAACAATATTGCAAACCACCTAGTTAATGGTTGATCTACTGGTACAACCAATTGATCGACACCGAACTTCAGCCAGGTTGACCTCGAGCTAAATAATTAAGAATTTTTAAGCATTCTTAGTTCATGGTAAAAATTAACATCTCCTGGATGATAGTGACTAGAACATTAGAGACTTGATATTTCCTTTTTGTGGAAAAAAGAACAATTTTGATGCACTGGAAATCTTGCCAAGCAAGTGATCTACACTCGCTTCATTTTGTAATCAGTTGCTTTTCTTTTTATTTTGCACATTGTAAATTTGTAGCGTACTCAATAAATGCCAACCATTTCAGAGTGCACATGCAACGTTAACCGCCACATCTACAGCTAGTATCCATTTGAGTTATTCAACATAGCATGATAGGCATAAATTCTGGGACTAACATGAGAATACTTACCCACATAACAAATATCAGACAATTACTCTACACAATAAAACTTGAAAAGAAATTGATGTAGCAGTGTACAATTTTTTTTTTTTGCAGGAGAACATTTTTTAAGTGCAAGACAATTTGCATGGTGCACAAAAAGCAAAGAGAAAAGAAGGGAAAATCAGAAGCAGTATCATTTTGCTTTTCGGTTAACCTTGAGGTATGGGAGTGCACCTATCACATTGTCATAGTCACTTCTGTCAACTTGTATCTGTTAAGAAAGAACATTAGATATCCTCAGAAGCATTATTAACCTTTATAATTAGGGATTTACCATAATTACTTTCTAGAACTTGCATGTCTCAAAAACATGTAATACAATTTAGAATTCAAGTTTGTTCTTTTTATGAACCTAATTGAGGCTTAAGTAGCTTCAAAATAAATTTGGAGAGAGAAAGCAAGCTTAGCCTAGGAGGATTCATAACTGGATACCAATCTGATATAATACCACACAGCATACCCAATTTTCTACTGGAATATTTTCTACTGGCATAATCACATGATTAATAAAACATTACATATAAGTCAGCTTGTGATTTTAGAAAATACTGATTATGAAAGGGTTCAATAATCACCCTAAAAATGAAGGATTAACAATGTACCATTTTAGAGAGGCGCTTCTTCCTTTTGGTATTCTTTTTTGCCAACAAGTGTTGCTTACCAGCACGCCTTCTCACTATTTTTCCTGTACCAGTCACCCGAAACCTCTTTGCGGAAGCCTGATTTTACATTAACAAAAAAACAGTAAATCAAATGAATACTCTTCTATCAATTTGTTATGCTTCATTTATCTTTGCACTTCTGTAAAGTTGAATAATTGAGATTCAAAAGGCCATTTGACAGATCAAATTTTGCTAACTAATCTACTCAACTGAAATAGACAAAGTGACCCAAATTGCTTAATATTATTATAAGTATCATTCCAGTAAAGACTGGTACTCTCTAGTATTTTTCTGCCAGAATTTTAGCTGGCTGCCCGAAGCAATGGAATTAGATTATTATGTAACACTATTATATAACATTTAGCATGACCTAGATAATTGAGAGGGAACCGACATTATATGTACAATCACGAGGAGGTCCCAAGGAACAGGAGGTAAATGTTGACTCAATTTATATGGCAAAATTACACGCAATAAAACTGTATGAACAACCAAAAAGGATATAAAAAATAGTAGCAACTAAAAAAAGAAGGAACGTCATTTGGACATAACATTCCAAAACCATGATTCACTTATTATTTAGCTCTTTTTTTTTCACAAATATGGAATTTAGCTTCACTAATAAGAACCTGGTATAACCAATCTTGAAGACAATTTCATCACTGGTACCAGAATGTACAAAATTTTGCAATAATGAACAAATCTCAACACTGCTCCTCTTTTCTTTTGTGGAAAGGTCATAGATCACCTAATTCGGAAAGAGGCGCCAACTTTCCCAAATCAGTAAGGGAAATTCTTCCGAAAAAAACAGAAATTTACTAAAATCAAAAGCAATGAATTAATAGAACGAGAAATGTAATAAGATACCTTGCGAGTCTTCATTTTGTATCCCTTTTTCTTGGCGAATACTGTGAGCTTGGAGTGCTTCTGCGTGGGAATAGAGAGCAGAGGAAGATTCTTTCCGAGCGAAAGCGTAGAACCAGAGAAGTGATTGGAGAGAGCAGCATTCTTCTTCAAATGGAAAGCCATTGGAGAAGGGAAAGAAGGAGAGAGGCGACCGCCATGGGACGAGCAGAGATGAGGAGGTAGGAGAGAAAGGGATAACCTACTGAAACAAATTGGCAAAGCCATTGTCAATATATTTTCTCTCTCTCTTTCTTGTTTTCTTCTGATCGTATTTATATTTATTATTCTCTAATTTTTCAATCCTGTCTGAGTGTGGTTCAGCTATGAGCGAAGAAACTGGCCTCAGAGCTCATAGAAGCTCAATTTTGTGGATAAAGCAGCAAGAGATGGGGCAATCCTCGCCATCGCCAGTTTGATTTAAAATGAGAGTCCATTATATTATTATGGGCTAGATAGAAGAGCAACGAACGAAGCATTAAAACCTCTGGTAGGGCTCCGAGTTAAAAAGGCTTCAATTCGGGGCCCATAATATTGATCAAGCCCACATCACAAAGGCTTCGACCCAACTAGGTACAACGACGAGCTCGGCCCAACTTCATCAAAAGCGCAGCCGACCTATCCACCACCACCGCACCGGAACTAGGCACCCATAGTTGTCCAATAAATACAACCTGTCCAATATGAATATGTTAATTAAGTAAAGGTAAAATGCATATTAAATAAAGAAAGAGATTTATGGGGAGGCTAAAAAAGCTGTTGTTCTTTTATTTCTTTGCGTGGTTAATTTCTTTGCTTCCAGTTTTTTGAATTTATGTTTGACATGAATTATAAAATGACAAGTGTGGCATAATAAAACGGTTTGTTTATTTTTTTATTATGTAAAAAAAGAGAAATAGATAACAAATATTTTATGCATTACAGATATTTCAATTACAACTTAATAATATGTCAACTTCAATAAGGAGCACTTCACATTTATAAAGTTAATGAGTTCAGACTTTGAGGAAACCAATTATGAAGGGGAGAAATAATGAAAAGGTGATCGAATCTATTGCCTTTATCGAAAACTGGAACGGTTAATAGACAACACAGAAGCAAATATATAAAGAAAAGGAATCAGTTCACAGTGGTTTATTTTAATAATCTTGACAGTAGGCCTCTAAATAAATATAAAAAATCTTAAAAAAAAAAAATTACAGATGTATTTTTCTACTTTTAGATTGATAGTCATTCAAATTTCATATAATTTCATTATCATTTGATAATCTATGAAAGATCATTAAATTTTTATACAATTTGTAACGGTTTCAATTTAACAGTTCTTGATAGATTATCAAATGATAATAAAATTATATAAAATTTGAATGATCATCAATATATAGGTAGAAAAATACAGTAAAATGAATCCGGATTCAACGTGTTGTAACATGCAACACAGTAAGCAATATATGACGCGCTGGGACCTACGTGTCAGTGCTTGTAACAAGCGACACGATATATCAGGAAATATGTAAGAGAGGATCGGATGGATCCGATGCCAGACGCCTGTGTAATGTATTGTACTTCTATAGTTCTATTGATACTTGGCATTAAATTTAGCAATATTTAGCCATGCAAAACTGGAATTTTTACTTAAACGGTCCAAAACTGAATAATATCTATAGAGACTGCCTAAGAGTAAACTTATTTTCACAAAGAGCCTAGCCAACGGCGTGAGTTGAACTCACGCCTTTAAAACATTATTTTCTCTGTCCGTGAACTGGCCAAAGAAAAGAAATTCACAAAGATCGTGAGTTGAACTCACGTCCTTTAGCTCAATTTTTTCTCTTCTACTTTTGTAAAATGTAACCGTTGTAACGCTGGCTGCTAGTGGGTCCAGATACAAAGGGCATGAGTTGAATTCATGCCCTTTCGGTCTACCTACCGTATTTATATCTTCTTTTTTCATTGTCATTGTTTGTAAGTTGTAACAGTTCTAACATTCGCTGGAAATGGGCCCAAGTCTAAAGGGCGTGAGTTGAACTCACGCCCTTAAGACTTTCGATTTTTAACCCCCCCCACCAACTGCATTTATTACCCTCATCTCCTTCTTCTACCCATCCAACCCAGCAACAATCCCATTATACTCGCCATTTATCTAAAAACTCACAAATCTACTAATATCTTTCTCCTTCTACTACCTCATCCAACTCCTTTTATGAGTGGTATTTTCAAACATCAAACTTATTTCTATTGTGAGTAATATTTCTCTCTTATCTAATATTTTTCTAAATTAAGTTCATATTCTCAATTCAAAATGTGATGTAGGAAGCATTGGATAATGTTCATCATCAATTTATTTACGGGCGGTAGTGTGCAACACGGACATATCGGGGTTTTCTACTCGCAAGGTCCAAGATTGAATTTCACGGTAAATGAAGATATTACTCTCTCTCGGTTAAGAAATGAAATTTATAGAGTTTTGGAGCTTTCGGAGTTACAATTTAATTTAAAAATTCGAGTTAAGTTCAATGCATCGCCCCCACCATGTGTTTTTTTTTACCGAGATTGAGTTATTGAACAATGAAACTTGGAGATTTATTGTAGAAAATATGGGTAATTGGAAGGTGATAGAATTATTTGTGGATCCGGAATCAAAATTAGGAACAAATATTTCTCAACCCAGATTAACACAAGCATTTGCTAGTAGCAGTCGAGACACACCATACGAAGAACATCAAAGACCATCATATTCACCAAATCCTACAATGCATATGCACCTATCTCCTGATTCTAATAGCGATGCGGATGTGGATGCGGATGCGGATGCAGATGCATTCGAGTTTGATATCACATTAGATGACATTTCTCCTTTTGAAAGAGTTGGAAATATGATATCATCAGATGATACTCCGATTGGTAATACCTGCTCTAATGAACAATTTAATTTTATGAATTTTAATGATATGGATGAAATCAATGAAGATATTGTTGAGGAGTTTAACATGGATAACAATGAAAACTATCCCGGATGGCTACTCAAGGACCGCTCAGATTCACACCCAATTGCATCGTTTAATGCCATAGAAGGAATTGTAGAATTTATTTGTGATGGTAACTACTTTAATGATATGAATTATGCAACTGATGATAACTTAGCAGTTGACCAAGTATTTCGTACTAAGGATCATTTGAAATGGGTAGTGCATGATTTTCATATTAGAGCAAATCGTACATTTCTTGCTAAAAAGACCAACAAGCAAGTGTATATTGTTGTATGCACGAATCAAAATTGAAAATGGAGGTTGTATGCAATTCGTCGAAGTTATGATGACGCTTTTGTAATAAAGACACGAAAAGGACCACACTCATGTGTTATCTCGGGGGATAGACTAGAGCATCCCCATATCACCGCGTCTTTCATAGCATCATTAATACGGGAGCATGTGAAATACAAAATCATAGATATTAAGGTGATGGTGGAGCAAATGTATCATTTCAAGGTTAATTATATGAAATGTTGGCGTGCGAAGGAAATTGCAATTGCACAGTTATTTGGAGGTTGGAAGCAAGCTTATAATCTAATTGTTCCCTTATTGGGAGCAATGCAAAATAATAATCCGGGCACAAAGGTTGAGTGGTTCACTGTACCAACAAATAATTCTAATTATAAGTTTTTTCAAGGTGTATGTTGGGCATTTGGTCCGGCTATTAGAGCCTTTAAACATTGTAGACATGTCATTGAGATCGATGCCACCTTTCTTTCGGGTAGATACAAAGGAAGACTCATGACGGCTTGCAGCTATGATGCCGAAGACCAACTGGTACCGCTTGCTTTTGGATTATTTGATAAGGAGACTAATCTATCATGGGAGAGATTCATGAAATTTATTCGTCAACAAGTTATTGGCTCTAGGGTGGTATGTGTGATTTCAGATAGACATGCGTCAATTTTAAGAGTTTTTCGAGAAACAGGTCTTGGCTGGCATGAGGATGCTAGCGAGGCATTCCACAGGTATTGTTCTAGACATATTTGTCAAAATTTTCAGCGTCATTTTAAAGACAAGGAACTTACTAAGAGGGTTAGGTTTGTTATTCGGCAAAACCAACCACGTAAGTTTCAAATGAGAATGAGAATGTTAGAACAAAAGAACCCCGAAGCGGTAAAGTGGTTAAATGATATTGGCAGAGTCGATGAGAATCATGACCCACGTTAAATAAAATTTACATTCTGGTAGGCTCGATTTGACGCATGAATCTCATTTCTTATCAATAATGAGCCTTGGTAAGCTTCCCCTACGCCATCATGACGCTCACGACCACGACCACAACCACGACCACCTCGAGCCATTTTCTATAAATTAAATAATTATCAAAATTATCTTACAACTATTTAGTACACAATTCAATATCTTATATTTGTCATTACACAATTATTATATATGTATAATAAATAAATAAAGAAATATCAATGAACCCTAATTCCAATAAACCCTAATTCCAATAAACCCTAATTCTAATAAACCCTAATTTCTAATACCATTACATCATCACATTATATTTCTAAATTAAATAAATACTAATTCTAACAATACATTTTCTAACAACATAAATTACTAAATATCATCACACTACATCATCTCTTAATCAAACAAAATGAATTAACTAAATTAGAAATTAATATAATTTGCTAACCTTATGGTATTTTTTCTTTACTTATACCTTCAAAATCGCTTCTAATGGTGATCTTCAACTCTTAAAACTGAATTTTAATGGAGGTTTGAATGGTGAGAGATGAGAAAGATTTTGGTGGGAGAACTAAAGGGGAATAGAGAGAGATAGTGTAAGAGAATTGATGGAAGGGGTTAAATAAGGGGTTTATGGGAAGATTTTGAGTGATTTTTGGAGGATTTAGGGTTTGAGATAAAGGGGGGTGAAGGGAAAAGTCGAAAGAGACGAAGGAAGGAGAAGAAATGTGAGAGGAGAGAGATGGGGTCGGCTGAAAATAAAGCAGCGGAAAAATGAGTTGAAGGGCGTGAGTTCAACTCACGCCCTTTGGGCTTTTTTGTCGCTGACATGTGGGTCGGGGAATAAAATCATTGAAGGGCGCTGATTCAGGTCACGCCCTTTAGATTAAAAGTTTCGCTCGGGCAGGTTGCGGGCAGACAAATATTAGGTTCTAGGGCGTGAGTTCAACTCACGCCCTTGTCTAAGCTGTTTGTGAAAATAACTTACTTCATTGGTCGTTAGTGTAATTAAATTTTATTTTTAGGCCGTTTAAGTAAAAATTCCTAAAATAGGGGAACAGACTCACGAGGTCCTCTCCATTTTCTACAATTATTGGAGAGGCTGCTGGAGGTATTGTTGATAGGTCCAGAGTCTAATCATACCAGTCCATTGGAAGTTAATTTTGGATAGGAGCTGTAGTATATTTATAGACCATATTTCTTATTGATGTGGTTTTGATATTTTTCCTAAACTGGCTTATCGTACTTGAAAGGAAGTATCCAGTGCTAAAAAATGAAGAGGAAATGAACAACAAAACTGTGTAATTTCCTAAACCCCTTCCCCTATGGGGAATATTTTCACAAAGGGTAAAAAAAAAGATTTTTTATCAGAGAGTCAAACACCCTAAAATTTCACAAAGGTCCAAGGACACAACTATTAGTTGCGACTCTATATATTTCACAGATTCTAAGTGGCATCTCGCCAGCTTTTACAGTTGTAGGGCCCACCAACCTTAGGGGCGCAAGTAATAGTTGTGCCCCTGAGATTATTTTAAACTGTGTATAAGTACTATATTTATCTTATACATTACGAGAAATAATAATTGTGTAATGGCACGAGAGGGTTGGGTTTCAGACGCTGAGTCTGAGAGAGGGTGTGAGTTCGACCCCCTCTATTGTCTCATTTTTTTTAATAACAAGGGCGCAAGTAATAGTAGTGCCCCCAATATTAGAGCGCAAGTAATAGTAACGCCCCTAATATTATAAATTTCGTACAAAACTTCATAAAAGATCTCAATAAAACACAATATTTACTTAATCTTACAATAAAACTTCATAAAATATCATACATTAAGTTTCATAAAAAAATATATTTAATCCTAAATCGAACTCCATAAAAGAGTACATTTAATCATATATTAATCTGCATAAAATAATACATTTAATCCTACATAAGTTTCATAAAAAGCACACACAATATTTAATAGACTGATACAAAAAAAATGACATAATACATCCAATTTTTAATAGATCAAACTTCATCTTCTTAAGGACCAACCCCATACTAATTATCTATGTTAATAAAATTTATAACCGTAAATGAGTGATCAAAGTCGCAATTAATAATTTGACACAAAATTAGTATAAGTATTACCTTCGTTGTTGAGGGGTGCAGTGTAGGTGCATCTGTTATATCCTGGTTGTTTGCATCGCCCATAAGTATATGTTTGGTGTGTATTATCTTCATACATCTCATTTTGTATCCTTAAGTGCTGACGTCGACCCTTCTTAACAACAAACTTTATAGGGTCCGGTACTAGTTTGGATCGTCAGATTTCAGGCAAATTCGGGTGCCCACATTGCCAGCAACTCATTAACACGATAAAAAGAAGCTACATACCCATTACTACTTATGCTCCATTGTGCACAACATGCTAAGATATGAGAATAAGGTATACTTGTTAGTTACAGTTTTTGACAAGTACATGTACCTCCGGGCACTTCCATCCGAATCATATGTATTAGGTTTCTTTTAATCCTGTTACCCATAAATCTTTGACCCGTTTGAACCTCATATTTTCGCTCGTTCTGGTACGCTCTCACCGTATGTGTATTTCCCCTTAATCTCTCTCCTCCAATAGGGCTTAGATTTTGGGGGAGAAGAAGAATCGTTGTTGAACCACTATTTCAGCCTTTGTCCTTCTCTCAGTAAAATATTTTACCGACTTGTAAAATGTTATTTCGACAAGCAAAGTTATAGATAACTCACGTGCTTCTTTGAAAACATTATTAAGGGACTCAGGTCCATTTGTTGTCATCATGCCCAATCTATGACCTCCCTCATTGAATGAAAGAGCCCATAAATCATATCGTGGTCGATTATTTCTATCGACATCATTAGAATCACGTCCGATATCCTCAAGCCATGTTGTCGCGTCGGGGCATTTTTTGCAAATACGGCCGAGTTGCGTCGGGCATTTTTCGCGAATACAACTGTGTCGGCCCATAAATCATATCGGTGCATTCGATCGTATACACACTTTTATTTGACTTCCTTTTCTTAAATGTGTGGTTCGCTTTGATGTGAAAATCATGCACAACCCATTTGAGATGATCTTTCGATCGAAAGCACCGTCCCACCGCCAAACCATCTTCCGTGACATACCTTCATCATCGAAGTAATTATAATCACCAATTATATCAACGATCACATCAATATTATTCCACAAAGCAACCGGATGTGAATCCGATCGGTCTCTTAATGGCCATGATGTCATGGTCTCATGTAATTTCTCTTCCGAATTATAATTCGGATCTTCAAAAGGTGTGAAATCCATAGTCATGAAACTGTCATTACCACACGTGTTGCCAATTGGAGTTATATCTTGGCTTACTAACTTCTCAACCTGTTCCTCTAGATTAATGTCATCCAATCCAATATTAAATTTCAAATCCTCAATATTATTTTCTTCTTCTTGGACATATTGATTTTTATTTGTACCAAACGATGCATCGGACATTGTGCTTGATATTGGCTCAATATATGTGTTTGGGGCTTCATGATCTCGACTACCACTCGCAAAATCTTTGTTTGGTGTATTCCAACGGGATTTAAGTTCAACATATAATTCAATCATTGTAAAAGTATCCGGTTGGACCGAATGGTTAACCACAAGTCTCCAAGTATCATTACTCGAAAGTTATAACTCGGTATAAAACATTATCGGAGGAGTAAGTTGTAATCCGGCATTGAACCTCGCTGATATCTCTAAAGTATGTGTTGAACTCAAAATTATCATCCACCGATAGAGCTCAGTCTCTAATTCAGCGAGTGTTATGTTAGTATGCACCGTAAAATTACCGATAGTTTTTTTTGAGTAATGAACACCATGCAACCCATTTTGAATAGATTCTCCGGTGTAAAAACTAACAATCAACATTATGTAGGTGAATTTTTTTAGGAGAAATGTGAAATTATGATTTAGAGTTTGTGGAGAGAAAGAAAAATTTCGGGAGAGAAAGGGTAAAAAATGGGGATGAGTTGGGAGAGAAGGGTATAAATAGGGTTTTCTGGTAAATGTGGGGCCTACAAATCACAGGTTGGAATTCTTTGGGACACAACTATTACTTACGCCCTTAATGTTGGTCACCGACATGGACTCCATAACTGCAAAAGTTGGCGAGATGTCCCTTGAAATCAGTGAAATATATAGGGGCACAACTAATAGTTCGCCCTTGGTCTTCTGTGAAATTTTTAGGAGGTGTTTAGCCCCGTTTGATAAAAAAATTTGTTTTTGCCCTTTGTGAAAACATTCCCCCTATGGTAATAGACTAATAGTCACTGATAAATGCTACCATTATGAGTTCACATCCTCTGTGATGGACAACCACGGTAACGTATAAAGTAGACAGATTTTTTTTCTATTGCTATAGTACCGGGCAGCATTAAGATCTGCGCTGAGTGATTTTAAACGGTTTATATCACTTCAACTGACCATTATACAATTTACAGTACCACAGAGGATATCTATCCTACCATTACCCCTCCTTGCTTCTTCATCTTCTGTTTTTTTTTTTCACTTCTTCTTTGCTCTGAAATAGTGCTCAAGATTCAAGTGATTTCGGCCACAAAACTTACCAGATGTGTGCTCAATATGCAAGTTACATGCATTATATCTGTGTTAAATATTGATTGATCTATCGTTAATTTGGAGTTTTTTTTCTTTTCTTCTGCAGATGCTCAAAGGAAATGGACGCCACTTGCATGTAATGACATTCTCAATAGTAATATCGTATTATCTTTTCTATTAATTTTTTAAACTTTATATCTTTCTTCCTGAACTTTATAAATTGCATGTGCAAATTTTATTGTTTGCCATTGTACCGAATGAATTTGAAAATTAATAAGTTTGAAATTTAACTATAACTCTTGAAGTAGATCGATTTTAATGGTTTGAATTTTCATTTGAAGTGATCCAATAGAATTTCGAGTTAAACTCATCAACCACCTTCAGAATTTAAGTAAATACCAGCTTCCCTCTTTTTTCTTTAGCCTAACTAATTCTATTGTTTGGAGTTGTAAGCAGGGGCAGATCTAGCTCTATCCGGGAGGGCAACCGCCCCTCTGAATTTTAAAAAATAGTATTTGTAGGTTAAACTTTTGCTAATCTGCCTCCTGAATTGCTTGATTACGTTCATTGAAAAAAATTTATTTAATATTATAAATAATGAAAGAATTTACACAAATATTTCAAAATATGAAGTGTTGTAGAGGAAAAAAATTTTATCGACTTGATTATTTATTATTTTGAGTTTTATTTTATTGTTAGTTTTATTATGTATTTTTATAGTTTTTATTAAGTAAGAATATATATTAATTTTTTTTAGAATCCGATTAGCTAATGGGTTTGAAACCAATAAGCTATTACAATCCGATTATTACCCTCATTATCAAAATCCTACATGCAATCCCTGTTTGTAGGATATTCCTGATGTCAGTGGAGATAAACATTTTGGCATACAATCGTTTAGGTTCGCTTGGGGCAAAAGAAGGTACGTTCAATTAACAAAATTCCCTCAAAAGAAAGAGTATATTTATTCAAACTAGCTATGTATCTGCGTGTTGCAGCGAATTTTTTTATTTAAATATAAAAAATATCACATGATAATATGTACGTCATTTTAATATGGAAAAAATCAATTACATATGTTATATCAAATATAATCTCGCATAATTTCTCTCAATTTTTAATTTCTTTTCTTTTATATGGCAAAGAAATGGAGAAGAATATAAAATAATGGACGCTATTGTGTTCGTCTGATTAGTTAAAATTATTGTAAATCATTAGATGAGGGATATTTTGGGATATAAAAAATTTGAAGAAAATGATAAAAAATGGATCCGTTTAATTCTTAGCTGCTTTATATAATAATATAAATGTAATGAAGTACTTGCAGTGACACGCTAATGATCATCGATCTTTTTTCCTTGCACAACAAGTAGGGAGTTTTGGCTTTGCGTTGAGCTGCTCTTAACAGCATATAGTATTTCAATACTGGTAGGTTCTTCAGACATATATCAAAAAATCATAACTGTGAGTAAATTTACTTTTAAAATGATCTTTAAAATAGAAGTTAGGAACTTATAATTTTGAAATTAAACTTTATTTGTTTGGTTTCACTTGTATATTTTTCCTAGTCGTTTTTCTCTATTTTGCTGATCTCATTGTAGGTTAGGTCATGGAATACTGGCATCGATCCTATTTAATTTGTTCAAGCACGATGTTTGGATATAGAAAGCAAAAGTTCTATAACATCATTTTACATGTTTATTTGGAAGGTAATTGTTACCTTCATATTCATTATAATGATGAAGTGCATAAAAAATATATTAAAATGGAAAAAAAGGAATTACAACTAATTTCTGTATCTTTCTCTTCTGTCTTTGCAATGAAAGCTAAGCTAACTAATTCTTCTTTTCAAAACTAACGCCCTATTTATTTTAGTTTGCAGTTGTTCTATGATGAATATCTCCTAATTCCTTCTGTTCAGTAAGATCAAGGCGTGATAATTCCGTCTCAGACACCCAGCGGTAGAGGTAGAAAAAAATTTCAGTGGTGTCGTTATATATTTTTTATACTGTTTTGAAGAAATATTAACTAAATTATATGCGTTTATAATGTAAATTTGTAACAATAAAGTAGCCACTGTAAAGTAGCCACTGCAGACAACACAGAGCAGCCAAATTTACGATATAGAGGTTACCCAAAAAAACAGTAATCAATGTGCGTTACAATTCAATAGCTAGAGAGAACAAATTGCGGCTTGAGATGCTCTTGTTTCTATGATTATTAATAATTTAATGGGATATTATTTTTATAATATGAAACGTATCTACTTCTCTTGTACTAAAAACTCTTTTTATTGGTTTAATAAAACTTTGAAGTAGGTATTGACATACTTATTTCAAACAATAAAAAAAAAAAATAATGTGAATAATGCAGTCAAAAGGGAAGGGGGTGCAAAATTAATATTGCGAACATAGCGGTACCAGTTTTATGGATATAGCAGTCAGCCAAATTATTTTGTGGGCTTGTGGCTCAATTTACTTGCTGCAACTGGTATCCTCGGATAGGACTCGCTACATACTAGCGATCAATCTGATTACTGAGCATACTGTATTCATAAACTTACATCTACAAGGAAGATTCTGAAAAAAAAAACTATCAATGAAACAAATAAAATTACACGGAGTTTCATAAACTTATTCATTGTTTTGATCCTTCAAAATTCAAAATGAAGTTTCAGTTTTAAAGCTCCAACTCGTCAAATCGATATATTATCATCATTAATCGGTCATGAAATTTTATGTTATCATTAGATGTGTAAGTATAATTTTTAGTTTAAATTGACAAGGGTGATGTTTTCTGACTGATGTCTAAATTTTATACGGGTTATGGGTAGTCTCGAAGCAAAGCCTTTTACAAGTTATAGTTCTACTGGCTACGAGAACTATGATTCAGGAGAGACTCGACAATTATTTGAAACGGCAAGTTCAAATACGATCTAAAATTCTAAATGGATGCTCCCATATAATGTACTTCAAGAAGAAAGCTTTAGTTTGCTCTGTGCCTCTGGCATGATTCATCATCAATGCGTACAGGACCAGAAACCCATTCCAGTGTCAGGTATCTTGACAACCAGAAAAATAGAGCAAATGCAAGATAGAAAACATCACAACAGATGATGACAACAAACAAATCAAGAACAAATTCAGCCAAAAGGCACAAATATTAGAATCTATGATGCAAGAGATGAATCCACAGATAAAAATAGGGCCAATACGTTCTAATTAGTGTATATTTGTCTGAGAGACTACAACTTGAGGAAAACAAATGACTTGAGCAAACATAAGCAGCAGCATTAAAAACATGTAAATCACCAAACATACAATTCTAATCCATCCTCCCTTTTAGAATCTTCTCTTGCACTTCTGTCGGTGTACTGAAACA
This sequence comes from Schoenoplectus tabernaemontani, assembly GCA_037127355.1. Classification (NCBI taxonomy): domain Eukaryota; kingdom Viridiplantae; phylum Streptophyta; class Magnoliopsida; order Poales; family Cyperaceae; genus Schoenoplectus; species Schoenoplectus tabernaemontani. Next base: position 16,025,464 of record CM073750.1, on the reverse strand, counting down.
ATAAAGCATAAAAAATAAGTTAAAAGAAAAAGTTCCTGCAACCGTACAAAATCACTAAATGTATCTCCCAATTTAAGAGTTGTTAAGAGAGTAGTATTAAGAAAACTATAAATTAAAGGGCAAATAGTGAAGTGACATACACAAGAAGAACGTAGCCACCCCAACCACTCAAACAGTCACGGTCCATTGACGACAATAGAGCTTGTGATACTATCTCAAATAATTCCTCAGGCTCCTGAAGGAGATATTATTGACACATCATGATGCTATGGAAAATGATTTTATTTTAATCCTCAACAATTCAATATTTACCATCCTTTGTCTATCCATCACTGTTTAGTATTCAATGAAGTATATCACACACTTCTGAAGTATTATGCACTTCTGGGAAGAAGGAGAAATTTGATGATTATGTACATACAGGTACTGTTGTGCACTGATATCCTCAATTATGCAACCAGATCACCCCATTAGGCTCAATTAAGATGAATGGTCTGGTTATGGTTCTAGTAAAACTACTTGATCTCAACTCATGAAATTAATTGCTAATTTAGCCCAAAGTAATCCTCATGCAGTGCACCTAAGTACCAAACAGCCCATGTTCAAACATACAAGGCAAAATGTAAAGACTTGAAACAATCTGAGGACTTATGAACAATAAGTCAGAAGATAATACAAGGAATGAATTTCTAACCATGTCTGGCTTATACATGGATTCACAGGCTCCATATAAAGACTCAGAAGCAGTACCAGAGACAACAAAATCTTTTGCTAGCTCCCTACATAAATTAATTTAAAGAGTTACTTAAAGATAGTGAAATGTAAATATTTAGTTGGATGGAAAATATTAACTAAGGTCAGTCAGTTAAAACTAGAGCTACTTTTGGCAGAAAAATTATGTAACCCTACAATCCTAAGTACAAAGAAAAAGAAGGAACTGAGATTGCCTCTACCTTTTGAGGGGATACATTCGAAATTAGGAATCTCCCCCTTGTTCAGGTATACATTTAGTTCTATAGTACTATCCATGGCGGCTGCTAGAAAACAGTTTAGGTAAATTTAAAATAAACATTACATACTTGGCACCAAGGCAATCCATAGTGCAAATGAATGGCTCATCATTATCTCCTAACCCAGCAATTACAGGTTGGCAAAAATAAGGCCCAAATCTGCAATTTACAATATTGAATTTACAAACTGAGAGTCTCTTAGACAACAATAGCATGCAGAATGAAATGTACATGCTGTCCCTTTCAGGCAGTACTTGCATAATGAAATAGGATATCACCTAAAAGCCAATTAATTAGCCCAAATCAAGCCAAAGTTATCCAATGCAGCCTTATATATTCCTCAACTATGTGGTTATCACAAAAATTTATAATCCATCGATAATCAATTAACAATTTCAGTGCACAATCAGGCACCGAACAACATAAAAAAAAGTAAATAAATAAGTGGGAGACTGAAATTCTACCAAGTACCCACCCAAAACCAGACTAGCACAATTGCTACATGCATACTTTTTGTAATTTCTGACTAAATTATTATAGATCTTAAAACAACTGCAAATACTTCATATGAGTGCCAATTATATAAGGTATCAAACTGAGCTACGGTTCCAAACTTGGTACTAAGGAGTCAACAACTGAACCTTTTCTCATAAAGCAAAGCTGAAACAAGACTTGCAAAGGTCTGAGGCTTCATATCCCTCTCCTCTCTTAGCTGGTACAGTTTGTGCCTAAACACGAGCTTTTGATGCCTGAAAACAAAAATAAAAGAATTAAGGATAAAACATTGGAACTAGCCTCAGACAAACCAGCATTCCAGATAAATTTGCCATTTACATTGTCTGTGCATCAGTCGCGAGGCCAGAAAGACCGATATATAACCGATCGTGGATTTTAAAAACCCTTTGGAAATCTGTAGCGACGGTCTGAAGCTGAACTCCTAGGCGTCGGTCGCTTGCTATGGCGAAACAGTTCTTTCCCACCATGGCCACCAAGGCGCTTCCATTGTACTCGAAGATCTAGCAAGAAATACCAGAAAGAAATTGTGAGTGAGAAGAAGAATTTGGTACTGATACATGGAGGAATGGAATGTCCAGAGAGGTGAAAGGGGATTATAGAGAGGTTGATAGTTAGGATTTTGAACGGAGGCACAGTATACTTACTGACATGGTCGAGAGAGAGTTAAGCTGATTCGTCGGAGATGAGAGCAAAGGGGAAGGAGAGGGGTTAAAGAGCGATGGGGTATTGCTTCTTTTCCAAGAAGGGGAGGAGAATGCGAAAGACGGGTACGGGTACGGGTGCGAACAGTTGAAGATCCATCACGATTCACGAATCATGGAACTTGACGACTCGCATCCTACGGCTACGGGTGGTGCTTTGGGCAGGCTCCAAATTTTATCGAACACCTTAAATTTTTCTAAACAAAAAATTATTCTAACCAACTGAACGTCTGAAGCCCCCTTTTTATACTATAAAAAATACAATACTGTAACGGATAGTACTTATCCATGTGAATTCATTGAGTTATTTCTTAGAGCAGGTACTTTACATCCTGGAATACCTCAGAGGATGTAAATTCCTTTTTGCTCCTGACCCCAAGTAGTAGATCATATTTTTAACTTATTATTGCATCATGTAATTTTTTTATTTATTTATTTCGGATTGGGACTCAAGAAAATTAATTGTACATTATCTCATGTCATTGATTAAATTAACTTGCCATTTAATCCTATTATTTTTAGTTGATGAATTTGTTTGAAGTTGCAGCAACGGAGCATCTCCAAAAGTAAAGGCCGCTCTAATGTAATTGATAAATTACATTTTTCACGTTTTTCAAGCAATAATACGTCACAGAATTAGTAACAAGTATGACTACGTTAGTATAGTATTTTACAATTTCTATGATGTGTCGTACAACTGATTTAATGAATTAAAAAAAATTCTTAACTTTTTTAAATATTTTAAAAGAGGACATGGTACACTATTAAGTTTTGTTTATTCTAACGGAGTGATGAATGTCTGTACATATAAAATTTTAATTGTCAAATATTTTTAAAGTCGGTTTTTTGGGTGGGGATCAGTTGACAATGGGTTTCGACAACCTTGACAATGCGTTCCAACTTCCAAGTTCCATGCGATAAGATGGCTGCCCAGAGCACCTCCCGCATCCTACTTGCACTGATCCACTCGACTCTTTAAAATGCAATAGAAATATCATTTAAGTATTTTTTTTTTCTATAATGGACAGAAACAAGATGCAGGAGAGATCAATTGCTAGATAATATATTACTTAGGTAGTGTTAAGAAGCCCAAGATAAAAAGGAAAAATAATGTTATTACCTTGCATTATCTCTCAGGAAATCAGCAAAATGTTTCCAAGAGATCACCGAGGGCACGGTAGATGGAGTCGGAGGATAAAAAAATCATACAATGGTTCAAAACAATTGCACATTAGCACATAGAGGTCTTTAGTCTTGGTTGCACACATGGATAAGATCTTCATCAGGTGTCGAAATATTGGTAAACATATTCAACCATATTAAAATATACAGCAGATTATATTATTCAAATGCACTGACAAAACTATAGGCAGATTCCAAATGCACTGATACAAGCACGCCGTCAGAAGATGTTCACAAAATCTACTGCCAATGATGAAATGGGTCACTGTCTAGGTCATATGAGGTATGCATCACATATTTTTCCTACCTATATTCTTCTATACAAGTTTATCATCCAATCCACAGTTAGTTTGGGTTTGGGAGTTCAGCACGTAACCGAGATGCTTAAGGCACCAAACTGCACCTTCAGCGGCACTCTCTTGAGCCTCTCTCTTTTGTGCTTTTGGGTAACCAACACATTCTATGCAAGTAAGCCTAGATCCTTGCACTTCCACAGTAACTATGAAAGTGAACCTACACAAATTTCAGAAATTTAAATTATGAGTAAAAAAATATAAAATCAGTACAACAGAAGCACTTCATGAGCAACTAAAGATGCAAATTTGGCAAGTTTTATTTGAGTTTAGATCAAACTATTTAGGATCAAGTGGTTTGAATTTTTTTTATGAGTTAGCTAATACCTTAAGTTCTAATGCAGAACTCAATTATGTTGTTTTGCAAAAGCATCTATACAATTGATATTTCTTGAACAAACTCAACAGTAAAGGCTCGATTTTTTTTCTGGTTTATTCATGTAATTAATGTTGGATTGACTTGTACATTGCAGTTCTTAGAGAACTGTAAATGAGCTTACATTGGCAGGTGATCAGGACCTTTTTTGCAACATTTGAAAACAGGTTTGCTCCAATAATAAGCTGCACATATCTCAAATAGCTGAGACCTTGCCGTTTTGCATGTTGTTGTACCTATTTCTTATTTAGAAATAAAAGAAGAAAAACAAACGAATAAAGGCCATCAGATATAACAAAAAGACAGTTTGACAGAGATGCAAAATTTTGGCCAATCTATGTTCTCTTAGGTACATAAAAATGAATGTAAAGACTTTCTCCCTCTATGTTTTGGTCAATCTATGTTTTCATTAAAGACCTCCCTCTTATTCCCATCTTTAGAACATCCACAATTACAATTATAGGCAATGCGCACAACATCCTTCGGAGACGACATATGGGTATGGGATACCTGATACGGTCATTAAATACTCGAACAACAAAATATTGAACATATCCAATAACCCTACAAATTTCTGTATACCACACACTATCACCCATGTTCAACATCCCATATAACATTCCTACTCATTTTGAACCCTCCCTGGACGCACTGCTAACAACAACTCACAACATCTCGCTACGCGGCCAACCAGACATAAGAACTTGGAGACCAGAACAGGCATATACACCGCCAAATCGGCTAACAACTTCCTCATACACCCCGGTGTAACAACAAAAACCAATCAAACTCCATGGAGGATACGGGCACCACAGAAGGTCAAAAATTTTATCTGGCTAATGCTCCAGGAGATACTCCTCATCACTGATAACCTCCTCAAGAGACAATGGCCAGTAATTACGCATTGCCAATCACAGAACCTAGAAGGCACCGACCGCCTCCTCATGTCATGATCCTTCGCCACAACTTGTTTCAAACTGCCGACATCCTCTCATTCTGCCCTGGGTATATTATCAACGACACTTACCCCCTTCAAGCGCCAAAACTTGGGACACACAATTCGAAGCTACCTCATGTAACGTATGGAAAGAACAAAACAACAGGATTTTCCAACAATCCATGGCCGTAATAGAGAGGTTTATTATTAGGGTAGGGGCTTATGGGAGAAAAAAACTCTACTTGAGGGAAGATGGGCACCGGAACACTTCTATCACATTTAATTACAGACACTGAAGTAAATATCATCATGTACTGTATTATTTTTGTTGAGATATATTGTACGTTTCTAGGGTTTAGATAATTACAGAGAATTCTAGGGATTATTTGTAAGAAGTGTTGTAAGTTTTATAAGAGCCCAAAATCATTAATCAAAAAACACTTTACTGTTCATTCTATATGGTATCAGAGTCAACCCTAGGTTAGCCACAGCCCCTTCCCATCACCGCCGTCAGGCCGCCAGCGATTGTCTGACGAAAGGACTGAACTCGTTGGACTTAGCTAGAGGGTGTGACAAGATGAGCTTAGTGGATATCTTTTGCCCATCTTGAGGGGGAGTGTTGAGATATATTGTACGTTTCTAGGGTTTAGATAATTACAGAGAATTCTAGGGGGTTATTTGAAAGAAGTGTTGTAAGGCTTATAAGAGCCCAAAACCATTAATCAAAAAACACTTTACTGTTCATTCTATAATTTTCTTCTGTTTAATAAAATTAAATGGCCAAGAACTTGCCTACAATTAAAAAAAATAATGTAAAATCCTAGATATAAAACAAAAATTATAGATCATATACAACATACAAGCTTAAACTTTCTAATTCGTTGAGAAATTGAAGAAGGTAAGAAACCTTCACAATAATCGATTCACAATTATAATATAGTACATATGAAGTGCATGCTTCATATAAAAAATAAAAGTGCATGAACATAACATACCTTCATGATTCGCAGTACTGATAGATACAACATCCAGATCTCCCCTTCCCACAACCGCAAACATCTCTCTTCTCGATGCATTTTTTAGATTATAGTCTGCTTTAGCTTCAGCTGCTGATCCATTAAGTGAACTACAACAATCTCCAGTTTCTGAAGAAGATTTCAACTTAACCTCAGGTTTGACCTCTTTGATGCTCAATTTAGTAAATTCATCAGCAATAGGAGAAGAACAAGTTTCTACAACAATGGGTTCCTCATCAAATCCAATAAGCTTAGCATCCGCTTTCAAAGTGGTACGCAATGTCTCCTCTAGGCTTTTGTTCTTGTGCTTGTATCCTAATGCCTGGTTAAATCCAGTCAGAAAATAAGCAGACAGACAGTAATTTTCAATTACAAGTGAAGAATGATAATGGCTATTATACATCAAGTTTTTCTCCATTCTTACTGAGTTTTCACTACATTTCGTCATACTTCTATTTTCTACGGAGCTAGATAGATTTGTTTAGTTTCACATTTTAACATTAGTTATGCCTACTATTTTTGAAGGGGGCGACAAATAGCCTACCATTTTTCATTAAAAAAGAAGAAGATTTACAAAACAGAAAAGAAAATGAAAGAAAAAGAAAAAGAAAAAAGAGAATTTACAAGAGGAAATGCAGCATAGTCATTTTCCAAAAGAAAGAGAAATAAAATTTAAAAATAAAAGTAAAATGAAGCTGATCTCGCTGTGCGCCAGTCGGTGAGGTGGTGGATCGTCATCGTTGAATGGTGAGGTGGTTGTCATCGTCGCTGTACACCGGATTTGGAGGCAGAGGCCAGATCCACAGGCGGTTGGAACGGAGGCGCAGTCAGGGTCGCTGATTGGCATCACTGTATTGGTGCAGAGCCGCTGACAGCACAGTCGGTGGCGAGGCGCAGCAAAGGTGCGGGCGGAGGCGGTGGAGTCTCGGATCGTCACTGTACATAGTTGTTGTAGAAGAGAGGTAAAGGAGAGGATGTAGAGGGGGGAGGAGAAGAGGGAAAGAGGGGGAGGTGGCGCAACTCTACATTGTTTTTTGACCAGTTATGCCTACTATTACTCTGTAAATCACTCTTGTATGCTTTTCTTGCTATTTCTTACTCGACCTCTGTACTCTGTGATATCTTCTTAATTTTGATGAATAAAATTTAGTAGTACTCTTCATCTGCTACTTCAGAAAACATTAGTTATGAATAGAGAAGAAATTATGTGTTCCTCATCAAATTCAATTATGGGTTATGGCAATTACACATCAAGTTCTTCAGTCAGTTATGGTTTTCATCCCTTGAAATGTTCAAATATTACCAAGACGACTCGACGTGTTTAGTAGATTTCATGGGGGCTATATTATTTGTTATACTTTTTTCCATTTTATTTGAACTTAAGATAACTGGTTCACTAATTAACTTTCTTTATCCACCAATGAAAATTAAAAACTATATATATAGATATTAGATACAATAGATAGTCTATGGACCATATTTTTGATATTTAAGAATACTTACAAATACTTTCATTATGACTTCTGTAAATAATATGACTACTAAGACTACTACAACATAATATTTGTATTTTGAAAAAAAAAATAAACTATTGATGAATTATACCCATATAATATCCAAATCACAAATTTTAGGCCTCGTCAATTTTACCCCTAACACTGAGCTTGTTAATATTGATAAAACTAAAGTAGGACCAACTCAACAATAAAAAATGTACAAATTAAGTACCTTTAATTTCAGGAGTGCTTCTTGAGCTGCCATTTTCCGGGCAGCTTTCGAGCTGCGATTTGTAGCTGTAAAAGTCAAATAATTCCCTGGTATGCGAACTTCCACATTTACATTATAGACCCTTGCTCCTTTGGTGACAGGAGCATGTGTCGCTGCCAGTTTCACCGGATCAGGTAGCCTCAATTCAAAATTACTTGACTCGCACAGCTCATGTAATTCCCTTACCGAGTTTATATACATGTCAGAGAAGCTCAGAGCAGGTGCTAGAAAATCTAGCATCAGGCTCCAAACCTGTTTGAGATCCAGCCCTGAATCAAGAAGCACAGCCCCAATACATGATTCAACAACATCACCTAGTACCTGGATGTTAGGAACACTTTCTAGTTTGTAAGAAAGGTTTCTACAGATACATGGTGCTGTAACAGAGGTCTTTACAGGTATTGATGTACTCCATTAAGACATGGCTATGTATAAATTGACACCAAATTAATTTCAATTGAGAATTAGTTGGGCACAATTAGTTAGGCATTGGGTGTAGCCTCCAAAATCACAATCCAGGACCACCAAGAAATACAAAATTCATGTGGATCCTATCAACATGAAGAATATGTCCCCTGTACCCCTCCCTGAATACTTCTTTCAAAATATTTACAGAAGCACCCTCCAGCCCCAGTGCATTTCGAACAACAACGACAATAAAAAGAAACATATTGCAATATTAAAATGAATACTGTATGCAGTGTATATGTGGTACTTCCTGAATGACACTTCCAAAATTAGAGGGACATGTAGATTGCTCTACTAACAAGCAGGTATGCGAGACTCCTTTAATATTTTTGACGAATAAAATTTTCTAAAAAGAAAGCAACCTTAGGACATGCAGGTTCCTCTACCAATTCCTTGTCAGGATCCAGTAAACCAACATATTGCTCAAACTTTCTAACAGCAATGCTGAGGGCATTTGAATTTTTGATCAGGTGCTTGTGCAGGGCCCGCTTGACAGCCACACGAGCTAGTGATGTATTGTTAACAGCTATGGTTCTTAGATCCGTTATCTGACCCGGTTTCAGATCAGGGTACACAGAGTAGAGGTAGGAGGTGATTAGGTACTCCAACACAGCATCGCCTAAAAACTCCAGTCTCTGAGTTGGAAAGTGAATGAATTATATATAAATAACATCCGATCCAGCCTTTTGTCCAAATTATGCTCTTTGAACAAACTAATAGGATTATGTTTGTACAGTAATATTCAAATGAAATTCAATACTGCACCCCAAATAATCATTGGAAGTTTGGAACCCCAAAAAAACACAAATTCATCAGGCAAAAGAATAATTAGCTAATTCAACTTCATACAAGATATACAGATAAAAGTCCATGTTACCAGACATTGGGACGCATGACAAAACACACCTGGTAGCATCCACCCGAGTGCTTGTTATAAGACGGGTGTACGAGCGCTTCAATTAGCAGTCCTTTGAACCTAAATTCATGCCCAATGGTTTCCTCCAATGCCTTGATGTTCATACTCTCCATGAGAGATAAACTATTACAGCTCAGCATACAAGCCTTTTGGTAATCAGAGATGCTGAAATCAACTTCAATTCCAACCCATCTTAAAAACGCAAAGGCAGCCTTGAATCCGCTCTCAACCAAAAAAACGCCTACAAGGGCCTCCACCATGTCAGCAATTGTTTTTCCATGGAGCCAGCGGTGGTCCCGAGTGCACCTGCCATCAGTAGCCAGCTCAAGATCTCCATAAATGGAATGAGCGTCAGAACTGGAATTGGAGTCGGTTTTAGATTTTCTTGGGTGCAATATTGATTCATTGTCCTTGGTGCAGATTTTAGTGCATGGATAACCAAATGCGAAGAACTGAGATGGTTCTAGTGGCTCTCTTATGAAAATCTGGTATTAATGAAAAGGCAAAAACTTCCATTTCAAATGTACACAAAATAACATACAAGACGTGAAAAATAGATAAAACTGATAAATTTGAACATGTACCTGTAAATCTTTCTTTATAGCAAGGTCATACAAATTGGAATTATTCACAATGCTAGACCGCCTCCTGGTCAATTTGCCCTCATCCAACCCTTCAAAGGAAAAAAAACTGTGTCGGCTTACTATGTATTTCAAAAATGCATCACCTAGTACTTCAAATCTCTCTAATGAGAACCTCTCCATGCATTTCTCTGTCGTCAGTGCCTCCAGAATCTGTTGGTACAAATAACTTTTAAAGACTAAAAGAAGCAACAAAGCTTCGCTTGAAAATTAATTGGATTTGACTTTGAGACTTGATTAGATAATATCAAATATGAAGAGATGGTAAACCTTTAATAATTTCACCTAGTCAACAACAACAATAAACTTAACTGTCTGCTTGGCCTTACTGAATGGCAAAATTACAAAGTTCCATAATTACTTGGTTCTGAGCAGACATTAACAAGGCTTTGATCAATTCCAGGTTAGTTCCCTAAATTGCTTGGTGTAGTGCAAGAAAAATCTACAAAATGCATCGACTATTTTATCTGTCCAGGTAATGTAAATCAAACATTGCTATTTCCAATAGCTTTTTTACTGTCAACATTCTCATTGTACAATATAGTTCATTCCATTGAATTTTTAATCAACATTCTCTATTTATGGTTCATAATTTAGTGTATCTTCTGAATGAACACCTCTTCAAAGCAAAATTTTAGGGTGATTTTTTTTTTGAGTAAAGATGAGAGACTAGGTACCTATCTTTTAATTGTCCATAAAGGACCCCCATCCATGTTATGAACCTGCAACCTCTCACACAGAGAGCATTATTTTTGCCACTAGACCAAAGACGGGTTCTCAATTTTAAGGTGAAATTGATATGCAGTGAAGCAAATTAAGGCTAAATTTGGGCCATTGTAGTGTTTTGGAATAAACGTGAGGCTTAATGCAGTCAGTTCTGGCACTTCATGATGATACAGCAATAAAACAAGTTAAATGGCTGCTTAATATGTTTAGCTTCATAAAGAAGGGTTGTTGAGGTAGTCAACAAAAAGCCTGCTAATTCTCACTGTTGAAAGGACTTGACTATTCTCAAATAGCATAAATGTTGAAACTGGGTTAAATCGATGCGGAAATAAACACCTAAGGTCTGTTGAGGTGTAATCTTTACATAAAAGAGAAACCAGCACCATACTGAGTGCCAAACCTCACAGGCCACAAACCTCTATGCAAGCCTACTAATTCTCATCTTTTTGTAGTTAAACCAAAGAAATCAAGAAAAGAGAGCTCAGAGTTTCATACGCATTCTGCTCTGACGAGAGAAGCTTCTGCAAAGGAGGAGATCATTAAATTCTTGAGCTCAATAGCTACAAGAAGGTTCTCTAAGCGGTGCATAAAGGACGGCAACAGCGACAACGAGCTCCCCATATCCTTTGAAAAGCCAAGAATCTTCATACAACACAGTTCAGGTGGTAGCTCCACGAAGTGCTCAGTTGCTTCTCTTGCCTCTGAATATTTTTAGGAAGTTATTCATAAATTTACAAGCCCAAAATGAGCCAAAATTAACACTCAATTTACAGTTATTCTCAAATAAGCTCCAACCATGCAATTGAGTGCTAGCAACTTTATCTTAAAATAACTACTCTTCCATTCGCCTACTACTTAAGGGGAAAAAGATAATTACCCTTCCAGAACAAATCAGGTCCCAATCTGCTCTTTTACAAAATTTCCCAGTTTAGCCTCAATTGGGTCCACTGCCATGTTAGCCTTGATCAAAAACTCTCAATTCAAGCAAATATATCTCATTTTGCTTTTGAAAAAAAAAAAAAACTGAAAACAGAAGAACAAGCATGTAATGCAATTCTTAGAATACATCTAATTTTGATTAAAAAAAATAAGAAGCACACCTATGTTCTCTCTGATTCTATTAAGCAGCAGATTGTGCACACTGAAAAGTGGCTTGGCCTTCAATAGCGGTTGGTCCAGGTGTGATAGCTTGATATTTAACCTGGTTTTACAGAGAGAGGATAATTTTTTAATAATGACAAGTTCCCTACCAAACACAACATAGAAAAAGGTAAATCTCCGAATATTATATGCAGAGAGAGAGTTGGGTTATGATACTATGCATAGCACGGATCGCCGTCCAGTGTTATGGAGTGTTTTGAAGTTTTCAAAATCTAAATGGTCAATCCAAACCACTCAAAATGATTTCCATATGAAAACCTAAATGTAGATCATATTTTATATTTTTTTTTTGTATTTCTTTTACTATTTTATAGATAGTTAGAAAATCACTCAACTTCAATTATTATGAAACATCCAAAAGAACTGATATTCTAACTATTTAATAATAGTAAAAAAATTTAAAAATATAAAATTTAATCTCCAACTAGATTTCAAATGGAAATTATTTTGGGCGATTTAGATTAATCATTTAGACTTCGAAAATGAAGAAACTATCTATAGCACGGAGATAATTTGTGCTATGCACTATAGCCCAACTTATATATATATATATATAGAGAGAGAGAGAAAGAAAGAGAGTAAAGATACCGTAAGCTTAAACTCACGGAGACCTTCCGTGAGCTTAACTCAAAAAGTACATCAAATCATCTCTAAATTTTAATTTATCATGCTCATTAAATTCTTTATATGAAAATTTTGTGGAATGCAAAAATTTAGAGTGTTTTGAGTTTTTTAAGTCACTGTTTTTAATTTTTAAAAATGATGTTCAAATATTAAATATCTTATTATTATTTTTAGAGTTAATTTTCAAAAATTAAAAACCATGACTTAAAAGGCTCAAAACACTCCAAATTTTTGCATCCCATGAGTTTTTCATATAAAAAATTTAATGAGCATGATAAATTAAAATTTCGAGATGATTTGATATACTTTTTGAGTTAAGCTCGCGGAAGGCCTCCGTAAGCTTAACCTCACTGTATCTTTACTTTATATATATATATATATATATAGAGAGAGAGAGAGAGAGAGTGGAGATAACGTGAGCTTAAGCTCACGGAGGCCTTCCGCGAGCTTAACTCAAAAAATATATTAAATCATCTCGAAATTTTAATTTATCATGCTCATTAAATTCTTTATATGAAAATCTCATGGGATGCAAAAATTTGGAGCGTTTTGAGCTTTTTAAGTTGTGGTTTTTAATTTTTAAAAATCAGCTCTAAAAATAATAATAATATATTCAATACTTAAACATCATTTTAAAAAATAAAAAACGATGAATTAAAAAGCTCAAAACGCTCCAAATTTTTGCATCCCATGAGATTTTCATATAAAGAATTTAATGAGAATGATAAATTAAAATTTCGAGATGATTTAATATGTTTTTTGAGTTAAGCTCACTGAAGGCCTCCGTGAGCTTAAGCTCACGGTATCTCCACTATATATATATATATTAAAATGCGGATTTTAATATACGTGCGGAGAGCCTCTGAATAATGCATATGCGGCATGCGATCGCATATGCGGTCAAATTATAAGAAATAGTTGTTTTATACTATTTATTTGAAACACTATATATAAATGCAACCAAAATAAATCACAAGTGAAGGAATGGCCCAGTAGTTTAGTGCAAAACTCACTATTCGCCCTTCCCCAATTTGAATCCCGTCTTAGCAAATTTTCCCAGTGAATTCATAGGATCCTCTGTGACGTGTTCCTCCTACACATTCATGTGTCGATTCAAAAAAAATAGGATTCAAAATTCTCTGTGTTTGAAACCACATGACAACTCTTATGCGGTCTGCATATTAACTTGAACGCTTTGAGTGTCCTACACACGCTCATGCAGCCACACGAATCACATTTTAATACAATATATATATATATAGTTATGCTACTGTGAGTCACTAAGTACAAAATATTTTGTACTTCACGTCATATCTCATATTTTCAAATTCAAAAGATCGATCCAACTATTCAATGTGATCGCCATATTAAATATGCTTAAAAACCAAATTTACATTTTTTGAAAAAAAATTCTATTTTTTTGATGGGCAGAAAATGTATCAAGATTATGATTTTCAATGATAATAATTTTCTACCTCCCAAAAAATAGAACAAAATTTTGAAAAAATTATAAAAGCTGGTCTTCATGCATATTTTAATATGAAAAACACTTTAAACGGTTAGATCAACATTTTAAATTCAAAAATGGAAGATATGACGCGAAATACAAATGATATTTCGTACTTTGCGGGTCATTGTAGCATAACTATAGATATTGGGACTGGCTACGATAATTCTATAAACATTTCAAACTAAATCGCTTACGGCTCAAATTTTAAAATTTCATACATGAAATTTTAATTTAAATAGCTTAAAAGGTTTTTCATATCATAATTTTGTAGATTATCAATTTTCATCATGTTTGGAGCTAGTTTACTATTATTATGATTTTTTAATTTTTAAATTATGACTCTAAAAATAATTAAAAATATCAATTTTGAAGGTCAAATATTATCATCTTTCAAAAATCATTAATAGTAAACTAGACAATTTATTTAGTTTGTTAATTTGCAAAACATTAAACTTGAATTTTACAATAATTTGTGAGACATTTTGTAGGATCTATTGGAGGCTTAAATAATAATCAAGATGGATTGAAACCTTGGGCAGTGAGCCATTATGACAGCTCGGAGCAGTTATATGATACTGGAACATAGGTCAAAAAATTCTAAGGCAGAAGCTCTCAACTTTAACAGAGCTTAACATTGGGAAACGGCTCACCAATCGTTATAACGATTTGTACCATTATGACGGTTCATGAACCGTTATAAAGGCACTGAACAACGCTAACCAAGTCAAGACTCAATAATTTCAAATTCTTTATTTTAGTCCATCATTATAACTACTGAGTATTCTTTATCAAGCCGTTATAACTCTTTAAAATATCTTCTTAGGTCTGATAAGGGTATACTTAGCATAAATAAATAAAAAATATATGTAAACCATTATAACGACTTAAGAGCCATTATAAAGGTTCATTGGCGAAAAACTACAAGCATTCTTGATCGTACTCTATTTAAGGGGATGCTCTCTAAATCTCAATCTAACCCAATTCTCTCAATCTTTAACATTCTTACAAGCATCAATCATTTCCTTACTATATTCATCAACTAGAGCACTTAGAGCACTAATCATTTCCTGGCTATATTCATCAACTAGAAACTCAAGTTCATCAATCCAAAAATCATAATTTGAGTTGCAATCTCATTTGTTCTTCTTGAGCCTAGTTGTGCTCCTAGTTTGAGTTGTGCTCTTCTTTTTGACCTTGTGCTTTTGATCATAGAAGTTGAATCGTAAAATGTATCGTGTATCGTTGTATTTCGTATCGTATCGTGTTTCGTGTATCGTATCGTATCGTTAAGATACGCTAAGTTATTTTTAAAATAATAAAATAAATTAAAATAAATTAGTAACTAATAAGAAAAATATATTAATTAACAAAAGAAGTTATCGTCATGTTTTAATAACTAACAAAAGAACTACCATCACTATCATCATCACTAACAAAAAAACATATCAATTAGAATATGCTATAGTCATGTTCTAGATTTCTAGTTACTAACAAAAGAGGCTATGTCTATCGCCATTTTCACTAACTAACAATATTGACATCTAAACTTTCATTAGAACCACCATCACTATCATCATCACTTTCATCATTAAGATTAAGAGACTCATCTTCTTCATCGGTTTCATCCTCTTCCTCTAAATCCGGTTCAACTTCTTCCACCATAATTGCTTTTCCTTTCTCTTTATTGTTAATTTTTTCCTTGCCTAGTCTCAAATCTCTTGGTCCTAGCAACAAAATGCAAACCAAAAACTATTTTATCTTGTAAATAGAGATACACGAAATATTTAAATATAAAAATAAATCTATACCTCGTTTTCTTTTCTTGCTAGTACCAACATCCTCTTCCATAAAACACTCACTCAAATTCTTCCATGAATAATCTTGGGCAACGGGAATAAAAGGAATAGGAGCTTCGATATCCGACTCATCTTGAAGAACGGTGTTTCCTTTTCGGTGATCCATTCATCATCCGAGTCCATATCCGATAATTCAATTGATTATAATGATCACCTTTCATTTCTCTTTCCTTTTGCCTCCTTTCTAGTCTTAGATTATACTTGACAAAAACGATATTGTTCAACCGTTCATGCTCTAATTTTGCTCTTCTCTTGGTATGAATGTTATCAAAAATACTCCAATTTCGTTCGCATCCCGTTGCACTACATGTAAGACTCAAAACACGTATTGCAAATTCCTTAACCTCCTTGCGCCACACCATACATATCCCACCAATGTGCTATTTCAAAATTTAAAAGATTAACTCAAAGAACAAAATATATTCTTGAATTTAAAGGTATGGATATCAAATTTGAATTCATACCGGGTTGTTTCTTGTCTCTAGAGTGGATGACCATATCCGACCCAAATGTACCTTCCGATCGCTTGAACTTCTCAAGTTGAGTATCAATTTTAAATCGTGTTGCACGATCGGTACATTCTTTCAATCGTTTCAATTAGTCCCGCTTGAACTTCATCATCCGCATTAAAATTTTCACTAAAATGAAACCTTAAAAAAAATATTTTTCAATAAACTATTTAAAGAAGACCATCATGATATGAAATATAAATAGTAGATAAAAAATTACTTTGGATTGAGGTAATATGCCGCCGCATGTAGTGGTCGATGGAGTTGTAATTCCCACCTTAGATCAATAATATTCCAAATCTTTTCATACCTATTGAGCTTGTTATCAAAGCTTTTAGCAATTTCCTCCTTAGCTTGGTCCCATTGCTTCATAAATATATCCCATTCTTAGGTTTACATCACCATCGACAAGTTTAAGCACCTTGACGAGAGGTGCCGTAGCCGTCAAGCAATACTTAACTTGTCTCCAAAAATTACCATCTTTAATTATGATGTCCATTACCCTTTGACCCTCCAAGGTCCCCGCAAAAGTACTTTCCAACCATTTTCTACAACAAAACATTGCTTTCAAAGTAATTTTATTCTTCTCAAAACTCTCCAAGCTTAGAAAGCATGTTGCAAATCTCGTTACACCCTTGGTCTTTTTAATTCCTTTGTCCCGTTTGTTGTCGGAATAAATTAAGCACCCAAGCATGATTATAGACATAATTGGACACTTGTTTCGCTTTGTGAATGCAATCTTTGAAAATTGGTATATTACCAATATCCTCTAAAATCAAGTCTAAGACATGTCGCACATGGATTCCAAAATAACTTCGTTCTTTTTTCCATTAATAATTTACCTAAGCACTAACATAAGCCGATGCGCTATCGGTTACTACTTGCACAACATTCTCCTCACCTATTTCGTCTATCACACCATCAATCAAGGAAAATAACTTACTTGCATCTTTAAAGTAACTTGATGAATCAATCGACTTAAGAAAAACGGTTCCCATTGACTATTGACAAGAAAATTAGTAATAGACCTACCCTTTCCATCGGTCCATCCATCGGACATCAATGTACAACCGGTTTTAGACCACTCTTTCTTATATCTCTCTAACATAGAATGCACGTCCTTTACTTCACATTTTAAAAAAGTTACCCTTGCTTCGTGATATGATGGAATTTTCAATCCCAATCCATATTTGATGCATTCTTCGATCATTTCTTTAAAAAAAGGGCTCTTGACAAGAGTCAATGGCAACCCGTCTACGTAGATACATCTCATTATCGCTCTACATGCGGGATTCGGCTTTTTGCCATTGCATTCATGGTGATTTGCTTTAGTTTTCTCTTAGCACCAACTCTCTTATCCGATCGGATCACAAATCCATCCATCGTTGATCTCCTTCTATCTTCTACTTCTATGTCTACACCTTTTTCTTCTTCTAAATGTTTTTTTAATAATTTTTGATATGTTTCTTTCAACTCATCTGAACACTTCTCACATGGTGGTACATCTTTGCGGGTTCCCGCAAAATGATGTTTCAACCGAGCCACACCTCCCCACATTTCCTTTTCACAAAAATTGCATTTTACATGCAATCTATTATCACCTACTCTTGTACAATAAGACCAACAAACATCTTTTTGTGCCTTCTTTCTTCCCATTTAATTGTAATTGAACTAAAAATGAAAGAATAAATATGTAAGATGGTGAAAATTTTCACATTGAGTTAATATTTAAGTCTTAAGTCTTAATTCTTAACTGTTTACATTTTCTAGTTAGCTTAACAGAACATAATACATGCTAATATACTATATATTAACACTTAATACTTATTTGTTTTCAAATCTGCCATTGTCACTTAACAATTAACACTTAACAAATAAATTCCAAAATTCCAAAATTCCAGTCTCTCTTAACAACTAACACTTAACAATTAACACTTCCTTAGCTCCTGCTGATGTAGCTAGATATGCATGTATACTGGGAAATAGAGGAAAAATATCAATTAGGCTTAATCAAATTCTAGAAAGCTATAGACACGTGTGCGTGTATATGGATGAGGTCGAAACTACCGGACACCAGTGCATGTGCTCCAAATTAAAATGGTGGAATTCTTAGGATTTGATTTTTCTCTCACTGTCTCACCCACTCTCTCACGGTCTCACCCAAAATTCCAAAATAAAAAAGAACAAACCAGTCGCTGTTGTTGCTTCTCAGCGCGCGACGGCGACGAGCTCCTCTCAGCGAGCGACGACGACGAGCTCCTCTCAGCGACCGACGGCGACGTGCGAAGCGATCAGGGCGATTGACGAGCTCCCCTCTGTGTGCGCGAAAAGGTGAAGGAAAAGGCGATCAGGAGGGAAAAGGTGATCGGGACGAAAAGGGCGATCACATATAGGGAGGGAAAAGACGAATTTGTGATCCCGAGGCTCCATTTCAGAATCGCAACTAATGGCGATACGATACGATACAGGTATCGCTCTGTCGTATCGTAACGATTCTAGCGATACAGTTGGCTTGCGATACAGAGGTACGATATGTACCGCTTTCCCTATGACTCGTACCGTATCGTACGATACGTATCTCGTATCGTACGATACTAACTTGTATGCTTTTGATATTTAAGAATCTTAAGTGTTCCTTGTTGTTGTTATTTTTGACTTGTCTCCTCTTTTACTTATGATTACAAAGTCGTGTTCAATATTCTTTGTAACACTTTGGTATCAATAAATCTACACACCTTTCTATTTGCGAGCCAGGAGACGAGCCTTTTGCCCAAATATGTTGCATTTTGAGACATTTTGTGTGTAGAAAGATTGTTTCTTGTGATAGTTTTTGCGAGTTGTAGTTCATTATTTGTATTTCTTAAGTAGTTTTCTTTATTCCTTGATCCTTAAAACTATATATAAGTGAGGTTATGGCGCTTCGTGTCCGTATTTTCAAATTTGAAAGTTCAAACTGCCGATCCAACCATTGAACATGATCTTCATATTGAAATATCTTTGAGATCAAGTTTTACATATTTTTTTTTTATTTTTTTGCTATTTTTTAGATGGGTAAAAATCACTAGTTTTGAATGATGCGAAAATCATTAGATCAACAAACTTTATATCCATTTAAAAAATAACAAAAATTAAAAAATATATATATATAATTTGATCTCCAAAGATATTTCAAAATCTCCTATGGTGCTAACGATTTTAGAAATCGTTAGATCAACAAACTATGGTGCTTCGCAAAGTACAAAATTCTTTTATTTTTTTGCTATTTTTTAGATGGGTAAAAATCACTAGTTTTGAATGATGCGAAAATCATTAGATCAACAAACTTTATATCCATTTAAAAAATAACAAAAATTAAAAAATATATATATATAATTTGATCTCCAAAGATATTTCAAAATCTCCTATGGTGCTAACGATTTCAGAAATCGTTAGATCAACAAACTATGGTGCTTCGCAAAGTACAAAATTCTCCTGTGATTTGTGTTCATATCTCAAATTTAGAAGTCCAAATAGCCAATTCAAATCGTTGAACATGATATTTATATTGAAATATCATTGGAGATCAAATTTATATTTTTTAAAATTATTTGTTATTTTTTAGATGGATACAAAATCGCTAGTTTTGGATGGTGTAGAAATCATTAGATCAACAAACTTTGTACTCATTTAAAAAATAACAAAAATTTTCAAAAAAAATATAAAATTTGATCTACAAAGATATTTCAATATAAAGATCATGTTCAAGGGTTTGAATCGGCCGTTTTGACTTTTAAATTCGAGATACGGACACGAAACACGAAAGATTTTGTGCTTCGCGAATCACCATAGCCCCTATATATATAGAGAGAGAGAGAGAGTAAAGATGGCATGAGCTTAAGCTCACTGAGATCTTTTGGGAGTTTAACTCAAAAAGTACATCAAATCATTTTCAATTTTTGATTTATCATATTCATTAAATTCTTCATATGAAAACTTTATGGGATGTAAAAAAATTGGAGTGTTTCGAGTTTTCTAAGTCATCGTTTTCAATTTTTGAAAATAATGAACAAACTTTGAATATTTTATTATTATTTTTTAATTTTTGTACTTCACATCATATTTCTAATTTTCGAATTCACAACATTGATCCAACCATTCAAAGTCTTCTCCATATTAAAATATGCTTGGAGACCAAATTTTACATTTTTTGAGAAAAAAATTTTACTTTTTCGAGTGGTACAAAATACATTGAGTTTATGATTTTCAATAATAATGATTTTTTAACTCTCAAAAAACCTAAAAAAAATGTCCAAAAAATATAAAATTTGGTCCCCAAGTATATTTTAATATGGAGAAAACTTAGAACGATTGGATCGGTATTTTGAATTCAGAAATGAGAGATATAACATGAAGTACAAAAGACGTTTTGTAATTCACGACAAATTGTAGCATAACTATATAGAGAGAGAGGGAATTATAGAGAGAGGGAATCAAGCTACCGTCATCTCCATATTAAAATGTGTTAGCAAACCAAATTTTAGATTTTTTAGATTTTTTTTTGCTATTTTTTCTACTTCTCTTATATTTAAAAATGGAACATATGAGCGTGAAGTACAAATAATAGTTTGATATGGAGAAATCGTTCAATATTTTGTACTTGGTGACTAACCATAGCAAAACTCTTTCTCTATATATATAAGTTCAAAATGCATCCATGCAATACCAAATCTCGAACTCTTATTTGAAGTTAAAAACTACCGACCCAAACTATTCAATATTTTTTTCAATCTTATGTATTTGTTACAGATTTTTTTAAGATGATTCTAAATGATAATAATAAAAAAAATAATGAATGTCCGCATATCAACATATGAAAATATCGAAAATTTTTATATTTAAGTAAAAATAAAATTGAATCATGTAGCACAGGGGAAGGATTTGATGTGATTGTTGCTAATGGCATTAATTAATAATAGATGACACTAAATTTTCGTTCAATGAGTTCATGGATATTGGTTACTCCTCGTGAGTGGGAGGTCCATGGTGTGCCTCACTCCACGTAATTAGGAGTGTGCAAACGGATCGGTTTAATTGGTTTTGAACCGAATCGTCAAATTTTGGACTATTTGGTTCGGTTTTTCAGTTTAAAAATTTCGATTCAGTTTAAAATTTTAGTTAATTTGATTTTTATTCTTTAGTTCGGTTTATGTTTTTATAAATCGGATAAACCGAATAAACCGAATAGTCCAAAATTTATCAAACAAATTCATTTTTCTTTATATAAATTAGAATCATATCAAAATAGTCTAAATATATTTATTTTCTATATTTTTTGTTTAGTTATTTATTTTATTTTCAAAGCTACTTTTTTTCCATCAATATTTTTCATTCCTCAGACGTGACCTCCATAGATCTCGCGCAAATGTCAAATAAATTGAATAATCGGTTGATATTTTGAAAAGTTTGGTTCAATTGTTAGTTTGATAAATTGATTAAAACTTTGGATGCATATATTTATTTCGGTTTAAACCGAACTAACCGATTGCACACCCCTACACGTAATTGCCAAGTTCGTAGAGTAAAAGCACTCCACGTATATGCTAGATTCATGGAGTAATTGACTCCACGCGGACTAAATTCATGGAATAATTTGACTCCACATGGATGTTAAGTCCATAGAGTCTAAATCTCTAATTTTACTGCTCATTTACTCTAATATTTAATTTCAATTTTTTCTACTTAAATATAAAAAATTTCATATGAAAATATGTCACTTTTGAAAAAAATCTGAGAAATACTTCCTCGAAAAATAGAGAAATTTTATATCTCATGAGATTTTTTGATATAAAGAATTATTAAGCAACATTAAAGTTAGAGACGATTAGATATATTTTAAAGTTAAGCTTATAGAGGACTTCCATGAGATTAAGCTTATAGGAGGAGTCCACATCCCCTGACGCGCTGCACCGTATAGTGCGGAGCGACAGTCGTCTGATGCACGAGATATGGATGAAGCACGGATCTCAATGCATATCGGATGGCTGTCACTCCGCGCTGCACAGTGCAGCGCTTCAAGAGACGTGAATTCCATAAGAGCCTCACTCTATGTATGTGTTTGCTAAATTGCACATTTCGTCATCATGTATTTTCTGCCCGTGTTAAATAAAAGAAGGAATAAGAAACAAACTAGAAAAAGAATATTTAGTATAGACCAAAAGTATATCCTTTCTTTAAGGGTGTGTTTGGATTATGTATAATAGCACTGTTCTGTGAATAACAATACTGTTTTCGGATTAGCAACCATCCGAACACAAAATTGAAATCGAGAATAGCAGCAGAACAGTGCTAATCCGCTAACCCATAAAAAACGTTGGGTTAACGGATTAGCGTCCATGAGAGTAGTAAAAATAATAAAAAATTATTTTTTTTCTTTTATATTAGTATGGAATAGTATTAAATAATTATTATTTTTAAATAAAATACTAAAAAATAATTAATTACTTTAACTATTTTACGTTTCTATCCAAACAACATTTTACTAACCCGAAATAGTAAAAATTAGCATTATTCTCACATTTCCCGAGATATCACTAACCTCACACTATTCTCAACTACTAACCCAAACAGTGTTATTCTTATACTAATCCTTTCTCCATCCAAACACACCCTAAAGGAAAAATATGCAGATATTAAACTACAAGGCCACAGAAGTATAACAGAACTTACTTTTTCTTGAAATATTCAGCATAA
This sequence comes from Schoenoplectus tabernaemontani, assembly GCA_037127355.1. NCBI lineage: Eukaryota > Viridiplantae > Streptophyta > Magnoliopsida > Poales > Cyperaceae > Schoenoplectus > Schoenoplectus tabernaemontani. The sequence goes on along the minus strand of CM073750.1, from coordinate 16,002,466 downwards.
GTGAAGCCTGCGAGTTGGCTTGTAGCATAAATTTCATGTAAAATATCATCCACAAAGTAGTAGCTTCCATTATGCGGAGTGCAGATCAAACTACCCACTACATCACACTTTTTATACTGCCCGTCTTTCATCTTTACAGAATTTCCGTTTGTAACTTGGCTCCTCCAAAAGAAACTATTTGCACTCCCAAAAATTGGTGATGATAAACAGTGCCTCATTGTGGCCCAGTCAACCACAAACTTGCTGTTGTTTTCACTATAATTATGCTGTTTTAGAGGAAGCAAAAGATAAGATGTTGAGTTGTTGTACTGAATACTGGATGTAACTTCCCCCAGGCTAATTTGGTCAGAAGAGAATTCAACTCGGTTGAAGATTATTCTGAGAAACATTTCTTGGAAATCTTGAGCAATCTTCATCTGCAGAAACAACAGGAAAAGGGCATATAAGATAAAATATCTACACACACACATATATGTGTGTGTGTGTGTGTGTGTACAAAGTCTATTTCGGTAAAATGACAATATCAGATGTTTATCAGATTATTTTTGTTTTTTCCTGTCCCTGTTTGCATGTGGGAGATGGGAGAACTATAACTTCTTGGATCAGTCCACCTTTCTAGCTTTGGAAAGCAGGGGCTTGGCTTTCCAGTCTTGAACAGATAGGCCAGATCAAAATCACTAATGTCTTATGGGTCATTTCTAATTGTTAAAGCAGGGCACTGCTTTCTGAGGCATGAAAAGCAACAGATACGGATCCTTAAAATAAGAAAGCTTAAGTGCAAATGTGCAAACTATACCTCTTCTTTATCAAATGATATCAAGCCAAGCCTGTTTAGACCAGTTTTCACAATGCGACCATGTGCCAGGTGTAAATCAACTTCCAGCAATTCAGCTTCTTCCGGGAGCTTGCTCATGAGAAAAAGACCAAACATCCTGTAGTCTCTGTCATCTGGTATTGGTAAGAATCTGATGTAATAGGAATGCATGTCAACTTTTTTGTCGAAGCCTGACAGCCAGGGCTCTTTCAAGAGGGCAGGAACCCGCATCTCGTGCAGCTCTTCTCTGAGGATTTTATCTAGTCATGGGAACAACTATGATTGGTTACTTATGTAGCACTGTCCCTTGCATATTTTTTTTTCTTTTTCTGTTTACTGATCTTGCTATCTTATCGTGCATTGTAGAACAAACCCAATCTATCTTTTTCTTTTCTTTTCTTTCAAAATGATATGATATAACATTACACCTAAGGATCTTACCAGAAACCAATCAATATGAAACCTAGCCAATGTGAAACCAAGTAGACCCAGACATATGCAACCACTAAAACCTGACTAACGTGTAACCCAAACCAATCCATCTGAGATGACACCCCAGACAAATTTATAACAAAAAGAAAAGCAAATTCAAAAGCAATCCCTTGACTTAATAACTCATAATGACCCAAATCCCCAACCTGACTTATGCAAAAACCAAAGCCACCCAAATGACTTGCCCATAATACCAGAACCTAAAAACACTAGTAACCCAAAAAGCAATCACAACTTGAGAATGAGCGAAATTAAAAAAACCAAAACTTTCACACTGGGCAATTAAATTCAAAACTACGCCAAATCCAGAATGAGCTAACCTGCATGTGTCACTTTCTATCAAAATAAAACAGTACAACAATAATAGCATTGCTAACTGGCTGTTAAGGTATAACATGCCTGCATGGCTATTCAATCCTGAAGAATGCATAGTTGATCCTGTCTTTTTTGAGACCATATCAGGTAAGAGATAATCTGTCAGAGCACCCAGCTTATGAAGCATCTGACAAGCCTTCAAACACACATTCCTCCTGGCCATGTCCTTGGAGGAACACGGCTCGCTGTCAACCTGACGAATAGCAGCATTGGGAGGAAGTACAACTCGGCATACAATGCCACCTTTGTCATCCATGTAGTAGTAATTTGGTGAAGGTCTGAAGTATCTGCAAAAAATAAAAAATAAAAAATAAAAATAAAGATAAAAAAATATATAGAGGTTCTCAGTTCATTCAAGCCCATACGTAGTTGTGACAATTTAAACATAAACCTGCAGGATTAACCCTAGCTCGGAGGGTGTTCAATTATGAGGTTCAAATTAGCTATCCTTTTTTTTGTTTTAGTTCCCAATTCCAGGTTCATTTACACTGGTGCAGCTTGAGGATAGAGAAAATTAAACTATAGCTCAGGAAGAAACATTTTTGTTGAAAATGATGCATGCATAACATATTAGTTAGGTTGAACAAATATGGAGCAAAATCAGAAATCTTGCAATTGACAGGAAAATTAATTTCAAATAGACAGGGACTTATACAGCTGTAAATTTGAGATCTATACGAGATCCACAGCAATTGGTTGTTTGACAATTACAGTCCACAGATTGATGTTTGACAATTGAAGTTCAGATTGTAATATTTCCTGCATATTTTTGGAGTTAGAGGGACAGACTTACATATCTCGAGGTAGGTTACTACAGTACCGATGAAGGAGAGAGATGCTATAACCAGTACTAATGGAGGCACCAGTACTATCAACCCTATAAATCGTCTCTTCTAAGATATCAAATGTGTCCTCAGATGACCTGAAGCTGATCTCACTATTCATCAAACTTTCTCCTGACTTGAAGTCTTCTATTAATTTCTCATCATGCTGATTTCCCCTGTTTTAAAAATGAGACTATTACTAAAATGTGGTGATGAACTAGAATCCTTGAAATAGCCTATTTTCCATTGACCTGTACAAAGAATTTCCATGAAATTTCAGGTATCTAGTACTAGATTTAAAAGGACCCCTTCATCGTTAGGCTGTTTTCCAAATGATCTATAAAAACACCTCTCTCCAAAAATGTTTGAGAAAGAAAGGATAAAGTTCAATTTCCCCAATTTGGGATTTATTTCAATCAACTTTTGTCTCCAACCAATCCTTTAGATAAAGTGATCCTGTATTCCTGATGGATCAGGTCTATTGGCTTTATCAGTATCTCACAGCAAACCTTCTGATTGTGGCACAGCTTGTTTTGCTCAGATAAATAAAATTTAGTGCTCTGAATCTTAGTTAAAATATTTACATTCACTTCTTAAATTAGTTTTCATCTTCCTCATTTGGCCTAATCAGATAAATCCACTCTTTCATAGAGCTTTTAGGATTTTGATCTGTAATATAATTTTAAAACTTCTTAGGTGCGGTTAAGTAACAGAGGCTGAGACCACCTTCACAATTAAAAAAATGTTCAAAAAGGAAGTACAGGTCCCGGGCAAAAAATATTGAAAGAAAAATAATAGCCAACAGAGGTGATGAACAGGCAGAGTTCAATAATACCTTGTTGAAAGAATCAAATTGATATGAAATATGGAAGAGTTTAAAAAAAAAAAATTACTTCTCCAAGAGAAAGATGTATTTCGAGCTCTTCATGCGGGCCCGGCCTCTTGACTGTATGAAGCTATTGACTGTTTCAGGCAAGTCAAATCGAACTACTAGACAGCAAGTCTGAATATCAAGCCCTTCTTCAGCAACACTAGTCGCCACAAGTAAATTCACCTACAAATACCAATTTTAGTTTTCTCAACAACTTTGCAGCAAAACAGAAAAAAGCCTCTATAAACAGAACAAGAAAAAAAAAACAGGGAGTGGCACCATTAGAAGGTTCTCATATTCATATAAGGGTACTATAACATAACATTAATTGATTGCCACACTAACTTATTGCCACATTAATTGACTGTCGCAATATATACCATAACATTAATTGATTGCCGCACTACCTACAATAACAGTAATTGATTACCGCACTATCTATCATAACATTAATTGATTGTCATGCTACCAATCATAACATTAATTGTTTACCACACTTTCTATCATAACATTAATTGATTACCGCACTATCTATCGTAACATTAATTGGTAGCTGCGCTATCTATTATAACATTAATTCATTTACACAAGTCAAATTTTATTGTTTCTAGATGATGAATACCAGTCAATAAAGAAAGTCACAATCATTTCCATAAGAAGATGTCACTATGACAATTCATTTTTAATACCATTAACTTCATTTAATGTCTAATAGCATGCATTAAGTGGCTATTAGCATCACTTATTATATAATCACCTTGCCATTGCAAAATTTCTCAGTAACAGCATTCATTTTATGTCTTGACATGTTTTTTGAGCCTGAGTTACACCCCACAAGAAACTCGCATTTCCAAAATTTGAGGACGCTAAGGTTATCCAGAACATATGCAAGAGATCGTGCCACTATTATCCTCTTCACAAAGATTATACATTTTGTTGGCTCTTGCATCCTGTTGAAAGACAGTCAATTAAATCTGACAAAAATGAATAAAATGTCCCTGTAAACAATTCATGATTACCCTCAGCTATTTTCCATATGACCCATTACAAGCATTTCAATGGAACTATGTCATAAGCTTACAAAGTTCAATTCCTGTGAATTGGATATTTTCATTAATTGGCTTTCATTTTCAACAGATCTGACATAGAGCAGTACTGCTGGATCTGGCGTAATGACCTGACCACTATCTAGCAGAAAACTTTCAATTAATCCTCTATGTTACTCTTGAAAGTAGGTTACCAAAACACTGGAAGTAGGATCACCAGCCATCGCAAAACTGATATAAGCATTTTTGCACAGTTTTAGCAGCTTTTGATTACATATATGCAACTGTGTATGGTTGTTTGACGTTTGTTATTTTTGATAATTCGCAATTTTCTTCAGCAGTCCATGTCAAATTTCAAAATACAAATAACAGTGATTCTAATGCCGCCATCTGATAAGAGTTGTCATTGAAGTCTCATTAATTATTTTGTGCATTTAAATTACACAAGCCATGCAAAGATATCTGTTTGAGGGTAATTATTGCAATCCTCAAACAATGCAATCTACATAATCAAGTATTTTTTATCCACTATTATGTGTTTTACTTGCGTAGAGTTCCTGTTGTTTGCAACATCCTTTTGTGTTCTTATCAGAATTCAAAATATTAACAGTAGGTATCTTATAGTGTAGAAATATAGCAAGTATTTATTAAAGATATCGAATATCTATTAGAGATGTCGAGTATTAATTAGAGATTTTCAATTATGTTTTTCCTAATGTATTCCGTTGTACGCCTATATAAAGGCATCGTAGCAATTGAATGAATAAGTTTTTCTTAGAAATTATTTTCACTTTTCTACTTGGTATCAGAGCTAAATACTAATCCTAGACAGTCCGCTACAATACCTCCTCCTTGAGCTGAGTCCGTGTGATGGTTAGTGGGGGGGGGATGGTGGAGGCGATACCCCACCGATTCCAAGGAAGGGGTTGAGATGAGGCAGATCTAGATGAGAGAAATATATGTGTTCTAAGATAGTTGTGTTACGAACTGTTAATATTTTGAGAGATCAGGTCAAAAAAAAAAAAGAAGTCATGTGTGATTTATACTTGGATCTTTGAGATTGATCGAAGAAGGAAGGAAGTTGTGTGTGATCTAGACTTGGATCCTTAAGATTGATCGATGGAGGAGATTGTTAAGAAGAGTCGCACTGCGAAAGTGAAAGAGACATGTGCGATGTTGACTGAGGAAGATCTCATGCTCTTAAAGTTGTTGGAGAACAAGTAGAGAATCACAAATTACCATGGCAAGAAGAGTGTGACTGCAGAGGTGAAAAAGACGTGTGTGATGTTGACTGAGGATGAGCACATGCTCTTGAAGTTGTTGGAGAAGAAGAAGAGAATAATAAGTTATCAAAGCAAAAAAAGTGTGACTGGGTATGCATCCAACTCATCCCTTGAGGGTAACACTGCTATTTATACTGACGCAACCAAAGGTACTCATGATACGTGTGCTCTTGTTTCCATACCTACCATCAGATCGAGAACATGGATAGTAGATTCTGGGGCATCCCAACATGTGATGGGTGCTGCTAGGGAGTTTTCATCCTATACTCGTCTAGCAGTTCCAGAAAATATTTAGATAGCCGATGGTATGGCCCGACCGGTGGTTGGTAAGGGTACTGTGAAGTGTACAGATTCAATGACTTTGATCATAGCCGATGGTACGGCCCGACCGGTGGTTGGTAAGGGTACTGTGAAGTGTACAGATTCAATGACTTTGATCAAAGTGTTGCATGCTCCTTCATTTCTCATAAACCTGTTATCTATTAGTACCATTATTCGTGAACAGAATTGCATTGTGACCTTTGATATCCCAAAAATGATCTTTCAGAGAAGGGAACAAGCCGAATACTTGAACCGGGACATAGAATGATGGGTTATGGTACCTAGATAGAGAGGAGATGGACACAACGATGGCGTCTGTGGTAGATAGAGTGGGACCAGGAAGATATGAGGTGAGTGTAGACGATGAGTTGCTTCTGATTCATCGATGGATGGGGCACTCTTCTTTCAACCTACTGAAACGTTTATATCCTTTAAAGTATAAGAAAACTGACAAACAAAAATTTGTGTGTGAAAGATGTGAGTTTGGGAACATATAAAAAGTTCATATGTAAGCTCAGAAAGTAGTTCTCACGCATTTGATTCGATACACTCGGATGTATGGGGATCTTGCTCAACAACGGAGATTGATGGGCATAGATTTTTTGTTACTTTTATCGATTGTTATACTCGTACCATGGTTGTACTTAATGAAGAATAAGAGTGATGTACTTGTCTGTTTCAAGCATTTCCATAAGACAGCTCAGACTCAATATGGTGCAGTGGTGAAGGCACTGAGATCCGATAATGGGATTGAATATACAAACAAGGCATTCGAGGAGTATTTGTCAACTCACAGGATACATCATCAGACTACATGTCCTTACACACCAGCGCAAAATAGAATAGCGGAGAGAAAAAATAGACACTTGTTGAGGTAGCCCGATGCATGATGATCTCCATGAATGTTTCAAAACATTTATAGGGATGAGCGGTCATGACAGCCACACAATTGATCAATCGAATGCCATCTAGAGTGTTGGAGTGGCAGATTCCGATGGAGATGTTACAGGGAAAGAATATGAGCATTCCCCCTCCAAAGGTGTTTGGTTGTGTGTTTTGTGAAAGAAAATAGACCGACAGTAGGAAAGTTAGATCCTAGATCAGTGAAATGCATCTTTGTGGGTTACTCTGGTACCCAAAAGGGTTATGTTTGTTGGAGCCCAGTTGAGAGGCGATTGTTTGTCCGTATGGATGTGGCATTTCGAGAGAATGAGCCATACTACTCCTTAAGAGTGATATCGCCCTTTGATGACCCATCCGATACTAGCAGCATGAGACGAGAGGGGGAGAGTAGTACTTGTGAGAGATTAGTACATGTGGGAATGATACATTGCCCTATTTTGATAGATCAAATGATGCCGGAACGATCGGTTGAGATGCTAGAACCGATTGAGGTGTTGGAACAATCGGTTGAGGTGTCGAAAAATGAGATGACTGTGGTTGAGGATGGTGGCGCTTCGACTCAGGGGGAGCTGAGAGTGTATGCAAGGAGAAGGAAGCAGAATGAGGAAACAGGGCCGATAGTGACACTTACGCCAGCGAGTTCCTTGTCTCGACCTACCTCGACTCACGAAACATCTAGCTCAGATTCAGAGTACCCAGGCGATATGATTCCTCTTGATTCATATCCCACTTCTATGCAATTGATACGGGCCTCTCGAGTCAATGCAGGATGTCCACCTGATCGTTATGGTTTTCCACATGATATTGTCCAGTTTGTCTCATACTCTAGCATATCACCGATCCATACAACATTCATTGCATCATTGGACAGTGTTTCTATACCCAAGTAGTGTTTTGCAAATCCGGGCAGTCCACGGGTCCGGATGGTCCACGGTCCCACACGAGACGGTCCTAGGTGGTTCAAACTCGGAAAAATCGAACGTGTCCCACCATTGGCCCCTGGGGGACGGACCCCTACGGGTCGGCACGGTCCGGTCCATTTTTTTTTTTACAAATTCAAAAAATTATGAAATTTGGAAAATAAATTTATGATATTTTGTAAATAATAATTTTCATTGAATTAATTTTATATTTTTAATTGTTTAAAAAACGAATAATACTCAAAAAATTATAAAAAATTGGTCCGGATCACGGTCCAGTCCGGTCCACGAGTCTACACGGTCCGATTTTGGGTGAAGAGAGAACCGACCCACCGTTGGACCGAACCATGGTAGGGCACGGGACGGGTATGGGTTTGACCACGGTCCGGTCCGGTCCACGGTCACGGGTCGATCCGGGACGGATTGGACCGGACGGTCCATTTCAAAACTCTATACCCAATTGTTGGCAGGTAGCAAAAGAGGACACGAAGTGGAAGGCAGCCATGCATGAGAAACTAATGGCTCTCGCCAAAAATCGCACATGGGAGCTTACGTCACTACCACTTGGCAAGAAGATCGTTGGATGCAAATGGGTCTTCACAGTGAAACAAACCCCAAAAGGGAAGGTCAAGCGGTATAAGGCACGATTGGTGGCCAAAGGGTACAGCCAAACGTATGGCATCGACTATGATGAGACCTTTGCACCAGTGGCGAAGATGAGCAATGATGAGGAAATTGGTTTCTTTGGAAGTGAATGGTAGGTGGAAGCTACACCAATTCGATGTGAATAATGTGTTTCTTCATGGAGACTTATTGAAGGTATACATGGAGATACCACTAGGCTTCGGCACAAATCAAATCGTAGGCAAGGTGTGCTAACTCAGAAATCACTCTATGAGTTGAAACAGTCTCCTCGAACCTGGCCCGGTTTGACAGGTTCAGAAAAGCAATGATAAACATGGGATATCAGCGGATCAATGCTGACCACACAGTGTTTTATCGACAACACGGAGGTCATACTATGATGCTTGTAGTGTATGTAGATGATATAATTATCACCGATGATGACGACGGTGAGATTGCTCAGTTGAAGGCGAAATTTGGTAAAGAGTTTTGAGTTAAAGGTTTTAGGACAACTTAAATACTTCATTGGAATTGAGGTGGCTCGGGGAACAGAGGGGATTGTCCTATCCCCAAGGAAATATGTTCTCGGGGAACAGAGGGGATTGTCCTATCCCAAAGGAAATATGTTCTAGATTGCTTAGTGAAACAAGCATGTTGAGGTGCAAACCTGCAATTTCTCCAAATGATGTGAAGGCCAATATAAGTGCATATGCAGGAGAACAGATTGATCGTGAGAGGTACCAAAGACTGGTAAGCAAATTGATCTATTTGGGTCACACTCGTCCCGATATCTCATTTGCAGTAAACGTAGTGAGCCGCTACATGCATAACCCTAGGAAGGGTCATATGGACACAGTATATCTCATTCTGAGGTATCTGAAAAGTGCACTAGGGAAGGCCCGATTTTCAGGAAGAATGGGCACATAAACATTGAGGGCTATTATGACTCTGACTGGGCTAGTTGCCAAGATGACAGGAGATCCACATCTGGCTACTGTATGTTCGTAGGGGGCAACTTGGTCTCCTGGATGAGAAAAAGCAACCGGTTGTTGCGAGATTGACGCCAGAAGCTGAGTACAGGGCTATGGCATTAGGAGTTGCTGAGATATTGTGGTTGAAAAAATTACTAGAAGATCTTAAGGTGAATCACAAGCTAAAATGAAATTGTGGTGCGATAGCAAGTCAACGATCAACATTGCCAACAATCCTGTGCAACATGATAGAACCAAGCATGTGGAGATCGATAAGTTCTTCTTAAAGGAAAAGTTGACGAGTGGGTTATTGGAGCTGAGTCAAATAACTAATGAAAATCAAGTTGCAAACTGCCTCACTGAAGGGCTTAGCTTAATAGATCTAGTTAGGTTATGTGACAAGATGGCTTGATGAATATCTTTTGCCCATCTTGAGGGGGTGTAGAAATATAGCAAGTATTTATTAAGGATATCGAATATCTATTAGAGATATCGAGTATTAATTAGAGATTTTCAATTATGTCTTTCCTAATGTATTCCGTTATATGCCTATATAAAGGCATTGTAGCAATTGAATGAATAAGTTTTTCTTAGAAATTATTTTCACTTTTCTACTTATAGCACACGACTTAATTAAAGATTGTACTTGGAAGGTTTACTAATTATCAATTCTGTCAAGTACAAGAGCACTGGTAGAAAATATCCTAAAACAATTGCAGTAGCACTTAATATACAGGTATTAGCACCTATTTTTTCAACAATTAAGACTGGTAAAATGGTATGGAATAAACCTAAATTGGGATTATATCGTATGGGCATGCACAAAGGAAAATACCCAAAAAAAATTGATCAATAGATACCTGTATCTAGAGAGAATCTCAATTAGGCATAACAATTTTTGCGAGAAAAAAGGTTCTTCAAAGGTCGTTGGTCTAAGAGAATCCAAACTCTCAGCATCTTCAGAAAATAAAAATAATGCCAAGAATAAAATAACCATAAAAGTCATATCATGATATGAAGAACTTAAGTACTATCAGTATTCAATAATTATTTAAAACCCAAGTTTATTATAAAGCTAATAAGCTATAAGACCAAAAATAAAAGCAAGAAGGGCCAACCAAAAAACCTGCACGCAGTAGGTCTTGAGCTCCAATCAAATCTGAAACAGTGGGAAATTTGTACAAAGACGGGGCATAGGAGGAGGGGGGGGGGGGGTAGCACACTAATGGGCAGAACAGGGTATTAGATTCACAAGTATACTTAATGTATAGGGCCAGCATGTTGTAAACGCTTTGATCTTACCATCTTAATCTCTCCCCCCTCCTTCCTTGTATCTCTTCTTAAATTTTATTAATGAAATATAATAATAGGTTTTTCGCCTGCTACTTCAAAAAAAAAAAACAAAAAGAAGAAGGGAGCACAAAGTAAAAGATGGAAGCATGTACCATCAACTAAATTATGACTTAGTATAGACATCGCTCCGTTCAAGTATGAAATTCTGGAACTGGACTCTCCGTTAGAATTGTCAGACTCATTTTCACTGAGATCACCTCTATCACTCACCAATAGGATCCTCGCAGCCTGTGACAAAATTACAAAATCTGATTGAAGTTTAAAAACCAAATTACATGGAATTACTAGTGAGTCTCTCTACTATAATTACTTGTTCACACTTTTTCCCTATGTGAAAACTCTATCAAGACACAACAACATCCCAACATACATTTTGAACTTTTCATAGTAATTTTTCAAATTTAAGCGACAGCTACTGGTTAAGTAATATCATGACTGACTACATCTCACACCAGCAATGGAATAAAGAAACAGCACAACAACAACAACAACAAAGCATCTAATCCCAAATAAATTGGGGCAGGCTAGAAATGAAATCCAATCTGAAGATCAGAGATCTCAAATATCAATGATAATGATGATAAAAAAAAATAATAAATAAATAAATAAAATAAAAATGATAATGATAATGAAGAAACAGCATTAAGTGATAATACAGTTCCAAACAATAAATTTGAGAAAAAGATGAAAGATAAGGACTTACATGCAAAGCACCATAAAGTCCAATATGCTCCAAACAAAAAACCAAATTTTCATGCAACTTTGACAAAGACTTCATTTTCTTCTGATATTCATTCATGTCACCAAGACTCCCACACAGCACTTTTGAGCACTGTTTTTGCATCAGTAGCATTATATGTATGCATGAAAAACAACCTAAAGGAAACAATCTAAGCAACATATCAAAAGCACAGAGATTTTTTAAGAAAAGAGGTACCTCAATTTTTAGTTTGTTGAGCTTGTACTTAACAGCGAGGTGTAAATTGGAGAAACTTTTAGGCCCATAAAAATAAAATTCAACATCAGGAGATGCGGCTATACTATCCAACTCCAAGTTACCGTCTACTGAACAAACCTTCAAAATTGTAATATTGAAGTACTAGATCAAATCCTTTAAATAATTCAATAGTAAACTGAAAAAGAAATCACAATACTATAAGTATGGTCAAACCTTTGCATCTAGCAATTGCTCAAGACTATTTATGCATTTCGTGTAGTTTTGCACATTGGATCCACCTTCCAAAGATCGAACTAGTGAGCTATTAGGAAGAAATTTATAACAAAGTAATACTAAAATGCAACAAAAACTGAATAATTATTATAGGCAGCTGCAAAACTGTTCCATTCTGCATGACATGGCACTTATGTTGAAAATTTTCAGATTCTGCATTTTGTACTAGATTATAAATTTATATAGGTTTAAATTAAAATGAACATCCCACATCACCCACTTGAAGTACAAAACATGTGACTACCAATCATTGGGTGGAGAATTTGAATTACCTTTACCGATTATGGGAGAAGCTGTCATGCCAAATATACGGGGCCGTTTGGGGGCATCACTTTTATAGAACTCCTGCAAGATAATTTGTTTTTCACCTTTTTTTTCTTTACAAGTAAAACTGGCCTTACAAACAGGCTAAATAAACTTTCTTAATCTGGGGGTGATTACATGTAAAGGGTCTTGTTAAAAACTTCTTACAACTAAAATGAAATTAGGGAAACATGTGGTAGTGCAGTTGGCTGGGAAAAGTCTTATAGCTATTGTCTACCCCAAGGTCGAGAGTTCAATACCCGCCCACAACTTTGCAGCTACTGCAAAGGTTTCCATATCAAAAACTAAAATGAAATTAATTTTGGGCTGTCGCTTTTATAGAAGTTCCTAAACATGCCAAACAAGTTATAGAAGCCAATATCAGAGATGGCAGCATGTAATTTTGCTTGATCAGCAGGGTGTTTTCACTACATCAAAAGAACTCAGAAGGTGATTTCTACAAAGACCTGCAAGTACCTTCATAATTTGGGCATAAGGATGCCTCTTTTGGGTCTGGGCATGGTGGCACTCATCAAAAATCAGAAGTGAAATCAAATCCATCCTGAGGAAACAATGCCGCAAATTGTGTAGAAATATTTCCGGCGTCATCACAAAAATCTGTCTCGGAAATTGTATACAGATATATCCAAATGTCAATCCTTCCATACAGAAAGTATATACACAAGGGCTTTTCTGTGAAAAACAAACAGAGGTTTCTCCATGGACTTAAACCTATAAGGTCCGCAGTACAACTGAGCTTGTTTTTCATGTATTTGTTTCTACAACAAATAGGGTAGGAATAATTTCTGATATGAAACAGGCGAGCTGTTTTTTTATAACAGCCAGTTATAAAACAAATTGTGTCGGTGACATACTCATACGATCTTAGATAAGAATGACGGCAAATGAAAAAGATAAAAAAAAAAAAAAGCATTAGCATCTCAGTAATCAGTAAAAGTCCTGAAACGTACCTCAAATTGCTCGATCTCCAAATTCCAGTCATGATGGTCTTTAAGACCCTTGCAATTTCCATGGTGGCACCTAACTTTAAAATCAGTGGAGTTCTCTATCACCAAAGCTTGCTAAAATACAACAAAATTTGTGCTATTTTAGAAAAATATATTACAGCATTTATGTTATGTAATAACACAGACCAATAACCATGGAAATCACATATAATGTTACAAAAGGTTGAAAGTATTAATTGGAGAGTATATTTGTATAAAATATATTCAGGAAACATACAAATCCAGGGAAAGTCAATATGACAAACTCAATTATATTTCAAAAGTTGCTCTTGCAATAATATACTACCTCAATTTATAAGTCATCATGACCTTCAACTAGCTCAGTTTTTTTGTCCCCCAAATACAAATTGACTAACAAAAAGAAGTACTAGTTTGATGTTTCTTTCAAAGACAAACAAAATAGTATCATCTTCCATATCAGCAGATGAAAGGAAAAAGCTAAGAATGTTTTTCTGATGGTCTGCTTTTCCCTTGAACTATATGACCTGGTTCAGTCTGAGTCCCTGAACATATTTTAGCATATTTGTCCCCTAAAGTCAGTGCACTTAGTTCAATCAAGCACTTCTTCAATTAAAATCAACAATGCAGATATGCTGCACAGTGGTGATGTCATCCAATATATGTGGTGCAGATGTGACATCTATTGGTGGCTCGGTGCCGGCATGGACTCACTTTGATTCACAGTGTGCATGTGGTAGTGATAACATATTATTTAAACAAAAGGGCTCTTTACTGAATCAAATGCAAAAATATCAATTCATGGCTTAACTGGACCCAAAAAAAGGTACACGTGACCTAACTGAATCAAATGCAAAAATTGAGGGGAGCATATTTTGCTCGACTTAAATTTTGCCAACTCCAGGCAGATTTCTTTTTGGATATCAACTCCACACAAAACTGGGTGAGAGTCAAGGGGATCATTTAAATATTTTCCGAATTTCAACCACTGCCACACCACTTGAGAGGTCAAATAGTAATCCCGCAGTTCAGGCCCTGGACTCGGAAAATAACATGTTTAAACAAAGTTGAAAATAAAAATCAACTCATGAATGCTTGTACCTGTCTGACAAGAGGAACTGTTGGCGCCAGAAACACACACACCTCTGTACTAGGTTTTCTTATGAGGTGACCTAGTTCGTACATCAAAAGCACGGCTATATGGGTTTTGCCACATCCAGTACCAAGATAGACGACTATATTTTCCTGCATCGCCTTCTTGCATAAATCAATCTGGTACCTGACAAGTTAGACCGGAATTGGTGAAGTCCATGGAATCTTGGAAAGAGATAGAGAAATGGAATAACTAGTTGCTTACTTCCTAGCGATTTTTCTGGGATCCTTCGGCTGCATTGAAGAAGAGCTCGACCCTTCTTCATCCATGGCAAGCTAAAATCGGAAACAACAGAAGCGACGGGTAAAAGGAGAGGATTAGGAGGGGAAGAGGAGAGGTTCCGATTTGTGTGCATCGGTCTCGGTCTCGGTCTCGGACTCGGACTTTTAAAAACAAGAGGTAGCTATGCCTATGCACTATGCAGTGAGTGCGGTACGACATAACGCCGTAACGGAGGGGTTTCCTCTTGATAAAGAAAAAGAAAGAAAGAAAAAGTAGAAGGGATTGATTCTGTACAAAGTGTGTTTCCAAATTGATACAGCACCCCAAGTTCGGCCACGCCATTTCCCCACTCTCAATGCGCGCGGGGCCCACACGGATTAAGAATATGGGAACTCCTTTTTTGTGGAGATGTTATTATTGGGGGCATTAATCTTGGAGCATTGAACATTTATCCATTTTCAAAAGCATTCCCTTTACCGTGGGCTCCGTATGAGAATAAATTGAGTCTCTTTTCCCTTTGGGCTTTTGGCAAAGGAAGAAAAATATAATACGAACTGGTAACATCAATAACATTACGGGGAAGGTTCTAAAATTTTAAATTTGAGACTTGAGACAATAAAATAACATTGGCTTGATAAGTCCGTCAAAAAGATATTTTCAAAAACGAAAAATGTTCTGTCAACTAGAAAGTACCAAATTAATTATAATAATAATAATTCAAATAAATTAAAGTGCCAACCTGACTAAGATAGATTAAGGTTCACTTTTGGCTAGTTTCTTTTTACGAGTGATATTTGTGTTTTTGGGGTGATGACTTTTAGCTGGTTTCTGATGGCATGGGTAGATTGAAGTAAAGAAATGTTGGGATATCTTTAGGCCGTGGTCAGTGAATCACTTATAAAATAATAAGATCTAAGCTCTCTAATTAAAACACTCTAAACCTAGATGCAATGAAATATAAATCCCACCATCTTGCTTCCCGGAGAAAGAGAGGGATTAAATCCCACCAGCCACGCATGGCTCAGTTGTTTACTATTTGGGCCCAAGCCATTGTGGGCCACGATCCCAACATCTAAGGTTTTCAGTAAAAAAAACATAGGGGGAGCAAAGCCAGTAAATTCCCATGTTGGGCTAGACGCTAGAGGTATTTGAGTGGGGTTACCGGCTCAAATTAGATTTGTCTAGAATGGATATATCTGCTGCAAATTTGAATGCATTTGGTTTTCACGTTGTGTTTGGGGAAAACTTTAGATGGTTTTGAGCTGGTGGAATACATGGTCTCTTATGTGTTCAGGCTCACAGTTTGTACTTGTGCTTTTACATTCCTAGATGTTGGGTAAAATATAGGAATATGAATTAAGAAATGTCCTAATTTCCTTTTTTTTCCCTTATTTTTTATTGGGGTTGACAAAAACTCGTATAAATTGATGCCGTGATGAAACAAAGAGATTTTGTGATACCCTAAGTAGCACTTGCTAGCGAGGTGCCGAGGTCATATATATCTGGTAACACAACTCACGGTCTATGTAAAGAAGAGAATGTTCTTTTGAGTGCAAATAATTGAATGACATTTTTTTTACAACTGATACAACTCTTTTCCGGTGATCGAACGCTTTCAGATGAACAAATAGCTTTAAATGAAATAGTTTATTACAAAAAGATAGCTAATTATAACGCAATTTATATGGGGCAACCGTCTCACAGGAGTTGTCATTTTCAACAACATCCATCTAAAATAAGTAATAATAAATCCATCTAAAATAAGTAATAATAAATAAAGAAAATAAAAATACGATCTGCTGGCTTGCATTATATATCTAAACTGTTACGATGATACCACTACTGACCACCGTAATCAAGTAGTAGGTGTGTATTTATTGAGATCATTGAGGTGTTGTTAGCCTGTCTATTAAATCTTCTATTCCTGGTTTTCATTTTCCTAATATGACACACCACCAAACATGAATTCCATCTTCCCTTGGACCAAAGTCGTTGTACGTACTAGAATATATGTTTGCTTCATTTACTATCTTCTTCAAATCGTTGTTGTGTTGTAATTGTAATTGATGATTTAGACTTTAATTATACTTAAGTATGAGGAGAGATAATTGTTAATTTTACAATTACTTGACAAAATTGACGATTAACTAAAAGAAAATAAAATTGAAAAATTAGAAATAAAATTTCTGGTATATAGTTAGGCTCATAGATAACCTTAATTATTTAATTCCATGCTATTTATCTAGAACTATTGAATTTTTTTTTAAGTCACTTGAAATACGTGAACGTACATTAAAGTATATTTTACATATATAATATGTGGATTGTAGAAATCATATTTGCATTTTTTTAACTTCAATTTTAAATTTTAATTTCAAAAATTGTGAGGATTATGTAAAAATTGCCAAATGATCTCTCCCTCAAAGTATATATTAGTTAAAAAAAACTGAAGCATGTATGCATCGAGTCTGTAAATATAGCTGTGGTAGTCGATTTAGTTGCTGACAACAGATTGTACACAACCAAAAACATTAAATCTCTTTTTTTCTATCTACCATTCCACCTATATAGAAAAAAGAAAGGGGCAAAAGGAAGAATTTTTTTTGTAAAATTCTTTTTTTTTTAATTTTCTAAATGTCCATCAAAAGAGTACACTAAGTTATCCCATGGAGGCTTTGATTTAACTTGCTAGTTGCTATATCATAAAACAATTTTCTTAATTGCAACCAAATACAAACAAAAAGAAATCAGAGAAATAGACAGCATATAGGTATAAAGTGTCTCGTACGTATGATATGTCAACGACACGGGTCACATAAGATTTTAGACGGAAAGAAACATGGCTCATAGAATTAATCATAGTATTAACTACTTTGTTTAGAAAAGACGCAAAACCTCTTTAGCATAAATAAAGTCCGTAAAAAGTGGTTGTATGAAATTATATGAGCGTCTCCATCCCTGCGACAAACAAAAAAAAAGTAGAAAAATATTCACTTTCATACATATATATATGAGTCCGATTATGGTGCTTTGCAAAGCACAGAGGCGTTGTGTGCTTTACACTCTATTTTTAATTTTAAGTCAGAAATAATCGATCCGAACCGTTCAATCTAATTTTCATATAAAAATCTATTAGTAAACCAAATTTTATATTTTTTTAGAATTTTTTGCTATTTTTTCTGATGAGGAGAAAATGACTTGATCTGAGAATTCTAATTCATCCAAAAATGATGATTTTCCCCCTATTCAAAAAATAGCAAATAAATTCTAAATAATATAAAATTTGGTTTACTAATAGATTTTGATATGGATATTATATTGAGCGGTTTGGATCGATCATTTTTAACTTAAAATTAAAAATAGAGCGCAAAACACACAACGCTTTTGTGCTTTGCAAAGTACCATAGCCTATATATATAGTGAGCCTATGGTGCTTTGTGAAACACAAAATTTTTTGAACTTCACATTCATATCTCAAATTTAAAAGTCCAAACGGTCGATTCAAATCGTTGAACATGATCTTCATATTTAAATATCTTTGGAGATAAATTTTATATTTTTCAAAAAAAATCTAAAAAATAATAGGTGGAAAATCACTAGTATTGAATGGTGTAGAAAACGTTAAATCAGCAAATTTGTTCCCATCTAAAAAGTAGTAAAAATTTTCAAAAAAATATAAAATTTGATCTCCAAAGATATTTTAATATGAAGATCATGTTTAACGGTTTGGATTGGCCGTTTGGACCTTCAAATTTGAGTTACGAACGCGAAGCACGAGAGGTTTTGTGCTTCACGAAGCACAATAGCCTCACTATGTGTGTGTGTGTGTGTGATTAAGGTGTTACGCATAGTACGAACAATTGTTATGTTATGGATCATATCTCCACTTTCAAAATTCAAATGTTTGATTTGATTGCTCAAAATAATTTTCAAATGAAAATCTAGTTGTGGATCAAATTTTTTTTTTTACTATTTTTTAGATTGTTAGAAAATTACTTGTTTTGAATGTCTCATAATAATTAAATCAAGCGATTTTCTAATTATATAAAAAAATATTAAATTTGATCTATGACAAGATTTTCATATAAAAATTATTTTGCACGGTCAGATCACATTTGAACTTTAAAAATAAAGAAACAATCCAAAATACACAAATGATTTGTGCTACGCATAGCACTGTAGCTCAATTCTCTATATATATATATATATACCAAAAGCTCAAAATATCTATCTAATTAATCCATAATAATTTACATATTAAAAACTTATTGAATACCAAAATTTACTATTTTTGAAGCTTTGTAACTATTTTTTGGATTTTTGAAAGATGATAAGTTTGTAGGTGCACCTATCATTATTCTATTATTATTATTTGGATATTTTTTAAAAATCTGAAAAAATAGTTAGAAACCTCAAAATGTAATCAAATTTGGTATTCAATAATATTTGAATATATAGTTTATGTTGGGTGAATTAGATTTGCAATTTGAATTTTGATTTTATGAGATTTTTTAGGCCGAAACAAAATATCTCTTTGCTTCGCGAAGCACTAAGATCTCCCAATATATATATATAGAGAGAGAGGGAGAGAGAGAGAGAGAGAGAGATAAAGTTTATCTATTGTTCTTCCACAAGCACTTCGGTTGAAACGATTACGGTCTAAATTTTAATTTTTCATGCTCAATATTTATATTTAAGTAGGTCAATAAAATCTTTATATCATAAGCTTCTAGAATATTTTTTTATCATATTTTAAATTATTTTACTATACTTAATAATAATTTTTAAAAAATAATGCTAAAATAATAAAAAAATTACTAAACTTATATGTCAAAAACAATCATTTTCTAAAAAAAACATTGAGGATAATAAAATAGTGTTACGTGAGTTGCAAAGTATAAGATATCTTTTGTACTATATGTAAATTACATATAGATGTTCCATGTGTTACGGATTATTTCTCCATTTTTAAAATTCAAATGGTCGATCTGACCATTCAAAAATATTTTCATATGAAAATTTAATTGTAGATAAAAATTTATTACTTTATTATTTTTAAAAATAGCTAAAAAATATTTCTTTTAAATGATTCATAATAATTAAATCAATTGATTTTTTCTACTTTTACCACTCATATATATTAAAAAATAAAGCCTATTTGGCTTTTTTATTTTTAAATATTATTTTGATACAGTTAGCCGACGACAGCAAAAGCAAACGCCAAGTCATTTGCTTACTGTAATCTTGAGTACAGCTCAACAAAGTATAATAAATCCACAGAATCTAATATGCTGTAACAAAATAGCTAATTGCGACAAACAAAATACTAAAGTGCAAGTACGAGTGGGGCTAGTATCGTCTTTTAAATAAGATTGTGCACAGTTCATGTAACACATGGCTTGTCTAGCTTGGCAATTAATATACACTTGTACTTGCATTCCCTCTTCTAAGGCCTTTTGTTTATTACTACAGATTCAATGCACCCGTATTCAAATATTTCTTAATAACCAGACATTTCGATGAATCCATTTTTTTGGATGTATGCTAATTTATAAGATAAATTCAATATAATTGAGAACCTTCTGTTTCAATCATGAATCGTGAAGCAAGTATAAAAAAAATAGTAACATTTCTTATAGATGAATTTTGTCAAAAAGTAGTAGAGCTTGGGCAAATTCTTATAAAAGGAAACTACACCAGATATATACGAAATATCAATTTATAAAATTAATCTTCAATGTAAAAAATTAGGGTTCATGAGGGTCATACTAATAGTTATTTTTTGAGATAATGTCATGGGAGCCTCCGAATTTTTGGTTTGTGTCCAGTTGACCATCAAACTTTTAATTTGTATAAACAATCTCTAAATTATGTAATCGTGACAATGACTCCCAATAGTTAAATTCCTAGCAAATGCTCAATTTTAGAGTGCAAAATGGCCAAAATATTATTGTATGTCAACAATATATTCATTTCACGATTTGTAATTTATAGAAAGCGAGGTATTATTTAAAAATTATGTACATAATTAAATATTCATAATACACCATATATTTGTTATTTCATTTTTTTATTATGCTTTGTTTTATCTTAATATATAAGAAAGATTTAGTTATATTATAATTCAAATCGTTCGACTGATGTTCGTCAATGTATATGGTGGTTCTTGTTTTCAATAAAGAAAAAAGGAATTCGTAATAAAAAAAAATAATTATGAACAAGCACACTGCACACAATATTTGTCGTTGTTGGTTCTTCCGTTGGTTTCACATCTTATGAACGTTGATACAGAAAAGCACTTCACAATTACTTCTCATCTACCTTCAGTATCTTTTATTTTTGGTGTCTTTATTATGTTTTCATATTTAAAATTTTGATAATTTAAAATATAAATTAAAATATTAAACAATGACTGTTAGATATTACTATTATTAAAATATTATGATACTGCAAATGAACTGCACATGAGCTAATAAATTAACTAGTTTTTAAATAGAATGGTCTCAAAGAGGTCATGGTCTTATAGATTCATGAGGTTTGAAACCATCATGAACATGGAAAGCCTCAGCTCTATCTTTAAAAAAAAATTATGGCATTTCTACGTCGATCTAATTGATATCATAAAATTGGGGGGGGAATCTCTAGAGGTAGATAATTCTTAATGTATAAAGAGGATTAAGATTTATATTTGTTTAAGCATGTCATATTATTAATTTTTTCCATCATTAATTTAATTTAATTTTTTTATCTTTTTTAATCCAAGGGTTTATATAAAATAGTTTTCTCTTCTCATTTAAAATATAAAAAATTGGGTATATATCCTTCAAAATATTGTAATTTGAATATTTCCCCATCAAAACTTCAAATTTGAGTATTTATCCATCAAAATTGTAAATAATTGATTATATCTCCACGAAACTTAATTTCTAAATAGTTTTACTATAAATTTTCAGAAAAAAAAATTAAGACCAAATTACCCTTTTCTCTTGCCTCATCTTCTCCTATAAAAGTCCATAGATTGAGATTAAGTAGGAGAATTTTTTTGTGCTCAAATCATTTGCCATAATTGTCATTAATGTGTATATGTTTATAATGTTTGATTCTATAATGTTTCATTTTATTTAACTAATATCAGGAATGGAAGGATGATGAAGCGAGAGAGGAGACGAAGGGACTCGGCAAAGGCTATTTTTGTACTTCTAAATTTTCATTCTTAAATTATTTAGTAAAATAAATTTCAGGATATAAACAATTATCTCATGTTGTGATGGGAAAATATCCAAATTACAATGTTTGGAAGGGTATATAACCAATTTTCTCTTTAAAATAATATGTGTAATGTATTTTAGGTGAAACTTAACTCTTAAAATGATCTAATTTTTATATGATAATTTATATATTATTATGTATTTAATTATATTATTTATTATTATAATTATTATTATTACTTAATATTTAAAAATATTTAAAAATATTTTGTCTAAATTTTCTTTAATATAAAATTTTACTAAATATATTTAAAAATTTAAATTTATTATTTATTTATTTGAGGACCATATTGTCAGGCAAAACCCGAATTACAACCTAGTTTCATAATTTTGATACTTGAAGAATTGAATTTATGGGATTCCATCAATCCTCGTCAAAACGTAATATTTTTACGTTAAAATATATCCAGAGATTGTATTTCATTACATGAGATGTAGAGCTTTTATTAAGAACTCACAAAAAAACGAAGGCGTGAAATAATAAGGTTTCAACTCCCCTGAAGGAATATTTTATTTGCATTATATCCCGTTATTGCATATCTATTTTAGAGGAGAACACCAAACCATCATTTATTTATTTATTTATTTTATTCCTTTTGTTGAGAAGGCGCAAAAGAGTTGTTAATTCTCTACCAAATTGTTGAACATACCTGATTTATGTGTTTATTGTTCTGAGCAGGTACAAACGGATTTCTACATAGGCATGTCTAATATCAATAAATTTCAAGAATCACTCTCTTTTTTTAACTGTTCTGATCAAAAACTTTTTAAGTTGGTGTTTCAATATCACAAGTGAACTCTTTGCAACATTATATTTCCTCCACTTACAGTTTGACAATGAAAACTCTGATGGATGGTAAAACATATAAGTTATAAATAATAAAAAAAAATGTTACAATGGAAAAGATGCAACCCAAAAATAAAAAGATTTACATTTCAAATGTACCGAGTACATTCGTTTCCATCTTTCCACTCATAACTTAAAAATAACCATCAAATGATCCAAAAAGAGAAACAAAACAAATCAAGCTATACAACTGAACTGCACCATGGCCAAAACCTCACACCCCCATTAATTCAAACCAAGGGTGATCTTGTTACTCAGTAAATGGATAAGCCCATGAATCCTCAATATTTTCAATTGAAATCCTCGGACCAATATTAATTTTAAATATTAAATAATCTCTTTTGCACCAAGCATGTTATCTTTTTTTTTCTGACAAACATCAATTGGTTATCAAACCACTTTAGGCAAAGTCATAAAGCACTACCAAGTCATAATAACTAGTGTGTACCATTCCTCTGGATTTTACGCGGTGATTGATCTGCGAGTCTCAGCGTACCACCAAGCTCAATTGGTACAAGTGGGACAAGAGAGTGTAATACATCAGTTATCAGTGGCCGGTAACTTGGTTCGGGTTGTACACATAACACAGCTACAGCTGCCACCTATATTAATTAGCGCGTTCAGTTATAGAAATAATCACTGTTACTATCTACATAGAGGAGTCAACTGCTCACTACATAACTGGTAAAAAAAAAGAACAAAGAAAATAAATGTCTGCAAAACTGTACCTTCAATTTTTTTTCTTTACCTATTTAGAAAACAAAAACTCTATTGAGGTTAGAATAGATTACCTGGTATAGATGTTTAGGGTCCATTGTATTCCTAATAACAGGATCAATGATGGTTGGTAGTTTTGATCTGTCAGTTAGTTGAGGCATTGCCTGAAAATTACAATAACCAAAAATATAAGCAAAACAATTGCTTCCCTTTTTATATAAACTGCAAAGTTGCAATGTAAAAGGGGCAAATTATTGTACCCATGTGACAATTGATTGGCACTGAGATGGTGCCATTTTTTCGATGGGTTTTCTTCCCATTAAAAGCTCCAGAAGAACCACCCCAAAAGCATAGACATCACTTTTCTCAGTTAATTTACCTAACATAAAAAGGAATCAATTCAATCATTGTCAATCAACTTCCTTGCAATAATGTGACAGAATATGATGGCTTCTTTGTATTAAAGTGCATGCCTATATCTGGTTGAAATGAATCTTTGACATGATTTCATGCATAATAACATTTTGACTGTATAAATATGGGAATGCCTGAATGGGTTTACCATCTAGCAAGTACTCAGGAGCTACATAACCAAGTGTGCCGGAAAGCTTTAGATTTGCTTTGTTCTGATTTCCACCAACAACTGCAAGCCCGAAATCAGAAATCTATTGCACAAAGTAAAATTAGCCAAACATCGCCTTTAGAATTTTAAATTCATAATAAAACGGAGCATAAAAATGGTTTGTTTTGTTACCTTAGCATTAAAATTGGAGTCTAGAAGTATATTAGATGATTTGAGATCTCTATGGATGATAGGGGGATTGCAGTGCTCATGCAAATATTCCAATCCTCTGTTTGAAATGCCAAAAATTTCAGTATGAGGGTTGAGAATGCTGGACAGAATCTTATCTACCAATAAGAACCTCAAAATATATCATATCGATCCAGCATACCCCAAACAAGTAAAACGGAATATCTTTCAAAAGTTATTATCCAAGCCCATACAAAGAACAACAAAAATAGCCCTTTCCAAAGTTGTCTAAATTCTCCTCCCAGCCCTTCTTGTCTTTCTTAATAAAAGAGTATGTTTGGACCGTTGGTAATCTTCAAAAAGATCATAAGAAGGGTACGAGTGAAATTTGTGCTTATTTCTTGTTCTGCAGGGGTGTATATGCAGTTTTGCAAAAATTGTTTCAGTATAATGGAAATGACGGTAAAGGAATTCACAGAACAATTTAAGAAAAGTGAAAAACACACTAATGTACAAAAAAATAGAACTAAATGAATCACCGTGCAGTATCCAGAGCGATTTTCATGCGTATATGCCATGTCAAAGCTGATCCATGAGATGGTCCTACATATTGTAAATTTTTTACAAATTCAAATCTCAAGTAAAACAGCATCAAAAAGATGTGGACAAAAGAAAAGATAAATAATTACCATGTAATTGTGTTTCAAGAGACCCCTTTTCCATCAATTCGTAAACTATTAAGCGCCTGCCTTCATGTAAACAATACCCCAAAAGAGAGATTATATTCGGATGCCTTATTCTCCCAAGCAAATCTAACTCATTCTAGAATTCCAAAAAGAAATAGAGAAATTTAAAAATAAGTGGAACTGCAAAAAAAAAAAATAGACCACAATACAGGAAATGTCTATTTAGCAGAATACATCAGAGACCAAATAAGATAATATTCCACTGTTTGATGCGCTTAAAATTTATCCTAATTCTATAAAATAAGAACTCCAAATACTGTGAAGTTCACTGTTCACTTTTTGTGCAGCACCCAAACAGTCAAACAACCTTCCTTAGAATTCGAATTTCACTTACTATTTTGTTTTTCCAAAAAAAAGAAACCACAAACAATTCCATTTCCATTTACCTCAAATTCTCTCTCACAATCAGCACTGCCTCCTTCCAATTTCTTAACTGCGCCAAGTAAACCACTTTCGAATTTGGCCTTATAAACACACCCAAATCCACCAACGCCCAATAAATTGCTCTCCCTAAAATTATTTGTGGCTGATTCAAGAGAAGAAAATTCAAACATTGCCACTAACCCCTTTCTCGCCATCTTGAAAGAGTTAAATTTGCTTAGAATCGGTACCAGTGTTATCCCTTTCGAAGTAATTTCTGCAATTTCAGGACCAACGAGCAAAATTTTCAAAACCAGAAATACCAGATAAGTAAAATTTTAAATTGAGAACTAATTTAAGTAACATCAAATTAATTCATACTGGAGAAAAACGTAGCAATGCAAAGAATAGAACTCAACTCGTATTTATCAGAGTTGTAGTGTTAAAGTAAAGAAGAAGTACCTGAGCTTTGTTTATCTTTCAAAAAGGAACTATCGTGGGTCTTTCGCCACAAGATCCATGCACAAATGGTCGATACAAGAATCATGGTAATGGCAATCGAGGTTAATATAATAGCTATGAGTAATTCTTTGTGAAAATGACGGCGTCTCTCTATTATAATCTCTTTCACTATAAAAGAAAAAGTGAAATGAAGTGTGAGATTTCAAAATTGAAACTACAGTAACAATTTTTTTTCCTTTTTTTTTTCACACCAAAGCTTAGTAGGAAAAATACAAATCTTATAACAAGTTTAACAGAGGTAGAAAGATGAAAAACACTCGCAAGTCAAAGATCTACAATGTAAGAAAAAAAAAACTGAAAGCAACAAAGGAACCCAGTAATATGCCAACAATACAAAAATTGAAAACAGAGAAAACCCATCTTTAAACCATAAACAAAACAGTTTCCGTACTTTCGATTTTTTTAAAAAAATATTTGGTACCTGGAGGCGAGGCCACAGAAGCTGGAGATACAGAGAAAAAATTATTTTCGGAAGAAGACGGAGAAATTGGGGCAGTGTCGGGGGCAAATGCGGGAACATCTCTCCCATTTGTGAGAGAAACTAAGAAAAAGATAGATATAAAGAAAGAAAATACCAAAATGGGAGAGATTCGAAGAGGATGTCGATTCATAATATTTGATTTCATTTGGTTTACGAAAAGAACCACCAAAAACTGAGGAAGGTTCAAGCGAAATAAATCAGTAGAAGTGCGAATGCGAGCGACATCATAAACGAGGTAGAGAAGGAGAAAGGAAGCAAGAAATAAGCCCAGTTTTGAATTCTTTCGAGTGCTCTCTCTCTCTCCTCTCTCTTCCTCGCTGTCTCCTCTCTCCTCTCATGTAAAAGAGATACTCTAATTTCTCTGACACCTGTGGGGCTTCTTTGAGGTATGCGATTTATAATTATTATTTTATTGAATCTCTGTGGACTTGGAGCGATGTCTAAAAATTAATAGCGCTACCAGCTCCTAGCTAGCAATTAGCAACAAGCAAGGTAAGGTGGTATGAGGAGAAATTTATTTATTTATTAACATACAATTACAAAAAGAAGGGAGAAAGAAATAAAATTGTTGAAGTAGAAGGGGAAAAGCGACAGTTTTGCACGGAAAGCAGGAGTGGAGGGTACCTCTTTTCCCACATAAATTATAGGGTGCTCTCGGTGCACCAGGTAGCTGTGCTCCAGTGCAAGCTGGTTGCATTATTAAGTCATTACCGAGGAATCATGACCCTGGTCATCTCCGTGATATCATCATGCACATGATTATAAGCTAAATAAAATGATATATTGATTTCATGATGATTTATAATTTTTTTGACCAAGTATTATTACTATTTTACTGGTTGACTTTACAATTCTATTTTCGATTAAGCTCGAGTGAAATTATCTCTTTTGTTATCACATGCAAACTCGTTCTGCTCAAAATTTTTAATACATAAATAAAAAGTGACTTCAGCCGGATAAGTATAAATTTTAAATATGCGTTAAAAAATCACTGTTCTAGAAAAAACTGCACGTTTTAGCACGGGTTTGATGGGTATTGCGCACCTTTCTTCAAATGGACACATTCAACTTCTGTAAAAAAAAATATTTAAAAAGTTTTGTCAATGAAGCATCACTGAAAATAGATTTAAAGATGGTTATAAGCTGTGTTCTCGAGTTAGACATTTTTTAGCCTTAAGACCTAAATAATTAGGCTCTATAAAATCTATCTTACTCAATATTCATCTCCAATGGTTCTTGAGTAGACAATTTTTAGCTCAAAAACTACTCGACACTTATCTCAAATATGACCGTTGCTGTTATAAAGTCTTCATATCACGCGGCCATCACATATAACGGGCGATACGATCGGACACACTTAATACCATGACTTCACTTTTAAATCCTCATTAACTCACGTTAATGAGTTTTTTATAACTCAACCATTATATAATACTCTGCTAAGGATTTATAGGCCTAGATCTTGAGTTCTTGACTTTCATACGCGCACAAAGCATATATGTTAGACTCTCGTGCACTGCTAATATACTCACTCAAACACTTTATTTCTTACATACGACCTGTGCTTTTAGATTGGAACATATCAGATAGTGAAGGCATATATTAACTTACATTACAATAAATATCAAGATTATTATGATGATATAGATTACATTGCACGCAGTTGTCTTCATTTAAAATTTTCCTTTTGTAATTGTAAAAGAAAATCTTGATGTTTTTTATTCAGTTTTTATTATTTCAAAATTCTTTATATTTTAACAGCATGTGTAGTGCAGATGGTAATAATTTTTTTTGTACATAGTCATGTAAGTTTATGTTTTGAGAAAATATATATGGAATTTATGAAGATCTATTTTTTTAAAAGACAACTTTATATTTGATAATGGAAATCTTAAATCGGTTTTGTTTATTAGAGGCGAAGAGAGCTCATTTTTCGAAACTAAGACAAATAATTAAAACCAGTTACTTGACAAAGCAAATATATTTACATATGATATTTTACTTTAAAATGGATATAATTATTATTCATGCATTTCATAGCTCGTCTTGTCATGTCATCAAACAATAATTTTGTGACAATAACCTGCTTCTAAATCATCGTATACGTTTGTCTTATCATCGTACCATCATGACATGTCCTTTTTCTCTCAGAATATGCATCGCGTTACTATTCTAATGCTAGGTTGCTATTCCAGAACTATTTATATTGAAACATTGAGAAATTACATTATAATGAAATTAATGAAAATAAAAATGGAATTCACATCCTATGAGGTAGTGCATGACATTTATTAATAATTACCGCTACAGTACCTGCGCCACCGTAGACCGTAGTATACAAATTCTGCCCATTTTTTTCCTCTGAAGTGGGCATGGGAGGATATTCACCCACAATAATGAGGGTGTCTATTGGAATCCTTTTGCAATGCATATATGAATATTATGAATATTGTGCAAAATTGTCTTATTTTTCTTTTTTCAAAGAGAAATCGAAAGACATGGGTTAATAAGGAGAAATTATTAGGTAAACGTCCCTGTATTACTTCACAACTTATTATTTTGACAACGACTTAAAAAAAGTTTACATTCAAAATAACTTTTTATTTATGTTTATTGGTTATATAGAGGGTCTAACAATCAAATTCCACACAATACGTGTATTTGATCATGCGCATTGGAGTCATTAATTTTGAATTTTCAAATTTCAAGTCACTTATTAATTAATGTACAATGGAAAACGATCTCATCGTATTGAGTAGGCGTGTGTATAGATAATGTAGACTATGTCCATAATATTGAAATTAATAATTCTCTTCTTCTTTTTTAAATTGTCAAGATAAATAATTGTTAAAAGACTCCCTTAGTAGAATTATACAGTTTGGATGTCCTGCTCCGTCTTTAGTCTGTTAATTAAGCACTCTCTCGAATAATAAAACCATAAATAACAAGGCTTTCACTATCGGAAGGCTTTTACATATCGTTCAAAAGAGTTTATACTTGTATAATTTTCCCCACTTTTCTCAACGGATTTTTTTTTTCAGATTTTTAAAATAATTACTAAAATAATTCTATTTTTAATAATGCACATTATTAAATCAAAATTTTTAAAATATGAATGGCAGTGTGTCATCGACAGTGGCACTTTATAAAAACGTCATTTCACTGACGACTTTTTTTCTTTACTTTTTTTGTTATTTTCTAAAAAAACAATCAGCACCAATGGGAGTAGTATTCTCCCACTGACAATTTGAAAAATACATTCAAATGCTGAAGAATTCTTTCAATGCCAATCTTTTGTGCAAAATAAATAAAAAGAAAAGACATCAGTGATAGTGGTGTTTTTGTATAAATGCACCAATCTGACTAGTACGTTTGAAAAGTGTCACTGTCATTGGCGCGTTGTTGCTTGTATTTTTCAAAATTTTCAATATAATAATACTTATTATTTAAAATAGGATTATATTAGTAATTATTTTCAAAAAAATCTCTGGAATTTTTTTCCCGTTGTTAGGTATATAAAGCTATAATAATAGTATAATACTATTATGGTACTGGAGAATTACAAAGAGGAGCTAAATTTAAATATCTCCACTATTCTCTTTAAATTCCCGGTTGCATAATGAAAGATTAACAATAAAAATTAGCAATACACGTATATAACTTATCCATCAGCACAGAAATACACACCCTTTTTTCCTGTATGTCTGTAACTACATTGCCAATTTGGCAGCCCAAGTTGGTACCATTCTTTACCAATCACAGATCGAGCAACTGCTTTTTTTCTATTTTATCTGGTCTCTTTTCCCTATCAACATATTGAAGTGTCATTTATTTGCACTTTTTGCAACATTTTTTGTTTTGGAAATTGAAAACTGTCATATTTGTCAATGATAATAGGGCCCTTGTTAAGTCAATATTCAGAAATATTAATAAAAATATGTTGTTGGATGCTAGTTAAACACAATACTAATCAGCAAAAATAAATTCCGCAATATGATTCATTTATCAGATTTAATTTGTATCTAATTATAAATTAAGTCTTTACATCCAGTACAAACATGTCTTTATACATACTATATCAAGCATTTATATCTGATAAAAATAAATTTTAGTATCCAACTATAGATGCAAAAAAAAAAAATCAATCAAATGCACGCCAATGGAAAAAGTAATTAATTAAGTTCAAATGTGCTTTGCTTATGAATCTAATATATGTGTCAGCAACTTTGTTTCTGGAAAGAAAAAATTAGAATACGGAATACCTCATCAATCAAACAATCACTAGTCTATTGTCCTTGTTGTATGTAAACCCCTCTTCAGCAGAACTCTTTATTATCTTCACATTTTATTTCCCTCCGATAGGAAAAACAAATCGGAAGGGATAATTTGACATGATTAATCTGTCAATTAGAAAAATAATTACACCACATCCATATGACTGATCGAATAGTATTCTTGACTGATCTAATATATATAGCTGAATAGAAAGGACAGAAAATTCAGTATATAGATTAATGGGGAAATTAGTTTCATGCCATCTCAAAACTTCAAATTTAGCAAAATGCCATTTCAAAACTTCAACTCCCTCCAATGCCACTCCAAAACACATTTATTTAGTTATTTGCCACTAATACTCAATTTTTATACATTTCTAATTAAAAAAATAAAATTTAACTGAATTTGAAAGATGTATTTTTATAATTCTTAAAATACCCTTCTCTCTTCTCTCATCTCTCACACATCTTCCTTCTTGTTCCCCTCCCCCGCCACCATTATTTTCTCTTTCTCCCTGATATTTGTTACCGATTGCTTCCTCTCTCTGAGAACGGTAGTTTATACCATCACACTTTGCTTAATTTAGTTAAGGGTGTGAGAATAGGTCCAATGGAGTGTATCTATTTTTATTTGCTAAAAGAACTTAGATTGGGCTACTGATTTCAAAACTAAACTAAAAATAATGAGCAGCTGATAGAAGAACTAATTTAGAATGTTCAATTTCAGATGGACAATTTTAATTCATAACCAAAAGAACTAAAATTCCAAAAGTCTAGATTCCAAACAAAGTTTTTATTCTATAAACAATAATGTTGCCGATGGTGAATTCCTCTGAAATCAAGCTGATGTACGAATTTGGTCAAACTTGGACAAATAATATTCTTCTACCAAACAAGAGCAAGGGTACTTAATTAGACTTATAATTTACTCAGTTCTCTAAATCATTATCATTTAGGCATTTGCCAAATTTCAAACTCTGATGAACAAGGGGAACAACAATTTCTCTCAGGATCGCAACTCTAGTTCTAATTACAATTTACACGCCAAAAGAAGTAATGTAGTTCTTCAATCTAAAATGGCAAACAAAGTCAATAATGCACCAAAAACCCATAAACTCAATAGCACAAAGCTGGGAGAGAACAAGAGCAACAATTGTCAGGTTTGAAATGCCTATTCCCAATTACATTGATAAGAGAGCATCATACCGTAATTGGGTAGCGCTAACGACCTCGGGCGACGAAATGAGGAGCTGCCCACCGTTAGATGAGAGGAAACCGCCATTCTTCCAGCGCAATCATATACTACTCCTAAATGGGTGCTTGGGGGCGGACGGAGATGCAGAGGAGAAGAAATAGAGATAGAGAGAGTGGTCGGCGTTTAAAGCTCAATTAGATTATTTAAGTTGCTCTCTCTCTCTTACTTGTGAACAAGTCCTCTGAGAGATGAAATCGACGAGTCAGGGAGAGAAATGATAACAGCGACAGTGGAGAGGAATGAGAAGAGGTGTGGGTGATGAGAGAAGAGAGAGGGGTATTTTAGGAAATATAGAAATATATTTTTTAAATTTAATTAGATTTTATTTTTTTAATTAGAAATATATAAAAATTGAGTATTAATGGCAAATAACTAAATAAATATGTTTTGAAGTGGCATTGGAAGAAGCTGAACTTTTTTGATGGCATTTTGCTAAATTTAAAATTTTTGAGTGGTATGGAACTAATTTCCTCTAGATTAATTGATTAATTTGCAATAGCAATGTACAATGTAAAAGAGCTACTCACCCGAATAAATTGGCGACAACCAATTACGTTATGTAAAAACAGCATTTAGTTTTCAATCCAATTAAAACGTAGTTTGATTAGAAGAAACAAAAGAAATAAAGCGATAGAAGAAAGAAAGCATGTTAGATTTGACAAGAGAAGCAAGCTGGGCATGGTCAATTGGTCATAGACACCAGCAACATCGAATGATCTTGGAGGAGGGGAATTCATTCATTAAAAATCACTGAAAATAGCGAACAATTCTTACTTAAGATAATCAGAGATATCAGCGCGAGAGACGACGATTAGATGGGAGATCGGAAAGTTCTCTGCTTCTATTCGCTCTTCACGACAAATCCGTTAGAGACCGGCCGTTGGACAAGATGTGGATCGCCGGAGAAGGAGATGGCGTGTAATCAGAAGAGACAAAGACGGAGAGAGAAAATAAAGCGAGAGAACGTGAAACTAAGGATATCGCCAGAGAATTTGAAAATTGACGGTTAGAACATTTGAAATTAGGGGAAATTAGTTTTGTGCATCTCAGAACATAGAAATTAGCAAAACTAAACTTCTCTAAATGTCATTTTAAAATCAGTTTATTTTGTTATTTGTCACATTTGAACAATTCTCATACAACTTTAATTACAAAAAATAAATCTAGTGTGATCCCAAATTACCCTTCCTCTTCCTTCTTTATTAAACTTTCACCCATATCAGTATCAGTACCAACTTCACACCCAGTATTATTAGACCCTCCCTTGTTCTTATTGAAGGCAGAACCCTCTGAATCCCTAGGTTTTTCTTGCCGATAAAGATTTCTTTTCTTTTTCTGATCATGACCACCCTCATTTTACTCTATATACATGTTACGATGAAATTCAACCTCAAAACGGAGAGTCTAAAATACGATTACACCATGCCAACGTGACAATGTTAGAAAAAGCTCTTATACTCCATTTTAAATTTTTAATAGTCTCCGGCCTAAGATGTTGGCAAAAATATTACTCAGATCTTTTCAACATTAGAAAAAGCTCTTATATGAAATTATATAGGCCTAAAATGTTACTCAGATCTTGTACCCGAAGCAAAAAAATAAAAATAAAAAGTTAAATTCCTTTCATTTACATTTTGAAGATCACAGGCCTACATAATTTCATATTCTAACACTATCTCCATGCCAAGTGGATATTACGGATATTCCTCTCCAAGTTGCACTAATCATGTCATAGCAAATACTAGAGAGAGAAAATAAATAAATAAAAGGAAATCAAAGTTTATACTGCAACCCATCTTGTAACAAATTGTGTATTTGCTGCACTTCCTTCTCTAATACCATTTTCCAGGCTTTTTATTTTGATATAACTTATATGGGATGAATCTTTTCACGCTAAATTAGAGGCACCACCACGGTAATTTAGTTGGTGGTGGTACGGGCAATTAAGCAACCATTTAACTGTTGATTGGGGCATTGCCATACCTTTCCATTGGTACATTGATGGGGCTTGAGAGACGTGTCACGGGGTGAGGGTGGGGTATGATCGGTGTTGTCTCTCTTAGTAGACTTGAGGAAAGGGAAGGGGTATTTTGGAGATTATAGAAATACATCTCAAAATACAATATATTTTCTTCTTTTTTAATTTAAAATTTATAAAAATTGTATAAATTTGATAAATAACAAAATAAACTGAATTTAGAGTGGCATTTAGAGAAGTTCAAACTTTAAAGTGGCATTTTGTTAATTTTTAAATTTAAAATGACACATAACAAAATTTTCCTTTGAAATTGAGTTTGAAATAAACAAAAAGCAAGTAACATAATTTCATTTGTTGTGATCTTCATCGTTGTCTCAAAGTTGATATCTATCTCTATCTCTATTCTATTTTTTATTAAGTACGTAAGTGTCCTAATTCTACAATGGTTTAGATTTATTCTACTCCGGGTAAGTCTTTATTCAAAATCAAACTGGTATATATATATATATATAGTTTATGGTGCTTTGCAAAGTAAAAAATTATTATTATTTTGGGGTGAGATTTCATATCCTAAGGTCTCAAATGGTCAATCTAAGTTGCTCAATAATTTTTTCATGTAAAAATATTGTAGGATATTAAATTTCATGATTTTTTGAGATTTCTAACTATTTTTTAAATTATTTTTAAAAATAGCCATGAAATAGACTATTTACTTATGTTAAACATGGATGTTTTTAAAAATAATTTAAAAAATAGTTAGAAAACTCAAAATCATGAAATTTAATATCCTACAAGATTTTGACATGAAAAAAGTATTGAGAAACTTAGATTGATCATTTGAGACCTCGGAAAAATGAAATCTAACCCCGAAGCAATAACGATTTTTAGTTTACAAAGCACCATAAGCTATCTCTCTCTCTCTCTCTTTCTCTATATATATATATATATATATATAGAGAGAGAGAGAGAGAGTAAAAATACCATGAGCTTAAGCTCACAGAGACCTTTCATGCATCATAAGCTATATATATATATAGAGAGAGAGAGAGAGAAAGAGAGAAATGGTAAAGATACCATGAGCTTAACCTCATAGAGGTCTTCCGTGAGTTTAACTCAAAAAGTAAATCAAATCATCTCTAAATTTTAATTTAACATTCTCATTAAAAATTTAAATGAAAATCTTGTGGGATGAAAAAAAATTAGAGTGTTTTGAGCTTCTTAAGTCACCAATTTTAATTTTTTAAAATAATGTTCAAGTATTGAATATATTATTATTATTTTTTAGAGTTGATTTTTAAAAATTAAAAATGGTGACTTAAAAGGATCAAAATACTCCAAATTTTTGCAGCCCATAAGATTTTAATATAATTTTTTATGAGCATGATAAATTAAAATTTAGAGATGATTTGATATTCTTTTTGAGTTAAACTCACGGAAGGCCTCTGTGAGCTTAAGCCCACGGTATCTTTACTCTCTCTCTCTCTCTCTCTCTCTATATATATATATATATATAGGGGTCAGTTTAATTTATTTCGATAAAGAAGCCGGTCTCCCGCCGAATATATAATATATATATCATGTATTTTTGCTGACCCTTAGTTCTTGATGGCATCTTTATCTCCTACATTTTGTACACGCTCCATTAAGGGACTTTATATATATATATAAAGTCTAAAATGTAACGCGTTACACGAATGCGTTCGTATATTACGTTAATATCTCAAAATTTAAGTTAAAATAACCAATCCAAACCATTCAATTTATTCTTCATATCAAACTCTTATAGAAAAATAATTTTTTTATTTTTTAAATATTTTTTACTATTTTTTGAGTCAAGAGAAAATTATTTGATTTAAATAGCAAAAAATGGTGATTTAAATAGTGTTGATTAACTTCCTACTAAAAAAAATAGCAAAAAATTAAAAAAAAAATTTAATTTTCTACAAGATTTTGATATGAAAAATATATTGAATTGTTCAGATCGGTCATTTTGAACTTGAATTTTGAAATTTTGACGCAGTCCACGAGCGTATCTGTGCAACACGTTGTATTTTAGCATTCCTATATATATGAGAAGGGATCAGTTGATAATGGTTTTTTTTTACAAACATTGACAATGGATCTCTAAATTAATAGAAAAAAATCTTAAAAATGGAAAAAAAAATGTATAGATGTGTTCTTCTACTTTTAGATTGACGCTCATTCAAATTTTATGTAATTTCATTATGATTTGATAGTCCATCAAATACCGTTAAATGAAAACCGTTGTAAATTGCATAAAACTTGATGGTCTTTGATGAACTATCAAACGATAATGAAATTATATGAAATTTGAATGACAAACAATCTAAAAGTAGAATAACATATCTATAAACTTTTTTTATTTTTAAGATTTTTTTATATTTATTTAGAGATCCATTATCAAAATTATCAAAATAACCTATTGTCAATGGATCCCACTCTCTCTCTATATATATGGCTCTAATGATAGTGTTGAGAACAAAAATTTTACTTCTACTTAAGTTAGGGATTAAAGTATGTCGGATAATAACAGAGTTACGAGACATTTAATCCTTTATAAAAAACGGTAAAATATTATTTTACTTCTAACCTAAGCTTAGGGTTAAAGTGATGTGTCGGATGATTACCGAGAGATACACACCTCTTTAAACCTTTATTGATCTACTCCATGATTGATTTCTAAAACATTAATCTACTTAACAATTAAATAGATTAATATAAGATATTATACCTCGCTTCCAAATTTCAATTGGAATGAAAATCGGCTTGTCTCGGAGCACCAAACATCTGATGCCTCTGTAGGTTATCCACCAGGACTAACCGAGAGAGCGGCTTATTTCTTTTACCGAAATACGAAGTAAACGCGGTTTCTCACGAAAACACTATTCACCCGAAAAAGACGAAATAGTACTATTCACGACTCGCGATGATAATTCCATTTCACAAATGTGCGAAATACAGCAACTTTCGTAAAAACACTATTCACCGATCCCGTGAATTACGAAACAACCGTATCCGAGAGAGAAAAGTAGAGCGATTTGGTGGAACTTTTTCTCTCACCCTACCCCTCTATTTATAGAAAAAGTGGAATTGACAAATTAACAAAATGCCCTCGTGAATAGTAGGGAGGTTTCAAAGTGAAAAGACCAAAATACTCTTAAAGTTCATCTAATTTACCAAAACGCCATTGGGCTTTTTGGCCAAATTACCGAAATACCCTTGGGGTTTTGGACAAATTACCAAAATACCCTTGGAGGTCGTCATGGGCCTTTTTGGGCTTTTTGGATTTTGGGCTTTTTTGGGCTTTTCTAATTTTGGGCTTTTAATTATTAATTAAGACTTTAATTATAAATGGGCTTTGGCCCATAATTCAAATCCATAATTAACATTTAAAATCCAAATCAAATATATATAATTGTCATCTACAATTATATTTTTCTCGGTTGTTGTTTCGGCGAATTT
The DNA here is from genome assembly GCA_037127355.1 of Schoenoplectus tabernaemontani. Classification (NCBI taxonomy): domain Eukaryota; kingdom Viridiplantae; phylum Streptophyta; class Magnoliopsida; order Poales; family Cyperaceae; genus Schoenoplectus; species Schoenoplectus tabernaemontani. The sequence continues at coordinate 15,965,092 of CM073750.1, read as the reverse complement.
ATACGACGTGTCCAACACGTTATAAATTCAATCTGATTTTTTGCTTCTTGTCATATCTATGACAAATATAATTATATCATATATAATTAATTATAACCATCTTATTATTAATTATAAACAATTTATAATTAATCAATAAGATTCTCCGATTAACTCCTATACGGTGTGACCGACAGATCCGTGTTATGTTGGTAAATAGAGTTAAAACCGTTTTAACTTCTATAATCATAGGAGGTATCTCGGCGAGATGCACTATGACCATCCAATTACACGAGATGATGATGTCTTGTACAATATCATGATCCAATAAACTATTTACTTGTGTTTAATTCTTTTGTCTCATAGCTATTATCGAGATCAGTTTCAAGGTAGGTATGTGTCATCCTTGCAAACTTAATCTTTTCTTGATCCCGAGTAAATTATCAAATATAATTACTCTTGTAATTATCTTGCTAGCGAGATAATCTTACTCTATCAAGGGGCCCAATGATGATTTATAACTCATATAGAAATATGAGGGACAATAGTACTTTTGGCAAACCATCTCTTCCTCGCATAAGTTATGTATACCGAAGAGCTACATTTATAGCCACCTTTTACGGATAACGTTTGGTAGAAATCACACACATACATATCCTATGTAGGAAAGATGAATACCTCATACTTTAGATTTTAACACTGAATGAAAACATTAATGACACGAACACAATTCCATTTAATGTTTCATTCGGGTCTGTCAAATACGATGTTCTAGAACATCTATCTATGTGATTAAAATGACAACTCTTTGTCATGGTCGTAAAACTTGACCATCATTTAATCCACATACTAACCTGATAACGGTTAATTAGTGTTCCTGCTAATTACCTTGGTTAGTGATTTTTAAGAGTATATTCTATATTATGAAGTTTCACAATTTCAGTCATGAACTCGGAATGATTTATAAATTCAATAATACTCAAGGAAACAAAATATCGTTTAAATATCCAATTCATGAACAAAGCTTTATATAACTAATTTATCGTATTACTGACTTCAAGATTATTACAAACTAACAGATAGTTGGTCCGAAGATTTCTGAAATGAAAGTGTTGGTCGGGAAAAAGAAAAAAGAAAGTTAGTTGGAAATAAAATAGGAAAAAATAATTATTTTATGCATTACATCCGTCACTATTTTAAATATAAAAATAAAACAATATTTCTGCTTTTTAAAATAACATCACATTTTAGCATTTTCAATTCTTATCTCAAATCACTATTCATACTTTACTATTCTCAATTTTACTATTCTTACACAATCTAATTAAGACCGCAAACGAATCAAATTTTATCGAACTAGATAGTGTTTGAGTTTAATTTGACATCAATTTAAACTAAATTGAACTTGAGTCGAAGTCAATTATTTTAATTTTTATATTATCATAAATAATTAGAGATAAAATAATTAATATTTTATTAATTTTATATTAAAAATTTAAAAATAAATTTATTAATTTATTAATAAATTAATAATATCTTATTGACTAAATAGTTAAAATATATGTAAATAATTATATATCAAACTTATTCATTAAAAAATTATCGAACCGAACTCGAATCGAACTAATAAAAAATATAATTGAATAAACTAAACTCGAGTTAAAATTAAATCAAACACAGAACTAACAAATTATAAATTTTTCTTGCACATCTAAATCCAGCCGTACCCTACAAGAAGCATGATTCGCTCCCACTTCCCAAAAAAGTAAGAAGCATCACTCCGTTTTTCTTGATTTTATGAAATAAAATATAATTTTAATAATAAGTACTATTTAATTAAAAAAATAATAATATATATGACACTATATATATGAGGTGTAGGTTTAAAACACACCAATGAGACTAGTATAATTTCATCAAACGTGTCATTGTCGTCTTTCCACCATGACAGTACTCGCAGACCGATAGTATATACAGATACCGATGTACATCTTAAATGCGCCAATGATTGGATACGTAATCTGAAATGACGTCAGTGAGATTGACGTATTTTAAACGTAAACTCACTTATGCACTGTCATATATATTATAAAATTTTTAATTAGTTAATCTATTATAAATTTTCTAGTTAGTTAAAATTCATGATTTATTTCATAATTATTGAAAAAAAAAACGGCTCCGTTTCCGTTTCTTTTTAAGAAACAGCCATATAACAATATCGCATTATCCTTTCTCAGAACGAGAAAGAAATAAGTAAGAATAAAAATGTTGCTTTGTCCGAAAGGAACACGGTATATACAATACAGACATAGATGATGTTGCGAAATTAATGAAGGTTGGTATCTGAAATGGTAATTAGAGAAGACGAAATGAAACGTGAAAGGAAAGCGTGCCATGCGGAGGCGCCACCTTCATTTAAGATAGCACTCTAGTCTCTCGTCTCTTCAAATTTCATGCTCTCACATATAGTCACATGTCTCTGTTTTATTCATTAAATTGAAGCATTTAACAATGGACCAATTTGATAAACTTCCACGCACCCTCCTCGATGAACTTCTAAAATTTTGACTTTCATCAGAGCCCTTCTAACTTACGCTACCCGTCATTTATATCTGCGATAGTCATTCTTCCTCTCTCTTTATTTTACGCGGATTTCTTGACAAATATTTTTTCACAATCTTGACAAATGACAACTAATTTAATATAAACTCGTAAAAAATCTTTAAAATATTTGATTTGATTTGATTTAATTTTTGTAAGTTATTAGCATCAGTTGTGAGAGAGCAGGTCTGCTTCTAAAAGTTATTATGTTATCATATGAAATTTTTATTAATATAGCAAAGTAATGGTTAATAGCTAACTAAGCGGTGTTATCATATGAAATTTTTATTAATCGAGTTCTCTATATATATGAGGAGGGATTCAAGGACACCAATTTTTTATGACACCAAATTATACTAAATATTTCAAAGTTTCGAAGTCCGAACAAAAATTTGATCGAAGGTCTGAAATAATATCAAAATTCAAGTGAACGGTCGTCTATTGAAATGGGGAGGAATCAATTGACCGTTATTTATTTTGATAATTTGACAATATTCAAAACAAATAAAGTTTAAATCTGAAGTTATGAAAATATTTATATTTCAGTTCGAAGTGCACTCCACATAAATTATATCGTATTATGTCCAAAATTTTGATTTATTATTTTCAATGTCCAAAAATTTATTTATTGTGTTCAATAAATTATTCATATAAAGATATTAGGAATACACAAAATTTTCATTTTTAGAGCTTTATAAGTTTCTATGTTGGATTTTTTAAAATGATACATACACAGAATTTTCTATACCCCCAATATTTTTTTATGAAGAAATTATTCAGTACCATAAATTAAAATTTATGAATTAGAGTCTCATCTTGTTGAAAGAAAAAAAAAAAAAGAAAGAGAGAACGCTCAGATCGTTGTTACAGAAAGATGCCTCCGAGAGACCGAAGCCCAAGCTATAGACGTCTTATATATTATTTATTTATAGGGTAATATCTCATAAGTCCTCAAATTTTTAGATTTTAATAACTTAATCTTTAAACTTTTATTTTGAATAAACACCTCTTTGAATTATATAAATTGTGACAATTAAATTTCTATTTAATATTCAATTTTAGAGTATAAAATAATCAAAATATTTTTGTATACCTATAATAATATTTAAAACAATTATGATATAAAAGTTTTTTAGTTTTTGGAAAGTTATTAATTCAAAAATGATACAAACTTAATTCAATGTTAATAATAAAAAATATGTCTGCCATATTATTTTTATGGCTAATTCTGCTATGGATCATACTAAATAACAACCATTCATTTTATATAAATCGGATGACTACAATTGTACAGCACATTTCTCATTTCACGTATAAATCTAACAGACGTTTAAATAGAAGGAAAGAATTGTCATTTCACAATCAATCGTCTCTTTATTTCGATTACTGTCGCATCTCTTCATTTTTCTTCTGTCGTCTTTTCATTAACAATCTCTTCGCCCATCTTCTTCAAATCACAAGATATTTTGTCTCTAGGCTCTCGCTGCCTCCTTCATTCTCGATCGCATCATTCCGCACCTCCCCCTCACAGACCATGGATTTGTTTGGTGTTGCAGAAAGACTCCTTGTCAGCTATCCAAAACCTTTCGCTTTAGAGGAGACAGTTCGAGTTCAAACTATTTCTGAGAAGGAAATCCAAAATCGAGCACTTGGCACTAGGTACTTTTGATCGCGAAATTCGCCGTCGTGCGGATTCTTTTTCGGGTTATCTTCGCGCGAATTCGCCACCGCTGCGCTGATGTTTTTTCGATGAAGGTTTCTTCACGTTCGTTCACAGAAAGTTTGAAAGAAGAAAGAAACTATAGCGATAACACTCACTCACTAACAGAGACTTAACAGAGAAATACTATACCAGTTTTGCCCTTTTAGAAATAAAGGGTTCTGATTAATCCGAATAAATTTTCAAAAAAAAATCTGATCCATGGCAGCATCGCTCTATTTTTATTTTATATTTTTTACTTTTATTTATAAAAAGTGCATGACGCCAAATCCATTTTTTAAAAACTATTATATGGATATACAAAGATACTTTGGTCATTTCATATTTTAAAATTAAGATTTAGATAACAAATTAATAGTCAGGAGGTAATTCGCCATAAATTATATAATTGGGAGGGGGTATTTGTTCAAATTAAAAATTGGAGACTAATTTGTTAAATTCCAAAAGTTGGGTGGGGTATTTGTCGCAACGACTCAACAATCATTGGTGGTAATAAAAGGCAAATAATGTTGAGCATGTTCGAACGTACGGGTTCTTTTAGCTATCTAAAAACAAGAATAATGTTTGGATTAACATTGTCAAGCGCCTACTGGAAGTGTTATAGTTTTGAGGAAAGAGTGGGAACAGTCTATATATTTTTTAAAGGTAAATTTATATTTAGTATAATTATATAAAATGTTGCTATGTTGCGGTGCGTAATACGAATGATCTATGTACTAATGATTATTTTTTTATTTTCAAAGTTTAAATGAATGATCCGACTACTTAAAATAATTTTTTTATGAAAAATCATTTTGAAGACCAAATTTTATAGTTTTTAAATTTTTGTTACTATTTTTTAGATAGAAAATCATTTGATTTTTTAACTATCTAAAATACTAGTACAAAATTATAAAATATATAAAATTTGATCTACAAGTAAATTTTTTTATATAAAAATCATTTAAAATAGTATGATTGATTATTTAAATTTTAAAAATGAAGAAATAATCTACACTATGCATAACACATAACACAGTAGCCCAACTCTAATTATATTTCATTAACAATTAGAATTTTTAGTAGACATCAGACTTCCTATTTTTTTTAAAAAAAATGGAGCTCCCATTTAATCCCACGTCAAGCCTTACCTAGAAACCAAAGAGTTAAAATATGGTTGGTTTATGGCAACTATACATATACACAACTAAGCGTAAACAAAAAAGAAATGTGAAAAAGAAGAATGATGTCCTTGTATTGATTGAAATTGAACTTTTTGAACGTGAAGAAAATTGTAAAGAAGTAAATTAACAAATAACGAACTAATTTAATATTGCAAAGAAGTAAATTGACCACCTTTCTAAGAAAGTATTTTTTCCTAATTGTACTGACATTCACTAATGAACTTAAGAAATTGTCTAAATCCGGATTGTGCGCATGCAGTGCAGCACTGGAATAAAACCTTTTCACATTTGAAATGAGACTGTTAAATAATAATGGACCATGCTTCTGGTTTGTAGTCTTGTAGCAATCAATTTGCCATATCTTTCTTTGTCGTAGTTCTACAGGGAACCGAATTTTCACAGAAAGGAGAGAATTGTGGGATCTCATTTGCAGACTTGCAGTATTGCATCCATTTGCCGTATATTTAATTTACACAGATTGAGATTTATTGCAATATATAACTTCAAAATTGCCTCTAATTAGGTGACATGGGAATATGGGATAATTGAGTATCATATAAATAGATTAACATTTGAGATGCAAGCAAAGCTTTTCTATCCTCAGTTTCAGGCTTTAAGCCCAACAGCAAAATTAAAAAAAAAATGGTTGTGGGTAATTCAATAATTGTTATCTGTTGCTTTCATGAACGATAGAACTTAACAGGCTTAACTAGTTATGAGCACTATTTTGGGCATTTAATTTCATGTGTACTTAAATGCTCATGTTAGGCCCAAAATTTTAAGACCATTTAAATTCGGACTTCTTCCGAAGCCGCCAAGTGCTTGTTTCAGTCTTATTTCCACACAAAAGACTCTCTGGAGCATTTCATCAATTTGGAGAAGTCTTCATACCAAATTCCCCATGCATATCTATGCCATCAGTTTGAAGCAATCTTGATTTGCTTAAGCAAACGTCGCTTCTGGTGTCAGATGATCCAACTTCCTTCCTCCACAAATCGATCTTAGACTAATGCCATGATCAGTTGGTTCTCACAAGATATATTTATTTTTGACCAACTCTCATCCCCGATTTCAGTCATGAGCAAGTTCCACAAAAATGTTGATCCTTTACCATCTCAAGTCTCAGCCACATGTTCTGTGCATTGATAAAACATGCCCTCTGCCACCTCTAGTTGGCTTGGCTGATGGTGCACACTGAAAAGTTTCAGTTGGCAATTTGGAGAGTGCTATTGTTACCTTCAAGTTTGAGAGTAATGCAAAACTTGGCAGTTTCGATTACACTAAAGTGCTGTCGGTAGCATTTATAAAAGGGTGGGAATCACTTTGACAATGGATTATTTTGACAATTTAACGATAAATTTTTAAATAAATATTAAAAAAAAATAAAAATAAAAAAACTTTATAGATATGTTTTTTTACTTATAGATTGATAGTAATTAAAATTTTACACAATTTCATTATAGTTTGATACTCCATCAAGGACCATTAAAATTTTATATAATTTACAACGGTTATAATTTGACAGTTTTGATAGACTACTAAACGATAATGAAATTGCATGAAATTTGAATCATCATCAATCTATAAATAAAAGAACATATTCATAAAAAAAAATTTTAAATTTTTTCATATTTATTTAAAAGTCTGTTGTCAAGATTGTCAAGATAACCATTCTCAAGTGATCCCTTCCCTTTATAAATTATCTATTGTTTGTTTCTTATTGTAACATGTCCTTTCAACAGAACACACAGATTAGTGAATATACTTCCAACAATTGTAGCTATGGTCAAATTAAAAATCAGAGTGTCCAAGAAAAATTGTATTTTGAGATCTAAAATTAGGGTACTATTTTCTTTTCTTTTGTTTTTTTCTTCTTTGACAATTCTAAGTTAAAAATGCACATCCTTATCCAAGCCCACAATTTACCTACTCAGGAAAGAAATGGCCCATAGACGTTTCACGTTTTGCATGTCCTTTCAACGCCTTTTGACCAATACCTTTCGGAAAAAAATTTGGAAACTAACCAAAACATTAGTAACGACTAAATCCAATTTTCTAAGTGAGAGATATATAAAGGGCGGGTTCAGATTTTGGTCGGGGAGAGAGGGGGAGGGGTTTTTTTTTTCAAAGAGGTAAAAAAAATTATAATATTTTTAGCATAAATATTATTTTCCGAAAATATACATAATTATGAAGATATTTATAAAAAAAAATCCGGTGCCCTGGCTTTCTTTGATAAGCTCCTGATATATAGCGTCACGTTTTTCAAATTAACCAATCAAAATATCCTACATCCAAACTTATCTCAATTAGCCTCTTGTTCTGACTTTGCTTTGAACCGAAGTTCTTATCTTGTATGGGAACAGAAAGCAGAGCGTTGCTCGCAAGTCGCATGCCATCATGTGGATTCATTAGTGGAGCAAAAATGAAAAGAAAGGAGCGGCCAATCAAGAGGCTGCATATGCATATCTCGTGCAGTTTGCAAATTTAGGGACACATGCCGAGTGTATATCCAAATTCAAAGGAATCAGCCGATCTAAGCCTGTATCAAATAGCAATAATATTATAATGAGGGAGATGTAAACACTCAGCTTGAAAATTGTAATACATAAAGTTGTACATGCAGGAGTACTTGGCAGAATATTTTATACATTGGATGTGTAGATATTTCCGACATCTCCAAAAGAGCAGCATATACTCCAAATTAAACTTGTCATTTCTGGTGACGTGTCCCCTTCTCTCTTCAAACTTCATATCGCCGAATAAAATTATGGCACCTGGAATAAAAACTACGTTTAAGCTTCCCTGCTTTTTACGTCTAAAATATTAGGTCGGACAGAATGAAATACATAGACAACTAGACATTCATAGCGTTGTGAGGATTCCCGAATTAAACTCTCCAAAAATTATGTAATGGTGCTTGCACTAACAATCAATTCAGCAATGAACTAGTGAAAGATGCTGCATGTTTAAAAATTGTAAATGATAGAAACTAAATCACGATATATGTAAAGCGGGGGGAAATCAGATTTGGTTACAGTTTGTCTTCCAGATAAATAACGGAAAAACTTAGCTCCATTTTTTAAAATTCACTACAATATATGTCGAATCCAGTAAACCCACAAAAATCCAATAAAAGAACAACTAATGGAACATCAAAATAACATTAGTTCATTTCTGGCAAGCAAAGATTACTTCCTATAATAATCTAAAATTCCAGATCGCTATCCTTGCTTTAATTATAATTACAGTTCTCCCTGTTAGCAATGCAAAGTACTCTAGCCTCATCATAAATCAACTGGTGCTGGCAAGTTGAGATCCGGTAAGTTGAAACCTTCCTCGGCTCCTTGATTTTGGGATGTTTGATCTAGATTTTTATCATTTGAGGGTCCAGCTTCTGTTGTATCCAATCTTGCCTGGATGAATAAAAGTTCTCTTTTAGTCAAGATGTTATGCGACATATAATATTTCTATAGGTTTAGACTACGTTCTTTAGAAACTACAGTATAATGGTTAAAAAGCTAAAAGATAACTAATTCAGTGAAACTAAAAAAAATTATGCACCACTAAAAATGGTGCAGGTTCTATAGCAATAACAAAATGAACACCCAGAAAACATATAATGGTGATATATGAACAGACGGTAGGAGTCAATAAGGTTGGTTGCAACCATAATACAACAACCAACTAAAAGGATTAATTAGGTAGGCAAGATCGTTGTTTAATTATTTCATCTTTGCTGTCAGATATTAGAATTTGAATTACCAGACTAGGCACCACAAAGATCAACAATACTAATTTAATAATGATAAACATACTTTTGGAGGGAGCATGCTCAAAGGATGCATTCTATTAGTACATTACTTAATTACATTAATTTAACACTGGCTAACATGCTAGGGGGGCGCTTGCTCAATGGATGGATTTCATTAATCAACTAATAATTACAATAACTTCAATCACAAGCCAGCAGTCAGGCTCAGTCTCACGTGCCAAACAGCCATCTTTCAAGATAATAATAGGCAATGTACATGTTAGTATGTTACCTCAAGGGAGCGATTCTCCTTTGAAAGAACAACGCAAGCTGTTTGCAGCTGCTCTGCCTCCTGAGCAATACGGGTGAATTAATAAGAAATTTGTTCCTTGCAAAAGAATAAGTAAACAAACGAAGAAAAATAAGGAAATGGAAGCAGAAAATACCTTCTGAAGCGACTTATTTTCCTGTTCAAGGGATCTGACCTCCTCTTGCATCTCTGGAAGCCTCTGCTTAAAAAAAATCATAAATCAATTGATTAAAATCCAAACAGCCAAATCATTTAAAGATCTCAACAAACAAGATTTTGGTCGCAATTAAGAAAGAATCCTTTTTCCCTGTTTACACCGGGAATCATACTAAAGAGGAGACGCGTGTGTCAGGTACATTGGGCGGGGCCCAGTGATAAAGGAGAGTATATGCATATTGCATTCACACCATCCGACCTAACAAAAGACAAAAGGCATGTATTGGTGTTTATTATTTTCCCCACTGCCTCCGGTGCCGGTCCATTATGGACCGAGAAAAGGACCGATCAGCTGCCGGTATAATGCGTCGGTCCATTAAACAACAGGACTAGCGAAAAGTTATTTCTGACAGGATGGCACGAAATCACACGAAACAGACTTTTTGGGTAAGCAAACCATTCAATACAACATTTTTCACGAGATATGATTCTTTTTTTTTTTGATGAAAGATATGATTCTTTTTCAATATCAAATAAAAATATGTACTACAAAAGCGTGATTGATTGATTGTTAGTCGAAAATAGAAACTATATTTCTAATAATTTTCTCTGACAATAAATAGAAAAAATTCCAAGAAAAACTCATGCCGGATAAAAGTTAGTTGCAAAACATTTGATTGTAGGTCACTTTTCAGCAAGAACCACAATCTTTCTCAAGATTTCAACTTCAAGTTGCAATCAACAATATGACAAACCCCAGAATTGAACATCATAACTTGCAAAGAAACTTGACAAAAAAAGTAACAAAAAGTATGTGTGTGAGAGAGAGGGAGGGAGGGAGGGTTACCATTTTCTTCCTAGGACGCTGAGAGCCGTTGGATGTGGGAGCCTGGACTCGCAAATTTAAAGGAGGTCGCCCATTGTATTCGGCCTACAATTCCAAAACGAAAGAAAGAGGAAAAGCCAAGTGGATCAGCAAAAAGACGTGTCATAATCTAAATGGTTCTTCGATACATCCACAATGCATATGCAACGCGTGTTTCTTGACCAAAACTGCATCCAATGTTCGGCCCAAATCAATAAAGCATTTTATTTTGGAATACAGATGGATGCCAAAATTATACTACTCTATGAATTAATAAGCACAAGTCAAAGAAAAAGTTAAATGCGTGTTAAATATATAATTAAAAGTCGAAACAACGGTTTTAGGTGAAGATGTGTACAAAATAAAATAGTACAACAATAGAAAGAGAGGCGATGGATCAGAATCCAAAGAATGAGAAACACGCCAGCTTGAGCCGACACGGAGAAAAAGAATGGTGCAAATGTACAGATGCGTGTCGATTTTCCATTGGTCGGAAAGTAACATTCCCAGAAATTTCCGACCTGCCACAAAAAACTGGACGAACGCAGTAGATTCCTCTAACCTTCGCTATCGATAGAAAACCGGAGACGTCCGCTCCCCTCGTTTCTTATCTACTGGTCCAAGTGATATTATCTGATACGTAGACCCCACACAAATTGGTTACATGGACCACTCTCCAGTACATGGAAAAAAGATGGGAAATCAGACGGCTTAAAATTCAAAAGAAAGAGGTCGCCAGTTGATTATAACTGGAGATGATTGACACAGCATGGATAATGATGAAAATAAGAAAGAGAGTAAAAACAAGAGCTCTCTTGGCGGAGGGAAGTAGAAAGACCTGAAGAGCCTAGAATTTGTCAATTCCTGCCTCCAGAGTCCAGACCCGCTGACTGTTGTCAGTGACTGGGACCCACATTTCTGACTTACTAGAGGGTACCGATTCGACCGAAGACTATTATTCTTGGGAAATAAACAAGGAAACGAATGAAGCAAAAAATGGTAAAATAAAATTTTAGTAATAACACTGGAGAAAACCGCGGCCCTAGAAAGAAGGAAGATAGCGGAAAACTTAAAGACCAATCTACCAAGATGCAACATTTTACAAGATTACCCCTCTAAAAGAACTAGTCAACCTACCAAACCAGCTAGCTATGCGGCTAACTTGAAAAAAGTTGGAAGAAATTACCGAAGAATACAGTCAATCCTTCAGAATTGCATGGCCTATGTGTAATTTTAGACACACTATTTTTGGAGATGAGATCTAGTGAAATTACAAACCCTGTTGAAAGTTGCTGTTATTCCCTTCCCCGAAAATTGTAAAATAATAGCGTTTCATTCAGGCCATTAGTTTTAAAGAGAAAAAAGGTCTCCTCAAAAAAAAAGAGAGAAAAAAGGTAATATAGTATAATAATGCAGTATACACATTCGAAATTGAAAACAGCTAAAATTGTTAGCTTGAGGGTAAATCAGTCAAACCGTCAATAAACCATCTAAAGAACAAGAAGTTGAAAGGGGAACAAAAAAGGACAGAGAGAACGCTAACTTTATCAAACGGAAAAATATCAACAGAGGGTGAGAAACTAACAAAATGAACGCAGATCTGAATTCAACATTATGGATGCAAACTTTGAAGGAAAATCGATCGAAAGACATGGAACAAGATAAACTTAAAACGCTAGCACAGGAGCCGATATTCAAGTGACGTGCCATTGAAAATCTCATCTCGACATCTGATAACCGTAACCGCAAAAAGAAAAAGAAAAGAAAAGAACGACTTGAGAAAGAAACACTTGAAATCTAGTACCTTTGAAGAGGACGCGGAGGTAAGACCGGAGATCAGTCCGGCTCCGGCGTTATACAGGCGCAGATCCTCCGGTGAACTCGATCCGCTCGTTGAGGCGCCGGAGCCGCCACTCAGGTCGAATGGCGAGCTTGGGCTCAATCGCATCCGTCTCTCTTTGAGGCTCGAATCTCGGCGCGAACGTTTTCCTTTCACCGCCGACGGCCACGTCAGCCCCGCGACAAGCTTCGGAGGAGGAGGCACTGAAAGATCCACCCGAGATAGTTGCAATAGTATCTCTGCTGCGGCGGCAACAGCGGCCTCTAAAGGCGCAGATGAGGAGGTAGCGCCTTTGTCAAACATGGAGAGAGAGAGAGACTCAGAGAGAAACCCTAGAGAAAGGTGAGGTGGGAAGGGATGGAGAGGGAGAGGCAGAGAGAAAGGCGTGTGAGAGAGAGGAGAATATTAAAGGCGAGGTAAAGAATTGAGAATGAGACGGCGACTGAAGAAAGTGAATTGAAGCTATCTAAGCTTCTTTATATATTCAACTGAATGTACCAGATGCGTATGGGATACGGGTGAGAGCCGAGTGCGGCTTCGTTATATTGAGTTGGGTATTAATTAAATAGTTATTTAAGAGATGACGTTCTAATTTGTTGGATCAATTTGGAATTTAAATCAGCGCGAATCACGATGATATTCAACAAAATATGTGTTGCGCTGTAAAGTGTTAAACAACATAGGATAAATATTTTCGATTGTTGTAGGCTATTTATGTGTTATATGATGGATAGAAACAACTGTTATGTGTTTGTTGAGGATGCTAATCATAATCAAGATATAATGTAATTATTTTTTAATTTTAATCGATCAATATTAACAGCCGGTGGTGTCATCTTTTTCAAAAGAGGGAGAAAGAGAAGCAGAAGAATTGGCGTGGCGTCGGTAATTTTAAAGGAGGGAATAAAAAAAGGCACAAAAATATTTGAGAGTAGGTTTTGTTCCCCATCCCCAAAATGCACCAGCTGAGATCTAGTTGCCATTTATGTTTGTGGCAGTCGCACACAATACGTCAATTGGAAAGTACATATTTATCATTTTTGGGAGAGGAGAAAAATCACAAGCTGGAAATCTGTGCAGTTGCATAAGATCTGTGCAGATATTTTTGATAATTATTTTCTTAAAGCAATAATTTAACTTCTTATTTCATACATAATTGAAAATTTTCTATCTATAATCGGATTATCGGGTTCCTCGTTATTTTATTAAACATCCAATTTACGGAACTACGAATCAAACTAAAGGTCCCTAGACTTAATATCCATTTTTTATCTAAAAAAAATATCCACAAAACTCTCTCCTGCATTGCATTCATCACAAATGTGGGGTGCCCATCTCGGAGAGAAGAATGATTTCTCGGAGATCTGATAGGGAGTTGAGAACAGCAACAAGTGAACAAAGTCGTTATGAAAGCAAAACGAAGATCTGTTTCAATATAAATGTCATGGTCACCAGCGGTGGTTAACAAGTTATTACTCCTCTTTTATCTTTGATAAATAAATAAATGTCTTCATACAGAAAGAAAATATCTTATTCCCTGTTACATGGATATTATTATGAAAATATATCACAAAAAAATGAATTGGAAAGAGACCGACCCACTCCTATAGGAAGGTGGAGTGGGGCCACTTTGCGACTTTGTTTGTTAAATTCTTGGGTCAACCTGGTGCACCGATCGCCGTTGATAGTTTTGACAATTTCCAAATTTCCAAAATATTATTTCAAGGAAAATTATTAGAATTCATTGGTTGTCTCATGATATTAATTATATCAATCATAATTTAGGTTTTAAATAATATTTGAAAAGTGCAATCAGTATGCTTGTTGACAAGTATCGTTTGTAGCCAGCTTATTACTGAATATTATATTAGACAAAACAATTATATATTGAGCCTAAAATTTAAAATTTATCAATATTTTTAAATACAAATATGCAATGAAATTTAGAGTTTTATTTTAGAGTCTGCTCGATAGTAAAGTATGGATGAAATTATAACTTATAAAGATTATGGTTTGCTGTATTTATTTTATTGCAAACCAAGGACAAAAAAAACCATCGAAAAATTACTGAAATTTTGCCAAGACTCATTTTTAAGCTATAGAGCAACTGTTTTGAGTAAATAATTGTAGCATGTCAGCATATGTTGTGGCTTTTAATCATGAAATAGAAAAACAAAATTAATGAACCAAAATTTGCTGCGTCTTGCTATTGAAAGAGGTAAAATCGGGCCCTTTAAGTAATTCCAAGCTATCTAGTACCAAGTAACGAATTGGGTAAATTTTGACTGTGGACCATGTTCTTGAATGGCGATCTCCAGATGGTACAGAGATGTGGGACCGTTTCTTAACTGATTGTGTGATAGTTGCAAGCGAAAGACCAAAATAACCCCAGTACAGTGAGTGACTAATTTTTTTTTCTTTTGAAGTTGTATAAACATATAGGTGTAAACGAGCCGAGGTGAGTTAGATCAAATTCATACTCCGCTCATCAATTTAATGATTGACTCGTTAAATTAACGAGCTAAGCGAACTGACTCTTTAAGTTTTATTAAAATTTATTTAATAATTTATAATATTTTATATCAAAATTTATATAAAAATTAATAAAATAACTAATAATACTATATTTCATACAAATTTGATATAATAGTTTAAATACATCACATATTATAAATTACTTACTATACTAAAAATTCATAATAAAAATTATAAAAATAAAAAATATTAATAGTTTACCGAACCAAAAGAGTCTAACGAGTCGAACTAACTAAAGCTCAAGTTCGGTTCATTAACTTAACAAGCCGATTCATTAACGGTTTGGTTCAATAATGAACGAGTCAATCTCGAACGAGTCTCGAGTGAGCCAAGAGGTACAAATTTTTTACCAGCCCTATATATAAGCGGATTTCCTACCAAGGATATCTTCGTCTTTTTCAAAGCGTAGGTCGCAAGGCCGCAAGATGGGCTGTGGGGTTGTGTGGTGTAAGTAGTGGTGTGCAAACGGATCAGTTTAATTGGTTTTGAACCGAATCGTTAAATTTTGGACTATTTGGTTCGGTTTTTCGGTTTAAAATTTTCGATTCGTTGAAAATTTTAGCTAATTTGATTTTTTTCTTTGGTTCGGTTTTGTTTTTTCTAAATCGGATAAAGCGAATAAACCAAATAGTCCAAAATTTATCAAATAATTTTATTTTTCTTGATATAAATAAGGATTATATCAAATATAATCCGAATATATTTATTTTTTTATAAATTTTATTTAGTTATTTCTTTTATCTTTTAAACTATTTGATTTTTCTATCAATTTTAATTATTTTTGATATTTTTATTCCTCTTTAAATAATATAATTTCGGTTTAACAGAATAAACTGAAAAAATTTCAGTTTATTCAGTTTTCGATTTATTCGGTTGATATTTTTAAAAATTTAGTTTAGTTCATAATTTGACAAACTGAAATTTTTTTTTAAATATATATAATTATTTCAGTTAGAATGGAACGGACCGTTTGCACACCCAAGGCGTAAGTTTTGTTCATCTCGTTTTTCGTCATGGACCCGTCCAGTTATCTGTCATAATTCGCCTTGTCACATGGTTCAACCTCCATCCATTTTCATTTAAATGGAGGGAATTGATGAGCATGGTTCTAGTCAGATTGTCAAGTGGAACTGTGGAGTGGTCGAGAGGGGGTGGACTCTCCTCTGCTAATAAATAAATAAATCTTTATGTTAGCCATTAGGTTAGGCAGGCGTGGAATTCTTGAATCTCTTAGCTGGAGTTGGTGCACATACACCATTAACTCATCCCCCATATGAGCAAGAAATAAGCTGCAATCCCTCCCAAGAAGAAAGTAGAGCACTTGGAAAAAGAAAACTCGAGAAGCGATTTGCTGAATTTAAGATTCAAAATCGTTTTTCACGTCCTAAGAGGTCTGAATTAGATAGTTACTTGGAAGATGATGTGCTAGAGTTAGAAGAAGATGAAAATTTTAATATCTTGCAATGGTGGAAGAAGAATTCAGAGTTGTACCCTACACTTGCAAAGATGGCTCGAGACTTCTTGGCAGTTCCAGTCTCGACTGTTGCATCCGAATCGGCATTTAGTGCAGCAGGTCGATTGACTGACCACTTGCGCAACTCTATGGGTGCTGAAACTCTTGAGTCCCTTATATGCACAAAGGATTGGTTTGGTCCCGATGATGGTTCATTCGACTTGACTCAATTCCGTCCATTCATGCGAAATTCTGGAGCTATTTAGTGGTAAAAACTAACCTTGCAATAAATATTGCATAATTATGAATTTTGCATAATTATGTGAAATTCTGTTGTTTCTATTTGTTTATCGTAAATATGGGATTTGAGAACCCAAATCTAATTGCTTCCCACTCTCTCAAATATGAACACCTATCTGGTCAATGAATTCACAACGTTTTTTTTCTTTTAGCATTTGAATTTATTCATTAAAGGTATCTTTCTCATTTATTCCTTATAATTATGCAATATTCTCAGCTTTTTTATATTTATTTGATGTTCAGGATATGTACATATGGTGTTAGCTGTCTTAGACAAACAACTTCAAGTCTTGTAGGAATACTGGTAACCATCTATTTTCTCTCTACTGTAGTTCTATTAGTCATTGGTCAATTCATTATAAATCTGATTTTTAATGACTCTACTTTTATTTAATCAAAATAAACCGTGGGTAATTTTATTAATATAAGAAACTTATAAGGTTATATTTATAATTTCTAGATATATTTAATGACTTAACTGTGATTGATTATGTCAGCATGAGTGATGCATGACAAAGAATATTTACCTACTGGTTATTGTTTTTTATAGGAATGAGCTCAATTCAATGCTGCACATTTTCTGTAAATTTTGTGTTTTTCTAAATTAAATCTAAGATTTTTTTTGTTGCATGTAGGAACAAAATGATGCACTTATAATATTTGATAACATATCAGTTTTAAGCATAGACTATAAGATTGAAAAAACAATAGTCAGAAAATGAATAATAATTTGGTTAGTTTATTCTAGTTTAACATAATAATACACCTATAAATGATACTTTTCATTTTGTACTTAACAAGTTAATATTAATGCTTGTTTCTTAGTACACATTTTGAGCAATTTTAAATATACTAACAGTGTTGTTCTTTTGAAATAAACTAACCAATTTTATTTGATTTTGGCACAGGTTTCTTATGAATTGTTGGTATTTGGGATAGCTTCTGGTTTTTTAAAAAAACTTTATTTTAGCTTTAATGTTGTGTTTTTGCTGATTATCATTTTGAATCAGTTTTTTTTTTCTTTCTAATGAGTCTATGAACAATTTGTGTATTGAATTATTAAGTGTCCGTTCTTTTGCATGTACTGATTTGTATTTGTGGTGATGTTGTTTCGTAATCTAAAGTACTGAATGTATTGTTGTAGTTTGATGTATTAATATGGGCAGAATATGAGCAAAATATGGATAAATTGTGGTCAAACTGTGGACAAGAAGTGGATAAAATATGGTTTGAACTTGGACTGGACAAAAGTTTGTAAATATGATTTAGACTTGGACATGATCTTTAACTCATAATTAGTGGATTGAGCTGGACGGGAGTTGGTACCCGTCCAGTAGCACCCTTATATGAGCCCAATCCATTCTAACTTTTCCTTTCCGGACACGATTAATTCCTGGACCGCTAAGTTTACCTTTTTTTTGTTAAGGAGGCGCTGCAATTAGAGGAAGTAATTAATAACGATTTAACATACTAACGAGGAATTTAATATCAACCACAACATATACAGGAGAGCAAACAATTCTATGCCTGACAACGACTTTTCTTTTGAAATAAAAGCAGATAGCTCCGACAAATGTTTGATATTCATTTCTTTTGTTGTTATCCGTACAGAGCTAATTTTACAGAAAGATGGAACCAGTTATTATTTACACAATACTTGCAGTTTAAAATAATACACAAATTGATTGAATCCTAATACATATATGATTTCTTGTATATTAAATTTTTATTTATTACAAAGCATAATGGGAAGGGATCCCTTGACAATGAGTTATCTTGTTAATCTTGACAACGATTTTCAACTAAATAACAAAATAATCTTAAAAATAAAAAAATATAGATAAGTTTTTGTATTTATAGATTGATAGTTATTTAAATTTCATTATCATTTGATAGTCCATCAAAAATCATCAAAATGTTATGCAATTTGCAACGATTTCAATTTAACGGTTCTTGATAAAGTACCAAATGATAATAAAATTGCATGAAATTTGAATCACCGGTAATTTATAAGTAGAGGAACATATCTATAAGTTTTTTTTTTATTTATTTGAAGAGGCATTGTCAAGATTGTCAAGATAGTCATTGTGAAGTGATACCTTCCCAAACATAATTATCTATTTTAATCTGATTATTTGGAGTGGTCATAAAAAACTATCACTTATCTTGAGCAAGTTAAAATGCAGTTCAATAGTTATTAACTATTGCTCAATGCATATTAGAGTACATTTGGCTATTGCACGATAAACTGTGCCCCCCCCCCCCTTTTGTGTAACTCAGTCTTTGTTGTTCGGATAATTTTACATTTATTATTATAAGCACTGTAAATTGACATTTATTCATTTTTTGCGCAAAATCATAATATTATCTTGACCATATTGCAATACACAATTAACTAATAAGTAATACACTTTTCTATTATTTTTTTTTTGTAAAATTAACTAAGTATAATTAGAAAATATTTAAAAATTATAAATATTAAAAAATAGTAGGTCTGATCCTTCTGAACTGTTTCAGAATGAACCCAAAAGTAAAAATACTATTCAATAACTTGAATGCGATATCCATTACGAGATGAGTAAATATTTTTGACTTTTTGAGAAATATAAATCCTCAAGTCTTACAAATTATAACTTTCCTGTGAGGCTGTGACCCGGAATTGCTATCCATTATGGTCAATCATATGTTTGACTCATTATGTTATTTATTACGGTTCACACGGAAGCTCTGTTATTTTTTCAGTGAAGTCCAGGTAAAAAATATGGGTTGGTTTGGTAAATTAAGGAATATGTTTGGAAGAGTGATAGAATAATATATTTTTGAAAGAGTGGTAGAAAAATGATATTCTTGACTAATCGGAAGAGTGAAAATATCATTTGACAATTGTTAATCAGAATAGTGAAAATATGAATAAATATGATACTAACAATGATGATGATAATAAAAATAATAGTACAATAATAATATTATTATTAATAATATAATAATAATAATCATAAAATAATTATAATCAAAATCATGATAATAAGATTATAGTCATAATCATAATAATATAATAATATAAGCATAATCATAATATAATAATATAATAATAAAAATTATAATCATAATCATAATCAAAATAATAATAATAATAATAATAATAATAATAATATAATCATAATAATATAATAATAGATAATCATAACTATCATATAAATAATAATAAAACAATAAAATAATAATAAGTAATAATAATCATAGTCATAATCAAATAATATAATAATAAAATATTCATATTTATATTCATAATATAATAATATAATAATAAAATCATATTTATTATAATATAACAATAATAAATAAAAATAAAATACATAATATTATAATACTAACAATGATGATAATGTAAAATAATAAAAATCATTATAATAACATAATATAATAATATAATAATACTAATAGTGATTATAATATAATAATAATAATGATAATCATAATATAATAATCATAATCATAATATTAATATAATAATAAATTATAATCATAATATAATATAATAATAATAAATCATAATAAAATAATAAAATAATAATAAATCATAATCATAATCATAATATAATAATATAATATAACATAATCAAACAATAATCGCTATTCCGACGAGAGCTAATCCGGTACCACCTACAACTTCGTATACCGGATTAACATTTTTTCACATTCTTCTACTTATCAAAAATTCGTTTGATAAATTAATTGATCAAAATAGCAATTTTATTCTTATTTTTGTTATTCCATACATTCTCAAACAAACCCTATATTATTACATTAGGAACGCCATTGGTTGATTGGACCATGGAAGTTAAGTTGGTATTACAAAAGTACTTCACAATTCAAAATTCACGTTGATGTAACTCGGACCCCCTCTTTCTTTGTTGGTGTGTGGAGAGGACAAAATATTGGCATTCTTATTAAGTATTTTATTAGGAGCCACTGAAACGTCGGGTCCCATTTTTAACATTCTTCTTTTACTTATAAATAATATGCATCAAAGAACAAACCCATGGAAAGATAAGACTAGAGTGATTGGCGATAGCGAAGTTTTTTTTTTTTTTTGGCAAATAAGAACAAACAAATAAGAAAAAAAAATAAAAGCTTTCTCATCTCCTCATAATACAGCCAAAATTAATTTATCTTTTAAATAGTAACAATATATTCAAGAGGGACCAACTGGATCATAAGAGCTTAGAACCGACGGGAATTAATATATTAGAAATTGTCTGGCTAAACCATAGCCAAGTCTGTATTTAAAAATAATTATTTTAATTGGCCATTAAAACCTTAACACAGCTACTACGTTCAAAATTCAAAGCAACATAACATGGAATTGAGAAGGTCAAATAACTGAAATAAATTGATAGCGAATTGTAAATTAGCAAAGCCTCCATAACCAAAATACCCATTTCAATCAATTCGTTCTTCAAATAAAATAAATAAATAAAAATTACAACGTGATACATTCTAGTATTCTACCTCCTCCCTCTCTCTCTCTGTGTCATCTCCTGTATTCTAATTGAATCGCTACTTCTATATACCAACTCCTAAGTCTGACAAATTCACCTTAGTACCTTACCATGACTTCCATCGTTTTTTGAAGTGTCATACTTAATATTTTTTTTCTATGAAGGAATATTATGTACAGAGGACACCATCGTGGCCAGCAGAAGCGACCAGTTTGGCAGGAGTGCATGCATCACTATGCTCGATAAGATAGACATTTCTCTTATGCTAAGAGAGAATCTCCACTAGCAGAGATCGTCGTGTTTATATGAGCACAGAGAGAAAGAGAAAGAGAGAGAGTACCTTAATTAGATTAATAAATATCTTGACAGCCGCTGTCAAGTTAAAAGAGAGAGAGAGAGAGAGAGAGAGAGAGGGACACAGCAGCTAACAGCGGTTGTCAAGTTTGATAAAAGAAGAAGAGCGCATTGAGATTTGAGAAGGCTTTATCCTTTTTGGTTAATTAAAAGCACGAAAGAAATTTCGAAATGTAGCTTGCCAATTTTAAAATAAAAATTTCCCTTTCCCCCACAATTTTAGCAATTTTTTAAATTTTTTTGTTGCAATCCAAAATCCGGATGGAAAAAAATTAAACATCTGCTAACATGAGAAAATTTATTCAATATTGTTCATCACTTTTACAGCATTTTTATAATTTTCTCAAATTTTTGGTATCAATTTTCAATGGACAAATTGAAATCCATCAAAAATGAATAATTGTCACCAATACATTATGGACTGGCTATTGTTGGAGTGTCAATGAGTCATATCGGATTCAAATTGGATCGTCATTATTTTTTCCTTAATCTAACCCAATCTAATTTGATCTGAACAAAATTGGATCAAATTACTTTGACTCAATCCGACACGATTGAACCAAAGGTTGACATAACCCAATCCGAATAAAATGATCAAGTATTTAAAAATATTTTTAATTAATTTAATATTAATTAATATTAACTAGTGTATATGAATTTTAATTAGAGTTAAATATCAAAATAAATAAAAATAATAATTAACATGTTGCATTCGAATTAAGATTAAAAATTTATTATTTATCTTCGAATTATTTTGGATGTGATTAAATTTGAATCAGATTGATCTTCTCGAGTAAAAAATTGATGCCCCTAAACTTGCGCTAAATTATACATGCTTTATGTTTGATGAATCTTACCTCCGTTATTTTTAACACCCCATATCATATTATAATGTCCAAGAAATAACAAATAACTTCTTATAACATTGTATTCCATAGCGTGTACAAAGCCACATGAACGTGTTTTTCATATCACGTATTGAGAACTGTAAGCACAAAGAGGGTCATTCATTTGATCACTGTTTTTGCAATTAGGAATATTTACAGGGGCTCGTAATTTTGATGACGAAAAACTGAATGCTACAATGACTACAATGCATTTAATATTGTCTTATTTTATTTATAAATTAAGCCGAAACAATTTGGGACCAAACATAATTCAATTGAAAATATTTAGAACAGCATATATATTACTAGGTTTTCTAAAAAAAACATAAATACTATTAGGACTTTACAAATTCCCAATGTCAATACTATACGAACAACTCGATAAGTTATTTGCTATAATTTTTTTCAGGTAAAGTTATTTGCAAGGATCAAAAGAGACAAATAGTGTGGACAATGTGAAGAGACACATGTACTGCATGCACATAGAGAAACAATTATGGACTCTTAAAAAGACGAGCAATTATTCTCTAATAAAATCATATAAAAGCTAGCCACGGGCCCATTTTTTTTTTTTAAAAAAAAACAGAATATCCGATAGTCCCTATAATTCACTAGTGTATTTCTTAGACGGTCTAGTACTCATTAAAAAGTTTAGATGGTAAGCCGACCAATTAATGATATACACACTACCTTAACCTCCGTATTTATTCACATAATTTACCCCTAGTGCTATAGGAAAATAGTGTTTCTTGCATTTTTTTTTTATTTGCTTTGTCCTTCCCCTCCGTATATCTACCTTCAAATTTGATATACAAAGAAGTCAAATTCATCTCATTTTCGTATAAAATTGTGTATTTAGGAAGAGCAATTGGAGCAAAACAAAAATGCCAAATGCCATTTTGCAAGAAGAGCTGCTTTGTATTGGACGCTGGCATTAGCATTTTGCATGACAAAGTATGTAAATAAAGAGACTAAAAGAGGCGTAAACCTTAATCAACATCAAGCTTTGTACAAAAGTATTTCTGTATTTGGACACTTTTAATGGAATCCAAAAGTGGATCTCATGCTCTCTTTCATTTTTTTTTTAGCGTAGCAAAGGCCCAAAACCTTGTTTACAATTTTTTTTCCATGAGATTGTTCAGTGGGTCAGACGACCTGTTGTTATGGATCAATGTTTGTAAGGCCCAAAATTGGAATACATACTTGTGATGCATTTTGCACCAGTCTCCGTTTACGTTTTGGTATCATTTTGAAACTGTTTTCAACCAGGAGTTGATGGTTTTTGATTTTTTTGCACGCAGAGCAAGATTGTGTTCATCTCTGAGTATTAAATTATTGACTCATTGAATGGCAAACATAGATGTTTACATTAACCCTATATGTAAATTTCTTTTTGGGATGCCACCTTAACTTCAAAAGCTTTTAACATTGCATGTTTCCTCTATAGATAAGCAATCGGAATAATTTAACTTCTTTAATATTGTTCGTTTCTAATACCTTAGCAATTGGGATAATTGAACTTTGTTTTGTTGACATTTTTGTTGGAAAAACCACCTTAAAAGGCGTCAGTTTATTAGATTTATGAAATTAATAACCTTTCTGTATAGATCAATTTTTTTTCTCACCCCACTACAGTCGTCTTTTATTGTTTCAGAATCTCAGTAAGGAGGAAATAAAGCGTCATCCAACCTGTTCTAAAGGGCTGACTGTTGTCAGTTTTGAAATTTTGATAATCTGAGATAATCATTTTATGACTAATGATTACATAATTAGTAAGTTAATATTTTGTAATGGTTATTTGCTCAATAATTAAAAAGATAATATATTTTCTTATTCGCAAGGCAATGCAAAATTGTTGAAAATTTACTCGTCTACAATAATTTTTGTTATGTATGTATAAAAAATTTACTTGTCTATTTTTGTTAAAATATTTTCTTGTATTTTATACATTTTTCTATATATTATGTACATATTTTCAGTTTTGTACTTTCATTAATGTGTCTATATTTTTTTTATTAGAATAATATACACAATTATATGTTCATAATTGTTACTTTGTTAGTGATATCTATTAATTATTCTATTTGGCAATTTATATGCTCCTTATCTATATTAATTTAAACAATTTTAGTTTTGAAGTAAGTCTTAACCAACAAGTTTTGTATACGAGAACTAATTTTTAGTTTAATAGCACAGATAATTTTTTTCTCATGTGTGACGTTACAAGTTCTGGAGGGATCCTTTATAAATATTTAAAGTAGTAGTTCGGTCCGTATCTTTATGGGTCCGGTTCCTCTTTAGTTACGAATTCATTGGAAGATCCTGTCCACACGTAATATGGCTCCAAATCTGCTATTATTCTGGGAGAAATATAGGGTTTATTATTTATTCTGAAAAAATTAAAAAAAAATGAAAAATAAAAAAAAATTTATAGATATGTTTTTTTACTTGTAGATTGATAGCCCGTTAAATTTCATATAATTTCATTAATGTTTGATACTTCATCAAAGATTATCAAATTTAACGGTATTTCACTAATATTTATAACGGTTCTAAATTAACGATTTTTGATGGATTATCAAACGTTAATGAAATTATATGAAATTTGACAGAATATCAATCTATAAATAAAAAAACATACCTATAAATTTTTTTTTCTATTTTTTAGAATTTTTTTCTTATTATTTTAGAATAAATAACAAAATCCTATTCTTCTTCAAAAATAACAACAGATTTGGAGTCATATTACATGGATTGGATAATCCTGTGCATACCATATTACAACGTTCATTGCTAAAGTAAAAGGAAAATGTAGTTTTGACTTTATCTCGCCTTGGACTTACAACAGCTGTTTTATTTCGTGCATAATAGTATTATTTTAAGAGGAAATTGTATATGGTAAATTTTCAAATGCCTATAATAAATTCTACTGCTATAAGAAGAAAATAATGGTTACAAAAAAAAATTGTTAATGATATTTAGAGTTTAGATAATAAAAGGGCGGTATAAAATTTGAAAATTTTACACTTTTGATGCCTTCAATATAGCTCTATTTTTAAATTTTCTAATAACTCAAAATTTAAAACTTAAATGTCAATAAAATTGTTAAATTTTATCTATATCACTTTATTTATGTATGAATAAAAAACAACAACGATACTTGAATACAATTTTTTGTGACCTCAACAGCTAGTAAGAATTTACTAAAGTGAACAATTTCTGAACGTTAATTTTTAAACTTATTAATTTATATAAAATTAAAGTGAACAAGTGAATATTTTTTATGTGAAAAAGAGAATATAATACGATCAAATTTAATAATTTTATTTTATATTTTAATTTAAAATTTTACTATTGAAATTTAAAAAGTAGAAGAACAATGAAGAGACGGAAAAAGTAGGTATTTGTACCTTCTCTTATTGTATTTAACTATCGATTTACTTTATTTCGATCTCTAGCGAGTCGAACCAATCCATTTCTTTAACTCAAGCAACCAAATATTTCGTGTGTGTTATTCAAAACTTCGAAATCGGCTGAAATCTTACTACAAAGTGGGACACTACACTTAATGAATTGATAAATATATATGTTGTGCATATTATCTGTCCGTATGTGACGTATTCAATACATAATGTATTGTGTCAATATATATTCATGTATTTAAATGTGCATATTTTAATATATTAAAATCTTAAAAATCTAAATACACATTTAAATTAAATCATACAAACTATATTTGTGTTATACATATTTTTGTCACATGTTAACACTTGTTTAATACATATAAATTCAAAAAATAAATATTATAAAAAAATTAAGAATAATGAAGAAAATATGATAAATTTTAAAAAGAATTAGAAAAATCTTGAAGTGCTAGGTACATCTTTATAAGTATGTGTTTAACTGTGTCAAAATTATTTAGATGGTAAACATATTTAAGAGCACAATATATCTAATATCTGTACACGTCATGTGCACATATATACACACAAATATGTATCTGTATGCAAATATTGCACATATTTACAAGTGTCGCTCTTGCGCCAAATACATCTATCAAACTAACTCTACTCTGTTAAAAAATAATAATAGGACTGATTTTCTATGTAATACAGATTAGTGCAGGTTCGAGTCTGGAAAGTAATATATAAAAAAATATGTTGGGATCAATGAAAGCCTTGTTTAAAAAAAAAATGAATTCAACTTTAAAAAGATTTTATTCAGAAAAAATGAAAAAATGAATCAACTTCAAACACCTACAGAAAACTCATACTTAAGTTCAGAACTAGCAAACCCCTCACCAATATTTGATATGCTAGACATGTGTATTTAATCGTATTAAAATTATTCAAATGATGAATTTGCACATTTAAGAACATAACACGTCTGAAATGAATACATCATGTGCTGACATATAAAGACACAAACATATATTTGTAGTCACATATTTATAGGTGTGTGCTCATGCGCTAAACACGTGTATCAATTCACTAACTCTATTCTCTTAAAAATGATAATAGGACTTAGTTTCTCTGTAGATTAGTGCGGATTCAAGTTTCGAAAGATTCCCCTATATGACATATTATCATATATAGTGTGAATCTGCAAGAGGTAATCTTGTCTTTATCAATCTTTTTGGGAAGAAAATCAAGGGGCCAATGTGAAATATAAAAAAAATATATGTTGGGATTAATGAAAAATTTGTTTTAAAAAAAAATGAAATCAATTTTAAAAATATTTTATTCAAAAAGAACGAAAAAATAATGAATTAAACTTCAAACATCTACAGATAACTCGTACTTAAGTTATGAACTGGCAAACCCCTCGTCAACGTTGGTGCATGCTATTAAACTTGTAATCTTGGAGCTAGAGATCATTTGCAAATCATTAAAAAAAACGAACGAGGCATTGAATTCCATCTATATAAAATTTTCAAGCCAGAACTTACCCCCTTCCGCCGGTACAGCACAGAGAGGTAGGAATGTTAGGTCGAGATGACTCGTGTTACAGGATATTTTTCCGGATACTGAACTGAATGAAATGGATAATATCTGATTCATTTTCACCCATTGTGTAAATCATAACATAGTTAAACCATCAGTAAAAAAAATTATTCTTACAAAATTTCAAATTGATATATAATAACACAGATTCCTTACTAGCATTCATACAAATCATCAGTACAGAAACTAAAGCTAACATCATACATGCATGGCTATAATAATAATACGCACAAAAAGTTGGCAAAAATAAGGAAAAATAGGATGCACATGCTATTATAGAAGACGCTACTTATTAAACGGGCCCACTAGCCTACTCTAAACGAATGAATTGAACCAAGTTTCACGACCTTCAACTGTTTACCCAAAACGATATGAAACAATTTTAACTATAATATTAACACCCAAAAGCCTTGAGAAGTTTTTTCCAAGGCCACCAATTATCCAAATGCCGTTATGATGTCTTTTGAGGGGAAATGGCCATGGATCGCAACCGACTGACGATTTCAGTAAAGCTGGGTCTGTCAGAAGGCTCCGAAGACCAGCACTGTTCCATTAGAGATCTCCACTCAGGGTCACACGACTCGGGCACTTGAGGTCTCAATGTATTACTCACAATACCACCTATGAGAAAACCAACATTGATCAGACAGCAATAAAAAAGAACAGATTACAGTTTTCCTAGTATGATAGCATAGA
This sequence comes from Schoenoplectus tabernaemontani, assembly GCA_037127355.1. Taxonomy (NCBI): domain Eukaryota; kingdom Viridiplantae; phylum Streptophyta; class Magnoliopsida; order Poales; family Cyperaceae; genus Schoenoplectus; species Schoenoplectus tabernaemontani. The sequence goes on along the minus strand of CM073750.1, from coordinate 15,936,974 downwards.
AAACATGAACATTGTGAAAAAGAATTGCAAAACATTTATATTGTTCTATCTTTTTCCTTTTTCTTTAAGAAATGCCTAAAGTGCCGGTCCTTTCTAATCATTCATGATGAGGAACAGGAAACTATGGGTGACAAGTGACACAAAAATTGCTTTGTTTGGAGTATGAAATGTGCTGTAAGGCTTTCTGCGGTCTATACATATATAAGTCATCTTGAAAAAGTCCTATGCCAGATGAGTTACCTATTATAACTCCATAGTGCAAATCAGCATAAGGCTCCTCTCCAGTAAGAAGTTCCCACAGCACAATCCCAAAAGAGAACACATCAACCTAGTGAAATACACAGCTCAAATGAGAAGCCAACAGAAACAAAAAAAAAAAAGGTATGCGCAGATCAATACGAACAATAGCAGAAATTAACAAATAAGAAGATACTCAAATAATTTGTATCTGTTTTAATAAAATGAAACCGGTGATACCATCATACCCCAACATAATAGGGAAAAACAATGTCATGACTTTCCTGAAATGTTTAATAACCAAGAACCCTGCCAAATTGAGAATTTCCATATTTCTTGTAGAATAGAAGTATTTGATTTCAGCACAAGGACTCATCTCATCCAGAACAATTTATTTCTCATTTATCTAGAGATCTGTGAATGTAATGAAGGTAGGAGGGGACATTTCCTTGTCTGGTGGTGAGAATAAGTGGTATTTCTATACAAATTGTACACAAGTTCATATTTTTCATCTTCAGTGTAAATTTGATATTTCAGAGCTGCAAAGGAACAGATATTTTGCCCAACAAATATTGAATCATAAGAATACCTTTTCTGATACCAAACTACTGCTGCCATTTAGGAGCTCTGGAGCCATCCAAGGTAAAGTTCCTCTTACACCACCAGAGATAAGGGTTTGGCATTTCACCTTTGACAGACCCAAATCACCTACCTGTATACCAAATTATGAAAACAACTTGTAAACACATTCTAAGGTTGTATTTACGATGATAATCAAAGATAATTCCCAAGCATATATCAGCAATATAACAGTTTTTTAGATGGGTAAGGATCCATTGACAATATTTAAAGTTGATGACCTTGATGATAGTTCTTCATATGATATTTGAAAAAAAAAACGTATGCCTATTACAAGGCTTTTGATGACAGGAAGAACTTGCTTGAGATAAAATCATTTTTTTAGATGTATATATTATTATAGCATAATTCGCATTTCGAATGATGGATTTTAAAAATTCTTTTGATTTGGGAGGAATGCTAAATCAAATCTGCAATTTAGCAGATTTTGACAACAACATGATATAGGGCTCATGTAGAAAACTACATGATTTACTTGCAGGTAGATCTGACATGAGAGCATTTGTTATAATTGAAGCTAACCAGTACTTGTCTGATGTAATGGTACTGTAGTATTTTTTGGCAAATGTAACCTGTATTGTTTCAACTTTCTTGCAGTAATTGAACATTGCCAATATATATTTTCATAGTATCATACCTTACAAATAGGCCGGTGTGGGTCCCGCAAGTTGACAAGCAAATTGTCACTTTTTAAATCAAAGTGGACAATATTCTTGCTGTGCAAATATTCCATCCCAAAGGCCGCATCCATTGCTATTATCAGTCTCTTGCGCCGATCAAGCGACCTTTTTGAAACACAAAATGATGGGAGAAGAACGAACATTGTAAAATAAAAGCAAATACATGCAACAAAATAACTTCCAAGTAAACTTATCCCGAGTCATAGTCAACCGAGTATGTTGCAAAGGGGTGCAAGTACAGCATATTATTTCACTGGACAAACTAAACTTCAGTTTAGTAAAGACAGCTGAGAAATTGAACTTTGGTGGACCAGACCCGAGTCAAGATGGTTGGTTGAGCCCAAACTGAGTTACTATTGATACTAGCTAAGAAGTTTGCGGTGTATCCATACTTGTCATTTCTTTGTAATGCATGTCTTAAGGAGCCATTGACCATGAACTCGGTGACGGTAGCAACTGATTCCCCAGGGCCATCTAATACCAAGCCATAGAATGCCACCACATTTGGATGGTGTAAATCTGCTAGCTTTGACGCCTCATTCCAAAAATCAGATCTCTGTGCAATGCAATTACAAACACTATGCAGATCAGATTTCAGGGTGTAACTTCTTGCATAACCCAGACCCAAGGCCCACCCATCCAGGAGAGCTTGCTACAAGCAGTAGTACTAGAGCATGTCTTAAAATTATTATTAGTAAATCAAGTGAAGGTATGTTCTAATACAAGTTGACCAAACCCTAGATGCCCAACCTGGTCCAGAGATATTGCTTATCTGAGTTTCGGTGTGAACCAAACCCATCCACTAGCATGTATTAAATATGAATACATTAAATCATCCCTCATATCTGTTCCAGACCAAGCAAATTCAGATTTACTTTTAAGTGCAGTCCAACTAAAGATTATGGACACATCCATCCCAACCTGGTCCTGACCGATATGAATTGCTGTCATACTTATTAAGTAATTTGAATTATACAAAAAACACAGTACACTGACTTTTTCCAGCAAGATATCTTGTTATAATTCCATAAGTGTCTGGTACAAGTAGGCACATTGATTGGAAGAAACATAAAGCACTCAATAGCACCAAGGCAATAATGATCATGCAAACAACAAGAAGACACTACAATGGAGTTGATAAATGCACATACCATTTTATCTTGTTCAGATGGTTTACCAGCAAAACACCGGTCATTAATGCGTTTTATGGCCACATCAGATCCTCTCCATTTTCCATGGTAAACAGTACCAAATGTACCAGAACCAAGCTCAGTCAATTCTTCAAGATCACTGTTTCTTATTATCTGCAGGTGCGGAGCAAGTTAGCAAAATGATATAAAAGGTGGCATGGGCACTTTTCACAGGAGAGGAGGGGAAAGGGGGTTGACCTGAAGGCGGCCAAGGTCCTCAGTGTTAGGCAAGCCAAAATTAATCAAGCCCCCGGGCTTGTTCTTTGCAGCCTGAAACACATACAAAAACATGACTGAATATAAAAATTAAGAGGGATGATATAACTTCGTACATAATCACCCTAAAATACAAACTCACCTCACTGCTAGGATTTTCTCCTAATATTGTGCTGCCACCTCCATTCAGATCCATTATTTCTTTAGGAACAGGGTTATCTGTTTGATTTTCTGACAACATATGAGAGACCACTAACCCTCCTTCCATCTTTTGTAAATCTTGGCTCAAAAATTCATCTGCATTCACAACTCAAGCAAGGTAGTTATTCATGCTGTCAGAAGTAAAGGACACAAAGCGGTTGAACTGAAAAGAGTACGCATTGTTACCTTTGATGAACTGGACTGGCTCAAATACTGGGTCATTATTCAGACCACCAGACAGGTTCAGTAACATGCCCTCCTCTAAAGGCACATTCAAATCCAACCCCTTGCTAACAACAGGTTCTTTTGGACTAATAGAATCTTTGCTCGCAACCCGCTTAGGCCTAGGTGGCAAGGCATGTACAGTACCTTGCAACTTTGAATCCAACAAAACTGCCTCTTGTGTTTGCTCAACATTTCCAGCCAACCCATTTGCAGAATTCCCACTAATGGGCATAACCAGATTATTGTGAAGTTCTTTCGGCTGACTTGTGAGGGGAGCATCCTTCTGTTCACTGACCATGTTGAAATTAACAATACCGCTTGTGCATGCATCATTTTGTTCATTCAGCAGGTTGGCATTAACAGCACCGCTAGCATAGACTGGGTTCACACCATGATTGGGTATTGCACCAGAATCAACATGGTACAAAAATGGCCCGTTCATCATTGGAAAATGTGACATATTTGGGGTTTGGATGCTCTGGTAATGAACAGGGGCAAATGAGGAATAAGTTACAGTACTAACAGGTGCAGCCAAATGAGGGTCAGCTCTGACGGATTTAGCTGGCTCAGCCACACCAAGAGGGTCAAGCTGGTTTATATGCACTGGCTTAACATACCCCACATCATGTGGATATGCAGTTTCTGTATTAACAGGATACTGAGGCAACTGCTGTGTGTTATCTGAAACAGGTATAAATTGGCCATAACCATAATTAGGTACTGGTTGTGCCATGATTCTCGAGATGTCCTCTGGCCGTAGGCTGTGAAAGATTGGCACTGGCTCAGGGGCAAAACCGACCTTTCCGTCTGCCAATTCTCCTACCAAAGTATCTGAGTGCGCATGTGGTAATTGCCTCTGACAAAGATTACAATCTTCTATATACCCTAAATTCTCCCCTACCCTCTCTTTATTGTTACAATTATTGTTGTTGTTATTATTCGAGTTAATTAAAAATGCAGGAGGTAAAGGTGGAAATTGTGAGAGAGGCTGCCTGTACTTGGTCGACTCCTTTCCTTCATTTGAGAACTCTACCAAATTGGGGCTAGGGATAGAATTACCCTTTTCAATATCTCCATCCATTAGAAGAGCTGTATTAAATGCAGATCTTGATGCATCATTTGAAATAGAAGAATTAGGCGATGAGACACTGACGCTGGCCAGGCTAGCTAAGCTGTCTTTCCTATTCAGTCCATTTACTGCCTCAAGATATCTGCGAAGGAACAAAAATGAATTATTTAATGCAGTTGTTCACCAGTTCATCTCAATTGCCAAACCCTTACTAAGTAGAAGTACTATCTCTGACTTTCAAACCAAGAATAAATGAACAATAGCATGCATTGATTCTGACCCCAGTAAAATATTTGCATGTGTATTGTTATGGGCACAGTGCCAGTGCTGATGATCATAAATAAATATGCAAACGACCAGATACAGAAGAATGCATGCATTGAGACATTTTGGCCAGCCAATATGTACATTATTTACTGGGCAAATAGGGCAAACATGTAGAGGTGCAAACTGATAGTAAAATATCCAATTTTATCCGTGATCCGATCCAAAAAATAACAAAAATTATCCGATCAGTATCCGTATCCAAAGATATCCATATCCGTATCTGAAAATTTTTAAGGATAAGGATATTGTTTGCCTATTACCTATCCGTATCCAACTGTTTAGTCATTATCCATTAATATCCGACATTATCCGAAGGTAGCAAATCCGATGTTATCCGAATACATATCCGAAAAATCCCAATATATATTTTTTAATTAGATTTTTTTGCATTTACATTATAAATCTAACTAATTTTGTATCTAATTTGTGTTAATGTATCATGTTTTTCATAATTTATTGATACGTTTGAACAACTAATATAATGATAATTAATATTTAACTTCTATAATTAATATTTAATTTTTATAATTAATAATTCTATCAAAAAATAGTATGCAATTATTTTCCAATGATACATATATTATTTTTACTTAATATCCAAAATATATCCGTATCCAACTAACATCCGAAATCCGTCGAATATCCGATTTGTATATGTCTCTGAGACTATCAATATCTGAAAAATTATTAACGGATATGGTAAAACCATTATTCATCCATATCCGATCCATTTGCACCCCTACAAACATGGACAAAGGGGGAAAAATACACACTGTACAGAGAAAATCCACTAGCAAACCTAACAGTTAAGGATGTATATTAATGATCTAATTAAACAAAAGAATGCATGAGAATGCAATATACACATAAATGCGTTCTAGCAAAAATGCGTTCTAACAACCAATTGCCTTAAAAATGAATTATTTTAAAGTGACTTGAAAAAGGTTAAACCAACCTTTCCACAAACAGGTAAGCCAAAGCCAAACCGCAAATAAAAAATTTCAAACCAACAAATTGGTACTAATACTGCCAAAGTATTAACTAATCACCAAACTAAAGACACTTAAATGCAGTCTAAAATCAAATTTCACGATATGTTGCAGTACAATATACCCCAAAACAGATCAAGACAATACCTGAGACTGAAGTCAGAATCACCATGGTCGATGGTCTCAGCACTGGGGCCCGGATCCATCAAGGAGAACAAAAATACCCGCAATTTGGGCGAAGCTCCCGTCAGCTTATCGTATTCCTCCATCATATTCTCCAAATCCTCTTGTGTAGAAACAGAGATCAGAGAATCCAAGCCCTCGTCTGGCAATTGATACCTCAACAAAAACGGAGAAGAGAGAGAGTATGCATCGCAGAGTTTGGAGACAAGCGTAGCGAGGTGCGAGTTGCGAGGAAGGGATATAATGCGCGTGTCGCCTCCAGCGTACCTCAACGCTCCATCGCTGGGACGAGGGAGAATGCGGCCGCCTAGACTGCAGAGAAGCTTCACAGATCGGGAATCACTCCTGTCGGGAGTGGAGGCGCCGCCGCCGGACGTCGCCATTTTATATGGAATGAAGGGGTAGTGAGAGGGAGAAGAGGTTTTGTCTGGAGAAAGAGGCGAAAGGGAGTTTATTTTTTTATTTTAGCAATTCAAGCAAGGTGCTTTACTGTTCGCTCTAAAGAAAGAAATGGTTTTTACTATTTTATCTCCATTATTGTAGTACCGGAATATTCCAGTCATTGCGTGCCAGTTCGATTGAGATTGGGCTAAGCCGCTAAGTGGAGGCAGCGGCTGGACACCGCAAATGGTTGTTGTCTCAAGTTCTATAAAAAATGGAGGGTATACAGATGAAATTTTTTTACAGTTTATTGGATGGTCCTGGAGTGTCACGTCAAAACTCAGAAGTGGAATTCGTCAGTTCCTTTCTACGAACGGTCGCTTTGACCTGTTCAAGTTTTGGCGTAGTTGATTATTTAATCTCATGCACAATCAATTGGGGGCAAATGTCATCGTGTTAGTTAATTACTTCAAACCTGTGTTTTCACAAAGTACACTTCATCGTGTTAGTTAATTACTTCAAACCTGTGTTTTCTCAAAAGCAAAGGAAGAAATCTCTCTCTCTCTGATTGTGCGACCTCACGGCTCACGCCCCTCTCAATCACGTGGTCCCTTATGAATCCAAACCGTTAGATCGTGTTGAGATGCCATTAGGGCGAATCTTGATGCTAGAAATGGTTGGATTTATTGGGGCCGTTAGATCGCGTTGAGATGCCATTAGGGCGAATCTTGATGCTAGAAATGGTTGGATTTATTGGGGGCATGGTAACCCTACGCAGTACACTAGTAGTACTCCCACAAACTGCTCTTTTTTCTCAGCGTCTCTTGGTAGAATCGCGTGATATATTGACATCCACCAAGGTGCAATCAATAATACAGCGAGTCAGTGGATTGAGTTTATCCTATACATAAAAAGGGATCACTTGACAATGGTTATCTTGAAAATATTAATGATGGATCTTCAAATAAATATGAAAAAAATCTTATAAATATATTATTCTACTTATAGATTGATGGTGATTTAAATTTAATGCAATTTCATTATAGTTTGATAGTCCATCAAATACCGTTAAATTGAAACCATTTCAAAGCGCATAATATTTTGATGGTCTTTGATGAACTAACAAACACTAATGAAATCGCATCAAATTTAAATCACTATCAATCTATAAGTAGAAAATATATTTTTTCTATTTTTAAGAATTTTTTCATATTTATTTAAAAATTCATTATCAAGATTATCAAGGTAGCGGGATTTCTTCCCATATATAAATGTGGAATTCTGAAATAAATGAACGAGATTCAAAATATTTATTTCATAATGCGTTTATGCAACAATCAAAAGTTTTGTATAACTTAAAAAAAATATAAGTTATACAAATAATTCACAAGATCCACGATTAATTTGTCAATAAGTTTTGAATTCTTTTAAATCATCTATCAATCAGAAAGAGGACTTAAAAACGAATCGTTTGCTATATTTTCATGAATATTATTATTGTGTCCATACCTACTACCTCATGATTCATAGGGAATAAAAATCAGATCCTGAAAAAATAATTTTATAGGACATAAAAATAATCCTATTTTTAAAGACCAACTTTTTTCTTCAATATATATTTTCCTTCTAACTTTAGTTGAAACTGTCAATAATATATAAGCAATTAGCAACCCCAAATTCTGTATTGGTCTTTATTCGTATGTACAAAAATTTACATCTGCTATCATACTTTTTCTATGATAGAGAATATCATATTTTTATTCCTCTTATGATATTTTAACCTCACGAAAACTTACCCCACCTCAATTTAAAATCATATTCATTCAAAATCTATGACATGATGCTGCCATAAATATTTTTATGGCAGCCTATAGGATCCGTATATGCAATAGATCAATTCCACCGAAATTAAATAGACCCTCTTAATCTCACCAACCCGTCCCTCATATCAAAATTCTGATTCCGCTCCTTTACATTTATAACAACACAATTTTTTCATATTATCAGTTATCACATCAGTACCACATCAAATATCAAGATATGATATCCGTACAACATAACTTTGTCAAGTATTATATTAACAACCAAAGCGTGACATTCTGTAAATGAGTCCGAGTTTCACGGAGTTAACTCTTCTATAACAGAGCCAACCAACCAGGGCGGAGAAAGGGTGGTCAGGCCGCCCTCAACCCCAATGAATTGAAAATATATTTTTATACATTTATCAAATAACATAATATTTGTCCCCTTGTAAAAATTGAAACTACAATACATTTTTTATATGTCTCCATTCGGATTTTCTGGTCCCGCCTCTCCAATCAACATAGCAATAGATGGAGGGCCCTATTGCATACAGGAAACGGAGATGAAGGGACAAAATGAGTGAAGATAAAAACAAAGCGCGAGGAGGTTTATATTTTCCAGTGTTGGGTGAGGCTAAATTGAGAGGGAAGTCTGACATGGGTAAACTCAAATAAAATTAGCTTGTTTTACGTGTTTATTTTCCGATTAGTTCAAAGGCTGAGTCATGTGAGAGGAGCTCGTGATGTTTTTTTGAAAAAAGAAAAGAAAATAAAAGATAATTTTTATTTTAGCTTATTTTATTGTATTATTTAATTAAAATTATAGATTATATCTCAAAACTTTGGTTTACTTCATTTTTAAAGTTTCTTTAAAGATCCGAGTAAAACCTTTCGTTAGAATAAATCATTGTATCAACAATTGTATTGCCAGTCACATTTGTAACTTGCAATCGTTTTTATGACGATGTAATGTTGTATTTATATTGTCATTTGCCAGTCATATTTGAAGTTTTTGATTTTGGACATATCTACTTGATTTTATTGATTGTCCTTTTTCATTTCACATATTTAACATTTTAATATGTTGTTTTCATTTTCATTGAATTCATCATAGTATGCACAATTTAAGTGAAGAAAAAAATACACGTGAGCAATTTTTTCATTGCAATCTTAAATAAAAAAATGACCCCCTGACCGATCTGTCTTTGTAAATTACGTAAATGGGCTTTCTTTGGTGGCGCCAGCGACAACTTGGGGGATCGCATCGCTCTCTCTCTCTCTCTTATTCGCGCACGGCGCATCGCTCCTCTCTTTGAAAAAAAAAAAACACAAAGGCCCACTCGCACTTGGTCTCCCTCTCGTTCGCGCGCACACACAAAAGGCGGCTTGCACTCGCACTCGCTCCTCTCTTACTCGCGCGACTTGCTCCACTAGTTAGGGCGGCGACACAGGCAGCGCCGCAACGACGCAGACGGCGACACAGGTGACAAGCGGCGACGCAGCTCGCTCTCTGCCTCTCTTACAGGTGGCGACACAGTCACACGGGCGCGACTCTCTCTCTCTCTTGCTCTCTCGTCTCACTGGCGAGGCAGGCGGCGAATTCTCAGCGACTCAGTCTCAGAGCTCCACTCAGCTCAGCAGACAACAGCTCACAACCGACGCGGAACACGGTAATTTCTGGTATTAGCTGGTAATTAAAAAATTTCTGGTATTAGCAGACAACATGTGCTTGATTGCTTAATTGTAATTACTAGAAATTGAGATTAGTGTTAATTAATTGGGAATTGGGATTAGAAGTAGATGAAAATTGAGAATCAAGCAATTCTAATTTATCGTGCATTGACCAATGCTTGTTTCAGTTACAAATTTGTAATTAAAAAATTGAGTTCTGTTTGGAGCAGTAAATTATAAATTATATATGAGTCAATTACTAAAAAAATATTGTGAAGCATGACCAATCTTCTCTGTTTGGTGCAGTAAATTGGAATTGCTTGATTCTCTATTATCAAAGTAAGAAAGGAATTATATAATTTATGTTTCTGTTTCTTTCTAAAAATAGGGAGCTCAAAATGCAACGATTTTTTAAGAAGGCACTAACCTCATGTTGACTCATCTTCAAGTTCTAATCCTTCTAATGAGGTTAATAGTGTCGAACAAGATCCTCCTTCCGATCCTGCTTTAATGCCACCTATATCTCATTATAATCCGAATGAGCGTGATCGTATATGTCGATATTATCTAACAAATGCTCCATTCATGTTTTTGAAACTACGGCAATAACTTTGAAGATGGCACTTGATGATTTATTTGGAAAGCATGGTCTAACTTTGTCTAGATTGCATGGTCAAGGTTACGACAGAGCTAGTAACATGAGCGGGGAGTTCAATGGTCTTAAAGCATTAATTATGAATGAGAATAATTCGGCACACTATGTGCATTGCTTTGCTCATCAATTGCAACTAACTCTTGTTGCGGTAGCTAGTGACCATAACGAGGTTTGTTTATTTTTTCAAATGGTTGATACTATTCTCAATGTTGCTGGTGGATCTTATAAAAGATGTGATCAATTACGTGAGAATCGGAGAGTGGAAGTTGTGAATGCTATTTCAAGTGGGAAAGTTACAATTGGAAGAGGTTTGAACCAAGAAACAAGTCTTGCACGTGCCGGTCCTACTCGATGGAGTTCTCATTTAGCCACCTTAAATAGTATGATTATACTATTTTCAGCCACATTAGATGTACTTGAGGAAATAAAAAAAGAAGGGTCAAAGAAATTGCAAAGAGCACAGACACATGGACTTCAAAGAGCTATGCAAAGGTTTGAGTTTGTATTTTTATTGCATCTCATGAGAAAAATCATTACTCATCACACATGATTTATCACAAACTTTGCAAAAAAAAGATCAAGATATAGTGAATGCTATGTGTTTGGTGAAAAATGCTAAAATTAGGTTGCAAAAATTGAGGGATAGTGGTTGGGAAGAATTGCTCCAAGAAGTGTGTGAATTTTGTGAGATACACAATATTCAAGTTCTAAATATGGATGATTTATATGTCGATAACCCACGAAATCAAACAAGCATAGCTAATTTGCATTATTATCGTGTTAATCTATTTTACACGGTTATTGATATGCAATTGCAAGAGCTTAATAACAGATTCACGGAAATAAATACCGAACTTCTCATTTGTGTATCATGTTTGGATCCGAAGAACTCTTTTTCATCTTTTAACAAAGATAGGTTGCTTCAATTGGCTCAACTTTATCCCTCTGATTTCAATCAATTCGAGCTTCCTATCCTTGCAAGTCAATTAGAGAATTATATTATGGATGTACAAGATGATAGAGACTTTTTGGAGATAAACAACTTGGTTGAACTTTCTCAAAAATTAGTGGAAACGAATAGGCATAATGTTTATATCTTGGTTTACAAGTTGATAAAATTAGCCTTGTTATTGCCGGTAGCAACTGCTAGTGTTGAACGAGTATTTTCAAAGAATGAATTTGGTGAAAACCAACATAAGAAGTAGCATGGGTGATAAATGGATGAATGATTGTTTCATTACTTTCATTGAGAAAAAAATATTCAATACCGTGGATAATGAAAGGATTATGCAAAGGTTCCAAAATATGAAATCACGTAGAGGAAAACTTTCTTTATTGACTTAGTGTTTGAGTTTTATTTTTTGTGTAATATCTATAACTATTTCATAAAGAGTTTGTAATATTATTATTAGATTTCATTGAAAAAAGTTAGCACTTGTTATTAAAGAAATGAGACATTTGAGAACACCAAATAATATTAAAACATGTTATCAAACCTTTGAAATTCATGCATAGAAAATGAAAATATGATCAGATCATTTTATGTCAATTCATACCATAATGCTAGACTTTAGAAAATGGAAAAAAATAGAAATATACTATATAAAAATTAAAATGTTACAAAAATGTCTATTTTTATATCTATTTGATGTTTATAATATCAAACTATCAAGTTATGTACGAAAAATTAGAGAAATGTGTAAAATAGTCATTGCCATGATTGAAAGGCAGAAGCAGTGAGCTGTCAAGATACTTCAGTCAATACTTTGAAAATATTGTTAATAAAATACAAATACGAGATTTTATTCCAGGCCTTTACACGAAAACTTTTATGAACACATATGCATATATTTTAAAATTTTAAAGATTTTATTTACATTTATTTCGATTTTATTTCAGGCCTTTGCACATAGATAATAATAGTTAACTACTTATTTAATTCTTTAGTTGAGATTCAAAAATTTATATAAATCTATAAAAAAATTCTAAAATAATAAAATGCACATAACTATCTTTTGACTTTATTTTGGTACAAGCAATGTTTCTGACATAGTGTTGTGGCAGGCTTACTTACATGCAAAATAAAGTGCAGATAAGAAGAAGTGAATGAAACTTAAAATATAATTAAAAAATCACACTTATTCATATAGATCACTAATTCAAAGAAAAACAAAGTTTTAGAAAATTTTGACAGCTCGTCTCTTAGCTAGGTTTAATCATACTATCAAAAACTCTATAGGGTATGTTTGAATGGTACGGGAATAACAAAATAGCTACTATTTTCAAAATAGGAATAGTAACGGTGCAATCAAACGTAAATCTGTTGTTCCGAACAATGAGAATAATTGTTATTTTGCTATTCCGAGAGAGATATAATAGCTATTGTTTTTCTCAACTCTTCATTACTATTCCAAACAAACAATCCAAATAACATTCCTACTATTCGGAATAGCATCACATTTTTACTATCCTTGCGCTAATCGAAAAATCACTATTTTTTCACTATCCTCACTTACTATTCTCAATTCCTCTATTTTACGCTATTCTTTGCACGATCCAAATATACCCTATATGATTTGTACATGGTAGTTATGACATAGTATGATATATACAAGCCTGAAAATTAAGAGAACGGGGTGGGGGGGTTTAAATTTCATATTCATCAAAAATCATCTTTCCAGACCATAGAAAATTGAGTGTGGCTAAAAATAAAGTTTTTTTCTTTCTTTATTCTATTTAAGTATCAATGTTTTATGAATTGTTATATCAGCTTCCTCACCGTCACAACTCTTCTAATGTGTTATATAACTATTGATCTATTAACTTTTAGAGTTCTGCATATTATTTAGACATTTTTTTATTTTTTCTGGACTGTTACAATGACTTCTGAGCTATTGTAACAACTTAGGTCGCAAAATTGATTCCCTTACTGTTTTTACTGATTTCACTCAAATTTATTGTACATATATATCTTTCTTTACTCTTTCTTTACTCGTATACTTCATCAGATGGATCCTACAAAACCTCACAACATATATTATAAAAATCAAGTTTATTATTTTACAAATTTATAAATTAAAGAAATTATTTAGTACAACATATTATTAGTTATCTTCTTAACTACTTGCATGGTGCATTAAAGGGACGAAATGAACTTTATAATTTTATGTATTCTTAAAAGTAGTAGCGTGATGAAGTCGTGATATAATGAGCGAACTCCGTTAAACAATTGTTATACTTGTTATACAAGATATTATAAAATTCTGTGATGGACGGATTTGTGAGAGCACAATTGAAGCGAGAATCGGTTGAAATCATTTATTTTGACAATTGTCATTGAAAAAATTGTTTTGTTTGGAAAAATATGGGTGAAGTTCTTAAAATTTATAATTATTTATAAAATATTTATAAAGATCCTTCATTCGGATTTTAAACTCACGATCTTCCACACAAATAATGTTATCTTTCACCACTAGACCAAATGTTAGTTCTGTCATTGAAAATTATTTATTTTAATAATTCTAAGGACCAATTTCATATAAGTTCATAAAAAAATTTAAAAATGAAAAAAAAATATAAATATATTCTTATAGATCGGTTGTGTTTTAAATTTTATAAAATTTAGATGTCATTATTCATACTCAATTAAAAGATCATCAAAATTATATGATTATTTTAATGATTTAAATTTAATGGTTTTTGATGGAATAACGAATAATATTAAAATTATATAAAATTAAAATTAATTCACAAACTTAAAAATATGTCTATAATTTTTTTAAGTTTTAGATTTTTTTTTATGTATTATAAGATTAATTGTCATAATTATCAAAATGAATAATTGTCATGGTACTCCCGAGACAAATTAATAGTCGTGCATTGGCAGAGAAGCCTATAAACAAATTCTATCTGGTACCTTAGTAATACAAAATTAAATCCCAGATGTCGGCAGTGAATTTTTAATTAATTTCGTAGATCCGATTCTGGTTAATGATATAAAACATGAATACTATCCATCTCCAAGCCCCGACGCTTAGCGCATTCTTGTGTGTCATCAATACCTACAGCTTGATGCAACCAATGACACACTGCATGCATCACCAGATCTATTTTCAACTATTTATTTAATTTTTAATATTTAGTTATGGATATATTGTTTTTAATTTTAAAGTCGGTTGGTTTCTATTTGCTTTTCTGTCTATAAAAATTGTTTACTGTTTTAAGGACATTGTTGTTAGTATGAATATTTTAGGTTTGAAATTCATTATCCTTGTTGGAATGAGTCAAAGGATTACGCTAAAAAAAACTATTGAGATCAAATCATATGACTACATCTCCGTGGACATTGCATAAGATGCAATATTGTTCTCCTTTTCTTTTCGCAGATCTTATCCGCATTTAATAAAATTTGATGGGAGATATCACTTGACAAATATTTTAATAATCTTGACGATAAAATTTTAAATAATAAAAAAATTGTAAAAATATCAAAATTTTATTATGGATATATACATATATTTGTATATTGATCTTGTCATAAATCGTTGGAAATTAAGCTTTATTTCATGGTTCATCAAACACTATTAGAATTTTATGCAATTTATTATGATTTTAATTTAACGATCTTTGATGAACTATCAAAAAAATAATTAAACTGCGTAAAATTTGGAAGAAAAAAAATCTATAAGTTCAACAACATTTTTATAAATATTTTTCAATTTTTATGATATTTAAGAATATTTTCGGATTTATATAAAGTTTTACTATCAAGGTTGTCACGATCATTGTCAAATGATCATCCCTCCTCTCCGAACTTGAATCGCGTTAATTTCAAAGTAGATAATTTATAAAAAGAGCATGCTAAAAATGTACGATATGGACTTAGACTCCTAACTTCTTTCTGTTTTTTTATTTTTCAGATTTTAGCATAAGTTGTAATATTTATTTGATTGGCTTGATGCTCAATTAATCATTGAGTTATCAATTACATCTTTTTGGTATTCTTCAGACTCTGTAATTCAATAAAACATTCAGTTAAGAACTTTCACCTCTATCTTATTAATATGTTAATACACTAAGTTGCTTCCGCTGGATTATTTGTATTCAAACGAAATTAGTTGAATTGAAAAATGTTGTTGAGTTGTAATTTAATATAAAGTAATAACATTTTATATGTACATTTCCCATCATAAAAGTATTGACATCTAAGTTGTCACAAACGTGTACCTAAATGTTTCAAATATGATTCGAATTCAATTTGTATTCTTCAAATATCTCACCAATTCAATTTAAATTATGCGATTTTAGTTGGAATTCTAATCAGCTCTAACGGCGCAGACTTCCTGGCAAGTAATTATTTTTTTCATCGAAATGCTGGAAACGTTGGATATTTCATTCTTGGATTATGTTCAGAACTTTAGGTCATTATATAATATATCTTATCAGCAAATTTCACATGAATTTCTTGGAAGACTAAAGTAGTACTCGCTTCGAGGCATACTCACTGACACGTGTCATCCATATCTGACGCTTCCTGGACCTTAACAATGAATTTAAAAAGTTTTAGACACATTTTTTTTGTCAAGTTCCCTTTTGACTTGCGGGCCTTGAATACGGGCACAGCCCAATTTTTCTATTTGGGCTTTAATTAGCAGATAGACCCGAGAACTTAGAAAGTGTTGCAACGGCTAATGGGTTAACATAATTGGGATCCGGTTTCTTGACTTGGAGATTTTTTTACATAATTGGGATCTGATCAAGCTTTATGTAATTCATTAGATGAATCATGGACAATTTTAAATTCTAAGCACTCAATTTTATTATATGTAACTTTTCGGATAACTAGCAATAGAAGAGCTCTTCAGATGTACAAACTACAATGTCAAGGTCAAGAGTACTCTGACTGGTCCATATTATTGAAATTGTTTAATAAATTTTGTATAATTGAATAGCGGTTTGATGAATCTCTAGAAATTTAGTTCTAGGTATTTTGTCGGTTCTTTTTTTTTCTTGAAGAAAATTATAATAAAATCAAACACATGACTTTTATACTAATATGTTTCGTACAACAATTTTTGTATCATTCAATGTGATCTCCAAAGTCTTGATAATAAAATAATTGAAAATCTTGATGTCCAACATATATACAGCTCATGCTTATCACATTTCACGCAAATATTTTCTTATTTGACAAATATATTAAAAAAATTTAGATTGTGGAGCATTTCAAAATCATCAGTAAATGATGCAACGTGCACTATATTGGCCACATTACACTTACATACTATGTACAACAGTGGATGTTTCTAAAATTAAATCACTGTTTCTTATTATCTGCAGGTGCGGAGCAAGTTAGCAAAATGATATAAAAGGTGGCATGGGCACTTTTCACAAGAGAGAGGAGGGGAAAGGGGGTTGACCTGAAGGATTAATGAAAAGGGGGCACTTTTCACAAGAGAGAGGATGGTCCTACCTGTCATAACCATCTTCTCTCTCTCCCTTCACAAAATAAAGGATTAATGAAAAGATCAGCTAGCTATGGCTCCGCCCCTGATTCAAGCCAAGCTGATAATGAACCGAGTCAATTCCAACTAAACTCAATTATTTAATTTAAGCCAAATTAATTCAAGTCTGAATCGATCCGAACTGAATCACAACTCATGAGTATGAGCTTTTTATGCAATCCTACAGTCATCTAATCACATAAAATCAAAATGTTGGTTGATATTAATTTCTATTTTAACTTAAACAGTACTGTCCTCTCTTTGTATTTTCTTTTTCTTTTTGTCCTCTGCTTGGCAATTGGGTTTTTCGTAATTGTTTTGGTAAGCATAGCAGTTGGAACTTGGAACTACATAATCCCAGTTGGCAGTGGCTACTAGTATTATATAATTACTCGCACTCGTGGGATCGTGTCAGCATCATCACTTCCTCGTCGTTTCTTTGATTCCATCCATCGACAGCAATGTCTAGTCCCGTTGCCTACGCGCCTAGTGATGATATACGATCTCTCCCCTCCTGTAAGTGCTCTCTGAATTAACTCCATTTATTTCTACACTAGAGGTGGCATTCGACTCTCAAAAAATTCTTTCGATCCGTAGATATCTGATTTGATTTTTTAAAAAGTCAAATTAATCTCATCTAACCGAAATGATTCAAATCTGATATGATCTAATTTGAATCCAACTTAAGATCAAATTGATTCAGATTATCTGATTTGAATCCAACTTAAGATCAAATGATTTACAATTTAAAATCTGAAAAAAAAAATCAATAGACCCAACTCTAAATCCATCCGGTCCATCTGATTCCTACCTCTACTGATCTCCTACCTCCTTTCTTCTTTTTATTTTTTTATTATTTTTATTTTTTTTAGAAAAATGAACAGAAATCGCGAGAAAAAAAAAATATGCCTGAATCACCATAATGTTAGGACCTTCGTTTTTGACATTAACAGCTAAAGTGATTACAATATAATAAGTGTAAAAAATACGACCTTCAGATTTCAATAACACGAACAAAGTGGAGGCGACGTTCTTGAAAATAATAATGGTGCGTTGAATTGGGGCGCCATTCTTATTATTTTGAACTCATTACAAATTAATACAATGGTTACCAACTTGAATATGGAGTGGTTCCAGATACTTCCTTTTTGTGTTTCAGTTGTACATTTACATTTTAAGCTTCCAACAATAACAAATTTAAATTCAAATTACACTTTTTTTTAATTATGCCACCAACATAAACAATTCTATTAAAAATGGAAAAGGAGTTGCCAGACGAAAAATTAGACATACAAATGGTTACATAACCGATCATAAATTAAAATTCCTAATTACAAATTACATGATAGGAAGGCCCGTAAATTGTGTGTGTGATTTTTTACTATTGCTTCTTCTATAAGCTCCAAACATAGCCACAAGATTCACAAATTAAACTTTCATTTAATATACAATGCATTTTACTTGTGAATGAAACATTTTATATGTGAATGAAAAGATTTATTTCTGAATAGAACACATTTTAAAATAATATTTATTTTATATAATTTTTAATTTTTAAATAATTTTTAATATATATTTTATTTATATTATATGAAATAATTATACTGAATATATGAGGTGTCAGTTCAGCGGGGAAAACTTAGATGACGAAAATGTTAGTTTGGATGGACAAGTAGTACCCATGAATGACACATTTCGGTATTTGGGATCGATGTTGTAGAGTGAAGGAGAGATCGATGAAGATGTTAGTCATAGAATAAGAGCTGGATGGGTAAAATGGAGACAAACATCTGGTGTTCTTTGTGACAAGAAGGTCCCAAACAAACTAAAAGGCAAGTTCTACAGGACGGTGATTAGACCCGCGATGTTGTATGGCGCAGAATGTTGGGCTACAAAAGGACAACACATTCAGAAGATGAGTGTAGTTGAAATGCGGATGTTGCGTTGGATATGTGACCACACAAGGAAAGATCGAATCAGAAATGATGATATTAGGGACAAACTTGGGGTAGCACCAATTCAAGAGAAGCTAGTCCAACATCGTTTGCGATGGTTTGGTCATATCCAACGAAGGCCTCCTAAAGCATCGATGACGTTAGCGGTATTTTAAGTCGTCCTGAAAATACAAGAAGAGGAAGAGGTCGACCGAGATTGACATGGGAGGAAGCAATAAAAAGAGATTTGAAAGAATGAAATATACCCAAAGAGCTTGCTTTGGATAGGAGTGTGTGGAAGATAGCGATTCATATATACCTGAACCATGATTTAGGAGTTAGAGTCTAATAATAGAGTTATATACTTCATATTCTTAGATTTTTTAGGATTTTAGGATTTAGAATTTGGAAATAGATTTCAGAAATAGAGGTTTAGATATGATTTTAGGATTTAGAATTAGGTTTTAAAATAGGATTTTAGAAATTAGAAATAGATTTTATAATAGAGGTTTATTGTACTATTATTATTATTGTTATTATTGCTACTATTATTAGCATATTATCATTATCATCTTTATTTATATATTATTATTATATTTTATTTTATTTTTTTTCTTCCATCATATTCATTTTTATCACTGATATTTGAGATCTTTGATCTTATGTTTTCCGATTGGGTTTCATTTCTAACCTACCCCAATTTATTTGAGATTAAAGGTTGTTGTTGTTGTTGTATATGAAATAATTATCCCAAATTATGCTTGAAACATAAATTTTTTGATCTCACCGAATATTTCTGAAATGAATAAATCATTCATTTATTACGCGTCAATACACTCATGTTGGATGATCCTACGTAATGACTTACATTGACCAATTTTAATGCTGCCTAGAAGATTGGCTGGGGGAAAATAATTTCATGAAAAAATATTTAGATGTTACGGATACCGTACTTGTCTCTATGTTATACATGATAAATTATTATCGGCGGAAAGCAGGGGCGGATGCAGGATTTTGGTCAGGGGGGTCAATAATCGGATTCAGTAGCTTATCGGATTTAAATCCATTAACTAATCGGGTACTAAATAAAAATATTAAAATAATATCTTTATATATTAAAAATAATAAAAAATAAAAGTTAAAATAATAAATAATCATAGCAATAAAGAAAATTTTCTTCTACAAGACTTTATATTTTAAAAATTTTACATAATTTTTTCATTATCCGTGATATTAAAAAAATTTTCTCAATGAAAAATAATCAGATAATCCAGGGGGGTCAGAAATTTAATCCAGGGGGGTCAGATTAACAAAATATTAACCTAAAAGCACTATTTTTCAAAATTCAGGGGGGTCAACTGACCCCCTGGCGAATGCTATGTCCGCCCCTGGCGGAAAGAAAACTTTGAATAATCAATGCCCACAAATTATCTATTTTACTTGATTTTAATCTTTTTACAAAATTTAGATAAAGTTAGCCCGCGGGTGAAAGGGACAGGAGCGGCAAAAATTAAATATTTTTTGAGGTAAAATTTATAACTTATCTTAATATATATATATATATATATAAATATATATAATTATAAAAAAAATATTTAAAAAAAATCTACGGGATCACTAACCCATGTAGTCAGAGGCAGAGTCAGGATTTTAGATTGAGGGGGTCAGGACTGGAGGGGTCAGATATTTACTACAGAGAAAATATTAGAAAAAAATAGATATATAATTTTTTTATTTTTTATAAAATTATACATATTTTTCAAACGTTTTTAAAAAATTAGAGGGTCGGGCCCACCCAGCCCCTGCATGTAGCTTCGCCGCCCCTGATATCAGATCTAAAAGTTACTTGATATTTAAAGACCGGAGATAACAATGCCATTTGTAATTAGGGTCAATGCGCAAATCATAGCAGAGGAGAAACAAAAAAAAAACTTTAACAGAGTAGTTTCTTACCTAAACGAGCCTTTAATTAAGATTACTATAGCTCATAGAAGAACACGGTGTCAGTTCGTACCTAACTCGATTACTTTACCATCATTGTCAAAATGAAACTAGAAAAGATGTTTAAAGGTTTTACACCTTTTCAATTTCAAGGGTTCAACTAAAATTCGCAACTTTTAATGGGCAAAAGCGAAGTTTTGTAAACAGAGAAAATCATTACAACCGAATTCTGATAGATGTATACACTGCACTGCACGTCTGCACAAACGCGATTACGCGAACGCCCGACGTACAGGACAGGAGCAGGTAAGGTTCCCTGAAAATCCCAAACTACCCCTGATTCTACCTCCCCCCGCCACGCGTAAGCCCAATTGCGTAAAGTAGCAATTTCTCTAGCGCGTATTTTATCAATTATACCCTTTTGGAGTCCATATCCTTCATTTCGCACCTCCTATAAATGCACCACACCCAATTCCCCCAATTCTCGTTCCACTCGGCCACTCCCCTCCTTCCCAAAAAAAAATCCACCAAAAAAGTCCCACAAAACAAATAAAAAGGAAGAAATATCCAAAAAAAGGAAAAGAGAGACTGACTGACACTAATGGAATTTAAACAAAAGATGCGCGCTTCCAATTGCTTCTCTTGCTGCTTCGGCGCTTCGGTATCATACGATGATCTCGAAGAACGGCCGATCTCTCTGATGCGATCCTCTTCCACGTGGCTCAAGGAGAGGACACAGGAGCTACCTGGGGTCGAACGTTGTCGTGGCATAGTCGATCGGATCCGGTGGCGCCGTCGATTCACCGGCGAGTTCAGCTACGATCCGTTGAGCTACGCGAGGAATTTCGATGGAGGGATGGATGAAAACGAGGGAGGCGATGCGGCGCAAGGTGAGGCCTTTAGATTTAAGGATTTCTCATCTAGGTTACCTCCGTCGCCTCCGCCTCGGCCACTGGTTGCTATTTCATGATGATAATTATGGACGCTCTGGATGTTTTCTTTTTGTGCTCGCCTCTTTCTTTGCTTTTGAGAATCGGAGCAATTATAATTTTCTCAATTCTCGTTCCCCATCTCTTTATATATCATAATAGCATACTATAGTTATGTAATTAGATTATATTCGGCATTTATTGCTTCTTAATCAAATGGATAATTGACAACTTCAATCCTTCATCCTCATATCCTAATAATTATGTGGTTCTTGACAAGTGCTACACTCTGGCGTTTGTTTAAACTGGATATTTGCACTCCACCGAAAGATGCCTCTTTCGACCCCCTTTTAATTTTAAAGGCCAATTTTATGCTGACGTGGTGGTCGATTATAGAAATGGAGGCGCCTAAGGTTTTTAAACTGGAGGGGAGGTAGCTGAAACCAGAGGCCCAGTAGCGGATTTTTTATTTAATCCGCCCAAAATCAGATCTTAACTACAGAGACGGCCTAAGAGCAAACTTATTTTCACAAACGGCTAACAAAGGACGTGAGTTCAACTCACGCCCTTAAAACGCTATTTTCTCTGCCCGCCCGCTGCCCAAACAAAAAAAAAAAAAAATGACCCAAAGGACGTGAGTTGAACTCACGCCCTTTAAATCCACATATCGCATTTGTATTATTTTTTTTTCACTTTCGGTGTTTTTGAAAGGTAACAATCAGAGCACATCAACGTCTAAAGGGCGTGAGTTCAACTCACGCCCTTTGTGTCTTTGGGCAGTGTTCGAGTAGGCAAAATGGAGGTTTAAGGACGTGAGTTCACCGTTTGTGAAAATAACTTTGCTCTAAGGCGGTTGTGTAGATAACATTGATTATTAGGCTGTTTAAGTAAAAAGTCCCCCAGTAGCAGTAGGCCGAGGCAGCCGCGGTTTACACCCGGTTCCTAATAATTTACGCCGTTGAATGAAAATGAAATGGCGGCTTAAAATCTTGCATTTGTTTGGCCTTTTACATGGATAAAGTATTAACCCTATGAAAGTATGAAACAATCGAAAAAGTAAAATAAAATAAATCTATTACGTCACACGAAGTTCTGCAGGAAAGCCCTTTCATTTTTTAACTTTTAAGAAAGTGATGGCTAGATTCATCTGCGGTGATTGCGCAAGTGCCCATTCTAGATTTTGAAATGTTTAATGACACTAACGATATTGCAAACAAAAGAAAAATGTACTTTTGGATATAGCTTGCGTTTCACACGTTCAAAAAATAAATGAAGAGAACACTGCAATTTTTTATAGGATGTTGATTAGGGCTTCCAAAGCGTTTCAATCTCAAAAAGAGAGACTACGCTGATTAGATGTTGGCCCCACTCCATTTTGTGTCCGAATTTGTAAATCGAACGAATGCCAGATCATTTATCTGGCCTCACACCCCCGACCCGATCTGGGGCACCATGCAGCCCCGACCCCACCCCCACCCGAGCCAGGGCGCCTCGCAGCCCCGACGCCACCCCCGCCCGAGCCGGGGCGCCACGCAGCCCCGACCCCACCCCACCCGAGCCAGGGCGCCTTGCAGCCCCGACCCCACCCCAGAGCGGGAGCCGGGGCGCCTCACAGCCCCAACCCCACCCCCGCCGGATCCAGGGCGCCTCGCAGCCCTGACCCCACCCCGAAGCGGGAGCCAAGGCGCCTCGCAGCCCCGACCCCACCCCCACCCGAGCCAGGGCGCCTCGCAGCCCCAACCCCACCCCAGAGCGGGAGCCAGGGCGCCTCACAGCTCCAACCCCACCCCCACCGCCCATCCCACCCAGGCTGGCCCCACAGCCCCAACCTGTGTCATAAATTTTTTTCTTATTTTGACCGTTGAATTCGGTCAATGATACGCACTATACGCGTATTCTGTCCTTTAAAGAGCCTACCACTCTGTAGCAGCAGTCTCGCTCTCGACGAGGAACTGAGTTCACTCGGCTGAGCAACACTCTTTTTATAAGCGCTCCAGCGCTTAAGATCTTTATTTTCGTTGCGGTGGGACTAAATTTGCACAGCCGTTCGGATAGTGACGCGAAAGCGCTCGCTAACTGGTGATTGGCGAAGGGAAGGTGCGCAGTTAATTGGAAACCCCAAAAACGTGTCCGTGTGTGTGTGCAAGAAGTGGATGGTTCCCAATATCCATTCATAGAAAAAAAAAGATTTTTTTTTTGCCACATGATGCTTGATATACCAGTACTGAGTTCAAATTATAAAGCTTTAGTTATCCGAAAAAAAAATCATAAACTTGCGCCAGTAATAATGATTAGTTAATATTTACTTCAAAAACAATTATCCATTCACTGAAACTATTATAGAGAACCGATTGCTTGCTTTATTAAAAAAGAAAAGTTAAAAGCCCACAAAACTTAGGTCCAGTCATTTGAACCATTAAGTAGATGGTCCCACTAGTCAGAATCATCTCATCTAGCACTTCTCCCTTTTGTGAAATAAATAATTGATGAAAAATCGGTAAGTTTTCAGCGATTTCAGTGATTTCACATAGTTTCTAATTAAGTTAGATGTTTTACTCTTCTCAAAAAAAAAGTTGAATGTTTTACATTATCACTAGTATATTACCCGTGCATTGCAACGGATTTTTACTTAATTATGAGATTGATTAATATTTATTTATCAAAATTTAATGTTGTCGTCATTATGAGGATCAAAAGATTATTATGAAAGGAGCTCAAATTTTATTTTGTTTCATTAATTATTCTTCTAATAAGTTTCAATCTATAAACAACAATTGTCATAAATTGATTCTAAATCAAAATTATAAATAAAAAAATTCTAGTTGAAATGACATATTTTCTACAAAAATAAAAATAAAACCAGCAAGAATAATGAAAAAAAAATGACATACTTTTAATAAGAAAATAAAAACAATGAAAAAAATAATTATCCAATAGTTGTCCAAGACATCAAAATAATAGGTTCTATCAGCAAATTACAAATAAAAAGAAATTCATTATAATGAAGTTTATAATGAAGTTCATGAGAATTAATTATGTTTTGTTTTAAACTTTCTAAGGTCCTGCTAACATGTATTATCCTGTTATCAGTAGTTGGATATACATTTTCCAAGTACTAATTAATTATCAATTCTACTTCTTTTATAGCTGATCTCCAATTGAACTATGATATTACAAATCAACTTATCTATTATTGAGCTCTAAAATATCATACTATAAATATTATTTCAAATATTTCCTATCATGTTAACCAATTTAAATAAAAATTCTTAATTGATTTCCAAAAAAAAATAAGATAACAAGACATGACCAAATTATTACAAATCAAATTCCTGCCAATCAATTTAAAAAGTTATCATAAATGTTACTTTCCGAAATAATTAGCAATCGATAAATTCTATTTCTGATATTCCTTTTGATTTTTGAGAGACCACCCAAATAAATTCCATAAATGATTTCATAATAAATGAAAATAAAACAAGAAAGGACAGATGAGATTGCAAGACGGATGAGAGGGGAGAGACGAAGGGTAGAGGAGAAAGATGAATTTGGGGGTGAAGGGGTGGGACGAAGGCGGAGAGTTAGGTTAGGTCAAGAAGCGATTGAAAAATGGCTGATATTATGTGGTATCTATATTATTATATAAATCATCTAAAAATTAAAGGTCCATTTTTTATCATGATATTTTTTATTATATCAATTTTATTCCTTAATTAAACGGATAATATTTATTTTTGATTGATTGAATGTATGTGATCACGTCCATTAATCCCCTCTTTCTCTCCATTTCTTTCCCATATATACTATTATTTTCATATTATTATTATTTTTTATTTAGCAACATTGTGCATATTTGGTAAAAAATTAATGGTGATAATATGTTAGAATAATTTACTTTTCTTGCCATAAAAATCATGAATCATTAACTTATATTGTGCAAAAATCTCATCCAAGATTAAATATAGTCTTTATTATAGGTTTTTTCTATAATTTGGTGAATTTATAATTTAATATTAGATAAATGTGATTTTTTTTATCTTATAATATTTTAATGTTTAAATAAAAGAGTCTGCTGCAACACGCAGATATATAGCTAGTTTCATATAATGATTGAAGGTGAGAGGAAATTACAACTTCAACACCAACGATCGTAGTGACAACAATGTTTTTTAAAAATTAGCTCAATTTGAGGGTTGATATTAGCTCCGAAAAATTTAAGATTAAATCCTGACCGTTATAGAATCAAGACACTTAGATACTTAATAAGGAGTATAAATAAAGATAGAGATAGTAGAACAATTTGTGGCTTAATCACAATCTATTCAAAAGCTTCATATAGTCCATACTATATCATCACTCATATTTTACAATTCCAGAGGATCAGCTGCCCACCCCTGCCAAGCCTTGCCTCCGCCACTTAAACAAATTAAAAATAACAATATTCATCCCCTGTATCAGTATGCAGCGTATATGTTTTCAAAATACAAGTGGATGCCGTGCGCTCTTTGCCGCGCGTCACAGGAGGAGGTGGGGAAGGTTCAAAGCCTTTTGAATCAAAATTTGGGTTCAAAGCCTTTGAGAACCGTTAATTTTGCATCGAGATTCGTAATAATTATTGAAAGTACGAATTTTGAATTTAGATTTTATTGAAAGTACGAATCTCGATGCAAAAACAATGACTCTCAAAAACTTTGAACCCAATTTTTAGTTCAAATATCATTAAAAATTGGGTTCAAAGCCTTTGATTTTGCATCGAGATTCGTAATAATTATTGAAAGTACAAATTTTGAATTTAATTTTATTAAAAATATGAATCTCGATGTAAAATTAACGGCTCTCAAAGTCTTTGAACCTAATATTTAGTTCAAAAGATTTTTAACCTCCCCACCTCCGTCACAGGAGGAGCGACCAATTTCATCCAAATCACCCAGAAAATATTGGCCTATCCATTTATTTGTTTTTCTTTTAAAAGTCTGAAATATATATCTTAGTCAACATACTATTTGCTGCATAATTTATACAGTTAATTTTTTTTCCTTATTTATGCTGGATGATTTATGAAGGTTTACGACGACAATGACACTATACTATTTTTACTAGTGAAAAATTGTGTATATAAAATAAAAAATAAAAAATTCTAATACATATGCATGGTAATAATTTAATTTATATAAGACAAAAATTAATATTTTGTACCTTTTATGCCATAATTATTAATTAAAAATATTTTGATCTTATTTCACTTGAAAGTATTTTCTTCTACTACCAAAATATTTGGAAAATACTAGAGTGCTGCCAAAGGACGGGCGATATTTGTACAACATAATTTGCTGTTGATACTGCATCATTCAAATCATTTTGCTCCTCAGCTACTCCAAACTTTTAAGGTTTCTTCAGCAATTTGTGCATTATTACTCCATAGAGAATATATTTTAAATCAGAAACGCCATTTTTATTGCGCATTAAGATTTTTTGCGTTATTCGATTGAAATAAAATAGTAATTGTTTCTTTTTAAGAAGAAAAACAATTATACCAAACTGTTGCTAAGTATGGAACAGAAGCAGCTAGATAAAAATAACTGAAGGATAGAATAGTCCAATTTATATTTTTTTTTTCTGAAGCGCGTCGTGTTGATTCAAGTATTGATATTATGATGTGTGAATATCCAGAGATTTTTCTATTTAATAATTAAAAAAATCATATTATTAACAATAAATTTATTTAAATTATAATTTTAATACTAAAAATAATATCACATTAGTGATAATGACGTTTTACAAAGACACTATTAAAAATGATTTTTTTTTCAATTATTTTTATTAGAAATAATATGAGTGAGAGTGACACACTCTTCATCGATAGACAAACAAATTATAAAGTTAAAATATATACATATTTAAATTAGATATATGAACTGTAAAAAATGATAAACGCCACTAAAAATGATGTCTTTGCACAAATATAATTTTAGTGGAGCATTTATAAAGCGCCATCATCACTAACGCGTTGTTAATTTTAGTATTAAAATTATGATTAAAATAAGTTTATTATTGCTAATATGAATTTTTATTTATTAAATAAAAAAATCTCTGGTGAATATCAAACCAGCCAAATTGTTCACGTTTGTTATTTGTCATTGAAAGAAAATAAGAAGCCAGAAACTAAAAGCACCACTAATCAAGGGCTACGCAGGAAACTAACGACCCCTCGATTCTCCCGCTACCACACAAAAAAGAACCCGCTCACTCGCGCGCCACGAGCACTCGTTGAGATTTGAGGTAGGTAGCGAGGCGTGGAGTTGGAGGGAGAGAGAAATGGAGGTTAGAACAGTGATCGCTGCGACTTCACTCTCTCCAGCTTTTCCAGCTACCTGTCGTCGGAAATCACATGTATGCTCTTCATATCAAAACATCTCTTTTCCCGTTCGTTCAATAAATCTGCGCTTCTTTCCTCAAGCTTCGTCTCGCCGGCTGCGGGTTTATGGGAGCGCCGTCACCTTAGACCTGGTACGATAGTTCTTGGTCCCAATTTATCAATTTTCTTCATCTGATTTCTTGCGCTTATGTGGATGTGTTGCTTCGCTGAGGCGATTTGAGAGCTCAATTGATTTTGTAAGATTTTGTAATATAACACGGTAGTTTTAGCTAGTATTTCTGAACCTCTTGGACTGCTTACATTGCCATTATTGAGTAATTTTCGGACAATCTTACTCTATTTTTTTTCCTTGTGTATCATAGCATCTATAATTATTTATGAGGAAGTATTTTTGCCTGATCAGATAAGTATGTTTCATAAATTCTGCATAGCAGATAGATAATCTGCGCTAACCACATGAGTAGGACATTCGCAATAGAAAATTTGAACTTGTATTTCATTTCTTTTTATTTTTTCAGGAGACTGAAGTTGAGCAAAACAATTCAGACGAAGCCAGTTATTTAGCCTGCCCTATCTGTTATGAACGGTTGATAAGAAAAGGGCCTCCTGGATTTAACTTGTATATTTTTTTCAATTAAAATCGTTCAGTTGAGTTTGATTGAGTAGATTAATCTACCTTGCATTTAGGATAATTTTTGAGTTTCACTTTCGAAATTAGCTTATATTTGTATATTAAGAAAAGATACCCTGAATTAAGCCTCGACTAATCTTTATTTTACAATTAAACCTTAAGTCCAATTTCACCTGCTCCGCATACCTGTGCCGAGCATCTATTTGTTTTTAATTTTAAGGATAAAAAAAGAAAACGAAAAATGCATGATAAAAGGAAGTATCATCTTGAGAAAACAGTAAAATCCTATTCAGAGCTTTCTGGTACTTCGTCCGGCAGTTTATTGTTGCTGGTTCAAAGTTCATTACATCAATGTACTCTATCTAGTATCTGCTTGAGTTCTAAATCAATGGTTATTCTTCAATCATAGGCCAGCAATATACAGATCGGGATTCAAGTGTCAAAAGTGCAATAAAACATATTCCAGCAAAGATGTGTTCTTAGACCTTACTGTGACATCTGGCATGAAAGAGTACAATGAGATTAAACCTGTCAGAACCGAGCTATTTAGGTATGTTTAACTTAGATGAGTATTTTGCATAATTTACCTCATATTTACAAAAAGAACTCCCAAAATTCCCCATTCTTGTAGCATTAATTTATGCCCAATTGTTTTTTTTTTAATTGGGAATAATAGCTGGCCACTAAAAAAGAAAAGCTTACCTTGGAACTTCATTGTTCATTGTTGGTATATATCACCTTCAACCAGCACTCATACTTGAAATCCATATAATTCTGAATTTTGATTTTGAGAGAGTAAGCATATTTTGTGGGGAATTAAATTAGTTAAATTACTGTATATACCACATGCATTTGGAAGAAAGGGTATTTCCGATGTTTGCAAATATTGCTATTTTTGTTGGTTTAATTTACAAGTAATTTGTGATAATATTGGGTAAGCGATTGAAAAAGAAAGATGAATGAACAGGGTTGAAGTGAAGAATTGTAAAGTTTCACATTTTTTTATTTTTTTCCTTTAAATTTGTAAGATTCAATGGTATGACTGAGCATGGTTTAAAGAAAAGTGAGCAAAGGGGTAATGGAACAAAGGAAGCACATAGATAAACATTAACCAAGATTAGACAATGGATACATGTAATTTATATTCCAAACACACTGATCATTTACTCAGCATATTACAGTGCAATGTGATTTGCATAAAGTTATACTGTTATGATTTAGTTTAAATGACAGATTTTCCAATTTCAATTATAGGAGCCCTTTAGTCTCATTTCTGTATGAAAGAGGTTGGCGCCAAAACTTTAACCGAAGTGGCTTCCCTGGTCCTGATGAGGAGGTATCACTCTTACATATGTAAAGGACAGTTAATATGTATATGGTCAGGCAGCTTCAACCGGATGCTTGTTGGTCTTGTAGCTGAATTTAGCTAAAACTCTGACCATGCACCATTTGCATTTTGAAACCATCTTTTCATCAGCAATCTCCACCGCTCTACAACATTATTTTCTTTTTTGAAATAAGTGAAATTGTTGTTCTGCTGGTTTTTTAGATGAAACAAATCACAAAATACAGAATCTTTTTAATGAGTTACAAAACCTGTATCAGACAGCAGAATTTTATAATCTGAAAGCTGAAACCCGTCCCTAGAGGAAGCTCAAGCCATCTTCCATTATGTACTGATCTCAGATAAGAAGAAACAAGCAAGCAACCTTGTCTACAGCTTTCTATATTCATCTCCTTCTCGGCCTACAAGTCATAAAGAGAGGGGCCAAAACCAGACATTGTACAATGTCCTTGAATAATTATATCTTAATTTTGACATAATTTCTATGAATTGGCAGTTTAATATGGCACAAGAATACTTTCAGCCAGTTGCTGGGGGCTTACTTGTGGATGTCAGTTGCGGCAGTGGCCTGTTCTCCCGTAAATTTGCAAAATCAGGGTCTTATTCTGCAGTTATTGCTCTGGATTTCTCTGAGAACATGCTTCGTCAGTGCTATGAATTTTCTAGGCAAGATGAGAGTCTGTCAAACATGTAAGTGATGTTTGAAAGCTGTTGTCATACATGAATATTGACTCATTATTTTGTTAACATTTATTTTTTTTGCAAATTATGCGAATGCCTACCTTGCTTGAAATGGATCATAAAGTCAATATTATGGAGGTGTATGTTATTAATTGTGCTGTACCTATTGGAGCTATTTTTATTTCAGAAATCTAAATGAATGCAAAAATCCGAGGAGATCGATTGCTTTGTACTAAGTTTGTTCAAACTGTTTATGGAGCATTTTGAGTACTTTTTTTTATTAAATTTGTTACTTTTTGTCGTTAACTGGAAAAATGCCAGATTTCATTTTAAGCGCCACAAAATATTGGTTAAAAGTTGCAAAAATGTAATCCTGTAGAATAATAGATCTTATTACTTTGAAATTCATTAGGAACTTTGCGCTTGTACGAGCTGATGTATCAAGGCTTCCTTTCACATCATGCTCGGTTGATGCGGTACATGCAGGGGCTGCCTTGCATTGTTGGCCATCTCCTTCTAATGCAGTACTAATATTTTTCCTCCTACTGTTAAATAATTTTGGACAGTACCTTGTATGTATGCAAATCACCAACCAGGAAGAGGCCTATATCAACATGGTCAAAACCATTAAAACCGGCATTATGTGTGGGTGGTTCTATTTCTTATAACCATTAGACCAGCTTGAGGAATGGATTCAGGTCTAGCTCAATGGCTTTTTAGTTGGGTTATGTCACAAAAGTCTGCATTCCATTTTACTGTAACCCCCTGGTATTATATGGTGTTTTGAAATCTTGATTGTTATACAATTCTTAATGGCTTAGCTATTTCTGTACCAGGTAGCAGAAATAAGTCGTGTTTTGAGAAGTGGTGGTGTATTTGTCGGAACAACTTTCCTCTCAACCGGGCTAAATAGTCCCTTTTCTAATGGCTTGTTAAGTCCTCTAAGACAGGTGCCATTTACTGTTACTTTAGTCTAGTGACGATGGTCCCTGTGTATTATCCCCACAATACCATAGACTTCTGAGTACATAAGAATCGACTTATATATAACTTATTATAAAAGTCCTTTCAAAAAGCATGTTCTTATTGTTTCATGATTATTATTTAAATTATTTGGAAAACATAATTTTTTTTCATGCTTCTAATTATACAAATGCAATATCATCAAAATTTAATATTTTTTGTTATGCTGAAAACATTATTCTTAGAAAATAGAACTAGTGTATATGAAGGGTTATTTCTAAATTTTGATTGAACAATGTACCAATTATATTTATATGCCCACTTCATGTTTGTTTAGTGTTTGAGTTGCTTCACTTCATTGTTAGTTTGGTACCAAATGCTTTAATTTCAGGAACATGAATAAAGACCCTAGATCTCTTGCCCTAAAATGCTGATACTATTGAGTTACTGTAGACATAGAATTTAACCTCAAAAAGAATCAACTCCTGTTAGATTCAAAACAACAGGCAATCAGTATATGGGCATGCCAGTCCTATTTACTGGCTTAATTTGCATCAGTTCCTCAAACAGAACAGTCTAAAAGAATAAGGCTGTCCAGATGAAGAAGAATTACCTGGAATCATCCTCCAGCTACTTCACCATTATTCCCTGACTAAATTTTCTTGAAGCAACCCTTGAATGATGAAAATAACCACAGAATTTGCCTTTTCTCATGTATCTTTGCAGTTCGTGGGCCAAACAAATAGCAGCTACAATTATTTTAATGAGAAAGAGATAGAGGATCTATGCAAATCATGCGGTTTAATCAATTACTCGAGTAAAGTTCAACAGGCCTTCATCATGTTCTCTGCTCAAAAGCCTTGATTGAGACATTTTAAAGCCTTTGTATGTACAAAATATTTTGAGTTTATTTCTACGGGTTTTAACTGTACCATGGTTATTACATTCGTTACGTTTATACAAATAATATCCACTTCATAGAAATATGCACATCATTTGATCTTAATTCATATAAAATTAGATTTGTCATAGCAGTTTCCAATTTTACTTGTAATGAACTTACCTTTTTATTTCCCCCTCTGGGGGGATTGGTAAAGAAGATTTCACGTCCTTGTAATAATTTCCACTTCTCTCTTATTTGTTAATAAGTTTTGACTTTGCATGATCGTTAAAAAAATATTTTGAAACATAGATATTAACATCTCAGGTAAGTAGTTGACTAATGGTAATTACGAGAAATCCTTGAAATTAAAGCAGTAGCTGGTTGTAACAGAAAAGAAAACAAGATCCACCGACTTGGCTGTTAAGAAATGGTGAAAGGTTGATTGAATTATGTTATAATATGTGAAATATGACTTTATTCTAGCATCCATTCAGCTGCATTATATGAATATTCCGGTTAAAGGCAAGAGCATGAGCCCCCAAATATTTTCTTTTGAATACTTTCAGAGATCAAGTCTTTTAAAAATATTTATTTTTTCTAAAATTACTTTGAACCTTAATTTTTGTTGAACACAAAGTTAAAATTGAAATATTTTGGTTTGACAGAAGTAAAATGAACATTAGTGAATATTATGATCTGAATGAAATTCCTATTAGGCTAGTAATATAATGCATCAGCTTTTTAACGAAAATTTTAAACAAATAATACATAGCCTCATTGTTAAAGCATTAGTATTCAAGATTTTACCTATAAGAAATTCATTTTTTGTTTTTTACATTGTTGCTTTTCTTCTTTGACTATCCATACATTATTCATCTTGAGCAAAATTCCAGTAGTATTCAAATCCTCTATACACTGATAAAATAGGAACCACAATATTTATGCGAAATTCTTTTGTCAGACTTAAAATTTCAATAGAAAGATACAAATTGTAACTGGACAGTTATTTAAAATTCTGAAAATTAACCTTTTCAAATGTACTATTTTACTCAGTTGTGAATGAACCATTAAAATGGAGCGGATCTGATTTTGGTAATTCATGGTTGCAACGGTATAAAATGTCAAGCTGGATTACGGGAACAATAGTATTCAAATCCTCATGTTGAACTCTCGTTCTACAGTACCATTTTTGACATATTGAAATTTAGCAACATCTGTATGAATTGAATCTTTACTAAAAAAAAAATGTATGAATTGACTGAACTTTTCTGAATGGTAATCCTAATTTAAAGTTCACATCTTCATTGAAAATGGAGAAAAGTTTCTATCTCAACGTCTCCATCGAGACTGTCAAAATTTTGAAAGAGATTTGTCATCAACAATTTTCCAGAAGTCTCGATAATTGAAAGCATTGGTTTCTAGGGCACATGTATAAATTTGAAAGACCTATACATAAGTTTTACCAATATAAATGTGTTCTATCTTACCAATTTTATCCACATCTAACATGGAATGCACACATTATGAAAATTAATAGAAAAAATATGTAAGACAAGTACAATATCAAGAAATATATACAACATGAACATATACTATATCAAATACTCAAGACAAGTCAATTATACGGAAGCAACAAAATCCTATTATATAACTGGTTAGAGCCTACTTAAGCAGTTAAAAGTTGTTCATTTTATCATAAACTAAATGGCTATCATGTGGAAACCCAAAAAAAGGTAGCTGGTTTCAGTCAAAGTCAATGCACCTCAAAAGGCTAGCTAATCCCAAATAATAAATGTGTTGCCCACCGCTTGCTATAAATTAAAAAAATTAAAAAAATTAAAAAATGTGTGATCATGGGAGAGGGAGAGTGACAAAGATTTTTTTTAAGATTTAAATATAAAAAAGCTATAACATAGAGCTAGTGATTAGGCCTAATATTATGGAGATTATCATACTAGTTAATTAATTATAATCTTAGCCTATGACCCGCACGAGTGCTCTTCCCGAGCTTTCCAGCTATTTGCCGAATCATATCTCACAAACTAGTGTGTTTTGCATAATTGGACTTGTAAAGTTTGAAATATTATATATTCTGCACAGTTTTGTTGAAATTTTCTGGTATATTTCCACCTACCTACTTCTTTGGATCCTACTTTTGTTGAATTAGTGTATCCGTGTTTTGCTATAAATAACCATGTTTAATGGTAGCTGTTTACTTGTTAGATAATCGTCAAATTGTATCAGCTAGCATATCTTAATTTTCTCATCCATATTTTGCATGTAATTAAGAATTCTTAATT
Source organism: Schoenoplectus tabernaemontani (assembly GCA_037127355.1). Lineage (NCBI taxonomy): Eukaryota > Viridiplantae > Streptophyta > Magnoliopsida > Poales > Cyperaceae > Schoenoplectus > Schoenoplectus tabernaemontani. The sequence continues at coordinate 15,902,023 of CM073750.1, read as the reverse complement.
TTTCATATATATGAACATGAAGAAAGTGATATTCGAGTTAGAAATTTTACTTTTTTTTTTGGTAAATGAAATAAAATTAAAGTGGAGTATATGTTTAGTCACTTTAAAACATTGGTATTTGTTAGAAATACAATCATAAATAACTAGTCTCTCACACATATCATATTATCAAAGCTTTTTATTTATTTAATTTTTTTAGCAATAACTATTTGATCATTAATAAGTGAGACACAATTAATATTCTCTTTTCACAATGTTTTTTGTGTATGTCCAGAAAATTTTCTTTTTACAAGAATTAAGAGAATTCAACTAAAAAAATAAAATAATGAATTGAGAAGTCTCACATTTTTACAGCTCATATTCATATTCAAAAAATTTATAATATGAAAGTTTTAAATAATTTTATGATCACAGTTTATTATCAACTAACGTAATTAGATTTTTTTACTTCTAAGTATTTTTATTCAACAAAATTATATAATTACTATTTACTATTGTACAAAGTTATTTTGTTCAGCAGTGAAGGGCGGAAGGACAACACTAGTATGGAAAAAAAAGTTAAAAAATAAAATAATCGATGATTTAACTTTTGCACCACCTCCACAAAAAATTGCTGATTTAACTTTATTCACACCTCCACATATAGAAAATTTGGCGATTCAAATATGGAATTTATTTCATTTTCTTTTTCTTTTGTTAGTTATATGTCAGATAAAACTTGGATTCTAGTAGGTATTAAGTCGAGAACGTGAGCAGTAAGTAATATATCAGCGAGAGGTATAATTGAGGTGGTAGATGGGTCCTTTAGGAATCCTATAGGATACTTGGGTGGTCCCTTCACTATAAAATGCAATCAATTTAAAATTGTTTTCTCCATCGATTGGCAAAATAAACATGAATTAATTTTAATTAACTTGCAATAATGATTTAAGTCTAATGCATGTAAAATAATAGAACTACATATTTTTCCTTAAAAAAAATATATAACTTTATATTAGTATTGGCGCTTTTAGTATGAGTATCAAATATCCCAAACCTAAAACCTTGTATGGTTATTAAATTAAATGCAATGCAATATTTTACTAGTACAGAGTCATAAATATTTTAACTGTAAATTTCTAACGGTCACTTTGGGAGGAACTGAAGAGGGGATGGAGTGACAGTATGTCGGCGTTTATTTTTTTTTTTATGTATTTTAAGTTATGCTTCCGAGTCGGAAAGAGAAGGTGACAGAATAAAAAAAAAAGAAAAAAAAGAGTTATAATTGAAGAAGGTGAGAGGTGTAAAGGAGTTGAGGGGGAGATTGTTATATTTATTTTCGCCGAATTTGTTTACCTCCGATTTGGAGGTTAGAAGTTTTCTCTCATCAGTCTCCATTGATCTCATTCCATTGCCTCTCTTTCCGCCCTCGATTCAAGAGCACTATGTTAGAAACTTCCATCCTTGATTATATAATTTTGATGTAAACTGGACTGGTACACTTTTCCAATTAAATTAGTCTTGGCATGCAACCCTTCTAAGCTTAAGGAGAAACAGAGAACCGTGGGGGTTTGGGGGGCTTGAGTATATATGTGATTCGGCAGTTTTTAGTAATAATAAGTTTTATTAAATTAATATTATTAAAAATAAGAGTGAGAAACGTAAAATTTCAAATATACGAATGGTAGCACGCCACTGGCAGTGGCGCGTTTCATTATTTTTACGAAACGCGCCACTGTCAGTGGCGTGTTTCATTATTTTTACGAAACGCGCCACTGCGGTGGCGCGTTTGCTTCTTATATATACAAAATGCGCAGCGCCTCTCCATCTCACTTCGCGGGGTTTGGACGAAACACGCCACGCGATAGTGACGCGTTTCCTAAAAATAATGAAACACGCCACTTGCAGTGGCGCGCCATTTGCAGTGTCGCGCTGCCATTCGTATATTTGAAATTTTATATTTCTCACTCTTATTTTTAATAATATTAATTTAATAAAACTTATTATTACTAAAATCTGGTGATTCGGCTACAAATAGAATTGAACTGAAGAAATGCATGCATCTAAAAACATGCCTTTCTCCCCCACTCTGTTCATTACTAGTTCAGTTACTTTTCTCTGAAACAATAAAATCTGGAATATAATTGAGTTGGGAGATACGATTGAATGTATGTACTCGTGTTATATATGGTTTCTTCTAGTACACTAGAACCAAATTAAATATATATTCCATGAAAGTAAAAAAAAAAAAAAAGAAATCTTAGTTGCTAAATAAATTGTGACAACCTCGTGCCTCTGGTGTGAAAATTGGAGCTTTCGAACTTTAAATTAGAAGCTTGGTACTTGGTAGCAAAAGTTAATCATACTAACTTTCTGGTAAAAGCATTACCTGAAGTTCATTTGAGAAACTAGAATTTTTTAATGCAAGCCAGATCTCGAGACTGCCAATCTCCATTGTTCACTCCTTACAAACTTTATATTCTCTGAAAATGTTGGTCCCACACGGCCACACCTGGTCTAAGATACCTCACAAACCAATGCTTGCAAGTTTGCGCAATTAGAAAATCAACTTGCAATTGTAGAGTTGTTCCTAACTGTTGATTTATATATCTTAAAATACATAATTACATATATTATATAGTCAATAAATGTCCACTGTTTCTATATGGACCCTATATGCAATGTTCTCATTTTTTCCTAAATATTCCAGTTGTGTAACTGTTTTACCTAAAATGTTAATTAATCACAAACCAAAGTTAAAGTTGGTATGAGATGAATGGTTTATTTGAGATCCATTTTCAGTTATGAATTCTAAAATATTATGTCACCGAATAAGATTAAGCCTCTCTGTTTTTTTTTTTTTCCCCTAAATGAGAAGTTTCTAAGGAATCGAAATTGTTTATATCTAACGGGTAAATGACAGAATAGCAACACAACAACGTTAACAGCCAAAACTAGAATAAGATTATAATCTAATTAAACTCTAGATCTGTGCAAGTATTATTCTTTTACACCAAGTGAGATGTGAGGCCTTCACACTTCACGCTTCCCATTGCAAAGCTGCATGGTCAAGTCAGACAAAAACCAACAAGGCGTCTTTTGATTAATATAATAATATTCATTGGTCTCTCCTAGGGTTTTGTTTTTTAATCTTCCAAGGACTTCACACTTGTTTTGGTAATAAAATGGTCCCTCAAGCATATTCACTATTCTGGTTCCCAGAATGTTGTTTTCATTTGGGTCCTTGAACTTTCTGTAATTATTCAATTTGATTTCTAATCGAATGGTTGATGTCACTTTAAGGGGTCTTGTAAAGAACAAAAGCTGAACTCATTTACTTGTGATGTATTTTTTTTTTAAATTTTAGATGGACTTGTATATATAATGTCATTTGAGTAACAAAGTTATACAAAGTGCAATGTTCGTAAACCAGCTATTTATGAACTCTTAGGCATCACAGAATTTTTTTAAGATACTTGATATATTGTAAAGGCCATTTATGTAATATTTCTTGTTTCATCTATGTAATTTTACATTATTAGTTGAATATTGACGTTGATATTGCTTAAGAAAGAGAGATATTCGTTTTTATTAAGAAAGTAGTTAACACTGAGCTTAATGACTGAGATTCTGTTTACTGGGATTATTTTCTTAAATTACTTTGTAGATATAAAGTACTATCAATAATCAAGGACCTTGTTTGTACATCATTTTTTTCATAATAAAGCAAACATTATACGACTCTTTGAAATATTATTACCCCCTTGCTTGTCTGTTGTGGTTACTACTATCATTATTTTTTTTTCATTTACTTAATTCTTGTTAGTTCTCTTTAATCTAATTTGAAATGCCAGAGGCGGATAAGGTTCTAATCACACTACTATTGGAATAAAGACATACAAGCTGATGTAATATTAATTGAAGTATGTGCTAAATTGACAGTGATGGAACTAAAAACGATTGGTAGAGAGTGTTAGGCTAAGGAAACAGAGTACTCGGATCAAGAGAAGCTTTAATTTTCACTACACCAATTTTTTTTTTTTTTTTTTTCAGTAGGTTAAGAGGGTGCTCGGGTGCTGGCAGACACAAGCACCGGTTCCATCCCTGTAAATTGATACAGATAACATGCCCCTGTTGTTAGATATCATAACAAAGAAAGATAATACAACTAATGCTGTTTTTGATGATTGTTGTTTTTAATTATCTAAGACCAGCCTTTGGCCTATTTCGGTAGAAATTTAGGATATTGTCTGTACGTATTTTATGTTTTAAGATGACAAAAATTAAAATAAAACCTTCAGGTGTCATACATAATACCAGAATTTAAGCTAATTATATCTAGAGGAAAACAAGGTGTATTATCTGTACCTAGCTGGTATTGTTACTTCATTCCTAATTGTTTAAGACTATACATAGAAAGAAATGAATTTAAAAAATATGTACAACATGTTTCAAAGTCTCTTAATCCCGAGTTTTATGCACTATGTAATACTAACTCTTGGGTCTCGGCCTAGTTTTCTAATGACATTTAATTTATTAAATAGTTATGGTCCTTGCCTTGGTCGAAAGCATGTAATTGATGCCTACGATAACTTGATGGTGGCGTCCATTACACAGTTTCACATGATCAATGATCCTTAACTACATACATATATATATATATATATATGCTCTATGGAAGTAAGTATCAACTATTAACAAATAATTTAATTGAACGCTACACTCCTATTTATTTTATCAAGACAAGAACGTCTTAAACTTTTTGTTTATTTAGTTTTAGGTCGAGAATTTGATGTGCTGAAGAATTTTTATTAGATAGCGCAACTAACTAAAAGCATGTAATACTTCATGCCACACTAAACGGAGAATAGTTGATGGCTAATAATAAATCCTTTTATAGATATACATGAGGATCTCCTAATTAATCATGATAGGGAGAGTTCAAAAAAGATAAAGAAAAATTGAACTCTGTTTTAGCAAAGAGGAGATCTTCTAGGGGTGCCTTTCCTTTTGCTCATGGTTGAACTCATAATGTCTTCATGGGAGAATCGGCTACTAGCTGACCTCACGCAAATGTATAGGCCGCTTCTTTTCTTCTTTGTAAATTCCATAGGTGGCATGCTAAGGTTGTCCGAATCAGATGAGGTCATCGACTCTTCACCTTCGATGAGCGTGGAATGGGTTGTTTCATATGCTTCTTCATCGGTACCGTCATGCGGGATGAAGAAATCAGGGCTCAATTGAAGCGTTTTGCATGGTCTCAAATACAGAGACAAGTCTTTCTGATACCGTAGAATATAATCCACCTATAAACATTAACAAATCAGAAACAGAAACTGAGGAAGCAAAATTAAATTCAGTACGAATCTAGATGATTTTTTGAAATTAAAATGAAAATTTGAAACCTTTGATTTTTCTGAATTATATATAATGAAAATTCCGAGCCCTCGATTTTTCAATTACAATGAAATTTGAGGTCCCTCTTTTTGCAATTTAATTGAAAATCTTTTCTCTCTGAAACTGAATTTAAGACATTGAAGTCAAACACATCACAAATTCACAATCTTAGATATAATTGATGGCAATATATTCTTTAACCTATCTTGACTGTTCTATATGATCTATTGAACTTATTAATTTCTCGTGCAAGTCAACTTTGTAAAATTATAATAAATTGCACTATGTAGTTACTATCACTATTTCTTACAGAAACATATACATTGAAAAGAAATACAAGACAACAATTTTGAAATTATACAAGTACGTGGAAGTTTGATTTTGCATGCCAAACGAATGAAGGCAACGTAGAAATTAAAATTACAAAACTTACATATGTATAATATATATATATATATATATATATATATATATATAATTATATAGATAGATATACATGTTCGTCATTACCTTGCAACCAAGGGAGCAATGGATATAAGGCATATAAGGCTCTTGAAGGCACCTATCGCATGAGGTGCATATGTTGCCGGACCCCTTGAATTGCCTATTTTGGGGTCTCTTCTTTAGAAATACTACCTTCGAGCTATTTATTGTGTATGACTACAGAAACAGAAACGAGAAAAAAATTAATTAATTACAACTACTCTAATGAAGTTTATTTATAATTAATGAAAGCTTTCCATAAATTTGAGTGAGGCACATGATCGAAATGTAGAACCTAAATTATGAATGAACTTTACTCAATTATTGGAATGGAGCTAGAGAACTACGAAGGACAACTTCTGGTAATCAGAACACATGTTTTCATTGGTGAAATTGCAACGCGAAGATTTCAACTCTGAATTTTGAGATGCTTGTAGAATGAAATACAGTGATAGCTCTAGTATTCCTAAGAAAAATCGAAAGAAAAGAACAATACTAAATTTCAATTTTCTTTCACTGACCTGAACATTGGAGCAGTTAATGAGTTTCTCAAGATCTTCAAGTCTGACAACATCATGGTAGACATACCGACGCACCTGAAGAAGACGATGTGTTCGGTGCAACGAAACACAGTGGGGGCAAATACTGGTGCAACAATCTAAGCAGCAAATGTTTTTCTCATTTTTTCTTGAATTCTCATGATAAGAGCAAGGCACGAAAAATTTCTGTGTGTTTAGAGCCTCTAACCATGTTGGCTTCCATCCCGCCTGTCATAAAGGAACAAAAGAATTAGCAAATTAAACAATTTAAACAAGTGGGCAAGTATATATATATATATATATATATATATATATATATATATTTTCTCAACATCTCAGCATAAAAAAGAAGAAAGAGAGAATTCTACATGTTAAATTTCAAATTATCTGTTTTGTAATGAGGTATGTGTTGGTGCAATTGCAGGTAGTAGTTAAAGAGAGATTAATTAGTCGAACTGGTACGCACTGGATACATAATAACAGAATCAACTGAAGAAAAAGATAACCTAATTAGTACTAGAGGAAGAAATAGGGGTGATTCTTACCATGATAATAGCAATTTAACTCTGATCGTTCGATGTGGCAAAGATGGAGAGAGAAAGAGCGCTTGTGAAGTGTATTTATGGAGGGTTGCTAGAAGTCAGAGGGTCATATAACTAGCACATCATAGAGCTAAAAAGCTAACTCAAATTTGCCAACAAAACATTGGTATGGAAGAGAGAGAGAGAGAGAGAGGAGCGAGAGAGAAAAATCGAGAAGAGGTGAGGAGAACGTGGGTGCTCTTTCTAGTGCTTCGCGACCTTTAAAGCGTTCTAAACTTAAGACCAAGCCCTCTCTCCTCGGCTATGGAGCTCAAATTTTTAAAACAAGGTTTTTATTATGCAGCTCCGGTTTGAGCCCATGACAAATCAACTATCTAGCAATATGATACCTTACAAACAGGGTTGATCATGTTATAAATCGCTGGTGTGCGCTATGATATTTAAATTTTGCTATTTTCCTTGATTAAACACATAAAAAATAATTATCGAATATGATATTTTTATTTGAGAAAACATCGAATATGATATTGAAAAAGGCATTGTAAAAGAGAATATGAATTAGCTCTCATTTACCAATCGAACTAAACACCTTTGTTTTTTTTTAATAAAAAGAGAATATAATGATACTTGCTGCTACTTGTATCATATATCAAAACAATTTCATATTTGTATATTTCTATCTAAAGACTGGGCAAAATAATTCTATAAGAAAAAGTTAATAAGATGCACATAATAAACATCATTTTTTTATAACATTGACTTGTTTATGTTTAATATGACATATAATATTTAAGTTAGATGAGACAATCCATGAGGTTCAAAATCAAGGATTCAAATCTGCTATTATTATGTGTCAATAATGGAACTCTTTTATTAAATTAAAAAATATGAAAAAAATCATAAAAATGAAAAAAAATTATAGATATATTGTTTTACTTATAGATTGAATGCCTATAAAATTTTGTGTAATTTCATTAATATTTCATAGTTCATTAAAGATTATCAAATTTAACGTCTTTCACTAATAGTTGTAATGGTTCTAATTTAACGGTATTTGATGGAGTTTCAAACGTTAATGAAATTGCATAAAATTTTATAAGCTATCAATCTACAAGTAAGATAACATATCTATAAAAAGAATTATTTTTAAGATTTTTTTTTCATATTTTTTAATTTAATAATAAGGTCCTATTATTAGCACATAATAATAGAAGATTTGAGTCCAAAATCAAACGATATAAAACTTGTGTATATATGTTTGTACATAATTTTACAAATACAATTACGCAGTGCAACTTTATATATGTTTGTGTCGAATTTTATTATATTAATTATTGAAGAAAAGTACTACCATTTCAATATTACAAATTAACTACATTTCTCACCACGCCAGTATATGTTTGAGTCTGAGTCATCAAAGAGACAATAGGTATCAACTAAACTAGGTGCATGTAAGATTTGTCATCTCATAAATAAATGCAATTTAAGGGAGTTCCCCGAGGCGCTTTGATTCCTCCTTTGTAGTCATGTGTGGAGGGGATGAGCGTTGCTTGTCTTGGGTCACACGAACCCACTGCACTTAGTGGAAGTGCCTTGGGTTTTGCTTTTCAATGTTTAATTTGATGTACTTAATTGGTTTCTTTATGGGTCCTCACACGGATTGTCTAATTGGTTATTGGTTGATTTGTCAGACCGAGAAATTTCGATACCATATTCTGGCCGGTATATCAATTTGGTCTAGCTCTATTAATTTATTGAGATATTACTTTATCTATCGATACGAGTATATTCAAAATTGAGAAGGGATCAGTTGATAATGGGTTATTTTAATAATTTTGATTTCTAAAAAAAATTAAATAAAAATAGAAAAAAGTTTATAGATGTGTTTTTCTAATTTTAGATTGACAATCATTCAAATTTCATACAATTTCATTATCATTTGATAGTCCATAAAAAAATCATCAAATTTTCATATAATTTACAACGGTTCCAATTTAATAATTTTTGATGAACTATCAAACAATAATGAAATTGTATGAAATTTAAATGACCATCAAACTAAATATAGAAGAATACATTCATAATTTTATTTATTTTTAAAATTATATTTTTTTAGAGATTCATTTTTAAAGTTATCAAAATAACCCATTGTCAATTGATCCCTTCTCTTCAAAATTTACTTTTGTGCTATTTGTTTCTTTTCTTTTCCAATAAAAAATGACAATTAGAAAATAGATCAAATAAATTGGAGTATGATCCTTCCTTTTCTTGGTGTGTTTTTTGTGTGTTTGCGTGTGTGGGTGGGACAGAGAAGTGGCCAGCACAGCTGGAATTTGTACCATTTCAATACAACCCGAAATGACATCAGCGCTTAAAATTATCTAAAATGCCCATGTTCTTGCCTAACTTTTGAAATTGTACTTTTGGCATATATAAAATTTTAGGAAATATTATTTGTTAATTTTGATTATCCTAGTTAAAATTTTTAAATAATATTTTCAGATCATGCATGCAGTGCGTGATCCTCTGTATATATGACATGCCGTATGTTACAGAAAAAGCAATTATATATGACGTCCATATTATTTTTCAGAAGCGATTAGAATGGTTATATAAACGACGTATATAATAATTTTGATCAGGAGGGACCACTTTAGAATGGTTATTTTGATAACTTAACAACAAAAAACTTGAAATTTTGAAAAGAAAATGTAAAAGTATTAATATTTTATATATTGGATAGATAATCCAAAAATAAAACTTAATACAATTTAAGTATTGTTCGACTCTTTAAATGTCATTAACTTTCGGTTGTGCAAATAATCTGATAGTTAACTAGAATAATCTCTAAAAAATATATAAATTTATGTCAGCGCAAAATATTTTTTTAAGCTAAATTCTCTATCTTTCTCTGAAAAAAACATATTTGTTTTTGTATAACATCTGGATGAGGCTAGACTGCCACAGAAGAAAACTGAGGGTTGTATTCCGACCTGCACGCATCTGCCAATTTATAATACATAAAATGAGTTAAACCATCAAACTTCAACTTTTTATAAGTATCACGCATCGTCATTTTAAAATTTTCTTCATTGAAAAGATGTATTTGATAATCTCATGTGCTATTTAATTTTAAATGAAACTAGTCTTTTTATATGAAATATTGTATCTCTAATTATACTGACATAATAAAATACAGATATTTTTTATATTTTACTTATGCCTTAATGTTTTACAGAATATAATTTTTTTTTTAACTTTTTAACTAATATTTTTTTCCTCCGAAGCGAAGCCCGGAAACTAACCCGGGTACATGTCATTCTCTGTTTTAATATGCTAGAACAATGTCAAATTGTCAAGCCAGCGATGACACATAATTCAATCTGCCAAAAGGGACAATTTCCTCCAGTCCTTTGTAAAATTGTAGAACATGATATCAATGATATTATGTTTAGAGTAATTCTAGTGGACATGTAATTTATTTTTGGAAGGGATCCTTTGAGAATGAGTTATTTTGATAATTTTGACAATATATTTTTAAATAAATACGAAATAAATTTTAAAAATAAAAAAGTTTTAAAATATATATTTTTACTTATAAATTGATAGTAATTTAAATTTCACATAATTTTATTATTGTTTAACAATTCATCAAAGACCATCAAATTTTATATAATTTACAATGATTCCAATTTAATAGTCATTGATGGACTATCAAACATTAATGAAATTACATAAAATTTGAATCACTAACAATCATAGCAAAGAAAATATTTGTATTTTTTTTATTTTTAATAATTTTTAGAATTTGTTTAAACATACATTGTCAAGATTGACAAAATAGTCATTGCCATGTGATCCCTTCCCTTTATTTTTATGGTACATTTAATATTAAGGTACATCTGTTTGAGAAATATTACTCAAATTAATAATATAAAAATTATAGATATATCTCTAACGACTTGATAGAATATGTATCAAACTTGAATCAATTTGAAAGAGATTTTGCCTTCCATCATATAATTTTAAATTTTTAATAATGAAAATTCAATAACTTTCTAATGAATGATCAATTAAACTCTAATTATTTTAAATTTGATACATATTTTATCTAAACTATTAGAAATATATCTATAATTTTGATTTCTTAATTTAAGAATTATTTCTCAGAAAGATATAAGAATTGAATGTACCATACGTTTGAATTACTCGTATGTTTATACTTTTCTCAGTCCAAATATATAGCACAGATAGTTTTTGGCATTGTTTAAGCCATTTGATTTTACGATATGTGCAGAAATCTATAAATGGTCCAGATTAAAAGGTCCTAAAAGTGTGTATTGGTATGAAGATTGATGTCCATTTTGACGAAAAGGAATTGGAATTGAGAATGTCAGGATTCTTTTTGTGGAGGAGGAAAAAAATCAATCGATACAGATCCGCTTTTCAAAACATTTTAGGTAATATGTACACATGTGAAACATAAAAATAAGAAATATCTTGGAAAGTTGTAAAAAAAAAAACCCAAAATCGTGAAGTAATTATGATTCCTCATCATTACTTCTGATCACCAAACTCCATCCAATTAAACTTTGGTCCTAATGATGTTGTTTTATACATTGTTGGTTAACGATATCATTAAAGAACTATTTTTATTTTTACAAAACCAGTAAAGTGTTTTGCAATGTCACAATGCCCAAATCAAGACTACAAAATTTTTCAAAATCATTCCCTCTCCCACAGTGTACCGAAAATATTACGTTTAATGACAAGGGAGCGTCTTGATCTTATAACGTATCGTAATATGTCAAAAGATATATATTTCTTTTTGCATTGTTACATATCGAGAACGATGGAACAAAGATCCATAACACAATATACCTACGACATGTTAGGTTAAGCCACATTGTGCGATATAAAGTGTTTTCACATGTATACACATTTATTCTCTCTTTTTAAAAAAAATCAGAGGTTTTTAAAAATATTAAAGAAATATTTAAAATTGTGGAAAAATTAATTACAAAATTTACTCTAAAGTGGAGATAAGTATTAACTAGATTTATTAATTTTATTATCATTTAATCTAGTATAAATGAAATTCAAAAATCATAAAATTTTTATGAGAAAATCTCTACCATAAAAGTAATATGATTAATTGTCTAGATTTGAAATTTGAGTGTCGAAATTTGAAATATAAATTAAAAAATAAGTTGATTACATGTTATAGCACACAATTGTAGTGACATTAAAAACCTCCTCAAAATGAGTAAGAAAGAGAGAAATTTAATTTGCCGTGATTTTTGAATATGTGATTTTATTTTCTTCATGAAAAGTATCCGTAGTCCCATTGGTTCATGATAGTTTTACCAATTACCATCTATGCTGGAATTTTGAAAGTACCAACATATTCTACATTAAAAACATGGGCTTATAAAATCAGCAATATTATATATTATCTTTGAAAAAGATAACATAACCTTTTCACACAACTTAAAAGACGGGAAAAAGAAAAAATGATGATGCTCTCTATTTTTTTTTTTTTTTGTAGTCTTTGGTACTTCCTAAACACCACTTTGTTGCCCTTGACCAAGATTCACGGTCAAACCTCTACCCTTAGATCTGCCTGATAGCTTTTCAATGCGCATTAATTTCCAATAACAATCTTGAGGTACAGCGATCTATGTCACTCTTCTTTTCTTCCTCTGGGCGGGTCACTGCTCAAGCAATTGGAGCACCACGAGGATGCCGATTTAATTGTTTTTTTTTTTGAGTAAAGACCAAAGCCTAAATTTCTCATCTTTTAATTATCTATAAAAGATCTTAATTTGAATTTTGAACATGTAATTTTTCATACGGAAAATATTATCTTTACCACTAAATCAAATATTATTGTATTTTTTTCTTAACAAAAAACATGTTTCGAATTACAAATGATATAAGAATGTACAAATAAAAAAGTACCAACAATCAACTTAGCTATATCAATTCATGTTAAGTAATTGTTTCTCTACTTATACTAAAGGCCTTGTTTGACCCCTATATATAAGCAAGAAATAAGAATGATTATATCCCCCAACCCTGAATCTTACGGAGAGAAGCTGATCAGATAGATGTGATCTCCAGAGTTTATACTATAAAGTTAACTCCGAATTTTATCACTAAGAATTGACGATGATGCTGTTATATCTTATTTATTCATTGGACTTTACTATTCATCATTTATTGTTAGTTTTCGTACCACAAACAATTACATCAAGATAATTTTTTTTATCTTATGTCATTGATCCAGAAATGTGAATAAGTGACGGAGTTTTTAGGCCCTTAGTGTCGGATAAATGATCCGACACTAAAAATTCGGGCATTGATTGTTTTTTAGAAAATGTATCAGATAATTTAACCAGCACTAAATTGTACAGTTCATGTCGGTTAAATAAAAGATCAAAACTAACATCGTTAAGGGGTGATGTCACATGCTAATTTCAGTGCAGATTTATCTATTCAAAAATCCGACATTAAGATACAAATTTTGTGTCGATTATATGAAAATTCGATACAATGGACTTCATGGGTGACGTTACATGCTAAATTTAGCGTCGGATTTTCTTGTGAGAAACCGACACTGCTTCCAATTTTTTGTGTCAGTTTTAGAAAAAAATCATACAATGGTCTTCAAGATGATGTCACAAGATTGTATTAGTACCGAATATATTTTACATAAATGTGACACAACTTTAGAAAATTTTGTGTCGGCAATAAACAAAACTGATATAAATTTCTTAAAGGGTGACGTCACATGCTACATTTACTACTGGTTATATTTTCGATAAAAGCCGATAAAAATTTTAAAATATTTATGTCGGTCTTAAAAAATGCTGATACAATGGTTCTTTATCAGTGTCAACCTTTTTTCTAGATATACAATACTAAAATAGAAAGTTAGTGTCGACTTTTAAAGAAAATCTGATAATCTTTGATACTATGAGATGATATTTATCAAGGATCAAGGTTTACACAAGTAAAACAATTCAAATGAGAACTGGTTTGGTAACTATTAATGTCCTATATATTTTATTTAAGAATTGGCTTAAAAAGAATTAAGAAAGAATGAACAACAAATTCAAATACTTGATGCAAATGTGATAGAAATATGTAAAAAAGACTTCAACTAAATATCAATTGCTAAAATAAGCAATTGATGTAAAATAATGTTTAACAAGAGATGCAACTTAGAAGAAATATAGAATGTGAAGAACATAAAATGTAAGTGCTGAAAAATAAAGAAGAAGCTGGATGTTAATGGAGTTCAGTTATAAAATTTACGTCTCCATATCTCATTTTACTAACGGAATGTCACTATATTACTCAAAAATATTTTACAATTTAGAAGTTTTAGATCCTCCACAAGAACAAGTATAAGAAGACTAAAAAACTTAAGAAAATAAAAACAACAATGAGCACTCAAGACTCAGAAAAATTAGTTTGACGCTGCAAGTAAAATTGAGGCTAAGTTCAATTATTAGAGCTTAAACACCGCTCAGAAAAATAAAGTTTAATAAGAGAAAAATAGCTATGGCTAAATTCAAAATCTTTTCTTTTTCTTTTTGCAAAATGGTGTAGACATTTTTGGCCGTACCGAGGGCGTCATGTCCAGTTTTCATATTTTGCGCTCCCGAACTCGTTTTTGGCGATGTCGAGTGCGTCGGGTGCCGTTTTCATGTTTTGCGCGGCGAAACTCATTTTCAGTTGTACCGAGGGCGTTAGGTACCATTTTCATGTTTTGCGCGCCGAACTCATTCTCAGCGGTACCGAGGGCGTCGTGTCCCGTTTCATGTTTTGCGCTCTAGACACGTTTTCGTCGTTTCCGTGGTCGTCGAGTCTCGTTTTCATATTTTGCGCGCCCGGACTCGTTTTCGGTGGTAACGAGGGCGTGGGGCCCCGTTTTCATATTTTGCGCGCCCCGACTCGTGTTCGGCGGTACCGAGGGCGTCAAGTCCCGTTCTCATGTTTTGCGCCCCCGGTCTCGTTTTCGGCGGTGCATCGAGGGCGTCGGTCCCGTTTTCATATTTTGCGCGCCGCACTCATTTTCGCGCGTGCCCGTCGGTCTCGTTTTCATGTTTTGCGCGCCGGACTCGTTTCGGGGCGAGGCGACGGTCGTGTTTTCATGTTTTGCTCGCCCGTTGGGCGTCGGGTCCCGTTTTCATGTTTTGCTCGCCCGGACTCGTCTTCGGGGGTACCGAGGGCGTCGGGTCCCGTTTTCAAATTTTACGCGTCCGGACTCGTTTTCGGCGATACCGAGAGCGTCTTGTCTCGTTTTCTAGTTTTGCGCTCCCGGACTTGTTTTCGGTCGTGTCGAGTGCGTCGGGTCCCATTTTCATGTTTTTAGCTCCCGGACTCGTTTTGGGGGGGTATCGAGGGCGTCGGGTCCCGTTTTCATGTTTTGCGCGATCGAACTCATTTTCGGCGGTACCGAGGGCGTCAGGTCCCGTTCTCATCTTTTGCGCGCCCGATCTCGTTTTCGGTGGTACCAAGGGCGTTGGGTCCCGTTTTCATGTTTTGTGCGCCGGACTCATTTTCGACGGTACCGAGAGTGTCGAGTCCTGTTTTAATGTTTTATGAGTCCAAACTCGTTTTTAGGGCTACCGAGGGCGTAATGTTCCGGACTTGTTTTCGGCGGTGCTGAGTGCGTTGGGTCCCGTTTTCATGTTTTGCGCTCCCAAACTAGTTTTTGGCGGTATCGAGGGCGTCGGGTCCCGTTTTGATGTTTTAAGCGCCCAGACTTGTTTTCGGCCATACCGAGGGTGTCGGGTCCCATTTTCATGTTTTTCTCGCCGGACTCATTTTCGGGCGTCTCGCATGTTTTGCGTGCACGGACTCATTTTCGGCGGTACCGAGGACGTCGGTTACCGTTTTCATGTTTTGCGCTCCCGGACACGTTTTCGGCGGTACCGAGGGCGTCGGGTCCTGTTTTAATATTTTGCGGGTCCGGACTCGTTTTCGACGGTTTCGAAGGCGTCGGGTCCTATTTTCATGTTTTGCGTGCTCAGACTCGTTTTCGGCGGTACAGAGGGCGTCGAGTTCCGTTTTCATGTTTTGCGCGCCCACATTCATTTTCAGCAGTAACGAGGTCGTCGGGTCCCGTTTTAATGTTTTTCTCTCCCGGACTCGATTTCGGCGGTGCCGAGTGCGTCGGGTCCCGTTTTCATGTTTTGCGTTCTCGGACTCGTTTTCGGCGGTACCGAGGGCGTCGGGTCCCGTTTTCATGTTTTACGCGGTCGGACTCATTTTCGGCCGTACCGAGGGCGTCGGGTCCCGTTTTCATTTTTTGCGTTCCCGAACTCGTTTTCGGCGGTACCGAGGGCGTTAGGTCCCATTTTCTTATATTGTGCTCATGGACTCGTTTTCGACGGTGTCGAGTGCGTCGGGTCCATTTTTCATGCTCTGCGCGTCCGGACTCATTTTCGGCGATACCGAGGACGTCGGGTACCATTTTCATGTTTTGCGCTCCAAACTAATTTTCGGCGGTACGGAGGGCGTCGGGTCCCGTTTTCATATTTGGCGCGACCGGACTCGTTTTCGGCGGTGTCTAAAGCGTCGGGTCCCGTTTTCATGCTTTGCACTGCCGAAATCTTTTTCTGCGGTACCGAGGGCGTCCGTTCCCGTTTTCATGTTTTGCACGCCCGGACTCGTTTCCGGGGGTACCGGGTGTTGGGTCATGTTTTCATGTTTTGCACGTCCGGACTCATTTTCAACGGTAACGAGGGCGTCGGGTCCCGTTTTCATGTTTTGCGCGCCCGTACTCGTTTCGGCGCGCACGGAGGGCGTCGGGTCCTGTTTTCATGTTTTGTGATCCGGACTCGTTTTTTGCGGTACGAGGCATCGGTCCCGTTTTCATGTTTTGCGCTCCCGAACTCGTTTTCGGCGGTACCGAGGGCGTCGGGTCCCGTTTTAATGTTTTGCGGGCCCGGACTCATTTCCGGCGGTACCGAGGGCGTCGAGCCCCGTTTTAATGTTTTGCGGGTCCGAACTCGTTTTCGACGGTATCGAAGGCGTCGGGTCCCATTTTGATGTTTTGCGCGCCCGAACTCGTTTTCGGCGATGTTGAGTGTGTCGGGTATCGTTTTCATGTTTTGCGCTTTCGGACTCTTTCTCGGCGGTACCGAGGGCGTCGGTTCCCGGTTTCATGTTTCGCGCGCCCGGAATCATTTTCGAGGGTACCGAGGGTGTTGGGTCTTGTTTTCATGTTTTGCGTGCCCGGACTCATTTTCGGCGGTACCGAGGGCGTCGGGTCTCTTTCATGTTTTGTGTGCCTAGTTTCGTTTTCGGGGGTACCGAGGGCGTCAGGTCCCGACTCATTTTCGGCGGTGCCGAGTGCGTCGGGTCCCGTTTTCTTGTTTTGCGCTCTCGGACTCGTTTTCGGCCGTATCGAGGGCGTCGGGTCCCGTTTTCATGTTTTGCGCGCTCGGACCCATTTTTGGCCGTAACGAGGGCGTCGGGTCCCGTTTTCATGTTTTACGCTCCCGAACTCTTTTTCGGCGGTGCCGAGGGCGTCAGGTCTCGTTTTCATCTTTTGCGCTCCCGGACTCGTTTTCGGCGGTGCCGAGTTCGTCGTGTCCCGTTTTCATGTTTTGCGCTCCCGGACTCGTTTCGGGGGTACATAGGGCGTCGGGTCCGTTTTCATGTTTTGCGCGGCCGGAATCGTTTTCAGCGGTACCGAGGGCGTCAGATCCCGTTTTCTTGTTTTGCGCTCCCGACTCGTTACACCGGTGTCGAGGGCGGCGGGTCCCATTTTCAAGTTTTGCGCTCCCGGTCTCATTTTCGACGGTACCGAGGGCGTCGGGTCCCGTTTTCATGTTTTACACTCCCAGACTCGTTTTCGGCGGTGCCGAGTGCGTCGGGGCCTATTTTCATGTTTTGCGCTCTGAGACTCGTTTTCGGGCGTGCGAGGGTGTCAAGTCTCGTTTTCATGTTTTGCGCGCTCGGACTCATTTTTGGCCGTAACGAGGGCGTCGGGTCCCGTTTTCATGTTTTGCGCTTCCGAACTCGTTTTCGGCGGTGTCGAGGGCGTCGGATCTCGTTTTCATGTTTTGCGCTCCCGGACTCGTTTTCGGCGGTGCCGAGTGCGTCGTGTCCCGTTTTCATGTTTTGCGCTCCGGACTCGTTTTCGGGGGTACATAGGGCGTCGGGTCCCGTTTTCATGTTTTGCTCGCCCGGACTCGTTTTCAGGGGTACCGAGGGCGTCGGGTCCCATTTTCATGTTTTGCGCTACGAGACTCGTTTTCGACGGTAACGAGGGCGTCGGGTCCCGTTTTCATGTTTTGCGCGCCCGGACTCGTTTTCAGCGGT
The DNA here is from genome assembly GCA_037127355.1 of Schoenoplectus tabernaemontani. NCBI lineage: Eukaryota > Viridiplantae > Streptophyta > Magnoliopsida > Poales > Cyperaceae > Schoenoplectus > Schoenoplectus tabernaemontani. Next base: position 15,883,740 of record CM073750.1, on the reverse strand, counting down.
ACCGAGGGCCTCGGGTCCTGTTTTCTTGTTTTGCGCTCCCGGACTCGTTTTTGATGGTGTCAAGGGCGTCGAGTCTCGTTTTCATGTTTTGCGCTCCGGGACTCGTTTTCGGCGGTATCGAGGGCGTCTGGTCCCGTTTTAAAGTTTTGCGCGCCGGACTCGTTTTTGGCGGTACCGTGGGCGTCAGGTCCCGTTTTCTTATTTTACGCTCCCAGACTCGTTTTCGATGGTGTCGAGGGCGTCGGTCTCGTTTTCATGTTTTGCGCTCCTAGACTCGTTTTCGGCGGTGCCGAGGGCGTCGGGTCCATTTTCATGTTTTGCGCTCCCGAACTCGTTTTCGGCGGTGCCGAGTGCGTCAGATCCCATTTTCATGTTTTTCGCTCCCGGACTAATTTTCGGCGGTATCGTGGGCGTCAGGTTCTGTTTTGATGTTTTGCGCGCCGAGACTCATTTTCGGCGGCATTCGGTCCCGTTTTCATGTTTTGCGCGCCGGACTCATTCTCGGTACCGAGGGCGTCGGGTCCCGGACTCGTTTTCGGCGGTGCCTAGTGCGTCGGGTCCCATTTTCATTTTTACGCCCGGACTCGTTTTCGGCGATACTGAGGGCGTCGGGTCCCGTTTTCTTGTTTTGCGCTCCCAGGATCGTTTTCGACGGTGCCGAGGGCGTCAGGTCTTGTTTTCATGTTTTGCGCTCCCGGACTCATTTTCGGCGGTACCGAGGGCGTCGGGTCTCGTTTTGATGTTTTGCGTGGCCGGAATCGTTTTCGGGGGTACCGAGGACGTCAGGTCCCGTTTTCATATTTTGCGCGCCCTGACTTGTTTTCGGCGGTACTGAGGGCGTTGGGTCCCGTTTTCTTGTTTTTGTGCTCCTTGACTCGTTTTCGGCGGTGTCGAGTACGTCATCTCCCATTTTTATGTTTTGCGCACAATGACTCATTTTCGGCGGTACCGAGGGTGTCGGGTACCATTTTCATGTTTTGCGCTCCCGGACTCGTTTTCGGCGGTGCCGAGTGCGTCGGGTCCCATTTTCATGTTTTGCGCTCTCGAACTCATTTTCGGCCGTAGTGAGGGCGTCGGGTCCCGTTTTCATGATTTGCGCTCCCGACTCATTTTCGGGGTCCGTCGGGTCTTTTTGATGTTTTGCGCCGCCAGAATCGTTTCCGGGGGTACCGAGGGCGTCATGTCCCGTTTTCATGTTTTGCGCGCCCTGACTCGTTTTCGGCGGTACTGAGGGCGTTGGGTCCCGTTTTCTTATTTTGGGCTCCTAGGCTCGTTTTCGGCGGTGTCGAGTACGTCAGGTCCCATTTTTATGTTTTGCGCACCCGGACTCATTTTTGGCGGTACCGAGGGTGTCGGGTACCATTTTCATGTTTTGCGCTCCCGGACTCGTTTTCGGCGGTGTCGAGTGCGTGGGTAACATTTTCATGTTTTGCGCTCTCGAACATATTTCCGGCCGTGCGAGGGCCTATTATAAGATTTTCCAATTAAAACTTAAAACTTCGATATGAACATTATATGATGCTAATTTTGCACAAAACATAAGGAATATGTGTTAAAAACTGCTGTTTAAACAAGTTGTTTGAGATTTTCAAAATTTTTGGCCGCCTAGCTACTCATAATTTCGTGAAAATTAATATAATTACTCCTAATTATGCCTATTATGAGGTTGTCCAATTAACACTTCGAAATGAATATCCTACGATACTAATTTTTCATAAAACATAAGTAAGATGTATTAGAAACTGCTGTTCAAACGATTTGTTTAAGATTTTTAACATTTTTGCCTCATGCTACACATAATTTCGTGAAAATTAATACAACTACTACTAACTATGCCTATTAGAAGATTATCCAATTAACACATCGATATGAACGTTCAACGACACTAATTTTGTAAACATTAAGTAAGATGCATTAAAAAGCTCTTTAAAGAAGTTGTTTGACTTCTTTTTTTTTAATTTTTGGCTGAATAAATACTCAAAATTTCTTGCAAATTAATAAATTTACTCCTAATTATGCCTATTGTAAGATTCTTCCAATTAACACTTCGATATTAATATCCTACGAGACTAATTTTTCGTAAAACATAAGTAAGATACATTACAAACTGTTGTTTAACCAAGTTGTTTAAGATTTACAACATTCATTGTCCATTACAACTTATAATTTCGTGAAAATTAATAGAATTACTCCTAATTATACCTGTTAGGAGATTATCCAATTAAAATTTCAATATGAATATTCTACGACACACTAATTTTGCACAAAACATAAGTAAGATGCATTAAAAACAAATTTGTTGAAACATGTTGATTGAGATTTTAAAATATTTTATCCGCATAACTGCATATAATTTCATACAAATTAAAATAATTACTCCTAATTACGCATATTATAATACTATCGAATTAAAACATCGATATGAATATTCTATGACGCTTATTTTGCACAAAACATAAGTAGGATGCATTAAAAACTGCTTTTTAAACAAGTTATTTGACTTTTTTTAAATTTTTTGGCCGCTTAAATACACATAATTTCATGAAAATTAATGCGATTACTCTTAATTATGCTTATTGTAAGATTGTCCAATTAATACTTCGATATGAAAATCCTACGACACTAATTTTTCATAAAACATAAGTAAAATACATTAGAAACTACTGTTTAAACAAGTTATTTCAGTTTTTCAAAAATTTTGGCCGCATAACTACCAATAATTTCGTGCAAATTAATATAATCACTCCTAATTATGTCTATTATAAGATTTTCCAATTAAAACTTCGATATGAAAATTCTATGATGCTAATTTTGCACAAAACATAAGGAATATGTGTTAAAAACTGCTGTTTAAACAAGTTGTTTGAGATTTTCAAAATTTTTGGCCGCCTAGCTACTCATAATTTCGTGAAAATTAATATAATTACTCCTAATTATGCCTATTATGAGGTTGTCCAATTAACACTTCAAAATGAACATCCTACGATACTAATTTTTCATAAAACATAAGTAAGATGTATTAGAAACTGCTGTTCAAACGAGTTGTTTAAGATTTTTAACATTTTTTACCTCATAACTGCACATAATTTCGTGAAAATTAATACAATAACTCCTTACTATGCCTACTAGAAGATTATTCAATTAACACATCGATATGAACGTTCAACGACACTAATTTTGCGTAAACATTAAGTAAGATGCATTAAAAAGCTGTTTAAAGAAGTTGTTTGAATTTTTTTTTTACTTTTTGGCAGAATAAATGCTCAAAATTTCGTGCAAATTGATAAATTTACTCCTAATTATGCCTATTGTGATATTGTCCAATTAAAACTTCAATATTAATATCCTACGAGACTAATTTTTCGTAAAACATAAGTAAGATACATTACAAACTGTTGTTTAACCAAGTTGTTTAAGATTTAAAACATTCATTGTACATTACTACATATAATTTCGTGAAAATTAATATAATTACTCATAATTATTCCTATTAGGGTATTATATAATAAAAACTTCGATATGAATATTCTACGACACTAATTTTGCACAAAACATAAGTAAGATGCATTAAAAACAGCTGTGTAAACATGTTGATTGAGCTTTTAAAATATTTTTTCCGCATAACTGCATAGAATTTCATACAAATTAATATAATTACTCCTAATTATGCATATTATAATAATATCAAATTAAAACTTCCATATGAATATTTTATGACGCTTATTTTACATAAAACATAAGTAAAATAGATTAGAAACTACTGTTTAAACAAGTTATTTAAGATTTTGAACATTTATTGCCTCATAACTACACATAATTTCATACAAATTAATATAATTACTCCAAATTATGCCTATTAGAAGATTATCCAATTAACGATTTGATATAAATATTCTACGATACTAGTTTTGAACAATACATAAGTAAGATGCATTAAAATCGGCTGTTTAAACAAGTTATTTCAGTTTTTCAAAAATTTTGGTCGCATAACTACAAATAATTTCGTGCAAATTAATATAATCACTCTTAATTATGCCTATTATAAGATTTTCCAATTAAAACTTCGATATGAACATTGTATGATGCTAATTTTGCACATAACATAAGGAATATGTGTTAAAAACTGCTGTTTAAACAAGTTGTTTGAGATTTTCAAAATTTTTGGCCGCCTAGCTACTCATAATTTCGTGAAAATTAATATAATTACTCCTAATTATGCCTATTATGAGGTTGTCCAATTAACACTTCAAAATGAACATCCTACGATACTAATTTTTCATAAAACATAAGTAAGATGTATTAGAAACTGCTGTTCAAACGAGTTGTTTAAGATTTTTAACATTTTTTACCTCATAACTGCACATAATTTCGTGAAAATTAATACAATAACTCCTTACTATGCCTACTAGAAGATTATTCAATTAACACATCGATATGAACGTTCAACGACACTAATTTTGCGTAAACATTAAGTAAGATGCATTAAAAGCTGTTTAAAGAAGTTGTTTGAATTTTTTTTTTTACTTTTTGGCAGAATAAATACTCAAAATTTCGTGCAAATTGATAAATTTACTCCTAATTATGCCTATTGTAAGATTGTCCAATTAAAACTTCAATATTAATATCCTACGAGACTAATTTTTCACAAAACATAAGTAAGATACATTACAAACTGTTGTTTAACCAAGTTGTTTAAGATTTAAAACATTCATTGTACATTACTACATATAATTTCGTGAAAATTAATATAATTACTCATAATTATTCCTATTAGGGTATTATATAATAAAAACTTCGATATGAATATTCTACGACACTAATTTTGCACAAAACATAAGTAAGATGCATTAAAAACAGCTGTGTAAACATGTTGATTGAGCTTTTAAAATATTTTTTCCGCATAACTGCATAGAATTTCATACAAATTAATATAATTACTCCTAATTATGCATATTATAATAATATCAAATTAAAACTTCCATATGAATATTTTATGACGCTTATTTTACATAAAACATAAGTAAAATAGATTAGAAACTACTGTTTAAACAAGTTATTTAAGATTTTGAACATTTATTGCCTCATAACTACACATAATTTCATACAAATTAATATAATTACTCCAAATTATGCCTATTAGAAGATTATCCAATTAACGATTTGATATAAATATTCTACGATACTAGTTTTGAACAATACATAAGTAAGATGCATTAAAATCGGCTGTTTAAACAAGTTATTTCAGTTTTTCAAAAATTTTGGTCGCATAACTACAAATAATTTCGTGCAAATTAATATAATCACTCTTAATTATGCCTATTATAAGATTTTCCAATTAAAACTTCGATATGAACATTGTATGATGCTAATTTTGCACATAACATAAGGAATATGTGTTAAAAACTGCTGTTTAAACAAGTTGTTTGAGATTTTCAAAATTTTTGGCCGCCTAGCTACTCATAATTTCGTGAAAATTAATATAATTACTCCTAATTATGCCTATTATGAGGTTGTCCAATTAACACTTCAAAATGAACATCCTACGATACTAATTTTTCATAAAACATAAGTAAGATGTATTAGAAACTGCTGTTCAAACGAGTTGTTTAAGATTTTTAACATTTTTTACCTCATAACTGCACATAATTTCGTGAAAATTAATACAATAACTCCTTACTATGCCTACTAGAAGATTATTCAATTAACATATCGATATGAACGTTCAACGACACTAATTTTGCGTAAACATTAAGTAAGATGCATTAAAAGCTGTTTAAAGAAGTTGTTTGAATTTTTTTTTACTTTTTGGCGGAATAAATACTCAAAATTTCGTGCAAATTGATAAATTTACTCCTAATTATGCCTATTGTAAGATTGTCCAATTAAAACTTCAATATTAATATCCTACGAGACTAATTTTTCACAAAACATAAGTGAGATACATTACAAACTGTTGTTTAACCAAGTTGTTTAAGATTTAAAACATTCATTGTACATTACTACATATAATTTCGTGAAAATTAATATAATTACTCATAATTATTCCTATTAGGGTATTATATAATAAAAACTTCGATATGAATATTCTACGACACTAATTTTGCACAAAACATAAGTAAGATGCATTAAAAACAGCTGTGTAAACATGTTGATTGAGCTTTTAAAATATTTTTTCCGCATAACTGCATAGAATTTCATACAAATTAATATAATTACTCCTAATTATGCATATTATAATAATATCAAATTAAAACTTCCATATGAATATTTTATGACGCTTATTTTACATAAAACATAAGTAAAATAGATTAGAAACTACTGTTTAAACAAGTTATTTAAGATTTTGAACATTTATTGCCTCATAACTACACATAATTTCATACAAATTAATATAATTACTCCAAATTATGCCTATTAGAAGATTATCCAATTAACGATTTGATATAAATATTCTACGATACTAGTTTTGAACAATACATAAGTAAGATGCATTAAAATCGGCTGTTTAAACAAGTTATTTCAGTTTTTCAAAAATTTTGGTCGCATAACTACAAATAATTTCGTGCAAATTAATATAATCACTCTTAATTATGCCTATTATAAGATTTTCCAATTAAAACTTCGATATGAACATTCTATGATGCTAATTTTGCACAAAACATAAGGAATATGTGTTAAAAACTGCTGTTTAAACAAGTTGTTTGAGATTTTCAAAATTTTTGGCCGCCTAGCTACTCATAATTTCGTGAAAATTAATATAATTACTCCTAATTATGCCTATTATGAGGTTGTCCAATTAACACTTCAAAATGAACATCCTACGATACTAATTTTTCATAAAACATAAGTAAGATGTATTAGAAACTGCTGTTCAAACGAGTTGTTTAAGATTTTTAACATTTTTTAGCTCATAACTGCACATAATTTCGTGAAAATTAATACAATAACTCCTTACTATGCCTATTAGAAGATTATTCAATTAACACATCGATATGAACGTTCAACGACACTAATTTTGCGTAAACATTAAGTAAGATGCATTAAAAAGCTGTTTAAAGAAGTTGTTTGACTTCATTTTTTAATTTTTGGCAGAATAAATACTCAAAATTTCTTACAAATTAATAAATTTACTCCTAATTATGCCTATTGTAAGATTCTTCCAATTAATACTTCGATATTAATATCCTACGAGACTAATTTTTCGTAAAACATAAGTAAGATACATTACAAACTGTTGTTTAACCAAGTTGTTTAAGATTTACAACATTCATTGTCCATTACAACTTATAATTTCGTGAAAATTAATAGAATTACTCCTAATTATACCTGTTAGGAGATTATCCAATTAAAATTTCAATATGAATATTCTACGACACACTAATTTTGCACAAAACATAAGTAAGATGCATTAAAAACAGCTGTTGAAACATGTTGATTGAGATTTTAAAATATTTTATCCGCATAACTGCATATAATTTCATACAAATTAAAATAATTACTCCTAATTACGCATATTATAATACTATCGAATTAAAACATCGATATGAATATTCTATGACGCTTATTTTGCACAAAACATAAGTAGGATGCATTAAAAACTGCTTTTTAAACAAGTTATTTGACTTTTTTTAAATTTTTTGGCCGCTTAAATACACATAATTTCATGAAAATTAATATAATTACTCTTAATTATGCTTATTGTAAGATTGTCCTATTAATACTTCGATATTAAAATTCTACGACACTTATTTTTCATAAAACATAAGTAAAATACATTAAAATCGGCTGTTTAAACAAGTTATTTCAGTTTTTCAAAAATTTTGGTCGCATAACTACAAATAATTTCGTGCAAATTAATATAATCACTCTTAATTATGTCTATTATAAGATTTTCCAATTAAAACTTCGATATGAACATTCTATGATGCTAATTTTGCACAAAACATAAGGAATATGTGTTAAAAACTGCTGTTTAAACAAGTTGTTTGAGATTTTCAAAATTTTTGGCCGCCTAGCTACTCATAATTTCGTGAAAATTAATATAATTACTCCTAATTATGCCTATTATGAGGTTGTCCAATTAACACTTCAAAATGAACATCCTACGATACTAATTTTTCATAAAACATAAGTAAGATGTATTAGAAACTGCTGTTCAAACGAGTTGTTTAAGATTTTTAACATTTTTTACCTCATAACTGCACATAATTTCGTGAAAATTAATACAATAACTCCTTACTATGCCTACTAGAAGATTATTCAATTAACACATCGATATGAACGTTCAACGACACTAATTTTGCGTAAACATTAAGTAAGATGCATTAAAAAGCTGTTTAAAGAAGTTGTTTGAATTTTTTTTTACTTTTTGGCAGAATAAATACTCAAAATTTCGTGCAAATTGATAAATTTACTCCTAATTATGCCTATTGTAAGATTGTCCAATTAAAACTTCAATATTAATATCCTACGAGACTAATTTTTCATAAAACATAAGTAAGATACATTACAAACTGTTGTTTAACCAAGTTGTTTAAGATTTAAAACATTCATTGTACATTACTACATATAATTTCGTGAAAATTAATATAATTACTCATAATTATTCCTATTAGGGTATTATATAATAAAAACTTCGATATGAATATTCTACGACACTAATTTTGCACAAAACATAAGTAAGATGCATTAAAAACAGCTGTGTAAACATGTTGATTGAGCTTTTAAAATATTTTTTCCGCATAACTGCATAGAATTTCATACAAATTAATATAATTACTCCTAATTATGCATATTATAATAATATCAAATTAAAACTTCCATATGAATATTTTATGACGCTTATTTTACATAAAACATAAGTAAAATAGATTAGAAACTACTGTTTAAACAAGTTATTTAAGATTTTGAACATTTATTGCCTCATAACTACACATAATTTCATACAAATTAATATAATTACTCCAAATTATGCCTATTAGAAGATTATCCAATTAACGATTTGATATAAATATTCTACGATACTAGTTTTGAACAATACATAAGTAAGATGCATTAAAATCGGTACGGCTGTTTAAACAAGTTATTTCAGTTTTTCAAAAATTTTGGTCGCATAACTACAAATAATTTCGTGCAAATTAATATAATCACTCTTAATTATGCCTATTATAAGATTTTCCAATTAAAACTTCGATATGAACATTGTATGATGCTAATTTTGCACATAACATAAGGAATATGTGTTAAAAACTGCTGTTTAAACAAGTTGTTTGAGATTTTCAAAATTTTTGGCCGCCTAGCTACTCATAATTTCGTGAAAATTAATATAATTACTCCTAATTATGCCTATTATGAGGTTGTCCAATTAACACTTCAAAATGAACATCCTACGATACTAATTTTTCATAAAACATAAGTAAGATGTATTAGAAACTGCTGTTCAAACGAGTTGTTTAAGATTTTTAACATTTTTTACCTCATAACTGCACATAATTTCGTGAAAATTAATACAATAACTCCTTACTATGCCTACTAGAAGATTATTCAATTAACACATCGATATGAACGTTCAACGACACTAATTTTGCGTAAACATTAAGTAAGATGCATTAAAAGCTGTTTAAAGAAGTTGTTTGAATTTTTTTTTTACTTTTTGGCAGAATAAATACTCAAAATTTCGTGCAAATTGATAAATTTACTCCTAATTATGCCTGTTGTAAGATTGTCCAATTAAAACTTCAATATTAATATCCTACGAGACTAATTTTTCATAAAACATAAGTAAGATACATTACAAACTGTTGTTTAACCAAGTTGTTTAAGATTTAAAACATTCATTGTACATTACTACATATAATTTCGTGAAAATTAATATAATTACTCATAATTATTCCTATTAGGGTATTATATAATAAAAACTTCGATATGAATATTCTACGACACTAATTTTGCACAAAACATAAGTAAGATGCATTAAAAACAGCTGTGTAAACATGTTGATTGAGCTTTTAAAATATTTTTTCCGCATAACTGCATAGAATTTCATACAAATTAATATAATTACTCCTAATTATGCATATTATAATAATATCAAATTAAAACTTCCATATGAATATTTTATGACGCTTATTTTACATAAAACATAAGTAAAATAGATTAGAAACTACTGTTTAAACAAGTTATTTAAGATTTTGAACATTTATTGCCTCATAACTACACATAATTTCATACAAATTAATATAATTACTCCAAATTATGCCTATTAGAAGATTATCCAATTAACGATTTGATATAAATATTCTACGATACTAGTTTTGAACAATACATAAGTAAGATGCATTAAAATCGGCTGTTTAAACAAGTTATTTCAGTTTTTCAAAAATTTTGGTCGCATAACTACAAATAATTTCGTGCAAATTAATATAATCACTCTTAATTATGCCTATTATAAGATTTTCCAATTAAAACTTCGATATGAACATTGTATGATGCTAATTTTGCACATAACATAAGGAATATGTGTTAAAAACTGCTGTTTAAACAAGTTGTTTGAGATTTTCAAAATTTTTGGCCGCCTAGCTACTCATAATTTCGTGAAAATTAATATAATTACTCCTAATTATGCCTATTATGAGGTTGTCCAATTAACACTTCAAAATGAACATCCTACGATACTAATTTTTCATAAAACATAAGTAAGATGTATTAGAAACTGCTGTTCAAACGAGTTGTTTAAGATTTTTAACATTTTTTACCTCATAACTGCACATAATTTCGTGAAAATTAATACAATAACTCCTTACTATGCCTACTAGAAGATTATTCAATTAACACATCGATATGAACGTTCAACGACACTAATTTTGCGTAAACATTAAGTAAGATGCATTAAAAGCTGTTTAAAGAAGTTGTTTGAATTTTTTTTTTACTTTTTGGCGGAATAAATACTCAAAATTTCGTGCAAATTGATAAATTTACTCCTAATTATGCCTCTTGTAAGATTGTCCAATTAAAACTTCAATATTAATATCCTACGAGACTAATTTTTCACAAAACATAAGTGAGATACATTACAAACTGTTGTTTAACCAAGTTGTTTAAGATTTAAAACATTCATTGTACATTACTACATATAATTTCGTGAAAATTAATATAATTACTCATAATTATTCCTATTAGGGTATTATATAATAAAAACTTCGATATGAATATTCTACGACACTAATTTTGCACAAAACATAAGTAAGATGCATTAAAAACAGCTGTGTAAACATGTTGATTGAGCTTTTAAAATATTTTTTCCGCATAACTGCATAGAATTTCATACAAATTAATATAATTACTCCTAATTATGCATATTATAATAATATCAAATTAAAACTTCCATATGAATATTTTATGACGCTTATTTTACATAAAACATAAGTAAAATAGATTAGAAACTACTGTTTAAACAAGTTATTTAAGATTTTGAACATTTATTGCCTCATAACTACACATAATTTCATACAAATTAATATAATTACTCCAAATTATGCCTATTAGAAGATTATCCAATTAACGATTTGATATAAATATTCTACGATACTAGTTTTGAACAATACATAAGTAAGATGCATTAAAATCGGCTGTTTAAACAAGTTATTTCAGTTTTTCAAAAATTTTGGTCGCATAACTACAAATAATTTCGTGCAAATTAATATAATCACTCTTAATTATGCCTATTATAAGATTTTCCAATTAAAACTTCGATATGAACATTGTATGATGCTAATTTTGCACATAACATAAGGAATATGTGTTAAAAACTGCTGTTTAAACAAGTTGTTTGAGATTTTCAAAATTTTTGGCCGCCTAGCTACTCATAATTTCGTGAAAATTAATATAATTACTCCTAATTATGTCTATTATGAGGTTGTCCAATTAACACTTCAAAATGAACATCCTACGATACTAATTTTTCATAAAACATAAGTAAGATGTATTAGAAACTGCTGTTCAAACGAGTTGTTTAAGATTTTTAACATTTTTTACCTCATAACTGCACATAATTTCGTGAAAATTAATACAATAACTCCTTACTATGCCTACTAGAAGATTATTCAATTAACACATCGATATGAACGTTCAACGACACTAATTTTGCGTAAACATTAAGTAAGATGCATTAAAAGCTGTTTAAAGAAGTTGTTTGAATTTTTTTTTTTTTACTTTTTGGCAGAATAAATACTCAAAATTTCGTGCAAATTGATAAATTTACTCCTAATTATGCCTGTTGTAAGATTGTCCAATTAAAACTTCAATATTAATATCCTACGAGACTAATTTTTCATAAAACATAAGTAAGATACATTACAAACTGTTGTTTAACCAAGTTGTTTAAGATTTAAAACATTCATTGTACATTACTACATATAATTTCGTGAAAATTAATATAATTACTCATAATTATTCCTATTAGGGTATTATATAATAAAAACTTCGATATGAATATTCTACGACACTAATTTTGCACAAAACATAAGTAAGATGCATTAAAAACAGCTGTGTAAACATGTTGATTGAGCTTTTAAAATATTTTTTCCGCATAACTGCATAGAATTTCATACAAATTAATATAATTACTCCTAATTATGCATATTATAATAATATCAAATTAAAACTTCCATATGAATATTTTATGACGCTTATTTTACATAAAACATAAGTAAAATAGATTAGAAACTACTGTTTAAACAAGTTATTTAAGATTTTGAACATTTATTGCCTCATAACTACACATAATTTCATACAAATTAATATAATTACTCCAAATTATGCCTATTAGAAGATTATCCAATTAACGATTTGATATAAATATTCTACGATACTAGTTTTGAACAATACATAAGTAAGATGCATTAAAATCGGCTGTTTAAACAAGTTATTTCAGTTTTTCAAAAATTTTGGTCGCATAACTACAAATAATTTCGTGCAAATTAATATAATCACTCTTAATTATGCCTATTATAAGATTTTCCAATTAAAACTTCGATATGAACATTGTATGATGCTAATTTTGCACATAACATAAGGAATATGTGTTAAAAACTGCTGTTTAAACAAGTTGTTTGAGATTTTCAAAATTTTTGGCCGCCTAGCTACTCATAATTTCGTGAAAATTAATATAATTACTCCTAATTATGCCTATTATGAGGTTGTCCAATTAACACTTCAAAATGAACATCCTACGATACTAATTTTTCATAAAACATAAGTAAGATGTATTAGAAACTGCTGTTCAAACGAGTTGTTTAAGATTTTTAACATTTTTTACCTCATAACTGCACATAATTTCGTGAAAATTAATACAATAACTCCTTACTATGCCTACTAGAAGATTATTCAATTAACACATCGATATGAACGTTCAACGACACTAATTTTGCGTAAACATTAAGTAAGATGCATTAAAAGCTGTTTAAAGAAGTTGTTTGAATTTTTTTTTTTACTTTTTGGCAGAATAAATACTCAAAATTTCGTGCAAATTGATAAATTTACTCCTAATTATGCCTGTTGTAAGATTGTCCAATTAAAACTTCAATATTAATATCCTACGAGACTAATTTTTCATAAAACATAAGTAAGATACATTACAAACTGTTGTTTAACCAAGTTGTTTAAGATTTAAAACATTCATTGTACATTACTACATATAATTTCGTGAAAATTAATATAATTACTCATAATTATTCCTATTAGGGTATTATATAATAAAAACTTCGATATGAATATTCTACGACACTAATTTTGCACAAAACATAAGTAAGATGCATTAAAAACAGCTGTGTAAACATGTTGATTGAGCTTTTAAAATATTTTTCCGCATAACTGCATAGAATTTCATACAAATTAATATAATTACTCCTAATTATGCATATTATAATAATATCAAATTAAAACTTCCATATGAATATTTTATGACGCTTATTTTACATAAAACATAAGTAAAATAGATTAGAAACTACTGTTTAAACAAGTTATTTAAGATTTTGAACATTTATTGCCTCATAACTACACATAATTTCATACAAATTAATATAATTACTCCAAATTATGCCTATTAGAAGATTATCCAATTAACGATTTGATATAAATATTCTACGATACTAGTTTTGAACAATACATAAGTAAGATGCATTAAAATCGGCTGTTTAAACAAGTTATTTCAGTTTTTCAAAAATTTTGGTCGCATAACTACAAATAATTTCGTGCAAATTAATATAATCACTCTTAATTATGCCTATTATAAGATTTTCCAATTAAAACTTCGATATGAACATTGTATGATGCTAATTTTGCACATAACATAAGGAATATGTGTAAAAACTGCTGTTTAAACAAGTTGTTTGAGATTTTCAAAATTTTTGGCCGCCTAGCTACTCATAATTTCGTGAAAATTAATATAATTACTCCTAATTATGCCTATTATGAGGTTGTCCAATTAACACTTCAAAATGAACATCCTACGATACTAATTTTTCATAAAACATAAGTAAGATGTATTAGAAACTGCTGTTCAAACGAGTTGTTTAAGATTTTTAACATTTTTTACCTCATAACTGCACATAATTTCGTGAAAATTAATACAATAACTCCTTACTATGCCTACTAGAAGATTATTCAATTAACACATCGATATGAACGTTCAACGACACTAATTTTGCGTAAACATTAAGTAAGATGCATTAAAAAGCTGTTTAAAGAAGTTGTTTGAATTTTTTTTTTTACTTTTTGGCAGAATAAATACTCAAAATTTCGTGCAAATTGATAAATTTACTCCTAATTATGCCTATTGTAAGATTGTCCAATTAAAACTTCAATATTAATATCCTACGAGACTAATTTTTCATAAAACATAAGTAAGATACATTACAAACTGTTGTTTAACCAAGTTGTTTAAGATTTAAAACATTCATTGTACATTACTACATATAATTTCGTGAAAATTAATATAATTACTCATAATTATTCCTATTAGGGTATTATATAATAAAAACTTCGATATGAATATTCTACGACACTAATTTTGCACAAAACATAAGTAAGATGCATTAAAAACAGCTGTGTAAACATGTTGATTGAGCTTTTAAAATATTTTTTCCGCATAACTGCATAGAATTTCATACAAATTAATATAATTACTCCTAATTATGCATATTATAATAATATCAAATTAAAACTTCCATATGAATATTTTATGACGCTTATTTTACATAAAACATAAGTAAAATAGATTAGAAACTACTGTTTAAACAAGTTATTTAAGATTTTGAACATTTATTGCCTCATAACTACACATAATTTCATACAAATTAATATAATTACTCCAAATTATGCCTATTAGAAGATTATCCAATTAACGATTTGATATAAATATTCTACGATACTAGTTTTGAACAATACATAAGTAAGATGCATTAAAATCGGCTGTTTAAACAAGTTATTTCAGTTTTTCAAAAAATTTGGTCGCATAACTACAAATAATTTCGTGCAAATTAATATAATCACTCTTAATTATGCCTATTATAAGATTTTCCAATTAAAACTTCGATATGAACATTGTATGATGCTAATTTTGCACATAACATAAGGAATATGTGTTAAAAACTGCTGTTTAAACAAGTTGTTTGAGATTTTCAAAATTTTTGGCCGCCTAGCTACTCATAATTTCGTGAAAATTAATATAATTACTCCTAATTATGCCTATTATGAGGTTGTCCAATTAACACTTCAAAATGAACATCCTACGATACTAATTTTTCATAAAACATAAGTAAGATGTATTAGAAACTGCTGTTCAAACGAGTTGTTTAAGATTTTTAACATTTTTTACCTCATAACTGCACATAATTTCGTGAAAATTAATACAATAACTCCTTACTATGCCTACTAGAAGATTATTCAATTAACACATCGATATGAACGTTCAACGACACTAATTTTGCGTAAACATTAAGTAAGATGCATTAAAAAGCTGTTTAAAGAAGTTGTTTGAATTTTTTTTTTTACTTTTTGGCAGAATAAATACTCAAAATTTCGTGCAAATTGATAAATTTACTCCTAATTATGCCTATTGTAAGATTGTCCAATTAAAACTTCAATATTAATATCCTACGAGACTAATTTTTCGTAAAACATAAGTAAGATACATTACAAACTGTTGTTTAACCAAGTTGTTTAAGATTTAAAACATTCATTGTACATTACTACATATAATTTCGTGAAAATTAATATAATTACTCATAATTATTCCTATTAGGGTATTATATAATAAAAACTTCGATATGAATATTCTACGACACTAATTTTGCACAAAACAAGTAAGATGCATTAAAAACAGCTGTGTAAACATGTTGATTGAGCTTTTAAAATATTTTTTCCGCATAACTGCATAGAATTTCATACAAATTAATATAATTACTCCTAATTATGCATATTATAATAATATCAAATTAAAACTTCCATATGAATATTTTATGACGCTTATTTTACATAAAACATAAGTAAAATAGATTAGAAACTACTGTTTAAACAAGTTATTTAAGATTTTGAACATTTATTGCCTCATAACTACACATAATTTCATACAAATTAATATAATTACTCCAAATTATGCCTATTAGAAGATTATCCAATTAACGATTTGATATAAATATTCTACGATACTAGTTTTGAACAATACATAAGTAAGATGCATTAAAATCGGCTGTTTAAACAAGTTATTTCAGTTTTTCAAAAATTTTGGTCGCATAACTACAAATAATTTCGTGCAAATTAATATAATCACTCTTAATTATGCCTATTATAAGATTTTCCAATTAAAACTTCGATATGAACATTGTATGATGCTAATTTTGCACATAACATAAGGAATATGTGTTAAAAACTGCTGTTTAAACAAGTTGTTTGAGATTTTCAAAATTTTTGGCCGCCTAGCTACTCATAATTTCGTGAAAATTAATATAATTACTCCTAATTATGTCTATTATGAGGTTGTCCAATTAACACTTCAAAATGAACATCCTACGATACTAATTTTTCATAAAACATAAGTAAGATGTATTAGAAACTGCTGTTCAAACGAGTTGTTTAAGATTTTTAACATTTTTTACCTCATAACTGCACATAATTTCGTGAAAATTAATACAATAACTCCTTACTATGCCTACTAGAAGATTATTCAATTAACACATCGATATGAACGTTCAACGACACTAATTTTGCGTAAACATTAAGTAAGATGCATTAAAAGCTGTTTAAAGAAGTTGTTTGAATTTTTTTTTTTTTACTTTTTGGCAGAATAAATACTCAAAATTTCGTGCAAATTGATAAATTTACTCCTAATTATGCCTGTTGTAAGATTGTCCAATTAAAACTTCAATATTAATATCCTACGAGACTAATTTTTCATAAAACATAAGTAAGATACATTACAAACTGTTGTTTAACCAAGTTGTTTAAGATTTAAAACATTCATTGTACATTACTACATATAATTTCGTGAAAATTAATATAATTACTCATAATTATTCCTATTAGGGTATTATATAATAAAAACTTCGATATGAATATTCTACGACACTAATTTTGCACAAAACATAAGTAAGATGCATTAAAAACAGCTGTGTAAACATGTTGATTGAGCTTTTAAAATATTTTTTCCGCATAACTGCATAGAATTTCATACAAATTAATATAATTACTCCTAATTATGCATATTATAATAATATCAAATTAAAACTTCCATATGAATATTTTATGACGCTTATTTTACATAAAACATAAGTAAAATAGATTAGAAACTACTGTTTAAACAAGTTATTTAAGATTTTGAACATTTATTGCCTCATAACTACACATAATTTCATACAAATTAATATAATTACTCCAAATTATGCCTATTAGAAGATTATCCAATTAACGATTTGATATAAATATTCTACGATACTAGTTTTGAACAATACATAAGTAAGATGCATTAAAATCGGCTGTTTAAACAAGTTATTTCAGTTTTTCAAAAATTTTGGTCGCATAACTACAAATAATTTCGTGCAAATTAATATAATCACTCTTAATTATGCCTATTATAAGATTTTCCAATTAAAACTTCGATATGAACATTGTATGATGCTAATTTTGCACATAACATAAGGAATATGTGTTAAAAACTGCTGTTTAAACAAGTTGTTTGAGATTTTCAAAATTTTTGGCCGCCTAGCTACTCATAATTTCGTGAAAATTAATATAATTACTCCTAATTATGTCTATTATGAGGTTGTCCAATTAACACTTCAAAATGAACATCCTACGATACTAATTTTTCATAAAACATAAGTAAGATGTATTAGAAACTGCTGTTCAAACGAGTTGTTTAAGATTTTTAACATTTTTTACCTCATAACTGCACATAATTTCGTGAAAATTAATACAATAACTCCTTACTATGCCTACTAGAAGATTATTCAATTAACACATCGATATGAACGTTCAACGACACTAATTTTGCGTAAACATTAAGTAAGATGCATTAAAAGCTGTTTAAAGAAGTTGTTTGAATTTTTTTTTTTTTACTTTTTGGCAGAATAAATACTCAAAATTTCGTGCAAATTGATAAATTTACTCCTAATTATGCCTGTTGTAAGATTGTCCAATTAAAACTTCAATATTAATATCCTACGAGACTAATTTTTCATAAAACATAAGTAAGATACATTACAAACTGTTGTTTAACCAAGTTGTTTAAGATTTAAAACATTCATTGTACATTACTACATATAATTTTGTGAAAATTAATATAATTACTCATAATTATTCCTATTAGGGTATTATATAATAAAAACTTCGATATGAATATTCTACGACACTAATTTTGCACAAAACATAAGTAAGATGCATTAAAAACAGCTGTGTAAACATGTTGATTGAGCTTTTAAAATATTTTTTCCGCATAACTGCATAGAATTTCATACAAATTAATATAATTACTCCTAATTATGCATATTATAATAATATCAAATTAAAACTTCCATATGAATATTTTATGACGCTTATTTTACATAAAACATAAGTAAAATAGATTAGAAACTACTGTTTAAACAAGTTATTTAAGATTTTGAACATTTATTGCCTCATAACTACACATAATTTCATACAAATTAATATAATTACTCCAAATTATGCCTATTAGAAGATTATCCAATTAACGATTTGATATAAATATTCTACGATACTAGTTTTGAACAATACATAAGTAAGATGCATTAAAATCGGCTGTTTAAACAAGTTATTTCAGTTTTTCAAAAATTTTGGTCGCATAACTACAAATAATTTCGTGCAAATTAATATAATCACTCTTAATTATGCCTATTATAAGATTTTCCAATTAAAACTTCGATATGAACATTGTATGATGCTAATTTTGCACATAACATAAGGAATATGTGTTAAAAACTGCTGTTTAAACAAGTTGTTTGAGATTTTCAAAATTTTTGGCCGCCTAGCTACTCATAATTTCGTGAAAATTAATATAATTACTCCTAATTATGTCTATTATGAGGTTGTCCAATTAACACTTCAAAATGAACATCCTACGATACTAATTTTTCATAAAACATAAGTAAGATGTATTAGAAACTGCTGTTCAAACGAGTTGTTTAAGATTTTTAACATTTTTTACCTCATAACTGCACATAATTTCGTGAAAATTAATACAATAACTCCTTACTATGCATATTAGAAGATTATTCAATTAACACATCGATATGAACGTTCAAACGACACTAATTTTTATAAACATTAAGTAAGATGCATTAAAACTGTTTAAAGAAGTTGTTTGAATTTTTTTTTTTTTACTTTTATTGCCTCATAACTACACATAATTTCATACAAATTAATATAATTTTTCACTCCAAATTATGCCTATTAGAAGATTATCCAATTAACGAAAATTTGATATAAATATTCTACGATACTAATTTTGAACAATACATAAGTAAGATGCATTAAAATCGGCTGTTTAAACAAGTTATTTCAGTTTTTCAAAAATTTTGGTCGCATTTTACTACATAAGTAATAATTTTTAAACAAGTGATTTTGAATTAATATAATCACTCTTAATTATGCCTATTATAAGATTTTCCAATTAAAACTTCGATATGAACATTGTATGATGCTAATTTTGCACATAACATAAGGAATATGTGTTAAAAACTGCTGTTTAAACAAGTTGTTTGAGATTTTCAAAATTTTTGGCCGCCTAAAATTTTTGGCTACTCATATAATTTCGTGAAAATTAATATAATTACTCCTAATTATGTCTATTATGAGGTTGTCCAATTAACACTTCAAAATGAACATCCTACGATACTAATTTTTCATAAAACATAAGTAAGATGTATTAGAAACTGCTGTTCAAACGAGTTGTTTAAGATTTTTAACATTTTTTACCTCATAACTGCACATAATTTCGTGAAAATTAATACAATAACTCCTTACTATGCCTACTAGAAGATTATTCAATTAACACATCGATATGAACGTTCAACGACACTAATTTTGCGTAAACATTAAGTAAGATGCAATAAAAGCTGTTTAACGAAGTTGTTTGAATTTTTTTTTTTTTTACTTTTTGGCAGAATAAATACTCAAAATTTCGTGCAAATTGATAAATTTACTCCTAATTATGCCTATTGTAAGATTGTCCAATTAAAACTTCAATATTAATATCCTACGAGACTAATTTTTCATAAAACATAAGTAAGATACATTACAAACTGTTGTTTAACCAAGTTGTTTAAGATTTAAAACATTCATTGTACATTACTACATATAATTTTGTGAAAATTAATATAATTACTCATAATTATTCCTATTAGGGTATTATATAATAAAAACTTCAATATGAATATTCTACGACACACTAATTTTGCACAAAACATAAGTAAGATGCATTAAAAACAGCTGTGTAAACATGTTGATTGAGCTTTTAAAATATTTTTTCCGCATAACTGCATAGAATTTCATACAAATTAATATAATTACTCCTAATTATGCATATTATAATAATATCAAATTAAAACTTCCATATGAATATTTTATGACGCTTATTTTACATAAAACATAAGTAAAATAGATTAGAAACTACTGTTTAAACAAGTTATTTAAGATTTTGAACATTTATTGCCTCATAACTACACATAATTTCATACAAATTAATATAATTACTCCAAATTATGCCTATTAGAAGATTATCCAATTAACGATTTGATATAAATATTCTACGATACTAGTTTTGAACAATACATAAGTAAGATGCATTAAAATCGGCTGTTTAAACAAGTTATTTCAGTTTTTCAAAAATTTTGGTCGCATAACTACAAATAATTTCGTGCAAATTAATATAATCACTCTTAATTATGCCTATTATAAGATTTTCCAATTAAAACTTCGATATGAACATTGTATGATGCTAATTTTGCACATAACATAAGGAATATGTGTTAAAAACTGCTGTTTAAACAAGTTGTTTGAGATTTTCAAAATTTTTGGCCGCCTAGCTACTCATAATTTCGTGAAAATTAATATAATTACTCCTAATTATGTCTATTATGAGGTTGTCCAATTAACACTTCAAAATGAACATCCTACGATACTAATTTTTCATAAAACATAAGTAAGATGTATTAGAAACTGCTGTTCAAACGAGTTGTTTAAGATTTTTAACATTTTTTACCTCATAACTGCACATAATTTCGTGAAAATTAATACAATAACTCCTTACTATGCCTACTAGAAGATTATTCAATTAACACATCGATATGAACGTTCAACGACACTAATTTTGCGTAAACATTAAGTAAGATGCATTAAAAGCTGTTTAAAGAAGTTGTTTGAATTTTTTTTTTTTACTTTTTGGCAGAATAAATACTCAAAATTTCGTGCAAATTGATAAATTTACTCCTAATTATGCCTGTTGTAAGATTGTCCAATTAAAACTTCAATATTAATATCCTACGAGACTAATTTTTCATAAAACATAAGTAAGATACATTACAAACTGTTGTTTAACCAAGTTGTTTAAGATTTAAAACATTCATTGTACATTACTACATATAATTTTGTGAAAATTAATATAATTACTCATAATTATTCCTATTAGGGTATTATATAATAAAAACTTCGATATGAATATTCTACGACACTAATTTTGCACAAAACATAAGTAAGATGCATTAAAAACAGCTGTGTAAACATGTTGATTGAGCTTTTAAAATATTTTTTCCGCATAACTGCATAGAATTTCATACAAATTAATATAATTACTCCTAATTATGCATATTATAATAATATCAAATTAAAACTTCCATATGAATATTTTATGACGCTTATTTTACATAAAACATAAGTAAAATAGATTAGAAACTACTGTTTAAACAAGTTATTTAAGATTTTGAACATTTATTGCCTCATAACTACACATAATTTCATACAAATTAATATAATTACTCCAAATTATGCCTATTAGAAGATTATCCAATTAACGATTTGATATAAATATTCTACGATACTAGTTTTGAACAATACATAAGTAAGATGCATTAAAATCGGCTGTTTAAACAAGTTATTTCAGTTTTTCAAAAATTTTGGTCGCATAACTACAAATAATTTCGTGCAAATTAATATAATCACTCTTAATTATGCCTATTATAAGATTTTCCAATTAAAACTTCGATATGAACATTGTATGATGCTAATTTTGCACATAACATAAGGAATATGTGTTAAAAACTGCTGTTTAAACAAGTTGTTTGAGATTTTCAAATTTTTGGCCGCCTAGCTACTCATAATTTCGTGAAAATTAATATAATTACTCCTAATTATGTCTATTATGAGGTTGTCCAATTAACACTTCAAAATGAACATCCTACGATACTAATTTTTCATAAAACATAAGTAAGATGTATTAGAAACTGCTGTTCAAACGAGTTGTTTAAGATTTTTAACATTTTTACCTCATAACTGCACATAATTTCGTGAAAATTAATACAATAACTCCTTACTATGCCTACTAGAAGATTATTCAATTAACACATCGATATGAACGTTCAACGACACTAATTTTGCGTAAACATTAAGTAAGATGCATTAAAAAGCTGTTTAAAGAAGTTGTTTGAATTTTTTTTTTTACTTTTTGGCAGAATAAATACTCAAAATTTCGTGCAAATTGATAAATTTACTCCTAATTATGCCTGTTGTAAGATTGTCCAATTAAAACTTCAATATTAATATCCTACGAGACTAATTTTTCATAAAACATAAGTAAGATACATTACAAACTGTTGTTTAACCAAGTTGTTTAAGATTTAAAACATTCATTGTACATTACTACATATAATTTTGTGAAAATTAATATAATTACTCATAATTATTCCTATTAGGGTATTATATAATAAAAACTTCGATATGAATATTCTACGACACTAATTTTGCACAAAACATAAGTAAGATGCATTAAAAACAGCTGTGTAAACATGTTGATTGAGCTTTTAAAATATTTTTTCCGCATAACTGCATAGAATTTCATACAAATTAATATAATTACTCCTAATTATGCATATTATAATAATATCAAATTAAAACTTCCATATGAATATTTTATGACGCTTATTTTACATAAAACATAAGTAAAATAGATTAGAAACTACTGTTTAAACAAGTTATTTAAGATTTTGAACATTTATTGCCTCATAACTACACATAATTTCATACAAATTAATATAATTACTCCAAATTATGCCTATTAGAAGATTATC